>CM038042.1:62285049-64785049 GCA_021397845.1 Areca catechu
TATTTGGTGGAAGAAGGAGCTCTCATCACTTAAGGATTGACGTCTAGAAGTTAAGATTGGCACTCTCTACTTTGAGACTCACCTTGGCCTTGATCCATGGTATGGAGACCTTCATCCTTGACCTAGGAACCTGAGAGAACTTGCAAAAAATTTGGGGTTAGACATGGAAGAAGAATTGGAGTTGGAATGAAAACAATGAAAAAAAGGAAGAAGAAGAAAGTGGCCGGTGGCTTGGGACTTGGTGCTTGATCATAGATCCATCAATGGGCATCCCATCCTTTACTCCTTGAAAAAGCACTCTTCACTCTCAAACTCAAACTTAGAAAACTCTCATTCTCTCATTGGATAAGGATCTACATACTCAAACTAGCTAGAAAACTTTCACTCCAAACAAGAACTCAAGAAAACTAGAATATAAGGAAACAATCCTTTCATTAATTCAAATCATAGCATAGAATGAATACAATGAGAGCCTAGGGGCCCTATTTATAGGCTCCAATGCTAGAAATTTTGTCCAAGGGTGTAGAGGAGGGGATAAGGATGAATTAGTTGGCTCCAACAATTTTTAGGTAAGTGGTTTTAACTAAAAACAAATTATTGATAGAAAATTACAATCACTTGACATGTGGCATTCTAGAAGGTCTTCATGTGGTTGTCAAAAGTTGATGTGGAGGCTTAGGTGTCATTAGAGGTGGCACCCATATGTCACTTGTTGGAAGGTATTTTTATGTTCCCCATAAAAGTCTTGATGTAGTGTAATTTCTTCTCTCCCAAAGTTTCTTGATGAGGTGTCCCCCCATGTGAAAATTTTAGCTTCAAGTCTTGGCTTGAATTGAACATGAATGGCTTGAATTAGGCTTTGAAGAGGTGGCTTTCCATCATTCTTTGAGCTTAATTCGACTCATGAAAAATTATCTTCTTCCATGTGTTGACTCATGAGTATGCTTCAAGAAAATTTGGGACTTGTTTCATGGCTCAAGATTTTATTAACTATAGCTGCAAAAACAAAGTTAGTTAATCCAAGTATATATTCTTATTATTGATATCCCAATCAATTCTCCTAGGGTGGAAAAAAGGCTCGACTCCATCGAGTTGGAATTCATCTGGCTTTGGTGATACTCTAGGAGGTCAGGGGTCGATTCTTTGTAAGTCCTCTCGAGTGATCCATGAATCTTTGGAATCAGGTTATCATTGCCAGTGAACCAAGTAGCGTTGATAGTCTTTGTTTTGAGTAGTGACAATCTTGTCATCTAAGATTTGCTCAATCCTATCTTGCTGCTTTGGTAATATGGCTGGTGGACACCCAAGGGCTGGTTCACTCTCAAAGTGGAATCAGGCCTAAATAGCTCACTAGATATCATTGTTGGTTCCTTATACTTTACTAGATCTGAAATGTTGAAAGTGGAACTGATACCAAAGTCGGATGGTATATCTAGCACATATTAGGTCCAATTTTCCTTACTATTTTGAAAAGCACCTACACCACAAGCATAAATCATTTTGAGCTTAATCAAGACAGTCTCCTTCCTGAAATTCTTTGGCTTTTTTTATCAAATTTAGCCATATGCTTGTTAATTTCATTGCTCAAAATTTGTTTTACTAATCACGCTATGCATATGACTCTCGTAATCATGGATACTTATGCATGGGACACCAAATGATAAAAGACAAACGCAAATGATACTAAATGGTAAAAGACAAACAAAAACAAAACAAGCTCAAATGGACTTTATTATCTATGGACTAAACTTTATTATTGGGCTAGGAAACAACGTTCCTAATTTCTAATATTCCCTAAATGGCTTTGAAGACTCGGCACAAAACTTCAGGTAGGTGGTAGTGAATATTAATTTGGCTCCCAACATATGCCAAAGAGTCTTAATAAAGTAACTATTGAATATTATTGGGACCAGATCAATGGTATGGTAGATGTCCCAGCCGGATGGGATAGAAGAGTGAATGAAACATAATGGTGGATCGGGATGGTGGGAGTTTAGAAATGGGGAATCAGGGATAGAAAAAATGTTAGGAAAAATATTTTGCAGGGTTTTTAAAGTCTCTACAGCTTCTTGAGGCTGATCCGTAGGGTTTTGTTCTTTGACGGTCAATACCCCAATAGGTGATCCTTCATCGATCTCTAAATCTAAACGTTCAATATCAATTAATTCCAGATCTTCTATGTTATCCTCAGATTGATCTCCATGGTTTTGTTCTTGGATTTCATTTTGATCATTCATGTTGTTGATTTTTTTAGGCTGGATAATTATTTTATCTTCAAGTAATTATTCTTGATCATATTCGTCCATAAGATTAGACCCAGCTTCATAAACTTCTTCCTTAAGTTCTTCAATGGGTTTAGGATTTTCTCTTTCTAGCCCTTCATTTTGATAAGATTTTGATTTTATTTCATCTTTTAATTCTTCAATTGGTTCAGGAGATCTTTCCTCTAAATTCTTAGTGGGTTCAGTCTCTTCCTCATCTTTCTCATACTTATTAAATTTAGCAATATATTTAAATGCAGTTTTATCATCTTGTCTCAATTTGTACCATTGGATTGGAAGATTTTGCTTATAAGATTTGCCTAGGTACTTTTCCTCAACTTACTCTTAATATCTCTCAAAGTAATTATTTTATCTTCACTATAATAACTTTTATGCTTAACATGTTCCCAATATGACTTAGCATGTCGGACTAGCTTTAATTTGATAAATTGACATCTTTTTACTTCCGACATTTCATCAAATTCAAAGTACTGATATAGTTTCTTCTCCCAAATGACATACAACTCAGGATTTCCATCAAAAGTGGGTGCATAGGGTTGATTGCTCCCAAAGACTCTCTCCTCCTAACTACAAAGCCTTGGCAGGGGTATTTAAGTTTATACTCAGGGGTGAGATCATGATAATGGGCTCTTGGACCAATGGGAGGTGATTTAGGATTAGTACGGGTCAAGCGATCTTTTTCGAGGTTCCCGATTTGATTATTTACTTGCCCTAACTCTTTGTTCACTTGTCCTAATTGTTTAGTTAGGGTATCAAATTTTTAGTTAGGGTCCTCATAAAGAATTCAAGATTGGGATCCATGGATATGTGTACGACTGTTGGTATAGGGCTTCAGATCAAATGGGCAAGCAATACAAAACTAACTTCTAGATCTCCTAGACCCAAAAGTTCAAAATACAGGAATTGACTAAGTACTAGTTAAAGTTGTAATTACCTTTTCCATTGGCCAGGTAAGAGGTGGGGTTGCGGGAGGCTCCCCTCGCTTTCACGAGGTCCTAATTAAAAACCGCAAGTCCACTTAAGGCATTTGCCATTGGACCTCTTGCCTTAGACACCAATTTTAAGAAGTAAGTACAAACTCAACTAATATTTGGTCTCATCTTGCACTTGAACCCGACATGTGGGTGTCCCTAGTTTTAGGTTCCTACTAAATTTCAATTATGGTATAGGTCAATGCAAATGTGGGTGATTATTTTGGGACAAGGAAAGGTAATAACCTCCTTTCCTTATGTTATGATTGAATTCCCTTAATTAGATTTAGGAATGGATGCACAAACAATTCACCAACTAGATAATACAATAACTAGTATTATAAATATATGATTCAAACCCGAATTTTACAAAATTAAAATTCAAAAAAAAAAATTAAATTGAAAATTTTAGATTTTAAAGTCTAGATTTCATAAATCAAATTTTAAAATTCAAATCTTGAATTAGGATTAAAAATTCATTCTAGAAGTTAGAGTTGTTGCAAGATAGTTTCAGCCCTAACAACTTCTAGTCAACTGGTTTTAAAAAATTTGAAATTAAAATTTTAAAAATTTCAAAAAATTAAAATTAAAATTTTAATTATTAAATATTTTAGTAAATATTCTATATTCCAAATTTTGAAATTTAATTCCTGGAATTTTGTCAAGAAATTCGTTTTGAAAGCTTGTTGTAAAAGAAAATTTCAGCAGGGAACAACTTTCAACTAGCTAGTTTTAAAAACTTGAAATTTAATTTTTTAAAAACTCAAAAATCCAAAATAAAACTGATTTGGTTAACTCTCATACAAAAACTCTTGGATTTTAAAGTTTTGACATCGGATTAACTCAAATTTTGGTTGAGAAGGTAGTTTGAAAAAGTTGCTAGAAGGTTCCAGCAGTTTAGTTAACTCATAACAACCTGAATTCAAATTTCAAATTCTAAATTCTAAATCCTTCTAAAATTAAAAATTATGGTGGAAAATAATAAAAATGAAATATGTATCTCAGATCTAAAATTTAAAAATTTATAAAAAAATATTTTTATATTTTTTTGAAAATTAAATGAAATGGAAGGCAGAAACAGAATTCTGGATAGAACTTCAAAAATGATCTAAGAACTCATATTTTTAAATCTAGAAATAAATGGAAAATATTCTTTTGAATTTTATATTTCAAATCCAAAAATACTAAGATAAGAGAAAAGTATTTTTTGGATTTTTTGTGATGTGAAAAAATTACTAAAATTCATAAAATATTCAGGTGAATACTAGAATAAAAATTTCAGCAATCAAATACTTGACCTAGTAAACCATAAGCCTTGATACCAAAAAATTGATGGGGGAAGAAAATAAAATGATGAATGGAGAGTTTTAGAAAGTTAACCAGCAAGCAAACTTGAGTAGTTAATTATCAAATAAATGAGCTAAATTAATCCAAGAAAAGAATTTTTATAAGGAGACTAGTTAATCTAATTTTTATGTCCCGTAATCTAGATCTAGTTCAAAATAAGGATTAGGATCTTCATGGCAAGGAAACCATCACTACTAGGGCAAGTTAACCTTCAAATGATTAGATCTAATAAAGCTTAGGTAGAGTTTTCCCACCAACAATGATGGCTAATTATTTGGTGGAAGAAGGAGCACTAATCACTCAAGGATTGAGATCTAGAAGTCAAGATTGGCACTCTTTACTTTGAGACTCACCTTGGCCTTGATCCATGGCATGGAGACCTTCATCCTTGACCTAGGAACCTGAGAGAACCTGAAAAGAAATTTGGGATTAGACATGGAAGAAGAATTAGAGTTGGAATGGAAACAAATAAAAAAGGAAGAAGAAGAAAGTGGCCGGTGGCTTTGGACTTGGAGCTTGATCATAGATCCATCAATGAATGTCCCATCCTTTACTCCTTGCAAAAGCACTCTTCACTCTCAAACTAAAACTTAGAAAACTTTCATTCTTTCATTGGATAAGGATCTACATACTCAAACTAGCTAGAAAACTTTCACTCCAAACAAGAACTCAAGAAAACTATAACACAAGGAAACAATCCTTTCATTAATTCAAATCATAGCATAGAATGAATACAATGAGAGCCTAGGGGCCCTATTTATAGGTTCCAATGCTAGGAATTTCATCCAAGAGTGGAGAGGAGGGGATAAGGATGGCTTAGTTGGCTCCAACAATTTTTAGGCAAGTGATTTTAACTAAAATCAAATTATTGGTAGAAAATCACAACCACTTGACATGTGGCATTCTAGAAGGTCTTCATGTGGTTATCAAATGCTGATGTGGAGGCCTAGGTGTCATTAGAGGTGGTGCCCCACATGTCACTTGTTGGAAGGTATCTTTATGTTCCCCATAAAAATCTTGATGTAGTGTAATTTCTTCTCCCTCAAGGTTTCTTGATGAGGTGTCCTCCCATGTGAAAATTTTGACTTCAAGTCTTCGCTTGAATTAGGATTGAATAGCTTGAATTGGGCTTTGAAGAGGTGGCTTTCCATCATGCTTTGAGCTTGAGTCAACTCATGAAAAGTTGTCTTCTTCCATGTGTTGACTCATGAGTATGCTTCAAGAAAATTTGGGACTTGTTTCATGGCTCAAGACTTTATTAACTATAGCTGCAAAAACAAAGTTAGTTAATCAAAGTATATATTCTTATTATTGATATCCCCATCAAGAACCTTTTGCCACCAGTCTGGCCTTGTAGGTCTCTACTTGACCATCTGCTCCAATCTTCTTATTGAAGACCCATTTACACCTAATTGGATTTACTCCCTCAGGTGGATCAACTATTATCCAAACCTGATTAGAGTACATGGAGTCCATCTCGGATTTCTTGGCTTCCAGCCATTTGTTAGAGTCTCTACTTATGACAGCTTTCGCATAGGTCATAGGATCATCATCCTATATGATACTGGCTTCATTGTCATTTCTAATGACAATGCCATATCTGAGAGGTGCACTTCACACTCTCTCTGACCTATGGAGAGGAGGTGTGTGTTGTGGTTGTTCCTAAACCTTAGAAATATTTGGTTGAGAAATTGCTTCAAGTATAGGTTAAACTTTTTCAAGTTCAAATATCCTCCTACTACCCCCTTCTTAGATTAAACTCCTTTTCCAGAATGTGGCATGCCTACTGACAAAGACTTTTAGCTTAGTAGGGTGGCAGAAAAGGTTTCGCATACCTTCTTTAGGATATTCTACAAACTTGCACTTATCAGCCATAGCACTTCTTATATCCAAAAATATTCTTGACATAAGCAGGGCAATCCCAAATCTTAAAATACTTAAGACTTGGCCTTTTTCTTTCCATAATTCATATGGAGTGCTTTTAACTGCCTTTATGGCACCTTGTTTAGTATGTAGGCAGCAGTCTCTAGGGCATAACCCCAAAAGGATATTGAAAGATCCATAAAGCACATCATGGACTGTACCATGTCCAATAACGTATGATTCCTCTTTTTTGCTACACCATTTAACTGTTGTGTGTATGGAGGGGTCCATTCAAAGAAAATACCTTTGTCTTTAAGATGATTAAGAAATTCATTAGAAAAGTATTTCCTCCTGGATCAGATCGAAGGATTTTGATATTATGCCTAGTTCATTTCTCAATCTAACTTTGATACTCTTCGAATTTATCAAAGGCTTTGGACTTGTGTTTCATAAGATACACATATCTGAACCTCGATAAATTATCAGTAAAATTGATGAAATAAGAGCATCCTCCTTTGGCTTGGATTGTCATAGGATCATACACATCTATGTGTGCTAGACCTAATAACTCAATTACCCTTTCTCCATGTCTAGTGAATGGAGACTTAGTCATCTTACCTATGAGACAGGACTCACAAATTCCTAATGAATCATAATCAGAAGCTTCAAAGAAATTATCTTTGTACAACTTGTTTATCTGGACTCACTGATATTATCCAAATGGTAATGCCAGAGATAAGTGACATTTACATCATCTTTCTTCTTTTCTTATTCTTAATAAGCATAACCTCATCATTGAGTGACAGAATCAAAAGACTGTTAGAAAATGTACCACAACCAAAGAATTTCTTTGAAAAAAAAATTGAGCACCTATGGCTCGTCAAATTTATTTCATAACCTTGTTTCAACAAGAAAGGTACAAAATAATATTCTTCATAATGTTGGGTACATAATAAAAATCTTTTAATTCAAGAATATTGCCCGATGGCAATAACAATAGATAGGTACCAACAGCTTCAGCTTGAATGGGTTCACCACTTGCATCAAGCAGCTCAAAGTTTTCCTTATTCAAGCTTCTAGGTCTATGTAACCCCTACAATGACTTGCAGATATAAGATCCACATATGGTATCCAATACCCATGAATTAGAAATTGAAGAACTCAATGACAAGTTTCTTTGTAACATGTACAAACCTTTAGGTGCTCCACCAGCATCCTGCTTCAGAATTGCAAGATATAACTTGCAATTCTTCTTCCAGTGCCCTTGCTTTCCACAGTAATAGTAGGTTCCATCAGTAGAGGGCTTCCTTAACTTTTTTCTCTTCAAGAAGCTACTCTAGAGTTCCTCTTCGAGCCCTTCTTCATTGCCTGCTTCTTCTTTCCATCAACCAGAAGAAGTTGAGCCTCATCACCTTTAAAGTGGCTCTCTTCTATCTTGAGCATATTCAATAGCTTAGGCAATGACAAATTCATGGGGACATCAACAAAAGAAAAGGTTTCAAGCTAACTCCTTATGATTTTGCAGTTAGATTTTTCAACAAGATCCACTTGAAGCCAATGGATGAAAGCCCACTTTCCCTGAGCCGACTCCATGATCTTTCAAATGCTCTCAAATAAAGCCCCTCCTTATATGCCACTTGGAAGCCTCTCTTGGTCAATATTTGGAAGCATAATTGCATGCCACTTGGAAGCATTTCTTGGATAATACTTGGAAGCATAATTGGGCACCACTTGGAAGCATTTTTGGATCACACTTAGAAGCCTCCTTAGATGCCACTTGGAAGTTCCTCTTGATTCCACTTGGATGCCACTTAGGTGCCACATGAGATTAGTTATAACCAAATTTTGTTAGAACTACTTTTTGTTAGAACTACCTAACCCATTTTGTTAGCCTAACTAATCTAGTTAAAACTAGAGTTACTTTTTCTTCTCCTTGGTCGAACCCATGGTGTACCTTGGGGCCTATAAATAGGACCCAAGCTCCTCTTGTCCCACATGCTATGGTTGAATGAAAAGAAGCTTCTTTGATTCCATTTTTTTTATCGAGTTCTTGATTTTTGCTCCTTGTATGGAGAGGGTGAGAGGCCCTAGTCTAGCTTATTTCTTTTGTTTCCTAGCCTAAGAGCTAGGTCACTCTTTGAGGGAGAGGGTGAGAGACCCATTCTCCACTTCAAAGAAGTCCTATCAAGGTTGTTGACTCTGATCTTGATTTTTATGATTGACAAAATATTTAAGTATATATAAGTACTAATTATATTTTAAGTGTGTTTATTAGATCTTAGTACTCATCCATGTTGAATAAAGAAATACATGTTTTCAATTAAAGAAAGTTCTTAAATTAATGAAAAATCAAATATATGGACTTTGAAATTTATAAGGAAGAACTTGAAGAGGCTAAGAATCAATTTTAGACAAGTTTCAGTATTTGACAGGCCAAGTGTCGACTCATGGATTCAAGTGTCTACACTTCTGAAGAATGGCACGAAAAACTTTAGCTAGCATGCTAAGTGTCGACTTAAGTGTCGACTCACTATTTCAAGTGTCGACTCACTATTTCAAGTACTGACTCATGGCCTGAGACCAAACAAAAGATAGAACGAGCAGATTTTAGAGATTTGGTCAAGTATAGACTCACTATTCCAAGTGTCGACTCAAAATGTTGACTCATCAGATGAAGTGTCGGCTCACCAATGCAGAGCAAAAAACTTTAGAAAATGGTTTTGGTCAAGTGTCGACTCACGATTCCAAGTGTCGACTCAAGGTGTCGACTCGTGAAGGTCAAGTATCGACACGTAATGAATGGCTAGTTTTTTTGAAGCACAGAACTTTTCCAGATTGTGTCTAATGGCCATATTTTCTTCTCTAATGGTCATCAATGATTATTTAAGGATTGGAGTGGTATATAAACTATACAAATCAAATGGAAAAGTAATCATTAAGTAAGATTATTAAATATCCTTCAAAGATTCAAGAGTTGAGTGGTTCAAGCCTTCAAGCTTCTAAAGATAAGGGCTGCATCCAAGCTCACATCATCAAGCTGTAATCAAAGGTTTCAACAACTTGAAGACAAGATCTTCATCAATATTTAAAGAGCTTTAAAGAGTTATTTGCTTTTATTAGAAAGCTTTATTGTATTCTTGACTTTCATTCTTACATTGTTGTATCAAGGTTTTTGGTGAGCCTTAGAAAATTAAGAGGTTGTTGGTTTGCCTTTGTGTAAAACCAACATAGATTGTTGGTAATCTCGTAAAACCAATATAGGTTATTGGTGAGCCCGCAATACCAACAAGTTTTTGGTTAGCCATGAAAATCAAGAGGTTGTTAGTTAGCCTAAGTTAGAAAACCAACAAGGATTTTGACTTGTGAGCGTAATGAAAATAAGTTGGGTATGATTAGTGAGCCCCGAAAACTAATTGACTGTAATCTTGGTGATTATAGTGAATTTCCAAGAGAAACTTGGGGAGTGGATGTAGGTGCCTTGGAGTGTACTGAACCACTATAAATTTATTGTGTTTATGTGATTGTTTTCTTTGTGTATTTACTTTATTAATTCCGCTGCATATTATTTTACAACACAAATATTTTGATAAAATACAATCACTTAATTGCAATTAGCACATACTTATTTAGTTCATCATAAATCATTGCAAATAGTTTTATAAAACCTAATTCACCCCACCTCTTGGGTTGCATCATCACTGGGCAACAATTGGTATTAGGGCCCAGAACCTAAAATCGTTAGTATCTAAACTTGGTGCTTTGCAAAGAATCTAATGGTTTTGAGTTAAAAGATCATGATAGCCCTAGAAGGTGCTTATTTTGATATAGGACATGCAACTAATAGACCACCATTTTTTAATGCACTAATTATACTTTTTGGAAAACTCGCATGCGCATCTATATTCAATCTATTAGTTATTATCTTTGAAAAGTTATAGTTAATGGTCCTTATATTTTTTCATTTTGGTTAATGGCATTTCCATTCCAAAGCTCGAGAAAGATTAGAATGAATATGACATTAAGTAATCTAAAATTAATGCTAAAGCAATGAACTTGCTTTATTATGCATTGGACTCTAATGAATTCAATAGGATCTCCACGTGCACATCGATGAAGGAGATATAGGACACACTTGAAATTACTCATGAGGGTACTCTTCAAGTAAAAAGTACTAAAATTTATATGCTTGCTTATTCTTTGGAAATGTTTAAAATGATGCATTATGAATCTATATCTGATATGTATACTAGATTTATGACTATTTGTTGGCTTTGGCTCCTTAGTTTTGATGATTAACAAAAGTTTGAGTATATGTTTGGACTAATGTTTCATTTCAAGATAAAGTTTCAGGCCTTAGGTTATTCAAAAAGAGTATCAAGAGTACAATGATGAAACCAAGCTTGCTTGATTTGGGAAAGAGCTCTTCTACCTTAAACAAGATCAAATTTCTCATATTGGACCTTCATATTAAGAAGAAATTGATAAAAGAAACAAAGGCCTAGAGAAACTCAAGCATGGCATGCACCTCTCCATAGTTTCAAAAAATTTTAGACCAGAGGTCGACCACCAGAGATCGACCACCAGAGGTCGACACCTTGCCAAAGGTCGACCACCAGAGGTCAACTCATGAAGAAAAGAAAAGTTCAGCAAGGCCGGCATGGCAAAATTTCAGTGGCACGCTCCAGAGGTCGACCACCAGAGTCGACACATGTCCAGAGGTCGATACCAGAGGTCGACTCATCGCCTGAGAATTCAAACTGGGCAAAACTATGATTTTCTAGATTTTTGTCTAAGATAAACTAGAGGTCGACTCATGAGGTCGACACTTGATCTAGAGGTCGACTCATGGCATAATGGCTAATTTTTTTGAACTTTTGATTTGATTTCTAACAGCCATAAACGGCCATATTTTTGATTCAAACGGTCTTGTGGAGTTGTTTCAGCTTGAATGAAGTATTTAACCTCCACCTAACTTCAAAAAAGTCAAGGAGACAAAGTGAAAAAGAAGAGAGAAAAAGTACAAAGCTTTCAATCAATCCTAAGCCAAAAACAAAGTAAATCCAAAAGATTCTTTAGCCAAAAGCTTTCCATTTTTGAGGAATCCAGCTTTCAAGTCTTTGGCATTTAGTGAGGTCCAAGATTCAAAGAGGAAGACTTGAAGAGTCTCCAACAAGAGCTTCATCGAATTATTTTTGCTCAAAAAGGAGTTTGTCTTGTTTTTATTCATTGTATTCATACTCTATTTGTACTAGCCTAGTTTCAAGGGAATTTGAAACTAGTGTAAGATTTGTTGGTGAGCCAATTGATAAAACAACTAGGGTTGCTTGTAAGCCTGAAGCCAAAACAAGTGTGTAAGGTTTGTTGGTGAGCCTAGGTAACAAAACCAACTTAGGTTTTGACTTGTGAGCCTTGTAAAACAAGTCGGCTGTAATCTATAGAAGATTATAGTAGAAATTCCCAAGTGGAGCTTGGGGAGTGGATGTAGGTGCTAGGTGCACCGAACCACTATACGTTTTATGTGTTTGCATTGCTTTACTCTCTATTGCTCTTTAATTGTTGTCATCTTTCATTGCTTCTATTGCACAATTACTTGAGCACTATCACTCTTCACATTTGAAATTGATAGCACATATATTGCTTTATTTTAAAAATGAAGAAAGACCCAATTCACATCCCCTCTTGGGCACCATATCTGGGCAACAAGTGGTATCAGAGCTCCGGTACTCTCTTGTAGGTCCAACGATCTTGAGTGAAAGATCATGGCCGTCCCAATTGGAATGGGTGTAGTTGAAGGTCAAGCATCAAATCGCCCTCCTTTCTTTAATGGCACAAACTACACATACTGGAAAACTCGTATGCGCATTTATTTATAAGCTGTAGATTATAATATATGGAGAGTAATTACTAAAGGGCCTCATCAGCCCACTCACTTGGTTAATGGCATTATCACCCCAAAATCTGAAGAAGAATGGGATGACAATGACATCAAACAAGCTGAGTTAAATGCTAAGCGATGAATTTGCTATTCTGTGCACTTGACCCAAGTGAATTTAACAGAATATCAAATTGTATTTCCATCAAAGAAATTTGGGATACACTTGAGGTTACCCATGAGGGTACACACCAAGTGAAGACCACAAAGGTGAACATGCTCATTCATACGTATGAGATGTTCAGGATGGAACCAACTGAAAGTATTAGTGAAATGTACACTAGATTTACCAATATAGTAAATGGTATGAGGAGTTTGGGAAAGATTATATCTAATGGTGAACTTGTTAACAAACTTCTCAGGTCTCTTCCGGCTTCATGGGATGTGAAAGTAACGGCCATAGAAGAAGCCAAGGATGTCAATACTCTACCTCTTGAGCAGCTTCTTGGATCACTGATGACTTATGAGCTTTCACTAAAATAGAAGACAGTGGACAATGACAAGAAAAAGAAAGCCATAGCCTTCAAGTCCACTACAAAGGAAGAGTCAAGTGATGAATAGAAGAAGAAGCTGATGATGATGAGACAGCCTCATTACAAGAAAATTCAGAAGATTCATGAGAAAGAAGAAGGGCTTCTACAAGAAAAGGCCACAAAAAGGTGATTACAATAAAGATAAAGAAAAAGAAAAAGAAAGGGATCCACCCATCTGCTTCGAGTGCAAGAAGCCTGGACATTATAAAATGGATTGCCCTTTGCTTAAAAAGAGTCGAAGGATGTTGAGAAAGAAAGCTATGATGGCTACCTGGAGTGAGAGTGAGGACTCCAGCAGTGATGAAGAGCAGCAGGAAGTCGCCAACTTGTGTTTCATGGCCAATGAAGATGATGAGGTAAATTCTGAACCTGAAAATGAATTTACTTTTAATGAATTACATGATGCTTTTGATGATTTAGTTATGGAGTATGAAAAACTAAAACTGAAAAATAAGAAATTAAGAAAGCTAAATCAAGAGCTTACCAAAAGTTCAGACAAGTTTTCAGCTGAAATTGAAGATTTAATTCAAGAAAACAAGAAATTAATTGAACATGTAAAGACCTTGAAAAATGATAAGGACAATCTTATAAAAGAAAAGGATTCTTTGAAAAATAATAGAAGTTTTGAAACTAATGAGAAAATTGAAAAACAAAACAAAAAACTGTTGCTTCAAAACAAGAATTACAAAGAAGAATTAGAAAAACTGAAACCTTTTGTAGAAAAGTTTACTTATAGTTCAGAAAAATTAAGTATGCTTTTAAACAGTCAACATGTAGTTTTTAACAAAGCTGGACTTGAATTTAAGCCACAGAATCAGCAAAAACTTTTCAAAAACTTTTTCATACCTGCATCTTCTAATATTACCTGCTATGCATGTGGTAAGTTAGGACATAAATCATATATTTGTAATAGAAGAAAATCAAGAACCTTTGGAAAGATTTGGGTTCCAAAAGGAACCAATTTGTCTAACCCTAAAGGACCCAAGATGACTTGGGTACCTAAAGTTTCAACTTAATCAATTTCTGCAGGTCTGTCTTGCAACCAAAAATAAAAGAAGAATGTGGTATCTGGACAGTGGTTGCTCAAGGCACATGACTGGGGATGTGAAGCAATTCTCATCACTAGTAGCTATAAATGGTGGAAACATTACTTTTGGTGATAATGGAAAAGGTAAAATCATCGGAATTGGTAAAATCCATATCACCCATAATGCTTATATAGATAATGTATTATTTGTTGATGGCTTGAAGCATAATCTTTTCAGCATTAGTCAGTTTTGTGATAAGGGTTTTAAAGTAATTTTTGAATCATCTTTGTGCATGGTGTCTAGTCTAGATGTCGATGGCATCAAGTTCACTGGTCATAGGCATGGAAACATTTACATGGTTGATCTTGATGATCTAGCCATGGAAAGTGGTCAATGCCTAGTGGCTAGGGAAGCCAAGGCAAGTAAAACTAGTTGGCTTTGGCATCGCAGGCTAGGGCATGCTAGTATGCATTTGATTTCAAAATTATGCAAAAAGGATCTTGTAAAAGAATTGCCAAAACTCACATTTGAAAAAGATAAGATTTGTGCTGCATGTCAATTTGGAAAACAAACTAAATCTACTTTCAAACCTAAAGGAGTAGTATCTACTACTAGACCCCTTGAATTATTGCATATGGACCTCTTTGGACCAACCAGAACAACTAGTTTGGGAGGTAAGAAATATGGGCTAGTAATTGTAGATGATTACTCATGATTTACTTGGGTAATATTTTTAGCTCATAAAGATGAAACGTTTTCAGCTTTTGTTAAATTTCATAAAAGGGTTTCAAACGAAAAAGATCTCACTATTGTTTCTTTGTGTAGTGATCATGGAACTGAATTTGACAATCATGATTTTAAGTTTTTTGTAATGATAATGGCATTAGTCATAATTTTTCTGCACTAGGACACCTCAACAAAATGGGGTGGTAGAAAGAAAAAATAGGACTCTTGAAGAAATGGCACGCACAATGCTTTGCGAAAATGATTTACCTAGATATTTTTGGGCAGAAGCCATAATACTTCCTGTTACATTTTAAATCATGTTTTAATTTGACCTATTTTGAAAAACACCATATGAGCTTTGAAAAAATCGAAAATCTAATCTTAAATATTTTCGTGTATTTGATTGCCGCTGTTTCATATTAAACAATGGCAAAGACAATATCAGTAAATTTGATGCCAAGTCAGATGAGGGTATCTTCTTAGGATACTCTACTTCTAGCAAGGCATACAGGGTCTTCAACCGAAGAACTCTTCTAGTTGAAGAATCAATTCATGTAGTGTTTGATGTAACTAACGAAAAATCTTCTAGAAAAGAAGATTCTATTGATGATGAAACAGGTACAAAGAAGCTTGAACAATTGACAATCAATGAAGATGTGCCCAAAGGAAATGATGATCAAGAAAATGAAGATCAAATTCAAGAGATCAATGCAACTTCACCAAAATCTTTACCTAAAGAGTGGAGGTATGCACACGGACACCCCAAAGAGCTAATTATTGGTGATCCGTCAAAGGGAGTAAGTACACGCTCTTCTATCGGAAATGTTTGTGATTTTTAACTTTTGTTTCTAAAATAGAGCCTAAGTTAATTGAAGAAGCTGAAAAAGATTACAACTGGATTAATGCCATGCAAGATAAACTAAATCAATTTAAAAGAAATAACGTTTGGACTTTAACTGAAAGACCCCCTAATGTTTCTGTAATTGGCACAAAATGGGTTTTTAGAAATAAACTTGATGAACATAGTATTATAACTAGAAACAAAGCTAGACTTGTTGCTAAAGGCTACAACCAGGAAGAAGGGATTGACTTTGATGAAACCTTTGCTCCTGTTGCTAGGCTGGAAGCAATTAGACTTTTACTTGCTTTTGCTTGTTTTATGGATTTCAAGTTATTTCAAATGGATGTTAAAAGTGCTTTTTTAAATGGATTTATTGAAGAGGAAGTTTATGTTGAACAACCTCCTGGTTTTGAAAATCATGAATTTCCTAACCATGTTTTTAAATTGCATAAAGCATTGTATTGTTTAAAGCAAGCTCCTAGAGCTTGGTATGATAGATTAAGTTCATTTTTGATGAAGAATGATTTTTTTAGAGGTAATGTATATAATACATTATTTTTGAAAAAGAAAAATGATGATCTCTTAGTAGTACAAATCTATGTAGATGATATTATTTTTGGTGCTACTAACGAATGTCTTTGTCAAGAGTTTGTAAAGTTAATAGAGTGAGTTCGAGATGAGCATGATGGGAGAACTCAACTTCTTCCTCGGACTCCAAATTAAGCAAACCAAAGAGGGGATCTTCATCAACCAAGCCAAGTACACAAAGGAAATATTGAAAAAGTTTGGGATGGAGACTACCAAACCAATAGGTATCCCTATGAGCTCTTCATGTAAATTAAACAAAGATGAATGTGGTAAATCAGTAGACCAAAAATTATATAGAGGCATGATTGGTTCATTGCTATATCTAACTGCCAGTAGACCAGATATAATGTTTAGTGTTTGTATTTGTGCACGTTTTCAGTCTGCTCCTAAAGAATCACATCTCTTAGCTGTAAAACGTATATTTAGATACTTATCTGGGTCAATTGAAATTGGTCTTTGGTACTCTAGAGAGTCATCTATAAATTGATTGCTTATTCTGATGCTGATTTTGCTGGGTGTAAACTTGATCATAAAAGTACTAGTGGAACTTGTCAATTCCTAGGAGTTAATTTGATTTCATGGAGCAGCAAGAAACAGAATTCGGTTGCTCTATCTACGGCGGAAGCCGAATATATAGCAGCCAGAAGCTATTGTGCTCAGATTCTATGGATCAAACAACTCGAGGACTTTGGCATCAAACTAACTAAGACACCCATAAGATGTGATAATACTAGTGCAATCAATTTAACGAAAAATCCTGTACAACATTCAAGAAGCAAACATATTAAAATAAGACATCACTTCATAAGAGATCACGTTCAAAACTCTAATGTGTTGTTAGAATTTATTTGTACTGATTATCAATTGGCTGATATATTCACAAAACCATTGAATGAAGATAGATTTTGCATGATCAAAAGAGAATTGGGAGTCATTGACCCTTTTGCTTGAAACTCTTCAATTTCCTTCAAAATTCTCAAAAAAAATGATTTATAAATTCTCAAAAATATTTAAAACTTCTCTAAGAATTCATTCTAAATTTTATCAATTTTTTTATTTTACCAAATTTTATTTTGACTAATTTATTTTGGGAGGTCGACACTTGAAATTTCGGAGGTCGACACTTGGGGTCGACCCCTGAAATTTTTGAGAGGTCGACACTTGGACGGAAAACCTATTTTTTTAAAACCCATCCGCGAGCCCTTTTCCTCCATTTCTTTTTGCTTTCTCCTTCGTGTGGTCCCCCTCCAACATTCCTAAACACCGAATAGTGGATTTCCAACCCTCTCCTTCCTCTTTTTGGGTAATTTTCTCCTTCCCTCACGATTTCTCTTGAACCGAACCGGTTTTTACCGTGTTCCTTGTTTTTGGGCAACTGTAGGCTTTTGCCTCTATTTACCCTCAATTATCGGTTGATATTCGATTGAAAACACTCATTTCTTCCCTCCATTTCATGCATTTCCTCTTTTTGCTCTCTTTTTTTGTCAATTTCACAAACCCTCACTTACCTTTTCACGGTTCCTTCATTTGCCCAATTGTGAATTCCTTTTCTCCTCTCCAAAATTCTTGGTTCTCCTCTTTCTTAGCACTGCATTATCCTACTTCTCCTTAAATTACCCCCTTCCATCCATATGGGTCCAAGGAAGCAGTTAGCTATAAGGAAAAGAAGATTGGAACAAGGCCGAGGTAGTACTGAGCGACGAAGAAAGACTAGACATGAGCGTGAGCCGTCCCCAGAGGAACCTGCACCAGTGCCAGCCAGCTTAGTACGGAAGAGCATTGCGAGCGGGAGACGTGTGGATATACCCTTCTGGGATCAGCATCACTTTTTTATTGGAGATGTACTGAGGGATGCAGGTCTGGTTCACTTCTGCACGATGACTAAGAGATTCTACCCAGACCTCATCAGGGAGTTATATGCATCCATGGCCACTGATGGCATTGGATGGTCTGCTACTGTTCGTGGGATCAAGATTCCAGTGACACCGGATGTCATCAGTCGTGTTTGGAGGATTCCACTTCATGGCACAACCGCCACTTCTATCAGTGACCGAGAGCACGCCTTCAGATGTATCTTAGAGCGCGAGGATATTAGCGGCATTTCCACAGTAGCCGCTAACCAGCTATCATTGGAGATGAGAGTGCTGCATCATATCATCGCCCGTATCTTGATTCCAAAGAGCGGGAGATTCGACTTTATTATTGAGCGTGAGCTAGTGTTGATGGTGTCCCTGAGACAGCGGACTCCCATCAACCTTCCCAGGATCATGCTTCAGCAGATGGGAGAGGCAGCATCTCATAGGAGACTAGTTCAGCCATATGGCATGGGGCTGACACAGTTATTCAGGTAGTATGGAGTATCATTTGACGGTATACCCTTCAGTCAGCTGCAGCATACTGACACATACGGAGAGAAATCCCTGCATAGGATGGGATTTCGACTGATTGGTGATCGATGGGTGCGACGTGAGTCTGGCCAGGAGCCAGATGAGGAGGAGGAGATTCGAGCAGCTGAGGCAGGGCCTTCAGAGCCTACTGATCATGGTACACCTCCTCGCCCAGCACCAGAGTCAGAGACTGCGGAGCCTGAGCCATTCACGCCACCACCCTCATCAGCTCCGGCACCTTCTGCTACTGCTACACCATAGAGGACTATAGCGAGCACATCGAACTTTGAGCAGAGAGTGACTGATCACATTTCAGAGGTCCAGACAGAGATTGCTGGTGTACGACAGGAGCTACATGGTCTGCGGATCCACACAGACATGTGCATTGGAGCTCTGTCAGCTATTGTCGATACAGGATTCCGACAGATCCTCAGCTTACTGAGATTGGCATTGCCACCAGGGACTGTAGATCTGACAGTGCCTCCTCCACATTTTGATGCTAATGATGATGATGATGATGATGACTCCAGTGGCTATAGTGACAGTGATGGAGATCAGCCTGAGCAGGTAGCTCTGATGTTCCACCTGCTGATCCGATTCCAAAGATTCCCCCTTCTACTGATCCTCCTTCTACTGATCTTTCTAATACTGATCCTCCAGCTACGGATGTGCCTAGTAGATACTGAGATTACTGAGTCACTCTTTGAGACTATTACAGGCATTCCAGATGATAGAGTGGAGCATACAGAGACTTATATTGATGATCCCATTGCTTATGAGCTTGTCAGCAGGCACACTCCAGCTCAGTCTACTCAGCATACTAATCCACCTACTCCTACTGCTACTACTTCTGTTAGGACACCTTCGGAGTCTTTTCCACGAACCTATAGATCTCGTAGGACTACCCCTAGGTCTGGTCCCTCTCCGAGGACTCGGAGTCTCACTCATAGGACTCCAAAATCCTCATCTAGGATCTCGGCTCCTATCTCTTTTGATGTACCTTCTGATGAGGAGTAGCCTCATAGATTTGCTTGATATATGATGTTTACTGAGGTACTAGTTTGCTTTGTATGTTCTGATGTATCAGTGTTTTGTGCTTACTATGTAAGCAATTTTGTAACTGAATACATTCATTTATATATTTATCTACATTGTGGTATTTTACTGTCTGATACCAGCTCTTAGCTTTTATCCTTTTAAACCCTTAAGTTAGAATGTCTTTGCTATATCGAATGCACAAATTGAGGGGGAGCATGTATTTTATGCAACTAAGTACTTCATTGCAATGGAACATAATTTTCTTTAATATATATTTTACTACAAAAAATGCACTTTTTGATTCTTGACAAAAAGGGGGAGTATAGTAAAGTATATATGGTTCTTATGACTCTTTCATAGAGTAGAGTAAAGCTTGTATGGTTCTTAACTCTTTGACTCATGAGAATGTGTTCACAAAAAAGGGAGAGTAGATGAAAAGTAAATTTTTATGATATACTCATATATGTGAGGTTTCTTTGAAATTTTTTATGATATACTCATATATGTGAGGTTTCTTTGAAAATTTTTTAATACTATATTTTGCTTTTGGACTTAATTGCATATATACTCAAGGTTTTGTCATCATCAAAAAGGGGGAGATTGTTGGCTTTGGCTCCTTAGTTTTGATGATTAACAAAAGGTTGAGTATATGTTTGGACTAATGTTTCATTTCAAGATAAAGTTTCAGGCCTTAGGTTATTCAAAAAGAGTATCAAGAGTACAATGATGAAACCAAGCTTGCTTGATTTGGGAAAGAGCTCTTCTACCTTAAACAAGATCAAATTTCTCATATTGGACCTTCATATTAAGAAGTAATTGACAAAAGAAACAAAGCCTAGAGAAACTCAAGCATGGCACGCACCTCTCCAGAGTTTCAGAAAATTTCAGACCAGAGGTCGACACCTTGCCAAAGGTCGACCACCAGAGGTCGACTCATGAAGAAAAGAAAAGTTCAGCAAGGCCGGCATGGCAAAATTTCAGTGGCATGCTCCAGAGGTCGACCACCAGAGGTCGACACCTGTCTAGAGATCGACTCATCACCTGAGAATTCAAACTGGGCAGAACTATGGTTTTCTGGATTTTTGCCTAAGATAAACTAGAGGTCGACTCATGAGGTCGACACTTGACCCAGAGGTCCACTCATGAGGTCGACTCATGACATAACGGCTAGTTTTTCTGAACTTTTGATTTGATTTCTAACGGCCATAAACGCCATATTTTTGATTCTAATGATCTTGTGGAGTTGTTTCAACTTGAATGAAGTATTTAACCTCCACCTAACTTCAAAAAAGTCAAGGAGACAAAGTGAAAAAGAAGAGAGAAAAAGTATAAAGCTTTCAATTAATCCTAAGCCAAAAATAGAGTAAATCCAAAAGATTCTTTAGCCAAAAGCTTTCCATTTTTGAGGAATCCAGCTTTAAAGTCTTTGGTATTTAGTGAGGTCCAAGATTCCAAGAGGAAGACTTGAAGAGTCTCCAACAAGAGCTACATCGAATTATTTTTGCTCAAAAAGGAGTTTGTCTTATTTTTATTCATTGTATTCATACTCTATTTGTTCTAGCCTAGTTTCAAGGAAATTTGAAACTAGTGTGAGGTTTGTTGGTGAGCCAATTGATAAAACCAATTAGGGTTGCTTGTAAGCCCGAAGCCAAAACAAGTGTGTAAGGTTTGTTGGTGAGCCTAGGTAACAAAACCAACTTAGGTTTTGACTTGTAAGCCTTGTAAAACAAGTTGGCTGTAATCTAGAGAAGATTATAGTAGAAATTCTCAAGTGGAGCTTGGGGAGTGGATGTAGGTGCTAGGTGCACCGAACCACTATACGTTTTGTGTGTTTGCATTACTTTACTCTCTATTGCTCTTTAATTGTTGTCATCTTTCATTGCTTCCGTTCCACAATTACTTGAGCACTATCACTCTTCACATTTGAAATTGATAGCACATATATTGCTTTATTTTAAAAACAAAGAAAGACCCAATTCACCCCCCCTCTTGGGCACCATATCTGGGCAACACTATTGTTAATGAATTAAAAATTCTTGGCAAAGTCTATACTAATATTGATTTGGTTAATAAAATTCTTAGGTCTTTTCCAATATCATTGGATTCAAAGGTAACGGCGATCCAATAAGCAAAAAATCTATATATCCTGCCTTTGGAGGAGCTTATTGGTTCACTCATGACCCATGAGTTGAGTTTATGGCATAAAGAAGTGGTTGCCGATCAAGAGAAGAAGAAGATAATAGCCCTCAAGGCAAAAAAAAATTCAAGGCAATGATGGAAACTTGAAGCGATAATGAAGATTCTAGTTTGGATGAAGAACAAGAAATTGCCAATCTTTATTTCATGGAAAATGAGGAAGATGTATGTTCTGAAAATGAATATGATTTCACCTTTAATGAGCTACATGATGCATTTAATGATCTTGTGCATGAATACAAAGTATTAAAAAATTAGCACAAGAAATTAAAAAGACATGTAGACTCTTTTTCTCTTGAGAACACCAATCTTGCTAATAAAAATCATGATTTCAATGTAAAGATTGATGTTTTAGAAATTTATAAGAATAATCTTTCTAAAGAAAAAGAAATTTTAGAAAAAAAATTGATTTGAAAGAGTTATGCAATAAGTTTTCAAATGAGAAAAATATGTTATTAAATGAAATAGAAATTCTAAGAAGATCTAAGATTTTTATATCAAATGATGAGTTTTTAAAGAAAAACAAAAATCTTGAGTTGAAAAACAAAAATTTCTTTGTTGCTACTTCTTCCAATATTGCATATTTTAAATATGAAAATTTTGAACTTAATGCATATCCTTGTAAATTAAGAAAAAAATGGATTCCAAAAAGAACCCTATTCACTAATCCTAAAGGATCCAAGAAAATTTGGATATCAAAATTGTCAACTTAATTTGTTTTGCAGGGATATCTTTCAGCCCAATAAGAAAAAATGAAGTTTTTGAAAAATGGTTGTACAAGACAATTTAAAGAAGTGGACCTACTACATTTTAGACTAAATGATAAAGGAAGGATTATAGATATTGGTAAATTTTGAGCATTTCCTTCTATAATTGAAAATGTAGTTGAATATTTGTTATAAATGTTGCATCAATTACTTTGAAAATTATTTCAATTGATTATTTAAAATCAAGTTAAGACTAATAGTCATTTATTGTGATCATGAACTTTTTGATGTTGATGGATTTTGTGCTCTCATGATTAAATTTGTAATTATTAGACTTTCACTTGATTTTGATTAATATAGTTTTAAACTATTTCAAGTAAAATATTATGATTTATGTGTTTTCATTTTTAGCATCTATGCTTAAGTTAGAAATGATTTGGATCAAGTATTGAATTGGTAGTTAAGGGTTACATTTAAGAATAAGGTATGCATATTGATAAACCCTTGCTCCAGTAGCTAGACTTGCTATTAAATTACTTCTAGCATCTGTATGGATATCAAATCATTTCAAATAAATTTGAAATCATGCTAAAAGTTTTTAAATGATTAATCCTTTGTATTTTGAAAATCATGTATATCTTGAAAATTTCAAATCTTGATGCATGTGCTTTCATATTTTATTCCTCAAATGAATGTATATTTTTAAGGAAAAATAATATTTAGGGGGAGCATCTAAAGATTTGTTGTCATTATATACATGTACGATGCTTTCAATGTTTTCTTGATATCATACTTATATTACTCTGATACTCCTCCTTATTTTTTGCATGTACTTATCATTTTGTGGTATCATGTTCAATTAGTAATATATTTAATTGGTATCATGATTAATTAATTTCATGTATTGATTTTGATGATCTCTTGCTATCCTTTCCACTTTATCCCTACTTTGTATTGTCTTTTACCCTTTTCATGATGTCAAAAAGGGGGAGAAAATGTTAAGTATGGAAAAGGGAAAGATATGATAAACATGTAACATGATAAATTATATGAGAAATGAAAGAAAGTGCAAAAGGCGGAAAAGTAACCAAAATGTTTTAATTTTAAGGGAAGAATTAGTAAGAGGGAAAAAATTTAAAATTTTTTCATATTTTGAAAATTGTATTTTAAATTTTTTGAAGAATTTTGAAAATATTTTTAGATCATATTTTGAGGGGGAGCTTGATGCTTATTGATTTTTAGCTTACATGTTTATACTATTGTTAATCTTTTAAGCTTACCCTATTCATATACTTAAAGATTTTGTCATCATCAAAAAGTGAGAGATTGTTGACTCTGATCTTGATTTTGATGATTGATAAAATATTTAAGTATATATGAGTACTAATTATATTTTTAAGTGTGTTTATCAGATCTTGGTACTCATCCATGTTGAATGAAGAAATACATGTTTTCAATTGAAGAATATCTTTAAATTAATGAAAAATCAAGTATATGGATTTTAGAAATTATAAGGAAGAACTTGAAGAAGCTAAGAATCAATTTTGGATAAGTTTCAGCACTAGACAGGCCAAGTGTCGACTCATAAATTCAAGTGTCGACACTTCTGAGGAATGGCATGCAAAACTTTAGCTGGCTTGCCAAGTGTCGACCTAAGTATCGACTCACTATTTTAAGTATCCACTCAAGGCCTGAGACCAAACAGAAGACAAAACGAGTAGATTTCAAAGGTTTGGTTAAGTATTGACTCACTGTTCCAAGTATCAACTCAAAGTGTTGAGTCATCAGATGAAGTGTCGGCTCATCAGTACAGAGTAAAAAACTTTAGAAAATATTTTTGGTTAATTGTCGACTCATTGTTCCAAGTGTTGACTCAAGGTGTTGACTCATGAAGGTCAAGTGTCGACACTTGCTGTAACGACTAGTTTTTCTAAAGCACATAACTTTTCCAAATTATGTCTAATGGCCATATTTTTTTCTCCAACAGTCATCAACGGTTATTTGAGTATTGGAGTGGTATATAAACTACATAAATAAAATGGAGAAGTAATCCTTTGGTAAGATTATTAAATATCCTTCAAGGATTCAAGAGTTGAGTGGTTCAAACGTTCAAGCTTCCAAAGATAAGAGAGTGCATCCAAGCTCACATCATCAAGCTATAATCAAAGGCTTCAACAACTTGAAGACAAGATCTTCATCAATATTCAAAGAGCTTCAAAGAGATATTTGCTTTTATTAGAAAGCTTTATTGTATTCTTTACTTTCATTCTTACATTATTGTATCAAGATTTTTGGTGAGCCTTAGAAAACTGAGAGGTGTGTTGGAGTAAAACAAATATAGATTGTTGGTGATCCCATAAAACCAACATAGGTTGTTGATGAGCCCGCAAAACTAACAAGATTTCTGGTTAGCAGTAAAAACCAAGAGGTTGTTGGTTAGCCTAAGTTAGAAAAGAAACAAGGGTTTTGACTTATGAGCCCAGTGAAAACAAGTTGGTTTTGATTAGTGAGCCCAGAAAAGTAATCGGCTATAATATTGGTAATTATAGTGAATTCCTAAGAGAAATTTGGCGAGTGGATGTAGGTGCCTTGGGGTGTACCGAACCACTATAAATTTGTTGTGTTTGTGTGATTATTTTCTTTATGCATTTACTTTATTAATTCCACTACATATTATTTTAAAGAACACAAACATTTTGGCAAAACACAAGTACTTAATTGCAATTAGCACATACTTGTTTAGTTCCTTCTAAATCATTGTAAATAGTTTTATAAATCCCAATTCAGCCCCCTCTTGGGTTGCATCATCACTGGGCAACAAAGGTCCTTGAAGTGCATGCCAAGAGGGAGAGGGTGTGAGATCCAAAGCTTGCCTCCTAGCTTTAATCCATCCCCAAGCTTTCATCTCTTTGCTTTACCTTGTTCATTTCCTTCTTTCAATGTGCTTCCATGCTCTTATAGCAAGTTCTTTATAGGTTCTCTCACTGATTTGGGGTTGAAGATAAAGGTTCCAAGTCATGAACCAAGTGCAAGCTATGTTCTTAAGTTTTGGGAATACTAGTCTTACAATCTAATCCTCAATCCTATGAGTGGTGAGAGCTTCCCTTCCACCAAATATTTTTTTTTAGCCTTCATTGTTGATAGGAGAACCACTTCTTAGCCCTTTAGATCTAAGAATTGAATATGTTTGACCTAGTACAAATAGTTTTCTAGCCATGAGATCCTTCCTATATTAATTTGAATGTGACATGCATGCAGGTGTCTAATTTTTGATCAACTAGTTTTTGCTTGGATGATAATTGTCTCTCTTATGCTTAATTTTGATTCATGCTTGTAATCCATTTCTCATCATGGATAGCTCGTCATCTAGAGAACATCATTATCCATTCATTTCATTTATTTTTATCCCGCATCAAATTTTTGTTATCAGAGATTTAGGTTCTACTAGGTCAAGTTGTTGAAATTATGCTCTAGTATAGTTCCACGATTTTTAGCTTTTTTTTTTTCAAAAAAATAAAAAAAACTATTTTGCTGAATTTTTAGGACTTTAAAATATGAGATCCAAATTTTTTTAAAAAACTTAATTTTGAAGTATAATTTTCATCATTTTAAGTTGCTTCCTTAGTTAGCTCATAGCTTGTTTCAATTCTAGTTTTCCCTCCATCAAGTTTGCTCCTTCAAATTAAAAAAAAATTAAATAAAAAATTCTCTAAATTTTAGATTTGAATATAAGATCTACACTTTTAAAAATTTTAATTATAAATTTTTTTGAATTTAAATTTTGAATTTTGGATGTTTCATTGTTAAAGGTTTGTTAGCTAGAAGTTTCTTGTAACAACTTTTACAACAAGCTTTCAAAAATAAATTTCCTAACCAAAATTCAAAAATTAAAATTTGAAATTTGAAATTTGAAATTTGTACTTTGAAATCTGATAAATCCAACTTAAAATTCAAATTTCTTAAATTTTTAAATTTGAATTTTGAATTTTCGAAGCTAGTTGGTTGGAAGTTTGTTAATTGCTGAAATTTTTCTTGCAATAACTTTTACCTCCAAGAACAATTTTTCTAACTATAATTTAAAATTTAAAATTTAAAATTTGAGTTTTGAGATTTAGACTTAAAAATTTGAATTTTCCAATTTAGAATTTGAATTTTTGAAATTTAAAAAATTAAATTTTAAATCATAAGTTTGAGATAGTCTAGTTATTGTGTTGGCTAGTTGGTGATTTGTTTGTGCATCTATTTCTAAATCCACTTAAGGGCATTTAATATCAACATAATGGAAAGAAGTCATTACCTTTCCTTCACCTAAAACAACCACCCACATCTTGAATTGACCTAAGCCTAATTAAAATCGAGTAGGAACCAAAAACTATGGACATTCACGAGTCAAGTTCATGTGCAAGATGAGATAAAGTACTACTTGAGTTTATATTTACTCCTGAAAATTGGTATCTAAGGCTAGAGGTCCAACGACAAATGCCTTAAGTAGACTTGCGATTTTTAATTAAGACCTCGCAAAAGCGAGGGGAGCCTCCCGTAACCCCACCCTTTACCTAGCCAGTGGAAAGGGTAACTGCATTCTTGGCTAGCACCTAGTCAATTCCTGTCACATTGAACTTCTAGGTGTAGGAGCCTTAGAAGCTAGGTTTGTACTATATGTCCAATAGGTCAGAAGCTCGATACCAACATTCCCACACTCAGTCCAGTTTATCCATGGAACCCAATCTTGAAATGTTGTTGAGGATCATGATTGAAAAGTTTGATACCATAACTAAGCAATTAGGGCAAATGAACAAAGAGTTAGGTCAAGTGAAGGATCATATTGGGGCCCTTGAAGAGTCTCGATTAACCCCCATCGAACTTGAGTCACCTAAGACAATTCCTCATGGTCCAAGAGCCCATCATCATGATCTCACCCCTGAGTACAATCCAAGATGACATCACCATAACTTTATAGATCAGGAGGAGAGAGTCCTTAGGAGCATTCGACCTTATGCACCCACTTTTGACGAAAATCTAGACCCTAAGGTGTACATCGATTGGGAGAAAATAATGGATCAGTACTTTGAGTGGGATGAGATGTCAAAAGAAAAGAAGTTTAAATTTACCAAACTTAAGTTAGTCCGACATGCTAGGCTGTATTGGGGAGATGTTGAACGCATATATGATCGAAAAGGAGAAATGTCCATAGTTACTTAGAAAGCCATGAAGAGTAAGCTTAGAGAAAAGTACCTAGGCAGGTTCTATGAGCAAAGACTTTTAGACTAATGGCAAAGATTGCATCAAGGTAACAAAAGTGTCTGAATACATTGCCGAATTCAATGAGTTTGTTAGGAGATGTAACATAGTAGAATCTGAGGCCATGACCATATCTAGATTTTGAGCTGGCCTACATGAGGAAATCCAATAGAAATTATTTCAATGGGAAGTCCATGACCTAGAACAAGCTTACAAAATTGATAGGGACTTTGAGACATTTCAGAGGGAACTCTTGATCAATCAATCTAAGTCCAACAGGAATAGTACATCTGGACATAGGCCTAGTTCTAGTCAGATTCCTTCAAACAAACCGACTCCCACTACCCCATTTGTTTGTAAGGAAGAAGCTCCTGAACCCGTTGAAGAGCTAGAGGAAGAAATATATGAAGCCGAATCAAGTCTAATAAATGAGTATAAAGGAGATGAAGAAGAGATTGAACCCACTAAAGAATTAGGGGAAGAAGCTCCTGAACCTCTTAAAAATTTAAGGAAAAGTCTATGAAGCTAGGTCTAACCTAGTGGATGAGTACGAGGGACATGATACCATCCAAAACGAATATGAACCAATGCTTGCAATAGAGGATAAACTTGGAATAGTTACCTAGCCTAAGGAAACAGAGATGGGAATAATCAACTTGAAGAAAATGAAGTCCAGGAATAAAACCTGTTGTACCTTGACGGCTCACCCTCAAGCGGAACCGGCTGATTCTTGCGGTCCGACCGGGTCACCCCTTTAGAGCTCCGACTGGTACTCCTTCAACGGTCTGATCCATCGGAGCCGAGGTCCGAACGACCCTCTCCTGTTGGGGTCCGGCCCGTCGTTCTCCTTCAGCAATCCGACCCACCGGAGCTGAGGTCCGAATGACCTTTCCTACTGGGGTCTGACCCGTCGTTCTCCTTCAACGGTCTGACCCACCGGAGCTGAGGTCCGAACGACCCTCTCCTACTGGGGTCTGGCCCGTCGTTCTCCTTCAACGGTATGACCCACTAGAGCTGAGATCCGAATGACCCTCTCCTGCTGGGGTCCGGCCCGTCGCTCTACTTCGGAGGGTTGGTCTCTTGTCCAGTCAGGCGAGC
Organism: Areca catechu; assembly: GCA_021397845.1. Taxonomy (NCBI): domain Eukaryota; kingdom Viridiplantae; phylum Streptophyta; class Magnoliopsida; order Arecales; family Arecaceae; genus Areca; species Areca catechu. The sequence goes on from CM038042.1 coordinate 62,313,828, forward strand.
CTTGGCATCCAGGGAATTCCAGAAGCACCTTTCTGTTACTGTGAGATCCTGCTATCCCAACAGCCCTGCTCCACTACTTCCATGATGCCGCCATATCTGCACGCCACGTGGCCACTCTCCAAATTCTCCTAGGGGCAGATCGATCTTTCTCAGCCTTTCCCCTAACAGATTTTGGACTGTTCCGTGCCTATATAAGGTACCAGGGGGACCTCGTTCTAAGATAGAAGAACTCTTCCCTCTCCATATGCTGTTGATCCCTTGATTCCTCCATTCTGTTGCCTTCAACCTCCTGCTAACTTAGGCATCGGAGGGTCCCCCACCGAAACACCACCAGTGCTCTTGGGGACTTTGTTGCAGGTTCTTCCAGGAGAGGAGCGCTCTGGCACATTCAGCCACCTCGGTCCCCGATCTAGGAGTTGACGTCGCAACAGATTGGTCCTAGAGAAAGGGACCTCCCTTCTCTAAAAGGAGGAATCCATCATCCCTGCTACGAAATGGCTAAGGGAAGAGCTCCAAATGCCACTGCCAGAATAGGTATTTCCCCTCCCAAGTCTAAGGAACCTCCCATGAAAAATGATGTCACCACCACTGCCACCACGACCGCAAAACCCACCATCACACTGGGGTTATAGCAGTTCCAAACTTTGGTGAATCGCATTGAAACACTTACTGTCACTGTTAAGCATTTCCAGGAAGCACCCGACAACCGTCAGCAACTACCAGCTATTTCCTGCACCAATCCTCTAACTGCTACTGAGGGAAGCCGATGGCCAGAGGCCCCTCAGCATTATTCTCAAGCCACTGTGGAGCCCAGGAGGTTGTCAGGCGACTGTGCTGATGGCGAAAGGGCAAGGTCGGCTTCACCTTCCTACACCGAATCTATCCCGGTCGGTGGTCGACCTGTTGCCGAACTTCCGAAGGACTATGCCAGCAAGATCATGCGCATGGAAAAGCGCATTGATGAAATCACCCTCCGGTAGAAGGTTAAGGGGGACAGGTATACGACACCTGTCCCCTGTTCTCTGATGAGATTCTGGCGGAGACGATTCCCCGCCACTTTAAGATCCCGTAAGTGGATCCTTACGATGGTACCACTGGTCCGATGGACCATCTAGGCATGTACAAAGCCCATATGATGGTACAAGGCACCTCAGATGCTCTCCATTGCATCGCCTTCCCTTCTCCCCTTAAGAAGACCGCCCGGATGTGGTTCTCTGTCATCCGGCCAGGTACGATCCTTTCCTTTTCTCAACTCGAATCACTTTTCCTTTTCCATTTTAGGACTTGCAGTTAGACCCCGAAGAATACCGACTACCTCTTCCTCGTGCTGCAAAAGGAGGGATAGGCCCTTCGAGATTTCATGGCTCGTTTCAACTCAGTGACCATGGAAGTCCCGAACTTAAATGAAGCAGTGGCCATGTCAGCCTTCAAGCGAGGACTTCGCTCATCCAGGCTGACCTTCTCCTTGGACAAGAAACATCCGACAAGCTACAGTGAACTCCTGGCTAGAGCGTAGAAGTATGCCCTGGCGGAAGAACAAGTGACTGGCCGATGTCAAGCTGAAGGAAGGTAGACCCCCAAGAAGCGGAGCGACAAGGCTCCTAAAGTCTGACTTCTGAGTGATAGTTGGTGGTCAGCCCAATGTCGAAGTTTGAAGCAAGGGACTTCCCCTGAAGGTTTGAGACTTATGCACCTCTATCCCTGCCAAGAGAGAAGATCCTTATGGAGATCGAGAACAAGGTCTTTCTGCAAAGACCTCGACCGATGAGGGGTCCCCCTGCCCAAAGAAACAAAGACAAATACTGTAAGTACCATAGGGATCATGGGCACAATACTGAAGAATGCTTGTAGCTGAAGGACGCCATTGAAGACCTCATCTGGAGTGGGTACCTATGCAAGTATGTCTGACCCCATCAGGATAGGGCCGGAACATCAAATGCCAGAAACCCTCTGGAGGAGACAGAGCTCCCCAATCAAAGGTCGACCGGCGGGGATGTCGGCATGCTGCATCAGCGGTCCGGCGGAAGCTATGAGGATAGGCTCAATATTGCTAAAAGGTCGAGGGCTCCAATGCAATCACCTTCTTTGATGAAGATCTCCTGAAAAATTATGTTTTTGAAAATGACCCTGTAGTCGTGTCAGTAGTGATTGCCAACTATCTTATAAGGAGAATACTTATAAATAATGGAAGCTCGACAGAGGTATTGCTGTATGATGCTTTTGTGAGAATAAGTCTATCAAGATTCATGTTGCAGGAATCCTCCGCGCCGCTGACGGGCTTCGGGGGTAATTCTGTCGGGGTGGAAGGGGAGATAGTTCTCGCTGTGACAATCGAGATGGAGCCTTTCCAGAAAACCCTCCCCATCAATTTTGTGGTCGTTCGGATGACCTCACCTTACAATGCTATCCTGGGCCGACCGGCCCTCAATAAATTCAGAGCCATTGTATCCACTTACCATTTGTTGGTGAAATTTCTGACCAGGAGCAGGGTCGAACTGATGAGGGGAGACCGTCGGATGGCCAGGCTGTGTCTGACCATTATGAACTGACAGTCAGAAGGCCATCCCACTTTGGAGCAACTTGACCCGAGAGCTGAGGCCGATGGTCTCGGTCAGCCAAGAGAAAAGATTCTGTTTGTTCCCCTTCAAGAGGATAATCCCACCAAAGTCTTTTAGATTGGAGGTTCTCTCAGCGAAGACTTTAAGTCAGAACTGATCGGCTTCCTTAGGAGTAACGCCGACATTTTTCCTTGGTCGATGTTGGACATGCCTGGAATACCATCGGAGGTCATTTCTCACCAGCTCAAGGTCGATCCGACCTACCGACCTGTCCGACAGAAGAAGAGAAGCTTTGCTACCGAAAGGCAGAAAGCCATTGATGAGGAAGTCAAGAAGCTCCGTGATGCTGGCTTCATCAAGGAAGTCCACTATCCTGAGTGGCTGGTGAATGTGGTTATGGTGAAGAAGGCCAACAGGAAGTGGAGGATCTATGTAGATTACACCGACCTCAACAAGGCCTGTCTGAAGGACAGCTTCCCAGTACCCAAGAATGATCAGCTAATGGATGTTAGGCCGGCCACCAACTTCTCAGCTTTATGGACACCTTCTCTGGCTACAATCAAATAAAGATGCATCCGAAAGATGAGGAGAAGACCGCCTTTGTCACCGATAAGGGTTTGTACTTTTATCGAATAATGCCTTTTGTCTTGAAGAACGCTGGTGCCACCTTTCAGAGGCTGATCAACCGAGTGTTCAAAGGTCAACTGGGCAGGAACATGGAGACTTACATGGATGATATGATAGTGAAGAGTCTCCATAAGGCCGACCACATTAGGGACTTACAAGAATCCTTTGAGGCTCTCAGGTGCCATTGGATGAAGCTGAACCCCATGAAATGTACTTTCAGGGTAACCTCTAGCAAGTTCCTTGGTTTTCTGGTCACACAGAGGGGAATTGAAGTGAACCCCAACAAGATAAAGGCCGTCACCGAGATGGCGCATCCGACCAACAAAAAGCAAGTGCAAGAGCTCACCGGCCAAATCGCTTATCTCAGCCATTTTATTTCCCATTCGGTTGAGAAGTCTTTGCCATTCTTCAAGACCTTGCATCGGTCAGAGAATTTTGTTTGGACCGATGAATGCCGGTCAGCCTTCGAAGCCTTGAAGGAGTAGTTGAAGAACCCTCCATTGCTGGCCAAGTCGATGGAGGGGGAACCTTTGTACCTCTATCTTTCGGCATCGGATGAAGCAATCGGCGCTATCCTCATGAGAGTTGGAGAGGATGGACAGCAGAAGCCCATCTATTATATCAGCAAAGTCCTCCACGATGCTGAAACAAGATACCCTAAGATGCAAAAGCTGATATGTTCTTTGGTCACGTCCGCCAAGTGTCTCCGACCATATTTCCAAGCATATCCGATTATGGTGATGACCGACCAACCCCTCAAGGCAATCCTCCGGAGCCTGGATACATCCAGTCGGCTCACCAAGTGGGCTGTCAAGCTAGGCAAATTTGACATCTCTTTCCAGCCATGATCTGCCTTGAAGGCTCAGATAATTGCTGACTTCATTACAGAGTGTACATGAAGATAGGAGACGCCTCCTCGAATGGCCGAAGTACCTGAAGCCGATGCTATCTACGAAATCGAACCAGCCTGGACTCTCCATGTGGACGGAGCATCCAACCTCGCAGGCTATGGGGCCAGACTGATCCTGACCAACTTGGATGGGTAGAACCTGGAATATGCATTACATTTTTTATTTCAGGTGTCAAACAATCAAGCGGAGTACGAAGCCCACGTCGCAGGGCTACGAATCGCTAATGAACTTGGCAGCAGCCGACTCAGAGTCTTCTTTGACTCCCAACTGGTGGTCAATCAAAGGGAGAATTTGAAGCAAGGGATCTAACCCTGGCAAAATATTTAAACAGGGTACAAAATTTCATTCCTCGGTTCAGATTTTTTGAAATTCTCCACATACCTCGTCTGCAGAACTCTCGGGTGGACGCCTTATCAAGGTTGGCTATGGCTGCCAGCGGGACTTCTGACCAAACTTTTGTGGAGTATCTGCGGTACCCTAGCATTGCGGAAGAGCCGACCGAAGTCCACCAGGTGGAACAAGAAATTTCTTGGATGGATCTGATCCATACCTTCTTGGCTAAAAGAACACTTCCAGAAGATCCGGCGGAGGCCAAGCGGGTGCGCTTGATAGCCTCTAAGTATGTCATCCTTGATGGCATCCTGTATAAGCGATCATTCTCGCAGCCGCTGTTAAAGTGCTTAGGGCCGACGGATGCCAACTACACCCTTAGAGAAGTCCATGAAGGCATCTGTGGCGACCACCTTGGAGGAAGATCCTTAGCTTACAAGATCATTCGACAAGGATATTACTGGCCCACCATTCAGAAGGATTTGTCGGACTTCGTCTGAAGGTGTGACCCGTGTCAGAGGTACTCCATCATTCAAAGGAGACCCTCCAGTGAACTGACTCCGATCATGGCCCCATGGCCGTTCGCACAGTGGGGGGTGGATACTTGGGACCCTTTCTCCCAGCCTCCGGACAACGAAAATTTTTGCTTGTGGCTATCGACTACTTTACCAAGTGGGTGGAGGCTGAACCACTAGCACAAATAACAGAGGCCAAAGTGGAGAACTTCATCCAAAACAATATCATCTTTCTATTCGACATTCCCAGGACGATTATCACCGACAACGGAAGATAGTTTGACAACTCTAAATTTCAAGATTTTTGTCAGTAATATCATGTCTCTCACCGACATACATCGGTCGGTCATCCTCAATGCAATGGAGAGGCTGAAGTCACCAACCGGACAATCTTGTACGGGCTGAAGACCCGGCTTAATGAGGCGAAGGGACTTTGGGTGGAGGAAGTCCACTCATTCTTATGGGCATATCGGACGACTGCCAAAGCGTCGATTGGCGAAACTCCGGTTAACCTCACTTATGGAAGTGAAGCTATCATCCCTATTGAGACCTCTCTTCAATCTCTTCGGATTGACCACTATGCCGAATCGGCCAACTCTGAGTAGCGAAGGGCTGACCTAGACTTGCTTGAAGAAACCAGACTTCGGGCAAGCATGAAGATGGTGGTATGCCATCAGAAGATGGCGAAATATTACAACTCGCGAGTTAAAGCGCGAGCTTTCCGAGTCGGAGACCTAGTCCTCTGGAGAACCGAAATTTCAAGGGCGACTGAGCATGTGATGCATAACAAATAAAGGAATGCGATGCGGAAGTAAATTAAGATTAACTAATTTTTTTGTTATTTTTATATGTTTGTAGAAGTTGGCTTCAAATCAAAGAAAAGTTAACCTAACATTGAAAGATACTAATATGATAATTGAAAGCACAATTCTAAGGAAACTAAATTATCAGAGTAGTTTAGAAGCAACGGATCGCTGGGGGTTGAGAAACTCCCAGACCTAGGGTTTCGCTCCGAACTTTCAGCAGAACAGAAATAAAGAGAAGAGATGGTTTACCTAACCAGACAATGATCTTCACAGATTTTGGTGGAAGAACTCTCCCGAGCAGATTGTTGGATCCTCGGATTCAGATTTCTTCGCAATGGATCCTCCAGTACTGGTCCTTTGGCGGGTTGGCTTCTCCTGAACTCAAGATCTGGAAGAGAAGAAAAACAATTGATGGAATCAGAGAGTCAAGGAAAGAATTTACCAGGTTGATGAACTTGAAGATTGAAATTGCTGAAAACTGGATTCTCCTGGAAGCTGATGTGATTTTCCTTGGAACTTGCTCTGGATCTGAAGTAGCCGGACTGGATCTGGATGAAGGTGGACGGCCTGGACTTGTAGAGAGAGAGAGGCCGTGGGAGATGGATGGATCTAGGGTTTGATGGATTGAAAATAATGAAGGGTGGCTAGGGTTTTGGGATTTCAAGTGGCTAACCTAGGGTTTTGGATAAAGATGGAGATCTCTCACCTCCTCAAGGCTCCAATGGAACCCGGATTACCCCCTCACAGAGCTCAATACTTAGAATAGTGCGGAAGAAGAGAAACCTAGGTCACTCAACACAAGAGAATAGCAAAAAAATAATTTTCTTCATTTTTTTTCAAAGTTACAAAGAGAGGTCTATTATATAGACCTAAAATTTTCTCCTAGCTTGTACAAATTCCCATGTGGGACTAAACTCTTCCAACCTCTAGATTAGGTAGAAAACCCCCTCTCTTGGTCGACCAAGACTTCAAAAAAAATTGGGACGGCCATAAAGGAATTTTTTTTTGGAATTTTTATGGCGCCTCCTTTGGAGTTGGATTTGGATTTGGAGTCCTCCTCTTCTTATGGCATTTCTTCTTTTCTTCCACTCCAAGTTAAGCTCTTTGTTTTTGATTTGAACTTCAATTGGATGTCCTTCTTTGATTTCTTCTCCAAGAGAAGTTTTCTTCCTTCTTTGCTTAGGTAAAATAGGCAGGTATGGGCGCCTCCTTTAAATTAGCTTCCAATTTGATTTTATCTTCTTTGGGTGTGGGGACCATGACACTGGGATGCCTCTGTGGCGCCTCCTGGACTCTGGCGTGTTCTCGGAGTGTGGCTGGGCGTGTGGCTTGGAGTGTGGCCTCCACTTGCTTGAACCTTGATTTGATTGGAAGACAAATGTGGCACCATTTTGGACCAAATTGAAACCACATCGGGACTTGCACCGAGTCAACATGACTCAACAAAATTTAAATGGTGACTCAAGAAATAAATAAAAATAAATAAACTGGTTGACCAGGTCAACCTTTATTACAAACCCTAATTTCTCGGGCAATGTCAATCAGAGATCCAGATGGAGCTCTGAAGTCTTCTTCTGAGTCTGGTGCCCGCACCAATTCTCCCGGGGTGGGAGGAACTCGACCCCGTCGAGTAAGGCTCAAGTTGGCTCTGGTATCTCTCCAAGAGGTCTGGGTCCAATTCTTGTAATTCTTCTCGGGAGATCCAAGAGTCATCAGAATCTGGCCTTCCTTGCCAGCGGACCAGGTACCTTTGGTATCCTCGATTACGAGTAGAGATAACCTGATCATCCAGGATCTTTTCATTCTGCTCTTTCCTCACAGACCAGTTTGTTGGTGGACACACAGGGTCGGGATCACTCTCAATGATTGGGTTAGGCTCAAAAGGCTCACTAGGAATCACAGCTGGCTCCCTGTACTCTACTAAGTCTGTAATGTTGAAAGTAGAGCTAATGCCTAGTTCTGGAGGCAACTCGAGCACATAGGCATTGGATCCTACTCTCTTTACCACTCTAAATGGTCCAGCTCTCCTAGCATGTAACTTTCTAACGGTTCCAGGAGGAAACCGTTCAGGCCTTAACCTAATCATCACATAGTCTCCCTCAACAAAATATTTGACTCGCCTTTGAGTATCAGCCAATTTCTTTTAAGTTTTGTTACTTAAATTTATTTTGGCTTGAATTTCTTTATGCAAGTCTTTTATATGCTGTGCAAAAACTTTGGCAGACTCAGAGACCCGTGTGTGGACTGGTAAAGGAGCTAGGTCAAGAGGTGTGTGGGGTTTGCAACCATGCACAATTTCAAATGGACTCTTACCCGTAGACCTATTGACCGAGTCATTATATGCAAATTTAGCCCTGGATAAATACAAATCCCAATTCCTGGTATTCTCACTCAATCAAAATCTAAGACAATGTCCTAAACTCGCCTGACGATGCATTCCTAAAGAATGGACTTTTATTCAAAGGAACCCTAGGTCTAAACCTAACAAACTATGGCTCTCTGGGTTTGACCTTGGGTCGGAGGATGGCATGCAGAGCATGAAAACTTATCATGGGTGCCTAGTAGGTGCCATAAGGTCTTCCAGAAGTAGGTGGCAAACCTAGTAGATTCTGACACATGATTCACTCTAAAGACTTCGACAAAGTATACTTGGATGGTGTAAGAAGCATTAGAAGTCCTAGAGAAAGGGAGGAGATATGAGGTGGAGTCTCGGATTACCTGTTGACTAAAGGTGGTGACCTGAAGGTTTGAATGGTGATCTATGAGTGTCAACTGGTCATCCTTACGAAAGGAAAAGTTTGCTACTCCCAGGAATGGATCATGAGATGGTTCGGGAAGTAGCCCAGGACATGTGATTGCAACAGTTAAGGTTTGTTCTCTAAGCAAATAATGATCCACTTTCTCAAGAACTAGATTAGAGAATGATTCATGGAAGGGCCTATGGATGATGACCTCAAGACTTGAAATTTGACCTATGGGTGCGGAAAGGTATACTCTATAGAAGGGTAGGTTAGTCATGCGAAGGAAGGGGTCTGGGGCCATAAGGAGGACTTTTACAGGACTGGGTGAATCAATCCGCTCAAGACAAGGATGTTCAACTGAGATTACGGGAGAGACCTTAGTGGCTGGGCATGGGACAAGGTCCAATTGTAAGAGGCTTGATTCAGTCATCCTAAGGAGAGGATCTACCATAGGGTGGGCAAACTTAAACAGTTCAGTGCAAAGATCTTCAATTGGTACTTGGGGAATGACTGTCATTAGAGGGTACGAACTAATAGCTTGGGCTAACACTATGAGTTCTTCCTGGGGGTATTTGACTAAAGGAACCTGGTTCTCACAAATCTCTTGAATTTCTGAACTAGGTCCTGCCACTTGGTTGCTCTCCAAGGTCTCCTCAGGTAAGGAACCAATAGTATCGATGTCACATTCTTCAAGTTCTTCCCCCTCATATTCATCAACTAGACTCAAGCCAGCATCATATACTTCCTCGATGCCATTTTCAATGGGTTTCGGGTCAGTGGTAATCGGGTCAACTGATTCTAGGCTTGTCATACCTAACCTTTCTTCCTCATTGGTAGGCTTGGGTTCTCCCTCATTAATGTCATCCTTAGGATTCTTACCACTTAGCTGTGCACAAGCGAGTCCTATGTATGGGCACTGACTAGATTTATGGCCTCTTTCTCTACAAAACAAACATTCTTGCGATATAGGAACCTGGGTCACACTGGGTTTCAAGCTAGTAGAGACCTTACTTGGGCATGGGTGTGGATCTAAATGGTTTGATCTAGAAGACTTGGGTTGTTGAGTGACTGGTCTAGAATATTGTAAGGACCTCTCATAGACACGATCCACACTATAGATATCATGGTTAGGCTTCCTAAGGTTATGCTCGGGATCACGGTATAAGGTCCTCCTAGGCTCCTGGTATGGATGAGGTTGGGGCCTATTAAATTTTGGATCAGGGATCCAATTTTGATGTCTACGTTTCTCAAGGACTTGGACTTGATCCCTAAGCTGGGTAAAATTCTCATGGACTTGTTCTTTACACTGGGTAACAGTAGCAGTCAAATCCTGGCTTAACTTGTTCATGCTCTCAGTAAGAGCTCTAACCATGGACTCTAAATTAGGTTGGGTTTGACCAGGTTGGTAGGGTACTCCATTCCGGGTAGACATGATGATTCAAGCAAGCACACAAAATGAGTCTAGACTAAATCGACTACTGGATCACTAGACCTAGAGTCCAAACTAGATGCCCAATCAGAGTGGCAAGCTAGCCTGTAGTAACTCAGGACTCAGCCAGGCAGGTGTAAGGGGAGTGTTAGGTCCCTGAATGCCAATCCTAGACACCAATCAGTGATTGGCCAGGTAGGCGGACCAGCACACAAGCCCTTTGGGAATGGATCCCTGAACCACCGTTCTAGACACTAAGTGCTAAGCACACACAGAATAACTCAGCAAACTGACTCAACACTAGCCTAGACCCGACCAATTGGTGTCCCTAGCCCACTAGGGCAAATTAGGTCTAACCGATTTTAAATTAGGTCTAGGTTCGAATGATTGGATGATGGTTTTGGGCTAAGGAGAGGTAATCAACTCCTCCCCTTATCTTAGATGCTCAATTGCCCTTAAGTAAATTATGAGATGATCACTCCAAAAAGAATTGAATTGCAGAACACAAAAAATAGAGTTGCTGTATTTTAATGCTCAGAATTTTTACCGAAACCAATAAATCACAGAAAAATTATGGAAAATAGGTTCAATTATACTGGTTTCAACGAAGCAAAAATCATGCAATTCAGAGTTTTATGCAAGGAGAAATAATTTAGACAACAGGGAAATTACGGGCTGCAACTAGATTGTCTTCCCCGTTTATAATCCCTGCTACGAAGTTATAACCCAATGGATCCCCTACACGCCCTAGGAACACCCCGTGGAATGGGAGGAGGAGGCTTGCGCCTCACTTAGTTCCTAGGACCGGACATCCTGGGGAGTCTACTTCGAGCAGACAAAATAAAAAGAGAACAATCAAAGCAAGCAAGCAAATCAGAAACCCTAGACTGGGCTCTGATACCAAAAATGATGCAGAACAAATAAAGGAATGCGATGCGGAAGTAAATTAAGATTAACTAATTTTTTTGTTGTTTTTATATGTTTGTAGAAGTTGGCTTCAAATCAAAGAAAAGTTAACCTAACATTGAAAGATACTAATATGATAATTGAAAGCACAATTCTAAGGAAACTAAATTATCAGAGTAGTTCAGAAGCAACGGATCGCTGGGGGTTGAGAAACTCCCAGACCTAGGGTTTCGCTCCGAACTTTCAGCAGAACAGAAATAAAGAGAAGAGATGGTTTACCTAACCAGACAATGATCTTCACAGATTTTGGTGGAAGAACTCTCCCGAGCAGATTGTTGGATCCTCGGATTCAGATTTCTTCGCAATGGATCCTCCGGTACTGGTCCTTTGGCGGGTTGGCTTCTCCTGAACTCAAGATCTGAAAGAGAAGAAAAACAATTGATGGAATCAGAGAGTCAAGGGAAGAATTTACCAGGTTGATGAACTTGAAGATTGAAATTGCTGAAAACTGGATTCTCCTGGAAGCTGATGTGATTTTCCTTGGAACTTGCTCTGGATCTGAAGTAGCCGGACTGAATCTGGATGAAGGTGGACGGCCTGGACTTGTAGAGAGAGAGAGGCCATGGGAGATGGATGGATCTAGGGTTTGATGGATTGAAAATAATGAAGGGTGGCTAGGGTTTTGGGATTTCAAGTGGCTAACCTAGGGTTTTGGATAAAGATGGAGATCTCTCACCTCCTCAAGGCTCCAATGGATCCCGGATTACCCCCTCACGGAGCTCAACACTTAGAATAGTGCGGAAGAAGAGAAACCTAGGTCACTCAACACAAGAGAATAGCAAAAAAATAATTTTCTTCATTTTTTTTCAAAGTTACAAAGAGAGGTCTATTATATAGACCTAAAATTTTCTCCTAGCTTGTACAAATTCCCATGTGGGACTAAACTCTTCCAACCTCTAGATTAGGTAGAAAACCTCCTCTCTTGGTCGACCAAGACTTCAAAAAAAATTGGGACGGCCATAAAGGAATTTTTTTTTGGAATTTTTATGGCGCCTCCTTTGGAGTTGGATTTGGATTTGGAGTCCTCCTCTTCTTATGGCATTTCTTCTTTTCTTCCACTCCAAGTTAAGCTCTTTGTTTTTGATTTGAACTTCAATTGGATGTCCTTATTTGATTTCTTCTCCAAGAGAAGTTTTCTTCCTTCTTTGCTTAGGTAAAATAGGCAGGTATGGGCGCCTCCTTTAAATTAGCTTCCAATTTGATTTTTTCTTCTTTGGGTGTGGGGACCATGACACTGGGATGCCTCTGTGGCGCCTCCTGGACTCTGGCGTGTGCTCGGAGTGTGGCTGGGCGTGTGGCTTGGAGTGTGGCCTCCACTTGCTTGAACCTTGATTTGATTGGAAGACAAATGTGGCACCATTTTGGACCAAATTGAAACCACATCGGGACTTGCACCGAGTCAACATGACTCAACAAAATTTAAATGGTGACTCAAGAAATAAATAAAAATAAATAAACTGGTTGACCAGGTCAACCTTTATTACAAACCCTAATTTCTCGGGCAATGTCAATCAGAGATCCAGATGGAGCTCTGAAGTCTTCTTCTGAGTCTGGTGCCCGCACCAGCATGGCAAGCTTTCCCCAAATTGGGAAGGACCTTATCGTGTCATCGAAGTGGTTCAAGCTGGCACTTATCGACTTGCATTTTTGGACGGACGACAGGTGGTGCATCCGTGGAATGTAGACAACCTCCACAAGTATTATCAATGAAGTCCATATTTCTTCTATGAACCACTTCCAAAAGTCCAACTTCGGTCGGTAGAGGCTCTTGGGCAGCTCACTTCCAAAAGTCCGACTCCGGTTGGCAAAGGCTCTGGGGCAGCCCACTTCCGAAAGTCCGGCTCCGGTCGGTAAAGGCTCTAAGGCAGCCCACTTTCGAAAGTCTGGCTCCGGTCGGTAAAGGCTCTAGGGTAGCCCACTTCCGAAAGTCTGGCTCCGGTCGGCAAAGGCTCTAGGGCAGCCCACTTCCGAAAGTTCGGCTTCGGTCGGCAAAGGCTCTAGGGCAGCCCACTTCCGAAAGTCCGGCTCCGGTCAGCAAAGGCTCTAGGGCAGCCCACTTCCGAAAGTCCGACTCCGGTCGGTAAAGGCTCTAGGGCAGCCCAATCCGGAAAGCCGATGGACCAACACTTAGGTTAAATTCCTAAGCTCATTGCTCCGGCCTGAGCTGAAATTCGATTGTTGCCTCAACTACTTATGGGTTCGGAAAGCCGACGGACCAACACTTAGATTAAATTCCTAAGCTCGTTGCTTCGGCCTGAGCTGAAATCCGACTGCTGCCTCAACTTCTTCTGGGTTTGGAAAGCCGACGGACCAACACTTAGGTTAAATTCCTAAGCTCGTTGCTTTGGCCTGAGCTAAAATCCGACCGCTGCCTTAGCTACTTCTGGGTTTGGAAAGCCAACGGACCAACACTTAGGTTAAATTCCTAAGCTCGTTGCTCCAGCCTGAGCTAAAATCTGACTGCTGCCTCAACTACTTCTAGGCTCGGAAAGCCGACGGACCAATACTTAGGTTAAATTCCTAAGCTCATTGCTCTGGCCTGAGCTGAAATCCGACCGTTGCCTCAACTACTTCTGGGTTCGGAAAGCCAGCGGACCAACACTTAGGTTAAATTCCTAAGCTTGTTGCTCCGACCTGAGCTACCATCCGACCGCTACTTTAATTGATTCTGGTTCGGAAAGTCGACGGACTAATACTTAGAGCAGAAATCCTATGGAAATCTAATTCGGCTTGAGTCACTGTTCAACGTTTACCTTGGAGGTCCAACCACCCACTTGGATCAGCTGACTGGTCTACACTTAGTGAGATCTCAAAGAGGAGGATATGAGACAGTGTAAAAAGAAAACAAGTTTTTCATTGCTTCTCAAAAAGTTTCTTTACAAAGACTGAAGGTCAGACCTTTACAAACAACTAGGTCTGACCCTCGGGAACTACATTATCTATAGCTACATTGGATCCCTCGGCAACAATAGCCGCTTTAGCCCCCTTGGCCCCCCCGGTTGCTTCTGCTTCGGCAATGACTTGGACATCCGGTCCGGCCACTACTGCGATGGCCTCCACTAGAGCATCAGCTACTCGGGTAGTCGGATCCACTACCTCCAAGCCCTCCTCTTCTGACAGCTTCGGTGGCTGAAGGAATGATAAGTCGAGGTCTGGGAAGGCCGCGCTAACCTTCCCCAGGCACTCGTCGTACCCATAACCGAAACCAATAGTTTCGGCTTCATTCATTTCCTCGGTAAAGTCCTTAGAGGCCTTATACTCTGCGATGGCTTTCTCATTAGCCATCTTCAGTAGATCTTGGGCCATCTTCAACAAGCCATTGTATCTTTTCGATGATGCTCGATAGCCCTGTGCAAGGACATCACACTCGGCCAGGCGCCCCTCCTCGACGGCCAGCCGACAGGTCAGGGCCTTGATCTTCTTCTTCTTATTTTTCAGACTTGCCTCCCGATCCGCCTTCTAGGTCAGCAAGTCCTCCAACCACTTCTTCTGGGCCTCCGACTTAGCCCACAAGGTGGACAGCTCTGCCGCTACAGCCCTTAAGCCGAGCACCTCTTCCTTGGAGGCCGTCAGCGCCTCCCAGGCTGTGTCCCTCGCTAGCTCGGTCGCTTCGGCCCTCTAGGTCAACTGCTCTTTCAGATAGGGCAGCTCACCCAGGCCCTTGTCCATCAACAAGTTATCTCTGATCAGCTGCCAACAAACATGCACAGTTAGCAAGTTGCCACCCATGAATTCGGAATGAAGAAGTAAAAGTGATACTTACCCCTAGAAGGTGATGGAGGGAGCTCCTGGTGGCCTCGTTCACCGACCACCTGTCGTTGTCAGGAGCGGCCCTCTAAAGCAACTCCTTTGCCTCCTCGGCATCGCGCCACTTTCGGTGCTCCTCCTCATGAGCACCGCCAGCCCTTTCATCAACGGCCAACGGCCACTCACCTGTAGGGATCCCCCTGCTGGTCGAGGAGGTTGCCATAATCAGCTCCGATGGCGGGGGCGAAGGGGCCGTGTCCACCTCGATCGGCATCGGAAGTCGCTCTTCTGTCTGGGTGGCCGGCTATCCGACTGAAGAGGATTGCTTGGATGCAATCACTCTTCGGTGTTCGATCAGAGGCATGTCATCCTCTGACTCGACCGACACCACCGTGGTAGATGGTTCTGCCGTCTGCTATTTCATTGGCCTTTCAGGCACTGGCTCGGTCGCCCGCTTCTTCGGCTCTCATGGGGCTAGCTCCGCAATCTAAACAGCCCTCCGCTGTGTGGACGGTGCCGAAAGGATTGCCCGATCTAGCTTCATCTTCCTACCTATCAACAAACAAAGTTAAAAGTGAGGTACGGTTACAAAGCCGATAGAGGATAAGAAAGCCGTTCTCTCTCTACGACTCTCATCCTACCTAGCATCGGGTGCCGGTTGAGTCCGGCCTGGTGAAGACTCCCCTCATGAAGCATAAAGCCAACAAACATTGGATCTTCATCATCCAATTTGTGGAAGTCAGCCTCGTCGACCCTCGAGACTTTCCTTCCATTCAGAGCATTCAGCCTCGGCTCCCTCTAGGCTACCTCAAAGCCCCATGGCTCCAAGCTATCTACAAAGAAGTACCGGGACTTCCATCTATGAATTGCAGATGGAAGCCCCCCTAGAACCTTCTAGCTAGGGCGTGGACTGAACATCCACCACTCCTGACTTCGAAAGTCCTATTTCAATAAGAAAAAATTGAAAAATAAAGATACCCTTGGCTCAATGTCGGCCTCCCGACACAGAACCACAAAGCTGTAGAGAACCCAAATGCTATTCGGGGTCAGCTGGGCGGGGGTGACTCCATAGGTGTTGAAAATCTAAACGAAGAAGCTATGGATTGGAAAACGAAGACTGACTTTCAGGTGGTCTTCGTACATGGGGAGAGATCCTAAGTTCAAAGGCCCGTTCACTCTACCCTCATGGCTAGGGACGGTCAGGTGTAAAGTGGAAGGAATATTATATACAATCCTCAGGTTTTCGACCTTCTCTCGGGTCATGGCCGAAGGAATATCAAAAGGACAGGGTTCCCTATTATCTCGAGCCAAACCCCGACTCCCAAAGGCCATCCTAAAATGGGTCGTAGAAAGGGAGGAAGATGGGGGGAGGTGAAGATGGGACTAACCTAGTTCCCTGGTTCTCTAGGAGAGGCTAAAGCAGCAAGGAGACTGCCTTCTCTTCGAGCACAAACATGGCAACACGTTCCTTCTAAGCTTTGCATCCCTCCTTATATAGGTGGCCGGGGGCAGCTTCCCAACGCATCCCCCCACGTGCCAAGATTCGATGGTTGACACCTCAGTTTTTGAGTTGAACGAGAATCCGAGGGGATGCGCCAGATCATATCCAGCCATGATCCACGTGATAGTCGAAGCAACGACGGATGGGCCACTCCGGGAGGTGCCCCAACTACTTTGATGGAGCCACGTGCCCCGCATCGCATCGAGAATCCAAACGAGCAGCTGCCAGGCATCGTACCAGCAATAACTGCTCCCCCTATCTTCGCTAATCAGACACTGACACCTGTCCTGGAAAAAAAATAGGAGCAGAAGGTGGCAGGTTGCAGCATGCCGAATCGGATTCGCCATCATCTGAAGGACTGGTGCATTTACTTCTATTTAATGCCCTCACCCTTCGAGCCTACGAGCTCGCCCGAAGCACAAGGGCAAGGGGGACAGTGTTGTACCTTGATGGCTCACCCTCAAGCGGAACTGGTACATTCTTGCGGTCCGACTGGGCCACCCCTTCATAGCTCTGACTGGTACTCCTTCAGCGATCCGACCCGCCGGAGCTGAGGTCCGAGCTGGGGTCCGGCCCATCATTCTCCTTCAGCAGTCCGACCCACCGGAGCTGAGGTCTGAACAACCTTCTCCTACTAGGGTCCAGCCCGTCGTTCTCCTTCAGCGGTTCGACCCACCCAAGCTGAGGTCCGAACGACCCTCTTCTACTGGGGTCCGGCCCATCGTTCTCCTTCAGCGATCCGACCCACCGGAGCTAAGGTCCGAATGACCCTCTCCTACTCGGGTCCGGCCATTCATTCTCCTTCAGCGGTCCAACCCACCAAAGCTGAGGTCCAAACGACCCTCTCCTGCTGGGGTCCGGCCCGTTATTCTCCTTTAGCAGTCCGAATGACCCTCTCCTACTGGGGTCCGGCCCGTTGCTCTACTTCAGAGGGTTGGCCTCTTGTCCAGCTAACCGGCTTTCCCATGGTCGATGTCCGACAGGCGAGCCTTGGCATCTAGGGAATTCTAGAAGCACCTTTCTATTACTGCTGGATCCTGCTATCCCAACAGCCTTGCTCCACTATTTCCATGATGCCGCCATATCTGTGCACCACGTGGCCACTCTCCAGATTCTCCTAGGGGTAGATTGGTCTTTCTCATCCTTTTTTCTAACAGATTTTGGACTGTTTCGTGCCTATATAAGGTACTAGGGGGACCCTGTTCGAAAGTAGAACTCTTCCCTCTCCATATGCTATTGATCCCTTGATTCCTCTATTCTGTTGCCTTCAACCTCCTGCTAACTTAGGCATCGGAGGGTCCACCGTCGGAACACCACCGCCGCTCTTGGAGACTTTGTTGCAAGTTCTTCCGGGAGAGGAGTGCTCCGGCACATTCAGCCATCCCGGTCCCCAATCCAGGAGTTGATGCCGCAACAAAATCCTAAAGAGCAACCCCAAGAAATAGTAGAGTTTAGAGTTCATGAAGGAAGAGGACACAGAGATAAATTTAATCAATGCTAAGGGTTCAGAATGAAAGATCATTAAAGGATCATCCATTGGAATATTGTCCACTAAAAAAGTCCAGGATCCATCCCAAAAAAGGCAACCCCAGGAAGTCATAAAGTTTTTAAAAGATTTTCAAAATGTGTTTCCAAAGAGCTACCTGATCATCTTCCATTACTAAGGGACATCCAGCATCTCAAAGACCTGGTCCCAATAAGATTCCATAGTTATTTCTAGAAAACACTGTGGCACATGTTAGGAACCAAACTGAACTTTACTGCCACCTACCTAAAATTATGTACAGGAGCCTTGGAAACCTATTAAAGGAGGGAATATTGGAAATTAGAAACTTTTATTACCTTGCCTACAATAAATCAGTAATTCCACTAAGAATAAATCCCATTTAAGCTTATCCTTTTGTTATTTGGTGTCATTCGAGTTTATCCATCTAACCTTATCCTTTTACCCAGGCATGCTTGAATTTCCATGTCTATAGAGTCATGCACAGTATGTTAGAGATTTGCACAAAGGGATTACTAAAAAAATTTGAGCAATGAAACTTACAAGCATATGGCTAATTTTCATAAGAGAGTCAAATATTTTTATGAATGAGACTATATGAAAAAATTGCATGCCCATAGTGCAGGTCCTTTCAAAATAATAAAGAAAATTGGACCTAATGCTTATGTGCTGGACTTGCCATCTAACTTTGGTATCAGTTCCACTTTCAACATTTTAGATCTAGTAGAGTATAAGGAACAAACAGTGATACCCAGTGAGCCATTTGGGCCTGATCCCATCTTTGAGAGTGAACCAACCCTTGAGTGTCCACTAGCCACACTACCAAAGTAGTAAGATAGGATTGAGCTAAGCTTAGATAATAAGACTATCACTACCTGAAATTTAGGACTATCAACACTATTTGGTTCTTTGGCAAGATCGACCTGATTTTGAAGATTCATGGATCACTCGAGAGGATCTATAAAAGATCGATCCTGACCTACTAGAGTATTACCAAAGTCAAAATGACCCATACTCAACAGGATCGAGTTCTTTCCACCCCGGGAGGATTGATGGGACATCAGCAAAAGAAAAAGGTTTCAAGCTAATTCCTTGTGATTTTGCAGTTAGATTTTTCAACAAGATCCACTTGAAGCCAATGGATGAAAGCCCACTTCCCTTGAGCTAGCTCCATGATCTCTCAAATGCTCTCAAATAAAGCCCCTCCTTATATGCCACTTGGAAGCCTCTCTTGGTCAATACTTGGAAGCATAATTGGGTGCTACTTGGAAGTATTTCTTGGACAACACTTGGAAGCATAATTGGGCACCACTTGGAAGCATTTTTGGACCACACTTAGAAGCCTCCCTGGATGCCACTTGGAAGCTCCTCTTGATGCCACTTGGATGCTACTTAGGCACCACATGGGATTAGTTACAACCAGATTTTGTTAGAACTACTTTTCGTTAGAACTGCCTAACCCATTTTGTTAGCCTAACTAATTTAGTTAGAACTAGAGTTACCTTTCCTTCTCCTTGGCCGAACCTATGGTGTACCTTGGGGACTATAAATAGGACCCAAGCTCCTCTTGTACCTTATTCTATGGTTAAATAAAAAGAAGTTTGTTCGATTTTATTTTTTATATCGAGTTCTTGATTTTTGCTCCTTGTGTGGAGAGGGTGAAAGGCCCTAGTCTAGCTTATTTCTTTTGTTCCCTAGCCAAAGAGCTAAGTCACTCCTTGAGAGAGAGGGTGAGAGGCCCATTCTCAACTTCAAAGAAGTCCTATCAAGGTCCTTGAAGTGCACTCCAAGAAGGAGAGGGTATAAGACCCAAAGCTTGCCGCCTAGCTTCAATCCATCCCCAAGCTTTCATCTCCTTGCTTTACCTTGTTCATTTCCTTCTTTCAATTTGCTTCCATGCCCTTATAGCAAGTTCTTTGCAGGTTCTCTCGCTGATTTTGGGTTGAAGATAAAGGTTCCAAGTCATGAACCAAGTGCGAGGTAAGTTCTCAAGTTTTGGGAATACTAGTCTTACAATCTAGTCCTCATTCCTATGAATGGTGAGAGCTTCCCTTCCACCAAATATTTTTTTTAGCCTTCATTGTTGGTAGGAGAACCACTTCTTGGCCCTTTAGATCTAAGAATTGAAGGTGTTGACTTAGTACAAATGGTTTTCTAGCCATGAGATCCTTTCTATATTAATTTGAATGTGACATGCATGCATGTGTCTAATTTTTGATCAACTACTTTCTTGCTTGGATGATAATTGTCTCTCTTATGCTTAATTCTGATTCACGCTTGTAATCCATTGCTCATCATGGATAGCTGGTCATCTAGAGCACATCATCATCCATTCATTTCATTCATTTTTGTACTGCATCACAAATTCAGTTTGTTCATATGGTAATTCATGATAAACTATGAGAAGGAATCTGGGAGTGACTGCAAGATCAAGTTATGATTAAGCTCTCTATCCATCACAAACCCTAATTGACCTAATTGAGTGATCAGGTCAATCATCTTGAGGACATGTACCTGAACGAAAGAGCCCTCACTCATGCATTTTCGGAATAACTGCCTCAATGTCTCATATCGAGCTATCCGACTATGCTCTTCATAAAGTTCTTTAAGATTGAGCAATATGGAATGAGGTTCCATTTTCTCATATTGCCTTTGCAACTCATTTCTCATAGAGACCAACATGATGCACTTGACAATCATGCTGTCATTTCACCATATTTTATATATGGCACTTTCCTTCTCAATAGCATCCTCTCATACCAGATCTGGATCAGGAGAATCGAGGATATACACAAGCTTTTCCTGAGCTAATATAATCCTTAGGTTCCTCAACAAGTTCACATAATTTGGACTGGTCAACTTGTTGGCATTCAAGATGCCCCGTAGTGAAAGGGTAAAAACCATAATATAAAATCTATATTAAATAAAGAACAACTATAAGCAGACCACTCATGATGATATTCATAATTGACAAGGACTTTTGTATCTAATTCTGTCTCCCATTATTTTCTTTTGAATACCATAACCCTCATCTATGGTAAGCAGGAAATACCTCCCAAGGCTTCCTTAGTTGGGTTGAGATCCCAATTTCTCATGAATGCCTTGTGTTAATCACAATAAACACCCATGAGTTCAAGGGTAGGAAACTCCTTTCCAATTGCAACCCTTGCAACTCTTAACATAACACATACCTCTAAGACACTTATAGCCTTGTGT
This sequence comes from Areca catechu, assembly GCA_021397845.1. Classification (NCBI taxonomy): domain Eukaryota; kingdom Viridiplantae; phylum Streptophyta; class Magnoliopsida; order Arecales; family Arecaceae; genus Areca; species Areca catechu. The sequence continues at coordinate 62,334,679 of CM038042.1, forward strand.
CAATCATAACAAACTATAATATCTTAGTTTAGTCAGACCTTTCATTTTCACATAGCCATGTTTGATAAATATTGCCCTTGTGTCAATCACAACAAAGCAACACCACCAATCATGCCATAAAGCATAAAATGCACCAAGACAAATATCATATTAAATCCTAGGGTAGGCCTTGTGTTAATCACAAAAAAACCTACTATAGTTTTTGACATGGTTTTGGCTTAGCATGAAGGAAGTCAATTTTTAATGTGCTTAACCAATTAGCATTTCTAATTTAAGCTCTAGATATAACCAAATTGGCCAAGTAAGTGGGAGAGATGAGGAGATCCCCTCATTGCTTTCCTTAGACACCAATGAATTGGCTAGGTCAGACAACGAAACTAATTAAAAATCTCATTCCCTTTACCTTCCCAGAATCACTTGCCTAGACACCAATTTGCTAATCAAACCCTATATGGATTTGCATCATGATTAACTTATACTACAACTAAATATTATTTTTATGAGAGCTTTGATGGTCTCAAACACATCTTAGTTAGACATGCCAATATGATACATATTCTAGCAAATAAGCATATTAACCCTAATATGCATAACCAAAGCATGATTAAAATAACAATCCATTTACCTCACTTGTTCATGGGATAAGGCCATAGCAGCATCCCAACACATCATAGGAGATCCCATTGAATAGGAAGAGAGGGTCTTTAAATCCTATTTCACTTCTATGACTGAATGGCCATGGTGATTAACCCAATTTGAAGCAGTTACTAGGAGCATAACATATTACATTGTAATATGAACTAATCATGAAAGATTCAAAGCAAAGCAAGAAATTAACACTAAAATGACTACTAATTGCATGAATCAAGATGGCTTTGATTCCACTAGTAGGTTCAGGCTGATGCAGTGGAAGACTAGATTTCAAAAATTTTTATTATTGAAACCCTAATCAGTCAAAATCCTAAATCCAAGGACCATTTGACCATGACAACTAATAAATCATAACTTTAGGATTATAGAAAAATACTTGGAGTGCTATACTCAATTTTCATAATGCACATAAGTGTATTCTTTCCAAAGATGATCCATATAGGAACCGGACTAAGGAGGCACTCCTATCGAGCTTGCTTATTTGACTAGGACTCTACCCGGCAACCTTTCTTCCTTCAGTAGCCTTTCTCCCTTTGTTGGAATTCCTACCCTCCTATAGGGCACTCAAAGACCAATCTAAATTCTTTTTTAAAACCTAATTATCCCTCCTATATTTCTTCCTAGTCTCTTGTCTTAAAATGACAAGCCTTGTCTTAAAGAAGACTTTTTGTCCTAAGAGAATGAAGAGAGATAGAAAAGGTTTCTTATGGATCTTATTTGCATCAGAATATCAATGCCTTTATATAATGAGTAAGGGGGTGCCTAATAAACCTTTTTCTTAGCCCTTGATCTGATTTTCTAATAATCAGATAGGACCTTTTAAGTAGAAGGAGTCTCTTGGATGAAAGGTTTTATCTTGATATGCCACATCATGCCATATCACTATGCCAAGAAATATATATGTATCTCTTCAATTTTCTAGTGATTTCTTCTCTTGTCATATGGAAAGTAACTAGTCAAACTTTGGCAAAGGGATGTGGGATTCCAAAGGTTATATCAAAGAACTAGAAGCCATCAAATAGAATGACTTCTGGATTTATGATTGCATGCTAAACATGAAGGGATGAGTCCCTTCATTTTGTGCGCCACACTTCTCCATACCATAACCAACCTTTTGACCCATTAAGCATAATTCAAACAGGCATGGGGATAAGGAAGAGAGGCCTAGCACTTATCTAAAATAGGTGATTAAGTAGCAAACGGACTCTTGGTCCTTCTGTGCCCCATAATCTTAGCGCACACCAATATGGCACCAAAAGTCCAATCCCCATTGCACTCTTCCATAATCCAAGGATAATGTTCAATAAATTCTAGATAAATATAGATAAATGTTATCCCAATTAGGACTTAACCCAATCTAAGTTTCTCTTAAATTGGTTAGCCCAAATAGTAAGCAAACTGATCCAATCTAATTGGGTTAGGAATTAGGTTAGCATGCATATGCTAGTATGCAAATTAGCTAGCCTTTTAGGATCCAATGACTCTAACCAAAATCCAATTGACTTCCTTGGCCAATTCCCTAGTATGGGTTACACTTGGGCTCCATATCTAGCTAGCAATAGGTCTAGATCTAAGCTTTTTCAATCCAATCAAAATTGATTGACCTAATTAGGTCAAATCGAGCTGATCTAAGTTGCTAATTCGAACCAACTTCCAAATTAATTCATGAATCCAACCAATTTGATTAATAAAAACCTATAAGACATGATTGACATCTAGCAACATATCATGCCTACCTAGAAGATGAAGAATTTAGAAAAATTATCAAAATACCTTATAGTGAAAAGTTACCATGCAATTCAATCCTTCGATCTTCCTTTATCTCGAATAAGTGATAAGTATGGCGAATTATCAAACCCTAGCACTTAATCTTTTTGAATCTCAATTTGATAATGAAGACTCGATCGATGAAAGATTAGAAACCCTTTTAAATCTTATCATTCATTGATCAAAGACTTCCTAAGTTAACAATCGAAGAGATTACATGGGATAAATCCTCCTCTTACTAAGAGTGATCGATTTCTTGTTGATCCACTCACATCCTTCATGCACAATCCACCATATCCGAGAACACCCTATACATGACTCTTTGTCATGAATTAGTATGAACCAAAATATGGCTTTATGTGTATAAGGAACCATGGTGATCTCAGGTCTAAGGATCACTTGCATAACTCCTACTATGAAAACCATCTTTTGACAAGTAGTAAGACCTCCACAAGATGTCCTTAAGGCATATCAGTTTAGTGAACTCATTCCTTAATGAGCACCCACATCCTTGTATTAGTGCCCCTACATAATTGGCTATGGACAAACCATCCTCTCCATCGAGCATACATAGGATGTGCTAGTCTTTCTGAAAATATCAATCCCTAAATTGATGATCCAACAACTAGGAACATTTTAGATTAGGGTTTATAGGAATATAGGTCTTACCATTATGATCTCCATCATAACCCAAATTTCATTCCCCTAACCTATGAGATTTATCATAATCTTGATAAGATGCAGTAATATGATGAATCAACAATTGCATTTTATTAATAAGTAATATCATACATGAGTTGGAAGATTATAGAAATGCCCATACAAAGATTAGCTTTTAGGGCATAATTTTTTCACTATCTAGATATAGGTATGTCTATCTTATGAAGAATATATTGGGTTAAACAGGCCGGGCATAGTGAAAGACTTGGTTTCAAAATTTCATATTTGAAACCCTAACCGGCCAGAACCCTAAACCCTAAGATCACTTGTGCATAACAACTAATAAATAAATCTTTAGGATTATAGAGGAGTACCTGGAATGTTATATTCCTTAATTTCTATGAGGCACACAAGTGCATGCCCTCCAGAGGTGATCCACATAGGAATGGGACCAAGGAAGCACTCCTATGAAGTTTGCTTGTTTGCCTGGTATTCTTCGACAGCCTTTCAGACTTTCCTCCTTTGTTGGATATCCTACCCTCCTATAGGGCTCTCAAAGAACATTCTAAATCCACTCTCAATTTCCTAATTCCTCTTCTATTCTTATCCCTAGGTTCTTGTCTTAATTAGACTTGCCTTGTCTAGAAAGAACAAGTTATGTCTTAAAGAAACAAACTTGTCTAAAGAGAGAGGGAGATAAAATAGCAGTAGTATTCTGATGGGAGTCTCATCTACCTTGGCATCAGATTACCAATGCCAATATATAGAGTAGGATGGGGTGCCTGATATGTCTATCCATCAGCCATTTGATAAGACCCTTCAAACATAAGGAGTCTTATTAGGATAGAAAGATATATTTGGATAAGACCTTTCATGTGCCGAAAGACAAGTCTTTGTCTCTTCGATTTCCAGTAATTTTTCTCCTTCTACAACATGGACTTGATCGGTTAAGGGAAGCCAAGACGTGTGATTTCATATGTGAGGCATCGGAGAAACACATGAGCCTTCAAACAGAAGGACTCCTGGTCTCAAATTAGTGCCAAAATGAAGAGACGCAACTCTTCATTTTGCACCAACCCCTTCCACACCAGATTCCTACCTTTTGACTAGTCAATGCCCTTCCAAATGGGCATGGAGATGAGGATGAAGTCATTTAGACTTTATCTGGCCTTTGCGGATGACTGGCAGAAGGACTCTTGATCCTTCTATGCACATGCATTTTGGCACACACCAAGAATTGGCACCAAGAGTCCATGCCATGTAGGACTCTTCAATTTAACCAAGATAAATGCCAAATAAAATCAGATAAATATTGAATTAGGATGACCCACTTAGAACTTAACCTAACTTAAATACCACTTAAATTGGTTAGCTTAATTAGCAAATAAGTTGACCCAATTCAATTGAGTTAGGAGTTGGGCTAGCCAACATATGCTAGTATGTCAATTAGCTAGCCAATTAGGATCCCATGACCCTAATAAATATACAATTGACTTCCTTGGCCAATCCCCTAATGTGTGTGACCCTTTGGATTCTATATCTAACTAACAGTCGATCTATGTCCAAGCTGATTCGATCTAATAAAATTTGATTGACCTAATTAGGTCAAATTGAGCTGACCTAAGCTGTCAATTCGAACCAACTTCCAAATTGACTCATGAGTCCAATCAAATTGATCCATGAAAACTTACAAGACATGATTGATGTCTAGCAATATGTCATGCCTACCCAGAAGATGAGAAATTTTGTAAAAATTATGAAAATATCCTTCAGTGGAAAGTTACCATGCAATTCAATCCTTCAATCTCCCTTTATCCTGATTAAGTGATGGGCATGGATAAATGTCAAACCCTAGCACTTAATCCTTTCGAATCTCAATTTGATAATGAAGACTCGATCAATGAAAGATTAGAAATCCTATCTAATCTTATCATGCTTTGATCAAAGACTTCTTGAGTCATCATTCGAAGAGATCACACGAGATAACTACTCCTCTTACTAGGAGTGATCGATTCCTTGTTAACCTACTCATTACCTTCATACACAATCCATCATATCCAGAAGCACTACGTACATGACTTAATTGTCATGAATGAGTATGCACTAAAACATGGATTTATGTGCATAAGATACTATGGTAGTCTTAGGTCTAAGGATCACATGCACAACTCCCACTAAGAGAATATTCTTTTGATAAGTAAGACTTTCATTTGATGATCTCTTGTCAGATCAATTCAGTGAACTCATAACCAAATGAGCACCCACACAATCTAGATGGTGATCTAACTGCTGTAAAGGAAGGGCCTTAGTGAATGGGTCTGCTATATTGTTCTTTGTATCAACTCGTTCTACTATCACATTTTTTTTTTCAATGATTTCTCGAACGAGGTGAAAGCATCTCAAGATGTGCTTGGACTTATGATGAGATCTCATATCCTATGATTGTAGGAACCACATCCAATTCCATGATGAATTTCTTTATCCAGACAGCTTCCTTAATGGCTTCACTAGTAATTATGTATTCTGCCTCAGTGACTGAGTCAGCTACAGTTGGCTACTTGGTACTCTTCCAACTCACTGCTCCTTCATTTAGAGTAAAGACATACCTTGACATAAATTTACTATCATCTAAATTATATTGGAAACTAGAATCTGTATATCCTTCTAGTTTCAATTCTGATCCTCCATATATCAAAAAAATATCTTTAATCCTTCTTAGGTACTTAAGGATGTTTTTCATAGCTTTCCAATGATCCTCCCCTAGATCAACCTGGAACCTGCTTACTATGCTTATGGCATAAGCAACATCAGGCCCAATACATAGCATTGCAGACATTATTGATCTTACTACCAAAGCATAAGGGATCTTATTCATCCTATCTCTTTCCTCCAAAGTCTTAGGTGACATCCTTTTAGATAGGTGTATGCCTTGACTCATGGGCAAGTAACCCTTCTTACTTCCCTCCATATTGAATCTCTTCAATATTAAGTCTATGTACCTAGATTGGGATAATCCTAGAATCCTTTTAGATCTATTTTTATAGATCTTTATTCCTAGAATATATGATGCTTCTTCCAAATCTTTCATGGAAAATTGTTTTGACATCCATGTTTTAATTGACTGCATCATTGGAACATCATTTCCAATGATAAGTATGTCATCAACATACAAGACCAAAAAGATAATGGCACTTCCACTTGTCTTCTTATACACACATGGCTTATCCATATTCTTGATGGAACCAAATTCCTTAATAGTTTCATCAAAATGAATGTTCCACCTCCTTGATGCTTGCTTTAATCCGTAGATGGATTTCCTAAGCTTACATGGTTTGGTCTCTCACTCGAGACAAAACCCTCTGGCTATGACATATAGACTTCTTTCTCAAGATTTTTATTGAGGAATGCAGTCTTAACATCCATCTACTAGATCTCATAATCATAGTATGCTACAATGGCAAGCATAATCTTAATGCACTTGAGCTTGGCAACTGGCGAGAAGGTTTTATTATAGTCTATACCATGCTTTTGCTTGAAACCTTTTGCCACTAACTTAGCCTTGTAGGTCTCTATTTGCCCATCTACTCTAATCTTCCTTTTAAGGATTCATTTGCACCCTATTGGGATAATTTCCTCAGGTGGGTCTACCAAGGCCCAAACCTAGTTTTCATACATGGAGTCTATTTCAGATTTCATAGCACTGAGCCATTTGTCAGAGTCCTTACTCATGACAGCTTCCGTATAGGTCAATGGATCGTCTCCTTCAATGATACTAGTTTCATTATTGTTTCCGATCATAAAACTATATCTTAGAGGTGTTTCCCATACTCTCTCTGACTTATGGAGAGGAGGTGTGTGTTGTGGTTGTATCTAATCAACTAGTACTTCTGATTGAGGAACTTGAATTTTTTCATCTTGAACTTTGCTCAATTAAATTATTCTTCCATTACCTTTTTCTTGGATGAATTCTTTTTTCCAAGAATATGATATGCCTACTAACAAAAAACTTTTGTTTAGTAGGATGATAGAGTAGGTATCCAATACCTTCTTGAGAATAACTGATAAACCTACATTTCTCAGCCCTAGCACTTAACTTATGTCTAAATTCCTTTTTAACATATGCTAGACAATCCCAAATCTTAAGATGTTTAAGACTTGTTTTCTTGCCATTCCATAATTTATATTGAGTACTAGGTACTGATTTTGATGGTACCCTATTTAATACATATGCACAGTTTGTAGGGCATATCCCTAGAAGGATAATGGAAGATTTGTGAAGTACATCATGGATCTTACCATGTCAAATAAGGTACGATTCCTCCTTTCTGCTACACCATTCAATAATGGTGTATTTGGAGCGATCCATTCAGAGAGAATGCCATATTCTTTAGGATGATTAAAAAATTCACTAGATAAGTATTCTCCTCCTCGGTTAGACCGAAGGACTTTAATACATTTCCCAGTTTGTTTCTTAACTATTCTTTGATACTCTTTAAATTTATCAAAAGCTTTGGATTTATGTTTCATGAGATATACATATCCGAACCTAGATAAATCATCAATGAAAGTGATGAAATAAGAATATCCTTTTTTAGCCTGAGTTGACATAGATCCACATACATCTGAGTGTATTAAACCTAACAACTCAGTTGCCCTTTCTCCATGTCCAATGAATGGAGACTTGGTCATTTTTCCTATGAGGCAAGATTCATAAGTTCCTAATGATTTATAATCATAAGTACCAAAGAAATCATCTTTGTATAACTTGTTAATCCTTGAGTCATTAATATGACCTAACTGGCAATGCCAAAGGAATGTTTCATTGGTATTATCTCTCTTTTCTTTTTATTTTCTACAAACAACACTTCATTATTGAGCGATAGAATTAAAAGACCATTCATAAATTTTTCTATTCCAGAGAAGTCATTAGAACGAAAAATGGAACAACCATTTTTCTCAACTTTTATTTTATAACCTTGTCTTAATAACAAAGGTATAGAAATAATATTTTTAATAACATCTGGAATGAAATAATAGTCTTTCAATCCCATTATCTTGCCTGAAGGCAATAATAACATATAGGTTTCAATAGCTTCAGCATGAATGGCTTCTCCACTCATGCTATAAAGCTTGAAGTCACCCTTCTTCAACCTTCTAATCTTGCGGAGTTCTTACAAAGACTTGCAAATATGAGACCCACATGCGGTATCCAATACCCATGAATTGAAGTTGAAGAGCTCAATGATAAGTTTGTTTGTATCATAAACAAACCTTTTGATGCTCCACTGGCATCTTGCTTCAAACCTGCAAGAATATCTTGCAATTTTTCTTCCAATATCCCTTCTTATTGTTGAAGAAACAGGATCCATCATTTGAAGGCCTCTTTTCCTTCTTCCTCTTATTGATGCTGTTCTTAAGGTTCAGCTTTCGCTTTGTACCCTTCTTCATTGCCCCTTTCTTCTTCCCATCAACTAGAAGATGATGATTAGCCTTATCTCCTTTGAAGTGGCTCTCAGCTATCTTAAGCAGTTAAGCAGCTCTTGGTGTGGACACCAAGGCCCAAAAATATCAACAGGTTGAACCTACATCCCTATGGATCATATGTGAATAAAGCCTTGGACCCAACCCTTTTATCTATGTAAATATTTTATTTTAATTTTTGTTATTTTGGGTTAGCTAGGGTTAGCCCCTTTTACCAACTGAAATTAGGGTTTTATTTATTTAGCCCTTTTGGGCTAAACCCCTTTTACCAAGTTAAATCACTTATTTACATGTCTTGCTTTTGATCAAATTGGGGTCTAATTGATCAAGTAGGGTTTTATTATTTGTTTTGAGTCCTGTAAAAATTAGTTATTGAGTCCTGTATTATAAAGGAGACCTATTTGAAGACCCATGTGACTCAAATCATGACTCATGTGCTAGTACAAGTTCTTGTTATATGCCATCCTATTTGGCACTACCTTTGTATGATTTCAGGACAACTATTGCCACATCACCAGGGGGACAATAACACAAGGCCTATCACTTGTGTTTGGACATGCTACAAAAATTAGGACAACACCACATGGTCCGCCCCTAGAAGAAGATATTTGGCGCCTCATATTTTTAAGAGAAGTAAATGTGAAGGATTCTCATCTTGGCGCCCTCCATCCAAATTAATTCACACCAACTTCAAAAGAATTCGGCCAAGCAAGGTTCAACGCCCACTTCAAAGGAGTTTTGAATTATTTGATCACCTAGTGTTGGAGATCCAACGGTTTCTACTCCTAGCATTTCACTCAAACAAGTTGCTAGTTGCTCAAGATTCAAGGACTCAAGAGTTTCATCAAGACTCTAGAGTTTTCTCCAATCCATATTGAAGAGTCCATGCATCTGCAAAAGGTTACATTATCAAGACACCTGAGTCCATCCATCATGATCAACCAAGGAAGAAATCATGGCCCTTCATCAAAGATCATCACCCCATCTCCATATTGGTGCCAACCATGGATAGGAGTCCATATTATTTCATCCAGCTGGAGCCCAGGCTATGTAAACATGAAGTCTAGAGTTGTAATGCAAAGGAGACAAAAGTTTTGTATCTGAGTCCCTTACTTCACTGGTTAGGGGTCTATAAATACTCCTACAACCCCCCTTGTAATTCAGGAATTATTATTGAAATACAAAGACATTCTATCAAAATCTTCCTTTGCTGGATGCATCGCGGGGTGCGAGGCATTTCCTTTGTTCTTTTGGAGCATCGCAGGGTGTGAGGCCCTACTTATCCATCCGGCAAGAAGATCCATCAATTACTTCTAAACCTTTCCCTTTTCTTACTGCTTTTAACCCTATTTTCCTTTGTTGAGTATTTTGCAGGTGACCAAAAATCCAGATCTGGCGTTCTTGCCTTGGAACCGACATCGTGTGGAAAATCAGAGCTTAGAAGCAAGATCTTGAAGTCCCAACTCTACGATCTTGATAGTCCTGCCGAATCTACATCAAGAGAGCGATCTACATTGGTAACACTGAACCTTTCCCTTCTCATAAATTCTGAATCATTGAAAAAATCCTAGTTTACGGTGGTTTCTTAACCACCATGTCTTGCTTTTTAATTATTTTTAAGTTTACGAGTGCGGGTAAGAGACTTATAGTTTCCTTTACTGTCTCCGTTGAGTTCTCCTTCTAAAATCTGAAAATATTAAAATATATATATACATATTACTTGCTATTTTTTTATTTATTTAGCATTGTCCCGCATCAATTTTGGTATCAGAGTAGGTTAAACTAAGATTTAATCTCTCTTATACCAATTTAGTTTGTTTTTAAGTACTCGGATCAGGTGCTTCACCATGGCCATCCGGTCATAGGAAAATGTAGGGCTACAAAACCCTCACAACCCATTCTAACGGGATTTTCTATGGCATGTAGGGGTGCCACTATGAATGACCCCTGAAGAAGAAAATGAAGAGATAGGTATTTTTAGATTTTTAATTTCTGCATCTCGGCCATCTTCGTACATGTTATGTTATTTTAATTGTTTCTGCACATCAAAAACTCAAAATTGCATGATTCTTGTTTTGTTGGATCCATCATAATTGATAGTATTTTTAGATTTTTCTCATAAATTATTGCAGTCTGTATATTTTCTTCTCACCACAATAGTGTCTGAGAACATTCTGTTAATTTTAGCAATTCTAGTTTGGGGTTTTTTTCTGTTATTTTAATCATTTTAGTTTGATTGTATCTAGGGTTTCATCTTGTCTGTGCATCATCTAAAGCTAATCTTAAGGGCACTCAATATTTACATAAGGAGGGATTTCATCACCCTTCCTTAGCCCACAATCATCACCTTTGCATCGATCCTAGCCCTAATTAAAATTGATTAGACTTAATTGCTCTAGTGAGCTAGGGACACCAACAGGTCAGGTTCTAAGTATTGTGTATAAGCTAGTGCATCCAATCCTCTAATTTTCACTTGAACCTGGTGTCTAAGGCTAGAGGTCTAGAGGCAAACGCCCTAAGCAGACTCGTGATTTTTAATTAGGACACTACGAGAGCAGGGGGAGCCTCCTACAACCCCACCTCTTACCTGGCCAGTGGACATGGTAATTTTTGAATTGGCTGTAAGTTGAGCTGACCCATTCTACTTGAGCTCTAGGTCTTTGAGACCCTAGTCCGAGTCGAGTTTTGTGTGATTGTATTGCATGGCAACTAGGTCAGGCACACCCTCTTAGCCTGCTCAAACCCAACCCAATCTATCCATGGACCCTACTATAGAAAATTTTTTGAGGATAATAACTGATCAACTTGGTCAACTTATTACAAGGTTTGATCAAGTGGAAGAGAGGTTAGGTAATCTTGAAGAATCCCATGCGACTAGATCAGATCCTGAAACACCTAGACCCATTCACCCAGGTCAAAGTTCTAAAACCCCTAGACCCACTCCTCTAGGTCAAAGCTCTAAGACACCTAGGCCCATTCCTCAAGTTTCTCGAGCCCAACTCACTCCCCCAGATCTAAGAGGTCATTATAGAGAACTTGCCTATCTAGGTCCAAGAGCCCAACATAGGGAAATTACTCCTGACCCAATTTTTAGGCACCATACCCCTGATGTAAATGACTAGGAAGAAAGGATTCTTAAGAGCTTTCGAATAGATGCACCCACATTTGAAAGTAGTTTAGATCCTAAGGTCTATATAGATTAGGAAAGTGATATGGACCAGTACTTTGAATGGTATGAAATGTCGGAGGAAAGAAATTTAAATTTGCCAAGCTTAGGCTAGTTCGATAGGCTAGATTGTACTTGGAAAATGTAGAAACACTGAACCGACAGAGAGGTGACCTACCTATAGGTACATGGCGAGCCATGAAGGTTAAGCTTAGGGAGAAGTACCTACCATTCTCATATGAACAAAAATTATTAGATCAATGGCAAAAATTAACTCAAGAAAATAAAACAGTAGCTGATTATATTGCCAAATTCGATGAGTTCTTTATGAGGTGTAGTGTAGTCGAGTCCGAAGCTATCACCCTGTCAAGGTTTAATGCTAGTTTACATGAGAATATCTAGAGGGAGTTATTCTTAAGGGAAGTCAATGATTTGGAATAGGCTTACCAGATTGCTAGGGATTGTGAACGATTCCAGAGGAGACCTGTCACCTATAGACCTAAACCCAATAGGTTTAATACCCCTGGAACTAGACCTAGCCCTAATCGATTTCCACCTAGCTGACCAAATACTAGTTCTCAACCAGTTCGTAAGGAAGATAAAGGAAGGCACCTATGGTCCCTAGAGATCGAAATAAAAATGCATTATGTTTTAAGTGCCATAAAATGGGTCATTTTGCTACTGATTGTCTTATATGAGCATTGCATATAGGTGAATGTGAGGAAGAAAATGTCGAGGATGAAGAAGAATTTGAGGAAGAAATTTATGAAGCGGAAGAAGACTTGGTTGAAGAGTATGAAGGAGATGAAGAGCCCATAGAGTCATCTGACCTACTAGGTGTAGTTAGGTGTATTCTAGCTCAAACCAAGAAGAATGAGGACTGGCGTAGGACAAATATCCTTTAAACCTTTATTAAGCTAGAAGATAAAGTGTGTAAAATTATTATTGATAGTGGGAGTTGTGTGAATGCAATATCTACTAATGCTGTTAAAAGTTTAGGCTTACCTACAGTGCCACTTCCTAGCCAATATAAGGTATCTTGGATTGATGCTACATCAATTTCTATTAAGTTACAATGCCAGGTCCCAGTCCAAATTCAACCCTACCAAGAGAAGGTATTGGTAGGGGCACCAGGATTAGACACAGATTACTGGGCCCTATTTGGTTTACCTAGCCATGTGTCAAATTTTGTAATCAACTAAGTATTGAGTCCTGTAATAAGTTGAGGTTAGTTGATTTGTCTCAACCCTCAACTTAGTCAGTATTTTAAGTCCTGTACATCAATTATGAATCCAGTATGAGCCCAATTTTTATACAAGAGAAGAGGTCGCCCTATTTTGGAGTTCCACCAAGCCACATCCAGGAGTCAGAGGCCACTACATCAGCCCATTGGATTTGTGTGACAATCCAGGATCCAAGATTCTTCCAGAAACCCTGATTCTTTCCATATGTCCTCCAGATGCCCAGATTCCTTCCCAAATGCAAGAGCTTATTCCTAAACTAGGGCATCCATGATTCCAAAGGTCCATCAGCATCCTAGTCCAAAGAAATCAAGCCCAGGTGCCAAGCCCAGGCCCTTAAGAAGAAAGATTACAGGGAATATTCCTGCTACCAAGCTACTAGGCCAGCCCAGATTCCAGAGGCCCAAACCCATGCACCCAAGCCCCTTTGGGCCGGCACCTTGCTGCTCCTAGAGGCCCAACACACCCTCCTAGGCATCCTTGAAGTGTTGACCACATCCAAAAAGGTTTGACCGAGTCCAAGTTGAAGAGAAGATGGAGAAGACCAAGTTTATTCCTAACCTAGTTGGGATTTCTAATCCTTTTAAACTTTATAATTCTAACCTAGCTAGGAAAGGACTTGTATTCCAATTTGGAAGAGGACTTATAACCCAAGTGTAACCATGGTTAGTGAGGGCATGGGAACTCTATAAATACCCCACCCCTCCCCCTCTTGTAAGCATCTTTTTCTTATGAATAAACCTTGCTGAAATTTTGTGAAATTATCTTGAGTTTGAGTTTTGGTTCTCTCTTTGAGTGCTCTCCTTGTGTTACTGGATTGAGACCCAACTGCCCTAGTACCCTCCTACATCCCTGGAGATCAGCCATGCCCAAGGAATAGGAGTCCTTGCTGCTGTCCGAGCCCAAGAGCTCCTTCTTCCCTGACTACCAGCTTTTAGCCCTAATCCTGAATCCCTTCAAACCTAGTTCCTTTTCTAATTTTTATTTGCTGTTTTGATTAATCTTTGATGCTTGCAGGGTCCCCGAGGTGCTTCCCCTCCCTTGACGAGGCCTTCTTTGCTTCCAGGATGACCCAGATCGGCCATTAGATTCGAGGAAATGAAGGCTTCTTCTTCCAGGCTCCGATCAGAGTGCGTGTGATCCCTTCTACTACTGAATTTCAATCTCTGACTGGTAAGAAACCTTCCCTTCTCTTATTATCTGGTTTTGATGAAGATAAACTATCCTAAACCAGGAGTTTCTTAACTCTCGAGTCCTGGTTATTTCATTGGTTTGTATGGGTATGCCTGCGACCCGATGATTCTTTGCACTGCTAGTCTTTCCACTAGTCTTACTTTATTTTGGAAATCTAGCTTGCAAATAAAATTATATAAATTACAAAAAAAATATTTTACTATTTTCCATGCATGTTTAGCAATCTTAGAGTCATCCCGCATTATTTTGGTATCAGAGCAGGTTTAGGATAGTTTTTTATTTGCTTTGCATTCATAAACCCTAATTCTGCATTCTGTCCACTACATTCGGTGTCTCGATTTCATCTGACTTTGGTATCATAAATATTTTATTTTTCTATTAAAATATTACTGGATGTCCTCTATTTTGTTCTAGTAATTATCAAAATTTTTAATTATTTTTACCAAAACCCTAAATCTCTAAAATCTGGCATAATAGGAACTCTAGTAGAATCCTGATAATTTCTACAACAGTCTAGAAAACCCTAGGTTTACATTATCATCTGATTTTTTTTCTACATGAAATTTGGCAGGCTTTATCACCACCATCTATCCTCTGTTCCAAATTTTGTATGAATTTTTAATGCATCAGGATCTATGTCAAACTCTACAATAACTAAAACCCTAATTCACTGATTTCTGCTACATTCTGCATCTTAACTCAACCTAACCTAATCAACTACCAAACCGCCAATCCCAAGCCAAACTTTGTTTGATAACCCCAGTTAACTTAAAACTAATTTGAAACATCATAAATCATTAAAAAAATATTTTAATTTCTGATTGTTTTAGATTGTATCAGGGCCATCGATTACCATCATTCTTAACCTAATCTTAAAGGTAACTCTCTATCTCAAATCAAGGCAGGATTTCATCACCTGTCTTAAGCCCAAAACAACTACCATCATACTAACCCAAGCTTGATTAAAACCAACTAGACCTAATTTGCCCTAGTGGGCTAGGAGATATCAACAGGTCGGATCCGAGCTGTGTGGGCCAACTAGTGCATTTAACCTTTTAGCTATTACTGAAAGCTGGTGTCTAAGGCTAGGGATCCAGAGTCAAACGACCTAAGTGGTGCTGTGGTTTTTAATTGGGTCCCTGTGAAAGTAGGGGGGCCTCCCACACTCCCACCCCCTACCTGGCTAGTGGAAGGACTAGCTATTGGGTTAGGTGTAAGTTGAGCTGACCCATTCAGTTTTGACTCTAGGTCTAGGAAACCCTAGATTATACTAGCCTTTTCTTTCTCTTTTGCATGCTTGGTTGCATCATTTCATTTTGATTGTTTGATTTGTTGCATAACCACTAGATTAGGAACCCAATATCAAAAGTCTAAACCCCAACCAAACCCAACTATGGATTTCAATTTTGAGGCCATGATGAAGGCCATGAGTGATCAAATTATTTCCCAAATGACCCTCAAATCCAACACCTAGACCCAAAATCAACTTACCCAAGCCAATACCCAAACCCAAGCCCAGCTTGCCCAAATAGACCGTAGGTTTGACCAATCCGATACTAAGCTTGATCAAATGAACCATAGATTCAACCATATAGGAACCCTAGGCAAGACCCATAGAGCTGAACCCCAGGGACCCATAGACCCTAGGTTTGAACCCATAACCTTTGAACCCATGACCCTTAGTTTACCCACCCCTGTTACCCCAGACCCTAGTCAATTTTTCATTAACCAAACCCCTCTTACCATCCCATTGGTTCACCAAGATGACTTAGAAGAAGAAATATATGAGGCTGACCCAAATCTGGTAGAGGAGTATGAAGATAATGAGTCTATTGAAGATCTAGAAGACTACTCTATAGAAGACCCAATGTTAGTTGATCCGGTAGAAATGTAGGTAGAAACCAATCCAATGTTAGTTGATCCAGTAGAATCCCAGGTAGAAACCAATCCAGTGCTAGTTGAATCAATAGATACCCAGGTAGAAGACCACCCAATATTAGTTGACCATACCCAAGTAGTAGTCAATCTAGATTTAGCTAACCTTGACCATAATCAGTTAGTGGCCGACCTAGAGTTAGATTACCCAGATCACACCCAAGTTGCAATGGAAGAGTAATTCGAGGAGACTTTAGAAGAGGATCCAATTGTAAAGCATAGTCCTGAATTTTCAAAGCCAAAAGAGTTTATTGAGGACTTGGCTTATCTCATCCAGTACCCTCAGGATGAAGTCACTTCCTTGATCCCAATTGAAGATCTTTTTCCTAAAATTAGTGACCCATTCTTCCATAAGGCATACCTAGTAGATAGACACCAACCCTTTAAAGTCAACCTTATTAGCATAGGATTAATCCCTGTCACCCCTTCTTATATCATAATCTATCCAATTAACCCCAAACCATTTTCTTACTTTCCCCCAACCAGACTAACCCCGAATTCACCTCATATTTTTTGCCTTTTCTTGAGTTTTCTTATATTTCTTTAACCATTCACCTACATCATGTAGAGGTTTTCATGTTACATTCATTTCTTGCACATGTTAAGTTTGTATCTTACTTCTTGCATACCCTTTGGCATTTAGTAGGCATACATAGTAAATTCTCATGTGCATGCCATACTAGGGTTAAACCTAGAGAGCCTATAGTGTGTTAGGTTAGACCCTAGAAAGTCCAATAAAATTTCTTTCGATAGGAAAGTTTAGTCGAGTCTAATAGGTATTAGTTGAGTCCAATAAATGCACAACCATAATTACATGTCTGCACCTGCACTACCCTCTACACAGCACATGCATATGGAAATTAGTCAAAAGTTGAACATAACTAATGAACTAACTAACAACTTGGCTAATTCCCAAAAGAGGGATAAAGAATTTTACAAGGAATTTTGTAGTCGTAAAGAATTTTCTGCTCGCAAAGCTGGCCGATCCAAGATAATGACTATCTATGGACCCAATGCCTATATGCTTATGATACTACCTGATTTAGGTATTAGCTCCACCTTCATCATCTCAGATCTTATAAAGTCTATGGAGCTAGCAGTGATACCTAGCGAGCACCTTGAGCCTATTCCTTCCTTTTGAGAGAGAACCCACCTCAAAGTGTCCACATATAATTGCCCAAATAGTGAGGAAAAGATCAAGAGAATCCTGGATGATCAAGCCATTTATACCCGAAATAGAGGCTATTAGAGGTATTTGCTCTGGTGGTAAGGTCGGCCAGAATTTGAGGACTCGTGAATCACCTATAAGGATCTACAGCGCCTTAACCCCAACCTACTCGAGCACTATGAAAGCCAAGTTATCCCACACTCGAAGGGGTCGAGTTTCTCCCACCCTGGGAGAATTGGTGGGGGCACCAGGATCAGTCATAGATTACTAGGCCCTATTTGGTTTACCTAGCCATGTGTCAAATTTTGTAATCAACTAAGAATTGAGTCCTGTAATAAGTTGAGGTTAGTTGATTTGTCTCAACCCTCAAACTAGTCAGTATTTTGAAATCTGTACATCAATTATGAGTCCAGTATGAGCCCAATTTTTATACAAGAAAGGAGGTCACCCTATTTTGGAGTTCCACCAAGCCACATCCAGGAGTCAGAGGCTACTACATCAGTCCATTGGATTTTGTGTGGCAACCCAGGATCCAAGATGCTTCCAGAAACCTTGATTCTTTCTAGATATCCTCCAGATGCTCAGATTCCTTCCCAGATGCCAGAGCTTATTCCTAAACTAGGGAATCCATGATTTCAGAGGTCCACCTGCATCCCAGCCCAAAGAAATCAAGCCTAGGTGCCAAGCCCAAGCCCTTAAGAAGCAAGATTCCAGAAATATTCCAGCTACCAGGCTACCAAGCCACCCCAGCTTCCAAAGGCCCAAACCCATGCACCCAAGCCCCTTTGGGCCGGCCCCTTGCTGCTCCTAGAGGCCCAACATGCCCCCCTAGGCATCCTTGAAGTGTTGACCACATCCAAAGAGGTTTGACCAAGTCCAAGTTAAAGAGAAGAAGGAGAAGACCAAGTTTATTCCTAATCTAGTTGGAATTTCTAATCCTCTTAAACTTTGTAATTCTAACCTTGCTATGAAAGGACTTGTATTCCAATTTGGAAGAGAACTTGATACCCAAGTGTAACCATGGTTAGTGAGGGCATGGGAACTTTATAAATACCCCACCCGTCCCCCTCTTGTATGCATCTTTTTCTTATGAATAAACCTTGCTGAAAATTTATGAAATTATCTTGAGTTTGAGTTTTGGTTCTCTCTTTGAGTGCTCTCCTTGTGTTACTGGATCGAAACCCAACTGCCCTAGCACCCTCCCGCATCCGTGGAGATCAGCCATGCCCAAGGAATGGGAGTCCTTGTTGCTGTCCAAGCCCAAGAGCTCCTTCTTCCTCGACTGCCAGCATTTAGCCCTAATCCTGATTCCCTACAAACCTAGTTCTTTTTCTAATTTTTATTTTCTATTTTGATTAACCTTTGATGCTTGAAAAATTCTCGAGGTGCTTCCCCTCCCCTGAGGAGGCCTTGTTTGCTTCCAGGACCACCCAGATCGGCCATCAAATTCGAGGAAAATAAGGCTTCTTCTTCTAGGCTCCGATCAGAGTGCGTGTAATCCCTTTTGCTACTGAATTTCAATCTTTGATTGGTAAGAAACCTTCTCTTCTCTTATTATCTGATTTTGATGAAGATAAACTATCCTAAACTAGGAGTTTCTCAACTCTTGGGTCCTAGTTTTTTCATTGGTTTGTATGGGTATGCCTGCGATGCGATGATTCTTTGCACTACTAGTCTTTCTGCTAGTTCTTACTTTATTTTGGGATTCTAGCCTGCAAATAAAATTATAAAAATTACAAAAAAACTATTTTACTATTTTTCATGCATGTTTAGCAGTCTTAGAGTCATCCCGCATCAGGTATGGTGTGATATGATTCTAATGGGGGTTAGTAGTATCATACTAGATAGACCGTGGTTATATGATCAAGATGCAACCCTATTTGGCTGATCTAACTCGTGTGCATTCAAACACCATGAAAAGAGAGTTGTGATCAACTCGACCCAACCCAAAGACAATATTAAAAGAGGGTCTAGTCATTTAAAGGAGAAAGAACCCAGATTGAACCTAATTACTACTAAGGAATTAGAACATGAAATCACTAAAGGTTCGACAGTCTGGATGCTGACTGCAAAAAAAGTTCATGATAAACCCCTGAAAGAACATCCTAAGGAAATTTTAGATTTCCTTAACAAATTTAAGGATGTATTTCCATAAGACCTCCCTGATTGTTTACCTTCATTAAGGGACATACAACATGCTATAGACTTAGTCCCGGGAGCTACCTTGCCAAATTTACCTCATTATAGAATGAATCCTACTGAGTAAAAGGAGTTAAATAGGCAAGTTGAAGATCTTCTTAGAAAAGGATTCATAAGAGAAAGCTTAAGTCCTTGTACCATTCCAGCACTTTTGACTCCCAACAAGGATGGCACTTGGAGAATGCGTGTCGATAGTAGAGCCATCAACAAGATTACTATAAAGTATAGGTTTCCAATACCCCGACTTGATGACATGCTAGACATGATGGCTGGTGCTACCATATTTTCAAAGATAGATTTTAAGAGTGGCTATCATCAGGTTAGAATTAGGCCAGGGGATGAATGGAAAACTGTATTTAAGACCAAGGATGGCTTGTACGAATGGTTAGTGATGCCTTTTGGTTCATCGAACACACCTAGCACTTTTATGAGGATTATAACCCAAGTATTGAAATCATTTATTGGAAGATTTATGGTAGTATATTTTGATGATATCCTTATATATAGTAAGAATAAGAAGGATCACTTAGACCATCTTCAGCAGGTTTGTCAAGTACTTAGAAGAGATAATCTTTATGCGAATTTAAAGAAATGTAGTTTTATTACTCCAAGGATTATTTTCCTAGGTTTTATAGTAACTGTTGAAGGAGTATCGACACACCCCGAGAAGATCAAATCCATAGTTGAGTGGCCTATCCCTAAGAATATTCATGATGTTCGAAGTTTTCATGGATTAGCTACTTTCTATAGGAGATTTATTCGAGGGTTTAGTATGATAGTTGCACCTATTATAGACTGTATGAAGAAAGGAGCATTTGACTGGTCAAAGGAAGCCAGTAGGGCTTTTGAAGAGATTAAGAATATGATGACTCAAGCCCTAATTCTGAGGCTACCCGATTTTTGAAAGTCTTTGAGGTTGCTTGTGATGCCTCAAGGATAGGAATTGGAGAAGTCTTGAGTCAAGAGAATCACCCGGTTGTATTCTTTAGCGAGAAACTAAACGATGCTAAATTGAAATACTCTACTTATGATAAGGAATTGTATGCGGTGGTTGAAGCACTTAGGTATTGGCGACACTATTTGCTATCGCAAGAGTTCATATTATATTCTGATCATGAAGCTCTTAGGTTCCTTAACTAACAAAAGAAGCTGAATTCTAGGCATGGAAATTGGGTTGAATACATTCAGGCCTACACTTTTATTTTAAGACATCAATCGGGTGCTGATAATAAAGTTGCTGACACATTAAGTAGGAAATTTATGCTCTTGAATTGTGTTAGTACTAAGGTAGTCAGATTTGAGGAATTGAAGGATGAATATGAGAACTGTGATGATTTTGGAGAAATTTATAAGGCAGTTATGCAAGGACCGACTAGTTTATATAGTGAGTACACAATTCAAGATGGATATCTCTTTAAGGACAGTAAACTGTGTATTCCAAACACTTCACTTAGAGATTTTTTGATTTGGGAAACACATGCTGGAGGATTAGCCGGACACTTTGGTAGAAATAAGACAATTTTAGCTCTAGAAGACCAATTCTATTGGCTAATCCTTAAGAAGAATGTTGCTCAGATAGTAGCTAGATATCGAACTTGTGCTGTTGCAAAACAGCAAAAGCAGAATACTTGCTTATACACCCCTCCTCCTGTACCGGATTGTCCATGGCAAGACCTTAGCATGGACTTTGTTCTTGGATTACCTAAGACCCTAAGGAAAAATTATTCTATATTTGTAGTGGTCGATAGGTTTTTTAAGATGGCACATTTCCTGCCTTGATCCCAAACCTAAGATGCTTCTAAGGTACCTAAGCTATTTCTGAATGAAGTAATTAGACTGCATGGTTTACCTAGGACCATAGTATCAGATAGAGATGTACGGTTCACCAGTTACTTTTGGAAGACACTTTGGCATTTATTAGGGATAAAACTGAAATTTTCTATAGCTTATCACCCTCAAACTGATGGCCAGAACAAGGTTGTGAATCATAGTTTAGGAAACTTGTTAAGAAGTTTAGTGGGAGAACATACCGCCAATTGGGATCTATTACTATCTAGGGCTGAATTCGCTTATAATAGCTCAGTGAATAGGTCTACCTAGAAAAGTCCTTTTGAGATTGTACATGGGTACAAACCTAGAAAATCTCTAGATCTTATTCCTTTACCCATGTATGATCGCATTTCAGAGTCTGCTGAGTCATATGCTGAACATGTTACAGAGTTACATAAAGAAATAAGTCAAAAAATTAATGAAAGCAATGAAATTTATAAACATATGGCTAACACAAAAAAAAAATCTCAAAGAATATATTGAAGGAGACTTTGTAATGGTTAGACTATGACCTGAACGGTTTTCACTTGGAACCATGAAAAAGTTACATGCCTGTAGTAGTGGACCTTACAAAGTAATTAAGAAAATAGGACATAATGCCTACGTGCTTGAATTGCCACCTGAACTAGGCATTAGCAATACTTTCAATGTTTCATATCGTATCGAGTATAGGGAACCAACATTGATTCCTAGTGAGACATTTGGGCCTAATCCTATCCTTGAGAGTGAGCCAACCCAAGTGTGTCCACCTGCCATACCACAATCCTGGAGAGATAAGATCGAACAGATCTTGGATGACAAGATCATTGCTACCCGATGATGCAGGACTATTCATGCATGCCAATTATTTTTCATGTATTAAGCATTAAATTAGAAGTTTATATCCCGAATTTCAAACCAAGATTCAAGTATGGAATTCTATAGAAATTCTAGAAGCAGTTGCATGCAGAAATAGATCCTACAAGTGAAGAAACAGGACCGCCAAAGCTAAGAAGCCCTGGTTAGGACTAGCTCTTCTGCAATACTACTACATGATGAGTCTAGGGGGTGTACCTGTTAGAGATTTGAAGATTGATCCATGAAGAGTTCACTCTATGCTTGATCGATGCGGCCTGGAAAACATAGCTATTGATCTTGCGGATTCGCGGCTTTCAATCCGGTGACCCGAAAGCTTGTCGATTGGAATCCTAGATTCGTGAACTCTGAGAGACCTGTAAATCACCATTCAAGGGTTAGAAAATAAAGAAGAAAAAAGGTTAAATCGCTGAAAGAAAAAGGGAAGGAAGGGAAGGAAGAGGGGCGGCTAGGAAGATGAAGAGGCTGTTAGCTTGGAGGTTGGGCGTAGGGATCACACAGATACCCTAAATCACACAGAAAACTTCACACACAATTTTGAGGAACTCAAGAATAATTCATTCATCAATAATCAACAATAATACATGAGGGGGGAAAGGGGATTTTATATAGGCATACAAGTTAGGGCATACAAGAGATTTTACATGGTCTTCCTTTTCCTTTACAAACTCTTCCACAAGTCCTCTCCCAAATAGGTTCAAATTTCTTCTCCCAACTAGGATTACTCATCTCCTTCTCTTTAACTTGGTCTTCTCCTTCTCTTTGACTTGGTCCAAGGGGGGTAATCATAAGGGGGCGCCATATAGAGGGTGACCATAAGGTGGGGTGCCATATGAAGAACTTTGGGCTTTGGGCAGCCCACTTCAGTGCTGGGCTGGGTCTTTTAGGGTTTCTTCCAGTTGTCCATCTCCTCATGGTGGGCTGATGTACTTGTCATCCAGGTCTTTGATGATAGCTCCAAGAATCCTTCGATGCTTCCCAAGTGGCATAATTATGTGGATGACTGGATTCCATGCAGTGGTTGTAGTATTATGCTGACTGGCTTCATAAGTGACTTGAGTCTTCTTACAAAATTTGACTGGGCTCAATATAAGACTTATAAAATTGGACTGAATGCATAAAAATCAAAACTTACAAGACTCATAAGACTCACTAAGCATTCAAAACATGACTCAATACTCTAATTACAGGACTCAACTATAGAAAGGCCCTAAATAGGACTCAAGGGCCAAAATACATACTCAAGTGTAACAAGGCCTGAAAAACAAACTCAAGGCCCAAATACAAAACTCAAATGGCTAATATAGGCAAATTATTGGACTCAAAGACAAAATTTGCATCATGGCTAGGGACTCAAAACTCAGGGATCCATAATAAACTAGGGTTGACCTAATGTCCCCATCACCCGAGGCAAGGATTACTAGCGGTATCTGGTTTGCTGGCAAGGATGACCTGAGTCTAATGATTCTTGGATCACCAAAGAGGACTTGCTGAGAGTTGACCTGAACTTGCTAGAGCGCTATGTTAGCGACGTTGATCTATACTCGACAGGGTCGAGTTTCTCCCACCCGGGGAGAATTGGTGTGGACACCAGGGCTCAAAAATATCGACAGGTTGAACTCACATCCCTGTGGATCACCTGTGAATAAAGCCCTGGACCCAACCCTTTTATCTATATAAATATTTTATTTTAATTTCTATTATTTTGGGTTAGTTAGGGTTAGCCCCTTTTAGAAACTGAAATTAGGATTTTATTTATTTAGCCTTTTTGGGCTAAACCCCTTTTACCAAGTTGAATCACTTATTTTCATGTCTTGCCTTTTGATCAAATTGGGATCCAATTGATCAAGTAGGGCTTTATTATTTATTTTGAGTCCTGTAAAAATTAGTTATTGAGTCCTGTATTACAAGGGAGACCCAATTGAAGACCCATGTGACTCAAATCAAGACTCATGTGCTAGCACAAGTTCTTGCCATATGCCATCCTATTTGGCACTACCTTTGCATGATTTCATGACAACTACTGCCACATCACTAGGGGGACAATAACACAAGGTCTATCACTTGTGTTTGGACATGCTACAAAAATTAGGACAACACCACATGGTCGGCCCCTAGAAGAAGATATTTGGCACCTCATATTTTTAAGAGAAGTAAATGTGAAGGATTTTCATCTAGGCGCCCTCCATCCAAATTAATTCATGCCAACTTCAAAGGAATTCAGCCAAGCAAGGTTCAATGCCCACTTCAAAGGTGTTTTGAATTATTTTCTCACCTAGTGTTGGAGATCCAAGGGTTTCTACTCCTAGCATTTCACTCAAACAAGTTGCTAGTTGCTCAAGCTTCAAGGACTCAAGAGTTTCATCAAGACTCTAGAGTTTTCTCCAATCCAAATTGAAGAGTCCATGCATCTGCAGAAGGTTACATTATCAAGACACCTAAGTCCATCCATCATGATCAACCAAGGAGGAAATCATGGCCCTTCATCAAAGATCATCACCCCATCTCCATATTGGCACCAACCATGGATAGGTGTCCATATTATTTCATCCAACATGAGTCCAGGCTATGTAAACATGAAGTATAGAGTTGTAATGCAAAGGAGACAAAAGTCTTGTATTTGAGTCCCTTCACTGGTTAGGGGTCTGTAAATACCCCTACAACCCCCCTTGTAATTCATGAATTATTATTGAAATACAAAGACATTCTGTCGAAATCTTCCTTTGCTGTGTGCATCACAGGGTGTGAGGCCCTTCTTTTGTTCCTTTGGAGCATCGCGGGGTGTGAGACCCTACTTATCCATCCGACGAGAAGATCCATTCATTACTTCTAAACATTTCCCTTCTTTCCTTTCCCTTTTCTTACTGCTTTTAACCCTATTTTCCTTTGCTGAGTATTTTGCAGGTGACCAAAAATTCAGATCTGACGTTCTTGCCTTGGAACCGGCATCGTGTGAAAAATTGAAGCCTGGAAGTAAGATCTTGAAGTCCCAACTCTACGATCTTGAGAGTCCTGCCGGATCTACATGAAGAGAGCGATCTACGTTGGTAACACTGAACCTTTCCCTTCTCATAAATTTTGAATCATTGAAAAAATCTTAGTTTATGGTGGTTTCTCAACCATCAGGTCCTGCTTTTTAATTGCTTTTAAGTTTACTAGTGCGAGTAAGAGACTTATAGTTTCCTTTACTGTCTCTGTTGAGTTCTCCTTCTAAAATCTGGAAATATTAAAATACATATTACTTGCTATTTTTTTATTTATTTAGCATTGTCCCGCATCAACTCTTGTAATGAAAGATTCAGTTTCTTCATGTGGTAGCTCATGACAAACTGAGAGAAGGAATCTGGGAATGATTGCAAGATCAAATCCGGATTAAGCTCCCCGTCCATGACAAAGCCTAATTGACCTAATCGAGTGATTAAGTCAATCATCATA
The DNA here is from genome assembly GCA_021397845.1 of Areca catechu. Classification (NCBI taxonomy): domain Eukaryota; kingdom Viridiplantae; phylum Streptophyta; class Magnoliopsida; order Arecales; family Arecaceae; genus Areca; species Areca catechu. The sequence goes on from CM038042.1 coordinate 62,360,261, forward strand.
AAAACATGGACCTGTACCGGTAAGCCATCACTCATTCATGCTCGAAACAACTACTTAGATATTTCATATTTAGCAGTCTTACTGTGCTCTCCATACAACTCTTTAAGATTGAGTAGTATGGACTAAGGTTCCATGTCTTCATGTTGCCTCTATAGCTCATTGCTCATTGTGGCTAACATGATGCACTTGACAGTCAAGCTATCATTCTGCCACATTCTATAAGTGGCCTTTTCCTCCTCAGTAGCATCATCTCTGATCAAATCTAGATCCGGAGAATCAAGGATGTAAAAAATCTTTTCCTGAGTAAGTATTGTTATCAGGTTCCTTAACCAGTCCACATAATTTGGTCTGGTCAGTTTATTGGCATCCAGGATGCCCCATAATGAAAGAGTTAAAGCCATTTAATTTCAAATCTATAAACAAACAAGAACAATATATAAGCAAACCACTCAAGATGATAACCATAATTAGATAAGGACTTGAATCTAATTATGTGTCTCACTATTTTCTTCGAATACCACAACCCACAACTATGGTAGGTAAGAAACTAATATCCGGTTTCTTTAATAGGGTTGACATCCCAATTCCTTATAAATGCCTTGTGTTTGCATAGCAAACACTTATAAGTTCAAGGGTAGGACATTCCTTTCCAATTGCATCCCTTGCAATTCTCAACATAACACTTACCTCTAAGACACTTATAGCCTTGTGTTTGCACAACAAACCATAATGTCTTAGTTTACTTGAACCCTTCATTTTATATAGTCTTGATTGAATAATGTTACCCTTGAGTTTGCTCAACAAAGTAGCATTATCAATCATACTATAAAGCATAAAATGCACCATGTCAAATTTTATATCAAATCCTAATAGTAAGCCTTGAGTTTGCTCAACAAACCTATATAGTTTTGATACAAATTTATCATAGCATGAAGGAAGGCAATTTGTAGTATGCTTAATCAATTAGCATTTCTAATTTAAGGTTAAGATGTGACCAAACTGGCCAGGTAAGTAGGAGAGATGAGGGAGTCCCCCCGTTGCTTTCCTTAGATACCAATTAAATTGGCTATGTCAGACAACAGAACCAATTAAAAATCTCATTCCCTTTACCTTCCCAGAACCACTGTCTAAACACCAATTTGGCTAATCAAACCCTAATCAGATTTGCATCATGATAAACTTACACTATGACTAAATATATTTTTTATGAGGGCTTTGATGGTCTCTAACACATCTAAATTATTCATGTTAATATAATATTCATTCCAGCAATCAAGCATATTAACCCTAATATGCATTCCATAAGCATGATTATAACATCAATCCGTTCACCTCACTTGTTCATGGGATATAGCCATAGTGTTACCCATACATGCCAATGGAGACCCCATTGAATGGGTGAAGAGGGCCTTTATACCTTAATCGGCTCCTATGATCGAACGACCATGATGACTATCAAATCCAAAGTAGTTACTACGATATAACATATCACATATATAATTTGACTTAATCATGCATCAATTCATAGCATAGAAAGTATTCAATCACTAAAGAAATTACTAATTGCATGCATCAAGGTGGCTCTGATACCACTATTGGGTTACCCAAGCTAAGCGCAGTCGAAGACTAGGTTTCAAAATTTCATATTTAAAACCCTAACCTGCCTGAACCAAAAACCCTAGGACAACTTGTGCATAACAACTAATAAAACAAATCTTTAGGGTTATAGAGAAATACATGCAATGCTGTATTCCTTAATTTCAATGAGGCACACAAGTGCATGCCCTCCAGAGGTGATCCACATAGGAATGGGACTAAGGAAGCACTCCTATGAAGGTTGCTTGTTTGCCTGATACTCTTCTGGCAGCCTTTTGGACTTTCCTCTTTTACTGGATCCCCTACCCTCCTGTAGGGCTCTCAAAGAACACTCTAAATCCACTCTTAGTTCCCTAATACCCCTTTTATTTTTCTCCCTATGCTCTTGTCTTAATTAGACAAGCCTTGTGTAGAAAGAACAAGTTATGTCTTAAAGAGACAAACTTATCTTAAGGGAGAGGGAGAGAAAATAGCAATAGTATTCTGATGGGAGTCTCATCTACCTTGGCATCAGATTACTGACAACAATATATAGAGTGGGATGGGGCACTTGATATGTCTATCCATCAGCCATTTGAATAGACCCTTCAAATAGAAGGAGTCTTATTAGGATAGAAAGATATATCTGGATAAGACCTTTCATGCGCCAAGAGACAAGTCTTTGTCTCTTTGATTTCCAGCAATTTTCCTTTTTCTGCCACATGGCCTTGAATTGTTATGGGAAGCCCAAGAGGTGTGATTTCAGATATGAGGCATTGGAGAAACACAAGAGCCTTCAAATAGAAGGACTCCTAGTCTCAAATTAGCACCAAAATAAAGAGACACAACTCTTCATTTTTTGCCAACCCCTTCCACACCGAATTCTTACCTTTTGACTGGTCAATGCCCTTTCAAATGGGCATGGAGATGAGGATGAAGTCCTTTAGAATTTATTTGAACTTTGTGACTAACTGGCAGAAAGACTCTTGGTCCTTTTGCGCATAAGCATTTTGGCACACACCAAGAATTGGTGCAAAGAGTCCATGCAATGTAGGACTCTTCAATTTGACTAAGATAAATGCCAAATAAATTCAGATAAATACTGAATTAGGCTAAACCACTTAAGACTCAACCCAATTTAAATATCACTTAAATTGGTTAGCCTAATTAGCAAACAAGCTGATCCAATTCAATTAAGTTAGGAGTTGGGCTAGCCAATATATGCTAGTATATCAAGTAGTTAGCCAATTAGGATCCCATGACCCTAATAAATATACAATTGACTTCCTTGGCCAATTTTTTAATGTGTGTGACCCTTTGGGTTCTACATCTAGCCAGTAGTAAGTCTAGGTCCAAGTCGATTCGATTCAATTGAACCCAATTGACCTAATTAGGTCAAATTGAGCTGACCTAAGTTATCAATTCGAACCAACTTCTGAGTTGACTCATGAATCCAATCGAATTGATCCATGAAAATCTATAAGACATGATTGACATCTAGCAATGTATCATGCCTACCTGAAAGATGAAGAATTTAATTAAAAATACCAAAATACCCTTTAGTGGAAAGTTGCCATGCAATTTAATCCTTCGATCTTCCTTTATCTCGATTAAGCGATAGGCATGGATAAATGTCAAACCCTAGCACTGAATTCTTTCAAATCTCAATTTAATAATGAAGACTCGATTGATGAAAGATTAGAAATCCTATCTAATTTTAGCATGCTTTGATCAAAAACTTCCTGAGTCATCATTCGAAGAGATCATACGGGATAACTGCACCTCTAACTAGGAGTGATCGATTCCTTGTTGACCTAATCATTCCCTTCATATACAATTCACCATATCCAGAAGCACCCCGTATATGACTTAATTATCATGAATGAGTATGCACCAAAACATGGGTTCATATGCACAAGAAACTATGGTAGTCTCAAGTCTAAGGACCACATGCATAACTCCCACTAAAAGAATATTCTTTTGACAAGTAAATAAGACTTTCATTTAATGTTCTCTTATCGGATCAGTTCAGTGGACTCATAACCTAATGAGTACCCACATTCTTGTATTAGTATCTCTACACAAGTAGTTGTGAGATCAACTACCCTCTCCATCGAGCATACATAGGATGTGCTAGTCTTTCTGAATTCATCAATCCCCAAATCGATGATCCATCGACTAGGAATATTTTAGATTAGAATTTATAAGAACTTAGATCTCACCATTATGATCTCCATCATAATCCTAATTTCATTATCCTAACCTATGGGGTTCATCATAATCTTATAATTAAAATATAAGACACAGCAAATGATGAATCAAAAATTACCTTTATTAATATCAATCATGAGTTGAAAAAATACAAAAATGCCACTGATATAATAACTATGATTGACTTTCAGGGCATAATTCTTTCAGAGTAAATCTATATTATTTGAAATATTCAAATAAGTCTATAATGAGGTAGAAAAATAAACTGAAAAGTATATTAAAACTCTTCTATCATATCAAGTAGAAAAATACCTTACCAGTGAGTTTATGAATTATCTAGAAGAGAATGAGATTCTCTCATAATGGACACATCTTGGGATACCATTGTGCATGGTTCAGTCCATAATGGGCTTTGCTAGTTTGCCAATATCCTTTTAAGGATATCTCTTAAAATACCTCAATATAATGGAGTGTTAGAAAGGAGAAATCCAACACCATTATGCATGGTTCAGTCCATGATGGACTTTACTAGTTTCCAATCTCCTTTTAAAGATATGCTCTTAAGATAGCTTGTTACTTACTTAATAAGGTTCTGAGTAAGTCTAATAAAAAATACCATATGAGATATGGATAGGGCATAAGCTGGCACTCTCATACCTAAGGGTCTGGAGATGTGCATCTTATATTAAACATTTAAAGATAGAAAGCTTTACCTAGATCTGATAGGTATCTTTTTGTTGGGTATCCTAAAGAAACCAAGAGTTATTACTTTTATCTTATTAAAGAAAAAAAGATATTTGACAGTCTTAGAACTACCTTTTTAGAAAAGGAGTTCCTTGAAGAAGAAACTAAAGCCACTAAAGATCAAACTTGGTGAACTTCGATAGGTAGAAGAACCAATACAAAGTATAAAACCAGTTTTAATTAGATCAAATCTAGAGCCCATTATAGATGTACCATTGAGGAAATCCATTAGAGTACCATGCCAGCCAGATAGATACCATGGTTTCTTGATCCAGGGTAGTGATCCTTTTAAACTTGATGAAAATAATGAGGATTCAATCACCTATATGGTGCCATATAAAGATCTGACTCTGATAAGTGACTTGAAGCCATGAAATTTGAAATGGAGTCCATGAAGATTAATGATGTATGGATACTCATTGATCCACCTAAAAGGGTAAAATCCATTGGGTGCAAATGAATATTCAAAAGGAAAAGGGGCATAAACAGAAAGGTGGAGACCTATAAAGCCTATTTGGTTGCTAAGAGATATCATCCACGTATGGTATTAACTATGATGAGATATTTTCTTCTATGGCAATGCTCAAGTATATTCAGATTATGCATGCGATAGTAGCATACTTTGATTATGAAATCTGACAAATGGATGTCAACATAGCTTTCTTAAATGGAAAGCTAGATGAAGAAGTATATATAATACAGCCTTAAGGGTTCTCATCAATAGATGAATCAAAGGTATGCAAGTTTCATATATCCATTTATAGATTAAAGCAGGCATCTTGAAGTTGGAACATGCATTTTGATAAAACGATCAGAATATATAGCTTCATTAAGAATAGAGAACTTTGTATCTAGAAGTTGGCTAATGGTTATGTAATTGTATTCTTTGTATTGTATATGGATGAAATTCTCTTAATTGAGAATGACATCCCTAAATTATAGGAAATAAAAGTTTGGTTATCATCTTAGTTCTCCATAAAGGATTTGGGAGAAGCATCCTACATCTTTGGGATGAAGATCTATAAAGATTGAGCTGAGAGGTTGCTTGAATTATCCCAATCCACATACATTAATACTATGCTAAAATGGTTCAACATGAAGAATTCCAATAAGGGATATCTACCAATAGGCCAAGAAATTTCTCTCTAAAAAGATTATGCAACAACTCCTGAAAAGAGAGCGTATGAGGAGAATTCCATATATCTCAGCAGTGGGTTCTATCATGTATGCCATTACATTTACAAACCGAATGTAGCCTATCACTAGGGATAGTGAGTAGATACCAATTTAATCCGAGTGAGAACCATTGAAAAGTTATGAAGATAATCCTTAAGTATTTCAGAAATACTAAGAATCAATGGCTTATTTATGAAAATAATGACTTAAAACTTCTGTGATATACATATTTCAATTTTTAATTAGATCATGATAATAATAAAAGAATGTTGGATTTTGTATTTACCTTGAATGATGGTGCGATATGCTAAAAAAGTTCCAAGCAGCATATTATAATCAATTATATTTGCGAGGCAAAGTACATTGTGGCATCCGATGCTGCAAAAAAAATTATGTAGTTATGGAAGTTCATTGACGAGCTTGGAGTGGCACCCTCCATTGATAGTCTAGTTCTATTATATTGTGACAGCACTAGAGCTATGCTCAAGTGAAAGAATTGAAATCCCATAAAAAAATCAAGCATATTTTACATTGCTATCACCTTGTATAAAAGATCATAGAACGAGGTGACATCGAGCTTTAGAAGATCAATGATAAAAAGGACTTAGCCAAGTCATTTAATAAATCCCTTAAAATCAAAGAGTTCAATGATCTCAACTAGAAGATGGGTATTAGATACTATTTAGATTGGCTTTAGTCCAAATGGGAGTTGTTGAAAATTATATCATAAAGTCAATCATCTAAGCTGTAGATGGTTGTGCTCTTTATAAATTATATATGAATTATTGATTAATAAAAGTTACTTGAAATTCATCATATATGCATCTTTTTATAAGGAACTCTTTTATGATGAAGTCCTTAGAGTTACTTTCAATTGATAAAGGAGGATTTATTGTGTGGTTCTTAAACTTGTTCATGATCAAATGATATATTATTAAAGGGCGATAATGTTTATTGAGTATAGGTCATTATGTGCCATATTGATTGGTTGTCCTCTTAACCAAGGAGAGTAGAGACACTGGTATGGTATACAAGTAAAATATAGTATATTTTACTTAACGTGACCTACTTGTAGAGCACTCTACTACCTAAGGTTGCTTGTAAAGGATATAGATATAAGTGTCCCTTAGACCTGAGATCACTATGGTGACTTGCAAGTAACTCACTATGCTTTGATACCAAACTATCTGAATTTCTAATTCAATAATGGAAGATTTCTGGGATAGTCAAGTACTTGCAAAGTCTATGTATGAGTCAATATGGGATTGATCGCTTCAAGGTGTTGGGAAAAATGCCTTGCTATGTTTTAATTTAGCAAAACCTTGGCTAGGATATTCTTTGTGAGAAGTTACAGGGTTTATAAGGTTGAGATACTATATGGATGTACTAATTAAGAGTTGGTAGTTTAATCCTAAAGCTATCCTGAGCATTAAGGATCAAAGGGATGAATTATATGGTTACCATATGCTAAAAGTTTTTGAATGTTACTTTACAATGATTCGACCTATCTAGATATCGGGTATCATTACTAGATGGTCACTTTGATTAGTATAAAAAGTTATTCCTGTGCTACCGGCTTAGTGTTTGAATCTATAAGATCACACATAATAGAAGTTCCTGATTGATCTGATGGCTGATTAACAATTATGAATCGTCTCAGAGTTTAGTCATCAAATTGGTTGATAATTAACTTTGAGTTGACTCATTAGTGAGTCGACTCATCTGTATTATAAGTGAGTCAACTCATTATAAATTCATTAAGAGTTAGTAAATTATAGAAGGATTTAGTAGTAATTGAATTGATGATTAGCTCAATTTGATTGAGCATTGAGATTTTGGTGAGGACCCCGGGCCCGAAAATATCGACAGGTTGAACCCACGTCCTTGTGGATCACCTGTGAATGAAACCCTGGACCCAACCCTTTTATTCATGTAAATAATTTATTTTAATTTCTATTATTTTGGGTTAGTTAGGGTTAGCCCCTGTTACCAACTGGAATTAGGATTTTATTTATTTAGCCTTTTGGGCTAAACCCCTTTTACCAAGTTGAATTACTTATTTACATGTCTTGTCTTTTGATTGCCTTTTGATCAAATTGGGTTCCAATTGATCAAGTAGGGCTTCAATTATTTATTGTGTCCCGTAAAGCAATTAGTTATTGAGTTCTGTATTACAAGGGAAACCCAATTGTGAGACCCATGTGCTAGCACAAGTTCTTACCATATGCTAGCCTATTTTGGTGTCACCTTTGCATGGTTTCAGGACAACTACTGCCACATCACCAAGGGGACAATAACACATGGCATGTCACTTGAATTTGGACATGCTACACAAGTCAAGACAACACCACATGGTCGGCCCATAAGAAAATTATTTGGCACCTCATATTTTAAGAGGAGTAAAGCAGAAGGAGTCTGCTTCATCTGGCACCCTCTTCTCCTCTCTTATCGCCTACTTCCAAGATGCCCCATCCAAGAAACAAGGAGGTTCAAATTTAAATAAGAAAGAGTCCATGGGAAGGAGCTCTCTTCATTTAAATTTCAAATAGGATTCCAAATTTCAAATAGGATTCCACGTTAGATGAAATCACGCCCAAGGGAGAAGTGCGCCATCAGCTGCTATTTCTTCAAGCTAATTCCAAGTTGCCATCCCATTCGAAGAGTTCCAAGGAATTTAAACTTCAAATGAAAGCCCTCATCCAATCTTCATTCAAATTCAAGAGAAGGACTTATCCATCATCCAAACTCCATTCAAATTCCTTTAGCCAACCAAGGGAGTCCCATTTCAGATATCATGGTGATTCAAGAAGGAATTTGTGCCAAGAAGGATTTCACGCCAACTTAAGAATGAAATTAGCGCCTTGCTCCAGAGAGTTGTCACCCAATTCAGGATCAAGCCAATCAAAATTCAAGCTCAAGGAGAAGTCCAAGATTGCAAGGAGGTTTTAAATTCAAAAATGTAATTGAGTCCTATTGTACTTCTTGTAAGGAATAATCCTATAAATAGGACCCTGTACCCCTTGTAAAAAAAATGAATATTTGATGAAATGAAATGAAACTCTGCCGAGTTCTTCTCCTAATTCCTTTCTAGCTGCGACGGCTGATAGGTGCTAGGTGTGACACCTAGAACACTTGGGTGCGACGTCCAAGTTCTACCGGGGTGCGATGCCCTATTTATCCATCCAATCCCTCCATCAGATCTGATCCCTAAGTCTCTTCAAGGCCTTCATCCAATGCTTTAAAGAGATCCTAGAAGCCAACCAAAGAAAAAGATCCCTGGGAGAACCAACAACCCTGGTGCCAGCCTTCCTTCTAGCTTTTGATTTCCAACATTTAATTGCTATTTTTTGGTGTTTTTGGTAGATTCTCTTGAGATCTGACTCTGAAGATTGGCGTCCATGCTTTGGAATCAGTTCGATTGGAATCCGGATGCCAGGAGCGATCAGTTTGGAGTCTGACTCTTCAACCCTAGAGTGCAGTGATCTAGATCTTCATCAGAAGAGGCTTCTAAGCATATCGGTAACTCAAGATCCCTTTCCCTTCCTCTAGATCTGATGTTAGAAAGTAGGAACCTAATTTAGGGTGGTTTCTCAATCACCGTGATCCATCTAATTAATTATTTTGTTAGGTATGCATGTCGGTGATGTAATCCAATATTTAGTTGCTTGCTATAGATTCTTTTAACGTATTGTTTAATAGGCTATTAGGTTAATGAACATTTGCTCTCGATTAACATAAAATTTAAATCAACCTTTAGTACTGCATCGCATCAGTGTCCCGCATCAGATTTGGTTCAAGTCTAATTAAATTGGATTCAATTTGGTTGACCCAATTGGGTTATGAGATAACCTAATCACTATGGAAGTTTGATTCCTAATTTGACTAAGACTTGGGCTTAATTAATTCCTAATTGGATTAGGATTTAATAAATGGGATTAGGTTCTTAATTTGATTGGGTTCATTCATCTCTTTGATCCTAACCAAGTATAATTTTTTTAAGTCCAAAAAGATTGGATCACACCCAAGCGCACAACCCACATACACCATCCAAAATCTAGAATTTAAATTTTGAATTTGAATTTTAATTTTGAATTTGAATTGGGATTTGAATGTACATTTGAATTAAAACTTGAATTTTGAACTCAAACTTGAATTTTGAATTCAAATGGAAGTAAGTTTTGATTTTGAATCAAAACTACCTCACCACAAGTTATCCTCATCCTAATTCCCCAACTTCCTAACCTCTCCTAACCTTTTTGGGTTGCCACCTTTTAATGGGATTAAAGGGTAGGTGTGAGAAAGAGCTATGGCTAAAAGAAGAGTGTCATGCAACCAAAAAAGTGGAGTGGGGCATGGAGTTTTCTAGAGAGAAAATTCTCTCTTGGGCATAAGTAACTTAGTTTTCATCTAGGTTTTGGGAAGTGAGAAAGGAATAGAGTGTCTAATTCCTTCTACTATTTTTCTACCTCTTCATTTCCTCCTCTGGTGCTTCTTCATCCTCTGGAGAGTCCACATGGTCTAAAGAAGAAGGTTTGATCAGCTATCAAGGTCTCTGCAAGGAGCTAGAACTCTAGGAAGACTAGTCAGTGCAGGATTTCATGTGGATATCTTACAGAGACCATACACATGTGCAGCTTGGAAGAACCTTAATACCATGAAAATCCGCTATGGAGATCTTTGACCCATGCAAAGGTAATTAGTTTTGAAATTATTGACATTGTAGATATGATCTATAGTGTCGATTTTATAGCATATATATGATCTATTCTTGCTCTTTTGTATTTCTAATTTCATTTATACGCATCATTATCATGTTATGATCCTTATGTAGGTTGTTTGTAGATTTGATCTAATACATGATAGATTAATTAGATTAATCTGAATAGTTTCTGCTACTTTAAATTTCAAAAAAAATTTGAAATGCTTCTTAAAATAGCCTATAGTTCATTTACTAGATTCTTGCCTCACCACCAGGACTGCCTTTCTTAGAAGCTTGTCCTCAAGAAGTGTTATTTGGTCTCAAATTAAAGTTTTTAAAACATGGACATTTCCTTTTTTAGTTTGGTTTGGAAATAGGTTGTCTTCTCTATTATTCTTTTATTGATTGCTCTTATCCGATCCAAATTATTCTTGATGTTGTAGCATATTCTATACATAACTATTATAGAATAGGATCCTAGTAGTATATTGAATCCATGTAGTTTTACATCTAGCTCTAATGTTTTCAAAATATTTTTGTCTTTTAACCTAATGGTTGGGTTTATATTATAATTAAAGTAAATTGAACCTTCATATAGACTGGTTTCCACCATGCCTAGGAAGGAATCTTTGAAATGTGTTAGGCAGCCATCTTTGAAACATGTAATAGTGACGTGTCCATGCCCCTTTGTACTAGAGGTTTGATAGCCACATGAACTAACCCAACATATATAAACTCATACTTGGATTTATAATTTTTGACCATGTCTTCCATTATAATCAAGATAACTTCATGGTTGTTTTAGATTAAGACTATTTATTCCCCTATTTTGATCCTATGGTTTGGCATAATTCTAAAATTATGATACTTATAAATTGATAGAGATTTACCAATTATCAACCTCCCTTTCTACTATTGATCTAGGAATGTTAGTTTTCTCTTCTTTTGAAGAGGAACCAGATAAAAAAGATCTAGATAGAAGACTCATCTTGAGTCTTGGTCCTCCTTATCTCGGAACTCTCAACAACTTATGCCTAACAATCTTATTGCCAACTTTGACAAATAGCCTAAATGGCTACGTGACTTGAGATCAAATAAGACTTGGAGTAGAAAGTCTAAATGAACCAACTATATATGTATATATGTATGTGTGTGCATCTATATATATTATATATATATATATATATATATATATGTATATACACATGTATCTATGTATATAACATGTATACATACTTGTGTATATAGTGAAAGAATGGTGCCCAAAAAGTCAATCATTGTAAGGGTATTTCTATGATCTTCCAACTCATGTATGATATTATTTATCAATAAAAGGCATCTTTTGATTCATCATACTGCTACATCTTATCAAGATTATGATGAACCCATAGGTTAGGGTAATGAAATTAGGATTATGATGAAAATCATAATGGTGAGACCTAAGTTCCTATAAATCCTTATCTAAAATGTTCCTAGTTGTTGGATAATCGATTCGAGAATCGATGATCCGGAAAGACTAGCACATCCTATGTATGCTCGATGGAGAGGTTGGTTGGTCTCACAACCACTTGTGTACAGACACTAATACAAATATATGGATGCTCATTAGGTTATGAGTCCACTGAACTCGTCCGACAAGAGAACATCAAATGGAAGTCTTACTTGTCAAAAGAATGTTCTCTTAGTGGGATTTGTGCATGTGATCATTAGACCTGAGACTACCATAGTATCTTGTGCATATGAACTCATGTTTTGGTGCATACTCAGTCATGACAATTAAGTCATGTATGGGGTATTTCTGGATATGGTGGATTGTGTATGAAGGTAATGAGTAGGTCAATAAGGAATCGATCACTCCTAGTAAGAGGAGAAGTTATCCCGTGCAATCTCTTCGAATGATGACTCAGAAAGTCTTTGGCCAAAGCAGGATGAGCTTAGATCGGGTTTCTAATCATTCATCGATTGAGTCTTCATTATCAAATTGACATTCAAAAGGATTAAGTGCTAGAGTTTGACATTTATCTATGCCCATCACTTAATCAGTATACAAGGAGATCGAAGGATTGAATTGCATGGTAACTTTTTATTAAAGGGTATTTTGGTACTTTCTACCAAATTCCTCATCTTCCAGGTAGGCATGACACATTTCTACATATCAATCATGTCATGTGAGCTTTTATGAATCAATTGGATTAAATTCATGAGTCAATTTGAAAGCTGGTTTGAATTGGCAACTTAGGTTAGCTTAATTTGACCTAATTAGGTCAATCAGGTTCGATTGGATCGAATTGGCTCGTACCTAGACCTACTACTGGCTAGATGTGCAACCTAAAGGGTCACACACATTAAGGAATTGACCTAGAAAGTCAATTGGCATTTAATTAGGGTCATGAAATCCTAATTGGTTAGCTAGATTGCACACTAGCATGTGTATGCTAACCTAACTCCTAACCCAACTGAATTTGGTCTAAAAGGTTTCTAAATGGACTAACCAATTTATGGGAGACCTAAATTGGGATGAGTCCTTAGTGGGATGAGTTTATTAGAATTTATCTGATATTTCTCATGGCTTTTATGCACCAAATACCAAGAGTCCCAAGGGCATGGGACTCTTTGCACCAAAATGGGTGCTCAGCAAATAAAGGAATGCAGAAGGACCAAGAGTCTTTTTGCATGAAAATCATTGATACAATGATAAAGTAAACTTTATCTCCTTTCATATGACACCCATATTGCATGACCTTTGACCGGTCAAAGATGGGAAATGGCATGGAGAAAGGTGGCGCACAAGTGAAGAGTAGCGACTCTTCATAATTGGCACGCAGAAAAGGATCGAGAGTCCTTCTGCCTGTAAGCCACCAAAGCCAGATAAAGTCCAAGGGACTTTATTATTATCTTCATGCCCTCTCATGTGGTATTTGACAAGTCAACAATGGTGAAGTGCGGTGGAAAGGGAGTTGGCACAAATGAAGAGTTGCGACTCTTCATTTGGTGCTAATTCTATGCAGCAGAGTCCTTATGCTTTAAGGAATTTCAAGTCACCGATACTTCTAAATAAAAGTCACATCCCTTGGCTTCTCTATAACTAGAAATTGACAAGTGTCAAGTCGAGAAGTCGGATGAGAAATTGAAGGGACTTGATATAGGCAGTTGGCGTGAAAGAGTCATGGCTTTTCACTTATAAGACTCCTTATTGAAGGGTCTTATTTGATATGTGTTTGGATAGATCAAAGGCTGATAATAGGGCTTATCTAGAACCTCCTTCTCTCCTATATATAGTCTTTGGTGTTTAGGCTAGAGTAATGATGTTTCTGATATCTTTTCTTTCTTAGTTTCTTACACTCTGCCACACTCCCTTGTCACTTCAATCCCTTGTTAGAGTTTAGGTCTTGTCTTAAGAAAAGTCCACCATTTTAAGACAAGGGTTTAGGAAAAGATTTAGGAAGTGGAAAAGAGAGTGAAGAGAGGATTTGGAGAGGGCTCAGAGTGCTGTACTGGAGGGCAAGGGTCTGAGCAAGAAAGGAGAGGCTGCCAAAGGAAGAAAAGCCATCAAAAGAGTCCCAGTGGTTTAAGCAACCTACTAAGGAGTGCTTCATAGGTTCCATTCCTATGCGGATCATCTCTGGATGGCATGCACTTATGTGCCTAGTGGAAAGAAGAAGAAATTAGCATTCCAGGTATTTTTCCAAACCCTAATTGCATGACTTGTTAATTGTAATGAATAAGGGGTCTTGGGCTTAGGGTTTCAGGTTGCTTGGAGTTTCAAGAATGAGACTTTTTGAAACCCATTATTTTGCTATGCAATTGAAACCCTAGAAACGCAACAGTGATATCAGAGCCCTGAAAGAATGGTGCCCTAAAAGCCAATCATTGTAAGAGCATTTCTATGATCTTCCAACTCATGTATAATATTATTTATCAATAAAAGGCATATTTTGATTCATCGTACTGCTGCATCTTATCAAGATTATGATGAACCTAGGAAGGTCATCTCGTGTGATCTCTTCGAATGATAACTCGGGAAGTCTTTGGCTAAAGCACGACAAGATTAGATAGGATTTCTAATCATTCATTGATCAAGTCTTCAATATCAAATTGAGATTCAAAAAGGATTAACTGCTAGGGTTTGATATTTATCCATGCCCATCACTTAATCAGGATACAGGGAGATCAAAGGATTGAATTGCACAGTAACTTTTCGCTGAAGGGTATTTTGGTACTTTATACCAAATTTCTAATATTTCGGGTAGGCATGACATGTTGCTAGACATTAATCATGTCTTATAAGTTTTCATGAATCAATTGGATTGAATTTATAAGTCAATTCGAAAGCTGGTTCGAATTGGCAACTTAGGTCAGCTCAATTTGACTAATTAGGTCAATCGGGTTCGATTGGATCGAATTGGCTCGGACCTAGACCTACTGCTAGCTAGATGTGGAACCCAAAGGGTCACACACATTAGGAAATTGATCTAAGAAGTCAATTGGCATTTAATTAGGATCATGGGATCGTAATTGGTTAGCTAGATTGCACACTAGCATGTGTATGCTAACCTAACTCCTAACCAATTGAATTGGGTCTAAAAGGTTGCTAAATGGACTAACCAATTTATGAGAGACCTAAATTTGGTTGAGTCCTAAGTGGGACCAACTTATCAGAATTTATCTAATATTTTCTTGGCTTTTATATGCAAATACCAAGAGTCCTAAGGGCATGGGACTCTTGGTGCCAAAATGGGTGCTCGGCAAATAAAGGGATGTAGAAGGACCAAGAGTCTTTTTGCCTAATAATCACTAATACAATGATAAAGTACACTTTATCCCCTTTCATATGACACCCATATTGCATGGCCTTTGACTAGTCAAAGATAGGAAATGGCGTAGAGAAAGGTGGTGCACAAGTGAAGAGTAGTGACCCTTCATAATTGGCGCACAAAAAGGACCGAGAGTCCTTTTGCCTGTAAGCCACCAAAGACAAATAAAGTCCAAGGGATTTTATCCTTATATCCATGTCCTCTCGTGTGGGCTTTGACTGGTCAACAATACTAAAGTGCAGTGGAAAGGGAGTTGGTGCAAATGAAGAGTTGCAACTCTTTATTTGGCGCTAATTATATGAAGCAGAGTCCTTCTGCTTTAAGGAATTTCAAATCATCGATACTTCTACAAAAAAAGGTCACATCCCTTGGCTTCTCTGTAACTAGAAATTGAAAAGTGTCAAGTGGAGAAGTCGGATGAAAAATTGAAGGGACTTGATATATGGCAGTTAGCGCAGAAGAGTCATGGCTTTTCACTTATAAGACTCCTTATTGAAGGGTCTTATTTGATCTACGTTTGGACAGATCAAAGGCTGATGATAGGGCTTATCTGGTGCCTCCCCCTCTCCTATATATAGTCTTCAATGTTTAGGCCAGAGTAATGATGTTTCTGATATCCTTTCTTTCTTACATTCTTACACTCTGCCACACTCCCCTTGTCACTTCCATCCCTTATTAAAGTTTAGGTCTTGTCTTAAGACAAGTCCACCATTTTAAGACAAGGGTTTAGGAAGAGATTTAGGAAGTGGAAAAGAGAGTGAAGAGAGGATTTGAGAGGGCTCAGAGTGCTCTACTAGAAGTCAAGGGTCTAAGCAAGGAAGGAGAGGCTTCCAAAGGAAGAAAAGCCATCAGAAGAGTCCCGGTGGTTTAAGCAACCTACTAAGGAGTGCTTCCTAGGTTCCATTCCTGTGTGGATCACCTCTGGAGGGCATGCACTTGTGTGCCTAGTGGAAAGAAGAAGGAATTAGCATTCCAGGTATTTTTCTAAACCCTAATTGTATGACTTGTTAATTCTAATGAATAAGGGATCTTGGGCTTAGGGTTTCAAGTTGCTTGGAGTTTCAAGAAAGAAATTTTTTGAAATCCATTATTTTGCTATGCTATCGAAATCCTAGAAACCCAACATATAGCAGTTGGGAGGTCATTCAAAATTATTGTGATGGCTGAATATATTGAAAGTCTTATCAGTTGTCATATACAATGGTGTTGCACTTAAAAAAAGGTTAATCATTTTTTAGTAGAAAAAAAGGTTAGGTTATAGTAAATTCTGGCTTGAGGTAGAGAAGGCACCTAACTAGTTGGAGTCATCGCTAGAGTGACTGCCAAAAAGGTCCATAATCAGAGTTGGCTCTGATGAGAATACTCTGAGCTCAAGTTAAAGATCTAGAACAAAAGAGAAGTGTGGAAAAGAATTACTTATCAGAGGTCCTCAGGGCCTTGGTTATTTATAAATGAGGGCAGAGCAAAATTGGAAACTCCACGGCGATTAGGCCATGATCACACCACTATGGGGTTGTAGCCATAATTCACTCCAAAGGATCGTGGTGGTCATGGATATGGGAGATATGTTTGGCATAAGCAGTTATTCTGTTGATCTAGGCAATCAGCTATCTAAAATCCTGAAGATGGGTCACATTAGAGGGGAATGCCGAATAGTCACACATGATAGTGGCCAAATATTGCATGCCTCACTTATGAATCAACTCAATTCACAAACTGTAGATGGGTCAGCATGCCAAACCTTAGCATTCAACTACTAGGCTATGATGATCTTCGATAGTAGGCTCTAGCTGATAGATAGGTTGATAATTGGGTTGGCCAGTAATGCATCCACTTTTGAAGTTGGGTTCTAAATTTATATCCGAGGCATCCAAAGTATCCCCATAACACTTTTCCATATTCCTTATGTAAGCCAAAGTGGATTAGACTAAGGGAGTAATGTTGAAGACATGCCGTGAATCCTAGAAGATTTGGCCATGGCTCATGGTGAATTGTCAGCATCTAAAGTGAGCAATGCGTGGACATCATGAATCATCGACTGCTAAGGGAATCGAAGATCATGCCTCTTCACTATTGTCAAAGGGTATTTTGGAAATTTAGTCATAATAAAAGTGCCTTTCCATCTTCTTTCTCTCTTCTTTATTTAAATCTATCTCTCTCCCTCTAGGGTTCATCTGAAAAACTATTAGCCAAGTATTCTATAGTCCTCCTTTCAACTTCTAAGACATGATGACCCTAGAAGATTGCACAAAGCTCAAGAAGGCACTTCAAATGAAATGGGCCAAGGTGGCTATGCCGGCGATTGCCCCTTCAGTGGTGCCACCCCAGGCATCGATCTACTAGTCGCATCACCTCTAGCACTAGCTTTCATAGAGGAAGAAGCTATCCCACCAGTTCCTCAAGCACCATCATTGCTAGGTAGAGATGGCTGTTAGCCCATGGTGGTCTCGATGGAAATCAAAAACATCCCCAAGCTACCAGATGAGGCTTTTGTGGTGGAGGCGATTATACCATTGGAGAGGGTTCTAGTAAAAGCCATTGATGCCATAGATCCACCAGAGGGGGTCTTGGCACAACTAGCCCACTAAATACTAGTTTACATGCAAGGATGATTGACATGACAGGCCCATCGGTAAACGATCCAACAACTGGGTTGATTGGCATAACATTGTGCATAGCAAACCCATCGATGGAGGAACCCTGCATGTCAAAAGCAAAGGAAACAAAAGCCCATGCAAAGGAAGCTGAAGCTCATGCTTCAGAAGCAATGCAGACTAAGCTTTGTGCTTCGGAAGCAACAAAAATAGAAGGCGACCAGAAGCTATGGAACCAGAAGGTTGACCACAGGCTGCACAAGGAGATGCTAGAGAACCAAAAGGTGAGCTACAAGCTACACAAAGAGAAGTTGCAGAACTAGAAGGTCAGCCATAGGCTATGCAAGGAGAAGGCTACGGGATCAAAGTCATGCAAGTGGACCTCCATATGGTCACCAAAGTGCTGACGGGCCTCCTTTCGCTAATGGATCAACAACTATTGGAGCAGATCTTCCCAATCTTTGACACTTCGGGATCATTCATCCAAGATAATAGTTTTTACATTTTATGTTGACACTAGTCTTGATTTTCATGAATAACAAAATATTTGAGTATATATAAGTACAAATATTTTGTTGAAGTTATGAAATTAATATTTCAGGTACCCTTTAAATCTATAAATGATGAAGTTATGAAATTAATGTTTCAGGTACCCTTTAAATCTATAAATGATGAACTCAAATGATCAACCATTAAGCAAGGAGAATATCATATTTTAGGATGCCTTCATATATGGAAAAGACAAGGATATAGTATTATATTGGATAATCGAAGGATAGAATGGAAGAAAATAGATCAAACTTTCAAAATTTAGAGTTTGGCACACATTTTTGAAGTGGCACACTCAAGTATCGACTGAAGGATCCCAAGTGTCAACCCTCAAAAATGATCCAGATAAGAAAAAGTAGTGGCACACAAAGTTTCAGCTAGCATACCTAAGTATCAACACTCATTATTCAAGTATCAACTCAAGGTGTCGACTCACAGGTCAACTCATGCACCAAGTATCGAAGACATAGAAAATAATGAAAAGCTAAAGTTGTGGCATAGACCCAAGTGTCAATACCTGAATTCAAGTATTGACTTAAGGTGTTGACTTAAAGATTGATGCATGGCTCAAGTGTCGATGTCATATAGTGACTTCGGAGAGCAGTATTTTTAGAATAGCCCAAGTGTCGACTCATAGACTTAAGTATCAACACTTCAGCTTCTGACGGTACATAATGACTATATTTTTAGAACTACATAAAGCTTGGTTCTATGTCCAAATAGCTAGTCTTCCCTCATTAACAAACATAAACTGATTTTTGAAGGCTTTGAGTATATTTATGTCTCACCTAACTCATTGAGAAGCAAGAGAAATCAAAGAGAAAGTTAAGAGCTTCCAAGAGAATCTTCCAAGGGCTAACTTCCAAAAGAAAAGTATTTGTTCTTAAAGAGTGTTCCTTTAATTTTCAACAACCAACAATCATTGCAATCATTAAGGCTTTCTATTAAAAAAGATAACTCAAAGCATCTTCCAAGAGATTCATCGATATTCTTTTTGCTCTTTTAAGAGAGTTTTTTAGCATTCATCCTTTTATACTTTGGTTTTTGGTTGTAACTAGTTTCAAGGAGATTAAAATTAGAGGATATGTCCTTCCAAGCCTTTGAATTGGATAGTAAACCTAGGTCTGTCTTATTGTAAGGTTGTATTAGTGAGCCTAAGTGAGAAAACTAAAAAGGATTTGATATGTGAGCCCAGAAAATAAATCAGTTATAATCTTGAGAGATTATAGTGAAATTCTCAAAAATTCTTGGAGAGTGGATGTAGGTGCTTGGAATTCACTAAATTACTATAAAAGCTTGTATTTGTGTGCTTTACTTCTCCTCGTCTTTTTATTTCAAGCATTGCATATAGTTACATTCAATATACATATATTTGCAACACAATCACTTCACTATTTTTAAAATTTAGCATATACTTGCTTTAAGTTTTGAAAAACCCAATTCACTTCCCCTTAGGTATTAGACGTATGCCCTAGAAGCCAAGATGAAATAACATATTGTAACATTTTTAGGATATAATTTTGTACTTAATTCATTGAAATCAATAAAATTAAGCTTTATTCTTTTATTCATATCTAATATGCCCATGAATCATCCATGGAGTTAATGGATAATGGCATATATTCTTATGAGTTGAGAATATGTGACATGTGTCATTATAGATTAACTCCTAAAAGCTCTCGATCATTGGATCATCATGAGGACAGTGATCAATCTATCAAGATCGGTGCATGATTACCTTCCTTCTAGGTAGATGAGTCTTGAGTCTATGGTATAGAGATACTAGAGTAAGAGTGCAAGTGGTTGTTAGTAAATAGTAGCACTGAGCATGACCAAGTTTGAAAAGTCATATGGATGTCTACTCGCTCGTCAATGACTTCTCAAATACTATAGTCGTATAAATAATTTCTTGACCTACGATATCTCGACTACTCACAGTAAGGTTGTTATGGTTTGATAGTAGATTAACATGGTCCTTAGCCTACAGAACCTTATGATGTTAGTTAGCTATAGTAGCTTCATTATACAAGTATGGTGATTACTTATATGGAATCTATCGACCTTACTAGTTAAGGTATAATCCTATGTGACCTAATTAACTATGTCCTTGAATTTGTGGCCATAGTAGTGTGATGCTAAAAAATATTTTCATGAAAATCATAATTTGACTTGAGCTAATTAAGTTTGACATATAGCGGATGCTTAAGATTTGATGAGTTTCCATGACCTGCATCCTGTTAAAACTTTTGATAGAAAAATTTGATCACATAGTAATTATACTTAGGGATTCATTTCTATTTTACTGGGTTGCCACTACATATTGCTAGGTATCATTAGTGGATTGTAAGAGCTCACTAGGATCATTTTTAGATCAACGACCCAATTTAGGGCTAAGCTGATATTATTTTAGTCTATCAAAAGAATTTTGATGATACTATGATAGAGATTATAGTATCTCTTATTACTAGATAGAATAGAACCTAAGGGGTCACACATAATAGGAGTCGACCTAACCATGAGCACAGATCTATGTAAGAGTTATAAATTTAGTACATGCTAATTTTGGTACCTACCAATTTTGGCACCTGCTAATTTTGGCATTAGCTAAAATTAGCACTTGCTAATTATAACTTGATAGACCTATTTATAAATATTATAATAATTTTTGACTTCATTATTTAACTTAATTAAATTATATTTAATTATTATTAACTTTATTTAAAGTTAATTCGATTAGTAATTCAAGTTTGACTTGAGTTTTTGACCAAGTCAAATTGGGTCAATAACCTTTTTGATTTTGGTTAAATTCATGTGTGAAAAGGGTTTCAAACTCAATCAAAAATTAGTCAAAATTGACCACCAACTAGGAGAGCCAGTTGACTAAATCTCTCTCTCTTATCTCATGTAAAACCTAAGAGGAGGTCATGAAAATATGTGCTTCCTCTTGGCATGTGCTATGAGAAGAGGGAGGCACCAAGTTGACTCCACTCTTTCTCATCTTGGACTCTCTCTCTTGCTAGATAAAATTGTACTCTTATCTAGATTTAAAGTTTGATCAAATCAGATAAGAAATCAAATTTATCTAGATTTTTATGAGCATTTTTGAAAAATTCTTTTATGGTTTTTAAGATGCACAGAAACTAGGCTTTGCAAAATTAATTCTGGATATAGATCCATTCCAAAATTCATTCCAATTTTTGTTGTCCATGAAAATAGAGTGTGACATCTCTATAGAAATCTAAGAGGTGAGAGTTTTGATAAAAAAATATCCAAGAAATACTCTTTTATCTTTCTAGAATTTAATTCCTTGAGAGAAAAGGAAAGAAGGCTACCAAGTTTTGGTTTAGACTAAAAGAAGAAAGTCCATCTCTTTGCTTGAAGAAAGACCTACAAAGATCTAGCAGTCCAGGGATCTTGGTGATTCGGTGAGGAAGGCTCCGTCTAGATACTAGCATAGGCCGGGCACATGCGCGGCTTCAATGAATCCTAACAAATCCAATTGATTCGATAGATCTGATACTAGAAGAGAGAGTTAAGCAATCTAAGTAGGTAGATCCTTCATCTTATAATTTTATAAGCTTTCAGATCTAACATTATTATTATTTCATCATATTAAAAGGTTAATGATGATTTATGATTTAATTTTAAATCAGTATACTTGTAAAAATTATTTTGCATGATCTTTGCTTTCATTGCATCTAGGATTTAGAATCTAGTTCTACATGCTAGTCATCTATGATTGAGTCCTAACATTGGGTTGCTTCTCTAGAAAACAATGGTATCAAAGCTTAGTGTTGGCTTTAGCCCTTGATTTTGATGAACAATAAAATGTTGAGTATATATTTTGTACTAATGTTTCAATTGGAGTTGTGAATTCTAGGTTACAAGTACATCAAATTCCTTACACAAAAGTGTCAAAGTCATGTACATTGATGCAAGGTGAATTTCAAAGTTTAAGAAGTCTTCTTACTTCAGAAAGCCAAGAAATTGATCACCTTGCTCATTATGGAGAAGAAACTGGAAGTATATTGGACAAATTTTAGAGTTTCAGATCTTGGCAAAAAAACTGGAATTGGCACAAACCAAGTGTTGACTCATGAAGCCTCAAGTGTCGACACTTTGAAAACTGGCATGCAAAAATTTTGCCAACATGCCAAGTGTCAACTCACAGGTCGACTCAAGGCCTAAGAATAGAAATGGATAGAACATTATTTTTTGGACTCTAGTGAAGTGTTACCCAAGAGTCGAACTAAGTGTCGACTCACAGGTCACTCACAGATCAACTCATGGCTTGAGACAAGAAAGTTACCGAATAGTGTCATTCCTAAATTTTTATCAAGTGCTGACTCAAGTATCAACTCAAGTGTCAACTCATAGTTTAAGTGTTGACTCATAGGTTGACTCATAGCCTGAGACCAGAAATAAAGCAGAACCATGGATTTCAAGAATTACACCTAGTGTCAATCCAAGTGTCAACTCACAGGTCAACTCATAGGTTCTAACAACACTAACGACTATGTTTTCAAAAGTTCAGAATTGATTCAAACGGTCCAAAATGGCTAGTTTCTCCTCTCCAATGGTCACAAACAGCTTTTTGAAGGTTTTTGGTATATATATCTCTCACCAAACTCATTGAATACATAAGAGATACAAGAGAGAACTCCTATCATTCTAGAAAGCTATTGAAAAGACAAGAGAGAGCAAAAAGAAAAGATTACAAGTGAAAAGCCTTTATTCTAGCTATTAAGACTTCAAATCAATATCCAAGAGTGTTCATTGAAAGCTTCCAAGAAGAAAAAGCAACTCAAGCATTCAAGAATAGCTTCATCAACTTTATTTTTGCTCTTTTGAGAGCTTTATTCTTGTGCTTAAAACTGTACTTTTGTTTTATTTGTTGTAACTAGTTTCATGGCTATTGAAACTAGAGATTAGGCCCTTCCAAGTCATGAATTGGAATACAAGCCTAGGGTTGGCTTGTGAAAAAGGTTGTTGGTTAGCCTAAGTAAGAAAACGTCTATGGGTTTGACTTGTGAGCTCTTGAAAATAGTTGGTTGTAATCTTTGGTAGATTATAGTGGAATTTTCAAGAGGTAGCTTAGGGAGTTGGATGTAGGTGCTTGGAGTGCACCAAACCACTATAAACTTCTTGTGTTTATGTGTATGGTTTTCCTTCTTATTACTTTTTCTAGCATTGCTCTTTATTCTTTAAAGCACTGCATTTAGATTACATTTAACACATTCACATTATTTTATAAACACATTAGTTCAGTACATACCTTGTTTAAATTTTTTAAAAAATCAATTCACCCTCCCTCTTGGGTTGCTACACTGGGCAACAAGTGGTATCAAACTTGGAAATCAGCATATAGGTCTTACGATCTTGAGTCAAAGATCTAATGGCACCCCAAATTGGTGTTGGTATTGTTGAGGGTCAAGCCTCAAACCGTCCCCCACTTTTTAATGGCACAAATTACACTTACTGGAAGGCACGCATGCGCATTCACATTCAAACCATAGATTATAATATTTAGAAGACCATAGTTAAAGGTTCTCATCAGCCAATTATTTTGATTAATGTCATTCCCACTCCCAAATTAGAAGAAGATTGGGATGAGAATGACATTAAGCAAGCTGATCTTAATTCAAAGGCTATAAATTTGTTATTTTGTGCATTGGATCCTAATGAATCAAGCTGAGCTTAATTCAAAGGATATCTAATTGTTCCTCCACCAAGAAAATTTGGGATACATTTGAAGTTACTCATGAGGGTACACATCAATTGAAGACTATCAAAGATAACATGTTCATCAATACTTATGAAATGTTTAGGATAAAACCAAATGAATCAATTAGTGAAATGTACACTAGGTTTACTGACATTGTTAATGGTACGAGGAGTTTGGGAAAAGTTTTATCTAATGCTGAACTTGTCAACAAAATTCTCAGGTCTCTTCCATCATCATGGGATCCAAAAGTCACCACTATTGAAGAAGCCAAGGATGTCAACACTCTTCTACTTAAGCAGCTCTTGGGATCACTTATGATATACGAGCTATCTCTAAAGTAGAAAGTTATGGACAATGGTAAGAAAAAGAAGACTATTGCATTCAAGTCCATAAACAAGGAGGATTCTAGTGACGATTCCGATGAAGAAGATGAGGAAGATGAAATAGCTCTTATCTTGAGGAAGTTTAAGAGATTCATGAGGAAGAAAAAGTACAACTACAAGAAGCCACAAAGAGGAGAGCCCAATAAGGAGAAGGAAAAGGAAAAGGAAAGGGAGCAACCAATATGTTTGGAGTGTAAAAAGCCAGGTCATTATAAAATGGATTGCCCCACACTTAAAAAGGCCAAACAAAAAATTCAAAAAGAAGGCAATGATGGCGACATGGAGTGAAAGTAAAGATTCAAGCTCCGATGAAGAGTAGCAAGAGGTTGCCAATATTTGCTTCATGGCAAATGAAGAAGAGGTAAGGTCTGAACCCAAAAGTAAATTTACTTTTGAAGAATTACATGAAGTCTTTGATGAACTTGTTGTAGAGTATCAAAAACTTAAAATAAAAAATAAAGAATTGAAAAGGCAAAACTTAGAGCTGTCTAAAACAAATGATAAGTTTTTTAAAGATAATAATTGCTTGCTTCAAGAAAATAAAGAATTAAATGATAGAATTACTTCTTTGAAAGATGAAAAGGAAGATCTTTTGAAAGAAAAAGAAGCTTTGAAAAAGGATAAAGTTTTTGTAATAAATAAAAAACTTTTGCAAGAAAATAAGAAATACAAAGAATAGGTTGAAAAAGTGAAATCGTTTGTTGAAAAGTGTATCTATAGTTCAAAAAACTTAACATGCTTTTGAATAGCCAAAAAGCGATTTTCAAAAAAATAGGCCTAGGTTTTAAACCTCAAAATAACAAAAGTATTTCAAAAATTTCTTTGTTCCTGCATCTTCTAGCATTACATGTTATTCTTGTGGTAAGCTAGGACATAAATCTTACATGTGTGATAGAAGAAAATGAAATAGTATTAGAAATGTTTGGGTTCCAAAAGGAACCACATCAACTAATCCTAAAGAATCTAAGATGACTTGAGTACCTAAAGTCTCCACTTGACTTGATTTTGTGGTGTATTATGCAACCAAGGAGAAAAAAAGATTGTGGTACCTTGATAGCAGTTACTCAAAATACATGACCAGAGATGTAAAGCAATTTACATATCTTGAGGCTCTAAATGGTGGAAATGTGATAATTGGTGATAATGGAAAGGGTAAAATTATTAGTATCGATAAAGTCCATATCACCCCCTCTACTTATGTTGATAATGTTCTACTTGTTGATGGTTTAAAATATAATTTGCTTAGCATAAGCCAATTTTGTGATAAAGGTTTTGAAGTGGTTTTTGAATCTTCCATGTGCATTGTATCTAGTCTTGATAACAATGGAATTAAGTTCATTGGTCATAGGCATGGAAACATTTCATGGTTGATCTTGATGATCTACCTATGCAAAATGGTTAATGCCTAGTAGCAATGGAAGCCAAGATCAATGAAACTAGTTGGCTTTGGCATCGTAGATTAGGACATGCTAGTATACATTTGCTTTCCAAATTGAACAAAAGGAATCTTATAAAAGATTTGCCAAAACTTACTTTTGAAAAGGATAAGATTTGTAGTGCATGTCAACTTGGAAAATAAACAAAATCATCTTTCAAATCAAAATGAGTAGTCTCTACATCTAGACCCTTAGAATTACTTTATATGAACCTTTTTGGACTTACTAGAATAACTAGTTTGGGAGGCAAAAAGTATGGTCTAGTCATTGTAGATGATTTCTCAAATTTTACATGGATAATGTTTTTAGCTCATAAAGATGAAACATTTTCTACATTCATCAAGTTTCATAAGAAAGTTTCAAATGAAAAAGGTGTTTCAATTTTCTCTTTATGTAGTGATCATGGAATCCTAGTTGGCATGGGGTCCATCCTCTTGGATAAGGCACCTTGGTGAGGTGGCTTCAATCAAGGCTTCATTCAATGGCTCATATTTCATGTGCCCTTGATTTGTCTTGAAGATTTATTTGTTGTGGCTTTACTTCATCCCTTGGTCTAATTATATGCTCCCTTGGTTGGACTTGACTCAAACTTAATAAAAAAATTACAACTCAATTTGGACTTGAGTAAATTTGACTCTTACAACGCAATTTGACCCAAGGCTTCAAGACTTAAGACTTAACAAGACTCAAGACTCGAAACATAAGATTCATGACTCAAGACTAGACTCAAAACACAAGACTCAGACTTATGACTAGGAACAAGTTAACAAGGTTGGAACTCAATTTGCAATCCATAAGGAATTGGTGTTGCCTGGTTTGATTGAAGTCTTCTTTTAACCTTGGTGCCCGCACCAATTCCCTCGGGGTGGGAAGAACTCGACCTTGTCGAGTAGGGATCTATTTTACTCTGGTAGTACTCTAATAAGACTGGGTTGATTCTTTGTAGATCTCTCGAGTGATCCACGAATCCTTAGATTCCAGTCGACCTTGCCAAAGTACTAAATAGCATTGGTAACCTTTATTCCAGGTGGTGATAGCTTGGTCATCCAGAATACACTCAATCTTATCTCGCTATTCTGGAAGAATTATTGGTGGACACTCAGGGATAGATTCACTCTCAATAATCGGCTCTGGCTCAAATGGCTCGCTAGGTATCATTATTGGCTCCTTATACTCTACTAGGTCTGAAACATTGAAAGTCGAGCTGATACCTAAATCAGATGGTAAGTCTAGCACATACACATTAGATCCTATTTTTTTATAACTTTAAACAGACCTGCACTTCGAGCATGCAACATTTTCATGGTTCCTGGTGGGAACCATTCTGGTCTAAGCCTATCATAACATAATCTCCTTTAGTGAATTCTTTGACTCTCCTATATGAATTTGCTATATGCCTATAAGTCTCATTGCTCAATTAGATTTTTTGTTAATTTCTTTATGTATATCCCCAATATGCTGTGCATATGATTCAGTTGATTCAAAAATTCGTGCTTGTGTGGGTAAAGGGATAAGATCTAAGGACTTCCTAGGTTTATAACCATGGACCACCTCAAATGGACTCTTTCCAGTGGATCTATTGACTGAGCTGTTGTAAAAAAATCGGTACGAGGGAGTAAGAGATTCTAATTTCCCATACTATTACCAACTAAACATCTCAGCAGATTTCCTAGACTCTGGTTGACTATTTCAGTTTGGCCATCAGTCTGAGGATGATAGGTAGTAGAGAATTTTAGTTTGGTACCTAGCATATGCCAAAGGGTCTTCCAAAAATAGCTAATGAACCTAACATCTCTGTCTGATACAATGGTTTTAGGTAAACCATGTAGTCTAACCACCTCGTTAAGAAAAAGTTTGGCCATTCTTGAAGCATTTAGGTTTTGAGAACATGGGATGAAGTGAGCCATCTAAGAAAATCAGTCGACTACAATGTAGATGGAATCATGTTTTCTTGAGATCTTTGGGAGTCCTAGTACAAAGTCCATACTAAGATCCTACCATGGACAATCAGGGACTGGTAAGGGAGTGTACAGACTGGTGTTTTGCCTTTGCTGTTTGGCAACGACACATGTTCGACATTGAGCTACAACTGAGGACACATTCCTTTTGAGGCCAGGCCAAAAGAATTGGTCTTCTAATACTAAGATGGTCTTGTTTCTACCAAAATGACCTGCTAGGCCTCTACATGAACTTCCTAGATCAAAAACTCTCTAATAGAAGTTCAAGGAACACAATTGATTTCCTTTGAAAAGGAATCCATCTAGGAGAGTATAGTCACTATGTACACTAAATGGTCCTTGTTAGAGTTGATAGATTTCACTAAAGTCTGGACACTTAGGGAACTCCTCTTTAGTCTATCAAACCCTACAACCTCGGTGCTAACTGAGGTCAAAAGCATGGATCATCTGCTTAATTCATCTACCCCTATTTTAGTGCCAGCACGATGTTTTAGAACAAAGGGTGTATGCCTGAATGAATTCTACCTTCTACCCTTTTTCCGTGCCTAGGGTTCAATTTCTTTTGGGAATTAAGAATCAATAAGGCTTCATGATCGGAATAAAGAACAAACTCATGCGGTTGTAAATAGTGTCTCCAATATCTCAAAGCCTGAACTACCAATACAATTTCCTATCATACGTCAAGTATCTCATCCTTGCCTCATTTAATTTCTCACTAAGAATGCCACTGGATGACTCTCTCTTGACTCAAGACTCCAATTCCTACTCCAAAGGCATCACAAGCAACCTCAAATACCTTTGAAAAATCAGGTAACCTCAAAATAGGTGCTTGTGTCATTTCTTCTTTATTTCTAGGAAGACTCTATCGATAGCTTTTGTTCATTCAAAGGTTTTCCTCTTAATGCAGTCAGTAATGGGTGCCACTATTGTGCTGAATCCTTGAATGAATCTCCTATAGAAGGTGGCTAAACCATGGAAACTATGGACATCATGGATGCTTTTGGGTACGGCCACTCAACTATGGACTTGACCTTTTCGGGGTCAAGATACCCCTTCAGTGGTGACAACAACCCTAGAAAGATAACTCTATGGGTCATAAAGTCACATTTCTTGAGGTTGGCACAGAGATTATCTTGTCTAAGGGCATGGCAAACCTATTTCAGATGGTTCAAGTGGTCTTCCTTAGTTCTACTGTAGATGAGAATGTCAGCAAAGTAGACCACTACGAATTTCCAATGAATGTCCTTAAAACCCGAGTCATGATCCTCATGAAGGTACTAGGTGCATGGATAGGCCGAAAGGCATCACCACCCATTCATACAAGCCATCTTTGGTTTTGAAAGCAATTTTTCATTCATCCCAGGTCTAATTCTTACTTGATAGCCACTCTTAAGATCAATTTTGGAGAAAATTTTTGCTCCGGCCATCATATCCAACATGTCATCCAAACAGGGAATAGGGAAATGATACTTAATGGTGATCTTATTTATGGCTTGGCTATTACACACATTCTCCATGTGCCATCTTTCTTAGAGGTCAGAAGGGCAGGTACTGCATATGGACTCAGGCTTTCTCTAATGAATACCTTTTGGAGCAATTCTCCAACTTGACGTTGTAATTCAGAGTGTTTAGTAGGATTCATCCTATAATGGATAAGGTTTGGTAACGTGGACCCTGGGACCAATCTATGGCATGTTGAATGTCCCTTAAGGGTGGAAGATGATTAGGAAGGTCTCTAGTATATGTCTTGAAACCCTTCTAGAAACTTTAATACTTTCGAGGGCTGTCCCTTATGGGGTTGATGCCTAACATCCTTAGTTGTCAAAATCCAACAGGGAAACCACTGCTAAGTTCTTGCTCCAATTCTTTAGCACTGATCATGTTTATTCCCTATTTCTTATCTCTCAAGTGACTTGATCCTAACTTGACATTATTGTTAGGGGGTGAGCAATTGATTACAATCTTCATTCTATTATGAATGAAGGAACATGAATTAGAACAACCATAGAGTATAGCATCATGATTATACAACCATGGTCGGCCTAATATAATGCTACAACTCCCATTGGAAGAACATCGCACCAAACTTTTCTTGATATGACTGAAACTGGATTGTGACTTGGCACTTAGATTTGATGGGAATTGAGGTTGAATCTATCCAGGATACCTTATATGGGTTGGGATGTGGTACAGTGGACAATCCTAAGTTCTTGACTGTATTGGTTGATATAGCATTGACACAACTCCCACTATCTAGGATGATCTTGCTGACCTTTTCTCCTACCTTAACAAAGGTTTGTAGGATGTTGATCCTACACCAATCTTCTTGCTCCTTGGCCTGGGTCAAGATACATCTCACAACCCATAGAGATTTTGATGAGTCAATGATCTCTTCATCCCCTTCATACTCATCAGCTAAACTCACACATGCCTCATACACTTCTTCCTCCTCATAATTTTCTATGGGTTCAGTTTACTTCCTCTTCTACTTTCCCTATGTGTAATGCTCTAGTAGGACATTGGCTTGCGTAATGACCTATCTTGTGGCACCTAAAACAATGGACATTTCCTTCTCTTCGAACCTCAGGACCTTTTCCTTTATCTTCTCTTCGAACTAATGGAGTAGCAGGATTGGGTCTACTAGGTGGACTTGGGCTGGGACTTGGCTTACTTCCAAGAGGATTTATTCTAGTGGGCTCGGGTAGAGAAGGGCCTTCTCTAAAACCTTTCACAGTCCCTAGCAACTTGGTAGGCTTGGTCCAGGTCATGGACCTCTCTCAAGAATAGTTCTCTCTGAATTTCCTTATGTAGACCAGCCCTAAACCTAGACAAGGTTGCTACCTTAGACTCACCACATTGCATCTTATGACGAACTCATCAAACTTTGCAATATACTCTGACACCATTTTATTTCCCTGACTCAATCGTTGCTATTGATCCAAGAGTCTTTGTTCATAGGACATTGGTATACTTCTCCCTAAGCTTCACCTTCATAGCTCTCCAAGTGGCTATGGGCATGTCACCCCTCTGTCGACTCATGTGCTCAACATTACCCCAATAAAACCTAGCTTAATGGACCAATCAAGTTTGGCAAACTTGAATTTTTATCTTCTGACATTTCGTACCAATCAAAGTATTGATCAATATCACCTTCCTAGTCTATATACACCTTAGGATCCAATTTTCAATCGAATGTTGGTGCATCCAGATGAATGTTTCTAAGTCCTCTCTCATCCTGGTCAACATAATCATGGTGAGGTCTCCTTGGACATGGGTCAGGAGTATATTTCTGTTGTTGGACTCTAAGATGGACAAGTGGTAATCCGGGCGATTGTGGCTCAGTAGGGGTTAAACGGGTCTCTTCAAGGGTTCCTATCCTCTCTTCCATTTGATCAAACCTAGTATTCAATTGCTTGAACTGCTCAATCACAGTTCTCATTAGAGTCTCTAGATTGGGTCCTTGGTAGAACTGGGTTGGTCTTGTGAATGTTGATAGGGAGCTCCTGATCTAGTAGTCATTCAATACAAAGATTCACTCTAGGATTTGCTAGACCTAGGAGTCCAATGTAGTATGAATTGACTTAGTATAGACCAAGACTACAAATACCTTTCAAATGGCCAGGTAAGAGGTGGGATTGTGGGAGGCCCTCTCCCGCTTTCGCGAGGACCCAATTAAAGAACCACAAATTCACTTAAGGCGTTTGCCTTTGGACCCCTAGCCTTAGACATGACTTTCCAGGAGTAGATGAAGAAATGATTCACACAAGTCTCAACACACTAATTGAACTTGACTTGTTGGTGTCCCTAATTCTAATTAGGTTGCTACTCAATTTTATTAAAAGGTTTGGGTTCGATGCAAAATGTGGTTGGATGTTTTTGGGCTAAGGAAAGGTAATGACCTCCTTCCATTATCTTATGATATTGACACCCTTAAGTAGTTTAAAAATGAATGAATTTTTTTTTTGTATTTTATGAAGTGACAAACTTGAGTTTCAGTTGGTTAAATGATCAAACAAAAAAAAAAGGCTTGGGTTTGGGGCTTTGGATGTGATTTTAGTTTCAGCCCAACAATACATATAGAATTTTCAGTAGGCCTGTTTTGTTTGCAGAATTTTTTTTTGAATTTATAAAATCATGAAAAAATAAAAAAAATTAAAAGGACTAATCAAAGAGTAAACGGTACAAAAATCAGATGAAAACAACAGAGATTGGTTGGTCAATCAAAGTTAAGTTCAGACTATCAATGCAGATTTAGTAAGCAGAAACTTGTTAGGGCTGTTTTCTTAGATAGATGTTACTCTGTTTTGGATCAGAAAATTCTCAAAAAAATCACAGTAACCGTGGATTAAGTGGAGATTAATCAATGCAAAATTCAGGGTAAAACATGTGGTCTTGATGAGGAAACAATCTTAGATTTCAAGCCCTAACATAGAAATCAGCAAGCAGAATTTAAACATGCAAGTGGAAACAAGTACCAAAAATCTCAACCTACGGGTTCATGTCTGACCGTAGTTCATTATTCCCATGGGTCATGATAGTGTATTGGTATACACCCACATAGGAGGCATGAACCTTAGATCAGAATTGGGTTTAAAAAAAAACAAAGCAAATATGAAAACTATGCTACTCATGCAACCATGCTCTGATACCAATTATGATGCTGCATATTTATGGGAAATATGGCATGAATGACTAAAGCAATTAAGCTAATTAAAACTCTAAAACATATGATCAGATTTCAATCATAGTGGAGTCATTTAAATGCACTAAAGAAGACTAAACTAGAAGGCTCATATGCTTCGTAGTGCAAATCTGAATTAAGCCAATAAACTAGGACCCACGTGGCTCGAGGAACCATCTAATTTGGACTATGCTCTATTCATAAATTTCAGGCCTCAAGAGGGAAGGAAAGGGGTTTAGATTCCAATAATTATTTTACAATGACCTTGCACTAGGTTACTCCTTCAACCCTTAATATCAACCACTGACCGACCAAGCTAACCCACTCTTGGATGTAGAGGTTCTAGCTACTGAGTAGAAGGCAAGGAAGACTTCACCTTGGACTGGATACTCCTTAGGATCCTGCAAGAAAACCCATTAGTGGTGCGGAGAAGAATGAAAGTCATAAGAAGAACACCAAAATAGAGGAGATGGAGTAGAGAGTTTATGGTGGATTTGAAGGAAGAAGGCCGACTCCCTTGGAAGTATGGTTGGCATCCATGAAGAGAGTTTTCTTGATCAAAACTTGGTGGCTATGGAACTTGTTAGAGCCTCACATTCAGTCTCTCATAGAGGGCATTTGCAAATACAAATAGAGAAAAGAAACTTTAGACTTTAATTCATTCAAACATAAACCTTTACAAGAAGACTTGGAGAGGTATTTATAGACCTCCCAAGCATTTTGAAATCACTAATTTTATGGAGAAAAATGTGCAACCATAGCAAGATACAAGGAGTGGCTTTAACAATGATGAGTCTGAGAGGTTGCTTGATTCATGGAGACTTTGGTGGCCGCCCCATCTTGAATTTGACTTGGCTTGATTTGAGGAAAAAATGGTGGTCACCCCATTTGAATTTGAAGTGATTCCCTCCTCCAATCTAGGTGGCATGGAGATGAGATGGCAATCCTAGTTAGCATGGGGTCCATCCTCTTGGATTAGGCACCTTGGTGAGGTGGCTTCAATCAAGGCTTCATTCCATCCAATGGCTCATATTTCATGCGCCCTTGATTTGTCTTGAAGATTTATTTGTTGTGGCTTTACTTCATCCCTTGGTCTAATTGTATGCTCTCTTGGTTGGACTTGACTCAAGCTCAATAAAAAATTACAACTCAATTTGGACTTGACTCTTACAACTCAATTTGACCCAAGGCTTCAAGACTTAAGACTTAACAAGACTCAAGACTCGAAACATAAGATTCATGACTCAAGGCTAGACTCAAAACACAAGACTCAAACTTATGACTAGGAACAAGTTAACAAGGTTGGAACTCAATTTACAATCCATAAGGAATTGGTGTTGACCTGCTTTGATTGAAGTCTTCTTTTAACCTTGGTGCACGCACCATTATGCGCCATATATCAAGAGTCCAAATGGCATGGGACTCTTGGCACAAAATGGGTGCTCGGTAAATAAAATGGTGCAAAAGGACCAAGAGTCCTTCTACCTAATAATCATTGATACAGTGATAAAGTACATTTCATGCCCTTTCATTTTAGACCCATTTTGCATAGCTTTTGACTAGGTCAAACATGCGAATGGCATGGAGAAAGGTGGCGCGCAAAGTGAAGAGTCGCAACTCTTCACTGTTGGCACACAAAAAGGACAAGAGTCCTTCTATCTATCAATCACCAAAGTCAGATAAAGTCCAAGGGACTTTATCCTCATCTCTATGCCCTCTCAAGTGGGCTTTGACCGGTCAGCAAAAGGAAGAGTTCGGTGGAAGTAACTTGGCGCAAATGAAAAGTTGCGACTCTTCATTTGGTGCAAATATGAGAAGTAGAGTCCTTCTGCTTTGGGCAACTTCTTATCACCAGTATTTTTCATGAAAAGCCATGTCCCTTGGCCCTCTTAAAACCAGTATTTGACATGTGTCAAGTAGAGAATTCGGCAAGGAACTGAAGAGACAAAATCTTGTCTCTTGGTGCAAGAAGGGACATGGTGCTTCATGATAAGACTCCTTCTCATTGAAGGGTCTTATTTGATCTGTGTTTGAACAGATCAAAGGCTGATGAGAGGCCATATCTGGCACCCTTTCCTCTCCTATAAATAGCCATCGGTATTTGTTCTGATGGGGATTATAATTCTCTTCTTTCTTACACTCTTACATTATCACTCTACCACTCACTCTCTTCCTTCCTTTGTAAAAGAATAAGTCTTGCCTTAAGACAAAGTCCCCATTTTAAGAGAAGGCTCTAGGAAGAAAATTTGGAAGTGATAGAAAGAGAGAAGGGAGGTTTTGGAGAGGTCTTGGAGTGCTCTACTGGAGGGCAAAGGTCTGAGCAAGAAAGGAAGGGCTGCCAAAGAAAAAAGGGCCACCAGAAGAGTCCCAGTGGCTTAAGCAACCTACTAAGGAGAGCTTCCTAGTTTGATTCCTGTGTGGGTCACCTCTGGAGGGCTTGCATTTGTGAGCCTAGTTGAAAGAAAAGAAATTAGCATTACAGGTATTTTTCATAATCCTAATTTAGTAACTTTTTAATTATAGTGAATAAGAGATTTTAGGCTTAAGGTTTTCTAGTAGAATGAAATTTTTTGAAATTCATTCTTTCGCTGTGCCAAAGAAACCCTAGAAAACCCAACAATGAGCCCGAGGCTCAAGTGGTAGTGAGAGCACCCCCTTTGCAGCTTTCCCCGATAGCCGAAAGGGTGGCAAGGAATGTTATTGCTTGTGGGAGGAGGATTGATTTGCCATTTTTGGACTTGAAGGGCTTTGTGATTTGAGATCTGCTGAGAGCTACAGGATTGGTCCCTTTTTACACTATGAGAGAGTGATACTACTGACATTTGATGAAAGAGTTCTATGGTAGTATGGAAACTGATGGGATCACTTGGACTTCTCAAGTTAGAGGTGTACGAATCCCAGTTACCCCGGAGACACTCAGCCGAGTGTGGGAGATCCCTCAGCATGGATTGGTAGCCAGCTGTGTCTCAGACAGAGATGCCATTTTCAGATGTATCTTAGAGTGGGATGACATTAGAAGGATATCCATTGTCTCTACCAGTCAGTTATTAATGGAGATGAGATTGCTGCATCACATCATTGCTCAGATTCTGCTTCTAAAGATAGGCTAGTTTGACTTTTCACTAAGCGAGAGTTAGACTTATGGTGACTCTGACTCAGAGGACAACCATCAACCTTCCTGTACTGATGGTGCATCAGATGGGTGAGGCAACCACCTAGAGGAGGTTGTGTTTACCTTACGGGATGGGACTGACCCGTATCTTCCATGCTTATAGGATACCCTTGGAGGGCGAGGCCTCCAAAGAGATTTTGTACACTGACACCTATAAAGAAAAGTCATTGCACTGGATGGGATTAGAAAGGTAGGAGGCAGATGGATGAAGAGAGAGTCAGGCAAGGAGCTTGATGAAGAGGATGAGATTCAAGCAGCAAAGGTTGGACCTTCTACAACTGCTCCTCTGATGACTCCCTCCATACGAGCACCAATCACTGGATCAGAGTCTGAGCTAGCTACAACCCCTTTTGCTTGAGCTCCTCGACATACTTCAGTGACAGAGTTTGGATTTGAGGAGAGACTGATAGAGCATATTACTACGATTCGAGAGGATATATTGAGTGTATCAATTAGGACCAGCAGACTATAGATTGAGCTACACAGTCTAAGAGCACATACTGATGAGTAGCTTACTTCGATCAAACAGAGTATACAGGTAGGCTTTGCTAAGATTCGAGATCTTTTGAGATCCCTAATTCCACCTCCAGCTGCACCAGAACCTTCTATTCCACCTCCTCCTCCTCCAGATGCTGATGATGATGCAGAGGACACTGAGCATGATGATGATGATGATAGTGATGCTAGTGATGATGGCCCAACAGATGGTGGAGATGTAGTATGTGATGAGTCTACACCAGATGTCCCACCATCCACTGAGGATCAACCTTTAGTTGATACAATAGTGACTTCAGCTCAGTCAGTGGATCCAGATGCAACTTCTACTGATCAGCATGCCAGTGATTCTCCATTCTTCACTCTGGTTGATTCCCTTACAACCTGTAACACCAGGACTTCTAGGATCTTACATCACTCTAGCCCATCTCTTGGGACTAGAACATGACCCACAAGACCGCTAGACCATCTACATCCAGGATCATGGCACCTATAGTTCTAGATTTCCCATTTGATGGGGAGTAGCCTCGTAGATGCTATGTCTTTTCTTATGTTTCATGTACTTTCTATGTTGTATCTCAGTTCATATTTGCTGTACTGAAACTTTTTTATCTATGATAGCTATGTTTCCTTGCATTACTCTTCCTTTTGTCTTATCAATGTTTGTTTGACAAAAGTACTAATTAAGGGGAGAAAATCCTTTTAATTTTTAATGATGACAAAAGGGGGGAGAAAGATAGATTATATAAGCAAAAATCCAAAATTTTTAGCAAAAATCTAAAATTTTCAAGAATTCACATTCTACTTAAGAAGGAGAGAAAATCTCAACTTTGTTTGACACACTAACTTTGAAATATTAATATATGAACTAAAGAGCTAATATATCTTCATCTAAATACCTTTATGAACTTTGATATGCTAACAAATGTGAAATTTGTTTGATGAACTTGTTCAATTTACAATGCCTTTGAATATATGCTTACTTGAAAGCTTAATACAAATAGCCAAATTTGAAGTCAAATGCTTATATACTCAAAGTTTTGTCATCATCAAAAAGGGAGAGATTGTTGGCTTTAGCTCTTGATTTTGATGAATAACAAAATATTGAGTATATGTTTTGTACTAATATTTTAATTGAAGTTATGAATTCTAAGTTACAGGTATATCAAATTCCTTACATAAAAGTATCAAAGTCATTTACATTGATGCAAGGTGAATTTCAAAGTTTAAGAAGTCTTCTCACTTTGGAAAGTCAAGAAATTGATCACTTTACTCATTATGGAGAAGAAACTGGAAGTATATTGGACAAATTTTAGAGTTTTGGAGCTTGGCACAAAATTTGGAATTGGCACAAACCAAATGTCGACTCATGAGGCCTCAAGTGTCGACACTTCTAAAAACTGGCATGTAGAAATTTTGCTAGCATGCCAAGTGTCGACCCAAGTGTCAACCTAATTGTCGACTCATAGGTCGACTCAAGGCCTAAGAACAAAATTGGATAAAATAATATTTTTTGGACTCTAGTGAAGTGTTGACCCAAGTGTCGACCTAAGTATCGACTCATAGGTCGACTCACAGATCGACTCATGGCTTGAGACAAGAAAGTTACAGAATAGTGTCATTCCTAAATTTTTGTCAAGTGCTGACTCAAGTATCGACTCACAAGTTCAACTGTCAACTCATAGGTCGACTCATAGCCTGAGACCTGAAATAAAGCAAAACCATGGATTTCAAGGATTACACCTGGTGTCGATCCAAGTGTCGACCCAAGTATTGATCCAAGTGTCGACTCACAGGTTTTGACAACAGCAATGGCTATGTTTTCAGATGTTTAGAATTGATTTAAACGATCCAAAATGGATAGTTTCTCCTCTCCAACAATCATAAATAGCTTTTTGAAGGTCTTTGGTGATTTATCTCTCACCAAACTCATTGAATACACAAAAGACATAAGAGACAACTCCTATCATTCTAGAAAGCTATTGAAAAGATAAGAGAGAGCAAAAAGAAAAGATTCCAAGTGAAAAGCCTTTATTCTAGCTTTTGAGCTTTCAAATTAATATCCAAAAGTATTCATTCAAAGCTTTCAAGAAGAAGAAGACAACTCAAGAATTCAAGAAAAGCTTCATCGACTTTATTTTTGCTCTTTTGAGAGCTTTATTTTTATGCTTAAAACTGTACTTTTGATTTTATTTACTGTAACTAGTTTCAAGGCTATTAAAACTAGAGGTTAGGCCTTTCCAAGCCATGAATTGGAATACAAGCCTAGGGTTGGCTTGTGGAAAAGGTTGTTGGTGAGTCTAAGTGAGAAAACCAACCGTGGGTTTGACTTGTGAGCCCTTGAAAACAAGTTGGCTATAATCTTTGGTAGATTATAGTCGAATTCCCAAAAGGTAGCTTAGGGAGTGGATGTAGGTGTTTGAAGCACACCGAACCACTATAAACTTTTTATGTTTGTGTGTGGTTTACCTTCTCATTAGTTTCTCTAGCATTGCTCTTTATTCTTTAAAGCACTGCATTTAGATCACATTCAGCATATTCACATTATTTCACAAACTCATTAGTTCAGCAATACCTTGTTTAAATTTTTAAAAATCCAATTCACCCCCCCTCTTAGGTTGCTACACTGGGCAACACTTGGTACTTAGCAAATTAGATCCAACAATCTTGAGTTAATGATTGAATGGTAGTCTAATTTGGTTCTTATGTTGCTGAGGGTCAAGCTTCAAACCATCCATCCTTATTCAATGGAATAAATTACACATCTTAGAAAACACATATGCACATCTACATACAAGTCATAGATTATAACCTTTGAAAGATCGTTATGAAATGCCCTCATAAACCAACTATCATGGTAGATGGTATTGCCATTCCCAAACTTAATGATAATTGAAATGAAAATAATATAAAATAAGCTAAATTGA
The DNA here is from genome assembly GCA_021397845.1 of Areca catechu. Lineage (NCBI taxonomy): Eukaryota > Viridiplantae > Streptophyta > Magnoliopsida > Arecales > Arecaceae > Areca > Areca catechu. Next base: position 62,399,400 of record CM038042.1, read on the forward strand.
ATGCTGAGGCTATGAACCTACTTTATTATCCTTTAGATCCAGGTAAATTCAATAAGATTTTCACTTATTCTTTAATCAAAGAAATTTGTGGTACACTTGAAGTTATCCATGACAGTACTCATCAAGTAAAAAATACCAAGATAAATATACTTGTTCATACCTATAAAATATTTAGAATGGAACCTAGTAAAATTATAACTGAAATGTATAATAGGTTTACTAATATTATAACTTGTTTGAGAAGTTTGGGCAAGCCTATTTCCAATGCTAAGATTGTTAATAAAATTCTTAGATCTCTTCTTACTTCATGGGATGCGAAGGTCACTGCCATACAAGAAGTCAAAGATGTTGATACACTTTCCATTGAGCAACTCCTAAGTTTATGCATGACTTATGAGTTATCCTTGAAGCAAAAAGTCTCCAAAAATGAGAAGAAAAAGAAGACTATTGCCCTCGAGTCTACAACCACTAAGGAAAAATCTAGTGAAGACTTGGATAAGGGGGATGAAGATGATGAAACGATCCTTGTATCAAGAAAATTTAAAAGATTCAAGAGAAAGAAGAAGTATAATTATAAGAAAAGCCTCAAAATAGAGAACCAAGTAAGGAGAAAGAAAAAAAGAAAGAGAAGGAGCAACCTATATGTTTCAAACGCACGAAGCTAGATCACTACAAGATGGATTGTCCCCTTCTCAAGAAAGCTAAAAAGAAATATAAGAAGAAGGCAATGATAGCAACATGAAGTGGGAGTGAAGACCCTAGCTCTAATGAAGAGACAAAAGGGGTTGCAAATCTATGCTACATGGCCAGTGAGGAAGAGGTAAGGTCTAAAATCAAAAATAAATTTATATTTGAAGAATTATAAAATACCTTTGCTGAACTTATGAATGACTTTAAGAAGCTTAAAATAAAAAAAAAAAATGAATAAACAAGTTCTTGAGTTATCTAACGTAAATGAAAAACCATCAAAAGATAATGACATCTTAACTCAAGAAAATTAAGAATTAAAAGATCAAAAGCTTACCTTAACTAGTAAAAAGAAAGAATTAACAAAAGTGAATGAAAGCTTAATCCAAGACAATAAGGATTTGAAAAAGTAAAAGTTAGCATTAATGAATGAAAATCTTTTAAAAGAAAACAAAGCCTTAAGCAAAGAAAAAAAATATATAAAAGAGAAACTTGATAAAGTTAAACCTTTTGTTAAAAAGTTTACATATAAATCATAAAAACTTAACATGCTTTTAAACAGTCAATGTGTTATTTTTAATAAAGCCAGTTTAGGATATAAATAACAAAAACAATAAAAGTATCTTAAAAATTTCTTTATTTCTGCATCTTCTAGCATTACTTGTCATTGTTGTCATAAATTAGGATATAAGATTTATTTGTATGATTGTAGGAAGATAAAAAATGTAAAGAAAGTTTTGATACCTAAAGGAACTATCTTTACTAATCTAAAAGGATCCAAGATAGTTTGGATACCTAAAGTTTCTATTTGACTTATCTTGTTGGTGTGTCTTACAACCAAGGAGAAGAAAAGATTATGGTACCTTGATAGTAGTTGCTTAAGATACATGAATGGAGATATAAAGCAATTCACATCTCTTGAAGCATTGAATGGGGATAATGTGACTTTTGGTGATAATGGAAAGGGTAAAATCATTGGAATTAGTAAAATTTGTATCACTCTCTCTACTTATATAGAAAATGTTTTACTTATAGATGGATTAAAATATAATTTACTTAGCATTATTCAATTTTGTAATAAAGGATTTAAAGCAATTTTTGATTCTTCACTATGCATTATTTCTAGTCTTAATAAAAATAGAATCATGTTTATTAGACATATGCATGGAAACATCTATATGATGGATCTTGATGATCTTCCTATATAAGATGGTCAATGCCTAGTTGCAATGGAAGCCAAAGTAAATGAGGCTAGTTGGTTATGGCACCATAAACTATGATATGCTAGTATATATTTGATTTCCAAGTTAAATAAAGAGGATCTTATAAAAGATTTGCCAAAACTCACTCTTAAAAAAAACCAGATTTAGGATGCATGTCAATTTTGAAAATAAACTAAAAGTTCTTTCAAACCAAAAGATATAGTCTCTACTTCTAGACCTTTGGAATTACTTCATATGGATTTATTTGGACCTACAAAGATAACTAGTTTAGGTGGAAAGAGATATAGTCTAGTCATTGTAGATGATTTCCTATGTGTTGACCCCATAAGTGATTTTGATGATAACCAAATATTGGAGCATGTATATTTATTTCTAACAACTCTTCAAGTATTTTACAAGTTTTTGTAGGATGGGTTAATTATTCAAACTTCAACTCCTACACATTTGTTTCTTGTTTGAGTGGTGCTATAATTTATTTTTGTAAAGAAGAATCCAATGAAAAGGCTAAGAAAAAATCATGTAAAAAGGGTTACTTCTATGTCTGTACCATAAAAACTATTTTGAGTTGGTATGCTTGAAAATGTAAAAAGTTGGTGAGAGTTTTTCTTTTGAGTTCAAGTGTAAAAATCCTGAAAAAGATACTTGAGTCGACCTAGCACGTTGAAGAGCCGACTCCACTTACTGGCACATAGCAAGGATTCTGGAATGCAGCAATCCGAGCCGACTTGAAGGCAACCGAACTGACTCTAGTAAATCCGAGTCGACTGGATTATGTCTGAGCCGACTCCTCAAGAGTCCAGTTTCTAAAGATTTCTGAGAATAGCCAGGAGAGCCGACCCGAACTAGAAAGAGTAGACTTTGCTAGACCTAATTTTGAAGACCTGAGAAAGTGAGCTGACCTGAACTGCATCGAGCCGACACTTTCAGAGTGTTCATTTCAGAATCTATGAAGAAGAGCCGACCCAAGCTGAAAGAGCTGACTCCTCGAGTTCAAGTTTTTCAAAGAAAGAAGTTCGAGCCGACCCGAGCTATCAAGAGTCGATTCGTCCAAAGTGAAGTTTTGTGCCCCGAGACAAAGAGTCGACTGCATTGAAGATTTGGTGACTTGACCTATTGACTCAAAGGATCCGAGCCAACTCGAAGGAATCTGAGCCGACTCAAACATCATTTTCAGGTATCCAATGGCTAGTTCCAGAAATTATTTTTAAATACAAAAAAGTGCTCCAACGGTCATAAATCATTTTTCAACGGTTTACAATGGCTAGAACTGCCTTGGAGTGATAGAAGACCTTATATTTGAAGGATTTGAATATCCTAAAAGTAAGAGTTTTTTAAATGTTTTTTAAAAGAGAAAGAGCTTCATTGAATATCCTAACTACCAACAACAAAAGAGCACAAGAGCATTCAAGTCAGCCTTCAAGTCTTCACCAACTCTGATATGAAGATTGAAGCAACTTTGGAAAGAAACCACTAAAGTAATTAAAGCTTATTCAAGTGCATTCAAGTGGACTTCCATCAAACTGCATTGGCAACTATCCGACAAATTGAGTTTGTCATTTTTGTTGCATTTATTTCAATTCATTTTTTTAACTGTTGGATTATTGGTGAGCCCGGTTGAAAAACCAAATAGGTTCTTGGTGAGCCTTGATAAAAACCAAGTGTTGGGTTCATTGTGATCCTGGTAAAACCAACTTAGGTTCTTGGTGATAATGTGAAAACCAAGTTAGGTTTCTTTGGTGAGCCTATTTAAAACCAAAGGGTGTTGGGTTTTCTTTGGTGATCCTGTTAAAACAAAGTGTAGAGGTTTTGGATTATGATCCTGTAAAACAATCCTACTGTATTCGGGTGTGAATATAGTGAAAATCCCAAGTGGTATCTTGGGTAGTGGACGTAGGAGCTGGGTTGCTCCGAGCCACTATAAATTTTGCATGTTTGTGTTGTGCTTCCTTGCTTTTACTTAGCTTCCGCAATTTACTACTTTGTCATAGCACCTACCACTTGCAATGGATTTTTAATTGCACATTACTTGCTTTAATTTTTTTAAAGTTCCAATTCACCCCCCTCTTGGGTAGCCACCTGGGCAATAACTAGTATCAGAATAGTGTCTTTAAATACACTAGAGTAAAGATTGATGGCTCATCTAATGAGTACGTCCTTGGTGGAAGGCCAATCAACCAATAGACCTCCACTTTTCACTGGCACAAATTATGCATATTAGAAAGCTAGAATGAAAATTTATGTTAAAGCAATTGATTTTCAGTTGTGGAAGGTCATTCAAAAGGGTCCTTATATCCCCATGGTTAAAATTGATGGAGTGGACATTCCAAAACCTGAAGAGGATTGGGACGAACATGACATGAAGATGGGTGAGTTAAATGCCAAAGCAATGAATCTCTTATACTGTGCTTTGGATAGTAATGAGTTTAATCAAATTTCTATTTGCTCCTCTGCAAAAGAAATTTGGGATAAACTCGAAGTGACCCATGAAGGAACTTCTCAAGTGAAGTCTTCTAAAATTAATCTTCTTATGCATAGTTACGAATTGTTTAAGATGGAACCTAATGAAACAATCTCTGCCATGTTTTTACATTTCACTGATATTATTAATGGCTTAAAAAGTCTTGGCAGGGTATATACTAATGCAGATCTAGTACAGAAGATTCTGAGATCTCTTCCAGATAAAGGGGATCCGAAAGTGACTGCCATCCAGGAAGCGAAATATTTAAATACCTTATTGCTGGATGAACTGCTAGGATCTCTTATCACACATGAACTGACCATGCAGCACTGAACTAAAGATGATCAAAAGAAAAAGAGATCAATCACCTTCAAAGCTGCTATGGATTCTAGAAAGGATGAAGAATCGGAAGAAGAAAGCTCCTTTACTGAAGATGAAGAATCGAAAGAAGAAAGCTCCTCTATTGAAAGCGACATGGAAGACGAAGATTTTGCCATGGTCGACAGAAAATTTAGAAAGTTCTTGGGAAGAAGAAAAGGAAGGTATTTAAGAAAATTTTACAAGAACAAAAAATTTAGTAAGGAGAAGGACAAGGAAAAGGAGAAAGAAAAAGAAGTGCCCACCTGTTATGAATGCAAAAAGCCAGGGCACATCCGACCAGATTGTCCATTATTGAAAAAGGGATTTAAGAAAAAGAAAAAGAAAGCTATGGTAGCGACGTGGAGCAACAGCGAAGCGTCCTCATCCACTGAAGAAGAAGAGATCACAAAATCTACAAATCTATGTCTGATGGGTCTTGAAAATGAGGTATCATCCCCTGAGCTTCAAACTAAATTTACAAATGATGAATTAAATTTGAATTTCATGATTTACTTATCGAATTCAAGAAAGCTGGGGTTAAATTTAAATCCTTGAAGAAATAAAATGATGTTTTATTAAAAGACAAGGATGAGATTTCTGAAAAGAATAATATTTTGCAAAAAGAATTGAATAACTTTTTTCAAAATGTTATTGTTTTGAATAATGAAAAAAATGCTTTAAATAAGACAAACAAAATTTTAGTTGCCGAAAATGTTGATTTAAAAAAGAAGGTTGAAAAGCTTAAGCCTTTAGTAGAAAAACTTACTTTGAGTTCTAACAAGCTTGAGCAAATTTTGAAAGAACAAAAGGATTCAAAAAGTAAAGCTGGAATTGGATTTAATGCTTTAAATGCTAAAGGAATTTCAGCAATAAAATTTGTATCTTTAGCTTCAGCTTCAGATGCTAAATTTCAAAAAGCTTTTCCATTAAAATCTATTTCAAATGGCTTAAAATATGTTCCTAGGAATACTATGCAAAAATCTTTCAGACCAAATATTTTTGTTGCTGCATCTTTTATAGCTTCAAAGTATGCATCACTCAAAAATGATAAAATTATTTGTTATACATGTCATAGATTTGAACATAAATCTTATTAATGTAATTCTTTGAAAAGTTCCATAATTGGTGCATTGAAATATAAAACTATTTGGATTCCAAAGGGAACCAATGTTGCTAACCCAAAAGGATCCAAGTTAGCTTGGGTACTTAAAATTACTCCTTGATTGTTTTGCAAGACTGTCTTGCAGCCCACAAATTAGAGAAAAGATGGTATCTTGACAGCAACTATTCAAGGCATATGACGGGTGACAAAGATCAGTTCATCACCCTACAAATGAAAGAAGGAGGATTAGTTACTTTTGGAGATAATGGCAAGGGAAGAATAATCAGAATCGGTAAGATTAAAATAACCCCCTGTACTTTCATTGAAAATGTATTGCTAGTAGATTAATTAAAGCATAATTTATTGAGTATTAGTCAATTGTATGATAAAGGCTTCAAGGTTATCTTTGAATTATCTATGTGTATAGTAACTAACTCTCTTGATTCTTGCAACAAATTCATTGGTCATAGGCTTGGAAACATCTATGGGTATATCCAAATGATCTAGCCATGACTAGTAGTTCCAGTCTAGTAGCAATAAATGCTAAGACCAAGGAGTCATGTTTATTATGGCATAGACGATTAGGTCATGCTAGCATGCATACAATTGCCAAATTAATCTCAAAAAATCTAATTAGAGGTTTGCCACTTTTTAAAGTTGATCTTGATTATGTATGTGATGCATATCAATTGGGCAAACAAACTAGGGCGAGTTTTAAATCGAAAAATGTTATTTCAATAACTAGACCCCTTGAGCTATTTCACATGGACTTATTTGGACCAACTAGGACCATAAGCTTAGGAGGTATGAAATATGGCCTTGTGATTGTAGATGACATTTATAGATTCACATGGGTATTATTTATTGCAGATAAAGATAAAGCTTTTCATGTATTTTGAAAATTTCATAAGAAAGTTTCAAATTAGAAAAATCTTTCTGTTATTTCTATAAGAAGTGATCATGGAACTGAATTTCAAAATCAATTTTTTGATGAATATTGCACCGAGCACAACATTGATCACAACTTCTCCGCTCTTAGAACACCATAACAAAATGGTGTTGTTGAGAGAAATAATAGGACTTTGGAAGAAATGGTCCGAACCATGTTGTGTGAAGGTAATCTTCCAAGATACTTTTGGGCAGAAGTGGTGAACACTATCTGTTATATTTTAAACCGAGTTTTAATTCGACCAATTTCAAAGAAAACTCCCTATGAGCTTTGGAATGGAAGAAAACCAAATATTAACTATTTTCATATTTTTGGGTGTAAATGCTTTGTGCTTAACAATGGTAAAGATAACCTATGAAAGTTTGATGCAAAATCTGATGAATCTATATTCCTTGGTTATTCGTTACATGGCAAAGCATATAGAGTGTTTAATAAGAGGACTCTTACTGTAGAAGAGTAAATTCATGTTGTTTTTGATGAAGCTAACCTATCACCATCTAGAAAAGATGAGTATATAGATAATGATGCAGGTACTCTATAAAAGGAAATGGAAGATCTAAGCATTCAAGACAAGCTAACACAAAATAGAAGTGAAATGGTAAGCAAGGATCATACTGATTTACCAAAGGAATGGAGGTATGGAACTTTACATCCCAAAGATTTGATTATTGATGATCCTTCTCATGGTGTTAGGACTAGGTCAGCACATAGAGATGCACATGACTACCTAGCCTTTGTTTCACAGATTGAACACATAGTTTAGAAGAAGCTGAAACTGATCATAACTGGATGATGGCCATGCATGATGAATTAAACCAGTTTGAAAGGAATAATGTTTGGACACTAGTTAGTAGACCTACAGACCACCCAATCACAGGAACCAAATAGGTCTATAGGAACAAACTAGATGAGAATGGCAAGGTTATAAGAAATAAAGTAAGGTTGGTAGTAAAAGGGTACAGTCAAGAAGAAGGCATTGATTTTGATGAAAAATATGATCCTGTAGCAAGACTTGAGGCCATTAGACTACTTCTTGCATTTGCTTGCTACATAAATTTTAAACTCTTTCAAATGGATGTCAAAAGTACTTTTCTAAATGGATTTATTTCTGAATAAGTTTTTGTAGAACAACCACCATGTTTTGAAAATCATGCTTTTCCAAATCATGTGTTTAAATTGAACAAAGCTTTATATGGTTTGAAATAAGCACCTAGGGCCTGGTATGATAGATTGAGCAAATTTTTACTTGAAAATGATTTCAAAAGAGAAAATGTTGATAAAACTCTTTTTATTAAAAACAAAGGAAATGATATGTTAGTTGTACAAATTTACGTTGATGATATTATATTTGGTGCAACTAATGAAAATCTTTATGGAAAACTTGCTGAGTTGATGCAGGGTGAGTTTGAAATGAGCCTTATGGGTGAGCTCAACTACTTCCTCGGATTACAAGTCAAACAAATGAAGGAAGGAATCTTTATAAGCCAAGCCAACTACATCAAAGAGATAATCAAGAAATTTGGCATGGAAACAAGCAAAGAGGCTAACACATCCATGAGCCCTACCTGCAAACTAGACAAAGATGAAAATGGATCCATTGTTGACCAAAAGCTATACAGAGGTATGATCGGATCCCTTTCATGTCTTACATCCAATAGACCTAATATCTTGTATAGCGTATGTGTATATGCTAGATTTCAATATAATCCTAAAGAAACACATATGCTTGCTGTTAAAAGAATCATTAAATATTTAAAAGGTATAAGTAACTTAGGTCTTTGGTATTCTAAAGAATCATCTTTGAACTTAATTTGTTTTTTTGATGCTGACTATGCTAGTTGCAAAATTGATAGAAAGAGAACTAGTGGTACATGCTAATTTTTAGGGTTGAATTTAATTTCATGGCACTGTAAAAAGCAAAACTCCGTAGCATTATCCACTGCTGAGGCAGAGTACATTGCTGCTGGTAGTTGTTGTGCTCAAGTGTTATGGATTAAACAACAGCTAGAAGATTTTGGTGTTACACAATCTAAAATCCTAATCAAATATGATAACACAAGTGCTATTAATTTAACAAAAAATCCTGTTCAGCATTCACGAACTAAGCACATTGAAATTAGGCACCATTTTATAAGAGATCATGTTTTGAATAATGATATTATACTTGAATTCATGCCAACTGAAAACCAACTTGCTAATATTTTTACAAAACCTTTGAATTTTGATAGATTTGTAATGATTAGAAATGAACTAGGATTATGTGACCCACTCCCATAATCTTAAGAACAAATTATATAGGTAACCTCCTAATTCCAAATTATGTGATAAATGAGCTTTGATTGAAATCCAAAAATTTATTTTGTGCTCCCTCTATTCGAGCCGACTCAAGCAGATGACCTATTGGTCGAAGCCGGCTCAGATGTTGAGCTGTCTCTTTTTAGTCCGAGCCATAGGGTTTTTCTTTTCCATTTTTATTCCTAAACCCTACTCTCTTTCCTACCAAGAAACCTTCCAAATACTTCCAAGTTCCAAAAACTATTTTGGAATTCAAGTGTTTGTGTACAATGGCACCAAAGAGGGTAGTTGGGAAGAAATCAAGACAAGATAGTGAAGCTGCTCCACAAGAAAAGAGGACAAAGTTCTGAGAAGACAGTGCTTCCCGAAATCCACCACAGTTTGAGGAAGAGCAAAGCCCAGTTTCTCCTAGTCACCAAATGTCTTTAGGTATGAGAACAATCACTACCGACAGACGGATTTTATTTGAGTACCTAAAAGAAATTGGTTTTGTTATTGGTGATTTTATTGAGAATCAAGGCTGGAGAGACCTATGTTCCTTAGATATCAAAACTTACCCTAATCTGGTTAGAAGTTTCTATGAAAATTTAAGATTTGGTGAAAATTTTATTGAATCATTGGTAAAAGGGAGAAGAATTACTATCTCTCAAGAAATCCTTGGTAATTCTTTAGAAATGCCATTTGAGGGCACACAGTACTTAGTACTGAAAGACAGAACTAAAGCACTGCAAACTATTTTAGAAAGAACTGAAGTTGATGAGATAGGGATTCTCAAGGCCAGCATGTTATCCATTGAAATGAGAGTTCTACATAGTTTTATCAGCAAGATCTTCTTACCCAGAACTGGACGTTTTGATTGGATTTGTGAAAGGGATCTGTGCTTTATGGAGCTTCTAATTAATTGTGATAAGATTAATCTGCCAGCTATCATGATCAACCTGATGAAGGAGGCAGTGAGAAAAGTCAAGGCTTGCCTGCCGTATGGAATGGTCCTCACTTTATTCTTTCAAAATGCAAATATAGATTTGACAGGAGAGGACAGCAAGACACTTTTACATACCGATACCTATACTATAAAAACTTTTCAAAGGATGGGATATTTATTGTTAGATGGCACCTAGAAAAAGAAGACTGATGCTCTTATGGTTGAAGAAACTGAAAAGGTTCAATAGCAAGTAGAAACAGAGGCTGGTGAAGGCACTACAATGCAAATTCCAAAACCACAGCCTCAGCTAGGATCTCAAGTCCAAGTAGACTTTGACACTTCTTTCCCAGATGTCTCGGTACCAGATATGCCTGATATGCCATATAGTACATCTATTTTTACTCAGTCTATTGATATTCCAGTTCACAATCATGCTACTACTACTCCTACTGTAGACACTTCATTGTTACAAGACTTCATTACACAGCAAATGAATGACATGACTGAACTATAAAGTCTTCTATGGTTGGAATGTTTAAGGAATTACACAAATCAGTTGATGAGAGACTCAATCAATTTGAAGGATAGATAGACTATCTGAAAAGCAAAATTGACTCTCTTGAAACCTCAAAGACTATAGTACATACAACTGATTCAAATATGCAACCAATTTTACAGCTGATTACTTCAAGTTCTGAAAAGATTGAGAAATCTGTTATACTAGTACTTGAAGCTTATAGAGTTGAGATGGACAACTTAAGAATAAGAATGGGATTAGTTGAAGCAGGCAAAAGAATGGAAGAATATTACACCAAGGGTATTGGGATCATTAGAAGTGAATTTGGGAGACTAAGAGGCTTGGCTAAAGCCTTTGCAAATGTACAAGCCTTAGAAATGTTTACAATGCAAAACGAAGTGGCAGAAATAAAAGAAGCAATGGAAGATTTAGCTACTTTGAAAAGTACAAAGAAAGTCGAAGCCGAATTGAAATCTATGAACAACTTCTTATGGAAAATGATGACTAAAATTGAAGATATCCAAGCTGCTCAAAGTGCTTCTCCCTCTTCTACACCTTTTCCTAGTCAATCTGCTCATCCAAGGTAACCTGCTCCACACCTTAGGCCACAAGGAACCCACAATATTCCATAATTTGTTGACCCAATTGCTTCTCTGCCACCTGGCATTCAAATTCCTGGCCAACCTTCAAAACCTACAGTAGATATAGATAGTGACTAATTGTATTACTTTTCATTTTGAACTTTGTATTGAATACCTTTGCAATGAAATGAAAAGTATACTTTTTGTCTGTCCAATTATTCTATTTCTCTATGCAAATGAATGTTTATGTTCAATTGTTCATACAATGACTGACTTTTTAATTAGAATTTCAAGATGAATATGAGAAAGTAAAATTATCTCAAACAAATTTTAAATACTTTCTCATTCTATTTTAAAATCTGAGCTTACCTCTTACTCTACCTTTTTGATTGATTGACAAAAAGGGGGAGAAAGTTATGAAATTATTTCATGGAAAGGTTAAAATATATTCATGTTCATATATTTGCTCTGATACATAAAGAATGAAAGCTCTGATGCATAAAGCTTGTAAGCTAAGCTCTGACACTTAAAACATATGAAAGCTGTGATACATCTATTACAATATTTCATGCTCTGATTTAAATGTTTTAGATACTTTAAGCTCTAATATTTAGTAAGCTCTGTATATTTAAAATTTTATTAGAAATTGTTGAGCTTTGAAGCATGAAATTGCATAGAAAGTGTGTCAAAACATGGAGGATCATATTGAGGGAGAGATTACCTCTCATTTCCCTAATTCTCATTCCATAATTTGGCACTAATTGAAGTCAATTCATTTTATTTGTTCATATGTTCTTGTAAATATAGTCATACAAGTAATTGTAAAGTTTTATATTGCTTTTCCATGCCTAGTGTTTTGTCATCATCAAAAAGGGGGAGATTGTTGACCCCATAAGTGATTTTGATGATAACCAAACATTGGAGCATGTATATTTATTTATAATAACTCTTCAAGTGTTTTACAAGTTTTTGTAGAATGGGTTAATTATTCAAACTTCAACTCTTACACATTTGTTTCTTGTTTGAGTTGTGTTGTAATTTGCTTTTGTAAAGAAGAACCCAATGAAAAGGCTAAGAAAAAATCATGTAAAAAGGGTTACTTCTATGTGTTGTGCCATAAAAACTATTTTGAGTTGGTATGCTTGAAAATGTAAAAAGTTGGTGAGAGTTTTTCTTTGAGTTCAAGTGTAAAAATCCTGAAGAAGATACTCGAGTCAACTCAGCACGTTGAAAAGCCGACTCTACTTACTAGCACGCAACAAGGATTTTGGAACACAGCAATCCGAGCCGACTCGAAGGCAACCGAGCCAACTCTAGCGAATTTGAATCAACTAGATTATGTCCGACCCGACTCTTCAAGAGTCCAGTTTTTAAAGATTTCTGAGAACAGCCAGGCAAGCCGACCCGAACCAAAAAGAGCAAACTTTGCCATACCTAATTTTGAAGACCTGAGAAAGTGAGCCGACCCTAACTGCATCGAGCCGACTCTTCTAGAGTGTTCATTTCAGAATTTATGAAGAAGAGCCGACCAAAGCTGAAAAGAGCCGACTCCTCGAGTTCAAGTTTTTCAAAGAAGTTCGAGCCGACCTGAGCTATCAAGAGCCAACTGGTCCAGAGTGAAGTTTTGCACCCTGAGACAAAGACCCGGCTGCACTGAAGATTTGGTGACTCGACCTATCAACTCGAAGGATCCGAGCTGACTCAAAGGAATCCGAGTCGACTTGAACATCATTTTTAGGTATCCAACGACTAGTTTCAAAAATTATTTTTGAATGCCAAAAAGTGCTCCAATGGTCACAAATCATTCCCCAACGATCTACAATGGCTAGAATTGCCTTGGAGTGATAGAAGACCTTATATTTGAAGGATTTGAACATCCTAAAGTAAGAGTTTTTGAAAAGTTTTTTAAAAGAGAAGAGAGCTTCATTGAATATCCTAACTACCAACAGCAAAAGAGCACAAGAGCATTCAAGTCAGCCTTCAAGTCTTCACCAACTCTGATATGAAGATTGAAGCAACTTTGGGAAGAAGCCACTAAAGTAATTAAAGCTTATTCAAGTGCATTCAAGTGGACTTCCATGAAGCTGCACCAACAACTATCCAACAAATTGAGTTTGTCATTTTTGTTGCATTTATTTCAATTCATTTTTTGAATTGTTGGGTTATTGGTGAGTCCGGTTGAAAAACCAAATAGGTCTTGGTGAGCTTTGATAAAAACCAAGTGTTGGGTTCTTGGTGATCCTGGTAAAACCAAGTTAGGTTCTTAGTAATCCTGTGAAAACCAAGTTAGGTTTCTTTGGTGAGCCTGTTTAAAACTGAAGGGTGTTGGATTTTCTTTGGTGATCCCGTTAAAATCAAAGTGTAGAGATTTTGGATTATGATCCTATAAAACAATCCTACTATATTCGGGTGTAAATATAGTAAAAATCCCAAGTGGTATCTTAGGTAGTGGACGTAGGAGCTGGGTTGCTCCGAACCACTATAAATTTTATGTGTTTGTGTTGTGCTTCCTTGCTTTTACTTAGCTTTCACAATTTACTACTTTGTCACAGCACCTACCACTTGCAAAGGATTTTTAATTGTACATTACATGCTTTAATTTTTTAAAAATCACAATTCACCCCCCTCTTTGGTAGCCACCTGGGCAACACTATGTTTTACATGGGTGATAAAGATGCAACATTTTCAGCTTTCACTAAGTTTTTTAGAAAAAATTTAAATGAGAAAGGATTTTTCATTATTTGCATTCATAGTGATCATGGAATCAAATTTGAAAATCCAGATTTTAAAAATTTTTATAATGAAAAGGGTATTGATCATAATTTTTCTGTACGAAGGATACCTCAACAAAATAAGATTTTAGAAAGAAAAAATAGGATTTCAGAAGAAATGGCATGTTTCTTGCTTTATGAAAATGACCTTCCAAGATATTTTTGATGGAAGCCATTAACACAATATGTGATGCAGAACAAAGAACAAAGAAGCGTATGCGGAAGTAAATTTAGGATTAATTTTTTTTTTTTTATATTTCAGAAATTGGCTTTGACTCAAAGTAAAGCTAAACTAAGTTGAAGGAAACTAGGTAAGGATTGAAAGCACAATTTAGAAGAAACTAAATTATCATAGTAGTTCAGAAGTAACGGATCGCTGGGGGTTGAGAAACTCCCAGACCTAGGGTTTCGCTCTAACTTTCAACAGAACAGAAATAGAGAGGAGAGATGGTTTACCAACCAGACAGTGATTTTCTCAAAATTTGGGTGGAAGAACTCTCTCGAGCAGATTATTGGATCCTCGGATTCGGCTATCTTCACAATGGATCCTCCAATACTGGTCTTGTGGTTTGGTCGGCTTCTCCTGGACTCAAGATCTGGGAAGAAGAAAAATAAGTGAGGGATTCAGAGACTCAGGGAAGGATTTACCAGTTTGAAGAACTTGAAGGTTGATGTCACTGAGATCCGGATTCTCTTGAAGGCTGATTCAACTCCCACTGGAAAGAGCTTTGGATTTGAAGTACCCGGACTGTAGCTGGATGCTGGTGGTCGGCCTAGACTTGGGGAGAGAGGCCGTGGGAGGTGGAATATGCTAGGACTTAGTGGAAAGAGAAGGGTGATGGGCGGCTAGGGTTTGGGAGTGGAGTGGCTAACCTAGGGTTTGGGTTTTGGAGATCTCACACCTCCTCAAGGTTCCTGGGGAACCCAGATTTTCTCCCTCACGGAGCTCAACACCTGGATGCAAGTGCGGAAGAGAGAAAACACAAAGTTTGCTCACAAAAAATTTGGTTTTATTCATCTGATTCCTTTAAACTTACAAGAGGGGTTTAATTTATAGGGCTTTACAAGGGAGTAGGGTTTTACATCTTCTCATGTGGGACTAAAGGAGGGGATCTACAAATCAGGATAATCCATACACATATGGTCGGCCAAGGTACCAAAAAAATTTGATTTGGGTTATAAAAGGCAGGTAGATGGCGCCTCCTTGCTTGGGTCTTCAAGAGAGGATTTCTTTCCTTCCATGGATCAACTCTTTTGGACTCCTCCTTTTCTTCCTCCCTAAGTCAAGGCCCTTCCCATCTTTGTTTTGGATATTTTTGGCAGGTAGTGGGCGCCTCCTTGAAGTTCTCTCCAAGAGAATTTCTTCCCTTTCATAGTTTGGTTCTTTTGGGAAAGACTTGGGCCGCCCCCTTGATTTGTGGACTCCTGGTGGATTTCTCCTCAACTGGCGCATGAGAGAAGGAAGCTGCTATCTGTGGTGTGGGGACCAAAGGCTGCTGGACATAGATATGGTGCCCCCTGGACTCAGGCGTATGGCTGGGAGTGTGGCACCCACTTGCTAGGCCTTGGGAGAAAATGTAACACCCCAGGTTGAAGCCCTAGTCCACTACTGAGTCAACATGACTCAACAAAATAAAATGCAGGTAATGTAGACTCAAGCTAAATTTAGTTGATCTAGTCAACTCTTATTACAAACCAAAAATCCTAATTCTTCGGGCAAGGTTAATCAGAGATCCAGATGGAGCTCTGAAGTCTTCTTCTGAGTCTGGTGCCCGCACCAATATGTTATATTTTAAATCAAGTTTTGATTTGTTCAATTTTAAAGAAAACACCTTATAAACTTTGGAAAGGTATGAAACCTATTATAAAATATTTTCATATTTTTGGATGTCATTGTTTTATTTTAAACAATAGCAAAATAATCTAAGCAAATTTGATGCCAAGCCAGATAAGGGTATCTTTTTAGGATATTCCATATCTAGCAAGGCATACGGGGTCTTCAATGAGAGAACTCTTATTATTGAAAAATCTATGCATATTATCTTTTATGAGTCTAATGATAAATATTCTAGAAAAAAAGATGCTCTTGATTATGAAATAGGTGTCCAAAGGATGGAGAAATTGATTTTAAATGATGTACCCTCCAAGGACCTTAAAGAAGAGCAAAACAAGGAGGAAGAACAAGAACAAAGACCTTCATTAAGACCTAATGATCTACCTAAAAAGTAGAGGTATGCTCATGGACATCCTAAAGAACTAATCATAGGTGTTCCATCAAAATAGATAAGAACTCAATTCTCTCTTAGAAATGTACATGATTACTTAGCTTTTGTATCTCAAGTTAAACCTAAAAGTAATGAAAAAGCCAAAAAAGATCTTAATTAGATAAATACAATGCATTAAGAATTAAATCAATTTAAAATAATTAAAGTTTGGACTCTAGTAGAAAGACCATCTAATACATCTATAATTGGAACTAAATGGGTATTTAGAAATAAATTAGATAAAAATAGAGTTATAATTAGAAATAATGCTAGACGTATAGCTAAAGGATATAATTAAGAGGAAGGCATTAATTTTGATGAAGCTTTTATTCCTATTGCTATATTAGAGATAATTAAATTACTACTTGCATTTGCATGTTTCATAGATTTTAAACTATTTCAAATTGATGTTAAAAGTATATTTCTAAATTGATTCATAGAAGAAGAGGTTTATGTTAAACAACTATCGAGTTTTAAAAATCATACCCATCCAAAAACTCATAAAGCTCTTTATGGATTAAAACAATCTCCTTGTGCATGGTATGATAGGTTAAGTAAATTCTTACTTAACAATGGTTTTACTAGAGAAAATGTCGATATTGAAAGAATAGTGCCCTGAAAATCAATCATATCTCTTATATATCAAAGGTATTTCTGTAAAATTTTCCTGACTCATGTATGATATTAATGAAAAATATTTTGTTTAATCATATGCTATGTCTTTTACTTTGTTGTTTTTAAGATTATGATGAATCCCATAGATTAGGATAATAATTTTAGGATTATGATAGAGTTCATAACAGTGAGACTTTAGATTTTGTAAATGCTAATATAAAATATTCCCAGTTAAAGGATCATCAAGTCAGGGATCGATGCTTACGAAGAGATTGGCACATCCTATGAATGCTCGATGAAGAGAGTAGTTGGTCTCATGATCACTTATTTAGGGATACTAATATAAAGATGTTGGTGCTTATCAGGATATGAGTTCACTGAATTGATCCATCATGAAAACATCTTATGGAAGTATTACTTACTTGTCAAAAGATGATTTTCTTAGTGGGAGTTGTGCAAGTGATCCTTAGACCCGAGATCACCATGATATCTTATACACATGAATCCATGTTTTGGTTCATACTCATTCATGACTTAGTCATGTACGTGATGTTCATGGAATGGTGAATTGTGTATAAAGGTTATGAGTAGGTCAACAAGGAATCGATCACTCATAGTAAGAAAAATATTTATCCCATGTAATCTCTCAAATGATGACTAAGGAAATCTTTGATCAAAGAAAGATAAAATTAAAAAGGATTTCTAATCTTTTATCAATCAGTCTTCATTTGTGATTTGAGATTCGAATGAATAAAATATGACGGTTTCATAATTTTCCATACCCATCACTTATTCAGAATAAAGGAAGATTGAAAAACTGAACTGTAGGGTAACTTGCCATTGAAGGATATTTTGGTAATTTCTATCAAATTCATCATCTTCTGGGTAGGCATGACATATTGCTAGACATCAATCATTTCTTGTAGATTTTCATAAATTCAGTTGATTGAATTCACGAGTCAATTTAAAAGATGGTTCAAAATAGCAGCTAAGATTAGATCGATTTGACTTAATTCGATTAGGTGATTTCTAATAGAACTAAATTAATATGAACCTAGACCTACTACTAACAAGATGAGAAGGCCAAAGGATCACACATGTTAAGGAATTGATCAAGGAAGTTATTTATATTTTATTAGGATCATAGGATCCTGATTGGCTAGCTAATTAATATATAGGTATATGTTGGCTAACCTAATTCCTAACCTAATTAGATTGGATTTAAATGCTTGTTATTTAGGCTAATTAATTTGAGTGAGGCTTAAATTAGGTTGAGCCTTAAGTGGGAAAGCTAAATTAGGATTTATCCTGATTTTATAGCCTTTATCCATGTATTAAACTAAGAGTCCCATAGGCTTGGGACTCTTGGTGCCAATATTGGCATGAGCACATATTAAGGGGCACAAAAGGACCAAGAGTCCTTTTACAATTAAATTACCTTTTTGGTGATAAACCTTAGCCCCTATCCTCTCTCATCCACATCCAATTGGACTTGATTTGATTGGTCAAATTGAGAAATTATAGGTAAGATTTCATATGGGTGCATGAAGAGATGTAATGCTTGGATATATGGTGCATGGGATGGACTAGAGTCCTACTTATCAATCATCTTTTTAGATAAGCCTCTCTAGTTTATATGTCTATTAGAGTGTTGGACCAAGTATTTAATTCTTAAATTAAAAACTTATTATCAGATTTTTTTTCCAAAAAATTATAATAAGCAACTCTTGAAATAAAATATTTGTGAAACAACGTATGTTTCACTTCGTACCTTTCTACCTAGAGACTCCTTCTGCTTGAAGGGTCTTATCTGATATGTTAAATATCTAATTAGGAGCTAATGAAAGGGTGTTTTAAGAACCTCCTCTCTTCCTATTTAAAGACTTTAGTGATTAAAACCAAATCATCCAAAGTTTATCCTGACAACTCTTTTCCTTTCCTTATTAGGACAAGTCTTTTATTTTAAGACAAATCCATCATTTTAAGATAAGAGCATAGGAAAAGAATTAGAAAGAATAATAGGATGGTAAGAGAGTGTTTAGAGAGATTTTAAGGTACTCTTTGGAAGGAAAAAGGTCCTCGAAGAGAGGAAAGGTTGCTAAAGGAAAAAAGACTATTGAGAAGAGTTTCCAGTCAAGCAAATAAGAGGAGTGCTTCCTTCATCCAGTTATCGGGTGGATCACCTCTGGAGAACATATACTTGTATGCCTAGTGGAATAAAGGATATTAGCATTATAGGTATTCTTCTATTTTCTAATATTTTATCTTTTTAATTGATTTGATCAGGGGGGTCCTGGATCTAGGGTTTCGATTTACTAGGATTTCAAGAATTAAATCTTTGAAATCTAGTATTTCTCTATGCAACTGTAACCCTATAGATACTACCTTATTTTTGAAAAGAAAAAATGATGACTTGTTAGTGGTATAAATTTATGTTGATGATATTATATTTGGTTCCACTAATGAAGTTCTTTGTCAAAAGTTTACCAAGCTAATATAGAGAGATTTTGAGATGAACATATTAGGAGAGCTAAACTTGTTTCTCAAACTCTAATTCAAACAAACTAAAGAGGAAATCTTTATCAACCAAGTAAAGTATACTAAGGAGATACTAAAAAAATTTAAGATGCAAATAACAAAACTACTTGGCACACCCATGAGTCCCTCATATAAGCTTAACAAAGATGAGAATGGTAACAGTATCAATCAAAAACTAGATAGAGGCATTATTGGCTCTTTACTGTATCTCACTACTAATAAACAGATATCATGTTTATTATTTGCATGTGCTAGATATTAGTCAAACCCTAAAGAATCATAATTATTGGCCATTAAATGTATACTTAGATATTTAACTGACATAATTGATATTAGCCTATGGTACTCTAGACAATCTTTAATTGAGCTTATTGTATATTTTGATGCTAATTTTGCTGGATGTAAGTAAATAGAAAGAGTACTAGTAGAACCTGTCAATTTTCTAGAGTTAATCTAATCTCATGGTCTAGCAAGAAATAAAATTTAGTTGCACTATCAACAATCGAGATCGAGTATGAACAGCTAGAAGTTATTATGCTTAAATCCTATGGATTAAATAATAACTCAAAAATTATGATATTAAATTAAATAAAATTTTCATAAGATGCGATAATACAAGTACAATCAATCTAACTAAAAATCTTATTCAACACTTAAGAAATAAACATATTGAGATAAGATATCACTTCATAAGAGTATGTATAAAATAGTGATGTATTACTTGATTTTGTATGTATTGATAGATATTTAGCGGATATCTTTACCAAACCTCTTAGTGAAGATAGATTTTGCATGATTAGGAGAGAACTAGGAGTGATAGATCTATTTGAGTAAACTCTTCACCTTCTCTCAAACCTAACTCTTTGCAATCTCATCTCAATTGAAAACCCATCATTTTGAATCACCATAAACCTCCTAACATCATTTTCAAAACCCTCTTGAATTCTTTTTTCAATAAAAAATTTAGAATTTTTTAAAAATACCTAAGTGTTGACACTTGCGATTTTGCCAAGTGTAGACTCACCAAAGTATCGACACTTGGACAAAATGCAAGTGTCGACTCACAGACAAAAATCATATTTTATTAAGTCTCGATAGTGACCCTTTCTCTCACTCATTTCCTTTTTCCTCTCTCCTGGACTTTCATAAAATCTCTCCAGTTGCCCTCCTACAATAAAAATTTTGATCTTAGCCTTCCATTTTCGGATCCTTCCATCTTGTTTGTTTGGTTTTGAGGATGGAACCCCAAAAGCAAGTAGTCCACCGAGCCAAAAGGGCTAAACTAGATGATTCATAAGGATATGAGTGATGGTTTAAGCCTAACATGACCCTGAAGAGCAGAAGGAGACTCATTGTCATCCACCACCTTCACCAATAGTAGATAGGATGTCCATAAAAGCCATCGTGAGTAGTAGGAGGATCGACTTTGGTTATTTTGATCAAGAGGGATTCTCCATTGGTGAGTAGATTCAAGCTAATGGATATGAAAGTTTTTGTTCAATGTATAAGAGATTACCCACACCTCATCCACGAGTTCTATGGATCCATGGTTTTGGGACTGATAGTTGGACTGCAATAGTGAGAGGTGTTCAAATTTCTATGACTACATAAATGCTAGATAGAGTTTGTGAGCTCCCGATTTAAGGGATGACCATAGACAGTTTGGGAGATTGGACACTGGGATTTAGATGCATTCTTGAGAGAGAGGATGTTGAGGGCATATCCACTATACTCGCTAACTAACTCTCGATAGAGATGCAGCTACTTCATTATATCACCGCCCGCATTCTCGTGTTAAAGAATGGTCGGTTTGGTTTTATTATGGAGTGAGAATTGATGCTCATGACTACCCTAGCATGGAGGATGGTAGCCAACCTCCCTGGGATCATGGCACATCAGATGCAGGAGATAGCAACCAGCAAGCATCTATGCTTACCTTATGGGATGAAGCTTACAAGAGTATTCCTAATTTTGGTATTTCACTTGAAGGTAAGGCCTTTAAGAAGCTCTTACACACTAACATGTATGATGACAAGTCCCTGCATCACATGGGATACTGAACAATCAGTGGGAGATAGATCAAGAGAGGCTCAGGGTAGGAGGTAGAGTCTGACTTTGAGGATGAGCTCTAAGATGCTGAGGATGGGCCTTCTGAGTTAGCACCTAATGATGATACTGAGGTTGGACCATCTGAGCTAGCACTTGATGATGATACTAAGCTAACCACACCTCCCCCTACTCCTACACACACTAAGACTCCAGCTCAGCCAACACCACAAACTCGCACAACACCTCCTCTAAGAGCTCAAATAGATGATGATATAGAGGAGAGGAACAGTTCCATTATTGGTATGGTCAAAGAGGACATTCATATACTTTCTATCAGAGTAGACTTGATGTAGATAGAGATGCATGTGCTAAGGACCCACACTGATGATGCTCTAGGATAGCTTAAAGAGAGGATGGAGATATGATTTGCAAATGATCTTAGCCACTATCTAGCATCTCGCTCCAGTTTCAGCTCCAACTAGACCATTAGACCCTCCACCGGATTCTCCATCATCACCACCACCTGCAAACCATTCCTCACCAGCATAGACCCTCTAGCACCACCAGACCCTTCAGCACCAGTGGATTCTCTAACGCCAGTAAGCGATCCTGATCCTTCAGCACCTCACTCCTCAAACCAGACTCCAGCTGACCATTCCCCTATGACTCAAACCACTAAGACTCAGACTATTTGGACTTTAGGATCTCATACTCCAGGGTTTCATCACTCTGGTCCATCTTGCAAGAACAGAAGTATGACTCACATGATCCCTAGGTCCATAGCTTCTAAGATTATGGCTCCCATAATCTTAGATTTTCTATCTGATGAGGAGTAGCCTCACAGATGCTATCCCTGGGACTATTGCACTACTTATGATTGTATCCTACTTTTGATGACCATGATATCTACAAAATATCAAATTTTGTACTAAAACTATCTTTATATATATATAATATATATATATATATATCTTATGTTGGTATCTATATGAATGAAGTTTCTTTTTCTAATGATTGCTCTGGCATTTTATTATCATGTTTGTACTATGATATACTTTGAAATGCACATAGATAGGGGGAGATAATGAAAAAGCTTTTATATACTTGCTATGATACTTTACATAATAACACTACATTGCTTGATTGTATGATGATAAAAAGAGAGATTAGGAATATTGGTATGCAAGCAAATAATAAAAGTGATATGCACACATGCATGAGAAAGGGGGAGAAAAAATTGAAAATTTAAGCAAATAATAAAAGCAAATAGTATATAAGCAAATAATAAAAGTGAATTGCATATTTACCTAAGAAAGGGAGAAAAAAGTAAAAATCTTAAACCAATTTTTCATCTTTTGCTTTTGCTTAGATGCATTTGTAGCATTTCTCAATATATAATGATACATATTGAAATATTTACACTTTTGCTCTGATACCATAATTTATCTATCTATACATAGGTAAATTACTTGAAACATTGATATTAAAGAGGTTATTTGTGAACTCATTGCATTAATGCCCTAATACATAAGTTCATGCTCTAGTACATTAGCTTATAATAGTCAATTATATTCCAATACACTTATGCTTTGATAATTTTAAGGAATATTATCAATAAATTATTTTTATACCTAAAGAAAATAAAATTCAATCTTATCATGGTACCAACATGCATAATTAAGAGATACAATGATAATTTAAGGTTTTATGCTTATATACTTAAAATTTTATCATCATCAAAAAGGAAGAGATTGTTGACTTCGGTCTTGATTTTGATAAATAATAAAATATTTAAGTATATATAAAGAACTAATATTTTATTGAAGTTATGAGATTAATATTTTAGGTACCCTTCAAACCCGTAAATCTAGGCCACCAACCCTTCCAAGTCCTTGGCCACCAACTAATCTCTCTCTTTCAGGCTGCCAGTAGTAATTCCTCTAGGCGTCTTCATCAGTAGCCAGGCCACCCCTCCAAGCCAGGGTTCCTCCCTCTCCATCTAGCTGCCAGCCATCCCCAATACCCCATCAACTCCTTCACTCCCCCTTCTTCTAGTTTTATATTTTTTTCTTCATCTATGACCCTAATCCTTGATGTTTGCGGGATTCCTCGAGAGAAACGAGCCTTGGATGAGATCTTCCTTGCCCCTGAGTCAAACTGATAAAAAGCCAGCATATCCACGAAAAAGCAACTTGATCATCCAGGCACCGATCTAAGAGGAGCGATCTCTTCTACAACAACAAGAAATCATTGTCTGGTATGTGAAACCCAATCACCTTGTCTCTTTGTCTGAGTTTTTGAGACAAAACATGTTCCTAATAGGGTTTCTTAGCCCTAGGATCTTTCTTCCTTCATTATTTTGATAGATTTCTGCTATGCGAGTAGAACTTAGATCTAGCATGATAACCCTAACATCTTTTACCTCTTTTTGGGAACAAGACCAATAAAATCTGAAATTTATTGCTTTCTTTAATCTAGTTTTTCAGTAGCATGTTCATCCCGCATCATCCCTGGTATATCCCCCATCATTTTTTGTATCAGAGCTTAGGATTAGGGCATGTTTATGCATCATAAAAAAATAAAACACCAAAAACAGATTTTCTGCATGCTGAAATTTGCATTAGTAGCTTAAACATAGGTCTGTTTTCCGATTAAGTTATTATTTTTTTCTCTTAGTTTCTCATCACTTGATCTCTGTTGCATCCTCTATTTTTCTGAGATTTTAGTTAATTTTTACAGATTAGAAAAATCAAAAAAAACTTGCATCACAAAAGGACCTAACCAGAATTTCTGCTGTCCTGAAAATCTGCAAACTAGTTAGAAACCCTAGGGATTTCCTTCACCAAACCTTTTCTATTTTGCATCAAATTTAGCAGTAATTAGGCACACAAATAGATCTTTTATTTCTGTATTTTTTTATAATTTTTCTGCTTTGAAAACAGAAAGAAAAATCTGCAAAAACAAAATCCAAAAAAAAAAATTATTGCTGAAATTTCTACATGCTTAGTTTAGGTTTAAACTTAATCAACCATCAAACCCCCCGAAAACCCAAGCCTCACTGACCTAAATTTTCACTAATCAATTGAAATTAAATCTACCATATGCATAAAACATAAAATAAAAATTTACTTTCTGTAATTTTTTTGATTTTTAGTCTCATATTGCATTAGGATTTATATGTGCTTGCATCAGGATTTATATGTGCTTGCATCATAGCAAAATCACCTTAAGGGCAATTTTGCTATGTCAGATGGGGGAAGGATTTGATCACCTTTCCCCAGCCCAAAACAATTACTCAGCATTCAAACCCAAGCCTAACTAAAATCAAGTATAAACCTAATTGATTTAGGGACACCAACAGGTCGAGTTCGAGTCTTGTGAGAAAACTAGTACACTCAATCCTCCAATTATTACTGGAAGCTGGTGTCTAAGGCTAAAGGTCCAGAGGCAAACGCCCTAAGCAAACGGGTGGTTATTTAATTAGGACCCTATAACAAGTAAGAGGAGCCTTCCACCACCCCATCTCCTACTTGGTTAGTGGAAAGATTAATTGTTGAGTTGGGTGCAAGTTAAGTTGATTCACTCTACTCGGGCTCTAGGTCTAGCAAATCCTAGAATGCATAATTCTTGTATGCTTGTTGCATGACCCCTAGATAAGAAGCACAATACTAGTAGCCTCAAACCCCAACCCAGTTCAACCATGAAACCTACTCTTGCAACTTTGATGAAGACCATAAATGACCAGTTTGCCCAATTGACTACCCAAATGAACCATAAGTATGACCAAATGAACCATAGGTTTGACCGAGTGGGAGATTGATTAGGACACCTAGAGAGAACCCGTAAGAACTTTAACAAGAGTCACCTCTTCCCACACCTCCCAACCCTAGGAGAGCCCAACACCCTGACCCATTCTTGGAGCCCAACCATAGGAGAGCCCAATACCCTGACCCATTCTTGGAGCCCAACCCTAGGAGAGCCCAACACCCTGACCCATTCTTGGAGCCCAACCATAGGAGAGCCCAACACCCTGACCCATTCTTGGAGCCCAACCCTAGGAGAACCCCACACTCTATCCCAATCTAGGAGACTAACCATAGGAGACCCAATTATGATTTCATAAACTAGGATGAGAGAGCCACAAGGAAGTTAAGGCTAGAAGCACATACCTTTAGTGGCGATCTTGATTATAAGGCTTACATTGATTGGAAAAGTGGTATGGACCAATACTTTGAACATGATGAGATGAGTGAGGAAAGAAAATATAAGTTTAACAAACTCAAGTTAGTTCACCAGGCTAGACTATACTGGGAGGATGTTGAAAGAAAGACTAGACAAAGAGGAGAAATACCCATAGCTACCTAGAGAGACATGAAAAGCAAACTTAGGAAAAGTTACCAACCCAGATCCTATGAACCCAGATCTTATGAATCTGTTTCCTATGAGCCCAAGAGACCCATAACCTATAGATCTGAGTCCATGTCCTATGAGCCCAAGAGACCCAAACCCATAGATCTAAGCTCATGTCCTATGAGCCTAAGAGATCCATAACCCATATATCTGAGCCCATGTCCTTAGAGTCCCAGATACCCATAACCCATCTATCTGAACCCATGTCCTATAAGCCTAAGGAACCCCTAGCGCATCAACCTGAGCCCAAAAGCATTAGTACCCCTAGCTACCAGCCAGGTACTAGTCAAGTTCCCCCTAGTCGACCCAAACCTAATAGGATTAGTACCCATAGCTATCAGCCAAGTACTAATTAAGTTTTCCTTAACTGACTCAAACCCCATACGATTAGTACCCCTAGATATGAGCCCAGTATTAGTCCACTTCCCCTTAGTCAACTTGAACTTACTAGGATTAGTGCCCATAGTCAAAACCCAGGTACTATTCAGGATCCATGTAGCTAACCACCCCTAGTACCCCATTGGTTCACCAGGATAACATTAAAGAGGAGGTACATGTGATAGACCCAGAGTTAGTTCACCCTGACCATACCCAGATTGAAACTAACCTAGAGTTAGTTGAACCTGACCACACCCATTTAGAAACTGCATTGGAAGGACAATTAGAGAAGGATCCTGAGTCCACTAATGAGCATGAGGAAGAACTATATGAAGCTAGAATGGATTTAATGGATGAATATGATGAGAAATTAGAGGAAGAGAGCCATGACACTGATACCATAATGGCTTTACCTGAGGAGACCCTAAAGAGAGTTAAGTTATAGAGCCTAGTCCTGAAATTCAAGTGTGAAAGAAAATTAGTGAGGACATAGTCTTTTCAATCTAGTACCCTCAGGAAGAGTCCCTTTCTCCAATCCCAGTTAAGGATCTTTTTGCTGAAATTGATGACCCATCCTTCCATCTCTTTTACCTTTTAGTGCCTGTAGATATAACTCAGTGTCCAAACCTTAAGGTAGACCCCATTAGCCTTGGATTATTCTTTGAAACCTCTTCTTATTTCTAGGCTAACCCTGAATCCACTTCTTACTTCTTATCCTTTCCTGAAGCTTTCCATGTTTCTAGGACCATTAGGTTACATTTTGTAGAGGTTAGCATGTTACATATATTCATTGAGCATGTTAGGTTTGCATCTTACTTCTGGAAGACCCTATGGCACCTCTTAAGAGTTCATTCCAAGTTTTCATCTGCATGTCACCCACCAACCGAGGGTCACACGCACAGTTATAGTTAGAGGTTTAGTCATTTGCCTGCATATCAATAAGTGTTGGCATGAATCATTTGCTTGCATGTCATTAGGTCTTGTCTAAGTTATTTTGCACTACATGTTAGAGATCTGCATAAGGAATTTACCATAAGATTAATGTGAGTAATGACACCTATAAAAATTTGTTTAATTCCCGAAAGGAGTTAAAAGTTCACTAGGGAGATTATGTAATGATTAGGCTTAAGCCTGAGAAGTTACATGCCCGTAGAGTTGGATCCATAAAAGTGATAAAGAAAGTTGATCTAGTGCCTAAGTTACTACCCAAATTAGGCATTAAGCTCAACCTTCAATCTCTCAGACTTAGTTCATTATAGCGAGCCTGCAATGATACCCAGTGAGCCCTTTGGACCTAATCCTTTTCTTGAGAGTGAGCCCATCTCTGAGTGTCCATCATCAAATTATCCTGTGAGAAGAAAATGATTGAGCATATCCTGGATGACCAAGCCAATAATACCAGGATCATAGGCTTCCATGTCACTTGGTTCGTTGGCAAGGTTGACCGAGATCTGAGGATTCATGGATCACATGAGAGGATTTGCAATGCCTTAACCCAGACCCACTAGAGCCAGATTGACCTTTTACTCGATAGGGTCGAGTTCCTCCCATCCTGGGAGAATTGATGGGGACATTAGGAGCAGACAAAATTTCAAGGTTCCATGAAGATCTCTAAGGCATGTGTTGGGTAGTTGCCCAAATTTTTAATGAGCATATTGAGTCCTGTAGACATTGAGTCTTGTAATAAAGTGAGTCAATTGGATTCACTATGTCCATTGAGTCCTGTTTAGTTAGTTCAGTTGAGTCCATTTGTTTTATTCAGCCTATTTTGAGCTTTGTCAATTAGGCCATTTGAGTCCTGTATTTTCATTAAAATTAAGTCAAGCGAAGAGTCACCAGACTAGGAGATTCACCAGGCCCCCAACCTAAATTAGACTTCATACACCTGGTCCCCAGTCAGGCACCCAAACCCGCCCAAGCCCTTGGAGTTGGCATCCCAGGGCAAGAAGAAGTGGCGCTTTCTCAAGCCCACCTGTATTGGTGCCCAGTCCAAGGCCCAAACCCAAGAAGAATTGGTGCCCTAGTTCCAAAGCTTACAAGTGTTGGCACCCTTCATAGGCCCATTCATAGTTGGCGCCCCCTCCCAAGAACTTGACCCAATCTACAACAGTTGGCACCTCAGCTTTGACCGAGTCCACAGCATTGGCACCCAAGGCTTTGACCCAATCAAAGAGGCTTTCATCCCAGCCCAACATGGAGTTGCAGCCCAAAGCCCAAGAGATTTTTCTTGGCCCTCAAGTTTTGCTTTCTTGGCCCTCAAGTTTGTTTTCTTGGCCCTCAAGTTATGTAATCCAACTTTGACAGGGAGTCTAGGACCTGGGTGAATCTATAATACCCACCCCTCCCCCTCTTGTATTCATTAACTTTGATGAATGAAAAATTGAGTGCTTGTTTTATTCCAATTGCATTCATTCTTTAAGAACGTCGACCTCCATGAGGGAGTGGGTGTGAGGCCCAGTTATCTTTTTTTCTTCTTTCTTGCAAACCCTAGCCACCCAACAACTATTCCCTTCCAATCAAACCCTAGCCGACCTCCATCCCATCTAAACCCTAGGATGCCCTCTCATCTTCCAAGCCCAAGGCTGCCCCCTCCTCTCTTCTTTCTTTCCCTTGGCCGCCACCTTCCTCCATCAACCCTAGGCCACCAACCGTTCCAAGTCCTTGGCCGCCAACTAATCTCTCTCTTCCAGGCATCCAACAGCAATTCCTCCAAGCATCTTCATTAACAGCCAGGCCGCCCCTCCAAGCCAGGTGTCCTCCCTCTCCATCTGGCTACCAGCCATCCCCAATACCCCATCAACTCCTTCACTCCCCCTTCTTCCAGTTTTATATTTTTCTCTTCATCTGTGACCCTAATCCTTGATGTTTGCTAGATCCCTCGAGAGAAACGAGCCTTGGATGAGATCTTCTTTGCCCCCGAGTCAAACTGATAAAAAGCCAACAGATCCGCGGGAAAGCGACTTGATCATCCAAGCGCTGATCTAAGAGGAGCAATCTCTTCTACAAAACAAGAAATCATTACCTGGTATGTGAAACCCAATCCCCTTGTCTCTTTGTCTGAGTTTTTGAGATACAACATGTTCCTAATAGGGTTTCTTAGCCCTTGGATCTTCTTCCTTCATTATTTTGTTAGATTTCTGCCATGCGGGTAGAACTTAGATCTAGCATGATAACCCTAACATCTTTTACCTCTTTTTGGGAACAAGACCAATAAAATCTGAAATTTGCTATTTTCTTTAATCTGGTTTTTCAGTAGCATGTTCATCCTGCATCATCCCTGGTATGTCCCCCATCATTTTTGATATCAGAGCTTTGGATTAGGGCATGTTCATGCATCATAAAAAAACAAAACACCAAAAACAGAATTTATGCATGCTGAAATTTGCATTAGTAGTCTAAACATAGGTCTGTTTTCCTATTATGCTTTTATCGTTTTTCTCTGAATTTCACATTACTTGGTATCTGTTGAGTCCTCTATTTTTCTAAAATTTTAGTTAATTTTTATAGATCAGAAAAGTCAAAAAATACCTGCATCACAAAAAATCTAACCAGAATTTCCGCTGTCCTGAAAATCTGCAAACTAGTTAGAAACCCTAGGGATTTCCTTCATCAAACCTTTTCTGTTTTGCATCAAATTCAGCAGTAATTAGGCACACAATTAGATCTTTTATTTCTTTATTTTTTTATAATTTTTCTGCTTTGAAAACTGAAAGAAAAATCTGCAAAAACAAAATCAAAAAAAAACTTATTGCTGAAATTTCTGCGTGCTTAGTTTAGGTTTAAACTTAATCAACCATCAAACCCCCCGCAAACCCAAGCCTCACTGACTTGAATTTTCACTAATAAATTGAAATTAAATCTTCCATCTGCATAAAACACACAAAAAAAATTTATTTTCTATAATTTTTCTGATTTTTAGTCTCATATTGCATTAGGGTTTATATGTGCTTGCATCAACCTAAATCACCTTAAGGACAATTTTGCTATGTCAGATGGGGGAAGGATTTAATCACCTTTCCCTACCCCAAAACAATCACCCTGCATTCGAACCCAAGCCTAACTAAAGTCAAGTAAAAACCTAATTGATTTAGGGACACCAATAGGTCGGGTTCGAGTCTTGTGAGAAAACTAGTGCACTCAATCCTCTAATTATTACTGTAAGCTGGTGTCTAAGGCTAGTGGTCCAGAGGCAAATGCCCGAAGCAAACTGGTAGTTCTTTAATTAGGACCCTACAACAAGAAGGGGGAGCCTCCAACCACCCCATCTTTTACTTGGCCAGTGGAAGGATTAATTGTTGAGTTGGGTGTAAATTGAGTTGACTCACTCTACTCGGGCTCTAGGTCTAGCAAACCCTAGAATGTATAACTCTTGTGCGCTTGTTGCATGACCCCTAGATTAGGAACCTAATACTAGTAGCCTCAAACCCCAACCCAGTTCAACCATGGAACCCACTCTTGCAAC
The DNA here is from genome assembly GCA_021397845.1 of Areca catechu. Taxonomy (NCBI): domain Eukaryota; kingdom Viridiplantae; phylum Streptophyta; class Magnoliopsida; order Arecales; family Arecaceae; genus Areca; species Areca catechu. Next base: position 62,429,984 of record CM038042.1, read on the forward strand.
TTTGATGAAGACCATGAATGACTAGTTACTACCTAAATGAACCATAACTATGACCAAATGAACCAAAGATTTGATCGAGTGGGAGATCGATTAGGACACCTAGAGAGAACCCGTAAGACCCGTCCTGAACTTAAACTAGAGTCATCTCTTTCCTCACCTCCTAACCGTAGGAGAGCCCAACACCCTGACCCATTCTTGCAGCCCAACCATAGGAGAGCCCAACACCTTGACCCATTCTTGGAGCCTAACCCTAAGAGAGCCCAACAACCTGACCCATTCTTGGAGCCCAACCATAAGAGAGCCCAACACCTTGACCCATTCTTGGAGCCCAACCATAGGAGAGCCCAACACCGTGACCCATTCCTGAAGCCCAACCCTAGGAGAGCCCCACACCCTGACCCAATCTGGGAGACTAACCATAGGAGATCCAATTATGATTTCATAGACTAGGATGAGAGAGCCACTAGGAACTTCATGCTAGGAGCACCTACCTTTAGTGGCGATCTTGATTACAAGGGTTACATTGATTAGAAAAGAGGTATGGACCAGTACTTTGAACATGATGAGATGGGTGAGGAAAGAAAATATAAGTTTTCCAAACTTAAGTTAGTTCGCCAGGCTAGACTATACTGAGGGATCTTGAAAGAAAGACTAGACAAAGAGGAGAAATTTTCATAGCTACCTAGAAAGACATGAAGAGCAAACTTAGGAAAAGGTACCAACCCAGATCCTATGAACCCAGATTCTAAGAACCTTGATCCTGTGAACTCAGATCCTATGAACCCAGATCCTATGAATCTATTTTCTATAAGCCCAAGAGACCCATAATCTATAGATCTGAGCCCATGTCCTATGAGCCCAAGAGACCCAAACCCATAGATCTAAGCCCATGTCCTATGAGCCCAAGAGACCCATAACCCATATATTTGAGCTCATGTCCTATGAGCCCCAGAGACCCATAACCAATTTGTTTGAACCCATGTCCTGTGAGCCCAAGGAACCCCTAGCCCATCGACCTGTGCCCAATAGGATTAGTACCCCTAGCTACCAGCTAGGTACTAATCAAGTTTCCCTTAGTTGACCCGAACCCAATATGATTAGTACCCCTAGCTATCAGCCAAGTACTAATCAAGTTTCCCTTAATCGAACCGAACCACATAGGATTAGTATCCCTAGATATGAGCTAAGTATTAGTCCACTTCTCCTTAGTCAACTTGAACCCACTAAGATTATTGCTAATAGTCAAAACCCAGGTACTATTCAGGTTCCCCATAGCCAACTCATCCCTAGTACCCCATTGGTTCACCAGGATAACATTAAAGAGGAGGTACATGTGATAGACCCAGTGTTAGTTCACCCTAACCATACCCAGACTGAAACCAACCTAAAGTTAGTTGACCCTGATCACATCCAGACTGAAACTGTATTGAAAGGATAATTAAAGAAGGATCTTGAGTCCATTAATGAGTATGAGGAAGAAGTGTATGAAGTTGGAATGGATTTAATGGATGAATATGATGAGCAATTAGAGGAAGAGAGCCATGACACTGATACCACAATGGCTTTACCTGAGGAGACCCTAAAAGAGAGTCAAGTTATAGAGCCTAGTCCTAAAATTCAAGTATGAAAGAAAATTAGTGAGGACATAGTCTTTTCAATTCAGTACCCTCAGGAAGAGTCACTTTCCCCAATCCCAGTTAAGGATCTTTTCCCTGAAATTGATGACCCATCCTTCCATCCCTTGGACCTTTTAGTGCTCATAGATAGAACTCAGTGTCCAAACCTTAAGGTATACCCCATTAGCCTAGGACTATTCTTTGAAACCTCTTCTTATTTCTAGGCTAACCCCGAATCCACTTCTTACTTCTTACCCTTTCTTGAAGCTTCTCATGTTTCTAGGACCATTAGGTTACATTTTGTAGAAGTTAGCATGTTGCATACATTCTAGAGGATGTTAGGATTGCATCTTACTTTTGGAAGACCCTATGGCACCTCTTAAGAGTTCATGCCAAGTTTTTATCGGCATGTCACCCACCAACCGAGGGTCACATGCACAGTTATAGTTAGAGGTTTAGTCATTTGCCTGCATATCAATAAGTGTTGGCATGAGTCATTTGCCTGCATGTCATTAGGTCTTGTCTAAGTCATTTTGCACTACATGTTAGAGATCTGCATAAGGAATTTACCATAAGATTAATGTGAGTAATGACACCTATAAAAAATATGGTTAATTCTCAAAAGGAGTTAAAAACTCACTAGGGATATTATGTAATGATTAGGTTTAAGCCTGAGAAGTTACAAGCCCGTAGAGCTGGATCCATCAAAGTGATAAAGAAAGTTGGATCTAGTGCCTAAGTTACTACCCAAATTAGGCATTAAGCTCAACCTTCAATCTCAGACTTAGTTGATTATAGCAAGCCTGCAATGATACCCAGTGAGCCCTTTGGACCTAATTCTTTTCTTGAGAGTAAGCCCATCTCTCAGTGTCCACCATCAAATTAGGTTGTGCGAGAAAATTGATTGAGCATATCCTAGATGACCAAGCCATTAGTACCCGGATCAAAGACTTTCATGTTACTTGGTTTGTTGGCAAGGTCGACCAAGATCTGAAGATTCGTGGATCACTCAAGACGATCTGCAATGCCTTAACCCATAACCACCAAAGCCGGATTGATTTTTACTCGACAAGGTCATGTTCCTCCCACCCCGGGAGAATTGATGGGGACATTAAAAGCAGACAAAATTTCAAGGTTCCAAGAAGATCTCTAAGGCATGTGTTGGGCAGTTGTTCAAATTTTTAATGAGCACATTGAGTCCTGTAAACATTGAGTCTTGTAATAAAGTGAGTCAATTGGAATCACTAAGTCCATTGAGTCCTGTTTAGTCAGTTCAGTTGAGTCCAATTGTTTAATTTAGCCTATTTTGAGCTTTGTCAATTAGGCCCTTTGAGTCCTGTATTTTCATTAAAATTAAGTCAAGAGGAGAGTCACTAGACTAGGAGATTCACCAAGCCCCCAACCTGAGCTAGACTTCAAACACCTGGTCCCCAGTCAGGTGCCCAAGCCTAATTGAAATAAGCACCCAAGCCCTTCAAGTTGGCATCCCAGGCCAGGAAGAAGTGGCGCACTCTCAAGCCCACCTGTATTGGTGCGCAGTCCAAGGCCCAAACCCAAGAAGAATTAGTGCCCTAGTTCCAAAGCCCACAAGTGTTTGCACCCTTCATAGGCCCATTCATAGTTGGCTCCCCCTCCCAAGAACTTGACCCAGTCTACAATAGCTGGCACCTAGGCTTTGACCGAGTCCACAGCATTGGTGCCCAAGGCTTTGACCCAGTCAAAGAGGCTTTCATCCCAGCCTAGCATGGATTTGCAGCCCAAAGCCCAAAAGAGTTTTTTGGCCCTCAAGTTTTGCTTTCTTGGCCCTCAAATTTGTTTTCTTGGCCCTCAAATTTGTTTTCTTGGCCCTCAAGTTATGTAATCCAACTTTGACAAGGAGTCTAGGGACCTGGGTTAATCTTTAAATACCCACCCCTCCCCCTCTTGTATTCATTGACTTTGATGAATGAAAAATTGAGAGCTTGTTTTATTCCAATTGCCTTCATTCTTTGAGAACGTCGACCTCCATGAGGGAGTGGGTTTGAGGCCCAGTTATCTTTTTTTCTTCTTTCTTACAAACCCTAGCCGCCTAACATCTATTCCCTTCCAATCAAACCCTAGCCGACCTATTTCCTATCTAAATCTTAGGATGCCCTCGCATCTTCCAAGCCCAAGGCCGCCCCCTCCTCTCTTTTTTTCTCCCCTTAGCCGGCCACCTTCCTCCATCAACCCTAGGCCACCAACCCTTCCAAGTCCTTGGCCGCCAACTAATCTCTCTCTTCCAGGCCACCGCAGCAATTTTTCCAACCGTCTTCATCAGCAGCCAGGCCGCGCCTCCAAGCTAGGCATCCTCCCTCTCCATCTGGCTGCCAGTCATCCCCAATGCCCCATCAACTCCTTCACTCCCCCTTCTTCCAGCTTTATATTTTTTTCTTCATATATGACCCTAATCCTTGATGTTTGCAAGATCTCTAGGGAGAAATGAGCCTTGGATGAGATCTTCCTTGCCCCCGAGTCAAATTGATAAAAAGTTGACAGATCCGTGGGAAAGCGACTTGATCATCTAGGTACCGATCTAAGAGGAGCGATCTCTTCTACAACAACAAGGAATCATTGCTTGGTATGTGAAACCCAATCCCCTTGTCTCTTTGTCTAAGTTTTTGAGATAGAACATGTTTCTAATAGGGTTTCTTAGCTTTAGGATCCTTCTTCCTTCATTATTTTGTTAGATTTCTGCTAATCGGGTAGAACTTAGATCTAGCATGATAACCCTAATGTCGTTTACCTCTTTTCAGGAATAAGACCAATAAAATCTAAAATTTACTGCTTTTTTTAATCTGCTTTTTTAGTAGCATGTTCATCTCGCATCATCCCTGGCATGTCTCCCATCACCCAGATTCAAGTGTCGACTCAAGGATTGACTCATGGCTCAAGTATCGATATTACAAAGTGATTCTAGAGAGTAGTATTTTTTGGAATAGCCCAAGTATCAACTCACAAACTCATATGTCACTCAAGGTATCAACTCATAGACTCAAGTATTGATACATCAGCTTCTGACAGCACATAATGGCTATATTTTTTAGAACTACAAAAAGCTTGGTTTTGTGTCCAAACAACTATTCTTCCCTCTCTAACGATCATAAACTAATTTTTGAAGGCTTTGAGTGTATTTATTCCTCACCAAACTCATTGAAGAAGCAAGAGAAATCAAGAGAAAGTTAAGAGCTTCCAAGAGAATCTTCCAAGAGCTAACTTCTCAAAAGAAAAATCTTTGATCTTAAAGAGTGTGCTTTTAACTCTTAACAACTAGCAATAATTGAGGCTTTTCATTGAAGAAGATAACTCAAAGCATCTTCCAAAAGCTTTATGGATATTCTTTTTGCTCTTTTAAGAGAGCATTTTGACTTTTATCCTTTTGTACTTTGATTTTTGGTGTAACCAGTTTCAAGAGGATTAAAACTAGGGGATAGGTCCTTCCAAGCCTTTGAATTAGATAGCAAGCCTTGGGTTAGCTTGTTATAAGGCTGTGTTGGTAAGCCTAAGTGAGAAAACCAATAAGGATATGTTTTGTAAGCCCAGAAAATAAATAGGCTACAATCTTGAGGGATTATAGTGAAATTCTTAAGAGATTCTTGGAGAGTGGACATAGGAGATTGGAGTGCACCAAACCACTATAAAAGCTTGTGTTTGTGTGCTTTGCTCTTCTCCTCTTATTTTCATTTAAAGCATTGCATATAGTTACATTCAACACTCATATATTTACAATACAATCACTTCACTACTTTCAAGACTCAACATATACTTGCTTTAGGTTTTTGAAAAATCCTAATCATCCACCCTCTTGGGTTGCTTCGCTGGGCAAAATTTTGCCTCTTTATTTCCTATTTTGTCTCATCTAATCTACATGATAATCATTATTTCATCATGGTTTGTATAGCTAGGGCACAATTTGGCCTACTTTGCAGGTCTAGCCTCCTTAACCTAAGAGAAGGTGGACCAACTAGAGTATCAGCTGGAGCAAGAGAAAGTTATCAAAGTTGAGCTGATGAAAGAGGTTGACAATAGCGAGGTAGCCCTCCAAGAAACCCAAGACAAGGTTGATAGCCAAGATGTAACAATAACTAAGGTAGAAGCTCGAATAAGAGACCTTGAGTAGCATGTCATTGAGTCTAAGAAAGGCTACTCAAGCACTCAGGAGGAAATAAAGTGCCTAAAAGAGGAGCTGAAGGAGGAAAGAAAGAAGATCCAAGCTATCATTCCTACCAAGGTCCATCTATTAAAAGGCTTCCAAATAGAGGTCTCCTTCGAGGAAGTTAATTTAGCTATAAGGGAGGCTTAGACAGTCACAGAGGTATCGAAGCTTTGACATAGGCTCCACTCATTTGCCTCGAAGGCTAAGCATATAGAAGAGATACTGAAGAATAAGGAGGAGACCAAATCTTCCTTCCACCACCAGCTCACAGACTAGGAGTAGCTAACCAACTCCACCAAGAAGAGGGCTAAAATGCAAAAAGGATCAGGGCTGAAATTATTTTCAAGACCTGCAGGAAAGGTTTCTTTGCAAGCTTTGAATGATGCAAGTCAATGGTTCCTATCTATCTCTTCGCCCCGATGCCGAACTTCCAAGCATTGATCCTTCAGATAAAAGCCTGAAGGTCATGGTAGACAACCATGTGAAGATGTTCATAGAAACCCTTGGCCAGCTTCCTTCCAGTTTCAAGATCCACCGAGCTACTCAGATGACCCTAAGACATGCCCCAAGGAAAATAGGGCTCCAAGATCTAAATAGGTTCATTTGTTCCTATTTTTTTTCTTTATTGATGTATTTTTTTTCTTTTTTGCTTTTGTCATGTAATCACTTTTCCTATAATCACATTTTGAATTTAATAAGGATAAATTTTCCACGAAATGTTTGATTCTAAATTGTATATCTCTACATGCTTCCGAATGTCTAAATTCTAAACTTTGTTATGATATAATGGCTAATTTTTTGCTAACTCCAGACCAAATATCTTCTTGACTGAAGTACTTACTGGTGTCTGTGATGTTAAGTCTATTCAAAATCTAGGCATAGGCTATCCAAACCAAAATTTGAGGTATAATCTGTAACATGAAATTAAAAATTCAATTCTGAGTTTGAACTTAGGCATCCCAAGGGAGATACATTCATAGAGAGGTCATTCCGGCACATAGTCTAAACTTTCCTATGTAAAAGATGGATAAATGAATTAAGTTTGACATAAAATCTAGACCGGAGGTGAATTGATTCCAACCCAAAGTTTGATCTGGTACTTGGCTTACTAAGATCTAAATCGAGGAAATGCTAGTTCAGATTTGAACCATTCCTATGAGACAAAGGCAGTGTCACTTCAAATTCCACATGAAGCATGGTTTTCCTATCGCTGCTAATAATCGCCAGATCTACCACGATATCTGTGCTCAGCAAGGAAGTGCCATGCATCATGCATCTAACTACTGTCCACTGGGTTTTGCCTTTTCACCATCTCCAGCATTAATTTTTTGAGGACAAAATGCCCCGTAGGGCTTCGGCTTTATTTAAACCTTCCAACAGGCCTATATTGGCACTTTTAGGGTTTTCTTGTCATCTTCTTACCGTAAACTCTATGTTCTTCCACTTCTTTGGTTCTTCCCTATTCTTGAAACTTCTTAATCTTTCTTTACTTTACCAGTTTTCAAAATGAGTGCCTCTAAGGAGTCCTGGGCCTTGGTGGTGGCTGCCTTAAAGGAGGAAGAGGTGGTTGTGGGACTTCAACCCGATGAACATTTGGTCAAAAGTCATCGAGACATATCTAGTTAAGATTCATGGAGAATTTATCCCTCTGAAATTTCAATTAGAAGTTATGAGACCAAAGGACCAAGCCTGCCGGCGACCTCCGAGCTGGATGAGCCTTTATGATGAATGCTTTAAGGCTGGGTTAAGACTTCCTCTCTATCCATTTTTTATCTATTTTCTTAAATTTCTCGATATATCATCATATTAATTCGCTCTGAACTCATGGTGGCATATCTGCAATTTTACTACTATCTTTTTTTTATCAAAGTCAATCCTAGCATTTCTCTTTTTCTTTCCTTTTATACCTTTAAGAGTCACCCCCATTCAACCTAGTGGTGGTATGCATCGCCTCGCAAGAGACAAGGCATCCCTCGGCTAATTCGGGATGCTCTTTCCTCCATCTATTAGAAGTGGTGTTTTTTCTTTGTTTCCATGACTTCTAGTAAGGCCTGGGACTTCGTTGACTAGGGAGAACCTCAGGCATCGATGCTTAAGGAACTAGGCTTAGATCAGCACCAAAGGGAGGAGTTCAAGGCCTTGTGTGACTTTCAAGTGCTAGCCTTGAAGGACCTCTTATCATAGCAAATGTTGTATAACATCAAAATCAGCTTGGCTAGCCCTTAAGGTGTTCATGGGATTAAACTCCTACTTCAGGCTTACTTTCATTTATTTACTTGTTTAGCACTGACCTCGAATTGATCTTATTGTAGAGATGGACAAAGATGTGAGGAGATCGGAGCATAAAGATGTGAGAAGGTCAGAGCAGGAATATAGGCAGCCTCATAAATGAAAAAATCATGATGATTCCAAGGTCAGTCTGGGCATTCACTTCAGGAGTAGAAGTCTATCCCTGTTCCAACTCCTTGGAAGTACTCAAGGTGGGAAACACCCACTCATCATGTTGCCATCGCTCTTCTAGCCGCATCTCTAACTACCCAACCTTAAGTGGGTGATTGACCTGCCATCGTCATGCTTCCAGTTGCCTCTTACCTTTTCAAGTTAGAGTAGGTGCTCAAGGATTTGAAGCTCAGGCGAGCTATCAGGTCTCTCCTACTTGCCAAGCTGAAGTAAGGCTGGACGTTCCTGCCCCCCAGGTCAAAGCAAGGTTGAGTGCTGTGATTGCCCCTAGGAACAGGGTAAACAAAGGGTGGAGGAGTCCACCTCCTTGGATGAGCCATTTCGCTGCCTAGCCCAGGAAGGGGAATTTGGTATAGCCCTAGCCTGCACCAGGCTCAATGCCTCTATGCTAGAAGACCACAAACTCATGCATGAGATCTTCTTCAGGCTCATTTTTCCTACAAATGTGAATGAGATTTTCTTCAAGCCTTGGGTCACCAAGCGAAGGAATATGATAAACTGCCTCATCAAGGTAAACTAGCTTGCATGCTAGTTTTCGTACATATACATATATACATATATATACATATATATACATCTATTTTTTATTGTGAACAAACCTTCTTTGATAGATGGCCCTGTACATGAAGAGCTACTTCGAAGGCACCAAAGACTCCTTGATCAAAACTAGGAGGAGTAGAATGGATGCCAACATGCTGAAGGTAAACCTTTCCAAATGGAACTCAAAGGCTGATGAAAAAATCAATTCCTCCACAACAAGGGCCGAGGAATCTAAGGCAGCTTTGAAAAGGGTCACAATGGAAAACATCAAGTTAGAGGCCATCCGAGAAATTCAGATGGTAGAGATAGAGAAGATGGGGGCCACTCTAAAGGTAGCAGAGGAAAAGGTTAAGGCTGCTACGTTGAAGGCCATGGAGGAGTTTTAGGTGTTGAAAGACTTTCACAATGAAAAGGCCGACTTCGTGATCTCCACTTACAAGGTGGGGGTGAAGGATGCCTAGGAGAAGGTTTCCACTTGATGTCTTGGACTGGACTGGAACTTTTTGGATGAGCTCCTTGCACCAGAAGAAGGCAAAGTCATGGCCGACACTTCTAAAGATGTCCAAGACTTGTTGCCAATGCCTTTAAATATGCCTCAAGCTCCATTGTGGTTGTCACTTCAAAAGTTGTCCCAGGCTCCACTAGGGTTGATGCTTCCAAATATGCCCTGAGCTCCACTATGGTCGATGATCCCCAAGATGCCCTAGCCTCCAAATCATTGGGTCCTATCTTTCTTTTTCTTTTTGTAATTTTTTCTTAACCTTTAAATGGTCATTGCACCTGCTTTCTTCTAAATCAATGAAGAAACTTTTGATTCAAATGTTGTCCCCCTACTTGAACGTTATCTTTGAGCCTTGTCATAAATAAATAAAATTAAATGAACAGACTTTACCATTGCCTCAACTGAAGCATAGATAACTTAATAGTTCGGAATTGTTTGTCAGATGAACATGAATAACATAGTAATTCAAAGCCATTTAAATGATCCAGTGGCTCTAAATAGCCCATCATGATGGCATGAAGAATCTATGGACTTAATATCTTGAAACATAAGTAGCTTAATAATTTGAATAGCACCATAACTTGGACCAACTCAATATTTTAATGGACCCACTCAGTGGGATATTTTTGGTGTTGGCATCAAGCCAAAGGCTTTCCGACATTGAGCCAGGCCAAAGTCTTTTTAGCATTAAACTTGGACTAGGCCAAAGATTTTTCAGTCTATGCATCGGGCCAAAAGCTTTCAGTCATTAAGCAAAGTCAAGGGCTTTTTGGCATTGATCTTGGACTAGATCAAAGGCTTTTCGATCTTTATATTGGGCCAAAGGCTTTTCGATGTTGAGCCAGGCTGAAGGCTTTTTGGCATTGAACTTAGACTAAGCAAAGGCTTTCCCATCTTTGCATCGAGCCAAGAGCTTTCTGACATTGAGCTAGGCTAAAGGGTTTTTGGCATTGAACTTGGACCAAGCCAAAGACTTTCCAGTCTTTGCATCGGGTCAAAAGCTTTCCAATGTTGAGCCAGGTCAAAGGCTTTCTAGCATTGAACTTGGACTAGACCAAAAGCTTTCTCATCTTTTCATCAGACCAAGGGCTTTCCAATGTTGAGCCAAGCTGAAAGCTATCTAGCATTAAACTTGGACTAGGCCAAATGCTTTCCAATCCTTAAATCAAGCTAAAGGCTTTATGATGTTGACCCAGGCCAAAAGCTTTCTAGTATTGAACTTGGATCGGGCCAAAGGCTTTCCAATCTTTGCATTAGGCCAAGGGCTTTCCAATATTGAGCTAGGTCAAAGACTTTCTGGCATCAAACTTAGACTGGACCAAAGGCATATCAATCAAAGGCAACCATTTTGCTCTTCTACTTGTTTGAGGTAGCTATCATAGAATCGGATTAGGATACTTATCCCTAAGGGGGAACTTTTCATAGACTACCAGCTTTCATGGTGGTCCTTTCACATTTTAGGCATTCAAGGCCTTTGACCTACATAATCACTTGAGAGGGTCCATCAAGTAGTTATCCCTTTAAGTATCATCGAAGGTTAATTTTTCATTGCACAACATATAAGTGGCTACGACGAAGACATGCACATTAAACGCTATGATGAAGACATGCACATTCAATAAGGAATTTGGGATTTATTGATAAGACCCCATCGCCGATAGCACATGTGGAGATTAGAGGAGTTTCAAGGTCTAAGGAGAGTTCCATCAAGATGCTTCAGTTGATATGTTCTTGGATGGATACCTCATCAACTTAGTAGGGGCCTTCCCAGTATAGTGGCAACTTTCCTTGCTTGGTAGGCTATGAAACATCGGGTTGTAGTAGTTCCAGGTCTCCCACTCTGAACTACTTAGCCTTGACTCAGGCATTATTGTATCGGGCCACCCTCTAGCAGTAAGAAGCCATTCTCATTGCAGCATGCTTCCCATGCTCCTCGGGTAAATCTAGGTTTGTTTAAAGCCACTTAAAGTTGGTATCCTCATTATATTCTTCAACTCTAAATGAAGGGAGCCCGATCTCTACCAGGATGGTAGCTTTGGTTCTAAATGCAAGGTTGAAAGGAGTTCCTCCAGCTGATATCCTCTAGGTGGTTCGGTAAGCCTATAGCACATGGTGTGCTCATCCACCCAATACACCTTTATCTGATCGAGCTGGCCTTTTAGACCGTGTAGGAGAGTTTGGTTGGTGATTTCAGCCTTGCCATTGGCTTAAGGGTGTCCCACCAAAGTTTTCACTGAGAGATGCTAAACTCTTGCAAAACTCACAAAATTGGGCACTGCTAAATTGGCTACTGTTGTTGATGATTATCACCCTAGAGAGGCCATACCAACAAATTATGGACTTCCAAACAAAGTTTTTCACCCAAACCTCAGTAATGTGGGCAAGTGGCTCATCTTCAACTTGCTTGGTGAAATAATTAATTATTACCAATAAGAACTCGAGCTATCTGGTAGCTCGAGGAAATAGGCCAAGGATGTCCATTTTTCATTGGACGAATAGTCAAAGTGCGGCAATTGGAATCAAGTGTGATGCTAGCTGACACTAGATGGCATTCCTTTGGTAGTGATTACATTTTCATACAAATTCTATTGCATCCTAATGCATGATAGGCTAATAATAGCCCTATCAAAGTATTTTGAAGGCCAGAGACTTGCCACCCATATAGCTTTCATAAACTTCCTCATGGACTTCCCTGTGCATAATCTATCTCAAATGGATGCAAGCACTTCAGTAGAGGTAGAGAGTACACATGCTTGTACAACTTATCATCATATATGATGTAATTTGGGGCTTGGCACTTTTTTTTAGCTGCTTTATAATCCAAAGGTAGTTTGTTAAGCTTGAGATATCTAAAAAGTTAGTCGATCCAGCTTGGCTCTTCATCAATTTGCTAGACAAGCTAAGGCTTCACAAGGCTTAATTAATTCAGCACTTTAAGGTATATTTCCCTTCGAAGGTATGATGGCAAGAGTGCTGCAAGCTTCGATAATGCATTGGCCTTAGCATTCTTGGCCCTAGGAACCTACTGGATGTTGAAGCCTCAAAAGGATTCAATCAAACCCTTCACCTTGGCATGATGCTTCTTCATATTCTCCTCTTGGGCTTCGTATATTCTTTTTACTTGCCCTACCACTAGCTAAGAGTCACTAAAGATAGTGAGATGCCCAACTCCCAACTCATTTGCAGTTTTTAGCCCAATGATAAGTGCCTCATACTCTATTTCATTATTGGTAGTAGGAAAGTCAAATCATAAAGCATACTTAGCTATATCACCTTCGGGGCAAGCCAATATCAAACCCTGCTCCCAACCCTATGGAACTTGACAAGCCATCCACATGTAGCATCCATTGTTTTTCTTGATCAACCTGGGAACTTGTTCCCTCTGCTTGCATCTTGTCTTCTCCCAGTATAGTGCATTCTAGAACAAAATTAGCAAGCACTTGAGCTTTGATTGAAGGCCTCGGATGGAACCTTACATAAAACTCAAAGAGCTTAAGCACCCACTTGGCAATCCTTCATGAAGTATTTGGCTAACAGAGGTTTGCTTTCATAGGATGATCTATAAGAAGAGTGATGCTATGGGCCTAGAAATATGGCCAGAGCTTTCTAGCCGAAGTAATAAAGGCAAAGATGAACCTCTCCAGCCTTGTATACCTAGTCTAGGCATCATGGAGGACCTTGATAATATAATATATAGGCTTTTGAACCTTCCCTTCCCCCAAAATGAGTACTGCACTTATTGCAACAAAAGTCATAGCAAGGTAAAGGAAAAGCACCTCACCAAGCTCCAATTTGCTCAATAGGGATGTGAAGCTGAGGTACTTCTTCAGCTTCTCGAATGCCTACTAGGTTTCTATCATCGACAAGAAGCATCTCAGTTGCTTAAGTATTTTGAAGAATAAGAGACACTTCTTTGCTAATCTGGACACAAAGCAATTGAGGGCTACCACCTTTCTAGTTAGGCACTATACCTCCTTGAGGGAATTTGGTGGGGTCATCTCTTGAATTGCCTAGATCTTTTATTGGTTCACCTCAATGCCTCGATGCAATACCATAAAGCCTAGGAATTTGTTAGATGCCACTCCAAACACATATTTCATGGAGTTTAGTATCATCTTGTATAAGTGAAGTGTGTTAAAAATCTCTCGAAGATCAGCAATATGGTCTCTAGTGATCCAACTCTTGGCCAACATGTTGTCTACATGGATTTCTATATCTTGGCTAATTTGGTCCTTGAAAATCTTGTTCACCAGTCGTTAGTATGTTGCACCTACATTCTTAATCTCAAAGGGCATTACCTTGCAATAGTAGACCCCAAAATCAGTGATAAAGATGGTATTCTTCTCATTTTTTGGTACCATCCATATCTAATTGTAACCCAGGAAGGCATCCATGAAGGTAAGGAGGTCATGACTAGAAGTTGCATTAACTAGCAAGTCAATCCAAGATAAAAAATAGCTAGCTTTAGGACAAGTTTTGTTTAGATCAATGAAATCTATGCATATATATCACTTTCCATTCGTTTTCTTCACCAACACTACATTTGCCAACCAATCAGCATACATCATCTCCTTGATAAATCTGATCTTGACTAGCTTGTTAGCTTCCTCGATGATGGCCTTTTCCACTCTAGGATGAAGCTCCATTTCTTTTGCTTTACCAGGAAATAGGTTGGATCGATGTACCATTACCTCCGAATCTATCCCAGGCATATCTGTAATAGGCAAATATGTCAATATTTTTCTACCAAAAAGTGGTTAGCGTTTCCTTCATTACCTTGTCTAGGTTCGAGCTGATCCGAACTATTCAGCTAGGATCTTTTCATGTTAAAGGGATCTCTAGTAGATCGCCCAATGGCTTGGTGTGCTCCTCAGATACTTCATCTCTAGTATCCAACTTCGTAGGGAATGTGTCAGGTTTTGCCTCGGCTTAGAGCCTGGCATTATAACACTATTGCACCATAATTTGGTTCCCTTTGAGTCACCCAACTCTATGATCAGTTGGAAACCTCACCATTAAGTATTTGACAAAGATTACAGCATTGAGGGTGCATAATCCCAGTCATCCAAGGATTTCATTATAGGAAACAGGAAGATTGACCACTAGAAAAAGGTCATTTGGATTATGACATGCTGGCGGTAGGTGCTAGCTTTAATAAGAGAGTAATCATCCCCTCTAGAGGCATCGGGTCATCATTAAAATCTTGTATGAGGGATCCATATCTCTCCAAGCGATACACAAAAAGACTCATCCAATAAAAGGTCGAGAAATATAAAATATCAATTCCACTATCAACTAATACATGGTGTACATTATAATTATTAATATTCAAAGTCGCAACTATTGTATGCATGTGTAGGTACTAGATACAAGCACTATTTTCCTCAGAGAAGGTGATGATTTTCATGGTCTTACATCTCTTTGCAACTCTAGAAGCCTCAACTGGCTCTTAGTTGGTCTCATCCACCATGGCCTCACTTATCAAACCCATATCTAGGGCAAGCAAGCTCTTTTCTCTATTCTCCTAGTTGGGAGGCTATTTAGGAGGTTTATGCAGTGGCAGTGGTGGCAACTATTAAGGCCTTGATGGTGCAAGCACCTAGATCAGACAGCGGCTCCTCAACCCTCTATGGATCTCTGATTAGGGTTTTTAATCTTTTGGATCCTATAATAAGGCTTAAAGCCTGAATAATTTGCTTTCAAGTCACGTAATTAGTATCTAGTTGGTTTCAATTTTTGGTTTAGTCTTGTAATTTGGCCAATTTGGTCATGTTAGGTCAATTGGTCCTGTAATTAGCCAAGTTGGTTCACCAGCTCAAGTTAATTTGAAAATGCGCTCAAGCTAATTTGAAGATAGGTTCACAAGTGGGCAATCAAGTCAAGCCCAATTAAAGAAGAGTCAAGCCACCTCTCCTCCACACTAAGTAGGAGTGCCAACTAGAGTGCCACATCATTAGTGCCACATGGCATGGAAGGCACCACTCAGCTCATGAGGAGTGCCACATCATCAGTGCCACATGGCATTGGGAGGCCCACTTCACCAAGCTCCTTTAGGTGGCCAACTGGAGTGCCACATCATCAGTGCCACATGGCATGCACTTCACCAAGCTCCTTTGGGCGGCCAAGTCAAGATGAAAAACTCAAATTCAAATTCATGTTTGACTCCCATTAATCTCCCCTTGATCCAAGTAGACAATATCCACACAACACTCCCCATATCAAGCCTCCCCATGATCCAAGCCAACAACATCCTCACTCCACTCCACAAATCAAGCTACCAAGATCAAGCTTCATGAAAAGATTCAAAATTCAAAAGTTAGATGCCATGTTTCATGGAGGAGGAATTCAAAATTCAAATGGGCGCCCCTCGATTCATGAAGACAACATCCTTTCTTCACTCCCCAAATCAAGCTTTGTAACTCCCCTTTTCAAATTTTGAATGTAGACTTGGGTGCTTATAAAAGGACCCTAACTCTCTTGTAAGAATTTTAATGTTGATGAAATGAAAAAAAGAGGGAATTTCTTCTTCTGATTGCCCGTGTCTTCTAGACTAGGAACTCTGTGAGAGAGCGTCTTTGTCCTTCGGGACATAGAGGGGTGAAAGGTCTCGAGTTACCATCCTCCTTCGCAAGCCATCCAGTCATCTTCAAGCTTGGACACCCCCTGGAAACTCCATCTGGATGCCTAGCAAGAAGAGCCTCCTCGACCAACATTCTCAACCCATTCCCATCCCTTCATATTTGCTTATATCTTCTTCTTGATGTTTCCTAATCCTTCACTTGAGTGCTCGCAGGTCCTCCAGGTGCCGCAGACAACGGAGTTAGTCTTCCTTGCCTCCACGACCATGAACAGAAAGCCAACGAATCTGCAGGGTTAAAGGCTTGATCCTCCAGCCCGCATCCATGAAAGTGAGTGAACTTGGCATCGAGCACATCAAAATTTTTCAAGGTTTTCATCCCTAATCTCCTAAGTAGGTATTGATCTAGAGCTAAGTCCTACGGGGTTTCTCAATCCCGGGGTCCTTTCCTTATCTTTGTTTAGGGGCTATCTTGCATGCTAGAAAGTTCTTATCTTTATAGAATTTCTAGATCTGCTCTTTGCTTGTCTTCAGGAATCTTTAAATCCACTAAAACTTTAAAAAAATTAATAAGAAAAATCATTTGCATCATCTACCTCATCTTAGCATAGTTAGTCCCGCATCACTTGGAGGTGGCCATCACGGTGTCACTCTTCTCTAGAGAAACTGATTGAGCCTTCCCTCTTGAATGAAGTACTCGATATCATCTTGCAATTGTATGAATCCTCCGTATCATGCCCATGATCATGATGGTAATGGTAGTATTTATCCAAGTTATGACATCCAGGAAGAGATCGAAGTCTCCTAACTGGCGGCAACTGCTCCATGGCTTTTATTAGTATCTGCCTCCGAGGTGCATTCAAAGATGTGTAGTTGGTGTAATGCCTCGGGCATGAAAAGTCGCATCTCCTAGGTGGGGACCGTTTCTACTAGTTCCTCTATAAAGTCCTGGATAGACGATATGGTGGAATGACAATGTGGTGGACTATGGGATCTTTGCCAGTTTCTTCGATTACCTTGCTAGACAGGGGCCTGCATAGAACTCTCCAATTCCTAATCTACCTTAGTCTCGATAGGAATCAAATATGCATCGTATACCTCAGTATTAGCATACTTCTTTCCTTTGCTAGCATCTCAATGAAGCTTTTTGGATAGGTCTTCTCTAAGGAGAAGAGGAAGGCATTCTTTTGAAGTCTGCTCTTCAGGGCCATCATTGCCATGGACTAGTCCAAGTTGCACACCTCCAAAGTGCCTGCATTGAGTGGAAAAGATATGAAAGAATAATGCCCTGAAAGCTAATCATATTTCTTATATGACAGGAACATTTTTGTAAAATTCTCCCAACTCATGTATGATATTAATATAAGATATTTTTATTCATTATATTCTATGTCTTACACTTTGTTATTTTAAGATTATGATGAATCTCATAGATTAGGGCATTGGATTTAGAGTTATAATAAAGTTCATAACATTGAGACCTAAGATCTTATAAACCCTAATCTTGAATATTTCCAATCGAAGGACATCAATTCAAGGATCAATATTTCTAGAAAGACTGGCACATCCTATATATGCTCATGAAGAGAGTGGTAGGTCTCACGACCACTTTTGTAGGAACACTAATACAAGGATATGGATGCTCATTAGGGTATGAGTTCATTAAATTGATCCATCACGAAAATATCTTATGAAAGTTTTACTTGTTAAAAGATGATTCTCTTAGTGAAAGTTATGCAAGAAATCTGTGGACCTGAGATCACCATGGATCTTGTATATATGAATCTAGGTTTTGGTTCATACTTATTCATGACTTAGTCATGTACGGGTTGTTCATAGATATGGTGAATTATGTATGAAGGTTATGCGTAGGTCAACAAGGAATTGATCACTCCTAGTAAGAAGAGTATTTATCCCAATAATCTCATCAAATGATGACTCATGAAGTCTTTGATCAAAATAGGATAAAATTAGAAAAAAGTTTTGACCTTTCATCGGTTGAGTTTTTATTTATGATTTGAGATTTGAATGAATAAAATATGATGGTTTGATAATTTTCCATACCTATCACTTATTCGAGATAAAGAAAGATTAAATGATTGAATTGCATAGTAACTTGTCACTGAAAGGTATTTCGATAATTTTTACCAAATTTCTCATCTTTTGGATAGACATGATACATTGCTATATATCAATCATGTCTTATAGGTTTTCATGAATTAAATTGATTGAATTCATGAGTCAATTTGAAAAATGTTCAAATTGGCAGCAGGGTTAGCTCGATTTGACCTAATTTAATTAATTGATTTCTAATCAAACTAAATTGACATGAACCTAGAGATACTACTAGTTAGATGAAGAGTCCAAAGGGTCATACACATTAAGGAATTGATTAAGAAAGTTATTTATATTTTTATTAGGATCATAGGATGTTAATTGGCTAGCTAATTAACATACTAGCATATATAGGCTAGCCTAACTCCTAACCTAATTATAATAGATTTAAATATTTACTATTTTGACTAACTAATTTAAGTAGGGCTTAAATTGAGTTTAACCTTAAGTGAGATATCAAAATTAAGATTTTTCTTAAATTTATAGCCATTTCCATGCCTTGAACCAAGAGTCCCAAGGGCTCGGGACTCTTGGTGCCAATATTGGGATGCACACAAAATAAGGGGCGTAGAAGGACCAAGAATCCTTTTACAAATAAATCACTTTTTGTTAATAAACCTTAGCCCCTTTCCTCTCTCATCCATGCCCATTTGGACTAGATTTGATCGATCAAATAGAAAAATTATGGACGTGATTTCATGTGCGCGCATGAAGGGATGTGATACTTGGAATATATGGCACATGGGATAGACTAGAGTCCTTCTACTTATCAATCATCTTTTCTAGATAAGCCTCTCTAGTTTATATTTTTATTGGGGTGTTTGACTAAGTCTTTTGTTTTTAAATTAAAGGCTAATTATTAGATTTTTTTTTAAGAGTTGTGATAAGCAACTCTTGGTGCAAAATATTTATGAAACAATATATATTTCACTAGTTCCTTTCTACCTAGAGACTCCTTCTGCTTGAAGGGTCTTATATGATATGTTAAATATTAGATTAAGGGCTAATGAAAGAGTGATTTTAAGAGCCTCCTCTCTTCCTATTTAAAAATCTGGGTGATTAAAACAAAATCATCCGAAGTTTTGATGACAACTCTCTTCCTTCCCTTGTCAGGACAAGTCTGTCATTATAAGACAAGTACTTAGGAAGAGAAATAAAAAAGATAATAAGATAGTAAGAAAATTTTTTAAGAGATTTTGAAGTGCTCTTTGAAAAGAAAAAGATTCTATAAGGAAGGAAAAGCTATCAAAGGAAAAAAGGCTACTGGGAGGAGTTTCTAGTCAAGCAAGCAAGAAATAGGAATGCTTCCTTGATCTAGTTTCTATGTGGATCACCTTTGGAGGGCATAAACTTGTATGCCTTGTTTGGATATTAGCATAACAAGTATTCTTCTATATCCTAATACATTGTCTTGTTAGTTGATGTAATCAAGGGATCCTGGGTCTATGGTCTCGGTTGACTAGGATTTCAAGGTTTAAAAATTTTAAAATTCAATCTTTTGCTATGCAGCAAAAATCCAACAATGGTATTATAGCCACCTTGATTCATTCAATTAATAGTTAATTAAATGTTTGAATGATTATATGCTATCTAATTATATCTACCATAATAGTTGTAGCATATATTGGTTGATGTATGCCACTAATTTGGTATTTCACTTAAACCCTAATCGACATAGAGATAAATTTAGATTATTTACTCATCATTCTAAAATAAGGTTATCCTAAGATAGTGGTGGACTTTTGCTATGTTGTAAGGTTGTCCTAGAATGATGACACACTTTGCACATATGATATTGTGGTGTAATATGTATGTTAGATAGTTTGTAGTATTAGGATGTGCATGAGACCATGAAAGTCCTATTTAAAAATCATATTTAGTCGTAGTATTATAAAATCATAATACAAATCCATTTAGGATTTGATTGATTAATTGGTATCTAAGAAACTAGTTCTAGGAAGGTAAAGAGAACATGATTTTTAAAAAGTTTCATTACTTATCTGGCCAAATTTTTGGTATCTAAGGCAAGCGCTGGAGGCCTCCCACCTCTATGCCACTTACCTGGCCAATTTAATTGATTTAGACCTTGAATTAAAAAATTCTAATTGATTAAAACACTTTCATGCTAAGCCAAATTTATGTCAAAAACTATAGTACGTTTGTTGTGTAACACAAGGCTTACTCTAGGGTTTGATGTGAAATTTGTCTTGATGCATCTAATGCTTTATAGCATGATTAATGGTGTTGCTTTGTAACACAAGGAAAACATTATTCAAACATGACTATACGGAAAACAAGGGTCTGACTAAACTAAGATATTATAATTTGTTATGTAACATAAGGCTATAAGTGTCTTAGAGGCAGCTATCATGTTGAGAGTTGCATGGGTTACAATTGAAAAAAAAAATTCTATCCTTAAACTTATAAATGTTTATTGTATGACACAAGGTATTTATGAGGAATTGGGATCTCAACCATACTAAAGAAACCCTGTCAGGATTTCTAGTTACCATAGGTAAGGGCTATGGTATTTATAGAAAAATAGTGAGAGACAATTAGATTGATAAGTTCTTATCTAGTTGTGTATATCATCTTGAGTGGTCTACTTATACATTATTCTTTATTTTATGTTGATTAATATTATGACTTTTACTTTGTTATTATGGGGTATTTTAAATGACAATAAATTGATCGATCCCAATTATGTAGATTTGTTAAGGAACCTGAGAATTGTCTTACATTCTTGATTCTTCTGATCCAAATCAGATCAGAGAGGATGCTATGGAGGAAAGGACCATATATAAAACATAGTAGAATGACAAGTTAACTATCAAGTGCATTATGTTAGCCTTTATGAGCAATAAATTACAAAGACAACATGAAGAAATGGAATCTCAATCCATACTGCTCAATCTTAAAGAGCTTTATGGAGAGCAAAATAAGGCTACCCGATACAAAATATCAAAATAGTAATTCCGAGCATGTATGAATGAAGGCTCATCCATTCAAGTCTATATATTAAAGATGATTGACATAATCACTCAATTAGGTTAATTAGGGTTTGTTATGGATGGAGAGCTTAATCAGGCTTGATCCTGAAATCACTCCCTGATTTCTTTTCTTAGTTTGTCATGAATTATCATATGAACATACTAAACATTTTATTACCTGAGTTGCTTAACATGCTTAAGATAGCTGAGAGCCATTTTAAGGGACATAAGGCTCACCTTCTAATTGATGGACAGAAGAAAACAATAATGAAAAAGGGTTTAAAGAAAAAGTGGAATCCTAAGAAAAGCATCTAGAAAAGGAAGAAGGCAAAGAAGTCCTCTACTGATAGAACCTATTTTCACTATGTCAAGCAGGGACACTAAAGAAGAACTACAAGTCATATCTTGCTAGTCTGAAGTCTGATACTGGTGGAATATCAAAAAGTTTGTACATGAAATAAACTAACTTGTCATTGAATACTTCGGCTTCTGATTCATGGGTATTGGATACTGCATATAGGTCTTATATATACCAATCTTTGCAAGGACTTCATAGAATTAGGAGCTTGAAGAAGGTGACTTCAAGCTTTATGGTGTGAATGGGGAAGCCATTCAAGTGGAAGCTATGGGTACTTATCTATTATTATTGCCTTTGAACAAAATCTTAGAATTGAAAAATTGTTACTTGTTGGTTCTCCGAACAGGATCACTGCAAGCATGTCAGGGTTCAAAGCTTGACGCAGCGAAAGATAACATATAAAATAATTTTATATCTAAGTATGTAGTTTACAAATAAATCTAATTTATTTATAATAAATTCTTAAACATGCTAGAATTAATTGAATATAATTCAGATCTGAATATAAAATTATTTTGAATGAGAAATATATACCTGGATCGCTATCATGGCTTGCTTTAAAAACTATGCCGATCCGGATCTAAATCGAATACAAGATTCTTGGGGTTTTGCTCGAGCCACGCAATCACCTGGCCTCTGCTGGTATCCATATGGAGCTCGTGTAACCAAATAATAGAGAGCACCAGACTGCTAGATCCTTGCAGCCCTTTCCTCTTTCAGCAAATCAGGACTTTTCTTCTTCTTGAACGACTTCTATCTTGTGAATCAGAGTGACAAGATCTTGGACTTCTCTCTCTTTTGATTTTTTCTTTTGATCTCTCTTTTCTCTTTTTTCTTTTTTTTTCATTTTTCTTAGATTTTGAAAACCTTCTCTAAGGTTTTTGGGTGAAAAGAAAGGTAAAGAAGAAGAGGAATAACAATACTATATGTTATGATTATTTTCTCCTCACCAATACGCTCCTTAAATAACCCATGCCTAATAATAGAGTCCAGCCACTTATTATTCCGAGATTATTATGGATCTTAATCAGGATTAGGATAAGATAGAGTCCTAATTAAATCCATAATCTATTAGATAGAGTTTTGGTGGAGAAGGTTACTTAACGCAAAAGGACTCTTCCTTCATATTTGTGCCATAAAGTTTTCATGCGAAAATCCTCCATGCCTCAAGTGTTTTGCACCACAATTTTTTTTTTGCTGGACTAAGGTGGGTCCCTTCTAGATTAACATTAGATAAAAGTCCTCAATTAATCCATATTCTATGGGATAGAGTTTGGGATGAATTAAGAGTCCCAAAATAGAAGGACTCTTCTCTTCTTGCACCAACTTATTCCTTGCAGCACAAAATATTGCACCATTCTCATTTTTGCCATGTGGAGAGGAGAGAGAGAGTCCCATTCAAATGGGACTCTAAGTTATAGGTCCAATTAAAGTGATTTGACAATCAAATCAAAGTTAATTTCAAGTCGATCGAACTTATTTCGAAAAGGCTATTAACCTAATTTACTTAGGATTAGTTAACCGAGTCAAATTCAAATAACTAACCCAATTAGAATCAAATTAATTAAATTAAATTTGATTTAATTCAATTAATGATTGATCCTTAATTTAATTAGGTCAAATATAAATTATAACACTTACAATTAGGTCCAAATGTACTAAAA
Source organism: Areca catechu (assembly GCA_021397845.1). Classification (NCBI taxonomy): domain Eukaryota; kingdom Viridiplantae; phylum Streptophyta; class Magnoliopsida; order Arecales; family Arecaceae; genus Areca; species Areca catechu. Next base: position 62,452,980 of record CM038042.1, read on the forward strand.
TTAGCGGGTGCCAAATTTTGCAACATTTTGATTTGCTGATTGGTTAGTTGAGATCCTAATGTGTGTGATACCTCAGGTCCTATCCTGTCTGGTAATGAGATATGCTATAATCTCTATTATACATCATCAAAACTCCTTTCGATGGGCTGAAACAATTTCAACTCAACCCTAATTAGGATCATCGATCCATAAACGATCTTAATGGGCTCTCATAATCTACCAGTGACATCTAGCAGTATGTAGTGGCAACCCAGTAAGATAAGATTGGAACCCCTAGGTATAGTTATCATGTGATTCGATTCCTATATCAAAAATCCCGACATGATGCAGGTCACAGAAACTCGTCAAACCCATTAGTCATATGCTTTACTTAATCGACTCGAGTCTAAATGTGATACTAATGAAAATACCTTTGCATTATCACTCTGCTATGGCCATAGACTTATGGACTCAGTCTCACTAAGATGCATAGGATTATTCCTTACTACTAAGGCTGATAGATCCCTACAAGTGTGCACAATACTCCAACAATAAACTTGCTACAGTCAACGAACATCATAAGGTCACGAATGGATAGAAACCATGTTTATGTGCTGTCAAACTACAACAACCTTACTGTGAGTAGTTGAGACACCCTAGGTCAAAGAACTATTCACAAAACTATAGCATCAGGAAGTTATTGACGAGTGAGTAGTTATCCATAAAACTTCCTATACTTGGTCATGCTCAACCGTTGATCTCTATCAACTACCTACACTATCACTCCAGTATCACCACGCTGTAGATCAGAGACTCATCTATCCATAAAGGAAAGTGATTTGTACATCGATCTTAATGGATCAATCACCGTCTTCGTGATGTTCCAATGATCGGGAGCTTTTAGGAGTTAACCTATAAAGACACATGCCTCGGATTCTCAACTCTTGAGAATTGTGTCATTGCCCATTAACTCCAAGGATGATTCATAGACACACCAATATGAATGAAGTAAGTGCTCTTTTTATTAATGAGAAAAATTAAGTTCAAAATTCTTGCCTTAGAAATATAATGTGTCAAACCAACTTGGCTTTTATGGTATACATCTAACAATTTCCAACTTGCACTAAAGCCAATTGGCTACATATCTATGTCCCATCTGCTCAAGGTGGGCTTTGATCTTTTGCTAGCTCAATGGCTTGGTCAGTGGGTCTACCACATTGTCCGCAAAGTCTACTCTTCGTACCTTGACATACTTTTTCTTGAGGTAGTCGTGTATTATATGAAACCGTTGCTCAATATGCTTAGACTTCTGGTGAGACCTGGGCTCCTTCGCAAGAGCTATTGTACTATTATTGTCACAATATATGGGGATGGCATCAAATGGCATCACTCTGAGCTCCACAATAAACTTTTTGTACCAGAAGGTTTCTTTTGCAGCTTCTGAGGCAGCGATGTACTCTAATTCTATTGTTGAATTAGCTATAATAGGCTTCTTGGAACTTTTCTAGTAGTTGCTCCACCATTGCCAAAAAACACAGACCCTGATGTAGACCTTCTATCATCAGGATCAGACAAGAAGTCTGAATCTGTATATCCCTTTACCCGTAATTCTGAATTCCCTCTAAAGACTAAGAACAAATCTTTAGTCCTTCTCAAGTACTTAAGAATGTTCTTCACAGCTATCCAATACTCTTCACCTAGATTCGATTAATACTTGCTCGTGGTACTCACGGCAAGGGCAATATTAGGTCGAGTATACAACATGGCATATATAAGGCTTCTAATTGCCGAAGCATATGGGATCTTGCTCATGCATTGAATATCTTTAGGTATGTTAGGACACATTTTCTTGGAGAGATTAATGCCATGCCGAAGAGATAAAAATCTTCTTCTAGAGTTCTCCATGCTAAACCTTTTTAGCACTTCCTCTATGTACATTTTTTAAAAGGCCAAGCATCCGATTATATCTATCTTTATAGACCTTAATCCCCAAAATATAAGATGCTTCACCTAAGTCTTTCATAGAAAATTCCATAGATAACCAACTTTTGACTGAGTCTACATGGGAATATCATTCCCAATAAGGAGGATGTTATCCATGTACAATACGAGAAATGTCACTGCCCTTCTATTGGCCTTTCTGTAAACACATGGCTCATCCTCATTCTTGATGAAATCAAATGATTTGATTACATCATTAAAATGAGTATTCCAACTTTGAGAAGCTTACTTCAATCCTTAGATTGATCTATGCAGCTTGCAAACTTTTTGATCTACATCACTAGAAGTGAAACCCAAAGGCCGCTCCATATGGATATCTTCATCAAGATATCCATTTAGGAATGCAATTTTCATATTCATCTACCATATCTTACAATCATGATATGCTGCAATCGCAAGCATTGTATGGATGGAATTCAGCATAGCTACTGGTGAAAAGGTATCATGATAGTCAATGCCTTCATGTTGACTATACCCTTTTGCCACAAACATAGCTTTAAAGGTCTCTACCTTACCATCTGTACCTATCTTCTTTTTGTAGATCCATTTATATCCAATGGGTATAGTAGCCTTTGGTGGATCCACCAAGGACCATACTTGGTTTGAATGCATTGATTCAATTTCTGACTTCATAGCATTAAACCATTTCTCGGAGTTGAAGTCTGACATTGCCTCATCATAAGTCTTAGGATCAACCAATTGATCCTTGTCCCCTACTAGGAATATTTCCTTTATATCCTCTATAAGCATACCTAAGTACCTTTTAGGAGGATTGGAGACTCTAGTAGACCTACAAGGTGGAAGAGCATTTATCTCAATTGGTTGACTGGGTTTGATCTGATCTCTAGCTGGCTACTCTTCAGAAACTTTCTCATCGAGCTTAATTAGCCTCCCACTACCACCTTCCTAAATAAACTGTTTCTCCAGGAATGTGGCATGCTTGCTTACAATCACATTATGATCTTTTGGAAGGTAAAAGTAGTATCTCAAGGTTTCTTTAGGATATCCTATGAACCGAGCTTTCATAGATCTAGATTCCAACTTATCTGTCATTAGTCTTTTGACATAGGTTGGACATCCCCAAATCTTGAAATGAGCAAGACTTGGTTTCTTACCATGCCATATCTCATATGATATGGTAGGAATGGATTTAGATGGAACCTTATTTAAAATTTAAATTGAAGTTTGTAGGGCATATCCCCAAAGAAATAATGGCAAGTTAGTGAAGCTCATCATGGATCAGACCATATCTAATAGGGTCCTATTTTTTCTCTCAGACACCTCGTTGAGCTGAGGCATACCAGGTAGAATCCATTGTGAGACTATGCCATTGTCCTTAAGCTAACCTAAAAATTCTCAACTAAGATATTCACCTCCTCGATCTGATCGAAGAACCTTAAGGGTTTTACCTATTTATTTTTCTACCTCATATTTGAATTCCTTGAACTTTTCAAAAGCTTTAGATTTGTGCCTCATAAGAAACACATAACCATACCACGAACAATCATCAGTATAAGTTATGAAGTAGTAAAAACCATCCCTGAACTACACATCAAATGGGCCACACACAACAGTGTGTACCAAGGCAAGCAATTCTGTGGCCCTCTCCCGATGTCCTATAAAGGGTAACTTGGTCATTTTTCCTTGAAAACATGACTCACAAAGTGGATATGATTCAGAATTGACTGAATCTAGGATCCCATCCCTTTCCAGTTTGTTAATCCTATCCTCTCCAATATGACCGAGCCTAAGATGCCACATATATATTTTGTTTAGGTTATCCCTAGTGCATTTATGTCCTATGGCATTCATATTAATTTGCTCGTTAATATTCATAGATGCATCAGCATGCAAATGATAGAGACTGTCAATTAGAATAGCTTTTGCAATCAATTTATTACTCAAATAAATATTACAAAAGTATTTTTAGAATATAAATTCAAATCCTTCCTGTGCTAGCATAGAGATAGTAATCAAATTTTTACTAGCTACAGGAACAAAATAACAGTCACTAAGTACTAATCTAAATCCTAAAGTTAATGCCAGAGAATATGATCCAACGGCTTGTGCAATAAATTTTGCTCTATTTCCGATACGTAGGACCATCTCACCTTCTCTCAGCATTCTACTTCTTTCCAAACCCTACATTGAAGTACATATATGAGCACTAGAGCCAGAGTTCAAAACCCAACTAGAAGTAGATGAAACCGTTAGGTTAGATTCAATAGCGAGTATGGACTTACCTTCAGAAGGTGCATCTGCCTTTTATTTCTTTAAGCTTTCTAGGTAGAGTGGACAATTTCTTCTCTAGTGGCCATCTGTATTGCAGTGAAAATATTTTCTTTTACTGACCTTGGCTTTCTTGGGAGTGTCCTTCTTCTTTTGCTTGTTTTCCTTTTTCTACTTCTTTGTAGGTTTTTTCTTCTTCCAAGTAGACTTTCTTTTGGAGGAAGCCTGCTCCACAGAGAAAACAGAGCCCCTTGAACTCTTCAAGGTCCCCTCATTGCTTACCAATATGTTTAATAATTCAAGTAGGATGTAATTCAACTTGTTCATATTATAGTTCATAACGAACTAAGCATATGAACTAGTCAAGGACTAGAGGATCAAATCTACCTAAAGCTCCTTTTGAATAGAAATTCCCAACTTCTCAAGCTATTCTATGTCCTTGATCATTGTCAAACAATGATCATGGATAGACTGCCCTTCATGCATCTTGTTGTTGAAAAGCCTTTTCGATACCTCGAAGCGTGCTATACGACTTTGTTCACCATACAACTCTTGCAGGTGAGTCAAAATTGATTTAGTAGTTGGCATGTCCTCATGTTGGCTCTGCAATTGATTTGATATTGAGGCCATCCATTTTTCCAATGCAGTCATTGGACGGGCATTTGGATGGTCAGGTAAAATAGGGGGTTCCTAGTCAAGCACATAGCCCAACTTCTTAAAACTCAAAACAATTTTGACGTTCCTTAACTTGTCTTTGAAATTAAGGCCTACAAGTCGATTTGTCTCTAAAATACAGGCTAAGGGATTTGAAGCAGACATAGTTAACTACAAGAGTAGAAGATTCTAATTAGATGCTTTATACTTAATTATAAAAATTGTTCTAGAGTCTTTAAGAAAAAATTTTAGAACTCCCACTATTTTCTTGGATCTCTTACACTCTCCCGTGGAGATGTGAAAACCCTAACGTGACTCTAGGTTTCTAGTGGGTGCTACGGTCCCATCGATGTGCGGCACCTCACTATGCCCGATTATTGGTAACATGCTACACCAATAAGTGGACAATCCTTGTCCAATGTATCTAATACAAGTTGTAGCAACATGGTCTCTAAATCATAGAGCCTCAATGTGACCATTTATTGGCCCAATCATTAGTCAAGTTAGATCCACCATTATGCTAGACAAAGCCATCATTGAGACCCTCAACGTGATCAGTTATTGGGCCCAACCCCATCAGTACCTAGCTACTTCTCATGCTTAATAGGGTGGTTGTGTCTTCCCGATGCAACTGAACCACTATAACCAACCCAGAATAATCAACACCAATAAAACACCTGCACACCTACAATGATGGAAGACTTTAGACTTAATATTTATGGGGAGATTAGGTTCAGGTCCCTTCTAAATTGATCAACCAAATTATGTTTGACCAATTAGATTAAGTCAGCACAATTTCATGTCTGACTTAAAATAGCTGGCATGGGTGAACTCAGATCAAAAGTGACCCTTTTGAAAACTTAATCAACCAAATTGGCCAGGTTAGTGTGATGCATGGGAGGGTTCTGCCATATACCCTTTTTTCGCCAATCGAGTTGAGTTGGTTAGGAAAGAGTTAGCCCTAATTAAAAACTTTGATGGAAAATTTTCTTAGACACCGATTGGTTGATAAGATTCAAGTAGGTCAATCTAGTGATTTGAGCTCATTACTGAGCCAAATTAGGTCTTAACTTATCGATTTACAATTATGAATCGATCTGACCATACTACATCTAAAATTAATTTTGAGCATACTTGACCTAACCCTAATCATCATTTCATTAGGTTTAGTCACTTGCTCAAAATAGAATTAGGGTTACTAGTTGATCTAATCAAGCCCTAATTACGCAGCCCAATCTCTAGACCTAATTTGGTTAACCCAAATCCTTATACACCTAATTTAATTATCTAATTTCAAATAAATTTTAAATTAGGTTCAAGTGCATGATATTTAATAGCTTATGATCTTGAATCAAATTTAAGATCTAAACCTAATTTGGTACATCATATACATCAACATTTTAGATCATATGATTAAACTACATCTAATGTAATTAACTAGATCTAAATAATACTTAATAAAACATCACATATGTACTTAAGATCATAAATAGATCAAAATCCTTTTGAAAACTTTTTTTCAAAACAGGTTTGCATCAAAGTAGGACAACCTTTGCACCATAGGGGATAAACCATATAGCAGGACAACCTTATTTATTCACTTTGTGCAACCTTTGATCAATTAATTTTTAGATCATGATATAAATTAACAATTAATTCATAACAATTAATTTTAGATCTAAAAGTTATGATTTTAAATTTTGAAAATAATTTTCAAAACAAATCAAATCTATGCTAGAACAACCTTATAATCAGTATAGATTTGATGAAATCATAATCTAACTTTCAGATCTAAATATGTTTCAGATCTGATCCTAATCCATGCATGTTAAAGAAAGGGACAACCATGGCTCTGATACCATTGTTGGTTCTCTGAACAGGATCGCTGTAAGCAAGTCAGGGTTCAAAGCCTGACGCAGCGGAAGATAACATATAAAATAGTTTTATATCTAAGCATGCAGTTTATAAATAAATCTAATTTATTTATAATAAATTCTTAAACATGCTAGAATTGATTGAATATAATTTAGATCTGAATATAAAATTATTTTGAATGAGAAATACATACTTGGGTCGTTATCCTGGCTTGCTTTAAAATTGTGTTTGTGTCGATCCGAATCTGAACCAAATACCGGATTCTCGAGGTTTTGCTCGAGCCGTGCAATCACCCGACCTCTACTGGTATCCACACGGAGCTTCTGTAACTGAATTGAAGAGAGCACCAGATTGCTAGATCCTTGCAGCCCTCTCCTCTTTCAGCAAATTAGGACCTTTCTTTTTCTTGAGCGGCTTCTATCTTGTGAATCGGAGTTACAAGATCTTGGACCTCTGTTTCTTTTGATTTTCTCTTTTAATCTTTTTTTCTCTCTTTTCTTTTTTTTTTTTTTTTTTCAGATTTTGAAGACCTTCTCTAAGGTTTTTGGGTGAAAAGAAAGGTAAAGAAGAGGAATAACAATACTATATGTTATGATTATTTTCTCCTCATCAATACGCTCCTTAAATAACCCATGCCTAATAATAGAGTTCAGCCACTTATTATTCCAAGATTATTATGGATCTTAATCAGGATTAGAATAAGAGAGAGTCCTAATTAAATCCATAATCTATTAGATAGAGTTTTGGTTGAGAAGGTTACTTAATGCAGAAGGACTCTTCCTTCATATTTGTGCCAAAAAGTTTTCACGCGAAAATCCTCCATGCCTTAAGTGTTTTGTGCCACATTTTTTTTTTGCTGGATTAAGGTGGGTCCCATCTAGATTAACATTAGATAAAAGTCCTAAATTAATCCATATTCTATGGGATAGAGTTTGGGATGAATTAAGAGTCCCAAAATTGAAGGACTCTTCTCTTCTTGCACCAACTTATTCCTTGCCACACAAAATATTGCACCATTTTCATTTTTGGCATGTAGAGAGGAGAGAGAGAGTCCCAATCAAGTGGGATTCTGAGTTATAGGTCCATTTAATGTGATTTGACAGTCAAATAGAAGCCAATTTCAAGCTCGATCAAACCTATTTCAAAAAGGCTATTGACCTAATTCAATTAGGATTAGTTAACCATGTCAAATTCAAATAACTAACCCAATTAGAATAAAATTAATTAAATTAAATCAAATTTAACTCAATTAATGACTGATCCTTAATTTAATTAGGTCAAATATAAATTATAACACTTATAATTAGGTCCAATGTACTAAAATTGGCAGGTGCCAAATTTAGCAACATTTTGATTTGCTGATTGGTTAGTTGAGCTCCTAATGCATGTGATCCCTCAGGTCCTACCCTGTCCGATAATAAGATATGCTATAATCTCTATTATATATCATTGAAACTCCTTTCAATTGGTTGAAACAATTTCAACTCAATCCTAATTAGGATCGTCGATCCGTAAATGATCCTAATGGGCTCTCATAATCCACCAATGACACCTAGAAGTATATAGTGGCAACCTAGCAGAATAAGATTAGAATCCCTAGTGTAGTTACCGTGTGATTTGGTTCCTCTATCAAAAATCTCGACATGATGCAGATCACAGAAACTCGTCAAACCCATTAGTCATATGCTTAACTTAATCGACTAGAGTTCAAATATGATACTAATGAAAACACCTTTTCATTATCACTCTGCTATGGCTATATACTTATAGACTTAGTCTCACTAAGATGCATAGGATTATTCCTTACTACTAAGGCTGATAGATCCCTACAAGTGTGCACCCTACTCCAACAATAAATTTATTATAGTCAACGAACACCGCAAAGTCCCAAATGGATAGGAACCATGTTTATGTGCTGTCAAACTACAGCAACCTTACTGTGAGTAGATAAGACACCCTAGGTCAAAGAACTATTCACACAACTACAGCATCAAAAAGTTATTGATGAGTGAGTAGTCATCCATATAACTTCCTATACTTGGTCATGCTCAGTACCGTTGATCTCTATCAACTACCTACACTCTCACTCCAGTGTCACCATACTGTAGATTAGAGACTCATCTATTCTTAAAGGGAAGTAATTTGTGCACCGATCTTAATAGATCAATCACCATCCTTGTGATGTTCCAATGTTTGAAAGCTTTTAGGAGTTAACCTTTGAAGACACATGCCTCAGATTCTCAACTCTTGAGAATATGTGCCATTGCCCATTAACTCCATGGACAATTCATAGACACACCAATATGAATGAAGTAAATACCATTTTTATTAATAAGAAAAATTAAGTACAAATTCATGCCCTAGAAATATAATGTGTCAAACTAACTTGACTTTTAGGGCATACATCTAACATTACTATGTTCCAAATATTATTAAAAATATTATATCAATACCCTTGTTATTACAATAAGGTTTTAAAATTAAAACAAAAAGCAATGGATGCTCTATTTTTCATTCTAATAATTTTTTTAGAAGTTTATTTATTAATGGTTTTTTAGTTATTTCACTCATTGATAAAATTTTACTTGTTAAAAATAAGAAAAGAGAGAAGATATTAATGTCACTTTTCTCTGGCATTACCGATTAGGTCATATTAGTGAGTCTAGGATAAACAAGTTATACAAAGATAAATTCGTTGATACTTATGATTATCAATTATTAAGAACTTGTGAGTCATATCTCATGGGTAAAATGACCAAATGTCCATTTATTAGTCATGGAAATAAGGCAACTAAGTTATTAGGGCTAATACATATAGATGTATGTGGATCTATATCAACTCAAGCAAGAGGAGGATACTCTTATTTTATCATCTTTATTGATGATTTATCTAGGTTTGGATATATGTATCTTATGAAACATAAATTTGAAGCCTTTGATAAATTTAAAGAGTATCAAAGTATGGTTGAGAAGCAAACTAGAAAAGTATTAAAATCCTTCAATCAAATCAAGGAGGAGAATACTTATCTAGTAAATTCTTAATCATCTTAAAGATAAAAGCATTCTCTCAGAATGGACACCTCTATATATACTACAATTAAATGGTGTAGTAGAAATGAGGAATCATACCTTGTTAGACATGGTAAGGTCCATGATGAACTTCACTAATCTTCCTGTATCCTTTTAGGGTTATGCCCTAGAGACTGATACTTATATACTAAATAAAGTACCATCAAATCAGTAACTAGCACTCCATATGAATTAGGAAAGGCAAAATACTAAGTTTTAAATATCTTAAGATTTTGGATAGCCCGGCTTATGTTAAAAATGTGTTTGGACATAAACTAAGTGCTAGGACTAATAAATGTAGGTTCATCAGTTATCCTTAAGAGGATATTCGATACCTCTTTTATCATCCTACCGAATAAAAAAAATTTTTAGTAGGCATGATACTTTCTTGGAAAAGGATTTTATCCAAAAAAGAGATAGTGGGAGGATAATTGAACTTAGTGAAGTTCAAGATCAACAACCTACTCTTATAGAGAATTAACCTCAAATTCTTCAACCATAAGTACCTATTAATCAGGTACAACCATAACACACACCTCCTCTTCGTAGGTCAAAGAGAGTACTGAATGCACCACCTAGATATGGCTTTGTCATTGATAATGAAGCTAGCATCATTCAAGATGATGATTTTTTTATCTATATGGAAGCTGTCAAGAGAAAAGTTTGTGACAAATGGCTTAATACCATGAAATCTGAAATGAACTCCATATATTCCAACCAGATCTAGACCTTGGTTAATCCACCTAAGGGTGTAAATCCAATAGGATGCAAATGAGTCTTCAAAAGGAAGATTGGAGCAAATGGCCAAGTGGAAACCTACAAGGCTAGGCTAGTGCTAAAAGGTTTCAAACAAAGATATGAAATTAACTATAATGAAACATTTTTGCCAGTAGTTATGCGCAAGTCCATTAGAATTTTGCTTGCTATTGCTGCATACTACGATTATGAAAATAGCAAATGGATGTAAAGACTACGTTCCTTAATGGGTATCTCAAGAAACAAGTCTATATGTCATGTTTATCTCAAGTGGGAGACCAAACAAAATATGCAAGCTTAAGAAATCTATTTATGGGTTAAAGCTAGCATCAAGGAGTTGGAACAGCTACTTTGACGAAACAATAAAAAAAAATTGGTTTCATAAAAAATGTGGATGAACCATGTATATATAAAAAGATAAGTGGGAGCACTATTGTCTTCTTAATATTATATGTTGATGACATACTTATCATTGGGAATAATATTCTAATATTGCATGATCAAAGCTTGGCTATCTAAACAGTTTTCTATAAAGGATTTGAGAGAAGTATCCTATATACTAGGTATAAAGATCTATAAAGATAAATCAAAGAGGATGCTCGACTTATCCCAATCCAAGTATATTGACTTAATATTGAAAAGATTCAATATAAAGAAGAGTAAAAGGGGCTACTTGTCCATAAGTCAAGTTATACATCTTTTTAAAAAGATGTCTCCTAAGATACCTAAAGAGAGACAAAGAATGAGTAAGATTCCTTATACTTCAGCTATAGGATCAATCATGCATGCCATGTTATGTACTGGGCCTAATGTTGCTTATGCCTTGGGCATAGCAAGCAGATTCCAGGTTGATCTAGGGGATGATCATTAGAAAGCTATGAAGAAAATTCTTAAGCATCTTAAAAGGACTAAAAATTTTTTTCTAATATATGGAGATTCAGATTTAAAATTAGATTGCTATACTGACTCTAGTTTTAATCAGATCTAGATGATAGTAAATCTATATCAGGATTTGTATGGAGTAGTGAGTTAGAAATGTTGAACCCTTGAATGATTTTGATGATAACAAAATATTGGAGCATGCACTTATGTTACTAACTACTTTTCAAGTGCTTTACAAGGTTTTGTAGGATGATTTCATTGCTAAATACAGTGCCTACAATCTTATTATATGTCATGAGTTATGTTGTAAATGTGTCATGTAAAGAAGAGCCCAAAGAAAAATTAAAGAAATATTCTCTAAAATGGGTTACTTCTAAGTGATTTCAAGCTTAAATTCCTTAGAATCAATTATTAGTTGAGTTCGGAAGAATTTTGAATGATAAAATGCTGCTGGATAAAATTTGGAGAAGAAACAAAAGCTTCACTGAAAAACTCATCCAAGCCGACTTGAGTAAAGGGAGCCAACTCTAGTTCATGGCACACATGAAGGATACTCGCATGCAGAAATTCGAGCGACTCATAGGAACCCGAGCAGACTCATCCAGTGCATTATTTCCTGAATCAAACAAGTGAGCCGACCCGAAAGGAGTCCGAGCCGACTCATCCATTTAGTCAGGGATCCGAGTCGACCCTTCAAAGATCCGAGTCGACTTCTCTAGAGTACAGTTTTGAAGACCTGTGAATCCAAGCCAACTTGAACTAAGGCGAGCCAACTCATCCAGAGTAAGGAATCAAGAATATTATGAAACTGAGCCAACCCGAATGAGGCGAGGTGACTCGACCATAACTTCTTTAAGAATCCCAAGCCAACTCGAGAGATCCGAGCTGACTCGAAGTTTAATTCCAAGCAGGTAATGGTAGTTCCTAGAACTTCATTTTTGAATTTGAAAAGTACTCCAACATCAAATATCACATCCCAACGATCTACAATGACATATCTACCTGAGAAGAGTACAAGACTCTATAAAAGAAGGATTGGGACCACTTTTGAATAAGCTAATACTTAGTTGAACATTAAATGAGCTTGTGAGCAAGAGAGGACTAGAGAGCATTCAAGTCAGTCTTTAAGTCTTCACCAACTCCATTCAGAAGCTTGAAAGCATACATTGAAGAAGTTGAAGAAGCCACTGAAGAGCATTAACGCAAATTAAAAAGGCTTCTCTCGAGTTACATCGGCAACCATCAAACAACATCAGTTTGTCATTTTATTGCTTATTTTCTTTAACTCTTTTGTGAGTTTGGGGGTAATTGCTGAGCCCGGGTTAAAAAAACAAGTAAGTTCTTGGTTAGCCTATTTAAAACCAAGTGTTGGTTCTTGGTGATCCTGTTCAAACCAAGTTGGGTTCTTAGTGATCCTGTGTAAAACCAAGAGTTGGATTTTTGGTGAGCCCGGTTGAAAAACCAAGTGGGTTTGGATTGTGAGCTTGGTAAAATAATTTGATTGTATTCCGGTAGTGAATATAGTGAAAATCCCAAGTGGTATCTTGGGTAGTGGACATAGGAGCAAGGGTACTCCGAACCACTATAAATCTGTTATGTTTGTATTATGCTATTTCTGTTTGGTTTACTTCTGCTGTTAATTATGGAAACAAGCACCTACCACTAAAGTAGATTTAAAAGAGCACATATCTGATCAATTTTAAAATTCCTAATTCACCCTCCTTGGGAAAGCCACTTGGGTAACAACTGGTATCAGAGTAGTGTCTCTGAATTTAATTAGAGTAAAGATTGATGGCTCATCCTATGAGACTATTTTAGTCGAAGGCCAATCTACTAATAGACCTCCACTGTTCACTGGCATGAATTATTCATAGTGGAAAGCTAGAATTAAGATTACATTCAAGCTATGATTTCAGTTATGGAAGGTCATCTTATGGGTCCAAAATATCCATGATTAAAATTGGGCGTGGATGTCCAAAATCTAAAGAGATTGGGATGAACATGACATGAAAATGGGAGAATTGAATGCCAAAGCCATGAACTTACTATATTGTGCTTTGGATGCAAACAAGTTCACCGAAATTTCTATTTACTCATCTGCAAAAGAAATCTGGGATAACTCGAAGTGACCCACGAAGGAACTTCCCAAGTGAAGACCTCCAAAATTAATCTTCTAGTACATAGCTAAGAATTATTAAGATGAAACAAACTGAAACTATCTCTGTCATGTTTTCATGATTTATAGATATTATAATGGTTTGAAAGTCTTGGCAAGGTTTATTCTAATGCTGATTTAGTACAGAAGATTCTAAGATCACTTCCGGATAAATGGACCCCAAAGTAACTGCCATCCAGGAAGTAAAAGATCTAACAAACTAACTCTGAATGAACTGTTGGGTTCTCTCATCACTCATGAATTGGCCATGCAGCAAAGAATGAAAATGATCAAAAAAAGAAGAAAATAATTGCTTTCAAAGATGCATCGGATTCAAAGAAATAAGATGAGGAATCAGAAGATGAATGCCCTCCTCCGAAGATGATTAGAAGAAGAGAAGTTAGTCATGGTCATGAGAAGATTTAGAAGATTTATGGGAAAGAAGAAAAGGAAGATATTTTAGAAAGTTTCATTAAGAAAGGAAATATGTAAGGACAAGGACAAAGGAAAGAAAAAGAAAGTGATCAAATACCCATCTGTAATATGTGTAAGAAACCAGAACATATCCATCTCGATTGTCCTTTACTAAAGAAAACTTTCAAGAAAAAAAAAAGGAAAGCTATGGTTGCTACATGGAGTGACAGCAAGGAATCAACTTCAACAGAAGAAGAGGAGACCATAAAAAACTGCAAATTCTATCTCATGGATCTCGAAGACAAGGTAACGTCCCTGAACCTTAATAGAATTTACTTTTGATGAATTAAATTCTGCATTTCATGACTTCTTATCTGAATTTAAAAAAGCTAGAGTAAAGATTAGAGCTTTAAAGATATCAATGATTCTTTACTAAAAGAAAAGGAAGAGAGATTTCAAAAAAGAACAAGATATTGTAAAAAGAATTAACTGCCTTTTCTGAAAACAACAAAGCTTTGAAAATTGAGAAAAATGTACATCTCAAGAAAAACAAAGCTTTAAATGTTGAAAATTTGAATTAAAAAAGAGATTGAAAAACTCAAGCCATTGGTTGAAAAACTTATACTAAGTTCAAATAAGCTTGAGTTGATTTTGAAAGAGTAAAGAGATTCAAAAAGTAAAGCTGGAATTGGTTATAACTCTTCAAATGCAAATGGAATTTCAGCTACCAAATTTATACCTTCAAAATCTTATGTTCCAAAAGGTTTATCTCAAAAAGCTTTTATAAATTCCTTCAATATCCATTTCTAGAGCTTCAAAGTATGTCCAAAGATCTCAAATCAAAAATCTCTTAAATTGAATGATTTTGCATCTACATCTACTTTAAGAACTTCAAAGTCTACATCTTTGCAAAATTCAAGAATTGTTTGTTATGCATGCAAAGGGGTAGGACATAAGGCCTTTCAATGCAATATTTTTAGAAATACTAAAAATAAAGTAAGAAAGATTTTGGTTCCCAAAGGAACCACCTCTGCTATCCTACAAGGATCCAAGGTAGCTTGGGTACCTAAAAGAACTTGTTGATTGTTTTGCAGGAATGTCTTGCAGTCCAAAAATAAAGAAAAGATGTTATCTTGATAATGGCTGTTTAAGATATATGACAGGTGACAAAGATCAATTCATCACCTAGAGATGAAAGAAGGAGGTTTGGTAACCTTTGGAGATAATAACAAGGAGAAAATAATCAGTATTGGTAAGATCAAATTGACACCCTCTACTTTTATTGAAAATGTATTGATAGTAGATAAATTAAAGCATAATTGTTAAGTATTAGTCAATTATGTGATAAAGACTTCAAGGTTGTCTTTGAATCATCTATGTGTATTATAACAAACTCTCTTAATTCTAGTAACAAATTCATTGGACATAGACTTGAAAATATTTATGTGGTAGATCTTAATGATCTAGCTATGTCCAGTAGTTCCAGTCTAGTAGCAAAGAATGTTAAGACCAAGGAGTCTTGTTTACTTTGGCATAGATGATTAGGTCATGCTAGCATGCATACCATTGCCAAGTTAATTTCCAAGAATCTAGTTAGAGGTTTGCCTAAGTTTAAAGTTGATTTTGAACATGTTTGCGATGCTTGTCAAATGAATAAACAAACTAGGGAGAGTTTTAAATCCAAAAATATGATTTTAACTTCTAGACCCCTTGAGCTACTTCACATGGACTTATTTGAACCAACTAGGACCACAAGCCTAGGTGGTATGAAATATGCTCTTGTGATAGTAGATAATTTTTTAAGATTTACTTGGGTCTTGTTTATTGTACACAAAGATAAAACTTTCAAAGTATTTCAAAAATTTCATAAGAAAGTTTCAAATGAGAAAAATCTTTCAATCATATCTATTAGTAGTGATTACGGCACTGAATTTGAAAACCAATTTTTTGATGACTATTGCACAATAAATGGCATTGATCATAACTTCTCCGCTCCTAGAACATTACAACAAAATGTTATTGTAGAGAGAAAGAATAGGACTTTGAAAAAAATAGCCCAAACAATGTTATGTGAAGGTAATCTTCCAAGGTACTTTTAAGCAAAAGCGATGAACACTGTTTATATATCTTAAACCATGTTTTGATTTGTCCAATTCTAAAAAAAACCCCTATGAGCTTTGGAATGAAAAGAAACCTAATATTAATTATTTTTATATTTTTGGTTGTAAATGCTTTGTGTTGAACAATGAAAAAGATAATCTAGGAAAATTTGATGCTAAATCTGATGAAGCAATTTTCCTTGGTTATTCATTACATAGCAAAGCATATAGGTTATTTAATAAAAAAACTCTAACTATAGAAGAATCAATGCATGTTATTTTTGATGAAAATAACCTCTCACCTTCAAAGAAAAAAGAGTGTAAAGATAATGATGCATGAATACTTCAAAAGGAAATGGAAGATATAAGTATATAAGAAAAAACAACTCAAGAAGGAGAAGAAGTGGTAAGTAAGGATCATGCTGATCTACCAAGGGAATGAAGGTATGTAACTTCTCATCCAAAAGATTTAATTATAGATGATCCTTCACAAGGTGTTAGGACAAGGTCATCATATAGAGATGCACATGATTATCTAACATTTGTATCACAAATAGAGCCACATAATTTAGAAGAGACTGAAAATGACCCAAACTGGATGATGGCCATGCATGAAGACTAAACCAGTTTGAAAGAAATAATGTGTGGACTTTAGTTGATAGACCATCAAACCATCCCTTTATAGGAACCAAATGGGTCTATAGAAATAAACTAGATGAACAAGGTAAGTGATTAGAAACAAAGCAAGGTTGGTAGCCAAAGGATACAACCAAGAAGAAGGAAATGATTTTGATGAAACTTATGCACCCTAGCAAGACTAGAGGTCATAAGATTATTACATGCATTTGCTTGCTACATGAATTTCATACTATTCCAAATAGATATGAAAAGTACTTTTTAAAATGGTTTATATATGAACAAGTTTTTGTAGAACAGCCACCAGGTTTGAAAGTCATGCTTTTCCAAATCATGTATTTAAACTCAATAAAGCATTGTATGGACTTAAACCAGTACTTAGAACTTGGTATGATAGACTAAGCAAATTCCTGCTTGAAAATGTTTTGCAAGAGGAAACATTGATAAAACTCTTTTTATTAAAAAGAAAGATAATGATATATTAATTGTACAAATCTATGTAGATGATATTATATTTGGTGCAACTAACGAAGAACTTTGTGAAGAATTTGCTAAGTTAATGCAGGGTGAATTTGAGATGAGTCTAATGGGTAAACTAAACTATTTCCTTGGACTTCAAGTAAAATAATCAAAGGATGGGATCTTCATGAACCAAGCCAAATACATCAAAGAAATCATCAAGAAGTTTGGTATGGAGACAAGCAAAGAAATGAGCACACCTATGAGCTCTACCTGCAGATTGGATAAAGATGAAGTTGGCAACAACATTAATCAAAAGCTATATCAAGGTGTGATCGGATAATTATTGTACTTAACTGCTAGTAGACCTGATATCTTGTTTAGCATATGTGTTTGTGCTAGATTTCAATCTAATCCTAAAGAATCACATATGCTTGCAGTAAAAAGAATTATAAGATATCTAAGAGGAACAAGTAATTTAGGTCTATGATATTCAAAGCAATCTTCATTAGATTTAATTGGATTTTCTGATGCTAATTATGCTGGTTGTAAAATTGATAGAAAGATTACTAATGATACATGCCAATTCTAGGGTTGAATTTAATCTCATGGCACTATAAGAAACAAAACTCGTAGCACTATCTACTGCTGAGGCAGAGTATATTGCTGCTGGGAGTTGTTGTACATAAGTGTTATGGATTAAACAACAACTAGAAGATTTGGTGTTACACAATCTAAAATTTCTATCAAATGTGATAACACAAGTAATATAAATTTATCAAAAAATCCAATTCAGTACTCAAGAACAAAGCACATTGAAATAAGACACCATTTCATAAGAGATCATGTTTTAAATGGTAAATTTAAATTAGAATTTATTCTAACTGAAACTAACTTGCTGACATTTTTACTAAACCACTCAATCAAGATAGATTTGCAAATGATTAGAGGAGAATTAGGACTGGTTACCCTTTTTAAAAAACTTAACCTAATCTCTTCAAAATTAAGGAAACATTATCTAGAAAGCCTCCTACATTAAACTAAGAACTTTAACCATCTCTTCTCATAAATTTTACCATTAAATTTCAATCTGAACCTTTTTACTCTTTTGGAGTGTTCTGGTTCGAGTCAACTCGAGCTACTGTGCTCAGGTCGAGTCGATTCAAATTCTTGATTAGTCCTTTTATATCTCTGCTCGAGTCGACTCGAGCAAATTAGGGCTTGCTGGATATCAGGCAAGCAATTTTTTTATTAGAGCCATAGGACTTAATCTAAGGTTTTATGCTTTAAGTGTTCACTTCTTGCTAGCTAAGAACCCTAGTTTCCAACCTAAAAATACCTTCTATCCTTCAAAACCTACCTTCTCTAGCTAAAACTCTTGCATTCTTCTTGAGCTCATGCAATGGCTCTGAAAAGGGTTGTCGGCAAGAGATCAAAATGAGCCAAACCTACTGCTGAAAAGGAAAGGAGGACCAAGAGATGACAGGAAGTCGACTCAGTGGTTGTTGAAGTGGAAGAACAGAAATGGAAACCGAATGCAACATCTCTCAACACACAACACGTTTTATGGCCAACCGACCGTCACAAGTGGAAGACGGATGATCTTCACATTCTTGAAAGAGGTATGGCTTTGGATTGGAGATTAATCAAAGACCAGGGTTGGAGTTTCTTTGTTCCTTAAATGTTCCGACATATCCCAATTTGGTAAGATGCTTTAATAAAAATTTAAGATTGGAAGAGCATCACATTGAGTCTGTAGTTAAGGAAAAGAGAATAATAGTGACAGAGGAAAGAAAGTAGCATGCTTGAAATGCCAAATGAGTGTCTAAAGCATCTAATTCAGAAAGATAAACAGAAAAACCTCAGGATAATCTTGAATAGGGCTGATGTAAGTGGAATCAGGAATGTGATGGCTAATACCCTGTCCCTTGAAATAAGATTACGCAAACTTTATAAGTAGGATCTTTCTCCCAAGAGCTGGAAGGTTTGATTGGGTAAGTGAGAGAGATCTCAGCTTTATGAAACATTTAATTGAGGGGGAGGCCCTCAATTTACCTCACATTATGCTACTCCAAATGAAAGAAGCAATCAGAAAAGTGAAGGCCTATTTGCCGTATGGAATGGTTTTTACTTTGTTATTTCAAGCCTCCAAAGTGAACTAGATGGTGAGGATGGTAGACCACTTATAACACTGATACTTACTCTTCCAAGTCTTACAAAGAATGGGATACCAAAACTAACTGAAGGAGCTTGGAGGAAGAAAGGATCAGATTAGAGGGCTATTAGATCATCTAGCAGTAATGAGGATGATGATGATGAGGAGCAGCCACTTGCAAAGATTATCACTGCCGCTGCTACTGAACCTATGATTGTCATGATGCTGTGGAGTCAGAGCATCAGAGACTATGGGATCCCAAGATCTCCAGCACCTTTACCAGACACAGCATCTCCACCAGCACCTGCATCTCCACTGGCTCCACCACTGCACCTTCAGTGACTATCTACTCAGGGACCATCTACTGACACTTCAGGAGCTTCATTATCTCAGGCCTTCATTTGCACATCAGATGAGACTACTTTCTCAGACCTTGACCAATACTTTTGGTTCGATGTTTGGTGACCTTCGTCAAATAATCAAAACCAAACTTGAGGAGATATGTGATGAGATTAGACTGCTTCATTCTAGGGTGGATAGTGTTCAGTCCATAGGACGTGCACCACAAGTGGATCTACAGTCAGTCACTGATTCTTTCAAAGCAGCTTCTGAAGATATTGAGAAATCTGTTGACCATAGTATTGAAGAAATTCATAACTGAACTGAGAGAAATAAGCTACAAGATGGGATCTATGGAACAAGGAAAGAAAGTAGAAGATGATTACACCAAAGGTGTAGGAATTCTTAGAGCTGAATTGGAAAATTGAGAGGGTTCACAAAGGCATTTGCCAAAGCCCAAGCAAGTGAGCTAGTTGCACTCAATACAGGAATCAAGAAGATGGAAGAAGAGCTCAATTCAGTCTGGGTGACCCTTTGTTAGCTATCCACCACTGTTATAGCAGCCTACTCTTCTACTCCTAGATAGCCTGCACCTTCTCTGTGTTTGATCCAAATCCTGTGTCATCTTGTCCACCTTCATCTCTTATCACCCTAGACAGCCTCCACCACATTCTTCTAGGGGTAGAGGTTCTTCTAATATTCTTAGGAGTTGGGAAGGTACATCTAGACCTGTCATGGTGGAATCTAGTGATAGTGATTAGATTCATCTTATGTATTTTTGATTTTTTTGAATGACTTGTATTGAAAATCTTGAATGAAATGAAAGTATTTCATTTCTACTCATTGTATTTGAAATGATTTGTGCAATATTATCATCTGTATATACAAATCATGACAAATTTTAATTAGAGTATCAAATTCTGAGAAGTGGGTATCTCAAACAATATTAATAACATTCTTATTCTGTTTTAAAAAATCAAGCTCAGAGTACTTAACAAAGGGAGAGAATTAATGATTACTTTTTGATTAATGACAAAAAGGGGGAGGAGAATGGTATGTATATGAATGAGTGTGCATGGAAATATACAAGTAAGGGGGAGGAATGATATAAATATTGAAAATTAGAAATTGGCATCAATTTTGCATATAACCTGCTTATACTTGCTCTAATAAATTTGCTCTGATTATTCTGATATATATTCAACTTAATTATTCTGATATAATTGAATTGCTCTAATATATTGTTAATCGCTATCCATTATTAGCTCTGAATAAGCTTTAATATGGTATACTATGATACATTATAGCTCTGATACATATTGAAAGATGAACAAGCTCTGATATATACTGAAAGCTCTGATATATATAAACTTATTTCCAAAAGCTTATGTATATTGAACTTATTCCTAAAGCTATGATACTTGTCAAATTCTTTCAAATACATTTGAAATACAACTCATACATAATTATTTACAAATATACTTTTACATATAAGTGTAAAGCTTTTCCATGCCCGATGTTGTCATCATCAAAAAGGGAGAGATTGTTGAACCCTTGAATGATTTTGATGATAATAAAATATGGGAGCATGCATTATGTTACTAACTACTTTTCAAGTACTTTAAAAGTTTTTGTAGGATGATTTCATTGCTAAATTACAATGCCTACAATCTTATTATATCATGAGTTGTGTTGTAAATGTGTCATGTAAAGAAGAGCCAAAAAAAAATTAAAGAAATATTCTCTAAAATGGGTTACCTCAAAGTGATTTCAAGCTCATTCCTTAGAATCATTATTAGTTGTTGTGGGAAGAATCTTGAATGATAAAATGCTGTCGGATGAAATCTGGAGAAGAAACGAAAGCTTCACTGAAAAACTCATCCAAGCCGACTCAAGTAAAGGGAGCCGACTCTAGTTCATGGCATGCATGAAGGATACTGGCACGCAGAAATCCGAGCCGACTTGTAGGAACTCGAGTCGACTCGTCCAGTGCATCATTTCCAATTAGACAGGCGAGCCGACCCAAAGGGAGTACAAGCCGACTCATCCAATTAGTCAGGCATCCGAGTCGACCCTTCAGAGATCCAAGCTGACTCCTCCAAAGTTCATGAAAATTTAGTTTTGAGAGAACATCCAGGCGAGCTGACTCCAATAAGAAGAGCCGACTCCTCTAGAGTACAGTTTTGAAGATCTGTGAATCTGAGCTGACTCAAACTAAGGCGAGCCGACTCATCCAGAGTAAGGAATCAAGAATACTATGAAACCGAGCTGACCCGAATGAGGCGAGGCGACTCGACCAGAACATCTTTGAGAATCCAAGCCAACTCGAGGGATTCGAGTCGACTTGAAGCTCGATTCCAGGCAGGTAATAGCTAGTTCCAGAACTTTATTTTTGAATTTGAAAAGTGCTCCAACAGTCAAATATCACATCCCAACGGTCTACAAGGACTACATCTACCTGAGAGGAGTACAAGACTCTATAAATGAGAAATGGGAAACTTTTGAATAAGCTAATGCTTAGTTGAACATTAAATGAGCTTGTGAGCAAGAGAGCACTAGAGAGCATTCAATCAGTCTTCAAGTCTTCACCAACTCAATCAGAAGCTGAAGTATACATTGAAGAAGTTGAAGAAGCCAGGAGCATTAAGTATAATAAGGCTTCTCTTGAGCTGCATCGACAACCATCAGACAATATAGTTGTTTATTGCTTATTTTTTTTAACTCTTTTATGATTTGTTGGGTTATTGGTGAGCCGGTTTAAAAACCAAGTAGGTTCTTAGTTAGCCTATTTAAAACCAAGTGTGGGTTCTTGGTGATCCTGTTCAAAATCAAGTGTAGGTTCTTGGTGATCTTGTTCAAAACCAAGTTGGGTTCTTGGTGATCCTGTGTAAAACCAAGAGTTGGATTTTTGGTGAGCCCGGTTGAAAAACTAAGTTGGATTTTGGATTGTAAGCCTGTGTAAACAATATGTTTGTATTTCGATAGTGAATATAGTGGAAATCCCAAGTTGTATCTTGGATAGTGGACGTAGGAGCAAGGGTGCTCCGAACCACTATAAATGTTGTGTTTGCATTGTGAGTTTCTGTTTATGTTTACTTCCACTGTTAATTATTTGAAACACAGCATCTACCACTAAAGTAGATTTAAAAGAGCACATATATGATTAATTTTTTAAATTTCTAATTCATCCCCCTCTTGAGAAAGCTACTTGAGCAACAGAAAAGTATCAAGTAGCAAACTTTAGTTGACTCAGTTACTGGAGCAGAATACATAGCTGTAGTGAAGCCACTAAGAAAGTTATCTGGATGAAGA
This sequence comes from Areca catechu, assembly GCA_021397845.1. Classification (NCBI taxonomy): domain Eukaryota; kingdom Viridiplantae; phylum Streptophyta; class Magnoliopsida; order Arecales; family Arecaceae; genus Areca; species Areca catechu. Next base: position 62,475,994 of record CM038042.1, read on the forward strand.
AGGTTATCTTAGAGTTTGGTGTAGTTCTTGTGAAACAACAATCGATGCCACTTTATTATGATAAGGCTGGGGTTGTGTACAAGCTAAGGAAGCTAGGTCTCATCAAAAGTCCAAGCACATCCTAAGGCACTTCTATCTCATTCGTAAAATCATTGAAAGACAAGATGTAGTCATAGAATAAGTAGATACAAAGAACAACATAGCAAACCCATTCACTAAGGCTCTTCCTCAATAGTAATTTGATCACCATTTAGATTGTATGGGAATTAAATACAAGGGTGATTGGCTTTAGGACAAGTTGGAGATTAAAAGAATAATGTCCTGAAAGCCATTCATATTTTTTATATAATAGGGATATTTCTATAAATTCTTCCAACTTGATATTAATAAAAGATATTTTGACTCATCATATACTATATCTTATACATTATTGTTTTAAGATTATTATGAATCCCTTAGATTAGTGAAATTGATTTAGAATTATGATGAAGTTCATAATAGTGAGATCAGAGATCTTATAAACTCTAATCTAGAATTTCTAGTCAAAGGATCATCGAGTCAGGGATCGATGTTTCTAGAAAGACTGGCTCATTTTATATATGCTTGATAAAGAGAGTGGTAGGTCTCAAAACCACTTGTCTAAGGACATTAATACAAAGATGGGGTGCTTATTAGGATATGAGTTTACTAAATTGATCCATCATGAGAATATCTTATAGAAATCTTACTTGTTAAAACATGATTCTCTTAGTGGGAGTTGTGCAAGTGATCCTTAAACCTGAGATCACCATAATATCTTGTACACATAAATCCATGTTTTGGTTCATACTCATTCATGACTTAGTTATGTACAGGATGTTCATGGATATGGTGAATTGTATATGAAGGTTATGAGTAAGTTAATAAAGAATGATCACTCCTCGTAAGAGGAGTATTTATCCCATGTAATCTCATTAAAAGATGACTCGGGAAGTATTTGATCAAAGCAAGATAAAATTAGAAAAAGATTTTTAACCTTTCGTCGGTTGAGTCTTCATTAGTGATTAATATTCGAATGATGAAAATATATATGTTTGATAATTTTTTATACCTATCACTTATTCGGGATAAAGAAAGATCGAAGGATTGAATTACATGGTAACTTACCATTGAATAATATTTTAATAATTTTTATCAAATTTCTTATCTTCTACGTAGGCAAGACATGTTGCTAAATGTCAATCATATCTTATAGGTTTTCATGAATTAAATTGATTGAATTCATAAGTCAATTTGAAAGATAGTTCAAATTAGTAACTAGGATTAGCTCGATTTGACCTAATTTAATTAATTGATTTCTAATCGAACTAAATCAACATGAACCTAGAGCTACTACTAGCTAGATGAAAAGCCCAAAGGATGGCACACACTAAGGATTGATCAAGAAGTCATTTATATTTTTTTTAGGATCATAGGATCCTAATTGGCTAGCTAATTAACATACTAGTATATGTTTGCTAGCCTAACTCCTAACCTAATTAGATTGGATTTAAATGTTTGCTATTTTAGCTAACTAATTTGAGTAGGACTTAAACTGAGTTGAGCCTTAAGTGGGTAGCCAAATTAAGATTTATCTTGATTTTATAGCCTTTATCCATGCCTTGAACCAGAGTCCTAAGAGCTAGGGACTCTAGGCACCAATATTGGCATACGCATAAAGTAAGGGGCACAGAAGGACCAAGAATCCTTCTGCAAATAAATTACTTTTGCTGATAAACCTTAGCCCCTTTCCTCTCTCATCCATGCCGATTTGGATTGGATTTGACCAGTCAAATAGAGAAATTATGGGCATAATTTTCATGTGGGCACATGAAAGGATGCGATGCTTGGAATATATAGTGCATGGGATGGACTAGAATCCTTCTGCTTATCAATCACTTTTTCTAGATAAGCCTCTCTAGTTTATACACATATTGGGGGTGGATTAAGCCTTTAATTTTTAAATTAAAGACTAATTATCAGATTTTTTTGAAAAGTTTTGATAAGCAACTCTCATGGCAAAAATTTATTTGAAATAATGTATATTTCACTTAGCACCTTTCTGCCTAGAGATTCCTTCTACTTGAAGGGTCTTATCTGATATGTTAAATATCATATTAGGAGTTGATGAAAGGATATTTTAAGTGCCTCCTCTCTTCTTATTTAAAGGCTTTGGTTATTGAAACTAAATCATCCGAACCTGATAACTCTCTCATTTCGTTTTTAGGACAAATCTTTTTTTTAAGACAAGTCTACCATTTCAAAAAAAGGGCTTAGGAAGAGAATAAAAAGGACAATATGATAGTAAGAGAGTTTTCGAAGGGATTTTGAAATATCTTCGAAAGAAAAAAGGTCCTACAAGGGAAGAAATACTGTTGAAGGAAGAAAGGCTACTAGAAGAAGTTTCTAGTCAAGCAAGCAAGAAATAGGAGTGCTTCCTTGACTAGTTCCTATATGGATCACCTTTGGAGGGCATACACTTATGTGCCTAGTGGAATTAAGGATATTAGCATTACATGTATTCTTTATATCCTAATATATTTGCCTTGTTAGTAATATAATCAAGGGGTCTTGGGTTTAAGATTTTGATCGATTAAGGTTTCAAGGTTTAAAAATTTTAAAATCCAGTCTTCTGTTGCACAACTGAAACCTAGCATAGTACAAATGGAGAGATTCTCTTTTCCCTTGTCAGATGGTCATCATATAGTTTGACCCTTAATGCCATTGCTTCTGGCAAAGTGGGAGGTGCACAGTTGGTTCATCTCCTTAAAGGAATTGATGGAGCCAAGCTTGAGACTCGAGTACCATTGCCTCACTATTCCTTTAAGGGTTGAGAGGAAGACTCGACAAAGGACGATGTCAAATACTTGGTGAAGGATATGAGAGTCTGAAAACTCTCTAGATAATCCAATGGGTCCCCCCGACCCATCATAAGTGTCCAAATAGGGGACCTTGAAATTTATAAGAATGGACTCCTGTATTTTTGGTGGTGAAGGGTGGGCTAACATTAAGGCTAGGTCCTTCATCTCGAGTCAAGGCTTGATTCTACAGTGCATTGATCCGCTACTACATCTCTTAGAGATACCGCTCCACATCAGCATCTTCAACACTAGGGGCATCAAATGCTGTGATGCTATCTCCTTGGGGTGGAGTCCCGCTAGGAGTGGAGAGTGGGCGACCACCTTCCACTCTCGAGCCGGACTCCTAGGGCGACTCTGCCTCATCCATCTCTCTGGCTCAAGTTTCGAAGGTGAAGGGTGAGATGTTGCAAGAGGCAATTGAGGTAGTCAAGCTACAACAGATGGTTGCTACTATGGAGGAGCAAGCTATGCCTCTTGCTGGGCAGCAAGGTTTTCTACAATACCTGGACCATGGCGGCCAGGTTGCGGACTAGCTGGACCAAGTCATTAAACTAGTCCACAGTTACCCCGTGGCAAGCAGAGGGCTGTTTTAACGGTGGCTGTGCTGGTAGCAAAGGCGGGGGGGGAGCCCTACTACCTGAAAAAGTCCACACAGGGTTTGGCTCCAGCGAAGATACTTTGACACTTAAGTCAAAGATCTGGAACTGAAGGAAAGTAGTGAGTATAGAAAAAAAATACTTACTAATCATCAGGGCTTTGGTTATTTATAGATGAGGGCTGAGCATAACTGAAAACTCTATGAGGATCAGGCCATGATCATGCCGTTGTATGGTTATAGCCATGTTTCGCTCTCGAGGATCGTGGAGGCCATTGATATGAGCGATATCTTCGGTATGAATAGTTTTTCCACGATCTAGATGATTGGTTATCTGAAATTCCAGAAATAGGCTACATAAGAGAGGTGTGTCGTAGGACCGCACCTGATAGTGGCCAAATATTGCATGCCTTGGCTTATGGATCATCTCGGCTGATAGGCGGGTAGATGAGTCGGCAGGCCGAACCTTGGCATCTGACTACTGGGCTGTGATGATATCTTGGCAAGAGTCGATGCTGATAGAGAAGTCAGTGACTGAGTCGGTTAGCGAAGCATCTATATTTGAACTTGGATTCTGAATTTATACCCGAGATATGTAAAGTACTCGTAATGGAGTAATCATTGACAATGTAAATATACAAAGTAAAATTATTGGCTATATGCGCTGACAACGTTGTCTGCAACGCGTTGAGGCCACCCCAACCCAGCATGCAACACAAGTGAGCGCTGTAGAGTCGTCATGTACCATTTGTCTGCTCCGATGGAGATGATGTGACGAGCCTTAAGTCTTCTATTAATCAACCAAGCATGCCGAAAGGTGCCTTTAAAATAATCAGCAATAAGCCATTGGCGGCAGCTCAGCACCGCCCACTGACCTGTGGGTGGTGCAAGGAATCTCACCTTGATCACAGCAGTTTTGTCCATTTGTTTGATTAGATAAGGCTTCATGCGTTCACCGTGCTATTTGCTTTTCACAACATAGAGCTCTTTATAGATCTACAGATGATGATGGTGCCCACAAGGAATACCAGACATTTCATTAGAATTTATCACCGCAAAAATCGCGCATGGTCACGAAGACAAGCCTATCTAAGGGTTGTAATTATTACTAGTCTTTAGCATTTGTGCAGCACAAGTTTGGGCTTCAGCAACAAACAGAAACATTGGAATTTGCCCTTAGTAATGCCTTTAGCTTCTTTTTTTTCTTTTCTCACTCGTATGAATTGGGCATGTACAATGTATGCGGAAGACATGCAGATTGTTGTGATCGATTCTTATTTGCCAAAATAAAATTCAGCTTGTAATGGCTACAAATTAAAAATAAAAAAAAAAAAAAAAAAAAAATACATAGAATGTCTTAGTGCACCGTGGATGAAGATTGATATTTGAACTAATCAACAATGGCATATCTATATTTAGGAGTAAAATTGAGTAGAGCCGGGTCGAGTAACTAGAAATTCGAGCTCAACTCAATTCAGAATTCTTGTGTTTGAAACTCGACTCAAGATCAATCAAGCCTTATTAATTAATATTCTAAGCTCGAGCTCGAGCTCAATTCATTTAGCATAAAAAAGATAAAATTAAGGTCTACTTAGCTCAACTTAAATATCAACCGAACCATACTCGAGCTTGAATTCAAATTCAAATTCAAACTTTAATCTACTAAAAATATATATTAATAGATATATATTATAAATAAAAATAATATTATTAAATATATATAAAAATTTAAATTTGTTTACTAGTTTTGAGCTGAGTATTTACTATTCGAGTTGACTCAAAAATTATTCAAGCTAGTTAGATTCAACTCAAGCCTAATAATAACTGTGTTGCATGAGTTGAGCTTGGATTCTAGTCGAGCTCGGATTCAAATCGAATTGAAGTAACTCATGAGCAACTCGGCTACTTTGCACACCGTATTTCAAGATATAAAATTAAAAAGGATAATCAATGTAAAATCAAGGAGAATTTCCTATAGAAAAGGTTGGGTAAAAGAAAATATTTGCACCAATCTAAGTTCATGGCTAGATTCATCTTAATTAAATTGGTTTTTTAAACTGCTACAAGTATTAGGCAAAGTGACAATATATATGACTTCGATTGCATCTAAAGTGAATTCATCATGCCTATCTTTCTGAACATGGTATACAGAAGTTACATCAATTTCCAATGGTGAATTCATCCCTATACCAGCTCAAACAATCAAATACAAGCTCAACCTTTCATCATCATAACCATGTACAATGCTAAAACCATCCACATGTCAAAACTCTCCCAGCAACCTAAATACCTTTATGATAATTTGCAACTCAAAAGCCATGCACATTTACACCTGCACACCAATGATTTTTGCACATTGATGTGGCAGCATATAATTATCCATGGATGGGACTAGCGTGGGTCATTCATGAGATGTACGATCACCTACGCAATAACTACTTCAGCACGAAGACTTATCGATATATCTGAGTCTTAGCTTTTCCAGTATCATAGCCTGAATGATCACATATCTATGTCATGCACGCAAATGCAATGGCCGGCCGTGGTTGTGACCATGCGTGATCCAAGGCGGCCTTAAAGAATGAATCACAAAGTTCCAAACACGCTGCTCTACGACCTGTCTCACGCATGGAAAGAGAAAGCCCAAGACGCAACAGCAAAACGGTGACTGCGTTTCCCTCGCCTACAGGATTCTTGCACGAGACTCCCAACGGGCTTGCCACGGCTTTGAGTGACGTCCAGAAAAATCAAAATTCCTGGACAAAGGCAGAGCAGAGGAAATCCCATATGGGGTAGAAAGAAGGAGAGAAGGAGAGAAAGAAGAAAGAAAGTTGGGAGGTTACCAATAAAAAAAGAAGCTGATGGCGTCCCACCTCACGTGGTGGTGAGTCAGGGGCGGCGCGTCTCTCTCGCCTTTGTTCCGCTCGTTCTCCGCTATAATCCACATGGTCTTTGACCCTCCCGCCCTTGAAAAGTCGGAGATTCCCTGAGGTTGCATCCGTAAGGAATGACATGGAAAGTATACACTATAAAGAAGATGGAAAAATCAATTTTAAATAATAAAAAAATATTTAACAAGCTAATATTCATGAATCTGAAGAATATACTAGTTTTATTTCATATTTTGGTATTATTTTGAACAACATATGTAATCATATTTAAAATTTAACATATGTATTATTATGATAATTACTTAAGAAAATAGCACCATAATATTTTGTTTTTGCTTGTAATTTTTACTATAATGGTACTAGCACCAATATACCTGATTATTTCCCGAAAATTCAATAACATTGACCAGACAACTAGTGGCTTTAGTTGTACAAGATATATCCTTTAGAACCAAAATTCTAGGAAAGAAAATATTGGCTAGATTTTTTCTTGACTTATCAAATTTAATAGATATTTTAGTTGTAAGAATTTCTTAGAAGGTAGCTTATTATAGTTATTTTAGATAAGCAAAGCCTTGTTCAATTCAACAAAAGGTTCCTTCTACCATATGGCGGCTTGCAACAATTGATGTCTCATTAAAATAGAGCGATTTTAAGGAGTGGTTCAATTATAAATTCTTGTTCTAGCGTCACATGGGTGTAAGGAAATTTTGGTATCATTGCAGGTATCTCAAAGTAATTTTTCCTTTTTATATTATGAATGGTCTTATTTGCAATAACAACAATAACACTTCTAAATTGGACTTTTTTCAATTTAGGATTATCAAGTAAATTTGAACAAGTTTCATGATGATGGTAATTGCAATGCCAAAAAAAAAAAAAAAAAAAGACCTTGGTAGTGGAGTCCTATCCATGGTTCTATCCAATCTGATCGGGCTCAATATGATATATGGCCCAGATTTGATCATTGTTTCTAGCATTTGGATGTGCCTTGAAGAGGATGAATCACGACTTCAAAAATTCCAAGATCAATGGCCTAGATCATAGAACCTCTCTCTGATACTAATGAAATAATTAATCTTCAAGAACAATTCAGTAGAAAATAAAATGGAAGAGGGAGATTTTAGGATTTTTGTGGTTGGGTGACTCTGAGTTTTTCTCTCCAAAAGGATTTCTTTTACTATGAATTCTTATCTTTCTGGTGCCTAGATTTCCAAAGAAGAGATCAAATAGATCCTATAAGATTGGTGTTGTGATAAACCAGCTCAAAGAAGTAATTACCAATTCGAAGATTTCATTGATTCTACCCAGACTGGTCGACCAGACGAATTGATACGACGATATTCCTGAACTTCAACGAGAGAGAACAGATCGATGCTATGCTTTAGCTAGTAATAACATACAACTTGAGATCGGCATTCAGTAAAAATCGATCCATAATAAAATACATGCTCCGAAGCAAGTGGCTCCGAAGTAAATGGCTGATCTACAGTCGGCCCTCTCCAAGGATGATGGCTCCGAAATAAATAGCCAACTCAGAGTGTGTACTCCGAAGCAAATGACTTCGAAGTAAATGGCTGATCTATAGCCAATAAAATGATTGTCGGCCAACTCCAAAGAGAATGGCTGATCTACTTTCATTTAAAGCCATCAAGAATGGACATGGTTATTATAACCAACCAATCATATAATTGATAGCCCGGCTTAAGTAAGACCAAGGTAACTAATCTACATCAATAACTACAATTAGTTGAAGGGGAGTTAACATTGACTAACTTTCCTAACAGAAATCCAGAAGGCTTAACTATTTTCAGTTACAGCAACACCTATAAAAAACGGTAAGAAGGGACCTCCAAAGTAAGCAAGACCTAGCAATTATGAGCCAGTCTAAGACTCACTGATGCCACTTTGACTCTTCTCTTTCTTTTCTCTTTCATTGAGCTCTCCATTTTGTGGCCTGATTCCTGCTGACTTAGGCATCGAAATGCTCTCGTCGAAGAAATTCTGGCCAGGGATTTGTTTTACAAGAGACGAGGAGGTGAAGTAGCGAACCAGGCAGTACGTCCGGTCCGCGAGAATCATCGTCAACAGATTGGCATACCAGGAAGGGGGGTCGCAATTGAGAAAATTGTTCCCCTCTTGGAAAGAAGAGCCCTCGAGAGATACAAGATGGTGAAAGGGAGAGCCCAGAATGTCTTAGCAAGTAGGGGACACCCTATCTCCCAGAGGAACGATCCCTTAATAGAAAACAACATGCCACCTCCTGCACTCATTATAGGACAACAACAACTGGAAGCCCTCATGAATCGAGTGGATGTATTGATGACCATGGTACAGAATTTTCAAGAAACTACACTCCAGGGACAACACCCACCTGCGGCCTCTAGACATAGCCCTTTTATCCAAGGGGAAAGAAGGCCGACACCAAGAATCCATCCAACGCTCCTCTCAGGATCGACGTTCTTTGAACACCGAAGTTCTTGACACCATAGGCATATGGAAGGCCAGCCCGAGGGGAAGAGAGCTAAGAGACCTCCTCCGCATCTTGGGAGACTCCACTCTAGGAAGTACCAGGCAAAAGGGAATGTATGATGATTATGAAGAAAAACCCAAGATACTGGAATTGCAAATTACAAAACTCAATGACCAGCGAAGAAGTGAGGAAATCATTCGATATGACTCATGTCCTCCTTTCTCTCAAAGGATAATAGAGGAAGTCACCCCCATCATTTCAAGATTCTTTAATTGGAATCGTATGATGGTACTACTAATCCTTTAGATCACTTAGGAAGCTTCAAGGCATACATGATGATATAGGGAGCTTCCGATGCCTGCATTGCCTCGCCTTCCCAGCTACTCTGAAGAAAGCGGCTCGAATGTGATTCGAGCATCCATCCAAGTACTATTATTCTTTTTATGAATTAGAGAAATTATTTGTATAATATTTCAGGACCTGTCGAAAGATGCCTCGCAATTTGGACAGCCTCTCCTACAGCAGAATGAGGGAAAAGTCTAAGGGACTACATCACCAGATTCAATTCTGCCATCCTTGAGATCCTTGATCTCAATAAACATATGGCTATGTCCGCCATGAAGAAGGGTCTTCGATCGTCTAGGTATACTTTCTTCCTGGATAAGAAGTTCCCTACGAGTTATGCCGAATTATTGGCAAGAGCACAAAAATATGCGATGGCCAAAGAGCAAGTGGCAAGTTGAAGCCTGACTGAAGAGAGGACTGCCTCTAGGAAAAAGAGTAGCAAGGGATTTGCCCCATCTGGGCCCCTTGGCAATGACACACCGACCCAATGACAGTCCCAAGCCAAAGCAACTAGGCAGCAAGTTCGACTCATACACTCCTCTCTCTCTCCTAAGAAAGAAAATCCTGATGGAAATAAAGAAGGAAAGTTACCTACAAAGGCTACGTCCCATGAAGGCACCTCCTACATCAAGGAAAAAAAATAAGTATTGCCAATTCCACCGGGACCACGGCTACAAAACTGAAAAATACATCCAGTTCAAGGATGCAATAGAATACCTGATCAAGTGGGGATACCTGAAAAAGAATGTCAGCAACCTGGAATCCTGAACCAAAGGCACTTCCCCAAGAGGGTTGCGGATGAAGCAGAACTACCCAACCCGAGGCTGATTGATGGAAGGGTAGGCATGCTCCATCGTCGAACCCACTGGAGAAGCGAAGCTGAAGAAGATGCTCCTAAAAGATATAAAAGCAATAACACCATATGCTTCTCGGATAATGATCTGTAAGGAATCCAGACTCCTCATGATGATCCTATTATAGTTTTAGCTATTATAGCCAATTATGATGTAAGAAGGATTTTGATAGATAATTGAAGCTCCACAGAGGTTTTGCTTTATGATGCCTTCCTTAGAATGAGCTTACCCAAAAACAGGTTACAAAAGTCTCCCATACCTCTCATGGGTTTCAAAGGTAATCAGGTCGGAGTAGAAGGGAGAAATAGTATTGCCAATAACTCTCAGCATAAAACTATTTCAAAAAATACTCCCAATTAATTTTGTGGTCATACAAACGCCATCAGCATATAATGCTATCTGGGACGACCCGCCTTGAACAAGTTCCATGCCATAGTGTCAACCTACCATCTCCTAGTATGGTTCCCCTCTAGAACTAGCATCTGAGAAATGAAAGGAGGCCAAAGGGTTGCTAGGCAATGTTTGATGATACAAGATAGACAGTCGATCGACCACATAACTTTGGAACAATTGGATCCGAGAGATCGGATTGAGGATTATGGAGAGCCTGTGGAAAAGACTATCTCCATACCACTAGCCAAAGATGACCCAACAAAAGTTGTGCAGATCGGTAGTCTACTCGATGAAGAAACAAAGGTAGGGCTGACCCACTTCCTATGGAGTAACACCGATGTCTTCGCTGGTCAGCTTCTAATATGCTAGGAATTCTGGTCGAAGTCACCACCCATCGACTGGAAGTCGCCCCTGATCATAAGCCTGTATGTCAGAAGAAAAGAAGCTTCATGCCAGAAATATAGAAGGTGATCGACGAAGAGGTAAATAAACTTCTCAATGCCGGATTCATAAAGGAATTACACTATCCCAACTAGCTGGCTAATGTCGTAATGGTGAAGAAATCTAATGGCAAATAAAAAATTGCATTGACTACACCAACCTCAATAAAGCCTGCCCAAACGATAGCTTTCCTCTACCTAAAATAGACTAGCTAGTTGTTGTCACCACTGGTCATCAGTTGTTAAGTTTTTTGGATGCCTTCTCCGAATACAACCATAATGGATGGATCTTGATGATGAGGAGAAAATGACATTCATAATAGAGAAGGGGCTCTACTGCTATAAAGTGATGTCATTCAGACTGAAAAATGCTAGTGCAACCTTCCAAAGATTGATCAATAAGGTATTTGAAAAGCAACTTGGGAGGAACATGGAGGCATATGTCGACGACATGATCATAAAGAGCCTCCAGAAAGTCAATCACATCAAAGATCTAGAGAGAATCCTTTGACACCCTGCGACATCATTGGATGAAGCTAAACCCAATCAAGTTCACTTTTGGAGTGACATCAAGAAAATTCCAAGGATTTTTCATTACCAAATGAGGAATAAAAGCCAATCTAGAAAAAATCTAAGCCATCTGATGTATGAGACATCCTTCCAGCAAGAAAGAGATACAACAACTGACTGGAAGAATCGCCTCTTTAAGCCGATTCATCTCTAGGTCGGCTAAAAGATGTCTCCCCTTCTTCAAAGCCCTCTGCCAAACAAAAAACTTTGAGTGGTCAAAAGACTGACAACTCGCCTTTGAAGAGCTGAAGAGGTATTTGGAAAGTCTCTCACTGTTCTCAAAACCTCAAAAAGGTGAAACTCTCTACTTGTATCTCTCCACTTTAGATGAAGCAATCAGCTCGATACTTGTTAGAAAAAGAGCAGGCAACCTGCAAAAGCTGATCTACTATACTAGCAAGGTATTACATGAAGCCGAAGTAAGGTATCCTAAAGTACAGAAAACTCATATATTGCTAGTGATTATGGTAAAACACCTGCAACCCTACTTTCAATTCCATGCCATTATAGTCTTAACAGACCAACCCCTGAAAGCTATCCTCCAATATCCTAATACTTTAGGAAGGATAGCCAAATAAGCCATCAAGCTAGGCAAATTTGATATCATTTTCCAACCCAGATTAATGATGAAGGCACTGGTACTAGCCAATTCCTTGCCAAATGTACATGGAGCCAGGAAAATAGCCAACAGAGGATCGAAGATGAAAAAGTCACCAAAAAGGATTCAAAATCCACATGGAACTTCACGTGGATGGAGCCTCCAACTTTGCAGAATGTGAAGCCGAACTCATCTTAGCTAGTCCTAACAGACATGGAATATGCCCTTCGCTTTCACTTTCAAGCCTTGAACAACCAAGCGAAATATGGCACCCTCCTGGTATGACTCAGAATCACCAAAGAATTAAGGATTCAAAAGATCAAGATCTTCTCAAATTATTAACTAGTGGTGAACTAAGTGAAAGGTGAATTCAAGCTCAAGACTCTACTATGGTCATGTACTTGGAAAGAAGAGCGAGACTTTCTGTCCCAACTAAAATTTTTTGAAATAGCCCATGTGCCACGGACTTAAAATTTTTGAGCCGATGCCCTTTCATGACTTGCAACCTCCACTCCTAATTCCCTCGATCGGACCTACATAGAGTACCTGAAAGATCCAAGCATATCAAAGAAGACTTTGAAAGTACACCAAATCGAGCATGAGCCTTGTTGGATGGACTCTATTCTTAATTTTGAACGAGGGTGTATTACTTGAAGACAAGACCGATGCGAAACAAGTCCGATGGATGGCCCCAATATGTTATCCTGGATGGAGCCTTATACAAGAGGTCCTTTACACAACCCTTGCTAAAATACTTAGGACCGTCGATGCCGACTATATCCTAAGAGAGGTGCATGAGGGTATATGTGGAGACCATCTAGGGGATAGATCTCTAGCCTATAAAATAATCTACCAGGGTTATTATTGATCGATCATCTAGAAAGACACTGCTGACTACGTCCAGAGATATGACCAGTATCAAAGATACTCTAACATCTAGAGATGCCCTGCAAGTCAATTAACTCAGTTAACAGCCCCCTGGCCCTTCACTCAATGGGGAATGGATATCCTCAGCCCATTCCCTCCGGTCCCTAGATAATGGAAGTTCCTTATCGTAGCCATCGACTACTTCACTAAGTGGGCAAAGCTAAACCCCTAGCTCATATTACTGAAGGGAAGGTCAAAAACTTCATCGAAAATTTCATTATTTTATGGTTCAGAATTTCTCATACTATCATCATCGATAATGGAAGGCAATTTGACAATCCTAAGTTCAAACACTTCTATGCCCAATATCACATCCTCCACAGGCTAATCTCTATCAGCCATCCTCAATCTAGTGGAGAAGCCGAAGTAACCAACAAGACTATCCTCCATGGCTTGAAGACCAGGCTAAATAATGCCAAGGGGCTATAGATCGAAAACTATGAGAGAATCCCTGTTTAACCTAGCCTACGGCACTGAAGCAGTCCTTCCAGTAGAAGTCCCCTACAATCTTTAAGAATTGACCACTTCATAAAGCTAGAAAACTCGGAGCACCATAGAGTAGATCTATATCTAATCCAGGGTACTAGACTCTAGGCTCAAATGAAGATGGCAACATACCGGCAAAGATCACCAGATATTACAACTCCAGGGTGAAGGCACGAACCTTCCGACCTGAAGACTTGGTATTACCAAGGTCTAAAGTATCCAGGTCGATGAAACAAGGAAACTCTCTCCTAATTTGAGGGGCCCTACCAAATCAGAGAAGTCATATACCCTTAAAGCTTATCGGCTTGAAATTCTGGATGGTTCCCTACTATCTTGGCCCTGAATGTAGAGAACCTTCATAAATATTATCAATAAAGATCTTCTTTGAACAGACCCAACAGCATGTTCCATTAAAGATGGACCTAACCAGCCTACCTTATTACCAATGAAAAGCACAAGGTGGCCTAATCGGCCTACCCTAACGATAAATTCGATGAGTGCAAAGGTGGGCCTGACCAGCCTACCTTATTACCAATGAAAAGCACAAGGGTAGCCTAATCGACCTACCCTAATGGTAAACCCATTGAGTGCAAAGGCGGGCCTGACCAGCCTACCTTTTACCAGTGAAAAGTACAAAGGTGGCCTAATCAACCTACCCTAATGGTAAATCCGATGAGTGCAAAGATGGGCCTGACCAGCTTAGCTTATTACAATGAAAAGCATAGAGTGGCCTAATCGGCCTAACCTAACAGTAAATCCGATGAGTACAAAGGTAGGCCTGACCAGCATACCTTATTACCAATGAAAAGTACAAGGACAACCTAATCGGCCTACCCTAACAGTAAATCAGATGAGTGCAAAGGTAGGCTTGAGCAACCTACCTTATTATCAATGAAAAGTATAAGGATGGCCTAATCAACCTACCCTGACGGTAAATCCGATGAGTGCAAAGGCAGGCCTGACCAGCCTACCTTATTACCAATGAAAAGTGCATGGGCGGCCTAATTGACCTATCCTAATGGTAATTCTGATAAGGCAAAGGCGGGCCTGACTAGCCTACCTTATTACCAATGAAAAGCACAAGGATGGCCTAATCAGCATACCCTAATGATGTGTATAAAAGAGGGCCTGACCAGCCTACCTTATCATCAATGAAAAGCATAAGGGCAGCCTAATCAGCCTACCCTAACGGTAAATCCGATAAGTACAAAAGCGGGTTTGACCAGCCTACTTCATCATCAATGAAGAACACAAGGCAAGGTCATATACTTCGATCTGCTACAAGGATGATGATTAATTAGAGTCAGTAAGAAACCTTACACTAGCCTATGGAGATGCTCTAAAATTATTTATCTATCATACAGATATCCTTGCTGAAAAGAGTCCGATAATTTCATACTTGGAGAAAATTTTTATCATAATGGGAGTTATTAGATGGTCAATTACTTTATACTTGGAAATAGTTTGGAGAACAAAGAAAGCACAAGTTGAAAAAGACAAGTGTTCTTTCATTCATTTCAAAAGTGCATATTTACATTCTAGTTTGTTGCAAAAAAAAGAGACAAAAGTATAAGAACTCAGTCATCCATTATTGGGATGCCCTCTGGGTCAGCCGCAGAAGGAACCTCATTAATCAGATTTGGAGCTTCTGGTTTAGCTACGGCCGGGACCTCTTCCGGTTGTCCCAAAACTTTTTTGGCTTCAGTTCTAGGTGCGAGCTCTTCTTCGACCTCGTATAGTTGGATGCTGGAGAGGTCTAAGTTTAGATATAGTTCGCGAATCTCTTTGACACCATCATTGAAGCCTACCTGGTAGCTGACCACCTCGGACTCAGTTATTTTATCATTGAAGCTGGAAGATTTCTTATAATCTTCAATGACCCATATAGCCTATTCCTTCACAGACTCTGCTTCCTTGACCGCCTCTTTGATCTTCTTTTGGCATTCGTTGGTAAAGTGTTCCAAGGAATGGATTTTCTTCTTCTTATTTCATAGCTTTACCTCCTATTTAGATATCCTTAGCTGAGCCTTTTTAGCTCGGCCTTTAAAGTCTGAACATTGGAAATGCTTCTATTCAGCTTCTCCTCCATGGTCGTTTTCAATTCTTCGGCCACCTCCTTTTCGGCCTCCACAACCTGGAGCTCTTCTCGAAGGCTATTGCTGAGACTGGTGAACCCTGATACGCCTTTCTCTAGTAAGGTTATCTCGTGGATTAGCTGTACCAAACAATGAAAGGAGAAATGAGTTAGTTGTGTTAACCACCATCGTAAAGGAATGGATGAGGGAAAATATACTTACTCTTAGGATGTTTGGATAGATTGTGTCACCGACCTACTCGAGTCAGTGATGCTTTGTTACCTCCCAATCCCTGGGAGGAGTGTGGCCTTCAGTAGCTGCTTGGCCAGTTCGGGGTTCTCCAAAC
Source organism: Areca catechu (assembly GCA_021397845.1). NCBI lineage: Eukaryota > Viridiplantae > Streptophyta > Magnoliopsida > Arecales > Arecaceae > Areca > Areca catechu. The sequence goes on from CM038042.1 coordinate 62,491,866, forward strand.
CCCGCCCATCCGAGAAGATAGCAAAATCTACTTCGTACTCCCTATCAGGGGGAGTGTCCCTCCCGAACCCCTCTTCAACTTGAGGAGCCTTGCCCTTGTCTTGAGGGATGATCGAACTGATGGTGCATCAGTGACAATGATGGAAGCTGGCCTCCCCAAAGTCTGGATTGGATAGAGCCCCTTGGATGGGCTCTGTTAAGGGCACATCATCATCATCCGATGATGTCCTTGTTAATGGACTTCCTATGGCCTCTTCAGCCCTAGCCTTTTTTCAACCCTTAGACCCCTCCGAAGGGGCTGGCACCGGTCTCTTCCTAGCAGCTTGATAAAGCTTACTAAAGTCCGGCTTCATCTTCCCACCTGCAACAGAAGAAACTATAGAGATCAGCTAACAGGAATACATAAGAAACTAAGTGGAATAAATGCTAACTAATAGTTATACCTAAAGAAGGGACTCGTTGATCTAAGCAAGATGCATATTACACTCACTCAACAGTTCTCTGGCTAAAGAAATTTCAGACCCAGACATCGTATTGAAGTCTGCTTGGTCGGCCCTCAAAACCTTTTTGCCAGCATTGGCATCCATCGGGGTTTTCTCCACTCTTTATTAAAACCCCAAGCTTGAGAAGAAAAAATATAGAAGAAACAAGATTTCCATCTGTGGATGGCAGTCGGCAACCCTTTAATCAATTTTCGACCAGGATGAGGGCTGATGACCCACCACCCTTGGCCATGAAAATTCTTCTTCAGCATGAAGAGGGATGTAAATAATGAGATCCTAGGCTCTATATTTAGATGTGACAAAGGACTAAAAAGCCATAAATACTCCAAATACTGTTCGGAGTCAACTATGCTGGAACCATATGGTACAGATTAAAGATTTTGATGAAAAATGGAGGTAAAGGAAATCAAAGACCAACCTTCAGGTGGTCTTCATACATCGAAATAGCACCAGGAGGAGGATGGTTTACTCTCTCATCAGGTTGAGGGAGATCAATAGAAGACCTCCAAAATATGGTAATGCTTCCTAAGATGAGCTAGTTTGGAAAAGGACAAAGAACTAGCAATGGACTCCGGTTTGGACCCAGTGCTACTTTTGCTAGATCCTGTGACACTGGAAGAACCCCCTTCTTCCCTACTAGCTGGAACCCAGCCGGTGGTAGGGGCTCTTAGAGACCTAACCATGATAGAAGAAAATGGAGAAGGGAAAAGTTTCTATTTATGGAAGGAGAGGAAAGCTTGAGAAGAGAAAGAAGCTCGGAGTGATTAGAAGAGAAGGAAAGTTTCAAAAGAAATGAAAAAGTTCATCTCTTGAGGCAAGTACCCTTTATATAGGCAATGATGACGGTTCAGAAGATCTCCTCGGAAGACTAGAAATGTCTCTGATCGTGCCATGTATGGGCAGCGCCGATCATGAGTACGAATTCCTAAGAGATGTTGGCCCACTCGATGGAAGGAAAACTAGCCTATCAGCCATGATCCATTCGAATGCGATTAACGGCCAAGATGAAATCCCGAGTGATGTCAGATGGACAAGATGATGCGACATCCCCCATCTGGGCCACAGATGAAGAGTTGGTCGAAATACCATAATGAAAAGAGGTGACACAAATCTCTAGCCTGCACCATTTCTCCCAGGACCAACAAGAGTTCGATACCTGTCAAGAGCACGATGCTCGAAACAAAAAGCAGTTATTATGATTAGCAAAATTCGGGATTTGCCATCATTAGCTATCTTTTCTTCCACAAAAAAAATGACAAAATATTATTACTCCCATTTTCAAAGAAATAAATTATCTTGAAATTGGGAGTGGGGGGCAATTGTTGTAATAAACTGGTTCAAAGAACTAATTGCTGGTTCGAAGATTCCATTGATCCTACCCAAACTGGTCATCCAGATGGATTGACACGATGATACTCCTAAACTCCGATGGGAGAATAGATCGATGTTGTGCTTCAGCTAGTAATGACACACAACTTGAGATCGATATTCAGTAAAATGTTGATGCATAATATAATACATGCTCCAAAGCAAGTGGCTTCGAAGTAAATGGTTGATCTACAATCAGCCCTCTCCAAAGAGGATGGCTCTGAAATAAATAGCCACACATAATGTGTACTCTGAAGCAAATGACTTCGAAGTAAATGGCTGATCTATAGCCAACAAATGACTGTCGGCCAACTCCAAAGAGAATGGCCGATCTACTTCAACTTAAAGCCGTCAAGAATGGACTTGGTTATAAACCAACCAATTATATAACTAATAGCCCGGCTTTAGTATGACCAAGATAACTAACCTACATCAAGAACTAAAATTAGTTGAAGAGGAGTTACATTGACTAACTTCCCTAACAGAATTCCAGAAGGCTTAACTACTTTTAGTTACAGCAACACTATATAAAGTGATAAGAGAGGACCTCCAAGGTAAGCAAGACCAAGCAATTATGAGTCAGTAGCTCTGATGACATGCCACTTTCCACTCTTTGCTCCTCTCTCTCTCTTCCATTGAGCTCTCCATTCTATGGCCTGATCCCTACTAATTTAGGCATCGGAGTGTCCCACACTGGAGAAATTTTGGCCAGGGGTTTGTTTTGCAGGAGCCCGAGGAGGTGAAGCAGCAAACTAGGCAGTCCATCCGATCCACGAGAATCAGTATTAATAATTGGCATTTGAAAAACAACATAGTAAAATCATATAATTTGATAGGTTTATTCTAGCATCTATAATTTACTTTACAAAAATGGTTGTTAGTAATTTTGAGATTTGAATCATTACTTTGCGAGACTATTAGTTTGACAAATATAGACTTTAACACTACAAGAAGAACATACACAAATTAAAATATGTTTGGTTGGGATTAAAACTTATTTTTTCTTACGCTTCTAAAATACACACCTTGTAAAGCCTTAAAAGAATTAAAAATTGACCGTTATATCTAGAACAAAATTAAATGCAATCAAAGCATCACGATCAATCTTGCCTACCTTCATAATGTTGCCACTATGTTTATGCTAGCCCTGACTATTGAAACATGTTCACTAAAATAAAGAAAATTAATTATATCATCACAATTTTATCATTCAAAATGCAGGATCAGTTATAAAACACTCTCAGTGAAAAAATGTGCACTAAATAAAGCCTGCTCAAATAGGAGTATGCTCGAAGTTATCTACCTATATGGATAGAAGCAGTTAGTCTAATTCAGATAATGTGTTGCCAAACATAAGATTGGGTGAATATTACGTTTTCTAATTTCTCTTATAACCTTAGTAATATTATAGAATATTTATCTTACAAAATGAAATTCCTTCTAATATAATTAATAATATCAATATTAAACTTCTTATTAATAATTAATTATATGATTATCTATTTATATATAGTAATATTATATATTATATTTTTAATTTTTAACATTATTCAATTGATATATTAATATCATACATATTTTTAATACATAAATTTATTAAAATATTACTATTAACTTAATGTATTGTAATATATTAAAATGTTATGTATTTAATTAAAAAATATTAATAAATATAAATGATTACTATATATTTTATTATTACTTTGTCATGGACATCTTATAATGTATTAAAATGATTTATTTTTTTACATTTTTTATTTTAATTTTTTTTAATTTTTGATTTTTTAATTTATCTAAAAAGCTGCAAACTGATACTTAGTCAAAGTGAAGCCGTCGGAGGGAAAACCACAATCTGCGATTTCAATCAAATTTTATTAATTTTTATTTCTTTTTGTATTTCAAATATTTTTATTTTTTTATTTGAAATGAAGCTGCAGGTATAACCTATAGCTTCACACCCTAGTAGCCACATCACACAAACTACACTAGTTTGGTAAATATATTTTAGATCATCCTATTTTCATAATTATTTGTTGTGACCCAGTCATTTCGACCTCATTATAATAACAAAGGAGGCTATTCAAGCAATTACTACTTTCGATTACCATAACTACTTTCGTTACAACAACCACTTTCGGTTACAACAATCACTTTCGGTTACAATAACCACTTTTGATTACAATAACCACTTTCGATTACAATAACCACTTTCGATTATAGCTACACCTATAAAAAGGATAAGAGGGGACCTCTAAGGGAAGCAAGTCTAAGGCAAGCAAGCCCATACTATGCCACTCTAGCTCTTCCTTTTTTCCATCTCTCTTTATTTTAACTCTCTATTTTGTTGCCTAGACCACCCCTGACTTGAGCATCGAAGTATCTCCCATTGAAAATCCGGTCCGAGGACCTTTTGTAGGTCTCCATCCAAGAAGAGCACCCAAGAGCAGGATTTCATCCAATTGGAAGAGCGAGTGGGATTGCCCGACACGCGCCAAAGCCTCAGCCACGGGTGATTTAGCATCAACAGATTGGCATGCCAGGTAGGGGTCATTATTCCCCTCGTGAAAAGGAGAGCTTTCAAGAAATACCAAATGGTGAAAGGGTGAACCTTCTTGATATGGATGGTTCTGATCTTCTATGACTGACTAGCCCTTCGAGTTTCCTTTCAAACTCTATTTTTTTCTCATTCCCGCCCTCAACTCCTCTCTCTTTATCTATCTATCTCTCTCATTTCTTTATTTTTGCCAGGAAGAAGCTCCCTTGGCTCCCAAACTTGAAGAGGCTCCTCTAGAGATGGTTCCCTAGAGCCAAAATCTTGGCCCATCAGGCCTTCTTGACCGGACCAAGTTCTTGAGGCTCCTCACCAAGTCCGGTGCCCGACTTGAATTGCCCACTTTGATGCAACTCCTACTCCAGACCATCACCAACCAGTGGAATGCCTGCATTGCCACCATCAACAATCTACGTCCAGGAACCTAGAGAATCACCATCTTCCATATCTAGAGGGAGCACCTCTTGGAGCTGCTGGGGTCGGAGGGCCCCACACTATGGACAAGCAATGTGCTGAAGAGCATTTGTTCATTGAATGTGGATGATCTATTGATCCACAACCTCGTGTTCGAGATGAATCCGAAAGCGAGCTCCCTTCTGGGTGCAAATAAGTACCGAAACTATGGTAGTGAGATTTTATTTGTATATTTTTAGGTAATGGCCGATCTCTTCTTAATGGCTGATCTCTTCTTAATAGCCGATCTCTTCTTAACGGCCGATGTTTTATAAGGGTCGTATTTTTTTAATGACCAATATCTTCTTAAAGATCGATATCTTCTTGAAGGCCAATATCTTCTTAATGGCCAATCTCTTCTTAATGGTTGATCTCTTCGTAAGGGACGATATCTTCTTAATAGCCATGTCTTCGTAAGGGCCGATGTCTTCTTAATGGCTGATATCTTCTTAAAAGTTGATGTCTTCTTGAGGGCCGATATCTTTTTAAAGGTCGATGTCTTTTTGAAGGCTGATATCTTCTTAAAGATCGATGTCTTCTTAAAGACCGATATCTTCTTAATGGCCGATGTCTTCTTAATAGCCGATGTCTTCTTAATGGCCGATGTCTTCTTAATGGTCGACATCTTTTTAAAGGACGATCTGCGCATAAGGCCGATCAACGCCCAAGAGGCGTAAGGCCATCTATGTGCAAAGCTATCTATGTGCAAGGCCGATCAATGCCTAAGAGGTGCAAGGCCATCTACGTGCAAAGCCATCTATGTCCAAGGCCGATCAATGCCCAAGAGGTGCAAGGCCATCTATGCGCAAAGCCGATCAATGCTTAAGAGGCACAAGGCCATCTACGTGCAAGGTTGATCAATGTCCAAAAGGTGCAAGGCCATCTACGTGCAAGGTCATCTATGCACAAGGCCAATCAACACCCAAGGCTGGTCAAGGTGCAAGGCCATCTACGTGCAAGGCTGATCAATGTGCAAAGCCATCTACGTGCAAGGTCAATCAACGTCCAAGAGGTACAAGGCTATCTACGTGCAAGGCCGATCAACGCTAAAGGCTAGTCAAGGTATAAGGCCATCTATGCACAAGGCTGATAAACATGCAAAGCCATCTACGTGCAAGGCAGATCAATGCCCAAGGCTGATCAAGGTGCAAGGTCGATCTACGTGCAAGGCCGATCAGGTGTAAGGCTGATATATGCACAAAGCTGATCAACACCCAAGGTTAAACTACGCGCGAGGCCGATCAATTTCCAAGGCCGATCCATCCACAAAGGCCCACTGAAGTCCAATAGATCCATTGAATCCGATAAGAAGCACAAAGGTGGGCCTGATCAGCTCACCTTATCGATATATTTGACAAGTGCAAAGGTGGGTCTAACTGGCCTACCTTATGATCAACAACAAAAAGCACAAGGATAGCCTAATCGGCCTACCCTAACGGTAAATCTAATAACATACCAAGATGGCCTAACCAGCCTACCCTATTACCAGCAAAAGGCATAGAGATGGCCTAATTGGCCTACCCTAATGATAAATCCAACAACATGTCGAGGTGGGCCTGACCAGCCTACCTTATGATTAACAAAAAGCACAAAGGCAGACTTAATCAGCCAACTGATAAAGTGCAAAGGCTATTATTTGTTTATGATAATATCAAGACCGAAGTGATAAAATTACACCCTTCACCTAAAATGGAATCAAAGTCAAAGTATTTCACTGACAGCATTTTTTCGAGCTCGGGAGTGGGGGGCAATGTTGTGACCCAGTCATTTCGACTTCATTATGATAACAAGAGGGCTATTCAAGCAATTAACTACTTTCAGTTATAATAACTACTTTCAGTTACAATAACCACTTTTAGTTACAACAACTACTTTCGGTTACAACTACTTTCAGTTACAACTACTTTCGATTACAACAACCACTTTCGGTTATAACTACTTTCGGTTACAACAACCACTTTCGGTTACAATAACTACTTTTGGTTACAACAATCACTTTTGGTTACAATAACCACTTTTGATTATAGCTACACCTATAAAAAGGGTAAGAGGGGACCTCCAAGGGGAAGCAAGTGGCAAGCAAGCCCACACTATGCCACTTTGACTCTTCCTTCCCTTTTTCCATCTCTCTTTCTTTTAACTCTCCATTCTATTGCCTAGACCACCCCTGATGCGGGATGAGATATGCAAAACTAATCCTATCAATCTTAAAGTTATTTTAAATGTGATCAATGATCAATTAACTCAGCAAACTCATAACAGAAAACTCAAAGAACCTGATGAAATCAACTAGGCAACTAGTTTGATACCCTCTATGTAGATTCACCAAAACTAGATAAGAAAATAGGATATGATGATTAAGAAATCACCCAAACTAGGATTATTGCTTTCAAGAATCACAACTAAAGAGTTGAGGAGGGTTTGCTTGCCAACAAAGATTTGAAGCTCTCTTGATATAGATCGATTTCAGCACTCTAGGATTTGCGACTGAACTTCAAGATTATCGATCTTTGGGTTCCGATCTACAACGTTGTTGGTTCCAAAGCAAGAAAGTCCTTTACTTCAGATCTTGGTCACCTAGAATCAATCAAAAGAAAGAAGTTAGATGGCATGCAAGGAGAGAAAGATTGGAAGAAAGGAAGATGAGAAGGAAGATGGCGTCTTTAGGGTTTCTTGATGGATGGATGTTGGATAACTTTGCCTCATGCCAAGGACCTCACGTCTGCTCCCTCTCAGAGTTCAATGCTCTGACAGCAAAGGATTTAAAAGAAAAAACTCAACTTTATTCATCAAAACTAATTGAATTACAAGAGGAGGCATTGAGGGGTATTTATATACCCTCATAAGATACAAGCTAGAAGAGTAAGGGTTACAATTTCTTGAGTTTTTGTTGGAAGGGCAAGAAACTCCATGGAACTGGCTTCCCTTCGGTGACAACCATCTCTTGAATTCCCCTTGGCATCATGAATTCTTGGCAGCTGAATCTTCTTGGCTTCATCCACTTGGGCGACAACACTTGAATGGCTTTATCTTTTTGGGCGGCATGACTTGAGATAAGGTGGGCAACAATACTTGAAATAAGATGGGCGGCCAAGATAAGTCTTGGGGTGGGCATCCAAGATGGATTCTTGAAATTAAATGATAAGGAACTCTTGAATTTGTAGGACTTCTTGGGTTCTTGATTTCTTGGTTTCTTGGAACATGAAACTCCCTTGAACCTTGGACACTTGGCTTCTTGAATTGGTGTCCATGTTGAATCCTTTATGGCCGACCATGACATGTGTGATGATGAGGTGGCATGACATGGTGACATGGCATGATGACATGGCATGATGGGGCACCCAAGATGATGTGGCATGTGATGATGTGGCAAGATGTTGTGGCACCATAAATTGGGTCCCTTCTTGGCTTGCATTCTTGATTTGAACTTGAACACCCTCATTACAAGACTCAATTGAAACTAACTAATTGAGGGACTCAATTAAACTAACTTTAAACCCAATTTGACCAAATTACAAGGTATAACAAGACAAAACAAAAATTAAAATTGACTAGGCTTGTATATATAGGACTTAATTAAAATTAGGGTTTGTATATACAAGACTCAATTGAAATTGGGGTTTAGGGCTTATTCACAGGTGATCCACGGGGAGCTGGGATTAACCTGTCATTTCTTTCTAGCCTTAGTGTCCGCACCAATTCTCTCAGGGTGGGAGGAACTCGACCCTGTCGAGTATGGGTCAACTCGGCTCTGGTAATGCTTTAGTAAGTCTGGGTTGATCTTTTGCAAATCTTCTTGAGTGATCTAAGAATCTTCAGATTCAGGTCATCCTTGCCGACGAACCAGGTAACGTTGATAATCCTTACTCTAAGTAGCGATAATCTTGTCATCCAAAATCCGCTCAATCATGTCTCCCCATTCTGGTATTTTGGCTGGTGGACACTCAAGGGTAGGTTCACTCTCAAGGATGGAATCAGGTCTAAAAGGCTCACTAGGTATCATCGGTTCCTTATACTCTACAAGGTCTGAAATATTGAAAGTTGAACTAATACCTAATTCAAGTGGTAACTTAAGTACATAGGCATTAGATCCAATTTTCTTAATTATTTTGTATGGTCCTACACTACGGGTATGTAATTTCTTCATGATTCTAGGTGGGAACCATTCAGGTCGAAGCCTGATCATAACAAAGTCTCCTTCATCAATTTTTTGAGTGTTTTTTGTGAATCAGCCATTTGTTTATATGATTCATTACTCTCATTAATCTTTTTACTTATTTTCTTACACAATTCTCTAAGATGCTGTGCATATGACTTGGCAGACTGAAAAATGCGTTCATGCATGTGTAAAGGAATAAGGTCCAAAGGCTTCTTGGCTTAAACCCATGGACAATTTCAAACAGGTTTTCCTAATGGACCTGTTAACTGAACTATTATATGCAAACTCAGCTCTAGGCAGCAATAGGTCCTAATTTGTAGAATTCTCACCAACTAGACATCTAAGCAAGTTCCCTCGACTTCGATTCACTACTTCAGTCTGGCCATCAGTTTGAGGGTGATAAGTAGTAGAAAATTTGAGTTTAGTCCCTAATATGTGCCAGAGAATTTTCCAAAAATAATTGATAAATCGTAAGTCTCTATCGGATACCATGGTCCTAGGTAAACCATGTAGTCTAACTACTTCATTTAGAAAAAGCTTGGTTACCTTAGAGGCATCATAGGTTTGAGAACATGGTAGGAAGTATACCATCTTTGAGAACCTATCGACCATAACAAAAATAAAATCATGTCTCCTCATGGTCTTAGGTAATCAAAGAACAAAATCCATGCTAAGATCTTGCCAAGGACAATCCGATACAGGAAGAGGGGTATATAAACCAATGTTCTGCTTTTACTGTTTGGCAATAGCGTAAGTTCGACATCTAGCCATAATTTGGGCAACATTCCTTTAAGATTTGGCCAACAGAATTCATCCTCAACTGCTAGAATGGTTTTATTTCTACCAAAATGTCCAACTAAACCTCCTGCATGTGTTTCCCAAATTATGAAGTCTCTAAGAGAAGTACTAGGAATACATAGCTTACTTTCCTTAAAAAGGTAACCATCTTGAAGAGTATATTCACTTTATGAACTAGACGGTCCTTGTTTAACTACTTTGTAAATCTTACTAAAGTCAGGACAATTTCATATTCATCCTTTAGTTTATCAAATCCTATGACTTTATTACTAATATAATTCAAAAGCATAAAGCATCGGCTAAGCATGTCAGCAACCAGGTTATCGATACCTGATCGATGTTTTAGAACAAACGTATAGGCTTGGATATATTCTACCCATTTACCATGCCTAGAATTTAGTTTCTTTTGTGAGTTAAGGAATTGAAGTGCTTCATGATCTGATTAAAGAACAAACTCCTACCCATTTACCATGCCTAGAATTTAGTTTCTTTAGTGAGTTAAGGAATTGAAGTGCTTCATGATCTGATTAAAGAACAAATTCCTACGGTAGCAAATAGTGTCTCCAATATCTTAGGGCTTGGACTACTGCATATAATTCCTTATCATAAGTTGAATATTTGAATCTAACATCATTTAACTTCTCGCTAAAGAAAGCTATTGGATGATTTTCCTGACTCAAGACCCCTCCAATTCCTACTCTTGAGGCATCACAAGCAACTTCAAAAACTTTTGAAAAGTCAGGTAATCTCAGAATTGGGGCTTGGGTCATCTTGTCCTTAATTACAAGGAAGGCTTTATTGGCATTCTTGGTCCACTCAAAGGTTCCCTTCCTAAGGAAATCAGTAATAGGAGCAACAATTATACTAAATCCTCGAATAAATCTCCAATAGAAGGTGGCTAATCCATGGAAACTATGCATATCGTGTACATTTTGGATATAGGCCACTCAACTATGGACTTGATTTTCTCAAGATCAATAGACACTCCTTCAGTAGTTACTACAAAACCTAGAAAAATGATCCTTGGGGTCAAGAAACTACATTTCTTTAGGTTAGCATAAAGATTATCCTCCCTAAGGGCTTGGCACACTTGTCGAAGATGGTCTAGTGAGCTTTCTTAGTTTTACCATATATGAATATATCATCAAAATAAACCATGATAAATTTCCCAATAAAAGCTCTTAGAACTTGAGTCATGATCCTCATAAAAGTACTAGGAGCATTGGATAGACCAAAATGTATCACTAACCATTCATATAAGCCATCCTTAGTCTTTAAGACAGTTTTCCATTCATCCCCGGGTCTAATCCTAACCTGGTAATAGCCACTCATTAGGTCAACCTTTGAGAAGATGGTAGAACCAGCCATCATATCTAGCATGTCATCAAGATGGGGTATAGGAAATCGATATTTCACTATGATCTTATTGATGGCTCGACTATCAACGCACATCCTCCAAGTGCCATCTTTCTTAGAGGTTAATAGAGCTAGAACCGCACATGGGCTCAAGCTTTCTCTAATAAATCCTTTTTTGAGAAGATCCTCTACTTGCCTTTGTAACTCTAGATATTCAGTAGGGTTATGATGCGGGACAAATAAATAAGAATGAAAATAACAATTAATTTTTTTTATATTTTTAGATTTTAAAGGAGAGCTCAAAGGAAACAGTAAAAGAAACTAATAAGTCTATTACCCGCACAAGTAAACCTAAAGAGCAATTAAAAAAGTAGGACCTGGTGGTTGAGAAACCACCAAAACTAGGATTAACCTTCAACAAGTCAGAAACTAAAGATGGGGAATAGATTTTAATTTACCAATGAAGATCATTTCTCTAGAACTAATAGGACTCTCAAGATCTTCACGGCAGGGTTTCCAGATCATGCTTCTAAGCTTCAATTTTCTATACCATGCTGGTTTCGAGGCAGGAACACCAGACTAGATTTTTGATCACCTACAAAACACTTAGCAAAGGAAAATAAGGGTAAAAAGCAGTAAGAAAAAGGAAATGAAAGAAGGAAAAGGGTTAGAAGTAATGGATGGATCTTCTTGTTGGATGGATAAGTAGGGCCTCACACCCCGCAATGCTCCAAAGGAACAAAGGAAGGGCCTCACACCTCATGATGCACACAGCAAAGGAAAAATTTGGCAGAATTTCTTTGTATTTTAATAATAATTTCATGAATTACAAGGGGAGGCTGGTGGAGTATTTATAGACTCCTAACCAGTGAAGTAAGGGACTCAAATATAAGACTCTTGTTCCCTTTGAATTACAACTCTGGAATTTTGATCTAAGTAATCTGGACTCCTGCTTGATGGGTTAAACAGGACTCTTATCCAAGGTTGGCGCCAAGATGGAGACTTTGATGAAGGGCCATGATCGCTTCCTGGGTTTGTCATGATGGGTGGACTCAGGAGTCTTGATAATGTAGCCTTCTGTAGGTGCTTGGACTCTTTAGTTTGGATTGGAAATGACTCAAGAGTTCTGATAAAACTCTTGAGTTCTTGAAGCTTGAGCAACTTAGTAACCTGTTTGAGTAAAATACTAGTAATAAAAACCCTTGGACCTCCAACACTTGAGATGAGGTATTTGGCTTGAAATTCCCTAGCAAGTGGCATCAAGGAAGAGGACTTTTGCTTGGCCAAACTTCTCATTTGGGCATGGAATATGTGAGTAGAAGGGCACCATCTGGGAGAAGTCCCTCTGCTTTACTTATCTCAAAAATAAGTGGCACCTAATTTTTTTCTTCTCATGGGCCGACCAAAGAGTCTTGTCATAGGGTGATGTTGCATGTCCAAACACAAGTGATATGGCATGTATCCTTGTCCCAAAATAGAATGTCCAAATGGTGTTGTCCCAATGTCATGTGGTGATGTCCAAATGTGATATGGTGATGTCCAATTTTTGCAAAGATGGTGCCAAGAAGAGGTTGTGGCTTGGACTAGCACATGGGTTGTCTTGAATCTTCATTTGGGTGCACATGGGATGCTGTCTTGGTCCCTCTCATAATACAGGACTCAATTAACTAATTACATGGACTCAATAAAAAACTAACCACATGATTTAACCAACTAATTGAACCAACCATACTTAATTAGGCTTTCAAATAAAAACCATAATCAAAGTTCGTAAAAAGGGCTAATTAAATTGGACCACTAAGATTCCAATTGGGTAATAGGGTTTGACTCAATTGGGGTTTCGACTCAACTAGGCAAAAAGGGTTTTATCCTAAAATAAACAAAACCCTAATTTTAGCTGGTAAAAGGGGTTTACCTAACTAAACTAAAATAACAAAATTAAAATAAAATATTTACATGATAAATAAGATTGGGTTCAGTGTTTTACACACAGGTGATCCACAGGGATGTGGGTTCAACCTGTCGACTTCTTTTGGCCCTGGTGCCTGCACCAATTCTCTCCGGGTGGGAGAAACTCGATCCTGTCGAGTATGGGTCAATTTCACTATTATAATATTCTAGTAAGTCAGGGGTAACTCTCTACAAGTCCTCTCTAGTGATCCAAGAATCATCAAACTCAGGTCACCCTTGCCATTGAACCAGATACTGCTGGTAATCTTTGCTCCGGGTAGCGATGATCTTGTCATCCAGATCGTTCGATCTTGTCTCTTCGGGCCAGTGGTATGGCAGGTGGACACACTTGGATTGGTTCACTCTCAAGGACAGGATTAGGCCCAAATGGCTCACTAGGAATCAACGTTGGTTCCCTATACTCGATAAGGTCTGAAACGTTGAAAGTATTGCTAATGCCTAGTTCAGGTGGCAACTCGAGTACATAGGCATTAGATCCTATTTTTTTAATCACTTTGTAAGGTTCACTAATACGGGCATGTAACTTCTTCATGGTTCTAGGTGGGAACCGTTCAGGTCGTAGTTTAACCATTACAAAGTCTCCTTAAGTGTATTCTTTGAGTCTCCTTTTAAAATTACCCTTGGTTAATGTATGACATGTTGATGAAAATTTGGCATGAATTTCTAATAAATGTCATAGTATTTTCCAAAAATAGGATGCAATTTGAATATGCTCAAAGAACTTATGCAACCTATTGATTTCATCAAAATGTAATCAGGTGGCTCTAGAAAGAGTGGAAACTTCAGACTAGGGTAAGAAATAAGAAGTGGATTCGAGGCTAGCTTGGTGGGGTAGGACATAAGAAAAGGGCTCATAGAACAATCCTTGACTAATGGGGTTGACTTTAAGGGTTTGAGGTATAGCTACAGGGTCTGCCCTATAGAAGAATGGGTCACTAATCTCAGGGAAGAGATCTTCAATTAGAGTCAAAGGGGTGACTTCAGCTTGAGGGTGCTGGGTTGAAAAGATCAAGTCCTCATTAATTACTTCTGGATTTTGAATTTTAAGACTAGGTTCTGTGACTTGAGTCTCTTCTAGTGTTTCCTCAAGTAAGGTTCTAACAATAGGGCTAGACTCCTCATAGGTCACTTTTCTAAGGGTTCTACTAGTACAGTTTCAGTCTGGGTATAGTCAGGGTTAGCTATCTCTGGATTAGATTTAGTCTAGGTACCGACTGGTTCAGCTAATTCTAGGTCTGTCCATGGGTCTCTTTTTCTAAGGATTCTACTAGTACAGTTTCAGTCCGGATATGGTCAGGGTTAGCTATCTCTGGATTAGATTTAGTCTAGGTACCGACCGGTTCAGCTAATTCTAGGTCCGTCCTACCTATTTCCTTTTTAATGTTATCCTTGGGAATAACTAGGGTAGTAGGGATGGGTTGACTAAGGGATACCTGACTAAGATTTGGCTTGCACTCAAGGGTGCTAATCCTATGGGGTTCCGATTGACTAAGGAAGGGTGGACTAATTCGTAGGTTCTAACTAGGTACACTGATCCTAGTGGGTTCTGGCTGACTAATTAAAACCTGACTAGCACTAGATTGATACCTAGGGATTATGGGTTCCTTAGGTTCATAAGATATGGGTTTGGATCTATGGGTTATAGATCTGGGTTCGTATAGTTTGGGTTCATAGGATCCCTGATGGTAGGGTACAGGAAGGTACATTTCTCTAAGCTTGTTTTTCATGGCTCTCCAGGTAGTTATGGGGATTTCTACTTGTAGTCTAATCATCCTTTTAAACTTATCCCATAGGTTCTAGCCTAGCAAACTAACTTGGTTTTGGCAAATTTATATTTCCTTTCTTCTGACATTACATCCCAAGCAAAATACTCATCCATACCTCTTTCCCATTAAGGTAATCCACAAAATCAAGATCGCCACCAAAAGTAGGTGCTGGTAAACTAATATACCTAGTGGCTCTCTCATCCTGGTCTATAAAATCATAATTGGATCTCTTCGAACTAATATCCCAGATTGGGTCATGGCGAGGGGCCATCCTAGGGTTGGGTTCTAGGAATGGGTCAAGGTGTGTTTCAAATTTAGATTCAGGATGGGTCTTACAGGTTTTCTCTAGGTTACCTAATCAATCATCTAGTCGGTCAAACATAGTGTTGAGTTGCCCTAACTATTCGGTCATAGTCCTAAAGAAGGTCTCAAGGTTAAACTCCATGGTCAAGCTAGGTTAGGTTTGGGTTCAAACTACTGGTATTTGGCTCCTAATCTAGGGGTCATGCAATGCAAACACATCGAACTCAACTCAGACTAGGATTTCCTAGACCTAGAGCTTTAGTAGAATGGGTCAGCTCAACTTATAGCCATTTAATAATTACCGTGTCCACTGGCCAGGTAAGAGGTGGGGTCATGGGAGGCTCCCCCTGCTCTAGCAGGGTCCTAATTAAAAACCATGAATCTTCTTAGGATGTTTGCCTCTGGACCTCTGGCCTTAGATACCAGGTTCAAGTGATAATCAATGGCTTAGGTGCACTAGCTTTTACACAACACTTGGAACCCGACCTGTTGGTGTCTCTAGCTCACTAGAGCAATTAAGTCTAATTAAATTTTAATTAGGATTAGGATTTAATGCAAAGGAGGTTGTTGTGGGCCCAGGATAAGAGAGGAGCTCTTGCCCTAATCTAAGATGTTCAAGTGCCCTTAAGATTAGGTTACTTGATGATGCACACACAAGATGAAACCCTAGCTACAATCAAATTAAAATAACAGAAAAAATAAAATTAATTATTTTTTATATTTTATTTTATTTTATTTTTGTTTCTCAGTAGAAATATAGTTTGTAGAAAAAACCCTAAGATGCAGGAAATTAAAATATGCAATATTTATACAAAAAAGAAACCCTAAACTAGAATTGCTGAAATTCAAAATAGAATGTTCTTAGACACTATTCTGGTAAGAAGAAGATCTATAGATTGCAATAATTCATAAGAAAAATCTAAAAAATACTTTCAATTATGATGGATCCAACAAAATAAAAATCAAGCAATTCTAAGTCTTTTACATATAGAAACAATTAATATAATAAAGTATATACTAAGATAGTCGAGATGCAAAAATTAAAATCTATCTCTTCATTTTCTTCTTCAGGGGTCAATTCATAGTGGCACCCCTACACACCATAGAAAATATCGTTTGAATGGGTTGTGATGGTTTTGTAGCCCTAGTTTTTCCTATGACCAGATGGCCATGGTGAAGCATCCGATCCGAGTACTTAAAGAGAACTAAGTCAGTACAAGAGAGATTAAACCCTAGTTTAACCTGCTCTGATACCAAAACTGATGCCAGACAAAAAATAAGAATAAAAATAGCATTAATTGATTTTATATTTTCATATTTTAAAGGAAAGCTCAAAGGAAACTAAAGGAAAGAACTATAGTCTATTACCTGCACAAGTAAACCTAAAGAGCAATTAAAAAAGTAGGACCTAGTAGTTGAGAAACCATCAAAACTAGGATTAACCTTCAGCAAATCAGAAACTAAAGAGAGGGAATAGGTTTTAATTTACCAATGAAGATCGTTTCTCCAGAACTAACAAGACTCTCAAGATCTTCATGGCAGGGTTTCCAAATCTTGCTTCCGAGCTTCGATTTTCCATACGATGCCAATTCCGAGGCAAGAACACCAGATCTAGATCCTTGATCACCTATAAAACACTTAGCAAAGAAAATAAGGTTAAAAAGTAGTAAGAAAAGGAAAGGAAAGAAGGAAAAGGGTTAGAACTAATGGATGGATCTTCTCGTCGGATGGATAAGTAGGGCCTCACACCCCGCGATGCTCCAAAGGAATAAAGGAAGGGCCTCACATCCCGCGATGCACATAGCAAAGAAAAAATTTAGCAGAATTTCTTTGTATTTCAATAATAACTTCATGAATTATAAGGGGGGGCTGATGGGATATTTATAGATCCCTAACTAGTGAAGTAAGGGACTCAGATACAAGACTTTTGTTCCCTTTGAATTATAACTCTGGAATTTTGAACTAAGTAGTCTGGACTCCTACTTGATGGATTAAACAGGACTCTTATCCAAGGTTGGTGCCAAGATAGAGACTTTGATGAAGGGCCATGATCACTTCCTAGGTTGTTCATGATGGGTGGACTAAGGGCCATGATCACTTCCTAGGTTGTTCATGATGGGTGGACTTAGGAGTCTTGATAATGTAGCCTTCTGCAAGTGCTTGAACTCTTCAATTTGGATTGGAAAAAACTCAAGAGTTCTGATAAAACTCTTGAGTTCTTAAAGCTTGAGCAACTTAGTAACCTGTTTGAGTAAAATGCTAGTAATAAAAACCCTTGGACCTCCAACACTTGAGATGAGGTATTTGGCTTGAAATTCCCTAGCAAGTGGCATCAAGGAAGAGGACTTTTGCTTGGCCGAACTCCTCATTTGGGCATGGATATTGTGAGTGGAAGGGCACCATCTGGTAGAAGCCCTTCTGCTTTACTTATCTAAAAAATAAGTGGCGCCTAATTTTTTTCTTCTCATGGGCCGACCAAAGATTCCTGTCATAGGGTGATGTTGCATGTCCAAACACAAGTGATATGGCATGTGTCCTTGTCCCAAAATAGAATGTCCAAATGGTGTTGTCCCAATGTCATGTGGTGATGTCCAAATGTCATATGGTGATGTCCAAGTCCTTACAAAGGTGGTGCCAAGAAGAGGTTGGGGCTTGGACTAGCACATGGGTTATCTTGAATCTTCATTTGGGTGCACATGGGATGCTGTCTTGGTCCCCTCTCATGATACAGGACTCAATTAACTAATTACATGGACTCAATAAATAACTAACCATATGATTTAACCAACTAATTGAACCAACCATACTTAATTAGGCTTTCAAAAAAAAAACCCTAATTAAAGTTGGTAAAAAGGGCTAATTAAATTGGACCACTAAGATTCCAATTGGGTAATTAGGATTTGACTCAATTGGGGTTTCGACACAACTGGTTAAAAAGGGTTTAAACCCAAAATAAATAAACCCTAAGTTCAGCTGGTAAAAGGGGTTTACCTAACTAAACCAAAATAACAAAATTAAAATAAAATATATACATGATAAATATGATTGGGTTCAGGGTTTTACACATAGGTGATCCACTAGGATGTGGGTTCAACTTGTCGACTTCTTTTGGCCCTGGTGCCCGCACCAGGTTCATCCTATAGTATGGTAAATTTGGTAAGGTAACTCCTGGGACTAGATCTATAGCATGTTGTATGTCCCTTAATAGAGGTAAGCGATCAGGGAGGTCTTCTGGGAACATATCCTTAAACTCCTTCAGAAACTCTAAAATCTCTTAAGGGTATTCCTTCTAGGGTTGGTCATGAACTTCCTTAGCGATCAAAACCCACACTAGTGAACCCTCAGAAACCTCATGCTCTAATTCCTTGGCAGTGATTAGGTTTATTTCAGGTTCCTTTTTCCTCAAATTATAAGACCCTCTTTTGATGTTGTCTGACTGAATGATAGAGTCTGACTGAATGATAGAGTCGGCTCGAACTTCCTTTGGTTGGCTCTCCTGTCTGATTTAGGAAATGGTACTCTGGATGAGTCGGCTCAGGTTCCTCTGAGTCAGCTCGGATATCTGCATGCCAGAACCCTTCATGCGTGCCATGAACAAGAGTCGGCTCCCTTTACTCGAGTCAACTCGGATTAGTTTTACACTGAATTTTCTGTTCTTCTCAAGAAATCATCCAGCAAGTCTTCAAACATTCAAAACACTCTCCAATTGTTCTAACAACAATTTCTAAGAAATTTTAAGCTTGAAAAGCAATCAAAAGTAACCCAATTTGATGATTTTTATTTTGCTTTTTCTTTGGACTTTTCTTTACATGAGATACTTACAACATAACTCATGGCAAAGATAAGATCGTAGGAGTAGTAACCGAGCAATGAAATCTCCTACAAAAACTTGTAAAGCACTTGAAGAGTTGTTAGTAAAATAAATGCATGCTTCAATATTTTGTAATCATCAAAATCATTCAAGGAGTCAACACTTATGAGGAATAGAAAGAAGAAAGCAAAATATGAGACCCCCATTCATGATCCCTACCTTGGTGACCCACTCGGTGGCAGGAATGGTGAGTATGAGATGCCCCCGAGGGCTTGGTAGTTATGATAGGTGATGATAAAGGGCCCACTCAAACATGCCAGCTGACCAAGTAGCTGCTAAGAGTGTTTCCACTTTAGCAGGATGGGTCACACCATCCTGCTCTGCCCCCCACACCAGAGGGGGTATACCTTAGGGCTGATGCTTGGTAGCCTCAACGTTTAAAAAGATGAAGACTAATGTGGCACAACTGCTAACGTGGAGCCCATGATGGCAATAGCTAGTAGCCGCGTGGGTGGAAAGTGCCACCTGGACGTGGTGCTCAAATGAAGACCCAAGGGCGAGCCATCCGTCTGAGGTCAGCTCCCAGCCGGGGTCATGCTCATAAGGTGAGCCCTCCATCTGACGTTAGCTCCCGATCAAGGTCGTGCTCATGCATTCCAAGGGTGAGCCCTCCATCCAAAGTCAGCTCCAAGCCGAGTCGTGCTCACAAGGTGAGCCCTCCATCTGAGGTCAGCTCTCAGCTCGGGTCATCCTCATGCATTACAAGGGTGAGCCCTCCGTCCGAGGTCAACTCCTAGCCAGGGTCATGCTCATAGGATGAGCCCTCCGTCTGAGGTTAACTCCCAACCGGGTCGTGCTCATGTGTTCCAAGGGTGAGCCCTCCATCCAAGGTCAGCTCCAAGCCGGGGTCATGCTCATAGGGCAAGCCCTCCGTCTGAGGTTAGCTCCCAGTCGGGGCCATGCTCATGCATTCCAAGGGTGAGCCCTCCATCTGAGGTCAGCTCCAAGCCAGGGTCATGCTCATAGGGTGAGCCCTCCATCTGAGGTCAGCTCCTAACCGGGGTTGTGCTCATGCATTCCAAGGATGAGTCCTCCGTCCGAAGTCAGCTCCCAGCTGGGAGCCCTCCGTCCAAGGTCAGCTCCTAACTGGGGTCATGCTCATAGGGTGAGCCCTTTGTCTAAGATCAACTCCCGGCCAGGGTCATGCTCATGCGTTCCAAGGGTGAGCCCTCCGTCCGCGATCAGCTCCCAACTAGGATCATGCTCATAGGGCAAGCCCTCTATCTGAGGTCGTGCTCATGCATGCCAAGGGCAGCCCCCCACATCTGGAGGCAGATGCCTAGCTGGGGTCATGCTCATGCTTTCCAAAGGTGGCCTCCCACATCCAAGGTTGAGCGCCCAGCCAAGGTCATGCTTCCACTTCCAGAGTCAGGCTCTCTAGATTGAGCTCTCCCCCTCCTCCTGCCAAGTTCGGAGTTCCTGCCAGTGGTAGAAAGAGAGAGGATTAGCAAGGATACAGACTATGATATGAAAGCTTCCTGCTACCTGCAACCTCCCAGAAGTGGCATACACCCTGTCAGAAAATTCAAAGCCTGCAACGTGCCACCTACATGTTCTGCATAATGCATGCTTCGCCAAGCTGCACACCCTGTAGCGCACCGCCATGTCAACGATCGTGCAACTGGGGGCTCCAATCTTCACGACATGAAACCTGAACCTCCTCCAAGAGGAGTATTCCATTAAGGCCACAGGTCCTGCGACACTCCGATGGTCCCTCCTAGAATAGAAACACTCCACCATGTCTCGGGGCTCAGTAGCACGGTGCCCGCCCCTTCCACGAGAAATTGCACCACCAGAGGGACAAGATCTATATTACGTCGGCGATCACCCTCAAATAGAAGGATCTCCTCCAGTGGACCAGTCCGATAGGGGGAGGCTGCAAACAAAGGAAAACCCATCCAAAAAGATAACAGGAAAGAGACATCTCAATAAAGTCCCAAGATTGGTTGGGCCACTCCTACTTATATAAAAATAAAAGAAAGGACCCCCGAGAGGGGAGAGAGGCAACTGGTAAGACTTAGAGAACAAACAGGTAAGGAACCAGCCAAGAGAACCTCCCAGCTCTCTGATCTCTACTTGACTCTGTCATTCCATTTCAATTCCATCTTTTATCCTCTATGCGGAGAGTCCCTAGTTCTTTCTCATGGAGGTTCTGTTCTCCTCCTGATCATGTCAAACTGACTTGATCGTCAGAGTATACCCGTTGAAATCTCTGGCCCGGGTCTCCTCTTTTTTACAGGCCATGCTAAAAGAAGACCGAGCACCCAACGGGAGCCTGACGAGTCCGTGCCATATCAGCTATAGGCCATGGCGATCTTAGCGGCAATAGATTGGCATGCCAGGTTGGGGCACGAGAACACCAGTGACCAAGGGAAGTCCAACAGTGAGTCCCCACCACTAGCAAAGCCTCTACAAAAGCCCAAAGCTCCATGGTGACAATGCAAGCGCGTGAGGCTTCCTCCAGCCGTGCAGGGGATCGCCCTCATCATGGCAACCTATAGAGCCCTGAGGGGGAGCTCCCCTCTCCTTTATTGCCACCTCCAATGGACTCCCAGATCATCGTACTGGCCCAGCAAGTCCATGCCCTAGTTATGGCAGGTGCCAGCTTCATCAGAGACACCGGTCCTTGGTAACACAATAGCAACCAAGGACACTAGTGCCCACATCACCGATCCTCGTACCAGCCCACAGTCCTTCTGGGAGGGGCCGATGCATGCGGTCTCCCACCTGCGAGGAGACCACCAGGTGGCCGGAAAGAAATAGCATGATGGATCGACCGATCAGGAGAGCCATTCCTCGATCTTGGACTATGGTGCATACTCGCACCAGCAGCGTTGGCATGGTTAGGAACTCAGGTGAGAGCTCCCCTACTCCGCACCTCCTTCCTTCTAATGGCCTTCGCCGAGGGGTCCATAGACGAGGCCTTCTATCGCTAGGCAGAGAGGAACCTTGAAAAGCAAGAGCGTAAACTGGCTGACCTTTAGTTTGCAGAGATTCAGGGCTCCTCCAGTGAGCCCACGGGTTATGACACCCGTCCCCCTTTCTCCCACAGAATCTAAGAGGAACCAATTCTCAGCTAGTTCCACATGCCCCAAGTTGATCCCTATGACAGGACAACTGATCCCCTAGACCACCTAGAAAGCTACAAGGCCCTCATGAGGGTCCAGGAGGCTATTGATGCACTCCCTTATATTGCCTTCCCGGCTACCCTCCAGAAGGCTGCTCGAGCCTAGTTCTCCAGACTCGAGTCTAAAAGCATTGACTCCTTCCTCTAGTTGGAGAAAAAGTTTATGGTGCACTTTGATGCTTGCAGAAAGGTGCCACGTCAAGCCAATAACCTTTTCTCGATCTGCCAGTAAAACTGAGAGCCCCTCCGGGACTACATGTCCCAGTTTAAAGCTACCATCCTGGAGATCTACCACCTCGACAAGCCAGTCACCATGCTGGCCCTGAAGAGGGTGCTGTGGACCTCCCGCTTCACCTACTTCCTTGATAAAAAGCCTCCAAAGATCTACTCAGAGCTCCTCCTCTAGGCCCATAAGTATATCTGCATGGAGGTTGACCACACCTGAAGGGAGTTGGATGGGAGGCCACTGAAAAGGTAGGCCATTGTGGAAGCATCTGCTTTCGTGGCCCAGAAGATGGCACCGGTCCCATGATCGAGGTTGAGACCCAGAGTCGACCCCACCAAAGAAGAAAAGATCCTGATGGAGATCGAGGGTGAGCACTTCCTATGCCGTCGTCCCCTATTGAGGTCGTCCGTTGGATGTGACCGATCTCGTTACTGCTGCTTCCACCGGGACCATGACCATGATATCAAGGAATGTAGCCATCTAAAGAGGGAGATAGAAGATCTAATTAAACACGGCTACCTCGATAAGTATATGGAGGGAGGAGCACCTCTAGCAGCCTAGAACGAAGAGTCCCGACTGTGGGCCATCGATAATCGGCCCACTAAGAAGCCGGTCAGGATGATCTCCAGGGGGCAGGGAGAACCTCGAAGAGGGCTAGGGGAGAGAGGAGAATGATGATGTACTCTTCTATGAGGGAGGAGGGCTGACCAGGGTAGATAATCTAAATAATGATGATATCGTCGTAGAAATGATGATAGCAAAACATCTTGTAAAAAGAATTATAATTGACAGTGGAAGCTCTGTAGACATCTTTTTTATGATGCTTTTGCAAGGATAAACTTGTCCACTAACCAAATAAAGCTGGTGTTCACACCCTTAGTAGGCTTCATCGGGGATTCAATTGGAGTTGAGGGAGAGATTACACTCTCAATAACTATCGGGACCCCACCTCGGCAAAGTATTGTGCTGACAACATTCACCATTATGAGGCTTCCCTTATTTATAATGTGATCCTGGGGCACCCTGAACTCAACCTACTTGATGCCACCATCTCTACTAGACGTCTTCTCATTCAGTTTCCAGCCCCTTGGGGGACCGGGGAGATGAAAGGGTCTTGCTAGCCGGTCTAGCACTGCTTGTAGACCGTTTTGGAACCACGAGGGGCTGATCCGGGCCCATCCATTGATCAACCAAATCTGATGGAACCGGAGCCGAAGGGTGGACCAGTTGAGCCCTTACTATCCTTCCTTTTAGGAGAGGACCCCTTAAAGACCATGTAGGTGGGAGCCCTGCTACCTAAAGAAGAGAGATCCTGTATGCTCAGTTTCTTGCAGGCTAATGCGGATGTCTTCACCCGGATCATCGCAGACATGCTCAGGATCCCACCAGAAGTGATCACCCATAAGCTAAATGTTGATCCCAACTATCACCCTGTCTAGCAAAAAAAAGGAGTTTCATCCTGGAGCAGCAGAAGGCGATCGATGAGGAAGTCGAGAAGCTCCTTGTAGCAGGCTTCATCCATGGGGTATAGTATCCTGACTGGCTTGCTAATGTAGTGATGGTCAGGAAAGCTTCCGGGAAGTGAAGGATCTGTGTAGACTACACCAACCTCAACCGGGCATGTCCGAAGGATAGCTTCCCACTCTCCAAGATCGACCAGCTGGTGGACCGACCTCGAGTCACAAGTACCTCATCTTTATAGATGCATTCTCTAGATACAATTAGATCTGCATGCATCCAAAGGATGAAGAGCATACAGCATTTAAGACTGACAGAGATATGTACTACTTCAAGATGATGCTATTTGGTCTCAAGAATGTAGGAGCCACATACCAGCACCTCGTCAGCAAGGTCTTCAAGGACCAGATCAGCCGCAACATGTAGGTTTATGTAGATGGCATGCTTGTCATGAGCAGCCAGGAGTCGGACCATGTTGCCAACCTAGTGGAGGCCTTCAACAACCTCCGCCTTTACTAATTGAGGCTGAACCCCACCAAATGTGCATTTAGTGTCGCAGCGGAAAAGTTCCTGGGGTTCTTGATCACCTAGAGGGGAATAGAGGCCAATCCTGAGAAGATCCAGGCGATCACTGATATGAGACATCCTATCTCCAAGAAGGAAGTTCAGAGCTTGACCGGATGCATTGCGGCATTGAGCCATTTCATCTCTCGTTCCACCGAGTGCTGCCAACCATTCTTTAAAGTGCTGTGCAAGATGCATAGCTTCACCTAGACGGAGGAGTGCCAAGAGGTATTTAAGGGACTGAAGAAGCTCCTCGTCTCCCTACTATTGCTGTATAGGCCGGAGCTAGGGGAAGAGCTCCTTCTATACCTAGCAATCTAACCTGAAGTGGTTAGCTCAGTCCTGGTTCACACTGATAAGGATGGCTCCCAACAGCCAGTCTACTACACTAGCAAGCTACTCCATGATATAAAAATCAGGTACACCCGATCTAAAAAGATTAATTTTATACTAATAGTATATGCACAACATCTCAGGCCCTACTTTCAAGCAAACCCAATCGCTGTCCTCATTGATCAACCTCTAAGGGCCATCCTAAGCTACCCCAATACTTCAAGATGCCTTACTAAGTGGGCGATGAAGCTCAACAAGTTTGACATCACCTACCACTCGCAGTCGGTGCAGAAGGTGCAAGTCCTTGTCGACTTCTTAGAAGAATGCACCTGGGCGGAGGAGGACCTAGAGGAAGCAGACCAGCAAGCCAAACTCGGGCCAGACCCGACCCCAGGAGTGGTGACATGGATCCTCCACATTGACGGTGCATCCAACATTGAAGGGAGTGAAGCCGGTCTCATTCTTGCCAATCTTGATGGGGTTGTTGCGAAGTATGCACTGCGTTTCCTCTTCAAGGTGACCAACAACCATGCTAAGTATGAAGTGCTCCTCACGAGATTGAGGGTGTCCCATGAGTTGGGAGTAAAATGCCTAAAGGTCTTCACAGATTCGCAGCTCATGGTTGGCTAGGTCGCCAGTGAGTATGAAGCCCGGGACCCCATGATGGCAAAGTATCTAGACAAGGTGCACTCATATACAGTGAACCTCCAACACTTCAGCATCTCCCTTATCCCTCGGGCGGAGAATGCCCAAGTTGACATCCTCTCCAGATTGGCAACCTTACCAGACTCGTTGTTGGGGCATACCTTCATTGAATATCTAGAGAACCCCAACTTCAAGTTTGCAGTGGAGGTCTAATAGGTTATTGTCGAACCCAACTGGATGGACCCCTACATCAAATACATTACTACCGGTGCCCTACTTGAAGATCGCAAGGAAGTTGGCTTTCTCAAGAAGAAGGTGCACGATATGTGATGATGGATGGGCAGCTTTATCGGAGGTCTTATTCTTACCCCTTACTGAAGTGTGTGAAGCCCTCAGAAGCCTCCTGCATTCTCCAAGAAATACACGAAGGCATCTATGGCAATCACGTTAGGGCAGGACCCTGGCATACAAGGCACTCCGACAAGGATACTTCTAGGAGACCATGCATGAGGATGCCGCTGATTTTGTAAACAAGTATGACCATTGTCAATGCCATGCCCACATTATGCGAGAACCGATGGCCCTGCTCTCCAAGCTATCAGCCCCATGGCTATTCACCCAGGACATCCTAGGTTCCTATCCTCCCGCATCTGGCTAACAAAAATTTTTAATTATGGCCATCGACTACTTCACCAAGTGGGTCGAGGTCGACCCCTGGCATGATCACTAAGACCAAAGTTAGATCCTTCTTCTAGAAGTCTGTCATCTACTGATTCAGACTCCTGCACTCAGTCATCACTGACAATGGATGGTAGTTCAACAATCAGGCTTTCGAGGAGTTCTGTGCTGACCTCAATATCTACCATCGCTTTACTTCGATGGCTCACCCTTAGACTAACAGGGAGGCTGAGGTGACCAACCGGACTATCTTGCAAGAGCTCCACACAAGGCTGGATGAAGCCAAGGGTTGATGGGTGAAGAACTCCCCAGTGTGCTGTGGACCTATCACACTACACCCCACACGGCCACTAGCGAGACGCCCTTCAGCCTTATCTTGGTGTTGAAGCTGTGATTCCGGTAGAGCTTGGTCTACCCACGTTACGGGTAGAGCAATATGATGAAGCTGAGACTCCAGCCCATCTCCTCCTCGATGTAGACCTCTTGGATGAGATGAGAGACAAAGCCCAACTTTGGATGGCAGCCTACTAGTAGCGAGTGATGCACTACTACAACTCTCGCATGAGGCCCAAGGCATTCCGCCCTGTCGACCTGGTCCTCAAGCGAGCGTAGGTGTCCCAACCGGGAGAATGTGGTAGACTCTTCCCGAACTGGGAGGCTCCTACAAGGTGGTTAAGGCTCTACCAAGCGGAGCCTATTATCTCGCCAGGCTTGGCGGTGCCCAATTTATGACATGGAATTCAAGCAATCTAAGGATGTACTACTAATAATTTAAGGCTTTATTTCAATTATTAAAGTTTCTTTTTGATGCAACCTTATCTTTCACTTATGCAGGAATGCATCCATCTGACTCCAAGTCTGGCAGACAAAGCTGGAAAACTTATAAAGCCTCGCACCTCAAAGCCAGGAAACTTACGAAGCCTCGCACCTTAAACCAGAAACTTATGAAGTACCGTACCTCAAAGCCAGGAAACTTATGAAGTACCATACCTCAAAGCCAGGAAACTTATGAAGCCTTGCACCTCAAAGCTAAAAAACTTATAAAGCCTGGCACTCAAAGCCGAGAAACTTGCGAAGCCCCGTACTTAAAGCCCGAAAACTTATGAAGACCCACACTCCAATCCAGGAGACTCCAGAAGTCCCACACTCAACAGCCTCGATCATAGTCCGGAGATGTCAGCTGGGAAACTTCTGAAATCTTACCATCTATCGCTTGACTCATAGCTTAGTGAATCAAGCCAGGAGACTCCAGAAGACCGCACTCAACTACCTCACTTATAGTCCAAAGATGTCAGCTTGGAAACTCCTGAATCCCACCATCTATCGCTTGACTCACAGCTTGGCAAATTAAGCCGGATACTCCAGAAGCCCCACACTCAATTGCCTTACTCATAGTCTAGAGATGTTAGCTAGGAAACTCTTGAAATCCAACCATCTACTGCTTGACACACAGCTTAGTGAATCAAGCCGGGAGACTCCAGAAGCCCCGCACTCAACTACCTTGCCATAGTCTAGAGATGCCAGTTGGGAAACTCCTAAAATCCCACCATCTACTGCTTGACTCATAGCTTGGTGAATGAAGCCGAGAGACTCCAAAAGCCCCGCATTCAGATGCTTTGTTTATAGTCTGGAGATATCAGCTAGGAAACTCCTGAAATCTCACCATCTACCGCTTAACTCATAGATTGGCAAATCAAGCTGGGAGACTCCAAAAGCCTTGTACTCAATTGCCTTGCTCACAATCAAGAGATGCTATCTGGGAAGCCCTAAAATCCCACCATCTACTGCTTGACTCATAGTTTAGCAAATTTAGCCGAGAGACTCTAGAAACCCCACACTCAAATGCCTTGCTCATAGTCTAAAGATGTCAGTTAGGAAACCCCTAAAATCCCACCATCCATCACTTGACTTATAGCTTGGCAAATCAAGAAGCTCGAAAAATCCTACACTCAGGTTCGCATAACTTTGAGACCAGAAGAATAGAGATGAGGTGTTCCCAGAAACCTTCATGCCAATCTTAAGGTTCTGGAGTCAACCTGGAGAAACTAAGGCCTGGGAGAGGCGCGCACATAATGTGACCATGATGCCTATCTCCTTACCATGCAGAAGGGTAAAGGAGTTAAAGAAAAAAGGACCATGCTAGGTTCGTCGGTAAAGTTAGACTATTTCTACATTGCAAAGATATGTCCCTCACATACTCTAAAGGATTCTTCGGAAGCATCACAAAGCCAAAAAAAAGGAGACAAGTGAATGGGGCACATCAGTTGAAAAAAAAGATTGTATTCATTAATCAAATGATTTCTTTACATTCTATGAAGACTCCTGATAAGCTGGAAAGCCTTCCAAAATCTAAGTTATAAGAAAAGAAAGTTCAAGTCTCGCTCGCCAGCTCCTTTCCTGGCCGGTGAACGACTCATTTTGATGAAGGGGTGTCCGGCTCCATCTCTATGGTGGGCATCCTTGGTCGCAAGGGGATGGGCAGCATGAGAAGGATGTCTTCCAACCCCTTTGGTCCAAGGAGAGGTTTGCCTTGTCACAGAAATCATTGAACCCTTGGTGGTAGGAGTCCAACACCACTTCGACAACCTCATCCTTAAAGGCCTCGGACACCTTAAACTTGGGGACGGCCTCAAATGCTTCCTTCTTGGCCATCTCCAGTAGTGCAATGGCCACCGTGGCCTTCTTTGAGGCTACCACAATCTTGCCGCTTCTTCAAGTTGCACCTACAGGCGCTATGCCCCCCTCTAGGCGGGCTACCTCTGTAATGGAGGCAGCAACCTTCTCAACCCTGTGGAGGCTCTCCCCCTTCTCTTCCTTCAAGGCCTGCTCAAGCTCGACAGATTTCTTCTCCAAGCCGGTCACCCTCACCTCGGCGCTGGCCAGCTGCTCTTGGAGGGTCTTCATTTGGCCCTCCAATTCTTGATCCCGAGCTGTCTGGGGCCTAGGCCTCGTCCCTCTCCTTGCAATGATGGGACTCCCATATCATCAGCCCCAGGCAGGAGTCCCTAAGGAGCTGGACATCGAGGGCCACCTGCATGAAGGAGCATTGGTTAGTATCTCTACAAACAAGAAAGGAAGGATGCAATAACCGAGAAGGTAACTTACCAAGAAGAGTTGGGGGAACACTAATGCAGGATGACTCTAAGATTGCTAAACATGCAAGAAAAATAGTAAACTAATTTTTTTAGAATTTTTTAGAATTTTAATTTACAGGCTAAATTTCTAAAATTAAGTAAGAACTAGCAGGATAATCAGCAATGCAAAGAATCATCATATCGCAGGCATACTCATACAAAATAATAAAAGTCAGGACCCGAGAATTGAGAAATTCCTAATTTAGGATAGCTAATCTTCAACAAAATAAAAATCAAGAGTTGGGAAGGATATTACCAGACAGGGATTGAAGAATCTACAATTGAAGAGATCACTCACACTCTAATTAGAGCCTGGATGATGAAGCTTCCATTCCCTTGGATTAGATGGCTGATTTGGACGGTCCTAGAGGAAAGAAGGCCTTCTTTGGTGAGGAAAACACCTCAGGAATCCTGC
Organism: Areca catechu; assembly: GCA_021397845.1. Lineage (NCBI taxonomy): Eukaryota > Viridiplantae > Streptophyta > Magnoliopsida > Arecales > Arecaceae > Areca > Areca catechu. Next base: position 62,521,544 of record CM038042.1, read on the forward strand.
AAGCATCAGAGGATTGTTAGAAAGCTACAACAAAATAATAAAAGGAGATTAGGGTTTGAAGAAGGTGGAATCAGGGTTTGGAGTGGGCAGCTTGGTGAAGGATGATGGACTCCTTGCTTGGGCGGCCTAGGGCACTCTTCTCTTGGGTGTATGAAGGCTTGGATGGTAGCAAGTTAGGGTGTGGAAGAATACTAGGCAGCAAGGATGGCGAGGTCACACAAAGCAACCAACAAATACCAAAACACCAACACCAACACAAGAGCACAAATCAATTAACTCAAAATTTCAGCAAAGTTTAATTCATATGATAAAAAGATTGATTATAAGAGGAAGAGGGGTGGGGTGTTTATAGAGCTCCCATGCCCTCTCCTAAAGGGATTACAAGTCTTCTCCCACTTAGGTTATAAGTCCTCTCCTAGCTAGATTAGAATTACAAGTCTTAAAACATTTAGGAAAGCAAATCCCAACTAGGTTAGGAACTTGACCTAGTCTTCTCCCTCCCCCTCTCCACTTGGCTTGGACCAAGTCAATACTCCAAGGATGCCTAGGGTTGTTAGGAATTATGTCCCAAAGCCAATCGTCTAGGTTGTAGATGGTTGTGCTACTTTGTATTTGTATATGAATTCTTTATAATAAAAAAAGATTTATTTTTGGCTGTCCATCATTTTATATTTTCCTGTAATGAACTCTTGTATGATGGAGTCCTTAGAACTACTTTGTTTTGATATCGAAAGGATATATCAAGTAGTTCTTAAACTGGTTCACAACCAAATGATACATTGTTATAGGACGACAATATATCAAGTGTAGGTTGTTATATGTCACATTTGTTGGTTGTCATCTTAATCAAGGAGTGTGGAGACACTGGTGTGACATACAAGTGAAGTGTATGATATTTCACTGAACGTGACCATCTACAGAGCTCCCTTCTGCCAAAGGGTTGCTCGTGAAGGGATATGGGTATATGTGTCCCTCAGACCTGAGGTCACCATGGCAGCTTGCAAGCAACTCACTATACTTTGGTGCTAGACTATCTGGATTTCTAATCCAATGACGGAAGGTTTTGGGTATAGTCAAGTACTTGTGGAGCGGTGGGGATCAAGATAGAATTGACCTCTCCAAATAGTTTGGAGTGAATAACTCACTATATCTCAATTCAGCAAAACCTTGGATAGGGTAGTTCTTACAAGAAGTCACAGAACTTGTGAGGTTGAGACATGATCTGGATAACTAAATTAGGGTTGGCAGTCAACCCTAGGTCATCCTGAGCATTGTAAGGTCAAAGGGATGAATTATGCGGTAACCATATGCTAGAGGTTCTTGTGAGGTGCTCTGTATCTTCGACCTATCCGGACATCGAGTATCATTGCTAGATGAGGACTTTGACTGGTACTGAAAATGTTCCAGTACTACCGGCTTAGTGTTTGAACCTATGGGGTCATACACCATAGAGAATTTCTATCTGATCTTGTGGCTAATCGATGATTGAAATCGTTTGTCATCACCTGAAATCAATATGATTGACTTTGTTCCAAGTGTCGACACTTGGAATTTTGCAGGTGTTGACACTTGGTAAAGTGTCGACACTTGACCATTTTCGAGTGTCGACACTTCCTATGATGAGCAGAATTTCTAGGAGGATTTTGTGAAGGATTTTGGGCATGTTTTGACCTGGTTTGAATTTCGAATTCAAACCAGTTTTGGCTCTAAGGTTTTATGGTATGAAGGTCATACTTTTCTCTTTAGGTTGGACCCATTTGGATTGACCTTGATCCTCTCCCCCATTCTCTCCTCTTATCTCTCCTCCTTCCTTCTTCTCCCTCTCCCTGTTGCCCCTAAAATGTAGGACATTGTGGTGGCTACTGGTGTTACACAACAACAACAAAAGAACTTTTAGGAGAAGAGGATTGAGAAGAGTATGAGCTTTAGGGATTGGGTGTGTGCTACCTTGCAATCAAGCTAGGTCTTGGGAGTGAGGTTTTAGAAAGGGTTCCTGCTCTCCTCCTAGTCTTCCTGGAAGAAGAAGATTGGCCAAGGATCCCGAAGAGCTAGCACTCCGAGGGAGTTGATCAGAGTCGAGCCCAGGTGTGGACATCCTGTAGAGGCCAGATGCTTGTGTGGCTCGAGCGCCCTCCTCCTCCTCAGAGCTCTTCACAACTTTTCTCTAGCACTCACCAAGGTATGGAGGTATGACCTTGATATTTGTATTGTTTTTGATGTTATATGCATGCTAGGTCTTTATACTAGTTCCTGTTGCGGGCAGATCAATAGATTGTTTAGATCTATCTACCGAGCCTTCCGCTGTGCATGTCTAAAAATATTTTAAAATGTATTTCTTCTGCCCTGTTTTTCTTGCATAATGTATGTTAGGTGTAGGTGTTTTTCACCTTCAATGGTATCTGAGCAATAGGTTCATTTTGTAGTATAATGATGCTAGCATGCTAATAACATCTCCTTTCTTCTTAAGCATTTGGATTGAGTGCTTCACCAGGCCATCCGGTCATAGGAGAGAAGTAGGGCTGCAAGACCCTCTCTTCCCATTCAATGGGATCTCCTATGACATGTAGGGGTGCTACTATGATTGGCTCTTAAAAAGGAAAATAAGAAGAAAGAAAAATTGTAGGTAAAAATATTTTAATCTAATGACATGATCATAAAATGACTTTAGATAAGATCTAAGAGTTATTTTTGATCAGTTTTATTAAACGTTTGTTGAAACATTAGATTTGAAATCACTATTTTTCATTGTCTCAAGCTGTGAGTCGACACTTGGCCTTTGAAGTGTCGACTCATGGAAAAATTTTCTGAGATCTGGTTTCTATTTTTCTTCTGAGATAGGCTGAAGTGTCGACACTTGATCCTGAAGTGTCGACACTTGATCCTGAAGTATCGACACTTAAGGCATGCCAGAAAACATGTTGTTCTATTTTCTGTTCCCTGTCTCAGGCCTTAAGTCGACACTTGCTCTTGAAGTGCCGACACTTGGCTATAGAAAATATTGAAAATAGTGAATTCAAATTTTGTTTTGTTGTAAAATTATTTTACACTAATAAATTAAAATATTTTAAATTATTTTAAGGTTATTGAACTTAATTTTGAATTAAGATTGACTAAGAACTCTAGGAATATGATTCAAAGATCTTAAGTCATTTCAATAAGCCTTAAGGGTCATGGTTTAGCTTCTATTAGGTCCTTAATTGGGTAGACCTAGTTTAGATACATTGGACTTATTAGAGAACTAATCTAATCAAATGTTGAGTTAGGATTTCTTCTCTAGATCTCTATAATAGTTAGATTGATTAGTCCATAATCTAAATGAATCTAATTTATGGCTCAGTGAAAGCCCGAGTCTTTAGGCTAGTCTAATCGAGTATGATGAACCGATTGGTGTCAAGGTAAGTTGGCATTGTGATCATGGTTCTTTGGGGCTACCTCTTACCTGGTTAACTTTGTTGGTCTCTAGACAAGATGGTTAATAGCGCAACCCAATCCATGATCTCACTTACCTGGCCAATGTGGTCAATCAGGATTGATTAGATAGCTCATTGACTCATATTAACCCTTGTCACCCAAGGTTATCAGTCTTGACTGATTTTAGGTGCCCATGGATCATTAGTTATGTGTACCCTCCTTGTTTGCTATTTTGGTCATGGGAGGTTGATCCATGTCTTCTCATCTCTTCATCTGTCACATTAATTAAAACCCTCTAAATTATTAAGTCCTTAAAAGGACAAAGTTATAGAGATAACCAAGTCCTAGCCTCCCATTAAGTGGGATAGTAATGTGTCCATTAGTTTGGTGTTCATCGGCAGATCCAAAAATCGGGTGTTCATTGGGCTATTGGAATTGCTATTCCTAATATGATGCTCAGTGCGACTCTCTTAACGGTGGTTAGGTAGGCTGGCCAAAGTCATGCTTGACCATTCATTAGTCAGAAGCATTGAATTGTGTTATGTTAATGGTTGGACCTAACCGGGACCTTTAATAGGAGGCCCAAAGGCTGATTGAAGTGCTCCTTGGGATAAAACCCAATTACTAGAGCTTACTTAGAGAAGTAATCGGTTAAAGAACCTACCTTTAGACATGCATGGATGGGCCGGCCAAAGTCGGGCTCATGTGTTGTCTATTGGACTCTAGTACCCACTAAAGAATTAAAGTAATTTCTCAGATTGGAGGTAGAGGCTACCAATCTGAGTAAAATAATGGGAGGGACCTTTAGACTTAAGTCCATGTCTTTAGGTTAATTATTCATATACACTAATTTTTGGTTTTCCTTTCAGATGTCTTCCAACCTATCATTCCGGTCTCTTCTCAACAACGAGAAGCTCAATGGACCCAACTTCGATAGCTGGTATCGAAGGCTCAATTTTCCTGGAGCATAAATAGATCCTATATGTGATATCGGATCTAGCACATGAGATCCCTGCTGCCAATGCTTGGGGTTCGGTCAGAGACACTTATCAGAAGTGGCACTCTGACAAGACCACTGTTCGATGCATCATGTTGGCTGCAATGAACAATGAGTTCAGTCGCATGTTTGAGGAAGCCCAGCTGGAAGAAATTCTTCAAAAGTTGAAGGAGTCTTTTGGGACACCAAATGATGTTGAGAGGTACAAGGTCTCCTTTGCTATCTACAATGCACGGATGCGTGATGGGGCTCGGTCTCTGATCATGTATTATACATGATCGAGATGATTGAGCACCTGGGCAAGCTCAGCTATCCCTTGCATGAACAACTTAGAAAAGATGTGATTTTGAATTATCTCCCCTCCTCTTATCTAGACTTTCTCGATCATTATAGAATGAACAATCCTGCAGTTAACTACCATGGTCTATTAGGGTTGCTGCAGACTTTTGAGAAAGGCCACCAATTGAATAAAGGGGTGGTGAATCTAGTGAGAGGTTCCTTGGGAGGGCATCGTCCCTTTAAGAAAGGGAAGAAGAAGAATAAAGGGAAAAGGTGCTTGGTGCTTCTGGTCCCAGTCAGGCCAAGAAAGTGAAGGCTGATCAAAGTCGTGCAGAGTGCTTCTTCTACAAGAAGCAGGGACACTAGAAGAGGAACTGTCCTCTTTATATTGCATCCCTTAATCCGAACAGGTCCAAGAAGAGAAAGCTGCAGGATGGTCCTGGACAAGGTATTTATATGATAACACCTTGTAGTTTCTCTGTTTGCGATACTACTAACTAGGTATTGGATACAGGAAATCCAATTCACATTTGCAATTCTTTGCAGGGACTTTAAGTGAGAGGTTCTTGAATGTGGAAAATGGAAGCCGAGTTCCAGTTCTAGCGTTGGGAGTCCTTAAACTTGTTTTCTAGTCCTGTATTATCGTTTTGAACGAGTGTCATTTTTGTCCTTCTTTCATTTTAAATGTCATTTCTGTAGGCCAGTTGGCCATGTATGGTTATGAACTATTAATAAAGAATGACATTTGCAAATCATTTTGAATGATTCTGTTATTTTGAATGGACAAATACATGATGGCATTTATGTACTGTCGCGACCTGTTAGTACACGTCTAGCAAATGCCCTAGGATAGATAATGTCAGCGATGCATACCTATGGCATTGTAGGTTAGGTCATATAAACAGGAACATGATAAACAGGTTGAGACCGAGGGTCTCCTCAATTTTAGTGAAGATAGTTCACTTCCAACCTGTGAGTCCTGTCTTCTTGGAAAAATGACTAAGTCATCTTTTACTTGAAAAGGTGAACGAGCCAATGAAATTCTGAGGCTGATACATACTGATATATGCAGACCCATGAATATTGTGCTAGGGGAGGGTACGGTTATTTCATTACTTTTACAGATGACCTTTCGAGGTATGGTTATATCTTCTTGATGAGACATAAATCTGAATCATTTGAAATGTTCAAACGATATCGTAATGATGTGGAAAAAGAAACCAGAAAGTATATCAAAACCCTTCGATCTGATCGAGGTGGTGAATACCTTTCCGATGAGTTTCTGACATATCTTAAGGAGAATGGGATTCTCTCTCAGTGGACACCTCCAGGGACATCTCAATTAAATGGAGTGTCTAAGAGGATGAATCAAATCCTATTAGACATGGTTCGGTCCATGGTGGGCTTTGCTTCTCTACCGTTATCCTTTTGGGGATATGCTTTTGAATCAGCCTGCTACCTTCTGAATAGGGCTCCAAGTAAGTCCGTTAGTAAAACACCATATGAGATGTGGACCGGACATAAGCCGACACTGTCACACCTTTGGATTTGGGGGTGCCCGGCTTATGTAAAACATTTGGAAATGGGCAAACTTGGACTTAGGTCTGATCGGTGCCTTTTTGTTGGGTATCCAAAAGAGTCTAAGGGGTAATACTTTTACTTAGTTGAGGAATAAAAGTTGTTCATCAGTCTTAAGGCTATCTTTTTGGAAAAGGAGTTCCTTGGTGAAGGAACTGTAGCTGCTAAGATTGAACTTAGTGAAGTTCAACAAATAGAAAACCGACACATTTAAGGGACTACATAGAACCGGCTGTGATTAGATCACACCCAGAGCCCATTCAGGAACCATTAAGGAGATCTGGTAGAGTATCGAGCCGACCAGACAGATACTACGGTTTCTTGGTCCGGGACGGTGATCCTATTTAACTTGATGAGAATAATAAGGATCCGATCACCTATATGGATGCATTGCAGAGGTCCGACTCTGAATCATGGCTAGGAGACATGAAAGTCAAAATGGAATCCATGAAGATCAACAATGTATGGACATTGTTTGATCCACCTAAAGGGACAAAACCTATTGGGTGCAAATGGATTTTCAAAAGAAAAAGGGGCGCAGACAGAAAGGTGGAGACCTATAAAGCCCGTCTGGTTGCCAAGAGGTATCGTCAACATTATGGTATTGACTATGACGAGACATTCTCTCCTGTGGCAATGCTCAAGTCCATTCGGATATGCTTGCTTTAGCAGCACACTTTGACTATGAAATCTGGCAAATATTGTCCGAACAGCTTTCCTGAATGGTGAGCTGGAAGAGGAGGTGTATATGATACAACCTAAAGGGTTCACATTGACAAACGAGTCAAAGGTGTGCAAGCTTCAAAAGTCCATCTATGGATTGAAGCAAGCATCAAGGAGTTGGAACATGCGATTTGATAAGTGTATCAAGTCATATGGCTTCGTTAAGAATGGAGAAGAGCCTTGCATTCACAAATGGGCTAACGATTCTGTGATTATATTCCTTGTGCTGTATGTGGATGACATCCTCTTAATCGAAATGACATCGTAACACTGCAAGGAATAAAGGTCTAGTTATCATCTCTGTTCTTTATGAAGGACTTAGGTGAAGCCTCTTACATATTGGGTATAAAGATCTATAGAGATAGATCTAAGAGGCTTCTGGGACTGTCCCAGTCTACGTACTTTGACACCGTGCTGAAATGGTTCAGCATGGAGAATTCCAAGAAGGGCTATCTCCCAATAGCATTAGAATTGATCTCTCCAAAAGAATTATGCGACAACTCCTGAGGAGAGAGAGCATATGAGAAGAATTTCATATGCTTCGGCAGTGGGTTCTATCATGTATGCCATGACATGTACTAGACCAGACGTGGCATACTCACTATGTGTAATGAGTGGTGTGGGCACCAGGATCCGACAGAGGCTCTTCAACCCTCTGTGGATCTCCAATTAGGGTTTCAATATTCGGGTCTTGTAATAAGGCTTCAAGCCTCAACTTTGTAATTTCCTTTTGCTTTGAATTGAGTCTGTACTTTGACCAATTAGGTCAAATTGTGTCCTGTACCGAGTCCAGTCACAAATCGAGTCCAATCTGAGTCTATTAGAAGTATGGGTCCATTGCAAGAGTGGATCTTAAAATTTAGTCTCCTTGGAACCAGGTCTAGAAAGAATCCAAGTTAGCTTAGGGCCCACCTGTTCATCCTATGTGGTTCCATGACATCTTGCCATGTGGGCAGCACACTTGGCATCCTTGGATGCCCAATGAGGAGGATCACTTCACTTGGCTCTAGCCTTTTTTCCCTCCCCCTATCTAGCTCCTTTTCAAGTAAGGGTGGTCGGCCAAAGTGAAAGTCAATGGGAGTTGAAGTGGGGAATTCAAATCCCTTGCTTCAAGCCCTCCAATCAAGTCTTCTTCCCAATTTGCTTGAACCTCTTTGGAAGGGAGAGACAAGATCCATGGGTGCCTCCACCTCACACTCCCATGTCATGCCTTGTACCAAAGAAAGGACGCTAACCAAGGAAGGAGGAAGAACACATGCCTTGGTCCAAGCCCCTCTTCATGCCTTCTTCCAAAACCAAGAAGATTCTTTCCAAGTTCAAGGCGCCAAGATCCCCCTCCAAGCCATGCATCATGCCATGCCCAATCCAATCAGCTTTTGGTCAGCCAAGGAGAGAAGAAAGTCAATGGTTTGGGCGCCCATTCAAGAATTTTGTAAATTTTCATTTGAAATTCAAAGGGGTCCTAAGGTGCCTATTTAAAGGACCTAACCCCTTCTTTGTAATTTTAATCTTGATGAATGAAAAAATTATATTCTTGAGTTCCAATCTATTGTTAGTTTCCTTCGTTCACTAGGAATGTCGATCTCGAGAGGGAGCACCTTCGCCTCGGGCGTCGAGAGGTGTGAGGCCTCAAACTACCGTCACTTCCGCCACTCCATCATCCGACTCCGAATCAAGCAGAACTCCACCATCACTTCAACAACTCCTTTCATTCTTCCACTGTTTTCCTTCTGATTGAAACTTAACCTTTATCTTCTTTGAATGCTCGCAGGTCCTCTAGGTGACACGAGTACGGCGACGGTTGCCTTTGCCATCGAGATCTTCGGATAGCCAACCGTTGCCTTCGCAGGGTTGACAGCTCGATCATCCAGGCCGCATCCACCAAAGTGAGCGATCTCTGCATCGAGCGCTTCAGATTTTTTAGATTTGCCCCCTGACTCCTAAGTAGGTCATGATCAGAGAGCTAAGTCCTACAGGGTTTCTCAATCCCGGGGTCCTCTCTTTATCATTGTTTATGGACCATCTACTTGCTTGATATTTATTATTGTTATAGAACCCCAGATCATCTCTTACTTATTTTTGGGAATCCAAAGAAACCATAAAAATCTAAAAATCTCAAAACTTTAAAAATCACTTGCATCATCATTTCATCTTTGCATCTAGTTAGTCCCCCCATCATTTCTGCTATCAGAGCAAGGTTAGGACTTTAGCTCTTCTTAAGTACCTGGATTAGGTGCTTCACCAAGCCGTCCGGTCTTAAGAAAAAAATAGGGTTTCAAGACCCTCCCTTACCATTCCACGGGGATCTCCTAAGGCGTGTAGGGGTGCCATTGTGATAGGCCTTTGAAGGAGAATACAAGAAGAACAGATTTAAAAAGAACCAAAAAATTATTGCATCTTAGATCGCTTCTTAATTTCTGCAATTTTTCCTTCTGTACATGGTCTGTTGTTTTAGATTTTACTGTTTGTAGGAATCTCCAATTTTCATGATTTCTGATTTTTTATATCACATATAATTCAAAGTATTTTTTAGAATTTTCCCATATTTTTTTCAATTTATAAATTTTTACAAGCCGAAATATTACCTGAGAGCAAGTTTTGTTCAGAAAATTTCAGCAATTTGCATTTTTTATGTTTTTTCATTGTCATCTAGTTTAATCTTGCATTTAGAGTAATATCATTTCATTCCCATCATCTTAACTCTATTTTAATATATCAAAACACAAAAACATAATTTAGTGACATCTCATTAGATCATTTGCTTGCATTCATTTTCATAAATCCTTAAGGCGGCAATTGACATAGGGTCAGGATTTCATTACCTATCCCTAGCCCAAAAATCACTAACCTGCATATCGAACCCAAGCTCTAACTAAAATCCAATAGATACTTAATTTGCTCTAGAGAGCTTAGGGAAACCAATTGTCGAGTCAAGACTAAGTGTCTATTCTTGGCATCAGCCATTCTGTGTGTGCTGTTGCCCTTAGTGTCTAGGCTTGGTGATTCAGGGCTTGTGAGTTTGGTCCGCCTACCTGGCCAATCCCAGATTGGTGTCTAAGGTTGGTGCTTAGGGACCTCCACTCACCCCACCTACCTGGCCAGGGACAAAGTTACTCCAGACTGGTTTGTGATGCGGCACGCATATGATTAATGTTTTGAATATGGTGTTTGTAGAGCAATGAAACCTTATTACACTTAGCATTGTACTCATCTTAATAAGATTTAAGGATTACATGAAAAGGGACTATTACATGATTAGACACAAACTCTAAAATAAGAAGGAAGAAGATCTAGACAATAGGGGCTAATGATTAAGGACTTACATTGATGAGTTTTCCAACCTTCCTATGATTCAAACTTGAAACTACTGATGCTCTGGACTGGAGAACTTGGATAACAGTGATCAGAACCCTAGACTTGGGCATCAGCTTGTTGGTTCATTGTCAAGGGAACCCTGTTCACAACTAAGGGACTTCGAAGGACCTGCAATGAAGATCAAAGTTTAAGTTGAAGGATGCAAACATAAAGAAGGGAGGGAGAACTTGTGAACAAAGAAAAGATAGTTGAGAAGATCTGGCCGACTCCAATGCCTTTGCCTTGAGCTTGGATGATGAATTGCTAGGGAAGAGAGTGGCTTTGGGCGTGGAAGAAGAAGATAGAAAAATTTCACACATAAAACTCAAGACAACTTCACTTCAAACTTCATTCATTTCCAAAATCCATCTCTTTTACAATGGGCGTCCAAGGCTTTTAATAGCCTCACAAAGCTAGCTTTTGAAATTTAAAAACTCCCTAAATCGAGGAGGATTACAAGGGGGATTGGAGGATTTGGTGGAGAGTTTGGAGGGATGTGGGGGGGTTGAGGATTTGGTGGAGGACTTGGAGGGATGTGGCCAACCTCCTTGAATTGAATCTCCCTTGTTGGCACCCAAAGGGTGATGAGGTGTCTGGTGAAGTTGCACCTGATGACGTGGCATGGTGTGGTGGTCTTCAACTTGGATAAGAATGACATGTGGCGCCTAGTGGTCCTAGTTGATGGTCCTTTTCTCTTGCTTGGTTGATGTGTCTTCTCTTCTTCATGTGGTCAAATTCTGGGATCTAGAATTTGAGTCTTGTTGCTGGCTTTCATGGCTTTAAGACTTGATTAGACTTAACTCAACTGAATTAGACTTAACTCAACTGAACTGACTTGACTGACCTAGACTTTAAAACTTGAAATGGACTTACAAGAAATGAAATTTTAAAAGTAATTACAGGACTCAATAAACACTCTTGATTTGAAACTCAAAATTAATTACAGGACTCTTGAAAAGGAAATGACTCTTGAAAATAAAATAATTTTGAACTAAAGGATACAAGGTAACCTAATTATCTTCGATCCAAATTGGGATAAGGCTAACCTTGTTGGAGTGAAGTTTCTTCGGCTTTTGGTGTCCACACCAATTCTCCTGGGGTGGGCAGAACTCGACCTAGTCGAGTATGGTTCAGTTTTGCCCTTGTAATGCTCGAACAAGTCTGGGTTAAGTCTTGCAGGTCCTCTCAAGTAATCCAAGAGTTCAGACTCAGGTCGACCTTGCCATTGAACCAGGTATCGCTGATAGTCCTTATTCCTGGTAGTAATGATCTTGTCATCCAGGATTCTCTCAATCCTCTCTCTCTGCTCAGGTAAGGTTGGTGGTGGACACTCGGAAATATGTTCACTCTCAATGAAAGTTTCTGGCTCAAAAGGCTCACTAGGTATTAGTAGTGGTTCTTTGTATTCTCTAGGTCTGAAACATTGAAGGTTGTACTAATACCCATATCAGGTGGAAGTTCCAAAACATATGCATTAGGCCCTATTTTCTTTAAGATCTTAAAAGGTCTCGCTCCGCGGGCATGCAGCTTCATTATGGTTCCAGGGGAAAACCGTTCAGGGTTGAACCTAATCATCGCATAATCCCCTTCACAGAATTCTTTAGCCCTCTTATGTGAGTCAGCTAAGTGTTTATAAGTTTCATTGCTCAGGTTGATCTTATTACTGATTTCTTTATGCAGATTTGTGACATGCTGTGCAAAAGACTCAGAAACTTACACAAGCACTTACGAAATGCAGACTGAACTAGGCATCTTTATTGAGAGGAATTTTTATTGGACTCTCTAGGGCCTAAACCTAACAGATTAATGACTCTCTAGGTTTGACCCTGGTCTGGTATGCACATGAGAATTTACCATGGGTTCCTAGCAAATGCCATAAGGTTTTTCAAAAGTAGGTAGCAAAAGGAATAGGCTTTAAAGGCTCATGCAACCTAGTAATCTCATCAAAATGAAACTTAATGGCTCTAAAATTATGATAAGACTCAGGAAAAGGCAGGAAATAGGAATCCGAGACTTGGGATAATTTAGGAGAATCTTGAAACAGACCTTGGTTACTCATGATGACCTTAAGATTTGAGTATTGATCTACAGGAGGGATGCTTCTAGGTAGTTGAAGGTCATCAGGAAAGTCTTCTAAAATAATGATTGGGTTCTTCTCAGGTACCTGAAGGAGTTCTTGTGTCGAAGCTAAAGTATTGGGTTCTTCCTGAGGGCATTGTCTTACAGGAACCAAGTCCTCACTAAATTTTGGTTGTTCTGATATTTCAGGACTAGGCTCAATAATCTTTTCTTTACCAAAGGTTTCCTCAGGTAAGGTATTAAAGTTGTTCTCTTCACAGTCTTCCCCTTCATATTCATCTATTAAACTTATGTTAGTCTCATACACATATTTACTAGGTTCAGACTTGCCTTCTTCCTTCCCTAGCTCTTCAGTTTGAGGATACCCTAAGTCTTGAGTATTCATGAACTCAACTTGTACTTCAGGGTTCTTACTCCTATCATTCATATGAGCTAATGGAAAAGTAGGAGTTGGTTGGTCTAAGGAAAATTGTTTAGCCAGCATTTGGTTCAATTGGGCCATTAGATCATTTAGGCCTTTCAGCATGGTTTCAAGATTCGGGTCCATGGCTACACTGGACTGGGCTTGGATTGGTGAATATGGTGTCCCTGCTCTAGTTGTCATGCATGCAAATGGACTCAAGCTCGAGCTAAGGTTTCCTAGACCTAGAGCACAAATTAGAGGTCTAATTAAGTGAACCAACTAGCTAGTAGTACTTATGGGACTTAGCCAGGTAGGTGGTGGGGAGTGAAGGTCCCTGATTGCCAACCTTAGACACCAATCTGAGATTGGCCAGGTAGGCGGACCAAATCACAAGCCCTGATGCACCAATCCTAGACACCAAGCCAGTAAGCACACACCAATTAGCTGACACAGTTAACTTGACCCTAACCTGAACCTAACTTGTTGGTGTCCCTAACCCACTAGGGCAATTAACGTTCTACTCAATTTTAATTAACGGGCTGGGATCGATATGCTGGTTGGTGATTTTTGGGCTAGGGACAGGTGATGAAACCCTGACCCTATGTCAAATTGATGCCCTTAATTTGATTTCTCATGAGATGAATGAAATGCAAAGGTGCTGCAGAAGTGTGTTGCAATTTGAAAGTGGTGTGGAAAACATGATGAAAAAAATGTCCAAAAATTCTGAAAAATTCACAAAGGATTCCTAACTTATATGTTTCAATGTAGATGAAAGGAATTTTAAAACTAAAATCTATACTGATCTAAGCAGATCCTACAAATGAAGATAAATAAAAAGGACAGAACATAACCCTAATGATAGTGCTGAACTGAAGAAATTTTTATTTTTTTTTATAATTTTTTTCTGATGATGAAATTTAATATGGTGATAACTGACTAAAAAAGGAACAAGAAAAAAAATATTTCAATAAAAAATCAGTGACTTGCCTTTGGAGCTGCAGACGGATTACAGTAAATAGATGCAAATTTTCAGAAAACAGAACCTAATCAAACAAGTGCAATGGCTTACCCAAAACTTCAATCTAAAAACTCACGTCCGGCCAGGGGCTCATTATTCCCATGGGTCGTGACAGTGTACTGGAGTACACCCGCTCAGGAGGTGTGAATTTTAGATCTTGCTTGGATTTAAAGAAAACTATTCTACCCTAATGCAACCATGCTCTGATACCAATTTGATGCGGCACGCATATGATTAATGTTTTGAATATGGTGTTTGTAGAGCAATGAAACCTAATTACACTTAGCATTGTACTCATCTTAATAAGATTTAAGGATTACATGAAAAGGGACTATTACATGATTAGACACAACTCTAAAAATAAGAAGGAAGAAGATCTAGACAATAGGGGCTAATGATTAAGGACTTACATTGATGAGTTTTCCAACCTTCCTATGATTCAAAACTTGAAACTACTGATGCTCTGGACTGGAGAACTTGGATAACAGTGATCAGAACCCTGGACTTGGGCGTCAGCTTGTTGGTTCATTGTCAAGGGGAACCCTGTTCACAACTAAAGGACTTCGAAGGACCCTGCAATGAAGATCAAAGTTAAGGTTGAAGGATGCAAACATAAAGAAGGGATGGGAGAACTTGTGAACAAAGAAAAGATAGTTGAGAAGATCTGGCCGACTCCAATGCCTTTGCCTTGAGCTTGGATGATGAATTGCTAGGGAAGAGAGTGGCTTTGGGCGTGGAAGAAGAAGATAGGAAAAATTTCACACATAAAACTCAAGACAACTTCACTTCAAACTTCATTCATTTCCAAAATCCATCTCTTTTACAATGGGCGTCCAAGGCTTTTAATAGCCTCACAAAGCTAGCTTTTGAAATTTAAAAACTCCCTAAATCGAGGAGGATTACAAGGGGGATTGGAGGATTTGGTGGAGAGTTTGGAGGGATGTGGGGGGGTTGGAGGATTTGGTGGAGGACTTGGAGGGATGTGGCCAACCTCCTTGAATTTGAATCTCCCTTGTTGGCACCCAAAGGGTAATGAGGTGTCTGGTGAAGTTGCACCTGATGACGTGGCATGGTGTGGTGGTCTTCAACTTGGATAAGAATGACATGTGGCACCTAGTGGTCCTAGTTGATGGTCCTTTTCTCTTGCTTGGTTGATGTGTCTTCTTTTCTTCATGTGGTCAAATTCTGGGATCTAGAATTTGAGTCTTGTTGCTGGCTTTCATGGCTTTAAGACTTGATTAGACTTAACTCAACTGAATTAGACTTAACTCAACTGAACTGACTTGACTGACCTAGACTTTAAAACTTGAAATGGACTTACAAGAAATGAAATTTTAAAAGTAATTACAGGACTCAATAAACACTCTTGATTTGAAACTCAAAATTAATTACAGGACTCTTGAAAAGGAAATGACTCTTGAAAATAAAATAATTTTGAACTAAAGGATACAAGGTAACCTAATTATCTTCGATCCAAATTGGGATAAGGCTAACCTTGTTGGAGTGAAGTTTCTTTCGGCTTCTGGTGTCCACACCAGTTTGCCACCCTGACTTAGGCAACTGGTTGAGATTCTAGGTTTAGTAGATCCTAGACATCTTTGTGTGTTTAACCCATGTCCACTAGATCAGGAGTCCCTTATCATCCCCACCATTCCCAATCCAGTGAACTCATGGAAAACACCCACGAGGATCAATTAAGGGTCATCACTGATCAGTTAGCTAGGATAAACAAAAAGCTTGGTGAGTTTGAAGATAGAATTGGAGCCTTAGAAAAGGACATTAGACTATCCATCAAGCCTGAGTCTGAGTCACCTCTCCACCCTAAGGAATACCCTTAGCATGATCCTTTCTCAGAGGTTGAGCCAGAAGATCAATTGCTAGAAGAGTATGAGGGAGAGGAAGAATTGTTTGAATCTGAAGACCTGTTAGGAGTAATTAGGTGTGTCCTTACTCAGGACATAATGCAAGAAGATTGGCATAGGACTAACATCCTACAAAGCTTTGTCAAGTTAGGGGATAAGGTACGTAAGATCATAGTTGATAGTAGGAGCTGTGTCAATGCTATCTCTTATAGTACTGTCAAAGCCCTAGGATTGACCTCAGTCCCTCACCCTAACCCTTACAAGGTCTCTTGGATTGATTCAACCTCTACACCCATAAAATCTAGGTGCCAAGTTTTAATCAAATTGCAATCATATGAGGAAGAGATTTGGTGTGATATCCTTCTCATGGGAGTCAGTAGCATTATCCTAGGTCAACCCTGGCTTTACAATCATGACGCCATCCTTTATGGTCGGACCAATACTTGTGCCTTTAGTCACCATGGGAAGAAATTTGTGATCAAACCAATTCAGCCTAAGAACCAGGTTAAAAGAGAATCAAGTAGCCTTAAGGAAGAGAAGCGGGAAGTTAACCTGATCAAGGACAATGAGTTAGAAGAAGAGATTACTGGGAAAGGACCATTTATAGAATTTCAAGGAGAGAAGGATGAACAATCTGAGAATTTGAATACAAAAACCTCTGAACCCATTGAAGACTTTAAGGTTGAACCCATTGAAAATCTAAGGAAAGAAACTCTTGAGCCCATTAAAGAATTGAAAGAAAACATCTATGAACCAAGTTTAGTAGAGGAGTGTGGTGAAGATGGGCCCAAGGTTGAAATCATTGAGGAATCAAAGGAAAATGAACCTGAACCCACTACAAAATTTGAAGAGGAAATGACCAAACCAGAATCATATCTAGTAAATGAACATGAGGATTCACTAGTCTTTTCCACAGGAGTTCAGGAACCAACCTTTAATGAATCGATCCAAAGAGAACATCCTCAAGAGATGGTTGAAGCTCAGAAAGAAATTAAGGATGTAGTTCCTGATGAGTTACCTGATCAACTACCATCCCTAAGGAACACCTAGCCTGCCCTAGAACTTGCACCCATTGATCACTGTCCCAATTTTAAAATCATCCTGATTAACCAAGGTCTGTCTCATGATTCTCATAGATTGCCCCAAGACTCCGATTCCTATTTCCTACCCTTCCTTGAGCCTTCTCACATTTCTAGAGCCATGGGGTTGCATTTTGTTGAAATTACTAGGCTGCATGACTCCTTAGAACCCATCCCTTTTGCCATTTACTTCTAGTAAACTTTCTGGCATTTGTTAGGGATCCTTGATAATTTTTCTTGTACATACCAAACCAGGGTCAAACCTAGAGAGTCCATAATCTGTTAGGTTTAGGCCCTAGAGAGTCCAATAAAAATTTTTTTTTCTCCATAGGAATGCATAGTTGAGTATGCATTTTGCATCATTTTAGAATTATGCATTAAATAAAAAAAATTTAAATAATTTGGTTGATTCGTAGAAACGAGCCAAGAGTTAGAAATTAGGGATTCTATAATGGTTAGGCCTAGGCCTGAACGGTTTCCACCAGGAGCTGTTAAGAAACTTCATGCTTGTGGAGCTGGCCCCTTTAGAGTGATAAAGAGAGTCGGCCCTAATGCCTACGTTCTTGAGCTACCCTCGAATTATGGCATTATCTTGACTTTCAATATCTCAGACTTAGTCGAGTACAGGGAACCAACAAACATTCCTAGTGAGCCATTTGGGCCTGACCTTTCTTTTGAGAGTGAACCCGAACCTGAGTGTCCACCCCAATTATACCTGAGAGAGGAGAGCGGATCGAGTGTGTCCTGGATGACCAAGCTATCACTACCCGGGGCAAAGATTATCAACGTTTCTTAGTCCGATGGCAAGGCCGACCTGAGTCCGATGACTCGTGGATTACCCGGGAGGACTTGCAGCACTTTGATCCTGACCTTCTGGAGGAGTACCTAAGCCAACTCAACTCTAACTCGACAGGGCCGAGTTCCTCCCACCTCGAGGGTGTGGGCACCAGGATCCAACAGAGGCTCCTCAACCCTCTGTGGATCTCCAATTAGGGTTTCAATTTTAGGGTCTTGTAATAAGGCTTCAAGCCTCAACTTTGTAATTTCCTTTTGCTTTGAATTGAGTCTGTACTTTGACCAATTAGGTCAAATTGTGTCTTGTACTGAGTCCAGTCACAAATCGAGTCCAGTCTGAGTCTATTAGAAGTATGGGTCCATTGCAAGAGTGGGTCTTAAAATTTAGTCTCCTTTGAACCAAGTCTGGAATGAATCAAAGTCAGCTCAGGGCCCACCTATTCATCCTATGTGGTGCCATGACATCTTGCCATGTGGGCAGCACACTTGGCATCCTTGGACGCCCAATGAGGAGGATCACTTCACTTGGCTCTAGCCTTTTTTCCCTCCCCCTATCTAGCTCCTTTCCACGCAAGGGTGGTCAGCCAAAGTGAAAGTCAATGGGAGTTGAAGTGGGGAATTCAAATCCCTTGCTTCAAGCCCTCCAATCAAGTCTTCTTCCCAATTTGCTTGAACCTCTTTGGAAGGGAGAGACAAGATCCATGGGCGCCTCCACCTCATACTCCCCATGTCATGCCTTGTACCAAAGAAAGGATGCCAACCAAGGAAGGAGGAAGAACACATGCCTTGGTCCAATGGTGCGGGCACCAGACTTAGAAGAAGACTTCAGAGCTCCATCTGGATCTCTGATTAACCTTGCCCGAAGAATTAGGGTTTTTGGCTTGTAATAAGGGTTGACTTGATCAACTCAATTTTAGTTTGAGTCTGTATTACCTGCATTTTTTATTTTATTGAGTCATGTTGACTCAGTAGTGGACTAGGGTTTCAACCTGGGGTGTTACATTTTCTCCCAAGGCCAAGCAAGTGGGCGCCACACTCCCAGCCACACTCCCAGCCATACGCCTGAGTCCAGGGGGTGCCACATCTCCATCCAGCAGGCTTTGGTCCCCACACCACAGATAGCAGCTCCCCTCTTTCATGCGCCAATTGAGGAGAAATCCACCAGGGGTCCACAAATCAAGGGGGCGGCCCAAGACTTCCCAAAAGAACCAAACTATAAAAGGGAAGAAATTCTCTTGGAGAGGAATTCAAGGAGGCGCCCATTACCTGCCAGAAATACTCAAAACAAAGTTAGAAGGAGCCATAACTTGGGGAGAAAGAAAAGAAGGTATCCAAAAAGGATTGAGCCATGGAAGGAAGGAGATTTCTCTTGAAAAGCAAGGTTAGGAGGTGCCCTAATCATTCCAACTAAAGCCAGATATAAAAGGCAACAAATTTTCTCTTGGAGGGCAAGGTTAAGAGGCACCCAAACACTTCCAGATAAGGCCAAGCATAGAAGGAAAAAAATATTTTCTTGGAGGTCAAGACAAGGAGGCACCACCCACTTTCCTTTTTGAAGCTTCAATCAACTTTGGAATTAATTGGCCGGCCATATGAGTAGGGATTGATATCCTAATTTGAAGATCCCCTCCTTTAGTCCCACATGGGAAGATGTAAAACCCTACTCTCTTATAATGGCCTATAAATTAAACCCCATGTAAGTTTGAAAAGAATCAGATGAATGAAACCAAATTTTTTTGTGAGCAAAACTTTGTGTTTTCTCTCTTCCGCACTTGCATCCAGGTGTTGAGCACCGTGAGGGAGTAAATCCGGGTTCCCCAGGAACCTTGAGGAGGTGTGAGATCTCCAAAACCCAAACCCTAGGTTAGCCACTCCACTCCCAAACCCTAGCCGCCATCACCCTTCTCTTTCCACCAAGCCCTAGCCTATCTCACTTCTCACAGCCACCCTCTCCAAGTCCAGGCCGACCACCTGCATCCAGCTCCAGTCCAGATACTTCAGGTCTACAACAATTCTAAGAGGGAGTCAGATCAGCCTCCAGGAGAATCCTGATTTCAGCAACTTCAGCTTTCAAGTTCTTCAACCTGGTAAATCTTTTCTTGAGTATCTGAATTCTATCACTTGTTCCTCTTCTTCCCAGATCTTGAGTCCAGGAGAAGCCGACCAAACCACAGACCAGTATTGGAGGATCCATTACGAAGATAGCCAAATCTGAGGATCCAACAATCTTCTCGAGAGAGTTCTTCCACCAAAATCCTGAGAAGATCACTATCTGGTTAGTAAACCATCTCTCCTCTCTATTTCTGTTCTGTTGAAAGTTCAGAGCGAAACCCTAGGTCTGGGAGTTTCTCAACCCCAGCGATCCGTTACTTCTGAACTACTCTGATAATTTAGTTTTATCTAAATTATGCTTTCAATCCTTACCTAGTTTCCTTCAACTTAGTTTAGCTTTACTTTGAGTCAAAGCCAATTTTTGAAATAAAAAAAAAAAGAATTAATCTTAAATTTACTTCCGCATACGCTTCTTTGTTCTTTGTTCTGCATCATTTTGGTATCAGAGCTTCCGTTCTGCATCATTCTTGGTATCAGAGCTTTTTGTTCTGCATCATTTTTGGTATCAGAGCCCTGTCTAGGATTTCTATTTGATTGCTTGTTTGAGTCTTCTCTTTTTACTTTGTCTGCTCGAAGTAGACTCCCCAGGACGTCCGGTCCTAGGAACGAAGCGAGGTGCAAACCTCCTCTTCCCATTCCACGGGGTGTTCCTAGGGCGTGTAGGGGATCCGTTGGGTTACAACTTCGTAGCAGGAATTGTAAATGAGAAAGTACTCTATTTTTAGCCCGTAATTATCCTGTTGCAGGAATTATTTCTCATTTTAGATAACTCTGAATTTGGTGATTTTTATTTTGCTGAAACCAGTATAATTGAAACTATTTTGCATAATTTTCTTGTGATTTATTGGTTTCCATGAAATTTCTGAAAGTTAAATTACCGCAACTCTATTTTTGTGTTCTGCAATGCAATTTTTTTGAGTGATCATCTCCTAATTCATCTTAAGGGCAATTGAGCATCTAAGATAAGGGGAGGAGTTGATAACCTCTCCTTAGCCCAAAACCACCACCCACTCATTCGATCCTAAGCCTAACTTTAAAATTTATTAGACTTAATTTGCCCTAGTGGGCTAGGGACATCAACAAGTCGGGTCAAGGCTAGTGTTGAGTCAGTTTGTCTGGTTACTCTGTGTGTGCTTTGTACTCAGTGTCTAGAACGGTGGTTCAGGGATTCCATCCCGAAGGGCTTGTGTGCTGGTCCGCCTACCTGGCCAATCTCTGATTGGTGTCTAGGATTGGCATTCAGGGACCTAACACTCTCCTTACACCTGCCTGGCTGAGTCCTGAGTTACTACAGGCTAGCTTGCCACTCTGATTGGGCATCTAGTTTGGGCTCTAGGTCTAGTTAGCCCGTAGTCATTCAGTTGAGTCTCATTTTGTGTGTTTGCTTGCATCATGTCTACCCGGAATGGAGTACCCTACCAACCTGGTCAAACCCAACCTGATTTAGAGGCCATGGTTAGAGCTCTTACGAGAGTATGAACAAATTGAGTCAGGATGTGACTGCTAATGTTGCCCAGTGGAAAGAACAAGTCCATGAGAATTTTACCAAGCTTAGGGATCGAGTCCAAGTACTTGAGAAATGTAGACATCAAAATTGGACCCCTGATCCAAAATTTAATAGGCCCCAACCTCACCCATGCCAGGAACTTAGGAGGACCTTATACCGTGATCCCGAGCATAACCTTAGGAAGCCTAACCATGATATCTATAGTGTGGATCGTGTCTATGAGAGGTCCTTACAATATTCTAGACCAGTCACTCAACAACCCAAGTCTTCTAGATCAAACCATTTAGATCCACACTCATGCCCAAGTAAGGTCTCTACTAGCTTGAAACCCAGTGTGACCCAGGTTCCTATATCTCAAGAATGTTTATTTTGTGGAGAAAGAGGCCATAAATCTAGTCAGTGCCCATGCATAGGACTGGCTTGTGCACAGCTAAGTGGTAAGAATCCTAAGGATGACATTAATGAGGGAGAACCCAAGCCTACCAATGAGGAAGAACGGTTAGGTATGACAAGCCTAGAATCAGTTGACCCGATTACCACTGACCCGAAACCCATTGAAGATGGCATCGAGGAAGTATATGATGCTGGCTTGAGTCTAGTTGATGAATGTGAGGGGGAAGAACTTGAAGAATGTGACATTGATACTATTGGTTCCTTACCTGAGGAGACCTTGGAAAGCAACCAACTGATAGGACCTAGTTCAGAAATTCAAGAGATTTGTGAGAACCGGGTTCCTTTAGTCAAATACCCCTAGGAAGTACTCATAGTGTTAGCCCGAGCTATTAGTTCATACCCTCTAATGACAGTCATTTCCCAAGTACCAATTGAAGATCTTTGCACTGAACTGTTTAAGTTTGCCCACCCAATGGTAGATCCTTTCCTTAGGATGACTGAATCAAGCCTCTTACAATTTGACCTTGTCCCATGCCCAGCCACTAAGGTCTCTCCCGTAATCTCAGTTGAACATCCTTGTCTTGAGCGGATTGGTTCACCCAGTCCTGTAGAAGTCCTCCTTATGGCCCCAGACCCCTTCTTTGCATGACTGACCTACCCTTCTATAGAGTATACCTTTCCACACCCATAGGTCAAATTTCAAGTCTTGAGGTCATCATCCATAGGCCCTTCCATGAATCATTCTTCAATCCAGTTCTTGAGAAAATGGATCATTATTTGCTTAGAGAACAAACTTTAACTATTGCAATCACATGTCCTAGGCTGCTTCCCGAACCATCTCTTGATCCATTCCTGGGAGTAGCAAACTTTTCCTTTCGAAAGGATGACCAGTTGACACTCATAGATCACCATTCAAACCTGTAGGTCACCACCTTTAGTCAGCAGGTAATTCGTGACTCCGCCTCATATTTCCTCCCTTTCTCTAGGACTTCCAATGCTTCTTACACCATCCAAGTATACTTTGTCGAAGTCTTTAGAGTGAACCACGTGTCAAAACCTATTAGGTTTGCCACCTACTTCTGGAAGACCTTATGGCATCTACTAGGCACCCATGATAAGTTTTCATGCTCTGCATGCCATCCTCCGACCCAAGGTCAAACCTAGAGAGTCGTAATTTGTTAGGTTTAGACCTAGGGTTCCTTTGAATAAAGTCCATTCATTAGGAATGCATCGTCAGTCGAGTTTAGGACATTGACTCAGATTTTGGTTTGATTGAGAGCACCAGGAATTGGGATTTGTATTTTGTTCAGGGCTGAAATTGCATTCAATGTTTCGATCAATAGGTCTATAGGCTAGAGTCCCTTTGAAATTGTTCATGGATACAAGCCTCACACACCACTTGATCTGATTTCACTATTAGCCCACACACACAAGTCTCTTGATTCACTTGCATAGCATGTAAAGGACTTGCATAAAGAAATTCATGCCAAATAATTTTAAGTAATGAAACTTATAAGAAGTTGGCTGATTCTCAAAGGCGAGTCAAAACTTTTGTTGAGGGAGACTGTGTAATGATTAGGTTAAGGCCTGAACGGTTCTCTCCTGGAACCATTAGAAAGTTACATGCTAGAGGAGCTGGTCCATTTAGAGTGGTGAAGAGAGTAGGATACAATGCCTATGTGCTCGAGTTGCCTCCAGAACTAGGCATTAGCTCCACTTTCAACATTACAGACCTAGTAGAGTATAGAGAGTCAGCTGTGATTCCCAGTGAGCCTTTTGAGCCTAATCCTGCTCTTGAGAGTGAACCCAACCCTATGTGTCCACCAACAAACTGGCCTGTGAGGAAAGAGAAGATTGAAAAGATCCTGGATGATCAGGTTATCTCTACTCGTAATCGAGGATACCAAAGATACCTGGTCCGCTGGCAAGGAAGGCCAGATTCTGATGACTCTTGGATCTCCCAAGAAGAATTACAAGAATTGGACCCAGACCTCTTGGAGAGATACCAGAGCCAGCTTGATCCATACTTGACAGGGTCGAGTTCCTCCCACCCCGGGAGAATTGGTGCGGGCACCAGACTCAGAAGAAGACTTTAGAGCTCCATCTGGATCTCTGATTAACCTTGCCCGAAGAATTAGGGTTTTTGGCTTGTAATAAGGGTCGACTTGATCAACTCAATTTTAGTTTGAGTCTGTATTACCTGCATTTTTTATTTTATTGAGTCATGTTGACTCAGTAGTGGACTAGGGTTTCAACCTGGGGTGTTACATTTTCTCCCAAGGCCAAGCAAGTGGGCGCCACACTCCTAGCCACACTCCCAGCCATACGCCTGAGTCCAGGGGGTGCCACATCTCCATCCAGCAGGCTTTGGTCCCCACACCACAGATAGCAGCTCCCCTCTTTCATGCGCCAATTGAGGAGAAATCCACCAGGGGTCCACAAATCAAGGGGGCGGCCCAAGACTTCCCAAAAGAACCAAACTATAAAAGGGAAGAAATTCTCTTGGAGAGGAATTCAAGGAGGCGCCCATTACCTGCCAGAAATACTCAAAACAAAGTTAGAAGGAGCCATAACTTGGGGAGAAAGAAAAGAAGGTATCCAAAAAGGGTTGAGCCATGGAAGGAAGGAGATTTCTCTTGAAAAGCAAGGTTAGGAGGCGCCCTAATCATTCCAACTAAAGCCAGATATAAAAGGCAACAAATTTTTTCTTGGAGGGCAAGGTTAAGAGGCACCCAAACACTTCCAGATAAGGCCAAGCATAGAAGGAAAAAAATATTTTCTTGGAGGTCAAGACAAGGAGGCACCACCCACTTTCCTTTTTGAAGCTTCAATCAACTTTGGAATTAATTGGCCGGCCATATGAGTAGGGATTGATATCCTAATTTGGAGATCCCCTCCTTTAGTCCCACATGGGAAGATGTAAAACCCTACTCTCTTGTAATGGCCTATAAATTAAACCCCATGTAAGTTTGAAAAGAATCAGATGAATGAAACCAAATTTTTTTGTGAGCAAAACTTTGTGTTTTCTCTCTTCCGCACTTGCATCCAGGTGTTGAGCTCCATGACGGAGTAAATCCGGGTTCCCCAGGAACCTTGAGGAGGTGTGAGATCTCCAAAACCCAAACCCTAGGTTAGACACTCCACTCCCAAACCCTAGCCGCCATCACCCTTCTCTTTCCACCAAGCCCTAGCCTATCTCACTTCTCACGGCCACCCTCTCCTAGTCCAGGCCGACCACCTGCATCCAGCTCCAGTCCAGATACTTCAGGTCTACAGCAATTCTAACAGGGAGTCAGATCAGCCTCCAGGAGAATCCTGATTTCAGCAACTTCAGCTTTCAAGTTCTTCAACCTGGTAAATCTTTTCTTTAGTATCTGAATTCCATCACTTGTTCCTCTTCTTCCCAGATCTTGAGTCCAGGAGAAGCCGACCAAACCACAGACCAGTATTGGAGGATCCATTGCGAAGATAGCCGAATCCAAGGATCCAACAATCTGCTCGAGAGAGTTCTTCCACCAAAATCCTGAGAAGATCACTGTCTGGTTAGTAAACCATCTCTCCTCTCTATTTCTGTTCTGTTGAAAGTTCAGAGCGAAACCCTAGGTCTGGGAGTTTCTCAACCCCCAGCGATCCGTTACTTCTGAACTACTCTGATAATTTAGTTTCATCTAAATTGTGCTTTCAATCCTTACCTAGTTTCCTTCAACTTAGTTTAGCTTTACTTTGAGTCAAAGCCAATTTCTGAAATAAAAAAAAAAAAAGAATTAATCTTAAATTTACTTCCGCATACGCTTCTTTGTTCTTTGTTCTGCATCATTTTTGGTATCAGAGCTTCCGTTCTGCATCATTCTTGGTATCAGAGCTTTTTGTTCTGCATCATCCAAGCCCCTCTTCATGCCTTCTTCCAAAACCAAGAAGATTCTTTCCAAGTTCAAGGCGCCAAGATCCCCCCTCCAAGCTATGCATCATGCCACGCCCAATCCAATCAGCTTTTGGTCGGCCAAGGAGAGAAGAAAGTCAATGGTTTTGGGCACCCATTCAATAATTTTGTAAATTTTTTATTTGAAATTCAAAGGGGTCCTAAGGTGCCTATTTAAAGGATCTAACCCCTCCTTGTAATTTTAATCTTGATGGATGAAAAAATTATATTCTCGAGTTCCAATCTCTTATTAGTTACCTTCATTCACTAGGAACGTCGATATCTGAGAGGGAGCGCCTTTGCCTTCGGGCGTCGAGAGGTGTGAGGCCTCAAACTACCGTCACTTCTGCCACTCCATCATCTAACTCCGTATCAAGCAGAACTCCACCATCACTTCAACAACTCCTTCTTTCATTCTTCCACTATTTTCCTTTCGATTGAAACTTAACCTTTATCTTCTTTGAATGCTCGCAGGTCCTCCAGGTGACACGAGTACGGTGAGGGTTGCCTTTGCCATCGAGATGTTCGGATAGCTAGCCAGCACCTCCGCAGGGTTGATGGCTCGATCATCCAGGTCGCATCCGTCAAAGTGAGCGATCTCTGCATCGGGTGCTTCAGATTTTTAAGGTTTGCCCCCTGACTCCTAAGTAGGTCTTGATCGGAGATCTAAGTCCTACGGGGTTTCTCAATCCCGGCGTCCTCTCTTTATCATTCTTTATGGACCATCTACTTGCTTGATAGTTCTTATTGTTATAGAACCCTAGATCATCTCTTACTTATTTTCAGAAATCCAAAGAAACCATAAAAATCTAAAAATCACAAAACCCTAAAAATCACTTGCATCATCATTTCATCTTCGCATCTAGTTAGTCTCCCCATCATTTCTGGTATCAGAGCATGGTTAGGACTTTAGCTCTTCTTAAGTACCTGGATTAGGTGCTTCACCAGGCCGTCCGGTCTTAAGAAAAAAGTAGGGTTTCAAGTCCCTCTCTTCCCATTCTACAGAGATCTCCTAAGGCGTGTAGGGGTACCATTATGATAGGCCTTTGAAGGAGAATACAAGAAGAACAGATTTAAAAAGAACAAAAAAATTCTTGCATCTTAGATCGCTTCTTTAATTTCTGCAATTTTTCCTTTCTGTACATGGTCTGTTATTTTAGTTTTTACAGTTTGTAGGAATCTCCAAATCTCATGATTTTTGCTTTGTTAGATCACATATAATTCAAAGTATTTTTAAGAATTGTCTCAGATTTTATTTCAATTTGTAAAATTTCTACAAGCTGAAATATTACCTGAGAGCAAGTTCTGTTCAGAAAATTTCAGCAATTTGTATTTTCTTGTGTTTTCAATTGTCATCTAGTTTAATCTTGCATTTAGAGTAATATCATTTCATTCCCATCATCTTAACTCTGTTTTCATATATCAAAAACATAAAAAAACATAATTTAGTGACATCTCATTAGATCATTTGCTTGCATTCTTTTTCATAAATCACTTAAGGGCGGTAATTTGACATAGGATCATGATTTCATTACCTATCCCTAGCCCAAAAATCACTAACCTGTATATCGAACCCAAGCTCTAACTAAAATCCAATAGATACTTAATTTGCTCTAGAGAGCTTACGGACACCAATTGGTCGAGTCAAGACTAAGTGTCTATTCTTGGCATCAGCCCATTCTATGTGCTGTTGCCCTTAGTGTCTAGGCTTGGTGATTCAGGGCTTGTGAGTTTGATCGGCCTACCTGGCCAATCCTAGATTGGTGTCTAAGGTTGGTGTTGACTTTGGCTCCTTAGTTTTGATGATTAACAAAAGGTTGAGTATATGTTTGGACTAATGTTTCATCTCAAGATAAAGTTTCAGGACTTAGGTTATTCAAAAAGAGTATCAAGAGTACAATGATGAAACTAAGTTTGCCTGATTTGGAAAAGAGCTCTTCTACCTTGGACAAGATCAAATTTCTCATATTGGACCTTCCTGTTAAGAAATAATTAACAAAAGAAACAAAGGCTTAGAGAAACTCAAGCATGGCACGCACATCTCTAAGAGTTTCAGAAAATTTCAGATCAGAGGTCGACCACCAGAGGTCGACACCTTGTCAAAGGTCGACCACCAGAGGTCGACTCATGAAGAGAAGAAAAGTTCAGCATGGCCGGCACGGCAAAATCTCAGTGGCACGCTCCAGAGGTCGACCACCAGAGGTCAACACCTGTCCAGAGGTCGACACCAGAGGTCGACTCATAGCCTGAGAATTCAAAATGGGCAGAACTATGGTTTTCTGGATTTTTGCCTAAAACAAACTGGAGGTCGACTCATGAGGTCGACACTTGATTTAGAGGTCGACTCATGAGGTCGACTCATGGCATAACGGCTAGTTTTTCTGAACTTTTGATTTGATTTCTAACGGCCATAAACGGCCATATTTTTGATTCTAACGGTCTTGTGGAGTTGTTTCAGCATGAATGAGGTATTTAACCTCCACCAAACTTCAAAAAAGACATGGAGACAAAGTGAAAAAGTTTAGAGTCAAAGTACAAAGCCTTCAATCAATTCCAAGCCAAAAAGAGTGAGAAAACCAAGAGATTCCTTAGCCAAAAGCTTTCCATCTTTGAGGAATCCAACTTTCAAGTATTTGGCATTTAGTGAGGTCCAAAGATTCCAAGGAAAAAGGCTTGAAGAGTCTCCATCAAGAGCTACAACGAATTTCTTATTGCTCAAAAGGAGTTTGTCTAGTTTTATTAATTGTATTCATATTCTTTTGTCTTTAGCTAGTTTCAAGGGAATTTGAAACTAGTGTGAGATTTGTTGGTGAGCCAATTGATAAAACCAACTAGGGTTGCTTGTAAGCCCGAAGCCAAAACAAGTGAGTGAGGTTTGTTGGTGAGCCAATTGATAAAACCAACTAGGGTTGCTTGTAAGCCCGAAGCCAAAACAAGTGTGTAAGGTTTTGACTTGTGAGCCTGGTAAAACAAGTCGGCTGTAATCTAAAGATTATAGTGGAAATTCCCAAGTGGAGCTTGGGGAGTGGATGTAGGTGCTAGGTGCACCGAACCACTATACTTCTTGTGTGTTTGCATTGCTTCTCTTTTATCTTCTTTTGCTCTTTAATTGTTGATTTATTTCATTGCTTCTGTTGCACAATTATTTGAGCACTATCACTCTTCACCTTAAAACTTGGTAGCACATATATTGCTTTAATTTTTTAAATACCCAATTCACCCCCCCTCTTGGGCACCATATCTGGGCAACAAGTGGTATCAGAGCGCCGGTACTCTCTTGTAGGTCCAACGATCTTGAGTTAAAGATCATGGCCGCCCCAATTGGAATGGGTGTAGTTGAAGGTCAAGCATCAAATCGCCCTCCTTTCTTTAATGGCACAAACTACACATACTGGAAAACTCGTATGCGTATTTATTTACAAGCTGTAGATTATCATATATGGAGAATAATTACTAAAGGGCCTCATCAGCCCACTCACTTGGTTAATGGCATTATCACCCCAAAATCTGAAGAAGAATGGGATGACAATGACATCAAACAAGCTGAGTTAAATGCTAAGGCGATGAATTTGCTATTCTGTGCACTTGACCCTAGTGAATTCAACAGAATATCAAATTGTATTTCCGCCAAAAAAATTTGGGATACACTTGAGGTTACCCATGAGGGTACACACCAAGTGAAGACCACAAAGGTGAACATGCTCATTCATACGTATGAGATGTTCAGGATGGAACCAACTGAAAGTATAAGTGAAATGTATACTAGATTTACCAATATAGTAAATGGTATGAGGAGTCTGGGAAAAATTATATCTAATGGTGAACTGGTTAACAAACTTCTTAGGTCTCTTCCGGCTTCATGGGATGTGAAAGTAACAGCCATAGAAGAAGCCAAGGATGTCAATACTCTACCTCTCGAGCAGCTTCTTGGATCATTGATGACTTACGAGCTTTCACTAAAGCAGAAGACAGTGGACAATGACAAGAAAAAGAAAGCCATAGCCTTCAAGTCCACTACAAAGGA
Organism: Areca catechu; assembly: GCA_021397845.1. Classification (NCBI taxonomy): domain Eukaryota; kingdom Viridiplantae; phylum Streptophyta; class Magnoliopsida; order Arecales; family Arecaceae; genus Areca; species Areca catechu. The sequence continues at coordinate 62,551,077 of CM038042.1, forward strand.
AGAGTCAAGTGATGAATTAGAAGAAGAAGCTGATGATGATGAGACAGCCCTCATTACAAGAAAATTCAAAAGATTCATGAGAAAGAAGAAGGGCTTCTACAAGAAAAGGCCACAAAAAGGTGATCACAATAAGGAAAAAGAGAAAGAGAAAGAAAGGGATCCACCCATCTGCTTCGAGTGCAAGAAGCCTGGACATTACAAAATGGATTGCCCTTTGCTTAAAAAAAGTCGAAGGATGTTGAGAAAGAAAGCCATGATGGCTACCTGGAGTGAGAGTGAGGACTCCAGCAGTGATGAAGAGCAGCAGGTAGTCGCCAACTTATGTTTCATGGCCAATGAAGATAATGAGGTAAATTCTGAACCTGAAACTGAATTTACTTTCAATGAATTGCATGATGCTTTTGATGACTTAGTTATGGAATATGAAAAATTAAAACTGAAAAATAAGAAATTAAGAAAGCTAAATTTTGAGCTTACCAAAAATTCAGAAAAGTTTTCAACTGAAATTGAAGATTTAATTCAAGAAAACAAGAAATTAACTGAACATGTAAAGACCTTGACAAATGATAAGGATAATCTTTTAAAAGAAAATGATTCTTTGAAAAATAATAGAAGTCTTAAAACTAACGAGAAAATTGAAAAACAAAATAAAGAACTATTGCTTCAAAACAAGAATTACAAGGAAGAGTTAGAAAAAATAAAACCTTTTGTAGAAAAGTTTACTTTTAGTTCAGAAAAACTAAATATGCTTTTAAATAGTCAACATGCAGTGTTTAACAAAGCTGGACTTGGATTTAAGCCACACAATCAGCAAAAACTTTACAAAAACTTTTTCATACCTGCATCTTCTAATATTACCTGCTATGCATGTGGTAAATTAGGACATAAATCATATGTTTGTAATAGAAGAAAATTAAATACCTTTAAAAAGATTTGGGTTCCAAAAGGAACCAATTTGACTAACCCTAAAGGACCCAAGATGACTTGGGTACCTAAAGTTTCAACTTGATCAATTTTTGCAGGTGTGCCTTGCAACCAAAAATAAAAGAAGAATGTGGTATCTGGATAGTGGTTGCTCAAGGCACATGACTGGGGATGTGAAGCAATTCTCATCACTAGCAGCTATTGATGGTGGAAACGTTACTTTTGGTGATAAGGGAAAAGGCAAAATCGTCGGAATTGGTAAAATCCATATCACCCCTAATGCTTATGTAGATAATGTATTATTTGTTGATGGCTTGAAGCATAATCTTTTTAGCATTAGTCAATTTTGTGATAAGGGTTTTAAAGTAATTTTTGAATCATCTTTGTGCATGGTATCTAGTCTAGATGTCGATGGCATCAAGTTCACTGGTCATAGGCATGGAAACATTTACATGGTTGATCTTGATGATCTAGCCATAGAAAGTGGTAAATGCCTAGTGGCTAAGGAAGCCAAGGCAAGTGAAACTAGTTGGCTTTGGCATCGTAGGCTAGGGCATGCTAGTATGCAGTTGATTTCAAAATTAAGCAAAAATAATCTTGTAAAAGAATTGCCAAAACTCACATTTGAAAAAGATAAGATTTGTGATGCATGTCAATTTGGAAAACAAACTAAATCTACTTTCAAACCTAAAGGAGTAGTATCCACTACTAGACCCCTTGAATTATTGCATATGGACCTCTTTGGACCAACCAGAACAACTAGTTTGGGAGGTAAAAAATATGGACTAGTAATTGTAGATGATTACTCACGATTTACTTGGGTAATGTTTTTAGCTCATAAAGATGAAACATTTTCAGCTTTTGTTAAATTTCATAAAAGGATTTCAAACGAAAAAGATCTCACTATTGTTTCTTTGCGTAGTGATCATGGAACTGAATTTGACAATCATGATTTTGAAGCTTTTTGTAATGAAAATGGTATTAGTCATAATTTTTCTGTACCTAGGACACCTCAACAAAATGGGGTGGTAGAAAGAAAGAACATGACACTTGAAGAAATGGCACGCACAATGCTTTGCGAAAATGATTTACCTAGATATTTTTGGGCAGAAGCCATTAATACTTCCTGTTACATTTTAAATCGTGTTTTAATTCGACCTATTTTGAAGAAAACACCATATGAGCTTTGGAAAAATCGAAAACCTAATCTCAAGTATTTTCGTGTATTTGGTTGCCGCTGTTTCATATTAAACAATGGCAAAGATAATATCAGTAAATTTGATGCCAAGTCAGATGAGGGTATCTTCTTAGGATACTCTACTTCTAGCAAGGCATACAGGGTCTTCAACAGAAGAACTCTTCTGGTTGAAGAATCAATTCATGTAGTGTTTGATGAATCTAACGAAAAATCTTCTAGAAAAGAAGATTCTATTGATGTTGAAACAGGTACAAAGAAGCTTGAACAATTGACAATCAGTGAAGATGAGCCCAAAGGAGATGATGATCAAGAAAATCAAGATCAAACTCAAGAGATCAATGCAACTTCACCAAAACCTTTACCTAAAGAATGGAGGTATGCACACGGACACCCTAAAGAGCTAATAATTGGTGATCCATCAAAGGGGGTAAGTACACGCTCTTCTATTAGAAATGTTTGTGATTATTTAGCTTTTGTATCTCAGATAGAGCCTAAGTCAATAGAAGAAGCTGAAAAAGATTGTAACTGGATTAATGCTATGCAAGATGAACTAAATCAATTTAAAAGAAATAATGTTTGGACTTTAACTGAAAGACCCCTTAATGTTTCTGTAATTGGCACAAAATGGGTTTTTAGAAATAAACTTGATGAACATGGTATTGTAACTAGGAACAAAGCTAGACTTGTTGCTAAAGGCTACAACCAGGAAGAAGGGATTGACTTTGATGAAACCTTTGCTCCTGTTGCTAGGCTAGAAGCAATTAGACTTTTACTTGCTTTTGCTTGTTTTATGGATTTCAAGTTATTTCAAATGGATGTTAAGAGTGCATTTTTAAATGGATTTATTGAAGAGGAGGTTTATGTTGAACAACCTCCTGGTTTTGAAAATCATGAATTTCCTAATCATGTCTTTAAATTGCATAAAGCATTGTATGGTTTAAAGCAAGCTCCTAGAGCTTGGTATGATAGATTAAGATCATTTTTGATGAAAAATGATTTCTCTAGAGGTAATGTAGCTAATACATTGTTTTTGAAAAAGAAAAATGATGATCTCTTAGTAGTACAAATATATGTAGATGATATTATTTTTGGTGCTACTAACGAATGTCTTTGTCAAGAATTTGCTAAGTTAATGCAGAGTGAGTTCGAGATGAGCATGATGGGAGAACTCAACTTCTTCCTCGGACTCCAAATTAAGCAAACCAAAGAGGGGATCTCCATCAACCAAGCCAAGTACATAAGGGAGATATTGAAAAAGTCTGGGATGGAGACTACCAAACCAATAGGTACCCCTATGAGCTCTTCATGTAAATTAGACAAAGATGAATGTGGTAAATCAGTAGACCAAAAATTATATAGAGGCATGATTGGTTCATTGCTATATCTAACTGCCAGTAGACCAGATATAATGTTCAGTGTTTGTATGTGTGCACGTTTTTAGTCTGCTCCTAAAGAATCACATCTCTTAGCTGTAAAACGTATATTTAGATACTTATCTGGGTCTATCAAAATTGGTCTTTGGTACTCTAGAGAGTCATCATATGAATTAATTGCATATTCTGATGCTGATTTTGCTGGGTGTAAACTTGATCGTAAAAGTACTAGTGGAACTTGTCAATTCCTAGGAGTTAATTTGATTTCATGGAGCAGTAAGAAACAGAATTTGGTTGCTCTATCTACGGCGGAAGCCGAATATATAGCAGCTGGAAGCTGTTGTGCTCAGATTCTATGGATCAAACAACAACTCGAGAACTTTAGCATCAAACTAACTAAGACACCCATAAGATGTGATAATACTAGTGCAATCAATTTAACAAAAAATCCTGTACAACATTCAAGAAGCAAACATATTGAAATAAGACATCACTTCATAAGAGATCACGTTCAAAACTCTAATGTGTTGTTAGAATTTATTTGTACTGATTATCAATTGGCTGATATATTCACAAAACCATTGAATGAAGATAGGTTTTGTATGATCAGAAGAGAACTGGGAGTCATTGATCCTTTTACTTGAAACTCTTCAATTCTCATCAAAATTCCTCAAAAATGATTTATAAATTCTCAAATATGTTTAAAGGTTATTTTTCTAAATTTTATCAATTTTTTAAATTTTACAGAATTTATTTTGGGTAATTTATTGTTGGAGGTCGACACTTTAATTTTTCGGAGGTCGACACTTGAGGTCGACCCCTAAGGCTTTTGGAGGTCGACACTTGAGGTCGACCCCTGAAAATTTTTAGAGGTCGACACTTGAACGGAAACTCTCTTTTTTAAAAACCCGTCCGCAAGCCTTTTTTCTCCATTTTTTTTCATTTCTCCTTCGTGTGGTCCCCCTCCAACTTCCCTAAACCTCTAAACAGTAGATTTCCACCCTTCTCCTTCATCTTTTTGGGTAATCCTCTCCTCTCCTCTTGCTTTCCTTGGAATCAAACCTCTTTTTGACCGTGTTCTTAGTTTTGGACAACTGAAAGCCTTTGCATCTATCTACCCTCAAATCTCGGTTGTTTTTCAATTGAAATCACTTATTTCTTTCGTCCGTTTCTTACTTTTCTTCATTTACTCTCGATTTTCTCCATTCTCACAAACCCTATCTCACCATTTCACCTTCTCCTCTTTTTCTCAATCCGTGAACCTCTCTTTCCCTCTCCTTTCCTCTTAGCCTTGCTTCATTGCACTTCTCCCTAAGTTACCCCTCTTCCTTTCATATGGGTCCGAGAAAGCACTTGGCAGTAAGGAAAAGGAGATTGGAACAAGGCCAAGGTAGCACTGAGCGACGAAGAAAAGTCAGACATGAGCGTGAGCCGACCCCAGAGCCACCTGCACCAGTGCCAGCCAGCTTAGTTCGGAAGATCATTGCTAGTGGGAGGCGTGTGGATATACCATTCTGGGATCAGCATCACTTCTTTATTGGAGATGTACTGAGAGATGCAGGTCTGGTTCATTTCTGTACGATGTCTGAGAGATTCTACCCATACCTCATCAGGGAGTTTTATGGATCCATGGCCACTGATGGCGTTGGATGGTCTGCTACAGTACGTGGGATCGAGATTCCAGTGACACCGGAGGTCATCAGTCGCGTTTGGAGGATTCCACTTCACGGCACTGCTGCCACTTCGATCAGCGATAGAGAGCACGCCTTCAGATGTATTCTAGAGCGTGAGGATGTTAGCGGCATTTCCACAGTAGCCGCTAACCAGCTTTCACTGGAGATGAGAGTGCTGCATCACATCATCGCCCGTATCTTGATTCCGAAGAGCAGGAGATTCGATTTTATCACTGAGCGTGAGCTGGTGTTGATGGTGTCCCTGAGACAGCGGACTCCCATCAACCTTCCCAGGATCATGCTTCAGTAGATGGGTGAGGCAGCATCTCATAGGAGACTTGTTCAGCCATATGGCATGGGACTGACTCAGATATTCAGGGAGCAAGGTATTTCATTTGACGGTATACCCTTCAGTCAGCTGCAGCATACTGATACTTATGGAGAGAAATCCCTGCATAGGATGGGATTTCGACTGATTGGTGACCGTTGGGTGCGACGAGAGTCTGGCCAGGAGCCAGATGAGGAGGATGAGATCCGAGCAGCTGAGGCAGGGCCTTCAGAGCCTACTGATCATGGTACACCTCCTCGCCCAGCACCAGAGTCAGAGACTGCGGAGCCTGAGCCATTCACGCCACCACCCTCATCAGCTCCAGCACCTACTACTACTACTGCTACACCACGGAGAACTACAGTGAGGATATCGGACTTTGAGCAGAGAGTGACTGATCACATCTCAGAGGTCCGGACAGAGATTACTGGTGTACGACAGGAGCTACATGATCTGCGGATACACACAGATATGTGCATTGGTGCTCTCTCAGCTAGTATGGATACAGGATTCTGACAGATCCTTAGCCTACTGAGATTAGCACTGCCATCAGGGACTGCAGATCCGACAGTATCTCCTCCACATTCTGATGATGATGATGATGATGATGACTCCAGTGGATACAGTGACAGTGATGGAGATCAGCCTGGAGCAGGTTGTTCTGATGTTCCACCTGCAGATCCGATTCCAGAGATACCCCCTTCTGCTGATCCTCCTTCTACTGATCTTCCGAGTACAGATCCTCCAGCCACAGATGTGCCAGTAGATACTGAGCTTACAGAGTCACTGTTTGAGACTATTACTGGGATTCCGGATGATATAGATGAGCATATAGAGACAGATATTGATGATCCCACAGCTTATGAGCTAGTCAGCAGGCAGACTCCAGCTCAGTCTACTCAGCATACTGATCCATCTACTCCTTCTGCTACTGCTTCAGTCAGGACACCTGTGGAGCCCTTTCCTCGGACCTATAGATCTCGTAGGACTACCCCTAGGTCTGGTCCCTCTCTGAGGACTCGGAGTCACTCTCATAGGACTCCAAAATCCTCATCTAGGATCATGGCTCCTGTCTCTTTTGATATACCTTCTGATGAGGAGTAGCCTCATAGATTTACTTGTTGTACTTAGTTTGCTTTGTATGGTCTGTTGTATCAGTGTTTTGTGCTTACTATGTAAGCAATTTTGTAACTGAATACATTTGTTTTTATCTATATTGTGATATTTTACTGTCTGATACCAGCTCTTAGCATTTATCTTTTTAAACCCTCAAGATAGAATATTTTTGTTATATTGAATGCACAAATTGAGAGGGAGCATGTATTTTATGCAAATAAATACTTCATTATAATTGAACATAAGTTTCCTTAATATATCTTTCACTACAAAAATGGACTTTTTGATTCTTGACAAAAAGGGGGAGTAGTAAAGTATATATGAGACTCCTTCTTATGTGTAGTAAAGTATATAAGATTCTTATGAGTAAAGCTTGTATGTTTCTTATCTTTTTGACTCATGAGAATGTTTTCACAAAAAGAAAGAAGTAAATGAAAAGTAAAATCTTTTTGACTCTTGAGAATGGTTTCACAAAAAGTAGATGAAAAGTAAAATTTTTATGATATACTCATGCATGTAAGGATTCTTTGAAAATTTTTATCATTGCTATATTTTGCTTTTGGACTTAATTGCATATATACTCAAGGTTTTGTCATCATCAAAAAGGGGGAGATTGTTGACTTTGGCTCCTTAGTTTTGATCACAAAATGCTAAAAATCACTTGCATCATCATTTCATCTTCGCATCTAGTTAGTCTCCCCATCATTTCTGGTATCAGAGCATGGTTAGGACTTTAGCTCTTCTTAAGTACCTGGATTAGGTGCTTCACCAGGCCGTCCGGTCTTAAGAAAAAAGTAGGGTTTCAAGTCCCTCTCTTCCCATTCTACAGAGATCTCCTAAGGCGTGTAGGGGTACCATTGTGATAGGCCTTTGAAGGAGAATACAAGAAGAACAGATTTAAAAAGAACAAAAAAATTCTTGCATCTTAGATCGCTTCTTTAATTTCTGCAATTTTTCCTTTCTGTACATGGTCTGTTATTTTAGTTTTTACAGTTTGTAGGAATCTCCAAATCTCATGATTTTTGCTTTGTTAGATCACATATAATTCAAAGTATTTTTAAGAATTGTCTCAGATTTTATTTCAATTTGTAAAATTTCTACAAGCTGAAATATTACCTGAGAGCAAGTTCTGTTCAGAAAATTTCAGCAATTTGTATTTTCTTGTGTTTTCAATTGTCATCTAGTTTAATCTTGCATTTAGAGTAATATCATTTCATTCCCATCATCTTAACTCTGTTTTCATATATCAAAAACATAAAAAAACATAATTTAGTGACATCTCATTAGATCATTTGCTTGCATTCTTTTTCATAAATCACTTAAGAGCGGTAATTTGACATAGGATCAGGATTTCATTACCTATCCCTAGTCCAAAAATCACTAACCTGTATATCGAACCCAAGCTCTAACTAAAATCCAATAGATACTTAATTTGCTCTAGAGAGCTTACGGACACCAATTGGTCGAGTCAAGACTAAGTGTCTATTCTTGGCATCAGCCCATTCTGTGTGCTGTTGCCCTTAGTGTCTAGGCTTGGTGATTCAGGGCTTGTGAGTTTGATCGGCCTACCTGGCCAATCCCAGATTGGTGTCTAAGGTTAGTGTTGACTTTGGCTCTTTAGTTTTGATGATTAACAAAAGGTTGAGTATATGTTTGGACTAATGTTTCATCTCAAGATAAAGTTTCAGGACTTAGGTTATTCAAAAAGAGTATCAAGAGTACAATGATGAAACTAAGTTTGCTTGATTTGGAAAAGAGCTCTTCTACCTTGGACAAGATCAAATTTCTCATATTGGACCTTCCTGTTAAGAAATAATTAATAAAAGAAACAAAGGCTTAGAGAAACTCAAGCATGGCACGCACATCTCTAAGAGTTTCAGAAAATTTCAGATCAGAGGTCGACCACCAGAGGTCGACACCTTGTCAAAGGTCGACCACCAGAGGTCGACTCATGAAGAGAAGAAAAGTTCAGCATGGCCGGCATGGCAAAATCTCAGTGGCACGCTCCAGAGGTCGACCACCAGAGGTCAACACCTGTCCAGAGGTCGACTAATAGCCTGAGAATTCAAAATGGGCAGAACTATGGTTTTCTGGATTTTTGCCTAAAACAAACTGGAGGTCGACACTTGATTTAGAGGTCGACTCATGAGGTCGACTCATGGCATAACGGCTAGTTTTTCTGAACTTTTGATTTGATTTCTAATGGCCAAAAATGGCCATATTTTTGATTCTAACGGTCTTGTGGAGTTGTTTCAGCATGAATGAGGTATTTAACCTCCACCAAACTTCAAAAAAGACATGGAGACAAAGTGAAAAAGTTTAGAGTCAAAGTACAAAGCCTTCAATCAATTCCAAGCCAAAAAGAGTGAGAAAACCAAGAGATTTCTTAGCCAAAAGCTTTCCATCTTTGAAGAATCCAACTTTCAAGTATTTGGCATTTAGTGAGGTCCAAAGATTCCAAGGGAAAAGGCTTGAAGAGTCTCCATCAAGAGCTACAACGAATTTCTTATTGCTCAAAAGGAGTTTGTCTAGTTTTATTAATTGTATTCATATTCTTTTATCTTTAGCTAGTTTCAAGGGAATTTGAAACTAGTGTGAGGTTTGTTGGTGAGCCAATTGATAAAACCAACTAGGGTTGCTTGTAAACCCGAAGCCAAAACAAGTGAGTGAGGTTTGTTGGTGAGCCAATTGATAAAACCAACTAGGGTTGCTTGTAAGCCCGAAGCCAAAACAAGTGTGTAAGGTTTTGACTTGTGAGCCTGGTAAAACAAGTCGGCTGTAATCTAAAGATTATAGTGGAAATTTCCAAGTAGAGCTTGGGGAGTGGATGTAGGTGCTAGGTGCACCGAACCACTATACTTCTTGTGTGTTTGCATTGCTTCTCTTTTTATCTTCTTTTGCTCTTTAATTGTTGATTTATTTCATTGCTTCCGTTGCACAATTATTTGAGCACTATCACTCTTCACCTTAAAACTTGGTAGCACATATATTGCTTTAATTTTTTAAATACCCAATTCACCCCCCCTCTTGGGCACCATATATGGGCAATAGTAGGCGCTCAGGGACCTCCACTCCCCTACACCTACCTGGCCAAAGACAAAGTTACTCCAGACTGGTTTGCCACCCTGACTTAGGCAACTGGTTGAGATTCTAGGTTTAGTAGATCCTAGACGTCTTTGTGTGTTTAACCCATGTCCACTAGATCAGGAGTCCCTTATCATCCCCTCCATTCCCAATCTAGTGAACCCATGGAAAACACCCACGAGGATCAATTAAGGGTCATCACTGATCAGTTAGCTAGGATAAACAAAAAGCTTGATGAGTTTGAAGATAGAATTGGAGCCTTAGAAAAGGACATTAGACTATCCATCAAGCTTGAGTCTGAGTCACCTCTCCACCCTAAGGAATACCCTTAGCGTGATCCTTTCTTAGAGGTTGAGCCAGAAGATCAATTGCTAGAAGAGTATGAGGGAGAGGAAGAATTGTTTGAATCTGAAGACCTGTTAGGAGTAATTAGGTGTGTCCTTACTCAGGACATAATGCAAGAAGATTGGCATAGGACTAACATCCTACAAAGCTTTGTCAAGTTAGGGGATAAGGTACGTAAGATCATAGTTGATAGTAGGAGCTGTGTCAATGCTATCTCTTATAGTACTGTCAAAGCCCTAGGATTGATCTCAGTCCCTCACCCTAACCCTTACAAGGTCTCATGGATTGATTCAACCTCTACACCCATAAAATCTAGGTGCCAAGTTTTGATCAAATTGCAATCATATGAGGAAGAGATTTGGTGTGATGTCCTTCCCATGAAAGTCAGTAGCATTATCCTAGGTCAACCCTGGCTTTACAATCATGATGCCATCTTTTATGGTCGGACCAATACTTGTGCCTTTAGTCACCATGGGAAGAAATTTGTAATCAAACCAATTCAGCCTAAGGACCAGGTTAAAAGAGAATCAAGTAGCCTTAAGGAAGAGAAGCCAGAAGTTAACCTGATCAAGGACAATGAGTTAGAAGAAGAGATTACTGGGAAAGGACCATTTATAGAATTTCAGGGAGAGAAGGATGAACAATCTGAGAATTTGAATACAAAAATCTCTGAACCCATTGAAGACTTTAAGGTTGAACCCATTGAAAATCTAAGGAAAGAAACTCTTGAGCCCATTAAAGAATTGAAAGAAAACATCTATGAACCAAGTTTAGTAGAGGAGTGTGGTGAAGATGGGCCCAAGGTTGAAATCATTGAGGAATCAAAGGAAAATGAACCTGAACCCACTACAAAATTTGAAGAGGAAATGACCAATCCAGAATCACATCTACTAAATGAACACGTGAATTCACTAGTCTTTTCCATAAGAGTTCAGGAACCAACCTTTAATGAATCGATCCAAAGAGAACATTCTCAAGAGATGGTTGAAGCTTGGAAAGAAATTGAGGATGTAGTTCCTGATGAGTTACCTAATCAACTATCATCCCTGAGGAACACCCAGCCTGCCCTAGAACTTGCACCCATTGATCACTGCCCTAATTTTAAAATCATCTTGATTAACCAAGGTCTGTCTCATGTTTCTTATAGATTGCCCCAAGACTCCGATTCTTATTTCCTACCCTTCCCTGAGCCTTCTCACATTTCTAGAGCCATGGGGTTGCATTTTGTTGAAATTACTAGGCTGCATGACTCCTTAGAACCCATCCCTTTTGCCATTTACTTCTGGTACACTTTATGGCATTTGTTAGGGATCCTTGATATTTTTTCTTGTACATACCAGATCAAGGTCAAACCTATAGAGTCCATAATCTGTTAGGTTTAGGCCCTAGAGAGTCCAATAAATTTTTTTTTTCCCATAGGAATGCATAGTTGAGTATTCATTTTGCATCATTTTAGGATTATGCATTAAATATAAAAAAATTTAAATAATTTGGTTGATTCCCGGAAACGAGCCAAGAGTTAGAAATTAGGGATTCTATAATGGTTAGGCCTAGGCCTGAACGGTTTCCACCAGGAGCCGTTAAGAAACTTCATGCTTGTGGAGCTAGCCCCTTTAGAGTGATAAAGAGAGTCGGCCCTAATGCCTACGTTCTTGAGCTACCCTCGAATTATGGCATTAGCTCGACTTTCAATATCTTAGACTTAGTCGAGTATAGGGAACCGACAAACATTCCTAGTGAGCCATTTGGGCCTGACCTTTCTTTTGATAGTGAACCCGAACCTGAGTGTCCACCCCAATTATACTTGAGAGAGGAGAGCAGATCGAGCATGTCCTGGATGACCAAGCTTTCACTACTCGGGGCAAAGGTTATCAACATTTCTTAGTCCGATGGCAAGGCCGACCTGAGTCCGATGACTCGTGGATTACCCGGGAGGACTTGCAGCACTTTGATCCTGACCTTCTGGAGGAGTACCTAAGCCATCTCAACTCTTACTCGACAGGGTCGAGTTCCTCCCACCCTGAGAGAACTGGTATGGGCACCAGGATCCAACAGAGGCTCCTCAACCCTCTATGGATCTCCAATTAGGGTTTCAATTTTCGGGTCTTGTAATAAGGCTTCAAGCCTCAACTTTGTAATTTTCTTTTACTTTGAATTGAGTCTGTACTTTGACCAATTAGGTCAAATTGTGTCTTGTACTGAGTCCAGTCACAAATCGAGTCCAGTCTAAGTCTATTAGAAGTATGGGTCCATTGCAAGAGTGGGTCTTAAAATTTAGTCTCCTTGGAACCAAGTCTGGAAAGAATCCAAGTCAGCTCAGGGCCCACCTGTTCATCCTATGTGGTGCCATGACATCTTGCCATGTGGGCAGCACACTTGGCATCCTTGGATGCCTAATGAGGAGGATCACTTCACTTGGCTTTAGCTTTTTTTCCCTCCCCCTATCTAGCTCTTTTCCACGTAAGGGTGGTCAGCCAAAGTGAAAGCCAATGGGAGTTGAAGTGGGGAATTCAAATCCCTTGCTTCGAGCCCTCCAATCAAGTCTTCTTCCCATTTTGCTTGAACCTCTTTGGAAGGGAGAGACAAGATCCATGGGCGCCTCCACCTCACACTCCCCATGTCATGCCTTGTACCAAAGAAATTATGCCAACCAAGGAAGGAGGAAGAACACATGCCTTGCTCCAAGCCCCTCTTCATGCCTTCTTCCAAAACCAAGAAGATTCTTTCCAAGTTCAAGGCGCCAAGATTCCCCCTCCAAGCCATGCATCATGCCATGCCCTATCCAATCAGCTTTTGGTCGGCCAAGGAGAGAAGAAAGTCAATGGTTTTGGGCACCCATTCAATAATTTTGTAAATTTTTTATTTGAAATTCAAAGGGGTCCTAAGGTGCCTATTTATAGGACCTAACCCCTCGTAATTTTAATCTTGATGAATGAAAAAATTATATTCTTGAGTTTCAATCTCTTGTTAGTTGCCTTCGTTCACTAGGAACGTCGATCTCGGAGAGGGAGCGCCTTCACCTTCGGGCATCGAGAGGTGTGAGGCCTCAAAGTACCGTCACTTCCGCCACTCCATCATCCAACACCGAATCAAGTAGAACTCCACCATCACTTCAACAACTCCTTCTTTCATTCTTCCACTGTTTTCCTTCTGATTGAAACTTAACCTTTATCTTCTTTGAATGCTCGCAGGTCCTCCAGGTGACACGAGTATGGTGATGGTTGCCTTTGCCATCGAGATCTTCGGATAGCTAGCCAGCACCTCCGCAGGGTTGATGGCTCGATCGTCCAGGTCGTATCCGTCAAAGTGAGCGATCTCTGCATCGGGTGCTTCAGATTTTTAAGGTTTGCCCCCTGACTCCTAAGTAGGTCTTGATCAGAGAGCTAAGTCCTACGGCATTTCTCAATCCCGGGGTCCTCTCTTTATCATTATTTAGGGACCATCTACTTGCTTGATAGTTCTTATTGTTATAGAACCTCAGATCATATCTTACTTATTTTCGGGAATCCAAAGAAACCATGAAAATCTAAAAATCACAAAACCCTAAAAATCACTTGCATCATCATTTCATCTTCACATCTAGTTTGTCCCCCCATCAATGAGCAGATACCAGTCTGACCCAGGTGAAGCTCATTGGAAAGTGGTTAAAACCATCCTTAAGTATTTACGAAATACTAACGACCAATGGCTAATTTATGGAGAATCTAACTTGAAACTTGTGGGGTATACTGACTCCAGTTTCCAGTTAGATAAAGCTGATAGTAAGAGTGTGTCAGGTTTTGTCTTTACCCTGAACGGAGGAGCTGTCTGTTGGAACAGTTTCAAGCAGCCTACTGTGGCAGACTCAGTATGCGAAGCAGAGTACATTGCAGCATCAGATGTAGTGAAGGAAGCTATGTGGTTGCAGAAGTTTCTTGGCGAGCTGGGAGTGGCACCTTTCCTGGATGGTCCTGTTTCGGTGTACTGTGACAACACTAGAGCCATTGCTCAAGCCAAAGAGCCGAAGTCTTATCACCGCACAAAGCATATTCTACGGTGCTATCACCTTGTGCGAGAGATCGTGGAACGAGATGACATCGACCTTCAGAAGATCAATGAAAGGAGAACCTGGTTGACCCCTTCACTAAAGCTATCGGAGTTCAAGAGTTTGACTATTGTAAACAGAAAATGAGAATGAGATTCTGTACTGATTGTCTTTAGTCTAAGTGGGAGTTATTGGGAATTGTGTCCCAAAGCCAATCGTGTAGGCTATAGACGGTTGTGTTACTTTGTATTTGTATATGAATTCTTTATAAAAAATAAAAGTTTTTTTTTTTTTGGCTGTCCATCATTTTACATTTTCCTGTAATAAACTCTTGTATGATGGAGTCCTTAGAACTACTTTGTTTTGATATAGAGAGGATATATCAAGTAGTTCTTAAACTGGTTCATAACCAAATGATACGTTGTTATAGGATGATAATGTATCAAGTGTAGGTTATTGTATATCACATTTGTTTGTTGTCATCTTAACCAATGAATGTGGAGACATTAGTGTGATATACAAGTGAAGTGTATGACATTTCACTGAACATGACCATCTGCGAAGCTCCCTTTTGCCAAAGGGTTGCTCGTGAAGGGATATGGGTATATGTATCCCTCATACCTGAGGTCACCATGGCAGCTTGTGGAGCGGTCTTGGATCAAGATGGAATTGACCTCTCCAAATAGTTTGGAGTGAATGACTCACTATGTCTCAATTCAGCAAAACCTTGACCAGGGTAGTTCTTATGAGGACTCACGGAACTTGTAAGGTTGAGACATGATTTGGATAGACCAATTAGGATTGGCAGTCGAACCCTAGGTCATCCTGAGCATTATAAGATCAAAGGGATGAATTATGCGGCAATCATATGCCAGAAGTTCTTATGAGGTGCTCTGCATCTTCGACCTATCCGGACATCGGGTATCATTGCTAGATGAGGACTTTGACTGGTACTAGAAATATTCTAGTACTATCAATTAGTGTTTGAACCTATGGGGTCACACACCATAGAGGATTTCTATCTGATCTTGTGGCTAATCGATGATTGGGAAATCATTTGTCGTCACCCGAAGTCAATATGATTGACTTTGTTCCAAGTGTCGACACTTGGAATTTTGCAGGTGTCAATACTTAGTGAAGTGTCGACACTTGGCCATTTTTGAGTGTCGACACTTCCTGTGATGAGCAGAATTTTTGTGAGGATTTTGTAAAGGATTTTTGGGCATGTTTTGACCTGGTTTGAATTTCGAATTCAAACTAGTTTTGGCTCCAAGGTTTTATGGTATGAAGGTCATACTTTCCTCTTTGGGTTGGACCCATTTGGAATTTCCTTGATCCTCTCCCCCATTCTCTCCTCTCATCTCCCCTCCTTCCTTCTTCTCCCTCTCCCTGCTGCCCCTATAAATGTAGGACATTGTGGTGGCTACTGCGGTTACAAAACAATAGCAAAAGAATTTTTGGAAGAAGAGGATTGAGAAAAGTATGACCTTTAGGGATTGGGTGTGTGCTACCTAGCAATCAAGCTAGGTCTTGGGAGTGAGGTTTTGGAAAAGGGTTCCTGCTCTCCTCCTAGTCTTCCTGGAAGAAGAAGATCGGCCAAGGATCCCAAAAAGCTAGCACTCCGAGGGAGTTGATCAGAGTCGAGCCCAAGTGTGAACATCGTGTAGAGGCCAAATGCTTGTGTGGCTCAAGCACCCTCCTCCTCCTCAGAGCTCTTCATAGCTTCTCTCCAGCACTCACCGAGGTCTAGAGGTATGACCTTTATATTTGTGTTGTTTTTGATGTTATATGCATGCTAGGTCTTTATACTAGTTCCTGTTGCGGGCAGATCGATAGATAGTTTAGATCTATCTACCGAGCCTTCCGTTGTGCATGTCTTAAAATGTTTTAAAATAGATTTCTTCTGCCCTATTTTTCTTGCATAATGAATGCTAGGTGTAGGTGTTTTTCACCTTCAGGTGTGTGGGCTTCAAGGGGCAGCAATGGGCCAGCTTCTCGTGGGCTTGGGCGCTTCGGCTTTGTGTTGGGTGCATGGGCTTTGGGCCTCCTGGAAGTTGGGGCACCCTGGATGGAATATTCTTAAAATAAAAATAGCATCTTGGTTCTTATGGACCTGGGCCTTGAATCTTCTTTGGGCTGGGGCATAGGTACTTCCTAAGAATCATGGGCTCCCTAGTATTGGAATATTCTCTAGCATCTAGAGGGAATGTACATCTGAAAAGCATCTGGAGGGCATCTAGGCATCTTGAGGAATCTTGGATCCTAGGATGGCATACAAGGTCCAATTGGCTGATGTGAAGACCTCTGGCTCTTGGATGAGGCCTGGTGGAACTTCAAAATAGGGTATCCTCTCCTTTTGTACAAAAACTAGACTCTCACTGGACTCATACTTAAATACAGGACTCAATAGACTGGACTAGATTGAGACAAATCAACTAGTCTCAACTTATTACAGGACTCAATCTTATTTGCTTACAAAATTATGACACATGACTAAAGTTCTAAAAAAAACCCTAATCAGTAAATCATATGGGATCCAGTGATCTATGTCTAATCCTAGTGTCCCCACCAATTCTCCTAGGGTGGGAGAAACTCGAACTTGTCTAGTAAGGGTCAATTTGGATACTTAAGGAGGGTCTAGGTTGAGGCGCTGTAGATCCGCACCAGCATTCTCAATCTTTTCCTTACCAAAAGGCCAAATTGTATGTGGTCACTCTGGGCGGGTTCACTCATAAAGAAAGGGAGTGGCTCAAGGGGCTCGCTGGGTATCACTACTGGCTCCCTAGACTCTATAAGATCTGAGATGATGAAGGTAAAGCTAATACCTAAATCAGGTGATATCTCAAGCAGAAAGGCATTGGGTCCATTACTCTTCATTATTTTGGATGGGCCAGCTTCACAAGCATGAAATTCCTTCACAATTACATAATTCTCTACAAAAAAAATTTTATCTCATTTTTGGAAATTAGCCAAGTTTTTATTTAATTCATTACTTATGTTCAGTTTTTGACTAATTTCCTAATGCATATGCTGTTCAGAGGGTAGTGCAGGTGTAGGCATGTGATTCAGGGCTGTGAATTTATTGGACTCAAGACTAACACCTAATAGACTCAACTAGGCTTCCTTATCGAAGGAAACTTATTGGACTCTTCGGGTCAAGACTTAACAGACTATAGACTTTCTAGGTTTGACCACCTAGCATGGCATGCACATGAAAATTTACTATGGACTCCTACTAGGTGCCATAGGGTTCTTCAGAAGTAAAATGCAAACATGACATGCTTAATGAATGAATGAAACATGCAAACTCCTATAAAATGAAATCTAATAATGAAAGAAATAGAAGTTTCAAGAAAGGGTAGAAAATAAGATGTAGGTTCAGGGTTAGTCTGGCAGGGTAAGAAATAAGAAGATGGCTCAGGGTTAATCAAAAAGCATAGAATACAAGAAGGGGCTTCAGGGACGAGTCCTAAACTAATGAGATTGACCTTATGGGTTTGAGGTAGTCCTACAGGGTCTGCATTATGGAAGAATGGTTCATTAATTTCAGGGAAGAGATCAATTGGAGTCAATGGAGTGATTTCATCCTGAAGGTACTAATTTAAGGAGATCAAGTCCTTAACAAATTCTTCTAGCTCATAAACCAAAGGACTGGGCTCTATAGTTGGGCTTTCTTTTATTGGCTCCTTAGGTAAGGTTCTGATAGTAGTATTTAGGTTCTCTTCCTCTAACTGGTCTTCCACTAAAGGTTCAGCTTGGATGTGGTCAGGTTCAACTAATGTTGGGTGGTCTTCAACCTGGGTATCTATCAGGTCAACTAATTCTAGATCATCCATAAGTGTGTCTTCTACTTCCTCATACTCCTCCACTAAGCTCACATCAGCTTCATATATTTTCTCTATAAGGTCATTCTGGTGAACCAATGGAATGGTAAGAGGGGGTTGACTAAGAAACAATTGACTAATACTATGGTGCGGGCACCAGAATCAGAAGAAGACTTCAGGGTTCCATCTGGATCTCTGAATGACCTTGCCCGAAGATTAGGATTTGTAATAAGGGTTGACTTGGTCAACTCATTTTTAATCTTAAGTCTGTATTTCCCTGCAATTTAAAATTTTGTTGAGTCATGTTGACTCAGTACAAGTCCTAGTAGTGGTCTAGGTCTTCTCCAGGTTGGTGCCATTTTTTCCAGCTAAGTCAAGACCCAAGCAAGTGGGCGCCACACTCCCAGCCACACGCCAGAGCCCATGAGGCGCCACATCCCTTGCCCAGTGTGCCTTGGTCCCCACACCACAAGAAAGCAGGTCCCTTCTTTCATGCGCCACTTAGGGAGAGATCAATCTAGGATCCTCAATCCAAGGGGGCGCCCAAAACAATTCCATAAGAGCCAAGCTATGAAAAGAAAGGAGCAACACTTGGGGAGCGAGACTAGGAGGCGCCCAAATACTTCCAAATAAAACCAAGCATGGAAGGAAAATACTTGTCTTGAAGAGCAAGGCTAGGAGGCGCCATCTTCTTGCCATTTGGAGCCACCAATCAACATTTAAGGAAGCTTTTGGCCGGCCATTATGAGGAGGATTTGATTCTACATGCCTAATTTGAGGATACATCCTATTAGTCCCACATGGGAAGATGTAAAAACCTGATTTCTTGTAAAGGCCTATAAAATAGACCCCTCTTGTAAGTTTTGAAAACAATGATGAATGAAATCAATTTCTTTGTGAGCAACTTTGTGTTTCTCTCTTCCGCACTTGTATTCAGGTGTTGAGCTCCGTGAGCGAGTAAATTAGGGTTCCCTAAGAACCTTGAGGAGGTGTGAGATCTCCAACCCCAAAACCCTAGCTTAGTCCACCCATCTCTACTCCACCACCACCAAACCCTTGCCTCTACACCATCTCCAAGGTTCTTCTTCCAAAGGGTGGCTGACCACCAGGACCCCAGTCCAGCCATCTTCAAGTCAGCTACCACTACTCCAGAGTCCATCCAGTAGATCCAGGAGAAGAAGCCCCAAATCCGCAGCCTAGGAGTTCCAGATCAGCCGAAGACCTTCAGATCCCATCCTTTCTTCTACTCTGGTAACTCTCTTCCCTGAGTCTCTTGTTCCTAACCTTGTTCTTCTTTTCTCCAGGATCCAGGGTTCAAGAAGAGGCCAACTTTGCCAAGGACCATTATCGGAGGATCCATTGCGAAGATACCTTGACTCCCGAATCCAATAATCTGCTCGAGAGAGTCTTTTTCCACCAAATGGAGAGATATCACTGCTAGGTAACAAGAACCTTCCCTTCTCACTTTGTCTGTTTTGTTGAAACTCAGAGCAAACCCTAGATCTAGGGGTTTCTCAATCCCCAGCGATCCTACTTCTGAGTTACTCTGATAATCCACTCATTTTAATTATGCTTTCTATCATTTCTTAGTTTCTTTCAACATTAGTTTATCTTTCCTTTGAGTCAAAGCTGACTTCTGAATATATATATATATATAACATTAATTTTAATTTGCTTCCATATTCCACATATCCATTCTGCATCATTTTTGGTATCAGAGTTTTCGTTCTGCATCATTTTTGGTATCAGAGCCCTATCTAGGGTTCTTGCTTGTTTGATTATTTTTTTTCGTTCCTTTTTACTTTTGCTGCCTGGAGTAGACTCCCCTGGCTGTCCGGTCCTAAAAACAAGCGAGACGCAAGCCTCCTCCTCCCATTCCATGGGGTTCCTAGGGCGTGTAGGGGTGCCGCTGGGTTATAACTTCTAGGCAGGGATTGTAAACGGAACACACGTTCTGTTTTCTGCCAGTAACTATCATGTTATCTGAATTGTTTCTCCTTGTAAAAAATTCCAAATTAGATAATTCTTATTTTTCTGAAACCAGTATAATTGAAAGTAATTTAAATAAAATTTTATTGATTTATTAATTTCTGTAGATTTTCTGAGATCAATTTTACCGTTGTTTTGCCTTTTATTTTCTGCAAGCTGTGTTTTATTTGAGTGTGCATAAATTGAATCTATCTTAAGGGCACCGAAGTTGCAACATAAGGGGAGGATTGAAACCCTCTCCTTAGCCCAAAACCACCTCCCGTGCATTCAAACCTAAGCCTTTAATCTTAAAATTAATTAGACCTAATTTGCCCTAGTGGGCTAGGGACACCAACTGGTCAGGTCTAGGCTAGTGTTGAGTCAGTTTATCTAGTTACTCTGTGTGTACTTTGTACTCAGTGTCTAGAACAGTGGTTCAGGGATTCTATCCTGAAGGGCTTGTGTGCTGGTCCGCCTACCTGGCTAATCACTGATTGGTGTCTAAGATTGGCAATTAGGGACCTAACACTCCCCTTACACCTGCCTGGCTGAGTCCCGAGTTACTACAGGCTAGCTTGCCACTCTGATTGGGCATCTAGTTTGGACTCTAAGTCTAGTGAGCCAGTAGTCGCTTTAGTCTAGTCGCATTCTGTGTGCTTGCTTGCATCATCATGTCCACCCGGAATGGAGTACCCTCCCAACCTGGTCAAACCCAACCTGATTTAGAGGCCATGATTAGAACTCTTACTGAAAGTATGACCAAATTGAGTCAGGATATGACTGATACTGTTGCCCAGTTTAGGAATCCAGTCCATGAGGATCTTATCCAGTTTAAAGACCGAGCCCAGGGACTTAAGGAACCTAGACATCAGAATTAGACTCCTGACCCAGATTTTAATGTGCCTCAACCTCACCCACACCAGGAGCCTAGGAGGACCTTATACCGTGATCCCGAGCATAACCCTAGGAAGCCTAACCATGATATCTATAGTGTGGATCGTGTCTATGAGAGGTCCTTACAATATTCTAGACCAGTCACTTAACAACCCAAGTCTTCTAGATCAAACCATTTAGATCCACACCCATGCCCAAGTAAGGTCTCTACTAGCTTGAAACCCAGTGTGACCCAGGTTCCTATATCGCAAGAATGTTGGTTTTATGGAGAAAGAGGCCATAAATCTAGTCAGTGCCCATGCATAGGACTGGCTTGTGCATAGCTAAGTGGTAAGAATCCTAAGGATGACATTAATGAGGGAGAACCCAAGCCTACCAATGAGGAAGAAAGGTTAGGTATGACAAGCCCAGAATCAGTTGACCCGATTACCACTGACCCGAAACCCATTGAAGATGGCATCGAGGAAGTATATGATGTTGGCTTGAGTCTAGTTGATGAATATAAGGGGGAAGAACTTGAAGAATGTGACATCGATACTATTGGTTCCTTACCTGAGGAGACCTTGGAAAGTAACCAAGTGGTAGGACCTAGTTCAGAAATTCAAGAGATTTGTGAGAACCAGGTTCCTTTAGTCAAATAACCCCAGGAACAACTCATAGTGTTAGCCCGAGCTATTAGTTCGTATCCTCTAATGACAGTCATTCCCCAAGTACCAATTGAAGATCTTTGCATTGAACTGTTTAAGTTTTCCCGCCCTATGGTAGATCCTCTCCTTAGGATGACTGAATCAAGCCTCTTACAATTGGACCTTGTCCGATGCCCAGCCACTAAGGTCTCTCCCGTAATCTCAGTTGAACATCCTTGTCTTGAGCGGATTGATTCACCCAGTCCTGTAGAAGTCCTCCTTATGGCCCCAGACCCCTTCCTTCGCATGACTGACCTACCCTTCTATAGAGTATACCTTTCCGCACCCATAGGTCAAATTTCAAGTCTTGAGGTCATCATCCATAGGCCCTTCCATGAATCATTCTCTAATCCATTTCTTGAGAAAGTGGATCATTATTTGCTTAGAGAACAAACCTTAAATGTTGCAATCACATGTCCTAGGCTACTTCCCGAACCATCTCTTGATCCATTCCTGGGAGTAGCAAACTTTTCCTTTCGTAAGGATGACCAGTTGACACTCATAGATCACCATTCAAACCTTCAGGTCACCACCTTTAGTCAGCAGGTAATTCGAGACTCTACCTCAAATTTCCTCCCTTTCTCTAGGACTTCCAATGCTTCTTACACCATCCAAGTATACTTTGTCGAAGTCTTTAGAGTGAACCACGTGTCAGAACCTATTAGGTTTGCCACCTACTTCTGGAAGACCTTATGGCACCTACTAGGCACCCATGATAAGTTTTCATGCTCTGCATGCCATCCTCCAACCCAAGGTCAAACCTAAAGAGCCGTAGTTTGTTAGGTTTAGACCTAGGGTTCCTTTGGAATAAAGTCCATTCTTTAGGAATGCGTCATCAGTCTAGTTTAGTTTTTCTTGACCCTTTACTAGGCTTTGGCTCAGATTATGGTTGAGTGAGAATACCAAGAATTGGGATTTGTATTTACCCAGGGCTGAATTTGCATATAATGACTCAGTCAATAGGTCTATAGGTAAAAGCCATTTTGAGATTGTTCATGAGTACAAGCCTCATATACCACTTGACCTAGTTCCTTTGCCAGTCCACACACGAGTCTCCGAGTCTGCCGAAGACTTTGCACAGCATGTAAAGAACTTGCATAAAGAAATTCATGCCAAAATAACTTTAAGTAATGAAACTTATAAGAAGTTGGCTGATTCTCAAAGGCGAGTCAAAACTTTTGTTGAGGGAGACTATGTAATGATTAGGTTAAGGCCTGAGCGGTTTCCTCCTGGAACCGTTAGAAAGCTACATACTAGAGGAGCTGGACCATTTAGAGTGTTGAAGAGAGTGGGACCCAATGCCTATGTGCTTGAGTTGCCTCCAGAGCTAGGCATTAGCTCCACTTTCAACATTACAGACCTAGTAGAGTACAGGGAGCTAGCTGTGACTCCCAGTGAGCCTTTCGAACCTAATCCTGTTATTGAGAGTGATCCTGACCCTGTGTGTCCACCAACAAACTGGCATGTGAGGAAAGAGCAGATTGAAAAGATCCTGGATGATCAGGTTATCTCTACTCGTAATCGAGGATACCAAAGATACCTGGTCCGCTGGCAAGGAAGGCCAGATTCTGATAACTCTTGGATCTCCCGAGAAGAATTACAAGAATTGGACCCAGACCTCTTGGAGAGATACCAGAGCCAGCTTGATCCATACTTGACAGGGTCGAGTTCCTCCCACCCCGGGAGAATTGGTGCGGGCACCAGAATCAGAAGAAGACTTCAGGGTTCCATCTAGATCTCTGAATGACCTTGCCCGAAGATTAGGGTTTGTAATAAGGGTTGACTTGGTCAACTCATTTTTAATCTTAAGTCTGTATTTCCCTGTAATTTAAAATTTTGTTGAGTCATGTTGTCTCAGTACAAGTCCTAGTAGTGGTCTTGGTCTTCTCCAGGTTGGTGCCATTTTTTCCAGCTAAGTCAAGACCCAAGCAAGTGGGCGCCACACTCCCAGCCACATGCCAGAGCCCATGAGGTGCCACATCCCTTGCCCAGTGTGCCATGGTCCCCACACCACAAGAAAGCAGGTCCCTTCTTTCATGCGCCACTTAAGGAGAGATCAATCTAGGATCCTCAATCCAAGGGGGCGCCCAAAACAATTCCATAAGAGCCAAGCTATGAAAAGAAAGGAGCAACACTTGGAGAGCAAGACTAGGAGGTGCCCAAATACTTCCAAATAAAACCAAGCATGGAAGGAAAATACTTGTCTTGAAGAGCAAGGCTAGGAGGCGCCATCTTCTTGCCATTTGGAGACACCAATCAACATTTAAGGAAGCTTTTGGCTGGCCATTATGAGGAGGATTTGATTCTACACGCCTAATTTGATGATTCATCCTATTAGTCCCACATGGGAAGATGTAAAAACCTGATTTCTTGTATAGGCCTATAAAATAGACCCCTCTTGTAAGTTTTGAAAACAATGATGAATGAAATCAATTTCTTTTTGAGCAACTTTGTGTTTCTCTCTTCCGTACTTGTATTCAGGTGTTGAGCTCCGTGAGGGAGTAAATCCGGGTTCCCTAGGAACCTTGAGGAGGTGTGAGATCTCTAACCCCAAAACCCTAGCTTAGTCCACCCATCTCTACTCCACTACCACCAAACCCTAGCCTCTACACCATCTCCAAGGTTCTTCTTCCAAAGGGTGGCCGACCATCAGGACCCCAGTCCAGCCATCTTCAAGTCAGCTACCACTGCTTCAGAGTCCATCCAGCAGATCCAGGCGAAGAAGCCCCAAATCCGCAGCCTAGGAGTTCCAGATCAGCCGAAGACCTTCAGATCCCATCCTTTCTTCTACTCTGGTAACTCTCTTCCCTGAGTCTCTTGTTCCTAACCTTGTTCTTCTTCTCTTCAGGATCCAGGGTTCAAGAAGAGGCCAACTTTGCCAAGGACCATTATCGGAGGATCCATTGCGAAGATACCTTGACTCCCGGATCCAATAATCTGCTCGAGAGAGTCTTTTTCCACCAAATGGAGAGATATCGCTGCTAGGTAACAAGAACCTTCCCTTCTCACTTTGTCTGTTTCGTTGAAACTCAGAGCAAACCCTAGATCTGGGGGTTTCTCAATCCCCAGCGATCCTATTTCTGAGTTACTCTGATAATCCACTCCTTTTAATTGTGCTTTCTATCATTTCTTAGTTTCTTTCAATATTAGTTTATCTTTCCTTTGAGTCAAAGCCAACTTCTGAAAATATATTATAAAAAAAAATACATTAATTTTAATTTGCTTCCGCATTCCATATATCCGTTCTGCATCATTTTTGGTATCAGAGTTTTCGTTCTGCATCATACTAGGCTCAAATTTAGGGGTATTAATCTTATAGGGTTTAGGTAGACTGAGGGATAGTGGGTTACTATTGGGTTCATATCTAGGGACTATGGGTTCCTGGGAATTATAGGGCAAGGGTTCAGCTCTATGGGACTTGTCTAGGGTTCCTATTTGGTCATCTAATAGATCAAGCCTATGGATCGTTTGGTTATCGGATTGGGTCATCTGGTTAATCTGAGCGGTTAATTATGCAAGCTGGGTTTGGGTTTGGGTGGTTGATTGGTTTAGCTGGGTATTAGTTTAGTCAAACCTGTGGTCCATCCAGTCAAATCGTTCAGTCAAGATTTTCATGAAGGCCTCTAGACTGGAGTCCATGGTTGAGCTAGGTTAGGGTTTAGATTTCTGGTATTAAGTTCCTAGTCTAGTGGTCATGCAATCAAATAATCAGTCAGAATGAGATGGTGCAGCCAAGCATGCAAAGGATCAGTAATTCTAGAATTTCCTAGACCTAGAGCCAAAATTGAATCGGTCGGCTCAACTTACACTTAACCCAGCAGCTAATCTTTCCTCTGGCTAGGTAGAGGATGGAAGTGTGGGAGGTCCCCTCTACTTTTGCAGGGACCTAATTAAAAACCACAACACCACTTAGGTCGTTTGACTCTGGATCCTCAACCTTAGACACCATATTTCAGTAATAGCCACAGGATTAAATGCACTAGTTGGCCCACATAATTTGGACCCGACCTGTTAGTGTTACCTAGCCCTCTAAGAAAAATCAGGTCTAATTAATTTTAATTAGACTTAGGTTAGAATGATGATGGTTATTTTGGACTCAGGACAGGTGATGAAATCCTGCCCTGAAGTAACATAGCAGTTGCCCTTAAGATCAGGTTAAAAAGATGATGGCAATCAATGGTCATGATGCAACTAATAATAATCAAAAAATAAAAATATTTTTTAAATTATTTTATGATGTGACAAGTTAGGTTTATGTTAACTGGAGTTAGCAAACAAAGTTTGGCTTGGGAATGGGGGGGTTTGGAAGTTGGTTAGGTTTGGTTTAGTCAAAATGTAGAAATAGCAGAATTCAGAAAATTAGGATTTCAGATGATGCAGGTTTTGACATAGTTATTGATGTGGCAGGATCGCTAATATGGAACACCTGCCAGTTGCTAGGACGGAGTATGTTGCCACAGTGGATGCTGCCTCCCGGGCTCGCGCTCCAGGCCTAGCCCCCTTAGGTAGCTGAGATCACCCAATGAGGTCGGGCGCCGCCCTTCGCAGGTCGGATCATGGGAGGTCGGACCGCTCAGGCCTGGGCTGAGTGATCTCCCAGGTCGACCCCTGAAAGATAAAGAAGTGCGGTTGTAGGTGCCTACGCTAAGCAGGCAAAGCAGGGAGCAGGCTTGAATTTTAAAAATTTTAATTCATAGCGGAAAAATACCTGCTCCGCACAGGAACTAACAAATTCCGGATGCATGTAAAGGCAATACTAGGCATGTACAAGAGCATGTAATATTTATAAACAGTTAAAAAACCTAGATCTATACATGCATGAAAAATAAAACAAGAAGTTATACCTTATTCCTGCCTAGAATAGCCTTGGTATAAAGCTGGAATTGCTGGGATAACAGGAATAACTTTATTCCTGTTGTCTTCAACTTCCAGCACATTGAAATGTCTCTCCTTTTCTCTAAGAGCTGCTGCAAAACAAAATGAAATTGCCAACTATTTGATCTCCCTTCCAGCACCAAAAGGAAGGGAACAAGTTGGTTGGTCTTCCTTCAAAGGGGAGAAGATCATTCAACATTTGGAGTCCTTTCTTTCAACCAAAAAACAGCACCAGAAAAATCAGCAACCTGAAAACCTGCAACCTAAAAACAGAGCACAAAAACAGCAACAAAGAGGTTGATCCGGCTTCCAAATGCTCAATTGAACACTCTCAAGAGGGGGAACATGCCAGGGGCTAGCTCTGATCCATCTCTTGGGCGATGCTAGTCGCCGGAAGACTTGGAACGGTGGGAGGGAAGAAAGAAGGAAACAGAATTTCTGAAATTTAAAATTGTTTTACAGCAAAATAGAGTTCCTTCTTCCAGCAATTTTGAGCACCAAAAAATAGGGATTAATGGCTGTACTCTCTTCCTATTACTCACCAAATCCCAGCCCTCCATTTCACCGGTGGAATGGGAAAGAAATTCTCCAAGGAAGAAGAACTCTCACAGGTTTTTAACCTCTCACACGGTGATGAAGCACTGCCGAAAAATTGGGAGCGCTGGAAGAGTTTAAAGGCTGCAGGGAGAAGTGACAACGGAGAGGGAGGGAGGCCAAGAGGTCACCGGCTGCATTCAACCCAAATAACAGCCATTAAACCAATAAAAAGGGGTTTAAGGCTAGCGGGTGGAGGGAGAGGAGAAGACGCCGATTGGGCTTCCATTGCTAGGAATTCATCCAGCGAGAAATCACCGTGTAAACGGTCATAGAGAGAAAAAAATCGATTCAAAAGAAAACCGGTCCAAGCCAATAAACCAGATTGGTTCAATCCCAAAATTTTCGATTCAATCTAATTGAACCGGTCCAAGCCCAATTAAATTGGGTTCAATTGGTTCACAACCAATTGGAGACCAAAACTAGCTCCGAATCAGTTCAAAACTGATTCAGAAAAATCCTGGCGCAGTCTTGGTCAGCCTGGAACAATTTCCGGTTGACTCAGACAAGGGCAAGATAGGGAAAAGTGTGCTAAAAAAATACCGTGACCATAAAACTGAGACGATTCCCAATCGTAATCGGTATCCGGATCAGAGAGTTATCCTCTGTGGCGTGTGACCTCATAGGTTCGAACCTAAAAGGTAGCACTGGAACAATTCCAGTACCAGCACAGGAAACCATCTAGCAATGGGTCCCGGCGTCCGGATAGGTCGAAGATGCGGGAGCATACTATCGAACCTCTGGCATATGGTTACTGTATAATTCATCCCTTTGACCTCTAATGCTCAGGACGACTGATATTGGACTGCCAACCCAGACTAAGTTAGTCGACTACGTGTCTCAACCTCGCAAGCCCAGTGACTCTTCACTAAGGCTACCCCAACTTAGGATTTGCTAAATTGAGATACTGTGAGACATTTAATCCAAACTGTTCGGTCAGGTCAATTTCATCTTGGTCCATCACTGCTCCACAAGACTTGCCTGTACCCAGAAACCTTCCATCACCGAATTAAAAATCTGGGTTGTCCGACACCAAAGCACAGGGCGTTGCTTGCAAGCTACCATGATGAACTCAGGTCAGAGGGACATATATACCCATATCCTATCGTGAGTATCCCTTTGGCATAAAGGGGCTTCACGGAGTCACGTTCAATGAGATATCATATATCCCACTTGCAGATCACATCAGTGTCACCACACTCATTTGGTCAAGAGGACAACCAAATGATGTGAACTGCAACAACCTATACTTGATATATTGTTGTCCAGTACAATATATCCTTTGGTTGTGAACAGGGTTTAAGGACCAGTCGATACATCCTCTCCGTATCGAAGTCAGTGCAGCCCTAAGGACTTCATCACATGGAAAGAGTTCATTTTTAGGGAAATACAATCTGTGATGAGCTGCCAAAGATGATAATTTATTAATTCATAAAATTAATACAATACTCAGCACAACCGCCTACAACCCAGGCGATTGGCTTTGGGACACAATTCCCAACAACTCCCACTTGTACTAAAGCTAATTAGAAGAGTATCTTATACCCATTTCCCATTTACAATAGTCAAACTCTTTGATTCCGAGGGCTTTAGTGAAGGGGTCGGCCAGATTGTCTTTTCCATCGATCTTCAGAAGATTGATATCGCCTCGCTCCACGATTTCTCGTACGAGGTGGTAGCGCTGCAATATGTGCTTGGTGCGGTGATGAGCTTTAGGCTCCTTAGCTTGAGCAATGGCTCCAGTGCTGTCACAGTACACCGGAATAGGACCATCTAGGGAAGGTGCCACCCCTAGCTCTCAAGGAACTTGCACAACCACACAGCTTCCTTTGCTGCATCTGATGCTGCAATATATTCTACTTCGCATACCGAGTCTGCAATGGCTTCCTGCTTGAAACTTTTTCAGCAGATTGCTCCTCCGTTCAAGGTAAATACAAACCCTGACACACTCTTGCTATCATCTTTATCTGACTAGAAACTGGAGTCAGAGTACCCCACAAGTTTCAAGTCAGGTTCTCCATAAATCAGCCATTGATCTTTAGTATTTCTTAAATACTTAAGGATGGTCTTGACCACCTTCCAATGCACCTCACCTGGGTCAGACTGGTATCTACTCACTACTCCTAGTGAGTATGCCACGTCTGGTCTTCTACAAGTCATAGCATACATGATAGAGCCTACTGCAGAAGCATAAGGTACTCTACTCATGCGCTCTCTTTTCTCAGGAGTTGTCGCACAATCCTTCTTGGAAAGAGTAATTCCAGAACCTATCGGAAGATAGCCTTTCTTGAAATTTTTCATGCTGAACCGTTTCAGCATGGTGTCAATGTACGTAGACTGGGACAGTCCCAAAAGCTTTTTAGATCTATCTCTATAGATCTTCATACCTAGTATGTAAGAAGCTTCACCCAAGTCCTTCATGAAGAATTGAGATGATAACCAAACCTTTATTCCTTGTAGTGCTGCGACATCATTCCCGATTAAGAGAATGTCGTCAACATACAGTACTAGGAATACAATCACAGAACCATTAACCCATTTATAGATGCACGGTTATTCTCTATTCTTAACGAAGCCGTACGATTTGATGCACCTATCAAACCGTAAGTTCCAACTTCGAGATGCTTGCTTGAGTCCATAGATGGACCTCTGCAACTTGCATACTTTTGATTCATCTATGGATGTGAACCCTTCAGGCTATATCATATACACCTCTTCTTCCAGCTCCCTATTTAGGAAAGCGGTTCGGACATCCATCTGCCAGATCTCGTAATCAAAATATGCTGCCAAAGCAAGCATGATCCGAATAGACTTGAGCATTGCCACAGGAGAGAATGTCTCGTCATAATCGATACCATATCGCTGACGATACCCCTTGGCAACCAGACGGGCCTTATAGGTTTCTACCTTCCCATCTGCGCCCCTTTTCCTCTTGAAGATCCATTTACACCCGATGGGTTTTATTCCTTCAGGTGGATCAACCAATGTCCAAACATTGTTGATTTTCATGGACTCCATTTTGGATCGCATGGCTAGAAGCCATGCCTTAGAGTCAGATCTCTGAAGTGCATCCATATAGGTGATCGAATCCTCATTGTCCTCATCAAGCTCAATGGGATCGCTGTCCCGGACCAAGAAACCATAGTATCTGTCCGGCTGATGCGGTATTCTACCAGATCTCCTAATGGGTTCAGGGTGTGAGTCAATCACAACCGGTTCCACGATGTCCTTAGAGTGTGCAGGTTCTTCTGTTGGCTGAACTTCATCAAGTTCAATCTTAGAGGCTATAGTTCCTTCTCCAAGGAACTCCTTTTCTAAAAAGATAGCTCTAAGAGCAACGAACATTTTTTGTTCATTCTCCAAATAGAAGAAATACCCTTTGGTTTCCTTAGGATAACCAACGAATAAACACTTGTCAGACTTAGGGCCAAGTTTGTCTGCGTCTAAACGTTTTACGTAAGCCTGACAACCCCAGACCCGAAGGTGTGAGATTGAGGGTTTACGTCCATTCCACATCTCATACAGAGTGGAGACAACAGACTTACTTGGAACATTATTTAACAAGTAACAGGCTGTCTGAAGTGCATATCCCCAAAAGGATAGCGGCAGAGTTGCAAAGCCCATCATTGATCGAACCATGTCCAACAAGGTTCGATTCCTCCTTTCGGACACACCATTCAACTGTGGTGTTCCTGGAGGAGTCCACTGAGAGAGAATTCCATTCTCCTCAAGATATGTCAAAAATACACCAGATAAGTATTCACCACCTCGATCAGATCGAAGGGTTTTAATACTTTTTCAAGTTTGCTTTTCTGCTTCATTACGGTATCGTTTGAACATTTCAAACGACTCAGACTTATGTCTCATTAGAAAGACATAACCGAATCTCGAAAAGTCATCTGTAAATGTAATGAAATATTTGTATCCTCCCTTGGCACTAATTGACATCGGTCCACATACATCAGTATGTATTAGACTTAGGAGTTCTGTAGCTCGTTCACCTTTTCCAGAAAAAGGTGACTTGGTCATTTTACCAAGTAAACAAGATTCACAAGTGGGCAGTGATTCAGAATCACTGACCTCGAGAAGTCCATCTCCTCGCATCTTGTTTATCCTATTTTGGTTAATAGGACCTAGTCTATAGTGCCAAAGATACAAATTATTTACATTATCTAACCTTGGGCGTTTGCTAGAAGTGTACATTACACTAACAGGCCTTGATAGTACGTATATGCCATCATTTAATCTAGCTTTCATTATAACACAATTATTCAAAATAACATTGCAAAAATCTCCTTTTATTGATAGTTCAAAACCACAATTGGCCAAAAGGCCTACAGAGATTATGCTCATAATAAAACTAGGACAATAGTGACAGTCGACTAGTTCGACAGTACAAGACTCAAAGACAAGATGCAGGACTCCAACCGCCAGTACTGGAACACGATTTCCATTCCCGACGCTCAGAAACTGTTCTCCATCTTCAAATCTTCTGCTAACTTGAAGTCCCTGTAACGAATTACAAACATGAATTGGACTACCAGTATCCAATACCCAGTTAGTAGTATCAACAATTGAGTAATTACAAGGTTTTATCATATAAATACCTTGTTAGCAGACTTCTGCTTTCTCGGCCTGTTCGGATCAAGAGACGCAATATAAAGAGGACAGTTCCTCTTCCAGTGTCCCTTCTTCTTGCAGTAGAAGCACTCTGCAGAAGACTGATCAGCCTTATACTTCCTGGTCTGACTCGGGCCAGGAGCATTCTGCACCTTCTTTCCCTTTTTATTCATTTTCTTCTTCCCTTTCTTAAAGGGATGACGACCTCTACTTCCTCCCACTAAATTCACCACCCCCTTATTCAGTTGGTGATCTTTCTCGAAAGTCTGCAGCAACCCCAAAAGACCATGGTAGTTTACTGCAGGCTTGTTCATTCTGTAATGATCAAGAAAGTCAAGATAGGAGGAGGGAAGAGAATTCAGGATCGCATCCTTGCCGAGCTGCTCGTCCAAGGGGCATCCGAGTTTGCCCAGTTTTTCAATCAGCTCGATCATGTACAATACATGATCAGTGACTGAACCACCATTTGGCATCTTGGAGTTGTAGATGGCACAAGACACTTTGTACCGTTCTACATCATCCGGGGTGCCGAAGGATTCCTTCAACTTTTGAAGGATTTCATCAGGTTGGGCCTCCTCGAATTTTCGACTGAACTTGTCGTTCATTGCCGCAAGCATAATGCAACGGACAGTAGTCCGATCAGAAACCCACTTCAAGTAAGCATCTCTGACCGCACTCCGTGCATTTGCAGGAGGGATTTCAGACGCCGGATCCGTTATCACATAGAGGATCCATTCATGCTCCAGAATAATTCTTAACCTTCGATACCAAGTATCGAAGTTATGACCCTTCAACTTCTCATTATCGAGAAGTGACCGGAGCGATAAGTTTGAAGACATCTGAAAAGAAAACAAGATCAAATTAGTTTATGAATTAATAACTTAACCAAAAGACTTGGACTTTAGTCTAAAGGTTTCTCCCACTAATTTTTCAGATTGGTAGCCTCTAACTCCAATCCGTGAAAACAACATCTTTTCAAATGGGTACTGAAATCCAATAGGCCTCGTATGAGACCGACTATGGCCAGCTCACCCATACGAGCCTAAAGGTAGGTTCGTAAACCAATTGTTTCCCTAAACAATTTTCAGTATATTATTTTGCCCCAGAGAACATCCCAATCGGCCTAGGGGCCTCCTATTGCGGGTCTCTGGTTAGGTCCAACCATTAAAATGACAAATCCAATGCTTCCAGCTAACTAAAGACCAAGCTCGACTATGGCTGGCCCACCTGGTCCTATTAAGGAGGTTGCACTGAACCATCATCGATCAGATAGAAATTCCAGTCGCCGGATATACACCCGTTCTATGGAACTGCCGATACACACCAAGCTAGTGGATACATTTCTATCCAACTTAATGGGAGGCTAAGACACTGTCAACTCTTTGACTTAGTCTTTTAAGGACCTAAAAATTTTAGAGGAATTTTAGTTGTGACAGAAGAAAAGAGACAAGGACATGGATCATCCTCCCACTGAATCAATCAGATTTCAAGAGGGTTGAAATAAATCAACAAATGATCCATGGGCACCTAAAAATCAGTCAGACCGATCAACCTGGGTGACATGGGTTAACTCGAGTCATTGAGCTTTTCTAATCAGTTTTGGTCGACTCGACTAGCCAGGTAGGTGAGATCATGGGTCAGTAACCGCCATTAACCATCTTTCCTAGACACCAACCAAGTTGGCAAGGAAAGAGGTAGCCTCATACAACCATGATCACAGATGCCAAACCTACCTCGACACCAGTCGGTTTACCAGACTCGATCAGATTAGCCTAAAGACTCGGGCGTCCACAGAGCCATAAATTGGATCCATTTTAGATGAACGGATCAACTATTCTAACTATTAGATAGTTCTAAAGAAGGACCTTAATCAACTTTTGATTAATCTTCTTTTATCTGGTTCAACTAAACCAGGTCTAACCCAGTTAAGGACCCAATTAGATAACTAACCCAATTAACCCAAAATGGCTTATTCGAGTGTTTTAGATTTCATGAACCTAAAAGATTTTAATAAGCCAAAGATTTAATTAAAATAATTTTTAATTAAATCATAATGTAAAACATTTTTACATAACCAAAAAACATGCATCATATATAGATTTTTCTTTTATAAACATTACATAGCCCAATAGAAAATAACAGACATGCCAATCAAGCATTTGAATTAAAACAATTTTAATTCCAAGATTTCCTTAAAGGATCCTTCTGAAGAGGCCAACATAGACGAATCGCATCGTGTCAAAGACACACGGTCATGATGAAGGTCTCAACTAGGTTCCTAAAAGTACTCTCAAAATATAATATATGATTTACAATATCAAAGATTAAACATTTCAATCAACTATACATGCAATCAAGAATGGCTACAACTGAACTTGGGCGCTCTGATACCACTGAAAGATAAAGAAGCGCGGTTGCAGGTGCCTACGCTAAGCAGGCAAAGCAGGGAGCAGGCTTGAATTTTAAAAATTTTAATTCATAGCGGAAAAATACCTACTCCGCACAAGAACTGACAAATTCCGGATGCATGTAAAGGCAATACTAGGCATGTACAAGAGCATGTAATATTTATAAATAGTTAAAAAACCTAGATCTATACATGCATGAAAAATAAAACAAGAAGTTATACCTTATTCCTGCCTGGAATAGCCTTGGTATAAAGCTGGAATTGCTGGGATAACAGGAATAACTTTATTCCTGTTGTCTTCAACTTCCAGCACGTTGAAAAGTCTCTCCTTTTCTCCAAGAGCTGCTGCAAAACAAAATGAAATTGCCAACTATTTGATCTCCCTTCCAGCACCAAAAGGAAGGGAATAAGTTGGTTGGTCTTCCTTCAAAGGGGAGAAGATCATTCAAAGTTTGAAGTCCTTTCTTTCAACCAAAAAACAACACCAGAAAAATCAGCAACCTGAAAACAGAGCACAAAAACAGCAGCAAAGAGGTTGATCTGGCTTCCAAATGCTCAATTGAACACTCTCAAGAGGGGGAACACGCCAGGGGCTAGCTCTGATCCGTCTCTCGGGCGATGCTAGTCGCCGGAAGACTTGGAACGGTGGGAGGGAAAAAGGAAGGAAACAAAATTTCTGAAATCTAAAATTGTTTTACAGCAAAACAGAGTTCCTTCTTCCAGCAATTTTGAGCACTAGAAAATAATGATTAATGGCTGTACTCTCTTCCTATTACTCACCAAATCCCAGCCTTCAATTTCACCGGTGGAATGGGAAAGAAATTCTCCAAGGAAGAAGAACTCTCACAGGTTTTTAACCTCTCACACGGTAATGAAGCACTGCCGAAAAATTGGGAGCGCTGGAAGAGTTTAAAGGCTGCAGGGAGAAGTGACAACGGAGAGGGAGGGAGGCCACGAGGTCACCGGCTGCATTCAACCCAAATAACAGCCATTAAACCAATTAAAAGGGGTTTAAGGCTAGCGGGTGAAGGGAGAGGAGAAGACACCGATTGGGCTTCCATCGCTAGGAATTCATCCAGCGAGAAATCACCGTGTAAACAGTCACAGAGAGAAAAAAATCAGTTCAAAAGAAAACCGGTCCAAGCCAATAAACCAGATTGGTTCAATCCCAAAATTTTTGGTTCAATCTAATTGAACCGGTCCAAGCCCAATTAAATTGGGTTCAATTGGTTCACAACCAATTGGAGGCCGAAACTAGCTCCAAATCAGTTCAAAACTGATTCAAAAAAATCCTGGCGCAGTCTTGGTCAGCCTGGAACAATTTCTGGTTGACTCAGACAAGGGAAAGATGGGGAAAAGTGTGCTCAAAAAATAACGTGACCATAAAACTGAGACAATTCCCAATCGTAATCGATATCCGGATCAGAGAGTTATCCTCTGTGGCGTGTGACCTCAAAGGTTCGAACCTAAATAATAGAACTGGAACAATTCCAGTACCAGCACAGGAAACCATCTAGCAATGGGTCCCGGCATCCGGATAGGTCGAAGATGCAGGAGCATACTATCGAACCTCTGGCATATGGTTACTGTATAATTCATCCCTTTGACCTCTAATGCTCAGGACGACTGATATTGGGCTGCCAACCCAGACTAAGTCAGTCGACTACGTGTCTCAACCTCGCAAGCCCAGTGACTCTTCACTAGGGCTACCCCGACCGAGGATTTGCTAAATTGAGATACTGCGAGACATTTAATCCAAACTGTTCGGTCAGGTCAATTTCATCTTGGTCCATCACTGCTCCACAGGTACTTGCCTGTACCCAGAAACCTTCCGTCTCTGGATTAAAAATCCGGGTAGTCCGACACCAAAGCATAGGGAGTTGCTTGCAAGCTACCGTGATGACCTCAGGTCAGAGGGACACATATACCCATATCCTATCGTGAGTATCCCTTTGGCATAAAGGGGCTTCACGGAGTCACGTTCAATGAGATATCATATATCCCACTTGCAGATCACATCAGTGTCACCACACTCATTTGGTCAAGAGGACAACCAAATGATGTGAATTGCAACAACCTATACTTGATATATTATCGTCCAGTACAATATATCCTTTGGTTGTGAGCAGGGTTTAAGGACCAGTCGAT
The DNA here is from genome assembly GCA_021397845.1 of Areca catechu. NCBI lineage: Eukaryota > Viridiplantae > Streptophyta > Magnoliopsida > Arecales > Arecaceae > Areca > Areca catechu. The sequence continues at coordinate 62,587,158 of CM038042.1, forward strand.
ACATCCTCTCTGTATCGAAGTTAGTACAGCCCTAAGGACTTCATCACATGGAAAGAGTTCATTTTTAGGGAAATACAATCTGTGATGAGCTGCCAAAGATGATAATTTATTAATTCATAAAATGAATACAATACTTAGCACTACCGCCTACAACCCAGGCGATTGGCTTTGGGACACAATTCCCAACAACCCCCTCAAAGTCGAGCTCCGTGGTCTGAGGTCAAACTCAGCCCTCCGACATGTGGGGCACCCCTGAGGTCAAGCCCTCCAACCCGAGGCCGCGTGCCATCCACTTCAGCCAACCCAGGCCTCCTGACATCGCATCTCGTGGACCGAAGTTGAGCCCGACAAAGTCGAGATTCGTGGTCCAGCTCAGCAACCACCTCGACCAGGGTGCCAGTCGCCAAGGAAGCCGTGTTTCCCCTCCAGAAATGATGGCGGGCCTCCCGAGGGCCATGAGGCAGTGCCCCCCATACCGCGTTAAATCCCCATCACTGCCGCACATGCCGAAAAAGAAGAAAGCTTCCTGATCAGGGTGCCATGCCCTCCACCAACTGTTCATATGACCAGAAGCGAGGGGGCACCAGAAGGCACAAATCCCAAGGGCAGCGGCCCCCCGATCGAGGCACTACCAAGTTTCCAGGAATGGGATGACCGGAGAGAATGTCAGAATGCATGGAGACTTCCCCCACCAAATGTCAGAAGAGACGTTCCATCCATAGCACGGTACCCCACCGCACGCTCCGGCGGGAAGGGGAGATTATCCCGAAATAGGTTCAGTTAAAAAGAGGCCATTGAGGGTAAGCAAAACAAGGCAAGATCACTAGCAAAAAATGAGAAGAAGGAAAAGGCCACAAAGGAGGATCTCTCCACCTCGGCCAAAGACTCTCCCAGCTCGTACTCATCTCCACTTACACCGCACTAACTCCCCCTAGCGTGGAGCCTATCAAGAGCAGCTCAACCAGGAGGTCCTGTTCCCCTGGATCGTCACTGACTTGACCATCGGAGTGCCCTCACCAGGATCCCCATCCTGGGTCTCTAACAATTATTTCTTGCAGGTCTCAAGGGACAAGGAGCTCCCCGGAAGAGGGCAAGCGATCCGACATAACCAGAAGCTACGGGCCACGATGATCTTGGTGGCAACAGATTGGCATGCCAGGAAGGGGTGAGGGCATCTGAAGGACTAACCATCAGAAGGATTCCCTTGCTTCGAAGGGCCATCCCCGTCGTGAACAAACCTGCCCAGAGAATGGTGACTACACGAGCGAGAGAAGCCTCCACCAGTCACGCGGGGGATTCCCCCCTCCGAGAGGACCTGCACGATCTAGAAGTGGCATCGCCCGCCCTGATCCAGCCAACTCTGGCGGAAGCCCAACTGGCCACTCTTGCCCAGCAAGTGCAAGTTCTCGCTACAGCGGTGCGCCAGCTTCAACATCAGCAACAGTCATTGGCTACTCACCAACAGCCAAGGACTCTTGCGGCACACGCCGCAGTGCCCCACGATAATCTGCACTCCTTCCAAGGAAGGCCATCGCAGCCACGGGCCACCATTGATCACCGGGGTAGCTATCAAACCCCGGCGAAGAGACCATGAGTTGGGTCCGTCTATGGGGAGAGCCACTCGTCAAACCTTGAGCGGGGGGCACCTAAACCATGCCAGGGCAGGAAGAGCAAGACCCCCCATCGTGGACACCACACACTCGTGTCACACCCTCCATCTCCTTCGGTGGAGGGGTCTACTGATGAAGCTATCTGATGCAGAACGGAAGATCTGATACCAAAAATGATGCAGAACAAAAAAGATGATGCGATGCGGAAGTAAATTAAAATTAATGTATTTTTTTTTATTTATTTTTAGAAGTCGGCTTTGACTCAAAGGAAAGATAAACTAATATTGAAAGAAACTAAGAAATGACAGAAAGCACATTTAAAAGGAGTGGATTATCAGAGTAACTCAGAAGTAGGATCGCTGGGGATTGAGAAACCCCCAGTCCTAGGGTTTACTCCTCTTTCAAGAAATAGACGAAGAGAGAAGAGAAGGTTTTATACCTGACTGTGATATCTCTTATTGCTTCAATTGAAGGACACTCTTGAGCAGATTGTAGGATCCTTGGAGATGAGGTATCTTCGCAATGGATCCTCGGATTGTAGTCCTATGGCAAGGTTGGCCTTCTTCTCGAACTCAGGATCTGGAAGAAGAAGAACAAAAAAAAAAAAAAAGAACCAGAAACTCAAAGAAAGACACTGACCTGAGGACTTAATGAAGATTGTTGGATGTAGAAGTTCCAGAGATCTTGATACTGATCTGACTCTTCTTTGAACTTGCTCTGTAGTTGAAACAGTTGATCTGAACCTGGATGCTGGTGGCCGGCCTCTATGTGGAAGAGAGGGGCCGTGGGATGTAGATGGAAAATTAGGGTTTGGTGGTGGTGGAGTAGAGATGGGTGGACTAAGCTAGGGTTTTGGGGTTGGAGATCTCACACCTCCTCAAGGTTCCTAGGGAACCCGGATTTACTCCCTCACGGAGCTCAACACTTGAATACAAGTGCGGAAGAGAGAAACACAAAGTTGCTCACAAAGAAATTGATTTCATTCATCATTATTTCAAGAGTTACATAGAGTTGAATATATAGACATAACAAAGAAATAAAATTTCATACACTTCCCATGTGGGACTAATAGGACTAACCCACACTTTAGGCATCAAGTTCTCTTCCCAAGACTCCTTCCATGAGTGGGCAGCCCAAAAACTCCAAGAAAACTTGAAAATCAGCTCCAAATGGCAGGTTATGGGGGTGTCTCCTAGTATCTCTCCATGAATCAAGGATTTTCCCTTCATGGTTTGGCTCTTTTGGACACCTCCTAGTCTTGCTCCACAAGTTTAGGCTTCTTCCTTTCATGGCTTTGGCACTTTAGGAAACTTTTGGGTGCCTCCTTGATTTTCTCCCCAAGACATGCTCTCTTCCCTTTTATAACTTGGGTTTTTATGGAACATTGTGGGGCACCTCCTTGATCCTCTCTTCAAGAAAAATTCTTGCCATCCTGGCTTGGGTTTATCTTGAAAGAAGCTGGCTCCTCCTTGGATTGAGGTATCTTGATGGATTTCTCCCCCAAGTGGCGCATGAAAGAAGGGACCTGCTTTCTTATGGTGTGGGGACCAAGGCACACTGGATGGAGATGTGGCGCCTCCTGGACTCTGGTGTGTGGCTGGGAGTGTGGCGCCCACTTGCTTGGTCCTGGAAGAAAATGTGGCACCTTGGAGAAGACCTAGACCACTACTAGGACTTGTATTGAGTCAACATGACTCAACAAAATTTAAATTGCAGGGAAATACAGACTCAAACTAAAATTGAGTTGACCAAGTTAACCCTTATTACAAAACCAGAAAATCCTAATTCTTCGGGCAATGTCAATCAGAGATCCAGATGGAGCCCTGAAGTCTTCTTCTGAGTCTGGTGCCTGCACCAATTCTCCCAGGGTGGGAGGAACTCGACCCTGTCGAGTATGGATCAAGCTGGCTCTGGTATCTCTCCAAGAGGTCTGGATCCAATTCTTGTAATTCTTCTCGGGAGATCCAAGAGTTATCAGAATCTGGCCTTCCTTGCCAGAGGACCAGGTATCTTTGGTATCCTCGATTACGAGTAGAGATAACCTGCTTATCCAGGATCTTTTCAATCTGCTCTTTCTTCACAGGCCAGTTTGTTGGTGGACACACAGGGTTGGGTTCACTCTCAAGAGCAGGATTAGGCTCAAAAAGGCTCACTGGGAATCACAGCTGGCTCTCTATACTCTACTAGGTCTGTAATGTTGAAAGTGGAGCTAATGCCTAGTTCTGAAGGCAACTCGAGCACATAGGCATTGGACCCTACTCTCTTCACTACTCAAAATGGTCTAGCTCCTCTAGCATGTAACTTTCTAACGGTTCCAGGAGAAAACCGCTTAGGCCTTAACCAAATCATTACATAGTCTCTCTCAACAAAAGTTTTGACTCGCCTTTGAGAATCAGCCAACTTCTTATAAGTTTCATTACTTAAATTTATTTTGGCATGAATTTCTTTATGCAAGTCCTTTACATGCTATGCAAGTGCATCAAGAGACTTGTGTGTGTGGACTAATAGTGAAATCAGATCAAGTGGTGTGTGAGGCTTGTATCCATGAACAATTTCAAAGGGACTCTAGCCTATAGACCTATTGATCGAAACATTATATGCAAATTTAGTCCTGGATAAAATACAAATCCCAATTCCTGGTACTCTCAATCAAACCAAAATCTGAGTCAAAGCCTAGTAAAGGGTCAAGAAAAACTAAACTAGACTGACGACGCATTCCTAAAGAATGGACTTTATTCCAAAGGAATCCTAGGTCTAAACCTAACAAACTACGGCTCTCTAGGTTTGACCTTGGGTTGGAGGATGGCATGCAGAGCATGAAAACTTATTATGGATGCCTAGTAGGTGCCATAAGGTCTTCCAGAAGTAGGTGGCAAACCAAATAGGTTCTAAGGAGTCTTGCAACCTAGAGATCTCAGTAAAGTGTAATCCCATAGCTCTAGAAACATGAGAAGATTCAGGGAAGGGTAGGAAATAAGAATCAGAGTTTTGAGGTGGCTTATCAGAAACAAGAAACAAACCTTGGTTATTCAGGATGACCTTAAAATGAGGACATTGTTCTATAGGTGCACTCATCCAAACCTCATGATTTGCTCTAGGAGGGTCTACAAGTGCAAGCTCTAGGGTAGGCTGGGTGCTCCTAGAAGGTGGAAGGTTATCAGGAAGGTCTTTGGAATGTTTATCTAAAAAGTCCTCTAAGCTACTGTCCTTTTCTTGTTCTTGGACCTTTTCAATGGGCAATTCTTGTGAACCCCTTCCTTCTTCACACTTCTCAACCAGATTTGACTCAGGGGTGTCTTCTTTGGATTCCTTAATGAGTTCAGGGGTATTCTCACTTAAACTTTCATTGGGTGTAATTTCTTCTTCCTGAACTTCCTCAAAAGGGTCTTCTCTTAGGGTTAGCTCCTGAATTCCTTGAGTGGCAAGGGTCCCCTCAATAACCCCATTAGGTAGGAGTTGGTTAATTGAATTATCGGGAGAGATATCCTCAAATTCTTCTTCTTCATATTCATCTATCAAACTTATGTCAGGCTCATATATTTCTTCCTCAATCTCACTGAAAGGTTCTAATCTATTCTCCTTTGATTCCTCTTTAAGTACGGCTCTGGTCGGGTCAACTAATTTTGGGATGACCATGCCTAACTCCTTCTCAGTGTTATCCTTCTGGTCAAGAGGTGACACAAGTGGGAATTGACAAACAAGAGTCTGGTTCACTACGGGTGTCGGATCAATCGGAACTTGACTCAAGTTGGTAGAGGTTGGCTTTAAGTCCAAAGTACTTGATTGGTTATATCTTAAAGACCACTCATAGTCTTGGGCTTCTTGGTAGGCTCGGTCTAACTTATTGGTCTTTTCAAGGCATAGCTTCCTATAAATGTCTGGGTGTAACCCAACCCTAAACCTCGATGTGATCTGAGCTTCGGTCTCAATGGTATTGCATTTCATGTCATACCACTGGAAGTCCTCAATATATTTAGACACAGACCTATTACCTTGTTGCAATTGGTACCATTGGTCTAAAAGTCTTTTCTCATAGGATCTACCTAGGTACCTATCTCTCAACTTACTTCTCATATCTCTCCAAGTATATATTTCCTCTTTTCTTTGATAACACTCATGCTCAATAGCATACCAATGCGACCTAGCATGTTTGGTGAACTTGGTTTTGGCCAACCTAATTTGTCCTAATTTCGATATGTTAGTGCACTCAAAATACCGATCCATTTGTTCTTCCCACTTAATATATGTCTCTTGTCTTCCATCAAAAGTGGGTGCATAAGGTTCGATGTTCCTAACAGGTCCCTTTTCTGAGTCAACCAAGAATGGATATAGGCTCCTAGGGTTATGCTCGGGATCACGGTATAAGGTCCTTCTAGGCTCCTGGAATGGGTGAGGTTGGGGCCTATTAAATTTTGGATCAGGGGTCCAATTTTGATGTCTACGTTTCTTAAGTCCCTGGGCTCCGTTTCTAAACTGGGCAAAACCCTCATTCATATCCTGACTCAATTTGGTCATACTTTTGGTAAGAGTTCTAATCATGGCCTCTAAATCAGGTTGGTTTTGACCAGGTTGGTAGGGTACTTCGTTCCGGGTGGACATGATGATGCAAGCAAGCACACCAAATGAGACTTGACTGAAACGACTACGGGCTAACTAGACCTAGAGCCCAAACTAGATGCCCAATCAGAGTGGCAAGCTAGCCTGTAGTAACTCGGGACTCAGCCAGGCAGGTGTAAGGGGAGTGTTAGGTCCCTAATTGCCAATCCTAGACACCAATCAGAGATTGGCCAGGTAGGCGGACCAGCACACAAGCCCTTCGGGATAGAATCCCTGAACCACCATTCTAGACACTGAGTACAAAGCACACACAGAGTAACTAGACAAACTGACTCAACATTAGCCTAGACCCGACTTGTTGGTGTCCCTAGCCCACTAGGGCAAATTAGGTCTAATCAATTTTTAGATTAGAAGCTTAGGTTCGAATGAGTGGGTGGTGGTTTTGGGCTAAGGAGAGGTTATCAACTCCTCCCCTTATCTTAGATGCTCAAATGCCCTTAAGATGAATTAGGAGATGAACACTCAAAAATAATTGGATTGCAGAACACAAAAACAAAGTTGCAGTAATTTAATTCTCAGAAATCCCACGGAAACCAATAAATCACATAAAAATTATGCAAAATGGTTTCAATTATATTGGCTTCAGCAAAATAAAAATCACCGAATTTGGAGTTACCTTCAGTGAGAAATAATTCCTGCAACAGGGCAATTACGGGCTGAAAACAAAGCACTTCCCCGTTTACAATTCCTGCTACGAAGTTATAACCCAACGGATCCCCTACACGCCCTAGGAACACCCCGTGGAATAGGAAGATAAGGTTTGCACCTCGCTTCATTCCTAGGATCGGACATCCTGGGGAGTCTACTTCGAGCAGACAAAGTAAAAAGAGAGAGACTCAAACAAGCAATCAAAACAGAAACCCTAGACAGGGCTCTGATACCAAAATTGATGCAGAATGGAAGATCTGATGCCAAAAATGATGCAGAACAAAAAAGATGATGCGATGCGGAAGTAAATTAAAATTAATGTATTTTTTTTTTTATTTATTTTTAGAAGTCGGCTTTGACTCAAAGGAAAGATAAACTAATATTGAAAGAAACTAAGAAATGACAGAAAGCACATTTAAAAGGAGTGGATTATCAGAGTAACTCAGAAGTAGGATCGCTAGGGATTGAGAAACCCCCAGACCTAGGGTTTACTCCTCTTTCAAGAAACAGACGAAGATAGAAGAGAAGGTTTTATACCTGACTGTGATATCTCTTGTTGCTTCAATTGAAGGACACTCTTGAGTAGATTGTAGGATCCTTGGAGACGAGGTATCTTCGCAATGGATCCTCGGATTGTAGTCCTATGGCAAGGTTGGCCTTCTTCTCGAACTCAGGATCTGGAAGAAGAAGAACAAAAAAAAAAAAGAACCAGAAACTCAAAGAAAGACACTGACCTGAGGACTTAATGAAGATTGTTGGATGTAGAAGTTCCGGAGATCTTGATACTGATCTGACTCTTCTTTGAACTTGCTCTGTAGTTGAAACAGTTAATCTGAACCTGGATGCTGGTGGCCGGCCTCTATGTGGAAGAGAGGGGCCGTGGGATGTAGATGAAAAATTAGGGTTTGGTGGTGGTGGAGTAGAGATGGGTGGACTAAGCTAGGGTTTTGGGGTTGGAGATCTCACACCTCCTCAAGGTTCCTAGGGAACCCGGATTTACTCCCTCACGGAGCTCAACACTTGAATACAAGTGCGGAAGAGAGAAACACAAAGTTGCTCGCAAAGAAATTGATTTCATTCATCATTATTGAAAGGATTATGCCCTATAAGCCAATATTTGTATCTCCCAGACCATTGTAAATTGACAAGTTAATAAAGGCAATAATTTTTTCATCATTCGCTGTGTCATTATATGATGAACCCCATAGATTAGGGCTATGGTTGTAGGGCTATGATGAGATCATACCAGTGAGATCTAAGGCCTTAAAACCCTAATCTAGAATATTCCTAGTCATAGGAACCCTGAGTTGGGGATCAGGGTTTCCGGTTAGACTGGCACATCCTATGTATGCTGAAAAGGGTGACTGCTCTCACAGTCACTTGTGTGAGACACTAATACAAGGATGTGGGTGCTCATTAGCGAATGAGTTCACTGAAGAGATCCAGTTTGAGAACATCTAATGGAGCCTTAGCTGCATGTCAATAGATGTTTCTCATAGTGGGAGTTGTACAAGTAGTCCTATGACCTGAGACTGCCATAAAACCTTATGTACATGAACCCATGCTTTGGTTCAATCTCATTCATGACACTGGGTCATGCACAAGGTTGATGCTGGGTGTGGTGAATTGTATATGAAGGAAATGAGTAGGTCAACAAGGAATTGATCACTCCTAGTAGGAAGAGATTGCATCCAGCCAAATTAGGTCAGATGATGATTCAGGAAATCTTTGATCAAAGTACAGATATTAGAAATGATTTCTAATATCGAATTAATTGAATCATTAGTATATGACTGAGCTGGGAATGAGTATAAACTGGATTTGACATGATTCCATATCCATAGTTATATTCGGGATGCAAGATGATTGAAGGATCGAATTATACGGGAACTTTCCACTGAAGGGTAGTTTTGGAATTTCACCAGAATTTCCATATCTTCCGGGTAGACATGATACGTTGCTAGACGTCAATCTTGTCTTGTGGGTTGATCAAATTAAATGTTTTAATTGGATCACCAATTAGGAGGAGTCTTAATTGACTAACTCGAGTTAGCTCGATTTGACCTAAATCGATTAGAATGAGTTCTGATCAAATTAGGTCAACTTGCACTCGGACCCACTGCTGGCTAGGTATGAAACCCAATGGGTCACACACTTAGGACAGATAATCAAGGATTTAATTTGGAATTAAATCTCGTTTGCAGATGAACACACTAGCATGTGTTGCAAACCATGGCTTCTACTTGAATCGGATTCGAGTTAGGGTTCCGATTTGGTCTTTTTTAGATCCAAATTCATTCCGGTTTGAATCTAATTGAAGATTCAAGACATTGGGCTATTAGTAGGCTAGCAATTGGGCTAACCTAAGAGGCTAAACCCCTTTCCCACATCACCTAAGCCCTTTCCCCTTTTTTCCCATGCGCGCGCGCAAGGAGAAGAGTCCACGCGCGCGTGGACTCTCTCCAAGCGACGTTTCTGCGTGAGAAAAGAGAGGAAGTCGGCGTCTTTTGGCTGAGAAGGCATGGAAGAGAGTCCACCTAGGCGTGGACTCTTCAAAATTGGAATTACCGTGAAAGAAAGAAAGAAAATACCGAAGGGGCGCGACTCCTCTCTTCTGCGCGCGCCCTTCTGTGTTTTCTCGTGACTCTTCCTTGCATCTTCCCATCCCAAAGGCCATGAGATTAATCCCAAGGGCCGTGAGATAAAGGGGAAGGACGTGAGAAGGGAGAGAGGGACGTGGGAGGATGATTACAGGAAGAAGACGCCTCTCTGTCGCCTATTTAAGGAGAAGACTTCACCATAAAAAATCATTCCAGATTTTCTACGGCGAAGCCTTGCTTCTTTTTCTTCTCCCTCTCCAGAAGACTGTTTCCCCCTCTCTCTTTCCTCTTTGATTCCTTTACAGAGCCTAGGCTCTGTCGAATCTCAGAACAGAAGGAGAGTCAGAGAGAAACTCTCCGACGGTAAAGGAAGAAGGCGCCTCTCCTTTCTTTCTTACATTAAGACAATCTTGTCTTAATTTTCTTCTCCCTCCAAGACAAGCCTTGTCCCATTTTAGGACAAGGGCTTATTCTTAAGACAAGAGTGTCTTAAGGGGCCAAAGTTGCTAGAAGATGAGGAGAAGGGTAAGAGAGAAGGTTTAGTCCCAGTTTGGCTAGAGGAGTCCTAGCCAATAGCCCATATATCAAGTTCTTAGGGTAGAGCTTGATTGGAAGGAACCCAATTAAGGAGTCAGTGTCTTGATCATCTGCCCATGTGGATCACCATCGGAGGGCGGACAAGTGGACGCCTGGTGTGTTCAAGAGGCTACTCAATTTGGAGTTCATTTCTGCATCAGACTGGTAATAGTGATCTGAGGTTAGTATTTAAACAATGTTTAAATTTGGACATGCATGTAGTCATAGTTTTAATTGCTAATAAGGAGATTTTGGGATTAGGGTTCGGACCTGATTTCATAAAATTTTGAAATCCACGCTTCCGCACTGGTTCCCGAATCCAACAGTGGTATCAGAGCCTCCTTATTAGGATTAAAACTTATGCAGTTCAATTCATGCTTTATTGAATGATGTAGTATCATGATAAAGTCTTTATTGATGCACAATGCATGTCTTTGATTGAACATGAGTTTGATGATTGCCACTAGTTAGGGTTTTCCACTGAAATCCTAATTGTCTTAGAGATATGATTAGCCCTGGAGCCATCATACTGAAATAAGGTTGCCCTGGCATAATGGTGTATCCATTATATGGTAAATGGTTGTCCTAGTATGATGGCACACATTTCACATATTTGCTTAGTTTAAAGCATGTATTAATATATGTGATAGCTTTTAATTGAATGTGCTGGCATTGCATAAATCCCTCTTAAAATTATATTAAGTGGTAGTATAGTTAACCGATAAGCATTATTAGTCATGATGGATAATTAGTCATTTCGGTGTCTAGAAAGGTGGTTCTGGGAAGGTAAAGGGAATCGTGGTTTTTAATTGGTTCCGTTGTCTGACCTGGCCAATTTTAAATTGGTGTCTAGGAAAGCAACGGGGGGACCCCCACATCTCTTCCACTAGCCTGGCCGATCTGATTGACTTAATTCTTGACTAACATGCTTGGTGTTAAAATACTATTATTGGCCTTCCTTCATGATAGGTCATTATTGTGTTACGATCTATACTAGGTTTGTTGTGTACACACAAGACCTAATATGGTGACTAACACAATTTTTGGCCTAATACAATTATTTGTTTATGGCATGATTTAATGTAATATTTTGTTGTGTACACACAAGGGTATTACTATTAAAGTCATGACTGTATGGCTATGAAGGGTCTTACTTAACTGAAATATTCTAGTTTGTTGTGTACACACAAGGCTATTAATATTTTAGAGGCCGGGATAAGTTGAGAATTGTACGGGTTACAATTGGAAAGAGTTTTCCTACCTATGAACTTATATAAGATTTGTTGTGTACACACAAGGTCTTTTATAAGGGATTGGGATCTCAACCCCACTAAGAAAACTAATTAGGGTTTTCTCGATCATCGTATAGAGGGTTATGATGCTCGATAAAATAGTGGGAGACATAATTGAATTAAAGTCTTAATTTAATTATATATTATCATTTCATGGTTGTTTGCTTATGTATTGTTCTTTGTTTAAATGTAGATAAATGGCCTCTTCACTCTCACTCCGTAGTATTTTAGATTCCAACAAATTGACTGGGCCTAATTATGTTGATTGGCTGAGAAATTTGAAAATAGTACTCAGTCAAGAAAGAATTTCCTATATTCTTGATACCCCAATTTTGGAACCACCAAGGGAAGATGTCTCGCAAGAGGAGAAGACCACATATAATATGTGGCAAAATGACTCACTTACTGTCAAATGTGTTATGCTTGCCTCTATGACTAACGAGTTGCAGAGGCAGCATGATAGCATGGATACTAACTCCATACTGCTTAATTTAAAAGAGCTTTATGGAGAACACAGTAGAACTGTTAGATATGAAATATCTAAGCAGTTGTTCCGTGCAAGGATGACAGAAGGTACATCAGTACAAGACCATGTATTAAAGATAATTGATCTAATCACTCGATTAGGTCAATTAGGTTTTGTAATGGATGGGGAGTTGAATCAAGACTTGATCTTGCAATCACTCCCAGAGTCATTTTCACAGTTTGTTCTTAATTACCATATGAACAAACTTAATTCTTCCTTGCCTGAGCTGTTGAATATGTTGAAGACAGCAGAGAGCCATGTAAAGAAAAATAAGGCTCCAGTTCTTCTTGTGGATAAGAAGAAGACAGGCAAAAAGGGTTCCAGTAAGAGGATGAATCCCAAAGGGGGCATTAAGAAGAAGAAAGGAAAGAAGGCCTCCGGACAGATGACCTGCTTTCATTGTGGCAAGCCGGGTCATTGGAAAAGGAACTGCAAGGTTTACCTTGCAAGTGTGAAGCCTGGTGCATCAGAGGCACCAAAAGGTATGAAAGAAGTTTATACTATTTTGTCATTGGATTCTTCCATTTCAAATACTTGGGTGTTGGATACCGCCTGTGGTCATAACATCTGCAAATCATTGCAGGGACTTCAGGGGCTTAAAGTATTGAAGGAAGGTAACTTTGAGCTCTACGGTGCTGGAGGGGACCCCATCCAAGCAGAAGCTGTAGGGACTTATGCTTTGAAGTTACCTTCAGGAAAGATCTTGGAGCTAAGGAATTGTTACTATATGCCAAAAATCATTAGAAGTATCATATCTGTACCCTTGTTACTTAAACAAGGATATACTATGAATGTAATGAGCAGTTGCTGCTCAATTTCTTTATCTAATGAAATTATATGTTATGGCATATTCTACAATGGTCTATTAACTCTTTCCACTAATGACAAATTTTTCATGTTTCTAACAAACGGAAAAGAGATGATGTTAACAATACCTTACTTTGGCATTGTCGACTTGGACATATTAGTGAGACTAGGATTAACAAGTTATACAAAGAAAATTTCTTTGATCCTTATGACTATGAGTCATTAGGAACTTGTGAATCATGTCTCATGGGTAAGATGACCAAGACTCCATTTAGTGGACATGGAGAAAGGACAAAAAAGTTATTAGGACTCATACACACAGATGTATGTGGGCCTATGACAACTCAAGCCTATGGTGGATACTCATACTTCATCACATTTACTGATGATTTTTCAAGGTATGGATTTGTGTATCTAATGAAACATAAGTCCGATGCTTTTGAAAAATTTTTAGAGTATCAAAGTATGGTAGAGAAACAGACAGGAAAAAGTATAAAGATCCTCCGATCAGATAGAGGAGGTGAGTACTTATCCACTGAGTTTCTTGATCACCTTAAAGATAAGGGGATCATCTCTGAATGGACTCCTCCTTACACACCACAATTAAATGGTGTTGCTGAAAGGAGGAATCGTACTTTATTGGATATGGTACGGTCCATGATGTGCTTCACGGAGTTACCTTTTTCTTTCTGGGGATATGCTTTGGAAACAGCAACTTATATCTTGAATAGAGTACCATCTAAAACTGTCTCTAGCACTCCATATGAATTATGGAGAGGTAAGAAGCCCAATCTTAAGTATATTAAGATATGGGGATGTCCAGCCTATGTAAAAAGAAATTTTGGATATAAACTAGATGCTAGAGCAGACAAATGTCTATTTATCGGATATCCTAGAGATAGTATAGGATATCTGTTCTACCACCCTACTGAGCAAAAGGTTTTGGTCAGTAGGCATGCCACTTTTATGGAAAAAAATTCATCCTACAAAAGGGCACTGGTAGAAATATCGAACTTAATGAAATTCAATAAATAGACACATCTCAGTCAAGTAACAACATAGTTAATATAGAACCTGAACACACTCCTATCCATAGGTCTGATAGGGTGCGACAAGCACCTGAGAGGTATGGGTTCATAATTGAAAATAATGAAGCCCAAATCATTCAAAATGATGAGCCTCTAACCTATACGGAAGCAGTCATGAGTAGAGACTCAGACAGATGGCTGGAGGCCATGAGATCCGAGATGGACTCCATGTATGTCAACCAAGTATGGTCTTTAGTTGATGCACCAGAGGGTATTAACCCTATTGGGTGTAAATGGGTCTATAAAAGGAAGAATGGGGCAGATGGCCAAGTTGAAACTTATAAAGCCAGATTGGTGGCTAAGGGTTTCAGACAAAAACAGGGAATAGATTATGATGAAACATTTTCCCCTGTTGCCATGCTCAAATCTATTCGGATTATGCTTGCTATAGCAGCATATCATGATTATGAGATCTGGCAAATGGATGTAAAAACTGCATTCCTCAATGGTTTCCTTGAGGAAGAGGTTTATATGTCACAGCCAGAAGGTTTTGTCTTGGAGACTAAACCTAATCAGGTATGTAGGCTAAAGAAATCCATTTATGGATTAAAGCAAGCATCAAGGAGTTGGAACATCCGATTTGATAAAACAGTCAAAGAATTTGATTTTTTCAAAAATGAGGATGAACCTTGTGTGTACAAGAAGACTAGTGGGAGTGCCATAGTTTTCTTAGTTCTATATGTTGATGATATACTTCTTATTGGGAATGATATCCCAATGTTACAATCAGTCAAAGTGTGGTTATCGAAACAGTTTTCCATGAAAGACTTGGGAGAAGCATCCTATATACTGGGTATAAAGATCTATAGGGAAAGATCAAGAAGGATGCTAGGCTTATCCCAGTCTAGGTACATTGACCAGGTGCTAAAGAGATTTAGCATGGAGGAAAGTAAAAGAGGTTACTTACCTATTGGTCATGGCATACGTCTTTCTAAGAGGATGTCTCCTAAGACACCTGAAGAAAGAAATAGAATGAGTTCTATACCTTATGCTTCGGCTATAGGGTCGATTATGTATGCTATGTTATGTACCAGGCTTGATGTGGCATATGCCTTGGGTGTAGCCAATAGATTTCAGGCTGATCCAGGAGAGGATCACTGGAAGGCTGTGAAAAATATTCTTAAGTACCTGAGAAGGACTAAGGATATTTTTCTCATATACAGAGGGTCTGATCTTAAACTAGAAGCCTATTCAGACTCTAGTTTTCAATCAGACCCAGATGATAGTAAATCCATTTCAGGGTATGTCTTTACCTTGAATGGTGGAGCAGTAAGTTGGAAGAGCACTAAACAGCAGACTGTAGCTGACTCAACTACCGAGGCAGAGTACATAGCTGTCAGTGAAGCCGCCAAGGAAGCTGTCTGGATGAAGAAATTCATCACAGAGTTGGGAGTAGTTCCTGAGATTGAGAACCCGGTGCCACTCTATTATGATAACACTGGAGTAGTTGCTCATGCTAAGGAACCGAGAGCCCATCACAAGTCCAAGCACATTCTGAGACGCTTCCATCTTGTCCGAGAGATAATCGAGAGACAAGAAGTCTGCATCAATAGAGTGGATACAAAGAACAACATAGCAGACCCGTTCACTAAGGCTCTACCACAGCGGGAGTTTGATCGCCACCTCGACAGTATGGGTTTAAAGAATAAGAGCGATTGGCTTTAGTGCAAGTGGGAGATTGAAAGGATTATGCCCTATAAGCCAATATTTGTATCTCCCAGACCATTGTAAATTGACAAGTTAATAAAGGCAATAATTTTTTCATCATTCGCTGTGTCATTATATGATGAACCCCATAGATTAGGGCTATGGTTGTAGGGCTATGATGAGATCATACCAGTGAGATCTAAGGCCTTAAAACCCTAATCTAGAATATTCCTAGTCATAGGAACCCTGAGTTGGGGATCAGGGTTTCCGGTTAGACTGGCACATCCTATGTATGCTGAAAAGGGTGACTGCTCTCACAGTCACTTGTGTGAGACACTAATACAAGGATGTGGGTGCTCATTAGCGAATGAGTTCACTGAAGAGATCCAGTTTGAGAACATCTAATGGAGCCTTAGCTGCATGTCAATAGATGTTTCTCATAGTGGGAGTTGTACAAGTAGTCCTATGACCTGAGACTGCCATAAAACCTTATGTACATGAACCCATGCTTTGGTTCAATCTCATTCATGACACTGGGTCATGCACAAGGTTGATGCTGGGTGTGGTGAATTGTATATGAAGGAAATGAGTAGGTCAACAAGGAATTGATCACTCCTAGTAGGAAGAGATTGCATCCAGCCAAATTAGGTCAGATGATGATTCAGGAAATCTTTGATCAAAGTACAGATATTAGAAATGATTTCTAATATCGAATTAATTGAATCATTAGTATATGACTGAGCTGGGAATGAGTATAAACTGGATTTGACATGATTCCATATCCATAGTTATATTCGGGATGCAAGATGATTGAAGGATCGAATTGTACGGGAACTTTCCACTGAAGGGTAGTTTTGGAATTTCACCAGAATTTCCATATCTTCCGGGTAGACATGATACATTGCTAGACGTCAATCTTGTCTTGTGGGTTGATCAAATTAAATATTTTAATTGGATCACCAATTAGGAGGAGTCTTAATTGACTAACTCGAGTTAGCTCGATTTGACCTAAATCGATTAGAATGAGTTCTGATCAAATTAGGTCAACTTGCACTCGGACCCACTGCTGGCTAGGTATGAAACCCAATGGGTCACACACTTAGGACAGATAATCAAGGATTTAATTTGGAATTAAATCTCGTTTGCAGATGAACACACTAGCATGTGTTGCAAACCATGGCTTCTACTTGAATCGGATTCGAGTTAGGGTTCCGATTTGGTCTTTTTTAGATCCAAATTCATTCCGGTTTGAATCTAATTGAAGATTCAAGACATTGGGCTATTAGTAGGCTAGCAATTGGGCTAACCTAAGAGGCTAAACCCCTTTCCCACATTGCCTAAGCCCTTTCCCCTTTTTTCCCACGCGCGCGCGCAAGGAGAAGAGTCCACGCGCGCGTGGACTCTCTCCAAGCGACGTTTCTGCGTGAGAAAACAGAGGAAGTCGGCGTCTTTTGGCTGAGAAGGCGTGGAAGAGAGTCCACCTAGGCGTGGACTCTTCAAAATTGAAATTACCGTGAAAGAAAGAAAGAAAATACCGAAGGGGCGCGACTCCTCTCTTCTGCGCGCGCCCTTCTGTGTTTTCTCGCGACTCTTCCTTGCGTCTTCCCATCCCAAAGGCCGTGAGATTAATCCCAAGGGCTGTGAGATAAAGGGAAAGGATGTGAGAAGGGAGAGAGGGACGTGGGAGGATGATTACAGGAAGAAGACGCCTCTTTGTCGCCTATTTAAGGAGAAGACTTCACCGTAAAAAATCATTCCAGATTTTCTACGGCGAAGCCTTGCTTCTTTTTCTTCTCCCTCTCTAGAAGACTATTTCCCCCTCCTCTCTTTCCTCTTTGATTCCTTGACAGAGCCTAGGCTCTGTCGAATCTCAGAACAGAAGGAGAGTCAGAGAGAAACTCTCCGACGGTAAAGGAAGAAGGCGCCTCTCCTTTCTTTCTTACATTAAGACAATCTTGTCTTAATTTTCTTCTCCCTCCAAGACAAGCCTTGTCCCATTTTAGGACAAGGGCTTATTCTTAAGACAAGAGTGTCTTAAGGGGCCAAAGTTGCTAGAAGACGAGGAGAAGGGTAAGAGAGAAGGTTTAGTCCCAGTTTGGCTAGAGGAGTCCTAGCCAATAGCCCATATATCAAGTTCTTAGGGTAGAGCTTGATTGGAAGGAACCCAATTAAGGAGTCAGTGTCTTGATCATCTACCCGTGTGGATCACCATTGGAGGGCGGACAAGTGGACGCCTGGTGTGTTCAAGAGGCTACTCAATTTGGAGTTCATTTCTGCATCAGACTGGTAATAGCGATCTGAGGTTAGTATTTAAACAATGTTTAAATTTGGACATGCATGTAGTCATAGTTTTAATTGCTAATAAGGAGATTTTGGGATTAGGGTTCGGACCTGATTTCATAAAATTTTGAAATCCACGCTTCCGCACTGGTTCCCGAATCCAACAATTATTTCAAGAGTTACATAGAGTTGAATATATATACATAACAAAGAAATAAAATTTCATACACTTCCCATGTGGGACTAATAGGACTAACCCACACTTTAGGTATCAAATTCTCTTCCCAAGACTCCTTCCATGAGTGGGCAGCCCAAAAACTCCAAGAAAACTTGAAAATCAGCTCCAAATGGCAGGTTATGGGGGTGTCTCCTAGTATCTCTCCATGAATCAAGGATTTTCCCTTCATGGTTTGGCTCTTTTGGACACCTCCTAGTCTTGCTCCACAAGTTTAGGCTTCTTCCTTTCATGGCTTTGGCACTTTAGGAAACTTTTGGGTGCCTCCTTGATTTTCTCCCCAAGACATGCTCTCTTCCTTTTTATAACTTGGGTTTTTATAGAACATTGTGGGGCACCTCCTTGATCCTCTCTTCAAGAAAAACTCTTGCCATCCTGGCTTGGGTTTATCTAGAAAGAAGTTGGCTCCTCCTTGGATTGAGGTATCTTGATGGATTTCTCCCCCAAGTGGCGCATGAAAGAAGGGACCTGCTTTCTTGTGGTGTGGGGACCAAGGCACACTGGATGGAGATGTGGCGCCTCCTGGACTCTGGCGTGTGGCTTGGAGTGTGGCGCCCACTTGCTTGGTCCTGGAAGAAAATGTGGCACCTTGGAGAAGACCTAGACCACTACTAGGACTTGTATTGAGTCAACATGACTCAACAAAATTTAAATTGCAGGGAAATATAGACTCAAACTAAAATTGAGTTGACCAAGTTAACCCTTATTACAAAACCAGAAAACCCTAATTCTTCGAGCAATGTCAATCAGAGATCCAGATGGAGCCCTGAAGTCTTCTTCTGAGTCTGGTGCCCGCACCACTATCAGGTGCATGCAGAGAGGTGCCTGGAGGAGCACGAGCACAAGTTGGCGGAATTCTCCCGCCGGTTAGCCAACATGTAGAGCCCCGCTGGCGAGCCGACGGGCTATGACTCCCGCCCTCCATTTTCACGAGAAGTCTGAGAGGAGCCGATTTCGAACCCGTTCTGCATGTAGCAGGTGGACCCTTACGACGGGACCTCCGATCCCCTGGACCACCTCGAGAGCTACAAAGCCCTAATGAGGGTCCAGGGGGCAACCGATGCCATCCTCTGCGTCGCATTCCTCGCTACTCTTCGGAAGGCGGCCCGAGTGTGGTTCAACTGCCTCGAGCCAAAGAGCATCGGGAGCTTTGCTTAGCTAGAGCAGAAGTTTGTGGCCCACTTTGACGCCTGCCGGAAGGTACCCCGGGAGGTGGATAGCCTTTTCTCCATCAGGCAGCAAGATCGCGAGCCCTTGCGAGACTATGTGGTCCACTTCAAGGCCACCACACTGGAGATTTACAGTCTTGATGAGCCAGTCACCATGCTAGCACTGAAAGGAGGGCTCAGGACCTCCTGCTTGACCTACTCTCTTGACAAAAAGCCCCCCAAGACTTATGCCAAGCTCCTTTTCTGAGCTCAGAAGTACATCCATGCCGAGGAGGCAGATTGTACGAGACGGGAACTCGACGGGCACCCACCGAAGAAGCCAGCCCTTACCGAGACATCCGGGGTGCAGAAATCAGCACCTCCATCCCAGAACTTCCGATAGGGGCCAAGACCGAGGAGCGCCCCCGTCCCTGAAGAGAGCTATATGCCTCTCCTCGCCCCTAGGACAAAGATCCTCATGGAAATCGAGGGTGAGCCCTACCTGAAGCACCCACCTCTGATATGGCATTATGCTGGCCATGACAGATCCAAATATTGTCGCTATCACCGTGACCACGGCCACGACATCGAGGAATGCCGCAACCTCAAGAAGGAAATTAAAGAACTCATCAAGAGGGGCTACCTCGGAAGGTTCGTAGGGGGCAGATCCCAGGTGGAACCTCAGGCGCTCATTGCTCTCCCACCAGCACCGGTAGTCAACAACCGACCCACCGAGAAGCCGGTGGGGATGATATGCTGGGGAACCGAGTGCGCATCCAAGAAGGCCCGGGGGGTAGATTGTTCTGAAAATTTACTCCTCTTTATGAGGGAGGGGGAAGACGGGGAAAAAAATATAAATAACAATACCGTGGTCATCAAGATGATGATCGCAAAGCATCCTGTAAAATGCATTATGGTTGATAGTGGGAGCTCCATCGATGTGCTTTTTTACGATGCCTTCTCCAAGTTGAATCTTTCCCCCACTCAAATTCGACCTATCTACACCCCTCTCATCGGGTTCATGGGCGATTCTATAAGGGTCGAAGGGGAGATCACTCTCCCCGTCAATGCTGGAACTCCGCCTCAACAAAGCACCGTGATGATAACCTTTACCGTTGTCAAGCTCCCCTTGACCTATAATGTTATCCTTGGGCAGCCCGGGCTCAATCTGCTCGACACCATCGTCTCCACCTGGAGGCTACTTGTGCAATTCCCAATGCCCCATGGTGTCGAGGAGATGAGGGGGGCAATCCAGCTAGTGCAGCATTGCATCCAAGCCGTGTCAGGGGCCAGGGTTCCCAAGGATGACCCTAGGGCGGACGACCTTGACCAAAGGACTTTAGGCTCGTATGGGTGAGCCGGCCAAAGTCGGGCTCATGCGAGGCCTATTGAATTTCAGTACCCACTTGAAAAAGTGTTTTTACAGATTGGAGTTAGAGGCTATCAATCTAAAAAATTAGTGGGAGAAACCTTTAGACTAAAGTCCAAGTCTTTTGGTTAAATTATTAATTCATACACTAATTTGGTCTTATTTTCTTTTCAGATGTCTTCTAATTTATCGCTCCGGTCACTTTTTGATAACGAGAAGTTAAAGGGTCACAACTTCGATAGTTGGTATCTGTTACGGCCGTTACGATGACGTAGCATATCTTAGATTTCGCTGGGCATGATTCGAGCCACGTGGAGTTTTTTCGGCAAAGTCAGATGTGGCTCCACCTCGGTCAAAGTCGAGGCCGGTCCATGCCTTCTTGCCGCTCTGCCAGGTGTCCACCAAAGAGGGGCCCACCTCGGTCGAAGCCGGTGGCCCCCCTGCTCCCTAGCCAAGTTATCCCTAGCAAACCTATTCAGGGCATTCCCACCCCTAGGCCCATGGACAAAGGTAAGGCACCTGACACCCAAAGAACCCCTAGTTCTAGTATCACCTGTTTTAAGTGCCAAAAACCCGGTCATATCTCCAGCCAGTGTACAGCCATAGCCTGTTTTAAGTGCCATAGGGTAGGTCATGTTTCTAGCCAGTGCCCTCATAGATCCCTTTTCATAGAAGAGGGAGAGGAAGAGAATTCCAGGCCCAATGAAGAATTTGAAAAAGAAGTTTATGAGGCCGGAATGAATTTGGTTGATGAGTATGAAGGAGAGGAGGAATCTACAGAGTCTGACCAGTTAGGGATTGTGAGATGCATCCTGTCCCAGAGTAGAGTTCAGGAGGATTGGCGTAGGACTAACATCCTACAGACTTTCCTTAAACTAGGGGATAAGGTATGTAAGATCATCATAGATAGTGGGAGCTGTGTGAATGCCATTTCTGCTAGCACTGTCAAAATGTTAGGCTTAACCCCAGTCCCCCACCCCAACCCCTGTAAGGTTTCTTGGGTAGACTCTACCTCTATACCCATCCAGTCTAGATGTCAAGTCCAAATCCAAATGCAATCCTATCAAGAGAAGATTTGGTGTGATGTTTTGCCCATGGGGGTGAGCAGTATAATTCTTGGGAGACCTTGGTTATACGATCATGATGCCACCCTCTTAGGAAAATCCAATACCTGTGTCTTTAGTTTTAATGGGAAAAAGATCACAATCCATTCAGTCCCTCCTAAGGACAAGGTAGCTAAAGGACCTAATAAGGTCAAAGAGATGAAGACTGGAGTGAACCTAATTAGTGCTAAGGATCTAGAACAAGAAATTCATAGTGGTTCACCCATTTGGATGTTGACTGCTAAGGAACTTAGGACTCCTACACCCTCAGAGCCTCCTCAGGAAGTTAGGCCTTTGTTAGAAGAATTTGTGGATGTTTTTCCCGAGGATCTGCCAGACCACCTTCCACCTCTTAGGGATATCCAGCATTCCATAGACTTAATCCCAGGAGCTACTTTACCCAACTTGCCCCACTATAGGATGAATCCATCTGAGCATAAGGAACTGCAAAAACAGGTTAGAGAATTGTTGAGGAAGGGGTTCATTAGAGAGAGTCTTAGCCCTTATGCAGTCCCTGCACTTCTAACCCCAAAGAAGGATGGAACGTGGAGGATGTGTGTTGATAGTCGTGCCATCAACAAAATCACAATCAAGTATAGGTTCCCCATCCCATCCCTAGACTAGATGACATGCTAGATATGATGGCCGGTGCAATGATTTTTTCCAAAATTGATCTCAAGAGCGGCTATCATCAGGTTAGGATTAGACCAGGGGATGAGTGGAAAACCGCTTTCAAAACTAAGGATGGTCTCTACGAATGGGTTGTTATGCCTTTTGGGTTGTCCAATGCCCCTAGTACTTTGATGAGGATCATGACCCAGGTGCTTAGAGCTTTCATAGGGAAGTTTGTAGTGGTCTATTTTGATGACATCCTGATCTATAGTAAGACCCCTGCAGACCACCTAGGCCATCTTAGACAAGTCTGCCAAGTTTTGAGGAATGATAGTCTCTACGGTAATCTCAAGAAGTGTGAATTTATGACCGGTAGAGTTATCTTCCTTCGTTTTGTAGTAACCCCTGACGGCGTGGCTGCCGATCCAGAGAAGATTAGGTCCATAGTAGAATGGCCAGAGCCGACCAATGTGCATGAAGTCAGAAGTTTCCATGGCTTGGCTACCTTCTATAGACGATTCATCAAGGGGTTTAGTACTGTAGTTGCTCCTATCACAGACTGTATTAGGAAGGAAGAATTTCAGTGGACTAAAGCAGCCCATAAAGCCTTCCTAGATCTTAAGGATAGGATGACCCAGGCACCCATTTTGAGGTTACCCGACTTTTCTAAAGTATTTGAGGTTGCCTGTGATGCTTCAAGAGTAGGTATAGGTGGAGTCCTAAGCCAAGAGAATCATCCCGTAGCATTCTTTAGTGAAAAACTTAATGATGCTAAGCTTAGGTATTCTACCTATGATAAAGAATTTTATGCGGTAGTGCAAGCTTTGCGTTACTGGAGACATTATTTGCTACCGCAGGAATTTGTGCTATTTTCGGACCATGAGGCTCGTAGATTCTTGAATTCCCAGAAGAAGATTAACCCTAGGCATGCTAAGTGGGTAGAGTATATCCAGTCCTATACTTTTGTTTTGAAACATAAGGCTGGGACTGAAAATAAGGTAGCTGATGCCCTTAGTCGTCGATCTTTGTTATTGAATTCTGTCAGGGCTGAAGTCATAGGGTTTGAGCAGATCAAAGAGGAATATGAGTCGTGTCTGGATTTTAAGACTGTGTACCAGGATCTAGCTCAAGGACCATCTAGTGATCATAAGGATTATACCCTTTTAGATGGCTTTCTGTTCTTTAAGAATAGGCTTTGCATCCCTAGAACTTCTCTTAGGGAATTTTTGATTTGGGAAATTCATGCTGGAGGTCTAGCTGGCCATTTTGGAAAAGACAAGACCACCCTGGCTATTGAAGACCACTTTTTTGTCCTAGCTTAAAAAGAGATGTAGCACACATTGTGGTTAGGTGTCAGACCTGCGCTGTTGCCAAACAGCGAAAACAGAACACTGGCCTTTATACCCCACTCCCTGTCCCAGATCGTCTTTGGCAAGATGTGAGTATGGACTTTGTGTTAGGTTTGCCTAAGACCTAGAAGAGGCATGACTCAATTTGTGTCGTAGTCGACCGATTTTCTAAGATGGCTCATTTCTTGCCTTGTTCCCAAACTTTTGATGCATCTAAGGTAGCCACCCTGTTCTTTAATGAGATAGTTCGACTCCATGGCCTACCTAAGATAATTGTTTCAGATAGAGATGTCCGGCTCACCAGCTATTTTTGGAAAACCCTTTGGCATAAGTTAGGGACAAAACTTAAGTTTTCAACTACCTATCATCCCCAAACTGATGGCCAAACCGAAGTAGTGAACCGTAGCTTAGGCAATCTGTTAAGGTGTCTTGTTGGTGAAAACACTAGGAATTGGGATTTGTACTTACCTATGGCTGAATTTGCATACAATGACTCGGTCAATAGGTCTACAAGTAAGAGTCCATTTGAAATTGTGCATGGTTACAAACCCCACACACCTCTTGACCTAGTTCCATTGCCAGTCCACACACGAGTCTCCGAGTCTGCTGAAGACTTTGCACAGCATGTAAAGAACTCGCATAAAGAAATTCATGCCAAAATAACTTTAAGTAATGAAACTTATAAGAAGTTGGCTGATTCTCAAAGGAGAGTCAAAACTTTTGTTGAGGGAGACTATGTAATGATTAGGTTAAGGCCTGAACGGTTTCCTCTTGGAACCGTTAGAAAGTTACATGCTAGAGGAGCTGGACCATTTAGAGTGGTGAAGAGAGTAGGGTCCAATGCCTATGTGCTCGAGTTGCCTTCAGAACTAGGCATTAGCTCCACTTTCAACATTACAGACCTAGTAGAGTATAGAGAGCCAGCTGTGATTCCCAGTGAGCATTTTGAGCCTAATCCTGCTCTTGAGAGTGAACCCAACCCTGTGTGTCCACCAACAAACTGGCCTGTGAGGAAAGAGCAGATTGAAAAGATCCTGGATGATCAGGTTATCTCTACTCATAATCGAGGATACCAAAGATACCTGGTCCGTTGGCAAGGAAGGCCAGATTCTGATGACTCTTGGATCTCCCGAGAAGAATTACAAGAATTGGACCCAGACCTCTTGGAGAGATACCAGAGCCAACTTGATCCATACTCGACAGGGTCGAGTTCCTCCCACCTAGGGAGAATTGGTGCGGGTACCAGACTCAGAAGAAGACTTCAGGGCTCCATCTGGATCTCTGATTGACCTTGCCCGAAGAATTAGGATTTTCTGGTTTTGTAATAAGGGTTGACTTGGTCAACTCAATTTTAGTCTTGAGTCTGTATTTCCCTGTAATTTAAATTTTGTTGAGTCATGTTGACTCAGTACAAGTCCTAGTAGTGGTCTAGGTTTTCTCCAGATTGGTGCCATTTTTTTTTTTCAGTCAAGTCAAGGTCCAGGGTGCCACATTTTTTCTCCCAGGCCCAAGCAAGTGGGCGCCACACTCCCAGCCACATGCCAGAGTCTAGGAGGTGCCACATCTCCATCCAGTGTGCCTTGGTCTCCACACCACAAGAAAGCAGGTCCCTTCTTTCATGCGCCACTTAAGGAGAGATCAATCTAGGATCCTCAATCCAAGGAGGCACCCAAAATAATTCCATAAGAGCCAAGCTATGAAAAGAAAGGAGCAAGACTTGGGGAGCAAGACTAGGAGGCACCCAAATACTTCCAAATAGAACCAAGCATGGAAGGAAAATATTTGTCTTGAAAAGCAAGGCTAGGAGGCACCATCTTCTTGCCATTTGGAGCCACCAATCAACACTTAAGGAAGCTTTTGGCCGGCCATATGAGGAGGATTTGATTCTACACGCCTAATTTGAGGATCCATCCTATTAGTCTCATATGGGAAGATGTAAAAACCTGATTTCTTGTAAAGGCCTATAAAATAAACCCCTTTTGTAAGTTTTGAAAAATAATGATGAATGATGAATGAAATCAATTTCTTTGTGAGCAACTTTGTATTTCTCTCTTCCACACTTGTATTCAGGTGTTGAGCTCTGTGAGGGAGTAAATCCGGGTTCCCTAGGAACCTTGAGGAGGTGTGAGATCTCCAACCCCAAAACCTTACCAAAATCCTAGGTTAGCCACTTCAATTCCAAACCCTAGCCGCCCATCATCTTCTTCATTCCACCAATCATCGAAACCCTAATCTACCTCATCATCTCACGGCCCCTCTCTTCCAAGTAGAGGCCGACCACCAACATCCAGGTCCAGATCGACTACTTCAAATACAGAGGAAATCCCAGAGGAAGTCAGATCAGCATCCAGGAGAATCAGGATTTCAGCAACATCAATTTTTCAAGTTCTTCTTATCTGGTAAATCCTTTCTTTGAGTATCTGGTTCCATAACTTGTTCTTCTTCTTTCCCAGATCCTGAGTTCAGGAGAAGCCAACTCAGCCAAAGGACCAGTATTTGAGGATCCATTGCGAAGATAACCGAATCCGAGGATCCAACAATCTGCTCGAGAGAGTCCTTCCACCAAACTCTGTGAAGATCACTGTCTGGTACATAACCCTTCTCTTCTCTTTACTTCTGTCCTGTTGAAAGTTCAGAGCAAAACCCTAGGTCTGGGAGTTTCTCAACCCCCAGCGATCCTTTACTTCTAAACTACTCTGATAATCTAATTTCTTTGAATTGTGCTTTCAATTATTATATAGTTTCTTTCAATTTAGTTTAACTTTTATTTGAGACAAAGCCGACTTCTGAAAATATATATATATAAAAAAAAAAGAATTAGTCTTAATTTACTTCCGCATCGCATCATCTCTTTCGTTCTGCATCACTGCGACCCCGGGGTTCAGTCCGGAAGTCCCGGACTTCGGTCTGGAAGGCGGCGCAGAGCCCAGCTCGTCCATGCAAACACGAAGAATAGCTCGGCAAGCCGTGCAAGGCTTGGATAAAGCCTGCGACCCCGGGGTTCAGTCCGGAAGTCCCAGACTTCTATCTGGAAGGCGGGGCAGAGCCCAGCTCACCCACGCGATCATGGAGAATAGCTCAGCAAGCCGTGCAAGGCTTGGATAAAGCCTGCACCCCCGGGGTTCAGTCCGGAAGTCCTGGACTTCGGTCTGGAAGGCGGGGCAGAGCCTAGCTCGCCCACGCGATCGCGAAGAACAGCTCGGTGAGCCGCGCGATGCTTGGATAAAGCCTGCGGCCCCAGGGTTCAGCCCGGAAGTCCCAGACTTCGGTCCGGAAGGCGGGGTAGAGCCCAGCTCGCCCACGCGATCATGGAGAGCGGCCCGGCAAGCCCGAAGGACTCGTGCAAGGCCTACTCTACTGTCGTCCAACCCGGGAGCTCCGAACTTTGATCTGAATGCTGGATGGGACCCAGTCTACCCGCGAACTCAGCCCGGAGCAAGCCGCAGGACCTCGTCTCGGCACTCGACACAAACATCTCGACAAGATGCAAAAAAAAAAAAGAGAAAAAGAAAAGGGAGACAAGGTCGATACTTAATAAGATCGGGTCTTTCATTACTTTGAAAAAGTGCTACAACGGAGGAGTCCCGACAGGCTGGGAGTCCACAAAAAAAAAAAAAAAAGAGAGAGATATAGCTGGGCGCCTAGTTCAGCATAGTGGCAGAATCTTCGGGCTGGGGCGCACGCTCCCCGTCTTCGCCGTCGGCGGCTGGCTGCTCAAAGGGCTGCTCTGGAGCTGCAACTGGAGCCTCACCGGTGGGCTCCTACCTTCTACCCCCAAGCGCCACCCCTCTGAGGTCAAGCTCGGGGTAGAAGGAGCCCACCTTCTTCCAGAACACCTGGAACCCCTTCAGAAAGGAGTCCACAGTGGCCTCCCGGACTTCCGAGATGTATTCGTTGGAGACCCGAAATCTCAGGATGGCCTCCTGCGCCTCCCGCTTCGAAGCCTCCAGGAGCCCATTGATGTAGGCGCTCCGCTCCTTGGCCGCGCTCGCCTCCCTCTGGGCCTCCTCCAACTGGCACTCTAGCAACTGGGACTGAGCTCGGAGACGAGCCCTCTCCGCTGCATCCTCTTCCATGCACCGCTGGTTGGAGATCCTCTCCTCGGACAGAGAGAACTCCAGTTCCTTGACGCGCCCCTCAGCACGTGCCAGGTCTAATTGTAGGGCCTGGTTACTCCCCCGCAGCTCGACCCCCTTCTCTATGAGGTCCTTCACGTCAGCTACGAGCTTGCCGAGCATCTCCTCCTTCTCGGCATCTTTCTTGGCATACCCTGCGAGGAAATTCCTCAACAGGAGCACGTCGGTCCCGATCTGCACGAAAAGGTGAATTGGTCAGTAAGGAGTTAGCTGGAATTATAAAGGAGAAGGATCCGAGCTCGGACTTACCATGAAGAGCTGCGGGAGGATCCCGAGCAGAGCATCGGCATAGTCCTGGCCGCCCCAAAGTCGGCGGTCCCGGGAAGTGCAGGCAAACTCCATCACCCTCTCCGCGAGCCCCTGGTCGCGGATCACAGAACACCGGCTGGTGATTGTCGACGGTGGAGCGGACAGATCGACGGCAGGAGCAACCACCCCCCTGGGCGGGACTACCACCGGCGGGGCAGCTAGAGTCGCGGGTGGCGCCGTCCGAGCTGCAATGGAGGTGGGCACTGCCCGAGAGGGAACCGGGCCTCCCTCTTCTGCAGCCCCTTTAAGGCGGATGACAGGGTCGTCGGTGGCTCGGGCCCGAAGTGGCCTGGGCACGGGAGCTGCAACTGCTGGACCGGGAGCGGGCATTGGCACGACCTCCCGGCTTGCCTCGGTGCGAGCCCTCTTCGCCGCGGGCTCGTCTCCCTCGGCGGCGTCCCTCTAAGCCGCGCCCTCAAGAAGATTTTCCAGGGAGAGCTTCATACCTGCATTGGAAAGGAGGTCGGTCAGCCCAGTTAAAGGAAGAAGGGGAAAAGGGGGGAAGTGCAGAATAGGAGAAAAAGCGGAGCCTCACCCGGCTCTCGGATGGGACTGATCCCCATCTTGAATAAGTTATGCTCTGAGAACAGAACCTCGGTCGAAGGGACCACATCGCTCAATAGCAGGGAGTAAGCCTCCTGGTCAGCCTGCTCGACTTGGGAGTTCCGGTTCGGGGACCGATCCGGTTCGCTCCAGGCCCAGTCGACGTCCTTGACCGAGGCGAAAAAGAACCAGTTCTTCCAACCCTTGATAGAGGAAGGGAGGTCGAACTGGAGACACCTAGGCCGGGGTGAAATGTACCACCAGCCATCATTGGTGGAGTACCGCTTCAAGGTAAAAAGAGCCCTAAAGAGGGAGAAATGGGCAACAAACTCGTGGAAGTGGCAGAAAACGATGAAGGAGAAGATGACCCGGATGGCGTTGGGAGCCAACTGGGTCGGGACAAGGCGGAAATGACTGAGGAAGGAAAGAAAGAAGGGGTGCAGAGGAAATCGAAGACCCCCAAGGAGGAAGTCCTCGTAGAAAGCTATACGGCCGGGGCCACTCAAGGTGACGCGATCCCCAAGCCGCGGAAGAGAGAGATGGATCGACCCCAGGATGCCATAGACTTCCCAGAGCAAGGAAAGGTCACCTTCGGTCATCATTGAAATGTGACCGGAGGGACCGACAGAAGGAAGGACCGGAGGAGGAAGAGAAGATATAGGACGGGCAAAGAATATGGGGGGAGACCTAAGATCCCTAGGGATGCCTATGGTGATACCCCCAGGCTGGAGTCGCCTGTGGATCTCCTCCGGGATCACCTCCGCTTCCGAGGAGGAAGACGATGGAGTCCTCGGCCGGGACGGACCGGCCTCATCTGGGTTAGACGAAACATGGCGGCGGCGTGCCATGGAGAAGAAGGTGGTGAGGAAAAGTCGCTAAAGAAAAGGGACGGAGCAAGAAAGGAAACGGAAGCACTCACCGAAATGCACTGTGCAAAAGAGGCGGCAACCCGAGGGAGTGGGAGATAGCCTGCTGCAAACTGCCGATGGAGCATGAGAAAGGGAAAGGGCCTCATTCCGGAAAGTCCCATCCTTTTCAAATTCGATCGGCAGCGACCGTACCCGTCATTCCATTCCGGACCATTGGATGGATGCCGCATGGATGCACACCCGACACCGACGCCTTGGTTGCAGGGAAACGGTCTCTGTTTCGAAGCGACGCATTAATTACGGCCGGAGAGACGACACGTGGCGGCCTCTTATAGGGTTTTGGGTGCAACGACAAATGGCGACGAGGATCGTGGCAATCATGGCACGAGATCTTCGCCTCCCCCACGTCATCTCCGCATTAAATCCCCACGTTCCGAGCCATGACGCCTCAACGGAACGGGAGGATGGGGGAAACTGTTACGGCCATTACGATGACATGGCATATCTCGGATTTTGCTGGACGTGATTCGATCCACGTGGAGTTTTTTCGGCAAAGTCAGATGTGGCTCCGCCTCGGTCGAAGTCAAGGTCGGTCCAGGCCTTCTTGCCGCTCCGCCACATGTCCACCCAGGAGGGGTCCACCTCGGTCGAAGCCGGCGGCCCCCCTGCTACCTCACCAAGTGGAACCCTAAGACGGTCCCACCTCGGTCGAGGTCGAGCCAGGCCCCCTCGCTCCTTCGCCAGGTAGCGCCTGGAGACGGGACCACTTCGCCCGAAGTCGAGCGCCCCTCTGCCGCTCCGCCAGGTGTCCACCCAGGAGGGGTCCACCTCGGTCGAAGCCAGCGGCCCCCCTGCTCCCTCGCCAGGTGGCACCCTGAGATGATCCCACCTCGGCCGAGGTCGAACCGGGCCCCCTCGCTCCTTCGCCAGGTGGCGCCCGGAGACGGGACCACCTCGACCGAAGTCGAGTGCCCCTCTGCCGCTCCGCCAGGTGTCCACCCAGGAGGGGTCCACCTCGGCCGAAGCCGGCGGCCCCCCTGATCCCTCGCCAGGTGGCACCTTGAGACGGTCCCACCTCGACCGAGGTCGAGCCGGGCCCCCTCGCTCCTTCGCCAGGTGGCGCCCGGAGATGGGACCACTTCGACCGAAGTCGAGCGCACCTCTGTCACTTCGCCAGGTATCCACCAAGGAGGGGTCCACCTCGACCGAAGCCGGTGGCCCCCCTTGCTCCCTCACCAGGTGGCACCCTAAGACGGCCCCACCTCAGTCGAGGTCAAGCCGGGCCCCCTCGCTCCTTCACCAGGTGGCGCCCGGAGACGGGACCACCTCGGCCGAAGTCGAGCGCCCCTCTGCCGCTCCGCCAGGTGTCCACCCAGGAAAGGTCCAACTCGGTTGAAGCCGGCGGCCCCCCTGCTCCCTCGTAAGGTGGCCCCCTGAGATGGTCCCACCTCGGCCGAGGTCAAGCCCGGCCTCCTCGCTCCTTCGCCAGGTGGTGCCCGGAGACGGGACCACCTCAGCCGAAGTCGAGCACCCCTCTGCAACTCCGCCAGGTGTCCACCCAGGAGGGGTCCACCTCTGTCGAAGCCGGTGGCCCCGCTGCTCCCTCGCCAGGTGGCACCCTGAGACGGTCCCACATCAGTTGAGGTCGAGCCGGGCCCCCTCGCTCCTTCACCAGGTGGCGCACGGAGATGGGACAACTTCGACTGAAGTCGAGCACCCCTCTACCGCTCCGCCAGGTGTCCACCCAGGATGGGTCCACCTCGGTCGAAGCTGGCGGCCCCTCCTGCTCCCTCGCCAGGTGGCGCCTTGAGACGGCCCCTGCTCGACCGAGGTCGAGCCGGGCCCCCTAGCTCCTTCGCCAGGTGGCACCCGAAGACGGGACCACTTCGGCCGAAGTCGAGCGACCCTCTGCCACTCCGCCAGGTGTCCACCCAGGAGGGGTCCACCTCGACCGAAGTCGGCGGCCCCCCTGCTCCCTTGCTAGGTGGTGCACTGAGACGGCCCCACCTCGGCCGAGGTCAAGCCGGGCCCCCTTGCTCCTTTGCCAGGTGGTGCCCGGAGACGGGACCACCTCGGCCGATGTCGAGTGCCCCTCTACCGCTCCGCCAGGTGTCCGCCTAGGAGGGTTCCACCTCGGCCGAAGTCGGCAGCCCCCCTGCTCCCTCACCAGGTGGCACCCTGAGACGGCCCCACCTCGGTCGAGGTCGAGCCGGGCCCCCTTGCTCCTTCGCCAGGTGGCACCCGGAGACGGGACCACCTTGGTCGAAGTCGAGCACCCCTCTGCCGCTCCGCCAGGTGTCCACCCAGGAGGGGTCCACCTCGGTCGAAGCCGGCGACCCCCTGCTCCCTCGCCAGGTGGCCCCCTGAGACGGCCCCAATTCGGCCGAGGTCGAGCCAGGCCCTCTCGCTCCTTCGCCAGGTGGCGCCCGGAGATGGGACCACCTCGGTTGTGGTCGAGTCGGGCCCACTCGCTCCTTCGCCAGGTGGCGCCCGAAGACGGGACCACCTCGGCCGAAGCCGAGTGCCCTTCTGCCGCTCCGCCAGGTATCCACCAAGGTGTTGGGAATTGTGTCCCAAAGCCAATCGCCTGGGTTGTAGGCGGTTGTGCTGAGTATTGTATTCATTTTATGAATTAATGAAATTATTATTTTTGGCAGCTCATCACATATTGTATTTCCCTAAAAATGAGCTCTTTCCATGTGATGAAGTCCTTAGGGCTACACTATTTTCGATACAGAGAGGATGTATCGACTGGTCCTTAAACCTTGTTCACAGCCAAAGGATATATTGTACTGGATGGCAATATATCAAGTATAGGTTGTTTCAGTTCACATCGTTTGGTTGTCCTCTTGACCAAATGAGTGTGGTGACACTGATGTGATCTGCAAGTGGGATATATAATATCTCATTGAACGTGACTCCGTGAAACCCCTTTCTGCCAAAGGGATACTCATGATAGGATATGGGTATATGTCTCCCTCTGACCTGAGGTCATCACGGTAGCTTGCAAGCAACTCCCTGTGCTTTGGTGCCAGACTACCCGAATTTTTAATCCGGTGATGGAAAGTTTCTGGATACAGTCAAGTACTTGTGGAGCAGTGATGGACCAAGATGGAATTGACCTGTATGAACAGTTTAGATTGAATGTCTTGCAGTATCTCAATTTAGGAAATCCTCGCCGGG
Organism: Areca catechu; assembly: GCA_021397845.1. Classification (NCBI taxonomy): domain Eukaryota; kingdom Viridiplantae; phylum Streptophyta; class Magnoliopsida; order Arecales; family Arecaceae; genus Areca; species Areca catechu. The sequence continues at coordinate 62,619,705 of CM038042.1, forward strand.
GTAGCCCTAGTGAAGAGTCACTAGGCTTGCAAGATTGAGACACGTTGTCGACTGACTCAGTCTGGGTTGGTAGCCCAATATTAGTCGTCCTGAGCATTAGAGGTCAAAGGGATGAATTATACAGTAACCTTATGCCAGAGGTTCGATAGTATGCTCCCGCATCTTCGACCTATCCGGATGCCGGGACCCATTGCTAGATGGTTTCCTGTGCTGGTACTGAAATTGTTCCAGTACTACCATTTAGGTTCGAACCTATGAGGTCACACGCCACAGAGGATAACTCTCTGATCCGGATACCGATTACGATTGGGAATCGTCTCGGTTTTATGGTCACGGTATTTTTTGAGCACTCTTTTCCCGGTCTTGCCCTTGTTTGCGTCAACCGAAAATTGTTCCGGGCTGACCTGGTATGTGCCAGGATTTTTCTGAATCAGTTTTGAACTGATTTGGAGCTAAATTCGGCCTCCAATTGGTTGTGAACCAATTGAACCAAATTCATTTGGGCTTGGACCAGTTTAATTAATTTGAACCGAAAATTTTGGGTTTAATTGATTTGAACCCAAAATTCCTTGAACCAGTTTCCTCTTTATTTCTCCCGACCGTTTACACGGTCTTTTTCACGCTGGATGAATTCCTGGCATTTGGAAGGCCTTTCGGCGTCCACTTGGCTGCCTGTTTTCACCGGATGGGCATCTCTTCCTCCTCCCTAACGGCCTTTTTTAATACCTTCTTATGGTTGTTTATTGGTTGAATGGCAACCGACGCTTATTGGTCTCCCAGCCTCTTCGTTTCCCAACTCTTTCATCCTCCCTGTGGCCTATTAAACCTCTTCCAGTACCCCTATTTCGCTGCTCTATTTTTTTTCCACCGTGTGAGAGGTCTTCTTCCTTGAGTGGGTGTTCTTCTTTAGAGAGCTTTCATGTTCACCTTTGAATCAGTTTTTGGACTGAAGTTTTGTGATAAATTGGGAGAGATTGTATTCCTAATCCCCTGTTGATTTTGGTGCTCAAATTGGTGGAAGACAAAATCTGTTTTGGAGAAAACTGCAGCAGAACTTGGCGTTCTGCTTTTCTTCTTCCTCCCCCACCGTCTCATGGTCTTCAAGCGGCTAGCACCGCTCATGGAGAAGGATCGGAGAACCCCGGGCCTATCTCCCCTCTAGAGGGAGTATCTCTTTACTCCTAGGAGCAAGAGAGTCGAACCAAATTTGCTGTTGCTGCTCCAAATTCAAAGAACCAACTTGCTGTTTTTCCTACATTAGAAATTTTTTTTTTAGCAAGCTTTGGTTGATTTGGTAGATCCTTTTTGGTGATTTTCCTTTGCAAATTTTGGTTGAAGATCAAAGAACATCTTCCCCTTTGCTGCTGTTCCGATTTGGGAGGAAAAGGAGGTCCTATTGCCACCTTTTGGTTACTGTTTTGAAGGAGAAATACAGGGTCTTCAATGTGCTGGAGGTTGAAGACAACGGGAATAAAGTTATTCCCGCTATTCCTGCATTACCAGCTCTATTCCAGACTTATTCCAGGAGGGAATAAGGTATTGTTTTTATTTTTTTTCTTCATGCATATGCAGATCTGGATTTGTAAAATATTTTATAAATATTCCAAACCCATTATATGACGTGTCTTTATCTGTACATGCTTCCGGATCGTGTTAGATCCTGTGCGGAGTAGGTTTTTTCATTTTGTATTTTAAAATTATTTAAAATACTTACCTGTTCCATGCGCTCTTGCATGCTTAGTGTAGGCTCCTGCAACTGTGCTTCTTTATCTTTCAGTGGTATCAGAGCCAGGTTACAGTAGTAACATTTTCCTGATGCATGTATTAGATTAAAATAGTTTAATCTATTATTGTATTCTGATAGTACTTTTAGGAACCTAGTTGAGACCTTCACCATGATCGTGTGTTTTTGATATGATGCGGTTCGTTTGTGTTGGCCTCTTCAGAAGGATCCTTTAAGAAAATCTTCGAATTAAAAATTATTTTAGTTCAGATACTATTGTGACATGTCTGTTGTTTTTTGGGCTATGAAATGTTTATAAAATATATATCTAGATTTGATGCATGTATTGTTATGTAAAAAATGTTTTACATTGACACTTAATTAAAAATATTTTGATTAAATGTATGGCTTATTAAAATAAATAATTAGGTTTATGAAATCTAATTTGACATGAATAAGCCATTCTGGGTTAATTGGGTTAGTTATCTAATTGGGTCCTTAACTGGGTTAGACCTAGGTTTAGTTGAACCGAATAAAGAAAATTAATCAAAAGTTGATTAAGGTCCTTCTTTAAAACTATCTAATAATTAGAATGGTTGATCCATTCATCTAAAATGGATCCAATTAGTGGCTCTGTGGACGCCCGAGTCTTTAGGCAAATCTAATCAGGTCTGGTAAACCGACTGGTGTCGAGGTAGGTTTGGCATCTGTGATCATGGTTGTATGAGGCTACCTCTTTCTTGGCCAACTTGGTTGGTGTCTAGGAAAGATGGTTAATGGCGGATACTCACCCATGATCTCACCTACCTGGCTAGTCGAGTCAACCAGAACTGATTTGAAAAGCTCAATGACTCAAGTTAACCCATGTCACCCAGGTTGATCGGATCTTTAGGTGCCCATGGATCATTTGTTGATTTATTTCAACCCTCCTAAAATCTGATTGATTCAGTGGGAGGATGATCCATGTCCTTGTCCCTTTTCTTCTGTCACAACTAAAAATCCTCTAAAATTATTAGGTCCTTAAAAGACTAAGTCAAAGAGTTGACAGTGTCTTAGCCTCCCATTAAATTGGATAGAAATGTGCCCACTAGCTTGGTGTGCACCAGTAGTTCCATAGAATGGGTGTATATCCGGCGACTGGAATTTCTATCTGATCGATGATGGTTCAGTGCAACCTCCTTAACGGGACCAGGTGGGCCGGCCATAGTCAGGCTTGGTCTTTAGTTAGCTGGAAGCATTTGATTTGTCATTTTAACGGTTGGACCTAACCAGAGACCCGCAATAGGAGGCCCCTAGGCCGATTGGGGTGTTCTCTGGGGCAAAATAAAATACTGAAAATTGTTTAGGAAAATAATTGGTTTACAAACCTACCTTTAGGCTCGTATGGGTGAGCTGACCATAGTCGGGCTCATGCGAGGCCTATTGGATTTCAGTACCCACTTGAAAAAATGTTGTTTTCACGGATTGGAGTTAGAGGCTACCAATCTGAAAAATTAGTGGGAGAAACCTTTAGACTAAAGACCAAGTCTTTTGGTTAAGTTATTAATTCATAAACTAATTTGGTCTTGTTTTCTTTTCAGATGTCTTCAAACTTATCACTCCGGTCACTTCTCGATAACGAGAAGTTGAAGGGTCATAACTTCGATACTTGGTATCGAAGGTTAAGAATTGTTCTGGAGCATGAACGGATCCTCTATGTGATAACGGATCCGGCGCCTGAAATCCCTCCTGCAAATGCACGGAGTGCGGTCAGAGACACTTACTTGAAGTGGGTTTCTGATCGGACTACTGATGCAGAACAGAAGCTCTGATACCAAAAATGATGCAGGACGGAAGCGTGGAATGCGGAAGCAAATTAAAATTAATGTATTTTTTTTATTTATTTATTTTCAGAAGTCGGCTTTGACTTAAAGGAAAGATAAACTAATGTTGAAAGAAACTAAGAAATGACAGAAAGCACAATTAAAAGGAGTGGATTATCAGAGTAACTCAGAAGTAGGAACGCTGGGGATTGAGAAACCCCCAGACCTAGGGTTTACTCCTCTTTCAAGAAACAGACGAAGAGAGAAGAGAAGGTTTTATACCTGACTGTGATATCTCTCGTTGCTTCAATTGAAGGACACTCTCGAGCAGACTGTAGGATCCTCGGAGATGGGGTATCTTCACAATGGATCCTCAGATTGTAGTCCTATGGCAAGGTTAGCCTTCTTCTCGAACTCAGGATCTGGAAGAAGAAGAACAAAAAAAAAAGAACCAGAAACTCAAAGAAAGACACTGACTTGAGGACTTAATGAAGATTGTTGGATGTAGAAGTTCCGGAGATCTTGATACTGATCTGACTCTTCGTTGAACTTGCTCTGTAGTTGAAACAGTTGATCTGAAGCTGGATGCTGGTGGCCGGCCTCTATGTGGAAGAGAGGGGCCGTGGGATGTAGATGGAAAATTAGGGTTTGGTGGTGGTGGAGTATAGATGGGTGGACTAAGCTAGGGTTTTGGGGTTGGAGATCTCACACCTCCTCAAGTTTCCTAGGGAACCCGGATTTACTCCCTCACGGAGCTCAATACTTGAATACAAGTGCGGAAGAGAGAAAGACAAAGTTGCTCACAAAGAAATTGATTTCATTCATCATTTTTTCAAGAGTTACATAGAGTTGAATATATAGACATAACAAAGAAATAAAATTTCATACACTTCCCATGTGGGACTAATAGGACTAACCCACACTTTAGGCATCAAATTCTCTTCCCAAGACTCCTTCCATGAGTGGGCAGCCCAAAAACTCCAAGAAAACTTGAAAATCAGCTCCAAATGGCAGGTTATGGGAGTGTCTCCTAGTATCTCTCCATGAATCAAGTATTTTTCCTTCATGGTTTGGCTCTTTTGGACACCTCCTAGTCTTGCTCCACAAGTTTAGGCTTCTTCCTTTCATGGCTTTGGCACTTTAGGAAACTTTTGGGTGCCTCCTTGATTTTCTCCCCAAGACATGCTCTCTTCCCTTTTATAACTTGGGTTTTTATGGAACATTGTGGGGCACCTCCTTGATCCTCTCTTCAAGAAAAATTCTTGCCATCCTGGCTTGGGTTTATCTGGAAAGAAGTTGGCTCCTCCTTGGATTGAGGTATCTTGATGGATTTCTCCCCCAAGTGGCGTATGAAAGAAGGGACCTGCTTTCTTGTGGTGTGGGGACCAAGGCACACTAGATGGAGATGTGGCACCTCCTGGACTCTGGCATGTGGCTGGGAGTGTGGTGCCCACTTGCTTGGTCCTGGGAGAAAATGTGGCACCTTGGAGAACACCTAGACCACTACTAGGACTTGTATTGAGTCAATATGACTCAACAAAATTTAAATTGCAAGGAAATACAGACTCAAACTAAAATTGAGTTAACCAAGTTAACCCTTATTACAAAACCAGAAAACCCTAATTCTTCGGGCAATGTCAATCAGAGATCCAGATGGAGCCCTGAAGTCTTCTTCTGAGTCTGGTGCCCGCACCAATTCTCCCGGGGTGGGAGGAACTCGACCCTGTCGAGTATGGATCAAGCTGGCTCTGGTATCTCTCCAAGAGGTCTGGGTCCAATTCTTGTAATTCTTCTCGGGAGATCCAAGAGTTATCAGAATCTGGCCTTCCTTGCCAGCAGACCAGGTATCTTTGGTATCCTCGATTACGAGTAGAGATAACCTGATCCTCCAGGATCTTTTCAATCTGCTCTTTCCTCACAGGCCAGTTTGTTGGTGGACACACCGGGTTGGGTTCACTCTCAAGAGTAGGATTAGGCTCAAAAAGGCTCACTGGGAATCACAGCTGGCTCTCTATACTCTACTAGGTCTGTAATGTTGAAAGTGGAGCTAATGCCTAGTTCTGAAGGCAACTCGAGCACATAGGCATTGGACCCTACTCTCTTCACCACTCTAAATGGTCCAGCTCCTCTAGCATGTAACTTTCTAACAGTTCCAAGAGGAAACCGTTCAGGCCTTAACCTAATCATTACATAGTCTCCCTCAACAAAAGTTTTGACTCGCCTTTGAGAATCAGCCAACTTCTTATAAGTTTCATTACTTAAATTTATTTTGGCATGAATTTCTTTATGCAAGTCCTTTACATGCTATGCAAGTGCATCAAGAGACTTGTGTGTGTGGACAAATAGTGAAATCAGATCAAGTGGTGTGTGAGGCTTGTATCCATGAACAATTTCAAAGGGACTCTAGCCTATAGACCTATTGATCGAAACATTATATGCAAATTTAGTCCTGGACAAAATACAAATCCCAATTCCTGGTGCTCTCAATCAAACCAAAATCAGAGCCAAAGCCTAGTAAAGGATCAAGAAAAACTAAACTAGACTGACGACGCATTCCTAAAGAATGGACTTTATTCCAAAGGAACCCTAGGTCTAAACCTAACAAACTAAGGCTCTTTAGGTTTGACCTTGGGTCGGAGGAGGGCATGCAGAGCATGAAAACTTATTATGGATGCCTAGTAGGTGCCATAAGGTCTTCCAGAAGTAGGTGGCAAACCTAATAGGTTCTAAGGAGTCTTGCAACCTAGAGATCTCAGTAAAGTGTAATCCCATAGCTCTAGAAACATGAGAAGATTCAGGGAAGGGTAGGAAATAAGAATCAGAGTTTTGAGGTGGCTTATCAGAAACAAGAAACAAACCTTGGTTATTCAGGATGACCTTAAAATGAGGACATTGTTCTATAGGTGCACTCATCCAAACCTCATGATTTGCTCTAGGAGGGTCTACAAGTGCAAGTTCTAGGGTAGGCTGGGTGCTCCTCCGATCCTGAATTCTCTTCCCTCCTCCTATCTTGATTTTCTCGATCATTACAGAATGAATAAGCCTGCAGTAAACTACCATGGTCTTTTGGGGTTGCTGCAGACTTTCGAGAAAGTCCACCAACTGAATAAGAGGATGGTGAATTTAGTGGGAGGAAGTAGAGGTCGTTGTCCCTTTAAGAAAGGGAAGAAGAAAATAAATAAGAAGGGAAAGAAGGTGCAAAACGCTCCTGGCCCTAGTCAGACCAGGAAGTATAAGGCTGATCAATCTTCTGCAGAATGTTTCTACTACAAGAAGAAGGGACACTGGAAGAGGAACTGTCCTCTTTACATTGCGTCCCTTGATTCGAACAGGCCGAGGAAGCAGAAGTCTGCTGAACAAGGTATTTATATGATAAAACTTTGAAATTACTCAATTATTGATACTGCTAACTGGGTATTGGATACTGGTAGTCCAATTCATGTTTGTAATTCGTTACAGAGACTTCAAGTTAGCAAAAGATTTGAAGATGGAGAATAATTTCTGAGCGTCGGGAATGGAAATCATGTTCCAGTACTGGCGGTCAGAGTCCTGCGTCTTGTCTTTGAGTCTTGTACTGTCGAACTAGTCGACTGTCACTATTGTCCTAGTTTCATTATGAGCATAATCTCTGTAGGCCTTTTGGCCAATTGTGATTTTGAACTATCAATAAAAGGAGATTTTTGAATGTTATTTTGAATAACTCTATTATAATGAAAGCTAGATTAAATAATGGCATATATGTACTATCAAGGCCTGTTAGTGTAATGTACACTTCTAGAAAATGTCCAAGATTAAATAATGTCAACGATTTGTATCTTTGGCACTGTAGGCTAGGTCATATTAATCAAAATAGGATAAACAAGATGCGAGGAAATGGACTCCTCGGGGTCAGTGATTCTGAATCACTGCCCACTTGTGAATCCTATTTACTTGGTAAAATGACCAAGTTACCTTTTACTGGAAAAGGTGAACGAGCTACAGAACTTCTAAGTCTAATACATACTGATGTATGTGGACCGATGATAGTTAGTGCCAAAGGAGGATACAAATATTTCATTACTTTTACAAACGACATTTCAAGATTTGGTTATGTCTTTTTAATAAGACATAAGTCTGAGTCGTTTGAAATGTTCAAATGATATCGTAATGAAGTAGAAAAGCAAACTGGAAAAAGTATTAAAACCCTTCAATCTGATCGAGGTGGCGAATACTTATCTGATGCATTTTTGACATATCTTGAGGAGAATGGAATTCTCTCTCAGTGGACTCCTCCAGGAACACCGTAGTTGAATGGTGTGTCCGAAAAGAGGAATCGAACCTTGTTGGACATGGTTCGATCTTTGATGGGCTTTGCAACTCTGTTGCTATCCTTTTGGGGATATGCACTTCTGACAGCCTGTTACTTATTAAATAATGTTCCAAGTAAGTCTATTTTCTCCAGTCCGTATGAGATGTGGAATGGACGTAAACCCTCAATCTCAAACCTTCGGGTCTGGGGTTGTCCGGCTTACGTAAAGCGTTTAGACTCAGACAAACTTGGTCCTAGGTCTGATCGGTGTTTATTCATTGGTTATCCTAAGGAAACCAAAGGATATTTCTTCTACTTGGAGAATGAACAAAAGGTGTTCGTTGCTCTTAGAGCTATCTTTTTGGAAAAGGAGTTCCTTGGAGAAGGAACTATAGCCTCTAAGATTGAACTTGATGAAGTTCAGCCAATAGAAGAACCTACACACTCTAAGGACATCACAGAACCGGCTGTGATTGAATCACACTCAGAACCCATTAGGAGATCCGGTAGAATACCGCATCAGCCAGACAGATACTATGGTTTCTTGGTCCGGGATGGTGATCCCATTGAGCTTGATGAGAACAATGAGGATCAAATCACCTATATGGATGCTCTTCAGAGATCTGACTCTGAGGCATGGCTTGGAGCCATGCGATCCGAAATGGAGTCCATGGAAATCAACAATGTTTGGACATTGGTTGATCCGCTTGAAGGAATAAAACCCATCGGGTGTAAATGGATCTTCAAGAAGAAAAGGGGCATAGATGGGAAGGTAGAGACCTATAAAGCCCATCTGGTTGCCAAGGGGTATCGTCAGCGATATGGTGTCGATTATGACGAGACTTTCTCCCCTGTGGCAATGCTCAAGTCCATTCGGATCATGCTTGCTTTGGTAGCATATATTGATTACGAGATCTGGCAGATGGATATCCGAACCGCTTTCTTAAATGGGAAGCTGGAAGAGGAGGTGTATATGATACAACCTGAAGGGTTCACATCCATAGATGAATCAAAAGTATGCAAGTTACAGAGGTCCATCTATGGACTCAAGCAAGCGTCTTAAAGTTGGAACTTACAATTTGATAGGTGTATCAAATCGAATGGCTTCATTTGGAATGGAGAAGAACTGTGCATCTATAAATGGGTTAATGGTTTTGTGATTGTATTCCTAGTACTGTATGTTGACGACATTCTCTTAATCAGGAATGATGTCGCAGCATTACAAGGAATAAAGGTGTGGTTATCATCTCAGTTCTCTATGAAGGACTTGGGTGAAGCTTCTTACATACTAGGTATGAAGATCTATAGAGATAGATCTAAGAAGCTTTTGGGACTGTTCCAGTCTACGTACATTGACATCGTGCTGAAATGGTTCAGCATGGAAAATTCCAAGAAAGGCTATCTCCAGATAGGTTCTGGAATTACTCTTTCCAAGAAGGATTGTGCGACAACTCCTGAGGAAAGAGAGCGCAAGAGTAGAGTACCTTATGCTTTTGCAGTAGGCTCTATTATGTATGCTATGACTTGTACTAGACCAGACGTGGCATACTCACTAGGAGTAGTGAGCAGATACCAGTCTGACCCAGGTGTGGTGCATTGGAAGGTGGTTAAGTCCATCCTTAAGTATTTAAGAAATACTAATGATCAATGGCTGATTTATGGAGAACCTGACTTGAAACTTGTGGGGTACTCTGACTCCAGTTTCCAGTCAAATAGATATGATAGCAAGAGTGTGTCAGGGTTTGTATTTACCCTGAACAGAGGAGTGATCTGCTGGAAAAGTTCCAAGCAGGCAACTGTTGCAGACTCGATATGCGAAGCAGAATATATTACAGCATCAGATGCAGCAAAGGAAGCTGTGTGGTTGCAGAAGTTCCTTGGAGAGCTAGGGGTGGCACATTCCCTAGATGGTCCTGTTCCGGTGTACTGTGACAGCACTGGAGCCATTGCTCAAGCTAAGGAGCCTAAAGCTCCTCACCGCACCAAGCACATTTTGCAGCGCTACTACCTCGTATAAGAGATCGTAGAATGAGGTGACATCAATCTTCTGAAGATCGATGGAAAAGAAAATCTGGCCGACCCCTTCACTAAAGCCCTCGGAACAAAAGAGTTCGACTATTGTAAATGGGAAATGAGTATTAGATACTCTTCTGATTGGCTTTAGTACAAGTGGTAGTTGTTGGGAATTGTGTCCCAAAGCCAATCGCCTGGGTTATAGGCGGTTGAGCTAAGTATTGTACTCTTTCTTTGAATTAATAAAATATTATTTTTGGTAGCTCATCACATATTATTTCCCTGAAATGAACTCTTTCCATGTGATGAAGTCCTTAGGATTACACTGACTTCGATACAGAGAGGATGTATCGAGTGGTCCTTAAACCCTGTTCACAATCAAAGGATATATTATACTGGACGGCAATATGTCAAGTATAGGTTGTTGTAGTTCACATCGTTTGATTGTCCTCTTGACCAAATGAGTGTGGTGACACTGATGTGATCTGCAAGTGGGATATGTGATATCTCATTGAACGTGACTCCGTGCAGCCCCTTTCTGCCAAAGGGAAACTCACGATTGGATATGGGTATATGTGTCCCTCTGACCTGAGGTCATCACGGTAGCTTGCAAGAAACTCCCTGTGCTTTGGTGCCGGACTACTCAGATTTTTAATCTGGTGATGGAAGGTTTCTGGGTACAGGCAAGTACTTGTGGAGCAGTGATGGACCAAGATGGAATTGACATGTCCAAACAGTTTGGATTGAATGTCTCGCAGTATCTCAATTTAGCAAATCCTTGGCCGGGGTAGCCCTAGTGAAGAGTCACTGGGCTTGCGAGGTTGAGACACAGTGGACTGACTCTGTCTGGGTTGGCAGCCCAATCTCAGTCGTCCTGAGCATTAGAGGTCAATGGGATGAATTATACGGTAACCATATGCCAGAGGTTCGATTGTTTGCTCCTGCATCTTCGACCTATCCGGATGCCGGGACCCATTGCTAGATGGTTTCCTATGCTGGTACTAGAATTTTTCCAGTGCTACCATTTAGGTTCGAACCTATGAGGTCACACGCCACAGAGGATAACTCTCTAATCCGGATACCGATTATGATTGGGAATCATCTCGATTTTATGGTCACAGTATTTTTTTAGCACTCTTTTCTCATTTTGCCCTTGTCTGTGTCAACCGAAAATTGTTCCGGGCTGACCAGGACTGCGCCAGGTTTTTTCTGAATTAGTTTTGAACTGATTCGGAGTTCGTTTCGGCCTCCAATTGGTTGTGAACCAATTGAACCCAATTTAATTGGGCTTGAACCAGGTTCAATTGGATTGAACCATTTGGTTTAAATAGTTTTGAACTGATTTTTATTGGACCGGTGTTTTCCTCTCACTTGGACCGTTTAACACAGTTTTGAGGTTGGAATTCCTTGCATCCATGGAAGCCAAAATGTCCCAAAACGACCGAACGATCTTGCTGGTTGTGGGCGCCTCTTCTTCTCCTCCCACCCGCTGGTTTAATTGCTGGTTAAATGTTAATGGCAGCAGCTGCCTCCTGGCCTCCCAGCCTCTCTGACTCCCTCTTCCCTGCTGTTTATATTAGCACCTGCTAGCCCCTGTTTCAATTATGTACAAACCGTGCAACTGCAGCGCCCCTGTTTTCAAATAGAGTTTTCAGCCAAGAGAGATTACACCGTGTGAAGAAGAAATAGCAAGTGTGTTCTTCCCTATGAGAGGTTTTGAGAGCTGGGTCCTATCTTCCTTTGGGTGCTGGGTTTTGGAGGGTGAGAGGGAGAATTTCAAGGTCCTTTTCTTGTCCCATTGAGAGCTCAAATCCCTGGACTGCAGCAAAGCTTACTTGCTGCCGTTCACTGTGGCCGTGTTCACTTCTAGCGGCTAGCACCGCGTGTGGAGTGGGATCCGAGAGCCCCGGGTGTGTCTCCCCTCTAGAGGGAGTATCCTTCTACTCCTAGGAGCAAGCCACGCGAGCCTGGATCGCTCCAGCTGCTCCAAATCGAAGGCCAAAGTCTGCTGCCCAGTTCTGCTGCAGAAATTCTGGCAGCAGAATTTGGTGATTTTTTATAAATTTTTGGCTGACATTTTCTTGTAGTTTTCAATTGGAGATTGAAGAGCACTTGTCCAAGTTGCTTCTGCCCAATTTTGGGAGCAAACAGAGGTCCGAAAGTCATCGTTCCGACGACGTTTTTCAAGCCAAAAATAGAGCTTCTTTCAGCCCAACGAGGAAGAAGACTAGAATAAGTTTATCCCACTTATTCCAGCTTATTCTAGCTTTATCCCAAATTTATTCCATCCAAAATAAGGTATGAAAAAATTAATTTTTTATCATGCATGATTTGAATTTTTAATTCAAATATTTTATAAATATTTTATATCATTTTACATGCCTGTTTGCAACTAGAATTAGATTAGTTTCTGGGCGGAGCAGATTTTCGCTGCACGGATTTTAAAAATGTTTTTAAAATCCAATCTGCTCCCGCAGTTGTTTGCATGCCTAGTATAGGATCATGTCAAACCACTAGCACCTGTTTTCTTTCAGGGACGTACTGCTATAGAATGATTCCCTTCGGACTAAAGAATGCCGGGGCCACATACCAATGCTTGGTCAACAGGGTCTTTAAAGACCAAATTGGAAGAAACATGCAGGTATACGTAGACGACATGCTGGTCATGAGCAAGCCAGACTTCGACCATGTTGCAGACCTCATCGAAGCATTTCATAACCTCCGAAAGCACTAGATCAAGCTCAACCGGTGAAGTGCGCCTTTAGGGTAGCGGCCAGGAGGTTCCTCGGCTTTATGGTCACTCAGAGAGGCATCGAAGCTAATCCAGAGAAGGTCCAGGCGATCGTCGACATGGAGCACCCTACATCTAAGAAGCAGGTCCAGTGCCTGACGGGGCGGATTGCAGCCTTGAGCCGGTTCATTTCGAGATCAGCTGATCACTATCTCCCCTTCTTCAAGGCACTACACAAGATGCACGACTTCACCTGGACGGAGGAGTGTATGATGGCCTTCGAGGAGCTGAAGAAATTCCTGGTTTCTCCCCCTCTACTCTCCCGACCAGAAGGAGGGGAAGAACTCCTGCTCTATCTGGCGGTCACCCCTGGAGATGTCAACTTGGTCCTCGTCTGCACAGATGCAGATGAGTCCCAAAAGCCGATGTACTACACCAGCAAGATCCTCCATGATGTGGAGATCAGGTACTCGCTCCGAGAAACTCATTTTTTCTCTAATAATGTCTGCTAAGCATCTCAGGCCCTATTTCCCAGTGCACCCTATTGCGGTTGTGACTGATCAGCCACTGAGGACCATACTGAGTCGCCTCGAGACTTCCGAGAGGCTGGCCAAGTGGGCGCTGACACTGAGCGAGTTCAATATTACTTATCGACTGAGGTCATCGCAAAAGACCCAAGTCCTGGCCGACTTCGTGGTCGAATACACAGGGCCCGCCGAGGAGATGGAATAGACGACACCGGAAGGCCAAATCGAGCCCGGACCATGGGAGGACCCCTGGATCCTCCACGTGGATGGTGCCTCCAATTCTAGCAGGAGTGGAGAGGGCCTTATCCTCGCCAATTCTGACGGAGTTGTGGCAAAGTACGCCCTCCGATTCAAGTTTACTACAACGAACAACCAGGCGGAATATGAGGTGCTCCTCGTGGGCCTAAGAGTATCCCGCGAGCTGGGCGTGCATAGCCTGAAAGTCTTTATCGATTCCCAGTTGGTTGCCAGGCAAGTCTCAGGAGAATATGAGGCTAGAGATCCCCAAATGATAAGGTACCTGGAGAAGGTCCACACAAATATCGTAGGCTTCCACTGCTTCCATATCTTCCACATCCCTCGTGGAGAGAACGCTCGCGCAGATGCACTGTCGAGGCTCGCGACCCTGCCAGACTCGTCGCTAGGATGCACCTACATCGAGTACCTTGAAAATCCTAGCTATGAGAGCCCAGAGGAGGTGCAGCAAGTAACCTCCGAGCCGAGCTGGATGGACAAATACGTCAAGTTTATCATGGATGGCACCTTACTGGAGAACCGCAGGGAGGCCGGCCTCATGAAGAAGAAGGCCTCTTGGTTCATCCTAATGGAAGGCCAGCTCTACCTCCGATCTCACTCATACCCACTCCTGAAGTGTCTCAAACCTATAGAGGTGGCCTTCGTGCTCTAGGAAATACACGAAGGCCTTTGTGGGAACCACATGAGAGGAAGGACTATAGCATACAAAGCCCTTCGTCAAGGCTACTTCTGGGAGACTATGAGAGAGGACGCAGCCACCTTCGTCAGGAAGTGTAACAAATGCCAACGCCATTCCCACATACAGCGCTAGCCGGCGATGCCGATTTCTTGGCTTCGTCTCCCTGGCCTTTTGTCCAATGGGGGATGGACATCCTGGGGCCATTCCCCACCGCGCTGAGATAGCGGAAGTTCCTGCTGGTGGTGATCGACTACTTCATCAAGTGGGTCGAAGCCGAGCCGCAAGCTTGAATCACCGAGGCCAACATTTGCCAGTTCTTCTGGAAATTAGTCATCTGCCATTTCGGGCTCTCCAACTGCATCATCATCGATAATGGATGGCAGTTTGATAACCAGGAATTCGAAGGGTTCTATGCCGAGCATGGCATCCTGCATCGATTCACCTCAGTGGTACACCCCCAAACAAATGGGGAGGCGGAAGTGACCAATCGGACCATCCTTCAGGGGTTCCGAACCAGGCTAGACCAGGCAAAAGGTAGATGGGCAGAAGAGCTTCCAAGTGTCCTATGGGCCTACCATACAACACCCAAAATGGCGACGGGTGAAACACCTTTCAACCTCGTCTTCGATGCCGAAGCGATCATCCTGGTCGAGCTCGGCATACCCACATTGTGGGTGCAGCAGTACGACGAGACACAGAACTCGGCGCATCTTCTACTCAATTTAGACCTTTTGGAAGAGACGAGGGACAAAGCCCGACTCTGGATGGTGGCATATCGGCAGCGAGTGGCCTGGTACTACAACGCGCATATGAGGCCAAAGAACTTCCGACTTGGCGACCTGGTGCTACACCGAGCCAAGGCATCTTAACCCCGAGAATGCAGTAAACTCTCACCAAATTGGGAGGGTCCCTATAAGGTGATCGAGGCACTCCCGCACGGTGCCTACTACCTCCAGGACTCGGACGGTTCCAGATTCCCTCTGACATGGAATGCTTGTAACCTAAGGAAATACTACCAATGATGTAAGACCCCTTTGCAAGAGTAATAAAGGCTTTCTTCCATGCAAATGACTCATTAAGACCGGAGCCAAGTTCTCCGGCCATCTGGTCTTCGAGCCTAGCTCTAAGACATCCAAGCCCTGAGCCAAACTCTCGGGCCGCCAAGCTCGGAGCCAAGTCCTTCAGCCATCAGGTATTTGAGCTCAGCTCCAAGACATCCAAGCCCTAAGCCAAGCTCTCAGGCCATCAAGCCCGAAGCCAAGTCCTCCAGCCATCAGGTCTTCGAGCCCAGCTCCATGACATCCAAGCCCTGAGCCAAGCTCTCAGGCCAGCAAGCTCGGAGCCAAGTCCTCCGGCCATTGGGTCTTCGAGCCCAGCTCCAAGACATCCAAGCCTTGAGGCAAGCTCTCAGGCCATTTAGCTTGGAGCTAAGTCCTCTGGCCATCTGGTCTTCGAGCCCAACTCCGAGACATCCAAGCCCTGAGCCAAGCTCTCAGGCCATCAAGCCCGGAGCCAAGTCCTCCGGTCATCAGGTCTTCGAGCATAGCTCCAAGACATCCAAGCCCTGAGCAAAGCTCTCAAGACATCAAGCCCGGAGCCAATGTCCTCCGGCCATCTGGTCTTCGAGCCTAGCTCCAAGATATCCAAGCCCTGAGCCAAGCTCTCAGGCCATCAAGCCCAGAGCCAAGTCCTCTGACCATCTAGTCTTCGAGCCTAACTCCAAGACATCCAAGCCCTGAGCCAAGCTCTCGGGCCACCAAGCTCGGAGCCAAGTCCTCCGGCCATCAGGTCTTCGAGCCCAGCTCCAAGACGTCCAAGCCCTGAGCCAAGCTCTCAGGCCATCAAGCCCAGAGCCAAGTCCTCTAGCCTTCAGGTCTTTGAGCCTGGCTCCAAGACATCCAAGCCCTGAGCCAAGCTCTCAGGCCACCAAGCCCGGAGCCAAGTCCTCCGGTCATCAGGTCTTCGAGCCCAGCTCCAAGACGTCCAAGCCCTGAGCCAAGCTCTCAAGCCATCAAGCCTGAAGCCAAGTCCTCCGGCCATTAGGTCTTCGAGCCCGGCTCCAAGACGTCCAAGCCCTGAGCTAAGCTCTCAGGCCATCAAGCCTGGAGCCAAGTCCTCCAGCCATCAGGTCTTCGAGCCCAGCTCCAAGACATCCAAGTCCTGAGCCAAGCTCTCAGGCCACCAAGCCCGGAGCCAAGTCCTCCAATCATCAGGTCTTCGAGCCCAGCTCCAAAATGTCCAAGCCTTGAGCCAAGCTCTCAGGCCATCAAGCCTGGAGCCAAGTCCTCCGGCCATCAGGTCTTCGAGCCCGGCTCCAAGACATCCAAGACCTAGCCAAGTTCTCAGGCCACCAAGCCCGGAGCCAAGTCCTCTGATCATCAGGTCTTCGAGCCCAGCTCCGAGACATCCAAGCCCTGAGCCAAGCTCTCAAGCCATCAAGCCCGGAGCCAAGTCCTCTAGCCATCAGGTCTTCAAGTCCAGCTACAAGATGTCAAAGCCCTGGGCCGAGCTCTCAGGCCATCAAGCTTGGAGCCGAGCCCCCGGGCCGCCAATGCCTTCGAACCATTGAAGACTTCCATACTCGAGCTTAAAGCCCGACTCTCAAGTGGAAAGGAGTCCTCCCTCTCTAACTCATCCATATGCAAAACACAGAAAAGAAGAAAAAGGTAGAAAGAGGAGAAGAGGGAGGGGAGAAGGACACTCAAGCATTGACAAATGAAAAACTCCATTTCATTTAAAAAGATATGTTCATGCACAAGTGTGCTCGAGCCCCCGACATGCTAGTCGGCCCGAGTCAACAATAAGAAAAGAAAAATTACAAGACTCCTACTATACTCCATCGGTGCCTTCCCCTGACGATGACCAACTGGCACCCTACTCTCCTCCACCTCCATTCCCGGAGCTTGATCCACGGTCGTCGTCACGGATGGTGTTGGTTCGGATCCAATCGCTGCTGGAGCCGGCTCGACCACTGCCACATGCTGAGCTAGCTCGACCGCCGTGGTCGGTGGGGTCGGCTCAGCTGACGGCGCTTGCACAACTAACTCCACGACAGCCACCTACTCCCTCACAGCTGTCGATGCCGGAGTCGAGGCCTTCGAACTCTTGGAGCCCAAAAGTTGGAGGGCGGCCAATTGCTTCTCTGAGAGAATGCCATGTAATTGGGTGCGGCAATACGCAAACCCCTTGTAGAAGGAGTCCATCGCCACCTCCTTGAAGTCGCGCAGGTACTCTAGGGAGGCCTTAAATGCAGCCATCGCATCAGCCACTCCCTTTTCGAGGGCCTCGACTCTGCGAGTTGCCTCCAGGGCCCTCTGCTCTGCTTCTATGGCTCGTCGAGTGGCCTCGATCCCCTCCTTCCTTGTGGCTTCCACCCGACGGGAAGCCTCAGTCGTCCCCCTCTCGGCTGCCTCGGCCGAGCTTGCGATGACAGAAGCCTTCGCCTCTGCATCTGCGGCCCTCTGCTCAGCGGCCGTGATCTTCCTCTCGACTAAAGCAGCTCACTGCCTAGCTGCCTCTAACTCGGCACGAAGCTCCTTCAATCAAGTCCTCTTCAAGTCGAGCTCATCCTGGAGCTCCCTCCTGGCTCGCTCGGCATTGGCGACCTCGCCTGTGAGACTCTTGACCTTCAAGTTGGCCTCCCAAGCCTCGTCATTCTTCCACCTGAGCTCAGCCATCTAGGACTCGAACTCTGCCTTCCGCTCTCTGTCCCTCCCAGCCCAGTTGCAAAAAAATCCCGAATCAGGATGAGCTCCCTACCTTGCTGCGATGGAAGACATGTTAGCCACACCGATCACAGATGTAAAAAAGAAGATAGGGATGAGCAAAGAGTGACTTACCGTGTATAGGTTGGAGAAGGATGCACCAACAACGTCACCGATGAGCCTGCCACTCCTCTCCTGCCATTCGCAGGATTGAACGGAGAAGTCCATCATCTTCTCAGTGAGGGGCAGATCCTTCATCTACGAGACGTTGGGCCTGAACTTGAAAGGGACCCGGCGATAGTCCCTGTCTTTCTTCCCTGTGGCCGATGGTGACTCGTCCTCGGCAAGGGAAGCTACCAAGTCGAGCTGTGGGCTCGATGCCACCTCGGACCATGTCACTGCCACTGGCCTCATGCCTCCCAGCTCCTCATCTTCTTCGACCTCGACAACCTCCGGAGTGGTTGTCACCACAGCTATGGCAGCGACCGACCTGGCTCGAGCCACCACCTCGGGCTCAGGTGCGGGGACCGGGTCATGTCACCTCGAAGGCTCCACAGTGCCCTACGTGGCCCTCTTCCACCTTCGCTTGGCAACTGGCACTGCTGGCTCGCTCAGCATCGGCCTCGCGTCGTCATCCATGCGGGCCCTCTTCGGGGCGAGCTTGCCAGCCTCCCCCACCTGGCCACGTTCCTCGATGAAGGAAAGTAGCTTGTCCATTAAGAACTTCATGTCTACACCAGATAAGACATCGTCAGTCACCTACCTCAAAAAAAAAAAAAAGGAAATCAACCCGAACTCACCCGACTCCCGTGTCGAGCCGACCCCGGCCTCATGGAGATTCTGCTCCAACAATAATACCTCTAGTGAAGGGATTTTAGCATAGCGAAGCTGCTCATACAGCTCGAGGTCGGCTGACTCAACCGAGGAATTCTGGTTAGGGGATTGGTCCGGGTCGTTCCAGACCCAGTCAACCCCCTCAATCGAGATGAAAAGGAACCTGCTCTTCCACCCCTTGATGGAGGGTAGCTCAAACTTCATACCTCTCAGACGGGAGGAAAGAGACCACCACCCCTCCTCAGTAGGGTGGTGCTTCAAGGTGAAAAAGGCCCTGAACAAGGAAAAATAGACAACAATCCCGTGGAAGTGACACAGGACGATGAAGCAAAAAATCATCCTGATGGCATTTGGGACAAGCTGGGCAGGAACAAGATGATAGTTTGTCAAGATGGAGAGGAAAAATGGGTGGAGAAGAAATAGGAGAACCCCAGCAAAGGTCTCCTCATAGAAAGCAATCCTATCGGGGCCACTAGAGGTGACTCGTTCCCTCGGACGAGGGACCAAGAGTTGGATGGAATCTAGGATGCCGTAATCATCCTGGATAGTTGTGAGCTCCACGGCAGTGATCACCGAGGTGATCCCCCCGGGACCCAACAACCGAGAGGGTTCAGGCACAGGAGCAGGGGGAGAGACAAGAGAGGTGGAGGAACGGACTCGGGTTCCCTAACCGCTATGGGACCTGGAACAGGACGCCTCCGGCTAAACTCATACTGTGCCGCCTCCCTTTCCTCATCAAGAGAAGAAGGAGTTTTCAGCCTTGAAGGCCTGACCTTGACTTGGCAAGAAGGACGGAAATCTGGACCAAAATGGGACATGGTGAAGGAAAGAGAAGGAGGTGGAGGATGACCTAGAAGGATCCCTACTCGACCGACAAGAGGAGAAAGGAGACTAACCTGCTAAAGGACTGGAGAAACAGAAACCACCGGGAGAAGAAGATGGGAGAAAAGATTCAGCATGGTTGTGAGCACGAGAGATTTGAAAAAAGATGAGTTTTGAAAAGACTACCTTTCTCTTTGAATGACAGGCGCCGAACTGTACCGTTACGGGTCCCCCACCGTTGGACGCCCACCACGTGTCATCGATCAAAGGGGCAGGCGCCTGGTTTCGGCTACGACCGCTTAGAATTCTGTACCCATAATAACTGCTCCTCGGACATGGCCACGTGCTGCCTCTGCACTGGCTCCAGGGATCGCCACTCGAAGCGCCGCCGATCATGGGCATCATTGCACCGGATCCTCACCTTTCCATGTCAGCACCGCAATTACTCCCTTCGCCCCGAACGCCACATGCTAGCTAGCCTCGGGAGTGGGGGGCAAATGATGTGGCAGGATCGCTGACATGGAACACCTACCAGTTGCCAGGACGGAGTATGCCACCACGGTGGACGCTGCCTCCCGGTCTTGCACTCCGAGCCAAGCCCCCTCAGGTAGCCGAGATCGCCCAACGAGGTCGAGCGCCGCCCTCCGCAAGTCAGATCCCGGAAGGTCAGACCGCTCAGGCTTGGGTTGAGCGATCTCCTAGGTCGACCCCCTCAAAGTCGAGCTCTACGGTCCGAGGTCGAACTCAGCCCTCCGACGTGTGGGGCGCCCCTGAGGTCGAGTCCTCCAACCCGAGGCCGCGTGCCGTCCACTTTGGCCAAGCCAAGCCTCCCGATGCCATATCTCGTGGATCGAAGTTGAGCCTGGCAAAGCCGAGTTCCGCGATCCAGCTCGGCAACCACCTCGGCCAGGGTGCCAGCTGCCAAGGAAGCAGTGTTTCCCCTCCAAAAATGATGGCGAGCCTCTCGAGGGCCGTGAGGCAATGCCCCCTATACTGCATTAACTCCCCGCCACTGCTGCACGTGCCGAAAGAGAAGAAAGCTCCCTGATCGGGGTCCCATGCCCTCCACCAACCGTCTGTACAGCCAAAAGCGAGGGGGTAGCTAGAAGGCACAAATCCCAAGGGTGGTGGCCCCCCGAACGAGGCAATACCAAGTTTCCAGGAATGGGGTGACTGGAGAGAATGTCAGAATGCATGGAGACTTCCCCCATCGAATGTTAGAAGAGATGTTCCATCCATGGCATGGTACCCCCCCGCATGCTCCGGTGGGGAGGGGAGAGTATCCCGAAACAGGTTCAGTTAAAAAGAGGCCATTGAGGGTAAGCAAAACAAGGCAAGATCACTAGCAGAAAATGAGAAGAGAGAAAAGGCCACAAAGGAGGATCTCTCCACCTCGGCCAAAGACTCTCCCAGCTCGTACACATCTCTACTTACACCGCACTAACTCCTCCTAACATGGAGCTCGTCAAGAGGGGCTTAACTAGGAGGTCCTGTTCCCTTGGATCATCACTGACTTGACCGTCAGAGTGCCCTCACTGGGATCCCCGACTTGAGTCTCTAACTATTGTTTCTTGCATGTCTCAAGGAACAAGGAGCTCCCCGGAAGAGGGCAAGTGGTCCGACACCACCGGAAGCTACGGGCCATGACGATCTTAGCGGCAACAGTTACCAATGTAGAAGAAAATCTAAAAAGTTTTAGAATAGAGGATGGATGGTGATGATGAGCTCTATCAAATTTGAT
The DNA here is from genome assembly GCA_021397845.1 of Areca catechu. NCBI lineage: Eukaryota > Viridiplantae > Streptophyta > Magnoliopsida > Arecales > Arecaceae > Areca > Areca catechu. The sequence goes on from CM038042.1 coordinate 62,640,824, forward strand.
ACAAAACAAAAATCAGATGATGATGCAAATCATAGGGTTTTCAAACTGATGCAGAAATATCAAGATTTTAGTTAGGGTTTCTAATATGCCAAATTTTAGTAAATTAGATTTCTATAAAATTAATTAAAAATTATGATAATTATCAGGACAAAATAGAGAACATGACGTGCAAATTTTATTAAAAAATAAAATTCCTAGGTAGTCAAAATCAGATGAAAAACAGATACCTAATGCTGCTAGCAGGATGCAAAAAATAGGATTTGTGATCCTAATGCAGATGAATGCTATCCTAAACCCACTCTAATACCAAACTGATGTGGATGCCTCTAAGATTGCTAAACATGCAAGAAAAATAGTAAACTATTTTTTAAATTTTTTTTTAATTTTATTTTACAGGCTAAATTCTTAAAATTAAATAAGAACTAGCAAGATAATCAGTAATGCAAAGAATCATCATATCACAAGCATACTCATGCAAAATAATAAAAGTCAGGATCCGAGACTTGAGAAATTCCTGGCTTAGGATAGCTAATCTTCAATAAAATAGAAATCAAGAGTTGGGAAGGATATTACTAGATAGGGATTGAAGAATCTGCAATTGAAGAGATCACTCATACTCTGATTGGAGCCTGGATGATGAAGCTTCCATTTCCTTAGATTATATGGCTGATTTGGATGGTCCTGGAGGCAAAGAAGGTGATGAGGACATCACCAGCACGGATTCCGAAGTAAGCATGAATCTTGGAGCTACATGAATCTCAAAGCATATCTAGAATAAATTTAGGATTTATCTTTATCGATTGTCTAAAATTTGAATTAGGATTTGGTTGGTTATGATTGAGATATAGATAGGACTTATCTTATCCTTATCTTATATTTGAATTTGAACCATTTTTATTTTTTTATCTTGTATTCAAATTCAAATGAGGGTTGGATAGGTCTATAAATACCACCCTCAGTCCTTTGTAAAAAAAAGTTTGGTGAATAAATATGAGTTTTTAGAAGAGTGATTCTTCATCTTGACTTCACTTTCAAGCATCGAGGGATGTGAGGCCCTAGTTATCCCCCTTCCTTTTGATTCCATTTTCTTTATCCCCTCATGTCCTTTAAGATTCATCCTAATGCCTCCAAGTATCGAGGTGGGTGGAATGCCCTAGAGGTGAGAGGTCTCTTCATTAGTGTGAGTCCCAAAGTCCATGAGATCCAGATCCCTGTCTTTCATTCCCATTACTTCCTTCACCACTCCCTTACAAAAAAATATGATACCCTAATTTTGGTGACTACTAGGCTCACCAACGATCCTACCCCTGTCCCACATCAGAAGGCCTCCTCTGGGGAGGGGAAACACCTCGAGGATCCTGCAAGCATCAGAGGATTATTAGAAAGCCACAACAAAATAATAAAAGGAGATTAGGGTTTGAAGAAGGTGGAATCAGGTTTGGAGTGGGCAGCTTGGTGAAGGATGATGGACTCCTTGCTTAGGCGGCCTAGGGCACACTTCTCTTTGGCGTATGAAGGCTTGGATGGCAGCAAGCTAGGGCATGGAAGAATGCTAGGCAGCAGCGATGGCTAGGGCACACAAAGCAACCAACAAATACCAAAACTCTAACACCAACAACACAAGAGCACAAATCAATTAACTCAAAATTTCAACAAAGTTTAATTCATATGATAAAAAGATTGATTACAAGAAGAAGAGGGGTGGGGTATTTATAGAGCTCCCATGCCCTCTCCTAAAGGGATTACAAGTCTTCTCCCACTTAGGTTGCAAGTCCTCTCCTAGCTAGGTTAGAATTACAAGTCTTAAAATATTTAGGAAAACAAATCCCAACTAGGTTAGGAACTTGACCTAGTCTTCTCCCTCCCTCTCTCCATTTGGCTTGGACCAAGTAAACACTCCAAGGACTCCTAGGGTTGGCATGCGGGCTTCAAGGGGCAATAATGGGCTGGCTTCTCATAGGCTTGGGCGCTTGGGCTTTGGGTTAGGTGCATGGGCTTTGGGCCTCTTGGAAGCTGGGGCACCCTGGATGGAATATTTCCAAAATAAAAATAGCATCTTGGTTCTTATGGACTTGGGCTATGAATCTTCTTTGGGCTGGGGTACAGGTACTTCCTTAGAATCATGGGCTCCCTGGTATTGAAATATTCTCTGGCATCTAGACAAAATCTGGCATCTGAAAAGCATCTGGAGGGCATCTGGGCATCTTATAGGAATCTTGGACCCTGGGATGGCATACAAGGTCCAATTGGCTGATGTGAAGATCTCTGGCTCCTGGATGAGGCCTGATAGAACTCCAAAATAGGGTATCCTCTCCTCTTGTACAAAAACTAGACTCTCACTAGACTCATACTTAAATACAGGACTCAATAGACTGGACTAAGTTGAGACAAATCAACTTGTCTCAACTTATTTAAGGATTCAATGGTGCGGACACCAGAGGCACCAGAATAAGGCAGAGGCTTCTCAACCCTCTGTGGATCACTTAATGACATTTGAGTTCACTATAACAAAGGTTAGTCCAGCTGAGTTGAGTCCTATATTAGTCAGCTCATGTTAAGCTAGTTCAGTCCAGTATTAGTCAGCTCATGTCGAGCTAATTTTTTTTTTTTGAGTCCTATCCAAGCAAATTGAAGACTCAAGACCACATCATACAAGTGAAGACCAAGTCCAACCAGATTGAAGACATGGAGATTTAGCCCAAGTTCAACCTAGCTTGAAGACTTGAAGACCACCAGGAGGAGAAAATGAAAACAAGAACAAACCTGAAGCCCTGGACCAGCCGGAAGCAAACTGGGCCAGCCCAGGCCCAGGAAAGAGATTAGGGCACCATTCCTTATGGTGACCCTCCTCTTGGTCGGCCACTTAAGGTCACCCCCTTGGCCGACCAAGACAAGGAGAGGGAGAGAAAGTTTAGGGATTTTCTACCTATGTTTCCTTATATTCCTAGCTAGGGTTTGAAAGGGAGGAGTCCTATGTAAAGTCTAAAGTACCCTTACTTGGGGCCCAAGGTTAAGGGACTATTTAAGGGACCCTAGTCTCTTGTATAAAGATTACTTTTGATATATGAAAATACTTGAGTTTCCTTTAACTTTTGTGTGATACCTTGCTGTGTGCATAAAGGGGTTTTGTGAGTTCTTCCTCCCGGTGTTTGCAACTACATCCTGTCGCCAGCCAATCCTCCAGAGCCTTGGCCGCCCACTCCAAAATTCCTTTCTCCTTTGCTGTTTTCCTTTATTTTCTAGATCTCCTCTGAGTTTTATAACCCCTGCCAGGTTGTTTGCAGGTCCTCGAGTTCCTATGAATCCAATGACTCCAGCCAAGCCTCAATCGAACCACCGAGCAGAAAGTCGGGTATCCGCGGGTCTTTGGCTCAGTTTTACAGGTCGCATCCATCGAAGAACGAGAGATCCCTTCACTGTGATCTTCATTGGACACTTCAGACATTGTCAGGTACATCCCCTCTGCCATCAGTAGTTTTATTGTAGGAGAACTTGCCCTAACCGAGGCTTCTCAGCCCCGGCGATCCTCTTTATTACTTTTCTAGGTCCTAATCTGCATGCTTGACTTCTAAAATTTATATAAAATTCTCTATAGCTTATTTTGATCCAATTTTTGGAATTTAATCTCTAACCCTACATATAAAATACACAAAAATAATTGCTTGCATATTAGTCTCGCATCATTCAATCTTACTTGCTTACAAAATTGTGATACATGACTAAGGTTCTAAAAAAAATTCTAATCAGTAAACCATATGGGATCCAGTTATCTGTGTCTGATCCTGGTGTCCCCACCAAACACCCTGGTGAAGACATCCACCACTGGCTGGCTGGTCCTCTCCTGGCAGTCCAATGGCTATGCAAGGGCGGTCAGGACCTCCTCGGCCAACTTTCCATCCCTCGTCACCTGGCATCCCGGGGCATGACGAGGGATATTTTCTTCAACCTCTACCTCGATGTCTCAAACGGGTCTAAGGGTTTTGGGGAATTGGCCAGAGGGGTCATGACGGTGGCAGTCCGATCGATGGCAGGCCTATCCCCAAATGATGGGGTCGGGCTCTCTACGTTGGCGTCTCTCGCTACCTCCTCCACCTCCAGCTACAGTGGAGCTTCAGTTCATATGGGGGCCACTGGAGGTGCTAGTGCATCCCCCTCTGCTGGTCGGGCCTCCCTCCGAGGCCCATGGGCTGAAGGATAGAAGGTCGACCTAGGCACGGTTGATGCAGTAGGAGGCCCCCTCCTGGTGGGCTCATCGACGGGCCTCCATCCTAGCTCCTCTCGAGTTTTCTTCATAGGTTTTCTTTTGAGCCCTGCGGAGTTAGCCATTTCTCTAAACATACTTTAAAGCTCATCCATGGAGAACCTCATCTCTGTGGAATATAAAGAAGACTGGTCAGACACCTGACAAAGTTGAAAATCAAACTCAGAAGAAAAATAAGAAGCCTGGTATCAAGCTTTACCCTGAGGTGGGGCCTGGTTGACCCTGGCATCGGCAAGGTTTCGCTCAGTCAGCAAATCCCAAAGGGCTAGAATCTCATAAGTGATGAGCCAGTCGAATATCTCTTTATCGACCAGCTCGACAGTAGATTGTCTGTTAAGGGAGCAGTCTGGGTCACTCCAAACCCAATCCACCCCCTTAACTGAAGCAAACAAGAACCTTACCTTCCATCCCTTAATGGAAGAAGGCAGGTCAAGCTTGAGGGTCCCTGGGTGGGGGGCCACAAACCACTACCCCTTGTCAAATGGGTGGCGCTTCAGGGTGAATAAGGCCCTGAAGAGGGAGAAACGAGCAACAATCCCATAGAAGTGACAAAGAATAATGAAGCAAAAGATAGTTCGGATAGCATTGGGAGCAAGCTGGGTCAGGACCAAGTGATAATTGCTCAAAAAAGAAAGGAAAAAGGATGGAAAGGAAGATGAAGACCCCCGAAAAAGAAGTCTTCATACATGGCAATTCGGCCTAGAGCATTGGAAGTGACCCATTCCTTCGGTCTTGGAACAAAAAGCCAAATGGAGTTAGGGACCCTAAATGCTCTTCGGACATGGAAGAGGTCCTCACTAGTCATCATTAAAGCAATGCCGGCGGGACTGCCTGACTCCTTGATGGGAGTAGAAGTAGGAGGAGCCATAGCTTATCCAATGACAATCTCTGGCTGGTGGGGACCCTTACGGACCATAAAAGGAACATCCTCCTTCTTGCTATCCAAGGAAGGAAGCCTCGGTTGAGATGGACCTACCTTGCCAGAAAAATCTAGGCAACGGTGCCCTCCATCAAAGAAACTCATGGTGAACAAAGAGAAAGAAGGCAAAGAAGTGATGGAAGACCAAAGACCTAACAAGAGCTCTCCTTCAGTGTGGGTCGAAGGAGAAAAATAGGCCGATGGAGAAGAATAGAAGAAGTAAAGGTAGGAAAAAGGAGGGAGAAGTCTAACCTGCTAGAAACTTCGAACCCTGAGGCAAGGAAAAAGACTGAAGAAGAAGATGAACTCTGTAGCCATCTATGCTCGGAACACCCTTAAAGGGAAAGAGGGTAGGAGGGCAAGTCCCTTTCAAGCACCAATAGAGCCCCGTTGCCTCGTATGAGTCAAAGACATGTGCCTCTCCATCTCCCTGGACAACCAAAGCTCACCATGCATCGAGATTCGCTGAGGGTGATTCTTCAATTCAGAGGGACTTGCATCGGGCCCGGCATGGTAATTACGATGTCCTTAAAGGAAGGCTGACATGGCACTGCTTCGTTGGGATGGATGCACAATCTCCAGGGCATCGACACTCGAGGACTTAATGACATAGGAAGTGCGCCCCTCCATGTCAACATGATCATTACTCTCATTGCCTCGAGCACTACTTCATTCCCTGGGCTCGAGAGTGGGGGGCATCTGATATAGTGCAACCATTGATGTGAGCCCATGATGGCGATAGCTAGCGACTGCACGGGTGGAAAGTGCACCTGGATGCGGCCTCAAATGAAGACCCAAGGGCGAGCCCTTTGTCTAAGGTCAGCTCCCAGCCGGGGTCGTGCTCATAAGGCGAGCCCTCCATTTGAGGTCATCTCCCGGCCGGGGTCGTGCTCATGCATTCCAAGGGCGAGCCCTCCGTCCGAGGTCATGTCCCAACCGGGGTCATGCTCATAGGGCGAGCCCTCCATCTGAGATCATCTCCCGGCCGGGGTCATGCTCAAGCATTCCAAGGGCGAGCCCTCTGTCCGAGGTCAGGTCCCAACCGGGGTCATGCTCATAGGGTGAGCCCTCCATCTAAGGTCAGCTCTTGGTTAGGGTCGTGCTCATGCATTCAAAGGGCAAGCCCTCTATCCAAGGTTAGCTCTCAACCAAGGTTGTGCTCATAGAGCGAGCCCTCCATCTGAGGTCTGCTCCCAACCAGGGTCATGCTCATGCATTCCAAGGGTAAGCCCTCCATCCCAAGTTAGCTCCCAATTGGGGTCGTGCTCATAAGACGAGCCCTCCGTCCAAGGTCAGCTCCCGGCCTAGGTCGTGCACATGAATTCCAAGGGCCAGCCCTCCGTCTAAGATCAGCTCCCAATCGGGGTCGTGCTTATAGGGCGAGCCCTCCATCTAATGTCAGCTCCCAACCGTGATCATGCTCATGCATTCTAAGGGTGATCCCTTCGTCTGAGGTCAGCTCCCAACCAAGGTCGTGCTCATGCATGCCAAGGGAAACCTCCCGCATCTGGGGTCAAGCACCCAGTCGGGGCCATGCTCATGCTTTTCGAAGGTGGCCTCCCACATCCGGGGTCGAGCACCCAGTTGAGGTCATGCTTCCACTTCCGGAGTTAGGCTCTCCAGATTAATCTCTCCCCCTCTTCCTGCCGAGTCCAGAGTTCCCACAATGGCAGAAAGAGAGAGGATCAACAAGGGTACAGACTATGACATGGAAGCTTTCAGCTACCTGCAACCTCCCAAAAGTGGTGCACACCTTGCCAGAAAATTCAAACACTGCAACCTGCCACCCGCATGTTCTACGTAATGCATGCTCCACTAGGCTTCATACTCTGTAGCGCACTGCCATGTCAACAATCGTGCAACCAGAGGGCTTCGATCCTCATGACATGGAACCTGAACCTTCTCTAAGAAGAGTATTCCATTAAGGCCACAGGCCCTACGACACTCCGACGGTCCCTCCTGGAATAGAAATGCTCCACCATAGCTCAGGGCTCAACGGCATAGTGCCAACCTCTCCCATGGGAAATTGCACCACTAGAGGGACAGGATCTGTACTACATCGGTGATCACTCCCAAAAAGAAGGATCTTTTCCAGAGGACTAGTCCAATAGGGAGGAGGCTACAGACAAAGGAAAACCCCTTCAAAAAGGGGTACCAGGAAAGGGACATCTCAATGAAGCCCCAAGCTTAGTCTGGCCCACTCCTACTCATATAAAAATAGAAGAAAGGACCCTCGAGAGGGGAGAGAGGCAACTGGTAAGACTCAAAGAGCAAACGGACAAGGAACTAGCCAAGAGAACCTCCCAGCTTTCTAATCTCTACTCAACCCTGTCTTCCATTTCAATTCCATCTTTCATCCTCTACGTGAAGAGTCCCCAAGCTTTTGGCTGTAGAGGTTCTGTTCTCCTTGATCATTCCAAACTGACTTGATCATCGGAGTGTCCCCACCAAAATCCCTGGCCCGGGTCTCCTCTTTATTGCAGGCCACACCGAAAGAGGATAGAACACCCAATGGGAGCCCGATAGTCCATGCGACATCAGAGCTACAGGCCTTAATGATCTTGGCAGCAACAAAGACTATTGCAAAGCCTGTATAGTAGTTACCAGCAACTTGATTTGGAAGAGGAGTTGGCAAAATTGTTCAGCGACAATGATAAGAGTGGTCAAAGGCTCATAAGTGCCTTGATCAAGGAGAACCTACGGGTGAATTATCAGGGCCACCGACTTCTTTGCAGGAAGAGAGGTGGTGGATCCATCACTGCCTTCTTCCCTACCATTGTTGCACAAAGGAAAAGAAAGTTGCAGATCATCTAAATGATTGTTTGGATCGGTGGGACATTCCCCTAGCACTAATCTATTATGGTTCCACTAAAGACTTGCTGACATGGCTAGATGTGGCTATTTTGTTGGATGGCTCTGGATTTTTTTTGGGATGTGTGGGTGCTCCAAAACCTATAAAATGAAGAAGATACGGAAGTCCAGCCATGATGGGAGCTTCCTATTGGGTTTCTAAGGTTTTGATGGCATAGCAAAACAATGGATTTCAAAATTTTCTTTCTTGAAACTCCAAGCAACTTGAAACCCTAAGTCCAAGATCCCTTATTCATTACAATTAATAAGTCATGCAATTAGGATTTGGAAAAACACCTAGAATGCTAATTCCTTCTTCTTTCCACTAGGCACACAAGTGCATGCCCTCCAGAGGTGATCCACACAGGAATCAAACTAGGAACCTCTCCTCAGTAGATTGCTTAAGCCACTGGGACTCTTCTGATGGCCCTTCTTCCTTTGGCAGCCTTGCCCTCCAATAGAGCACTCTGAGCCCTCTCCAAATCTTCTCTTCACTCTCTTTTCCACTTCTTAAATCTCTTCCTAAGCCCTTGTCTTAAACTGATTGACTTGTCTTAAGACAAGACCTAAACTCTAACAAGGGAAGAGGGAGACAAGGAGAGTGAGTGGCAGAGTATGAGTGAATGCAGGAAAGAAAGGATGGAATTAGATACCATCGACCTAAACATAGATGGCTATTTATAGGAGAGGGGGAGGTGCCAGATAAGGCTCTTCATCAGCCTTTGATTTGTCAACCAACTGATCAAATAAGACCCTTCAATGAGAAGGAGTCTTAACTTGAAGAGTCATGACATTTCCTGTGACAACTGCCATATATCTATCTCTTCAAGTTTCTTGCTAACTTTTCCACTTGCCACATGGCAATGACCAGTTGCAGGAATGCCAAGAGACATGGCTTTTGATTTAGAAGCATTGATGATTTGAAATTCTTTAAAGTAGAAGGACTCTGCTTCATGAAATTAGCACCAAACATGAAGAGTCGCAACTCTTCATGTGCACCAACTTCCTTCCACTGCATTCTTTCTTTTGTTGACCAATCAAAGCCCATATGATAGGGCATGGAGATGAGGATAAAGTCTCTTGGACTTTATCTAGCTTTGGTGAATGACAAGTAGAAGGACTCTTGTCCTTTCTGTGTGCCAAAAATCTATGTGCCAATAGTGAAGAGTCGCGACTCTTCACTTTGCACGCCACCTTTCTCCACGCCTTTCACGTATTTGACCCAATCAAAAGATATACAAAATGGGTGTCAAATGAAAGAAAATTTAATTTACTATATCATTGTATCAGTGATTATCAAGCAGAAGGACTCTTGGTCCTTCTGTGCCCTTTTATTTGCCAAGCACCCATTTTGTGCCAAGAGTCCCATGCCATTTGGACTCTTCATATATGGCACATAACATGTCCAAAAAATATCAGATAAAATTTGATAAATTCATCTCCTTAGGACACAACCCAATTTAGGTCTCCCATAAATTGTTTAGTCTATTTAGCAACCTTTTAGATCCAATTCGATTAGGTTAGGAGATTAGGTCAGCCTACACATGCTAATATGCAATCTAGCTAACCAATTAGGATACCATGACCCTAATTAAATGCCAATTGACTTTCTAGGTCAATTTCCTAATGTGTGTGACCCTTTGGGTTCCACATCTTGCTAGCAATAGGTCTTGGTCCGAGTTGATTCGATCCAATCAAACTCGATTGACCTAATTAGGTCAAATTAAGCTGACCTAAGTTGCCAATTCGAATTAGCTTTCGAATTGACTCATGAATTCAATCCAATTGATTCATGAAAACCCACAAAACATGCTTAACATCTAGCAATGTATCATGCCTACCCAGAAGATGAGGAATTTGGTAGAAAGTACTAAAATACCCTTCAATAAAAAGTTACCATGCAATTCAATCCTTCGATCTTCCTGTATCCCAATTAAGTGATGGGCATAGATAATCGTCAAATCCTAGTACTTAATCTTTTTGAATTGCAATTCGATAATGAAGAATCAATCGATGAATGATTAGAAACCCTATCTAATCTCATCCTGCTTTGGCCAAAGACTTTCTAAGTCATCATTCGAAGAGATCGCATAGGATAACTTCTCCTCTTACTAGGAGTGATTGATTCCTTGTTAACCTACTCATTACCTTCATACACAATCCACCATATTGAGAAATACCCCATACATGACTTAATTGCCATGAGTGAGTATGCACCAAAACATGGGTTCATGTGCACAAGATACTATGGTAGTCTCAGGTCTAAGGATCACATGCACAACTCCCACTAAGAGAACATTCTTTTGACAAGTAAGACTTCTATTTGATGTTCTCTTATCGGATCAATTCAGTGGACTCATAACCTAATGAACACCCATATCCTTGTATTAGTATCTCTATATAAGTGGTTGTGAGACCAACCACCCTCTTCATCGAGCATACATAGGATGTGCTAGTCTTTTCGGATTCATCGATCCCTGAATCGATTATCCAATAACTAAGAATATTTTTTATTAAGGTTTATAGGAACTTAGATTTCACCATTATGATCTACATCATAATCCTAATTCTATTATCCTAATCTATGAGGTTCATCATAATCTTTATAAGATGCAGCAGTATGATGAATCAAAAGATGCCTTTTATTGATAAATAATATCATACATGAGTTGGAAGATCATAGAAATTCCCTTACAATGATTGGCTTTTAGGGCACCATTCTTTCAATCTCCCACTTGAACTAAAGCCAATCGCCTTTGTATTTTACACCCATACAATCTAAGTGGCGATCAAGCTGCTGCTTTGATAGTGCTTTAGTGAATGGGTATGCTTTATTGTTCTTTATATTTACTCATTCAACAAGAGCATCTTGTCTTTCTATGATCTCTCGAAAGAGGTGGAAGCATCTTAGGATATGCTTGGACTTATGATGAGACCTTGGTTCCTTCGCTTGCACAACAGCTCTAGTGTTATTACAATAAAGTGGCACTGGTTGTTGTATAGCAGGAACTACGCCCAACTTTGTGATGAATTTTTTCATCAACACCACTTCCTCTGCGGCTTCACTTATAGCTATGTATTCTGTCTCAGTGACTGAGTCAGCTACAGTTGGCTGCTTTGTACTCTTCCAACTCACTACACCACCATATAGGGTAAAGACATATCCTGATATGAATTTGCTATCATATGGATCTGATTGAAAACTAGAATCTGTATATCCTTCTAGTTTCAACTCTTATCCACCATATATTAGAAAAATATCTTTAGTCCTTCTTAGGTACTTAAAAATATTTTTCCACAGTTTTCCAATGATCCTTCCCTGGATCAGCCTAGAACTTGCTTACTATGCCCAAGGTATAAGCAACATTAGGCCTGGTACATAACATGGCATACATAATTGATCCTACAGTCGAAGCATAAGGAATCAAACTCATCCTTTCTCTCTCCTTCGGTGTCTTAGGAGACATCTTCTTGGAGAAATGTATGGCTTAACTAATGGACAAGTAACCTTTCCTACTTCCCTCCATGTTGAATCTCTTCAACACTAAGTTAATGTACCTGGATTGGGATAAGCCTAGCATGAAAGGATTATGCCCTATAAGCCAATATCTGTATCTCCCAGACCATTGTAAATTGACAAATTAATAAAGGCAATAATTTTTCATCATTCACTGTGTCATTATATGATGAACCCCATAGATTAGGGCTATGGTTGTAGGGCTATGATGAGATCATACCAGTGAGATCTAAGGCCTTAAAACCCTAATCTAGAATATTCCTAGTCATAGGAACCCTGAGTTGGGGATCAGGGTTTCCGGTAAGACTGGCACATCCTATGTATGCTGAAAAGGGTGACTGCTCTCACAGTCATTTGTGTAGGACACTAATACAAGGATGTGGGTGCTCATTAGTGAATGAGTTCACTGAATAGATCCAGTTTGAGAACATCTAATGGAGCCTTAGCTGCATGTCAATAGATGTTTCACATAGTGGGAGTTGTACAAGTAGTCCTATGACCTGAGACTGCCATAATACCTTATGTACATGAACCCATGCTTTGGTTCAATCTCAATCATGACACTGGGTCATGTACGAGGTTGATGCTGGGTATGGTGAATTGTATATAAAGGTAATGAGTAGGTCAACAAGGAATTGATCACTCCTAGTAGGAGGAGATTGCATCCAGCCAAATTAGGTCAGATGATGATTCAGGAAATCTTTGATCAAAGTACAGATATTAGAAATAATTTCTAATATCGAATTAATTGAATCATTAGTGTATGACTGAGCTGGGAATGAGTATAAACTGGATTTGACATGATTCCATATCCATAGTTATATTCGGGATGCAAGATGATTGAAGGATCGAATTGTACGGGAACTTTCCACTGAAGGGTAGTTTTGGAATTACACCAGAATTTCCATATCTTCCGGGTAGACATGACACGTTGCTAGACGTCAATCTTGTCTTGTGGGTTGATCAAATTAAATGGTTTAATTGGATCACTAATTAGGAGGAGTCCTAATTGACTGACTCGAGTTAGCTCGATTTGACCTAAATCGATTAGAATGAGTTCTGATCAGATTAGGTCAACTTGCACTCGGACCCACTGCTGGCTAAGTATGGAACCCAATGGGTCACACACTTAGGATAGATAATCAAGGATTTAATTTGGAATTAAATCTCGTTTGTAGATGAACACACTAGCATGTGTTGCAAACCATGACTTCTACTTGAATCGGATTCGAGTTAGGGTTCCGATTTGGTCTTTTTTAGATCCAAATTCATTCCGGTTTGAATCTAATTGAAGATACAAAATGTTGGGCTAACTATAGGCTAGCAATTGGGCTAACCTAAGAGGCTAAACCCCTTTCCCACATCGCCTAAAACCCCTCCCCCTCTCTTCCCACGCGCGCGCGCAAGGAGAAGAGTCCACACGCGCGTGGACTCTTTCCAAGACGTGTCTTTGCGTGAAAAGAAAGAAAAAATGCCGATGATTTTTGAAGAGGCATGGAAGAGAGTCCACCTAGGCGTGGACTCTCCAAAAAGGGGGAAAAATACCGTGAAAAAGAAAAGAAAAAACACCGAAGGGGCGCGACTCTTCTTTCTGCGCGCGCCCTTCTGTATTTTTCACGATCCATCTTCGCATCTTCCCATCCCAAAGGCCGTGAGATTAATCCCAAGGGCCATGAGATAAAGAGAGAAGACGTGAGAAGGGAGAGAGGGATGTGAGAGGATGTTTTCAGATGAGAAGGCGCCTCTCTGTCGCCTATTTAAGAAGAAGGCTTCACCATAAAATGGTATTCCAGATTTTCTACGGCGAAGCCTTGCTTCTCTTTCCTTCTCCCTCTCCAGAAGATTGTTTCCCCCTCCTCTCTTTCCTCTTTGATTCCTTTACAGAGCCTAGGCTCTGTCGAATCTCAGAACAGAAGGAGAGTCAGAGAGAGAAACTCTCCGACGGTAAAGGAAGAAGGCACCTCTTTTGTTTCTTTCTTACATTAAGACAACTTTGTCTTAATTTTCTTCTCCCTCCAAGACAAGCCTTGTCTCATTTTAGGACAAGGGCTTATTCTTAAGACAAGAGTGTCTTAAGGGGCCAAAGCTGCTAAAAACTAGGAGAAGGGTAAGAGAGAAAGTTTTAGTCCCCGTTTGGCTAGAGGTGTCCTAGCCAATAGCCCATATATCAAGTTCTTGGGGTAGAACTTGATTGGAAGGAACCCAATTGAGGAGTCACTGTCTTGATCATCTGCCCGTGTGGATCACCATCGGAGGGCGGACAAGTGGACGCCTGGTGTGTTCAAAAGGTTACACTATTTGGAGTTTATTTCTACATCAGATTGGATATAGCGATCTGAGGTTAGTATCTAAACTATGTTTAAATTTGGACATGCATGTAGTCATAAGTTTTAATTGCTAATAAGGAGATTTTGGGATTAGGGTTCAGACCTGATTTCATAAAGTTTTGAAATCCACACTTCCGCACTGGTTCCCGAACCCAACAGTGGTATCAGAGCCTCCTTATTAGGATTAAAAATTATGCAGTTCAATTCATGATGTAGTATCATGTTAAAGTTTTTATATTGATGCACAAGGCATGTCTTTGATTGAACATGAGTTTGATGATTGCCACCAGTTAGGGTTTTCCACTGAAACCCTAATTGTCTTAGAGATATGATTAGCCCTGGAGCCATCATACTGAAATAAGGTTGCCCTGGCATAATGGTGTATCCATTATGTGGTAAATGGTTGTCCTAGTATGATGGCACACATTTCACATATTTGCTTAGTTTAAAGCATGTATTAATATATGTGATAGCTTTTAATTGAATGTGCTGGCATTGCATGAACCCCTCTTAAAATTTTATTAAGTGGTAGTATAGTTAACCGATAAGCATTATTAGTCATGATGGATAATTAGTCATTTCGGTGTCTAGAAAGGTGGTTCTGGGAAGGTAAAGGGAATCGTGGTTTTTAATTGGTTCCGTTGACTGACCTGGCCAATTTTAAATTGGTGTCTAGGAAAGCAACGGGGGGACCCCCACATCTCTTCCACTAGCCTGGCCGATCTGATTGATTTAACTCTTGACTAACATGCTTGGTGTTAAAATACTATTATTGGCCTTCCTTCATGATAGGTCATCATTGTGTTACGATCTATACTAGGTTTGTTGTGTACACACAAGACCTAATATGGTGACTAACATAATTTTTGGCCTAATACAATTATTTGTTTATAGCATGATTTAAAGTAATATTTTGTTGTGTACACACAAGGGTATTACTATTAAAGTCATGACTATATGGCTATGAAGGGTCTTACTTAACTAAAATATTATAGTTTGTTGTGTATACACAAGGCTATTAATATTTTAGAGGCTGAGATAAGTTGAGAATTGTACAGGTTACAATTGGAAAGAGTTTTCCTACCTATGAACTTATATAAGATTTGTTGTGTACACACAAGGTCTTTTATAAGGGATTGGGATCTCAACCCCACTAAGAAAGATCAATTAAGGTTTTCTCGATCATCGTATAGAGGGTTATGATGCTCGATAAAATAGTGGGAGACATAATTAAATTAAAGTCCTAATTTAATTATGTGTTGTCATTTCATGGTTGTTTGCTTATGTTTTCGTTCTTTGTTTAAATGTAGATAAATGGCCTCTTCACTCTCACTCCGTAGTATTTTAGATGCCAACAAATTGACTGGGCCTAATTATGTTGATTGGCTGAGAAATTTGAAAATAGTACTCAGTCAAGAAAGAATTTCCTATATTCTTGATACCCCGATTTTGGAACCACCAAGGGAAGATGCCTCGCAAGAGGAGAAGACCACATATAATATGTGGCAAAATGACTCACTTACTGTCAAATGTGTTATGCTTGCCTCTATGACTAACGAGTTGCAGAGGCAGCATGATAGCATGGATACTAACTCCATACTGCTAAATTTAAAAGAGCTTTATGGAGAACACAGTAGAACTGCTAGATATGAAATATCTAAGCAGTTGTTCCGTGCAAGGATGACAGAAGGTACATCAGTACAAGACCATGTATTAAAGATAATTGATCTAATCACTCGATTAGGTCAATTAGGTTTTGTAATGGATGGGGAGTTGAATCAAGACTTGATCTTGCAATCACTCCCAGAGTCATTTTCACAGTTTGTTCTTAATTACCATATGAACAAACTTAATTCTTCCTTGCCTGAGCTGTTGAATATGTTGAAAACAGCAGAGAGCCATGTAAAGAAAAATAAGGCTCCAGTTCTTCTTGTGGATAAGAAGAAGACAGGCAAAAGGGGTTCCAATAAGAGGATGAATCCCAAAGGGGGCATTAAGAAGAAGAAAGGAAAGAAGGCCTCCGGACAGATGACCTGCTTTCATTGTGGCAAGCCGGGTCATTGGAAAAGAAACTGCAAGGTTTACCTTGCAAGTTTGAAGCCTGGTGCATCAGAGGCACCAAAAGGTATGAAAGAAGTTCATACTATTTTGTCATTAGATTCTTCCATTTCAAATACTTGGGTGTTGGATATCGCCTGTGGTCATAACATCTGCAAATCATTGCAGGGACTTCAGGGGCTTAAAGTATTGAAGGAAGGTAACTTTGAGCTCTACGGTGCTGGAGGGGACCCCATCCAAGCAGAAGCTGTAGGGACTTATGTTTTGAAGTTACCTTCAGGGAAGATCTTGGAGCTAAGGAATTGTTACTATATGCCAAAAATCATTAGAAATATCATATCTGTACCCTTGTTACTTAAACAAGGATATACTATGAATGTAATGAGCAGTGGCTGCTCAATTTCTTTATCTAATGAAATTATATGTTATGGCATATTCTGCAATGGTCTCTTAACTCTTTCCACTAATGACAATGTTTTTCATGTTTCTAACAAACGGAAAAGAGATGATGTTAACAATACCTTACTTTGGCATTGTCGACTTGGACATATTAGTGAGACTAGGATTAACAAGTTATACAAAGAAAATTTCTTTGATCCTTATGACTATGAGTCATTAGGAACTTGTGAATCATGTCTCATGGGTAAGATGACCAAGACTCCATTTAGTGGACATGGAGAAAGGACAAAAGAGTTATTAGGACTCATACACACAGATGTATGTGGGCCTATGACAACTCAAGCCTATGGTGGATACTCATACTTCATCACATTTACTGATGATTTTTCAAGGTATGGATTTGTGTATCTAATGAAACATAAGTCCGATGCTTTTGAAAAATTTTTAGAGTATCAAAGTATGGTAGAGAAACAGACAGGAAAAAGTATAAAGATCCTCCGATCAGATAGAGGAGGTGAATACTTATCCACTGAGTTTCTTGATCACCTTAAAGATAAGGGGATCATCTCTGAATGGACTCCTCCTTACACACCACAATTAAATGGTGTTGCTGAAAGGAGGAATCGTACTTTATTGGATATGGTACGATCCATGATGTGCTTCACGGAGTTACCTTTTTCTTTCTGGGGATATGCTTTGGAAACAGCAACTTATATCTTGAATAGAGTACCATCTAAAACTGTCTCTAGCACTCCATATGAATTATGGAGAAGTAAGAAGCCCAATCTTAAGTATATTAAGATATGGGGATGTCCAGCCTATGTAAAAAAAAATTTTGGACATAAACTAGATGCTAGAGCAGACAAATGTCTATTTATCGGATATCCTAGAGATAGTATAGGATATGTGTTCTACCACCTTGCTGAACAAAAAGTTTTGGTCAGTAGGCATGCCACTTTTATGGAAAAGGAATTTATCCTACAAAAGGGCACTGGTAGAAATATCGAACTCAATGAGATTCAACAAATAGACACTTCTCAGTCAAGTAACAACATAGTTAATATAGAACCTGAACACACTCCTATCCGTAGGTCTGATAGGGTGCGACAGGCACCTGAGAGGTATGGGTTCATAATTGAAAATAATGAAGCCCAAATCATTCAAAATGATGAGCCTCTAACCTATACGAAAGCAGTCATGAGTAGAGACTCAGACAAATGGCTGGAAGCCATGAGATCCGAGATGGACTCCATGTATGTCAACCAAGTATGGTCTTTGGTTGATGCACCAGAGGGTATTAACCCTATTGGGTGTAAATGGGTCTATAAAAGGAAGATTGGGGCAGATGGCCAAGTTGAAACTTATAAAGCCAGATTGGTGGCTAAGGGTTTCAGACAAAAACAGGGAATAGATTATGATGAAACATTTTCCCCTGTTGCCATGCTCAAATCTATTCGGATTATGCTTGCTATAGCAGCATATCATGATTATGAGATCTGGCAAATGGATGTAAAAACTGCATTCCTCAATGGTTTCCTTGAGGAAGAGGTTTATATGTCACAACCAGAAGGTTTTGTCTTGGAGACTAAACCTAATCAGGTATGTAGGCTAAAGAAATCCATTTATGGATTAAAGCAAGCATCCAGGAGTTGGAACATCCGATTTGATAAAACAGTCAAAGAATTTGATTTTTTCAAAAATGAGGATGAACCTTGTGTGTACAAGAAGACTAGTGGGAGTGCCATAGTTTTCTTAGTTCTATATGTTGATGATATACTTATTATTGGGAATGATATCCCAATGTTACAATCAGTCAAAGTGTGGTTATCGAAACAGTTTTCCATGAAAGACTTGGGAGAAGCATCCTATATACTGGGTATAAAGATCTATAGAGATAGATCAAGAAGGATGCTTGGCTTGTCCCAGTCTAGGTACATTGACCAGGTGCTAAAGAGATTTAGCATGGAGGAAAGTAAAAGAGGTTACTTACCTATTGGTCATGGCATACGTCTTTCTAAGAGGATGTCTCCTAAGACACCTGAAGAAAGAAATAGAATGAGTTCTATACCTTATGCTTCGGCTATAGGGTCGATTATGTATGCTATGTTATGTACCAGGCCTGATGTGGCATATGCCTTGGGTGTAGCCAGTAGATTTCAGGCTGATCCAGGAGAGGATCACTGGAAGGTTGTGAAAAATATTCTTAAGTACCTGAGAAGGACTAAGGATATTTTTCTAATATACGGAGGATCTGATCTTAAACTAGAAGCCTATTCAGACTCTAGTTTTCAATCAGACCCAGATGATAGTAAATCCATTTCAGGGTATGTCTTTACCTTGAATGGTGGAGCAGTAAGTTGGAAGAGCACTAAACAGCAGACTGTAGCTGACTCAACTACCGAGGCAGAGTACATAGCTGTCAGTGAAGCCGCCAAGGAAGCTGTCTGGATGAAGAAATTCATCACAGAGTTGGGAGTAGTTCCTGAGATTGAGAACCCGGTGCCACTCTATTGTGATAACACTGGAGCAGTTGCTCAAGCTAAGGAACCGAGAGCCCATCACAAGTCCAAGCACATTCTGAGACGCTTCCATCTTGTCCGAGAGATAATCGAAAGACAAGAAGTCTGCATCAATAGAGTAGATACAAAGAACAACATAGCAGACCCGTTCACTAAGGCTCTACCACAGCGGGAGTTTGATCGCCACCTCGATTGTATGGGGTTAAAGAATAAGAGCGATTGGCTTTAGTGCAAGTGGGAGATTGAAAGGATTATGCCCTATAAGCCAATATCTGTATCTCCCAGACCATTGTAAATTGACAAATTAATAAAGGCAATAATTTTTCATCATTTGCTGTGTCATTATATGATGAACCCCATAGATTAGGGCTATGGTTGTAGGGCTATGATGAGATCATACCAGTGAGATCTAAGGCCTTAAAACCCTAATCTAGAATATTCCTAGTCATAGGAACCCTGAGTTGGGGATCAGGGTTTCCGGTAAGACTGGCACATCCTATGTATGCTGAAAAGGGTGACTGCTCTCACAGTCATTTGTGTAGGACACTAATACAAGGATGTGGGTGCTCATTAGTGAATGAGTTTACTGAATAGATCCAGTTTGAGAACATCTAATGGAGCCTTAGCTGCATGTCAATAGATGTTTCACATAGTGGGAGTTGTACAAGTAGTCCTATGACCTGAGACTGCCATAATACCTTATGTACATGAACCCATGCTTGGTTCAATCTCAATCATGACACTGGGTCATGTACGAGGTTGATGCTGGGTATGTTGAATTGTATATGAAGGTAATGAGTAGGTCAACAAGGAATTGATCACTCCTAGTAGGAGGAGATTGCATCCAGCCAAATTAGGTCAGATGATGATTCAGGAAATCTTTGATCAAAGTACAGATATTAGAAATAATTTCTAATATCGAATTAATTGAATCATTAGTGTATGACTGAGCTGGGAATGAGTATAAACTGGATTTGACATGATTCCATATCCATAGTTATATTCGGGATGCAAGATGATTGAAGGATCGAATTGTACGAGAACTTTCCACTGAAGGGTAGTTTTGGAATTACACCAGAATTTCCATATCTTCCGGGTAGACATGACACGTTGCTAGACGTCAATCTTGTCTTGTGGGTTGATCAAATTAAATGGTTTAATTGGATCACTAATTAGGAGGAGTCCTAATTGACTGACTCGAGTTAGCTCAATTTGACCTAAATCGATTAGAATGAGTTCTGATCAGATTAGGTCAACTTGCACTCGGACCCACTGCTGGCTAAGTATGGAACCCAATGGGTCACACACTTAGGATAGATAATCAAGGATTTAATTTGGAATTAAATCTCGTTTGCAGATGAACACACTAGCATGTGTTGCAAACCATGACTTCTACTTGAATCGGATTCGAGTTAGGGTTCCGATTTGGTCTTTTTTAGATCCAAATTCATTCCGGTTTGAATCTAATTGAAGATACAAAATGTTGGGCTAACTATAGGCTAGCAATTGGGCTAACCTAAGAGGCTAAACCCCTTTCCCACATCGCCTAAAACCCCTCCCCCTCTCTTCCCACGCGCGCGCGCAAGGAGAAGAGTCCACACGCGCGTGGACTCTTTCCAAGACGCGTCTTTGCATGAAAAGAAAGAAAAAATGCCGGTGATTTTTGAAGAGGCGTGGAAGAGAGCCCACCTAGGCGTGGACTCTCCAAAAAGGGGGAAAAATACCGTGAAAAAGAAAAGAAAAAACACCGAAGGGGCGCGACTCTTCTTTCTGCGCGCGCCCTTCTGTATTTTTCACGATCCATCTTCGCGTCTTCCCATCCCAAAGGCCGTGAGATTAATCCCAAGGGCCATGAGATAAAGAGAGAAGACGTGAGAAGGGAGAGAGGGACGTGAGAGGATGTTTTCAGATGAGAAGGCGCCTCTCTGTCGCCTATTTAAGAAGAAGGCTTCACCGTAAAATGGTATTCCAGATTTTCTACGGCGAAGCCTTGCTTCTCTTTCCTTCTCCCTCTCCAGAAGATTGTTTCCCCCTCCTCTCTTTCCTCTTTGATTCCTTTACAGAGCCTAGGCTCTGTCGAATCTCAGAACAGAAGGAGAGTCAGAGAGAGAAACTCTCCGACGGTAAAGGAAGAAGGCACCTCTTTTGTTTCTTTCTTACATTAAGACAACTTTGTCTTAATTTTCTTCTCCCTCCAAGACAAGCCTTGTCTCATTTTAGGACAAGGGCTTATTCTTAAGACAAGAGTGTCTTAAGGGGCCAAAGCTGCTAAAAACTAGGAGAAGGGTAAGAGAGAAAGTTTTAGTCCCCGTTTGGCTAGAGGTGTCCTAGCCAATAGCCCATATATCAAGTTCTTGGGGTAGAACTTGATTGGAAGGAACCCAATTGAGGAGTCACTGTCTTGATCATCTGCCCGTGTGGATCACCATCGGAGGGCGGACAAGTGGACGCCTGGTGTGTTCAAAAGGTTACACTATTTGGAGTTTATTTCTACATCAGATTGGATATAGCGATCTGAGGTTAGTATCTAAACTATGTTTAAATTTGGACATGCATGTAGTCATAAGTTTTAATTGCTAATAAGGAGATTTTGGGATTAGGGTTCGGACCTGATTTCATAAAGTTTTGAAATCCACACTTCCGCACTGGTTCCCGAACCCAACATAGCATCCTCTTAGATCTATCTCTATAGATCTTTATTCCCAATATATAGGATGCCTCTCCCAAATCCTTCATGAAAACTGCTTTAATAGCAAGACTTGATCGATTGCAACATTGGGATATCATTCCCAATGATGAGTACGTCATCAACATACAAAACTAAGAAAACAAGGGCTCTCCCACTTGTCTTCTTATACACACATGGTCATCCACATTCTTAATAAAACCAAATTCCTTGATTCTTTCATCAAAGGGGATGTTCCAACTCCTTGATGCTTGCTTTAGTCCATAAATGGACTTCCTTAACTTGCATACTTAGTTTGGTCTCCCACTTGAGACAAAACTTTCTACTGTGTCATATAGACTTCTTCCTCAAGATTTTTATTAAGGAAAGCAGTCTTTACATCCATCTACCAGATTTCATAATCATGAAATGCTGCTATGCAAGCAATATCTGAAGGGACTTGAGAATGGCTACTGGTGAAAAGGTTTCATCATAGTTAATGCCATGTTTTTATCTAAAACCTTTTGCCACCAGCCTAGCCTTGCAGGTCTCTTTTACACCCTATTGGGTTAATTCCTTCAGGTGGATTTACCAAGGTCCAAACCTGATTGAAATACATAGAGTCCATCTCAGATTTCATGGCTTCCAGCCATTTGTTAGAGTCTCCACTCATGATAGCTTCTGTATAGGTCACAAGATCATCATCCTATATGATACTGGCTTCATTATCATTCCCAATGACAAAGCCATATCTAAGAAGTGTACTTCGCACTCTCTCTGACCTATGGAGAGGAGGTGTGTGTTGTAGTTGTTCCTGAATCTTAAGAGCATATGGTTAAGGAATTATTTCAGGAGTAGGTTAAACTTCTTCAAGTTCAAATATCCTCTCATTCCCCTTTTCTTGGATAAGCTTTTTTTCCAAGAATGTGGCATGCCTACTGACAAAGACCTTTTGCTCAGTTGGATGGTAGAAAAGATAACCCATACCTTCTTTAGGATATCCTACAAACCTGCACTTGTCAGCCCTAGCACTTAGCTTATGTCCAAAAATATTCCTGATATAAGCAGGGCAACCCCAAATCTTAAAATATTTAAGACTTGGCCTTTTCCCATTCCATAATTCATATGGAGTGCTCTTAACTGCCTTTGATGGTACCCTATTTAGTATGTGGGTAGCAGTCTCTAGGACATAATCCTAAAAGGATACTAGAAGATCTATGAAGCACATCATGGACCGTACCATGTCCAACAAGGTTCGGTTCCTCCTTTCTACTACACCATTTAATTATGGCATATATGGAGGGGTCCATTTAAAAAGAATTCCTTTGTCTTTAAGATGATCGAGAAATTTACTAGACAAGTATTCTCCTTCTCTATCATATCAAAGGATTTTAATACTATGCCCAGTTTGTTTCTCAAGTATGCTTTGATACTCTTTGAAATTTTCAAATGCTTTGGACTTATGTTTCATAAGATACACATACCCGAACCTTGATAAATCATCAATAAAATTGATGAAATAAGAGTATCCTCCTGGCTTGGATTGTCATAGGACCACACACATCTATGTGTACTAGGCCTAACAACTCAGTTGCCCGATCTCCATGTCTAGTGAATGGAGATTTGGTCATCTTACCCATGAGATAGGATTCATAAGTTCTTAATGACTCAAGATCAAAAGGTTCAAAGAAATTTTCTTTGTATAACTTGTTTATCCTACACTCACTAATATGACCCAAACGGCAATGCCAGAGATATATGACATTTATATTATCTCTCTTTCTCTTCTTGTTTTCAACAAGCATAACATTATCATTAAGTGATAGAATCAAAAGACCATTAACAAATGTAGCACAACCAAAGAACTTCTTTGAAAAGAAGATCAAGCACCCATGGCTTGAAATATTTATTTCATAACCTTGTTTCAACAACAAAGGTATAGAAATAATATTCTTTATAATGTTGGGTATATAGTAACAATCTTTTAATTCAAGAATATTGCCCGATGGCAATAACATTAGATAGGTGCCAACAGCTTCAGCATGAATGAGATCACCACTCGTGCCAAACAGCTCGAAGTCTCCCTTCTTCAAGCTTCTGGGTCTCTGTAACCCCTGCAATGACTTGCAGATATGAGACCCACATGCGGTATCTAATACCCATGTATCAGAAGCTGAAGAACTTAATGATAAGTTTGTTTGTATTATGTTCAGACTTTTCGATGCATCACTAGCATCCTGCTTCTAATTTGCAAGATATAACTTGCAATTCTTCTTCCAGTGCCCTTGCTTTCCACAATGATAGCAGGTTCCACCAGCAGAGGGCTTCCTTGCCTTTTTCCTTTTCTTGTAGCTACTCTTAGGATTCCTTTTTCTCTTTAAACCCTTCTTAGTAGCATCCTCTCCTTCCAGATCAAGGTCAGGAGTATCAAGGATATAGGAAATTTTTTGCTGAGCTAATATAAATCTCAGGTTTCTCAACCAATCCACATAATTCAGATCAGTCAACTTATCGGCATCCAAGATGCCCTGTAGTGAAAAAGTAGAAGCCATAATGCAATAATATATAGTAAGTAAAGAACAACTATAAGCAGATCACTCATGATGATATTCACAATTAGACAAGGACTTTTGCATCTAATTGTGTCTCCCACTATTTTCTATCGAATACCATAATCCTCAACTATGGTAAGCGAGAAACCCTCTCAAGGCTTCCTTAGTGGGTTTGAGATCCCAATTCCTTATACATGCCTTGTGTGTACATAACAAACACTTATAAGTTCAAGGATAGGAAATGACCCTTTCCAATTGCATCCCTTGCAATTCTCAACTTAACTTTTGCCTCTAAAACACTTATAGCCTTATGTGTACACAACAAACCATAATGTCTTAGTTTAGTCGAACCCTTCATTTTCATATAGTTATGATTGAATAATGTTGCCCTTGTGTGTACACAACAAAGCAACATTATCAATCATGCTATAAAGCACTAAGTGCACCAAAACAAATTTTATATCAAATGCTAGAGCAGGCCTTGTGTGTACACAACAAACCTACCATAGTTTTTTATATAAATTTGGCTTAGCATGAAGGAAGGAAAATTGTAGCGTTCTTAATCAATTAGCAATTCTAATTTAGGGTCTAGATATGACCAAATTGTCCAGGTAAGTGGAAGGGTTGAGGGGGTACCCCCGTTGCTTTCCTTAGACACAAATTAAATTGGCCAGGTAAGTCAACGGAACCAATTAAAAACCTCATTCCCTTTACCTTCCCAGAACCCTCTTACCTAGACACCAATTGGCTGATCATATCCTAAGCATATTTGCATCATGATTAACTTATACTATGACTAAAAATGATTTTTATGAGGGCTTTGATGGTCTCTAACACATCCTAATATAGACTTAATCATGTCAATCTAACATTCATGACATCATCAAACCTAACATTCATGACATCATAATGTATTCATGACCATACTTCGTGCTTATTAACCCTAATATGCATACCATAAGCATGATTGTAATATGAATCTGTTCACCTCACTTATTCATGGGATATGGCCACAGTGGCACCCCTACACACCATAGGAGACCCCATTGAATGGGATGAGAGGGCCATGAAATTCTAAATAACTCCTATGAGTGGACGGCCATGGTGACTAACCCAATCTGAAGCAGTTACTAGGATTTAACATATATCATATATAATTTAAAACAATCATGCATCACTTTATAGCATAATAAGCAATCATTACTAATTGCATGCACCATACATGATAATATTTACTATCATATACCCTTTCAATAGTATGCATCATACTATGATTTATATATATGATCATATTACCATTCAATATATAAGTGAACCCTAATTAGTGGCATGCATCAGAATATGATCCCTGTTGCTGCGCTTCCACCTGGACCGAGCTCGGTTTGCTATGTTGGAGAGCTCTCCTGTCGGTCGACCTGCACAAAGTCCCCTGGGTGCTGGAGGTGCTCCGGCGGGGGACACTCCGATGGTTAAGTTAGCAGGGGATCTGGAGCAACAAAATGGAGAGAATAATGAGAAAGAGTAGCATGGAGAGGGAAGAGAACACTTCACCTCGAGCGGAGGTCCCTCGGGCACCTTTAATAGGCACAGAAAATTGCCAAAATTTATTAGGGGACAGGCTGAAAAACCCTGATTTGCCCCTAAGAGGAGAGCCAGCATTGTGGCAGGACCGTGGCCTGGCATGGTAGCAGGATCGTGGCCTGGCAGCACCGTCAGGAGGATCAGGGTGATGGCCTGGTGGCGTAGAGTCATGGCCACGTGGTGGAATTGGTTGCAATAGAATGTCAGAATGCTGGAGAGGGGCTTCTGGAGCCTTCGAGCGGTTCCCTTAATGGTGGGTCGACTTCAACTGGGTCGGCTTCAACTAAAGAGGGTCATCAGGCTGACCGGGGTGTTCGCCAGGAATTTCTAGGAAGCCGACGTGCACGCGGGGGAAGCGCCGACGGCTCTCTGAGGTTCCCAGGTGGGTCAGCCATACCTTTGGTAGAAGAGAGTCGCTCGGCTCAGCCTAGGTCGGCCTTCTAGTGGGTCTTCCGAACCTTCCTTGCGGGGTCAACCGGTCGGACACCCGGGGCCGGTCCGACCCAGGATCAACCGGATGTGTACAACAGTTGCCCCCATGCTTTTAGACTTTGAGGGGTCATGGAGTTTCAAAGGGCAGGAGCATTACTTCGGTGCGGGTCACGTGCGCCTGTGGTAGATCCTGGGTCAAGGTGTCAGGTCACTTTGAATTCCCCTATAACGGCTCCCTGGATAGCTGTCAGCCATGCACTGGAGTGCAGGCATGGTAGTTAATGCGAATCAGATGCTATGATAAAGGCTAAGCTGGCTCGCATCGGGCTGGGATGGAGTAGAGCGCCGTGCCACGCAGCGGCATCTAGTCGATAGACGTCGCTTCCCAGGTTGCCCCTATGCCACTGATCCGGCACTCATGCGGATCATTGCCTGCACGATGTGATGTTCCTGATGCTTCGGGTTCTGAGATGCTAGCAGTCATGTCCGCTAACAGGGCAGTTGGAACGCTTACGAAATGGACGGCTGCCACTCTTCCCTCTCCCCTCCCCCTTAGGAGGCCTATAAAAGGAGGGGGGAGGCAGTGCAAAAGGATTTTTCCTATTGTGCCCGCGCTCTGTGAGAGAGAATCCCCTCCTTCCACGAAACCCGGCATTTAGGAGTTCGATTCTATGTTAGTTTCCCAGTTCTTCATCCTTCTTTAGCTCCAATGGCGTCTGGTAGTGGAGGTCCGACCCGTAGACCTAGGGATCCTAAACCGAGTGAGATACCATCAACCATGACCCGAGAATGGGTCGAGAACCTTAGGGCTGTGTACGGCATTCCCTCTACCTTGCACCTTGCACTCCCAAGTCGAGAGGGGAGAGCAAACAACCCGTTAGGGCCAGGGACCCTCCTAATGTACGAAGCCCACCTTAAGGCCGGATTGAGGTTCCCTTTACATCCTCTGTTCGTAGAGATATTTAATTTTTATAAAGTAACCCCAGTGCAGTTGACCCCGAACAGCATCCAGGCGATATGCTGTTTCATTGTACTGTGTCATAGGGCCAGGCCGAACCCAGGTTATCCCTCTTTGGCAATTTTTCTATCTAAAGAAGGACTTTAGGAGCCGGGAGTGGATGCTGTTCATCCCCGGTCCCGGCTGAAGAATCCTGAAGTGTCTTCCATCGATCGTCCATGAGTGGAAGGCCCGGTTGTTCTTTGTCAGCAGTCTCCAACCCTGGGGGTTCGAGCCGTTGTGGAGGGAGCCATGGCCAAGACTCCACGAGGAGAGGTCGATCTTATTAGCCGACTAGGCTAAATATAACGAGATCATTGGCACTGGCCTAACAACGGCGTTCGAGCTATTGGGGGAGGAAGTCCTTCACCAGGCGGGAGTCAGCTCCCAAAGGTTCCTAGGCAAGGGCCGACCTCTTTTCTTGTAGTTTATTCTCTTAAGTCTAACTCCCCCTTCAGTTTTCCCCTTATACTTATTTTGGTTCTTCTATAACAGGAGGCAGGATGCAGAGGATTGACAAATCCAAGGTCATCCAAGGGGCAGTATGAAAAAGGGCCATTCCAGTGTCGGCCTCCAAGCCAGCCACCGAAAGACAAAAGAAAAGGCGAGAGGAGGAACGGCCAGCGCCCGTTATGGATGTAGGGTCCGATGAGGATGACACCCCCCTTACTGAGGTGTTGGCTAAGAAGATGCTCGGAGCCTCAACCCCGCCAGGAGGTCGACCGCCCGACAGAGGCAGGGGCAGTCAGAGCCATCCGGCAAAATGGCAGCGTCAGCCTCCGCGCCCGTCGGCCCTATTGAGATGGAACCCCCGGCGGACAAGGGAAAAGGGATGGCGGTGGGAGGGAGGGCCAAAGATGAGGTGGTTGAAGAAGAATATGATGAAGAAATTTGTCAGGAGGCGTTCCAGCATTGGCATGCCCTGGAGCACGCCCGGAGAGCGCGGAGCTTACTTAGGGGGGCGATGACAGACACCGACTGGGAGCGATCAATCTAGAGGAACCTGAGCGACGTGGCCGTGGAGTCTTACCATGATCTCATTAGGGTAAGGCACTTAGCTTGCTTCCTTGCATCTCTTCCTCCTTGGTATGGTGTTAACTTAATCTCATTCTTACAGCTCCTCCACGGCATCTCCTTGATGGACGACGGCATCGACCGGGTGCTCCACGTAGCTAAGACCTCTGCCAGAAAAGTGCAGGAGCTGGAGGCAGCTCAAACAGCCATGGAGGCATCCTTGAAGTTCGCATAAGAAAGGCTATTGGTCACCCGGGTGGAGGTCGAGTCATCAAAGGGGGCACTGAAGGAGGCCCAAAATCAGCTAGCCGACCGGGAGGCTAGACTGAAAAAGAGAAAGGTGAAGATGAATTCCCTTGCTCGTCGGCTCCAAGAGGAGGGGGAACGGTTCTTAGAGGCCGACAAGAGGGCCCAAGCCGAACGAGCGATAGCAGCACAGTTGGCGGCCCAGCTTGAGGAAGCTAAAAAGCTGGCCGCAAAACAGGTTTGAGAAGCCATTGCACATACTAGGCCTCCCCGGGCTTCACCGAAGATATGGAGGAAGCAACGTCGGACTTCTACCGGGAGGGCTACAATGACTGTTTGAAAAAGGTGGCTTTGCTCTTCTCGGAGATAGACTTGTCGAACGTTGAGCTAAAAGATCCGACGGAAAAGGAAGAGCCTCAACCGGAGCTCCAAGCGGAGGGCGAGGTGGAAGAGGCCAGGGCCAAAGCCCCAGTTCTAGCCGACACGGAGGTAGTGGCCAGCCCAGCTGAACCTCCAGTTGCCGCAGTCCCGGCAGATTTTTCCTTTGTAGCGGACGGGGCTGAAGTTGAGGCCCTAGACGCATCTTCTGTGCGTCGGACCTAAGGGGTTTGTAAAGGTCCGACCGACCTTTTTGTAAAGGTCCATTTTTAGTATTAATGAAAAGAAACACTTTCGTTACATTTGTGTGCACTAACATGCAAGAGTGGTTTTCCCCTTCAAAAAATTCTTCTAAGTACTTTCGGTCAACTTTTCAGGATTGTAAGCCCTTTTGAAACGGCCGATGGATATTAGCATAACTCAAACATAAACTCCTTAGGAAAATTCCTAAATATTTTCTGTCGGCTTATCCGAGCTTGAAGCCGGTAGGATAACTGGGGGCAGTAGCTTAGTCCGGGCCTAGTACTCAGAAATTTGTTCCAAGCCCCAGTCCGTAAGTTAGCCCGAGTTGTAGCTTGTTGCCCACGTGACTCTGCGCGGGTTGTCTCGAGATGATTGTCGACCAGAGTCGGGCTTTCGGAGTGGGCTGCCCTAGAGCCTTTGCCGATCGGAGTCGGACTTTCGGAGTGGGCTGCCCTAGAGCCTCTACCGACCGGAGCCGGACTCTCGGAGTGGGCTGCCCTAGAGCCTCTACCGATCAGAGCCAGACTTCCAAAGTGGGCTGCCCTAGAGCCTCTACTGACCGGAGCCGAACATTCGGAGTGGGTTGCCCTAGAGCCTCTGCCGACTGAAGTTGGACTTTCGAAGTGGGCGGCCCTAGAGCCTTTGCCGACCAGAGTCGGACTTTTGGAGTGGGCTGCCCTAGAGCCTTTGCCGACCGAAGTCGAACTTTCGGAGTGGGCTATCCTAGAGTCTCTACCAACTGGAGTTAGAATTTCGGAGTGGGCTGCCCTAGAGCTTCTGTCGACCGGAGTCGGACTTTCAGAGTGGGTTGCCCTAGAGCCTTTACTGACTGGAGTCGGACTTTCAGAGTGGGCTGCCCTAGAGCCTCTATCAACCAGAGGCAGACTTTCAGAGTGGGCTACCCTAGAGCCTTTGCTGACCGGAGTCAGACTTTCGGAGCCTTGATGGAAGAAACTGTAGACTTTATTGATAATACTTGCAGAGGTTATCTACATTCCACGAGCGCGCTATCTGTCATCCATCTAGATGCTCGAGCTAGTAGGTTCCGGGCTGGATCACTTCGATGACCCAGTAGGGGCCCTCCCAATTGGGGGAGAGCTTTCCTTGCTCGGTCGGCCTTTAGATCTCCATCCTTCACAAAACCAGGTCTCCAACTTGGAAGGTTCGTGCCTTGACACGCGAATTATAATATTTGGCTATCTTCTATCGGTAAGTTGCCATCTTCGAGCTTGTTTTGAGTCTGGTTTCTTCCAGCAAGTCCAGGTCAGCCCTCTGCTGCTCCGAGTTGGTCGACTCGGTGAGATGATCAACCCGCATCGATTACAAGAAGATTTCCACGGGGATGACTGCCTCACTCTCATAGGTCAAGTTGAATGGAGTTTCCCCGGTCGCCATTTGGGTGATCGTTCGGTATGCCCACAGCACCGAGTGAAGCTCTTCTGCCCAGAGTCCTTTGTCTTCATTCAACCAGATCTTCAGTCCATGTAGGATCGTTCGGTTAGGGTCTTCAGCCTCTCCATTGGACTGAGGGTGGCTGACCGAGGTAAGCCGATGGAAAATGTGATATTGTTGGCAAAAATCTCAGAACCTTGAGTTGTCAAATTATCTTCCGTTATCTATGATGATCGTCCATGGGATGCCAAAATGGAAGATGATGTAGTTCCAGACGAAGTTCTCCACCTCGGCCTCCATTATTTGCGCCAATGCTTCAGCCTCCATCTATTTGGTGAAGTAATCAATGGCCACAAGGAGGAATTTCCGTTAGCTAGACACTGGGGGGAAGGGTCCCAGGATGTCCATACCTCACTGGGCAAATGGCCAAGACGCCGCAAGCGAGGTCAGCAGGCTAGCCGACCTCCTTTGGATACTGGAGTACCTTTGGCATGCGTCACACTTTTGCACGAAGTTCGATGCATCCTTTTGAATTGTTGGCCAATAATATCCCTGTCGGATAATCTTATAGGCCAGGGATCTTCCTCCAAGGTGGTCGTCGTAGATGCCTTCATGTACCTCCCTGAGTGCATAGTTTGCGTCGGTCGGCCCCATGGACTTCAGTAGCGGTTGCGAGAATGTCTGCTTGTAGAGAGTCCTGTCGAGGACGATGTACTTAGAAGCTGTCGAGCGTATACGCCTAGCTTCGACCAGGTCATCTGGAAAGATCCCTTGAACCAGGAATGTACGAATGGAATCCATCCAAGAGGCCTCCTGCTCAACTTGATGGATCGCGATCGGCTCCTCAATAATGCTTGGGTGCTACAAATGCTCTACAAATGTCCAGTCAGAGGTACTAACTGTAGCTATGGCTAACCGCGACAGGGCATCTGCCCGGGAGTTCTGTAGCCGTGGTATATGGAGAATCTCAAACTTAAGCTGAGATATGAAGTCCCGAACCTTATCCAAGTACATAGCCAAGGAAGGATCCATTGCCTCAAATTTGCACTTCACTTGATTGACTACCAGCTGGGAGTCAGAGAAGGCACGGATTCTACCGATGCCTAAATCGCTGGCTATCCTCAGCACTGCGAGCAAGGCTTCATATTTTGCCTGGTTGTTCGATACCTGAAATGCAAAATGTAGGGCATACTCCAGACATTGCCCATCGGGGTCAGCTAAGATCAGGCCTACCCCACATCCAACGAGGTTGGAAGCTCCATCCACATGGAGAGTCCAAGCGGGTTTGATTCCTTTCGCTGGATCAGTCATATGTTCCTCAGCTACCGAAGGGGTCACCTCTGACCCTCAAGTGCATTCTGTAATAAAATCAGCAATTACGTGAGCCTTCAAGGCTGATCTGAATTGGAAAGAAATGTCGAACTTGCCCAGCCTGATGGTCCACTTGGCGAGCCATTCGGAGGTGTTGGGGCTTCGGAGAATCGCCTTGAGGGGTTGGTCAGTCAGCACAATGATCGGATGTGCCTGGAAGTAGGGTCAGAGGTGCCTTGCGCTATGACCAATGAATAGACCAGCTTTTGAACTTTAGGATACCTTGTCTCGGCATCATGGAGGACCTTGCTGATGTAGTAAATAGGTTTCTGCTGGCCATCATCCCCCACCCGCACAAGGACGGTGCTGACGGCCTCGTTGGAGGCCAATAAATATAGGTACAACACTTCTCCCTCTATCGGTTTAGCGAGGAGAGGAGGGTTCTTCAAATAGTCCTTCAGGGCTTCGCCGATCGACACTCATCAGTCCACTGGAAGTGGTCCGACCGGTGCAAGGTCTTGAAGAATGGCAGAGACTTCTCAGCCAACCAGGAGATAAAAAGGCTGAGAGAGGTGATGCGGCCCATGAGCTCTTGCACTTGCTTCTTGCTGGTTGGGTGCGTCATGTCCATAATGGCCTTAATCTTCATAGGGTTGACCTCAATCCCCCTTTGAGTGACCAGGAACCCAAGAAATTTTCTGGAGGTCACTCCAAATATGCACCTGGTAGGATTTAGCTTCATCCGATGATGCCTTAGTGCGTCAAAGGACTCCTGCAAGTCCTTGATGTGGTTGGCTTTGTAGAGGCTTTTAATGATCATATCATTGACGTAGGCCTCCATGTTCTGCCCGAGCTGCCCTTGAAAGACTTGGTTGATCAATCGTTGCAAAGTGGCACCCGCATTCTTTAGGCCGAAGTGCATCATCCTGTAACAATACAGCCCCCTGTCCATGACAAAAGTCATCTTCTCTTCATCTTCGGGGTGCATCCTGATTTGGTTGTACCCAGAGAAGGCATCCATAAAGCTCAAAAGTTGGTGGCCGGCTGTGGCATCCACCAATTGATCAATTTTTGGCAGGGAGAAGCTGTCCTTCGGACAAGCTTTGTTGAGGTCTGTATAATCCACATAGATCCTCCACTTTCCATTAGCCTTCTTTACCATGATGACGTTGGCCAGCCATTCTAAGTAATGGGACTCCTTGATGAAGCCGACATCAAGGAGTTTCTTCACCTCTTCTTCGATGGCCCTCTGCCTTTCAGCAGCAAAGCTCCTTTTCTTCTGTCGGACGGGTCTATATGTTGGATCCACTTTAAGTTGATGAGTGATGATGTTCGACGGGATGCTTGGCATGTCGGAGGCCGACCAGGCAAAGACATCAACATTGCTTCTCAAGAAACCAACCAACTCCTATTGGGCTTCTTCAGTTAGCATACTTCCAATTTGAAGTACTTTAGTAGGATCATCCTCCTTGAGGGGAACAAACATAATCTTCTTGGCAGGCTGGCCGTGGTCATCGGTTTCATCTCTGGGGTCAAGCTGCTCAAGTGTGGGGTGCCCATCTAATTACCTGTCGTGTATGGCCAAACATTATCTAGCCATCCTGTGGTCTCCCCTCATTTCCCCGACCCCGTTATGAGTCGAGAACTTTGCCAGCAAATGGTAAGTGGATACAATGGCATGGAACCTGTTGAGAGTCGATCAGCCCAAGATGGCATTGTACGCTGAGATCATACAGACGACCACAAAATTAATGGGGAAGGTCCGCTAGTAAGGCTCCATCCCGAGGGTCACGGGTAAGGTGATTTCTCCTTCTACCCCGATGGAGTTTCCCCCAAAACCAGTGAGTGGCATCAGGGATTCTCACAGCCTTGATTTGGACAAGTTCATTCGAATAAAGGCATTGTACAACAAAACTTCTGCACAGCTTCCATTATCAACAAGGACACGCTTTACATCATAGTTGGCAATAATTGCCGACACAACAATAGGGTCATCTCCTGGGAGATAAGGTTCCAAGAGGTCTTCATCAGAAAAACTGATTACACCGGAGCCCCTGGACCTCTTTGCGATGTCTTGGCCCCCTCCGTGCCCCTAGTCGGACCGCCGATGTAGCATGCCAACACCCCCACTTATCAGACGCTGATTAGGGAGCTCAGCCTCCTCCAGAGGGTCTCTAACAGTTGAGGTTGGAGCCCGATCCCAGCGGGGTCGAACATATTTACTCAGGTACCCTCTCCTGATGAGGTCTTCGATGGCATCCTTCAGTTGGAGGCACTCTTTAATGTCAAGCCCGTGGTCCCTATGGAATCGATAGTACTTGTTTCTGGCAGCAGAAGGGGCCCTCATCAGTCGAGGCCTTTGGAAGTAAGCCTCGTTCTCAATCTCCATGAGGATTTTCTCCCTTGGAAGGGAGAGGGGCGCATAGGTCTCAAACTTCTTGAAATCCCTTGGCTTGGGACTCCGACGCTGAGTGGGTCGGCTATCATCGCCGGGGGGTCGAACTGTAGGAGCTTTATTGCTCCATCTCTTAGGGGCTGGTCTTCCTTCTACCTGGCGCTGACTCATTGCCTGCTCCTTTACCAAGGCGTACTTGTGTGCCCTAGCCAGTAGCTCAGTATTGTCCTTCGAGAACTTCTTGTCCAGGGAAAATGTGAGCCTGGATGATCGGAGGCCTCTTTTGAAGGCCGACATTGCTATCACCTCATTTAAATCTGGGACTTCTATGGTCGTTGAGTTGAAGCGGGCCATGTAGTCCCGGTGGGTCTCCCCCTCCTTCCGGAGTATTAGGAAAAGGCAGTCGGTGTTCTTCGGGGCTCGACTGCATGTCCTGAAATGAGAAAAAAAATGGGTCTCGAGTTGAGAAAAAGATCATATCGTACCTGGTCGGAGGGCTGTAAACCACATCCAGGCGACCTTCTTCAGGGTTGCTAGGAAGGCAATGCAATGAAGGGCATCGGAGGTGCCCTATACCATCATGTGGGCCCTATAAGTGCCCAGGTGATCCAATGGGTTAGTGGTACCATCATAGAGGTCCACCTGAGGAATTTTGAAGTGTCGGGGGATAGGCTCCTCCAAGATCTCAATGGAGAAAGGTGGGCGGGTGTCGTATGCTTGCCCCACCTTGGCCTTATGGTGCTCGATGATTTCCGCCATGCACTCCTCCATGTGCATAATTTTGCTGCCATAGTTATATGGATCCTCAGTAGGGAGCCAACCGACGACAGGGGTGAAGTCAGCGAAAGAGGGGGAAGCTGACCTCGCCCTCTTTCCGCTAACATGAGCCCCCAAGGAACTTCGGGGCACCGGAGTGACATGGGAAGGAGGTAAGGGCACTTCCGGTGGCTGACTCCGTTCGACGGCCAGCTGATGATTGATGCAGGACGCTGTAGGCGATTACCGCCGGTCATCAGCCACTTCCTGGAAACACTGGACTGCTGAGGTGAGCATCTTGATGCGGTTCACCAGCATCTAGAATTGCTGTAGCCCCAGAGTGATGGTGGGCTAAGCGGCAGTGGCTGTGGAATCTTCCCCGTGGGGTGCCTCGGACTCGTGGTGGGAATGCCTTCCCCTGGCGGAGATACTTCGTGTTCTTCCCCTCACCATTGATAGCCTTCCTTAGTTGATCTCTCCTTTTAGAGTGGAGGGCGGAGCGGAGGTCGAAGGTTCGCCCTTCCTCTAGCACCAATCTGTTGCTACACTTCCACCTGGACCGGGCTCGGTTCACTGCGCTGGAGAGCTCTCCTGCCAGTCAACCTGCACAAAGTCTCCTGGGCGTTGGAGGTGCTCCGGTGGGGGACACTCCGATGGTTAAGTTAGTAGGGGATCTGGAGCAACAGAATGGAGAGAATAATGAGAAAGAGTATCATGGAGAGGGAAGAGAGCACTTCACCTCGAGCGGAGGTCCCCCGGGCACCTTTAATAGGAATAGAATACTGCCAAAATTTGTTAGGGGACAGGCTGCAAAATCCTGATTTGCCCCTAAGAGGAGAGCCAGCATGGTGGCAGGACCGTGGCCTAGCACGGTAGCAGGATCGTGGCCTGGCAGCACCATCAGGAAAATCAGGGTGATGGCCTAGTGGCGCAGAGTCATGGCCACGTGGTGGAGTTGGTTGCAACAGAATGTCAGAATTTGCTGGAGAGGGGCTTCTGGAGCCTTCGAGCGGTTCCCTTAATGGTAGGTCGGCTTCAACTGAAGAGGGTCATCAGGCTGACCAGGGTGTTTGCCAAGAATTTCCAGGAAGCTGACACGCATGCAAGGGAAGCACCTGACGACTCTCTGAGGTTCCCAGGTGGGTCAATCGTACCTTTGGTAGAAGAGAGTTGCTCAGCTTAGCCTGGGTCAGCCTTCCAGTGGGTCTTTCGGACCTTCCTTGCAGGGTCAACCGGTCGGACGCCTGGGGCCGGTCCGACCCAGGATCGGCCGGATGTGTACAACAATCCCCATATATGACCAAATTCATTATCGCATAAGCATATCCAATTGACCATTAATTGAATGAAATAAGAGGGCTCTGATACCACTGTTAGGTTTCTAGGGTTTTGATGGCATAGTGGAAGCATGGATTTTAAAAAATTTTATTCTTGAAACTCCAAGCAACTTGAAACCCTAAGCCCAAGATCCCTTATTCATTATAATTAACAGGTCATGCAATTAGGGTTTAGAAAAAACCTGGAATGCTAATTGCTTCTTCTTTCTACTAGGCACGTAAGTGCATGCCCTCTAGAGGTGATCCACTCAGGAATCGAACTAGGAAGCTCTCCTTAGTAGGTTGCTTAAGCAACTGAGACTCTTCTGATGGCCCTTCTTCCTTTGGTAGCCTCTCCTTCCTTGCTCAGACCCTTGCCCTCCAGTAGAGCACTCTGAGCCCTCTCCAAATCCTCTCTTCAATCTCTTTTCCACTTCCTAAATCTCTTCCTAAACCCTTGTCTTAAAATGATGGACTTGTCTTAAGACAAGACCTAAACTCTAACTAGGGAAGAGGGAGACAAGGAGAGTGAGTGGCAGAGTGTGAGTGAATGTAGGAAAGAAAGGATGAAATCAGATACCATCGGCCTAAACACCAATGGCTATTTATAAGAGAGGGGGAGGTGCCAGATAAAGCTCTTCATCAGCCTTTGATCTATCAACCAACAGATCAAATAAGACCCTTTAATGAGAAGGAGTCTTATCTTGAAGAGTCATGACATTTCCTGCACCAACTACCATATATCTGTCTCTTCAAGTTTCCTGCCAACTTTTTCACTTGCCACATGGTAGTGATGGATTGCAAGAAGGCCAAGGGACATGGCTTTTGATTTAGAAGCATCGGTGATTTGAAATTCCTTAAAGTAGAAGGACTATGTTTCATGGAATTAGCACCAAACATTAAGAGTCGCAACTCTTCATGTGCGCCAACTTCCTTCCACCGCATTCTTCCTTTTGTTGACCGATCAAAGCCCATATGAGAGGGTGTGGAGATGAGGATAAAGTCCCTTGGACTTTATCTAGCTTTGGTGAATGACAAGCAGAAGGACTCTTGTCCTTTCTATGCACCAAAAATCTATGCACCAACAGTGAAGAGTCGCGACTCTTCACTTTGCGCGCCACCTTTCTCCAATCCTTTCACATATTTGACCCAGTCAAAAGATATGAAAAATGGGTGTCAAATGAAAGGGAGTTTAATTTACTGTCACTGTATCAGTGATTATCAAGTAAAAGGACTCTTGGTCCTTCTGTGCCCTTTTATTTGCCGAGCACCCATTTTGCACCAAGAGTCCCATGCCATTTGGACCCTTCATATATAGTGCATAACATGTCTAAAAAATATGAGATAAAATCTGTCAACCCACTTAGGACACAACCCAATTTAGGTCTTCCATAAATTGGTTAGTCCATTTAGCAACCTTTTAGACCCAATTCGATTAGTTTAGGAGATCAGGTCAGCCTACACATGCTAGTGTGCAATCTAGCTAACCAATTAGGATCCCATGACCCTAATTAAATGCCAATTGACTTCCTAGGTCAATTCCCTAATGTGTGTGACCCTTTGGGTTCCACAGCTAGCCAGCAGTAGATTTAGATCTGAGCCGATTCGATCCAATCAATCTAATTGACCTAATTAGGACAAATTGAGCTGACCTAAGTTGCCAATTCGAACCAGCTTTGGAATTGACTCATGAATTCAATCCAATTGATTCATGAAAACTCACAAGACATGATTGACATCTAGCAACGTATCATGCCTACCCGGAAGATGAGGAATTTGGTAGAAAGTACCAAAATATCCTTCAGCAGAAATTTACCATGCAATTCAATCCTTCGATCTCCCTGTATCCCAATTAAGTGATGGGCATGGATAAATGTCAAACCCTAGTACTTAATCCTTTTGGATCTCAATTCGACAATGAAGACTCAACCAATGAATGATTAGAAACCCTATCTAATCTCATCCTGCTTTAGCCAAAGACTTCCTGAGTCATCATTCGAAGAGATCACATGGGATAACTTCTCCTCTTACTGGGGGTGATCGATTCCTTGTTGACCTACTCATTACCTTCATACACAATCCACCATATCCGGAAACACCCTGTACATGACTTAATTGCCATGAGTGAGTATGCACCAAAACATGGGTTCATGTGCACAAGATACTATGGTAGTCTCAGGTCTAAGGATCCATGCACAACTCCCACTAAGAGAAAATTCTTTTGATAAGTAAGTAAGACTTTCATTTGATATTCTCTTGTCGGATCAGTTCAGTGGACTCATAACCTAATGAGCACCCACATCCTTGTATTAGTGTCTCTACACAAGTGGTTGTGAGACCAACCACCCTCTCCATCGAGCATACATAGGATGTGCTAGTCTT
The DNA here is from genome assembly GCA_021397845.1 of Areca catechu. Classification (NCBI taxonomy): domain Eukaryota; kingdom Viridiplantae; phylum Streptophyta; class Magnoliopsida; order Arecales; family Arecaceae; genus Areca; species Areca catechu. The sequence continues at coordinate 62,679,334 of CM038042.1, forward strand.
TCCAAATTCATCGATCCTCGAATCGATTATCCAATAACTAGAAAAATTTTAGATTAGAATTTATAGGAACTTAGATCTCACCGTTATGATCTCCATCATAACCCTAACTCTATTGCCCTAACTTATGAGGTTCATCATAATCTTTATAAGATGTAGCAGTATGATGAATCAAAAGATGCCTTTTATTGATAAATAATATTATACATGAATTGGAAGATCATAGAAATGCCCTTTCAATGATTGGCTTTTAGGGCACCATTCTTTCACTTCCTTAATGGTGGACCCTCCAATGCCCAAGTCAATCTTTTATGAAAGCAAAAAGAAAAAAGGAGTTAGTACCTTCTAGATGGATGATGTGGTAATGGAGTGATATAGGTGGGGCAATGGATGTGGCAAATTAATGTGCAAAGCATAAGCAAGGCAATGGAGGTGGCGGATGAATATGGCGGAGCGTAGGTGAGGCAGTGGAGAGAGTGAGTGAGGCTTAGACAAGGCAAGGCAAGGTGGTCCCGGCCTTCACCCAAGTAGTGATTTAAAGCTTTGGATGGCTTTGAGAAAATTATTGAGACTCTTAGAGGGCTAGGAGCTCCCTCAGAAAAAGCTTGCCTAGAAAGAGCCTTCTTGAAAGAGACTTTTCTAGAGAAACTTACCTAATCGGGAAATGATTTTTATGGATGAGGTATATGGAGTACCTGATATTTAAGGAAAATTCTGCGATACAAGAAGTGATGGTCGACACATCATTGCAGAGAACATGCCCTTGAAGGAGTGGCTGAAGATAGCACGAGGCTTGTCTTCATGGCAAGTGTGCTTCCATATGGTGCCTGCATTAATGAATAGTGGCTATGGTTTAAAAATCATGGTGCAAGGTTACATACCTTTTTGTAGGAGGAGGATACATTGAGCTTCCCTACAGGATCTCTAGGGCCAGGTGTCTGGATTTGAAGAACCTGCTTCTTATACTAGCTAGCGAGCGAGGTGGCGAGCCATATGGACTTGACCATTCTGGATGTATCAATCCCAAACTTACAAGCTCCTCAACTTCTAAACAAATCTTTCACTAAATAAAAGGAAAGAAAAAACTTGCCAATATATTCCATCCTTCAAGTACCTACAAAGCATAATGGATTTTCCTACGGTCAAAAGATGCTTAGAAAAAAATTAAAAATATTTTGTCCATTTTATCACTCTACATCTTTTAAGACAAGTATCAACTAATGTTATATGAGTAATTAGAAACTTATATTTTCCCACATTCATGACATGCAAGGATTTAGTACAAAAAAATTAAAAACCATTTTATGTACCACCTATAAGGAGAATCAAACTATTAACATATTAATTAAAAAAGAAAATAACAACCACCAGAATAGTGGTAAACTTCATAAAAATTAATGTTTATTATTGCTTATTAAAATTTATTCAAATTACAAATTATACTAGGCATTTGAAATATGTTGTGATACTCATATTTTAATAATTTATTTCATAAAAGATTCCATTTTTTTCCTTTGATAAAAAAATGAATAACATCATCTTTTCCTTGTGATATTCTCAAAATAATTATATTTAAAGTATTTAAAGTATCAATAACTTAATGTATTCAATCCTATATTTCCATATAATTTTTTTCTTCACAAATTCTTCAAAATATAGATATTTTTGTTTGTGCTACAATTAAAGAGTAATAGCAATATTTGATGTATAGATTTTTAATACTTTTATAGTATAATTTTATTTATATAATTTATAGTCTTTAGATAATTTTTAAACAAAATTTTATCAAATCAATGATTGAGAATATTAGCCAAATCAATCTTGTGCATCTATATTTTGAATCAAATTGAACTAGACATTAATATACACTTTTTGCTAGCATTTTTATTTTATGCTAGATAATCAAGTCTTCAAAGAGTATTTCAAACTTATTGATTGGAAAATAAAAATGAGCTACATATTGATACCTTGCAATTTATAGTAAATATGGGGCAATATTTTATTTCCTGACATGTTTCAAAAATGTCACTAAGATAATATCATGAATTTTGTGATAGATATGCTACAAACTAATCCCTAAATTTATAATAAATGGAAGGCAAAGTATCATTTTTTGGTATTATTAAAAATGTTTCTAAAATAATGTTGAATGTCATAATTTTTAAGATTTCTTGTAGTATATAAATTTTCTTCCACTTCTGCAACTTCACCTTTCAATCTAAAAAGTCCTTGCCTTAACTTTGATGGATCTACAAATCCTTCACTATCATACTAATTCTCATTTTTAACCTTATTAAAATCTTTTCCATCAATTCCTTGGCTTCGAACTTCTAAACCCTTCCAACTCTAACCCCCTAGATCATTATAGGGATCATCTTGTTCTATTCTTACCCTTTCACATCATCAATGGCTAATCATTTTTCTATCTTACATCTCCAAACCAAACCTCTCCCATCTCAGTTGAAACCTTTTTTTGTAGAACATACAAAAAAGAAGCTCAAATTTGTTATAGTTGTCCTTATCAAAGAAACAACACAACCAGTTTTATCTCCAATCCTTCAACCCACTAGACTACTTGGTAATTAGATCTTTCTTTTCCTTCATTCCAAGAATAAAAAAAGACCTCTCTATCTTTTTGGAAACTTTATAAAAACATAGAAAAGAAATCTAGAAAAGAAAATCTAAAATAAACTAACAAAAGGCAAGCAAAATAGTTATTTCCTGGAGAAGGTAGTCCCCAACCAATCATCAGTCATGGGCCTAGAGGAAGCTCTTTCTTTCTCTCTTTGCTTTTATCAATCATAAAGATAAAGAATGTTCTAGTTGTTTATATTAATTATCTCCTCCAAATAAGTTCACCTTAAAGCTTTTGGATTTGTAAACCTACTTATCTTACCAAAAATTGTAAGTATAGTAAAAGTTGTAGGTATAGTATTTTTCAATTCTCTTTCATCTTCTCAAACTATTTTAAATAATTTGCCACCTCTTTTCATAACTTTCTTTCTTTCTTTAAAAGAGAGGAGGTTATTTCTCACCGATTACAATCACTTGAAAATAGGCAGCTTTTGTACTCAAATCACTGAATGTCATAATCTAGTGACTTTGTACTAGTAGCAACCTACTTTCTATAATGTTTGAGCCTCTAAGAAAAGGAGAAGCTCAATAATCTGAGTCTTATGATGTTTCACTAGATTTATGAATATACATATATTCTGATTCAATGTAATCACCAATTTTCATCTCTCATCAACCTGCTAAAGTCCTAGATAGAAATTATCCTCTTCTTTTTTCCAAGAACTACAAAAAAACTCTCCACCTTTGAAGACTCTATAGCAACATAGAGAAGAAATCTAAAAAATTAAATAAAATACTTAAAAGATATAAACTTGAGTAGAAAACACAAAAGCCAAAAAAAAAAGAACATTATTGTTTGTGGGGGTTGGTCTTGGTCGATCAATCATTGGGTCCTAAAGGAATCTCTCTCTAATTTTATCAATCATGAAGGTAAAGAATCTTCTAGTTCTTTATCTTATTTTTCTTCTCTACCCATGTCCAAACTAGAACTTTTTGATTTGTAATTATACTCATCTTACAAACATGTATAGGTATAACATCTCCATCTCTCTTTCAACATTTCAAGAAATCTCAAATTTCTCTATCTTTTAGATATTTTTCTTTCTTTTAAGAAAGTAGGGGAATCATCCCTAATCAATCCCCAGTTATAAGCAAGATTCAAATCCCAATGAACTTACCAACTAAACAAGTTGCCGGCCACTTTATGTATTGTTCAAGCTTCCAAAAAAGGAGAACTTATTATAACATAAATCCCACTATGTTTACTAAATTTCTGCGCATATGATGCATATGTTAGAATATTTGGAGGGTACCTATGTTCTCTTGATAATGATGTTACAAATTAAATAAGACTCAAAATGTACATAGTTGTATAAGAATATATCTAAAATTTTAGAAAGTAAAAAAAAGGGGACCTAAATGGGAGATCTTTGAGAAGGTTAGAGATATATCTCTATTTTTTTATATCAATTCAAATTCATATCAAAAAGATTAAGAAAGAAATACTGATTAAGAAAAGATATTAGAAAGAAGTAAAACATATTTAAGATTGAGAAAAATTAAATAAATTTTATGTTCTTGTCTATCTGCAATGAGATCCATTAAGGATATACAAGGAGAAAAAATAAAGAGTATGTAAGTTTGTTGGAATGAGAGCCATGGCTTCATGCTCCAAGAAAATTCAAATACATAAGAATATTGATTAAGAAGTTTAAACTTTATTTTTTATAATACTCTAGAACTCGAGAAAATAGGATCGAAACATATGGAAAAGAGAGAAAATATGATGATAAGTCAGGGCAATACAAGTTTCAAGGTACGACATCAAGGCCTGCATTGTTATAGTCTAAATACTCATGAAGTAGGGTCAATGCCCATCTCCCTCCAAGCTCGACTTGCAAGTTTATTCCCACATAATGTTTTTCATACCAACTCTCATAAAAGGCATTACCAATATATCCTTAAAGCTTTTCCATTAAATAAAATAAATATAATAGATAGTAGAAGTATACATCTATCGAGGTCAAGTTGTGTATTGTGAATTTCATGGTTCTCTTCTTTTTTTATATATTTTTAACTCCCAATAAAATTCTATTAAATTATAGAATCAAGAACATCCATCAAACCCTCATTATTGTTGCCGAAGTTATAATATATAGATATTTTGATTATAAAATTTCTCTATTGTTATTTTGTTATATTAATTATTATAAAACACCTTTTATTATGCATCTATGTAAAAAGATATTTATAAAAATATATATATAAAAATTTAAAATATTTATAAAATTATATATAGAGTTGTTTATGAGGTATTATTTTATAAAATCATTCTATACTTGTAGAAATTATTATTTCAATAATTGTTTTATTTTCACATATTCTAGTCTTAGATTGAAGAACAAATTTATATGAAGGCTTTTAAATAGGAGCAAAATATTATTAAATCCTAGTCCTTGACGACAATTAAGATAAATCAATAATCTAAAGTCTTTATTGACATATTATTAAAAATGTAAATGTGTCTTATGTCCATAAAATTAACTATATGGTGATTTTTTAAGCACGTAAAAACTATATTTAGAAAATTATCTCGTCCTAGATAAAAAAGAATTAATATGGCTTTTATAACCTTCTAAATCTATAATTGTGTGCCTCATAGGTTATCATTAGTTTCTATTAACCAATCAAATATCTTATAATACCTCTTTCTTATCCAAACCTTTGGCTCTCTCACCTTCTCATATCTCTCCAACTTATTTTTCTTCTTTCTTTTAAATATGATACTTTATTCTAAAATTAAGAAATAAATTGATAATCTAGATCTTATAATTTGAAATACATATATTGAAACCATATCATTTGTAATTGAGTGACACACATGCGGTCTACTTAAATGAAGGTTATGCTATAAAGATCTCTTTTTTTATATACAAAAAGTTATCTGTCCATATGGTTTTAATGAATTAATCTAACTTATATCACTTGTTGTGAGTCAAAAGTTTCACTAAGTCCTAAGTTGCTAAGTCAACATTAGTGGGCTCAAGATATTTATACATGCAATTAAATAAAAATTTTAAAGCATTTTCCTACAAGTAATATCCAAACCTCACCATTGAATCTATCTTAAATTTAATTGTTTAGTAGAGAGCAAAAAAGAATTTAAAAAAATATAAAGAGAGATGGGTGGATCCACTTTCATATATCCTTTCTAAGTAATGCTGTACCCATATATGACAAGCAATGTCAATAAAATAATTTGTTAAATAATCTCTTGGATTAGGGGCACTATCTTACAAATGAAGCAAAATATTTCTCACTAGCTACTTTTTTATGTCATTGTTGAAAGACCATATCCTTCACTAATACTGGCTGCATAGTCATAGCTAGAGCTCTCTATCACCTTCTTAATATTCTAATCTAAAAACACCTCTCTTTCATTATGGCTTCATGATCTCCATTGTTCTCTCTTTTAACAATTCATGACAAACAAATAAGCTCTCTATCTCACCCTACTTGTTGCCTCACCCTCCCTCTCTCCCTTCCTCCTTGCATGCCAACCTTTGGTTGCCCTCTTGCACTTTTCTTTTGTTTTGCAAATCCTTCTTATGCTTTTGCTTTATCCTCATCCTTTTGTTCCCTCCCTAAATTTTTAATAAATCCTTATCCAACTCCTACCTCATGGTTGTAATATATACAGGTAATTGTTAGGTGGATGGCACTATATATCTTCCCCAAACCTTGACTCTCTTCTCCAAAATAAGTTCATTGCTATACTAGTTGGTAAAAAGATCATTAGAAATTTACAAGAAGATTTGCATTGTTAAGATATAGCATGATGCTTTTCATGAATGAGTACAATCTGAAAGTCAAACTCGAAGCAACCATTTCATGACAGTTGCACAATGGCATATTCTATGTGTTTGAGACTAAGGGTTAGGGGCTAAGAGAATATAATTAATAACACATGTTATATAGAGATTGTTATGATGATCAACTTGTAGCCATATTATTAAATTCTCATCATAAAAGAGGGGTAAAAATATAATAAGGAAGAGGAGACAAAATTATAATAAGAGATGAAAAAAGGATATAATTATTTTATCAAATCATTATACCTAATATATTGGTGCTATATCAACTAGTCTCACAAGAACATGAGCCTACTCTTACAAACATGCATAACTATACTTTTTTTTCTATCTCTCTTTCGTCCTTTGAAAAATCTTAATTTTTTTACCTCTTTTTGTATTATTTAAGATTCCAATAAGAAAAGAAGTTCCATAACATATCCTCTTTTTTTTTTATATCTAAAGTGATTTATTTTCCTATCTATTATAAATCTTATTGTTCCTTCTTTTTGTCATACACTATTTGATAATATAAACATATCATGCCTATACTTGTAGAATTGATTGTATGGTGATATATGCTGAAGGGAAACCAGTGCAACGGACACCTACCTAGGCATGCTACACTAGGGAGTAGGTATTGCATAATTAAAAATTTTAACATGCATACGGAAAAACCTACTCATGCACAGGATCTAACATAAAATGATGCATGAAACTGAAACATAGGCATGCATAGGCAATTGCAATAATCATAAACAATATGATAAAATTAGATCTAAGCATGCATGATAACAAAAAGTAAATCACATACCTTTGTATAGCTTCCTTTGATAGCAAATCGAATCAGCCGGTTGAACTCCCTCAATAGCAAATCAGATATGGAAGAGATCGATGCAGTTTCTCGAGGCGTCCAAATGTCTACCCTCTAGAGTATCCATGCGCGGGCTCTCACTGATCCAACTCCCAGATGGATACTAGTCCTCCAGGAATCAAACAATAGGTCACGACAATATGGAGCAGGGAAAGCCAAAAGGACTTCACTAACGGTCTTCTCCAAGACTGCCCAAACTCCACCAAAAGCGCACACACCAGAAAACATAAAACCAGGGAAGGATTTCACGATCCCAAAAAATTCTCTTCATGCCCTATTTTCTTCCCAAACTGCATACCCTGTTTTTCTTCCCAACTTCTCTAACTCTCACAACCTGTGGTTTTCTCTCCTGCACAAGCCCTGTTCCCTGTTACTTCCCTATACTATCTCACGGCCTGGAACTCATCTCTCTGTCTCTCACCACAAGCAACCAAGACTTATAAAATGAGGCGCTGTGAAAAAATTCTGTGAAGGCCTGAACCGAGAGGAAAGAAATACATGAGGGAGGAAACCAGATAAAGCCAAACAATTTTGAATAGGCTTTAGATCGGATCAAATGGCTAGAAACTCCTGGCTACCACACGGTGAAAACAGTGACCAAGAGAGAGAACAAAATCGGGTAAAACACGTGAAAACAAGGGACCGAGAGATGGGGAAAATGCAAGGGGAGAGACCTTATCTAGATCACGACACAAAGGATCACCATCCAATCTAGATGAAGTTCTTATCCAATCAACAGCAGTTCAAACAATGCACACGGTAAAACTGGGCATCCAAAAATAGGGGAAATAAGGATAAAACAAATGACGTTGAACCGTGTAAACAAAACCAGGTTTAAAGCGGTGATTAAAAATGGCTGGGAGAAAATAAACCATGAAAACATCCCATGTTTAAAATGGTTCAACAAGACCAAATAAAACAGGTTCATCAAAACCAGGTCCGACCAAACCCGATCAATAAGAAAACCCGGGTCCAGTCCTGGTCTACCAGGAACAATTCCTGGTTGACCCTAACCAATCCTGGCCGATCCAAATCAGACCAGGTGGACTAGAAAAAATCCAGTGTGTGCTCAATCAGTCCATTTGACCTTAATACTGAAACGATTCCCAATCATTGATCAGCTCCTGGATCATGAAGAAATCCTCTATGGCGTGTGACCTCATAGGTTCGAACCTAAACGATAGAACTAGAACACATCCAGTACCAGCATAAGATACCTTCTAGCAATGGGTCCTGGCATCCGAATAGGCCGAAGATGCGAGAGCAATCTATCGAACCTCTGGCATATGGTTACCATATAATTCTTTCCTTTAACCTCCAATGCTCAAGATGACCTAGGGTTAGACTGTCAACCCTAACTGAGTCAATACACAACTTGTCTCAACCTCGCAAGTCCAGTGACTCCTCACTAGGACTACCCTGGCCGAGGATTTGCTAAATTGAGACACTGTGAGACGTTTAATCCAAACAATTTGGACAGGTCAATTTCATCTTGGTCCACCACTGCTCCACAAGTACTTGCCTGTACCTAGAAACCTTCCATCATCGGATTAGAAATCCGGGTAGTCCGGCACCAAAGTACAGGGAGTTGCTTGTAAGCTACCATGGTGACCTCAGGTCGGAGGGACACATATACCCATGTCCAATCGCGAGCAATCCTTTGGCAGAAAGGAGGTCCACGGAGTCACGTTCATTGAGATGTCACACATCCCACTTGCAGATCACATCAGTGTTACCACACTCTTTTGGTCAAGAGGATAACCAAACGATATGAACCACAACAACCTACACTTGATACATTGCCATCCTATACAATGTATCCTTTGGTTGTGAACCTTTTTTAAAGGACCACTCGATATATCCTCTCTATATCGAAGTTAGTGCAGTCCTAAGGACTTCATCACATAAATAGAGTTCATTATAGGAAAATAAATAATGTGATGAGATGCCAAAATAAAGTTTTATTAATTCATATACAAATTACAATACTGAGCGCAACCACCTACAACCTAGGCGATTGGCTTTGGAACACAATTCCCAACAACTCCCACTTGTACTAAAGCCAATCTAAACAGTATCTAATACCCATTTTTCTTTTACAATAGTCAAACTCTTTGATTCCAAGGGCTTTAGTGAAGGGGTCAGCTAGATTCTCTTTTCCATCGATCTTCATAAGATTGATGTCGCCTTGTTCCACGATCTCTCGCACGATGTGATAGCACCATAGAATATGCTTGGTGCAGTGATGAGACTTTACCTCCTTAGCTTGAGCAATGGCTCCTATGCTATCACAATACACTGGAACAGGACTATCTAGGGAAGGTGCCAACCCTAGCTCTCCAAGGAACTTCCACAACCACATGGCTTCCTTTGCTGCATCTGATGCTGCAAAGTATTCTGCTTTGCATACCAAGTCTACAACTATTGTATGCTTGGAACTCTTCCAGTAGATCGCTTCTCCATTCAGGATAAACACAAACCCTGACATACTCTTGCTATCATCTCTGTCTGATTGAAAACTGGAGTCAATATACCCCACAAGCTTCAAGTCAGGTTCTCCATAAATCAGCCATTGGTCCTTAGTATTTCTCAAATACTTCAGGATGGTTTTAACCACCTTCCAATATGCCTCACCTAGGTCAGACTGGTATCTACTCACTACTCCTAGTAAGTATGCCACGTCTGGTCTAGTACATGTCATAGCATACATGATAGAGCCCACTACATAAGCATAAAGAACTCTACTGATGCGCTCTCTTTCCTCAGGAGTTGTCGCACAATCCTTCTTAGAAAGAGTAATTCCAGAACCTATCAGGAGAAAACCTTTCTTGGAATTCTCCATGCTAAACTATTTCAGCACAGTATCAATGTACGTAAACTGGGACAATCCCAGAAGCCTCTTAGATCTATCTCTATAGATCTTCTTACCCAGTATGTAAGAAGCTTCACCCAAGTCCTTCATGAAGAACTAAGATAATAACCAGACCTTTATTCCTTGCAATGCTGCGATGTCATTCCCGATTAAGAGAATGTCATCAACATACAGTACCAGGAATACAATCACAGAACCATTAACCCACTTATAGATACAGGGTTTCTCTCCATTCCTAATGAAGCCATATGATTTGATACACCTATCAAATTGCATGTTCCAACTTCGAGATGCTTGCTTGAGTCCATAAATGGATCTCTGCAATTTGCACACTTTTGACTCATCTGTAGATGTGAACCCTTTAGGTTGTATCATATACACATCCTTATCCAGCTCCCCATTCAAGAAAGTGATTCTGACATCCATCTGCCAGATCTTATAATCAAAATGTGTTGCCAAAGCAAGCATGATTCAAATGGACTTGAGCATTGCCACAGGGGAGAACATCTCATCATAATCGATACCATATCACTGATGATATCCCTTGGCAACTAGACAGGCTTTATAGGTCTCCACCTTCCCATCTACACTCTTTTTTCTCTTGAAAATCCACTTGCACCTGATAGGTTTTATCCCTTCAGGTGGATCAACCAATATCCATACATTGTTGATCTTCATGGACTTTATTTCGGATCGCATGGCTCCAAGCCACTCCTCAGAGTCAAATCTTTGAAGTGCATCTATATAGGTGATTGGATCCTCATCGTTCTCGTCGAGTTCAATGGAATCACCATCCTGGACCAAGAAACTGTAGTATCTGTCCGGCTGACATAGTACTCTACTAGATCTCCTAATAATGGGTTCGGGTGTGATCCAATCATAGCCAATTCTATGATGTCCTTAGAGTGTGCAGGTTCTTCCACTAGTTGAACTTTACCAAGTTCAATCTTAGAGGCTACAGTTCCTTCTCCAAGGAACTCCTTTTCCAAAAGGATAGCCCTAAGAGCAATGAACACTTTCTGTTTATCCTCCAAGTAGAAGAAATACCCTTTTGTTTTCTTAGGGTACCCAATAAATAGGCACCGATCATACCAAGGAACAAGTTTATCTGAGTCTAAATGCTTTACATAAGCTGGACAACCCTAGACCTGAAGGTGTGAAATTGAGGGCTTACGTCTAGTCCATAACTCATATGGAGTGGAGACAACAGACTTACTTAGAACATTATTCAACAAGTAACAAGCTGTCTCAAGTGCATTTCCCCAGAAGGACAATGGTAGAGTTGCAAAGTCCATCATGGATCGAACCATGTCCAACAAGGTTCGATTCCTCATTTTGGACACACCATTCAATTAGGGTGTTTCTGGAGGAGTCCACTGAGAGAGAATCCCATTCTCCTCAAGATATGTCATGAACTCACCGGATAGGTATTCATCGCCTCGATCAGATCGAAGGGTTTTAATACTCTTTCTAATTTGTTTCTCCACTTCATTACAATATCGTTTGAACATTTCAAACGACTCAGATTTATATCTCATTAAAAAGACATAACCATACCTAGAAAGGTTGTTTGTAAATGTAATGAAATATCTGTATCCACCTCTAGCATTAACTATCATGGATCGGCATACATCAGTATGTATGAGACTCAGAAGTTCTGTAGCTCGTTCACCTTTTCCAGTAAAAGGTGACTTGGTCATTTTACCAAGCAAACAAGATTCACAAGTGGGCAGTGAGTCAAAATCACTGACCTCGAGGAGGCCTTCTCCTCGCAACTTGTTTATCCTATTCTGGTTAACATGACCTAGCCTACAGTGCCATAGATACAAGTCACTGATATTTTCTATCCTTGGGTGTTTGCTATATGTGTACATTACATTAACAGGCCATGACAAATATAGAGAAATTACAAGGTTTTATTATATAAATACCTTGTCCAGCACCTTGCTGCTTTCCTTTCCTTGGCCTATTCGATCTAAGGATGCCTGATAAAGAGGACAGTTCCTCTTCCAGTGTCCCTGCTTCTTTCAATAGAAGCACTCTGTACTAGTTTGATCAGCTTTCACTTTCTTGGTCTGACTTGCGCCAGGAGCACTCTGCACCTTCTTTCCCTTACCTTTCTTCTTCCCTTTCTTAAAGGGACGATGACCTCTAAAACCTCCCACTAAATTCACCACCTCTTTATTCAGTTGGTGGTCCTTCTCGTAAGTCTGCAGCAACCCCATCAAACCATGGTAATTGACTGCAGGCTTATTCATTCTATAATGATCAAGAAAATCAAGATAGGAGGAGGGTAGATAATTCAAGATCTCATCCTTGCCGAGTTGCTTATGCAAGGGACATCCAAGCTTGCCCAATCGTTCGATCATCTCGATCATGTATAATACATGATCAGTGGCCAAACTGCCATTCTACATTTTGGCATTGTAGATGGCACAAGATACTTTGTACTGCTCCACATCGTCTGGCGTGCCGAAAGATTCCTTCAACTTTTGAAGAATCTCGTCTGGCTGGGCCTCCTCGAATTTGCGACTAAACTCGTCATTTATCGCTGCCAACATTATGCATCAGATAGTAGTCCGATCATAAATCTACTTCAAATAAGTGTCCCTGACCGAACTCCGAGCATTGGTAGAAGGGATTTCGGGTGTTTGATCCATTATCACATAAATGATCTGCTTGTTCTCCAGGACAATCCTCAATTTTGATACCAGCTATCGAAATTAGGACCCTTTAACTTCTCGCTATCGAGAAGTGACCGAAGCGCAAGGTTTGAAGTCATCTAAAAGGAAAACTAAGACCAAATTAGTATATGAATTAATTAATTAGACCAAAAGACTTGGACTTTAGTCTAAAGGTCCCTCCCACTAATTTTTCAGATTGGGAGCCTCTAACTCCAATCCATGAAATCATCATTTCATAGTGGGTACTGAAATCCAATAGACCACATATGAGCCTGACTTTGGCCGGCTCATCCATACATACCTAAAGGTAGGTTCTCTAACTAGTTGCTTCCCTAAGCAACTTCAAGTAATAAATTTTGCCCCACAGAACCTCCAATCGGCCTTGGAGCCTCCTATTGCAGGTCTCTAGTTAGGTCTAACCATCAATATGACAAGTTCGATGCTTCTAGCTAACGAATGACCAAGCTCGACTTTGGCCGGCCCACCTGATCACCATTAAGAAGGTTACACTGAACCATCATTTATGGGAGAGTAATCCCAGTAACCGGATGCACACCCATTCTTTGGAACTGCCGATGTACACCAAGCTAAAGGACTCATCACTAACCCACTTAATGGGAGGCTAAGACACCATCAACTCATTGACTTAGTCTTTTTCAGGACCTAATAAGTTGAGAGGATTTTAATTAAATTATGACAGAAGAATAGAGAGAAGAACATGGATCAATCTCCCACTGATCAAATCAATTCTCGGGAGGGTTGAATTAAATTCAACAAGTTGGTCCATGGGCACCTAAAGATCAGACAGGCTGATCAACTTGGGTGACATGGATTAACTCGAATAAATAAGCTCTTCTAATCAATTTTGGTTGACCGGATTGAACAGGTAGGTGAGATCATGGGTGAGTATCCGCCATTAACATCTTTTCTAGACACCAACTAAGTTGGCCAGGAAAGAGGTAGCCTCATGCAACCATAATCAAAATGCCAAACATGTCTAGACACCAATCGGTTTACCAGACTTGATTAGACCAGCCTAAGAACTCGGGCTTACCACAGAGCCACTAATTAGATCCATTTAAGAAGAATGGACTAACCCATCTAACTATTAGATAGATACTAAAAAGAAGGTCCTTAATCAACATTTGATTAGTTCTCTTAAGTCCAATTCAACTAACCTTAGGTCTAACCCAATAAATGGACCCAATCAGACAGCTAACCCAATTAACCCAGATGGCTTATTCAAATGACATTAGGTTTCATAAACCCTAATCTGGCTTGTCATTTAATTAATCTTTCAATTCATAATTGTTAGATTATAAGCCAATTTTTAATTAAAATATTTTAATTAAATTCATGTAAAACCCTTTTATATCTTTCATGCATCATATCTAGTCCTATCATATCATTTATAATATTGCAAGCCTTAACAATTAAAGACATGCCAATGTATGATCATGTATAGGATTAAAATATTTTTAATACCATAGGTTTCCTTTAAAGATCTTTTTGAAAATGCCAACACAGATGAACCGCCTCGTGCCATAAAAATTAGGGGTTTTAAATCCTAATTAATCTGGACACACGGCCATGGTCAAGGTCTCAACTAGGTTCCTAAAAGTAATCCCTAATCTACATACAGATCCAATTACATGCAATCATGATATGCTACACAGGAACTTGTGGCTCTGATACCACTGAAGGGAAACCAGTGAATGGATGCCTACCCTAGGCATGCTACACTATGGAGTATGTATTGCATAATTAAAAATTTTAACATGCATACGGAAAAACCTACTCATGCACAGGATCTAACATAAAATGATGCATTAAACTAAAACATAGGCATGTATAGGCAATTGCAATAATCATAAACAATATGATAAAACTAGATCTAAGCATGCATGATAACAAAAAGTAAATCACTTACCTTTGTAGAGCTTCCTTTGACAGCAAATCGAATCAGCCGGTTGAACTCCCTCAATAGCAAATCAGATCTGGAAGAGATCGATGCAATCTCTCGAGGTGTCCAAATGTCCACCCTCTAGAGTATCCATGCATGGGCTCTCGCTGATCCAACTCCTGGATGGATGATAGTCCTCCAGGAATCAAACAACAGGTCACGGCAATGTGGAGCAGGGAAAGCCAAAATGACTTCACTGATGGTCTTCTCCAAGACCGCCCAAACTCCACCAAAAACGCACACACCAGAAAACATAAAACCAGGGAAGGATTTCATGGTCCCAAAAAATTCTCTTCATGCCCTATTTTTTTCCCAAACCGCATACCCTGTTTTTCTTCCCAACTTCTCTAACTCTCACGGCCTATGGTTTTCTCTCCCGCACAAGCCATGTTCCCTATTACTTCCCCACACTATCTCATGGCCTAGAACTCATCTCTCTCTCTCACCGCAAGCAACCAAGCCTTATAAAATGAGGCGCTGAGAAAAAATTCCATGAAGGCCTGGACCGAGAGGAAAGAAATACGCGAGGGAGGAAACCAAATAAAGCCAAACACCTTTGAATAGGCTTTAGATTGGATCAAATGGCTGGGAACTCGCTGGCTATCTCACGGTGAAAACAGCGACCAAGAGAGAGAACAAAACTGGGTAAAACACGTGAAAATAAGGGACTGAGAGATGGAAAAATGCGTGGGGAGAGACCTTATCCAGATCACAGTGCAAAGGATCAACATCTGATCTAGATGAAGTTCTTATCCAATCAACAGCAGTTCAAACCATTCACACGGTAAAACTAGGCATCCGAAAACAGGGGAAACAAGGATAAAACAAACGACATTGAACTGTGTAAACAAAACCAGGTTTAAACCGATGATTAAAAATGGCTGGGAGAAAATAAACCGTGAAAACATCCCATGTTTAAAACGGTTCAACAAGACTAAATAAAACGGTTCATTAAAACTTGGTCTGACCAAACTCGATCAATAAAAAAACCGGGTCCAGTCCTGGTCTACCAAGAACAATTCTTGGTTGACCCAAACCAATCCTGGCTGATCCAAATCAGACCAGGTAGACCAGAAAAAATCCAATGTGTGCTCAATCAGTCCGTTTGACCTTAATACCGAAATGATTCTCAATCATTGATCGGCTCCGGATCAGGAAGAAATCCTCTATGGCATGTGACCTCATAGGTTCGAACCTAAACGATAGCATTAGAACACTTCCAGTACCAGCACAAAATACCATCTAGCAATGGGTCCCGGCTCCGGATAGGCTGAAGATGCGAGAGTAATCTATCAAACCTATGGCATATGGTTACCGTATAATTCATCCCTTTGACCTCCAATGCTCAAGATGAACTAGGGTTAGACTACCAACCCTAACTGAGTCAATCCACAACTTGTCTCAACCTCGCAAGTCCAGTGACTCGTCACTAGGACTATCCCGGTCGAGGATTTGCTAAATTGAGATACTACAAGACATTCAATCCAAACAATTTAGACAGGTCAATTCCATCTTAGTCCAGCACTGTTCCATAAGTACTTGCCTGTACCCAGAAACCTTCCATTACTGGATTAGAAATCTGGGTAGTCCAGCACCAAAGCACAGGAAGTTGCTTGCAAGCTACCATGGTGACCGCGGGTCGGAGGGACACATATACCCATATCCAATTGCGAACAATCCTTTGGCAGAAAGGAGCTCCATGGAGTCACATTCAATGAGATGTCACACATCCCACTTGCAGATCACATCAGTGTCACCACACTCCTTTGATCAAGAGGACAACGAAACGATGTGAACCACAACAACCTACACTTGATACATTGCCATCCTGTACAATATATCCTTTGGTTGTGAACCTTTTTTTAAAGGACTACTCGATATATCCTCTATATATCAAAGTTAGTGCAATCCTAAGGACTTCATCACATAAATAGAGTTCATTACAGGTAAATAAATAATGTCATGAGCTACCAAAATAAAGTTTTATTAATTCATATACAAATTACAATACTGAGTACAACCGCCTACAACCTAGGCGATTGGCTTTGGGACACAATTTCAACAATATGATCCTGAAAGGACATACCTACAGTTTTTAGCATATCATCTCATCTTAGATAAAGAAGGATATTATTGCCATTGCCTTTTGAATATATAATTATGCATCTTATAAATCATGACACTTAATAGACACTTTCGGTACACCAAACATGTCATTGTCTTTCTCTCCTCTCTTAATCTTTTTACTTTATCCTTCATATTTCTCTCCTACTTATTCTTTCATTTTTCTACTACATGCTTAGATTATCTAAAAGCATTCCGTCTCACATTTTGTTCCTTAATTAGTTGATCTCTAACTTGCCCTCTTGTTATCACCTATTTCTTAATGAATCTATCTTGCTCGTGTTGCCCCTTACTCTCTCCAACCCTACTCAGGTTTTGACTAATTCTTCTTCTATACATTACCGGATACCATTGGTTATTGTATCTATGCAGTCAACTAATTATGAACGAGCACCATCTTTCATAACACACTCTCTTGTTGAATGAACTTAATAATATGGTTGTTGGCAAGAAAATCTTTCGAGAGGAAACAAAAGATTTGCATTTCGAAGGAGATGTCATGGGTGCCTATCATAAAGAAGTACATAACCTGATGTTAGAAGCAGCTAGGATGGTGGTGCTAGATGCCTTAAGGCATGATCTTGGTGTCATGTCCTATGTGTTTGGAGCTAATATCGAGGATCAAGAAAAAGTAATAGTATAAGGCATGTAGGGGGTATACATACATTGCCATGCTACTGTTTGATGTACATAATAACAAAGAAAGGAAAGAAATACATGATGAAGAGAGAGAGAGAGAGAGAGAGAGAAAATGTAATGAAACATGGGAAAAGAATGCTGCTATTTTGTTTAATATTATGCTTAATGTGCTAGCACATTATTAGCTAACATCTAATTAAGCATGTAAGTTTACTCTTTTCATTTTTGAGAAAAAAAGGATGGAAAATCGCATCAAATTCATTGAGATAATTTTTAAAAAAAAACAAAATAAGACCAACACAATGTAGGCTATAAAGTTCAAAGAAAAAGATTCACGACTACAACAAAATAAAAAAAAAATAGAATACCTTTCTGCTCATCCCAGTCTTGAACCTAATATTATCCTAATATTACAATCTCTCAAAATTGTACTAGTTCCAAGGATAAAGTAGACCGGTTAATTTTGAAGAAACCTTCTTTATGAACATGCAAGCCTATAGTTTTCTTACCCATGATTTCATTATCAGTATATTTTTTTAAAAAAAATCAAACTTGAAGACTTCATGATCTAGATAGAAGTACACAAATACAGAACCTTTAACACAAGTTGAGTGAACACACTATTCAACCAGGCCAACAAATTTTGATACTTCTTGGCTAAGTTGATTGACTTCAATATCAGAAATTGAGAATATTACTATCTTCACCTCTAGAAGGACTCATCATCTTTTAGCTTTAATAGAGCATAACAAAATTCCTACTACTTATCACAACTTTTCAATATTTTGTTTCCTTCCTCTTCTATCTAGATCTTAGATCCAAAATAATCCAAAAACTCAAGAAGCTTCTCACTTCTCAATAAATCTTTCTATGAAAACTTCTCAATATATTTGAAAAATCTCTCTCTAACGTCGATTATCAAAGAATTGCACGTCCTTGTATTTCTTTCCTATTATAATTATTCTTAGCTTTTAGCCTTTCTAAAACCTTACTGTCACTTATTCAACTCTAAATTTCTAATCCTTCAATTCCATCCTCCTAAATAATTATGGCAAAAATAGAAATTGAATCCACAATAATCAACTACCTCATTCTATCCTTATTCTTTCTCATTAATGGTAAATCATTCTTCTACATTTTCAGAATCTCCAAGTCAAGTCTTTCCTAACTCATTTAAACCTTTTTTGGTAAAAAATACTAAAAAAAGGATAGAATTTTTTTAATAACAGTCATCAACAATGACCTAACATAACCATCAATTCTTTCTCATCTTTCAATCCACTAAACTCTTCTATGAAATCCTCCTTTTCCTTTTTTCCAATAACTACAAGGCCTTCCACCTTTTAGAGACTCTATAACAACATAGAGAAGAAATCTAGAAAATAACAAATGAAATTCATATTTTCTAGAATAACAACAAGCAAGCAAAATGTTATTTTTTGGATGAGGGGGTCTTCGGATTGTCAATAGTACCTGGCTCAGTGGAGTCTCTCTCACTTTCTCTCTTTGATTTTATAATTATGAAAATAGAGAATATTTTAGTTATTTGTATCCAAATTGACCTTGAAACTTTTGAGTTCACAAGCCTACCATCTTACAAATATTTAAAGGTATAGTGTTTTCTATCTTGCTTTCATCCTCTTAAAAAAATTTAATTATATCTCTTCTCCTTTTCATAATTTTTGATAAAAAGAAAGGGTTTATTTGCACTAACTATCTAGATGTAGTTAGAATTTGAAATCAAGTCATTGGATACCATAATCCAATAACTTCACCAACTATGCTAGTTGCCACTCATTTTTCTTGTTATTCAAGCTTCTAAAAAAGGAGAAGTTCAATAATATAAATCTAGTTATATTTTACTCAATTTTTCATATGCAGTGTATGTGTAATATTCCTCATTAATGATTCAACATTACTATCAATTTGTCATCTCTCATCTTTCAACCCATCAAACTCCCTCAAAATCTTTCTCTGCATTCTTTTTTAGAACTATAGGAGATCTCCAACTTTTTAGAGACTCTAGAGTAATATATAAAACAAAATCAAATTAAAAAGCAAAATGAAACCCTCATATGATATTAAACTAGACTTGCAAAAAATGTTTTTGCTTATGAAGGGTTTGTTGTGGCCAATCCCCAACTAGAATCCCTGAGAAATTACTCTCTATTTTTAGCAATCATGAAGGTAGATAATATTCTAGTTCTTTGTACTATTTTGATTCTCCACACAAGTTTACCTTGGAGCTTTTAAATTCATAAGTCTACTTATCTTACATACATGTGTAGATAGTTTCCACCTGATGCGGGACAGATATGCATGCAATTATTTTTTTTGTATTTTAGGAATTGGATGAGGTGGTTAAATCCCGAATATCAGATCAAAATATGATGTAAATAATTCTATATGAATTTTAAAAGCTACACATGCATATTAGAACCTAGGAAAGCAGTAAAGAGGGATCGCCGGAGCTGAGAAGCCTTAGTTAGGGCTAGTTCTCCTACAATAAAACTATCGATGGCAGAGGGGATGTACCTGGCAATGTTGATACGCCTGGTGAAGATCGTAGTGAAGAGATCACTCGTCCTTGATGGATGCGGCCTGGAAAACCAAGCTAGAGACCCGGGATGCCCGGCTTTCTACTCGGTGGTCCGATTGCGGCCCGGTTGGAGTCGTTGGATTCATAGAAACTTAGGGACCTGCAAACAACCATCAAAGGTGAGAAAACAAAGTAGGAAACAAAGAAAAACTTAGAAAAGGCAGCAAGGGCGTGGGAAGAGGAAGCTTAGAGGTAGGCTGGAATCAGTTGCAACACCGGGAAGAAGAAGAAGACACCAATAAACCCCTTAAGCACACAGCAGGGTAGCACACAGCAGTTGTAGAAAACTCAATTATCATTCATATATCAAAAGTTGTTAAAATTTTCATACAAGAGGTCCCTTATATAGAGTCATAAGACTTAGGGCCCAAGCAAAAGAAAATAATGGGTGACCACTTTCTTCCTAAAATGTGGGGCTAAATACATGGAAGGAAATGCTCTCCCACTTTCTTCCTAAAGTGTGGGGATAAATATATAGAAGAAAACACTTTCATGCCATACAAAATCCCTCCAAACAAGGTAGGTAGTGACATCCAAAGGGGGGGACCACTTCTTTCCTAAGCAAGCTAGCATGAATCAGGGAATTCATGTTTATCTATTTTGACTTTCCTTCTTATCATGCTGGCGTGTGGAGTTGGTGTGCTTGGGGTGTGCTGGCGTGTGGTCATCAATTTTTATGCATGGGCCAACTTCATGATCCTCCAAGTAATCTAGGTGGCAAAATCCAGGGTGTGACTGGGCTCCATGCGGCTGCTGAGATGGCATGCTGGGTGGTGTCCTTCACATGCTTGAGTTTTCTTTGACTAGGCTTGACTCAAATAGACTCAATATAACTGGACAAGATTACAAGATTCGGAATATGATTAGCTCAACATGAGCTGACTTGACCGACTTATCCAAAATCCTAATGGTATGGATCAAATGCTACATACAGAACTTAGAAAGAAAACTAGCTCAACATGGCTGACTAGTACAGGACTCAAATAATAAAAGACAACTCAAATAAGCTAAGCCCTTATTACAAATAGACTCAATCACCACTAGGTAATCCATAGAGGGTTTAGAAATCTCTGTCTTATTCTGGTGCCTCTGGTGTCTGCACCAATTCTTCCGGGGTGGGAGGAACTGACCCTGTCGAGTGCAGATCAGGCTGGCTCACATATCTCTCGAGAATGTCTGGGTCAAGGCATTGCAAGTCCTCTCGAGAAATCCATGAATCATCCGACTCTGGCTGGCCTTGCCATCGGACCAGGTAGCGTTGATAGCCACGGCCCCGGGTCATTATGGCTTGATCGTCTAGGATACACTCGATCCGTTCTCCTCTCTCAGGCCAATTTATTGGTGGACACTCTGGATTAGGGTCACTCATAATGGAAATGAATAGGTCCAAAGGCCTCACTAGGTATCACTGCCAGTTCCCTATACTCAACCAGGTTTGTAATATTGAGGGTAGAACTAATGCCCAAATCGAAGGCAAATCTAACACATAGGCATTTGATCCAACCTTTTTTAATACTTTAAAAGGTCCGGCTCCACGAGCATGAAGCTTCTTAATGGTCCCGGGTGGGAACCGCTCAGGCCTAAGCCTAATCATGACAAAATCCCCTACATCAAATTCCTTGATCCTTCTTCGGGAATTAACCAATTTTTATAAGTTTCATTGCTTATGTTAATCTTTTAGCTAATGTCCTTGTGCAAGTCTCTAATATGCTGTGCGAATGACTCTATAGACTCTGAGACTCGTGCATGAATAGGTAAAGGAATCAAATCAATAGGGCAATTAGGCTTGTACCCATGGACTATCTCAAAAGGACTCTTACCCGTCATCCTATTTACTGAACTGCTGTAGGCAAACTATGCTCTAAGCAACAATAGATCCCAAGTTCCAATATTTTCACCTACCAGGCATCTAAGGAGGTTTCATAAACTACGGTTCACCACTTAGTTTGGCCATTTGTTTGAGGGTGGTAGGATGTAGAAAACTTAAGCTTGGTCCCTAACAGGTACCACAGGGTTTTCTAGAAATAACTGGTGAACCTAACATCCCTATCAGATATGATGGTCTTGGTAGGCCATGAAGTCTAACCACATGATCTAAGAAAAGCTTGGCTACTCTAGACGCATCAAAGGTCTAGGAGTAGGAGATGAAGTGAGCCATCTTAGAGAACCTATCGACCACTATAAAGATAGAATCATGTTTCTTCTGGGTCTTAGGTAATTCTAACACGAAGTCCATACTTTGGTCCTGCTAAGGGCGATCAGGCACTGGTAAAGGTGTGTAGAGACCAGTTTTTTGCTTTTGCTGTTTTGCAACAGCACAAGTTCTACACCTGGCTACAATCTGTGCAACATGTCTTTTCAATCCTGGCCAAAAGAACTGATCCTCTATCGCTAAGATTATCTTATTTCTACCAAAGTGACCAGTAAACACCTCTAGCATGGATCTCCCAAATTAGGAACTCTCTAAGGGAAGTTCTAGGTATACAAAGCCTCTCTTTATTCTCTTGAGAAATCTCAAATTATCTCTCCATCGCTTTCTTAATTTTTTTTTTTCTTATTTTTTAGAAAATAAAGGGGGTTAACTATACCAAATATTTATTTGAGCTTCTAAGAAGATCAGAGTTTAATAGCAAAATCTTATATTTATTTAGATTTATACAGATGTGATATAATGTGAGACATAGATATTAGAGGGTAATAAACAATGGTTTGATAGTATACTTATCTTAATAATAAAGATACTAATTAATTATGACTTCTATTTCAATTCAAATTTATATGAAAAATGTGATGAAAGAAATACTATTAAAAAAGAGATTAGAAATAAATAAAAGATATCTAGACTGATAAAAACTAAATAAACTTATTTCTGGATAATTAGTCCCCTTGGGAGTGCACTAAGAAAAAATTTTTTTGATGAAGACCATAATTTAACCTTCAAAGAATGTGGATATATACAAATCCTATTTGAAGAAGTTCATATTTAATTTTATAGAACTCTATGACATGAGGAAAAAGCTATGTATTGAAAAATACTAATATAAACTTTTTGTTTTTAATGATGGACCAAGGCATGTGGAAAGAGAGAAATAAATCAATTTTCATTTGTAAATAAGAAGAGTGTGAGTTTCATTGCATATCTTTAGGATCAACATTGTTATAGTTTAGATACATATAAGGTAGGATGGATACCAACACCCCTTTGAAACTTGCTTGCAAGTTTATCCACAAAATATTGTAACACCTTTTATAGTAAACTATTATATTTTAGTCACAAATTCTTTCCCATCTCTTTAATCCTATGTTTGGATAGGGTTATGAGAGGAAGGATGGATAAGGTTGAAAGGATGGATGGTCTCCATCCATTATTTGATTCAAAGAATTTTAGGAATGATGGATTCTCTATCCACCTAGCCCACCATTTTGCATTTATCCAAATTGAAAGGATAAGGAAGGATGGTCGAGCATATGCAAGGTGAATTTTGGTATTAGCAAAATTATCCCTCATTAAGTTTTTTAACAAACTATAGCACTCTTTATTTTTTATTTATATTATTTATATATTTTTTTATTTTATCTAAACTATTAATATACTATTAAAATTTATTACTAATTATTTTAATTTTAGCATATAATTTTCATATTTATTGTTAGAATTAAAAAAGAGAGTAACTTATTTTATATTTTTTTCTAGAACAACATACTTTGTTTTAATCAAATTAAGAGTATTATTGCAATCCTATTAGGAGTCGCATATTACTGTATATGATGACCATGTACTCTATTTAAAGGCCTCTATGACCCTAATTGTAATATAATAATCTTTTTTTTTTAATACCATGGTATCAGAGCCACCCTTCCTTCCACAACCCTAGCCACTACCCACCCCTCCCCACTTCCCCTCTCCCCCATCTCTCTCCTTCTCTCTCTTACTATCCCCCACCCTCCCTAATTGAGACTCCTAAGCTTAGATGAACCCATGGATAGTATCTCTTCCAATGCCCAAGATTCCTTATTTGGCCGCTCAAAGCCTTCCACCCGTGAGTGCCTTCCACCTCTTCTCTCCTCCCTACACTTCATTGCCAGTGTTGCCTTTATAACCCAATCTAAACCTCAGCCTTCCACCACTTCATCTCCTACCTCTGACTCCGTGCATCGATCCCTCACCAATAGCCATCCCTGGTGGGATCGATCATTCCACCATCTCCGATCGAACTCGATCTCCAAGGCCGCCTCCCATGTCTATAAGAATCTCGCCTACTTCCATCCTAACTATCTCATGCTCCTTGCTACCGTCCTCACCCTCTCCCTCCTTTCCCATCCCTTCACCCCTTCCCTCGTTCTCTTGTCTATTGCCGGATCGCTAGCTCTGCCTCCCCAAGAATCGCACCAGGCCTTCATCCTGGCCTCGATCCTCTCCATGCTTGACTTCCAAGAGCTCACCATGGTAATGTTTGCCATGTATTGGCCGGTCCTCTTTGCCTAGTCCAGCCCCCTCACACTCTTCACCCCATCTGACAACTCCCTCCACTCTTGACTCTCTTGTTCCTAAAAGAATAGTACCCTAAAAGTGATGTGGACATCAGATCAGACATAGACTTCAAGCTTCATTTTATTCTCTAAGTCATATGTTGGTCAATTTTGAGTCTTGTAATGGAATTTATTTTTGAGTCTTGTAATACAGTGAGTAGTTGGATTTACTAAGTCCACTGAGTCCTATCATTTGAGTTTAGTTGTTTTAGTTTAGTCAAGAGTGTGTGTGTTTTCATTCAAGAGGAGGAACTAGTGGACCCACACTCAAGTCACTAGCCCAACATATGGACTCCCTTCATGTCACCCAAGCCCTCGAGGAGATGGCGCCCAGCATACAGGCCCTTGGCACCTCAAGCCCACAAGCTCACATATTAAATGGCACCCAATCCAGATCCCCAAGGAAGTGGTGCCCATATCCAAGCCCTCAAGCCCATGGCGCCCTCTCCTCCTAAGCCCACTGCAATTGGCGCCCAAGCCTTTGACCCAGTCCAAGATGCCCGGGCTTTGACCAATCAAAGAAGATTTCATCCAAGCCTATCAGGGAGTGGAAAAGTCAAAGCAGCCCAAGAGGATTTCATCCCAGTCCTAGCCTATGGAGAAAAGTCAAAGCTTCCAATTTTTACAAGAAGTCCAATGTCCAAGTCCTACTGGAATTTAGGCCTCCTAATTTCAATCAAACTTTGTACTCCTAATTCTAGTTAAACTTGTACTCCTTGTCCCATACAAACTTGTAATCCAATTTCGATAGAGAAAGGGCCCTGGGTGAATCTATAAATACCCCACCCCTCCCCCTCTTGTAATTAATCTCTTTTCATGAATTAAAACTCTGGTAAATCTTCTTATGACAATTTGTGTTCTTTGGAAGTGTGTGTGAGACTTGTTCCTTTTCTTTTACTAAACCCTAGCCATTGTCCATCCAAGCAAGAGCCCTAAGATGCCCACCATCAGCCCTCTCCAAGATCCAAATGCCTAAAGCTTCATCAAAAGCCGCCACCCCTGCAACCTCTCTTCCGCCCGATCTTCTTCTTTCCATCCTATATGGGGTTTCATATGCACCGCAGCGGAAGTGTAATTTCAAAATGATGAAATTTGCACCGAAATCCCTTAGCCAAGATCTCCTTTTTACTAATTAAAACATATATACTAACATTCAAACATAGATTGTTAGAATTAGAGTACCAACCTGCTATCGCTAATTCCAACAAAGTTGATATTGAAGGGGCTGATTGAATTCACCAGGCGTCCAAGTGTCCGCCCTCCGATGGTGATCCACACAGAGCAGTGATCAAGACAACTCTATCTTCTTTTCAAAGGTTCCTTCTATTGAGTTCTTCTTCCTAGAACTCAATTGCTTGGACTATGGCTTGAATTCCTCCACACAAAGGCTTGCTTTCCTTTCCTTGACTCCTTCTCCTCCTTCCACCAAGACCTTGGCCCTTTAGATACCCTTGTCTTGAAGAAAAAGACCTTGTCCTAAGAGGACATAGGCTTGTCTTAAGTTGGAGGAGAAATTAAGACAATGATGTCTTAATGTATGAAAGAAAGGAAGAAATCAGAACTTCTTTCTTTTCTTTACCGTCGGAGACTTTTACTTTTATCTTGTTCAGTAGCAGAGTTTCGACAGAGGTTTACTCTGTAGAGGAAACAATGCAAGAGCAAGAAAAATAAAAGAGTCTTCAGGAGAGGAAGAAAGAAAAAGATTACATTATGTTCTGATTTTTCCCGACCCTTTAAATAGAAATCAGATAGGCGCCTACACACCTCTCCGTAATTTCTTTCTCACGCCCTTTCCAATTTCTCACGCCCCATCCTCCCATCTCATGGCCTTCCAGATTAAATCCCACGGCTCTTCTTAAAGGAAAAACCGCAGTGTTTTAAAAAGAAGGAAGTCGCGACTTTTCATCTCCGAAGAGATGTTACTTCGCGCGCCCGGGAGGAGTTAGCGCTTTCTTTCTTTCTCAAAATCCCATCAGCCGTTGGATTCTCATCCAAGGGGGGAGAGAAGGTGCGCTAATCACTTAAGAAGGAGGCCGCCCAAATAAAAACATCGGAGAATTTTATTTGGGGCGCGCCAAGAGTCCATGCGCCATGGACTCTTCCTTAAGGTGCGCCAAGAGTCCATATGCGCATGGACTCTTGGTGTTTGGCGTGAAAAATAAAAGGGGCGGGTGGGGAGGCTAGCCAAGCTACATGGCTAGCCAATAGGGTTAGCCACATTCCCGTTTTTCTTAATTAGGGTCTAATTAGGTCCAATTAGAACCCAATTTGAACCAATCCGGAACCCTAATTCGAATCCGATCCGAATAGAAGCTAGGGCTTGCAACACCTGCTAGAGTGTTATCTTGCAAAGACGATTTAATTCTAAATTAAATTCTTGATCAATCTTCTTAAGTGTGTGACCCATTGGGTTCCACATCTAGCCAGCAGTGGGTTCGAATACAAGTTGACCTAATTTGATTAGAACTCTTTCTAATCGATTTAGGTCAAACCGGGCTTACCCGAATCGATCAATTAGGATTCTTCCTAACATGTGATCTTTGAACTTGATCAACCCACAAGACAAGATTGACGTCTAGCAACGTGTCATGTCTACCCGGAAGATATGGAAATTCTGGTGAAATACCAAAATTACCCTTTAGTAGAGAGTTACCGTACAATTAAATCTTTCGATCAGCCTGCACCCAAAATATAACTATGGATATGGATATATGTCAAATCCAATATTATATTTGTTTCTAGCTCAATCTTATAATGATGATTCGATTATCTTGATATTAGAAACCATCTCTAATATCTTCACTTTGATCAAAGATTCCCTGAATCATCATGCGATTGTTGACTAGCTGGATGCAATCTCCTCTTACTAAGAGTGATCGATTCCTTGTTGACCTACTCATTACCTTCATATTCAATTCACCATTCCCAGTATCAATCCTGTGCATGTCTCAGTGTCATGATTAGGATTGAACCAAAGGATGGGTTCATGTACATAAGGTACTTATGGCAGTCTCAGGTCAAAAGATTACTTGTACCACTCCCACTATGAGAACCTTCTATTGACATGTAGCTAAGACTCCATTAGATGTTCTCAAGTTGGATCATATCAGTGAACTCATTCTCCAATGAGCACCCACATCCCAGTATTAGTGTCATACACAAGTGACTGTGAGAGCAGTCACCCTTTCCAGTATACCCGGGGTGTGCTAGTCTTATCGGAAAACCCTGATCCCCTACTCAGGGTTCCTTTGACTAGGAATACTTTAGATTAAGGTTTTAAGATTTTAGGTCTCACTGGTATGATCTCATCATAACCCTAAAATCATAGCCCTAATCTATGGGGTTCATCATATAATAAACACAGCGTATGATGAAAAATAATGCCTTTATTTAGAAAATTATCAATTACAATGGTTTGGGAGATACAACAGAGATTGGTTTGTAGGGCATATCCCTTTCAATCTCCCACTTGCACTAAAGCCAATCGCCTTTGAATCTTGATCCCATACATTCTAGGTGGCGATCAAAATCTCGCTGTGGTAGAGCCTTAGTGAACGGGTCTGCTACATTGTTCTTTGTATCAACTCTATCTATGTAGACATCTTGTCTCTCTACTATTTCTCGGACAAGATGGAAGCGTCTCAGAATGTGCTTGGACTTATGATGAGCTCTTGGTTCCTTAGCTTGAGCAACGGCCCCAGTGTTGTCACAGTAAAGTGGCACTGGGTTTTCAATTTGAGGAACAACACCCAACTCTGTGATGAACTTCTTCATCCAGACTGCTTCCTTGGCGGCTTCACTAACAGCTATGTATTCTGCCTCTGTGGTTGAGTCAGCTACAGTCTGCTGCTTGGTACTCTTCCAACTCACTGCTCCACCATTTAGGGTAAAAACATATCCCGAAATGGATTTGCTATCATCAGGGTCTGATTGAAAACTAGAATCAGAATAAGCTTCTAGTTTAAGATCAGAACCACCATAAACCAAAAAATATCCTTAGTCCTTCTTAGGTACTTAAGAATATTTTTAACTGCTTTCCAATGATCCTCTCCTGGATCAGCCTGAAACCTACTGACAATGCCTAAAGCATATGCCACATCAGGCCTGGTACATAACATGGCATACATTATGGATCCTATTGCCGAAGCATAGGGTATAGAATTCATTCTATCTCTTTCTTCAGGTGTCTTAGGAGACATCCTTTTAGAAAGATGTATGCCTTGACTCATAGGAAGATAACCTCTTTTACTTCCTTCCATGCTGAATCTTTTCAGCACTAAGTCAATGTACCTAGATTGGGATAAACCTAGCATCCTCTTAGATCTATCTCTATAGATCTTAATACCTAGTATATAGGATGCTTCTCCCAAATCTTTCATGGAAAACTGGTTTGATAGCCAAACCTTGACTGATTGCAACATTGGGATATCATTCCCAATGAGGAGTATGTCATCTACATACAGAACCAAGAAGACTATGGCACTCCCACTAGTCTTCTTATAAACACAGGGTTCATCCACATTTTTGATAAAACCAAATCTTTTAATAGTTTCATCAAAGCGGATGTTCCAACTCCTGGAAGCTTGCTTTAATCCATAAATGGATTTCTTCAGCTTGCATACTTGATTAGGTTTATTCTTTGAAATAAAACCTTCTGGCTGTGACATGTAGACTTCTTCCTCAAGGAAACCATTGAGGAATGCAGTTTTCACATCCATCTGCCATATCTCATAATCGTGGTATGCTGCTATAGCAAGTAAAATCCGAATTGATTTTAGCATGGCAACAGGTGAAAAAGTTTCATCATAATCAATTCCCTGTTTTTGTCTAAAACCTTTAGCCACTAATCTGGCTTTATAGGTTTCAACTTGGCCATCAGCCCCAATCTTTTTCTTATAGACCCATTTACACCCAATAGGATTAACACCCTCTGGTGCATCAACCAAAGACCATACTTGGTTTACATACATAGAGTCTACTTCGGATTCCATGGCTTCTTGCCATTTATCTGAGTCAGTACTCAAGATAGCTTCCGTATAGGTCAGAGGTTCATCATTTTGAATGACTTGAGCTTCATTATTTTCAATAATAAACCCATACCTCTCAGGTGCCCGTGGCACTCTGTCAGACCTACGAGGAGGAGTTTTGTGTTCTGGTTCTGTCCTAACTATATGTTCTAATGGTTGAGAATTGTCTATCTGTATTTCTTGCACTTCTCCAAGTTCAATTGTTCTACCATTGCCCTTTTCCAAAATGAACTCTTTTTCTAGAAAAGTGGCATGCCTGCTAACAAAAATCTTTTGTTCAGTAGGATGGTAGAATAGATATCCTCTACCTTCTTTAGGATATCCTACAAATAGACATTTATCCGCTCTAGGTTCCAACTTATGTCCAAAATTTCTTTTAACATAAGCTGGACATCCCCATACCTTAAAATATTTAAGATATGGTTTCTTTCCACTCCAAATTTCATATGGAGTACTAACAACGGATTTAGAAGGTACCTTGTTCAGAATATAAACAGCAGTTTCTAGGGCATGACCCCAGAAAGAAATGGGCAAATTTGTGAAGCACATCATGGATCGTACCATATCTAATAAGGTACGATTCCTCCTTTCAGCTATACCATTTAGCTGTGGTGTATAAGGAGGGGTCCATTCAGAAAGGATTCCATTAACTTTAAGATAGTCTAAAAACTCCGTGGATAAGTATTCTCCTCCTCGATCAGAACGAAGAACTTTAATACTTTTCCCGGTTTGTTTTTCGACCATACTTTGATACTCCTTAAATTTATCAAAGGCTTCAGATTTGTGTTTCATAAGATACACATATCCGAACCTAGATAAATCATCTGTAAAAGTGATAAAATATGAGTATCCTCCTCTGGCCTGAGTTGTCATTGGGCCACATACATCAGTATGTATAAGTCCTAACAACTCAGTTGACCTTTCCCCATGTCCAGTGAATGGAGTTTTTGTCATCTTACCCATGAGACATGATTCGCAAGTTCCTAATGATTCATACTCATAAGGATCAAGGAATTTTTCCTTGTATAACTTGCTAATCCTAGACTCATTAACATGACCAAGTCTATGATGCCAAAGTAAAGTATCATTAAAGTCTTTTCTTTTCCTTTTAGTATTGACATGAAAAATACTATCATTGGAAGAAAGAGTTAAGAGCCCATTGCTAAATATGCCAGAACAAATAATTTTATTAGATAACATTATTGAGCAACCAGTGCTCGTTACATCCATTACATATCCTTGTTTTAATAACAAAGGAATAGATATAATGTTCCTAATAATCTTTGGCATATAGTAACAATTCTCTAGCTCCAAGATCTTCCCTGAAGGCAACTTCAGAATATAGGTCCCTACAGCTTCTGCTTGGATGATATCACCACCAGCACCGTAGAGATTGAAGTCGCCTTCCTTCAATACTTTAAGCTTGTGGAGGTCCTGCAAAGATTTGCATATATGGTAACCACAAGCGGTATCCAATACCCAAGTATTTGATATAGACGAATTTAATGTCAATATAGTATGTATCTCATACATACCTTTTGGTGCGTCTGCCGCACCAGGCTTCACAGTTGCAAGGTAAGCCTTGCAATTCCTTTTCCAATGTCCCGCTTTGCCGCAAAAGAAACAGGTTGACTGTTTTGAGACCTTCTTTCCTTTCTTGTTCTTATTGATGCCACCCTTAGGGTTTAGTCTCCTGCTAAAACCCTTTTTGCCTGATTTCTTCTTATTGGTCTTATCAACAAGAAGAAGTGGAGCCTTTTCTTTCTTAACATGGCTCTCTGCTGTTTTTAACATATTTAACAGCTCAGGCAAGGAAGTGTTCAGTTTGTTCATGTGATAATTCAAGACAAACTGAGAAAATGACTCTGGGAGTGATTGCAGGATTAAATCCTGATTCAGCTCCCCATCCATAATAAACCCTAATTGACCTAATCTGGTGATTAAGTCAATTACCTTCAGGACATGATCCTGAACGGATGTACCCTCTGTCATCCTAGCACGGAATAACTGCTTAGATATTTCGTATCTAGCAGTTCTGCTTTGTTCTCCATAAAGCTCCTTTAAATTGAGCATTATGGATTGAGTATCCATGCTTTCATGCTGCCTCTGTAACTCATTGGTCATAGAGGCCAGTATGATACACTTGACAGTGAGGGAGTCATTCTGCCACATTTTGTATGTGGCCATATCTTCCTGTGTGGCATCATCCCCTAGTGGATTAAGATTAGGGGTATCAAGAATATAAGAAAGTTTTTCTGAACTCAGTACAATCTTTAAGTTTCTCAACCAGTCCACATAGTTTGGACCAGTCAATTTGTTGGTATCTAAGATGCTTCTCAGTGATAATGAAGATGCCATTTATCTACATTTAATTAAGAACAATACATAAGCAAACAACCATGAAATGACTTACATAATTAAATTAGGTCTTCAATTTAATTATGTCTCCCACTATTTTATCAAAAATCATAGCCCTCACTATGATAATCGAGAAGAACCCTGATCGGTTTTCTTAGTGAGATCGAGATCCTTATAATTTATAAAGATCTTGCAGACAACACAACAAATCTTTTATAAGTTCTAAGGTAGGAAACTCTTCCAATTATATCTCATATAATTCTCAAAAATAACTTGGCCTCTAGAACATTATAAGTCTTGCAGAAAACACAACAAACCATAATGTTCTAGTTAAGTCAAGACCCTTTCATTTCTATACAGTCAATATTCAAATATAATGCCCTTATAGATAACACAACAAGGCATTATACTGAATATACTGTAAGCATATTTTGCACTAGACCAATATTATGTCAATCACCCTATTAGGTCTTGCAGACAACACAACAAACCTAATGTGGTTCATAACACAGTAATGATCCAGCATGAAGGAAGGCCAACATATAGCATTTTTTTAACACTAAGCATATAAGTCAAGATTTAAATATAATCAAATCGGCCAGGCAAGTGGAAGAGATGTGGGAGTCCCCCCGTTGCTTTCCTAGACACCAATAAAAATTGGCCAGGTCAGTCAACGGAACCAATTAAAAACCACGATTCTCTTTACCTTCCCAGAACCACCTTTCTAGACACCGAATGATCAATTGTTCATCATGACTAGTGATGCTTATTAGTTAAATATGCTATGACTTAATATGATTTTAAGAAGAGGGCTTTATAAAATTGCCAGCACATTCTTACATAAAACATATCATAATGATATCACTCTGATAAACATATATGTGCTAAGTGTGTCATCATACTAGGATAACCATTTACCACATAATGGATCCACCATTATGCCAGGGCAACCTTATTTCAGTATGATGACTTCAAAACTAATCATATCTCTATAATAATTAGGGTTTGAGTGAAAAACCCTAATTAGTGGCATACATCAAAACATTAATTATCATATATGCATTCCTTAAATTATGCTAAGTGTATCAGCATTCAAGGGTTTAAAACCCTAATTTCGATACTACAACAAAAATGCATATCATATGTTTTAACTGTAATAAGGATGGCTCTGATACCACTGTTGGGGTTTCATATGCACCGCAGCGGAAGTGTAATTTCAAAATGATGAAATTTGCACCGAAATCCCTTAGCCAAGATCTCCTTTTTACTAATTAAAACATATATACTAACATTCAAACATAGATTGTTAGAATTAGAGTACCAACCTGCTATCGCTAATTCCAACAAAGTTGATATTGAAGGGGCTGATTGAATTCACCAGGCGTCCAAGTGTCCGCCCTCCGATGGTGATCCACACAGAGCAGTGATCAAGACAACTCTATCTTCTTTTCAAAGGTTCCTTCTATTGAGTTCTTCTTCCTAGAACTCAATTGCTTGGACTATGGCTTGAATTCCTCCACACAAAGGCTTGCTTTCCTTTCCTTGACTCCTTCTCCTCCTTCCACCAAGACCTTGGCCCTTTAGATACCCTTGTCTTGAAGAAAAAGACCTTGTCCTAAGAGGACATAGGCTTGTCTTAAGTTGGAGGAGAAATTAAGACAATGATGTCTTAATGTATGAAAGAAAGGAAGAAATCAGAACTTCTTTCTTTTCTTTACCGTCGGAGACTTTTACTTTTATCTTGTTCAGTAGCAGAGTTTCGACAGAGGTTTACTCTGTAGAGGAAACAATGCAAGAGCAAGAAAAATAAAAGAGTCTTCAGGAGAGGAAGAAAGAAAAAGATTACATTATGTTCTGATTTTTCCCGACCCTTTAAATAGAAATCAGATAGGCGCCTACACACCTCTCCGTAATTTCTTTCTCACGCCCTTTCCAATTTCTCACGCCCCATCCTCCCATCTCATGGCCTTCCAGATTAAATCCCATGGCTCTTCTTAAAGGAAAAACCGCGGTGTTTTAAAAAGAAGGAAGTCGCGACTTTTCATCTCCGAAGAGATGTTACTTCGCGCGCCCGGGAGGAGTTAGCGCTTTCTTTCTTTCTCAAAATCCCATCAGCCGTTGGATTCTCATCCAAGGGGGGAGAGAAGGTGCGCTAATCACTTAAGAAGGAGGCCGCCCAAATAAAAACATCGGAGAATTTATTTGGGGCGCGCCAAGAGTCCATGCGCCATGGACTCTTCCTTAAGGTGCGCCAAGAGTCCATATGCGCATGGACTCTTGGTGTTTGGCGTGAAAAATAAAAGGGGCGGGTGGGGAGGCTAGCCAAGCTACATGGCTAGCCAATAGGGTTAGCCACATTCCCGTTTTTCTTAATTAGGGTCTAATTAGGTCCAATTAGAACCCAATTTGAACCAATCCGGAACCCTAATTCGAATCCGATCCGAATAGAAGCTAGGGCTTGCAACACCTGCTAGAGTGTTATCTTGCAAAGACGATTTAATTCTAAATTAAATTCTTGATCAATCTTCTTAAGTGTGTGACCCATTGGGTTCCACATCTAGCCAGCAGTGGGTTCGAATACAAGTTGACCTAATTTGATTAGAACTCTTTCTAATCGATTTAGGTCAAACCGGGCTTACCCGAATCGATCAATTAGGATTCTTCCTAACATGTGATCTTTGAACTTGATCAACCCACAAGACAAGATTGACGTCTAGCAACGTGTCATGTCTACCCGGAAGATATGGAAATTCTGGTGAAATACCAAAATTACCCTTTAGTAGAGAGTTACCGTACAATTAAATCTTTCGATCAGCCTGCACCCAAAATATAACTATGGATATGGATATATGTCAAATCCAATATTATATTTGTTTCTAGCTCAATCTTATAATGATGATTCGATTATCTTGATATTAGAAACCATCTCTAATATCTTCACTTTGATCAAAGATTCCCTGAATCATCATGCGATTGTTGACTAGCTGGATGCAATCTCCTCTTACTAAGAGTGATCGATTCCTTGTTGACCTACTCATTACCTTCATATTCAATTCACCATTCCCAGTATCAATCCTGTGCATGTCTCAGTGTCATGATTAGGATTGAACCAAAGGATGGGTTCATGTACATAAGGTACTTATGGCAGTCTCAGGTCAAAAGATTACTTGTACCACTCCCACTATGAGAACCTTCTATTGACATGTAGCTAAGACTCCATTAGATGTTCTCAAGTTGGATCATATCAGTGAACTCATTCTCCAATGAGCACCCACATCCCAGTATTAGTGTCATACACAAGTGACTGTGAGAGCAGTCACCCTTTCCAGTAT
Organism: Areca catechu; assembly: GCA_021397845.1. Lineage (NCBI taxonomy): Eukaryota > Viridiplantae > Streptophyta > Magnoliopsida > Arecales > Arecaceae > Areca > Areca catechu. The sequence goes on from CM038042.1 coordinate 62,714,758, forward strand.
ACCCGGGGTGTGCTAGTCTTATCGGAAAACCCTGATCCCCTACTCAGGGTTCCTTTGACTAGGAATACTTTAGATTAAGGTTTTAAGATTTTAGGTCTCACTGGTATGATCTCATCATAACCCTAAAATCATAGCCCTAATCTATGGGGTTCATCATATAATAAACACAGCGTATGATGAAAAATAATGCCTTTATTTAGAAAATTATCAATTACAATGGTTTGGGAGATACAACAGAGATTGGTTTGTAGGGCATATCCCTTTCACATCCTGTATAGTATTTTTCTTTCCATCCTGTATAGTATTTTTCTCATATTCTACATCACTAATCCTTGACATTTGTAAGATCCCTCTAGTACCATGCCCTCTGGATGAAGTTTCTTTTGCCTCCGAATGAAGCTGATAAAAAGCTGGTGGATTCATGGAAAAGTGACCGGATCATCCAGGCACCGATCTGAGTGGAGCAATCTCTTCTACAGCAACTAGAAATCATTACCTGGTATGTTAAACCTAATTTCCATCTCACTTTTTCTGATTTCTTGAAGTTGAACATGCTCCAAATAGGCCTTCTTAGACCTAAGATCCTGATTTTCTTTTCTTTTTGATTGATCTAGCATGTGGATAGGATGCTAATTGATATAGGATAACCCTAACATAATCTTGTCTAGTTTTGGGAATAAAACCATAAGAAAAATCTAAAATATTTTCTTTCTTTAATCTGATTTTCTTCATATTCATCCCTTGCATATAATCCTGCATCATATTAGAATCCCATTTCTCATCAATTTTGGTATTAGAGCACAGTTTAGGGCATGTTCTTGCATCATAGTCTAGATTTCTACATGCTATTTTCTGCATAATTAGTCAAACATAGGGCTGTTTACCCATCAAGAAATTTTTTTTTCTCTGATTTTCATGTCATTGGGTCTTTGTCTTGTCATATATTTTCTGTGATTTTTGTGGAATTCTCATATTTAAAATAGTCTAGAAAAAAATCCATAACTCAAACCCTGACTGTAGTCTGAAATTTCTGTACCTCTGAATTCTGCATCTGGAGTCTACACCTTGATCTGTTTCACCATCTTAGGTATTTTTTTTTCTTTGAAATTTGCATCACATTATGTTTGTTGAGCCCTCTATTTTATTGATATTTTTTTCAGACTTTACAAAACCAAAAATTGCAAAAAAATTGGCATCCTAGAAACCTTAACCAGAAATCTATCTTTTCCTACACCCAGTTAGAAACCCTAGGTTTTTCATCATCATTCCATTTTTTATTTGCATTAAATTTGGTAGGAAGCATCCTCACATGTCATTCTCTGTTTTTTAAAATTTTTAGAATTTTTATGCATTGAAACACATGCTAGCTTCTACATCAAAATAGACCTAAACTTCAGATTCTATGATTTCTGTACACCTGACTGAACCAAACCTAACTCACATCCAAACCCCCCCAAACCCAAGCCAATTTTGTTTGATAGCTTAACCAACTCAAATTTAAGTTGCCACCTCAAAAAAAAATCAAAAAAAAAAATATTCTCTGTTTTGTTACTAGATTGCATTAGGGTTCATCGATTATGCATCATATCATTAAACTCATCTTAAGGGTACTCTCACTATCTCATATCAGGGCAGGATTTCATTACCTGTCCTGGGCCCGAAACAACCATCCTCATAGGAACCCAAGCCTTAATTAAAATTAACTAGCAATCTTGTAGATAGCACTAATTGATTTTGATGATAAGCAAAATAGTTAAGTATAACTTGAGAACTAATGATTTGCTTTGAGTATGTTTTTATTGAAAGGATGTTCACAAAATTTGAAGAAGCCCAATTATGTTGAAGAAACCAAGTTTGAAATGAAAAAATTGATCAAAAGAAGACTTGGACACTTAAGAGATGGTTGAATGGATAGCTAAGCCAAGTGGAAACTTGTTCCAGCTCAAGTTTAGTAGTTTCTGTGAAATTTTTAGTGATGTGTCGACTCAAAGTGTCGACACATGATATCAAGTATTGACACATGGAGATGAAGTGTCGACTCAGGCTGGTACGCAGCAAAGTTTCAAATGGCACAGATGAAGTATCGACTCATGGACATGAAGTGTCGACTCAAAGTGTCAACACATGAATCAACACATCGCCTGAAACTTTCAAGCCACAGAACTTACAGAAGTTAAAGGAACAGTTGAAGTGTTGATACATGGAAGCAAGGTGTCGACTCAAGGTGTTGACTCAATTGAGAAAGTGTCGACACATCTGAGAATTCCAGAGAATCTGAATGAAGCTTTTTGAACTATGTGTCAACTCAAGAAGAACATGTGTCGACCTTATGTGTCGACTCAACTGAGGAAGTGTCAACACATGGAGTTCTGACAATAGTAATGGCTAGTTTTTTCAAACGCAAAACTCGCTCAAATTGCCCCCAACGGCTAGTTTCTCAAGTCTAACAGCTAGAATTCGATTTTAAGGCCTTGGAAGGGTATTTATATGCTCTAAATCAAATCAAAAGCAATATTATTGAATACCATTAAAGAGTTTAGAGAGAAAAGAAGAGAAAAGAGCTATAACTCCTATTCATTCAAGTTTCAACCACTCTCAAGCTAAAGGAAGCCTTCAAGGATTCAAAAGCCATCAAGAGCATTGAAGATCATTCAATCTTGGACATTCAAAAGGTTTCAACAAGTGCAAAGCAACTATACATCGAGCTACATTAACTTATTTGCTTTGTTATTGAAAGCTTACATTGGTTCTTTATTTCTAAACCTTATTTCTTGTAAGGATTCTTGGTTAGCCTATTGTAAAACCAAGTGAGGTTATTGGTAAGCCTTAAAAATCATTTAGGTTAGTGGTTAGCCTGCAAAACTACTAAGGTTCTTGGTTAGCCCGGAAAACCAAGGAAGGTTGTTGGTTAGCCTTGTGAAAACCAATTAGGTTCTTGGTTAGCCCGTAAAACTAAGTGAGGTTGTTACTTGTGAGCCTTGTAAAACAAGTAGGGTTTTGATTAGTGAGGCCGAAAAACTAATTGGTTGTAATTGTGTGAATATAGTGAATTTCCAAGAAGATCTTGGGGAGTGGATGTAGGTGCTTTGGTTGGCACCGAACCACTATAGCTTTTGGTATTTGTAATTGCTTGATCTCTTTCTCTTTGCTTTTTATTTATTGCTCTTAATTTTCGCTGCACTTATACTTTAGAGCATTGCATTTGAATCTTTGTACCTTGCTGAATTGGATTGCATATCTAGTTCTATAAAGCTTGTTGATTGTCATATCAAGTTAGCTTAGCTTTAATTTTTTAGAGATCCAATTCACCCCCTTCTTGGATTGCTCTCTGGGCAACAAGTGGTATCAGAGCCCTGTTCTCAGTATATATGCTTTATCATCTTGAGTAAAGATCTATGGTAGCCCCAATTGGTACTAGTATAGTTGAGGGACAAGCCTCAAATAGATCTCCATTTTTCAATGGTACAAATTATACTTATTGAAAAACTAGAATGAGAATTTATATGCATTCTATTGATTATAATTTATGGAAAGTAGTTGATAAGGGTCCTCATATTCCTTCGATGGTGGTTAATGATGTTTCCATCCCAAAACTTGAAGAGGATTGGGATGAAAATGATATTAAACAATCCGAGATCAATGCTAAGGTAATGAATCTTTTTTATTGTGCATTAGGTCCTAGTAAATTTAATAGGATATCTACATACATGTCTGCCAAAAAAATATGGGACACACTTGAAGTTACCCATGAGGGTACTGATCAAGTGAAGAACACTAAGGTTAATATGTTAGTGCACACATATGACATGTTCTGGATGAAACCAAATGAATCTATCATTGATATGTATACACGATTCACAAATATAGTTAATGGTATGAGAAGTCTTGGTAAAGTCATGTCTAATGCTGATCATGTGAATAAAATTCTTAAGTCACTTCCAATGTCATGGGACCCGAAGGTGACCGCAATTCAAGAAGCAAAGGATGTGGACAAGCTACCTCTTGAGCAGCTAGTGGGATCGCTCATGACTTATGAGCTCAATCTAAAATAGAAATCTATGGACATGGACAAAAAGAAGAAGGGGATTGCTTTCAAGTCAAATATTCAAGAAGAATCCTCAATTGATGAGTCCGAAGATGAAGAAGAAGAAGGTGAAGAAGCCCTCCTTGCACGAAAGTTTAGAAGATTCATGAAGAGGAGGAAGTTTCCCTACAAAAAGAAATATCAGTCCAAGGAAAAGGGAAAGGAAAAAGAAAAAGAGAAAGAAAAGGAAAAGGAGAAGGAAGTACCTATATGCTTCGAGTGCAAGAAGCTGGGACATTACAAGTTTGACTGTCCTCTCTTCAAGAAATCAAGGAAGAAATTAAGGAAAAAAGCAATGATGGCCACTTGGAGTGACAACGAAGACTCCAATTCAAAAAAAGAGCAGACTGAAGTTGCAAATCTCTACTTCATGGCGCATCAAGACAATGATGAGGTATGTTCTGACTCTGAAATTAATTTCACTTTCGATGAACTTAGGAATACTTTTGAAGAATTAATGCATGATTATAAATTAGTTTTATCTGAAAATAAGAAATTGAAAAAGCATGCAAATAGTTTTTTTTTAGAAAACAACTCTTTACTAAATGATGTTAGTTCTTTGATATCTAAACTAGATCTTTTAGAAAAGAAAAATAGTGCTTTATCTATGAAAAATAAAGTTTTAAAAAGATCTAAAAATGTTATGTCTAACAATGATCTTTTAAAGAAAAACAAGGATTTAGAACTTGAAAATGCTAAACACAAAAATGAACTTGAAAAGTTAAAACCTTTTGTTGACAAATTTACTTATAGTTCAGAAAAGTTAAACTTACTTTTAAACAATCAAAGAGCAGTTTTAATAAGGTAGGTTTAGGATATAAACCACAAAAGCAACAAAAGTATTTCAAAAACTTTTTTGTACCTACATCATCTAGCATTACTTATTTTACTTGCAAAAAATTAAGTCATAAATCATATCAATGTAATTTTAGAGAAATCATGTCTTTTGGTAAAGTATGGGTTCCAAAAGGAACCATTTTAAATGCTAACCCTAAAGGACCCAAGTTGGCTTGGGTACCTAAAAACAAAGCTTGTTCTTATTGCAGGTATGTCTTGCAACCAAGGAAAACAAACGAGTTTGATATCTTGATAGTGGTTGCTCAAGGTACATAACTGGAGATGTGAAGCAATTCACTTCTCTGAAGCTTTGAATGGAGGGAGTGTGATCTTCGGTGATAATGGTAAAGGAAAAATCATTGGTATTGGTAAGGTTCACATAACTCCTTCTAATAGTATTAGTAATGTACCTTAGTAGATGGTTTAAAGCATAATCTTTTAAGCATTAGTCAATTTTGCGATAAAGGTTTTCAAGTAGTTTTCAAATCATCATATTGTATGATTACTAGTCCAAATATAAATGGAGTACAATTCATTGAAAAAAGGCATGAAAATATTTATTTGGTAGACTAGATGATCTATCTTTACCTAATGGAGAATGCCTTGTTGCAATGAATTCTACTAAGGAAGAGACTAGTTGGTTATGGCATAGAAGATTAGGATATACTAGTATGTACTTTATTTCAAAACTTTGCAAAAACAATTTAGTTAGAAATTTAACTGAAATTTGTTTTGAAAAAGATAGAATTTGCCAAGCATGTCAATTTGGTAAACAAGTCAAAACTTTTTTAAACCAAAAGGATTTGTAACTACTAGTAGGCCACTTGAACTACTTCATATGGATCTCTTTGGACTAACTAGAACATCAAGTCTAGGAGACAAGAGATATGGATTGGTCATTGTGGATGATTTTTCAAGATTTACTTGGATTTTCTTTTTAGCATAAAAAGATGAATCATTTTCTGCATTTATAAAGTTTTATAGAAAAGTTTCAAACAAAAAAGATGTTTCAGTCATTTGTATTCGTAGTGATCATGGAACTGAATTTGAAAATCAAGATTTCAAAAACTTTTACAATGAAAAAAGTATAAAACATAATTTTTCTGCACCTAGGATATCTCAGCAAAATGGGGTAGTAGAAAGGAAAAACCGTACTTTGGAAGAAATGGCATGCACTATGCTTTATGAAAATGATTTGCTGAGGTATTTTTGAGCTGAAGCTATTAATACAGCTTGTTATATTTTAAATCGAGTTTTGATATGTCCTATTTTAAAGAAAACTCCATATGAGCTTTGGAACCAAAGAAAACCAACATTGAAATATTTTCATATTTTTGGTTGTAAATGTTTTGTTCTAAACAATGAAAAAGATCATCTTGGAATGTTCGATGCCAAGTCTAATAAAAGTATCTTCTTAGGATACTCTACATCAAGCATGGCATACAGAGTATTTAATAAATGAACGTTAGTTGTAGAAGAGTCAGTACATGTTGTATTTGAAGAATATACTAACAAATCCTCAAGAAAAGAGGATACATCAGATGAATATGCATGTGATGACAAGCTTCAGAAGCTGACACTGAATGATCAAGCTCAACCAAGTGAAGAAGAACAAGATAAGGATAAGAAAGAAGATGACACTCCAAAGCATCAAGATCTATCTAAGGAGTGGAGGTATGCTCATGGACACCCTAAGGAATTAATCTTAGGTGATCCATCTAAAGGGATAAGAACTCGAGCTTCTATTAGAAATGAATGTGATTATATTGCATTTATATCTCAAGTAAAACCTAAATATTTTGAAAAAGCTAAAAAGACTCTAATTGGATCAATGCTATGCAAGAAAAACTAATACAATTTGATAGAAATAATGTTTGGACACTTGTAGAAAGACCTTCTAATGTTTTAATTATTGGCACTAAATGGGTATTTAGGAATAAATTAGATGAAAATGGTATTGTTATTAGAAATAAAGCTAGGCTAGTTGCTAAAGGCTATAATCAGGAGGAAGGGATTGACTTTGATGAAACTTTTGCTCCTGTTGCTAGACTTGAAGCAATTAAACTATTATTAGCATTTGCTTGTTTTATGAACTTCAAATTATTTCAAATGGATGTTAAAAGTGCTTTCTTAAATGATTTTATATCTGAAAAGGTTTTTATCGAACAACCACCTGGATTTGAAAATCATGCACATCTTGATTATGTTTTCAAATTACACAAAGTACTTTATGGATTAAAGCAAGCACCTAGAGCATGGTATGAAAGGTTAAACAAATTTCTTATTGAAAATGAATTTTCTAGAGGAAATGTTGATAAGACTCTATTTTTGAACAGGAAAGATAATGATTATTAGTAGTACAAATATATGTTGATGACATCATTTTCGGTGCTACTAATAAAATTCTTTGTCAAGAGTTTGCTAGGCTAATGCAGGGTGAGTTCGAAATGAGCATGATGGGTGAACTCAATTTCTTTCTTGGACTCCTGATCAAGCAAACGATGGATGGTATCTTCATTAACCAAGCTAAGTACACAAGAGAAATCATTAAGAAGTTTGGAATGGAGACTACTAAACCAATAGGTATGCCTATAAGCCCCTCTTGTAGACTTGATAAAGATGAACATGATAAATCTGTAGATCAAAAGTTATACAGAGGTATGATAGGCTCTTTATTGTATTTGACTACTAGTAGACCAGATATAATGTTTAGTGTTTGCATATGTGCTAGATATCAATCTGAACCTAAAGAATCACATCTTATGGCTATTAAGTGCATTATAAGATATCTGTTTGGTACTATTAGTATTGGTTTATGGTATTCTAGAAATTCTTTTGCTGAATTGATTGGATATTCTGATGCAGACTTTGCTGGTTATAAATTAGATAGAAAGAGTACTAGTGGAACTTGCCAATTTCTTAGAGTGAACTTAATCTCATGGTTTAGTAAGAAATAAATTTCAGTTTCACTATCCACAGCTGAGGCTGTGTATATTGCAGCAAGAAGTTGTTGTGCTCAAATCCTATGGATTAAGCAACAACTTGAAAACTTTGGAATCAAGTTGGCTAGTACTCCGATTAAATATGATAATGCCAGTACTATTTGCTTGACTAAAAATCCTGTTTAACATTCTAGGAGTAAGCACATTGAAATTAGACATTATATTATTAGGGATCATGTAGAAAACAATGATGTTTTGCTTGAATTTATAAGTACTGAATTTTAATTAGCAGATATTTTAACTTAACCTCTTCTGGGAGATCGATTCTGTATGATTATAAGAGAGCTCGGGATCATCAATCTGTTTGATAAATTTTTTCCAATAATTTGACTCAAACTAGATCAATTTGACCTCATTCATGATAAATCATGTTTAAACACTATTGATTGACTCTAGATCTATCTCACTTCTATTAATTTTGATCTTTCTAAGAAATTGATGCAGAACGAAAGATCTAATACCAAAAATGATGTAGTACGGATATGTGGAATGCGGAAGCAAATTAAAATTAATGTTTTTTTTATATATATATTTTTAGAAGTCGGCTTTGTCTCAAATGAAAGTTAAACTAAATTGAAAGAAACTATATAATAATTGAAAGCACAATTCAAAGAAACTAGATTATAAGAGTAGTTCAGAAGTAAAGGATCGCTGGGGGTTGAGAAACTCCCAGACCTAGGGTTTCACTCTGAACTTTCAATAGGACAGAAGTAAAGAGAAGGGTTATGTACCAGGTAGTGATCTTCACAGAGTTTGGTGGAAGGACTCTCTCGAGCAGATTGTTGGATCCTCGGATTCGGATATCTTCATAATGGATCCTCCAATACTGGTCCTTTGGCAGAGTTGGCTTCTCCTGAACTCAGGATCTGGGAAAGAAGAAGAACAAGGAACCAGATACTCAAAGAAAGGATTTACCAGATAAAAAAACTTGAAAAATTGATGTTGCTGAAATCCTGATTCTCCTGGATGCTGATCTGACTTCCTTTGGGATTTGCTCTATATTCGAAGTAGCCGCCTGGACCTGGATGCTGGTGGTTGGCCTCTACTTGGAAGAGAGGGGCCGTGAGATGATGAGGTAGATTAGGGTTTGGATGATTGGTGGAATGAAGAAGATGATGGGCGGCTAGGGTTTGGAATTGAAGTGGCTAACCTAGGGTTTTGGTAAGGTTTTGGGGTTGGAGATCTCACACCTCCTCAAGGTTCCTAGGGAACCCGGATTTACTCTCTCACGGAGCTCAACACCTGAATACAAGTGCGGAAGAGAGAAACACAAAGTTGCTCACAAAGAAATTGATTTCATTCATCATTATGATTCAAGAGTTACATAGAGTTGAATATATAGACATAACAAAGAAATAAAATTTCATACATTTCCCATGTGGGTCTAAACTCCCTAGCCTATACTTTTGATAGAAAATATTCTTCCTCTTGGCCAATCAAAGAGTCCTACAAGGAGTAGGCGGCCCTAAAAGTCATGAAAATCCTCTCAAAAGGTAGAAAGATGGCACCTCCTAAGTCTTCTCCTTGAATTTAGGGTTCTTCCTTCAATGGTTCAACTCTTTTGGATACCTCCTTTTCTTTCTCCCCAAGTCATGGCTCTTTCCAACTTTGCTTTGGTCATTTTAGGCATGGATTGGGTGCCCCCTTGAAATGCTCCCCAAGAAATGCCTCTTTCTTCCTTTAGCTTGGCCTTTTAAGGTATATATGGGGCGCCTCCTTGATTTTGGCTTCAAGAAAAATTCTTGCTCCCTTGGGTGTGGGGACCAAGACACTGGGATGTAGATGTGGTGCCTCCTGGACTCTGGCGTATGGCTGGGAGTGTGGCGCCCACTTGCTTGGGCCTTGACCTGACTGGAAAAAATGGCGCCAACCTGGAGAAGACCTAGACCACTACTAGGACTTGTACTGAGTCAACATGACTCAAAAAAATGAAATGCAGACTCAAAGAAATAAAATAATCTGGTTGACCAGGTCAACCCTTATTACAAACCCTAATTTTCTCGGGCAAGGTCAATTAGAGATCCAGATGGAACCCTGAAGTCTTCTTTTGATTATGGTGCCCGTACCAATTCTCCCGAGGTAGGAAGAACTCAACCCTGTCGAGTATGGATCAAGTTGGCTTTGTTATCTCTCCAAGAGATCTGGATCCAACTCTTGTAATTCATCTCGGGAGATCCAAGAGTCATCAGAATCTGGCCTTCCTTGCCAGCGGACCAGGTATCTTTGGTATCCTCGATTATGAGTAGAGATAACCTGATCATCCAGGATCTTTTCAATCTGCTCTTTCCTCACAGGCCAGTTTGTTGGTGGACACACAGGGTTGGGTTCACTCTCAAGAGCAGGATTAGGCTCAAAAGGCTCACTGGGAATCACAACTGGCTCTCTATACTCTACTAGGTCTGTAATGTTGAAAGTGGAGCTAATGCCTAATTCTGAAGGCAACTCGAGTACATAGGCATTGGACCCTACTCTCTTCACCACTCTAAATGGTCCAGCTCCTCTAGCATGTAACTTTCTAACGGTTCCAGGAGGAAACCATTCAGGCCTTAACCTAAACATTACATAGTTCCCTCAATAAAAGTTTTGACTCGCCTTTGAGAATCAGCCAACTTCTTATAAGTTTCATTACTTAAATTTATTTTGGCATGAATTTCTTTATGCAAGTCTTTTATATGCTGTGCAAAAACTTTAGCAGACTCAGAGACTCGTGTGTGGACTGGTAAAGAAGCTAGGTCAAGAGGTGTGTGAGGTTTGTAACCATGCACAATTTCAAATGGACTCTTACCTGTAGACCTATTGACCGAGTCATTGTATGCAATTTCAGCCCTAGACAAAATACAAATCCCAATTCCTGGTGCTCTCAATCAAACCAAAATCTGAGCCAAAGCCTAGTAAAGGGTCAAGAAAAACTAAACTAGACTGACGATGCATTCCTAAAGAATGGACTTTATTCCAAAGGAACCCTAGGTCTAAACCTAACAAACTATGGCTCTCTAGGTTTGACCTTGGGTCGGAGGATGGCATGCAGAGCATGAAAACTTATCATGGGTGCCTAGTAGGTGCCATAAGGTCTTCCAGAAGTAGGTGGCAAACCTAATAGGTTCTGACACATGGTTCACTCTAAAGACTTCGACAAAGTATACTTGGATGGTGTAAGAAGCATTGGAAGTCCTAGAGAAAGGGAGGAAATATGAGGTGGAGTCTCGAATTACCTGTTGACTAAAGGTGGTGACCTGAAGGTTTGAATGGTGATCTATGAGTGTCAACTAGTCATCCTTACGAAAGGAAAAGTTTGCTACTCCCAGGAATGGATCAAGAGATGGTTCGGGAAGTAGCCTAGGACATGTGATTGCAACAGTTAAGGTTTGTTCTCTAAGCAAATAATGATCCACTTTCTCAAAAAATGGATTAGAGAATGATTCATGGAAGGGCCTATGGATGATGACCTCAAGACTTGAAATTTGACCTATGGGTGCGGAAAGGTATACTCTATAGAAGGGTAGGTCAGTCATGCGAAGGAAGGGGTCTGGGGCCATAAGGAGGACTTCTACAGGACTGGGTGAATCAATCCGCTCAAGACAAGGATGTTCAACTGAGATTACAGGAGAGACCTTAGTGGCTGGGCATGGGACAAGGTCCAATTGTAAGAGGCTTGATTCAGTCATCCTAAGGAGTGGATCTACCATAGGGTGGGCAAACTTAAACAGTTCAGTGCAAAGATCTTCAATTGGTACTTGGGGAATGACTGTCATTAGAGGATACGAACTGATAGCTCGGGCTAATACTATGAGTTCTTCCTGAGGGTATTTGACTAAAGGAACCTGGTCTCACAAACCTCTTGAATTTCTGAACTAGATCCTACCACTTGGTTGCTCTCCAAGGTCTCCTCAGGTAAGGAACCAATAGTATCGATGTCACATTCTTCTAGTTCTTCCCCCTCATATTCATCAACTAGACTCAAGCCAGCATCATATACTTCCTCGATGCCATCTTCAATGGATTTCGGGTCAGTGATAATCGGGTCAACTGATTCTCGGCTTGTCATACCTAACCTTTCTTCCTCATTGGTAGGCTTGGGTTCTCCCTCATTAATGTCATCCTTAGGATTCTTACCACTTAGCTGTGCACAAGCCAGTCCTATGCATGGGCACTGACTAGATTTATGGCCTCTTTCTCCACAAAACCAACATTCTTGCGATATGGAAACCTGGGTTATAATGGGTTTCAAGCTAGTAGAGACCTTACTTGGGCATGGATGTGGATCTAAACGGTTTGATCTAGAAGACTTGGGTTGTTGAGTGACTGGTCTAGAATATTGTAAGGATCTCTCATAGACACGATCCACACTATAGATATCATGGTTAGGCTTCCTAGGGTTATGCTCGAGATCACGGTATAAGGTCCTCCTAGGCTCCTGGTGTGGGTGAGGTTGAGGCACATTAAAATCTGGGTCAAGAGTCCAATTCTGATGTCTAGGTTCCTCAAGTACTTGGACTTGATCCCTAAGCTGGGTAAGATCCTCAGGGACTGGATTCCTAAACTGGGCAACAATATCAGTCATATCCTGACTCAATTTGTTCATGCTTTCGGTAAGAGTTCTAACCATGGCCTCTAAATCAGGTTGGATTTGACCAGGTTGGTAGAGTACTCCATTCCGGGTAGACATGATGATGCAAGCAAACACACCAAATGAGACTCGACTGAAATGACTACGGGCTAACTAGACCTAGTGCCCAAACTAGGTGCCCAATCATAGTGGCAAGCTAGCCTGTAGTAACTCGGGACTCAGCCAGGCAGGTGTAAGGGGAGTGTTAGGTCCCTAATTTCCAATCCTAGACACCAATCAGTGATTGGCCAGGTAGGCAGACCAGCACACAAGCCCTTCGGGATAGAATCCCTGAACCACCATTTTAGATACAGAGTACAAAGCACACACAGAGTAACTAGACAAACTGACTCAACACTAGCCTAGACCCGACCAGTTGATGTCCCTAGCCCACTATGGAAAATTACTAATTAATTTTATGATTAAAGGCTTAGGTTCGAATGCACGGGAGGTGGTTTTGGGCTAAGGAGAGGGTCTCAATCCTTCCCTTATGTTGCAACTTCGGTGCCCTTAAGATAGATTCAATTTATGCACACTCAAATAAAACACAGCTTGCAGAAAATAAAAAGCAGAACAGCAGTAAAATTGATCTCTGAAAATCTACATAAATTAATAAATCATGAAAATTTTATGTAAATTACTTTCAATTATAATGGTTCCATCAAAACATGAATTACTTAATTTTGAATTTTTTGTAGGGAGAAATAATTCGAATAATAGGATAGTTACTGGCAGAAAACAGAACGTGTGTCCCGTTTACAATCCCTGCCTAGAAGTTATAACCCAGCGGCACCCCTACATGCCCTAGGAAACCCCATGGAATGGGAGGAAGAGACTTGCATCTCACTTGTTCCTAGGACCGGACGGCCAGGGGAGTCTACTCCAGGCAGCAAAAGTAAAAAGGAACAAAAAATAATAATCAAACAAGCAAGAACCCTAGACAGGGCTCTGATACCAAAAATGATGCAGAACGAAAACTCTGATACCAAAATGATGTAGAACTAAAAGAGATGATGCAATACGGAAGTAAATTAAGACTAATTCTTTTTATATATATATATTTTCAGAAGTCGGCTTTGTCTCAAATGAAAGTTAAACTAAATTGAAAGAAACTATATAATAATTGAAAACACAATTCAAAGAAACTAGATTATCAGAGTAGTTCAGAAGTAAAGGATCGCTGGGGGTTGAGAAACTCCCAGACCTAGGGTTTCGCTCTGAACTTTCAACAGGACAGAAGTAAAGAGAAGGGTTATGTACCAGGCAGTGATCTTCACAGAGTTTGGTGGAAGGACTCTCTCGAGCAGATTGTTGGATCCTCGGATTCGGATATCTTCGCAATGGATCCTCCAATACTGGTCCTTTGGCAGAGTTGGCTTCTCCTGAACTCAGGATCTGGGAAAGAAGAAGAACAAGGAACCAGATACTCAAAGAAAGGATTTACCAGATAAGAAGAACTTGAAAATTTGATGTTGCTGAAATCCTGATTCTCCTGGATGCTGATCTGACTTCCTCTGGGATTTGCTCTATATTCGAAGTAGCCACCTGGACCTGGATGCTGGTGGTTGGCCTCTACTTGGAAGAGAGGGGCCGTGAGATGATGAGGTATATTAGGATTTGGATGATTGGTGGAATGAAGAAGATGATGGGCGGCTAGGGTTTGGAATTGAAGTGGCTAACCTAGGTTTTTTTGGTAGGGTTTGGAGATCTCACACCTCCTCAAGGTTCCTGTGGAACTCGGAATCACTCCCTCACGGAGCTCAACACTTGAATACAAGTGCGGAAGAGAGAAACACAAAGTTGCTCACAAAGAAATTGATCTCATTCATCATTATGATTCAAGAGTTACATAGAGTTGAATATATAGACATAACAAAGAAATAAAATTTCATACATTTCCCATGTGGTACTAAACTCCCTAGCCTATACTTTTGGTAGAAAATATTCTTCCTCTTGGCCAATCAAAGAGTCCTACAAGGAGTAGGCGGCCCTAAAAGTCATGAAAATCCTCTCAAAAGGTAGAAAGATGGCGCCTCCTAAGTCTTCTCCTTGAATTTAGGGTTCTTCCTTCAATGGTTCAACTCTTTTGGATACCTCCTTTTCTTTCTCCCCAAGTCATGGCTCTTCCCAACTTTGCTTTGGTCATTTTAGGCATGGATTGGGCGCCCCCTTGAAGTGCTCCCCAAGAAATGCCTCTTTCTTCCTTTAGCTTGGCCTTTTAAGGTATATATGGGGTGCCTCCTTGATTTTGGCTTCAAGAAAAATTCTTGCTCCCTTGGGTGTGGGGATCAAGACACTGGGATGTAGATGTGGTGCCTCCTGGACTCCGACATGTGGCTGGGAGTGTGGCGCCCACTTGCTTGGGCCTTGACCTGACTGGAAAAAATGGCACCAACCTGGAGAAAACCTAGACCACTACTAGGACTTGTACTGAGTCAACATGACTCAACAAAATGAAATGCAGACTCAAAGAAATAAAATAATCTGGTTGACCAGGTCAACCCTTATTACAAACCCTAATTTTCTCGGGCAAGGTCAATCAGAGATCGAGATGGAACCCTGAAGTCTTCTTCTGATTCTGGTGCCCGCACCAGAAATTCCAAATTTTTCAGTTTTTAAGTCGATGTGTTGACACATCATGTGTCGACACATGCATGAGTCGACACCAAAATGTGTCGACACATGCATGAGTCGACACATGATCGACAGCGAATTGAGATTTAAGGGGTTTCCGAACTGTTTTTCTCCTAAATTGTTTCTCCTCCGAGCCGACACCTGGATTTGAGGTACCCATACTATTCATCCTTCCATTTCACTATTTTTGCCTGTTGTTTTCTTGGATTTGAACGTTTGGTAGCCATTTTTGTTGGATTTCTTCCTAGGTTTAGCTTCCTAAACCCTAGAAACCCCTATTTTCAACCAAAAACCTTGCCCAAACTTTGAATCTAGGCAATGGGTCCTCGCAAGCAAGTTGTTCATCGACCTCGTCAGTCATAGCAAGAAGAAGAGCGAAGGATGAAGGCCTGACACGAGTCTAAAGCTTCGGATCCACCCGCATGACCTTTGTTTGTTCCATCTAGCCGGATGAGCTCCAAGACAGTGGTTGGAGGACGCCGAGTGGACTTTTCTTTTACAGACCAGCAACATTTCCGGATAGGAGAGTAGATTCGACATGCTGGGTTAACCACTTTTTGTTCACTCAGTGAGAGATATTATCCCTGGCTGATGAGAGAGTTTTATGGTTCACTTGCCCACGGAGTAGATGGTTGGGTTGCAAAGGTTAGTGGACAAGATTCCCTATTACTTCAGAGATTCTAAGCAGAGTATGGGATATATCGATGACCAGATCAGTTGTTAATAGCCTGATGGACCGAGTCAGTGGTCTCCAGTGTATTTTTGAGTCAGACATCTTGCCAGAGGGAGCCACTGTTCTAGCATCTAGGCTATCCGCAGAGATGAGACTGCTACACCATATCGTCGCCCGAATTCTTCTACCGAAGACTGGACGTTTCGACTATATCATCGAGCAGGAGTTGCCCGTGACGATCTCACTGGTTTAGTGCATGCCAGTATACCTTCCTATTTTGATTGTACATCAGATGACTGAGGCATCATCTAGCCAGTGGCTCTACTTACCTTACGGCATGCGATTAACTGTATTATTCTGAGAGTATGAAGTCAGCTTCCAGGATGAGCCTTATCGTACATTGCTTTACACTGATGTGTATGACATCAAGTCATTGCATTGGATGGGCTATCATTTGGTCTGAGGCTAGTGGACACGCATGATATCAGGTCAGGTCGAGGATAGAGCTGATGATGAGGACATAGCAGAGGAGGAGCGGATTCTTTCAGGTGAGGCAGGACCGAGCGAGACACAGCTTGAGACGGTAGTGCAGCCGGTGGCTGCTTCTCAGTCTGATCATTCTACATCTGCACAGCCTCAGCCAGCACAGATAGAGACTCCTGGCACTTCAGATAGTTTAGAGGACAGAGTCAGATGCATCGAGATTGACGTGTTCATCATGAGGCAACGTCTTGACATATTCATAGCTGAGATGAGAGAGAGCCATATTGGTCTTAGTGATGGCATCTTGGATATTCTCTCTGCACTATCCAGATCTTCGATGAGTGCTCCGGCTATAGATACTGCTCCTACACCTATTCATGTACCTGCTCCTGCACCTATTCATGTTCCTGCTCCTGCACCAACTGATGACATTGCTGATATCGATACTGGTGTTGAGACTACTATTGGAGATGGAGATGGAGATGGAGATACAGTTATTGAAGATGTTGATGGAGATGAGGAGACTGACTCAGACCAGTTTGACATTACTGATCTTACGTTAGAGCCAGTTGAGGAGGTGATGGCTGACTTGCCTACGAGCCCTATTGCTGACCCATCTTCCTCACCTGCCCAGACTCTTGATCCATCTTCTAGATCAGATGATCACACTTCTGTTCTAGTTCCTATTCCTATTCTCACTCCTATTATTGATTCACCTGTTATTGATTTACTTGATATTGATTTTCCTGTTATTCATACACCTATCATTGAGACCCCTATTATTGATACATCTATCATAGAGACACCGATACTTTCTTCAGCTGATACTTCTGTTCATGATACACCTGTTATTCCCTCAGCTGAGACCCCTATTTTTGATACACAGCTTAATGATACTCCTACCCTTCATACATCATCATTGATTCGAGAGCTTGGGTTTTATATACCCGGCTTTCGGTATCTTGACTCTGGACCTTCTTTTGATCGCACACTTCTCCCAGTGGTGGCTGAGTTGGTTGACCCGATCACTTCCATTCCTGCGGAAGACATAGCTTCTACCTCTACTACTTCAGCCAGAGGTCGGACATATGTTCGTCCCAGAGGACATGGTCGTCGTATCCCTCCACAGCCGACCAGGACCAGACTTCGAGATATTCGATCGAGATGGCCGTGAGCTCGATCCTTCACTGATACAGGACCGATTGAGATCGGTTCATCTTCTGATGATTCGATGGATGAGGATTAGGACTTTTTATGTACTTTTAGTTAGTTTGCATTCATGCTTCTATGTACTTGTATTTTTGTTATGTATCATTTTGCTATACAAATTCTAAGTTTATATGAAAACACTTGTTGTTCCTTATGTCTATGTGTTTGATGAAATGAATGTTATATCTTGAATTGTTTTGATGCTTCAATGTCTTCACTATTCATTGGATGAACTTCAAAAAAGAGGGAGTATTTTTGAAAATAAATTAATTAACTCTATTTCCTACCTTTTTAATGAAAACAAAAAGGGAGAGTAATTTAGTGAGATTTAAGTATAAATGGGGAGTAATTTGAGTAATTTAAGTATAAATGACAATTTTTTTTAAAATGTAGTATGTATACATGTGTGATGCAGAACAAATAAGATGATGCGATGCAGAAGTAAATTAAGACTATTTTTTTTTTTTTTTTGTGTTTTGTTAGAAGTTGGCTTGACTCAAAAACAAGGCTAACTAATATTGAAAGAAAATATGCACTGAAAGAAAGCACAATTCAAAAGAGTAGATTATCAGAGTAATAAAGAAGTAGAATCGCTGGGGATTGAGAAATCCCCAAACCTAGGGTTTACACCTCTTTCAAGAAAGAGACGAAGAGAGAATAGAAGGTTTTATATCTGACTGTGATATCTCTCTTTGCTTCAATTGAAGGACACTCTCGAGCAAATTGTAGGATCCTTGGAGACGGGGTATCTTCGTAATGGATCCTCGGATTGTAGTCCTATGGCAAGGTTGGCCTTCTTCTCGTACTCTGGATCTAGAAAAGATGAAGAACAAGATAAGGATGTAAGAAATCAAGAAAGAGGCCTTTACCTGGGATAGCTCCGAACTGCTCGAACTTTGAAGATGAGGGAAGAGTATGGAGGTGGCGGTGGAAGATGGAGTGGATTTAGGGTTTGGCTGGTAGGGCGGCGGCTTGCAGATGAAAAGGACCTAGGGCTTGATATAGTGGGCGGTGGCTTGGAAAAGGAGATGGTGGCCTTGAATGAGTGGGAATAGGGTTTAGGAATTTGGGTGTTGGCAGCTAGGATGATGAAAGGAAATTAGGGTTGGCGGCCAAGGATGAAAGCGAGGCAGGGTTTTGGTAACTTTGGAGATCTCTCACCTCCTCAAGGCTCCAATGGAACCTAGATTTACTCCCTCACGGAGCTCAACACTCAAAGAAGTGCGGAAGAAGAGAACACAAGGTTGCTCAACACAAGAAAAGATTTCATTTACTCATCCTCATCAAAAGATTACATAAGGGTCCAATATATAGACCTTGCAAGAGAAACAAAATTACACTACTTCCCATATGGGACTAAACATTCATCCTAAGCATGAAAAACTTTTCCTTGACCGACCAGGCTTCTTTCCTTGGAGTGGGCAGCCTCAAATGCAAGGTGATGGCTTCATATGGCAGGTATGTGGGGCACCTCCTAGTTCTTCTCCTTAAGTCATGGGTTTTCCTTCCATGACTTGCTCTTTCTTGGAAGAAAATACTCATCTCCTAGTCTTTCTTCCCAAGACTAGGCTCCTTCCATTCATAGCCAGGTACTTTAGGCCGGTGTGGGCGCCTACCTCGAAGTCCTCTCCAAGAAAAATCCCCTGCTCATTTAGCTTGGTTACTTTTGACAGCTTATGGGCGCCTTCCTTGACTTCTCCTAAGAAAATTTTCTTGCTCTCTTGGGCATGGAGACCAGGGACACTTGGATGAAATGTGGCACCAACTGGTCCTGGGAGTGTGGCTGGGAGTGTGGCATCCACTTGCATTTGGCCTTGGAAGAAAAAATGATGCCCTAGGGAATGGCGCCAACCAGGACTTGACTTGGACTTAGACTGAGTCAACATGACTCAACAAAATGAAATGCAGACTCAAAGAAATAAAATAATATGGTTGACCAGGTCAACCCTTATTACAAACCCTAATCTTCGGACAAGGTCATTCAGAGATCCAGATGGAACCCTGAAGTCTTCTTCTGATTCTGGTGCCCGCACCAATTCTTCCGGGGTGGGAGGAACTCGACCCTGTCGAGTAAGGCTCAAGTTGACTCTGGTATCTCTCCAAGAGATCTGGATCCAGCTCTTGTAATTCATCTCGGGAGATCCAAGAGTCATCAGAATATGGCCTTCCTTGCCAGCGGACCAGGTATCTTTGGTATCCTCGATTACGAGTAGAGATAACCTGATCGTTCAGGATCTTTTCAATCTGTTCTTTCCTCACTGGCTAAAGCTCATCAAAAGCTTCATCAAAAGCTGCCAGCCCCTGCAATCTCTATTCTGCCCGATCTTCTTCTTTCCATCATGTTTAGTATTTTTCTCATATTCTACATCACTAACCCTTGACGTTTGCAGGATCCCTCCAGTATCACATCCTTTGGATAAAGTTTTCTTTGTCTTGAAACGAAGTTGATAAAAAGTCGGTGGATTCGTAGGAAAGTGATCGGATCATCCAGGCACCGATCTGAGCGGAGTGATCTCTTCTACAGCAACTAAAAATCATTGCCTGGTATGTTAAACCTAATTCCCATCTCACTTTTTCTGATTTCTTGAAGTTGAACAAGCTCCAAATAGGCCTTCTTAAACCTAGGATCCTGATTTTCTTTTCTTTTTGATTGATCTAGCATGTGGGTAGGATGCTCATTGATATAGGATAACCCTAACCTAATCTTATCTAGTTTTAGGAATAAAACCATTAAAAAAATCTAAAATATTTACTTGCTTTAATTTGATTTTATTCATGTTCATCCCTTACATATCATCCTGCATCATATTAGAATCCTGTCCCTCATCAAAAAGCCAATCATATTTCTTATAAAATAGGAACTTATCCATAAAATTCTCTTGACTCATATATGATATTAATAAAAGGTATTTTATTTCATCATATGCTATCTCTTATACTTTGTTATTTTAAGATTATGAAAAACTCCATAAATTAGGATAATGATTTTAGGGTTATATGGAGTTCATAACAGTGAGACATAAGATCTTATAGACCTTAATCTAAAATATTTCTATTCATAGGATCATCGAGTCGGAGATTGATATTTTCAGAGAGACTAGCACATCCTATGTATGCTTAATGAAGGGAGTGGTTGGTCTCATAACCACTTGTGTAGGGACACTAATACAAGGATGTGGGTGCTCATCAAGATATGAGTTCATTGAATTGATCCATCATGAAATTATCTTATGGAAGTCTTACTTACTTGTCAAAAGATGATTCTCTTAGTGAAAGTTATGCAAGTGATCTTTAGACCTGAGATCACCATGATATCTTATACACATGAATCCATGTTTTGATTCATACTCATTCATAACATAGTCATGTATGGGATATTCATAGATATGGTAAGTTGTATGTGAAGGTTATGAGTAGGTCAACAAGGAATCGATCACTTCTAGTAAGAGTAGTATTCATCCCATGCAATCTCATCAAATGATGACTCAGAAAGTCTTTGATCAAAATAAAATAAAATTAGAAAAGGGTTTCTAATCTTTCATTGATCGAGCCTTCATTAGTGATTTGAGATTTGAATGAATAAGGTATGAGGGTTTGACAATTTTTCATACCCATCACTTATTTGGAATAAAGAAAGATTGAAAGATTGAATTGCATGGTAACTTATCATTGAAGGGTATTTTGATAATTTCTATCAAATCTCTTATCTTCTGGATATGCATGATATATTTATAGATGTCAATCATATCTTGTAGGTTATTATGAATTAAATTGATTGAATTCATGAGTTAATTTGAAAGATGGTTCAAATTAATAGCTAGGGTTGGCTTGATTTGATCTAATTCAATTAGTTGATTTTTAATCAAATTAAATTGACATAAACCTAGATCTATTATAAGCTAGATGATGAGCTCAAAGGATCACACACATTAAGCAATTGATCAAGAAAGTCATTTATATTTTTATCAGGATCATATAATCCTAATTGACTAGTTAATTAACATACTAGCATATGTTAGCTAGCCTAACTCTATCCTAATTAGATTGGATTTAAATGCTTACTATTTGGGATAACTAATTTGAATGAAACTTAAATAGGGTTGAGCCTTAAGTAGGGCAGCTAAATTAAGATTTATCCAGATTTTATATCCTTTATCCATTGATTAAACTAAGAGTCCCAAGGGCTTGGGACTCGCAGCGCGCGTATATATACATTAAGGGATGTAGAAGGACCAAGAGTTCTTTTATAATTAAATCACCTTTTTGGTGATAATAGTCCCTATCCTTTCTAATAGATGCCCATTTGGACTAGATTTAACTAGTCAAATTATGTAATTATGGACATGATTTCATGAAGGGTTGCGATGATTGGAATATATGGCTCATGGGATGGGCTAGAGTCCTTCTACTTATCAATCACCTTTTTCTAGATAAGCCTCTCTGATTTATATGCCTATTGGGATGTTAGACCAAGTCTTTAATTTTGAAATTAAAGACTAATTATCAATTTTTTCGAAGAGTTGCAATAAGCAACTCTTGGTACAAAATATTAGTAAGGACAAGTCTTTTATTTTAAAACAAGTCCACCATTTTAAGACAAGGGCTTAGAAAGAGAATTAGAAAGGACAATATGATAGTAAGAAAGTTTTCAGAGAGATTTTGAGGTACTCTTCAAAAGAAAAAAGATCCTAGAAGAGAAGAAAGGCTGTTGAAGGAAGAAAGGCCGCCAGAAGGAGTCGAGCAAGAAAGATGAGTGCTTCCTTGATCTAGTTTCTCTGTGGACCATCTCTAGAGGGCATACGCTTATGTGCCTAGTGGAATAAAGGATATTAGCATTATAAGTATTCTTTTATTTCCTAATATTTTGCTCAGTTAATTGATATAATCAAGGAAGTCCTGGGTCTAGGATTTCAGTTGACTAGGATTTCAAGGATTAAAATTTTAAAATCCAATCTTCTGTTGCACAACTGTAACCCAACAGTGGTATCAAAGCCACCATGGTTCATTCAACTAATAGTCAATTAAATGTTAGGATGATTATATTTAGTATAATAGTTGTAGCATATGTTGATTGATGTATGCCACTATTAGGATTTCACTAAATCCTAATCAACATAAAGATATATTTAGATTATTCAGTCATTATTCTAAAATAAGGTTGTCCTAACATAGCGGTGCATGTCTGTTATGTTGTAAAGTTATCTTAGAATGATGACACGCTTAGCACATATGATATTATGGTATACATGTTAGATAGTTTATAGAATTAGGATGTGCATGACACCATGAAAGCCCTCTTTAAAAATTATATTTAGTCATAGTATTAAAAATCATAATGCAAATTCATTTAAGATTTGATTGATCAATTAGTGTCTAGGAAAGTGGTTCTGGAAAGGTAAAGAGAAGGTGGTTTTTAATTGGATCCGTTGCTTACCTAGCCAAAGTTTTTGGTGTCTAAGGCAAGCATAGGGGACCTCCTGCCTCTCTCCCACTTACCTGGCCAATTCAATTGATTTAGACTTTGATTTGAAAATGCTAATTGATTAAAATACTACTAATCTCCTTCCTTCTTGCTAAGATAAATTTATGTCAAAAACTATAGTAGGTTTGTTGTATAATACAAGACCTATTCTAAGGTTTGATATAAATTTTATTTTGGTACATCTAATGCTTTATAATATGATTGATAGTATTTTTTTGTTGTATAATACAAGGAAAACATTATTCAATTATGACTATATGGAAATGAAGGATCTGCTAAACTAAGACATTATAGTTTATTGTGTAAACATAAGGCTGTAAGTGTCTTAGAGGCTGCTATTATGTTAAGAGTTGCATAGGTTGTAATTAGAAAAGAAAATTTCCTACCCTTGAACTCATAAATATTTATTGTGTAAATACAAGACATTTATGAGGAACTGGGATCTCAACCCCACAAAAAATCCTGTTAGGGTTTCTCACTTATCATAGATGAGGGCTATGATATTCGTAGAAAAATAGTGAGATATATAATTAGATTGATAAGTTCTTATCTAGTTATGTATATCATTTTGAGTAGTCTACTTATACATTATTCTTTATGTAAATTAAAATTATGGCTTCTACTTTATCATTGTGAGGTATTTTAGATGCCAATAACTTGACTAGTTCTAACTATGTGGATTAGTTAAAGAACCTGAGAATTATCTTAACTCAGGAGAAGGTATCCTACATCCTCGATTCTTCTGATCCAGGTCTAATCGAAGATGATGCTTCGGAGGAGGAAAGGACCACATATAAAATATGGTAAAATAATAGTTTAACTGTCAAGTACATTATGTTAGCCTCTATGAGCAATGAATTATAAAGGCAACATAAAGAATAGAATCTCGATCCATACTACTCAATCTTAAAGAACTTTTGGAGAGCAAAGTTTGGGCTGCCTGATATAAAATATCGAAGTAGTTGTTCTGAGCATGTATGAGTAAGGGCTCGTCTGTTCAAATCCATGTACTAAAGATGATCACTTAATCACTCGATTAGGTCAATTAGGGTTTGTTATAGATGGAGAGCTTAATCACTTGATCCTGCAAATACTCTCAAATTCCTTCTTTCAAATTGTCATGAACTATCACATGAATAAACTAAACCTTTCATTACTAGAGCTACTTAATATGCTTAAGACAATTGAGAGCCATTTTAAAGGGGACAAAGCTCATCTTTTTCTAATTAATGGAAAGAAAAAAATAGTAATGAAAAGAGTTCAAAGAGAAAGTAAAATCCTAAGAAAAGCATCTGAAAGAGGAAGAAGGCAAACAAACCCTCTACTGATGGAAACTATTTTCACTATGGTAAGTAGGGACACTGGAAGAAGAACTGTAAGTCATATCTTATGAGTCTAAAGCTTGATGCTGGTGGAACATCAAAAGGTTTGTACATGATACAAACCAACTTATTATTGAGTACTTCAGCTTCTGATTCATGAGTACCGCATGTGGATCTCATATATGCAAGTCTTTGCATGGACTTCATAGAATTAGGAGCTTGAAAAAGGGTGACTTCAAGTCTTATGGTGTGAGTGATGAAGCCATTCAAGTGGAAGCTGTAGGCACCTATCTATTATTATTGCTTTTAGAAAAAAATTTAAAATTGAAAGACTATTATTATGTCCAAATATTATTAGAAATATTATTTTTGTACCCTCGTTACAATAAGATTTTGAAATTAATATAAAGAGCAATTGATGCTCTATTTCTCATTCTAATAATTTTTTTGAAACTGGTTTATTTGTTAATAATCTTTTAATTCTTTCACTCAATGATGAAGGTTTACTTGTTGAAAATAAGAAAAGAAAGAGAGAAGATATTAATGTCATCTTTCTCTTGCATTGCTGATTAGGTCATATTAGTGAGTTTAGGATAAACAAGTTATACAAAGATAAATTCTTTGATCCTTATAATTATCAATCGTTAGGAATTTATGAATCCTATCTTATGGATAAAATGACCAAATCTTCATTTACTGGTCATGAAGATAGGGCACTTGAGTTATTAGGGTTAATACATACAGATGTATGTGGATTCATGTCAACTCAAGTCAGAGGAGGATACTCTTATTTTATCACCTTTACTGATAATTTATCTTGGTTTGGATATGTGTATCTTATAAAACATAAATTCGAAGTCTTTGATAAATTTAAAGAATATCAAAATATGGTTGAGAAATAAACTAGAAAGAATATTAAAATCCTTGAATCAGATCGAGAAGGAGAATACTTATCTAGTGCATTTCTTGATCATCTTAAGGACAAAGACATTCTCTCAGAATGGTACCTCCATATACACCACAATTAAATGGTATAGCAAAAAGGAAGAATAGTACCTTATTAGATATGATAAGGTCCATGATGAGCTTCACTGATCTTCCTGTATCCTTCTAGAGTTATGCCCTAAAGATTGCTGCTTATATACTAAATAGAATACCATCAAAATCAATAGTTAGAACTCCATATGAATTATGGAGAGGCAAAAGACCAAGTCTTTAATATCTTGAAATTTGGGGTAGCCCAACTTATGTTAGAAATGTCTTAGGACATAAGCTAAGTGCTAGGGCTAATGAATGTAGGTTTATAGGATATCCTCGAGAAGGTATTGGATACCTCTTTTATCATCCTATTGAACAAAAAGTTTTTATCAGTAGGCATACCACTTTCTTAGAAAAGAAATTTATCCAAGAAGAAGGTAGTAGGAGGATACTTGAACTTAATGAAATACAAGATCAACAACCTACTCGTATAGACAATAAATCTCAAATTCCTTAACCACAAGTATCTATTAATAAGGTACCACCATAATTGTTGACCCCTGGAATGATTTTGATGATCACAAAATATTGGAGCATGTATTTGATACTAACCCTTTACAAATTATTTAAGAAGTTTTGCAGGAATTAGTTACCCTTGTTTAAAATGGTTTACAAACTTACTTAAGGGAAATTCAATTGAGTTTGTAAAAGCCCTAACTTATGAATGCTATAATCATGAAAAATGGGCTTAAAAATTGTAAATATTTTGATAAAGTATGTAAATTAGCTTCTAGTTGATTCAATGTTGAAGTTTTTGGGAAGCTTGAAGCAAATTTTTAAAAGACTTGTAAGAGCTGACTCATGGTGGCACGGCACGGAGAAAGATTCAAAGTTTCAAAACCAAGAGCCGACTCCCAGTTCAAGAGCCAACTCTTCTAGAAATATATTGTTTGAAGTTCTGAGAACTAGAGCCGACTCTCAATTCAAGAGCCGACTCTAGGTATGTATGTTTGTCTTGACTGAAAGCTTGAAAGCAAGAGTCGACTCCTAGTCCAAGAGCTGACTCCCACAGAAGTTTGTTTTTGTCATGTCTAAGACTTCGAGCTGACTCCTGGAGCTCGAGCCGGCTCGTGGAGCCGTTGTCTGCACTTCAATGGCTAGTTGCTGAAATTAAAATTTGAACTCCAATTCATCTCCAACGGCCATTTCATGAATCCCAAGGCCCTACAACGGCCATATCTCATGGAAAACTATAAAGGAGATTATTTTTGAAGGATTAAACAATGGGAATAAGATTTATTGCTAAATTTTCTTGAGAAATCAAAGGGCTTTCGAGTCATCCCTTATCTACCTCAAAGAGCATTCAAGTTAGATTCAAAGCTTCACCAACTCCACTCTATCATTGAACCACTCATTAAAGAAGAGAAGAAGCAGCATTGAAGAGCATTGAAGAGCACTCAAGGCTTAACTTCATCTTGATCTACATCGGCAACACCAAAACAAACGTGGTTTGTTGTAGTTGCTTGATTACATTGTCTTTATCTTTATTTACTCTCTAAGAATAGCAAGGGACTGTGTCTTAAGAGAGAGTTAAAGGTTTTTAGGTGAACCTTGTAAAATCTAAGTTTGGGTTCTTGGTTTTCTCGATTTAAAACTAAGTGTTTGGGTTTTCTTTGGTGATCCCGTGTAAAACCAAAGTGAGTTTGGATTTTCTTTGGTGATCCCATGTAAAACCAAAGTGAGTTAGGGTTTCTTTGGTGTTCCTGGTAAAATCAAAGTGTATAGGTTTGGATTGTGAGCCTGGTAAAATAATTCAACTGTATTCTGGTTGGGGGATGTAGTGAAAATCCCAAGTGATCCTTGGATAGTGGATATAGGAGCCGGTTGCTCCGAACCACTCTATTTCTTGGTGTTTATGATTGTGCTTTCGTTGCTTTATTGCTTCAATTTATTTACTTCCGCTTTGCACACTTCACTTCTACACTAAAAGAATTTCAAAGTGCATATACTTGTAAAAGTTATTTAATCCCAATTCACTCCCCTCTTGGGAAGTCACCTGGGCAACAAGTGGTATCAGAGTAGTCTCTGAAAATTAATTAGAGTAAAGATATATGACACATCCCATGGGCACTTCTTTAGCCGAAGGTTAATCCATAAATAGACCACCACTTTTCACCGGAATTAATTGCACTTAGTAGAAGGCAAGAATGAAGATATACATTCAAGCCATAGACTTTCACTTATGGAAAATCATCATGAAAGGACCTCACACACCCACAATTAAAGTTAATGATGTAGAGATTCCCAAACCAGAAAAGGATTGGGACGAGAATGATATGAAATTAGCTGAATTGAATGCCAAAGCAAGAACCTATTATATTATGCTTTAGATCCAAATGAGTTTAACAAAATTTTAACTTGCAATTCTACTAAAAAAATTTGGGACAAATTAGAAATCACACACGAAGGCACTTCTCAAGTTAAGACATCAAAAATCAATCTACTTGTACAAAATTATGAGTTGTTCAAGATGGATCCCAGTGAGACTATATCTACCATGTATACTCATTTTACTGATATTATAAATGGCCTTAAGAGTACGGGCAAAACTTATTCTAATGCTGATCTTATCCAAAAAGTCTTAAGATCTTTGCCAGATAAGTGGGAAGCCAAAGTGAAAGCAATTCAAGAAGCAAAGGACCTAAATACATTGCCACTGGTTAAACTACTTGGATCCTTAATCACACATGAATTAGCTATGCAACAAATGACTGAAGAAGATACAAAAAGAAAGAAAGCCATTGCATTTAAAGCTACTGAGGAAGATAATAATGAAGAATCTGATTCATCAAATGATGATGATCTTGGAAGTGACAAAATTGCCCTAGTCATGAGGAAATTCAAAAGGTTTATGGGAAGAAAAAAAATGAACAGATGGAGAAAGCATTACAGAAAAGGTGACTTTGGAAAAGAAAAGGAAAGAGATAAAGAAAAAGATAAAGATAAAGATAAAGATCAAGTACCGATCTGCTATAGATGTAAGAAGACAGGATACATCCGCCCTGATTATCCTAAAGGAAAGAAGAAGATATTTCCTAGAAAGAAGAAAAAGGCAATGCTAGCTACTTGGAGTAATAGTGATGAAACTATATCTACTGAAGAGGATGAAGAGACAACAAAAACAGCACAAATCTGTCTTATGGGTTTGGAAGATGAGGTAAGCACTTCTGAACCTAATTTAGAATTCACTTATGATGAATTACATGATGCTTTTTGTGAACTATTGATAGAATATAAAAAAGCTAGTTTAAAATTGATATATTTAAAAAATAAATGTGATGTTTTTGAAAATGACAAAAATGAATCTTGTGAAAGAAGCAAAATCTTGCAAAGAGAACTAAATTTGATTTGTGAAAGACTTAAGATTGTTCAAGTTGAAAAAGATGAGCTTTTTGAGAAAAATAAGGATTTGAAAAATGAAAATGATGACCTAAAGAAAGAAGTTCAAAAATTAAAACCATTAGTTGAAAAATTAATCCTAAGTTCTAACAAACTTGAGTTAATCTTAAAAGATCAAAAAGAAACAAATAATAGATTTGGAATTAATTATAAAGGCTCTATTTCAAATACATTTTCTACTTCTACTTCATATGCTCCTAAATTTATTAATTCTAAACATGTTAAACCTAAATTTGCATCATCTCGTAGTTATTATTCAAATTCAAAAATTGTATGCTATGCATGTAATAACATTGGTCATAAAGCTTTTGAATGTCATTTGAAATATAATGACAAAAAAAAATTAAGAAAGTTTGGGTTCCAAAAGGAACCATTTCCACTAACTTACAAGGACCCAAAAAAGCTTGGGTACCTAAATTTATTAAATGATTGTTTTGCAGGATGTCTTGCAGCCACAAGTATAAAAAAAAGATGGTATCTGGATAGCGGCTGTTTAAGACACATGACTGGTGATGTTGATCAGTTTTTCACTTTAGAACAAAATGATGATGGAATGGTAACATTTGGTGACAATAGAAAAGGAAGGATAATTGGTATTGGTAAAATCAAAATTACTCCTTCTACATTTATTGAAAATATATTACTTGTAGTAAAATTAAAGCATAATCTTTTGAGTATTAGTCGGCTATGTGACATTGGTTTTAATGTATTATTCAAGTCATCAATATGTATAGTAATTGATCCACTTGACTCTAGTACTAAATTCATTGGACACAGACTTGGAAATATTTATGTGGTAGATCTTAATGATCTAGCTATGTCAAGTAATACAAGTCTTATAGCAATGAATGACAAGAGCAAGAAATCAAGTTTACTATGGCATAGGCGACTTGGTCATGCTAGTATGAACATAATAGCTAAATTGATTTCAAAAGACTTAGTCAAAGGTTTGCCAAAGTTTAAAGTTAATTTTGATTATGTTTGTGATGCATGTCAGTTAGGAAAACAAGTGAGGGGGAGTTTTAAATCTAAAAGCATAGTTTCAACTTCTAGACCCTTAGAGCTACTTCATATGGACCTATTTGGACCTACTAGGACTACCAGCCTAGGTGGTATGAAATATGGACTTGTGATTGTAGATGATTTTTCAAGATATACATGGATTTTGTTTATTGCACATAAGGATGATACTTTTAATGTATTCAAAAGGTTTTACAAAAGAGTTACAAATTTGAAAAACTTATATGTTATTTAAATTCATAGTGATCATGGCACCGAATTTAAAAGCCAGTATTTTGATCATTTTTGTACATAGCACGATATTGATCATAACTTTTCTGCACCTAGAACACCACAGCAAAATGGTGTTGTAGAAAGAAAGAATCATACTTTAGAAGAAATGTCCAGAACAATGCTTTATGAAGGAAATCTTCCAAAATACTTTTGGGCAGAAGTTGTTAATACCGCATGCTATATTTTAAACAGAGTTTTGATTAGACCCATTATCAGAAAAATCCTCTATGAGATTTGGAACAATAGAAAACCAAATATCAAATATTTTCATGTTTTCGGATGCAGATATTTTGTTCTTAATAATGAAAAAGACAATCTTGGAAAATTTGATCCAAAACTCGATGAGGCTATTTTTCTTGAAAACTCGATAGGCTATTTTTCAATAAAAGAACTTTGACTGTTGAAGAATCTATTTATGTTGTTTTCAATGAATCTAACATTACATCTTCAAGAAAGGAAGATTTTGCTGATGATGATGTAGGTACTTTACAACATGGAATGAAAGAATTGATCCTTAAAGACAAACAATCAAGTGAACCACATGAAGAAGAGGTGAGTAAAGAGCATGGTGATATACCTAAAGAATAGAGGTATGTACAATCACACCCTAAAGAATTAATTATAGGAGACCCATCTCAAGGTGTTAAAACTAGATCTACATATAGAGATGCACATGATTTGATTGCTTTTGTTTCACATGTAGAACCATATAATATAGAAGAAGCTGAAACTAATCCTAATTGGATGTTAGCAATGCATGATGAATTAAACCAATTTAGAAGAAATAATATTTGGACCTTAGTAGAAAGATCCAATGATCATCCTGTTATAGGCACTAAGTGGGTTTATAGAAATAAACTAGATGAAGATGGAAATGTAATTAGAAATAAGGATAGACTGGTTGCACAAGGATATAATCAAGAAGAAGGAATAGATTTTGATGAAACTTATGCACCAGTAGCTAGATTAGAAGCCATTAGATTGCTACTAGCTTATGCATGTTTTATGAATTTCAAATTATTTCAAATGGATGTAAAGAGTGTATTTTTTAATAGATTTTATCTGAAGAAGTTTTTATAGAACAACCTCCTGGTTTTATCGATCATATTTTTTCAAATCATGTTTCTAAACTAAATAAAGTTTTATATGGTCTGAAACAGGCACCTAGAGCTTGGTATGATAGACTAAGAAAATTTTTAATTGCAAATAAATTTGTAAGAGGTAGTGTTGACACCACACTATTTATTCAAAGAAAGAAAAATGATATTTTAGTTATTCAAATATATGTTGATGACATTATCTTTGGATCTACTAATGAATCTTTGTGTCAAGACTTTGCTAAGCTAATGCAGGGAGAATTCGAAATGAGCTTGATGGACGAATTGAGTTACTTTTTTGGATTTCAAATTAAACAAACTAAAGAAGGTATTCTGATCAACCAAGCCAAGTACATTAAAGAAATAATCAAGAAGTTTGGCATAGAATCAAGCAAGATAAATGGAACACCAATGAATCCTGCATGTAGACTTGATAAAGATGAAGATAGCATAAATGTTGATCAAAAGCTGTATCGAGGTATGATCAGATAATTACTTTATTTAACAGATAGTATACCTGATATATTATTTAGTGTTTGTATGTGTGCATGCTTTCAATCTAATCCTAAAGAATCACACATCATAGCTGTTAAGAGAATTATTAAATACTTGAAAGGTACATGCAATTGAGGCTTATGGTATTCTAAGCACACATCACTAAAATTAATTAGTTATTCTGATGCTGATTATGGAGATGTAAAATAGATAGAAAGAGCACAAGTGACACCTGTCAATTTCTAGGTGTTAATTTGATCTCTTGGCACTGTCACAAACAAAACTCTGTAGCTTTATCTACTGCTGAGGCAGAATATATAGCTGCTGGGAGCTGTTATGCTCAAGTATTATGGATCAAGCAACAACTAGTAGATTATGGTATTGTCCAATCTAAAATTCCTATTAAATGTGACAATACTAGTGCTATTAATTTATCAAAAAATCCAATTCAGCACTCACGAACTAAGCACATTGAAATTCGACATCATTTTATTCATGATCATGATTTAAACAATGTTGTGGAACTTGAATTTGTACCTACTAAAGACCAACTAGTGGACATTTTCACTAAACCATTAAGTCTAGATAGATTTGAGAAAATTAGAGGAGAATTAGGGTTATGTGACCCATTTTAAACCTATTTGACCTAATTTTTGAAAATTAAGGAAAAAATATCTAGAAATTTCAAACTTCTCTTTAGAGCATAGGGAAACCTAGTTTAGACTCTAAAAATCCTTAGAAACTAAGTTTGACTCATTTTGATCTTTAGAATAGATTTTTGCTCGAGCCGACTCGAGTTCTTA
This sequence comes from Areca catechu, assembly GCA_021397845.1. Lineage (NCBI taxonomy): Eukaryota > Viridiplantae > Streptophyta > Magnoliopsida > Arecales > Arecaceae > Areca > Areca catechu. Next base: position 62,747,215 of record CM038042.1, read on the forward strand.
AAGCTCTGGGCGAGCCGACTTGTAGGTCAGGCCGAAGCTTTTTAAGTAGGGTTTCCACTTTCCCTATTCATTGTATTTTCTAGATTTTAACCGTTTTATCTTAGCCGACTCCTCACTCCACACTAGAAAACTCTCCAAAAACCCTCTCAAACCTTCTCAAACATTTAATCTTTGGAGAATGGCACCTCGCAAGGCTGTGGCAAAGAAAGCAACAAGAGTTGTTCGGACTGTGGCTAAGGAAAGGAGGAGCAAGAGGTGACTGGATACTTCGATTCCGCAAAAGGAATAACCGATTGAGCCAGAGGAAGTTGTTCTAGCACCTCGGCAAGTCATTCCAATGGGAAATCGACAAGTGACCCCTGGTAGGTGCATCGATTTCAGTTTCCTAGAACAAGAATAGTTAAATATTGGTGCTTGGCTTGAAAGACAGGGTTGGAAGGATTTTTGTCAATTAAATGTTCCAACTTACCCAAATCTGGTTCGTCAATTCTTTGAGAGCATGTCACTAGGAGCTTTTCATATTGAAGGAACAGTGAAAGGAAAATTCATAGAAATAAATAAGCAGAAACTTTCAAATTTGTTGAATATACCTAAAGAAGGAGATTGCTATTTGGTTATGAAGGAAAAAGTGACACTTAGACTCATCTTGGGAAGATCTAATGTGAAGGGGATTATTCATGTAAGTGCAAATCAGCTCTCATTGGAGATGAGACTGTTGCACAACATCATTAGTCGGATTTTCTTACCAAGGACGAGGAGATTCAACTGGGTTAGCGAGAGAGATCTCATATTCATGAGGTGACTGATTGAGGGGGAGCCCCTCAACCTTCCATTTATTATGATTTCTCATATGAGAGAGGCTGTATGTAGGGCACGAGCCTGTTTGCCTTATGGGATGGTATTTACTTTGTTATTCCAGGATCCTGATATTGATCTTACTGGAGAGGACTATCATCTGTTGCTGCACACCGACAGGTACACAGTGACATCCCTGACCATAATGGGATTTATTAAAGTTGATGGAAATTGGATCAGAAAAACTTCAGGAGTTCTTGTAGCACATTCAGAGGACTCAGATGATGATGTACAGGCTGCTCAGGGACATGGTGAGGAGACTGAGGGACAGACTGATGAGGCTGGACCTTCCGAGCCAGCTCCTGCTTCACCTCACTCACCAGTCAGGACTTCTACTGCTGCCAGACATGATACTGATGATAGACTTCACAAAGTTTTATAGGAGATTTCTTATCTCAGGACTGACACTAACAGGAGGATTAGTTCTCTACAGTCCGAGATGCAGTAGGGCTTTCATGATATTATGGCTATATTGAGACAGCTATCTACGGCCAGCCAGCATGCACCTTCTACTTCCATAGCTACTGGCATGGGCACTGAGACTGGTACTGGCACTCATGCTAAGCAGAGATAGGAGACACATTGTACTGATGCACCTTATCATGCCACACCTACTGTTGGTGAGCCTCAGGATAGTATGGAGGTTGCTGGATCTGTTGATGTTGGAGTGACTCCTGCTACTCAGATGCTTTCATCCACCAGCACCTTAGCCCTATCTCTTGATCCACCTACTGCCAGACCTACACCTATCTTTATTTCATCAGAATAAAAAACCAAAGCTAAACCTAAATCTAAAGTAATTAGGACTTCTACACCTACAAGGACTAGGATTAGGGATCTCCGCCCTAAGTTCCCCAAATTCAAACCTAGTCCAGGCATTCTAGAGGTTGGTTCCTCCTCTGATGAGGAAGAACTTGATAGTGATCCTAGCACTTCATTCTAATGTTTAGGTTTTATCTTTTTGAGACTTGATGTTGTTGTATTTGGTTATGTGATACTATTTTGTTGTGCCATGGAACATTTGTAAAGTATCACATATGCTATGTATTGGCTTATTTCTCATATATATATACTTCACTTGTTATGAATGAATTAATGATATGATTGAATCAATGTCCATTTCTCATACATCTTTGTTGATAACAAAAAGGGGGAGAATGGAGACTGTGTGTGGTCATGAAAAAAGCTATTGCTTCATGAAAAAGCTGTTGATTCATGAACATTTCTTGGAAATCTATATTGATTCATGAAAATTGCTCAAAAGTTGTTATGAAACCTTGATGAAATGAATGGTTGATTCACGAAAATTTGATGAAACTTAATGTTTGCTTCAAAAGTTTGAAATTTTCATAAGTTTTGATACGCATTATATAGTTAATACCCTTGATACTTCATGTATTGATACATCATATTATGATACATATGATATTTCATGTTTCGATATACTTTATACACATAATACTTGGTATTCAGTTATATACATTTGATACATTATGGCACATTGCATTGATACACTGGTACCGAACCTATGTGATGCACATAGACTTGAAAATACTGCAATTGTAAAATGCTTTTAAATTTATAATCATGCCCAGTGTTTTGTCATCATCAAAAAGAGGGAGATTGTTGACCCCTGGAATGATTTTGATGATCACAAAACATTGGAGCATGTATTTGATACTAACCCTTTATAAATTGTTTAAGAAGTTTTGCAGGAATTGGTTACCCTTGTTTAAAATGGTTTTTAAACTTACTTTAGGGAAATTCAATTGAGTTTGTAAAGGCCCTAACTTATGAATGCTGTAATCATGAAAATGGGCTTAAAAATTATAAATATTTTGATAAAGTATATAGATTAGCTTCTAGTTGATTCAATGTTGAAGTTTTTGGGAAGCTTGAAGAAAATTTTTAAAAGACTTGTAAGTGCCGACTAATGGTGGCACGACATGGAGAAAGATTCAAAGTTTTAGAACCAAGAGTCGACTCCCAGTTCAAGAGCCGACTCTTCCATAAATATATTATTTGAAGTTCTGAGAACTAGAGCCGACTCCCAGTTCAAGAGCCGACTCTAGGTATGTATGTTTGTCTTGACTGAAAGCTTGAAGGCAAGAGCCGACTCCTAGTCCAAGAGTCGGCTACCATAGAAGTTTGTTTTTGGCCTGTCTGAGACTTCGAGCTGACTCCTGGAGCTCGAGCCGGCTCGTGGAACTGTTGTCTGCACTTCAATGGCTAGTTACTGAAATTAAAATTTGAACTCCAATTCATCTCCAACGGCCATTTCATGAATCCCAAGGCCCTACAATGACCATATATCATGGAAAACTATAAAGGAGATTATTTTTGAAAGATTAAACAATGGGATTAAGATTTATTGCTGAATTTTCTTGAAAAATCAAAGAGCTATCAAGTCATCCCTCTATCTATCTCAAAGAGCATTCAAGTTGGATTCAAAGCTTCACCAACTCCACTCTATCATTAAATCCACTCATTAAAGAAGAGAAGAAACAACATTGAAGAGCATTAAAGAGCACTCAAGGCTTGACTTCATCTTGATCTATATCGGTAACACCAAAACAAACATGATTTATTATAGTTGCTTGATTACATTGTCTTTATCTTTATTTTCTCTCTAAGAACAGCAAGGGGCTGTGTCTTAAGAGAGAGTTAAAGGTTTATAAGTGAACCTTGTAAAACCTAAGTTTGGGTTCTTGGTTTTCCTGGTTTAAAACTAAGTGTTTGGATTTTCTTTGGTGATCCTGTGTAAAACCAAAGTGAGTTTGGGTTTTCTTTGGTAATCCCGTGTAAAACCAAAGTGAGTTAGGGTTTCTTTGGTGATCCTGGTAAAATCAAAGTGTATAGGTTTGGATTGTGAGCCTGGTAAAATAATTCGACTGTATTCTGGTTGGGGGATATAGTGAAAATCCCAAGTGATCATTGGGTAGTGAATGTAGGAGCCGGTTGCTCCGAACCACTCTATTTCTTGGTGTTTATGATTGTGCTTTCATTGCTTTATTGCTTCAATTTATTTACTTCCGCTTTGCATACTTTACTTCTACACTAAAAGAATTTCAAAGTGCACATACTTGTAAAAAATTTTTAATCCTAATTCACCCCCCTCTTGGGAAGCCACCTGGGCAACAATAATACACATCTCCTCTTCATAGGTCAGAGAGAGTGCAGGTGCACCTCTCAGATATGGCTTTGTTATTAGAAATGACAATGAAGCCAACATCATTCAAAATGGTAATCCTTTGACCTATATAAAAGTTATCAAGAGTAAAAACTCTGACAAATGGCTTAATGCTATGAAATCTAAAATAGACTCCATGAATACCAACCAGGTTTGGACCTTGTTTGATCTACCTAAGGGAGTAAATCCAATAGGATGCAAATGGGTCTTCAAAAGGAAGATTGGAGTAGATGGCCAAGTAAAAACCTACAAGACTATGCTAGTGCCAAAAGATTTCAAACAAAGACATGAAATTGACTATGATAAAATATTTTTGCCAGTAGCTATGCTCAAGTCCATTAGAATTTTGCTTGCTATAGCTACATACTATGATTATAAAATATGGCTAATGGATGTAAAGACTGCCTTCCTTAATGGGTATTTTGAGGAAAAAGTCTATATGTCATAGCCAAAAGGATTTATCTCAAGTGGAAGACCAAACCAAGTATGCAAGCTTAAGAAATCTATTTATAGATTAAAGCAAGTATCGAGGAGTTGGAATATCTGATTTGATGAAATATTAAAGAATTTGTTTCATAAAAAATATGGATAAACCATGTGTGTATAAGAAGATAAATGGGAGTGCCATTGTCTTCTTAATATTGTATGTTGATAACATACTTATCATTGGAAATGATATTCCAATGTTATAATCGGTCAAAGCTTGGCTATCTAAATAATTTTTCATGAAGGATTTGGAAGAAACATCCTATATACTATGTGTTGCCGCTCTCGTCGCCGCGCCCGTGCCACGGATCCGCCGATCCCTCCTGACCGCCTGGCGAAGGAGCTTCCCTGACTGCGGCGAACCTGCAAGAAAGGGGTTAGAGGACCCTGGCCGGGGATCCCGGCGAGGGAACTCCGACGGTCAAGTCAGTAGACGACGAGAAGGAACAGACTCTCCAGACGGACCCCCGAAAGGGTTCCAGACCTAAAGAGTTTACTAGTGAGAGAGAGATGCTCTGGGGACCAGAATCTCGGCTGGGCCTCCTAGCCGAGCTTACACACCCAGTGATTCCCTCTCGGGATCCCCGGGTTTCACTCTTCGGAACGAGGCCTTTTGCCGTTGCTTCTCCTTTGTCCCCAGGCTTGTCTGCTTACCTTGTCGTCCCCAGATTCCTCCCTCTTTATCTCCTTTCGTCGTGCACTTGTTTCTTCCTCCTTGGAGACTTCCCTCCCCCGTCCTTTTCTCCTTTCCCTTCTCGGTGAAGGGGGCCAGGCGGCTTTCCGACCTCGTCCGCCGGGCCCAGCGGAGAAAAGGCAAAGACAGAAGAGAAAAGGGGAGGGCGGCGCTGGCAAGGCAGCCGGCAAGGCAGCCGGCCAGGCCTCGGGCCCAGCGAGAGCGCTCTCATCCCCAAGCGTGGGCGCCATCCATTTATGGGGCCTGCTTCGTCAGGATCGCGTCTCTCGGCTGCGGGACCTGTCGGGCCGATGCAAGTGATGTTCCGCGTGCCGCCGCCCTCCGTACGGAGCGCCGTCTGGGGTTCGTACGGTCCGAGGGATGGCATCGGGGCTCGTTTCTCTCCCAGGGACCCTCTCCGTACGAGCGATCTGACCTCGGCCGAGTTGGACCCGTCTCTGGGGGCCAACTGGTGAGGAGCGAAGGACCAGCCGACCTCGGCCTAGGTGGACCCTTCCCGGGTGGACACCTGGCGAGGTGGCAGGAGGTCGCCTGGCTTCGGCCGAGGTGGGCCCGTCTCCGGGTTGCCACCTGGCGAAGGGCGAAGGACCGGCCGACCTCGGCTTAGGTGGACCCCTCCTGGGTGGACACCTGGCGAGGTGGCAGGAGGTCGCCTGGCTTCGGCCGAGGTGGGCCCGTCTCCGGGTTGCCACCTGGCGAAGGGCGAAGGACCGGCCGACCTCGGCTTAGGTGGACCCCTCCTGGGTGGACACCTGGCGAGGTGGCAGGAGGTCGCCTGGCTTCGGCCGAGGTGGGCCCGTCTCTGGTTTGCCACCTGGTGAAGGGCGAAGGACCGGCCGACCTCGGCTTAGGCGGACCCCTCCTGGGTGGACACCTGGCGAGGTGGCAGGAGGTCGCCTGGCCTCGGCCGACCTCACTTAGGCGGACCCCTCCGAGTCCGAGCGCCAGCGGAGTGGTAGAGGAACACCGAGCCGAGCTCGACCTCGGCAAGGGCGGTTTGCCTTAGACAGTCTTCGGGCGGTGTAGTCTTGCCGATCCTGGCCTTGAAGACGTGGCGCCGGCTCGGCCTGGGAAACTTCCACGTGGCTCGATCGCATTTGGCGGTACCTGAGCCTGGCCACGTCACTGTCACGGCTGTAACAGTTGCCCCCCAGCCCGCCGTTCCGTTGGGGCGTCATAGAACGGAACGTCGGGATTAAATGCGGACATGACGTGGGGAGGCGAAGATCTTGCGTCATAATTACCACGATCCTCATCGCCGTGGCTCGATGCGGCTGAAAACCTATGGGGAGCCGCCACGCGTCGCCCACTTGCCTGCGATTAATGCGTCGCTTCGAGGCAGAGGCCGTTACTCTGCTAACGAGGCATCGGTGTCGGGCATGCGCCCACGTGGCGATCATCCAGTGGCCTGAGGTGGAATGACGGGTACGACCGCTGTCGGCTGAGTTTGAAAGGGAGGGGACTTTCCAGAACGAGGCCTTTCCCCTTGCTCCGCGGGCGGTTTGCTACAGACTAACTCCTGTTGCCTTGCACTCGTCTGGCGCATTTCGGTGAGTGCCTCCTTCTCCTTCTCCGGTCCCCTTCCTTTCCTCTCTTTTCTTTTCTCTTCGATCCTCTGTCCTTCTCTATTCCATGGCGCGCCGTCGCCATGTTTCTTCCAATCCGGACGAGGCCGGTCCATCCCGGCCGAGGACTCCATCTTCTTCCTCCTCGGATGAGGAGACAATCCCAGAGGAGATCCGCCGGTGTCTGCAACCCGGGGGTGTCACCATTGGCATCCCCAGGGGACCCGGCCTCCTCCGGTTGCTCCTGCCGTCCCCCTTCGCTCTCTTCCGGCTCTTCCTGCTCTTCCTGCACCTCCTTCTCTTCCCGCCAGTCCCTCCGGTCATGCTTCCACCATGACCGAAGGCGATCTTTCTCTGCTTCGGGATGCTTACGGCATCCCGGGGTCCATTCGCTTGTTTGTTCCGCGGTCCGGGGAGCGCGTCACCATGAGTGGCCCCGGCCGCATTGCCTTCTACGAAGACTTCCTCCTCGGGGTCTTCGGTTTCCTCTGCACCCCTTCTTTCTTTCCTTAGCCATTTTCGGCTTGTCCCGGCCCAGCTGGCTCCCAACGCCATCCGGGTCATCTTTTCTTTCATTGTCTTCTGTCACTTCCACGGGTTCGTTGCCCGTTTCTCCCTCTTCAGGGCCTTGTTCACCCTGAAGAAGTGCTCCACCGATGATGGCTGGTGGTACATTTCGCCCCGGCCCAGGTGTCTCCGGTTCGACATCCCTTCCTCGGTGAAGGGCTGGAAGAACCGGTTTTTCTTTGCCTCGGTCGAAGACGTCGACTGGGCCTGGAGTGAACCGGACCGGACCCCGAACCAGAATTCTCGAGTCGAGTCGACGGACCAGGAGTCCTATTCCCTGCTCCTGAGCGACGTGGTCCCGGCACTCGAGGTTCTGCTCTCTGAGCAGAATCTTTTTGAGGCCGGGATCAGTCCCATCCGCGAGACGGGTGAGACTCGGCTCCACTTTGACTTCTGCCCCCCTTCTTCTTCATGACTGAGCCGGCTGACCTTCTGTTCCTTTGTTTTGCAGGGATGAAATTTTTGCTGGAGAACCTCCTGGAGGGCGCAGCCCAGCGGGATGTCGTTGAGGTGGACGAGCCCGCGGCGAAGAGGGCTCGTACAGAGGCGAGCCGAGAGGTCATGACGACGACCGTGCCCAGCCCGGTTGCTGTCGTTCCCCCACCCAGGTTGCCTTGGGGCGGGGCCGCTGAAGCCTCGGCCGCGCGACCTGGTGGCGCCGCCGCCGAGAGGGCTCCTCCGCCCACTGCTCCGCCCAGTGCCGGGTCCGTCGTCGCTGCCGCCTCGATAGTGCAGCCCATGGCCACCGCCGGCCCGTCGACCGTGGCCCCAGCTGATGGGGCGGCCGCCACAGGAGCCGGCCCGACGCCCCCCGGCACCGGTGATCACACAGCGGGACTCGGTCATCCGTGATAAAGGGCTCACGGAGAAGATCATGGAGTACGCCTCCACCGCCCGGATCGCCGAGCTCGGGGCGGCCGGGATTACGCTGATGCGTTGCTCGGGATCCTCCCGCAGCTCTTCATGGTAAGTCCGAGCTTCTTCCCTTCTTTTCCTTTCAAAACCTAACTCTTTTCATCATGACATAATTTGCTCTTGTTGGTGCAGATCGGGAACGACGTTCTCCTGCTGAGGGACTTCCTCGCAGGGAATGCCAAGAGGGACTCCGAGAAGGAGCTGAAGCTCCGCAAGCTCGCGGCCGATGTCAAGGGCCTGATGGAGAAGGGGGCCAAGCTGTGAGCCAATAACCAGACCCTCCAGTCCGACCTGGCGCGTTCCGAGGGGCGGAACAAAGAGCTGGAGGCTTCCCTGTCGGAGGAGCGGACCTCCAACCAGCGCCGTTCGGAGGAGGAGGTGGCGGAGAAGGCCCGCCTGCAGGCCCACTCCCAGTGGCTGGAGCACCAGTTGGAGGAGGCCCGGTGGGACGCAACCGCGGCGAGAGACCGGAGCGCGTACGTCAACGGGCTCCTGGAGGCCGCAAAACGGGAGGCGCAGGAGGCCATCCCGAAATTCCGGGCTTCCGACGAGTACACGTCGGAGGTCCGGGAGGCCACCGTGGACTCCTTCTTGAAGGGGTTCCGGATGTGCCGGGAGAAGGTGGGGGCCCTCTTCCCCGAGCTGGATCTGAGCGGGGTGGCGATCAGAGGTAGGAAGCTAGGAGGCGAGAGCAAGGCTTCCGGCGCGGCCGAAGCAACTCCTGCGATGCCGTTGACCAGTGAAGCTGCGGCTCCGGAGCAGCCTCGAGAGCCGACCGCCGTAGAAGTTGAGGACGCAGCACCCGCGCCCCCGGTAGAGGGCTCCGACCCGGCACCACAGTGAACCCAGCGCCTTCTCCCTGTTGTCTTTTTCCTTTTCTTCTCTTTTTTTTTTTTGGGACTCCCGGCCTGTCGGGACTCCCAGCTTGTACTGATCCTTTACATCAATGAAAGTTTCAGTTTGACAAAACTTCGTGTTCATCTTACCTCACCTTTCTTCTTCTTTCTTTCTGAGATGTTGGTATGGAACACTTGAAACAGTTGCAGGCCTGGTCCTTCCATTGCTCAAATCGAAGGTTGGGGCCTCCCGGATCGCATGGCGGCAGAGTAGGCCTTAAGCGGGCTGTCTTTGGTGCCGCCTTCATACTTGCACAGGCGACACGGTTTCTGCACCGTCTTCCAGGCCGAAGCCCAGGATCCCCGAACTGAGCTCGATGCCGCAGGCTTTCTCAAGCCTTGCGCGGCTTGCTGAGCTGTTCTTCGGGCTTGCGTGGGCAAACTGGGTCCGCACCACCTTCCATGCCGAAGCCCAGGATCTCCGGACTGAGCTCGATGCCGCGGGCTTTCTCAAGCCTTGTGCGGCTTGCTGAGTTGTTCTCCGGGCTCGCGTGGGCGAACTGGGTCCGCGCCACCTTCCAGGCCGAAGCCCAGGATCTCCGGACTGAGCTCGATGCCGCAGGCTTTCTCAAGCCTTGCGCGGCTTGCTGAGCTGTTCTTCGGGCTCGCGTGGGCGAACTGGATCCGCGCCACCTTCCAGGCCGAAGCCCAGGATCTCCGGACTAAGCTCGATGCCGCAGGCTTTCTTGTCGGAGCGAGAAAAGAGTGTTTGAAGTGGGGGAACTTTGTTGCAGAAACAGGAAACCTTACATTACTGATAGTACATCCTTAGGTTCGAGGAGTTCCATGTCCGGGGGAACCTGGCACCCCCCAATTCCTCCAAGTAATATGCTCTATGAGGGAGGGCTTCTGCCACCCGATATGGGCATTCCCAGTTGGGTGAGAGCTTGCCGCATTCCCGTGGCTGGGAGCTTCAGCGCGCCGGAGGACCAAGTCTCCGGGATGGAAAACCTTCGGCCGCACACGGGAGTTGTAATACCTGGCCATGCATTGCCTGTACGCCGCCATTCGAATTCGGGCTTTGTCCCTCGTTTCCTCGAGAAGGTCGAGGTTGAGCATCATCCTGTAGCAAAAGGTTCCGCGGTCAGTTATGAAGGCGGTGTGCTCTTCGTCCTCCGGGTTCATCCGGATCTGGTTGTATCCGGAGAAAGCGTCCATGAACGACAGGAGGCGATGCCCCGAGGTGGTGTCGACCAGCTGGTCGATCTTCGGAAGAGGGAAGCTGTCCTTTGGGCAAGCTCGATTGAGGTCGGTGTAGTCCACACAGATCCTCCACTTACCTCTACTCTTCTTTACCATGACCACGTTCGCCAGCCAACTGGGGTACTGGACCTCTCGGACAAAACCAGCAACGAGGAGCTTCTCTACTTCCTCGTTGATCGCCTTCTGTCTCTCCATGGTGAAGCTTCTCTTCTTCTGGCGGACCGGGCGGCAATTCGGGTCCACGTTCAGCCTGTGCATGATGACCTTGGGCGGGATGCCCGGCATGTCGGCTGCTGACCAGGCGAACACGTCAGCGTTGGCACGGAGGAACTCCAGCAGGCGGGTTCGTTCTTCCTCAGGGAGCTGGGCCCCGACTTGCACCGTCTTCAGGGGTCCGAACCGAGGGGAAAAGCCAGCAGGCGCTCTATGGGCCCTCCCCTGGGTTCCTTCTCTCTCAGATCGAGGTCGTCGACATCTTGGGCGAGCTCCGCGCCCCTGGCGCCTGGGACCGTCTGAAGGCAGAGCGGGATCGGCCGGGTCGTCCCCTTCATCTCCTCGAGCTCGGAGGGCGTGGGGAACTGTACCAACAGCCTTCTCGTGGAGATGGTGGCGTCCAGTTGGTTGAGCCCGGGATGCCCGAGAATGGCATTGTAAGGCGAAGGGAGCCTGACGACGGTGAATGTTATTAGGACGGTCACCTGCCGGGATGGGGATCCGGCGGTGACCGGGAGAGTGATCTCCCCCTCGACCCCCACGGAGTCCCCTATAAAACCCACCAGGGGGGTGTGCACTGGTTTCAGCTGATCGGGGGACAAGTTCATCCGAGAGAAAGCGTCGTAAAAAAGTACGTCAGCCGAGCTTCCACTATCCACCATGATTCGATGTACAGGATGCTTTGCGATGATCATCTCGACCACCATGGCATCATTGTTTACATTATCATTAACTTCCCCCCCTTTGGGAGGGATTACATTCTCCGGGTTCCCGGCTTCCCGGGCTCTCTTCGTCGCTCGACCGGACCCGCGTGAGATCATGCCCATGGGTTTCTCCGTTGGGCGTTGTCGATCGCAGGGACAGGTGATAAGGCCGCGAGCGGCTGCCCTTCAGAGGGGGCCTCGTTCTTAACGAACTTTCTGAGGTAACCCCTCCGGATCAGCTCCTCGATCTCCCGCTTCAGGTGGCGACAATCCTCCGTGTCATGCCCGTGCTCGCGGTGGAACTGGCAGTACTTTGATTTGTCTCGGACGGCCCTCGGGTTCTGAGGAGGAGGTCTGCGGAGGTAGCGCTCGCCCTCGATTTCCATGAGGATCTTCGTTCGGGGTGCGAGGAAAGGGGTGTACCTCCGCTCGGGAGTGGCTTCGCCCCTTGGCCTTGGATTCGGGCGAGGGTCGGCGGACGGCCCAGGCCTCCGAGCTCCCGGGCGTCCCTCGGGAGCGGCTTCTTCGGAGTCTTCCCGTCCAACTCTCGATGGGTGCGGTCGGCCTCCTCCGCTCGGATGTACTTGTGGGCGCGGAGGAGGAGCTCGGAGTATGTCTTGGGCGGCTTCTTGTCCAAGGAGTAGGTTAGGCGGGACGTCTTGAGCCCGCGCTTCAAAGCCAGCATGGCGACGGGCTCATCCAAGCTGTAGATCTCCAGGGCTGCGGTCTTGAACCGGGTGATGTAGTCCCGGAGCAGCTCCTGGTCCTGCTGGCGGATGGAGAAGAGGCTGTCCACCTCTCTCGACACCTTTCGACAAGCATCGAAGTGTGCCACGAACCTTCCTTCCAGTTGATGGAAGGAGCAAATGGATCCGGGCTCGAGGCGGGTGAACCAGACTCGAGCGGCCTTCTGGAGGGTTGCCGGGAAGGCGATGCACAGAAGACCGTCGGTGGCCCCCTGGACCCTCATGAGAGCTTTATAGCTCTCCAAATGGTCCACGGGGTCGGTGGTCCCGTCGTAGGGATCCACCTGCGGCATGCGGAACCGTTTCGGGATCGGTTCCGCCTGGATTTCTTCAGAGAAAGGGGGGTGGGGGTCGTAGCCCGCCGGGTCTGCCGATGAGTTCTGCAGGTCGGCAAATCGGCGGGCGAACTCCGCCAGCTTGCGCTCATGCTCCTCCAGGCGCCTCTCGGCCTGGCGCCTGATGGCTTCATCGGTGGAGTCTTCCACTGAGACTGCGGGTGAATGGGGTGCCGATCGGTCTCGGCGCAAGGTCTGGCCTCGGCGTCGCTTGCTGCGATGCACCGTTTCAGCCTGTCGGCTGGGGATCGGCTCTCGTTTTCCTCCGAACCGGAGTAGTTTCTCTTTGCGGGAGCTCGTGGCTCCCGTGGGGGTTAGAGACGGCCCTCGGATGGGATGGCCTGCCCTGAATTGAGCGCAGGCTCCCACGCTGCCCCGCGGCTCGGGCCGCGGGGGTTCCTGGCTGTGGCTGGGTGGCCAGGGACCGTTGCTGATGCTGAAGCTACCGGACCGCTGAGGTCAAGGTCTGCAACTGCTGGACGATGGCCGCAAGGGACCCATCCACCGGGGTAGGCTGCTGTGGAAGAGGAGGGGGAGCCGGAAGCTCCCTTTCGGGGCTGTGGCCCCCCGGAGGGGAGTGGACTTCCCCCGCACGACTGGTGGACGCCTCGCGTCCACGAGTGACCACCATTATCGGAGAGCGCGATACCTGCAGAAAGCTGGCTCCCGCTAGGGTTCAGTGTCCTGCCCCCCTACCTGGTGTGCCAATCTATTGCCGCTCTCGTCGCCGTGCCCGTGCCACGAATCCGCCGATCCCTCCTGACCGCCTGGAGAAGGAGCTTCCCTGACTACGGCGAACCTGCAAGAAAGGGGTTAGAGGACCCTGGCCGGGGATCCCGGCGAGGGAACTCCGACGGTCAAGTCAGTAGACGACGAGAAGGAACAGACTCTCCAGACGGACCCCCGAAAGGGTTCCAGACCTAGAGAGTTTACTAGTGAGAGAGAGACGCTCTGGGGACCAGAATCTCGGCTGGGCCTCCTAGCCGAGCTTACACACCCAGTGATTCCCTCTCGGGATCCCCGGGTTTCACTCTCCGGAACGAGGCCTTTTGCCGTTGCTTCTCCTTTGTCCCCAGGCTTGTCCGCTTACCTTGTCGTCCCCAGATTCGTCCCTCTTTATCTCCTTTCGTCGTGAGCTTGTTTCTTCCTCCTTGGAGACTTCCCTCCCCCATCCTTTTCTCCTTTCCCTTCTCGGTGAAGGGGGCCAGGCGGCTTTCCGACCTCGTCCGCCGGGCCCAGCGGAGAAAAGGCAAAGACAGAAGAGAAAAAGGGGAGGGCAGCGCTGGTAAGGCGGCCGGCCAGGCCTCGGGCCCAGCGAGAGCGCTCTCATCCCCAAGCGTGGGCGCCATCCATTTATGGGGCCTGCTTCGTCAGGATCGCGTCTCTCGGCTGCGGGACCTGTCGGGCCGATGCAAGTGATGTCCGCGTGCCGCCGCCCTCCGTACGGAGCACCGTCTGGGGTTCGTACGGTCCGAGGGATGGCCTCGGGGCTCGTTTCTCTTCCTGGGACCCTCTCCGTACGAGCGGTCTGACCTCGACCGAGTTGGACCCGTCTCTGGGGGCCAACTGGTGAGGAGCGAAGGACCAGCCGACCTCGGCCTAGGTGGACCCTTCCCGGGTGGACACCTGGCGAGGTGGCAGGAGGTCGCCTGGCTTCGACCGAGGTGGGCCCGTCTCCGAGTTGCCACCTGGCGAAGGGCGAAGGACCGGCCGACCTCGGCTTAGGTGGACCCCTCCTAGGTGGACACCTGGCGAGGTGGCAGGAGGTCGCCTGGCTTCGGTCGAGGTGGGCCGCCTCCGGGTTGCCACCTGGCGAAGGGCGAAGGACCGGCCGACCTCGGCTTAGGTGGACCCCTCCTGGGTGGACACCTGGCGAGGTGGCAGGAGGTCGCCTGGCTTCGGTCGAGGTGGGCCCGTCTCCGGGTTGCCACCTGGCGAAGGGCGAAGGACCGGCCGACCTCGGCTTAGGTGGACCCCTCCTGGGTGGACACCTGGCGAGGTGGCAGGAGGTCGCCTGGCTTCGGCCGAGGTGGGCCCGTCTCCGGGTTGCCACCTAGAGAAGGGCGAAGGACCGGCCGACCTCGGCTTAGGTGGACCCCTCCTGGGTGGACACCTGGCGAGGTGGCCGGAGGTCGCCTGGCTTCGGCCGAGGTGGGCCCGTCTCCGGTTGACACCTGGCGAAGGGCGAAGGACCGCCGCCGACCTCGGCTTAGGCGGACCCCTCCTGGGTGGACACCTGGCGAGGTGGCAGGAGGTCGCCTAGCCTCGGCCGACCTCACTTAGGCGGACCCCTCCGAGTCCGGGCGCCAGCGGGGTGGTAGAGGAACACCGAGCCGAGCTCGACCTCGGCAAGGGCGGTTTGCCTTAGACAGTCTTCGGGCGGTGTAGTCTTGCCGATCCTGGCCTTGAAGACGTGGCGCCGGCTCGGCCTAGGAAACTTCCACGTGGCTCGATCGTATTTGGCGGTACCTGAGCCTGGCCACATCACTGTCACGGCTGTAACACTATGCATAAAGATCTATAGAGATAGATCTAAGAGGATTGCTTAGCTTATCTCGATCCAGGTACATTGACTTAGTATTGAAAAGATTCAATATGGAAAGAAGTAAAATGGATTACTTGTCCATGAGTCAAGGCATACATCTTTCTAAAAAGATGTCTCCTAAGACACCTGAAAAAGATAAAGGATAAGTAAGATTCCTTATGCTTTGGCTGTAGGATCAATCATTTATGCCATGTTATGTACCAGGCCTGATGTTGCTTGTGCTTTAGACATAGCAAGCATATTCCAGGCTGATCCAGGAAAGGATCATTGGAAAGCTATGAAAATCATTTTTAAGAATTTTAGAAGAACTAAAGATATTTTTCTAATATATAAATGATCAGATTTAAAACTAGAAGGCTATACTGATTTTAGTTTTCAATCAGATCTAGATGATAGTAAATCCATATCGAGGTATGTCTTTATTCTGTATGGAGGTGTAGTGAGTTGAAAAATTACCAAGCATCAAACTATAGCGACTCAGTTACTGAGGCAGAATACATAGCTACTAGTGTAGCTACTAAAAAAATTATCTAGATAAAAAAGTTCATCTTGAAGTTAGATGTAGTTCCTGTAATACAACAACCGGTGTTATTTTATTGTGATAACATTAGAACTGTTGCACAAGCTAAGGAACTAAGGTCTCATAAAAATCCTAGTACATCCTAAGATGCTTCCATCCTATTTTAGAGATGGTCAAAAGACAAGACATAATTTTAGAATGAGTAGATATAAAGAATAACATAGTAGACCCATTCACTAAGACCCTCCTCAACAGCAATTTGATTACCATTTAGATTGTATGAAAATTAAATACAAGGGTGATTAGCTTTAGTGCAAGTGGAAGATTAAAAGAATGGTACTCTAAAAGCTAATTATATTTCTTATGAAATAGGGGCTTATTTATAAAATTCTTTTCAGTCATGTATGATATTAATAAAAGGTATTTTGTTTCATCATATGATGTATTTTATACTTTGTTGTTTTAAGATTATGATGAACCTTATAAATTAGGACAATGATTTTAAGATTATGATGGAGTTCATAATAGTGAGACCTAAGATCTTATAAATCCTAATCTAAAATATTCCTAATTATAGGATCATCGAATCGGGAATCGATATTTTGAAGAGACTAGCACATCCTATGTATACTCGATGAAGAGAGTAGTTGGTCTCATGACCACTTATGTAGCGATACTAATACAAGGATGTGGGTGCTCATCAAGGTATGAGTTTACTAAATTGATCCATTATGAGAACATCTTATAAAAGTCTTACTTGTCAAAGATGATTCTCTTATAGAAGTTATGCAAGTGATCCTTAGACTTTAGACCACCATAATATCTTAACACATGAATCCATGTTTTAGTTCATACTCATTCATGACTTAGTCATATACGGGATGTTCATGGATATGGTGAATTGTATAGGAAGGTTATGAGTAGTTAATAAAGAATCGATCACTCATAGTAAGAGGAGTATTTATCTCATGCAATCTCATCAAATGATGGTTCAGAAAGTCTTTGATCAAAGCAGAATAAATTAGAAAAGGGTTTTTAATCTTTTATCGATCGAGTCTTCATTGGTGATTTGAGATTGAATGAATAAAGTATGAGGATTTGATAATTTTAAATACCTATCACTTATTCGAGATAAAGGAAGATCGAAGGATTGAATTGCATGTAACTTGCCATGAAAGGGTATTTTGATAATTTCTATCAAATTTCTCATCTTCTGGGTATGCATGATATGTTACAGATGTCAATCATGACTTGTAGGTTATCATGAATTAAATTGATTGAATTTATGAGTCAATTTGAAAGATGGTTTAAATTAGCAGCTAGGGTTAGCTTGATTTGACCTAATTTGATTAGTTGGTTTCTAATTGAACTAAATCGATATAAACATAGACCTACTGCTAGCTAGATGAAGATCCCAAAGGATAATACACATTAAAAAATTAATTAAGGAAGTTATTTATATTTTTATTAGGGTCATGAATCTTAATTGACTAGCTAATTAACATACTAGCATATATTGGCAGCCTAACTCCTAACCTAATTAGATTGGATTTAAATAGCTAACTAATTTGAGTGGGACTTAAATTGGGTTGAGCCTTAAGTGGGGCAGTCAATTAAAATTTATCCTAAATTTATAGCCTTTATCCATTGATTATCAAGAGTCCCAAGGGCTTGGAACTCTTGGCGCCAATATTAGTGTACACATACATTAAGGGTGTAGAAGGACCAAGAGTCCTTCTGAAATTAAATCATCATTTTGGTGATAAGCCTTAGTCCCTATCCTCTCTAATAGATTCCCATTTGGACTTGATTTGACCAATCAAATTATGTAATTATGGACATGATTTCATGAAGGATTGTGATGCTTGGAATATATAGCGCATGGGATGGGCTAAAACCTTTTGCTTATCAATCACCTTTTTCTAGATAGCTTCTTTAATTTATATGCCTATTGGGGTATTGGACCAAGTTTTTAATTATGAAATTAAAGATTAATTATCAATTTTTTTCGAAGAGTTGCGATAAGCAACTCTCGATATAAAATAATTGTAAAACAACATTTTACTTCATACCTTTCTGCTTAGAGACTCCTTCTTCTTGAAGGGTCTTATCTGATATGTTAAATATTAGATTAGGGGCTAATGAAAGAGTGTATTAGGCACTCCTCTCTTCCTATTTAAAGATTTTGGTGATTGAAATCAAAGCATCCAAAGTTTGTCCAAACAACTCTCTTCCTTCCTTTATTAGGACAAGTCTTTTATTTTAAGACAAGTCTGCCATTTTAAGACAATGGCTTAGGAAGAGAATTAGAAAGGATAATATGATAGTAAGAGACTTTTCAAAGATATTTTGAGATACTCTTCAAAGAGAAAAATCCTAGAAAAGAAGGCTACTGAAGGAAGAAAGACTACCAGAAGGAGTCAAGCAAGAAAGAGGAGTGCTTCCTTGATCCAGTTCCTATGTGGATTATCTCTAGAGGGCATACACTTATGTGCCTAATGGAATAAAGGATATTAGCATTATAGGCATTCTTCTATTTTCTAATATTTTTCCTGTTAATTGATATAATTAAGAGAGTCCTAGGTTTAAGGTTTCGGTTGACTAGGATTTCAAGGATTAAAATTTTGAAACATGGACTTCCATTACACAATCATAACCTAATAGTTTCACCCTTCACCTCCTCTGAGAGCAACTCATCCCCAGCCTCTTCTCCCTCCTGTTCCTCCCTAAGCTCACCTTCGACACCAAGCTCAAGACCACTAGCCCCACCCCTTGCCTCCTTGTCACCTCCTTAATTATCGCTGCTCTCCATCCTGGATTGACAATCAACTCCTTTGACATCAATATCTTCATAGATGGCATCAAGGTCACCCACCCGGACCTATTCAATGATGGCCATTTGTGATCCACGGCATTGATGGCTTTGTCACCATTCTCTCCCCTATTTCTTGTAATCATGGGGACCCCCACCTTGCCTTCACCCCCAGAGCTTTCCACCATTCGTGCCTCCGATCTCCATGGGTTCGTAATTGTGTGGTTGATGCTATGTAACACCATCGTTCGCCTCTGTGATAGCAGTTTTGCATACTCACCTTGGCAATGAGAGTCAAGCATGTGGAGCTATCGGGCCTCCAAAACATGATGGTGTTCACTCTCAATGACCCCTTGATCTTTGCTGGTAGGCATGGGTACGTGATGGAGGTATGGTTCTGTTGAAATTGTGTCCCAAAACCAATCGTCCAAGTAGTAGACGATTGTGCAACTCATGTATATATATATAAATTATTGAATTGAATAAAAAGTTTATTCTGGTTGTTCATCACATGTATGATGATGTCCTTTGAGCTACCTTGTATGCGATGTAGATAGGATGCGTCTTGTAGTTCATAAATTAGTTTGTGACCAAAGGATATGCTGTTATAGGATGATGGTGTATCGAGAGTAGGTCGTTGATGTCATATCTATTGGTTGTCCTCTTAACCAAGTAGCATGGAAATGCTGGTATGACATTAGGTGTTGTGTTTGACACTTCACTGAACGTGACTCTCATGTGAGGTTCTCTTTCTACCAAAGAGGAGTCTTGCATTAGAATGTGGATATGAATTATTCCTCTGACTTGAGATCACTATGGCAGCTTGCAAGCAACTCATTGTGCTTAGGTGCTGGACCACCTAGATTTCTAATTCGGTGATGGAAGTTGCTGGGTATAGTCAAGTACTTGCGTAGTGGTAGTACGATCAAGATAGGATTGATCTCTCCAAATGGTTTGGATTGAATACCTAATATGTCTTAATTGAGAAAGACCTTGGCCAAGGCATTTTTTGTAAGGAGTAATAAGGATTCTTTATTTGAGACATATTGAGATGGATTGATTAGGATTGGTAAATTTAACCCTAAACCATCCGGAGCATTAGGAGGTTCAAGGAATAAGTTCAGTGCTATTCCATATTTGACAGGTTTATGTTGCTCTGCAACTTTTAACCTATCCGAATACTGGGTGTCATTGCTAGATGGCAACTTTGGCTGGTACTGGAAATGTTTCCATGCTATCGATTTAGTATTTGAACCTATGAGGTCACACACCGAGGGTTTCTTCTGTTGGCTTGGAAATGATTAGGAATCGTTCCGGACTCTTTTGATACAGAGTTGTCAAAAACTTGAGCCGACACATTTAGATGAGTCAACTCAAGTCATTCGAGTCGACTCGATCATTCGAGTCGACTCGAGCAGTCGAGTCGACTCGACTGATGGGCTCCAGTGAAAACTGAAACTACTTCATTAATTACTACAATCATTATCGAAATTAATGGGAGGAGTTTCTGGTTTTTATGCAGGGTAGTTGCTGGATTCCAAAGGTCCCAAGAATCCCAAGAGACACAAAACTCCACATTAATCTTTCATTAGTTCTCTTAATGGTTTTGAGGGCTATTTATTTCTGCTGGATAGATTGTTCATTGACGGTAGATCAGATTTCCTGTTCCACCTGTTCTAAGGTTGAGTCTCTCCCTATGCCTTGGGTCAGAGATCCTCTAAGACCTCTAAGAGATTGAGAGATTGGATCTCGAGATGGATTGAATTTTGGGTGGGATCTCTGAGTGCATACTGTCTATTGAAGGTTTGGGATAGAGTATTGGGAAGGGTTCTCAAGAGTTTTTGTTCCAGCACTACTGAAGCAACCGGCCTTCAAAGGAGTTGAAGGTGTCCAGCTCTTCTTCAAGGAGTTGAAGGAGTTAACCCGACAAAGTTTCCGTAAGGGTTAGCACCTTGAAGGAAGGAGAAGAAATTGTGCTACATGGTGTGAACCACCCGTAGAGGCGGTACGCGTGTGCCGCTTGCAGAGCCAGAGTTTTTTCCATTGGTTGGTGCTGTCCTTGGGATCATGACTGAGAGGTGGTCATTTTTACAACTTCCGGTTCTTCTTGGTGAACGTCACCAAGGTATGTGCTTATTTTATGTATGACATAATTATCATTGCTACATCATTGTGTGATTTCTAGAATGGTTCTATTTTTCATGCAATGTTTGCATGATTTCATATTTACATTACTCTAGATGTATCAAGATCCTGGTAGGGGCATGTGTTAATTATATTAATATCTTGAGATAAAATGGTTTTATCGCTTTTCGCTGCTGCATGCCTTTAGAAAAGTTTTAAAATGCATGTATTGCCCCTAGGAATAGTTCCTTACAGGTTCCATGTCATCCTGGATCACTATCAAACCACCATTGACCGCTGCCATGATTCATCTCCTTCACTTCCTCCACCACCTGAATCACCCGTGGCTGTAATCTCTTCTCCCATAATCTCCATCACTACCTTCCCGTCGCCATCACCACCATCCTCATCTCTGAAAAAGAAGACCCCCTTGCCTTATTTTATCATGGTCCAGGGCTTGTATAGATTGCACGGTCCATAACTGACCCATAGACTACGTGGTCTACATGTCGGTCCATAGACCTGGTCCAAAAAAAAGGTGCTGCCTTTTCTATGCCTTCACATATAGGTGATGAGTTCTCTTCCTTGATCTTCACTTTATCATATAGTAATTCGGATTTCTCTTTCTTATGTTGCTATTATCGTTATCCTTGGCTCTTTATTGCATCATCTTCAGAAGTGCAGAAGCCTACTTCTTTAAGCACTACAATCAAGTTATCCGGTGCTAATTATGTTCTCTTGGCTCAGGTCTTTTGTGCCTTTGTTAGTTCTTAACACAAATTGAAATACCTTACCAACGCTCCTCTTACCGCTTTCTCTTTCTTCAAGGATTCTGATAGTGAGACAGCTATTAGCCCTATGGACAAGTGGTAGGACAATGATTATATAGTTATCACCTAACTTTGTTCACTTGGTCCTAGACTTGACAAACTATCTTCCCGATTTGTTAAATGTGTTATCTTGGATTACCTTTAGACATAAAAGAGGTATAGGTATTGAGTCTATCTTATTTTTCTCTCCTTTCAAGATTCAATTAAAATCCTTATCTGAACCACCTCATTTGATATTGGCTTCATCTTTATAAGGTGTTCCTTGGATCCTGAGCAGCTTCTAGAGACTCTATCGATAATTTATTCTATTTTGCAAGATTAAAGTACCTTACACCAGTTCAACAGATCAACTCACAGACATCTTCATCAAAATTCTTAACTTTACTTGATTTTCTACTATATATTTTAAGCTAGATTTAGTTGATGTATACGCTCCAGCTTAAAGAGGAGTGTTAGAATTGAGAAAGTGTGACTTATCTTATATTGTTCTCTAAAATAACAGACTTTGTCTTATTCATATTATATGTATTACTGCAGTTTTATTAGAAGTCGCATATTATCATATATGATAATCTTATACTTTATTTAAAGACCTTTGTGACCTAATTATATATAACAATCTTTTTCTTTCTCTTAATAATTACAATTAAATAATTTAAATTATCTTCTATTTTTTAATTAATATATACTATTTTTAATTAACTATTTAAATTAAATTATAAATTATTTATTTATTTAGATTATTAATGTATAAAATAAATTAATTTACTATTAATTAATTTATATAATTATTTATTTGATTAAATTAAATTAAAATTAAATATTTATATATTTTTTATATAATTATGAATTATAAAGATTATAAATTTGTTTACTTCTTTAATATAAATAAGTATTATAAATTGATAACAATAATATTTTTTTATCAAAGAATATTTTATTCAAAATATTATATAAATATCATCCCTCCTTTCTTTTATTCTTTCTATATCAAACAAAGAAAGAAATCATTTATATTTATCTTTCCATATTTTATCAAACATATGAGTTCCATTTATTCTTTCTCATCCATCTCCCTTTTATACCCATCTTTCTTCCAACTTATCAGTCATACCGAATAGAGAATAAAGCTTTTTCTATTATATACACATTAATAATAGTAGATAGTAAAATAGATATTTATTTAAGCCACCCAATCCATTATAGATTTTAGTTACTGATTATTTCATTCTATTTATAAATTTCAATCAAATAATATTAAACCATGTGTTATAGCCGTTATGATGACGTGGCGTGTCTCATATTCCGTTGGGCGTGATCCGAACCACGTGGATTTTTTTCGGCAGAGCGGGAGCGGTTCGGCAAGGTCGGATGTGGCTCCACTGCGGCCGAAGTCAAGGTCGGGCCAGGTCTTCCTGCTCCTTCGCCAGGTGTCCGCCCAAGAGGGGTCCACCTCGGCCGAAGCCGGCGGCCCCTTGCTCCCTCGCCGGGTGGCACCCTGAGACGGTTCCACCTCGGCCGAGGTTGAGCCGGGCCTTCCTGCTCCTTCGCCGGGTGGCGCCCGACACGGGTCCACCTCGGTCGAAGTCGAGTGCTCCTCTGCCGCTCCGCCAGGTGTCCGCCCAGGAGGGGTCCACCTCGGCCGAAGCCGGTGGCCCCTTGCTCCCTCGCCAGGTGGCACCCTGAGACGGTTCCACCTCGGCCGAGGTCGAGCCGGGCCTTCCTGCTCCTTCGCCAGGTGGCGCCCGGACACGGGTCCACCTCGGCCAAAGTCGAGCGCTCCTCTGCCGCTCCGCCAGGTGTCCGCCCAAGAGGGGTCCACCTCGGTCGAAGCCGGCGGCCCCTTGCTCCCTCGCCAGGTGGCGCCTTGAGACGGTTCCACCTCGACCGAGGTTGAGCCGGGCCTTCCTACTCCTTCGCCAGGTGGCGCCCGGACACGGGTCCACCTCGGCCGAAGTCGAGCGCTCCTCTACCGCTCCGCCAGGTGTCCGCCCAGGAGGGGTCCACCTCGATCGAAGCCGGCGGCCCCTTGCTCCCTCGCCGGGTGGCGCCCTGAGACGGTTCCACCTCGGCCGAGGTCAAGCCG
This sequence comes from Areca catechu, assembly GCA_021397845.1. Lineage (NCBI taxonomy): Eukaryota > Viridiplantae > Streptophyta > Magnoliopsida > Arecales > Arecaceae > Areca > Areca catechu. Next base: position 62,770,501 of record CM038042.1, read on the forward strand.
GGCCTTCCTGCTCCTTCGCCAGGTGGCGCCCGGGCACGAGCCCATCTCGGACAAAGTCGAGCGCCCCTCTGCCGCTCCGCCAAGTGTCCACCCAGGAGGGGTCCACCTCGGCCAAAGTCGGCGGCCCCTTGCTCCCTCACCGGGTGGCGCCCTGAGACGGTTCCACCTCGGCCGAGGTCGAGCCGGGCCTTCCTGCTCGTTCGCCAGGTGGCGCCCGGACACGGGTCCACCTCAGCCGAAGTCGAGCGCTCCTCTGCCGCTCCGCCAGGTGTCCGCCCAGGAGGGGTCCACCTCGGCCGAGGCCGGCAGCCCCTTGCTCCCTCGCCGGGTGGCGCCCTAAGACGGTTCCACCTCGGCCGAGGTCGAGCCGGGCCTTCCTGCTCCTTCGCCAGGTGGCACCCAGACATGGGTCCACCTCGGCCGAAGTCGAGCGCTCCTCTGCCGCTCCACCAGGTGTCCGCCCAGGAGGGGTCCACCTCGGCCGAGGCCGGCAGCCCCTTACTCCCTCGCCAAGTGGCGCCCTAAGACGGTTCCACCTCGGCCGAGGTCGAGCCGGGCCTTCCTGCTCCTTCGCTAGGTGGTGCCCGACACGGGTCCACCTCGGCCGAAGTCAGTGAGCCTCCTCTACCGCTCCGCCAGGTGTCTGCCTAGGAGGGGTCCACCTCGATCGAAGACGGCTGCCCCTTGCTCCCTCGCGCGGGTGGCGCCCTGAGACGGTTCCACCTCGACCGAGGTCGAGCCGGGCCTTCCTGCTCCTTCGCCAAGTGGTGCCCGGATACGGGTCCACTTAGCCGAAGTCGAGCGCTCCTCTGCCGCTCCGCCAGTGTCCGCCAAAGAGGGGCCCACCCTGGCCGAAGCCAGCTACCCTGCATGGTGAGGCCGCTGAGAAGTAGGGGCACAAGTTCCGAGACCGCCCCTCAAGCAGCGCGTGCCGCACCTCGAGAGGAGCGCCGATACGGTCGGCAGCAGCGCGCGAAACCTCGTTTACATCAGCCCGACATGTTCCGCAGTCGAGAGGCGAAGTCCTGGCAAGACAGGACCCGGTAACGGACGTTGTCGACGTCTGGGAAGGAGAGCGCTCTGCTCGACCCAAGGTCTGGCCGGTGTCCTCCCTCTACCCTTTCCTTGTTGGGCTTGGCAAGCAAGACAAGGAGGCCGCCGGGTTCCTGGACCCGAAGAGGAAAGGGGAAAGAGAGGGAGAGAAGGAGGTGAAAGCGAAGAAGGGGTCTCCCAAGGACGGGAGGCCGGAGGTAGCGTGATGGGATAAAAGGATGGGAAGAGCGGATGACCAGGTAAGGGGAAAAAGAGGCTGGAAAAGAAAAAGCACCGAGAGCAGGATCCAAGATCCCGAGAGGAGTCCCTTGGCGCAAGCTCGGTGAAGGAACTTGGCCCAATTTCCACTCTTCTGAGACCCTTTTTGCTAAGATATCTCTAAGCCTGGGACTTCTTCGGGGGCCCACCTTGGAGATTCTGTTCCATCTCGCCGTTTTCTAATTGACCGTCGGAGCTTCCTCGCCGGGTTTCCCGGCCAGGATTTCTGACCTTGTCTGCAGGATCGGGAGCCCGCAGCCTCGAGGCAAACGGTCTGAACTTGACCGTCGGCCTTCCCGCCGGGTTCCCGGCCAGGATTTCTGACCTTGTCTTGCAGGATCGGGAGCCCGCAGATCTCGAGACAAAACGGTCTGATCCTGCCCCAGCTCTGAAATACAGGCGCGACGACGAGATCGGCAACACTATGTAATCAAGAATATCCATCAAATTGCTCACACTTGCCCCCCCATCCACATACATACACACGCAAGCACACACATAAATATATACATATATCAATTATAATTTTTGTTATAATTATTTTATTATAATTTTAAATATTTAGTAATTCTAGAAATATTTGTTCCAATAATTATTCATTTCACATAATTTAAATTGGAACACAATTATTTAAAAAATATTATTAAAATCTTGGTTCTCCATCATTATCTAGATAAATCAAAAAATTTTGTTCTTTTGAGATAAACATTAAAATTTTACTGTATATTATTTTAAAATTATGTTAAAAAATTATATTTAGCATATTACCACGTTCTTTTTAAAAAAAAAATAATTTCACGATCATTTTTTAATTTTATTATTTTATACGTGTCATAGATTAGGACAGGTAGCTGTCAGTCCACCCAGCAGCCTAGTCTCTCCTACCCAAATTTCCTCTCTCTCTCTCTCTCTCTCTTATGTCCATCTTCGCTGCTAATTCTGGTTTTTCCTCGTGAATAAAGGAACGAAGATCTTTGAACGGTTCTCTTAATTCTCCCGTCCGTCCTTTCCTTTTTGCTTTCCAGGTTATATTCTGCAGGTTAATGGGGAAGGATGTCTCGTGGACAATGGGATCCTCCGCCGCCGCGTCGATTTCCGATGTCCACTCTGCTTCCCAAGATACGGGCTCTTTCCCTCCTCCTCTTAATGCTTCATCTCATTATGTCTCTCTGTTAAATTCAGTTGTCTCTCTCGTCCCATGGTCAGAGACCCACTCGGATGCCTTGTCGAGCAGTTGGGGGTCGGCTAGCGGCATCCGCGATCTCTTCTAGTGCTGCTGCTGTTCGTTGTCGTTCGATTCTTCTACGATAGAGTAGGATTTCTGGCATCTCTTTGCGTTGGGTTTGGTCCTTTTGCTTCGATTGTAGATATGCATAACACCTTCGCCATTACTTCCTAGAGAATTTTGGTCTCTCAGGAGGGTGAGGGCTTACTGCCATTTCTAAAGATTTCACCTTGTCCCCTTGATATTTTTCCGGTGGACAGTCGAATGCTTGTTATCGATCTCTGTAACTTTTGGAGGTTTTTTCTTTTTTCCCCCGATAGATCTTTGGTAGAAAGGAGAGATTTTTATGAGCGAAGGGGAACTGCTGGATTTTTTATGACCGGGAGCAGTTTGAATTTATGGGAGTAACCGATCACCTAATCCTTGATTTGATACAAAAGGTCAGGTCTTTCATCTTCTGTCCGTGGCAAATAACTCCAAATCGTTGATGCTGGGCGATGTTAGCTGCGGCAGCAGCGACCACCTGATGTGTTGCGAGTGCCGGCTGGGGTTGGGGGTTCCGTTTGCGGGCACCGGTGTCAGAGCTGCGCCCGGCTGTTCTGTCGGAAGTGCATGCAAAGCGGGAGCAGCAACGGCTCGAGTGTGGAACCAGTGGAGGAGCAGCCCAAGTACTGCAAGTTCTGCTTCCGTGCCATTTTCGGGCACAGGGACGTAGCCGTGAAGCGCCGGGTGAGAAAGTTAGTCCTTTGGTGTCTCCAGAGTTCGTCCCCGAGTCACCTCTGTCTGGATTCATCAGTAACAGCAAGCTTGGTGGTCCGCCAGTGCTGCAGCAGTTTTCATCTACACAGATACTTCGTTGCTCCACCCGCAGGTAATCTTTTTCCTTTTACATCCATTGGATATGAGGTTATTCTTTGTGTGGATATTGAGTAATTGGTCTTATAATTTTGAAGGAGTGATGTAGAAGAAGTTGTTGATGAAGCCCGGAAGCAATTTTGAGTCCGTTGAGTGAGTTCTCTCAGGATGTCTCTGATATAGATGCCATTAGTACCGGTGCTGGCAATGAGATTTGCAGTTTCAAGTCGAGTCCTTTAGACAGTCCTAGTAGGACAGTTGAGAAAGGGATGTTAGCCCTATGTCAGGAAAGATTGGTCTTTTTGATCAAGATTCTCTAGGTTACTTGCGTAAACCTGGAGGGGAGTCCAAGGATTTATTGGAACATGGCAGTGATTGCACGTATGACAATCTCTCAGTTTACCAGAATCAAGAAAGCCAAAAGGCTCAACAGCCCTTGGATTTTGAGAACAACTTGAAGCTTTGGTATCCTCCACCCCCTGAAGATGAGGTGGATGATGTGGAGTCTGGAGTTTTTGAGTATGATGATGACGATGATGAGGTTGGTGACTCAGGCAAGCTATTCTCATCTAGTAGCTTCAGTAGTGATGTGTTCCGGATAAAGGAAAAATCTAATGAAGTGCAGAAAGAACTTTAAGAAATCTGTACGTGGGCATTATAGGGCCCTTGTCTCTCAGTTATTGAAAGGGGAGGGTGTTCATGTTGGGAATGAGACCAGTGGGGAGGGCTGGCTGGAAGTTATTTCCTCACTGGCATGGCAAGCAGCTAATTTTGTGAAACCAGATACTAGCAAAGGTGGCAGCATGGATCCTGGTGATTATGTCAAGGTCAAGTGCATAGCTTCAGGAAGGCCAATGGATAGGTATGCGTTATGGTGATTTAATATTAATTCAAGACTTTTTTACCATTTTGTCACCTTGTCTGTGAAACTAATTGGAGGTATTCATTCCATTTGCAGCACCCTTATTAAAGGAGTAGTTTGTACTAAGAATATAAAACATAAACGCATGGTCTCACAGCACAAAAATCCTAGGTTGCTTCTTTTGGGGGAGCACTGGAGTACCAGAAAGTTCTAAATAAGTTGGCTTCAATAGATACTGTACTTGAACAGGTTATAATCTGACCTTGTTTGTATTTTCATCTCTACATATCTAATTCAGATGCTAAAAGTCCAATTGCACAGGAAATTGATCACCTGAAAAAGGCTGTTGGAAAGATAGTGCTCCATCGCCCAAATGTGCTTCTAGTTGAAAAAAGTGTCTCTTCATATGCTCAAGAATATCTTTTGGCGAAAGAGATATCATTGGTGTTGAATGTCAAGAGGCCACTTTTGGAGAGAATATCACGGTGTACTGGTGCCCAGATAGTTCCATCCATTGATAATCTTGCTTCAGCTAGGTTAGGACACTGTGAAATGTTCCGCGTAGAGAAAGTTTCTGAAGAAGGTTCTTCTGCCTATTATCCAAACAGGAAGTCTGTTAAAACCTTGATGTTCTTTGAGGGCTGTCCAAGGCGGTTAGGGTGCACGGTAACTGTCAATTTTCTTCAAATATTTTGCCATTTCATGCTTGAAAATTTATCATTTGTTATATAGTTGCAATCAAGGTCGTTGAACCGATACTGGGATCCATACCAATCAACGACCGATATGATATCGTACCATACCATACCGGTATATATACTGGTCTTGGTGAATTAGAAAAATTATCTTCCTCTTCCCTCTCAAGCAAGGATCGCTAAACCAGACCTGAACCGGATCCGAATTTGGCCGATCCGAGCCCGAACCCGGGCCAAACCGAGCCGAACCAGACCAAATTGGACCGTATCGGTCTGAACCAACCCGTACCAGTCCGGTTCAGGTCATTTTTATGATTTGGATCTCGAACCATTTTTTAGGGCTAAACTGTACCAGTTCTTGGCCACAATACAGTATGGTACGTCCTAAATCGGGCAGTTCGGGATGGTTCCAAAAGCCCTGGTTGCAATAGTGTTATAACTCCTTTTTTTTTTTTTTTTCTTTTGAAAGTTGATACAAGTATGGATATATAACGTGCAGGTGATTTGTTGAGAGACACAAGGTTTATATGCTTTTAGCAACATTGGCTGTTTGATAGTTAATAATTACTTTAACCATTTTTCTTGTTTCTAATCTATGAGATGATATCAATGTCATAAAGCCTGTTCCATGGATCATTATTCTTGCCTGTAAATTAGGGAATGAATTCTAAATCTTTTTTACATTTGCATTACAGAAGAGGATTTGAAAAATAATTATATGAATCTAATGTAAAACCATAAAGATGAGAATTATTTGCCTATGGTCAAACATGTTAAGTGGTTTGCTACTACATCCTTATGATCTATATTCTATGATACTTTAAACCACTAAATTAGGCCCTGGCCTGCTTTAGGCTAATTAGGCAGAACATACTGAATTGCTTTGATGCCTTTTATGATGTTTTGATTTTAGCTAATCAAAGAGTGTTTTTGGAATAAACATCTGATCTCATGTTGTATACACTAAAGGATGACAAAGTCTAGTGTCTTGGGCTCTTAGTCCCTGAGTACAAGAAAATGGAACTCACTCCTTGAAGGAAAAGAAGATTTAGATTTATGGCTGCTTGAACTTAACATCTCCATGATACTGACTGTATTGAATGCCATGGTCTAGGTTTCCAAACATTTCCATCCTTATTTTTCATGTATAAAGGTGGTTCAGTTTTGGAAGACAAGTATCACATGCCACGTTCAAGTGCTACCAAACTGCCAGTGCATCCATTCTATTCTGCTCTGTTGAATAACTTTCGTTGAATCTTTGAAACAGAAACCTGTTATACGTATTAGGTGACGATGAAGTGCCTTGCCTCCAAAGCCAAAGCGAATCATGTTTTCTAGATATATTATTAGAATACAAGCTAATGTTATACTTCGATCATCTAATCCCTGATTATTGCAAGTGGACATCCCTTGGTTTCTTTGTTGTTGATAGATCAAAATTGCATAACCTGACGGTTTCTGCTGATTGGTATTTTGAACTATATTGCCTCAACACAAATAATAACCAATCTCTTCTATTTTCTATTCAATAGTCTTGCTCCTCACTAGTATCAATGGATAATAGAGGCCATTTGCAAGGCATTTGGAAGGAGAATGATAGTTGAGGCTGGATGGTTTATCAGAGTGAGGGGCACCATAGTAAGGGATCATGCTGATGGATGGGATGGACTAGCATGGCAAATGGCAGGGTGAATTAATAGGCCTTATAAGAATGATGTGGCTATCATGATATAGCAAAACCCATGTTAGAGCTAGATGAGTAATTAAGAAGTCCTGATGGAGATCATGGAGGAGGTGGAAGGATTTTTTTTTTTTTCCTTCAATGTTCTAGCTAGTAGTTTTTTGTGGAAGTTAAAGTAGTCATCTTCATTTTCAGTCATGGTAGACCAACCTAGGCTTGGAAGTAGTTAAATAAAGTACTGGCTTCTCATGTTGTGGCAAGATTATGCTACCTTAAATTGACTGCTGTAGAGAAGGTGCAATATCACGGTCAAATCTCAAAGGTTAATGCCTCAAAATTATTGAATTTGAGCTATCTTTTGTAGCAAGATCATATTTTGGTTGAGCCCATCAATATTTACCGTGTTTTTGTTAACATCCGTAGTGAGAACTATCTTAAATCTTGGAAGCCACACTAGTTACATTTATCTCAAAACTAGTTTCCTTTTTTACTACTAATGCCTTAAGTTTGCTTTTGCTGCCACTTAGTCTAACATGATTCCTTCCTTTCTCTTGAAATAGGATGGTTATTCTACTTCCTAAGAATAATATTATTTGAAGAAGTGGCTGCAACAATGAAACTTTTAATAAGATTATTTAAAAGTAAAAGCAGTATATCATTGAGCGTGATTCCTAAAGTAAAAGCCTCTTAACATTGACCCATTTTAATGCCAAGGTAGAACACCTGGGTTTCTGGGCAGGTGGTTGTGCTAAAAAAAACATAAAAATAATAAAATTGTATATTTTCATATTAAATTCCTAAAGTTAATAAAAGCGTATCACGAACATCATATTGATAGATAATAAGGTTATCAACTACTTAAATCAGGTGATTTTTTGATCTTTGGTTAATTACTTTAGCTTTACTGTTTTTTATTAAGTGATTTGAAATATTTACATTTCCTTATAAATATAATATATTAAAGCATCAACCACTATCTAGGGAAGACTTCATAAATGGATTCAATTTGTTCCTCTTGAATCAAATGCTTGTTTTATAAACACAGAGAATGAGTTAAATAATTTAATACATTCTTAGATCAATAAACAAGGACTTTCCTGAGACAAAGATGGTCCCTAGGTGGCCAGGTGCCAGCTAAGCACTTGAGTCGCCATCTTGCTTGAAGGCCTGGAAAGTGCCAGGCAGCGGTGATTGAGTTGTCTAAGAGCCTAGGCAGGATTATTAAGGTATCTTGACAACTTGCTAGTGACAATTTGCCATCAAGTTGTTTAGGCTATTCTATAAATATTCATTTGGCCTAAAAGATTGAATGCTACATGGACTAATGCCATCATATATGATGCACTTTGATTAATAACATTATTTTAGAGCAGTGAGCAGGATATCTTATTGTCTAAGTAACTTTGTATCCTAAACTTGAGCTAGAAAAACTTTGCGGCGCATAATCTCAATTAATTTTCCCATTACTTTTTCACTGTAACTTTTCTTTTGGCTCATATTCGAATAAATGCCCATTCTACATTGTTGTCTGGTCTCCATAGTCCATACACCAGGAATCAGCCTTGTACATCGTACCAAAGAAGCTGTAATGTCTGGCATTTTATTTATTATGAAATTAGTATTCTGCATGTTTTGGTCTGTTCCTCTTCTACTTATGTTACTTTTTTGTAGGTTCTTTTAAGAGGTACATGTCCTGATGAATTAAAGAAGGTAAACATGTTTCAATTTGCAAGCTTTGCTGCTTATCTCTATCACTGGAGACCTCATTCCTTGCAGATGAGGGTGCAACATTCCTAAAATTCCTTTGAAACCTCCATGGACATGAGGCAGAAGCTCATGAATGCTGATACCTTTGTTTCAATGGCATCTCCTTCAGCTATCTCTGACAAGTGCCAAACAAGTGCAGACAAGTATCGCGGAGTTGGATCAGGAAGCGAGCTGGAAACAGAGTGCCTTTCTCCATCCTCAAATGTTTTATCTTTAGAAAAGGAAGGAGTGAAAAATGGATTTGACCAAAAAGAATGCAAGTCGTCACCTGATTGTATGAATTCTGGTAGTTTCTTAGGTTTGTCTTCAACATATACTCAAACTGTAGGGACTTTATAGTTGGATCAACTCTGCATACGTCTACCTGTGGTGCTGGGGGTTCAGTCTCCACATTCCGATTCAAAGAACCAGGTTGTTTTTCACATTTTCCAACTTATATTGGAATTCATCATGGTGAAATATTGAAGAAATCAGCTATAGAAACAAGCAACTTAGCAAATGATAAGAATCTAAAATCTGGTGATGAACATCGAAGAACAGACTTAGATGGCGAGGATGAGGTTCCGACAGAGTACTTGTCGGCTGCAGAAAATCACCAAAGCATCTTGGTTTCCTTATCAAGCACTTGTGTCTAAAAGGCACAGTGTGTAAATGCTCTCAACTCTTCCGTATCAAATTCTATGGTAGTTTTGATAAGCCACTTGGTAGATATCTCCGTGATGACTTGTTTGACCAGTAAATATATGTTTTAGTGAATTACTTACTATTTTGGCCATTGAGCTGTTACATTTTTTTTAACACAAAATGTTTTGTCTCTTGCAATAAGACATCTTACTGTCGTATATGTAAAGAGCCAGCAGAAGCCCTGTTCAGTGTTATACTCACCAGCAAGGCAGTCTTACAATTAGTGTTAGGCAGCTTCCAGAGATAAAATTATCTGGAGAACGTGATGGAAGGATATGGATGTGGCATAGATGCCTCAAATGTGAACTTAAGGATGGTGTCCCACCTGCTGCACATAGAGTAGTCATGTCTGATGCTGCTTGGGGGCTTTCATTTGGAAAATTCTTGGAGCTTAGTTTTTTCAAATCATGCAACCGCTAACCGTATTGCAAGTTGTGGCCATTCTCTCCAGAGAGACTGCCTAAGATTCTATGGGTATGTGGTCATGATGTGTGAAAAATAACTTTTGATGTAAACTCCTGTTTACTTTTTATCCTTCAAGTGCAATTCATTCATTATTTTCTTTTGGCAGGTTTGGGAGCATGGTTGCCTTCTTTCGCTATTCCCCTGTAGATATTCTATCTGTTAACTTGCCACCCTCAACTCTGGACTTCACTAGCCAGATTCAGCAAGAGTTGGTGAGAAAAGAGGCAGCTAAGGTATGCTGTTGAACTTCTTCAATATATTATGTTTATGCTATTGAGGCATTACTGTACTATTAATATATTTGTATGATTACTTCATAGATATCAAGAACGTGGAATTCTTGCATGCGGAAGTGTCTAAAGTGCTTCAGGGAATTGAAAAGAAGAGCACAATTTCTGAGCATGAGCCCTTGAAGGCAAGCATGCTTAAGCACATAATTCAGTTGAGGGAGTTGCTTAAATGGGAAAAAAATGAGTATGAAGTAAGTTTAATCAACAGTTGATTATTCTAGATTTCTATTTTTTTTTAATCTGGTGGAGTCTTCTGAGAGAGCACTTCAAGTTCAACTCTAAATAATGATAAAAAGTTTTCTTGTTTTCTTTCTTAAAGGTTTCTTATTATATTTCTTATGTGATAACAGATTATCCTGCAAACTGCTAAGATAGAGAATATTCAACTATTCAATGCAACCATTGATATTTTAGAGCTCAATCACTTGAGACGCAGCCTTCTACTTGATGCTTATTTATGGGATCATCTACTCTATCTGTTGGACTCATTGTCTAAAGCTGAAAGTTATACTGCCAAGGTTGATCCAAAACTTCCAGAAATTTTCTCTCCCACCATGCTGAAAGATTGGAGGGCTGAATTATTTTTTAAAGATGGATGGCTTTGGACCTCATCTGAAAAAAATATTACAAAGACATCGCCCTTGTTAGATACTCCTAGGAAATCTGTGTTGTCAAAGGAGCAAGAGGAGTTAAGTTTGCAGGTTTTGGAGAGTAATTCAAGCAACATGGTTGACATGGAGCTTTCAATTGAGTCTATTGAGGGTTATGTGGGCTCAGCAGGTCTTAACTTGGCCTCTGGACACTGTAGAGGATATCATGAGAGAAAGGTAGTTGCTGAAGCTAGCATTGACACTTCATGCTTGGAGAATTTACCTTCACCTGTCTCTAGTCTATCTGATCAAATAGATTTGGCGTGGACTGGTTCAGGGCAGTTAGTGATGGATCCATCCAAAGGTGGTCCTGAAGGTGATTCAATTGGATCTTCAAGTCTGATGGATAACCCATGCTATAAGAAGGTAATGTCCCTGGTTAGAGTTTATTCATTTGATTCTGCTTTAAAATTCAGAGACAGAGTACATGGTGGATTGCCTCCATCATTGCATTTGACTTCATTCAAATCATTTGATGCCTCTGGAGATTCTGTGAGCATGTTTAAGGATCCGACACCAAACATGAGAAGAGCCTATTCAGAAAGGTCTCCAAGGGATATGCTGAGCTTGGATATTCTTCTCAGTCATACACCCATACACATCTTATCAGTGTCTCATTTGGTGAGTGATGGGGCTCGATTGCTACTTCCTCAAACAGGTCTTATTGATGGAGTCATTGCAGTTTACGACGATGAGCCAACCAGCATAATATCCTATGCCATGACTTCCAGAGAGTTTGCTGAATTCATAACATGCAAACTAAATCAGCATGGAGACTTGAATGGAAAGGACAAAACCAGCAGTATTCGGAATCAAATGGGCTACCATGCAGAAGCTACGGATTTTGCAGCTCAAGAATCTGTTGCCCGGTACCAGTTGAATGATACCCAGTCTTGGTGCTATACATCTGATGGAACTCAACTCTCACAGGAGAACCCTTCAGATCCCAAGGAACCCCATTTCCGAATTTCTTTTCATGATGAGTCTTCATTTCCTTTAGACAAGGTAAAATATTCTGTGACATGTTATTTTGCAAGACAATTTGATGCGCTTAGGAAGAAATGCTGTCCAAATGAATTGGATTATATGCGTTCCCTAAGCCGCTGTAAGAAATGGAGTGCACAAGGTGGTAAAAGCAACGTGTATTTTGCCAAGTCATTGGATGATAGATTTATCATTAAGCAAGTCACGAAAACAGAATTAGATTCTTTTGAAGACTTTGCTCCTGAATACTTCAAGTATTTGACAGAGTCAATAACTTCTGGAAGCCCCACTTGCCTAGCCAAAATCCTTGGTATTTATCAGGTTGTCTATCTGCTATAATTTAGTTTTACTTATTTGAATGAGTTAAATAGAGTGAAACACATCAAGCTTATGATTGATCTCTTTATCTTAGGTGACTGTCAAACAGTTGAAAGGTGGCCGGGAAGCAAGGATGGACTTAATGGTGATGGAGAATCTCTTCTTTAGGAGGAATATATCAAGAGTTTATGATCTCAAAGGCTCATTGCGCTCCCGTTATAACCCTGATACTTCAGGAGACAACAGAGTTTTATTAGATCTGAACTTGTTAGAGACGCTCCGCACAAAGCCAATTTTTTTGGGAAGCAGGGCAAAGAGAAGCTTGGAACGGGCTGCTGGAATGATACTTCTTTTCTTGCGGTATAAAATCTTATCACTATGAATGCCGTCTTTGATTATGGATGAAAGTTTTACCACTAAAACGTTATACTTGATTTCTACATAACTCATCATTTTCTTTTCCTTTTTGGGGAGCTTCTTCAAGCTATATTTTACATACATCATATAAATTCTGACGAGAGGGATGAATGGTTTGCTACTCTCTTTACATCATTGAGACTGATTTTCACAGTGAATAGTGCCAATATAAAACTGTGCTAGATATTTTTTGTTAGCAGTATGAAGTCTTAACAGTTCCATAACCATAACCAGCAAGTCTTATTCCATCTTTTGCCAATTCTCTTTACAAATCCTTCGTCATCTGTTGCAATACGTGTTATGTACAAATGGAAGCATTCTGATATGTTGCATTTCTACATGTATTCATGCTTTTTGCTTTTTTTAAACCCTTCTGCACATAGTCAAAACCCTAGGTGTCCAACACTTCCCATACCATTTGAACAGATTTTTCATTTAGTTGATTACCTGTTTACATATGTTTTTACTTGTCTATTTTGTTTGGTTACAAGAGGTCCTCAGGCATTTTATTATAATATTACAATCTTTTGATTCTTTATTAGGTAGTCTCCCATAGAAGTGACTTGAGATACAAATAAAAATGCTCATACACGTATGGTACCAATGATTCTATCGTGCTGCATTTGCAAGCCAGTTATCATGCTCATTAAAGATCAACTTAATTATAAGGGGATGGCTCCAAAAGTTAATTTGGCAAGTGCCCATTATTTGTCAAAAGATTCACTCTAGGTGTGATCGTGGTTTTGCCCCTTAGAAACTGTGAAGTTTAAAAGGTATTTCTTAGATGCTCCAGACTTTTCTTTTTTATTTCTGTATAGCTTTATGTCTAACTTTCTTTTTGGTACGAAGGATGGATATGGGAGAAAGGATGGATGAGTCTTCATATCAATCCTCTTGTATTTTGGTGAAACATGAAAGAATGAATGGAAATGATTCTCTCATTTATTTGGTATATGAAAAATGAAAAAAAGGATGAATAATATTTATATGGTATTTTTACTAAACTATCATTTGATAAAAATTATATTATAATTTATAATTACATAAAAATATAAATATTTATTTTTAATTTAATTCTAATTTTATCAATTAATTATATATGAATTAATTTATTTTTATTAATAATATAAATAATTAATAATCTAATAATTTAATTTAAATAGTTAATTAATTTTATATAAATGGTTAACTAAGAAAATAATGAATATGAATAAAAAAGAAGTCTTTGGGTCTTGTCAAAAAAATTAATGAAAGAGAATTTTATTAATATAGAAATCCAATCCTCATATAGTCCATCCATCCTTGCATCCTTCTAATTTGAGAGGATACAAATTGATAGGCTAAGATGGATAGGAAATCCCTCCTTTTATCTATCTTTCCTAGGAATTTTTGAACCAAATAGTGAATGAGGGTCATTGACCCTCCCACCCTATCCACCCTCCCTTTCATGACCCCACCCAAATACAAAATAAGTTTCTAAGAATTCAAATAGACTCTCTTATATTGAGCAATGTGTTTGAAACCCGGCCTTGATATGAAAGATTGTTGGTTCACACCTATGTGAGTGCTGGCCCATGCTATGCCATTACTTTAGTTAGTTGATCTTATTCTATTATTATGGGAGTTGCCATTGATTCTTAGCCTTTATACCGGCAAGGTTGCATTCATAATCTGCTCGATGAACACTGTCCTCTCTCTCTCACACAAACACATTATTATGTGTATGTGAATTTGCTTAGGTCTTACCTTAGTACCTTTTTTTTTTCCTAAGCATTCGCATGTAAAAGCATCCCTCATGAGTCTGTCCTCCAATCTTTGTCGCACATACTAAATACCATCTCGATCAGTTCTTTATCACTTTATCATCTTTGTGACACTTCTAAGTCCTCCTATTATGTAAATGCAGTCTAACTATATTTCCTTCTTTTTGGCAATGCTTACTTTAATATTTTCCTTTTACAATGGGCATTGTAGTTTTTTTGGATCCTTGGACTCTTTTCACTGTCTGAGATAGCAACATATGCAACATCAACAGATTTATTGTTATTATGTGGAGTTTTTAAGGTCTGAAGTTGTATATGCAAAACTTGCATAACTATGAGTTTCCATTGCATCCATTCATATGAATTTACTGTATTTTATTCAATTCTAACTAGAAACTCAATTTCTTTATAAAGTGTCACCAAGATCATATTCAAGGTTGTTTATAAGACCTTGATTATGCAAATCTGTCTACCAAGAGCTGAGTTTAGTATTCACCTTATCTTTGTCATCAATTTATCATGTCATTCTGTGACCTTCTTTATACTCATTGGTTCATGTTTGGATGTTTTGCAAAGAGGAGTGAAAGACTCTCTCAGTGGCTCACTTGTTGCTACTTGTTCACCTTTATTATCTGTCATACCATTACTTTCTGAGAACTATACATCAATCTAAACAATGTTTAGTGCCTTCTGTTCCTTGGTCTTCAAATTTATATGTTATAAAATGACATCTCTGATTTTACCTTTTAAGCATAAAACCAATTCTCTACCATGTTTTTGCACTGTGAGATTGGAGCTGGTTTAACATATTAAGGTCTTATTCCTCTTATTCTGCCTTGACATGTATCTCATGAGTGTGGTCACTGTGAAGAATAAAGTGATGGATTACTGGCTAGAATGATAACCTTGATGATGACTAAAATTGCAGTTGAGTTTAAACTGGCTTTAATGCTGACCCATATCGGGTAATTTTGGAACTGATTGTGGTCTCTCTAGTTCTTTTCTGATTAGACTAACCTCCATTTAAGGTTTTTCCCCCTTCTTTTCCTTCATCTATTTTGTAAAACAATGTGAATACTTTTTAATTTAGGTCGGATCAGGGCTGCTATGTGGACAATACCCTGGTTCAGACTTTTGAGACATTTTGATCATTATTGGGTTAGTTTGGGCAAGGTTCACCAACTCAAAACTAGATCCTGTGTTGGCCGGCCGGCAGTACAAGTTGGTATGCTCTTGTACTAGACTATATCGGGCTCGAACTGACTTGGGAACAAAAGTGGAGGAGAGGGAGAACCGGGAAGGAAAGAGAGGGGGGAGGGAGGGAGAGAGAGAAGGAAAGAAAGGCCGGTGGTGGCCATCAGAGGACTGCCAAGGCCTTTGGGACTCCGTCCTCTTCTATGAGAGATTAGAGAGAGATGGAGAGAGACAGGAGGGGAAAGTGGTGGGGTGGTTGTCGTGGCCATCCCACTGTCGAAATCCATCATGTGAATGCCATGGGTTTAAAACAGGACGGCCCATTCTTGTTCATTACAGTAATGAATTTGTTGGTGGAGCCTCAGAGGCCTCAACATCCTCTGATGGCCTTAGTAGGCTACCGCTGGCCACTGCCCACCTTTCCCTTCCCTCTCTTTTGTCCTCTCTTTCCTTCTCTCTTGCTTTGTTTTGGTTTGCATTCCAAACTAAATATCCGACCATATCGGTAGGCCACCGGCATGGTTCGGGACGGTTCAGCATTTATGGTTTTGGGTAATTTTGTTGTTCGGTAAGTTTAAAAGTTACTTGTTTTGTTTTTTGAAAATTTTAACACAGCAACGTTGGAAAAATTATCAAATCTGAAAAATCTTTCACAACAATCTCCCTGGTGCCAACCATTAGTTTTTGCTACACTATATCATCAACGAGGCTGTATATCATTCCTGCATTATAGTATGAGAGAAGACATGATACAAGCTTTGGTGTGATCCATCTCAGAAATTAGCGGGCAGCAGGATGTGGTCTGACCGATTTTCAGTAAACTATTTGGATATGATGGGCACTCTGAAAAAAGGTGAAGAACAAGTTCAAATTCTGAAGCCTGAAGGCAATAATTCATAAAATAGGAAAGTGCAACCGGCCATGGTTGACCAAGATAATGCCGTTTTCAAGTTGTTTTGCCAATTTCATGGAGGATGACATTGAAAATCCTCTTCACCATGGCTGGCTTCAAATTACTATAATTTTTTGTTTAAGATATCTTGAGTTACTTGCATGTTTAAAAGAATAAAGATAATTAGTATTCTTTTCATCTTATTGGTATTATGGCTTTTTTTTATGGAAGATATTTATGCTTTTGCTGTTTCCTTTTTTTTTTCCTTTCTCAGTCTGTGGATGTCATGGACTACTCGCTATTGGTGGCATTGATGAGAATCAGAAGGAACTTGTTATAGGAATCATTGATTTCATGAGGCAGTATACATGGGATAAGCACCTGGAAACCTGGGTCAAGGCCTCAGGCATACTTGGTGGTCCCAAAAATGCATCACCAACTATTATATCTCCAATGCAATACAAGAAACGGTTCAGGAAAGCGATGTCGAAGTATTTCCTCACCGTCCCGGACCAGTGGTCTTCATGAGCCCCATTTTTCAATTGCAAGTGAGGCATCATTTCTACAGGTAAACAGTATATTACATAATTATTTGCGAATCAAGAAATGCAAAGAGGAATATGTTGTACCATGCATTGATTACCTAATCCAAATTTCCCCTTTATATCATGTTTTTGGTTTTGATAGATAGGACCAAACTCGCTTGACATCAGGCTTGGTTATTACCATTTCCAGACACCTTTTCTAGAGGGTGATCCCTCTACATTCTTTTATTAAGAGTATGTAATGTGCATTGGAGTTGTTGAAAAGGTAACATTCAACGGCTAAAACATGGGAGTCACTAAAGGGTGTGTTGCTGTATCGTTTCTATTTCAACAAGTGTGAAATATTCCTACCAGAAAAACAAGTGTAGAATTTTACTGGTTAGGAGGGTGAAAGCTAATTTATGGATATCAAGGCGTGTGATGAACTCTCTCTACTTAGATAATTGTACTTCCTTGATTTTGACGTCAGTTTTGCTTCTTTTATCTGGTATACTAATAAAATGTTATATTCCCTAAATGGCTGGAGAATAGATCTCAAATGCCTTGCTATAATCTCCCGAAGCTGAGCCAGGGTTAGAACTCTGATGCCTTTCAAGTAGTAGGGCTGGAAATGGACCGGCCCAAAATTCATTGGGCCAGTCCAAAGATTATATTTAAAAAATTTTAGATCGAATCCGGGCATCTCTTTGATTCAAAAATTAAATTGATTTTATTTTACAGTCCGAAGACTAGTCCGATATATTTAAAATTTGATCTGAAGCCTGAATTAATTTCAGGTCGGTCCAAAGCTATCCCAGTTCAGTTTCAGTTAATGGATTTTTGGAACGGTCCATTTTCAGCATACTATCAAGTTTGTTAAAGCTGCCTCCCAGGCTTGCGTGAATACATTAAGAATTCAAACTTTAGCCTGGGAATGTAGCCTGGCACGGCGTGTAGTTTAAACCTCTGTTAGGTGAGGCTTTGCCCGGCCTAAAATGTTTGAGGCCGGCCTTCCCTATAATCAACTTTAGGCCCAACAAAACAAACTACTTCTTAATCATATAATATAATGTACTCTATAATATATGAAGTTTCTGTATTATTATATTATATTATAGTGTAAATTAACTGATGCTTTTCAAGGTTTTGGGATAATTACAGATTTCTATCAAATGTTTTGGAAATAAATATAAATCTGGCACACGGTGCTATGTACATTGTGCATACCGTCTACTGTTAACTCTGTTAAACAAACTAAGAAGGCTCTACATCAACTGCATCATGGCTTTATTTGCATAATCTTATTTAAGAGGAATGGGTCCGCCACGCCACAGCCATCCTATCCAACTCCAACAATATCAGAGAAATCTCAGTGGCAACAGCACAATCAGTTTGATTAGCAAGCCATTAATAGTGAGGCTAGAACAACCAAGCCCACCGAGTTCGACCACATGGGGACAAAGAGGATCTGAACTTGCATAAGAAAGTAGGATCAGTGAACAAAAGAGGCAATGATGAGGGCTTTTTGCCTTCTCTTGCTTGTTATGAGGCATTAATGAGGATTATGGTGTAAGGGAACAAAAAAAGCCCCTCCCAAGTCCATTGTCTGCAAACGGGGTGGTGGACTGATGGGAGTTAATAGTATAGATATATTTGCTAAAGACTTCAATCATTTTTTCACCAATCTATCTTTTGCTTTTCTTTTTCTTTTTTTTCTTTTTTTTTAAAGGAGCTAATTTAGCTTTAACAAATTGAGAGGTACTTGTGGCTAAGGAGAGCGGCGCTTCATCCTTTTTCTTGAGAAATAGACCTACCTTGAATAGGTTGGGGACTAGATCCCAATCTTATATATTTATGCCCATCCTCCGACTAGTTTGAAGCTTTTGGGATTAATTGCTTTTTATCAAAGCTCAAAATTGGTGATGTCATTAGTCTCTTTCTGTGACCACCTCCCTTTGTGGTCCCTGTTCCAGATCGGCAGAATGTCTCGTCTCCCATTTAGGGGTGGCAATATATCGCGTTTGGATCAGGTCATCCAAAAGGCAATCCCATTCCATCAAAAAATCTCTCACCCATATCTATCCCGTATCCACTTGGATTTGGATTGGGTTGGTAAAAAAAAAGAAAATATATCTAGGTCGGGTCGGGGCGGGTTTACCCAGTTAGGTTGGATTGGATCGAATCAAGTTCTTTGCATAATTATACAAACTTAAGTTCAGTTCATCATGGAAAAAAACTGTAAATAAAATACAATGATAAAATAAAAAAATTATGGAATCTCGTTAAATTTATCTAACAGTGAAATAATGAATGTGAAAGAACAAGTCTACTTTTAGCATAAAAGATGCCACTAATATTTAAATATAGAGTTAATCTACATAATATAATTAAAAAAGAAGAAAATGCTTAAATAACAAAATAGAGGAGAAAAAAGAGATGGGTGGAAGAAACTAAGATCGAATACTAAGGAGTGAGGGACCAAGCGAACTTATGTCTTTTATGTAATTAGGTTGGATTTCGAGAGGACCTATTGATACCTACACCCAATCCAAACTCGAGTTAGGTTTTTCATACAAAATCCATACCCACCCATAAAATAAATGGATCGAGTTTTACCCATCCCATTAGGATTGGGTCAAGTCAGATATCCACCGCATCAGTAAAAGTTGTCCCCTATTCCTATGCTCCTTCATATTGGAGACCTCAATATGCACCCTTATTTCTTCCAACAGTCATGATTATCATACTTTGTTGCCCCCATTCCAAATCAACTACAACATTGCCCCTTATAGTCTTCTTGTATCACGCTCCATATCTGGGATATAATATGGACATGCCATCAAGGGATACAATTTATAATAATACGAAGCCGATCATTTATAATCTTAAATAAAAATAAAATATCCAAATATCATTCATTGAATAATTAATAAAGATTGGTTTAAATGACTAAATCCAAATCAAATACCAAAATCTATGTCTCAAAATTTATGAATAATTAACTACATGTTCATATCATCCAATAAACTAAATTTAGTTATTAAATTTTCAAGCTTACAAATGTAGACTCCAAATCTAGATTATCCATCATTCCTAATCTTATTCATCAAGAAAAGAAAAAAAAAGATACGAGCTTGTTGATGCTGATCTCCACGGACTGGATGGAGTGCCTGAATCGCCAGTTTTACTTCCTTCGGTTCCTGCAAAACAAACCCCTGACCGAATTTTTCCAATAGGGACACTCTGATGTCTAAGTAGAGTTCAGGCAACAGAATGGAGAGTTTAAAAATAGATGGAAAAAGAATCAATTGGCATGGTCTAGGATCTCCCCCTCGACTTGCTTATCTTGGAGGTCCCCTCTTACATCTTTTTATAGGCATTACTCTAATTGAAAGTGGTTAAGACTTTCTTGTAACTGACTGCTAGGGAAGTTAGTTGAGATAACTTCCCTTCAGCTAATGGTAGTTACTGTTAGTGGTTATTTATCTTGATCTTACTGATGTCATGGCTATTAGTTGTATGATAGGTTTGCTATAATAACCAGGCTATTCTTGACGAGCTTTAAGTCGAAGTCGATTAGCTAACTGCAGGTTAGCCAGTTGCTTCGAGGTATGCTGATGTCTGATTGTGAGTCGTAAGTTGTCATCGGCTGAGGTGCCGTGTCGATCCGTTTCTCATATTGGACTCCCAAAGTGCTGTGTCGATCCATTCTCATGTTGGGCTCCGGAAGTACCATTATGCCAATCCGTCTGGTCAACCGGTCTGAATGGATTAATTAAATCTCCAAACTGGTAATTAACTCTCTGGACAGGTTTATCATAACAGTTTCCCCCACTCCTAATTCAAGGTAATTTATTGCTCTGAAAGATGGGAGTATTAATTTTTTGTCATCTTTCGGTAAAAGAGAAGATTGCTAATTGTTGCCCAGAGAGCAATCCAAGAGGGCGGTGAATGGATCTCTAAAAAATTTAAAACTAAGCTTGATAATACAAGTAGCAAACTTCACAAGACAAGATTTGCAATTCAATTCAACAAGGTACTAAGATTTAAGTGCAATGCTCTAAAGTAATAGTGCAGCGGAAATTAAAAGTGTAAAGAGCAAGGAGGGAGAGAACAAGCAATCACAAATACAGTGGTTCGGTGCCAACAATGCACCTACATCCACTTCCCAAGATTTCCTTAGAAATTCACTATAATCAAACGATTACAGCCGATTAGTTTTCCGGGCTCACTAATCAAAACCTAACTTGTTTTACAAGGCTCACAAGTCACAACCTCACTTGATTTTCCGGGCTAACCAAGAACTTAATTAGTTTTTACATGGCTAACCAAAAACTTCTCTGTTTTCCGGCTAATTAAGAACCTTAGTGGTTTTGCGGGCTAACCACCAACCTAATTGATTTTCAAGGCTTATCAATAACCTCACTTGTTTTTCAATAGGCTAACCAATAACCTTTACAAGATATAAGGTAGATAAATAAAGAACCAATGTAAGCTTTCAATAATAAAGAAATAAGTCGATGTAGCTCGATGTAATGTTGCTTTGCTCTTGTTGAAGCTTTTGAATGCCCAAGATTGAATGATCTTCAATGCTCTTGATGGCTTTGAATGCTTGGAGGCTTCCTTTAGCTTGTGAGTGGTTGAACTTGAATGAATAGGAGTTAAGGCTCTTCTCTCTTCTTTCTCTCTAAACTATTTAAGGATATTCAATACATACCTTTTTATTTGATTTGGAGCCTTTTTATACATTTCCAAGCCCTCAAAACCAAATATAACTGTTACACTTGAAAAACTAGCCATTGGGGCATTTGGGACGAGTTTGTTTTTGAAAAAACTAGTCGTTACTGTTGCCAGAACTCCATGTGTCGACACTTCCTCTTCATGTATCGACACATAATGTCGACACATGTTCTTGAGTTGACACAAGTTCAAACTGCTCCATTCAAATTCTCTGGAAAAAATCAGTTGAGTCGACACATTCTTAGTTGAGTCGACACCTTGAGTCAACACCTTATATCCATGTGTCGACACATCAACTGTTCCTTAAACTTTACAAGTTCTGTGGCTTGAAAGTCTTAGGCGATGTGTTGATCCATGTGTGATACTTTGAGTCGACACATAAAGTCCATGTGTCGACACTTGATATGTGCCATTTGAAACTTTGTAGCGTACTGGCCTGAGTCGACACTTCTTCTTAATGTGTCAACACATCATGTCATGTGTCGACACCTTGAGTCGAACTTTATTAAAAAATTATAGAAATTGCTAAACTTGTGCTGGAACATGTTTTCATTTATCTTAGTCATCCATTCAGCCATTTCTTTGAATATCCAAGTCTTGTTTTAAGCAATCATTTCATTCAACCTTGGTTCTTCAACATAAATGTGCTTTTCCAAATTTTGTGAGCATCCTTTAATGAAAACATACTTAAAGCAAATAATTAGTCCTCAAATATATTTAACTATTTTGCTTATCATCAAAATTAATTAGTGGAGTCAACAATCTTTCCCTTTTTGATGATAACAAAACCCTTTAGTATAAATTACTTTAAAAATAAGGCTTTAAGAGAATTGTTTAAGGTGCACAATATTGAAAGCATCAAATATATCAATCATTACTTGCATTAAAGATATAATCATTTAGACCACAAGTAAGAGAATAGAGCTTGTTGCAAGATTAGAAAGTATTAGAACTTTGATATACATTTCAATTCATAGAGTGCATGCATCATGATACTTTACAAGAAATTTTAGCAATCAACAAAGCTCCCCCGAATCAATGATTCATAACAAAATTTGTAAAAAATCTTTTCTAACATTGAAAGAGGGATTTTTTTTTAATGATTAAATTCATTTCAAAAGGATTTTTATTGAACATAAAGCAAAGCTCCCCTTTCTTAAGGAACTTTGTAAATGATTTTCAGGTTTTTTCAAAAATCCTTAAATTAAAAGTTACTCACCCTTTAGTTTTGAGAAGTAAACACATTTATACTTAAATCTCACTAAATTACTCCCCTTTTTGTTATCATTAAAATGGTAGGAAAAAACATACAAGATATATCATAGAGTTTATAAATTCATTTTGAAACTACTCACTCTTTTTCTTTAGGAAATACATTCAATAAAGAGTGAAGATATAGAATTATAAGAGCAATTCAGATATAATATTCAATCTCATCAACACAGATAAAAGGAATAAAAAAGTTTTCATATATATCAGGAACTTGTACATCAAGTAACAACAAAGGTAAAAGTACATATAAGCATAAATGTAAACTATCTAAAAGTATAAAACTATCTAGAAGTACATCAATATCCTAATCCTCATCCATCGAGTCATTAGAAGATGAACCGATCTCAATCAGTCCGGTATCAGAAGAAGATCAAGCTCGCGGCCATTATGATCGAAGATCTCGAAGTATGGTCCTCGTCGGCTGAGGAGGGGTACGACATCCACGTCCTCTATGATGAATATAGGTCTGACCTCTGACTGAAGCAGTAGAAGTAGGAGCTACGTCCTCTGCAGGAACTGAACTAATTGGATCAATCAACTCAGCAACAGCTGGAGCAGGAGTGTGATAAAAAGTAGGATCGGAATCAAGATACTGAAAGAGGGTGTGTAGAACCCAAGCTCTCGAGTGACTGATGAAGTATGAAGGGTAGGAGTATCAAAATAGGTGTAACAGCTGATGATACAAGCGTATCAAGAACAACAATATCAGTTGTGGAAGGTGTCGGGTATCTACACTGCCATCTCAGGTTGTGTCTTGCTCGATCCAGCCTCACCTGAAAGAATCCGCTCCTCTCTACTATGTCCTCATCAATATCAGCTCTATCCTCGGCCTGACCTGATATCCTCCGTGTCCACTGGCCTCAGACCAAATGATAACCCATGCGATGCAACGACCTGATGTCATATACATCGGTATGGATCATAGTACGGTAAGGCTCATTTTGGAAGCTGACTCCACACTCCCAAAACAGTACTGTCAATCCCATGCCATAAGGAAAGCAAAGTCGCTGACTAGACGATGCCTCAGTAATCTAATGAACCATTAGAATAGAAAGACAAATCGGCATCTGCTGAATCAGTGAGACCATCACCAGCAACTCCCGCTCGGTGATATAGTCAAATCGACCGATCTTCGGCAGAAGAATCCGGGCAACTATATGATGTAGCAGTCTCATCTCGCAGACAACCTTGAAGCTGGAGCAGTGGCTCCCTCTAGTAAGATATCAGACTCAAAAATACACTGGAGACCACTAACTCGGTCCATCTAGCTATCAATAACTGATCTAGTCATGGGTATATCCCATACTTAGCTCAAAATCTCTGAAGTGATGGGGATATGCCGTCTTTTAACCTGAGCAATCCAGCCATCAGACCCTCGAGCAAGTGAACCATAGAACTCTCTCATCAGCCTTGGATAGTATCTCTTACTGAGCGAACAAAAGGTAACCAATCCAGCATGTCTAATCCAATCTCAATCCTGAAATGCTGCTGGTCTAAGAAAGAAAAGTCCACTCGGCATCCTCAACCACTATCTTGGAGCTCATCTGGCTAAAAGGTGTAAAACAACGATCGTGCAGGCGGATCCAGAGCTCTAGACTCATGTCGTGCCTTTGTTCTCCTCTCTTCTTCATGCTATGACTGATGAGGTCGGTGAATGACTTGTTGCGAGGACCCATTGTCAAGAATCAAAGATTTGGCAAGGTTTTTTGGTGGAAGAAAGAGAGTTTCTAGGGTTTAGGAGCTAAAACCTAGGAGAAAATCCAACGAACATAGCCACCGATCTTCCAAATCCAAGAAAACGATGGGTAAAAGCAAGGAAATGAGAGGATGAACAGGATGGATACCTGGAATCGATGTGTTGGCTTGGAGGAGAAAGAAATTTGGGAGAAAAACAGTTCAAAAATTTCTTAAATCTCAGTTTTCGTGGTCATGTGTCAGCTCACGCATGTGTCGATACATTTTGGTGTCGACACATGATGTGTCGACACATCAACTTAAAAACTGAAAAGTTGGAAATTTCTCTGAATGATCAAAATCAATTCAAATAACATATTTTGGAGTCAAATTAACAATAATAATCATGATTTATCATAAATAGGGTTGAATAGATCTAATTTGAGTCAAATTGGAGAAGGATTTAATCAAATGGATTGATGATCACGAGCTCTCTTCTAATCATACAGAATCGATCTTCCAGAAGAGGTTTAGTCAAAATATCAGCTAATTAAAATTCAGTACAGATAAATTCAAGCAAAACATCATTGTTTTCTATATGATCTCTAATAAAATGATGCCTAATTTCAATGTGCTTGCTCCTAGAGTGTTGAACAGGATTTTTAGTCAAGCAAATAGCATTGGTATTATCACATTTAATAGGAGTTCTAGCCAACTTGATTCCAAGTCTTCAAGTGTTGCTTAATCCATAGGATTGAGCACAACAACTCCTGCTGCAATATACTCAGCCTCAGTTGTAGATAGTGCAATCGAAGTTTGTTTCTGTTAAACCATGAGATTAAGTAATCCCAAGAAATGGCAAGTTCCACTAGTACTCTTTCTATCTAATTTACAACCAGCAAAGTTTGCATCAGAATATCCAATCAATTCAGAAAAAAAATTTTTGGAATACCACAAACCAATACTAATAGTACCAGACATATATCTAATAATGTGCTTAACAGCCATGAGATGTGATTCCTTAGGTTCAGACTGATATCTAGCACAATGTAAACACTGAACATAATATATGGCCTACTAGCAGTCAGATACAGTAAAGAGACTATCTATCTTTGTATAATTTATGATCTACAGATTTACCATGCTCATCTTTATCAAGTTTACATGAGGGGCTCATAGGCGTACCTATTGGTTTAGTAGTCTCCATACCAAACTTTTTGATAATTTCTCTTGTGTACTTAGCTTGGTTGATGAAGATACCATCTGAAGTTTGCTTGATCTGGAGTCTGAGAAAGAAGTTAATTCACCCATCATACTCATCTCAAACTCACCCTGCATAAGCTTAGCAAACTCTTGACAAGAATTTCATTAGTAGCAAAAAAATGATATCATCAACATATATTTGTACTACTAATAAATCATTATTTTTATTTCAAAAATAGTATTTTGTCAACATTTTCTCTAGAAAACTCATTTTCAATAAGAAATTTGCTTAACCTTTCATACCATGCTCTAGTGCTTGCTTCAATCCATAAAGTGCTTTGTGTAATTTGAAAACATGATCAGGATGTGTATGATTTTCAAAACCAGGTGGTTGTTCATAAAGACCTTTTCATTTATAAAACCATTTAAGAAAGCACTCTTGACATCCATTTGAAATAATTTGAAGTTCATAAAACAGGCAAATGCTAACAATAGTCTAATTGCTTCAAGTCTAGCAACAGGAACAAAAGTTTCATCAAAGTCAATCCCTTCCTCCTGATTATAGCCTTAGCAAGCCTAGCTTTATTTTAATGACAATACTATTTTCATCTAATATATTCCTAAATATCCATTTAGTGCCAATAATTGAAACATTAGATGGTCTTTCTATAAGTGTCAAAATATTATTTCTATCAAATTGGATTAATTCTTCTTGCATAGCATTGATCCAATTAGAATCTTTTTCAGCTTCTTCAAAATATTTAGGTTCTACTTGAGATACAAAAGCAATATAATCACATTCATTTCTAATAGAAGTTCAAGTTTTTACCCCTTTAGATGGATCACCTAAGATTAATTCCTTAGGGTGTCCATGAACATACCTCCACTCCTTAGGTAGATCGTGATGCATTGGAGTATCATATTCTTTCTCATCTTTGTCTTGTTCTTCTTTATTTGATTAAGCTTGATCATTCAGTGTTAGCTTCTGAAGTTTGTTAGCACCTACACAATCATCAGATATATCCTCTTTTTCGAGGACTTGTTAGAACATTCTTCAAATATAACATGTACTGACTCTTCTATAACTAAAGTCCGTTTGTAAATACTCTTTATGCCCTGCTTGATGTAGAGTATCTAAGAAGATACCTTCATCAGACTTGGCATCAAACTTTCCTAGATGATCTTTTTCTATTATTCAAAACAAAACATTTACAACCAAAAACTCAAAAATATTTCAAAGTGGTTTTCTTTGGTTCCAAAGCTCATATGGAGTTTTCTTTAAAATAGGGGTATCAAAACTCGATTCAAAACATAACAGGCTGTATTTATAGCTTCAGCTCAAAAATACTTGGCAAATCATTTTTACAAAGCATAGTGCATGCCATTTCTTCTAAAGTACGATTTTCCTTTCTACTGCCCTATTTTGCTGAGGTGTCCTAGGCGCAGAAAAATTGTGTTCTATGCCTTTTTATTGCAAAAGTTTTCAAAATCTTGATTTTCAAATTTGGTTCCATGATCATATGAATACAAACGACTGAAACACCTTTTTGTTTGAAACTTTTCTATAAAACTTTACGAATACAGAAAATGATTCATCTTTTTGTGCTAAAAAGAAATCCAAGTAAATCTCGAAAAATCATCCATAATGAATAATCCATATCTCTTGGCTCATAGACTTGATGTTCTAGTTGGTCCAAAGAGATCCATATGAAGTAGTTCAAGTGGCCTACACTAGTTACAAATCTTTTGATTTGAAAGAAGTTTTGACTTGTTTTCCAAATTGACATGCTTGGCAAATTCTATCTTTTTCAAACAAATTCAGGTAAATCTTTAACTAAATTCTTTTTACTAAGTTTTGAAATGAGATACATACTAGCATGCCCTAACCTTCTATACCATAACCAACTAGTCTCTTCCTTGGTAGAATTCATTGCAACAAGGCATTCTCCCTTAAGTAAAGAGAGATTATCAAGATCTACTAAATAAATATTTTCATGCCTTTTTTCAATGAATTGTACTCATTTACATCTGGACTAGTAGTCATGCAATATGATGATTTGAAAACTACTTGAAAACCTTTATCATAAAATTGACTAATGCTCAAAAGATTATGCTTTAAACCATCTACTAACAGTACATTACTGATATTATTGTAAGGAGTTATGTGAACCTTACAAATACCAATGATTTTCCTTTACCATTATCACTGAAGGTCACACTCCTCCATTCAAAGCTTCAAAAAAAGTGAATATTTCACATCTCTAGTCATGTGCCTTGAGCAACCACTGTCAAGATACCAAACTCATTTGTTTTCCTTGGTTGCAAGACACACCTGCAATATGATAAGCTTTGACTTTAGGTACCCAAGCTAACTTCGGTCATTTCGGGTTAGCATTCAAAATGGTTCCTTTTGGAACCATACTTTACCAAAAGACATGATTTTTCTAAAATTACATTGATATGATTCATGACCTAATTTTCTATAAGTAAAACAAGTAATACTGGTGATGTAGGCATAAAAAGTTTTTGAAATACTTTTCTTGCTTTTGTGATTTATATTCTAAACCTGCCTTGTTAAAAATAGCTCTTGATTGTTTAAAAGTAAATTCAAACTTTTCTGAAATAAGTAAATTGTCAACAAAAGGTTTTAATTTTTCAAATCATTTTGTTGTTTAACATTTTCAAGTTCTCAATCCTTGTTTTTTTTTAAAAGCTCATTGTTAGAAACAATTTGTTTAGGCCTTTTTAAAACTTCATTTTCCATAGCCAAAGCATTATTTTTCTTTTTTAAAATATATAGTTTAGATTTCAAAGCACTAACATCATTTAGCAAAGAGTTATTTTCTAAAGAAAAATAGTTTGCATGCTTTTTCAGTTTCTTATTTTTAGATAAAATTAATTTATAATCATGCATAAGCTCTTCGAAAGCACTTCTAAGTTCATCGAAAGTAAAATCAACTTCAGAGTCGGAACATACTTCTTCATTGTCCTAATGTGCCATGAAGTAGAGATTTGCAATTTTGTCTGCTCTTCTTTAAACTGGAGTCTTCGCTATCACTCCACGGGGCCATCATTGCTTTCTTCCTTAGTTTCTTCCTTGATTTCTTGAGGAGAGGATAATCAAATTTGTAATGTCCCGGCTTCTTGCACTCGAAGCATATTGGTACTTCCTTCTCCTTTTTTTTCCTTTTCTTTCTCTTTTTCTTTCCTTTTCCTTTTTGGATTTTTGAAATTTCTTCTTGTAGGGAAACTTCCTCCTCTTCATGAATCTTCTAAACTTGCGAGTAAGAAGGGCTCTTCACCTTTCTTCTTCTTCTTTCATCTTCGGACTCATCGATCGAGGATTCTTCTTGAATATTAGACTTGAAAGCATCCCTTTCTTCTTCTTGTCCATGTCCATTGATTTTTGTTTTAGATTGAGCTCATAAGTCATGAGCGATCCTACTAGCTGCTCAAGAGGTAGCTTGTCCACATCTTTTGTTTCTTGAATTGCGGTCACCTTTGGATCCCACGACGTTGGTAGTGACCTAAGAATTTAATTCACAAGATCAGCATTAGATATGACTTTACCAGACTCTCATAGTATTTAATATTTGTTAAACATATATATATATCAGTGATAGATTCATTTGGTTCCATCCGGAACATCTCATATGTGTGTATAACATATGACTTTAATATTCTTCACTTGATCGGTACCTCATGGATAACTTCAAGTGTGTCCATATTTCTTTGGTGGACATGCATGTAGATATCCTATAAAACTCACTAGGATCTAATGCATAATATAAGAGATTCATTGCCTTAGCATTGATCTCTGATTGTTTAATGTCATTTTCATCCCAATCCTCTTTAAGTTTTGGGATGGAACACCATTAACAAACCACCGAAGGAATATGAGGACCCTTGTCAACTACTTTCCACAAATTATAATCTATAGAATGCATATAAATTCTCATTCTAGTTTTTCAATAAGTATAATTTGTTTCATTGAAATGGAGGTCTATTTGAAGCTTGTCCCTCAACTACACTAGTACCAAATGGGGCTGCCATAGATCTTTACTCAAGGCGGGTAAAGCCTATACACTGAGAAGGGCTCTGATACCACTTGTTGCCTAGAGAGCAACCCAAGAGGGGGGTGTGAATTGGGTCTCTAAAAAATTAAAGTTAATTGATAATACAAGTAGCAACTTCACAAGACAAGATATGCAATTCAATTCAACAAGGTACTAGATTTAAGTGCAATGCTTAAAGTAATAGTACAGCAAAATTAAAAGCAATAAGCAAGAATGTAAAGAGCAAGGAGGGAGAGAATAAGCAATCACAAACACAATAAGTTATAGTGGTTCGGTGCCAACAATGCACACTACATCCACTCCCCAAGATCTCCTGAAATTCAGTATAATCAAACGATTACAGCGATTAGTTTTTCGGGCTCACTAATCAAAACCTGACTTATTTTACAAGGCTCATAAGTTACAACCTCACTTGGTTTCTGGGCTAACCAAGAATCTAATTGATTTTCATAAGGCTAACCAAAAACCTTCCTTGATTTTTCGGGCTAACAACCTTAGGTTTGCGGGCTACCACCAACCTAATAGTTTTCAAGGCTTACCAATAACCTCACTTAGTTTTTCAATAGGCTAACCATAACCTTTACAAGATATAAGGTAGAGAAATAAAGAACCAATATAAGCTTTCAATAAATAAAGCAAATAAGTCGATGTAGCTCGATGTAATGTTGCTTTGCTCTTGTTGAAGCCTTTTGAGTACCAAGATTGAATGATCTTCAATGCTCTTGATGGCTTTGAATGCTTGGAGGCTCCTTTAGCTTGTGAGTGGTTGAACCTTGAATGAATAGGAGTTAAGACTCTTTTCTCTTCTTTCTCTCTAAACTCTTTAGGATATTCATGCATACTTCTTGATTTGATTTGGAGCCTTTTATACCTTTCCAAGTCCTCAAAACCGAAATATAGCTATTACATTTGAAAAACTAGCCGGTTGGAGGCATTTGGGATGAGTTCTATTTTTGAAAAAAACTAGCCGTTACTATTGCCAGAACTCCATGTGTCGACACTTTCTCTCATGTATCGACACATAATGTTGACACATGTTCATCTTGAGTCGACACAAGTTCAAACTGCTCCATTCAGATTCTCTAAAAAAATTAGTTGAGTCGACACATTCTCAGTTGAGTCGGACACCTTGTATCCATGTATCGACACATCAACTATTCCTTCAACTTCTGCAAGTTTTGTGGCTTGAAAGTCTTAGACGATGTATTGATCCATGTGTTGATACTTTGAGTCGACACATAAATTCATATGTTGACATGATATGCATTTGAAACTTTGTAGCATACCGGCCTAAGTCGATACTTCTTCTTAATGTGTTGATACATCATGTCATGTATCGACACCTTGAGTCGACACTTCATTGAAAAATTGCAGAAAAGAAATTGCTAAATATGCTGGAACATGTTTTCATTTGCCTTATTCATCCATTCAGCCATTTCTTTAGTGTTCAAGTTGTTTTGAGCGAATTTCATTCAACTTGGTTCTTCAACATAAATGTGCTTCTTCAATTGTGTGAGCATCTTCAATGAAAACACACTTAAAGCAAATCATTAGTCCTCAAATTATACTTAACTATTTTGCTTTCATCAAAAATCAATTAGTGGAGTCAACACTAATGATGGCAAATCTCAGGTCTGGCTGGTATAATAAATGCTTTCTATTTTAAGCATGTGCTTTGGACAGGTATCAAACTCCTGTTGGCTCTGGTAGAGTCGGCATGGGTTTTAAGAGTCATGTCGACTCTTTTCATTATGGTATTTCGGCTGACTCCCCGTTGACCTAGATCGTGGATGTGGCATCATCACATCCATCTAATATCATGTGGGACTTCATCTTGGCCATTAACTATATTCTCGCGGATCATGACTGACAGGCTAGTTTTCCTCCCGTCAAGTTGGCTGGCTCTTTATAGTTTGTACCCATGATCGATGCCGTTTGTACATGGTGCAATCGGAGATGTTTCATGTTCTGAATGAGGTATCTGAATTATTGCTATCACCTATATAAAGGGTATCTGCCCCAGAGAACGAACTTTCTTGCCCTTCATCTTCTCCACAGAGGTCTTCATTTTCTTCATATACTTCAAGTTCTTGTTCCCCGGATTCTCTTCTTACTTTGGTTAGAGATCTATCCTTTTTCCACCATGGTTAGGTCTTTAAGGGTTCCATCACCGATGGGCTTCTGGCAGGTAGGGAGAAGGTGATCCCTCTGGTTTATAGGTTCTTCTAGGATAAGGGGTGTCGAGTCGAGACCCGAGTCCATTAGAAGCTCCATGTCCTTTTCTAAATTAGCTTCTTTACGGGATCATTACCAAATGGGAGTCCTTCCATTAGTGCTTCCTCAGCTCGATGAAAGGGTAAAATCATACTCCTTCTGGCACCATATCGGTGGTATGAAGATCACTGAAGGCTGGTCTTCGGTCTCCTTGCATCTTTCTTTGTCAAAATTTTTAATTTTGTACCATATAGTCCGACACAGCTGACTCCAATAGTATTTGGATCATATGCCTTCTTAGTTCTATACCATAGATCGAGTATAGAGTCGAGGACCTTCTATTTACCTCCTCCTTCATGATGCTGAAGAAGGACTTCCATGGTCAAGGGTGGTGGGTCATTGGCCCTCGCCTGGTCAGAAGTTAGCCACAGGGCTACCATCCGCTATCACAGATGGAAGCCTATTATTTCTTTTTTTTCTCTTATCCTTGAGGTTTTAACATAGAATGGAGAGAAACCCGTTGGATGCTAACTCTGAAAGAAAGGTTCTAAAGGCCGACTGGGGGAAATTCGATAGGGCGCCATCTACTATCCATAGGGCTGCCATCCGCTATCCATAGATGGAAGCCTTGTTTCTTTTTCTTTTTTCTCTTATCCTTGAGGTTTTTTAACACAGAATGGAGAGAACCCCATTTGGATGCTAACGCCGAAAAGAAGGTTCTGAAGGCCGACTAGGAAGACTTCGATAGGCTTTCGGGGTCTGAAGTTCCTTTAGCAAAAAAAATTGTGAGTGAGCATAACTTGCATTTCGCTTAGATCAGTTTGTCTCCATTGTTAGGTATATCATAGTATATGACTTCCATTTTGTTTTCAACTTCTCGTTAGCTGACCACCATTGTTTCTTTGTTTTATAGGTGACAAAATAAAACAGACTTCGGCAAGCTTTGTCGGCGCCTGTAAGAGGTTTGTGCTTCTCTTCGACAAAAAAAAATCGAAAGGGTGGAGAAGCTCGGGTCGAAGAGGCCATGAGAAGCACTTCTACACCACTAGGATGATGTCGGATGATGACAACGTTCCTCTTATAGAGCTCATTCAAGGGCTACTACTCTGACTCGAGCTTCGGAGCGTCGTCAATGTTAACATCAGCAGCTGATGCATCACCACTTCGACACCCTTGTCAAGACAGGGTAAAGCTATCCAAACTGAAGAGAGGCCAGAGGGAGACAATCTCCTGAGAAGGAGTATGAGGTCAACTTCGCAATTTTCCAAGGGGGGGCTTGGAGAACCTTGAACTGGCCAAAAGTTACTTAAGGCCACGCTCCTCCCAAGAGACTGGGATGTAATAAGAATATTGGCTAGAATAGGTTGGACTTAGGTACCCAAATATGTTTGAAGGTAAGTGATACTTCCTTCCATTTTCTTTGAATTTGCAGAAGTATGGCTAACCCCTGTGATCTGCATGAGTTATTCATGAAGTGACCCTAATAATAAAGGAAGGCATATTAGGTTTGCAAGTCTCAGTAGAGGCCTTCGTGAGGAACTACAGATGGCAAAAGCGAAAAGGAGGTGGTCGAAGAGTTAAGATCGGCCATGGAGGAGAAACTGAATAAAGCATCGCTAATGTTCAGCTTTGAAGGTCGAGTTGAAGAAGGCCCAAGCAAAAATAGTCGAACAAGAGGTGAAGCTTAGGAAAAGGAAGAAGAAGATCCATTTCTTGGAGCATTCAACCAAGAAAAGCTAGAAGAAGGCCGAAGAGGCTACACAAAAGGCTGATCTGCCCTGCTAAGGAAGTAGAGTCAGTGGAGGAGCAAGCTGCCCGGGCTATCGAAGACTATAAAAGTCTTCAAGCTTTAAGGATGAAATGACCAAGTCCGGGATAGTCAGCTACCAGGTGGGATTCAATGACTGCATCAAGGAGGTTCTCAGGCTTCATCCAGGTTTGGACATCTTGGGCATTCAGTTATACAAGATCGAAGAAGAACCAGCGATGCAAGCTGAAGAAGAAGAAGTTCCAAGGCAATCAGAAGGGCTCCTTCCGTGGCTGATTCGGATATTGTTTCGATATTGATGACTGATTCTGTACTCTTCCTATTTTTTTGTAATGAAAATGTAAAAACTTTTTGGAAATGAATGAAGAACTTCCTTCTTTCTTAACTTGTGCCTTCTGCAATGTATTTATTACATGAGATTTTTTCAAGTATAAAGTAGTCGGATGTCTTTTAGCTCCTATTGAGAAGAAAACTTTTCATGTATAGGATCATTAGATCCTTTCCAACTTTCACTTGAGAAGAAAAATTTTCTAAGTGTTGGATTATCGGATCCCTTCCAACCTTCACTTGAGAAGAGAAATTTTCGAAGTGTTGGATCATCGGCACGATGATTCGGTGCCATGGGGGTGTCTATGAAATAACATAATATAGCCCAGTTTTGTTGATATAGTAGACTGATGAGTTTAGTTATGTTGGTATAGTAGGTGGGTTAGGCCCACTTGCATGTTTGTCGGATATACCGATGGAGTAGGCTAGTTAGGCCTCCTATTGTGCTTGTAAGCTATATTGATAAGGTAGGCTGATTAAGCCCACCTTTGCACTCATCAGACATACCGATTGAAATTTTAAAAGGCATAGTAGGCAAACATACTATATTTTAAAATTATTTTAAAGTACAACATAGCAGAAGACTTACTAGATTGATCAAGTCGATCTACCAATCTGCTTGTAACAAGATCCGACATAATAAAAGTGCATGTAGAGAGATTAAGAGCAAAGAAAAGGAAAGGGTATGTTACCTTTAACCTTTGGATGTAGGTGATGAAGAGCTGCCGAGCCACACAAATGTCTGGCCTCAATGGGTAGTTCACACCAGGGCTGGATCCCAATCAACTCTCTTGGAGTACTAGGTCCTTAGGATCCTTGAGGCCGATCTTTTCCTTCCTTGGACCGCAAGACTTTCTTGAAGCCGCCGGAAAATCTGGTTGGGGAACAATGGGAAGAAGTAGAAGTGGAACCCTTCCCAACTAACTCTTTCTTCCTAAATCCTAACTTAATTGCTAGGTAGGCTCACACCCAAAATCTAAATCCTCTCAAAACCCACTCTAAGGATACCTTCCCTCCATCTCTTAGAAAAGTCCAGCAAAAGAAAACCTCAACTAACTCTACTACCCTACAAAGACATCTATTTATAGTAGTAGCACAGAGGGAGAGAGATATTGAAGGAGTGATTGGGGGAGAGGGTTAAGGGTTGAACCAAATTAGCTCTAGGTTATATGGGAGAAAATCTACATTCCAAATAATGCATTCCATAAAAACCTTGGAGCCAATTTCAGCTAAGATTTGAAATTTCAATTCAAAATTCAAATTTGAATCTTTTAAAGGAAAGTGAGCACGACACATCAAATCTAATTTGATCCTAAGTCAAATCACATTTGGCTTGATCCATCAGATTGCAATCATATTGCAAATAAGTCCTCCAAAATTTCACTAATCTAATTAGTGAAAAATCCTCATCACAACCAAGTGTCGACTTATAGAAGTGCTGACATTTGGGTCATGATCAATCATATTGACCCCATAGTGATGCTAAATAATTCTCAATCATCGATCGGCCTTTAGATCAGGTAGAAATCCCTATGGTGTGTGACCCCATAGGTTCGAAGTCTAAGCCAATAGCAATGGAACATTTTCAGTACCAATCAAAGTCATCATTTAGCAATGATACTCGATGTCCGGATAGGTCGAAGATGCAGAGCAACTCTCTAGAACCTCTGGCATATGGTTATCGCATAATTCATCTCTTTGATCTCATAATGCTTAGGATGATCTAGGGTTTGACTGCGAACTCTAATTTAGTATATCCAGATCATGTCTCAACATTACAAGTTCTGTGACTCCTCACAAGAGCTACCCTGACCAAGGTTTTTCTAAATTAAGACATAGTGAGTCATTCACTTCAAACCATTTAAAGGGGTCAATCCTATTGATGCGGGATGACTCTAAGATTGCTAATCATGCAGAAAAAATAGTAAACTAATTTTTTTATGATTTTTTATAATTTAGATTTTTAGTCTAAATTCTCAAATAAAAGTAAGAACTAGCAAGAAGAATAGTAATGCATAGAATCATCATATCGCAGGCAAACTCATGCAAAATAATAAATTCTAGGACTCGAGAATTGAGAAACTCCCAGATTAGGATAGCTAATCTTCATCAAATCAAAAATTTAAAGAAGGGAAGGATGCTACCAATCAATGATTTGAATAACTTCGATGAAGAGATCACACAACACTCTGATTGGAGTCTGGATGATGAAGTTCGGTTTCTTGATTAGATGGCTGATTTGAATGGTTATGGATGCAAGGAAAGCCTCCTCTGGGGAGGTAAAACATCTTAGGGATCTTGTAAAATATCAAGGGTTAATCAAAACAGCAAGTAAGAAAAGGAAAGGAAACTAGGTTTAGAAGGAATCAGGTTAGGGATTAGAAGCTGGGCTATATGAAGCTTGTTGAAGATCTCCCTGCTCGGCGGCCTAGGGCACTCCTTCTTGGACGTGTGAAGGCTTGGATGGTAGTGAGATAAGGCATGGAAGGATGCTAGGGCAGCAAGGAAACACAAACACAAACCAAAGAAACAAAAAAATAAAGTAACACAAGCTCGCAAGCTCAAAATAAATTCACCAGGATTTTGATATCATGAATAAAAGTGCTTACAAAAGGGAGAGGGGTGGGGTATTTATAGAGTTCCCATGCCCTCTAACTAGGGTTACACACTTGGGTTACAAGTCCTCTTCCAATTTGAATACAAGTCCTTTCCTAGCTAGGTTAGAAAAACAAATCTCCATTAGGTTAGGAATTGACCTAGTCTTCTTCTTTTTCCTTCATGCTTTGACTATTCCACTCAAGGACACCTCTTGGACTTGGTCAACACTTCAAGGACACCTAGGAGTGCATGTTGGGCTTCTAGGGGCAGCAAGGGACTGGCCCAAAGGGGCTTGGGTGCATGGGTTTGGGCCTTTGGAAGCTGGGGTGGCTTGGTAGCCTGGTAGCAAGAATATTTCATGGAATCTTGCTTCTTTAGGGCTTGGGCTTGGCACCTAGGCTTGATTTCTTTGGGCTTGGATGTAAAGGGACCTTTTGAATCATGGATGCCCTGGTTTAAAAATATGCTCTGACATCTGGAAGGAATTTGGGCATCTGGAAGGAATCAGGGTTTCTAGAAGCATCTTGGATCGTAGGTTGTCACACAAAATCCATTGGGCTAATGTAGTGGCCTCTGACTCCTGGATATGGTCTGGTGGAACTCCAAAATAGGGTGACCTCCTCTCTTGTATAAAATCGGGCTCATACTGGACTCATAATTGATGTACAAGACTCAAAATACTGACTAGGTTGAGGGTTGAGACAAATCAACTAACCTCAACTTATTACGGGACTCAATCTTAATTGATTACAAAACTTTCAAAACTTTAAACATGACTAATTAAACCATATGGGATCTAGGGATCTGTGTCTGATTCTGATGTCCCCATCAATTCTCCCGGGTGGGAGGAACTCGACCCTGTCGAGTATGGGTCAATTTGGCTCAAGGAGGGTCTGGGTTGAGGCGTTGTAGATCTGCACCAGTGTTCCACAAGTTCTCAGATTCTGGCTGACCTTGCCACCAGACCAAATATCGTTGATAGTCTCTATCCTGGGTACCGATAGCTTGATCATCCAGAGCTCTCTCAATCATTTCCTCACCATAAGGCCAAATTATATGTGGCGCTCTGGGGTGGGTTCTCTCTCAAAGAACATGAGTGGCTCAAGGGGCTCGCTGGGTATCACTGCTGGCTCCCTAGACTTTATAAAGTTTGAGATGATGAAGTGGAGCTAATATCTAAATCAGGTGATATCTCAGGTACATAGGCATTGGGTCCACTACTATTCATTTTGGATGGGCAAGCTTCACGAGCAGAGAATTCTTTGACAGTCACATATTCCTCTGCATAAAAATCTTTATCTTTCTTTTGAGAATTAGCCAAATTATTATTTAGTTCATGAATTAGGTTCAGCTTTCGACTAATTTCATGATGCATATGCTGTGCAGAGGCTAGTACATGTATGGACAGGTAGATTGGGTATGTAAATTTATTGGACTTTAGACTAACACTAATAGACTCGACTAGACTTCCCTATCAAAAAAAAATTTATTAAACTCTAGGGACAAAACCTAACAGACTATTGACTCTTTAGGTTTGACCCTAGCATGGCATGCACATGAAAACTTACTATGTATGCCTACTAAATGCCAAAGGGTATGCAAGAAGTAAGATGCAAACCTAACATGTATAATAAATGAATGCAACATGCAAACCTCTACATGATGCAGGTGAATGATTAAAGAAATAAGAAAAATTCAAGAAAAGGCAGGAAATATGAGGTGGATTTTGGGTTAGTCTGGTGGGGTAGAAAGGGTTCAAGGTTGATTGGATGGAATAAGATGTAAGAAGGGGTGTCAGGGATTAAATCTAGACTAATAATATTGGCCCTATGGGGTTGATGTCTATTTACTGGGTCTGCCTTATGAAAGAATGGGTCACTAATTTCAGGAAAAAGATCTTCCATTGGGAGCAAGGAAGTGACTTCATCCAGAGGGTACTGGGTGAGATAGGCCAAGTCCTTAATAAACTCTTCTGGCTCAGGAAATTCAGGACTAGGCTCTACAATTGGATCCTCTTCTAAAGTCTCCTCTAATTGCTCTTCCATTGTAGCTTGGGGATGATCTGAGTCATCTAACTCTGGGTCGACTACTATGTGGCTATGGTCAGGGTCAACTAATTCTAGGGTGGCTTCTATCTGGATATCTATTGATTCAACTAGCTCTAAGTCTTCTATGGGGAACTTCTCTTCTTCCTCCTCATACTTCTCCACTTTCCTCTATCAAGTCTGGTTCAGCCTCATAAACTTCTTCTTCTACATCCTCATTATTGGGTTCAGCTCTTGTTCCTTTAGCTCCCTATGTGTAATGACCTAGTGGGACACTGGCTAGCATAGTGACCTACCTTATTACACCTAAAACAAGCATTGGGACTGGGGCTTGGGGCTTTCTGAAACATGGGCGCCTTACCCTTATCGATTCTAGCAGGTGCAGAATTACTAGAATTAGATGGACTCGGACTCGAGTTAGGTCGAGATGGGTTAGGGTTGGGTCGATTGGGTTGGGATTGAATCGGATTGGATTAGGGTTAGGTTGGACTGGGTTAGGGTTTGGCCTAACTAGGTTGGAGTTAAATCGACCTGGGTTGGGGTTGGAATTTGATCTATCCTGGTATACCTGGTTTTGATTTGACTTTGGGAATGAGGTGTTGTTCCTAACAGGTTCAAATTTCTGATAGGTAGGTCCTGGGTGGAATTGTTCATAATGTCTAGCTATTTGATATGCATGTTCCAAATCTTGGGCCTCTCTCATGTATAGTTCTCTATGGATATCTTCTCTTAATCCAATTCTAAACCTGGACAGGGTTTGGTCTTTAGACTCGGATATATTGTACCTAACAGCATACTCATCAAATTCAGCAATATACTCTGACACTGATCTATTACCTTGATGAGTTTTGTTGCATTGGTTTAAGAGTTGTTGATCATAGGATACTGGTAGGTATTTCTCCTTGAGTTGCAATTTTATCTCTTGCCAAGTAGCTATGGGTGGAAGATCTCGTTGTCTCCTAGTTCGCTCAAGATTAGCCCAATGTAATCTAGCTTGATGAGTCAACCTCATCTTGGCAAATTTATATTTCATCCCTTCACTCATTTCATACCATTCAAAATGATAATCCATATCACCTACCCAATCTACATAGACCTTTGGTTCAAGACTTCCATCAAAGGTGGGTGCTTCTATCCTAATATTCTCATGGCCCTTTCATCTTGATCATGAACTTCATGTTGGGGCCTTCTACGGATGGGTTCTTGGATAGGTTCAGGGTTCGGGACTCTCTTATGGTTAGGTTCTTGGTATGGTTCCTGATGGTTAGGCTCTACAAAGGGTTCCTGAGTCTGGGTTTTGCTAGGGTTTGAGAGGTAGAATAGGATGGGTTAGGATTAGGTTCAGCATTAGAGTCTTGGGTTTTCTCTATAGTACCTAATCGATTCTCTACTTGGTTTAGTCTAGTAGTTAATTGATCAATCCTAGTGGTTGCCTGGTAAAATTATTGGTCTACTTGGTTGAACCTATAGTTCATTGGGTTATCTGGTCATTGGTTTGGTCAAGCTTAGTATTAATTTGGATATTGGATTGGTTTAGTTGGGTAAATTGGTTTTGAGATTAGATGTTGGCTTGGTTCATTTGGGTAGTTAACTGGGCAAGCTGGTTCATGATGGCTTCAAAATTGGGATCCATGGCTGAGTTGGTTTAAGGTTTAGTCTTATGGTATTGGGTTCCTAATCTAGTGGTCATACACTCAATCAAGCAATCAGAATGGAATGGTGCAGCCAAGCATGCAAAATAGGTTAGCTTAATCTAGGGTTTCCTAGACCTAGAGCCAAAACTGGGTGGGTCAGCTCAACGTACACTTAACCTAGTAGCTAATCCTTCCTCTGGCCAGGTAGAGGGTGGGAGTGTGGGAGGCCCCCCTGCTTTCGCAGGGATCCAATTAAAACCACAAACCACTTAGGTCATTTGATTGGGACCCTCAGCCTTAGACACCAGATTTCAGTAATAGTCATAGGATTAAATGCACTAGTTGGCCCACACAACTCCGACCCGACCTGTTGATGTCACCTAGCCCTCTAGGAAAATTTAAGTCTAATGATTTAATTAGGCTTGGGTGAAAATACTGGGTAGTTATTTTGGGCCCAAGACAGGTTATGACCTCCTGTCGTGATGTTATATTGATTGTCCTTAAGATTAGATTAAAAAATGATGAACATTCAATGATCCTGATGCAATCTAAAACAATCAAAAAATAAAATAATTTTTAATTAGTTTATGAGATGTCAAGTTAGGTTTAGGTTAACTGGGATTATCAAACAAAGTTTGGCTTGGGATTGGGGGGTTTGGAAGTTGATTAGGTTAGGTTGAGTTAAGCATGCAAAAATAGCAAAAATTAAAAAATTAGGGTTCAGATGATGCAACATTTGCATAGATCCTGATGCATAAAAAAATCAAAAAAAAATCGGAATAGAGGATGGATGGTGATGATGAAACCTACCAAATTTCATGCATAAAAGAAATCCTATGATGATGCAAACTAGGTTTTTTTGGACTGCTGCATAATTATCAGGATTTTGTTAGGATTTCTAATATGCTAAATTTTTATGATTTAGGTTTTCTATAAAATTAATTAAACATTTTGATTAAATAGAGGACTCAACAGAGAACAATTAATGCAAATTTCAGAGAAAAATAAAATCCCTAGATGGTTGAAAATAGATGCAAAACTGATACCTAATGCAGTGGATAGAATGCCGAATTAGGGTTTGTGAATGTGAAGCAAATATCAAACTATCCTAAACCAGCTCTGATACCAAACTAATGCAGGATGACTCTAAGATTACTAATCATGCAGGAAAAATAGTAAACTATTTTTTTTGTAATTTTTTTATAATTTATATTATAGGCTAAATTCCTAAATAAAAGTAAGAACTAGCAAGAAGAATAGTAATGCATAGAATCATCGTATCGTAGGAAAACTCATGCAAAATAATAAATTCCAGGACCTGAGAATTGACAAACTCCCAAATTAGGATAGCTAATCTTTATCAAATCAGAAATTTAAAGAAGGGAAGGATGTTACCAATCAGTGATTTGAATGACTTCCGATGAAGAGATCACACAGCAGTCTAATTGGAGTCTAGATGATGAAGTTCGGTTCTCTTGATTAGATGGCTGATTTTAATGGTTTTGGATGCAAGAAAAGCCTCCTCTGGGGAGGTGAAACACCTTGGGGATCCTTCAAAACATCAAGGGTCAATCAAAATAGCAAGTAAGAAAAGAAAGGAAACTAGGTTTAGAAGGAATTAGGTTAGGGATTAGAAGCTGGGCTGTGTGAAGCTTGTTGAAGATCCCTACTCGGTGGCCTAGGGCACTCCTTCTTGGGTGTGTGAAGGCTTGGATGGCAGTGAGATAGGGGTGGAAGGATGCTAGGGCAGCAAGGAAACACAAACACAAACCAAACAAAACAAAAAAACAAAGTAACACAAGCTCGCAAGCTCAAAATAAATTCACCAGGATTTTGATATCATGAATAAAAGTTGCTTACAAGAGGGAGAGGGGTGGGGTATTTATAGAGGTCCCATGCCCTCTAACTAGGGTTACATACTTGGGTTACAAGTCCTCTTCCAAATTGGAATACAAGTCCTTTCCTTGCTAGGTTAGAAAAATAAATCCCCATTAGGTTAGAAATTGACCAAGTCTTCTCCTTTTTCCTTCATGCTTTGACTATTCTACTCAAGGACACCTCTTGAACTTGGTCAACACTTCAAGGATGACTAGGAGGGCATGTTGGGTTTCTAAGGGAAGCAAGGGGCCGGCCTAAAGGGGCTTGGGTGCATGGGTTTGGGCTCTGGAAGCTGAGGTGGCCTGGTAGCCTGGTAGCAAGAATATTCCATGGAATCTTGCTTTTTTAGGGCTTGGGCTTGGCACCTGGGCTTGATTTCTTTGAGCTAGGATGTAGAGGGACCTTTGGAATCATGGATGCCTTAGTTTTGGAATATGCTCTGACATCTGGAAGGGAATCTGGGCATCTGAAGGAATCAGGGTTTCTGGAAGCATCTTGGATCCTGGGTTGTCACACAAAATCCAATGGGTTGATGTAGTAGCCTCTGACTCCTAGATATGGCCCAGTGGAACTCCAAAATAGGGTGACCTCCTCTCTTGTATAAAATGGGCTCATACTGGACACATAATTGATATACATGACTCAAAATATTGACTAAGTTGAGGGTTGAGATAAATCAACTAACCTCAACTTATTACAGGACTCAATCTTAATTGATTACAAAACTTTCAAAACTTTGACACATGACTAATTAAATCATATGGGATCTAGGGATCTGTGTCTAATCCTGGTGTCCCCACCACCTATCTTGATCCACCACTACTCTATAAGTACTTGACTGTACCTAGAAACCTTCTATCACTAGATTAAAAATCCAGGTAGTCTAGTATCAAAAAGTAGTGAGTTGTTTGCAAGCTACCATGGTGACCTCAGGTCTGAGGGACACATATATCCATATCCCTTCGTGAGCAACCCTTTGGTAGAAGGGAGCTCTGTAGATGGTCACGTCAGTGAGATGTCATACATTTCACCTGTATGATATAGCAGTGTCTCTACACTCCTTGGTTAAGAGGACAACCAATCAATGTAACATATAACCTATGCTTGATACATTGTCGTCCTATAACAATGTATCCTTTGGTTGTGAACCAATTTAAGAACTACTCTATACATCCTCTCTGTATCAAATATAATGTAGTTCTAAGGACTCCATCACACGAGTTTTTTAAGAAAATGCACATGTGATGAACACTAAAAAAATAACTTTTATTCATTTAAAGAATTTATATACAATTACAAAATAGCACAACCATCTACACCCTAGATGATTAGTTTTGCAATACTATTCCCAACAACTCCTATTTGTACTAAAGCCAATTAGAACATAATCTTATTCCCATTTTCCATTTATAATTGTTGGACTCTTAAACTCCGATGGCTTTAATGAAGGGGTTGGCCAAGTTCTCCTTTCCATCGATCTTCTGAAGGTCAATGTCATCTTGTTTTATGATTTCTCGTACAAGGTGATAGCACCGCAGAATATGTTTGGTACGATGATGGGACTTCAGCTCTTTGGCTTGAGCAATGGTTCCAGTGCTATCACAATACACCGGAACAGGACCATCCAGGGGAGGTGCCACTCCCAGCTCGCCTAGGAGCTTCTGCGACCACACAGCTTTCTTCGTTGCATCCGATGTTGCGATGTATTTTGCTTTGCATACTGAGTCTGCAACAGTAGGATGCTTGAAACTTTCAAGCAAATTGCTCTCCCATTTAGGGTAAAGATAACCTTGACATACTCTTGCTGTCATCCCTATCTAACTGAAAACTGGAATCAGTATACCCCATAAGTTTCAAGTCAGGTTCTCCATATATCAGCCATTGGTCTTTAGTATTTCGTAGATACTTAAGGATGGTCTTTACCACTTTCCAATGAGCATCACCTAGGTCCTCATTGTTCTCATCAAGTTCAATGGGATCACCATCCTGGACAAAGAAATCGTAGTATCCGTCCAGTCGACGCGATATCCTACCAGATCTTTTAATGGTTCTTGTATGGGCTTTAGGTGTGATCTAATCACAACCGGTTCTATGTTGTCCCTTAAGTGTATCAGTTATTTTACTTATTAAACTTCACTAAGTTCAATCTTAGTAGCTATAGTTCCTTTACCAAGAAACTCCTTTTCCAAAAAGATAGCCCTAAGACTAACGAACAACTTTTATTCCTCAGCCAAGTAGAAGTAGTACCCTTAGACTCTTTTGGATACCCAACAAATAGGCACCTGTCAGACCTAGGTCCAAGCTTATCCATTTTCAAATGTTTGACAAAAGCCGGGCAACCCTAGACCCGAAGGTGTGCGAGTGTCAGCTTATGTCCAGTCCATATCTCATATGGGGTTTTGCTAATGGACTTACTTGGAACCTATTTAAAAGGTAGCAGGCTGACTCTAGAGCATATCCCAAAAGGATAGAATAGAGAAGCAAAGCCCATCATGGACCGAATCATATCTAATAGGGTTCGATTTCTCCTTTCAAGCACTCCATTTAACTGAGGTGTCCCTGGAGGTGTCCATTGAGAGAGAATCTCATTCTCCTCAAGATATGTTAGAAATCATCGAAAAGATATTCACCACCTTGATCTGATCGAAAGGTTTTGATATACTTTCCAATTTATTTTTCTACTTTATTATGATATCGTTTCAACATTTCAAATGATTCTGATTTATGTCTCATCAAGAAGACATAACCGTACCTCGAAAGGTCGTCTATAAATATAATAAAATAATTATACCCACCTCTGTCACTAATATTCATAGGTTTGCAT
Organism: Areca catechu; assembly: GCA_021397845.1. Classification (NCBI taxonomy): domain Eukaryota; kingdom Viridiplantae; phylum Streptophyta; class Magnoliopsida; order Arecales; family Arecaceae; genus Areca; species Areca catechu. The sequence goes on from CM038042.1 coordinate 62,815,331, forward strand.
ACATCAATATGTACCAGACTTAGAATTTCTTTGGCTTGTTCACCTTTTCCAGTAAAAGGTGATTTTGTCATCTTTCTAAGAAGACAGGGCTCACAAGTTGGTAGAGAATCACATTCACTAATCTCAAGAAGACCCTCGCTTTTCAACCGTTTATCCTATTCTTGTTAATATGACCTAGCCTACAATGCCATAGATATGCTTTGCTGACATTATCTATCCTAGGGCATTTGCTAGATGTGTACACTACACTAACAGGTCATGATAGTATATAAATGCCATTATTCATGTATCCATTCATCACAACAAAACTAGTCCAAATGATTTTGCAAATATCATTCTTTATTGATAGTTTGTAAACCATACATGGCCAACTGGCCTACAGAAATGACATTCAAAATGAAAGATGGACAATAATGACACTCATTCAAAATGATTGTACAAGACTCAAAAACTAATTGAGGGTTCTCAACACCAGGACTGCAACTTGGCTTCCATTTCCCACGTTCAAGGATCTCTCACCATCGTCGAATCTCCTACTAACTTGAAGTCCCTACAAAGAATTGCAAATGTGAATTGAACTTCTAGTATCCAATACCCAGTTAGTAGTATCGCATGGAGAACTACAAGGTGTTATCATATAAATACCTTATCCAGTATTGCCTTTGCTGCTTCCTTTCTTGGACCTGTTCGGGTCAAGGGAGTAATATAAGAGGACAGTTCCTCTTCCAATGACCTTGCTTCTTACAGAAGAAGCACTCCACCTGGCTCTTATCACCTTCACCTTCTTGACCTGACTGGGCCAAGAAGCATTTTGCATATTTTCCTTTATTTCTCTTTTCCTTTCTTAAAGGGACAATGCCCTGCAGAGGATCCTCCCACTAGATTTACCATCCTTTATTGAGTTGGTGGTCTTTTCATAAGTCTGTAGTAATCCTAACAGACCATGGTACTTAATTGCAGGCTTATTCATTCTAAAATGATCAAGAAAGTCTAGATAAGAAGAAGGCAAGAAATTCAGTATCACATCTTTCTTGAGCTATTCATGCAAAAGACATCCAAGCTTACCTAAGCGCTCAATCATCTCGATCATGTACAATACATGATCAGTGACTGAGGCCCCATCAAGCATCCGTGCGTTGTAGATATCATAGGAGACCCTGTACCTCTCAACATCATCTGGTGTATCGAAGGACTCCTTCAACTTTTGAAGGATCTCCTCCGGCTGGGCTTCCTTGAATTTGCAACTGAACTCATCGTTCACACTGCCAACAGATGCATCGGACAGTGGTTCTATCAGACATCCACTTTCGATAAGTATCTCTGATGGAATCCCGAGCATTGGGAGCAGGGATTTCAGGCACCGGATCCGATATCACATATAAGATCCATTCATGCTCCAGGACAATCCTAAGCCTTCGATACCAACTATCGAAGTTGAGACCCTTGAACTTCTCATTATCGAGAAGAGATCGAAGTGACAAGTTGGTAGACATCTGAAAGGAAAACAAAAACTTATTAATGTATATGAATTATTAACCCAAAGACATGGACTTTAGTCTAAAGGCCTCCTATTATTTTGTTCAGACTGGTAGCCTTACCTCCAATCCGAGGAATTACTTTAATTTCTTAGTGGGTACTAGAACCCAATAGACAACACATGAGCCTAACTTTGGCCGGCCCACCCATGTGCATCTAAAGGTAGATTCTTTAACTGATTACTTCTCCAAGTAACTTCTAGTATTTAGATTTTTTTCCAAGGTGCACTTCGATCATCCTTTGGGCTCCTATTGAAGGTCCCGGTTAGGTCCAACCATTAACATGACAAAATTCAATACTTCCAACCAACGAATAGTCAACCCCAACTTTGGTCGGCCCACCTGACCATCGTTAAGAGAGTCGCATTAAGCCATCATATTAGGAATGATAATTCCAATATCCCAATGAACACCTGATCTTTAGATCTACCAATGAACACCTAACTATTAGACCCATTATCATTCTACTTAATGGGAGGCTAGGACTTAGTTATCCCCATAACTTCATCCTTTTATGGACCTAATAATTTATAGGGTTTAACTTTAATGTGACAGATGAAATAGATAAGAAGACATGGATCAACCTCCTATTAACTACATTAGTCATAAAAGAGGGTTCAGAAACTAATGATCCATGGGCACCTAAAATCAATCAAGACTGATTAACTTCAGGTGACATGGGTTAACACGAGTCAGTGAGCTACCCAATCAATTTTGATTGACCATATTGGCCAGGTAAGTAAATCATGGGATGGGTTTCGCCATTAACTGTCTTGCCTTAGACACCAACCGGGTTGGCTAGGTAAGAGGTAGCCTCATAGAACCATGATCAAATGCCATACTTATCTTAGACACCAATTGGTTCATCAGACTCGATTAGACTAGCTAGCTTAAAGACTTGGACTGACCACTGAGCCACAAATCAAGTCCATTTAGATTCATGACTAATCAATCTAACTATTAGAGAGATCTATAGAGAAGAAATCCTAACTCAACAATTGATAAGATTAGTTCTCTATTTGATCCATTCATCTAAACTTAGGTCAACCCAACTAAGGACCTAATTGAAGCTAACCCATGACCCTTAAAGGTTATTGAAATGACTTAGAGTCTTTGAATCATATTCCTAGATCACTTTGTCATTCAAGATAACTTAATTCTAATTAAGTTCAATAATCTTCATAAATCAAAATAATTTTAATTTATATTATAAAATAATTTTACAAGTATATAGAATTTGAATTCACTATTTCAGGATTTTCTAGTCGAGTCGACTCATGTAGAATGTGAGTCGGCTCTTCTAGAACTAAAAACTGACAGATTGTTCTATCTATAGAGACAAGTTGGCTCGAGTAGGGATCGAGTCAACTCGTCTAGAATACAAAACAGATAGACTGTTCTATTTGCAGAAATGAGTCGGCTCGAGCAGGGATCAAGTCGGCTCGTCTGCCGGGGCAGAAAATAGTGATTTCAAATTCATGCATTTTACTTGAACTATTCAAAGTTTTAGATCAAACATCCATAGATTAAAACTATTTTAACCTACCAAATCTCTCACTTTCTTCTTTATAAGGTCATGATGCAGTGGCACCCCTACATGCATAGAAGAACCCTATTGAATAGAAAGTGATGGCCTTCAAACCATACTTCTCTCCTATGATCGGACGGCCATGGCGAATCCACCTTAATCCAAGTACTTTATGAGGAAAGCTAATGATATCTTAACATGGTACTATTATTATGCTATAGTAACTGGCTCTGATACCAGTGAAAGTTTAAAAGGCATAGCAGACAGACAGACTATATTTTAAAACTATTTTAAAGTACAACATAGTGGAAGACTTGGTAGATCGATCAAGTCGATCTACCAATCTTTCTGCAATAGGATCCGACATAATAAAAGTGCATGTAGAGATATCAAGAGCAAAGAAAAAGAAAAGGTACGTTACCTTTAACCTTTGGATGTAGGGTGATGAAGAGCCGCTGAGCCCATAAATATTTGGCCTCTACGGTAGTTCATACCATGGCACAATCCCAATCAACTCTCTTGGAGTGCTAGCCCTTTAGGATCCTTGAGGCCGATCTTTTCCTTCCTTGGACCTGCAAGACTTTCTTGAAGCCGTCGAAAATTTGGTTGGGGAATAATGGGGAGAAATAGAAGTGGAATCCTTCCCAACTAACTCTTTCTTCCCAAACCTTAGCTTGATTGCTAAGTAGGCTACACCCAAAACCCAAATCTTCTCAAACCCTACTCTAAGGATACCTTCCCTCCCTCTCTTAGAAAAGCCTAGCAAAAGTCAACCTTAACTAACTCTGCTGCCCCTACAAAGATACCTATTTATAGTAGCAGCAAAGAGGGAGAGAGATATAGAAGGAGGAGTGATTAGGAAAGAGGGTTAAGGGTTGAACCAAATTAGCTCTAGGTTTATATTGGTGAAAATCTGCATTCCAAATAATGCATTCCATAAAAAACCTTGGAGCCAATCTTAGCCAAGATTTGAAATTTGAATTCAAAATTCAAATTTAAATTTTTTAAAGGAAAGTGAGCATGACAAATCAAATCTAATTTGATCCTAAGCCAAATCACATTTAGCTTGATCCATCAGATTACAATCATATTGCAAATAAGTCCTCCACAAATTCATTAATCTAATTAGTGAAAAATCCTCGTCATAGCCAAATGTCAACTTATGGAAGTGTCGACATTTGGGTCATGATCAATCATGTTGACCCCATAGTAATGCTAAACGATTCTCAATCATCGATCGACCTTTAGATCAGGTAGAAACCCCTATGGTGTATGATCTCTTAGGTTCGAAGTCTAAGCCAGTAGCACTTGAACGTTTCCAGTACAGTCAAAGTCATCTCTAGCAATGATACCCAATGTCCGGATAGGTCGAAGCTGCAGAGCAACTCTCTAGAATCTCTAGTATATGGTTACTGCATAATTCATCCCTTTGACCTCATAATACTCAGGATGACCTAGGATTTGATTGCCAACCCTAATTTAGTACATCCAAATCGTGTCTTAACCTTACAAGTTCTATGACTCCTCACAAGAACTATTCTAGCCAAGGTTTTTTAAATTGAGACATAGTGAGTCATTCACTCCAAACCACTTAGAGGGGTCAATCCTATCTTGATCCACCACTGCTCCACAAGTACTTGACTGTACCCAGAAACCTTCCATCATTAGATTAGAAATCCAGGTAGTCTGATACCAAAGTACAGTGAGTTGCTTGCAAGCTACCATAGTGACCTCAGGTCTGCAGGACACATATACCTATATCTCTTCATGAGCAACCCTTTGGCAAAAGGGAGCTCTGTAGATGGTCATGTTCAGTGAGACGTCATACATTTTACCTATATGTTGTAGCAGTATCTCTACACTCCTTGGTTAAGAGAACAACCAACCAATGTGACATATAATAACCTACGCTTGATACATCATCATCCTATAATAATGTACCTTTGGTTGTGAACTAGTTTAAGAACTACTCGATACATTCTCTCTTTATCAAATATAATGTAATTCTAAGGACTCCATCACATAAGAGTTCTTTTCAGAAAAATGTACTATGATGAATAGCCAAAAGAATAACTTTTATTCATTTAAAGAATTCATATACAATTACAAAATAGCATAACCATCTATACCCTAGATGATTAGCTTTGGAATACTATTCCTAACACCGATAAGGTAGGCTAATTATGTCTACCTTTGTGTTTGTTATCTATATCGATAAGGTAGGCTGATTAGGTCCACCTTTGCACTTGTTGGACATACCGATAAGGTAGGCTAATTTGGCCCACCTTTGTGCCTTTATAGATTTCATTTGATAAGGTAGGCTAATTAAGCCTGCCTTTATTGAAACATTTTGATGAAGTCATCAGAAGATGGTCTTTATTGATAGTATTTGCGAAGATTTTCTATATTCCAAGGCGAGGCAGTAGGGAACCATCCAAAGTTTCAAGTCAGTAGGTACGTGGCGTATGACTTCAATAATTTGATAAGGTCCCTTCCAATTGAAAAAGAGTTTTCCTTATTCTGTTAGCCTGGATACTTCAAATCTTTGCAATACCAAATCTCAGGTCGAAAGGTTCATGTCTTCATCCTAAAGTTGTAATATTTGGTGACCTTATGCTAGTACAAAGCATCTTCATTTGAGCCTAGAGTCTGGTGCCTTGGAATAGATTTAGGTCTGCTCTATGGCATTTTGAATTTTTAGGCTCTGTGAAGTGATCGATCCTCAGGGATTGCAATGTGATTTTTGCTGGAAGGACTACTTTAGTGCCATAGGCCAAGTTAAATGGAGATTCTCCCATAGCCATTCTAGGGGTCATCCGGTATGCCCAAAGGACTGAGTTCACTTCTTCAGCCTAGAGCCCTTGGCATCGTTTAGCCTAGTTTTCAGACCATGAAGAATTATCCTGTTGGTCACTTTGGCTTCTCTATTAGATTGAGAGATGGCGATGGAAGTTAACTTATGGAAGATATGATATTGGGCACAAAAGTCCCTGAACTTAGGGTTATCGAATTGCCTCCTGTTGTTGGTGATGATAGCATGAGGGATTCTAAATCGGAAGATGATGAAATTCCTAACAAAGATCTTGACTTTCCCTTCAGTTATGTGCACTAGGGGTTCGGGGTTCAGCTTTGACCCACTTAGTGAAATAGTCAATTACCATGATGAAAAACTTTCGTTGACCTGAAGTTGGAGGGAATGGGCCGAGAATACTTCTTTTTCACTGGACAAATGGCCAGGGAGCCGTTAACCGAGTCAATTGGCTTGCGGGATGTCTTTGGATATTAAAGTATCTCTAACATTGGTTACACTTCAGACGTAATCGACTGTGTCCTTCTGAATGGTCGGCCAATAATAACCTTGGCAGATTATTTTGTAGGCTAAGGACCTGCCCCTAGATGGTCTTCACATATATCTTCATGTACTTCCCTTAGGGCATAGTCGGTGTTGATGGTCCTAAGTATTTTAGCAGGGGTAGTGTGAAAGACCTTTTGTATAGTACTCTATCCAGGATAACATACTGAGAGGCCATCCAACGGACTTGTTTGGCTTTAGTCTTATCTTCAAGTAGTATATCGTCATTCAGGAACTTGAAGATAGGGTCCATCCAACAGGATTCATGCTTGATCTGATGTACCTCTAAAGCTCTTCCGATATGCTGGGATCTTCCAAGTATTCTATATAAGTTCGACCAAGAGAGTCCGAAGTAGTGGTCACTGGTTGAGAAAGGATATCAGCCCGAGAATTTCGGTACGTGGCATAAGAGCTATCTCAAAGGATTCCAGGTGGGACAGTAGATTCATACCTTTTCCAAGTACTTGATCATGGTTGAGTCTCGGGCTTCGAATTCACCTTTTACTTGGTTCACCACTAGTTGAGAATCCAGAAGACTTGATCTTTCGAATCCCTAGCTCTTTGGTGATTCTAAGTCCTGCCAAGAGGGCTTCACATTCTACTTAATTGTTCGAAGATTGAAAGGAGAAGCGAAGGGCATACTCCATAGTTTGGTCATCGGGATCGGCCAATATGAGTCCAGCTCCATAACTAGTAGAATTGGATGCTTTGTCTACGTGGAGTATCCATGTGGTCTCTGAATTCCTTCAACTATTTCTCCTTCGTCGACTGTCTATTGACTATTTTCCTAGCTCCATGTACATTCAGCAAAGAAATCAGCAAGTACTTGTCCCTTCATAGCAATCTGGGTTGAAATGTGATGTCATATTCACCTAGCTTGATGGTCCACTTGGCTATCCTTCCCAAAGTGTAGGATATCGGAGGATGGTCATCAGGGGTTGGTCCATCAAGACCATAATGGCATGGTGTTGGCTTTAGCCCTTGATTTTGATGACTAACAAAATGTTGAGTACATATTTTATACTAATGTATTAATTGTAGTTATGAGTTTTAGGATGCAGGTACCTCAAATTCTCAAAATAAAAGTATCATGGCACTTATTTGAAGCTGAGAAATTTTCAAGTTTTGGAAAGTCTTCTCTCTGAAAAAGGCCTCAAAATTGATCAATCATGGTTTACATAAGATGATTTGAGTTTGATTGAAGATCTTTGTGTTTTGGGATGTTGGTATATTTTTTGATAAACTGCAGAACCAAGTGTCGACTCATGACTCTCCAAGTATCGACAATTTAGAAACTGGCATGCAACAATTCTTCTCTGGCATACTGTTGCCCAGAGATGATGCAACCTAAGAGGGGGGGTGAATTGGGTTTTATAAAACTTTCAAAAATTTGCAATAAACTAAAGCAAGTATGTGCTCGATCAATTCAATGTTTGTATTTTGGCAATGTATTTGTATGCTTCAAAATAATATGCAACGGAATTAATAAAGTAAATGCACAAAAGTAAATAAGCACTAAAGAAGCAAGCACAAACATAATAATATATAGTGTTCAGTGCACTCCAAGGAACCTACATCACTCCCCAAGATCCCATGGGAATTCACTATAATCTCAACCGATTATAGCTGATTAGTTTTCTGGGCTTACTAATCAAAACCCGACTTGTTTTCACAAGGCTCACAAGTCACACCTCGCTTGGTTTACAGGCTAACCAAGAACCTAATTAGTTTTCACAAGGCTAACTAAACCTCCCTTGGTTTTCGGGGCTAACCAAGAACCTTAGTGGTTTTGCGGGCAACCACCAACCTAATTGGTTTTCAAGGCTTACCAATAACCTCACTTGATTTTACAATAGGCTAACCAAGAACCCTTATAAGAAATATGAGTTTGAAATTAAAAATAATTAAAGCTTTCTAAAATAAAGCAAATATCTCTTGAAGCTCTTGGATGATGTTGAAGAAAGCTTGTTTTCAATTTGTTGAAGCCTTTTAATGAAGCTTGATGTTGTGGACTTGAAAGCTCTCTTTGAAATTGGATGCTTGAAGGCTCAACTCTCTCAAAATATGAATCCTTAAGGTGTATGAAACTTTTCTTTTCAAAGGATTGCCTCTCCATTTGATTTGTGTTGATTATATAGCTCTCAAATCTTAAATGACCGTTAGAGACCATTGGAGAGGAAAAACTAGCCATTACAAATATTTTGGGGAAATTATGTTCTTCAGAAAACTAGCTGTTACAAAGCTGTCGTCCGTCGGTGTCGACACTTCAGGTCATGTGTCGACACTTAGGATCGACACTTGGAGTTTGTGAGTCGACACATGACCAAACCTTGAAATTATCTTGTTCTGTCTTCTATTTGGTCTCAGGCCTTGAGTCAATACTTCACTGTTCATGTGTCTACACTTTGAGTCAACACTTGGTTTCCATGTGTCGAAACTTTAGCGTGCCAGATGAAAAACTTTTTTTCTATGTATTAGTCCATGTGTCGACACATTTTGGTGTCGACACATGACTTGACCAGCATCAAACTTATCCAAATTTAATATTTGAGTCCTTCAAGGTCTTCAAATATGTTCTAAGGTCCATAACTTGAAATTTCATGGCTTCTTCAACTGAATGATATCTTTTCAATCTTTCAGATTAATGAGTACCTGAAAACTAATAAACACTTTAACATGCATTAGTACTCATATAAACTTAAATGTTTTGTCAATCATCAAAATCAAGACCAGAGTCAACACATACCAACTGTCGATACCTAGAATTCAAGTGTCGATACCTAAAATACAAGTGTCGACACCTAAAATTCAAGTATCAACTCAAGGCTTGGATTTTTTAAAATATAGAACTATGCCATTTGGAGTGTTTTTGTGTCAAGTGTCGACACATGAGCTTCAAGTGTCAACACAGAAAATTCAAGTGTCAACACCTGGAAGTCAAGTGTTGACACAGGTTCTGACAGCTTCAACGACTCTATTTTCTGAGAGGCAGATTTCATCTTTTAAGCCCCCAACTGCTAGTTTTGATCTCCAATGGTTTCAAAACATTTTAGAAATTTTTGAAGTATTTAAGCTTCACCAAACTCTTTCATGAAGCATTGAACCTCCATTGAACACACAAAGTCAAATATTCCTTCAAAAAATTCACTTCCAAAAACAAAAAAGGAGAGGTCCATTCAAAAAGCTTACAAGCCTATCATTTAGCTTTCCAATAGTGTCCTTGAAAAGATTCCAAGGAGAAGACAAGACAAGCATCTTCAAAAGCCTCAAAGCTTTCACATTCCACTATAGAAGAGAGGTTGATTGTGCTTTTATTCTTGTATCTTTTTCTTTATACTTTGTTGACCTAGCTTTCAAGGTTTTTTGAAAGTAGGTTGTTGAGGTTGTTGGTGAGCCAAAGATACAAAATCAACTAGGGTTTAACTTGTGAGCCCGAAGATAAATCAAGTTATAAAGGTTGTTGGTGAGCCTAGGTGACAAAACCAACTTGGTTTTGACTTGTGAGCCTTGTAAAACAAGTCGGCTATAATCTTATAGAGATTATAGTAGAAATTTCCAAGGAAAGCTTGGGAAGTGAATGTAGGTGCTTGGAGTGTACCGAACCACTATAAACTTGTGTGTTTGTGTGTGATTGCTCTTTCTATTACTTGCATTTTATTCTTTGTATTTAATTACTGTTATCGCTGCATATCTTTGAGTTTAATCACATTGCTCACAAACACTTCAAGACCGGCACATAATGCTTAAACTTTTTAAAGACCCAATTACCCCCCCTCTTGGGCTCCATTTCTGGGCAACAAGTGATATCAGAGCACGGTACTCTACTTGTAGGTCCAATGATCTTGAGTAAAGATCATGAAAGCACCAATTGGTATAGGTATTGTAGAAGGTCAAGCCTCTACCGTCCCTCCTGTTTAATGGCACAAATTACACATACAGGAAGACACACATGCACATTTACAATCAAGCCATGGACTATAACATTGGGAAGACTATTGTTAAAGGCCCTTATCAGGCCACTATCTTGATTAATGGCATTCCCACTCCCAAACGGAAGATGATTGGGATGAAATGATCTTAAGCAAATAGAGCTTAATGCAAAGGCTATGAATCTATTGTTTTGCGCTTTATACCCAAGCGATTTAATAGAATCTCAAATTATCTCTCCGCAAAGAAAATATGGGACACACTTGAAGTTACCCATAAAGGTACTCATCAAGTGGAAAACTATCAAAGTTAACATGCTCATTCATACATATGAAATGTTTAAAATGGAACCTTCTGAATCTATTAGTGAAATGTATACTATATTCATTAATATGTGAATGGCATGAAAAGCTTGGAAAATGTTATTTTAATGGTGTGAACTTGTCAATAAACTCCTCAGGTCTCTTCTGGCTTCTTGGGATGCTAAAGTCACCATTATAAAAGAAGCAAATATGTAAATTCACTTCCTTGAGCAGTTGTTGGGTTTTAATGATCTATGAGCTCTCCTTAAACAAAAGACTATGGACTATGATAAGTAGAAGAAAGTAATTGCTTTCAAGTCTACTACAAAAGAGAAAATCTAGTGAAGATTCTGATGAGAAAGATGAAGATGAGACGACTCTCATAGCAAGAAGAAAGTTTAGGAGGTTTATGAGAAAGAAGAAATACAATTTCAAGAAAAAACCTCAAAAGGGAGAGCCTAGCAAAGAAAAGGAAAAAGAGAAAGAAAAGGAGCAGCTCACTTGCTTTGAGTGCAAGAAACCTGGCACTTAAGATGACTGCCCTTACTCAAGAAAAGTAGAAGAAGATTAAAAAGAAAGCTATGATGGCAACCTGGAGTGACAGCGAGGATTCAAGCTCCGATGAAGAGCAGCAAGAGCTTGCAAATTTTTGTTTAATGGCCAACAATGATGAAGTATGTATGAACCTGAAGAAGAATTTACTTTTGATGAATTACATGAAGTTTTTGATGAACTTGTGATTGAATTTCAAAAACTTAAATTGAAGCACAAAGAACTAAAGAAGCAAAATCTGGATTTAGTTAAAACAAATGATAAGTTTTAAATTGAAAATGATTACTTACTCCAAGAAAACAAAAGTAAAATAATAAAATCATTCTTCTAGAAAAGAAAAAGAAGATTTAAAAAGAAAAATTCTTTTGCATCAACTGAGAATTTACAAAATAAACCAAAGAAATTTTGCAAGAAAATAAAAAGTACAAAGATGAACTTGAAAAATTGAAATCATTTGTTGAAAAATTTCCTTACAGTTCTAAAAAACTCAATATGCTTTTGAATAATCAAAGAGCTATTTTCAACAAAGCTGGATTGGGTTTCAAAACTCAAAAACAATAAAATTTTTCAAGAATTTCTTTGTGCCTGCTTCATCTTCTATTACTTGTTATTCTTGTGGCAATGTAGGACATAAATCATATTTATGTCATAAAAGAAATTGAATAAAATAGAAAAGTTTGGGTTCCAAAATGAACGTCATTACTAACCTTAAAGGACCCAAGATGACTTGGGTATATAAAGTATCCACCTGATTTGTTGATGTAGGTGTGCCTTGTAACTAACAAAAGAAGATTGTGGTACCTCGACAGCAGTTGTTCAAAGCATATGACTGGAGATGTGGGAGCAGTTCTCCTCACTTGAATATCAAAATGGTGGTAATGTGACATTCGTGATAATAAAAAGGGCACGATTGTTGAATTGGTAATGTCCATATCACCCCTCCACTTATATAGATAATGTTTTATATATTGATGGTTTAAAGCATAATTTACTTATCATTAGCCAGTTTTGTGATAAAGATTTTAAAGCTTTTTGAATCTTCCATGTGCATTGTTTCTAGTCTTAATGACAATGGCATCAAATTTATTGGTCATAGGCATGGCAATATTATATGGTTGATCTTGATGATCTTCATGTTCAAAATGGTCAATGGCCTAATAGCAATGGAAGCCAAGATTAATGAAACTAGTTAGCTGGCATCGTAGACTAGGACATGCTAGTATGCATTTGCTTTCAAAACTTTGTAAAAAGGATTTAATAAAAGATTTTGCCAAAACTTAATTTTAAAAAGGACAAGATTTGTAGTGCTTGTTAACTTGAAAAAACAAACTTAATCATCTTTTAAACCTAAAGGAGTAGTCTCTATATCTAGGACCCTTGAATTACTTCATATGGACCTCTTTGGACCAACTAGAATATCTAGTTTGGGAGGTAATATGTATGGTCTAGTCATTGTAAATGATTTCTCATGTTTACATGGATCATATTTTAGCTCACAAAAATGAAATTTTTTTGCATTATTAGTTTATAAAGAGTTTCAAATGAAAAAGGTATTTCAATTATTTCTTTAAGAAGTGATCATGTACAGAATTTGAAAACCATGATTTTGAAAAGTTGTTGTAGTTAAAATGGCATTCATCACAAGTTTTCTGCACCTAGGACACCTCAACAAAATGGGGATGGTAGAAAGAAAAAAATAGAACTCTTGAAAAATAGCGTGCACCTGCTTTGCAAAAATGATTGGCCTATATATTTTTGGACAGAAGCCATAAACACTACTCGCTATGTTTTAAATCATATTTTAATATGACCTATTTTAAAGAAAATACTTTATGAGCTTAGAAAGGTTGGAAACCTTCAATTAAGTATTTTTGTATTTTTGGATGTTGTTTCATCTTAATAATGGTAAGGATAATCTAAGCAAATTTGATGCCAGTCAGATGAGGGGTTTTTAGGTTACTCAACATCTAGCAAGGCATACAGGATCTTCAATAGAGGATACTTGTTGTTGAAGAATCCTTCCATGTTGGTTTGATGAGCTAATAAAAAATCTTCAGAAAAGAAGATATTCTTGATGATGATACAGGTATCAAAAAAATGAATAAGTAAACAATAATGAAAAACCCACTAGGAGCAAGATGACAATCAAAATAATGAAAGAGATTAAGTACAAGGAGGTGAAACTACATCTACACCTATCCTCTACCTAAAGAATGGAGGTATGCTCATGGTACCCTAAAGAAACTCATTAGTGATCCATCAAAAGGAGTAAGTACTCGTTCATCTCTTAGAAATATATATGTTTATTTAGCTTTATTTTCAAGTAAAATCTAAATCTATTGAATAAGCTGGAAAATGATTGTAATTGGATTAATACTATGCAAGATAACTAAATCAATTTAAAATAAATAATGTTTGGACTTTGGTTGATTAGACCTACTAATATTTCAAATTGACACAAAATAGATTTTTAGAAATAAGCTTGATGAAAATGAAATAGTTACTAGAAATAAAGCTAGACTATTTGCCAAATGATATAATCAAGAGGAAGGGATGATTTTGATGAACCTTTGCTCTTATTGCTAGACTTGAGGCAATTAGGCTATTATTAGCAATTGCATATTTTATGAATTTTAAATTATATCAAATGGATGTTAAAAAGCCTTTTTAAATAGATTTTTGAAGAAGAAATTTATGTTGAAACAACCCCCAGTTTTGAAAATCACACGAGTTTCCAAATTATGTTTTTAAACTTCATAAAGCTTTGTATGGTTTGAAAACAAGCTCCAAGAGCTTGGTATGATAGATTAAGTTCTTTCTTACTTAAAAATAATTTTTCTAGAGGTAATGTATACATACTTTATTTTTGAAAAAGAAGAACGTTGAGTCTTATTAGTACAAGTTTATGTGGATGATATCATATTTGGGTGCTACTAACAAATGTCTTTGTCAAGAGTTTGCAAAGTTAATGCAGGGTGAGTTCGAGATGAGCATGATGGAAGAGTTTAACTTCTCTCGAAACTCCAGATAAAGCAAACAAAAGAAGGGATATCATCACCCAACCAAGTACACAAAAGAAATATTAAAGAAGTTTGGGATGGAAAAACCAAGCCTTAGGTATGCCTATAAGCCCTCTTGTAAGCTTGACAAAGATGAATCAGATAAATGTATTAACAAAAAGTTATATAGAGGAATGAGTTGTTCATTACTATATCTAACGCTAGTAGGCAGATATGATGTTTAGTGTTATATGTGTGCAAGATATCAGTCTGCCCTTAAAGAGTCTCATCTTTTGGCTGTTAAACGCATACTTAGATATCTATCTAGTACTATAGATATTGATCTTTGGTACTCTAGAGATTCATATTTGAATTGGTTGCTTATTATGATGTGATTTTGTGCATGTAAACTTGATAAAAAAAGTACTGTGGAACTTGTCAGTTTCTTGGAGTTAATTTGATTTCATGGAGTAGCAAGAAACATAATTCAGTTACTCTATTACGGTAAAAGCCAAATATCTTAGCAGCTAAAAGCTGATGTTGTGCTCAAATTCTATGGATCAAACAACAACTCGAAGATTTTGGCACAAATAACTAAGACACCATAAGATGTGGCAGTATAGTATTAGTGCAATCAATTTAACTAAGAATATGTGCAATATTCAAGAAGTAAATACATTGAAATAAGACATCACTTCATAAGAGATCATATGCAAAATTCAAAGTGATGTTGAATTGTTTGTACTGATAATCAATTAGCTGTATATTTTCACCAAATCCTTGAGTGAAGAAAGGTTTTGCATGATTAGAAGAGAGTTAGGTATCATAGACCCTTCTTATAGAACTCTCTCAAATCTTGTTCATGCCTAATTTTTTATTGCTCAAAATCATATTCTCTTAACCCTAAATCTTTCACTAAAGTCCCCTTGATTTTTGAGAATTTTATTGGATTTTTTTGGAGATTTCTTGGCCAAGTGTCGACACTTGACTTTTGGCGAAGGTTGACTTTGTTGTCGACACTTGACCAAGTGTCGACACTTGACTTTTGGTGAAGTGTCGACACTTGACCAAGTGTCGACACTTGACAAATCCACAAGTGTCGACACTCGGACAATTTTTCCTGTTTCTAGGGCATCACCCGGTCACTTTCTTTTCTTTATTCCTTTTTCTCCCACGCCATAGTGGTCCCCAAACTCTCCATTGTCTGCGGAATAGTGATTTTCCACTTGTGTCCCCAAAATTCTGGTAATTTCTTCCTCTTTTCTTAGTTTTGACCATTCATTCACTGTTTTCGTCCAATTTTTCTTTGATTTGGTCCTATTCTTCATCGTTAATCATCGTTTTTATTGTTGTTTTTTAACCATGTTCATCCCTGTTTGCTATTTTCTCTCTTTGGATCGATCTTCATTGGTTTTCTGCGGGATTCATTCAGCACTGTGCTTACCCCTCTCGCTTCTTCCTTTTTGGCTCTTGTTCTTGGCCGAACCTTTTTTTTCTCTTCGCGTTGGTTTCTTTTTGGTTGGACTGTTATCATTTCTTGTTTCATCCTCTTCACTCCTTCCATTCCTCTCTAGTTGGTAGTCATGGGACCAAGGAAGCAGCTTGCCTATAAAAGGAAACCGAGTCAGGGTTCAGCAGAAAGAAGGACTAAGGCCAGGAATGACAGTAGTCAGCAGTCAGAGAGAGCATCACCTCCTTCTTCACCTTCAGCTAATAGGGTATCAGGGAAGATGATTGCTACCGATCATCGAGTGGACTTGGGTTTCTTTGACCATCAGGGCTTTAGACTAGGACAGGTTCTCGAGTCAGCAGGGTTGATCTCCTTCTGTACTATGAAGGAGAAATACTATCCACACATGATTCATGGGTTTTATGGGATCTTTGATTGCAGCAGGATGTTATGGAGTGCCACAATCAGAGGTATTCATTTCGGTTACTGAGGAGGTTCTTAGCAGTGTCTGGGAGATTCCCAAGTGGGATCGTTGCTTCATGTATAGAGGATCGAGAGGAGGCTTTTCAGTGCATACTAGAGTGTGATGATTTCGCGGTGTGGCTACAGTCATAATGAACTAGCTTTCAATTGAGATGCACCTCCTGCATCACTTCATTGCTTGGATTTTGCTGCCAAAGACTGGTCATTTTGATTTTATTACTGAGAGGGAGTTGATGCTAATGGTGTGCTTGACACAGAGGACTGCTATTGATCTTCCTGCTCTGATACTGATGCAGATGAGAGATGCTGCGACCCAGCGATGACACTATCTACCATATTGGATGGGACCGATCGTCTGTTTAGAGCTTATGATGTACCTTTGAAGGGGGAGGCCTCCAAAAACATTCTACACATATGTGTATGACGAGCACTCTCTTCACCGTATGGTTATCGGAGACTAGCAAAGAGATGGGTGCACCGGAGTCTGGCCAGGAGCCAGATGAGGAGGACGCTTAGAGAGGTAGAGGCAGGGCCATATGGGCCTTCTGATACACCTCCTAGACTGGCACCAGTAGCAGTGACTGAGCTAGAGCCTGTCACACCTGCACCAGCTGCTTCACCTGTTAGATGTATGCCCTGAAAGCCATGTTGGCTTGACACATTTTAGTTTTAGGGCATAAACTTTGTACTTAATTTTTCCTTATAATAAAAGGGCATTAGTTTCATTTATATTGTTGTGTCTATGAATCATCCATGGAGTTAATGGACAATGACACATATTCTCAAGAGTTGAGAATCTAAAGCATGTGTCTTATAGATTAACTCTTAAAAGCTCCCGATTGTTGGAATATCATGAGGACGGTGATTGATCCATTAAATTGGTGCACAGATCACTTCCCTTTTAGGGTAGATGAGTCTCTGACCTATAGTGTGGTGACACTAGAGGGAGAGTGCAGGTAGTTGATAGAGATCAATGGTACTGAGTGTGACCATGTACAGGAAGTTATACGGATGACTACTCACTCATCGATAACTTTTTGATGCTGTAGTCGTGTGAATAGTTTCATGACCTAGAGTATCTCAGCTACTCATAATAAGGTTGCTGTAGTTTGACAGCACAATCACAGGTTCCTATCCATACGGGCCTTGCGGTGTTTGTTGGCTGTACTAAGGTTATTGTAGGAGTAGGGTGTTCACTTGTAGGGATCTATCAGCCTTAGTAGTAAGGAATAATCCTGTACAAGCTTAAGAGATTAAGTCCAGAAATCTATGACATTGTAGGGTGATAATGAAAAGGTGTTTTCATTAGTATCATAATTGGACTTGAGTCAATTAGGTTAAGCATATGACTAATGGGTTTGATGAGTATCCGTAAACATCATGTTAGAATTTTGGTAGAGGAACCGAATTACATGGTAACTATACCTAGGGGTTCCAATTATTCTGCTGGGTTACCACTATATACTGCTAGGTGTCACTGTGGATTATGAGAGCTTGTTAAGATCATTTTTGGATCGATGATCCTAATTAGGGTTGAGCTGAAATTATTTTGGTCAACGAAAGGAGTTCGATGATGTATAATGGAAATTATAGCATGTGTCTCATTACCAGACAGAATAGGACCTGAGGGGTCACATACATTAGGAGCTCAAGTAACCAATCAACAATCAATTTGACCTAATTATAAATGTTACAATTAATTAATTATGAATTAATTGCTAATTAAATTAAATAGATTAATTTAATTGAGTTAGACTCAATTAATTAATCCTAGTTGGGTTGGATCAATGTCCGTTCGAAATGGTTCGATCGGATTTAAAATCGACTTCAGTTTGACTGTAAAATCATCATATTGGACCATGACCTAGAGTCCATTTAGACTGGGACTCTCTCTCTTTGTCTCCCTTCCCTCCACATGCCAAAGGGTGGGTCCCATTTATTTTGTGCGAAAAATAATGGGGCATGAAAATAATGGCGTTGATTTAGTTTAGGCATGGAGAAATAAGAGAGGAGGAAGAGTCCTTCTCTTCTACTCCTCTTAAAAAACTAAACTAGATAAGTTCAAACTCCTTTATTTTGGAGTGGAGAATTTTTGTAAAACAAAACTAAGAGGCTTATCCTTATTTGGCATGGAGAATATTGTACGACAAAAGAGGGCACAAATATGGATTTGGCATGGAGAAATTAAGAGAGGGAAGAGTCCTTCTCTTCCACTCTCTTAATTTTCAACCAGTTGAAATTGAAATACCGGTGTTTGGTTTAAAGGGATGGGAGAACTTGAATTTAAAATAGAGGAGAAGTGGCCGACCACTAGGAAATAAGAAATTGTCATGAATATTTTGGGCATCTTTCTTCTTTGGATGAGAACACCTGAGGTTCTCTCTCCTAGCTTCAAGTTCTCCTCTTTTCCCTTTTTATGATTCTTTCTTCCTTCTGAGAGATTGAAAGAGTTGTTCTACAAAAGAAACAAAAGAGAAAAGGTCAAAGGTCTTGCATAGTCCGATTTGCAAGATAGAAGTCGAAAGCCGATCCGGATTCGAATCGACACAGTTTTAAAATAGGTGATTTGCTGAAAGAGGAGAGGGCTGCAAGGATCTAGCAGTCCAGTTTTTATGACCAGTTACGAGAGCTTCGTATGGATACCAGCAAAGGCGGGCGTTTTGCGCGGCTCCGACATAATCCCAGCTTTTCAGTTACGAATCTACATGCTTTTCAGAGCAATCCAAATAGTAATCCAGGTAAGTATTTTATGCTTAAATAATTTATTTCAGATCTGATATTTTTTCATAGTGCAGCATGTTATGAATTTATAATAAATAAATTAGATTATTTATGAATTGCATGATAGATATAAATTATTTTTATATCTGCTTCTACTGCGATAGCTGTTGATGCCTGTTCGATTGCAATTTTTCTGTTCCTGGGAGAATTCCAACATCACCTTCTGTTGCTCCTCCTTCTGCTACAGGTACATCCTTTGAGGAGCTTGTTAGACAAGAGTTCTTAGAGGTCCGGAGTGAGATTATGGGTTTGGCTGTTAGGTCTACCCGGCTGAGGTTTGAGGTTGAGAGTTTGAGAGCTCATACTGACTCTCAGCTCTCAGGTATTTGGGAGACCATGGAGGCTGGTTTTACGGAGATCAGAGACTTACTGAGATCACTTTTACCTCCAGCAGCACCTTCAGATCCACCTCCTCCACCGGTAGATGATGATGATGACCACCCTGATGGACATGATGACACTCATGGTGGTGGTGATGGTAACGGTGATGACATAGAGACTGATATTCTTGATGGTAGTTCAGGTGGGAGTGATGATCGAGTAGGTGATGATTATGAGATAGTCAGTCGAGACACCCAGACTCCAATGTTCATCCTGATGATACTCTGATTTGACTACTCCCGTCTTTTAACACCCGCTAAGACACTTCTCCATCATCTACTCGATCTTCCAGGGTTATACCCAGATTTGGAACATCTATTAGGACCAGGAGTCATAATCCTTAAGACCCTAGAGTCCTTGTTCCTAGGTCTAGGATTACTGGTCCTATTACTTTGAGCTTCCATGATGAGGAGTAGCCTCACAGATGTTTATCTGATGTTTGATGCTTTTGTATTAGTTTTCATGTTATCATCTATGTTTAGTGTTATCTATGTTATCATCTATGTTGTACTTTCATGTTTATGAATCATGTTTCAGTGTATGCTGAGTGTATCAACAATTTGTACTGAAAACTTATATATATGAAACTTGCATTTTAGTTCTTTACTTGCCTTATCAGTCTTGTATCATTTTTGTATTGTGTACTTGGTTACTCCCTACCTTTTTCATTTGCTCTGATACTTGTTGAATTTTGCTAATCTAATCTTGTTTCATGACCCCTAACCAATTTCTATGACCTAATGCATCAACTCAGGGAGAGTTTACTCCCTTTATTATTTAATATGACAAAAAGGGGGAGTAAGATGCATATAAGATTAAGATACATATCTAAGCATTATCTTAAATTTTGAATTGTTTCATATCTCAACTCACTTAGGGGGAGAGAAATTTTAACTTCAACACTTATTTGTACCTCTCCTCTTTAATTCTGATTATGGGATACAATAGCTAAAATTGATTTTGAATGCTTATATACTCAAGATTTTGTCATCATCAAAAAGGGGAGAGTTGTTGGCTTTAGCCCTGATTTTGATGACTAACAAACGTTGAGTACATATTTTATACTAATATTTTAACTGTAGTTATGAGTTTCCGGATACAGGCACCTCAAATTCTCAAAATAAAAATACCATGGCACTCATTTGAAGTTGAGCAATTTCAAGTTTTGGGAAGTCTTCTCATCTGAAAAAGGCCTCAAATTGATCAATCATGGTTTACAAAGATATTGAAGTTTGATTGAAGATCTTTGTGTTTTGGGATGTTGGCACATGTTTTTGGCAAACTGCAGAACTAAGTGTCGACTCATGACTTCCCAAATGTCGACACTTCAAAAACTGGCACGCAAAAACTCTCCTCGGGCATGCCAAGTGTCGACACCTGGAATTCAAGTGTTGACACCTAAAACACAAGTGTCGACACCTAAAATTCAAGTGTCGACTTAAGGCCTGAGATTTGGAAAATACAGAACTATTGCATTTAGAGTGTTTTGTGTTAAGTGTCGACACATGAGCTTCAAGTGTCGACACAGGAAATTCAAGTATCGACACCTGCAGGACCAAGTGTCGATACTTGGGAACCAAGTGTCGACACCTGGAAGTCAAGTGTCGACTCACGGGTTCTGATAGTTTCGATGGCTCTATTTTGAGAGGCAGATTTATCTTTTCAAGCCCCCAACGACTAGTTTTGATCCTCCAACGGTCTCAAACTATTTTTTAGAAGTTTTTGAAGTATTTAAGCTTCACCAAACTATTCATGAAGCATTGAACTCCATTGAACACACAAAGTCAAATATTCTTCAAGAACTTCACTTCTAAAAGCAAAAAAGGAGAGATTCCATTCAAAAAGCTTACAAGCCTATCATTTCAGCTTTCCAAAGTGTCCTTGAGAAAATTCCAAGGAGAAGATAAGACAAGCATCTTCAAGAGCCTCAACGCTTCCACATTTCACTCTAGAAGTGAGTTTGATTGTGCTTTTATTCTTGTATCTTTATCTTTATACTTTGTGACCTAGCTTTCAAGGATTTTTTAAAGTAGGTTGTTGAGGTTGTTGGTGAGCCAAAGGTACAAAATCAACTAGGGTTTAACTTATGAGCCTGAAGATAAAACAAGTGTAAAGGTTGTTAGTGAGCCTAGGTGACAAAACCAACTTGGTTTTGACTTGTGAGCCTTGTAAAACAAGTTGGCTGTAATCTTGAAGAGATTATAATGGAAATTCCAAGGAAAGCTTGGAGAGTGGATGCAGGTGTTAGAGTACACCGAACCACTATAAAACTTGGTGTTTGTGTGTGATTGCTCTTTCTATATTGCACTTTATTCTTTGCATTTAATTTACTATTATCCATTGCATATCTTTGAGTTTATCACATTGCTCACAAACACTTCAAGACCGGCATATAATTGCTTAATTTTCTAAAGACCCAATTCACCCCCCCTCTTGGGCTCCATTTTTGGGTAACACGTGGGATTGAAAGTAGGGTTGCAAGCGCTTTGCCATGACAACAATGAATATATAAGCTTTTGCACTTTTGGATACCTCACTTCAGCTTTGTGTAGCACCTTGCTAGTATAATAAATCGACTTCTGTATGTTGTCCGCTCCTTTTCTAATAAGTGCTGAACTGATAGCCTCATCTGTAGTGGAGAGATATAAGTAGAGAGTCTCACCTTCTTGAGGTTTTGAGAGCAGAAGAAAACTTTCCAAGTATTTCTTCAGCTCTTCAAAGGCGAGTCAACAGTCTCTTGACCACCGAAGCCTTTTGTTTAATGTAGAGCTTTGAAGAAGGGGAGACACCTTTTGGCCGATCGAAAAATGAATCAGCTCAGGGATGGAATTCTCCATTCAATTGTTATACCTCTTTTTTGTTAGAGGGGTGTCTCATGCCTACGATAGCCTAGATTTTCTCTGGATTGGCCTATATCCCTTGTTTGGTGATAACGAATCCTAGAAATTTTCTAAGGTTACTCCAAAGGCGCATTTGGTCAGATTTATCTTCATTCGATGATGTCGCAGGGCATCAAAGGATTCCTCCAGATCTTGGACGTGATCGACCTTTCGAAGACTCTTTATGATCATGTCATCGATGTATGCTTCTATGTTTCTTCCAAGTTACTTTTTGAAAACTGGTTGATTAGCCTTTGGAATGTTGCCCTGATATTTTTCAGACCAAATGGCATCACCTTGTAACAATAGAGCCTTTTTCTGTCACAAATGCCATTTTTTCTTCGTCGTCAGGGTCTATTCAAATCTGATTATACCCGAAGAAGGCATCCATGAAGCTCAACGACTGGTATCTTGCAGTAGCATCAACTAGCTGATCTATTTTTGATAAAGAAAAACTATCCTTTGAGCAAGCCTTATTAAGGTCAGTGTAATCGGTGCAGATTCTCTACTTGCCATTAGCTTTCTTCACCATCACAACATTAGCTAGCCAATGAGATAATGGACTTCCTTTATGAATCTAGTGTTGATGAGCTTGTTCACTTCTTCATCGATTACCTTCTGTCTCTTTGGAAAAAAGTTTCTTTTCTTCTGTCAGATGGGCTTGTGATCAGGGGTGACCTCCAGTTGGTGGGTGATGACTTTGACCAGGATTCCCGGCATGTCAGAAGCTGACCAGGTGAAGACATCGGCATTACTTCTAGGAAGTTGAACAGCCTTGTCTTCGTCTCCTTGTCAAGCAGACTTTCGATCTGTATGACTTTTGTTAGGTCATCTTCCTTAATGGTATAGAAATGGTCTTCTTAATAGGTTCCCTGTATCTTCCATCTGATCTCTTGGGTCTAATTATTCTAGAGTCATGTGGTTGGCGACTGTTTGTTTTGTATCATTAAGCACTATTGGGTGACTCTTTGATCTCCCCTCATTTCTTCGATTCCATTTCTAGTTAGGAACCAAATTAGAAGATGGTAAGTCGACACGATGACGCGAAACTTATTTAGAGTGGATCATCCTAAAATAGTGTTATAAGTAGGGATGGCAATAAAAACCCAAACCCATGGGTACCCAACCCGACCTGACCTGATTGGACCGGATAGTCAACGCTTTGACTGGGTTTGGGCCGGGTTTGGGTAAAACCCAAATGCTTAACTTTGGATTTGGGCTGGGACTGGGTAGATATACACCCGACCGAACCGGCCCAAATTAATCTAATATTTAAATATATATAATTAATATATATTTATTAATTATAATTATTAGTTATTAAATTTTAAATACTTGAACCCTATATCCTAATCATTATATATATATATTGAAATTTTTTTTTCATCCTATTCTATTTAGGGTGAATTCAAACAAGATCATAATTAATTATTTACCAACTTCATAATATAAATTTTGATTGAATATGAAATTAACTGCTGTTGAAAAAAAATGTAGTTAATTTTTTTTTATTTAATGTATGTATAATTTATAAAATTATAGATGATTTTATAGTTGATAAAAATAAAAAAATATTTAATATGACTTAGTTGGATTCAGGTCTGGTAAACCCGATTACCCGATATCCAATCGAGATGGGTTTGGGTAAAAAAAACCCAGTCCCGATAGTGTTGGGCCAGGTTTGGATAGTGTATTGAATATTTAGGTTTGGGTAGTTATGCACCCGGCCGGAAACTAGCCTATTGCCATCCCTAGTTATAAGTCGATGATGTTTGTACGACCACAAAGTTAATAGGGAGTGATTCTGGAATGGTTCCATGCCAAGAGTCATCGGTAATATTATTTCCTTTATACTCCGACCTGGTTGTCTTTGAATCCGTCAGGGGCGTGGGAGACCTTGCAACTTATTTTTAGATAAATTTATCCTTAGAAAAGCATCGTAGAGCAAGACCTCTGTGGAACTTTCATTATCTACCAGAATTCTTTTTACATCATAATTGGCTATAATAGCTGATACTACTACAGGATCATCATGAGGAGTCTAGACTATTTGTAGGTCTTCGTCTGAGAAGCATATGGTGCTGTTGCTTCTATACCTTCGGGAGTACCTTCTTCAGCTTCGCTTCTCCAGTCAGTTCGACGGTGCATCTTGCCTACCCTTCCATCTGTAGGCCTTTGTTGGTTAATCCTGCCTCCTCAGCAACTCTCTTGGGGGCAGCAACTTTGGTCCAGGATTCTTGGTTGTTGACATACTTCTCCAAGTATCCCCGTTTGATCAAATCTTCTATTGCATCCTTGAGTTGGATGCATTCTTCAGTGTTATGGCCATGGTCTCGGTGAAATCGGTAATATTTATTTTTGTTTCTTGAAGCAGTAGGTGCTTTCATGGGACGGGGCCTTTGCAAACAGCTTTTCTTATTAATATCCATCAAGATCTTTTCCTTAGGAGAGAGAGAGGAGTATACGAGTCAAACTGCTGACGAGTTGCTTAGGTTTGGGGCTGGGGCTACATCATTGAGTCGACAAATCATTATTGCTAGGAGGTCTGGGTGTCGGTACTTTTTTGCTCTTTTTCTTGGGAGCCGACCTCCTTCAGCTTGGCATCAATTATCGCTTGCTCTTCGGCCATTGTATATTTTTGAGCTCTTGCCAATAATTCAGCGTAGCTCTAGGAAACTTCTTATCTAGAGAGAAAGTGATCTGGATGATCAAAGGCCCTTCTTCATAGTGGATATAGCCATATTCATGAGGATTAGGGATCTCGAGGGTGGCGGAGTGTTGCCAATAAGCAACTCAAGAGGGGAGGTGAATTGGGTATCTAAAAATTACTTGCAAGAAAATGTGCCAATACAATATTAAAATAAGTGCTAGTGTGAGGTGAAATAGTATGCTCTTGAAGAGTATGCAATGGAAATATAAATACAATAAATATAAGAGCAAGTAAAGAAAACTAGAGACAATCACAAACACAAGCCAAGTATAATATGGTTCGGTGCTTTCCAATGCACCTACATCCACTCCCCAAGGTCCACTTGGAAATTCACTATAATCTTCCATGATTATAGCCGATTAATTTTTTGGGCTCACCTTTTGGCTTTTACAAGGCTCACCAAAAGAAACCTCTTGGTTTTCAAAGGCTAACCAATAACCTCCTTGATTTTCACTAGGCTTACCAAAAACTTCTTGATTTCAAATAGGCTAACCAATAACCTCCTTGGTTTTCAACTAAGCTAACAAAAAATCTCCTTGGTTTTCAATAGGCTAACCAATAACCTCCTTGGTTTTGTTCTTAGGCTCACCAAAAACCTTTACAATAAAGATATGAGATAAAGTAAAGTAAACAAGAAAAGCTTTCTAAATAAAGCTGATCTCTTTGAAGCTCAGAGAAGTGCTTGTCTGAACTTGATGAAGTCTCAATCAATACTCAAAGATGTTGGACTTGAATGCTTCTTGATAGCTTTGAATGCTTGGAGACTTCTTTTTGCTTGAAGGTAGTTGCTCTCATGAATGAAAGTGAATGCACTTGCTTCTCTTTCTTTTTCTTATTTTTCCTTATCCTCTTGTGTTCCAATTAATTTGAATCACTTAAATACCATCCCAAGGCCTCAAGGTTGGTTTATGACCATTAGACACAAAAAACTAGCCGTTGGGAGCCAAGATGGCCGAGTTCTGCATTTGAAAAACTAGCCGTTACTATTTCCAGAACTCTAAGTATCGACACTTTAAGTTGTGAGTCGCTTAAGTAATCCATGAGTCGACACCTAGATCAAAATTTTTTTTAAAGCTTTCTAAAATTCTCAAGTGAGTCGACACTTCTTCAGATGAGTCAACACTTGAGTCGATACTTAACATCCATGAGTCGACACTTCAGGCAAGTCTTCAACTTTAGCATATCTGTGAGAAATTTTTCTCAGGCCTTGAGTCGATCCTTGAGTCGACACCTTGAGTCGATACCTGAGTGGCATGAGTCGATACTTCAGCTGTGCCATTTAAAACTCTTTCTGCATGCCGACTTGAGTCGACACTGCACTGCCTTGAGTCGACACTGCTGAGACTTCTTCAAAAATCACTATATTTCTGTTGAAACCTTTTTGAGCTGAACTCTTTAAGTCCTTTCAAGCAATTCTTAAATACTTAAGTCCATTTATAACTGGTCTTTCATCAATACAAATGGCTTCTTCAACATTTGACAAGCAATCTAATTTAGTAATTTTGATGAGTACCTTTTCTATTAAACACACTTCAAGGAACATGTTAGTACTCAACTTTATTTAAGTGTTTCGCTTATCATCAAAATCAATAATTGAGTCAATAGTCTTTCTCTTTTTGATGATGACAAACCCTTTACGTAATACATATAATAAGTCTTAAAAGAATTTTGATTTGCATAAAGCTTATTGCATTTTCTATTGTAGTAAAGAGAAAAAATCTAAAAGCTTATTTGAATTGAATTAGAACCATAAGAGTATTAGAGCTAAAAATAATTCATGTATCATGATACTCTACATGAGTATCAGAGATAAAACATACTTAAGATAAGAATTCATCATAGAGCAATAGTGAATGTAATCAAAAAAAAAATTTTGAATAAAAGATTAAAAAGTATAAAATTCTCTCCCCAAAAGATGATTCAAAAAATTTATTTTCATGAGTTTTCATAAATGAAAGCTGAAATTAAACATTTGAGCAAACTAATTTACACAAAACAACAAGGGAAGGATTACTCCCCCTCACTCATTGCACTTTTCTTTCTTTTTTTTTTTTTACATTCAATTTCTCTCATTTCTCACTCTTATACAAATCTCTCTTTTTACTTATCACATTCAATTTCTCTCATATTGCTCACTTAATTCTCCCCTTTTTGTCATCATAAAAAAAGGTTGGAGTAGAGGGAAGGTGAAATCATCACAGCAATTTAGCAATTAGAAAAGAGATAACATCTAAAGACAAAGTATTGATGTAAAAATTCCATCAATGAGTGGATTCTATGATGGAGTAGAGTGGTGAAGCTTGAATCCAACTGAAAGCTCTTTGAGGTAGGTAGGTGAATGACTTGAAAGCTCTTCAATATCTCAAGATAATTCTATAATAAAGCTTAATAATCATTTAATCCTTCAAAAACAATCCCTTTTATAGTTTTCCAAGAGATATGGCTGTTGTAGGGCCTAGGGATTCGTGAAATAGCTGTGGAGATGAATTGGAGTTCAAATTTCAACTCAGTAACTAGTCGTTGGAGTGTAGAAAATGGCTCCACGAGTCAACTCGAGGTCCACGAGTCGACTCGAGGTCCACGAGTCGGCTCGAAGTCTCAGACAGCCCATAAAGAAATTCTGTAAGAGTCGGCTCTTCTGGCTGGAGTCGGCTCTGGCCTTCAGTCAAGTCAAAAACATGAATACTAGAGTCGGCTCTTCAGGGTAGAGTCGGCTCGAGTTCTCAGACGTTCAAAATACATAACTCTAGAGGAGTCGGCTCTGGGATAGGAGTCGGCTCGAGGTCTCGGGCTTCAAAAAAATACTTTCTTCCATGAGTCGGTTCTTAGGATGGGAGCGGCTCTTAGTGCTGAAACATTGAAACTTCCTTCGTGCCATGCCACCATGAGTCAGCTCTTGATCCATGAGTTAGCTCTTGCAAATCTTCAAAAAAATGCTTCAAGTTCTCTAAACTCTTCATAGAATCATATATAAGCTAATCTACATGCCTTTAATTTTATAATTTTCAGCCCATTTTACAAGATTACAAAATTAATAAAACTAGGGCTTTACAAGTTCAAGTTCATAAAATTTTATACAAAATTGCATTACCTCATATCATTTGAAAACTATTTTAAACTAAAGATAACCAATTTCCTGCAAGACTACTCAAGTAATTGAAAAGAGTTAGTATCAAATACATGCTCCAATATTTTGTGATCATCAAAATCATTCAGGGGGTGAACAATTTTCCCTTTTTGATGATGACAAAATACGGGCATGATTAAAAATTAAAACCTTTACAATTGCAATATATTAAATTTATATGTGTCACACAGATTAGGTATCAATGTATCAACACAGGTTACCGCAATGTATCATATGTATCAAATATATAAAATGAACATATTAACATAAAGTATTATATATATCGAAACATGGCTTTTTTCGTATCATATGAATGATGTATCAACACAAAATGTATCAAGAGTATCATCTATATAATGCGTATCGAAACTTATAAAATACCAAACATTGAAGTGAATTCATGATAATATTGAAGTAAAGCTCCCCTTACTATTTGTAATAGCATTCCTTCTAAATTTCATCAAATTTTCATGAATCATTCAAATTTTCATTTCAACATTCATATTTCATAACAATTTTCATATTTTCATAACAATCAACATCCATATAGCTTTTTCATGCACCAATCCCGTTTCTCCCCCTTTTTGTCATCAACAAAAGGCATACAAGAGAACAGACACATAATCACAATCATTCAAGATATGTATATAAAAAGTGAAATCGATATGTATATATAAAAAGGTTAGTACAAAGGTGATACCTTAAAACTGGGCCTCAGCACTACAAATTATATTCATAACAAGCAAAATATAGCAACATAGAGTCCCAAAACATCAAGATAAAAGCCTAAACATCAAAAAGATGGACTAGGATCATCACTATCAGGTTCTTCCTAGTCAGAAGAGGAACCGGCTTCTAAGATTCTGGACTAGGTTTAAACTTAGGAAATCTAGGTCAAAGATCCCTAATCTGATCTAGTAGGAGTGGTAGTCCTAGACACTTAGTTTAGCTTTGGCTTTGGACTCTGAAGATATAACAATGGGGGGGGTCTGGCAGTCGGTGGATCAAAGGATAATGCCAAGGTGCTGGTGGTCGAAAGTATCTGGGTAGCCGGAGTTATCCAACCTCAAATCCTGTAGCCTCATACCAGCCTCGGGCTCAACATCCGCAGGTGTGGCATGAGAAGGTATGTCACTGGAATGTGCCGCGGTCCCTGCTCTGATCAGTGCCAGCGCCAGTGCTAGGTGCTGTGGAAGTCGATGGTACATGATGGCGGCTATAGAAAGCTTCTCAAAATGTGGCATAACATCACGAATCCATGCTGCATCTCAGATTGGAGGAGAGTGATATTCTATCAGTGTCGATCTGGACATGATATCTCCTCCAAGAGGTCTCTGAAGTCTGTCCTCTGCATCAGTCTAATAGCTGTGGATCTCCGACTGGTGAATGAGGTGTGGTAGAAGCTGGCTCTACGGTCCAGCCTCCAGCCTGTGCATCAGTCTCCTCACTTTGGCTCCACCTAGTGATTTTGATGAATAACAAAACATTGAGTGCATATTGTATTTCTAACGATGATTTCAAGTTGTGAGTTTTTAGGAGAAAGCACCTCAAAATTTCAAAAACTTATGGTGTATGGCACGCAATGGCACGGAGCAATTTTCACATATCTGGGCATCCACTTCATTGAAAAAGGGCATATAATTGTTTAACTATTATGTGTTAATATATTCATGAATTTTATTTTTGTTTTCGAGGCATTTACACTTGAATCTGGATGTTTTCAGTCTCAAGTGTCGACACCTGGATAGTAAAGTGTCGACACTTCAGCATTGGCACGGACAAAAATCCTGGCACGCCAAGTGTCGACCCTATTCAAGTGTCGACACCAAGTGTCGACACTTAGGTTCGAAGTGTCGACTCAAGGCCTGAGATTTTGAAAATACAGAACTTTATTGTTTCAAGGTTTTTGGTTCAAGTGTCGACACCTGTGTATCAAAGTGTCGACACTGAATGTTCAAGTATCGACTCCCAGAAATCAAGTGTCGACACCTGACAGCCAAGTGTCGACACCTGACAGCCAAGTGTCGACACTTGCAGCCTGACAGCTCTAACGGATCTATTCTCTGGCTTGCAGAAGTTGGTTTTCAAGCTCCAATGGGCTATTTCCAATGCTCCAACGGTCACAAACCATTTTTTAGCAGGTTTTTGTGTATTTAATCTCCACCAACCTCATTTTAAAGCAAGGGAAGACAAGGAAAACAAGAGAAAGCAAGAGAGAAGTCTATTCAAGAGCATTCAAGTCACTCAAAGCATAAAGCCAATATTCTCTCCAAACTTCAAATTAAAGTCTATTCTAGCTTGATTCCACTGAAAAGCTACAAGCTCAACCTCACTTCATTCCAAAAAGAGGCATCTTCAAGAAGAGTGAAGACAAAGCATCCTTGGGCTTCAAAGATTCCAATCTACTCTTGAAGAGAGTTTGTTGTAGTTTTTAAATTTATATCTGTTTTATTAGCTTTGACCTTGCTTTCAAAGGGTGTCTTGAAAGAAGGTTATTGTGGTTTGTTGGTGAGCCAAAGTGTTAAAACCAACTAGGGTTAACTTGTGAGCTCGAAGACAAATAAGTATTTAGGTTTGTTGGTGAGCCCTAGGTGACAAAACCAACTTAGGTTTTGACTTGTGAACCTTGTGAAAAACAAGTCAACTGTAATCTGGTGTGGATTATAGTGGAATTCCCAAGGGTGGCTGTGGGGTGGATGTAGGTGCTAGGTTTGCACCGAACCACTATAAACTTTGTGTTTGTGTGTGATTGCTCTTTTCCTCTCATATTCTTTAATTAATGCTATCATCTTGCATCTAATTTATTATTGCTCACAAGCACCCTAGACCTTCATTTATTGTGTTAAATTTTTTAAAGACCCAATTTCACCCTCTTGGGCACCATTTCTGGGCAACAAGTGGTATCAGAGCACCCGGTACTCTCTTGTAGGTCCAAGGATCTTGAGTAAAAGATCATGGCAGCCCCAATAGGCATGGGTATTGTTGAAGGTCAAGCTTCAAACCGACCCCCACTTTTTAATGGCACAAATTACACATACTGGAAGACACGCATGCGCATATTTATACAAGCTCTTGATTATAATTTGTGGAGAACAATAGTAAAAGGTCCTCATCAGCCTACAATGATGATTAATGGCATTCTCACTCCAAAAATTGAAGATGATTGGGATGAGAATGAATTAAGCAAATGAGCTCAATGCTAAGGCAATGAACCTTTTATTTGCTCTCTTGATCCTAGTAAATAATAGAATATCAAACTGTCTCCCCGCAAAGGAGATTTGGGATACACTTGAGGTACCCATGAGGGACACACAAGTGAAAACCACCAAGGTTAACATGCTAATTCATACATATGAAATGTTTAAAATGGAACTACTGAATCCATAGTGAGATGTATACTAGGTTCACAAACATTGTGAATGGCATGAGAAGTTTAGGAAAAATAATTTCTAACGGTGAACTTGTGAATAAACTTCTCAGGTCTCTACCAGCTTCATGGGATGCAAAGGTCACTGCAATTGAAGAAGCAAAGATGTCAGCACTCTCCCGCTGGAACAATGTTGGTTCCTTGATGACTTATGAACTATCCCTCAAACAGAAGAATGGAGAGGTGGATAAAAAGAAAAAGACAATCACGTTCAAATCTACTACCAAAGAAGACTCAAGCGAAGACTCTGAAGAGGATGACGAAGAAGATGAAACGGCTATGTTAGCAAGGAAATTCAAAAGGTTTATGAGGAAGAAGAAGTTCAATTACAAAAAGAAACCTCTGAAAGGTAAGCCGAGTAAAGAAAAAGATAAGGAAAAGAAGGAGGAGAACCCACATGTTTTGAGTGTAAGAAGCCCGGGCATTTCAAGGTAGACTGCCCCTTGTTAAAGAAGAGCAGAAGAAAGCTAAGAAAGAAAGCCTGATGGCAACCTGGAGTGAAAGTGAAGACTCCAGCTCCGAGGAAGAACAACAGGAAGTAGCGAATTTCTGTCTAATGGCCCGATCAAGAAGAGGTAGGTCTGAAACCGAAAATGAATTATCTTTTGATGAGCTTCATGAAATTTTTGATGAACTAGTCATAGAATTTCAAAAATTAAAGTCAAAACATAAAGACTTAAAGAAGCAAAATCTGGAACTAGCTAAAACAAACAACAACTTTCAAATGAAAATGAATACTTCTAATACAAAATAAAAACTTAAATGATAAGATTATGGCTCTGAAAAAGAAAAGGATATATTTGAAAGAAAAGTAACTTACTTTCAAATGAAAATTTCAAGACAAAGCAAGAATTTAATAGAAAACAAAAGATATAAAGAAGAAATCGAAAACTAAAACCGTTTGTTGAAAAATTACTTCCAGTTCTAAAAATTAAAATGCTATTAAATAACCAAAGAGCAGTATTTGACAAAGCTAGATTATGATTCAGAACTCATAAGAAACAGAAAACTCTTTAAAATTTCTTGGGCCTGCATTTCATCAATTACATGCTATATGGTTTTTATGGTATTAAAAGGACATAAATTATATATGCAACAAAAAAAAATTAAAAAATACTAAGAAAGTTTGGGTTCCAAAAGGAACAATGCCACTAACCAAAAAGGACCTAAGATGGCTTGGGTACCTAAAGTCTCCACTTGATCTTTATTGCAGGTATGCCTTGCAACAACAAGAAAAGAATGTGGTACCTGGATAGCAGTTGTCAAGGCATATGACAGGAGATGTGGAGCAGTTCTTATCAACACATATCAAAATGGTGGCAATGTAACTTTTGGTGATAATGAAAAGGGCAAAAATTATCGGTATTGGTAAAATCATATCACCCCTACTTCTTATATTGATAATGTTTTATATGTTGATGGATTAAAACATAACTTGCTTAGCATTAGTCAATTCTGTGACAAAAATTGTAAAGTTGTTTTTGAATCTTCTTTGTGCATTGTTTCTAGTTAGATGACAATGCATAAGTTCATCGGCACAGGCATGGCAATATTTATATGGTTGATTGATGATCTCCCTATTCAGAAAGGTCAATGTCTAGTGGCAATGGAAGCCAAGATCGATGAAACTAGTTGGCTTTGGCATCGTAGACTAGGACATGCAAGCAGCATTTAATTTCAAAACTTAGCAAAAAGAATTTAGTAAAAGATTGCCTAAACTCAATTTTGAAAAAGAAAGATTTGCAGTGCATGTCAACTTGGAAAACAAACAAAATCTTCTTTCAAACTAAAGGAGTAAACTCTACATCTAGACCTTTGGAATTGCTTCATATGGACCTCTTTGGGCCTACTAGACATCTAGTTTGGGAGGTAAGAAGTATGGTCTAGTAATTGTAGATGATTCTCACGTTTTACTTGGGTCATATTTTTAGCACATAAAGATGAAAACATTTTCTGAATTTATCAAATTTCATAAAAGAGTCTTAAATGAAAAAGGTGTTTCAGTAATTTCTTAAGAAGTGATCATGGAACTGAATTGAAAATGCGATTTAATAAATTCTGTATGAAAATGGAATCATCACAATTTTCTGCACCTAAGACACCTCAACAAAATGGGGTAGTAGAAAGAAAAAAATAGAACTCTTGAAGAAATGGCACGCACCATGCTTTGTGAAAATGATTTCCTAGATACTTTTGGGTGGAAGCCATAAATACTGCATGCTATATTTTAAACCGAGTTTTAATTCGACCGATTTTAAAGAAAACCCCTTATGAGCTTTGGAAGGTAGAAAACCTTCGATCCGTTTTTTCATGTTTTTGGATGCAGTTGTTTCATCTTAAATAATGGTAAAGATAATCTAAGTAAATTTGATGCCAAATTAGAGGGAGTCTTTCTAGGCTACTCCACATCTAGTAGGCATACAGGGTCTCAACAGAAGGACATTGTTGTTGAAGAATCCATTCATGTAGTATTTGATGAAACTAACCAAAAATCTTCAAGAAAAGAAGATGTACTTTTTGATGAATCAGGTAACAAGAAAACTGAAGAAATAAACAATAATGAAGGACTTACCAAGGAACAGAATGATGATCAAAACACTGACGAAGATCAAGCACAAGGTGATGAAAATACATCAACTATTGATCTATTACCAAAAAGAATGGAGAGTATGCTCATGGACACCCAAAGGAACTAATTATAGGTGATCCATCCAAGGTGTAAGTACTCGATCATCTCTTAGAAATATTGTGATTACTTAGTTTTGTGCTCAAATTGAACTAAAACTATTGAGGAAGCTGAATGTGATAGTAATTGGATAAATGCAATGCAAGATGAACTTAATCAATTAAAAGGAACAATGTCCGACACTAGTAGATAGCCTTCAAACACATCAATTATTGGCACAAAATGGGTTTTTCGAATAAACTTGATGAAAATGGAATAGTAATTAGAAATAAAGCTAGACTAGTTTCCAAAGGATACAATCAAGAGGAAGGGATAGATTTTGATGAAACCTTTGCTCCTGTGGCTAGATGAGGCAATTAGGCTATTGTTGGCCTTTTCTTGTTTCATGAATTTTAAACTAATCAGATGGATGTTAAAAGTACTTTTTTAAATGGATAATTGAAGAAGAAGTTATGTTGAACAACCCCTGTTTTTGAAAGTTCTGAATTTCCAAATCATGTTTATAAACTTCATAAAGCTTTATATGGATAAAACAAGCTCCAAGAGCTTGGTATGATCGTTTAAGCTCTTTTTGCTGAAAAATAATTTTACTAGAGATAATGTAGATAAAACATTATTTTAAAGAAAAAGATGATGATCTATTAGTAGTACAAATCTATGTTGATGATATAATATTTGGTGCTACTAAGCATCTCTTTGTCAAGATTTTGCAAGTCTAATGCAGGGTGTGAGTTCGAGATGAGCATGATGGGAGAACTGAATTTCTTCCTCGGACTCCAGATAAGACAAACAAAGAGGGGATCTTCCTCAACCAAACAAAATACACAAGAAAATACCCAAGAAGTTTGGGATGGAGAACACAAGCCATTAGGTACCCCTATGAGCTCTACATGTAGACTTGACAAGGATGAATCAGGTAAGTCAATAAACCAAAAATTATATCATGCATGATTGGTTCATTGTTATATCTTACTACCATAGGCCATATATCATGTTTAGTGTCTGTATGTGTGCTAGATATCGTCCAATCCTAAAGAGTCTCATCTTTTGGCTATTAAACGCATACTTAGATATCTATCTGGCTCAATTGAAATTAGTTTATGGTACTCTAGAGACTCTTCATTTGATTTAATTGCTTATTCTGATGCTGATTTTGCTGGGTGTAAACTTGATCGTAAAAGTACTAGTGGAACCTGTCAATTTCTTGGAGTAAATTTGATCTGCTGGAGTAGCAAGAAACAGAACTCAGTTTCTCTATCTATGGTGGAAGCCGAATATATAGTAGCTGGGAGCTGTTGTGCTCAAATCCTCTGGATCAAACAACAACTCGAAGATTTTGGCATTAAACTAACTAAGACACCCATAAGATGTGACAATACTAGTGCAATCAACCTATCTAAAAATCCTGTGCAACATTCAAGAAGTAAACACATTGAAATAAGACATCATTTCATAAGAGATCATGTACAAAACTTAATGTAATTCTTGATTTTGTTTGTACTAATGATCAGTTAGCTGATGTGTTTACAAAGCCTTTGAGTGAGGATAGGTTCTGTCTGATTAGAAGAGAGTTAGGTGTCAATGATCCTTTCTCCTAAGAACTCTCTTAGTATCATCTTCACCTAAATCCTAAAGCTCAAAACCTATTGTTTAAAATCCCAAAAATTTGTCAAAATTTTTTCTATTTTTTTCGGATTTTCTCGAATTTTTGGCCAAGTGTCGACACTTGGAAAGTGTCAAGTGTCGACACCTGACCAAGTGTCGACACTTGACAAATCCGAAGTGTCGACAGTTACGAATCTGAATTATTTTTATTCAGACCGAACGGTGATTTTTTTGAAACTTCTTCCCTCCTAATTTCTTGGAACAGTGGTCCCCTCTGTCCAAATCCGTCCTTTCACCCCTCAATCCTTCACAAATCAGGTATTTCTCCTTTCTAATTTCATTTTATTTTTCTTTGTTTTTTAATTTTATTGTTTTTGAACCAAACAACCGTGTTTTAGGTTTTTCGAATATTTTTCTTGAATCTAACCAAATTTTTGCATGTTTTAGTGAATTTCTAAAACTCCATTTGAGGGAATAATGTTTTAGATTTGTTTTTCTCGGATTTTCCTCATCTTTTGGACGTTTTTCAACCCTTTTTCACAAAAATCACTGTTTCATCAATTTTGGGCAAAATAAATTGGGTTTTCATCTAATTTAAACATACTAAATCCATTTATTGATGACTTAGAAAGGTTTTTCGTGATACATTTGTAACATTTTTGCCTATTTGCTAAAATCCTAAGTGATTAAAACCCAAATCCCATGGTTTTTGATTTTTAGACCTTACAAAAAATTATTTTTTCAAAGATTCAAATGTGTTCTACCTAACAAAATTTTTTTTTACAAATTTTGCTTAAAAATTTTGTCATTTGATCAAAATTTATTGATTCTGGTTTTCGAAACCTATCTGAACTCTAATCTCAACCTATGGTCAGTCCTTTCTTCATTCTTCTTAGTCAGTTGGCTGTAATGGGTCCTAGGAAGAGACTTGTAGTTAGGGCGAGGCCTAGTCAGGGTACTGAGAGGAGGTCGAAGGCCAGATTTGATCCTGCACAGCCGAGCAGTTCAGCCACTCCGAGCTCCCCCCTGCAGAGAGGATGGCAGGGAAGTCTGTAGCTTCAGGGAGGAGAGTTGATCTACAGTGTTTCGACAGGCACCACTTTGGCATTAGGGAGATACTCACAGATGCAGGACTAGTACCTTTCTGCACCATGCAGGAGAGATACTATCCTCACCTAGTGAGGGAGTTCTACGGTGCACTGGACTGTCAACGACTTTTATGGACGACATCCGTCAGGGGTATACAGATCTCTTTGACTGATGAGCTACTGAGCCGAGTATGGGAGATACCCCGGAGAGGAGTCTGTGCATTTTCTGTTGATGATAGAGAGGCAGCCTTCAAGTGCATCCTTGAGCGAGAGGATGTTTGTGGTATCTCAGTGGTTACCGTGAACCAGTTATCTTTAGAGATGCGACTGCTGCACCATATTACTGCACGGATCCTTCTACCGAAGACTGGCAGATTCGATTTCATCACCGAGAGAGAGCTGACAGTGATGAACAGTCTGATCGAGAGGAGACAGATTGATATACCCACCTTGATGCTGACACAGATGCATGATGCTGCCACTCAGCGCCGACACTGTTTGCCATGCGGCATGGCACTGACCCGTCTTTTCAGAGCTTGTGGAGTATCATTGGAGGGGGAGATCCCCAAGGAGATACTGCACACGGATGTATATGATGAGAGGTCACTGCACCGGATGAGATTCAGGATGGTTGGAGGTCTATGGGTTCGGAGAGAGTCTGGCCAGGAGCCAGATGAGGAGGATGAGATTCGAGAGGCTGAGGCTGGACCATCTGAGCCAGCAGTTCTTCCTCCAGTAGATGTACCATCGACACAGGCAGAGCACCTGTCTCCTGACGCTTCAGCTCCTCCACCACCATCTACCGGATTATCTTTTGAGGAGCATGCCAGAGCACAGTTCTCACAGATCAGAGGTGAGGTGACTCAGCTGCGTAGCGAGGTCGAGCTTCTACGAGCACAGACTACCTCGGAGCATGCTGAGATTCGCAGATCCATGGAGGAGGGATTTACCCGCATTGAGAGTCTATTGAGATCATATATACCTCCTGCAGCACCTGCACTTGCTCGATCTGACGATGATGACGATGATGATGATGATGGCGACGATCACCAGAGCGACCATGCTGATTATGCTGAGGGTGATGATCAGGATGTTGACCGAGCCACAGAGGTAGTGGGCACTGACAGCGACAGTGTAGGTGGAGCCGATGCTTATGAGGTGGTCAGTCGAGATCCTCCTACTACACCTGCTCCTTCTACTGCACTGGTTGACTTCGCACCGGATCCTATTGCGCTAGCTGATCATTTTTCACCTCCTTCTACTAGATCTTCTAGGGTTGTACCCGTATTTGGTCCTGCCGGCCGTACCAGGAGTCTTAGAGCTTTAGCACCTCCTAGGGCTTTAGCAACCAGATCTAGGATTAGTGCACCTTTCAGTCTTGATGTTCCATCTGATGAGGATTAGCCTCACAGATGTCTGTCTCAGATCTTATTTTGTATGTTTGATACTTATTTGACTCTGATGATATATGTATGTTTCAGCTCTTTTGTACTGAAAATTTATCTCATATATATATATGTATTTTTGTTCAGTACTCTGTTATCTTGAAAATTTTGTGCTTCAGTTTATTATTCTTTGGCTCTGATACTCTTTATAATGGTATATTTTAACTCTGATACTCTTTGAAACAAGCATAATTTCAACTCCGATATCTATGTTAGTTGTTTCTCTACTATCTTTTTTTATCCATGCTCATTATAAGGGGGAGGTTATTTCCCTCTCTTATGATTGACAAAAAGGGGGAGAACAAGTAATGATTTTGATTTTATGGAGAACAAGTAATGATTTTGATTTTATTGAGAAAAAGGTGTATTGTATTGATTATATTGATTTCACCTTACAAGAATCTTTGAAGTTTACCTTAAATAAGAAGTATCTAATTAAGGGGGAGATTGTTTCCTCCTATCTATAAAGTTGTTGCCTCTATTGTGACTAAAATTCAGATTTATAAGTTAAATGGTTAAAATTTGAACTATATTGCCTCTTTTTCTCAAGGTTTTGTCATCATCAAAAAAGGGGAGATTGTTGGCTCCACCCAGTGATTTTGATGAATAACAAAACATTGAGTGCATATTGTATTCTAACGATAATTTCAAGTTGTGAGTTTTCAGGAAAAAGAACCTCAAAATTTCAAAAACTTATGGTGTATGGCACGCAATGGCACGGAGCAATTTTCACATATCCGGGCATCCACTTCATTGAAAAAGGGCATATAATTGTTTAATTATTATGTGTTAATATATTCATGAATTTTATTTTTGTTTTCGAGGTATTTACACTTGAATCTGGATGTTTTCAGTCTCAAGTGTCGACACCTGGATAGTAAAGTGTCGACACTTCAGCATTTGGCACGGACAAAAATCCTTGGCACGCCAAGTGTCGACACCTATATTCAAGTGTCGACACCAAGTGTCGACACTTAGGTTCGAAGTGTCGACTCAAGGCCTGAGATTTTTGAAAATACAGAACTTTATTGTTTCAAGGATTTTTGTGTCAAGTGTCGACACCTGTGTATCAAGTGTCGACACTTGAATGTTCAAGTATCGACTCCCAGAAATCAAGTGTCGACACCTGACAGCCAAGTGTCGACACCTGACAGCCAAGTGTCGACACTTGCAGCCTGACAGCTCTAACGGATCTATTTTCTGGCTTGCAGAAGTTGGTTTTCAAGCTCCAAATGGCTATTTCCAATGCTCCAACGGTCACAAACCATTTTTAGAAGGTTTTTGGTGTATTTAATCTCCACCAACCTCATTTTAAAGCAAGGGAAGACAAGAAAACAAGAGAAAGCAAGAGAGAAGTCTATTCAAGAGCATTCAAGTCCACTCAAAAGCCATAAAGCCAATATTCTCTCCAAACTTCAAATCAAAAGTCTCTTCTAGCTTGATTCCACTGAAAAGCTTACAAGCTCAACCTCACTTCATTCCAAAAAGAGGCATCTTCAAGAAGAGTGAAGACAAAGCATCCTTTTGGGCTTCAAAGATTCCAATCTACTCTTGAAGAGAGTTTGTTGTAGTTTTTAAACTTCATATCTGTTTTAATTGTGCTTTGACCTTGCTTTCAATGGTGTCTTGAAAGAAGGTTATTGTGATTTGTTGGTGAGCCAAAGTGTTAAAACCAACTAGGGTTAACTTGTGAGCCTGAAGATAAAACAAGTATTTAGGTTTGTTGGTGAGCCTAGGTGACAAAACCAACTTAGGTTTTGACTTATGAACCTTGTGAAAAACAAGTCAACTGTAATCTGGTGTGGATTATAGTGGAATTCCAAAGGGTGGCTTGGGGAGTGGATGTAGGTGCTAGGTTTGCACCGAACCACTATAAACTTTGTGTTTGTGTGTGATTGCTCTTTTCCTCTTGTATTCTTTAATTAATTGCTATCATCTTGCATCTAATTTATTATTGCTCACAAGCACCACTAGACCTTCATTTTATTGTGTTAAATTTTTTAAAAGACCCAATTCACCCCCCCCTCTTGGGCTCCATTTCTGGGCAACAAGTGGTATCACCAAGTCCCTGAGCCACCTGAGTGTCATCCTCTGAATCATCTGAATATGCTATAGGAACACCTGAAGTCTTCCTGACCCAATTGCCGTCAACTTTAATGAATCCCATTCTGGTAAGGGATTTCACAGTATACCTGTTAGTGTGTAGTAGTAGTCGGCTATCATCTCCTATCAGATCTACCAGAGCATCCTGAAATAATAATGTAAAAACCATCCCGTACGGCAGATAAGCCCGTGCCCTACAGGCTGCCTCCCTCATCTGCGAGAGCATGATAAATGGCAAGTTGAGGGCCTCCCCCTCAATCAGTCACCTCATAAACATAAGGTCATGCTCGCTGACCCAGTCAAAATGCCCGGTCTGAGGCAAGAAAATTCTACTAATAATATTGTGCAACAGCCTCATCTCCAATGATAGCTGATTTGCACTCACATGCACAATACCCTTCACATTTGATCTCTCCAGTATGAGTCTGAAGGTCTTTTGTTTCTCCTTTAAAACTAAATAACACTCCCCTTCTTTTGGTATTTTCAGTATACTTGAAAGCTTCTGTTCACTTATCTCTATATGCTTTCCTTTAATTGTTCCTTCTAAATGAAATGCTCCCAATGACATGTTTTCAAAAAATTGATGGACTAAATTAGGATATGTCGGAACATTCAACAGACAAAAATCTTTCCACCCCTGTTTTTCAAGCCAATCCCCGATATGCAATTATTCTTGCTCTAGAAAATTAAAATCAATGCACCTACCCGGAGTAACCTGACAATTTCCCATAAGAATCACTTACAGAGGTGCTTGAGGTTCTTCTTCCTACTTAATCAAATGTTCCTCTTTCAGATTGGAGGTGTCCAACTGCCTCTTGGTTGTCCTTTCTTCCGCGATGGTCCGAACCACCCGCAAGGGTTTCCTGGCTACGGCTTTGCGGGGTGCCATCTAGCTAAGATTAAAGGATTGGAGGGGTTTGAGAGAGTTTTTGGAAGGTTTCCTAGAGTGGAATGTGGAGTTGTTTAAGTGGAAACGACCAAAACCTAAAAACACAAAGAATAGAAACACGAAAACCCTATTTAAAAACGTTCAGCCCGACGTTCGAGTTGGCTCGCCGAGCGCCCTGATAACTCAAGTCGACTCGAGCAAAAAATTAGTTTAAAGGTCAAAAATGGTTAAACTCAGTTTCTATAGGTTTCTTGACCCTAAACTAGGTTGTCCTATGCTCTAAAAAAAATTTTGAAACACCTAGATAATTTTTCCTTAATTTTCAAAAATTAGGTCAAAAAGGTTCAAAATGGGTTACATAGCCCTAATTCGTCTCTAATTTTCTCAAATCTATCTAGACTAAATGGTTTAGTAAAAATGTCCGCTAGTTGATCTTCAGTAGGTACAAATTCTAGTTCAATAATATTGTTTAAAATATGATCACGAATAAAATGATATCGAATTTCAATGTGCTTAGTTCATGAGTGCTGAATTGGATTTTTGGAT
Organism: Areca catechu; assembly: GCA_021397845.1. NCBI lineage: Eukaryota > Viridiplantae > Streptophyta > Magnoliopsida > Arecales > Arecaceae > Areca > Areca catechu. The sequence goes on from CM038042.1 coordinate 62,857,126, forward strand.
AAATTAATAGCACTAGTATTGTCACATTTAATAGGAATTTTAGATTGGACAACACCATAATCTTTTAGTTGTTGCTTGATCCATAATACTTGAGTACAACAGCTCCCAACAGCCACATATTCTGCCTCAGTAGTATATAGTGCTACAGAGTTCTGTTTGTGACAGTGCCAAGAAATCAAGTTAACACCTAAAAATTGACAAGTGCCACTTGTGCTCTTTCTATCAATTTTACAGCCTCCATAATCAGCATCAGAATAACTAATTAACTTCAATGATGTATGCTTAGAATACCATAAACCTACATTACATATGCCTTTCAGATATTTAATAATTCTTTTAACAGCCATGATGTGTGACTCTTTTAGATTAGATTGAAATCATGCACACATACAAACACTAAATAAAATGTCAGGTCTACTAGCTGTCAAATAAAGTAGAGAACCGATCATACCTCGATACAGCTTTTGATCAACAATTGTCCCATTCTCATCTTTATCAAGCCTACATGCAGGACTCATGGGTGTCCCATTTTCTTTGCTTGATTTCATGCCAAATTTCTTGATTATCTCCTTGATATACTTAGCCTGGTTGATCAGGATACTTTCTTTAGTTTGTTTGATTTGAAGTCCAAGAAAGTAACTCAGCTCACCTATTAAGCTTATTTCAAATTCTCCCTGCATTAGTTTAGAAAAATCTTGACACAAAGATTCATCAGTAGATCCAAAGATAATATCATCAATATATATTTGAACAACTAAAATATCATTATTCTTTCTTTGAATAAATAGTATGGTGTCAACACTACCTCTTACAAAATCATTAGTAATTAAAAACTTACTTAGTCTATCATACCAAGCTCTACGTGCCTATTTTAGACCATATAAAGCTTTATTCAGCTTGAAAACATGATTTGAAAAAGTGTGATCAATGAAACCTGGTGGTTGCTCAACAAAAATTTTGTCAGATAAAAAATCATTCAAAAATACACTCTTTACGTCCATTTAAAATAATTAAAAGTTCATAAAGCATGCATAAGCTAGTAGCAATCTAATGGCTTCTAATCTAGCTACCAGTGTATAAGTTTCATCAAAATCTATTCCCTCTTCTTGATTATATCCTTGTGCAACCAGTCTAGCCTTATCTCTAATTACATTTCCATCTTCATCTAGTTTATTTCTATAAATCCACTTAGTACCTATAACAGGATAGTCATTGGGTCTTTTAACTAGGATCCAAACATTATTTCTCCTAAATTTGTTCAATTCATCATGCATTGCTAACATCCAATTGGGATCAATTTTAGCTTCTTCTAAATTATGTGGTTCTACATGTGAAATAAAAGTAATTAAATCATGTGCATCTCTATGTACAGATCTAGTTTTAACACCTTGAGATGGATTTCCTATAATTAATTCTTTAGGGTGTGATTGTACATACCTCCATTCTTTAGGTTTATCAGTATGATCTTTGCTTACCTCTTCTTCATGTAGTTCACTTGATTGTTTGTCTTTAAGAGTCAAGTCTTTCAGTCCATGTTCTAGAGTACCTGCATCATCATCAGCAAAATCTTCCTTTCTTAAAGATATAATGTCAGATTCATTGAAAACAACATATATAGACTCTTCAACAGTCAAAGTTCTTTTATTGAAAACACGATAGGCTTTACTATTTAAAGAATATCCAAGAAGAATAGCCTCATCGAATTTTACATTGAATTTACCAAGATTATTTTTTACATTGTTAAGAATAAAACATTTACATCCAAAAATATGAAAATACTTAATATTAGATTTTCTATTATTCCAAAGCACATATGGGGTTTTTCTAATAATAGGTCTAATTAAAACTTTATTTAAAATATAGCATGTGGTATTCACAGCTTTTGTCCAAAAGTATTTTAGAAGATTTCCTTCACAAAGCATTGTTCCGAACATCTCTTCCAAAGTATGATTCTTTCCTTTTACAATACCATTTTGCTGTGGTGTTCTAGGTGCAGAAAAGTTATAATCAATACTGTGCTTTGTACAAAAATGATCAAAAAATTGATTTTCAAATTCGGTGCCAGGATCACTACGAATTGAAATAATAGATAAATTTTTTAAATTTGTAACTCTTTTATAAAACTTTTTGAATACATAAAAAGTTTCATCTTTATATGCGATAAACAAAATCCATGTGTATCTTGAAAAGTCATCTACAATCATAAGGCCATATTTCATACCACCTAAGCTGGTAGTCCTAGTAGGTCCAAATAAGTCCATGTGAAGTAGCTCTAAGGGTCTAGTAGTAGAAACAATATTTTTAGATTTAAAACTCTCCCTCACTTATTTTCTTAACTGACAAGCATCGTAAACATAATCAAAATTAACTTTAAATTTTGTCAAACCTTTGACTAACTCCTTTGAAATAAGTTTAGCTATTGTGTCCATACTAGCATGACCAAGTTGCCTATGCCATAGTAAACTTGATTCCTTGCTCTTTTCATTCATTGCTACAAGACTTGTATTGCTTGACATAGCTAGATCATTAAGATCTACTACGTAAATGTTACCAAGTCTATATCCAATGAATTTAGTACTAGAGTCAAGTGGATCAACTACTATACACATTGATGACTTGAAAAGAACATTAAAACCAATGTCACATAGTTGACTAATACTCAAAAAGTTATGCTTTAACTTTTCTATAAGTAACACATTTTCAATATATGTAGAAGGAGTAATTTTGATTTTACCAATACCGATTATCTTTCCTTTTCGATTATCACCAAATGTTACCATTCCACCATCCTTTTGTTCTAGGGTGAAGAATTGATCAGCATCACCCGTCATGTGTCTTGAACAGTCGCTGTTCAAATGCCATCTTTTCTTCATACTTGTGGCTGCAAGACATCCCTGCAAAATAATCATTTAATAAATTTAGGTACCCAAGCTTTCTTGGATCCTTGCAAGTTAGTGAAAATGGTTCCTTTTGGAATCCAAACTTTCTTAATTTTTTTTTGTTATTATATTTCAAATGACATTCAAATACTTTATGACCAAGGTATTATATGCATAGCATATAATTTTTGATTTTGAATAATAACCATGAGATGATGCAAATTTAGGTCTAACTTGTTTTGAATTAATGAACTTAGGAGCATATGGAGTAGATGCTGAGAACTTGTTTGAAATAGAACCTTGATAACCAATTCCAAATTTATTATTTGTTTCTTTTTGATCTTTTAAAATTAATTTAAGTTTGTTAGAACTTATGGTTAGTTTTTCAACCAAAGATTTTAGTTTTTGAACTTCCTTATTTAAATCATCATTTTCATTTTTCAAACCTTTATTTTTCTCGAGATGCTCTTCTTTTTCAAATTGAATAATCTTGAGTCTTTCACAAACTAAGTTTAATTCTGTTTGCAAGATTTTATTTCTTTCACAAAATTCATTTTTGTCTTTTTTAAATACATCACATTGATTTTTCAAAACTTTCATTTTTAAACTAACCTTTTTGTATTCTACCAATAATTCACAAAAAGCATTATGCAATTCATCATAAATGAATTCTAAGCTCAGTTCAGATGTATTTACCTCATCCTCCAAATCCATAAGATAGATTTGTACAGTTTTTGTTGTCTCTTCATCCTCTTCAGTGGATGTGGTTTCATCACTATCACTCCAAGCAGCAAGCATTACCTTCTTCTTCTTTTTGGTGAACATCTTTTTCTTCGCTTCAGGACAATCAGGATGGATATGTCTTGGCTTCATGCATCCATAGCAAATAGGTACTTGATCTTTATCTTTATCTTTATCTCTTTCTTTTTCTTTTCCAAAATCACCTTTTCTATATTGCTTTCTCCATCTGTTTGATTTTCTTCTGCCTATAAATCTCTTGAATTTCCTAATGACAAGGGCAATTTCATCATTTTCAAGATCATCATCTGATGAGTCTGATTTTTCATTCTTATCTTCTTCAGTAGCTTTAAATGCAATGGCTTTCTTTCTTTTTGTATCTTTCTCAGTCCTTTGTTGCATAGCCAATTCATGCATGATCAGTGATCCAAGCAATTCATCCAATGGCAGAGTACTTAGGTCCTTCGCTTCTTGAATTGCTGTCACTTTGGCTTCCCACTTATTTGGTAAAGATCTTAAAACTTTTTGGACAAGATCAGCATTAGAGTAAGTTCTACCAAGTCTTTTGAGACCATTTATAATATCAGTAAAGGGAGTATACATAGCAGATATAGTCTCACTGGGATCTATCTTAAATAGCTCATAATTATGTACAAGAAGATTGATTTTTGATGTATTAACTTGAGATGTGCCTTCGTGTGTGATTTCTAGCTTGTCCCAAATTTCTTTAGCAGAATTGCAAGTTAAAATTCTGTTAAACTCATTTGGATCCAAAGCACAATACAATAAGTTCATTGCTTTGGTATTCAGCTCAGCTGATTTCATATCATTTTCGTCCCATTCCTCTTCAGGTTTGGGAACCTCTACATCATTAACTCTAATTATGGGTGTGTGAGGTCCTTTTAGAATAATCTTCCATAAATGAAAATCTATGGCTTGAATGTATATTTTCATTCTTGCCTTCCAATATGTATAATTGGTTCCGATGAAAAGTGGAGGTCTATTTGTGAATTGACCTTCGGCCAATGAGGCGCTCATAGGATGTGCTATATATCTTTACTCTAAATAACTTTCAGAGACTCTGCTTTGATACTACTTGTTGCCCAGGTGGCTTTCCAAGAGGGGGGTGAATTGGGATTAAAAAAAACTTTTCACAATAATGTGCACTTTCAAATTATTTTGGTGTTGTGGTGCAATATGCAATGCAAAAGTAATCAAGTAAAAGAAATAAAGCAATAAGAACACAATCATAAACACAAAGAGATTTAGAGTGGTTCGGAGCAACTGGCTTCTACATCCACTACCCAAGTACCACTTAGGATTTTCACTATATCCTCCAACTGGAATACAGTCGAATTGTTTTACCAGGCTCACAATCCAAACCTATACACTTTGGTTTTACCGAGATCACCAAAGAAATCCTAACTCCCTTTGGTTTTAAACGGGATCACCAAAGAAAACCCAAACACTTGGTTTTATACTAGGATTACCAAGAAACCCAACTTAGGTTTTATAAGGTTCACCTAAAAACCTTCAACCCTCTCTTAAGATACAGCCCTTTGCTGTTCTTAGAGAAAAAACAAAGATAAAGAAATGATAAACAAGCAACTACAACAAACCAAGTTTGTTTAAGTGTTGCCGATGTAGATCAAGATGAAGTCAAGACTTGAATGCTCTTTAATGCTTTTCAAGCTGCTTCTTTCCTTCTTTAATGAATGGATTCAATGATGGAGCAGAGTTGGTGAAGCTTTGAATCCAACTTGAAAGCTCTTTGAGGTAGGTAGGTGAATGACTTGAAAGCTCTTCAATATCTCAAGATAATTCTACAATAAAGCTCTAATAATCATTTAATTCTTCAAAAACAATCCCTTTTATAGTTTTCCAAGAGATATGGCCGTTGTAGGGCCTAGGAATTCATGAAATAGCTGTTGGAGACAAATTGGAGTTCAAATTTTAACTTCAATAACTAGCTGTTGGAGTGTAGAAAACGGCTCCACGAGTCGGCTTGAGATCCACAAGTTAGCTCAAAGTCTCAAACAGCCCAAAAAGATATTCTGTAAGAGTCGACTTTTCTAGCTGGAGTCGGCTCTGGCCTTCAGTCAAGTCAAAACCATGAATACCTAGAGTTGGCTCTTCAGGGCAGAGTCAGCTCGAGTTCTCAGACGTTCAAAATATATAACTCTGGATGAGTCGACTCTTGGGGCAGGAGTTGGCTCGAGGTCTCGGGCTTCAGAAAAATACTTTCTTCCATGAGTCGGCTCGTAGGATTGGGTTGGCTCTTGATGCTGAAACACTGAAACTTCCTTCGTGCTGTGCCACCATGAGTCAGCTCTTGATCCAAGAGTCAGCTCTTGCAAATCTTCAAAAAAATACTTCAAGCTTCTCCAAAACTCTTCAACATTGAATCAAATAGAAGCTAATCTACATAGCTTTAATTTTTACAATTTTCAGTCCATTTTACAAGATTATAAAATTAATAAAACTAGGGCTTTTACAAGTTCAAGTTCATAAAACTTTATACAAAATTGCATTACCCTCAAATCAGTTTGAAAACTATTTTAAACTAAAGGTAACCAATTTCCTGCAAGACTACTCAAGTAATTGAAAATAGTTAGTATCAAATACATGCTCTAATATTTTATGATCATCAAAATCATTCCAGGGATCAACAAATTATTTTATAGAGATGTACCTTGTACTTTTTGGAGATGCTCCATGATTTATTATGAGTATGGGGCTTGCCAAGGAAAGATACGTATTCTCCTAAGCTTGATTATAAAAGTACTACAACTCTGTTAGGTACAAGATTAACTAAAAAATCCTAAGATATACACTTTTTTGGGATCCCATTATTAGAATAAATTTATTTTCTATTTTCCTTTTTTTTGTAGTAAACCAAATTATTCTCTTTTATTTCTTTTACAATCATAATTCAATCTTTAGATCCTTGAGGATACGATCCCGACTTACCTGACTATAGTTTGAGTTGGTGAATTATTTTTTATCATCTATGATAGTGATAAAATTTTGGCACCATTTTTAAGAATCATTGGCATGGTTAGTTCATAAAAAAATAATTAATTAATTAAAATTAAGAAATAAATAAACTAAATATTTTAATTAAAGAAAATAAAATTTAGCATAATTTATTTGGACTTTTTTTAGAGGCTAAAATGCCAAACTAACTTATTTTGACACTTGTTTTTATTGCATTGCATCTTCAAAAATTACTTAAGGGCAAAATCCTAAATAACATAAGATGGGGATTTCTTCACCCTTCTTTGGTCGATAAACTACCACCCTGCATACAACATTGATCTAAGCCTTTAATCTAATATCAATTAGACATTGACCCCTAAGGATTCTCAAGCTCATTAGGACAAGGGACCTTAAGAGTTGGATCGAGTTAGGGTTAATTAGTTGACTGGTGTCTAGGAAAGTAGTTCATGGATAAGATCCCGAAGAAAGGTGGTTACTTAATTGATTCCGTTGACTGACCTAGCCAATTTATTTGGTGTCTACGAAAAGCAACTGGGGACCCCCACTGACCTTACACTTACTTGGTTAGTTGGCTGGTTAGTCTCTGACTTGGAGGGCTCAAAGATGATCTTGGAACAGTTTGGAGCTATCTAGATTTAGATTAACCCTGGAACAGAGATTTCACTTTTTTGTTGACTTGATTGCAATCAATTAACATCAAACCCTAATTGACTCTTCTTTATATCTCTTAGATCTAGGAGTCCTTTGACCCTCATCTTTAGAACTCTTCTCTCTCTATCTTTTTTTTTCTTCTCTCTTCTCTTCTCTAAAAAAATAAAAAAATTCAAATACATAAACCAGGATTAGATTATGGATGCATATAACGAAACCAACCCACCATGCCAAATGAGAGAGTACTTTACTCTATCATATATATACTCTTCGTGTATCCAAGTGTCCCTATAGATGTGATCCAATATGACATTAAGTTCTAGTGTCATCCAAATGCTACCATCCTTCTATGGACTTAGTTAAGAGGATCCATATGAACATCTAGACAAATTTCTTGAGATATGCTCTATCATTAGAATTCAAAATCTATCTAATGAGGTCCTTAGGTAAAAATTGTTTCCCTTCTCACTGAAGGATAAGGCTAAATATTGGCAATATTCATTAGATTTCATGACCATTTCAACTTGGGACCAATTACAAAAAAAAATTTAAAGAAATATTCTTTAATTGGAAAAAAAAATCAAATATGAAAAGTCATAACTAGTTTTTCCCAATTGGAAGGAAAAATGTTCCATGAAACCTAGGAGGTGCTTAAGGACCTCATTCACAAGTGTCCACACCATGCCATACCTAAATGGCAACTGGTCTAGTATTTTTATGATGGATTGTCAGAAAAGTATAGACAAATGGTTGACTCTTTCTATGGTGGGACATTTTGGCTCATGATGCTTGGTAGCTATTCTAGATCCTGAGCAAAAATTCCTTAAATTACATGTCTGTCACATCTAAAGAAACTCTCGAGTTAAATCCCAAAAGAGATAAATTGTATGAGGTAAGCCACTCCGTAGATATCCACGACAAGGTGGATACCCTATCCGAGACTATGGTTGCACTATCACAAAAATTTGACCGATTCTTGCAAGTCGATCTCACCTCTTTTCCAGTACACAATCCTATGATATTTGTACAATCTATTCGAGTCCTATTCATGCTATAGGTAATTGCCCAGCAGCCCATCAATTTCCTAAGCTTGTATAGGAGCAAGCCCACCAAGCCTAAATCCATATTATTCCTAGACTAGGAAATGACCTATACTCCAACATGTATAATATAGGCTGGAGGAGTCACCCAAACTTCTCATGAAAACAATAACTTGACCCAGCTTCCCACAAACCCAATCACCAGTTTAAAAACATATCAAAACCTTAGCCCCACAACCTTCTCCTAGTAACTATAGTTCTAATTTTGAAAAAAAAGTTCTATAAGCTTTGACTAGGCTAGAAACCAACTCTTAAACCCTTGACTCCCACATGCAATCTATAGCCAAGATAGAGACCTAAATCAACCAACTAGCTATAACCATCAATAGAAGGGTGGAAGGGAAACTACCTAGCTAGCCTGTTAGCAATCTAAAAGGGCAATACATGACTGAGAGCTCTAACATCCATGAAACCTTTCCTGAGCATGCCAAATCTGTGATGATCCTCAGAAGTGGAAATGTCTTAGAATAGCCACCAAGGGCCAATACGTCAAGAACCCAAAACCAGACCAAACCCAAATCACCTGACGATGAGGAAGACTCTAAGGAGAGGATTGAACCAATTTTTCCAACACCTGTAATTTGATTTTCATATCCAAGTGCTCTAGAAAAATCTCTACCTTCAAATAAAATGGGGGTCAAGATGAATGAAATGCTTGAGTTATTCAAAGAAGTCCATATCAATCTTCCACTTTTAGATGCCATCAAGCAGATCCCAACCTATGCTAAGTTTTTGAAGGATTTGTACATCCAAAAATGTAGATCTCAGGTACATATCCTAAAGAAAGTCTATCTCATTAAGTAAGCTAGCTCAGTCTTTCAACGTGCAACCCCATCCAAGCTTAAAGACCACGGTACCCTTATCATTTCTTATGTTATAGGGGGTTTAACTATTAAGAAAGACCTATTAGACTTGGGAGCAAGTGTCAATCTCCTTCCAAATGTAGTATATAAACTTTTATATTTGGAGAGCTAAAACCCACATTAATAACTCTACAACTAGCTGATAAATCTCTTAAAGTATTACTTGGGATAATTAAGGATGTGTTAGTTAAGGTGGACGGGTTTTACTTCCCCGTGGATTTTATTGTGTTAGATATGAAATTGGGAAGCAACCTTAGCAAGATCTTAATCATTTTAGGCTAACCCTTCCTTGCATTAGCCAATGCTTTCATTAATTGTAGGACGAGAGCCATGGACGTAGCATTTGAGAATAAAAAGCTAAGGTTGAATATATTTAATGCTTTCATGGGATTACAAAGTGATGAGTTTGGTGAAGTAAATATTCTTAAGGAACTTGTAAAAGAAGCCACCCCTAACATGTAGAAGAAGCTAAGGTTGAATATATTTAATGCTATCATGGGATTACAAAGTGATGAGTTTGGTAAAGTAAATATGCTTAAGGAACTTATAGAAGAAGCCACCCCTATCATAACCTTGCAAGACCTTTTGCAAGCCTGTCTAATATATTTTGATATGGACAACTTTGACATAGAAGGGTACATGGATGAAGTGAATGTACTATTAAAGCCATCTAGTTCTACTCCTCCATGGATCATGAAATATGAGTAGATGCCCCCTCCCTCTAATACACTAATAGATTCTTTATTAGAGAACCCACCTACATTTGAACAAAATCCATTTTTAGTAATATTACCAAATCCATTTCTAGAACCTGTTGTAACCTCTGACTAGGAAATCTATATTGTAGGTATACAAAACAAAGCTATTAGAGGGACAATCATCAACCCACCAATGGACTGTCCAACCCAAGTTATACCTCAAGAACCAAACACTATAGTCCTGAAGTAAGATAGTCCTGGGACTGTATTGAGGATCCTTCATGTAAATTTTTAAATTGCACTCGAATTGATAATATAGAGAAGCTAAGTTATCTATTAGATCCACCATGGATCATAAAGCATGAGCCCTTTATAAAGTCATCTACGATCCACCTGGCCCCTATACTAGAAACATTATCTACACTACAAACCAAGCCACCTCATAGTACCAATTATCAGGAGATTTGTCACATAGGTTCACATCAAGAATATCAAGGATATCTAGTACAGGACATTATTAATTGGATTTCATCTAACCATCCACCATGGCTAGGTATACCTAAAAATTTAGTAAATGTATTAACTGGCACAATTTAAAAGGTCTACTAAGTCTAGCTGAAGACTTTAAACTTAGCGCTCTTGGAAGGCAATCCAACTTTTGAACTTAATTTACTTTTTTGGTGTTTATTTTTTAGGATAGGTAACTTGATGGAAGGGATAACCAAATATTCAAGAACAACTAAAGACCCTTGCTGGATCAAGAATATATTAGGTTAAGTATATTCTTTCCTATCCCTTTTTATATATTATTTTCCTTTTATTAATGACAATGTCAATTAACTTGGGAGGGAAGGAAAACTAATTTAATTAAGTCATCGAGGATGGTCAAAAATAATTAGTTTTGTGTACCTAAATTTTATCTCGATTTAAAGTTAAATAGGAACTCTAATCAATGTGTGTTTAATGGTCTACATAATTTTAGAGATATTAAAGAATAAATTATTTAAAAAACTTAATAAATGGTATGGTTTATACTAGAAAAAAATCTTAGAGTGATCCAAAACCTTCTGGCCACTAATCTCAATAAAGAATCTAATTTATGGGAGTACAGGTGGAAAGGTCAAAATATGTAGAAGTCCTCCTTAGAATGTTAAAAAAAGAAAAAGAATAAAAGAAGAGAGGGTTTTGACATCATCTCACTGAGAACCGGGCTTCTTCATCTAAATAAGCATTATGATTCGCATCAAAAGATAGAGATGCCAAGAGATCGGTTAGAGAGTCAGTCTCACCTCACAGTTTTTCTTGAACTCTCACTAAGTAATTAGGCCTCTTCATCTAAGTAAGCATTATGGTTTGTATCAAAATATGGGGATATCAAGATATCTATTAAAGTACAATACCTCACTAAGTAACTGGGTCCCTTCATATAAGCAAGCATTATGGTTCGTGTCAAAATGTGGGCATGCCAAGACTTAAAAGGTAAGACATTGTACTAGAATCTTTTTTAAATAAATAAATAAATAATGGGACTAAACTGCAAGAAGACCCAATACTAAACTCATGGCAAGTTAGAGGACTTAAAGAGTGAGGTAGGAAGTCGGCAAAGAAAAAAACTCTAAAAATTTTTATGGGCTTCACTTAACAACTAATTGGGTTGATTAATAATCCAAGGAAGAACATCTTTACTGATATAACCAAGTATCAGCTACCTTTAGGAATGCCTAAGATAACTTTCAATTCAAGGATAAGCTTATACACATTTTTCAATTCAAGGATAAGCTTATACACATTACTAATTTATTTGCTTTACTTAAGGATGAGCAAAGCTCAAGTTATGAGGTATGATAAGTACATAAAATATATTTATAAAAGCATCAATTTATAAGTTAATTCATATTTATTCCTTAGAAATTAATGCTTTTATCTATCTTTTGTAGGAAATATGTTCACCATCATAAAGAACTCGATGTACAGGTTGAGAGGATGTAAAGTGAAGCCAAATCGGAGCTCAAACAAGCCTAAAATCAACTCAAATCCAAAATCAACACAAATTTTAGAGCATCTAGTCCATCGTGGATCGGTTGCTTGGTCTACTATCCATTTCCATGGACCGGCATCATCTTCCTTAACCCGAAACCTCTTCCTTTCTATGCCATAACCCATTGCTGCTTCATCACCATCGATGCCCTGATCCAAACCACTAGTCACTAGCCATCCCTCCCATCGTCGCCAGTTGTCTTCCCCAAACATCGCCGCCTTTCTACTCCTCCATCTCTGCTACTCACCATTATCGCTACCTCTCAAGCTTCACTCCTTGTAATCCCTCTAGAGCCTTTACATAGGAAGAGAAAAAGAGATCAACCCATGAGTGGCTAATGCAGAAATCTCGAGGGGGAGAGAAAATCTTGTAACAAAGCAGTGTGATTCTTTTGTTCTAAACTTCTCTTCTATTTCTTTCATTTTTATGTGCAATAAAGATTATACTTTCTTTTATTTTCTCTTATAGTTCTTTAATTTCTTTTTATGCTTTAATGTTAAATCAAAATTAGGAATAACTCTTGCTTTCTGGAGATGCATTATGATCTACAGGTACAGGACTAGTCAAGGGAAGAAGAGTTGCGTACCTAGTACTTATTAGAGATGTGTCATGATCTATTATAGGTACGGGACATGCCAAGAGAAAACAGGTATTTTTCTAAGATTAATTATAATTATTTTATAAAGATGTACCTTGTACTTTTCAGAGACACACCACGATTTGTTACAGGTACGGGGCTTGCCGAAGAAAGATAGGTTTTTCCTAAGCTTGATTATAAAAGTGATACAACTCTGTTAGGTACAAGATTAACTTATAAACTCTAAAATATATACGTTTATGGGATCCCACTTTTAGAATAAGTTTGTTTTCTATTTACTTCTTTTTTTCAAGTAAACTAAATTATTCTCTTTTATTTTTTTCACAATCACAACTCAGTTCTTAGGTCCCTAAGGATACGATCCTAACTCATCCTAACCATAGTTTGAGTTGCTGAATTATTTTTGATCATCCACAATAGTGATCAAGTTTTAGCACCATTATTGGGGATCATTGGCATGATTAGTTTATAAAAAATTAATTAATTAATTAAAATTTTAAAAGATAAAAAAATAATATTTTAATTTAAGAAAATAAAATTTAGCATAATTTATTAGAACCTTTCTTTAGAGGCTAAAATATCAAACTAACTTGTTTTGATACTTATTTTTATTGCATTATATCTTCAAAAATTACTTAAGGACAAAATCCTAAATAACATAAGGATTTCATCACCTTTCCTTAGCCCACAAACCACCACCCTACATAGCATTGGCCTAAGCCTTTAATCTAAAATCAATTAGGCATCGATCCCTAAGGATTATCGAGCTCATTAGGACAAGAGACCTTGAGAGTTGGACCAAAATAGGGTTAGTCAATTACCGGTGTCTAGGAAAGTGGTTTAAGGACAAGATTCCAAAGGAAGGTAATTACTTAATTTGTTTTGTTGACTGACCTGGCCAGTTTATTTGGTATTCAAGAAAAGTAATGGGGGAACCTCTATCGATCTTATACTTCTTTGGATGGTTGGTTGGTTAGCCCCTGACTTGGAGGGCTCGAAGGCGACCTTGGAATAGTTAGGAGCTACCTAGATTTAGATTAACCCTAGGATAAAAAGTCCACTTTTTTTGTTGACTTGATTGCAATCAATTAATATCAAACCCTAATTAACTCTTCTCTATCTCTCTCAGCTCTAGGACTCCTTAAGCCCTCATATTTAGAACTCTTCTCTCTCTTTCTTCTTTCTTCTTCTCTCTTCTCTTTTCTAAAAAATAAAAAATTAAAAAAATTCAAATACATAAACCAAGGTTAGATTATGGATGCACATAGTGAGACCAACCCACCACATCGACTAAGGAAGTACTTTACTCTTTCATCATATACATACTCTCTGCGTATCCAAGTGGCCCCTATAGAAGCAACCCAATATAAGATTAAGTCCAGTGTCATCCAAATGCTACCATCCTTTTATAGACTTAGTTAAGAAGACCCATATGGATATCTAGATGAATTTCTTGAGATATGCTTTATCGTTAGAATTCAAAATATATCTAATGAGGCCCTTAGGTTAAAATTATTCCCCTTCTCACCTAAGGATAAGGTAAAATATTGGCTATATTCCTTAGATTCTATGACCATTTCAACCTGGGACTAATTACAAAAGAAGTTTCTCAAGAAATATTTTCTAATTAGAAAAATAAATTAGATCAAAAAAGCCATAGCTAGTTTTCTTAATTGGATGGAGAAATGTTCCATGAAACTTGGGAGAGGCTTAAGGACCTTATTTGCAAGTGTCCACACCATGCCATGCCCAAATGGAACTGGTCCAGTACTTTTATGATGGATTGTCAGAAAAGCATAAATAAATGGTTGATTCTTCCTATGGTAGGACATTTTGGCTCAGAAGTGAGCATGAGGCTTGGCAGCTATTCAAGATCCTGAGCAAAAATTCCTTACATTATAGGTCTACCATGTCTAGAGAAACTCCCGGGTTAAATCCTATAAGAGGTGAATTGTATGAGGTAAGCCACTCTATTGATATCCACAGCAACATGGATATACTATCCTAGATTGTGAATTCATTATCTTAGACTGTGGGTGCACTATCATAGAAATTTGACCAATTCTTATAAGTCGGTCACACCTCTTCCCCATGTGCATAGTTTCAAGATGTTTGTATAATATGTTCGAGTCATACTCATGCTATATATGATTTCCCAACAACCCATCAGTTTCTTGAGCTTGTATAAAAGCAAGCCCACCCAGCCTACACCTATACTGTTCCTAGACTAGGAAATGATCCATGCTCCAACATGTATAATACAGGCTAGAGAATCACCCAAACTTCTTATGAAAATAATAACTTGACCCAGCTTCCTACAAACCCAATCACCTATTTGAAAACACATCATACCCTCAATATCAGGATGCCCCATAATCTTCTCCTAGCAACTATAGTTCTAATTTTGAGAAAAAAGTTCTATAAGCTTTGGCTAGGCTAGAAATCAACTCTCAAACCCTTGACTTCCACATGCAATCTATAGCTAGGCTAGCGATTTAAATTGACCAACTAGCTATAGCTATTAGTAAAAGGGAGGAAGGGATACTACCTAGACTTAGAACTTAAGTGGCTCTTTCACCTTTTCCAGTAAAAAGTGGCTTATTCATCTTTTTAGGAAGACAAGATTCACAAGTCGACAATGATTCATAATATCAATTTCAAGGATTTTCTCTTTAAGTAACATGTTTTTTCCATTCTTATTGATATGACCTAGCCTACAATGCTAAGGGTAGATATCAGACATGTTATCTAATCTTAGATATTTGCTAGATGTGTATACTACACAAACATGCTATGATAATTTATAAATATCAATTTTCAATTATCAATGCATTATGGTAACACCATTTATAATGATATCACAATAATCATCCTTTATTGATAAATGAAAATCATTCTTGGTGAAAAGGCCTACAGAAATTACATTCATCATAAAAATAGGACAATAGTGACAATCACTCAAAATTATGATATTATCATCAAAAACAAGCTTGACAACTCCTAAAGATAGAATTGAAATTGCTCTTCTATCTCTAATATTCAAGAACCTCTTACTGTCTTCAAATATAAATATTAATTGGACTTCAAGTATCTAATACCTAGGTAGTTGTATTATAAATTGAGAAGTTACAAGGTGTTATCATATAAGTACCTTATTCAGCAATCGCTTGCTATCTCTTCTTCTTCTTTGGCCTGTTCAGGTCGAGAGAGGTAATATAAAAATAATAGTTTCTCTTCCAGTGATCCTGCTTCTTATATTAAAACCACTCTACCTGACTGGTCGAATTTGATCTTCTTGGTCTGACCTGATTGAGTCTCCATAGCACATTATACCTCTTTCTTATTTTTTTCCTTTCTTAAGAGAATGATGCCCTATCAAAGTAGAACATCCCACTATATTCACCAACCATTGTGGAGTTAATGATCCTACTCATAAGTCTGTAGCAATTCCAGTAGATCATGGTAGTTGACTACAGGCTTAGTCATTCTATAATGACTAAGAAAGTCGAGGTAGGACTTTGATAGGTAATTCAGGATCGTATCCTTTCCCAGCTACTCATGCAAAGAAAATCCAAGTTTGCTTAGGTACTTAATCAGGTCGATCATATACAATACATCATCAGTGACTGGAGCCCCTTCCCTTATCCTAGAATTGAGATTATACAAGACATTTTGTACCTTTAAACATCGTCAATGGTGCCGAATGATTCTTTTAACACTTGAAGCATATCCTCTGGCTAAGCATCCTTGAATTTGTAACCAAATTCATTGTTCATAGATACTTGTATAATGCCGGGACCACAATTTGATCATTAAGCTACTTCTGGTAAGTATCTTGGACTGTACCATGTATGTTTTGAGCAAGCTCCTCAAGTGTTGATCTGTCAGTACATGCAAAATCTGCTTATGCTCAAGGATTATCTTTATCTTTGATACCAACTATCAAAATTGGATCTCGTTAGCTTTTCATTATCAAACAATGATCAGAGTGACAAAGAAGTGTTCATTTTAATTGAAAAGAAAGGAGAACAAGACCTATTAGTATATGATTCATTTAATCCTAAAAACTTGGATTTTAGTCTAAAAGTTCTACCACTATTTTATCTGAATTAGTAGCCTCTACCTCCAATTTTAGGAATTATACTAATTCCTTAGCAAGTACTAGAATTAGCATAGACTGCATACGGGCCTGAGTTTGCTTGGCCTGCCCCTATGCATCTACGTATAGGTTCTTAAGCAATTATTTTCTAAACAATTTCTAGTACTAATTTTGTCCTAAGTACCCCTTCAGCAAGCATTTACACCTCCACTGAAAAACCTGGTTAGGTCTAACCATTAACATGATAGAACTTAGTGGATCAATCTAACAAATGATCAGGTTCAAGTTTACTCGGTCAACATGACCACCCATACGAAAGTCACATCCAAGTCATAATATTATGAATGATAATTCTAATAGTAGATAAGCACTAGACATTTGAACCTCCAATGATTATCCAAACTATTGGACCCATTATCATCCAACTTAATAGGAGGCCATAACTTGGTTATCTCCATAACTTTGTCATTTTAGGGATCTAATAATTTAAAAAATTTTATTAGATAATCAAGAAGAAAAAAGAGAAGACACGAATCAATTAGTCATCAATCCTTCCACTAACTTCACCAAGTTTGTGACAAGATTTGAAGGCAAATTTGTCTAAGGACACCTAGATTAGTCATACTGGTCAACCTTACTAGCATGGGTTTACTCAAATCAATAAGCTACCTAATCAAAATATGATCGACTATATTGACCAAGTGAGATCGATGGGAGGGTTACACCATTAACCTCTTTTCTTATATACCAACAAGTTGGCTAGGTGAAAGATAGCCCAAATTAAAAATCATGATCAAATTGCCAAACTTACTTTAGACACTAATCAGTTCATTAGATTCGATTAAACTAGCCTAATGACTCGGGTTCGATCACTAACCCAAAATCAGGTCTATTTAATAAAATATGGACTTCATCAAGCTCATACTATTGAATTGATCTAGAGAATCTTTGACCTAATCCTAATCAACTTTTGGTTAGGTTAAATCAATTTGTTTATAAGGTCTATATTAATCAAAATTCTAATCCTAGGTCTAACCCAGTTTATTTGACCTGAATTAAGCTAACCCATATCCCAAGGTTTATGAATTAATATTAGATCTTTCCTTCATAAATTTAGATGTAATATTTGACATCTTAATTCTAGCAATTAATTAAGATTAATTTTGTAAAATTTATATCTAAATAATTTATATGCATCTCATACATATAAGCACTTTAGATAATACTATACAATATAATTGTAATGCATAAATTTATATTATGATTTATGTTCTAAACATAAAATCAAATCATGATAACTTAATTTAAAATCATAAATAATAAATTTATCAAGTTTAAATCACTAGAAATCAGATCTAAATATTAAAACAATTTTAATAAAATTCTTTCACCTCTCTTGCTCATGGGATGAGATCACAGCGACACCATAAAATGCTACAAGAAATCTCATGGAATGGAAAGAGAGGGCCTTTAAACCCTACTATTCTCTTATGACCAAATGGTCATAATGATTAATCCAATTTGAAGTAGTTATCGAATATGTAAGTTGAAACAATTTCAAAAAGAAAAATCCTTTTACCTTTCTTGTTCATAGGATGAGATCACAGTAGCACCCCTACATACCATAGAAAATTTCATGGGATGGAAAGATAGGACCTTTAAACCTTACTTTTCTCCTACAACTAGGTAGCCATGGTGATTAACCCAATCCAAAATAGTCACTCAGATTAAAAACATACCAAATCAGATTTTACATCTTAAATATTTCATACCAAGAAACCTATGCTCTGATACCACTGTTGGAACACTAAGTAGCGTTTTATGCGTGTATAATTTTTTTAATTTTTTAGCAAAAGTTAATTAGATTAATATCTTTTTAATTAGAAAAATATGTATTTAGATCAAATCTAAAAACCCTATCATGGATCTAGAATATGATATGCATAGAAAAAAAATACTGAAATTTAAAATTAGCATACATCAATCTCATTGATGCATGCTATAGATCAAATCTACACAATCTATGAGATCAGATCTCATTCCTAAACGTGGGTCACTAATCTCCATTGCTGATAAATATAATAATGAGTTCTTCAAGTCACCTTGTAGCCGCACATGATATCTGGCCTCTATAGCAAGTCCACCAAAGTCCTGAAGTAGATCAATCTTGTAAGATTGCTAGCTCCTTGTGAAGGCTATTGGATGTTTAATTTGTTTCCTTCTTCAGAACATCTTGGAGCCTTCGAGAAAAAGAAGAGAGACCCTTGGAGGAAAAGAGGTGGAGGAGAAAAGAAAATATTGAAGACTCTATTTTTTTTCTTTTCAAACTAAGAGAAGTCCTAGAGCCAAGAAAACCCTCACACCTCTTATTTTTTACTCCCACTATCCCTCTCTCATATTTTTTGTTTGATGTTTTCCTTCTCAAATCTCATGGTAATGATCCCCCGAATATGTAATGCCCATCAAGAAAAATCAAAAGAAATATAGACATGGAGAAAGGATAGGGAGATTAAGATAGAATAGGATTAGGATAAGGCTAGGAGTTTGAATCCTATTCAAACTCTATCAAAATGAATTCAAAACCAATTCAAATTTAAACAAGACTTAAATCCTCATCTAAAAGAGAGAAAGGGAAGGGTGACAACACTCTTTTGGCATGGGAAATGTTCACAAAAAATCAAAATTGGCCTAGAGAAGTTCTAGGAGAAATTTCATGATGGTGCTAGGAATGGATTTTAATTCTTATTCAATCCAAATTGAGTTCCAATCAAATCAAATTTGATTTAACTTAATTAAATAATTGAGACTATTCTAATTAAGTCCCTAATATCTTAATTAAATTTCAATCAAATTACAAATTAATCGAGCCCAATTCCGAATCAAATCAAAATTAAAACTCCTAAGCGATTAGGTCATTATATAATCTAATCGGGTCAGACCTAATTGAACCCAATTTAATCAGACTTGATTTAAACCTCTTTGCTTAATCAAATTGAACCAATTAGCAATCTAATTGCTAATTAATCCTCCTATAACATATTAACACTTAATAAATTATTTATTTACAATACTTGTATATGGTTAATTATCAATCACATTGATAATTATACCCTTAACATTTCATAATATTAATTGGCCATCATGATCAATTAGAAATTTCTATTGTATGTGACTTCATAGGTTTGAACACTAAATCGATAGTACAGAAATAAATTTTTGAACTAATTGATATGACCATCTAGCAATGATACCCGAGTTTAGATAGGTCTAATGATTGCAAAGCAACATTTAAGAACCCAAGCATATGGTTACCATATAATTCATCTCCTTGACCCAATGCTCAGGATAACTTTAGAGTCAACTGCCAACTCTGAATCAGTGTATCTAAAGGTGTCTCAACCTAATAAATCTTGTGACTCCTCATGAGAATTATCTTGGCCAAGGTTTTGTTAAATTAAAAAATAGAAAAGCATTTTTTCCAATACCTTGGAGTGGTCATTTCCATCTTAACTCATATATTGACTTTACAAATACTTGACTGTATCAAAAATCTTTAATCACTGTATTAAAAATATAGATAGTTTGACATCAAAGTATAGTGTGTTGCTTGCAAGTCACCATGGTGATCTCAGGTCTGAGGGATACTTATACTCATATCCTTCTATGAGATACTCTTGATGACAGAATATTTTATAAAGTTGGTCACGTTTAGTAAATATACACCTACACTCACCTGCATGCTATACCAGTGTCTTTACACTCCTTGGTTATAAGGACAACCAATCCATATGGCATATAATAACCTATACTCAATAAATATTATCGTCCTAGATAATAATGTATCATTTGATCACAAACAGGTTTAAAAACTACATAATAAATTTTCATTTATCGAATAGAAGTAGTTTTAAGGATTTCATTACAAAGAGTTCAAAGAAAGATGCACAAAATATGATGAACTGCTAAAATAACTTTTATTTATTAATAATTTATATAAAAATTACAATGAGCTCAATCATCTAAAACTTAAACAATTAGCTTTAGGATATATTTCCTAATATTGGCTTCATTGTCTCCTTCCTAGTTGGTAACTTGATCAATCCAAGTCAAGTATCCCACTCTTCCATGACTGGTGGTGTAATCGGTGGTTCGGCAAGTTCTTGAAGCCAAGTAGGCAATTCCTATAATAATACATAGTTTCCAGAATATTATAGTTATCAGTACACAATATATAGTACGGTGATATATACTTATAAACTTCCTGATACATATTGCAAACTTTTTTAATACATATTTAAAATGATTCAATTTACACCTTTAGGTAAATTAATATATAATTTTTAGAATATGAAGTTTATCAATATATAGTACATGACCGGGTGATGCATACTTAGAAAATTAGTCATCTAGCAATCCAATACATATCTTTAAGCAAATTATATAGTTTTTAGAATATTATATTCACCGATATATACTATATCATATGGTAATATATAATCAATTTTTTAATACATATTACAAGCTTATGTGATTTACACTTAGTAATTAATCAATGCACACTTTTAGATAATTGATTCATAGTTTTTAGGATATGCTCTTTACCTAGAAATATATAACGTGGAGCATACGTCGGACACGGCTAGCAGCCAAGCAATGCCATGTGGCATTTTCTTCTGAGCTCTCCTACTAGGTGGCTTGACTAGCGATCATTGCGACCTCGGGCCGAGCTCAGCACCTCTGCCACTTCGCTAGGTGTCGACCCAGGAGGGGTCCACCTCGGTTGAAGTGGGTTTGCCTCTGCTCCTCCGCCAGGTGGCACCCCCAGATGGGTCTACCTCAGCCAGAGTCAAGCTTGGCCCCTCTACTCCTTCACCAGGTGGCGCCCCTTAATGGATCCACCTCGGTCGAAGTGGAGCTTGTCTCTGCCCCTTCGCCAGGTGTCGACCTAGTAGGGATCCACCTCGGTTGAAGTGGTCCTGCCTCTGCTCCTCCGCCAGGTGGCACCACCTTGGTCAGAGTCGAGCCTGGTCCCTCTGCTCCTTCGCTAGGTGGTGCCCCTTGATGGGTCCATCTTGGCCGAAGTCGAGCTTGTCTCTGCCCCTTCACCAAGTGTCGACCCAGGAGGGGTCCACCTCGATCGAAGTGGGCCTGCCTCTGCTCCTCTACCAGGTGGAACCCCAAGATGGGTCCATCTCGGTCAAAGTTGAGCCTGGCCCCTTTGCTCCTTTGCAGGTGGTGCCCTTTGATGGGTCCACCTCGATCGAAGTCGAGCTTGTCTCTGCCCCTTCACCAGGTGTCGACCCAAGAGGAATCCACATCGATCGAACTGGGCCTTCCTCTGCTCCTCCGCCAGGTGGGACCCCCAGTTATGTCCACCTCGGTCGGAGTCGAGCCGAGCACCTCTGCTACTTTGCCAGGTGGTGCCGCTTGATGGGTCCACCTCAATCGAAGTCGAGCTTGCCTCTGCCCCGTCGCCGGGTATCGACCCAGGAGGGGTCCACCTCGACTGAAGTGGGCCTGCCTATACTCCTCCGCCAGGTGGCACCCCTAGATGGGTCCACCTCAGTCGAAGTCAAGCCTGGCCCCTTTGCTCTTTTGCCAGGTGGCACCCCTTGATGGGTCCACCTCAATCGAAGTGGGCCTACCTCTGCTCCTTCACTAGGTGACACCCCCAGATAGGTCCACCTCGATCGGAGTCAAGCCAGGCACCTCTGCTCCTTCGCTAGGTGGAGCCCCTTGATGGGTCCACCTCGATCGAAGTCGGGCTTGCCTCTGCCCCTTCGCCAGGTGTCGACCCAAAAGGGGTCCACCTCGGTCGAAGTGGGCCTGTCTTTGCTCCTCCGCCAGGTGGCACCCCCAGATGGGTCGACCTCGATCGGAGTAGAAACTGGCCCCTCTACAGAGCACGGAAAGACCAAGGGCGCAAGCCTTGAGGATGCTGCCGAGGATGGCGTGCACAGGTGGCGTATCCAGTATGGCATCCCCAGGCCTGTGATGATGCACGGACCCTCATTTGCATCGATTTAGGGAGAACACCTCGCTCGAGGAGATAGACCTGATGGACTATGATTAGGAGTCCCCCAAAGGGGAGGTCCACAGTCAATGCCTCGAACCTAGGTACGCATACACGTGGATCGAGGTCTTGCCTGACTTCCCTTTTGTGATAGTGCGGTAGACGAGACAGGCTCATCACTTAACTCCCAACTATAAGGGAAGAGGACCTCAGGGAGACGACCAATAAGCATAGTTGACCTCCAAGGCCTCCCCAGGAGGAGAATCGAGGTACCGAAGCATCCAATGATCTCAAAAGGGCACCAGGGGAAAGAAGGGAGGTAAGCGATCAAGAGGGAAAGCACCCGGAAGAGACGGGGGGCGATTCTGAGAGAAAGATTATAGAAGGGCTCGTAGGAGCGAGCTCGGTGAACCCAGTCTCAGGGATAGGAGTGCCGGCCTCTCTTGTTCTCACTCATTTTTCACTCATTAAAGATTCCTCTAAGCATGGAGGCCCAGCAGGGATTCATCTTAGTGGATATGTTCTGCTTTACCGCTTTTTAACTTGACCGTCGGAGTGCCCCCGCCAGAATCCCTGACCCGAATCTCTAACCCTTATTTTGCAGGTCTGGGAGTGTTAGGATTCTGCAACAAGGGGGACCGCAGTCTGGTGGCAACCCATAGCTGTAAGCCACAGCAGTAAGGTCGGCAACAAATTGGCACACCAGGTAGGGGGCAACAAAAGCCCCTATGCGAACAAGCCCCCCACGAGCTTGAGAACGGCTCGACCCCAGGCATGGTGGTGACTCGCAGACATGAAGCCTCCACTAGCCGGGCGAGAGAAGTTCCCTCTTCCCTAGGCCCCCATAGCCCGGAAAGGGAACTTCCCACTCCTCCTATTCCACCTCCTCAGCTGCCCTCGATGGACGGTCAGTATGCTGCCATTGTTCAACAATTGCAGACGCTGACCATGGCCATCAAATAGCTGCAGCATTAGCAACGCTCCCTGGTTACTCAACCCTAGCCAGGAAACCCTGTGGCCCAAGTCACGAGCCCCCGCAGAAGCCTGCGCTACATCCAGGGTAGGCCATCCCATCCATGGGCAACAACCAACCCCCGCGGGAGTCACCAGACCACTGCGAAGAGAAATCATTCTGGGTTGGCAAACCACGAGAGCCGATCTCCAGTGGATAACAATGATGCTGCCAAGCATAGCAAGCACGGCCAGGGCAAGGCCCCTCACCGCAACCCATCGATACCCCCCTCTCCAGCGACCTCAATGGAAGGTTCCACTGATGAGGCCATCAAGCATCTAGCTGAGAGGTGCCTGGAAGTGCAAGAGTGCAAATTAGCGAAGCTCTCCCGCCGGTTCGCCAACATGCAGGGCTCCTCCAGCAAGCTGGTGGGCTATAATGCCTAACCACCCTTCTCCTGGGAAATCCAAGAGGAACCGATTCTGAGTCGATTCTGCATGCCTTAGGTGGATCCCTACGATGGGACCACCGATCCCCTGGACCACCTGGAGAGCTATAAAGCTCTCATGAAAGTCCAGGGGGAATGGATGCCCTTTTGTGCATCGCCTTCCTGGCCACCCTCTGGAAGGTCGCTCGAGTTTGGTTCACCTACCTCGAGCCTGAATATATCGACTCCTTCCAGGAGTTGGAAGAAAAGTTTGTGGCGCACTTCGACGCTTGTCGAAAGGTACCGCGAAAGGTGGATAGCCTCTTCTCCATCCGACAACATGACCAGGAGCTCCTACAGAACTATGTCACCCACTTCAAGACTGCTGCCTGGAGATCTACAGTCAGGACGAGCCCGTCGCCATGTTGGTGTTGAAGCGAGGGCTCAAAACCTCTCGTTTGACGTATTCCTTGGACAAGAAGCCACCCAAGACGTACTATGAACTCCTCCGCATCCATAAATATATCCGTGCTGAGGAGGCTGACCATACTAAGAGAGAGCTAGATAGAAGGCCTTCAAAGAAACCTACCTCAAGGGATGTTCCTGGGACCCAGAGGACCGGGCCACTTGTAGACTTCCGGTCAGGACCGAAGCTGAAGAACGGCCCCGTTTTGGAGCAGACCTTCACTCCCCTACTCGCTCCAAGAACCAAGATCCTTATGAAGATCGAGGGCAAGGGCTACCTCCACTGACCTCCTCCTCAAAATTCGAAGAACCACCGTGACAAGATGAAGTACTGTCAGTTCCATCGCGACCATGGCCACGACATGGAGGAGTGCTGTAACCTGAAGAGGGAAATCGAGGACCTTATCAGGAGGGGCTATCTCAAGAAGTTCATGGGAAAAGAGGCTCCGGTGGAGGACCGGCCACTCGCGGCCCTTCCTCCTATTTCTGCAGTCGATAACTATCCTACGGAGAAGCCGATGGGCATGATTTCTTGGGGGATAGGGCGTGCGTCAAAAAGAGCCTGGAAGGGAGGAGACCTGGAAAATGTACTCCCCTTTGAAAAGGAGAAGGGAGGTGAAAATAAAAATGTAAATAATAATGCGTGGTGATTGAGATGACCATCGCTAAGCATCCTGTACATCGGATCATGGTTGATAGTAGAAGCTCTATCGATGTACTTTTTTACGATGCTTTCTTCTAGATGAACTTATCTCATGAACGGCTAAAGTCAGTGCACACCCCTCTTATGGGCTTCACCTGAGACTCTGTAGGAGTCGAGAGAGAGGTCACTCTCCCTGTTATCGCCGGGACTCCATCCCGACAAAGCATGGTCATGATGACCTTCACCGTCGTCTGGCTCCCATCACCATACATGCTATCCTGGGCCGCCCATGGCTCAACCAACTTGATGCTGTCATTTCCACCAAAAGATTGTTGGTGCAGTTTCCCACCATTTTTGGGGTGGGAGAGATGAGGGGGCGTTCAGCCCATCCAGCACTACCTGTAAGCTGGCCCTGGATCCCGGAGCACCAAGCTCGGCTCTGACATCGACGACCTCGACCAAAGGGTGCAGGATCCTAGGGGCGGCCCGGTCGAGTGCTTGCTAATGTACCCCTTGGCTCGAAGCCACATAGAATGGTGCAGATAGGAGCCCAACTCCCGGAAGATGGGCTCGCTTGCTAGATTTCTTTTGGGCAAACATAGATGTGTTCATCTAGTTTGTAGTGGATATGCCAGGTATTCTCCTGGACGTCATCACCCACCAGTTGAAGATCGATCCGAAGTGACATCCAGTTCGGTAGAAGAAGAGGAGCTTTGCTGCAGAAAGGCAAAAGGCGATCAAAGAAGAGGTGGAGAAGCTCCTCACCGCTGGCTTCGTGTGAGAGGTGAAGTACCCCAGTTGGCTAGCAAACATGGTGATGGTAAAGAAGAATAACGATAAGTAGAGAATCTGTGTGCACTACACTGACCTCAACCGAGCTTGCCTGAAAGATAGCTTCCCCCTTTCGAAAATCGACTAGCTCGTGGATGCCACTTTGGGGCACCGCCTCCTATCCTTCATGGATGCTTTCTCTGGGTACAATCAGATCTGGATGCATCCTGAAGATGAGGAGCACATCACCTTCATCATGGATCGTGGGACCTACTGTTACAAGATGATGCCCTCGATCTAAAGAACACCGGTGCCACATAACAGCGGTTAGTCAACAAGGTCTTCAAAAATCAAATTGGTCGCAACATGCAGGTATACGTGGATGACATGCTGGTGATGAGCAAGCCGATCTTAGACCATATCAACGACTTGACGGAGACCTTCCACAACCTTCGCCTCTACCAAATGAAATTAAACCCGGTGAAGTGCGCCTTCGGTGTGGTGGCGGGGAGGTTTCTGGGCTTCATGGTGACCCAGAGAGGGATAGAAGCCAACCCGGAGAAGGTTTAGGTGATCCTTGACATGGAGCAACCAACCACCAAAAAGCAAGTCTAGTGGCTCACTGGCTAGGTAGCAGCCCTGAGCCAATTCATTTCATAATCTGCCGATCACTGCTGGCCCTTCTTCAAGGTGTTAAGGAAGATGCACAACTTCTCCTAGATGAAGGAGTGCCAAGAGGTGTTCGAGGAGCTGAAGAAAACCCTGGCATCACCACAGCTACTCTCTCGGCCAGAGAAGGGGGAAGAGCTCCTCCTATATATGGCAGTCACTCCGGAAGCCATTATCTCTGTCCTAGTACGGACAGACGACAAAGGGATCCAGAGACCCGTATACTATACAAGCAAGCTTCTCCATGATGCGGAGCTTAGGTACTCTCAATCCAAGAAATTGATTTTTACACTAATTGTGTCGGCCCAGTGCCTCAGGCCTTATTTTCAAGTACACCCAATTACGGTTCTGATGGATCAACTACTAAAGGCCATGCTCAACTAACCTAACATGTCTGGACACCTAGAGAAATGGGCACTGAAGCTCAGCGAGTTCGACATCACCTATCAGCCGAGGTCGGCCATGAAGGTGCAGGTATTGGCTAACTTCTTAGTCGAGCGTGCAGGCCTGGGTGAGGGGCCAGAAGAGAGCCCCCAGAATAAGTAGCCAGGCCCTGAACCGGGGGAGAATATCTGGGTCCTGCATGTGGACGGAGCCTCCAACTCTAGCAGAAGTGGAGCTGGGCTTATCCTTCCCAACAACGAGGGAGTCGTCACCGAATGTGTGCTTCATTTCCAATTCACCGCAACTAATAACCAAGCAGAGTATGAAGCACTCCTCGCTGGACTGAGAGTCTCCCATGAACTGGGCGTGAATAGCCTGAGGGTCTTCACCGATTCGCAACTGTGGCTGGGTAGGTCTCAAGTGAGTACGAGGTGCGGGACCCTCAAATATCGAAGTATCTAGAGTTGGTGCAGGCCAGCACGGTGGGCTTTAAACATTTCAGCATCTCCCACATCCTGTATGGTGAAAACACCCATGCTAATGCCCTCTCTCGCCCGGCAATGTTGCTGGACTCATCATTGGGCCGCACCTACGTCGAGCACCTTCAGACCTCGAGCTATGAAACCCCTAGAGAAATCCAGCAGGTCATCTCGGAGCCCAGCTGGATGGATAAGAATGTCAAGTATATTACCAACGGTATCTTGCCCGAGGATCGGATTGAAGTCGGCCTCATCAAAAGGAAGGCAGTGTGCTTCATGTTGATGGATGGACTACTCTACCGGAGGTCCTACTCCTATCCACTCCTCAAGTGTTTGAGGCCCACGGAGGCCAAGCTCGTGCTCCAAGAGATCCATGAAGGCCTCTGTGGGAACCATGTGGGGGGCAGAACTCTAGCGTACAAGGCCCTCCATCAAGGATACTTCTGGGAAACAATGAGGGAGGATGTGGCCAACTTTGTCAAGAAGTGTGACGCTGTCAACATCATGCCATCATGCAACACCAGCTGGCTGCACCATTCTCCCAGCTCTCTACCCCATGGTCGTTTGCCTAGTGAGGCATGGACCTACTCGGTCCCTTTCCTCTTGCATCCGGGCAGCGTAGGTTCTTGATAGTCGATATCGACTACTTCACAAAGTAGGTCGGAGCTAAGCCGTTAGCTCGGATAACAGATTTAAATGTCAACAAACTCCTCTGGAAGTCGATCGTATGCTGCTTTGGGCTCTCCCACACCATCATCACCGACAACGGATGCTAGTTCAACTGTCGAGAGTTCGAAGAGTTCTGCAACGACCTCAAAATTTACCATCGCTTCACCTCGGTGGCTCATCCACAGACCAATGAGGAAGCCGAAGTGACCAACCGGAGTATACTGCAAGGGCTCCGGACTAGATTGGATCAGGCCAAAGAGAGATGGGCTGAGGAACTTTCCAGCATCCTATAGGCGTACCACACAACCCCCAGGATGGCCATGGATGAAACCCCGTTTAACCTCATCTTCGGAGCAGAAGTGGTGATCTCGATGGAGCTTAGCCTGCCAACACTGCATGTGGAGCAATAAGACGAAGCTGAGAACCCAGCACGGATGTTGCTCAGCCTAGATATCCTTGAGAAAACAAGGGACAAGGCACGGGTTCGAATGGTGGCCTACTAGTAGCGGGTGGCTAGATACTACAACTCTAAAGTAAGGCCAAAGTCTTTCTGCCCGGGAGATCTGGTGTTGTGCCACGCCGAAGCCTCCCAACCTCAAGAGTGCAGAAAGCTCTCTCCGAACTAGGAAGGACCTTACAGGGTAGTCAAAGCACTCCCTCACGGCACCTACGATCTTGCCGAGCTCGACGGGGCTCGATTTTCATGGACATGGAACACCGTGAACTTGAGGATGTATTATCAATGATGTAAGATTTCCTGAACATTAATAATGAGATTTCTTCTTTGTGCAATGCTTAATTTTATCTCGTAGGATTAGCATCACCCGGCCTCAAGTCTGGCAAGCAAAAGTGAGGCAAAAACCCTACAAGCTGTCTACGAGAAATGCAAAGTCCTGAAGTTCAGTCTGGAAGGCTGCACGGAACCCAGTTCTGGCATGAGGCCCCGGAGTTCAGTCTGAAAGGTGGTGCAGAGTCCACAAGATCCCGGAGTTTAGTTCGAAAAGCCGAACAGAACCCAATTCCATCATGAGACCCCAGAGTTCAGTATGAAAGGTGGCATGGAACTCAGTTGCTCCACGAGATCCTGAAGTTCAGTTCGGAAGGCCGTGCGGAACTTAGTTCTGGCATGAGGCCCCGGAGTTCAGTCTGGAATGTGGCACAGAGTCCACGAGATCCCAGAGTTCAGTCCGGAAGGCCACGTGAAACCTAATTTCAGCATAAGGCCCCAGAGTTCAATCTGGAAGGTGGCACGGAGTCCACGAGATCCCGGAGTTCAGTCCGGAAAGCCAAACAGAACCAGTTCTATCATGAAATCCCAGAGTTCAGTCTAGAAGGTGGAATGGAACTCAGTTCCTCCATGAGATCTCGGAGTTCAGTTCGGAAAGCCGAATGAAACCTAGTTCCGTCTGAGGCCCCGGAGTTCAATCCAAAATGTGGCACGGAACTCAGTTCCTCCACGAGATCCTGGAGTTCAGTCTGGAAGGTCACTAGAAACCTAGTTCCGGTATGAGGTCCCGGAGTTCAGTCCGGAAGGTGGCGCGGAGTCCATAAGATCTCGAAGTTCAGTTCGAAAAGTGGCATGAAACTCAGTTCCTCCATGAGATCCTAGAAGTTCAGTCTAGAGGGCCATGCGGAGCTTAGCTCCGGCACGTGGCCCCGGAGTTCAAGCCAGAGGAAGGCTCAGAACCCAGCTCCGGCAACTTAAGTCTTGGCACCAAAGATGTTTGGAATGCGAGCTAGAAGCCTCCAGAGTTTGGCTTCTAATGGAGGATTAGAGTTAATCTACAAATTGAAGTTACAGAAGGATGAAACATAATATTGATGATTAGAAAGAGGATCTAAGGCAAAAGTGATGAAGAATAAAGAGAAAGATGATTTCATTCCTAGCATAAGGTTCTCGCAAGCAGGAGGGCACCGACAAACCGGGTGGCCCAAAAGAGCAAAGTAGAAACCCTATGCTAAGGTACAAAATGGAAGACCTGAAGTCACTCCTCCATCGCCGTTTCCTCCAAAGGCTAGGAGGCCTCTGCACCACCGGCTGCATCCTCAGAAGGTTGCCCAGTAGCCTCCTCGCCGGTGGCCTCTTCTGCTGCTGCTGCTACCTCAGGCGGCTTCCTGGTGTTGTCTAGAATGACCCTAGCCAGGTCGAAAATGGGAAAGAGTAAGGCCAACTTCTTCCGGTAGACCATGAAGCCCTTCAAGAAGGAGTCCACGGTGGCCTCGTGCATCTCCTTCTCGTATTCCTCGGAGGCCCGGAACTAGGGTACGGCCTCCTGTGTATCCCTCTGCGAAGCCCCCAGCAGCCCGTTGATGTAGGAGGTCTTCTCGTGGGCCACCGCCAACTCCGCCAACACCTCTTCAACCTAGTTCTCCAGTGACTGGATTGCCCCCTGAGGTGGGAGATCTCGACCACATCATCCTCAGCTTGGCACTGGTTCGAGATCCTTTCCTCGGACTGAGAGGCCTCGAGATCCCTAACGCACCTCTCGGTGCGAGCCAAGTCCACCCGGAGAGCCTGGTTGCTCCCCCTCAACTTATGGCCCTTGTCCATGAGATCCTTCACATCGGCGGTAAGCTTCCCCGGCTTCCGCTCCTTCTCGGCCTCCCTCTTAGCCAAGGCGGAGAGAAAATTTTGGAGCAGCAGCACGTCGGTTCCGATCTGCATCAAAGAAGGAGTTGGGATTTTTGAAGAATCCAATTGAAACATTAAAAAGGAAGAGCGAGATGCTCATCGTGAAGAGCAAGGAAAGGATCCCAAGCAGCTCGTCCACATAATCCCAGCCGCTCCTCAGGCGACGGTCCCAGGGCTGCGTCGCATACTCCATCATCTTCTCTGCGAGACCCTGGTCGTGGATGATGGAGGCATTGCTGCTGAGCTCTAGCAGGGCGGTACGAGGCTCGGAGGAGGAGGGCTAAACCGGAGTCCCCCCAGCAGGTGGAGCAGAAGTCTACGGTGCCACCACCACCGTGCGGCCGCCATCGGTACGATGGGCGCTACAACTGCCGGAGGAGGTGCCGGATGCACCTCCCCTCCACTCCCATCGAGGTCAAAGGCCTCTGCGATGGGGGCCTGCTACAGAGATGGGCCAGGGGCCGTATCTGCCACTCTAGGCTCCAAAGCTAGATGGGTCTGGGCCCCTGGTCCGCCTCCATGTAGGCCCTTTTTGGAGGAGCCTCCTAGGCCGTGCTCGAGGCACCCCTCTTCCGAGCCCCCTCCATCTGGCTTTCAACAGAAAACTTCATCCCTGAAAATGAAGAGGGTCAGATGATATAAAATAAAAAAAAGAAAAGAAAAGAAGAAGAACGGTGGCCCACCAATCACCCGGATCGGGCTGACCCCCACCTCAAACAGGTTCGGCTCTGAGAGCAGAACCTCGAGGGGAGGGACCACGTCACCCAGCAACTGGGAATAGACCTCCTAGTTCGTCGACTCAACCTGAGAATTTTGGTTTGGGGACCGGTCTGGCTTGCTCCAGACCTAGTCAACATCTTTAATCAAAGCAAAAAAGAACTGGTTCTTCCACCCCTTGATCAATGTAAGGAGGTCAAACCGGAGGCACCTGGGCCAGGGGGAAAGATACCACCAACCGTCATCGGTGGAGTACCATTTCAAGATGAAGAGGGTCCTGAACAGTGAAAAATGGGCAACAAACTCATGGAAGTAGCAAAAAACTATGAAGGTGAAGATGACCCTGAAGACATTGGGAGCCAACTGGGCCAAAACAAGACGAAAATGACTAAGGAAGGAAAGGAAGAATAGATGAAGAGGAAAATGAAGACCTCCAGTAAGGAAGTCATTGTAGAAAGCGACCTGCCCGGGGTCACTGGAAGTAACTCGCTCCCCCGGTCCCAAAAGTGAGAGTTGGATAGAGTCCGGGACCCCAAACATGTCCCGGATCATGGAAAGGTCATCTCTGATCATCGTCGAAATGAAGTCGAAGGGACCGAAAGGAGTCTCTGCCACTAGAGGGAGGAGGGTAGAGATAGGAACTGCAAAAACGACGACAAGGATAATTGGAGGGGTCCTAGGGGCTTTAGGGGTTTCGATTGTTATGCCGCCCGGCTGCAATCATTGCCGGACGTCAAGGGGGACGTCTTCCCCGAGGAGGAGGATAACAGAGTCCTTGGTCAGGATGGACTGGCCTCATCTGGGTTGGAAGAAAAATGGCGACGGTGACCCGAAGGAGCCATCGAGAAGAAGGGGGTAAAGAAAGGCCTGGTTCAATGGGACTGGAATTCGAAAGGAAAGCAGGAACGAAATGAGTCAGCAGAGCACTTACCGGGATGTTGTAGCGGAAGAATGGTGACCCAAGAGATGAAGAAGGACTGCTACAACTACCAGCAAGGTGTGAGAAAGCCAAGAGACCTCATTTCCGGAAAGTCCCCTCTCTTTTCAAACCAATCGACAGTGACTATACAACTCCATTCTGCCTGAGCCCCCAGATGAGCGCCATATGGGGAGATGCCTGACCGCGATGCTTCAGTTTGCTGGAAACCACCTCGAATCTAGCACGACATAATTATGACCCATCAAATGTGTGGACGTGGTGCCCGCACATTGGACTCTGTTGCCCAGAAATGGAGCCCAAGAGGGGGGTGAATTAGGTCTTTTTTGAAAAATTAAAGCAATAATGTGCAGGCCTTGTGGTGTTTATGAACAACGTGATTGATGCACTAGATAATATGCTGTGAAAAGCAATAATTACAGTTCAAGTAATAGAGTGAAAGAAAGAAAAAAGACAATCACACACAAATACAAGGTTTATAGTGGTTCGGTGCAAACCTAGCACCTACATCCACTCCCCAAGCCATCCTTGAAAACTCCACTATAATCACTCCAAGATTACAGCCGACTTATTTTTCTAAAGGCTCACAAGTCAAAACCTATGTTGGTTTTATCACCTAGGCTCACCAACAAACTTTACACTTGTTTTGGCTTCGGGCTCACAAGTCAACCCTAGTTGGTTTTGTCCCTTTGGCTCACCAACAACCAAAACAACCTACTTTCAAGAAACCCTTGAAAGCAAGGTCAAAACACAAGAGAATTTCAGATATACAATTTAAATAAACAAAACAAACTCTCTTCAAGAGTAGAATAGAAGCTTTGAGGCTCTAATTGATGCTTGTCTTGTCTTCTCCTTGGAATATTCTTCAAGCTTTCTTTTGGAATGATGAAAGGATAGGCTTGTAAGCTTTTTCGAATCTCTCTTTTAATGGCTTTTGAAGTGAAGTTCTTGAGGGAATATTGGCTTTTGAGCTTTCAATGGACTTCAATGCTTCAAGAATGAGTTTGGTGATGTTTAAATACTTCAAAAACTTCCAAAAAATGGTTTGAGACCGTTGGAGCTTCAAAACTAGCCATTGGGAGCTTGAAAAGACGTTTCTGTAACTCAGAAAAATAGATCCGTTAGGGCTATCAGAACCCGAGTATCAATACTTGGCTATCAAGTATCAACACTTGACTTCCAGGTGTTGACACTTGAACTTTCAAGTGTCGACACTTGATTTACAAGTATCGACACTTGACACAAAACTCTCCATGGCCAAGTTCTGGATTTTCAAAAAGTCTCAGGCCTTCAGTCAACACTTGGGAACTTAAGTATCGACACTTGAGTTTTAGGTGTCGACACTTGAATTCTGGGTGTCGACACTTGGCATGCCAAGGAGATTTTCTACATGCCAAATGCTGAAGTGTCGACACTTAGCCTTCCAGGTGTCGACACTTGGTTTTGCAAAATTCAAAATTAAGTGCCAATCAAGCCAAAAACATAAGTATTGTTTATAAAACTTAAATGCAATATAAATAAGCAATAATTGAACTTGTTTAAGCCCTTTTTTCATGGAAAAGACTTCTCAAATCATGAAAGATACTTCATGCCAAAGCATGCCACGAAACTTTAATTTTGAGAATTTGAGATGCTTTTTTCCTGAAAACTCACAACTAGAAATAATCATTAGTATACAATATGTACTCAACATTTTGTTATTCATCAAAATCACAAGGTAGAGCCAACAATCTCCTCCATTTTGATGATGACAAAACCTTGAGTATATAAACATTTAGATTCAAATTTTAGATATGATACTTCACAAATATGATCTTAAGCTCATACAATCACAACTTAAATAGTTAAGAGGGATGACTCTCCCCTTAGTGAAACAATTTGTATCAGAACAAGTTAAAGAGCAAGTTGAAGTATGAAATATTAAATTAACAAAATAATATCCTCTATATCCTACTCCCCCTTTTTGTCAATCATTAAATAGAAAAGAAAGTAAGCTCCCCCTCAAAAGTGCATATACACAAAAGATATTAGAGCTGATAAAAGATTCAGTTTTTCTAGAGTAAACAGGTATCAAAGCTGAAAAGTAGAGTATCAATTTCAAGATTATCAAAGCTAAAATCAAACATAGTGAATTCAAAAGTGTAATTATCAAAGTGAAATGCATATATATATATATATATATATATATATATATATATATATATATATATATATATATATATATATATATATATATATATATATCAAGTAAAGTTTTTAGTACAAAATTTGCTGACTTAATCAGCAACACTAAAACGGTCAAGATACAACAAAAATCATACAATATCTGTGAGGCTAATCCTCATCATATGGAAGCTCAAGAGTCAACAGGGCGCTAATCCTGATCTAGGAACTAAGGCTTTAGGAGGTCCCTGGGCTAAGGCCCTACGACTCCTAGTGCGGCCAGAAGGTCCTAGTATGGGTACAACCCTAGAATATCTAGTGGATGGAGGTGAAAGCATCTCAGCTGGAGTAATGAAATTTTGAACTGAATCAACTACATCAGTTGGAGGAGGAATCACAGGGGTAGCTGGAGGATCATCTCTACTGAGCATCTGATATCGACCAGCACGATCAACGCTGCCATCCGAACTACCATCACCATAATCATCAGCAACAGAATCATCACCATTATCAGCATCATCACCACCACCAATATCATCATCAGGTCTATCTGGGTGGTCATCATCATCACCATCAATAGGTGGGGCTGCAGGAGCTACTGGAGGTAGGAACGATTTGATCAAGTCCTCGATACATGCAAATCCTGCCTCCATAGTGTGACGTAACTTAGCAGGCTCTGAAGCTATATGAGCTCTAAGGCCCTCTATCTCAATCCTCAGCTGAGTCATTCGCACTCCAAGTCTGACTATCTCGCTCCGCACCTCAGCAAATTGCTACCTGGAGTGCTCCTCAAAAGATATCTCTGTAGTCAACGGAGGAGGAGCCGAAGATGTAGTGGTAGGAGTCACAGGCTCGCCTCTGATGCTGGATCAACACGAGGAGGTGTACTAACTGGCCCTGATGGCCTGGCCTCTGCCTCTCTGATCCCATCCTCCTCATTTGGCTCCTGACCGGACTCTCTCCTAACCCAACACCCTACAACCAAATGATATCCCATCCGGTGTAGCGATCGCTCGTCATATACATCAGTGTGTAGAATCTCCTTGGGGATCTCCCCCTCCAAAGGAATTCTATAGGATTGAAATAGATGGGTCAGTGCCATCCCGTATGGTAGACAATGTCTCCTCTGGGTCACCGCATCGTGCATCTGAACCAGCATAAGTGAGGGTAGATCAATTATGATCCTCTGGGTTAGACTCACCATCAACATCAATTCCCACTCCATGATGAAATCAAATCGGCCTGTCTTCGGAAGCAAGATCCGTGCAGTGATGTGATGTAGTAGGCACATCTCTATGGACAGCTGGTTCGCGGTGACCACTATCACTCCGTGAACATCCTCCCTCTCAAGTATGCACCTAAATGCTACCTCTTGTCCTCTATTGAGAAAGTACTAATACCTCGATGAGGAATCTCCCAAACTCTACTCAATAGCTCCTCAGATAATGGAATCTGCACTCCCCTGATGGTGGTGCTCCATAAAAATCGTCGGCAGTCTAGTGCACCATAGAACTCTCTCACCAGATGAGGATAGTACCTCTCCTGTATAGTACAGAAAGGACTAATCTGGCATATGAGAGTGCTTGACATATCCGAAAGTGCTACTGGTCAAAGACCTCCAAATCAATCTGTCTGCCCGCTGCCATGGCCTTCCTGCCATCCTCTCTACAGGGGGAACCTAGAGCTATAGAACTGCTAGTCTGACCAACATCGTGCCGGGTCTTCGTCCTCCTCTCAAAACTCTGTCCAGACCTCCTCCTAACTACTAATCTCTTTCACGAACCCATTACAATAAGCTGAGCAAGAAAGGTGAAGGAAGAGGATAAACATACTGAAAGGGGGACAGGTTTTAAGCAAGTTGGGAACTAAAGATCGGCCAAAGGTTAGACTAAAAGAGACTAAACAAGCCTAGGTTTTCCTAAAAAAAGGATACTGGTTTAAGAAAGGCTAGGGTTTGTTTTGAAAACTAGGATAAAAATCAAATTGATTTACTTCAAAACATGAATTTGAGGGATAAAAACAATGCCAAGTAAAATAAATATTTTAATAGTTCTAAAGGAGGAAAAATCTCAAATGAGTGGTTTTTCCAAAATTTTATCCCATCACTAAAACTTAGTAAACTAAGGCAAAGTGAAGTTCCTAAAACAAAACATATAAAATGTTTAGATAAAATAAATCCATAAAATTAGGACTAAAAACAAAGGATATTAGGGTTTTAGGTTAAAAGTATGTAACCCAATCAATAAAACAGTAAAAAAATGGAATGTGGAACATAAATTCAAGGCTTCCACACCTTCCAAATGAATGAAATCTGAGAAATCCTAACACATACCAAGAAATTCGAAATTAATTTGAAAACTTGGGATTTTCGGCCAATAGAGCAATGTAATAGTGAAAAGGTGAAAATCGGATGGTTTAAGTGGGGAATCATTCAAAATCCGGGAGGAAATCCAAGAGAAATTCGTATAAATAGGTTTCCTACAAAATGGAAACCTAGAAACGTTCCTAAATGTTGAAAAACCCAATTTAAATGCATTAAAATGGACAAAAAATGGAAGAACTAGGGTTCACGGTTTGAAAAATGAGTGAGAGGGAAGAAGATTACCTTGATTTGGCGGGGCAAAGAAGAAAAATGTAGATTTCGGAGGGTTGAGGACTCTTGGGGACCACAATGGCTTGAGAGAAAATGGGGGGAAATGAAATACAAAAGCCCAAATTTGTCCTAAAAAGGTCTGAAATTTTTACAAGTGTCGACACTTGAAATTTCTCAAGTGTCGACACTTGGTCAGGTGTCGATACTTCGCAAAATCCAAGTATCGACACTTGGCCAAGAAATTTTCAAAAAAATCTAAAAGATTTTCAAAAAAAATCAAGGAAGGTTTAAAGAGCTTTTGGGACTTAATAAAAATGATTTTTGAGTAAAAATAACTTGGGTATGATGGAATTTGAGAGAGTTCTAAGAGAATGGGTCAATAACACCTAACTATCTTCTAATCGTACAAAATCTCTCTTCACCCAAGGATTTGGTAAACACATCAGCCAATTGATCATCAGTATACACAAATTCAAGTATCACATTAGAGTTTTATACATGATCTCTTATTTCAATGTGTTTACTTCTTGAATGTTGTACAGGATTCTTAGTTAGATTAATTACACTAGTATTGTCACATCTTATCGGTGTCTTAATTAGTTTAATGCCAAAATCTTTGAGTTGTTATTTGATCCATAGGATTTGAGCACAACAACTTCTAGCTACTATATATTCAGCTTCTACTGTAGATAGAGCAACCGAATTCTGTTTCTTGCTACTCCATGAGATCAAATTTACTCCAAGAAACTGACAATTCACTAGTACTTTTACGATCAAGTTTACACCCAACAAAGTCAGCATTAAAATAAGCAATCAATTCAAATGAAGAATCTCTAGAGTACCAAGGCCAATCTCAATTGAGCCAGATAGATTTCTAAGTATACATTTAATAGCCAAAGATGAGACTCTTTAGGATTAGACTGATATCTAGCACACATACAAACACTAAACATGATATTTGGCTTACTGGCAGTTAGATATAATAATAAACCAATCATGCCACAATATAGTTTTTGGTCTACAGATTTACCTGATTCATCTTTGTCAAATAGACAAGAGGAGCTCATAGGCGTACCTAATGGCTTGGTGTTCTCCATCCCAAACTTCTTTAGTATTTCTTTTGTATACTTAGCTTGGTTGATGAAGATTCCCTCTTTGGTTTGCTTCATCTGGAGTCCGAGAAAGAAGTTAAGTTCTTTTATCATGCTTATCTCGAACTCACCCTGCATTAACTTTGCAAACTCTTGACAAAGAGATTCGTTAGTAGCACCGAATATATATCATCTACATATATTTGTACTACTAAGAGATCATCATTCTTTTTCTTCAAAAATAAGTTTTGTCCAATTACCTCTAGTAAAATCATTTTTGAGCAAGAAAGAACTTAAAAATCATACTAAGCTCTAGGAGCTTATTTCAAACCATATGAAGCTTTATGAAGTTTGAAAACATGGTTTGAAAATTCATGATTTTTAAAACCAGGTGGTTGTTCAACATAGACTTCTTCTTCGATAAAACTATTCAAAAAGGCACTTTAACATCCATTTGAAATAATTTAAAATCCATAAACAAGTAAAAGCCAACAATAGCCTAATTGCCTCAAGTATAGCCACAGGAGCAAAGGTTTCATCAAAATCAATCCCTTCCTCCTGATTTATCCTTTGGCAACTAGTTTAACTTTATTTCTTATAACTATTCAATTTTCATCAAGTTTTTTCTAAAAGCCCATTTTGTGCAATAATTGAAATATTTGAAGGCCTATCTACTAAAGTCCAAACATTATTTTTTTTAAATTGGTTAAGTTCGTCTTGCATAGCATTAGTCCAATTACAATCATTTTCAACTTCTTCAATAGTTTTAGGTTCAATCTGAGAAATAAATACTAAGTAATCACAAACATTCCTGAGCGATGATCGAGTACTTAACCTTTAGATGGATCACCAATGATAAGTTCTTGGGGGTGTCCATGAGCATACCCTCCATTCTTTGGGTAGAGGATCAACTGTAGCTGTGTTTTCATCACCTTCTGTCTTGATCTCCTTCATTGTTTTGATCAACTTCTTGTTCCTTTGTAGGCTCTCATGTTGTAGTTCATTGTGTTCACCTCTTCAGTTCTTTTGGTACCTGTTCATCACAAAGCACATCTTCTTTTCTAAAAAATTTCTGGTCAGATTCATCAAGCACAACATGTATGGATTCTTCAACAATAAATGTTCTTCTATTGAAGACCCTGTATGCCTTGCTAGATGTAGAGTAGCCTAGAAAGACACCGTCATCTGACTTGGCATCAAATTTGCTCAAATTGTCTTTACCATTATTTTAGATGAAACAACGGTATCCAAAACTCAAAAATATCGAATTGAACATTTTTTACCCTTCCAAAGCTCATATGAAGTTTTCTTTAAAATCGGTCGGATTAAAATACAGTTCAAAACATAGCATATAGTGTTCATGGCTTCCATCCAAAAATATCTTGGTAGGTCATTTTCATAAACCATGGTGCGTGCCATTTCTTCAAGAGTTCTATTTTTTCTTTCTACCACCCCATTTTGTTGAGGTGTCCTAGGTGTTGAAAAGTTGTGATGAATGCCATTTTCAATACAAAATTTGTCAAAATCAAAATTTTCAAATTCGGTTCCATGGTCACTTCTCAAAGATATAATTGAAACACCTTTTTCATTGGAAACTCTTTTATGAAATCTAATGAATTCAGAAAATATTTCATCTTTGTGTGCTAAAAACATGACCATGTAAAACATGAAAAATCGTCTATAATAACTAGACCGTACTTCTTACCTCCTAAACTAGATATTCTAGTTGGCCCAAAGAGGTCCATATTAAGCAATCTAAGGGTCTAGATGTAGAGATTACTCCTTTTGGTTTAAAAGATGATTTGGTTTGTTTTCCAAGTTGGCAAGCACTACAAATCTTATCTTTTTCAAAACTAAGTTTTGGTAAATCTTTTATCAAACTCTTTTTGCTAAGTTTTAAAATCAAATGCATACTAGCATGTCCTAGTCTATGATGCCAAAGCCAACTAGTTTCATTGATCTTGGCTTCTATTGCCACTGGCATTGACCATTTTGAATGGGAAGATCATCAAGATCAACCATATAAATATTGCCATGCCTATGACCAATGAACTTGATGCCATTGTCATCTAAGCTAGAAATAATGCACATAGAAGATTCAAAAATAACTTTGAAATCCTTGTCACAGAATTGACTAATGCTAAGTAAATTATGTTTCAAACCATCAACATATAATACATTATCAATGTAAGTAGAAGGGGTGATATGGACTTTACCTATTCTGACAATTTTGTCCTTTTCATTATCACCAAATGTCACATTACCACCATTCTGATATTTGAGTGATAAGAACTGCTCCACATCTCCAGTCATGTGCCTTGAGCAACTGCTGTCGAGGTACCACATTCTTTTATTATTGGTCGCAAGGCACACCTACAATAAAAATAGGTGGAGATTTTAGGTACCCAAGTCATCTTGGATCCTTTTAGGTTAGTGTAATGGTTCCTTTTGGAACCCAATTTTTTTTAATACTACTCAATTTTCTCTTATTGCACAAGTAAGATTTATGCCTTATAGTACCACAGGCATAACAAGTAATGGATGATGATGCAGGCACAAAGAAATTCTTAAAAAATTTTTCTTTCTTTTGAGTTCTAAAACCTAAACTGGCTTTATCAAAAATAGCTTTTGATTATTTAAAAGTATATTAATTTTTTAAAACTATATGTAAATTTATCAACAAAGGTTTTAACTTTTCAATTTCTTATTTATATTTCTTGTTTTCATCCAAAATTTTTTTGTTCTGTTTTGAAAGGTTTCATTTGATACAGAAAAGTCTTTCTTTTTCAAAACTTCCTTTTCTTTTTTAAGAACAACAATCTTATCATTTAACCTTTTATTTTGAAGAAGTAGGCAATCATTTTCAGTTGAAAACTTGTCATTAGCTTTGACTAAATCTAAATTTTGCCTTTTTAGTTCTTTATGTTTTGATTTCAGTTTTTGAAATTCTAAAACTAACTCATCAAAAACTTCATGCAACTCATCAAATGTAAACATTTTTAATTTCGGATAATATCTCATCATTGTCGGCCATTAAACAAAAATTTTCTACTTCTTTTTGTTCTTTCTCAGAGCTGGAGTCTTCGCTGTCACTTTAGGTTGCCATCATATCCTTCTTTCTTAATCTTTTTCTACTCTTCTTAAGTAAGGGGCAGTCCATCTTGAAGTGGCCAGATTTTTTGCATTCAAATATATGGGCTGCTCCTTGTCTTTCTCCTTTTCTTTGCTAGGCTCTCCTTTTAGGGGTTTCTCCTTGAAGTTGTATTTCTTCTTTCTCATGAACCTCCTAAACTTTCTTTCCATGAGAGCCATCTCATCTTCTTCATCTTCTTCTTCAGACTCATCACTTGACTATTCTCTTGTGGTGGATTTGAAAGCGATCACTTTCTTCTTCTTGTCAACATCTACATTCTTTTATCTTAAAGAAAGCTTATCAGTCATCAATGAGCCTAACAGTTGCTCAAGGGATAAAGTGTTGATGTCCTTGGCTTCCTCTATGGACGTCACCTTGGCATCTCATGAAGCCGAAAGAGATCTGAGAAGATTATTTACAAGTTCACGGTTAGATATAATCTTTCCTAAGCTTCTCATGCCATTCATAATATTTGTGAACCTAGTATACATCTCACTAATAGATTCAGTAGGTTCCATCTTGAATATTTCATATGTGTGAATGAGCATGTTAACCTTAGTAGTTTTCACTTGGTGTGTACCCTCATGGGTAACCTCAAGTGTGTCCCATATTTTCTTAGCAGAGAGATAGTTAGATATTCTATTGAATTCACTCGGATCAAAAGAGCAAAACAATAGATTTATAGCCTTCGTATTAAGCTCTTTTGCTTAATGACATTCTCATCCCAATCATCTTCCATTTTTGGAGTGAGAATGCCATTAACCAACATAGTAGGCTGATGAGGACCTTTGATGATTGTCCTCCAAAGATTATAATCAATAGCTTGAATGAATATGCGCATACGAGTTTTCCAATAATGTGTAATTCGTGCCATTAAATAATGGGGGACGGTTTGAAGCTTGACCTTCAACTACACCCATTCTTATTGGGGCTGCCATGATCTTTTACTCAAGATCCTTGGACCTACAAGAGAGTACCGGTGCTCTGATACCACTTGTTGCCCAGAAATGGAGCCCAAGAGGGGGGATGAATTGGGTCTTTTTTGAAAAATTAAAGCAATAATATGTAGGCCTTGTGGTGTTTGTGAACAACATGATTGATGCACTAGATTATATGCAGCAGAAAGCAATAATTAGAGTTCAAGTAATAGAGTGTAAGAAATAAAAGAGATAATCACACACAAACACAAGGTTTATAGTAGTTCAGTGTAAACCTAGCACGTACATCCACTCTCCAAGCCATCCTTGGGAATTCCACTATAATCTCTCCAAGATTACAACCGGCTTGTTTTTCCAATGGCTCACAAGTCAAAACCTATGTTGGTTTTATCACCTAGGCTCACCAACAAACCTTTATACTTGTTTTCGCTTCGGGCTCACAAGTCAACCCTAGTTGGTTTTGTCCCTTTGGCTCACCAACAACCACAACAACCTACTTTCAAGAACCCTTGAAAGCTAGGTCAAAACATAAGAGAATTCAGATATACAATTTAAATAAACAAAACAAACTCTCTTCAAGAGTAGAATGGAAGCTTTGAGGCTCTAATTGATGCTTGTCTTGTCTTCTCCTTGGAATATTCTTCAAGCTCTCTTTT
The DNA here is from genome assembly GCA_021397845.1 of Areca catechu. Lineage (NCBI taxonomy): Eukaryota > Viridiplantae > Streptophyta > Magnoliopsida > Arecales > Arecaceae > Areca > Areca catechu. Next base: position 62,900,122 of record CM038042.1, read on the forward strand.
TGGAATGATGAAAGGATAGGCTTGTAAGCTTTTTAGGGAATCTCTCTTTTAATGGCTTTTAAAGTGAAGTTCTTGAGGGAATATTAGCTTTTGAGCTTTTAATGGACTTCAATGCTTCAAGAATGAGTTTGGTGAAGCTTAAATACTTCAAAAACTTCTAAAAAATGGTTTGAGACCGTTGGAGCTTCAAAACTAGCCATTGGGAGCTTGAAAATATATTTTTGTAACACAAAAAAATAATCTGTTAGGGCTGTCAGAACCCGAGTGTCGATACTTGGCTGTCAGGTGTCGACACTTGACTTCCAGGTGTCGACACTTGACTTCCAGGTGTCGACACTTGAACTTTCAAGTGTCGACACTTGATTCACAGGTGTCGACACTTGACACAAAAACTCTCCATGGCCAAGTTTTGGATTTTCAAAAAGTCTCAGGCCTTGAGTCGACACTTAGGAACTTAAGTGTCGACACTTGAATTTCTGGTGTCGATACTTAAATTCTGGGTGTCGACACTTGGCATCCCAAGAAGATTTTTTGCATGCCAAATGCTGAAGTGTCGACACTTAGCCTTCTAGGTGTCGACACTTGGTTCTACAAAATTTAGAATTAAGTGCCAATCAAGCCAAAAATATAAGTATTGTTTATGAAACTTAAATGCAATAAAATAAACAATAATTGAACTTGTTGAATCCCTTTTTGCATAGAAAAGACTCCTCAAAATGCGAAAGATACTTCGTGCCAAAGCATGCCATGAAACTTTAATTTTGAGAATTTGAGATATGCTTGTTTCCTGAAAACTCATAACTAGAAATAATCATTAGTACACAATATGTACTCAATATTTTGTTATTCATCAAAATCACAAGGTAGAGCCAACAATCTCGAGTGCGATAAGCGGAGCAACAGTGATCGCGGCATTTATTGTGCAGGATTTTGGTCCTCCCATGTCATCTCTGCATTAACTTCCCATGTCCCTAAAGCGATGCTTCGATGGGACTTGGGAGTAGGAGGCAACTGATATGGCAACATCGCTGACTGGAGTGTACGTCGGACATGGATGGCCGCCAGGCAGTGCCATGCAGCATTTTCTTCCGAGCTCTCCTGCCAGGTGGCTTGACCGGCGATCATTGAGACCTCGGGCCGAGCTCGACACCTCTGCCACTTCGCTAGGTGTTGATCCAGGAGGGGTCCACCTCGATCGATGTGGGCCTGCCTCTACTCCTTCGCCAGGTGGCACCCCCAGATAGGTCCACCTTGACTGGAGTCGAGCCTGGCCCCTCTGCTCCTTCACCAAGTGGCACCCCTTGATTGGTCCACCTTGGTCGAAGTCGAGCTTGTCTCTGCCCCTTCACCAGGTGTCAACCCAGGAGGGGTCTACCTCAGCAGAAGTGGGCCTACCTTTCTCCTCCGCCAGGTGGCACCCCGAGATGGGTCCATCTCGGTCAGAGTTGAAAATGGCCCCTCTGCTCCTTCGCCAGGTGGCGCCCCTTGATGGGTCCACCTCGACCAAAGTCAAGCTTATCTCTGTCCCTTCATCAAATATCGACCCAGGAGGGGTCCACCTCAACCGAAGTGGGCCTACCCCTGCTCCTTCGCCAGGTGGCACCCCCAAATGGGTCCACCTCAGCCGGAGTCGAGCCTGGCCCCTTTGCTCCTTCGTAGGTGGCACCCCTTGATGGATCCACCTTGGTCGAAGTCGAGCTTATCTATGCCCCTTCGCCAGGTGTCGACCCAGGAGGGGCCCACCTCGATCGAAATGGGCCTGCCTCTACTCCTCCACCAGGTGGCAACCCTAGTTATGTCCACCTCAGTCGAAGTCAAGCCGGTCACCTCTGCTCCTTCGCCAGGTGGCGCCCCTTAATGGATCCACCTCGGTCGAAGTCGAGCTTGCCTCTGCCCCTTCGCCAGGTATCGACCCAGGAGGGGTCCACCTCGACCGAAGTGGACTTACCTCTGCTCCTCCACCAGGTAGCACCCCCAGATGGGTCCATCTTGGCCAGAGTCGAGCTTGGCCTCTCTGCTCCTTTGCCAGGTGGTTCCCCTTGATGGGTCCACCTTAGTCGAAGTGGGCCTGCCTCTGTTCCTCCGCCAGGTGGCACCCCCAGATGGGTCCACCTCGGCCAGAGTCGAGCCGGGCACCTCTGCTCCTTCACTAAGTGGCACCTCTTGATGGGTCCACCTCGATCGAAGTTGGGCTTGCCTCTATCCCTTCACCAGGTGTCGACCCAGGAGGGGTCCACCTCGATCGAAGTGGGCTTGCCTCTGCTCCTCCGCAAGGTGGCACCCCCAGATGGGTCCATCTCGGTCGGAGTCGAACCTGGGCCCTCTACGGAGCATGAAGGACCAAGGGCGCAAGCCCCAAGGATGTTGTCGAGTATGGCACGCACAGGCGGCACATCCAATACGGCATCCCCAGGCCTGTGACGATGCGCAGAACCTCGTTAGCACTGATTTAGGGGGAACACCTTGCTCAAGGAGCTAGACCCGACAGGCCATGATCAGGAGTCCCCAAAGGGGAGGGCCACGATCAACACCTCAAACCCAGGTATGTATACACGTGGATCGAGGTCTTGGCCGGCTCCCCTTTCGTGACAGCATGGCAGACGAGACGGGCTCGCCACTTAACTCCCAACCGTAAGGGAAGAGGACCTCAAGGAGATGGCCAGTAAGCACCGTTGACCTCCAAGACCTCCCCAGGGGGAGAATCGAGGCACCGAAGCATCCAACGGTCTCAAAAGGGTACCAGGGGCAAAAGGGAGGTAAGCGATCTAGAGGGCAAGCACCCGTAAGAGACAGGGGGCGATTCTGAGAGAAAGATTCCAGAAGGGCTCGCAGGAGAAGCTCGGCGAACCCAGTCTCAAGGATAGGAGTGCCGGCCTCTCTTGTTCTCGCTCATTTTTCACTCGTTAAAGATTTCTCTAAACATGGAGGCCCAGTAGGGATCTGTCTTAGTGGATCTGTTCCACTTTACTGCTCTCTAACTTGACCGTCGGAGTGCCCCCGCTTGAATCCCCGACTCAGGTCTCTAACCCTTATTTTGGAGGTCCGGGAGCATTTGGATTCCGCAATAAGGGGGACCGCAATCCGCTCCAACCCATAACTGCAGGCCACAGCGGTAAGGTCAGCAATATTGTGCATTGTTAGATTGTATACTATGTATTAGTGAATATAATATTTTATAAAGTGTGTATTAATTTACTTGAATATGTGTATTGGATTGCTAAATGATTAATTTGCTAAATATGTATTACTTGACTATATACTATATATTAATAAATTTTATATTTTAAAATTATATATCAATTTATTTAAAGATATGTATTAATTTATATGATTAATTTATTTAGTGTATATATATGACCATATAGCAAGTATTGAGAAAAAGTATGTATTGAAAATAAGAAAAAAAAGAATACTATAATTTCTTTTAGTTATGGGATTTGTGATTTTGTTAGTAGAAAAATTTTTGACTTTTGGATTTATTTTTTAAAATTAATATTAAAAAAAGGATAAATTACGAAACTTGTTTTATATGATATTCTATTGGAGCCCTCCCATATTATTTTTGCTCGACATGAGTGGCATGGTTTCAAAAATAGGATCATTTTTACAACTAACATGACAAGACCACTTGGGCAAAGCATAAATCGATAGCAAATATAAAAAGAACAAATTTTCATAGAGCCCGAGAAATGCCTTCAAGATTTTTGAAATCAAACTATTAGGTTACTGAGTTATGCTCTCGAAAACAAATTGCATTTTGCTGTTATAGCATTAGCCATATAAAACACAATAATTCACAGCTGAAGCAGTAGGCCGGTTGGTAGAGCCTTGCCTCGCTACCAATCGATCCCAAGTTTGAATAAGGATTCGGTCGGTAACTCGATTAAATCCAGAACTAATCCTGGAGCTTGGGACTGTTAGCATGAGTAAGAGATCAGGGTCTGTTCCTTTGTCCCCGTTCTATTAATCGGGCATCTTGGTGGTGTCAGGTTGACGTACTCACCGTTGGTGGAGAAAGTCTGCATAAATCTTGTGGCTCGAATCAACATAACCTAACGGTTTGGGGCCTTCAGGGTAGCGACACCCAGGATTATCCCCCCCCCCCTCTCCCTTTTGGCTTTTCAAAAAAAAAAAAACACAAGGATTCACTTGTATCTCGCACAAGGATTGACTTGTATCGCGCCGTAACTCCAAAAAGTTTTACAAGCAATAAGAAGATTTTACCCAAACATGGTAGATTGCATCGGACGATGAACACCGACAAACATATTAATTTGCACAAAACGGAAAGTACAATGCCATAGAATGCTAATTAAACTAGGTTTTTAACCAAAATAATACAAAAAAAATATTTAATTACCAAAATATTGCCGTTCCATTTTATTTATGGATATAGGTGATTTTGGCCACGTGGGCAGACGACGTGGCATGGGACGGGCGGAGGTGAAATGTGAAAATGTAGGTTGGACCCACGAGTTCTATATGAAATCGCAGGTGGAACCCGCGATTTTATTTCGGAATGTCCACCTGGCATTTGAAAATGCGGGTTGGACCCGCGAATTCAGGCTGAAATCGTGGGTCTAACCCACGAATTCAGTACAGTGAAATCACTTTCTCATATGAAATCGCGGGTTGAACCCGCATTTTCGGTCTTTCATAACACGGTTTAAAAAAAATCGCGAGTTCAACTGGCGATTTCATGAAAACGCGGGTTCAACCCACGATTTCAATTGAAATATTTTTTTTAAAATATATATATATTTCATAATTTTATTTGTTATTAAATAAGAGTTATATTTATTAATTTAGTAAAAGAAATTAGGTCGGTTTGGGTTAGGGTAAAGGTTTTGGGTTTTTTGAATTATTATGATTTTAGGTTTTAATATTTTAGCGGTGCAACTGATCCGTGCCACCCCGAAATTGGATCGGTATGGGTTAGTATTTAAAAAAATTGGACCAGATTTCAGGTCTATTTAGTTTTCGGACCAGCATCGGGCATCCCTTTGGCTCGGCTCGGACCGATCCAATATTGATCTGCTAATAAATCTGGGAAATAGCCGATCCCGATCCATCATTATGTCCGATCAAAATGTGCCGACCGACACCCGTCCCTCGGCTGACTCCGATCTATTTATAGATATAAAGTATATAATTCATTATAATAATTTCATAATATTATTTTTATTAATTTAAATTTTTTCTACTAATTAATAATTTATTATAAATTTTAAAAAGATGATTTTTTTTAATTATTTTGTTAGTCCGTATATTCCTGTGTAACCCAATTCTTTTTAAGAAATTAGTATTTACGTGTTAGGATTTAGGATTTAGGATTATAGGATTGGAACCAGTCTGGTAACAACGTACAGTGTAATAAGTTTAAACAGTGAAAAAGTAAATTATAAAATGTGATAATTACAATTACAAAATATAAGATACTGTATAATAAGTTCAAACAGTGAAAAAATAAAATACAAAAATTCTAAGTCCCGCATGGTGGCTGTCTCTTCGTACGTGGAGGTTGCTGTCGACGACATACTGGCTCCGCCTCAATCGGCTCCTGATGCTCCGATGGATCATGTACATCAGGAAATACATGCAATGCAGATAGATCATGCGAGGACCCCTAGCCTATATGCTGTCCTCCTCCATGTCCCGAGTAATCAAGATGCATCGGATAGTCCGATCCAGCAGCGTACTCAAAATGTGCAGTAGCATCCTCCGTAAATGTGAACTGTCTCACATCCTCATGGAAAAACTACCCGTGGATATATATGGATCGTACTCCTGCATCGGAAAGGGAGAGGTACGAATCGTCGAGTACCTCGTGTGTGCTGAGTAGGAGGTGCTGTAGACATAGATGCATATCGATAAGGCTGAACAGGAGGAGGTGCTGTCGATGTAGATGCATATGGATAAGGATAAGGCTCTAGAGTCTCATTGTCTCTGTCGTCCTCCTGAGCAAATCCCTGTAACTGGACACGTGCAAACTCACCAACAACATCAAGAGTGGACTGACATATGTCCTGTATATGCTGCGAGGACGTCGCTATGGAATCTGGCATAGCAAGCTGATAAATCGCCGTAATGCTAGTGGTCTGTAAGTTACAAACATTTAATGAGTTAAACAAAATATGAATATATGATAACATTGTGTGTAATAGCATAAATAAAATTTTCATACCACATAATCATGCATTGCACCATCATGGCCAATAAATCGTTGACTAATGCCGCGATACCACTGCATGTATGGATCATGATAATGCATAGCACCATCAGCAGGAGCACCATCTACAATCGAATCATGATAGCTCTCTCATAACTGAATATATGCATGATGACTGCTGCTCCAATCCTGATCGGGTCGTCCCCTAAGATCGAAACGATGCAGTGCACATATGTAGCACATCGATCAGGTACAACCTATCGAAAACTAAACTATCGCAGCACTCTATCAGGAAAATGCTACTCTATGATATAAAAACATATGAGTGGCACTCTACTATGCCATATATCCTGACCCTGAAGGTAGTAATCTAGTAGATGTGCAAGTACATCATTTATATATGGTGTCCATATCACCTGGTAATGAACAATACCAAGTATGTGTTAAATAAGTAATATAAAAATATTTAACTGTTGACAAAGATAAGTGCTAGTTGTTACCTGATGTAGACTCAGGTGATCTATCAAATGTCGATACGAAGAAAGAACATGTGTAGGTATCTCCGTAACGGCAAAATCATCTCTCCAACTGTACATTAAAAAATTAATTTATATATACAATAAATATGAGTAATCATTACATTTAAAAATATTTACAACTTACCGCATCCCCAGCAGACCCTGTGGTAAATTAGCTCCTCCATCATCTAAATCGATCATAGGATCCTGAGCCGGGTAAAATAATCTGCGTGGTGCTATGATAGGAAATCTATCCCATGCCCATAACTAGAGAAGTAACAAAGGACCAGCTATCTCAAGGGCATCTCTCCTGCTCGCCCTACACAACTCTCTATATAACCAGGCGAGCCCTGCAGTACCCCAACTATAATGACCAGCACTCTCGAAATCCGCAAGTAGGGATAGGAACATGAGATGCATCTTATCACCTGATTTATCCATAAACAAACACCCACCGATCAGCTGTAGAATATACGCTTGAGCATATCACTATATCTGTATCTCGTCAGCATCAAGTGCTAGCTCATGAAACTCCTCCTAAACATACCATGCTCAAGCGGCAACCATGAAGTCTACCCTGTGGTGGGATAACCCCTAATAAATCCTGACAAACCTGTCGCCAGTCTATCCATGTAGTACCTATCACTGGTAGACCATCGATAGACAAACCTAACTGGACAGGAATATCCTCTAAGGTGATGGTACACTCTCCGTGGGGTAAATGAAATGTATGCATCTCAGGATGCTAACGCTCCATAAAGGCTGTAATCAGGTGCCAGTCCTAACATATATATCCTACTCGTGCAAGACCGTAAAAACCAGACTGTAATAGTAAAGGTGCTATGTGCCTATCGAGACATATCGACCTGTATATAATCAACTCTCTACGTCTACAATATAGTATAGCATCAACCTACCCCTCCCATGCTAAACGGGATCGATGAATATCCTGATCGTACAACACGGAGGGGTCTACTAGATCGGGATCCATGACTGTTGCCCAGATATGGTGCCCAAGAGGGGGGTGATTGGGAATTTTAAAAATTAAAGCAATATATGTGCTATCAAGTTCAAAAGTGAAGAGTGATAGTGCTCAAGTAATTGTGCATGGAAGCAATGAAAGATAACAACAATTAAAGAGCAAATGAAGAGTAAAGCAATGCAAACACACAAGAAGTATAGTGGTTCGATGCACCTAGCACCTACATCCACTCCCCAAGCTCCACTTGGGAATTTCCACTATAATCTTCTCTAGATTACAATCGACTTATTTTACAAGGCTCACAAGTCAAAACCTTACACACTTGTTTTGGCATCGGGCTTAAAAGCAACCCTAGTTGTTTTATCAATTGGCTCACCAACAAACCTCACTCACTTGTTTTGGCTTCGGGCTTACAAGCAACCCTAGTTGGTTTTATCAATTGGTTCACCAACAAACCTCACACTAGTTTCAAATTTCCTTGAAACTAGCCTAGGACAAAAAGAATATGAATACAATGAATAAAACAAGACAAACTCCTTTTGAGCAAAAAGTAATTCGATGTAGCTCTTGATGGAGACTCTTCAAGCCTTTCTCTTGGAATCTTGGACCTCACTAAATGCCAAAGACTTGAAAGTTGATTCCTCAAAGATGGAAAGCTTTTGGCTAAGGAATCTCTTGGTTTTCTCACTCTTTTTGGCTTAGAATTGATTGAAGGCTTTGTACTTTCACTCTCTTCTTTTTCACTTTTTTGTCTCCTTGACTTTTTTGAAGTTAGGTGGAGGTTAAATACCTCATTCAAGCTGAAACAACTCCACAAGACCGTTAGAATCAAAAATATGGCCATTTATGGACCGTTAGAAAACAAATCAAAAGTTCAGAAAAACTAGCCGTTAGGCCATGAGTCGACCTCATGAGTCGACCTCTGGATCAAGTGTCGACCTCATGAGTCGACCTCCAGTTTATCTTAGGCAAAAATCCAGAAAACCATAGTTCTGCCTAGTTTGAATTCTCAGGCGATGAGTCGACCTCTGGTGTCGACCTCTAGACAGGTGTCGACCTCTGGAGCGTGCCACTGAATTTTTGCCATGCCGGCCTTGCTGAACTTTTCTTTTCTTCATGAGTCAACCTCTGGTGGTCGACCTTTGGCAAGGTGTCAACCTCTGGGGGTCGACCTCTGGTCTGAAAATTTTGAAACTCTGGAGAGTTGCGTGCCATGCTTGAGTTTCTCTAAGCCTTTGTTTCTTTTGTCAATTACTTCTTAATAAGAAGGTCCAATATGAGAAATTTGATCTTGTTTAATGTAGAAAAGCTCTTTGTAAAATCAAGCAAGCTTGGTTTCATCATTGTACTCTTGATACTCTTTTGAATAACCCAAGTCCTGAAACTTTATTTTGAAATGAAACATTAGTCCAAACATATACTCAACCTTTGTTAATCATCAAAATTAAGGAGCCAAAGCCAACAATCCCCCCCTTTTTGATGATGACAAAACCTTGAGTATATATGCAATTAAGTTCAAAAGCAAAATATAGCAATAATAAAAATTTTCAAAGAAACCTCACATACATGAGTATATCATAAAAATTTTACTTTTCATCTACTTTTTTTTTTTTTGTGAAAACATTCTCATGATTCAAAAAGGTTAAGAGCCATAATAGCTTTACTATACTCTATGAAAGAGTCATAAGAACCATATATACTTTACTATACTTTACTACTTTTCATCTACTTCTTTCTTTTTGTGAAAAACATTCTTATGAGTCAAAAGATAAGAACCATAATAGCTTTACTATACTTTACCATATATACTTTACAAACTTTACCATACTCTCCCTTTTTGTCAAGAATCAAAAGTGCATTGTTTGTAGTAAAAGGTATATTAAAGAAAATTATGTTCCATTACAATGAAGTACTTAGTTGCATAAGATACATGCTCCCCCTCAATTTGTGCATTCGATATAACAAAAATATGCTAACTTGAGGGTTTAAAAGGATAAATGCTAAGAGTTGGTATCAGACAGTAAAATATCACAATGTATATAAATGAGTGTATTCAGTTACAAAATTGCTTACATAGTAAGCACAAAACACTGATACATCAGAACATACAAAGCAAACTAGTACATCATACATCAAGCAAATCTATGAGGCTACTCCTCATCAGAAGGTATATCAAAAGAGATAGGAGCCGAGATCCTAGATGAGGATTTTGGAGTCCTATGAGTGAGACTCCGAGTCCTCTGAGAGGGACCAGACCTAGGGGTAGTCCTACGAGATCTATAGGTCCGAGGAAAAGACTCCACAAGTGTCCTAACAGAAGCAGTAGCAGAAGGAGTAGATGGATCAGTATGCTGAGTAGACTGAGCTGGAGTGTGCTTGCTGACAAGCTCATAAGCAGTGGGATCATCAATATCTGTCTCTGTATGCTCATCTCTATCATCCGGAATCCATGTAAAAGTCTCAAAAAGTGACTCAGTAATCTCAGTATATACTGGCACATCTGTAACTGGAGGATCTGTACTAGGAAGATCAGTAGAAGGAGGATAGCAGAAGGGGGAATCTCTGGAATCGGATCGCAGGTGGAACATCAGAGCTACCTACTCCAGGCTGATCTCCATCACTGTCACTGTATCCACTGGAGTCATCATCATCATCATCAGAATGTGGAGGAGATACTGTCAGATCTACAGCCCCTGGTGGCAATGCTAATCTCAGTAGGCTGAGGATCTGTCAGAATCCTGCATCTACACTAGCTGAGAGAGCTCCAATGCGCATATCTGTGTGGATCCGCAGACTATGTAGCTCCTGTCGTACACCAGCAATCTCTGTCCGGACCTCTGAAATGTGATCAGTCACTCTCTGCTCAAAGTCTGATATGCTCACTGTAGTCCTCCGTGGTGTAGCAGTAGCAGTAGGTGCTGGAGCTGATGAGGTGGTGGCGTGAATGGCTCAGGCTCCGCAGTCTCTGACTCTGGTGCTAGGCGAGGAGGTGTACCATGATCAGTAGGCTCTGAAGGCCCTGCCTCAGCAGCTCGAATCTCATCCTCCTCATCTGGCTCCTGGCCAGACTCTCGTCGCACCCAACGATCACCAATCAGTCGAAATCCCATCCTATGCAGGGATTTCTCTCCATATGTATTAGTATGCTGCAGCTGACTGAAAGGTATACCATCAATGAAACTCCATACTCTCTAAATAACTGTGTCAGCCCCATACCATATGGCTGAACTAGTCTCCTGTGAGATGCTGCCTCACCCATCTGCTGAAGCATGATCCTGGGAAGGTTGATGGGAGTTCGCTGTCTCAGGGACACCATCAACACCAACTCACTCTCAGTAATAAAGTCGAATCTCCTGCTCTTTGGAATCAAGATGCGGGCGATGATATGATGCAGCACTCTCATCTCCAGTGAAAGCTGGTTAGCGGCTATTGTGGAAATGCGCTAACATCCTCGTGCTCTAAGATACATCTGAAGGCGCGCTCTCCGTCGCTGATAGAAGTGGCAGATGTGCCATGAAGTGGAATCCTCCAACACGACTGATGACCTCCGGTGTCACTGGAATCTCGATCCCACGAACAGTAGCTGACCATCCAATGCCATCAGTGGCCATGGATGCATAGAACTCCCTGATGAGGTCTGGGTAGAATCTCTCAGTCATCGTGCAGAAGTGAACTAGACTTGCATCTCTCAGTACATCTCTTATAAAATGATGCTGATCCCAGAAAGGTATATCTACATGTCTCCCACTCGCAATGCTCTTCCGTACTAAGCTGGCTGGCACTGGTGCAGGTGGCTCTGGGGACGGCTCACGCTCATGTCTAACCTTTCTTCGTCGCTCAGTGCTACTTTGGCCTTGTTCCATTCTCCTTTTTCTTACTGCCATGCTTTCTTGGACCCATATGGATGGAAGAGGGGTAAATTAGGGAGAAGTAGGGTAATGCAGAGCTAAGAGGGAAGGAACCAAGAAAAGAGAGGAGAAGAGAGGTTCACGGGCTGAGCAAAAGAAGAAATGGTGAAATGGTAAGATAGGGTTTGTGAAAATGGAGAAAATCGAGAGTAAATGGAGGAAATGTAAGAAACGGAGGAAAGAATAAGTGATTTCAAATGAAAAACAACCGATATTAGAGGGTAGATAGAGGCAAAGGCTTTCGGTTATCCAAAAAAAAAGGACACGGTCAAAAACGGTTTGGTTCAAAAGAAAACAAGAGGAGAGGAGAAGATTACCCAAAAAGAGGAAGGAGAGGGTTGGAAATCCACTGTTTAGATGTTTAGGAGCAATGGAGGGGGACCACACGAAGGAGAAAAGGAAGGAAATGGAGGAAAAAAGGGCTTGTGGACAGGTTTTAAAAAGACATTTTCTGTCCAAGTGTCGACCTCTCAAAATTTAAGGGGTCGACCCCAAGTGTCGACCTCCGAAAACTTAAGTGTCGACCTCCAAAAATAAATTAGCCAAAATAATTCGGTAAAATTTAAAAAATTGATAAAATTTAGAAAAATAAGCTTTAAACATATTTGAGAATTTATAATCATTTTTAAGGAATTTTGATGAAAATTGAAGAGTTTCAAGCAAAAGGATCAATGACTCCCAGTTCTCTTCTGATCATACAAAATCTATCTTCATTCAATAGTTTTGTGAATATATCAGCCAATTGATAATCAGTATAAATAAATTCTAACAACACATTAGAGTTTTGAACGTGATCTCTTATGAAGTGATGTCTTATTTCAATATGTTTGCTTCTTGAATGTAGTACAGGATTTTTCGTTAAATTGATTGCACTAGTATTATCACATCTTATGGGTGTCTTAGTTAGTTTGATGCCAAAGTCCTCGAGTTGTTGTTTGATCCATAGAATCTGAGCACAACAGCTTCCAGCTGCTATATATTCAGCTTCCGCCATAGATAGAGCAACCGAATTCTGTTTCTTGCTGCTCCATGAAATCAAATTAACTCCTAGGAATTGACAAGTTCGACTAGTACTTTTACAATCAAGTTTACACCTAGCAAAATCGGCATCAGAATATGCAATCAATTCATATGATACTCTCTAGAGTACCAAAGACCAATTTCAATTGACCCAGATAGATATCTAAATATACGTTTTACAGCTAAGAGATGTGATTCTTTAGGAGCAGACTGAAAACTGCACACATACAAATACTAAACATTATATCTGGTCTACTGGCAGTTAGATATAGCAATGAACTAATCATGCCTCTATATAATTTTTGGTCTACTGATTTACCATATTCATCTTTGTCTAATTTACATGAAGAGCTTATAGGGGTACCTATTGGTTTGGTAGTCTCCATCCCAAACTTTTTCAATATTTCCCTTGTATACTTGGCTTGTTGATGGAGATCCCCTCTTTGGTTTGCTTATTTGGAGTCCGAGGAAGAAATTGAGTTCTCCCATCATGCTCATCTCGAACTCACTCTGCATTAACTTTGCAAATTCTTGACAAAGACATTCTTTAGTAGCACCAAAAATAATATCATCTACATAGATTTGTACTACTAAGAGATCATCATTTTTCTTTTTCAAAAACATGTATTATCTACATTACCTCTAGAAAAATCATTCTTCATCAAAAAAGAACTTAATCTATCATACCAAGCTCTAGGAGCTTGCTTTAAACCATACAATGCTTTATGCAATTTAAAAACATGGTTAGGAAATCATGATTTTCAAAATCAGGAGGTTGTTCAACATAAACTTCCTCTTCAATAAATCCATTTAAAAAAGCACTTTTAACATCTATTTAAAATAACTTGAAATCCATAAAACAAGCAAAAACAAGTAAAAGTCTAATTGCTTCTAGCCTAGCAACAGGAGCAAAGGTTTCATCAAGTCAATCCCTTCTTCCTGGTTGTAGCCTTTAGCAACAAGTCTAGCTTTGTTTCTAGTTACAACACCATGTTCATCAAGTTTATTTCTAAAACCCATTTTGTACCAATTACAGAAACATTAGGGGGTCTTTCAGGTAAAGTCCAAACGTTATTTCTTTTAAACTGATTTAGTTCATCTTGCAAAGCATTAATCCAGTTACAATCTTTTTTCAGCTTCTTCAATTGTCTTAGGCTCTATCTGAGATACAAAAGCTAAATAATCACAAACATTTCTAATAGAAGAACGTGTACTTACTCCCTTTGACGGATCACCAATTATTAGTTCTTTGGGGTGTCCGTGTGCATACCTCCACTCTTTAGGTAAAGGTTTTGGTGAAGTTGCATTGATCTCTTGAGTTTGATCTTCATTTTCTTGATCATCATCTCCTTTGGGCTCATCTTCATTGATGGTCAATTGTTCAAGCTTCTTTGTACCTGTTTCATCATCAATAAATCTTCTTTTCTAGAAGATTTTTCGTTAGATTCATGAAACACTACATGAATTGATTCTTCAACTAGAAGAGTTCTTTTGTTGAAGACCCTGTATGCCTTGCTAGAGTAGAGTATCCTAAGAAGATACCCTCATCTGACTTGGCATCAAATTTACTGATATTGTCTTTGCCATTGTTTAATATGAAATAGCGGCAACCAAATACATGAAAATACTTAAGATTAGGTTTTCGATTTTTCCAAAGCTCATATGGTGTTTTCTTCAAAATAGGTCGAATTAAAACATGATTTAAAATGTAACAGGAAGTATTAACGGCTTCTGCCCCAAAAATATCTAGGTAAATTGTTTTCGCAAAGCATTGTGCGTGCCATTTCTTCAAGAGTCCTATTCTTTCTTTCTACCACCCTATTTTGTTGAGGTATCCTAGGAGCAGAAAAATTATGACTAATGCCATTTTCATTACAAAAAGCTTCAAAATCATGATTGTCAAATTCAGTTCCATGATCACTACGCAAAGAAACATAGTGAGATCTTTTCGTTTGAAACCCTTTTATGAAATTTAACAAAAGCTAAAAACGTTTCATCTTTATGAGCTAAAAAACATTACCCAAGTAAATCATGAGTAATCATCTACAATTACTAGCCCATATTTCTTACCTCCCAAACTAGTTGTTCTGGTTGGTCCAAAGAGGTCCATATGCAATAATTCAAGGGGTCTAGTAGTAGATACTACTCCTTTAGTTTGAAAGTAGATTTAGTTTGTTTTCCAAATTGACATGCAGCACAAATCTTATCTTTTTCAAATGTGAGTTTTGGCAATTCTTTTACAAGATTCTTTTTGCTTAATTTTGAAATCAACTTGCATACTAGCATGCCCTAGCCTACGATGCCAAAGCCAACTAGTTTCACTTGCCTTGGCTTCCCTAGCCACTAGGCATTGACCACTTTCCATGGCTAGATCATCAAGATCAACCATGTAAATGTTTCCATGCCTATGACCAGTGAACTTGATGCCATTGACATCGAGACTAGATACCATGCACAAAGATGATTCAAAAATTACTTTAAAACCCTTATCACAAAACTGACTAATGCTAAAAAGATTATGCTTCAAGCCATCAACAAATAATACATTATCTACATAAGCATTAGGGGTGATATGGATTTTACCAATTCCGACGATTTTGCCCTTTCCATTATCACCAAAAGTAACGTTTCCACCATCTATAGCTACTAGTGATGAGAATTGCCTCACATCCCCAGTCATGTGCCTTGAGCAACCACTATCCAGATACCACATTCTTCTTTTATTTTTGGTTGCAAGGCACACCTGCAAAAATTAATCAAGTTGAAACTTTAGGTACCCAAGTCATCTTGGGTCCTTTAGGGTTAGTCAAATTGGTTCCTTTTGGAACCCAATCTTTCCAAAGGTATTTAATTTTCTTCTATTACAAATATGATTTATGTCCTAACTTACCACATGCATAGCAGGTAATATTAGAAGATGCAGGTATGAAAAAGTTTTTGTAAAGTTTTTGCTGATTCTGTGGCTTAAATCCAAGTCCAGCTTTGTTAAAAACTGCATGTTGACTATTTAAAAGCATACTTAATTTTTCTGAACTAAGTAAACTTTTCTACAAAAGGTTTTACTTTTTCTAACTCTTCTTTGTAATTCTTGTTTTGAAGCAACAGTTCTTTGTTTTATTTTTAATTTTCTCATTAGTTTCAAAACTTCTATTATTTTTCAAAGAATCAATTTTCTTTAAAAGATTGTCCTTCTCATTTTTCAAGGTCTTTACATTTCAGTTAATTTCTTGTTATCTTGAATTAAATTTTCAATTTCAATTGAAAACTTGCCTGAATTTTTGGTAAGTTCTTGATTTAGCTTTCTTAATTTCTTATTTTTCAGTTTTAGTTTTTCATATTCCATAAAAATCATCAAAAGTATCATGTAATTCATTAAAAGTAAATTCAATTTCAGGTTCAGAATTTACCTCATCATCTTCATTGGCCATGAAACACAGGTTGGCGACTACCTGCTGCTCTTCATCACTGCTGGAGTCTTCACTCTCACTCCAGGTAGCCATCATGGCTTCTTTCTCAACATCCTTCGACTCTTCTTAAGCAAGGGCAATCCGTTTTATAATGTCCAGGCTTCTTGCACTCGAAGCAGATGGGTGGATCCCTTTCTTTTTTTTTCTCTTTATCTTTATTGTGATCACCTTTTTGTGGCCTTTTCTTGTAGAAGCCTTTCTTCTTTCTCATGAATTTTTTGAATTTTCTTGTAATGAGGGCTGTCTCATCATCATCAGCTTCTTCTTCTGATTCATCACTTGACTCTTCCTTTGTAGTGGACTTGAAGGCTATGGCTTTCTTTTTCTTGTCATTGTCTACTGTCTTCTGCTTTAGTGAAAGCTCGTAAGTCATCAGTGATCCAAGAAGCTGCTCAAGAGGTAGAGTATTGACATCCTTGGCTTCTTCTATGGCTGTTACTTTCGCATCCCATGAAGCTGGAAGAGACCTGAGAAGTTTGTTAACCAGTTCACCATTAGATATAATTTTTCCCAAACTTCTCATACCATTTACTATATTGGTAAATCTAGTATACATTTCACTGATACTTTCAGTTGGTTCCATCCTGAACATCTCATACGTATGAATGAGCATGTTCATCTTTGTGGTCTTCACTTGGTGTGTACCCTCATGGGTAACCTCAAGTGTATCCCAAATTTCTTTGCGGAAATATAATTGATATTCTGTTAAATTCACTTGGGTCAAGTGCACAGAATAGCAAATTCATCGCCTTAGCATTTAACTCAGCTTGTTTGATGTCATTGTCATCCCATTCTTCTTCAGATTTTGAGGTGATAATGCCATTAACCAAGTGAGTGGGCTGATGAGGCCCTTTAGTAATTACTCTCCATATATTATAATCTACAGCTTGTAAGTAAATGAGCATACGAGTTTTCCAGTAAGTGTAGTTTGTGCCATTAAAGAAAGGAGGGCGATTTGATGCTTGACCTTCAACTACACCCATTTCAATTGGGGCGGCCATGATCTTTCACTCAAGATCGTTGGACCTACAAGAGAGTACCGGTGCTCTGATACCACTTGTTGCCCAGATATGGTGCCCAAAGAGGGGGTGAATTGGGTATTTTAAAAACTAAAGCAATATATGTGCTATCAAGTTCAAAAGTGAAGATGTGCTCAAGTAATTGTGCAACGGAAGCATAATTGTGCAACGGAAGCAATGAAAGATAACAACAATTAAAGAGCAAAAGAAGATAGAGAGTAAAGCAATGCAAACACACAAGAAGTATAATGGTTCGGTGCACCTAGCACCTACATCCACTCCCCAAGCTCCACTTGGGAATTTTCACTATAATCTTCTCTAGATTACAGTTGACTTGTTTTACAAGGCTCACAAGTCAAAACCTTACACACTTATTTTGGCTTCAGGCTTACAAGCAACCCTAGTTGGTTTTATCAATTGGCTCACCAACAAACCTCACTCACTTTTTTTGGCTTCGGGCTTACAAGCAACCCTAGTTGGTTTTATCAATTGGTTCACCAACAAACCTCAACTAGTTTCAAATTCCCTTGAAACTAGCCTAGGACAAAAGAATATGAATACATGAATAAAACGACAAACTCCTTTGTGAGCAAAATGTAATTCGATATAGCTCTTGATGGAGACTCTTCAAGCCTTTCTCTTGGAATCTTGGACCTCACTAAATGCCAAAGACTTGAAAGTTGGATTCCTCAAAGATGGAAAGCTTTTGGCTAAGGAATCTCTTGGTTTTCTCACTCTTTTTGGCTTAGAATTGATTGAAGGCTTTGTACTTTCACTCTCTTCTTTTTCACTTTGTCTCCTTGACTTTTTTGAAGTTAGGTGGAGGTTAAATACTTCATTCAAGCTGAAACAACTTCACAAGACCGTTAGAATCAAAAATATGGCCGTTTATGGCCGTTTGGAAAACAAATTAAAAGTTCAGAAAAACTATCCATTATGCCATGAGCCGACCTCTGGATCAAGTGTCGACCTCATGAGTCGACCTCCAGTTTATCTTAGGCAAAAATCTAGAAAACCATAGTTCTGCCCAGTTTGAATTCTCAAGCGATGAGTCGACTCTGGTGTCGACCTCTGGACAGGTGTCGGCCTCTGGTGGTCGACCTCTGAAGCGTGCCACTGAAATTTTGCCGTGCCGGCCTTGCTGAACTTTTCTTTTCTTCATGAGTCGGCCTCTGGTGGTCGACCTTTGGCAAGGTGTCGACCTCTGGGGGTCGACCTCTGGTCTGAAAATTTCTGAAACTCTAGAGAGGTGCGTGCCATGCTTGAGTTTCTCTAAGTCTTTGTTTCTTTTGTCAATTGCTTCTTAATTAATAAGGTCCAATATGAGAAATTTGATCTTGTTTAATGTAGAAAAGCTCTTTGTAAAATCAAGCAAGCTTGGTTTCATCATTGTACTCTTGATACTCTTTTTGAATAACCTAAGTCTTGAAACTTTATCTTGAAATGAAACATTAGTCCAAACATATACTCAACCTTTTGTTAATCATCAAAATTAAGGAGCCAAAGCAAACAATGACTGTAGTATGCAATAACATATATGTAAAACTAATAAACAAATTACAATATATGCAACGTAAATGTAAATAACATATAACAAAAGAAATCCATAAATTATACGTAAAAAGCAATTACAAGACAAGTCAGTAACAGGACAATAATCAATCAAACATAATAAACTAATTATGACAATCAAATAGTACAAGTAATCAGATTTGGAGCTCCAACCATTAGCTATCCTGACATATCAATAAGATAAAAAGAAATACATATCAGTAACGTACATGTCACAATCAACAAATAATAGACTGTATAAAGAGAATAAATCGACGTAAAATAAAATACCTATGCAATGTCATTTGTCAAAATATCCTGACCCCCTTGTACTCTTGTTGGACAAGACCGTTTATCATGTCCTTCCTTCTTACAGATGGCACACCTTCGTTTGTTTCCAGATTCATGGATATCCATAGCATTCCAAATTTTGGTAGAACGAGGCCTGCCCTTCTATCTCAGCCTACTCATATCGGGCATAATAAGGGTTTCATCATCATGCTCAGGCCAATATTCTTCATGTGGAATTGGTTGGAATTGTGGTGCATATGATTGATAATAATCATGTAATGTATAGTATCGATCAACGTATTTATAGAAATCAATTGCAACATGTGCATATGCAGCCATTACATGAGAGCAGGGTAAATGATAACACTGCCATTTTTGGCATGTACATGTCCGATGCTATATTCGAACTACCTGTATGTTAATGTAACAGAAATGAATATGTAACCAACATACAATCTTATGTTAGAAAACATATAAGAACTGTTGACTCCATTATTGATTTTGATGATAAGCAAAATGGTTAAGTATAAGTTGAGGACTAATAATTTTCTTTAAGTGTTTTTATTGAAAAATGTGCTTACGATTTGAAGAAGCTCATTTGTTTGAAGAAGCCAAGTTTGAATGAAAAGATTGCTCAAAGAAGACTTGGACACTCAAGAGATGGTTGATTGGATGGTTAAGTTAAATGGAAATATGTTTTAGCTAAAGTTCAGGCCTTTCTGTGAAGTTTTCAGAGAAGTGTCGACTCAAAGTGTCGATACATGACATAAAGTATCGATACATGGAAGTGAAGTGTTGACTCAAGTCGGTACGCAAGAATATTTCAAATGGCACAAATGAAGTATCAACACATCCTGACCACATGGATCAACACATCGCCTGAGATTTTCAAGTATAGAAATTGAAGGAATAACTGAAGTATCGACACATGGAAGCAAGGTATCGATTCAAGATGTCGACTCAACTGAGTAAGTGTCGACACATTTAAGATTTCCAGAGAATTAGATCGGAGCAATTTGAACTAGGTATCGACTCAAAAAGTTCAAGTGTCGACCTTATGTGTCGACTCACAGCTTGAAGTGTCAACACATGAAGTTCTGGCAACAGTAACGGCTAGTTTTTCAAATGCAGAACTTGCTCATTTTGCCCTCCAATAGCTAGTTTTTCAAGTCTAACGGCTAGAAACAGGATTTGAGGCCTTGGAAAAGTATTTATATGCTCCAAATCAAATCAAATGACAACATATTGAATATTATTGAATACCATTGAGAAGAGAGAAGAAAAGAGTGTTTTAACTCCTATTCTTTGAAGTTTCAACCACTCCAAGCTAAAGTAAGCCTCCAAGCATTCAAGAGCCTTCAAGAGCATTGAAGATCATCCATTCTTGAGCATTCAAGAGGCTTCAACAAGTTCAAAGCATCTCTACATCAGGCTTCAAAGAGATACCCTCTTTATTTTAGAAAGCTTACTTTGGTTCATTATTTCTAAACTCTATTTGTTGTAAGGGTTCTTGGTTAGCCTATTATAAAACCAAGTGAGGTTATTGGTGAGCCTTTGCAAACCAATTAGGTTGGTGGTTAGCCCACAAAATCACTTAGGTTCTTGGTTAGCCAAAAAATCAAGGAAGGTTATTGGTTAGCCTTTGAAAACCAATTAGATTCTTGGTTAGCCCGTAAAACCAAGTGGGGTTTTGACTTATTGGCCTTATAAAAACAAACTGGGTTTTTGATTAATGAGCCCGCAAAACTAATCAACTGTAATTGGGTGTAATTATAGTGAATTTCCAAGAAAATATTGGGGAGTGGATGTAGGTGCATTGGATAGCACCGAGCCACTATATTTCTTGATCTTTGTGATTGCTTGATCTCTCTTCTTGCTCTTTACTTATTGCTCTTTATTTCTGCTGCACTTTTATTTTAAAGCATTACAATTGAATTAATAGTAGCTTGTTAATTTATTTGTTGAATTGGATTGCATTGCTTAGTATCAAGTAATCTTAAGTTTTAATGTTTAGACACCCAATTCACCCCCCCTCTTGGGTTGCTTACTGGGCAACAAGAACATGTAGTCACCTGTGTATTATCACCTCAGTTCATGTTTGCACCATGCCACACCTTCTTTACTTGAAATAAGCCACTTTCTCTATCAAATCTTGTAACAGTATGTGATGTAACTTTTGCTTACTACGAGATTACGTGTCCCATAACAAAAGGAGTATATATTTCATTCCTGTCAAGTGCATCATTTGCCTAGGCACGTCGACCATCAAAACAAGATAACAGTCGAAAGAAAGTCAATTGCACCAATGCATTTGCTGGCAGGAATCGAGCATTTTTTAAAACTCCATTAAAACACTCAGATAAATTTGTTGTCATCATTCTATAATGTCGACCGTCATCATGTGCAAGTGTCCATTTATCTAAAGGGATATCATTCAGCCATTCAACAGCTTTTGGTTTTAATTTTTCAATGATCCACATAAATTTTTAAAATTTTCTAGGCTGTGTTTGCAATCCCGCTTTTTTCACCAAATCCCTTATTTTGGATCACGAAATTTTGAGTTGAAATTGCTAGCCACGTGACGAAGACAATAAACATGATGAGCATCCGGTGGCTGCCAACCCAGATACTCATTTTGCACTGCAAATAATATACCAGCATGTCGATCAGAAATTAGACAGATATCCTGACGTGATGTAACAAATTTCTGATGCAAGTTAAGAACCAACCCCATGTATCAGTTGATCTTCATCAACAATCGCAAATGCAAGTGAAAATATCTGGTTGTTCCCATCAATGGCAATTACAATCATCAACTTCTTCTTATACTTTCCATATAGGAATGTAGCATCAATACTTATTACCGGTCGACAGGACTTAAACCTTTCAATGGATGGTGCAAAGGCCTAGAAAACATGATCAAACTAAGCACAAGATGGAATACAAGTACGGATGCTGATAAATTTCACCCTAGTGCTCGAATTAAATTCTTCGACAGCATGCAACCATCTTGGCATCATATAATATGAAACATCCCAATCATCAAAAAGCATGGCTATTGCTTTTTGCTTCGCTTCCCATAATTTCCTGTAACTGGATGTATTATATTTATTTTTAATCACTGCACCAAATCCAGAAATAGCAATTGAAGGAATTTGTTTGACCAGATCCTAAATTTCATTTGCAATTAATGTTGAATCCAACCTAGAATGATCGTGAGACATCATTGCAAATATGCCTGTATGGGGACCAGTATATCGTGTGATCTCAATTGACCGTGCCATTTAATAGCTCTCATCCATTGACATCCTGACTCTCTATCTTTACATTTCAGATGCCATAAATTGGGATTAGACTCAGTCACCTTGAACTCGTGATGTCTGTCCACAGAATATTGTTTTATTGCTGTTTGTAATTTTACCTTATCTATGAAACGAAGTCCTTTACATAACTCTTCATCTCTTTACCAAGCAATAGAAGGTTCTTGCAATGTAGAGTACATGGACATATTAGCAGCAGTCCAATCAATCTAATTGAATGTTTCAGAGGGGGCTTCAAACATAGGTTTATTGGAACAGGAATATCATGTGGACTTCGCACAAGTTTTGATGGACCAGCTTCATTATGTTCATCAGCCACATCATCTTCAATTTCTTTATCATTTTCATTAAAAAGTTGATTATCTAAATACATCGTATCATCAGTTGCTATATATATCAATGCTTCTCTAACATTACTTTATGGCACATTAATGTCTACTATTTTCGGACTACAGTATGACATAACCTGCTCACTTACATAAATGTTTGTTATATTTTGAGCAGCTGCTTCATAATTATCCTATTCATGAACAGGTTCAGAAGCTTCAACAGACTGAATATCTATGTACAACTCTGCACCTGATATATAATGATATGAACTGATCGTTGAAAACATTATGTCCATGTCCTCATTATCATTTAATGGAACAGGTTCATACTTAATATATGTCGCCTATACAACTTGTGGATATCTATAGATAATCAATATTTTTTTTCCACTTCTATCAATATGGAAGATTCTACATATTTTATTCTCTAATTCTTCAAATGTCATACCATGTTTAATTTAATTGCCTTTTTCGGTTTCTGATTGTACCCAATATCATATTTGCCTCTAATCATAGAACCATTGATATAGCATAAGGCTGTGATTGTTTCTCTCCCATTATGGCCTACATGTTTAATAAATCAAAAAATTTAGAGATAAATTTCTCAAAATATATTATACCATCATTAAATATGTAATAAAACCAAATAAATAACATGACAATAAATTTACAAACATAATTAATTATTTAAATATATAATATACATTTCGATATTTTTTAAGTTTACTGGATACGTACGGAATTATGGATTACTTAAATGATAAATGCATCCTATCACTAACTACTGGGCAAAGTTAGGTCCTATCCCATTCAGGAATTGCATTAATATTACAGGTCAGCTTACGGCAATCAAAAGGTGTGCAACGAAGACCGAATAAATTTTGGCAGCATTTTTTCTTAGTTCTCCACATACAAATACTTATGTATGTGAAGAACAAAAGGAAAATGATACTCAAAACTTCATTCTCTCTTCATTGCACACTTTTTGATTACTATATACTGACCTGAAAAATTATTTGCAATCCCCAAATTGTCCATTTTGGACAATCAATTAATTAATGTGCATAATTCTCAGCTCCGTACAAATATAATAAATGTACGGATATTATAGATTATACATATTAATCAATTGACAGGTCTACATTTCAATATAATGCAAATTTTATATTCGTATATACGAAAAATTAAATGTTTAACTTAACAGTCAATTTTGACACATAATTTATAAAGTAATAACAATATCTGCATACTACACAATGTAAATATTCATGCTGCACAACTAAAAAAATTAAAATAAATAAATTTACAGATATATTAATTTTGTACCACAACTTATTTATATTATAATAAAAATTTATTTATAAGCTATAAAATAATATATTTCAGTCATTATTATTTATATCATAATATTTTTCTTAATAAACATATCAATTATCTGTATTCCTATGTTAAATAATATAATCAATATTAATTTATTACTCCTACATAATTATATATTCATAAATAACTAATTATTAAAATTATACAATAATAAACTAATTTAATATATTATTTTTCATAATATATTTTAAGAATTCCACGTTTATTAATATTTACTTACCTCATTTTATATACTACTATAATTTTATGTCTATTTCAACATTAAAAATACTTATTTTTTATAAATAAATATCATACAATATTTTTAATATCGAATTAAAAAATTTATAAATATTAGTTTATCCTAAACATTCATCCCAATATTTATTTTTTAATAATAAACATTATTAATTTTATGATTTATATAATTTTAAATATATATACTTTAAATCATTAATTAATCTAATATATCAAAGCATATATATATATATATATATATAATATATATATATATTATATATATATATTTCTACTAACAAAAATAAAAACATGCCGTAAAAAAAATCACAAAATATAATACAATCAAAAATTAATTATAAAAAGATATATAAATCATACCTGCAAATTTGAATACCGAATTGCTCTGGATATACAATACACTTAAAATTTCTAAAAAAAAATAAAAACATTAGATCAAACGATTAGAATATAAAATTATGGTTAAATATATCTACCCAACTAAGAATAAAAACAAACACCTAGGGACCGGAGGTGGGGCAGCCAAGAGTGGACCGGTGGGGTAGCCAAGAGGGGACCGGAGGTAGGGCAGCCAAGAGGGAACCGGTGGATCGTAGGTGGGGCAGCCAAGAGGTAACTGGTGGGGCAGCCAAGAGGGGATCGGTGGGGCAGTCGAGGACCGGAGGTGGGGTAGCAAAAGGAACTGGAGGTGGACTGGATGTTGACCGGATGTGGACCGAAGGTGTGGGGCAAAGCACAAGAGCGAACAGCCTTGGCAACACAAAGGAAAAAAAAACCCCGGTGCCTGCGGAGGTTATTGTTCGGCTGAAAAATCGTGGGTTCGACCTGCGTTTTCGAACTAAAATCGCGGGTTAAACCCGCATTTTCTGTCGAAATCCGCAGGCCACATCGAGAAAGAATCATGGGTTGAACCCGCAATTTCACTCCGAATTCGCGATTCTAACCCGCGTTTTCACGTGCCCTACCACGCAGCCCGAACCAGCTGCCACGTGTCCAAGTAACATTGACACATGGCCACCACCTACTTTCATAAATAAATTGAGGCCGACGGTATTTAGATAATTAAATATTTTTTTTAATATTATTTGGTAAAAAACCCAATTAAACCTGGCATTCAAATGCCCAGCAATAATGAGGTGTGCACCTTCTCTGCAAAAAGAAGATTCTCTGGCTGGACACGATTCACAGGGATTGTGGGCATATAAATTCTGGTCAGTAGGCGATTGTGGCACGCCTCGAGGAGCAGGTGATCTTTGAATGTATGTTCCTGCAGAAAACTAATATTCTGATGTCATGAGTAGTAAGCTAAGGGTTAGGATGTTGAAAGAAGTTTAAATATATCCAAAAATCAAATAAATGAGTGAAACAAGCAAAACCTATCAGCATTGCTCCGAGGATTTGGAAGTGGTTAGTTTTGGTGCAGCAAACCTAGCTGTTGCTTTTGAACTAGTCCAAAGGTTTAGAGACGTATCCCCTGACTGTGTAGCATTCTAATTTTGAAGAAAGGCTGCAAATGGATTAGAACCCAAATCACTCCCTGCAACCCCTGTCGTGCTGTTTGGTGTTCTTGAAGCTGGAAATAGATGTGGTTGAGATGCAAAACCAAGAACCAAGTGAATAGTGTGAACAGACTCCACACTTGCCGAGATAAAGAAGAGTGAAAAAAAGTAGCATCAAAAACAATACAGGTCTAAAGAGATGTCTTATCCCCATGCTTACTCAGCCTTTGATATTGTAATTTGAAAAGCAAACCAGTTCTTGATCGATAAAGCAATGTGAATGGCCAAAAAAAAAAAAAAACCCAATGCCACGGGCGTATACAAAAAAAGCACTAAGAAAAAAAAGAAGCCAAATATGCTTCATCTCTTCCTACTTACAGCTATTCGATGCCTAACAATTGGCCTATGTGACATTAAAATAATTCATTTATGTACTCCAACCAAGTCAAGGACCTACAAGTGAATAGCAAAATCAAGCTAAAGTGTGGCTTCAGCAACCTTCTTGTTTGCTGCCTTGGCCTCCTTGTCCAAGGCATCAATGTAGGTCCTAATTTCTATCACCGATGAAAGAGGCTTGCCGTAAAGGCTTATCCGATGAAAAATTGGTGCTATGGATATGTTTATATAACTAAGTAAATAAAAACAATACCAAACACTCAAGAGATAGAAGAGTTTCATTTCATTTCATTGAAAAGTTCTTATAAGAATAAAAAGAAAAGAAAAATTACAAGTTTTAGTCCCCAACCTTCTTTTGGGGTTGGCGGTGCTAGGAGTGGCCTCAGAGGAAGCCCCAAGAGCGATCTCAGGAATGGAAGTTGGCACGACATCTTGCTTAGGGGAAGTAGTCTCTTCCTTGGACTCCCGTCTGGGCACAAGAAGTCTACCTTTGGATATGCAACCATGGCCATGAGTCAAAAGTCGTCCCAGCCTAATTTGCAGCCTTCATGGAAGGCTTCCTTGCTGAACTGGCAACAATCATCGTAGAATTCCTTCAATGTCTTGAAGATCACCACTGTCAGGCTTGCTTTGCTATGAAGTCTATCAAGGCCTTGTATGTCTTCACGGTCCTCTTCTTTGCCTCGACTAGCTCCTCCCTGGCCTTCACTGCCTCTGCTTCCCTCCTCTTTTCCAAGGCTAGCTCGGCCTCCACCTCAACGAGCGCTCCCTTTAGGCCTTGATCAGCAAGCCCCCGTACGAGCCTCATCACAACATTCTCAACTTCTTTTTATGGTCAATCGCCTTCATCCCAACAATCGACTGGTTGATCTGGGCGACCACAAAATGCATCAACTACACCAAAACCAAGTGTTATAAAAAAGTGGAGGAAAAGAAAAAGAAAACAAGAATCAACCAAGAAAGTACTTGATTCATAACAGTCACCATGTGCCTTCTTAGATCGCAGAAGCCCATCTCATCAATTTCCACCAACTCTTCAAGGAGAAAGGTCTTCTCGATGAGCTCCCTGATGACCCTCCAATCCTGAAAAGTCGCACTTTCCAGGATTTCAACCAAGGGGGACTTGGAACCCTACAAGTCCGGAGTACCCCCTTTGGGATGCTGGAGGATGAAGGTTGCACAATCAGTGCCCAAGTCAGAACCGATGGAGGTGGCAAAGTGTTAGCCACTAAGACAACCTCGATCGCCACCTAAGAGGCTTCCCTAGCTAGAGTCTCCCTCGAACTAGTCTCCGCAAAACACACCTTCTTTGGTGCAGTACCGATGGCCTAGGCCTTCCTCTTTTGAAGAAGCATCTTCTTCAGTTTAGCCAAGTCTTCGAGCCTCATGTCTACAACCAAGCGGCATTTGGTTAGAAGGAAAAAATAAAAAAGCTCACCCTTAGAGTCAACCGGGCTGAGTCCTATGCTTGAAGGCATGTCCTCTGAAAGAAGCTACCCCAAAGGAAGAACCTTGTAATCCCAAAGGATTTCAAAGAGCCCCTTTTCCTCCATATCCATTTTGGGATTTTGAGAGTGGAAGCCACTGGTCAACCCCGGCCTGGCAGATCCTAGCTATCGATGGAGGAAGAAGAAATAAATAGAAATCACCCCTTCTATCCATGGATGGTAGAAATCAGAGAGGGGACACCTCTGTGAGCAAAAAGATACCACCAATCCTTAGCATAAGGATACCTTTTGATAGTACAAAAGGTATGAAACAGTGAAAGAGAGGGCTGGACTTCGGCCAAGAAGCAAATAACCAAAAATCCTAAGACAAGTCTAAGGAAATTAGGATAAGAGTACGTAGAAATATCATAAAACCTAAGGAATTTAAGTAGGGATGGAGGCATAGGAAACCTAAGCTTCGCCTCGAACACCTCCTCATAAACTTTGAGTCAGCCAGGAGGTAGGTTGTTTATCCGAGTGTCAGGACTGAGGAGCTCCAAGTTGAACTTCCCTCGAACCCTATACAAGATCCGAATATTGGTTAAATCTTCAAGCCTAGTACGGATTGGTGTTCATCGAGCCCGACAGTCACCAATATGGTGCATACCTTTCCCAGAACCCTAGGGATCTTGGACACCATTTTCTAGGAGTCCCATTCTATTAGTGACTTCCCCTCTCAGAACCCTTGAGACTAGCCATGAATGAAGAAAAGCAAGAGAGCGAAAAGCCTAAGAAAGGGAAAGAGACCCACCTAGGGTGGAAGGAAGTAGAAAAGGCCGAAAATGGTAGAGGAAAAGAAAGGGAGCGCGATGTTGGTATCTAGAGCAGGGGATGGCAGGAAGCTCTAAAAGCAAAAAGCAGGTGAAATGCCAAAGCAACAAAAGAAATCACCTTTTATAGCCAAAAGAAAGGTGGTTTCAAAAGCCTTGCATCACTTTGGACTGATCAATGTTCACAACATGGCAATTCCCTATTGGTTTCCTTTGATTATCGATTGGCTATATTAAATGTAGCATGATAGTCGAAGCATCCACTGAATTCATGAATAAGATCCCATGACTGCTTTTGTCTGCTAGATCTACCTCGAAAGTCACATGCAACCTTTCGATATGAAATGACCCTTCATATCCTTGGCAATCCTTGAATGCATACTCTCATAGCCTAACCATGGCTCGAATTAGGGAGTAGGGGGGATCTGTTGAAAAAAATCCCACTTGGGTCAAGGACATGAAATCCAAGTTAATAAGTCAACATAGGAGGCCCTACCGTGCACCTTCTAATCATTCATCAAATTGAGGCCTTGATTAGATAGAAAACTACATGTCGTCCCATGTTGACTCCACTAATTGATTTTTGATAAGCAAAATATTTAAGTATAAGTTGAGGACAGATTTGCTTTGAGTGTGTTTTTATTGAAAAGGTGCTCACAAAATTTAAAGAAGCCCAATTGTTTTGAAGAAGCTAAGTTGAATGAGAAGTTTGCTCATAAAGAAGACTTAGACACTTAAGAGATGGTTGAATGGATAGCTAAGCTAAGTGAAAACATATTCCAACTCAAATTCAGCACCTTCTGTGAAATTTTCAAAGAAGTGTCGACTCAAAGTGTCAACACATGACATGAAGTGTCGACACATGAAGAAGAAGTATTGACTCAGGCTGGTATGCAGTAATGCTTCAAATGGCACTGATGAAGTGTCGACACATGGACCTGAAGTGTCGACTCAAGGTGTCGACACATTGATCAACACATCGTCTGAGACTTTCAAGCCATAGAACTTGCAGAAGTTGAAGGAACAGTTGAAGTGTCACACATGGAAGCAAGGTGTCGACTCAACTGAGAAGGTGTCGACACATCTGAGATTTCCAAAGAATCTGAATGGAGTAAGTTGAACTAAGTGTCAACTCAAGAAGAACTTGTGTCGACCTTATATGTCGACTCAACTAAGAAAGTGTCGACATATGGAGTTCTGACAACAATAACGGCAAGTTTATTCAAACGCAGAACTCACCCAAAATGCCCTCAACGGCTAGTTTTTCAAGTGTAATGGCTAAATTTCGGTTTTGAGGCTTGGGAGGGTATTTATATGCTCCAAATCAAATCAAAACACAAGATATTGAATGTTATTAAAGAGTTTTAAGAAGAGAGAAGAAGTATGAGCTTTAACTCCTATTCATTCAATTTCAACCACTTTCAAGCATGATGTGGCAAGATCGTTGACATGGGAGAGTTGACAGGTGCCACGTTAAGGAAAGCTGCCACGATTAGATGTCGCGTCAATTTCCCTGCTCAGACTGCTTTACCGAGCTGAGCCCGCTCAACACAGCGAGCCGACCTCCACCCTTCGCCAAGTCTGCCCCGCGAGCTCGGGATGCCTAGGCCGGAGCCATCCTCTGCCCTCCATAGCGAGACCCTAGGAGGTTGAGCCCTGTGGTTGGAGTCGAGCTCAGCACTCCTCTGCCACGTGGAGCCTCTCCAAGTGCGAGCCCTCTGGATCGGGCCCGCCCTCTGCCCTCCAGAGCAAGACCCTCGGAGGTTGAGCCCTGTGGTCAGAGTCGAGCTCAGCACTCCTCCGCCACATGGAGCCTCTCCAAGTGCGAGCCCTCTGGACCGGGCCCGCCCTCTGCCCTCCAGAGCGAGACCCTCGGAGGTTGAGCCCTGTGGTCAAGGTTGAGCTCAGCACTCCTCCGCCACATGGAACCTCTCCGAGCACGAGCCCTCTAGACCGGGCCTGCCCTCTACCCTCCAAAGCAAGACCCTCAGAGGTTAAGCCCTGTGGTTAGAATCGAGCTCAGCACTCCTCCACCACGTGGAGCCTCTCTGAGCATGAGACCTCTGGACTAGAGCCATCCTCTGCCCTCCAAAGCGAGACCCTCGGAGGTTGAGCCCTGTGGTCGGAGTCGAGCTCAGCACTCCTCCGCCACGTGGAGCCTCTTCGAGCGCAAGCCCTCTAGACCGGGCCTGCCCTCTGCCCTCCTCCACCGAGGCAATCTCGCAAGCTCGAGGCATCTAGGTCAGAGCGAACCTGGCCATCTCAGCTTGGCCCCATCTCAGACGTGGGCACCGCCGTCCCAGGACACCGGCGAGCCACCCGAGGACTACACTGGAATACCTGCCAGACCGTACTGACCGCCTGCAGCCGTCGGTTATACTAGAAAGGGGAGAAACACACTGATCAAGGCACCACACTCCTCACCAACCACCTGGACCACCCAAGAGAGGAAGCCAACTAGTAGATTTGAATCCCAGGGGTGGTGGCCCACCGATCGAGGTACTGCCAGTTTCCTAGAATGAGGCAACCAAGGGGAATGTCAGAGCACATGACAGCCTCCCTTATCACGGATTGGGAAAGGCTCCTCGGGACACCGCCGCACGTGCCTGATAGCCCAGTGGAGATCCCAAGATGGATGCCCAACGGTAACCTAGTTCACAAAAACTTGGAGGTAACAACCACAACACATACAAGCAAGGCACAAGCCATACCACTGAAACATAAGTGCACGCCCCACCAAAAAGAGGGGCACGGCACTGCTAGCATCCTCAAGCAAGGTCGGGCAAAAGGGCTGCACAGAGACTCCCTCTAGCCAGGCCACACTTCCCCGACACACTTGCATCGCACTCTTACACAACACACTCCTCCTCGTATGGAGTCCATCAAGAGGGGCTCGACTAGGAGGATCTGTTCTCCTAGATCATCACTGACTTGATCATCGGAGTGCCCTCACTGGAAACCCCGGCCCGGATCACTAACCCCTATTTTGCAGGTCCAGGTCCACCAGACGGCGAGACAGTGAAGGAGGTGTGCTCCGACGCCGACAGCAACTACAGGCCATGGCGATCTTGGCGGCAACAGATTGGCGCGCCAAGTAGGGGCGAAACAAGTCCTCCATCTCCTTACAAATTGATGCTCCACAGAAGGATGGTGACGACACGAGCATAAGAGCCTCTACCAGCCATGCTGGGGGCTCCCCCTCTCGAGGGAACCCACACAATCTAAGGCGGGGCCACCTGTTCCAGTCGTTCAACCACCTCCGATGGAGTCTCAGCTGGCCGCACTCACCTAGCAAATGCAGGACCTCACTACCGCAGTGCGCCAGCTTTAGTATCAGCACTGGTCCATGGCTGCCCACCAATAACCAGGGACTCCCATGACCCATGCTGTAGCCTCCCGTGATGGCCTGTGTTCCTTTCAAGGAAGGCCTTCACAGCCACGCCGTCACTGACAACCGGGATAGTCATCAGACTCCTATGAAAAGGCAACGAGCTGTGCCTCCTGACAGGGAGAGACACTCACCAAATCTCGAGCGGGCGGTGCCCAGACCCCACCAAGACAGAAAGAGCATGGTGGGGACACCAGAGGTACCAGAATAAGACAGAGGCTTTTCAACTCTCTGTGAATTAATCAATAATTTATGAGTCCATCTGTAATAAGGGTTTAGCCCATCTGAGTCCATTTTAGTTGTTATTTGAATCTTTTGAGTTTCAGTTCTGTACTAGTCAG
The DNA here is from genome assembly GCA_021397845.1 of Areca catechu. Lineage (NCBI taxonomy): Eukaryota > Viridiplantae > Streptophyta > Magnoliopsida > Arecales > Arecaceae > Areca > Areca catechu. Next base: position 62,932,194 of record CM038042.1, read on the forward strand.
CTCATGTTGAGCTAGTTCAGTCCAGTGTTAGTCAGCTCATGTCAAGCTAATTTTATTTTTTTGAGTCCTATTCAACCATATTGAAGACTCAAGACCACATCATACAAGTGAAGACCAAGTCCAACCAGATTGAAGACATGGAAGTATAGTCCAAGTCCAACCCAGCTTGAAGATTTGAAGACCCCATGAGGAAAAATTCAGAAAACCCTGATTCCTTGCAGATGCCCTCAAGATGCCCAGATTCCCTTCCAGATGCCAAAATATATTCATATACCAAGGCATCTATGATTTTAGAGGTCCATCTACATCCTAGCCCAAAGAAATCAAGCCCAGGCACCAAGCCCAAGCCCATAAGAAGCAAGATACCATGGAATATTCCTGCTACCTAGCTACCAGGCCACCCCAGCTTCCAGAGGCCCAAACCCATGCGCCCGAGCCCCTTTGGGCCGGTTTCTCGCTGCTCCTAGAAGCCCAATACGCCCCCCTAGGCATCCTTGGAGTGTTGGCCAAGTCAAGAGAATTTTTAGGGATTTTTCTACCTAATGTTTCCTTATTTTCTGGCTAGGGTTTGAGAGGGAAAAGGATTCTTATGTAAAGACTTATGTGCCCTTACTTGGAGACCAAGGTTAAGGGTCTATTTAAAGGACCCAAGCCTCTTGTATGAAGGGAGATTTTGATATATGAAATAAACCTTGAGTTCTTCTATTTCTTTGAGTGATTACCCTGCTGTGTGCATAAAGGGGTTGAGAGTTCTTCTTCCCGGTGTTTGCAACCATCTTCCTGCCGCAACCATCCTTCCAGCCCCCTCCAAAACTTTCTTCCCTTTGCTATTTTCATTTATTTTCTTGATCTCCTTTGAGTTTTCTAACCCCTGACATGTCATTTGCAGGTCCCCGAGTTCCTACGAATCCAATGACTCTAGCCAAGCCTCAATCAGACTACCGAGCAGAAAGTCGAGTATCCACGGGTCTTTTGCTTGATTTTCCAGGCTGCATCCATCGAGGAACGAGAGATCCCTTCGCTGCAATCTTCACCGGGTGCTTCAGACATTGTCAGGTACACCCCCTCTACCTCCAGTCTTTATATTGTAGGAGAACTTACCTTAACCGAGGCTTCTCAGCCCCGGCGATCCTTCTTTAGTACTTTTCTATGTTCTAATATGCATGCTTGGCTTCAAAGATTCATACAAAATTCCCTACAACTAATTTTGATCTGAAATTCGGGAATTAATCACCTAACCTCACATATAAAACATACAAAAAGAATTGCATGCATATGAGTACAGGGAACCGGCAGCGATATCTAGTGAGGCCTTTTGAACCTATTCTTTTTCATTATGAGTGACCCTAACCCAGAGTGTCCACTAATAAATTTGGCCTGAGAGAGGAGAACGGATCGAGAGTATCCTGGACGATCAAGCCATTATGACCCGGGGCCACGGTTATCAACATTTCCAGGTCCGATGGCAAGGCTGGCCAGAGTCGGACGATTCATGGATTTCTCGAGAGGACTTGCAACACCTCAACCTAGACCTCCTCGAGAGATATGTGAGCCAGTCTGATCTTCACTCGATAGGGTCGAGTTCCTCCCACCCCAAGGGAATTGGTGGGGACACCAGAGGTACCAGAATAAGACAGACGCTTTTCAACTCTCTGTGAATTGATCAATAATTTGAGTCCATCTGTAATAAGGGCTTAGCCCATCTGAGTCTATTTTAGTTATTATTTGAATCTTTTGAGTTTCAGTTCTGTACTAGTCAGCTCATGTTGAGCTAGTTCAGTCCAGTGTTAATAAGCTCATGTCGAGCTAATTTTATTTTTTTGAGTCCTATTCAACCATATTGAAGATTCAAGACCACATCATACAAGTGAAGACCAAGTCCAACCATATTGAACACATGGAAGTATAGCCCAAGTCCAACCCAACTTGAAGATTTGAAGACCCCATGAGAAAAAATTTAGAAAACCCTGATTCCTTTGCAGATGCCCTCAAGATGCCCAGATTCCCTTCCAGATGCCAAAACATATTCATATACCATGGAATCCATGATTTTAGAGGTCCATCTACATCCTAGCCCAAAGAAATCAAGCCCAGGTGCCAAGCCCAAGCCCCTAAGAAACAAGATACCATAGAATATTCCTGCTACCTGGCTACCAGGCCACCCCAGCTTCCAAAAGCCCAATCCCATGCACCCGAGCCCCTTTGGGCCAGCCTCTTGCTGCTCCTAGAAGCCAACACACCCCCCTAGGCATCCTTGGAGTTTGGTCAAGTCAAGAGAATTTTTAGGGATTTTTCTACCTAATGTTTCCTTATTTTCTAGCTAGGGTTTGAGAGGGAAAAGGATTCTTAGGTAAAGACTTATGTGCCCTTACTTGGAGCCCAAGGTTAAGGGTCTATTTAAAGGACCCTAGCCTCTTGTATGAAGGAAGATTTTGATATATGAAATAAACCTTAAGTTCTTCTATTGCTTTGAGTGATTACCCTGCTGTGTGCATAAAGGGTTTGAGAGTTCTTCTTCCCGGTGCTTGCAACCATCTTCCTGCCGCCAACCATCCTTCCAGCCCCCTCCAAAACATTATTCCCTTTGCTGTTTTCATTTATTTTCTTGATCTCCTTGAGTTTTCTAACCCCTGACAGGTCGTTTGCAGGTCCCCGAGTTCCTACGAATCCAACGACTCCAGCCAAGCCTTAATCGGACCACCAAGCAGAAAGCCGAGTATCCATGGGTCTTTTGCTCAGTTTTCCAGGCCGCATCCATCGAGGAACGAGAGATCCCTTCGCTGCGATCTCCACCGGGTGCTTCAGACATTGTCAAGTACACCCCCTCTGCCTCCAGTCTTTATATTATAGGAGAACTTGCCCTAACCGAGGCTTCTCAGCCCGGCGATCCTTCTTTAGTACTTTTCTAGGTTCTAATCTACATGCTTGGCTTCAAAGATTCATACAAATTTCCTACAACTAATTTTGATCTAAAATTCGAGAATTAATCACCTAACCTCACATATAAAACATACAAAAAGAATTGCATGCATATGAGTACAGGGAACCAGCAGCGATACCTAGTGAGGCCTTTTGAACCTATTCCTTTTCATTATGAGTGACCCTAACCCAGAGTGTCCACTAATAAATTTGGCCTGAGAAGAGAATGGATCGAGCGTATCCTGGATGATCAAGCCATTATGACCCGGGCTGCGGTTATCAACGTTTCCTGGTCCGATGGCAAGGCTGGCCAGAGTCGGACGATTCATGGATTTCTCAAGACGATTTGCAGCACCTCAACCTAGACCTCCTCGAGAGATATGTGAGCCAGTCTGATCTTCACTCGATAGGGTCGAGTTCCTCCCACCCCAGGAGAATTGGTGGGGACACCAGAGGTACCAGAATAAGACAGAGGCTTTTCAACTCTCTGTGAATTGATCAATAATTTATGAGTCCATCTATAATAAGGGCTTAGCCCATCTGAGTCTATTTTAGTTATTTTGAATCTTTTGAGTTTCAGTTCTGTACTAGTCAGCTCATGTTGAGCTAGTTCAGTCCAGTGTTAGTCAGCTCATGTCGAGCTAATTTTATTTTTTTGAGTCCTATTCAACCATATTGAAGACTCAAGACCACATCATATAAGTGAAGACCAAGTCCAACCATATTGAAGACATGGAAGTATAGCCCAAGTCCAACCCAACTTGAAGATTTGAAGACCCCATGAGGAAAAATTCAGAAAACCCTGATTCCTTTACAGATGCCCTCAAGATGCCCAGATTCCCTTCTAGATGCCAAAATATATTCATATACCAAGGAATCCATGATTTTAGAGGTCCATCTACATCCTAGCTCAAAGAAATCAAGCCCAGGCGCCAAGCCCAAGCCCCTAAGAAGCAAGATACCATAGAATATTCCTGCTACCTGGCTACCAAGCCACCCCAGCTTCCAAAGGCCCAAACCCATGCGCCCGAGCCCCTTTGGGCCAGCCTCTTGCTGCTCCTAGAAGCCCAACACGCCCCCCTAGGCATCCTTGGAGGTTGGTCAAGTCAAAAGAATTTTTAGGGATTTTTCTACCTAATGTTTCCTTATTTTCTAGCTAGGGTTTAAGAGGGAAAAGGATTCTTATGTAAAGACTTATGTGCCCTTACTTGGAGCCCAAGGTTAAGGGTCTATTTAAAGGACCCTAGCCTCTTGTATGAAGGGAGATTTTGATATATGAAATAAACCTTGAGTTCTTCTATTGCTTTGAGTGATTACCCTGCTGTGTGCATAAAGGGGTTTGAGAGTTCTTCTTCCCGGTGTTTGCAACCATCTTCCTGCCGCCAACCATCCTTCCAACCCCCTCCAAAACATTCTTCCCTTTGCTGTTTTCATTTATTTTCTTGATCTCCTTTGAGTTTTCTAACCCCTGATAGGTCGTTTGCAGGTCCCCGAGTTCCTACGAATCCAACGACTCCAGCCAAGCCTCAATCGGACCACCGAGCAGAAACCCGGGTATCCGCGGGTTCTTTTGCTCGGTTTTCTAGGCCGCATCCATCGAGGAACGAGAGATCCCTTCACTGCGATCTTCACCGGGTGCTTCAGACATTGTCAGGTACACCCCCTCTACCTCCAGTCTTTATATTGTAGGAGAACTTGCCCTAACCGAGGCTTCTCATCCCCGGCGATCCTTTTTTAGTACTTTCTAGGTTCTAATCTGCATGCTTGGCTTCAAAAATTCATACAAAATTCCCTACAACTAATTTTGATCTGAAATTCGGGAATTAATCACCTAACCTCACATAAAAACATACAAAAAGAATTGCATGCATATTAGTCTCGCATCAGAGCAAGACCCCCCATCACGAAAGCATGCACCCATGTCACGTTCTCCGTCTCCCTCAACGGAGGGGTCTACTGACGAAGCCATCAAGCACACAGCGGAGAAGCACCTGGAAGAACATGAGCGCAAGCTGGTGGAGTTCTCCCACCAGTTTGCCAACATGCAAGCTCAGCTAGTGAGCCAGCGGGCTACGATGCCCGTCCCCCATTCTTTAAAGAAATCCAAGTGGAGCCAATCCCACATCGATTCCGGATGCCATAGGTGGATCCTTACGATGGGACCACCGACCCCCTGGACCACCTGGAATGCTACCGAACCCTCATGAGGGTCCAGGGGGCCACCGATGCTCTTCTCTACATCGCTTTTCCTGCCTCTTTGAAAAACAGCCCAGGTGTGGTTCACCCGCTTGGAGCCAAGAGCATCGACTCTTTCGTCCAGTTAGGACAGAAGTTCGTGGCCCACTTCGATGCCTGCAGGAAGTTGCCATGAAAGTAGATAGCCTCTTCTGCATCCGGCAGTAGGACCGCATGCCCCTGCGAGACTACGTGGCCCGTTTCAAAGCAGCCGCATTAGAGGTTTATAACCTTGATGAGCCAGTTGCCATGCTGGCGCTGAAGCGAGGACTCAGGACTTCCCGCCTGACCTACGCGCTCGACAAGAAGCCCCCCAAGCTTTACTTCGATCTCCTTCTCCAAGTCCAAAAGTACATCCGCATCGAGGAGATGGACCATGCGAGACGGGAGCTTGACAGGAAGCCACTGAAGAGGCCAACCCCATCGAGATGCCCGGGACTCGGAAGCCAGAACCCCAAGTCCCGAGCTCCCAAAGGGGGCCGACACCGGGAGGCACTCCCATTCCTGAGGAGAGTTACACTCCTCTCCTCACCTCGAGAACAAGATCCTCATGGAGATCGAAGGCGAGGACTACCTGAGATGCCCGCCTCCGATGAAGCCCTCCACTGGCCGTAAAAAGCAAAGTACTCTCATTTTCACCATGACCACGGCCACGAAACCAAGGAATGCCGCAACCTCAAGTGGGAAATCGAAGAACTCATCAAGAGGGGCTACCTCAAAAGGTTCGTGGGGGGCAAACCTCAGATAGAATCCCAGGCACTCATCGCTCTCCTGTCGGCCCCAGCCATCGACAACCGCCCCACCGAGAAGCCGTGGACATGATCTCCTAGTGAGCTCCGAGGAGCCCAGAAGGCCCGGGGGGCAGGGGGCTCTAAGAATGTACTCCCCTTTATGAGGGAAAGGAAAAAATGGGGGGAAAAATGTAAATAATGCTGCTATGGTCGTCGAGATGACGATCGCAAAGCATCCTGTAAAAATGCATCATGGTCAATAATGGAAGCTCCGCAGATGTGCTTTGTTATGATGCCCTCTCCAAGAGCGCCGCTATGATGACTTTCACGATCGACAGGCTTCCTTCAGCCTACGACGTGATCTTGGGATCGGCTCGAGCATTACTTTCTCGACGTCGATCTCAACCAAACTCACCGGCAATGAATAGCCCAGCACTACAACACCCGGGTTAGGCCAAGAGCCTTCGAACCCGGGGACTTGGCACTGTGTCGGGCATAGGCGTATCAGCCCCGGGAATGAGGCAAGCTCCTACCAAACTGGGAAGGCCCCTACAAAGTGGCAAAAGCCCCCTTACAAGGATCCTATCACCTCGAAGATCTCAATGGCGTCAGGCTCCCTCGAATATGGGATGCCTACAATCTGCGAAGATACCATCAATGATGTAAGATTTTCTATCAATATAATAATGATAATGACTTTTCCCTTGCACGAGTATCTATCTATCTTGCAGGGAAGCACCAGCAACGTCCCCGAGCCTAGCTCCAGGATGTCAGCCCAAGATCGGAGCTCAGACCTTTGGCCAAGGGATCTTCGAGCCAAGCTGCTCTCAATCTCAAGCATCTCCGAGCCCAGCTTCGAGACGTCAAGAGATCTTCGAGCCATACCGCTCTCAATCAACAACATCCCAGCCCAGCTCCAGGATGCCAGCCCAAGACCGGAGCTCAAACCTCCGCCAAGGGATCTTTGAGCCAAGCTGCTCTCAATCTCAAGCATCTCCGAGCCTAGCTCCGAGATGTCAAGGAATCTTCGAGCCATGTTGCTCTCAATCAACAACGTCCCCGAGCCTAGCTCAAGGATGCCAGCCCAAGACCGGAGCTCAAACCTCCAGCCAGGGATCTTTGAGCCAAGCTGCTCTCAATCTCAAGCATCTTCGAGCCCAGCTACGAGACGTCAAGGGATCTTCGAGCCATGCCACTCTCAATCAACAACGTCCCCGAGCCCAGCTCTAGGATGCCAGCCAAGGCCGGAGCTCAGACCTCTAGCCAAGGGATCTTCGAGCCAAGCTGCTCTCAGTCTCAAGCATCTCCGAGCCCAGCTCCGAGACGTTAAGGGATCTTTAAGCCATGCCGCTCTTAATCAACAACAACCCAGAGCCTAGCTCCAGGATGCCAGCCCAAGACCGGAGCTCAGATCTCCGGCTAAGGGATCTTCGAGCCAAGCTGCTCTCAATCTCAAGCATCTCCGAGCCCAGCTTCGAGATGTCAAGGGATCTTTGAGCCATGCTGCTCTCAATCAACAACATCCCCAAGCCTAGCTCCAGGATGCCAGCCCAAGATTCGAGCTCAAACCTCCGGCCAAGGGATCTTCGAGCCAAGCTGCTCTCAATCTCAAACGTCTCCGAGCCTAGCTCCGAGATGCCAAGGGATCGTGGAGCCAAGTGAAAGAAAACAGGTGCTAGTGGTTTGATATGATCCTACACTAGGCATGCAAACAACTGCAGGCAGATTGGATTTTAAAAATATTTTTAAAATCCGTGCAGCAAAAATCTGCTCTGCCTAGAAACTAATCTAATTCTAGTTGCAAACAGGCATGTAAAATGATATAAAATATTTATAAAATATATGAATTAAAAATTCAATTCATGCATGATAAAAAATTAATTTTTTCATACCTTATTCCGGCTGGAAAAACTTTGGGATAAAGCTGGAATAAGCTAGAATAAGTGGGATAAACTTATTCCAGTCTTCTTCCTCGTTGGGCTGAAAGAAGCTCTGTTTTTAGCTTGAAAAATGTCGCCGGAACGATGACTTTCGGACCTCCGTTTGCTCCCAAAATTGAGCAGCAGCACTTGGACAAGTTCTCTTCAATCTCCAATTGAAAATTGCAAGAAAAGTCAGCCAAAATTTATAAAAAATCACCAAAATCTGCTGCCAGAATTTCTGCAGCAGAACTGGGCAGCAGACTTTGGCCTTAGATTTGCAGCTAGAGCGATCCCGCTCACGTGGCTTGCTCCTAGGAGTAGAAGGATTCTCCCTCTAGAGGGGAGACATGCCCGGGGCTCTCGGATCCCACTCCACATGCGGTGCTAGCCGCTGGAAGTGAATTCGGCCATAGTGAATGGCAGCAAGTAAGCTTTGCTACAGTCCAGGGATTTGAGCTCTCAATGGGACAAGAAAAGGACCTTGAAATTCTCCCTCTCACCCTCCAAACCCAGCATCCAATGAAAGATAGGACCCAGCTCTCAAAACCTCTCATAGGGAAGAACACACTTGCTGTTTCTTCTTCACACGGTGTAATCTCTCTTGGCTGAAAACTCTATTTGAAAACAGGGGCGCTGCAGTTGCACGGTTTGTACGTACTTGAAACAGGGGCTAGCAGGTGCTTATATAGGCAGCAGAGAAGAGGGAGATGGAGAGGCTGGGAGGCCATGAGGCAGCTACTGCCATTAACATTTAACCAGCAATTAAACCAGCAGGTGGAGGAGAAGAAGAGGTGCCCACAGCCAGCGAGATCGTTCGTCATTTTGGGACGTTTTGGCTTCCACGGACGCAAGGAATTCCAACCTCAAAACTGTGTTAAATGGTCCAAGTGAGAGGAAAACCCGGTCCAATAAAACCGGTCCAAAACCATTTAACCAAATGGTTCAATCCAATTGAACCTGGTTCAAGCCTAATTAAATTGGGTTCAATTGGTTCACAACCAATTGGAGGCCGAAACGAACTCTGAATCAGTTCACAAACTGATTCAGAAAAAATCTGGCGTAGTCCTGGTCAGCCCGAAACAATTTTCGGTTGACACAAAATAAGGGCAAAATGGGAAAAGAGTCTCAAAAAATACTGTGACCATAAAACCGAGACGATTCCCAATCATAATCGGTATCCGGATCAGAGAGTTATCCTCTGTGGCATGTGACCTCATAGGTTCGAGCCTAAACGGTAGAACTGGAACAATTCCAGTACCAGCACAGGAAACCATCTAGGAATGGGTCCCAGCATCCGGATAGGTCTAAGATGCAGGAGCAAATAATCGAACCTCTGGCATATGGTTACTGTATAATTCATCCCTTTGACCTCTAATGCTCAGGACGACTAAGAATGGGCTGCCAACCCAGACAGAGTCAGTCTACTACATGTCTCAACCTCACAAGCCCAGTGACTCTTCACTAGGGCTACCCCAGCGCGAGATTTGCTAAATTGAGATACTACAAGACATTCAATCCAAACTGTTTGGATAGGTCAATTCCATCTTGGTCCATTACTGCTCTACAAGTACTTGCCTGTACCCAAAAACCTTCCATCATCGGATTAAAAATTCGGTAGTCCGGCACCAAAGCACAGGGAGTTGCTTGCAAGCTACCGTGATGATCTCAGGTCAGAGGGACACATTACCCATATCCAATCGTGAGTTTCCCTTTGGCAGAAAGGGGCTACATGGAGTCACGTTCAATGAGATATCACATATCCCACTTGTATATCACATCAGTGTCATCACACTCATTTGGTCAAGAGGACAACCAAACGATGTGAACTACAATAACCTATACTTGATATATTGCCATCCAGTACAATATATCCTTTGGTTGTGAACAGGGTTTAAGGACCAGTCGATACATCCTCTTTGTATCGAAGTCAGTGTAGTCCTAAGGACTTCATCACATGGAAAGAGTTTATTTCAGGAAAATACAATATGTGATGAGCTGCCAAAAATAATATTTTATTAATTCATAAAAGAATACAATACTGAGCTCAACCGCCTAAAACCCAGGTGATTGGCTTTGGGATACAATTCCCAACACCAAGCAGCTCCTATCAACGCGTCGAGCCTAGCTCCAAGGTGCCAAAGACCTGAGTCAAGTCCTCAAGCAACCCTTGGATCGTAGCCCAGCTCTCAGGCCAGGAAGGCCTCGAGCCTAGCTCCAAGGCAATCAAATCATGTGACCCTCTTCTCAAATCTCCCCACTCATCAAAAAAAAAAAAAATAGAGAGAGAAGGAAAAAGAGAGAGGGGAAGGAAGAAAGAGAATGAGAGGGAAATGCAGCGATAGAACCTTCGTTCATCACCCAAGATCGGAGCTTAAATCTTCGACCAAGGAACCTTCGAGCCATGCAGCTCTCAATCAACAACGTCCCCGAGCCCAGCTCCAGGATGCCAGCCCAAGACGGAGCTCAGATCTCTGGCCAAGGGACCTTCGAGCCACGCAGCTCTCAATCAACAATGTCCCTGATCCCAGCTCCAGGACGCCAGCCCAAGACCGGAGCTCAGACACCGGCCAAGGGACCTTCGAGCCATGGCCTCTCAATCAACATCGTCCCTGAGGCCAGCTCCAGGATGCCAGCCCAAGACCAGAGCTCAGATCTCTGGCCAGGGGACCTTCGAGCCACGTAGCTCTCAATCAACAATGTCCCCGGGCCCAGCTCCAGGATGCCAGCCCAAGATCAGAGCTCATATCTCCGACCAAGGAACCTTCGAGCCATGCAGCTCTCAATCAATAACATCCTCGAGCCCAGCTCCAGGATGCCAGCCCAAGATCGGAGCTCAGATCTCCGGTGAAGGGACCTTCGAGTCATGTAGCTCTCAATCAACAACGTCCCCAAGCCCGGCTCCAGGACGCCAGCCTAAGACCGGAGCTCAGATCTCCAGCCAAGGGATCTCCGAGCCATGCTATTCTCGGTCATCAACATCCCCGAGCCCAGCTCCAGGACTCCAACCCAAGACCGGAGCCTAGCTCTCTGGCCAAGAACCGCTGAGCCCAGTTGCTCACAACTGCCAGAACCTTGCACCCGACTTGCCGACACCAAAGCATGGTAATTAAGCCCTAGGCGAGGTGAGACCCTCTTCTCTGATCTCCCCACTCATCCAAAAAGAAAAGGAGAAAGGAGAGAGAAAGAGAGAGAAAAGGAGGGAAAAGCCGGGTGAAAGGCAGGTTGCAAGGAAATTGAAATTTTATTGATTAAGTACCAATTACAAGCATTTTACGGGCCCCCAACATGCCGAGTGACCCTGACAAAGTACAAAAGAAAGAGTACAAGTAAAGAAGAAAAGGGTTACCTTATGCCGCCGATCCCCTGCTGGGCCCTGGGGCTGAGAGGTCCCACCCCCAGGAGCCTTCGGCTGAGCACCCCGAACTCGAATGGCTCGGCCTTGGTTGTGTCATAAGCTTGGAGTCCACGGTTTCCCTCGGTGACCTCCTCATCAGGCTCCGCGTCCGAGGTCGAAGGATACCAAGGCGACTGCGGCGCTTATTGGGAACAAGCACCTTGACCCGGCCGTGCAAGAACATGAAGCCCTTAGAAAAGGAGTCCCGGCGCCGTCTGGTGGATCTTGGCAACGAACGTCCTCCAAGTTCTTGAACTTGGCAACGGCCTCCTCGACATCCTTTTTGCCTCGGCGGCCGCCTTCTTTGCCTTGGCAGCTTCCAATCTAGCAGCCTCTGCCGACTTGGCCGGCACCTCTGCCGCCTTCTCAACCATGGCCAGTTTCTCCTCTCTGTTGCCAGCACTGCTTGGGCTGTTCGGGAGGCCTCCTTGTGCTGATCAACCTCGGCACTGTACCAGTTCAGTCTCTTCTCGATAGTAGAGAGATCATCGATGGCCTTCCTCGAGAGACTTCGCTCCTTGTCAAGGGCCCCCATGAGTTTCTTTGCTCATCCCTCAGCATCGGCGAGCTGCTTCTTTAGGTCCCCGACCTCCTGCTCGAGTGCCCCCTTCTGCTTCAGATCAGTCTTCAGAGACTCGATCTCGGTCGCTTGCTGCTGCTGCTCAATGCATTCCAATTATGATAGCAGCCCTTAATAAAAAGTGCCTTGGCACCGATCTGCACCATGAGAAGAGGTCAGCTCAAAAAAAAAAAGAGAGAGAGAAGAAAGGGATGACTCACTGAGTAAGCTGGGGGAAGATGGTACTGAGAATGTCGCCCAACCGCATTCTGATCATATCCTGTCGATCGCTTGTCTGGATTGATAAATCCATCATACACTCGGCCAGCTCGGGGCTCCAGAGGAATGAGATCTCTGACCCCATCATGAAGGGGAGACGACGTCACGCCTCCTTTCTCCTACTCTCTCCTGAGTAGGCGGCCTTGCCCCACTAGCAGCAGGGCCCCTGGAGGCAGGCTGAAAAGCTGACATCGATGCAGGCGGCACCACCTCAGTCACAGCCTTGGTCATAGCCTAGACCTCCTCATCCCTAATCTCAATCACAGGTGGATGCAAAGGACTGGAAGGCATGGCGGTAGCAGCTGCGGCCCTTGCCCGGCCACTACCTCAGGCTCCGCAATGGGGACCGCCCCCTGATGACCGCGTCGCTCTGGGATCGACTGGGCCTCCTGCTGGACCAGCTCCGGCACCATCGGTGCCGCCCTCCCCACTGATGCAGGTAGCTCGGGTCACCCCTGAACTCTGATCGACTGGAGCAACAGAGCTCGGACCGGCCACCACGGTAGAAGTAGCCGCAAGCTTGCTCTCGCCCCGAACCCGCCTCGTTTGAGGCTCCTCGGTCAACCCAGTCGGTGGCCTCTTTCAGGTGATTGCCAGAAGGTCACTCTCTGTGAAAATCATCCCTACATGCAAGTCACATAACGGTCAAAACCATAAAAAGCAATGTAAGAAATGCAAGAAAGGAAAAGGAGAGTCCAGGTCGAACTCACCCAACCCATTCGTTGGGTCAACCCCGGCACCAGAGAGGTTCTGCTCTGATAACAGGACCTCAAGAGAATGGATCTGGGTGGTGCGAAGCTGCTCATAGTCATCTCGATCAGCCACATCGACCACAGAATTTTGGTTGGGGGACTAGTCCGGATCGCTCTAGATCCAGTCGACCCCCTCAACCGCAGCAAAAAAGTATTTTCTCTTCCATCCTTTGATGGAAGAGGGAGCTCGAATCTGATGCCCTTCGGCACAAAGACAAAGACCACCACCCATCCTCAGTCAGGTGGTGCTTCAGAGCAAAGAAAGCCCTGAACAAGGAGAACCGGGCAACAAACCCGTGGAGGTGATAGAGGACAATAAAGGAGAAGATAGCCCTAATGGCGTTTGGCACTAGCTGAGCAGGGACCAAATGATAGTTGTTCAAGACAGACATGAAAAAAGGATGGAAGGGGAAGTGGAGACCCTTTGAAAAGATCTCCTCATAGAAAGCAATGCGGCCCGGGCCACTGGAAGTGACCCATTCTCCCGGACGAGGAATCATGAGCCGAACAGAAGGTGGGATGCCATAGACATCCTGAAGGGTCTCCAGTTCCTCGGTGGTAATCATCGAAATAACCCCGCCAGGACCGGAGGACCAGGCGGACTCAGGAGTTGGTATAGAAGAAGGAGGAAGAGAAGGACCGGACCCTGGTTCCCTGATGAGCACCGGATCGGGGGGACGCCTCATGCTGAATTCGAAGCGAGTCGCATCCTTCTCCTCACCGGAGGAGGAAGAAGACACCAGCCTCCACTCAGAGGGACCAGCCTAGCCCTGGTCAGTGGAGGGACAGAAAGCCCGGACCAAAATGGGACATCCTCAAGAACAGGAGAAGTGAAGAACTCGAAGTGGAAGACAAAGAACGGACTCGACCCAGAGGGAAGACCCTACTCTAACAAAAGCAAGAGGAAGAGGGGACTAACCTGATTCCTTAGGAGATCTGAAGCAACTGGAAAGAAGAAGAAAGCCCGAACACAGTGGCAAGCAAGCACAATGAACTCAAAAGAAAGGATATTTCAGGTAAAGCCCACCTTTCATTTCAAAGTGACCCGATGAATCCGTATCGATACAACCCTTCCCCTAACGGATCCGTGCCACGTGTTTCCCATCGACGAAAATGGCATTCGATCACTCTGAATTCTGCACCAACATTAACTGCATCTCGGATGTGGCCACCTAGCACCCTCGCATTGGCCCATAGAACCGTCTCATGAAGTGCCAGCAATCATGGCCATCATTGCACCAGAATTCCACATTTCCACATCAGCATCATAATTACTCCCTTCGGCCCGCACGCTGTGCACTAACGAGCCTCAAAAGTGGAGGGCAAATGATATGGCAAGACCACTGACATGGGAGAGTTGACAGGTGCCATGTTAAGGGAAGCTGCCATGATTAGATCCCGCATCAATTCCCCTCCTCGGACTGCTTCGTCGAGCCGAGCTCCACCCTCCACCAGGTCGGCCCCGCGAGCTCGAGACGCCTAGGCCGAAGCCGTCCTCTGCCCTCCAGAGCGAGACCCTCAGAGGTTGAGACCTGTGGTCGGAGTTGAGCTCAGCACTCCTCTGCCATGTGGAGCCTGAAAGGTAAAAGGGGCTTTTGCAGGAGCCTACTCTAAGCATGCAACAGCAGGGAGCAGGTAAGTATTTTAAATAATTTTAAAATGCACAGCAGAAAAACTTGCTCCACGTAGGATCTAACACGATCTGGAAGCATTTGCAGACTAAAACATGTTATAATATGGGCATGTAATGTTTATAAAATATTTTAAATGTTTAGATCTACGCATGCATGAATTTTAAAATCAAAACCCATACCTTATTCCTGCCTAGAATAAATTTGGTATAGTTCTGGAATAACTGGGATAACATGAATAATTTTATTCCTATTGTCTTCCTCTTCAAATGTTGGAATGCTTTGTTTTCATTTGCTTCAACAGCAACAATGGCCAATCCGAATGACCAATCTTTGGTCTCCTCTCTATCACCAACAGCAAGGACTTCTCTTGCTACAAATGGAGAAGGGATAGGTGTGGATCTTCAACGTTGAATCACTCTTGTTCTCTCCAAAAACAACAAAAGTTAAAACCTGCAACTCAAAAAAAAACAGGACACTTAAACAGCAAAAGGAGCGTTGATCCGGCTCTTAAGTGCTCAAATGAGCACTCTCTAGAGGGGGAACACGCGTGGGACTCCACAGATCTGGTTCTCAGGCGATGCTAGTCGCTGGAAAACACCTTCAAACGGTGGGAAGAAGCTATGTTGTTTTGCTGCAATGTTTCTCCAAACAGAGCACGAACTTCTTCTTCCAATGAGCACAAGAAATAGGGACAAATGGAATTGATTTTTTTTCTTCCAATCAATTTCTTAAACCCACCCCAAAAATCTGTGGTGAAAGGATGATTAAATCTCTCAAAAAAATAAGAATCCAGAGAGATATTGTAAGCCTCACGGTTTTCTGCACTGCTCAAAGAACAGTGCCCAGCAGAAATAATATATGCAGCGATGAACCAATCCAACCGGTGATTTTGGGAGGTGAAAGGTCTTGCGGGAAAACCAAAAGGCAGCACCGATTAAAAATGAATTCAATTCGTTTCAATGAAGCAATCAAAATGAGTAAAATCCAGCCAAAACGAAATAAAAGGGGAGAAAAAGGGACGCCCAAAAGCTCTGTTCGCCAAAACAGCAAATCACCGTGAAGACCGGTTCAAAGGTCAAAAACAAAAAAAAACAATTAAAATTTAAAAAACCAATGGTTCAAAATAGGTTCATCCATATAATTAGATCAAATCTAATTATCAGAAGGCTTGGTTTAGTCCTGGTTAACCAGAAAAAATTCCTGATAAATCAGAACAAAATCTGATAGACCCAAACCCAGGTCAATCCAATGTGCTCAATCAAACTGTCACCGATAAGATTCCTAATCAAATACTGGTACCTGGATCAGGGAGTAATCCTCTATGGCGTGTGAACTCATAGGTTCGAACCTAGGCGGTAGCACTGGAACAATTCCAGTACCAGCACAAGATACCATCTAGCAATGGGTCCCAGCATCTGGATAGGTCGAAGATGCGGGAGCAAACTGTCGAACCTCTGGCATATGGTTACCGTATAGTTCATCCCTTTGACCTCTAATGCTCAGGACGACTGAGATTGGGCTGCCAACCCAGACTGAGTCAGTCGACAACGTGTCTCAACCTTGCAAGCCCAGTGACTCTTCACTAGGACTACCCCGGCCGAGGATTTGCTAAATTGAGATACTGCGAGACATTCAATCCAAACTGTTTGGACAGGTCAATTCCATCTTGGTCCATCACTGCTCCACAAGTACTTTCCTGTACCCAGAAACCTTCCGTCATCGGATTAAAAATCCGGGTTGTCCGGCACCAAAGCATAGGGAGTTGCTTGCAAGCTACCATGATGACCTCAGGTCGGAGGGACACATATATCCATATCCAATCGTGAGTTTCCCTTTGGCAGAAAGGGGGTGCACGGAGTCACATTCAATGAGATACCACATATCCTACTTGTAGATCACATCAGTGTCACCACATTCATTTGGTCAAGAGGACAACCAAATGATGTGAACTGCAACAACCTATACTTGATATATTGCCATCCAGTACAATATATCCTTTGGTTGTGAACAAGGTTTAAGGACCAGCCCAGTCGATACATGCTCTCTGTATCGGAGTCAGTGTGGTCCTAAGGACTTCATCACATGGAAAGAGTTCATTTCAGGGAAATACAATATGTGATGAGCTGCCAAAAATAATATTTTATTAATTCACAAAAAAAATACAATACTCAGCACAACCGCCTACAACCCAGGTGATGGCTTTGGGACACAATTCCCAACAACTCCCACTTGAACTAAATCCAATCAGAAGAGTATCTAATACCCATTTCCCATTATAATAGTCGAACTCTTTTATTCCGAGGGCTTTAGTGAAGGGGTCGGCCAGATTTTCTTTTCCATCGATCTTCAGAAGATTGATGTCACCTCGTTCCATGATTTCTCGTACGAGGTGGTAGCACCATAGAATGTGCTTGGTGTGGTGATGTGCTTTAGGCTCCTTAGCTTGAGCAATGGCTCCAGTGCTGTCACAGTACACCGGAACAGGACCATCTAGGAAAGGTGCCACCCCTAGCTCTCCAAGGAACTTCCACAACCATACAGCTTCCTTTGCTGCATCTGATGCTGCAATATATTCTGCTTCGCATACCGAGTCTGCAACAGTTGCCTGCTTAGAACTTTTCCAGCAGATCGCTCCTCCGTTCAGGGTAAATACAAACCCTGACACCTCTTGCTATCATCTTTATCTGACTGGAAACTGGAGTCAGTGTACCCCACAAGTTTCAAGTCAGGTTCTCCATAAATCAGCCATTGATCTTTAGTATTTCTTAAATACTTAAGGATGGTCTTAACCACCTTCCAATGCGCCTCACCTGGGTCAGACTGGTATATGCTCACTACTCCTAGTGAGTATGCCACGTCTGGTCTAGTACAAGTCATAGCATACATGATAGAGCCTACTGCAAAAGCATAAGGTACTCTACTCATGCGCTCTCTTTCCTCAGGAGTTGTTACACAATCCTTCTTGGAAAGAGTAATTCCAGAACCTATCGGAAGATAGCCTTTCTTGGAATTTTCCATGCTGAACCGTTTCAGTACGGTGTCAATGTACGTAGACTGGGACAGTCCCAAAAGCTTCTTAGATTTATCTCTATAGATCTTCATACCTAGTATGTAAGAAGCTTCACCCAAGTCCTTCATGGAGAACTGAGATGATAACCAGACCTTTATTCCTTGTAATGCTACGACATCATTCCCGATTAAGAGAATGTCATCAACATACAGTACTAGGATACAATCACAGAACCATTAACCCATTTATAGATGCACGGTTCCTCTCCGTTCCTAACGAAGCCATAGATTTGATGCATCTATCAAATCGTAAGTTCCAACTTCGAGATGCTTGCTTGAGTCCATAGATGGACCTCTGCAACTTGCATACTTTTGATTTATCTGTGGATGTGAACCCTTCAGTTGTATCATATACACCTTGTTGCCCAGATATGGTGCCCAAGAGGGGGGTGAATTGGGTATTAAAAAAATTAAAGCTATATGTGCTACCAAGTTTTAAGGTGAAGAGTGATAGTGCTCAAATAATTGTGCAACGGAAGCAATGAAATAAATCAACAATTAAAGAGCAAAAGAAGATAAAAAGAGAAGCAATGCAAACACACAAGAAGTATAGTGGTTCGGTGCACCTAGCACCTACATCCACTTCCCAAGCTCCACTTGGGAATTTTCACTATAATCTTTAGATTACAGCCGACTTGTTTTACCAGGCTCACAAGTCAAAACCTTACACACTTGTTTTGGCTTCGGGCTTACAAGCAACCCTAGTTGGTTTTATCAATTGGCTCACCAACAAACCTCACTCACTTGTTTTGGCTTCGGGCTTACAAGCAACCCTAGTTGGTTTTATCAATTGGCTCACCAACAAACCTCACACTAGTTTCAAATTCCCTTGAAACTAGCTAAAGACAAAAGAATATGAATACAATTAATAAAACTAGACAAACTCCTTTTGAGCAATAAGAAATTCGTTGTAGCTCTTGATGGAGACTCTTCAAGCCTTTTCCCTTGGAATCTTTGGACCTCACTAAATGCCAAATACTTGAAAGTTGGATTCCTCAAAGATGGAAAGCTTTTGGCTAAGGAATCTCTTGGTTTTCTCACTCTTTTTGGCTTGGAATTGATTGAAGGCTTTGTACTTTGACTCTAAACTTTTTCAATTTGTCTCCTTGTCTTTTTGAAGTTTGGTGGAGGTTAAATACCTCATTCATGCTGAAACAACTCCACAAGACCGTTAGAATCAAAAATATGGTCGTTTATGGCCGTTAGAAATTAAATCAAAAGTTCAGAAAAACTAGCCGTTATGCCATGAGTCGACCTCATGAGTCGACCTCTGGATCAAGTGTCGACCTCATGAGTCGACCTCCAGTTTGTTTTTGGAAAAAATCCAGAAAACCATAGTTCTGCCCATTTTGAATTCTCAGGCTATGAGTCGACCTCTGGTGTCGACCTCTGGACAGGTGTTGACCTCTGGTGGTCGACCTCTGGAGCGTGCCACTGAGATTTTGCCGTGCCGGCCATGCTGAACTTTTCTTCTCTTCATGAGTCGACCTCTGGTGGTCGACCTTTGACAAGGTGTCGACCTCTGGTGGTCGACCTCTGATCTGAAATTTTCTGAAACTCTTAGAGATGTGCATGCCATGCTTGAGTTTCTCTAAGCCTTTGTTTCTTTTGTTAATTATTTCTTAACAGGAAGGTCCAATATGAGAAGTTTGATCTTGTCCAAGGTAGAAGAGCTATTTTCCAAATCAGGCAAACTTAGTTTCATCATTGTACTCTTGATACTCTTTTTGAATAACCTAAGTCCTGAAACTTTATCTTGAGATGAAACATTAGTCCAAACATATACTCAACCTTTTGTTAATCATCAAAACTAAGGAGCCAAAGTCAACAATCTTCCCCTTTTTGATGATGACAAAATCTTGAGTATATATGCAATTAAGTCCAAAAGCAAATATAGCAATGATAAAAATTTTCAAAGAATCCTTACATGCACGAGTATATCATAAAAATTTTACTTTTCATCTACTTTTTGTGAAACCATTCTCAAGAGTCAAAAAGATTTTACTTTTCATTTACTTCTTTCTTTTTGTGAAAACATTCTCATGAGTCAAAAGATAAGAAACATACAAGCTTTACTCATAAGAATCATATATACAAGCTTTTCATTTACTTCTTTTTTTTTGTGAAAACATTCTCATGAGTCAAAAAGATAAGAAACATACAAGCTTTACTCATAAGAATCATATATACTTTACTACACATAAGAAGGAGTCTCATATATACTTTACTACTCCCCTTTTTGTCAAGAATCAAAAAGTCCATTTTGTAGTGAAAGATATATGAAGGAAACTTATGTTCAATTATAATGAAGTATTTAGTTGCATAAAATACATGCTCCCCCTCAATTTGTGCATTCAATATAACAAAAATATTCTATCTTGAGGGTTTAAAAAGATAAATGCTAAGAGCTGGTATCAGACAGTAAAATATCACAATATAGATAAAAACAAATGTATTCAGTTACAAAATTGCTTACATAGTAAGTTTTAAGGTGAAGAGTGATAGTGCTCAAATAATTGTGCAACGGAAGCAATGAAATAAATCAACAATTAAAGAGCAAAAGATAAAAAGAGAAGCAATGCAAACACACAAGAAGTATAGTGGTTCGGTGCACCTAGCACCTACATCCACTCCCCAAGCTCCACTTGGGAATTTTCACTATAATCTTTAGATTACAGCCGACTTGTTTTACCAGGCTCACAAGTCAAAACCTTACACACTTGTTTTGGCTTCGGGCTTACAAGCAACCCTAGTTGGTTTTATCAATTGGCTCACCAACAAACCTCACTCACTTGTTTTGGCTTCGGGCTTACAAGCAACCCTAGTTGGTTTTATCAATTGGCTCACCAACAAACCTCACACTAGTTTCAAATTCCCTTGAAACTAGCTAAAGACAAAAGAATATGAATACAATTAATAAAACTAGACAAACTCCTTTTGAGCAATAAGAAATTCGTTGTAGCTCTTGATGGAGACTCTTCAAGCCTTTTCCCTTGGAATCTTTGGACCTCACTAAATGCCAAATACTTGAAAGTTGGATTCCTCAAAGATGGAAAGCTTTTGGCTAAGGAATCTCTTGGTTTTCTCACTCTTTTTGGCTTGGAATTGATTGAAGGCTTTGTACTTTGACTCTAAACTTTTTCAATTTGTCTCCTTGTCTTTTTTGAAGTTTGGTGGAGGTTAAATACCTCATTCATGCTGAAACAACTCCACAAGACCGTTAGAATCAAAAATATGGTCGTTTATGGCCGTTAGAAATTAAATCAAAAGTTCAGAAAAACTAGCCGTTATGCCATGAGTCGACCTCATGAGTCGACCTCTGGATCAAGTGTCGACCTCATGAGTCGACCTCCAGTTTGTTTTTGGAAAAAATCCAGAAAACCATAGTTCTGCCCATTTTGAATTCTCAGGCTATGAGTCGACCTCTGGTGTCGACCTCTGGACAGGTGTTGACCTCTGGTGGTCGACCTCTGGAGCGTGCCACTGAGATTTTGCCGTGCCGGCCATGCTGAACTTTTCTTCTCTTCATGAGTCGACCTCTGGTGGTCGACCTTTGACAAGGTGTCGACCTCTGGTGGTCGACCTCTGATCTGAAATTTTCTGAAACTCTTAGAGATGTGCATGCCATGCTTGAGTTTCTCTAAGCCTTTGTTTCTTTTGTTAATTATTTCTTAACAGGAAGGTCCAATATGAGAAGTTTGATCTTGTCCAAGGTAGAAGAGCTATTTTCCAAATCAGGCAAACTTAGTTTCATCATTGTACTCTTGATACTCTTTTTGAATAACCTAAGTCCTGAAACTTTATCTTGAGATGAAACATTAGTCCAAACATATACTCAACCTTTTGTTAATCATCAAAACTAAGGAGCCAAAGTCAACAATCTTCCCCTTTTTGATGATGACAAAATCTTGAGTATATATGCAATTAAGTCCAAAAGCAAAATATAGCAATGATAAAAATTTTCAAAGAATCCTTACATGCACGAGTATATCATAAAAATTTTACTTTTCATCTACTTTTTGTGAAACCATTCTCAAGAGTCAAAAAGATTTTACTTTTCATTTACTTCTTTCTTTTTGTGAAAACATTCTCATGAGTCAAAAGATAAGAAACATACAAGCTTTACTCATAAGAATCATATATACAAGCTTTTCATTTACTTCTTTTTTTTGTGAAAACATTCTCATGAGTCAAAAAGATAAGAAACATACAAGCTTTACTCATAAGAATCATATATACTTTACTACACATAAGAAGGAGTCTCATATATACTTTACTACTCCCCTTTTTTGTCAAGAATCAAAAAGTCCATTTTTGTAGTGAAAGATATATGAAGGAAACTTATGTTCAATTATAATGAAGTATTTAGTTGCATAAAATACATGCTCCCCCTCAATTTGTGCATTCAATATAACAAAAATATTCTATCTTGAGGGTTTAAAAAGATAAATGCTAAGAGCTGGTATCAGACAGTAAAATATCACAATATAGATAAAAACAAATGTATTCAGTTACAAAATTGCTTACATAGTAAGTTTTAAGGTGAAGAGTGATAGTGCTCAAATATTGTGCAACGGAAGCAATGAAATAAATCAACAATTAAAGAGCAAAAGAAGATAAAAAGAGAAGCAATGCAAACACACAAGAAGTATAGTGGTTCGGTGCACCTAGCACCTACATCCACTCCCCAAGCTCCACTTGGGAATTTTCACTATAATCTTTAGATTACAGCCGACTTGTTTTACCAGGCTCACAAGTCAAAACCTTACACACTTGTTTTGGCTTCGGGCTTACAAGCAACCCTAGTTGGTTTTATCAATTGGCTCACCAACAAACCTCACTCACTTGTTTTGGCTTCGGGCTTACAAGCAACCCTAGTTGGTTTTATCAATTGGCTCACCAACAAACCTCACACTAGTTTCAAATTCCCTTGAAACTAGCTAAAGACAAAAGAATATGAATACAATTAATAAAACTAGACAAACTCCTTTTGAGCAATAAGAAATTCGTTGTAGCTCTTGATGGAGACTCTTCAAGCCTTTTCCCTTGGAATCTTTGGACCTCACTAAATGCCAAATACTTGAAAGTTGGATTCCTCAAAGATGGAAAGCTTTTGGCTAAGGAATCTTTGGTTTTCTCACTCTCTTTTGGCTTGGAATTGATTGAAGGCTTTGTACTTTGACTCTAAACTTTTTCAATTTGTCTCCTTGTCTTTTTTGAAGTTTGGTGGAGGTTAAATACCTCATTCATGCTGAAACAACTCCACAAGACCGTTAGAATCAAAAATATGGTCGTTTATGGCCGTTAGAAATTAAATCAAAAGTTCAGAAAAACTAGCCGTTATGCCATGAGTCGACCTCATGAGTCGACCTCTGGATCAAGTGTCGACCTCATGAGTCGACCTCCAGTTTGTTTTTGGAAAAAATCCAGAAAACCATAGTTCTGCCCATTTTGAATTCTCAGGCTATGAGTCGACCTCTGGTGTCGACCTCTGGACAGGTGTTGACCTCTGGTGGTCGACCTCTGGAGCGTGCCACTGAGATTTTGCCGTGCCGGCCATGCTGAACTTTTCTTCTCTTCATGAGTCGACCTCTGGTGGTCGACCTTTGACAAGGTGTCGACCTCTGGTGGTCGACCTCTGATCTGAAATTTTCTGAAACTCTTAGAGATGTGCATGCCATGCTTGAGTTTCTCTAAGCCTTTGTTTCTTTTGTTAATTATTTCTTAACAGGAAGGTCCAATATGAGAAGTTTGATCTTGTCCAAGGTAGAAGAGCTATTTTCCAAATCAGGCAAACTTAGTTTCATCATTGTACTCTTGATACTCTTTTTGAATAACCTAAGTCCTGAAACTTTATCTTGAGATGAAACATTAGTCCAAACATATACTCAACCTTTTGTTAATCATCAAAACTAAGGAGCCAAAGTCAACAATCTTCCCCTTTTTGATGATGACAAAATCTTGAGTATATATGCAATTAAGTCCAAAAGCAAAATATAGCAATGATAAAAATTTTCAAAGAATCCTTACATGCACGAGTATATCATAAAATTTTACTTTTCATCTACTTTTTGTGAAACCATTCTCAAGAGTCAAAAAGATTTTACTTTTCATTTACTTCTTTCTTTTTGTGAAAACATTCTCATGAGTCAAAAAGATAAGAAACATACAAGCTTTACTCATAAGAATCATATATACAAGCTTTTCATTTACTTCTTTTTTTTTGTGAAACATTCTCATGAGTCAAAAAGATAAGAAACATACAAGCTTTACTCATAAGAATCATATATACTTTACTACACATAAGAAGGAGTCTCATATATACTTTACTACTCCCCTTTTTGTCAAGAATCAAAAAGTCCATTTTTGTAGTGAAAGATATATGAAGGAAACTTATGTTCAATTATAATGAAGTATTTAGTTGCATAAAATACATGCTCCCCCTCAATTTGTGCATTCAATATAACAAAAATATTCTATCTTGAGGGTTTAAAAAGATAAATGCTAAGAGCTGGTATCAGACAGTAAAATATCACAATATAGATAAAAACAAATGTATTCAGTTACAAAATTGCTTACATAGTAAGTTTTAAGGTGAAGAGTGATAGTGCTCAAATAATTGTGCAACGGAAGCAATGAAATAAATCAACAATTAAAGAGCAAAAGAAGATAAAAAGAGAAGCAATGCAAACACACAAGAAGTATAGTGGTTCGGTGCACCTAGCACCTACATCCACTCCCCAAGCTCCACTTGGGAATTTTCACTATAATCTTTAGATTACAGCCGACTTGTTTTACCAGGCTCACAAGTCAAAACCTTACACACTTGTTTTGGCTTCGGGCTTACAAGCAACCCTAGTTGGTTTTATCAATTGGCTCACCAACAAACCTCACTCACTTGTTTTGGCTTCGGGCTTACAAGCAACCCTAGTTGGTTTTATCAATTGGCTCACCAACAAACCTCACACTAGTTTCAAATTCCCTTGAAACTAGCTAAAGACAAAAGAATATGAATACAATTAATAAAACTAGACAAACTCCTTTTGAGCAATAAGAAATTCGTTGTAGCTCTTGATGGAGACTCTTCAAGCCTTTTCCCTTGGAATCTTTGGACCTCACTAAATGCCAAATACTTGAAAGTTGGATTCCTCAAAGATGGAAAGCTTTTGGCTAAGGAATCTCTTGGTTTTCTCACTCTTTTTGGCTTGGAATTGATTGAAGGCTTTGTACTTTGACTCTAAACTTTTTCAATTTGTCTCCTTGTCTTTTTTGAAGTTTGGTGGAGGTTAAATACCTCATTCATGCTGAAACAACTCCACAAGACCGTTAGAATCAAAAATATGGTCGTTTATGGCCGTTAGAAATTAAATCAAAAGTTCAGAAAAACTAGCCGTTATGCCATGAGTCGACCTCATGAGTCGACCTCTGGATCAAGTGTCGACCTCATGAGTCGACCTCCAGTTTGTTTTTGGAAAAAATCCAGAAAACCATAGTTCTGCCCATTTTGAATTCTCAGGCTATGAGTCGACCTCTGGTGTCGACCTCTGGACAGGTGTTGACCTCTGGTGGTCGACCTCTGGAGCGTGCCACTGAGATTTTGCCGTGCCGGCCATGCTGAACTTTTCTTCTCTTCATGAGTCGACCTCTGGTGGTCGACCTTTGACAAGGTGTCGACCTCTGGTGGTCGACCTCTGATCTGAAATTTTCTGAAACTCTTAGAGATGTGCATGCCATGCTTGAGTTTCTCTAAGCCTTTGTTTCTTTTGTTAATTATTTCTTAACAGGAAGGTCCAATATGAGAAGTTTGATCTTGTCCAAGGTAGAAGAGCTATTTTCCAAATCAGGCAAACTTAGTTTCATCATTGTACTCTTGATACTCTTTTTGAATAACCTAAGTCCTGAAACTTTATCTTGAGATGAAACATTAGTCCAAACATATACTCAACCTTTTGTTAATCATCAAAACTAAGGAGCCAAAGTCAACAATCTTCCCCTTTTTGATGATGACAAAATCTTGAGTATATATGCAATTAAGTCCAAAAGCAAAATATAGCAATGATAAAATTTTCAAAGAATCCTTACATGCACGAGTATATCATAAAAATTTTACTTTTCATCTACTTTTTGTGAAACCATTCTCAAGAGTCAAAAAGATTTTACTTTTCATTTACTTCTTTCTTTTTGTGAAAACATTCTCATGAGTCAAAAGATAAGAAACATACAAGCTTTACTCATAAGAATCATATATACAAGCTTTTCATTTACTTCTTCTTTTTTTTGTGAAAACATTCTCATGAGTCAAAAAGATAAGAAACATACAAGCTTTACTCATAAGAATCATATATACTTTACTACACATAAGAAGGAGTCTCATATATACTTTACTACTCCCCCTTTTTGTCAAGAATCAAAAAGTCCATTTTTGTAGTGAAAGATATATGAAGGAAACTTATGTTCAATTATAATGAAGTATTTAGTTGCATAAAATACATGCTCCCCCTCAATTTGTGCATTCAATATAACAAAAATATTCTATCTTGAGGGTTTAAAAAGATAAATGCTAAGAGCTGGTATCAGACAGTAAAATATCACAATATAGATAAAAACAAATGTATTCAGTTACAAAATTGCTTACATAGTAAGTTTTAAGGTGAAGAGTGATAGTGCTCAAATAATTGTGCAACGGAAGCAATGAAATAAATCAACAATTAAAGAGCAAAAGAATAAAAAGAGAAGCAATGCAAACACACAAGAAGTATAGTGGTTCGGTGCACCTAGCACCTACATCCACTCCCCAAGCTCCACTTGGGAATTTTCACTATAATCTTTAGATTACAGCCGACTTGTTTTACCAGGCTCACAAGTCAAAACTTACACACTTGTTTTGGCTTCGGGCTTACAAGCAACCCTAGTTGGTTTATCAATTGGCTCACCAACAAACCTCACTCACTTGTTTTGGCTTCGGGCTTACAAGCAACCCTAGTTGGTTTTATCAATTGGCTCACCAACAAACCTCACACTAGTTTCAAATTCCCTGAAACTAGCTAAAGACAAAAGAATATGAATACAATTAATAAAACTAGACAAACTCCTTTTGAGCAATAAGAAATTCGTTGTAGCTCTTGATGGAGACTCTTCAAGCCTTTTCCCTTGGAATCTTTGGACCTCACTAAATGCCAAATACTTGAAAGTTGGATTCCTCAAAGATGGAAAGCTTTTGGCTAAGGAATCTCTTGGTTTTCTCACTCTTTTTGGCTTGGAATTGATTGAAGGCTTTGTACTTTGACTCTAAACTTTTTCAATTTGTCTCCTTGTCTTTTTTGAAGTTTGGTGGAGGTTAAATACCTCATTCATGCTGAAACAACTCCACAAGACCGTTAGAATCAAAAATATGGTCGTTTATGGCCGTTAGAAATTAAATCAAAAGTTCAGAAAAACTAGCCGTTATGCCATGAGTCGACCTCATGAGTCGACCTCTGGATCAAGTGTCGACCTCATGAGTCGACCTCCAGTTTGTTTTGGAAAAAATCCAGAAACCATAGTTCTGCCCATTTTGAATTCTCAGGCTATGAGTCGACCTCTGGTGTCGACCTCTGGACAGGTGTTGACCTCTGGTGGTCGACCTCTGGAGCGTGCCACTGAGATTTTGCCGTGCCGGCCATGCTGAACTTTTCTTCTCTTCATGAGTCGACCTCTGGTGGTCGACCTTTGACAAGGTGTCGACCTCTGGTGGTCGACCTCTGATCTGAAATTTTCTGAAACTCTTAGAGATGTGCATGCCATGCTTGAGTTTCTCTAAGCCTTTGTTTCTTTTGTTAATTATTTCTTAACAGGAAGGTCCAATATGAGAAGTTTGATCTTGTCCAAGGTAGAAGAGCTATTTTCCAAATCAGGCAAACTTAGTTTCATCATTGTACTCTTGATACTCTTTTTGAATAACCTAAGTCCTGAAACTTTATCTTGAGATGAAACATTAGTCCAAACATATACTCAACCTTTTGTTAATCATCAAAACTAAGGAGCCAAAGTCAACAATCTTCCCCTTTTTGATGATGACAAAATCTTGAGTATATATGCAATTAAGTCCAAAAGCAAAATATAGCAATGATAAAAATTTTCAAAGAATCCTTACATGCACGAGTATATCATAAAAATTTTACTTTTCATCTACTTTTTGTGAAACCATTCTCAAGAGTCAAAAAGATTTTACTTTTCATTTACTTCTTTCTTTTTGTGAAAACATTCTCATGAGTCAAAAAGATAAGAAACATACAAGCTTTACTCATAAGAATCATATATACAAGCTTTTCATTTACTTCTTTTTTTTTGTGAAAACATTCTCATGAGTCAAAAAGATAAGAAACATACAAGCTTTACTCATAAGAATCATATATACTTTACTACACATAAGAAGGAGTCTCATATATACTTTACTACTCCCCTTTTTTGTCAAGAATCAAAAAGTCCATTTTTGTAGTGAAAGATATATGAAGGAAACTTATGTTCAATTATAATGAAGTATTTAGTTGCATAAAATACATGCTCCCCCTCAATTTGTGCATTCAATATAACAAAAATATTCTATCTTGAGGTTTAAAAAGATAAATGCTAAGAGCTGGTATCAGACAGTAAAATATCACAATATAGATAAAAACAATGTATTCAGTTACAAAATTGCTTACATAGTAAGTTTTAAGGTGAAGAGTGATAGTGCTCAAATAATTGTGCAACGGAAGCAATGAAATAAATCAACAATTAAAGAGCAAAAGAAGATAAAAGAGAAGCAATGCAAACACACAAGAAGTATAGTGGTTCGGTGCACCTAGCACCTACATCCACTCCCCAAGCTCCACTTGGGAATTTTCACTATAATCTTTAGATTACAGCCGACTTGTTTTACCAGGCTCACAAGTCAAAACCTTACACACTTGTTTTGGCTTCGGGCTTACAAGCAACCCTAGTTGGTTTTATCAATTGGCTCACCAACAAACCTCACTCACTTGTTTTGGCTTCGGGCTTACAAGCAACCCTAGTTGGTTTTATCAATTGGCTCACCAACAAACCTCACACTAGTTTCAAATTCCCTTGAAACTAGCTAAAGACAAAAGAATATGAATACAATTAATAAAACTAGACAAACTCCTTTTGAGCAATAAGAAATTCGTTGTAGCTCTTGATGGAGACTCTTCAAGCCTTTTCCCTTGGAATCTTTGGACCTCACTAAATGCCAAATACTTGAAAGTTGGATTCCTCAAAGATGGAAAGCTTTTGGCTAAGGAATCTCTTGGTTTTCTCACTCTTTTTGGCTTGGAATTGATTGAAGGCTTTGTACTTTGACTCTAAACTTTTTCAATTTGTCTCCTTGTCTTTTTTGAAGTTTGGTGGAGGTTAAATACCTCATTCATGCTGAAACAACTCCACAAGACCGTTAGAATCAAAAATATGGTCGTTTATGGCCGTTAGAAATTAAATCAAAAGTTCAGAA
Source organism: Areca catechu (assembly GCA_021397845.1). NCBI lineage: Eukaryota > Viridiplantae > Streptophyta > Magnoliopsida > Arecales > Arecaceae > Areca > Areca catechu. Next base: position 62,961,173 of record CM038042.1, read on the forward strand.
AAACTAGCCGTTATGCCATGAGTCGACCTCATGAGTCGACCTCTGGATCAAGTGTCGACCTCATGAGTCGACCTCCAGTTTGTTTTTGGAAAAAATCCAGAAAACCATAGTTCTGCCCATTTTGAATTCTCAGGCTATGAGTCGACCTCTGGTGTCGACCTCTGGACAGGTGTTGACCTCTGGTGGTCGACCTCTGGAGCGTGCCACTGAGATTTTGCCGCCGTGCCGGCCATGCTGAACTTTTCTTCTCTTCATGAGTCGACCTCTGGTGGTCGACCTTTGACAAGGTGTCGACCTCTGGTGGTCGACCTCTGATCTGAAATTTTCTGAAACTCTTAGAGATGTGCATGCCATGCTTGAGTTTCTCTAAGCCTTTGTTTCTTTTGTTAATTATTTCTTAACAGGAAGGTCCAATATGAGAAGTTTGATCTTGTCCAAGGTAGAAAGAGCTATTTTCCAAATCAGGCAAACTTAGTTTCATCATTGTACTCTTGATACTCTTTTTGAATAACCTAAGTCCTGAAACTTTATCTTGAGATGAAACATTAGTCCAAACATATACTCAACCTTTTGTTAATCATCAAAACTAAGGAGCCAAAGTCAACAATCTTCCCCTTTTGATGATGACAAAATCTTGAGTATATATGCAATTAAGTCCAAAAGCAAAATATAGCAATGATAAAAATTTTCAAAGAATCCTTACATGCACGAGTATATCATAAAAATTTTACTTTTCATCTACTTTTTGTGAAACCATTCTCAAGAGTCAAAAAGATTTTACTTTTCATTTACTTCTTTCTTTTTGTGAAAACATTCTCATGAGTCAAAAAGATAAGAAACATACAAGCTTTACTCATAAGAATCATATATACAAGCTTTTCATTTACTTCTTTTTTTTTGAAAACATTCTCATGAGTCAAAAAGATAAGAACATACAAGCTTTACTCATAAGAATCATATATACTTTACTACACATAAGAAGGAGTCTCATATATACTTTACTACTCCCCTTTTTGTCAAGAATCAAAAAGTCCATTTTTGTAGTGAAAGATATATGAAGGAAACTTATGTTCAATTATAATGAAGTATTTAGTTGCATAAAATACATGCTCCCCCTCAATTTGTGCATTCAATATAACAAAAATATTCTATCTTGAGGGTTTAAAAGATAAATGCTAAGAGCTGGTATCAGACAGTAAAATATCACAATATAGATAAAACAAATGTATTCAGTTACAAAATTGCTTACATAGTAAGTTTTAAGGTGAAGAGTGATAGTGCTCAAATAATTGTGCAACGGAAGCAATGAAATAAATCAACAATTAAAGAGCAAAAGAAGATAAAAAGAGAAGCAATGCAAACACACAAGAAGTATAGTGGTTCGGTGCACCTAGCACCTACATCCACTCCCCAAGCTCCACTTGGGAATTTTCACTATAATCTTTAGATTACAGCCGACTTGTTTTACCAGGCTCACAAGTCAAAACCTTACACACTTGTTTTGGCTTCGGGCTTACAAGCAACCCTAGTTGGTTTTATCAATTGGCTCACCAACAAACCTCACTCACTTGTTTTGGCTTCGGGCTTACAAGCAACCCTAGTTGGTTTTATCAATTGGCTCACCAACAAACCTCACACTAGTTTCAAATTCCCTTGAAACTAGCTAAAGACAAAAGAATATGAATACAATTAATAAAACTAGACAAACTCCTTTTGAGCAATAAGAAATTCGTTGTAGCTCTTGATGGAGACTCTTCAAGCCTTTTCCCTTGGAATCTTTGGACCTCACTAAATGCCAAATACTTGAAAGTTGGATTCCTCAAAGATGGAAAGCTTTTGGCTAAGGAATCTCTTGGTTTTCTCACTCTTTTTGGCTTGGAATTGATTGAAGGCTTTGTACTTTGACTCTAAACTTTTTCAATTTGTCTCCTTGTCTTTTTTGAAGTTTGGTGGAGGTTAAATACCTCATTCATGCTGAAACAACTCCACAAGACCGTTAGAATCAAAATATGGTCGTTTATGGCCGTTAGAATTAAATCAAATTAGAAAAACAGAAAAACTAGCCGTTATGCCATGAGTCGACCTCATGAGTCGACCTCTGGATCAAGTGTCGACCTCATGAGTCGACCTCCAGTTTGTTTTTGGAAAAAATCCAGAAAACCATAGTTCTGCCCATTTTGAATTCTCAGGCTATGAGTCGACCTCTGGTGTCGACCTCTGGACAGGTGTTGACCTCTGGTGGTCGACCTCTGGAGCGTGCCACTGAGATTTTGCCGTGCCGGCCATGCTGAACTTTTCTTCTCTTCATGAGTCGACCTCTGGTGGTCGACCTTTGACAAGGTGTCGACCTCTGGTGGTCGACCTCTGATCTGAAATTTTCTGAAACTCTTAGAGATGTGCATGCCATGCTTGAGTTTCTCTAAGCCTTTGTTTCTTTTGTTAATTATTTCTTAACAGGAAGGTCCAATATGAGAAGTTTGATCTTGTCCAAGGTAGAAGAGCTATTTTCCAAATCAGGCAAACTTAGTTTCATCATTGTACTCTTGATACTCTTTTTGAATAACCTAAGTCCTGAAACTTTATCTTGAGATGAAACATTAGTCCAAACATATACTCAACCTTTTGTTAATCATCAAAACTAAGGAGCCAAAGTCAACAATCTTCCCCTTTTTGATGATGACAAAATCTTGAGTATATATGCAATTAAGTCCAAAAGCAAAATATAGCAATGATAAAAATTTTCAAAGAATCCTTACATGCACGAGTATATCATAAAAATTTTACTTTTCATCTACTTTTTGTGAAACCATTCTCAAGAGTCAAAAAGATTTTACTTTTCATTTACTTCTTTCTTTTTGTGAAAACATTCTCATGAGTCAAAAAGATAAGAAACATACAAGCTTTACTCATAAGAATCATATATACAAGCTTTTCATTTACTTCTTTCTTTTTGTGAAAACATTCTCATGAGTCAAAAAGATAAGAAACATACAAGCTTTACTCATAAGAATCATATATACTTTACTACACATAAGAAGGAGTCTCATATATACTTTACTACTCCCCTTTTTTGTCAAGAATCAAAAAGTCCATTTTTGTAGTGAAAGATATATGAAGGAAACTTATGTTCAATATAATGAAGTATTTAGTTGCATAAAATACATGCTCCCCCTCAATTTGTGCATTCAATATAACAAAATATTCTATCTTGAGGTTTTAAAAGATAAATGCTAAGAGCTGGTATCAGACAGTAAAATATCACAATATAGATAAAAACAAATGTATTCAGTTACAAATTGCTTACATAGTAAGTTTTAAGGTGAAGAGTGATAGTGCTCAAATAATTGTGCAACGGAAGCAATGAAATAAATCAACAATTAAAGAGCAAAAGAAGATAAAAAGAGAAGCAATGCAAACACACAAGAAGTATAGTGGTTCGGTGCACCTAGCACCTACATCCACTCCCCAAGCTCCACTTGGGAATTTTCACTATAATCTTTAGATTACAGCCGACTTGTTTTACCAGGCTCACAAGTCAAAACCTTACACACTTGTTTTGGCTTCGGGCTTACAAGCAACCCTAGTTGGTTTTATCAATTGGCTCACCAACAACCTCACTCACTTGTTTTGGCTTCGGGCTTACAAGCAACCCTAGTTGGTTTTATCAATTGGCTCACCAACAAACCTCACACTAGTTTCAAATTCCCTTGAAACTAGCTAAAGACAAAAGAATATGAATACAATTAATAAAACTAGACAAACTCCTTTTGAGCAATAAGAAATTCGTTGTAGCTCTTGATGGAGACTCTTCAAGCCTTTTCCCTTGGAATCTTTGGACCTCACTAAATGCCAAATACTTGAAAGTTGGATTCCTCAAAGATGGAAAGCTTTTGGCTAAGGAATCTCTTGGTTTTCTCACTCTTTTTGGCTTGGAATTGATTGAAGGCTTTGTACTTTGACTCTAAACTTTTTCAATTTGTCTCCTTGTCTTTTTTGAAGTTTGGTGGAGGTTAAATACCTCATTCATGCTGAAACAACTCCACAAGACCGTTAGAATCAAAAATATGGTCGTTTATGGCCGTTAGAAATTAAATCAAAAGTCAGAAAAACTAGCCGTTATGCCATGAGTCGACCTCATGAGTCGACCTCTGGATCAAGTGTCGACCTCATGAGTCGACCTCCAGTTTGTTTTGGAAAAAATCCAGAAAACCATAGTTCTGCCCATTTTGAATTCTCAGGCTATGAGTCGACCTCTGGTGTCGACCTCTGGACAGGTGTTGACCTCTGGTGGTCGACCTCTGGAGCGTGCCACTGAGATTTTGCCGTGCCGGCCATGCTGAACTTTTCTTCTCTTCATGAGTCGACCTCTGGTGGTCGACCTTTGACAAGGTGTCGACCTCTGGTGGTCGACCTCTGATCTGAAATTTTCTGAAACTCTTAGAGATGTGCATGCCATGCTTGAGTTTCTCTAAGCCTTTGTTTCTTTTGTTAATTATTTCTTAACAGGAAGGTCCAATATGAGAAGTTTGATCTTGTCCAAGGTAGAAGAGCTATTTTCCAAATCAGGCAAACTTAGTTTCATCATTGTACTCTTGATACTCTTTTTGAATAACCTAAGTCCTGAAACTTTATCTTGAGATGAAACATTAGTCCAAACATATACTCAACCTTTTGTTAATCATCAAAACTAAGGAGCCAAAGTCAACAATCTTCCCCTTTTTGATGATGACAAAATCTTGAGTATATATGCAATTAAGTCCAAAAGCAAAATATAGCAATGATAAAAATTTTCAAAGAATCCTTACATGCACGAGTATATCATAAAATTTTACTTTTCATCTACTTTTTGTGAAACCATTCTCAAGAGTCAAAAAGATTTTACTTTTCATTTACTTCTTTCTTTTTGTGAAAACATTCTCATGAGTCAAAAAGATAAGAAACATACAAGCTTTACTCATAAGAATCATATATACAAGCTTTTCATTTACTTCTTTCTTTTTGTGAAAACATTCTCATGAGTCAAAAAGATAAGAAACATACAAGCTTTACTCATAAGAATCATATATACTTTACTACACATAAGAAGGAGTCTCATATATACTTTACTACTCCCCTTTTTGTCAAGAATCAAAAAGTCCATTTTTGTAGTGAAAGATATATGAAGGAAACTTATGTTCAATTATAATGAAGTATTTAGTTGCATAAAATACATGCTCCCCCTCAATTTGTGCATTCAATATAACAAAAATATTCTATCTTGAGGTTTAAAAAGATAAATGCTAAGAGCTGGTATCAGACAGTAAAATATCACAATATAGATAAAAACAAATGTATTCAGTTACAAAATTGCTTACATAGTAAGTTTTAAGGTGAAGAGTGATAGTGCTCAAATAATTGTGCAACGGAAGCAATGAAATAAATCAACAATTAAAGAGCAAAAGAAGATAAAAGAGAAGCAATGCAAACACACAAGAAGTATAGTGGTTCGGTGCACCTAGCACCTACATCCACACTCCCCAAGCTCCACTTGGGAATTTTCACTATAATCTTTAGATTACAGCCGACTTGTTTTACCAGGCTCACAAGTCAAAACCTTACACACTTGTTTTGGCTTCGGGCTTACAAGCAACCCTAGTTGGTTTTATCAATTGGCTCACCAACAAACCTCACTCACTTGTTTTGGCTTCGGGCTTACAAGCAACCCTAGTTGGTTTTATCAATTGGCTCACCAACAAACCTCACACTAGTTTCAAATTCCCTTGAAACTAGCTAAAGACAAAAGAATATGAATACAATTAATAAAACTAGACAAACTCCTTTTGAGCAATAAGAAATTCGTTGTAGCTCTTGATGGAGACTCTTCAAGCCTTTTCCCTTAATCTTTGGACCTCTCATATACTCACTAAATGCAAATACTTGAAAGTTGGATTCCTCAAAGATGGAAAGCTTTTGGCTAAGGAATCTCTTGGTTTCTCACTCTTTTTGGCTTGGAATTGATTGAAGGCTTTGTACTTTGACTCTAAACTTTTTCAATTTGTCTCCTTGTCTTTTTTGAAGTTTGGTGGAGGTTAAATACCTCATTCATGCTGAAACAACTCCACAAGACCGTTAGAATCAAAATATGGTCGTTTATGGCCGTTAGAAATTAAATCAAAAGTTCAGAAAAACTAGCCGTTATGCCATGAGTCGACCTCATGAGTCGACCTCTGGATCAAGTGTCGACCTCATGAGTCGACCTCCAGTTTGTTTTTGGAAAAAATCCAGAAAACCATAGTTCTGCCCATTTTGAATTCTCAGGCTATGAGTCGACCTCTGGTGTCGACCTCTGGACAGGTGTTGACCTCTGGTGGTCGACCTCTGGAGCGTGCCACTGAGATTTTGCCGTGCCGGCCATGCTGAACTTTTCTTCTCTTCATGAGTCGACCTCTGGTGGTCGACCTTTGACAAGGTGTCGACCTCTGGTGGTCGACCTCTGATCTGAAATTTTCTGAAACTCTTAGAGATGTGCATGCCATGCTTGAGTTTCTCTAAGCCTTTGTTTCTTTTGTTAATTATTTCTAACAGGAAGGTCCAATATGAGAAGTTTGATCTTGTCCAAGGTAGAAGAGCTATTTTCCAAATCAGGCAAACTTAGTTTCATCATTTGTACTCTTGATACTCTTTTTGAATAACCTAAGTCCTGAAACTTTATCTTGAGATGAAACATTAGTCCAAACATATACTCAACCTTTTGTTAATCATCAAACTAAGGAGCCAAAGTCACAATCTTCCCCTTTTTGATGATGACAAAATCTTGAGTATATATGCAATTAAGTCCAAAGCAAAATATAGCAATGATAAAAATTTTCAAAGAATCCTTACATGCACGAGTATATCATAAAATTTTACTTTTCATCTACTTTTTGTGAAACCATTCTCAAGAGTCAAAAAGATTTTACTTTTCATTTACTTCTTTCTTTTTGTGAAAACATTCTCATGAGTCAAAAAGATAAGAAACATACAAGCTTTACTCATAAGAATCATATATACAAGCTTTTCATTTACTTCTTTTTTTTTGTGAAAACATTCTCATGAGTCAAAAAGATAAGAAACATACAAGCTTTACTCATAAGAATCATATATACTTTACTACACATAAGAAGGAGTCTCATATATACTTTACTACTCCCCTTTTTTGTCAAGAATCAAAAGTCCATTTTTGTAGTGAAAGATATATGAAGGAAACTTATGTTCAATTATAATGAAGTATTTAGTTGCATAAAATACATGCTCCCCCTCAATTTGTGCATTCAATATAACAAAAATATTCTATCTTGAGGGTTTAAAAAGATAATGCTAAGAGCTGGTATCAGACAGTAAAATATCACAATATAGATAAAACAAATGTATTCAGTTACAAAATTGCTTACATAGTAAGTTTTAAGGTGAAGAGTGATAGTGCTCAAATAATTGTGCAACGGAAGCAATGAAATAAATCAACAATTAAAGAGCAAAAGAAGATAAAAAGAGAAGCAATGCAAACACACAAGAAGTATAGTGGTTCGGTGCACCTAGCACCTACATCCACTCCCCAAGCTCCACTTGGGAATTTTCACTATAATCTTTAGATTACAGCCGACTTGTTTTACCAGGCTCACAAGTCAAAACCTTACACACTTGTTTTGGCTTCGGGCTTACAAGCAACCCTAGTTGGTTTTATCAATTGGCTCACCAACAAACCTCACTCACTTGTTTTGGCTTCGGGCTTACAAGCAACCCTAGTTGGTTTTATCAATTGGCTCACCAACAAACCTCACACTAGTTTCAAATTCCCTTGAAACTAGCTAAAGACAAAAGAATATGAATACAATTAATAAACTAGACAAACTCCTTTTGAGCAATAAGAAATTCGTTGTAGCTCTTGATGGAGACTCTTCAAGCCTTTCCCTTGGAATCTTTGGACCTCACTAAATGCCAAATACTTGAAAGTTGGATTCCTCAAAGATGGAAAGCTTTTGGCTAAGGAATCTCTTGGTTTTCTCACTCTTTTTGGCTTGGAATTGATTGAAGGCTTTGTACTTTGACTCTAAACTTTTTCAATTGTCTCCTTGTCTTTTTTGAAGTTTGGTGGGGTTAAATACCTCATTCATGCTGAAACAACTCCACAAGACCGTTAGAATCAAAAATATGGTCGTTTATGGCCGTTAGAAATTAAATCAAAAGTTCAGAAAAACTAGCCGTTATGCCATGAGTCGACCTCATGAGTCGACCTCTGGATCAAGTGTCGACCTCATGAGTCGACCTCCAGTTTGTTTTTGGAAAAAATCCAGAAAACCATAGTTCTGCCCATTTTGAATTCTCAGGCTATGAGTCGACCTCTGGTGTCGACCTCTGGACAGGTGTTGACCTCTGGTGGTCGACCTCTGGAGCGTGCCACTGAGATTTTGCCGTGCCGGCCATGCTGAACTTTTCTTCTCTTCATGAGTCGACCTCTGGTGGTCGACCTTTGACAAGGTGTCGACCTCTGGTGGTCGACCTCTGATCTGAAATTTTCTGAAACTCTTAGAGATGTGCATGCCATGCTTGAGTTTCTCTAAGCCTTTGTTTCTTTTGTTAATTATTTCTTAACAGGAAGGTCCAATATGAGAAGTTTGATCTTGTCCAAGGTAGAAGAGCTATTTTCCAAATCAGGCAAACTTAGTTTCATCATTGTACTCTTGATACTCTTTTTGAATAACCTAAGTCCTGAAACTTTATCTTGAGATGAAACATTAGTCCAAACATATACTCAACCTTTTGTTAATCATCAAAACTAAGGAGCCAAAGTCAACAATCTTCCCCTTTTGATGATGACAAAATCTTGAGTATATATGCAATTAAGTCCAAAAGCAAAATATAGCAATGATAAAATTTTCAAAGAATCCTTACATGCACGAGTATATCATAAAAATTTTACTTTTCATCTACTTTTTGTGAAACCATTCTCAAGAGTCAAAAAGATTTTACTTTTCATTTACTTCTTTCTTTTTGTGAAAACATTCTCATGAGTCAAAAGATAAGAAACATACAAGCTTTACTCATAAGAATCATATATACAAGCTTTTCATTTACTTCTTTTTTTGTGAAAACATTCTCATGAGTCAAAAAGATAAGAAACATACAAGCTTTACTCATAAGAATCATATACTTTACTACACATAAGAAGGAGTCTCATATATACTTTACTACTCCCCTTTTTGTGTCAATCAAAAAGTCCATTTTTGTAGTGAAAGATATATGAAGGAAACTTATGTTCAATTATAATGAAGTATTTAGTTGCATAAAATACATGCTCCCCCTCAATTTGTGCATTCAATATAACAAAAATATTCTATCTTGAGGGTTTACAAAGATAAATGCTAAGAGCTGGTATCAGACAGTAAAATATCACAATATAGATAAAAACAAATGTATTCAGTTACAAAATTGCTTACATAGTAAGTTTTAAGGTGAAGAGTGATAGTGCTCAAATAATTGTGCAACGGAAGCAATGAAATAATCAACAATTAAAGAGCAAAAGAAGATAAAAAGAGAAGCAATGCAAACACACAAGAAGTATAGTGGTTCGGTGCACCTAGCACCTACATCCACTCCCCAAGCTCCACTTGGGAATTTTCACTATAATCTTTAGATTACAGCCGACTTGTTTTACCAGGCTCACAAGTCAAAACCTTACACACTTGTTTTGGCTTCGGGCTTACAAGCAACCCTAGTTGGTTTTATCAATTGGCTCACCAACAAACCTCACTCACTTGTTTGGGCTTCGGGCTTACAAGCAACCCTAGTTGGTTTTATCAATTGGCTCACCAACAAACCTCACACTAGTTTCAAATTCCCTTGAAACTAGCTAAAGACAAAAGAATATGAATACAATTAATAAACTAGACAAACTCCTTTTGAGCAATAAGAAATTCGTTGTAGCTCTTGATGGAGACTCTTCAAGCCTTTTCCCTTGGAATCTTTGGACCTCACTAATGCCAAATACTTGAAAGTTGGATTCCTCAAAGATGGAAAGCTTTTGGCTAAGGAATCTCTTGGTTTTCTCACTCTTTTTGGCTTGGAATTGATTGAAGGCTTTGTACTTTGACTCTAAACTTTTTCAATTTGTCTCCTTGTCTTTTTTGAAGTTGGTGGAGGTTAAATACCTCATTCATGCTGAAACAACTCCACAAGACCGTTAGAATCAAAATATGGTCGTTTATGGCCGTTAGAAATTAAATCAAAAGTTCAGAAAAACTAGCCGTTATGCCATGAGTCGACCTCATGAGTCGACCTCTGGATCAAGTGTCGACCTCATGAGTCGACCTCCAGTTTGTTTTTGGAAAAAATCCAGAAAACCATAGTTCTGCCCATTTTGAATTCTCAGGCTATGAGTCGACCTCTGGTGTCGACCTCTGGACAGGTGTTGACCTCTGGTGGTCGACCTCTGGAGCGTGCCACTGAGATTTTGCCGTGCCGGCCATGCTGAACTTTTCTTCTTCTCATGAGTCGACCTCTGGTGGTCGACCTTTGACAAGGTGTCGACCTCTGGTGGTCGACCTCTGATCTGAAATTTTCTGAAACTCTTAGAGATGTGCATGCCATGCTTGAGTTTCTCTAAGCCTTTGTTTCTTTTGTTAATTATTTCTTAACAGAAGGTCCAATATGAGAAGTTTGATCTTGTCCAAGGTAGAAGAGCTATTTTCCAAATCAGGCAAACTTAGTTTCATCATTGTACTCTTGATACTCTTTTGAATACCTAAGTCCTGAAACTTTATCTTGAGATGAAACATTAGTCCAAACATATACTCAACCTTTTGTTAATCATCAAAACTAAGGAGCCAAAGTCAACAATCTTCCCCTTTTTGATGATGACAAAATCTTGAGTATATATGCAATTAAGTCCAAAAGCAAATATAGCAATGATAAAAATTTTCAAAGAATCCTTACATGCACGAGTATATCATAAAAATTTACTTTTCATCTACTTTTTGTGAAACCATTCTCAAGAGTCAAAAAGATTTTACTTTTCATTTACTTCTTTCTTTTGTGAAAACATTCTCATGAGTCAAAAATAAGAAACATACAGCTTTACTCATAAGATCATATATACAAGCTTTTCATTTACTTCTTTCTTTTGTGAAAACATTCTCATGAGTCAAAAAGATAAGAAACATACAAGCTTTACTCATAAGAATCATATATACTTTACTACACATAAGAAGGTCTCATATATACTTTACTACTCCCCTTTTTTGTCAAGAATCAAAAAGTCCATTTTTGTAGTGAAAGATATATGAAGAAACTTATGTTCAATTATAATGAAGTATTTAGTTGCATAAAATACATGCTCCCCCTCAATTTGTGCATTCATATAACAAAATATTCTATCTTGAGGTTTAAAAAGATAAATGCTAAGAGCTGGTATCAGACAGTAAAATATCACAATATAGATAAAAACAATGTATTCAGTTACAAAATTGCTTACATAGTAAGTTTTAAGGTGAAGAGTGATAGTGCTCAAATAATTGTGCAACGGAAGCAATGAAATAAATCAACAATTAAAGAGCAAAAGAAGATAAAAAGAGAAGCAATGCAAACACACAAGAAGTATAGTGGTTCGGTGCACCTAGCACCTACATCCACTCCCCAAGCTCCACTTGGGAATTTTCACTATAATCTTTAGATTACAGCCGACTTGTTTTACCAGGCTCACAAGTCAAAACCTTACACACTTGTTTTGGCTTCGGGCTTACAAGCAACCCTAGTTGGTTTATCAATTGGCTCACCAACAAACCTCACTCACTTGTTTTGGCTTCGGGCTTACAAGCAACCCTAGTTGGTTTTATCATTGGCTCACCAACAAACCTCACACTAGTTTCAAATCCCTTGAAACTAGCTAAAGACAAAAGAATATGAATACAATTAATAAACTAGACAAACTCCTTTTGAGCAATAAGAAATTCGTTGTAGCTCTTGATGGAGACTCTTCAAGCCTTTTCCCTTGGAATCTTTGGACCTCACTAAATGCCAAATACTTGAAAGTTGGATTCCTCAAAGATGGAAAGCTTTTGGCTAAGGAATCTCTTGGTTTTTCTCACTCTTTTTGGCTTGGAATTGATTGAAGGCTTTGTACTTTGACTCTAAACTTTTTCAATTTGTCTCCTTGTCTTTTTTGAAGTTGGTGGAGGTTAAATACCTCATTCATGCTGAAACAACTCCACAAGACCGTTAGAATCAAAAATATGGTCTTTATATGGCCGTTAGAAATTAAATCAAAAGTTCAGAAAAACTAGCCGTTATGCCATGAGTCGACCTCATGAGTCGACCTCTGGATCAAGTGTCGACCTCATGAGTCGACCTCCAGTTTGTTTTTTGGAAAAAATCCAGAAAACCATAGTTCTGCCCATTTTGAATTCTCAGGCTATGAGTCGACCTCTGGTGTCGACCTCTGGACAGGTGTTGACCTCTGGTGGTCGACCTCTGGAGCGTGCCACTGAGATTTTGCCGTGCCGGCCATGCTGAACTTTTCTTCTCTTCATGATTCGACCTCTGGTGGTCGACCTTTGACAAGTGGTCGACCTCTGGTGGTCGCCCTCTGATCTGAAATTTTCTGAAACTCTTAGAGTTTGCATGCCATGCTTGAGTTTCTCTAAGCCTTTGTTTCTTTTGTTAATTATTTCTTAACAGGAAGGTCCAATATGAAAGTTTGATCTTGTCCAGGTAGAAGAGCTATTTTCCAAATCGGCAAACTTATTTTCATCATTGTACTCTTTGATACTCTTTTTGAATAACCTAAGTCCTGAAACTTATCTTGATATGAAACATTCGTCCAAACATACTCAAAACCTTTTGTTAATCATCAAAACTAAGGAGCCAAAGTCACAATCTTCCCCTTTTTGATGATGAACAAATCTTGATTATATATGCAATTAAGTCCAAAAGCAAAATATACAATGATAAAAATATTTTACAATAATCCTTACATGCACGAGTATATCATAAAAATTTTACTTTTCATCTACTTTTTGTGTAAACCATTCTCAAGAGTCAAAAAGATTTTAATTTTCATTTACTTCTTTCTTTTTGTGAAAACATTCTCATGAGTCAAAAAGATAAGAAACATACAAGCTTTACTCATAAGAATCATATATACAAGCTTTTCATTTACTTCTTTTTTTTTGTGAAAACATTCTCATGAGTCAAAAAGATAAGAAACATACAAGCTTTACTCATAAGAATCATATATACTTTACTACACATAAGAAGGAGTCTCATATATACTTTACTACTCCCCTTTTTTGTCAAGAATCAAAAAGTCCATTTTTGTAGTGAAAGATATATGAAGGAAACTTATGTTCAATTATAATGAAGTATTTAGTTGCATAAAATACATGCTCCCCCTCAATTTGTGCATTCAATATAACAAAAATATTCTATCTTGAGGGTTTAAAAAGATAAATGCTAAGAGCTGGTATCAGACAGTAAAATATCACAATATAGATAAAAACAAATGTATTCAGTTACAAAATTGCTTACATAGTAAGTTTTAAGGTGAAGAGTGATAGTGCTCAAATAATTGTGCAACGGAAGCAATGAAATAAATCAACAATTAAAGAGCAAAAGAAGATAAAAAGAGAAGCAATGCAAACACACAAGAAGTATAGTGGTTCGGTGCACCTAGCACCTACATCCACTCCCCAAGCTCCACTTGGGAATTTTCACTATAATCTTTAGATTACAGCCGACTTGTTTTACCAGGCTCACAAGTCAAAACCTTACACACTTGTTTTGGCTTCGGGCTTACAAGCAACCCTAGTTGGTTTTATCAATTGGCTCACCAACAAACCTCACTCACTTGTTTTGGCTTCGGGCTTACAAGCAACCCTAGTTGGTTTTATCAATTGGCTCACCAACAAACCTCACACTAGTTTCAAATTCCCTTGAAACTAGCTAAAGACAAAAGAATATGAATACAATTAATAAAACTAGACAAACTCCTTTTGAGCAATAAGAAATTCGTTGTAGCTCTTGATGGAGACTCTTCAAGCCTTTTCCCTTGGAATCTTTGGACCTCACTAAATGCCAAATACTTGAAAGTTGGATTCCTCAAAGATGGAAAGCTTTTGGCTAAGGAATCTCTTGGTTTTCTCACTCTTTTTGGCTTGGAATTGATTGAAGGCTTTGTACTTTGACTCTAAACTTTTTCAATTTGTCTCCTTGTCTTTTTTGAAGTTTGGTGGAGGTTAAATACCTCATTCATGCTGAAACAACTCCACAAGACCGTTAGAATCAAAAATATGGTCGTTTATGGCCGTTAGAAATTAAATCAAAAGTTCAGAAAAACTAGCCGTTATGCCATGAGTCGACCTCATGAGTCGACCTCTGGATCAAGTGTCGACCTCATGAGTCGACCTCCAGTTTGTTTTTGGAAAAAATCCAGAAAACCATAGTTCTGCCCATTTTGAATTCTCAGGCTATGAGTCGACCTCTGGTGTCGACCTCTGGACAGGTGTTGACCTCTGGTGGTCGACCTCTGGAGCGTGCCACTGAGATTTTGCCGTGCCGGCCATGCTGAACTTTTCTTCTCTTCATGAGTCGACCTCTGGTGGTCGACCTTTGACAAGGTGTCGACCTCTGGTGGTCGACCTCTGATCTGAAATTTTCTGAAACTCTTAGAGATGTGCATGCCATGCTTGAGTTTCTCTAAGCCTTTGTTTCTTTTGTTAATTATTTCTTAACAGGAAGGTCCAATATGAGAAGTTTGATCTTGTCCAAGGTAGAAGAGCTATTTTCCAAATCAGGCAAACTTAGTTTCATCATTGTACTCTTGATACTCTTTTTGAATAACCTAAGTCCTGAAACTTTATCTTGAGATGAAACATTAGTCCAAACATATACTCAACCTTTTGTTAATCATCAAAACTAAGGAGCCAAAGTCAACAATCTTCCCCTTTTTGATGATGACAAAATCTTGAGTATATATGCAATTAAGTCCAAAAGCAAAATATAGCAATGATAAAAATTTTCAAAGAATCCTTACATGCACGAGTATATCATAAAAATTTTACTTTTCATCTACTTTTTGTGAAACCATTCTCAAGAGTCAAAAAGATTTTACTTTTCATTTACTTCTTTCTTTTTGTGAAAACATTCTCATGAGTCAAAAAGATAAGAAACATACAAGCTTTACTCATAAGAATCATATATACAAGCTTTTCATTTACTTCTTTTTTTTTGTGAAAACATTCTCATGAGTCAAAAAGATAAGAAACATACAAGCTTTACTCATAAGAATCATATATACTTTACTACACATAAGAAGGAGTCTCATATATACTTTACTACTCCCCTTTTTTGTCAAGAATCAAAAAGTCCATTTTTGTAGTGAAAGATATATGAAGGAAACTTATGTTCAATTATAATGAAGTATTTAGTTGCATAAAATACATGCTCCCCCTCAATTTGTGCATTCAATATAACAAAAATATTCTATCTTGAGGGTTTAAAAAGATAAATGCTAAGAGCTGGTATCAGACAGTAAAATATCACAATATAGATAAAAACAAATGTATTCAGTTACAAAATTGCTTACATAGTAAGTTTTAAGGTGAAGAGTGATAGTGCTCAAATAATTGTGCAACGGAAGCAATGAAATAAATCAACAATTAAAGAGCAAAAGAAGATAAAAAGAGAAGCAATGCAAACACACAAGAAGTATAGTGGTTCGGTGCACCTAGCACCTACATCCACTCCCCAAGCTCCACTTGGGAATTTTCACTATAATCTTTAGATTACAGCCGACTTGTTTTACCAGGCTCACAAGTCAAAACCTTACACACTTGTTTTGGCTTCGGGCTTACAAGCAACCCTAGTTGGTTTTATCAATTGGCTCACCAACAAACCTCACTCACTTGTTTTGGCTTCGGGCTTACAAGCAACCCTAGTTGGTTTTATCAATTGGCTCACCAACAAACCTCACACTAGTTTCAAATTCCCTTGAAACTAGCTAAAGACAAAAGAATATGAATACAATTAATAAAACTAGACAAACTCCTTTTGAGCAATAAGAAATTCGTTGTAGCTCTTGATGGAGACTCTTCAAGCCTTTTCCCTTGGAATCTTTGGACCTCACTAAATGCCAAATACTTGAAAGTTGGATTCCTCAAAGATGGAAAGCTTTTGGCTAAGGAATCTCTTGGTTTTCTCACTCTTTTTGGCTTGGAATTGATTGAAGGCTTTGTACTTTGACTCTAAACTTTTTCAATTTGTCTCCTTGTCTTTTTTGAAGTTTGGTGGAGGTTAAATACCTCATTCATGCTGAAACAACTCCACAAGACCGTTAGAATCAAAAATATGGTCGTTTATGGCCGTTAGAAATTAAATCAAAAGTTCAGAAAAACTAGCCGTTATGCCATGAGTCGACCTCATGAGTCGACCTCTGGATCAAGTGTCGACCTCATGAGTCGACCTCCAGTTTGTTTTTGGAAAAAATCCAGAAAACCATAGTTCTGCCCATTTTGAATTCTCAGGCTATGAGTCGACCTCTGGTGTCGACCTCTGGACAGGTGTTGACCTCTGGTGGTCGACCTCTGGAGCGTGCCACTGAGATTTTGCCGTGCCGGCCATGCTGAACTTTTCTTCTCTTCATGAGTCGACCTCTGGTGGTCGACCTTTGACAAGGTGTCGACCTCTGGTGGTCGACCTCTGATCTGAAATTTTCTGAAACTCTTAGAGATGTGCATGCCATGCTTGAGTTTCTCTAAGCCTTTGTTTCTTTTGTTAATTATTTCTTAACAGGAAGGTCCAATATGAGAAGTTTGATCTTGTCCAAGGTAGAAGAGCTATTTTCCAAATCAGGCAAACTTAGTTTCATCATTGTACTCTTGATACTCTTTTTGAATAACCTAAGTCCTGAAACTTTATCTTGAGATGAAACATTAGTCCAAACATATACTCAACCTTTTGTTAATCATCAAAACTAAGGAGCCAAAGTCAACAATCTTCCCCTTTTTGATGATGACAAAATCTTGAGTATATATGCAATTAAGTCCAAAAGCAAAATATAGCAATGATAAAAATTTTCAAAGAATCCTTACATGCACGAGTATATCATAAAAATTTTACTTTTCATCTACTTTTTGTGAAACCATTCTCAAGAGTCAAAAAGATTTTACTTTTCATTTACTTCTTTCTTTTTGTGAAAACATTCTCATGAGTCAAAAAGATAAGAAACATACAAGCTTTACTCATAAGAATCATATATACAAGCTTTTCATTTACTTCTTTTTTTTGTGAAAACATTCTCATGAGTCAAAAAGATAAGAAACATACAAGCTTTACTCATAAGAATCATATATACTTTACTACACATAAGAAGGAGTCTCATATATACTTTACTACTCCCCTTTTTTGTCAAGAATCAAAAAGTCCATTTTTGTAGTGAAAGATATATGAAGGAAACTTATGTTCAATTATAATGAAGTATTTAGTTGCATAAAATACATGCTCCCCCTCAATTTGTGCATTCAATATAACAAAAATATTCTATCTTGAGGGTTTAAAAAGATAAATGCTAAGAGCTGGTATCAGACAGTAAAATATCACAATATAGATAAAAACAAATGTATTCAGTTACAAAATTGCTTACATAGTAAGTTTTAAGGTGAAGAGTGATAGTGCTCAAATAATTGTGCAACGGAAGCAATGAAATAAATCAACAATTAAAGAGCAAAAGAAGATAAAAAGAGAAGCAATGCAAACACACAAGAAGTATAGTGGTTCGGTGCACCTAGCACCTACATCCACTCCCCAAGCTCCACTTGGGAATTTTCACTATAATCTTTAGATTACAGCCGACTTGTTTTACCAGGCTCACAAGTCAAAACCTTACACACTTGTTTTGGCTTCGGGCTTACAAGCAACCCTAGTTGGTTTTATCAATTGGCTCACCAACAAACCTCACTCACTTGTTTTGGCTTCGGGCTTACAAGCAACCCTAGTTGGTTTTATCAATTGGCTCACCAACAAACCTCACACTAGTTTCAAATTCCCTTGAAACTAGCTAAAGACAAAAGAATATGAATACAATTAATAAAACTAGACAAACTCCTTTTGAGCAATAAGAAATTCGTTGTAGCTCTTGATGGAGACTCTTCAAGCCTTTTCCCTTGGAATCTTTGGACCTCACTAAATGCCAAATACTTGAAAGTTGGATTCCTCAAAGATGGAAAGCTTTTGGCTAAGGAATCTCTTGGTTTTCTCACTCTTTTTGGCTTGGAATTGATTGAAGGCTTTGTACTTTGACTCTAAACTTTTTCAATTTGTCTCCTTGTCTTTTTTGAAGTTTGGTGGAGGTTAAATACCTCATTCATGCTGAAACAACTCCACAAGACCGTTAGAATCAAAAATATGGTCGTTTATGGCCGTTAGAAATTAAATCAAAAGTTCAGAAAAACTAGCCGTTATGCCATGAGTCGACCTCATGAGTCGACCTCTGGATCAAGTGTCGACCTCATGAGTCGACCTCCAGTTTGTTTTTGGAAAAAATCCAGAAAACCATAGTTCTGCCCATTTTGAATTCTCAGGCTATGAGTCGACCTCTGGTGTCGACCTCTGGACAGGTGTTGACCTCTGGTGGTCGACCTCTGGAGCGTGCCACTGAGATTTTGCCGTGCCGGCCATGCTGAACTTTTCTTCTCTTCATGAGTCGACCTCTGGTGGTCGACCTTTGACAAGGTGTCGACCTCTGGTGGTCGACCTCTGATCTGAAATTTTCTGAAACTCTTAGAGATGTGCATGCCATGCTTGAGTTTCTCTAAGCCTTTGTTTCTTTTGTTAATTATTTCTTAACAGGAAGGTCCAATATGAGAAGTTTGATCTTGTCCAAGGTAGAAGAGCTATTTTCCAAATCAGGCAAACTTAGTTTCATCATTGTACTCTTGATACTCTTTTTGAATAACCTAAGTCCTGAAACTTTATCTTGAGATGAAACATTAGTCCAAACATATACTCAACCTTTTGTTAATCATCAAAACTAAGGAGCCAAAGTCAACAATCTTCCCCTTTTTGATGATGACAAAATCTTGAGTATATATGCAATTAAGTCCAAAAGCAAAATATAGCAATGATAAAAATTTTCAAAGAATCCTTACATGCACGAGTATATCATAAAAATTTTACTTTTCATCTACTTTTTGTGAAACCATTCTCAAGAGTCAAAAAGATTTTACTTTTCATTTACTTCTTTCTTTTTGTGAAAACATTCTCATGAGTCAAAAAGATAAGAAACATACAAGCTTTACTCATAAGAATCATATATACAAGCTTTTCATTTACTTCTTTTTTTTGTGAAAACATTCTCATGAGTCAAAAAGATAAGAAACATACAAGCTTTACTCATAAGAATCATATATACTTTACTACACATAAGAAGGAGTCTCATATATACTTTACTACTCCCCTTTTTTGTCAAGAATCAAAAGTCCATTTTTGTAGTGAAAGATATATGAAGGAAACTTATGTTCAATTATAATGAAGTATTTAGTTGCATAAAATACATGCTCCCCCTCAATTTGTGCATTCAATATAACAAAAATATTCTATCTTGAGGGTTTAAAAAGATAAATGCTAAGAGCTGGTATCAGACAGTAAAATATCACAATATAGATAAAAACAAATGTATTCAGTTACAAAATTGCTTACATAGTAAGTTTTAAGGTGAAGAGTGATAGTGCTCAAATAATTGTGCAACGGAAGCAATGAAATAAATCAACAATTAAAGAGCAAAAGAAGATAAAAAGAGAAGCAATGCAAACACACAAGAAGTATAGTGGTTCGGTGCACCTAGCACCTACATCCACTCCCCAAGCTCCACTTGGGAATTTTCACTATAATCTTTAGATTACAGCCGACTTGTTTTACCAGGCTCACAAGTCAAAACCTTACACACTTGTTTTGGCTTCGGGCTTACAAGCAACCCTAGTTGGTTTTATCAATTGGCTCACCAACAAACCTCACTCACTTGTTTTGGCTTCGGGCTTACAAGCAACCCTAGTTGGTTTTATCAATTGGCTCACCAACAAACCTCACACTAGTTTCAAATTCCCTTGAAACTAGCTAAAGACAAAAGAATATGAATACAATTAATAAAACTAGACAAACTCCTTTTGAGCAATAAGAAATTCGTTGTAGCTCTTGATGGAGACTCTTCAAGCCTTTTCCCTTGGAATCTTTGGACCTCACTAAATGCCAAATACTTGAAAGTTGGATTCCTCAAAGATGGAAAGCTTTTGGCTAAGGAATCTCTTGGTTTTCTCACTCTTTTTGGCTTGGAATTGATTGAAGGCTTTGTACTTTGACTCTAAACTTTTTCAATTTGTCTCCTTGTCTTTTTTGAAGTTTGGTGGAGGTTAAATACCTCATTCATGCTGAAACAACTCCACAAGACCGTTAGAATCAAAAATATGGTCGTTTATGGCCGTTAGAAATTAAATCAAAAGTTCAGAAAAACTAGCCGTTATGCCATGAGTCGACCTCATGAGTCGACCTCTGGATCAAGTGTCGACCTCATGAGTCGACCTCCAGTTTGTTTTTGGAAAAAATCCAGAAAACCATAGTTCTGCCCATTTTGAATTCTCAGGCTATGAGTCGACCTCTGGTGTCGACCTCTGGACAGGTGTTGACCTCTGGTGGTCGACCTCTGGAGCGTGCCACTGAGATTTTGCCGTGCCGGCCATGCTGAACTTTTCTTCTCTTCATGAGTCGACCTCTGGTGGTCGACCTTTGACAAGGTGTCGACCTCTGGTGGTCGACCTCTGATCTGAAATTTTCTGAAACTCTTAGAGATGTGCATGCCATGCTTGAGTTTCTCTAAGCCTTTGTTTCTTTTGTTAATTATTTCTTAACAGGAAGGTCCAATATGAGAAGTTTGATCTTGTCCAAGGTAGAAGAGCTATTTTCCAAATCAGGCAAACTTAGTTTCATCATTGTACTCTTGATACTCTTTTTGAATAACCTAAGTCCTGAAACTTTATCTTGAGATGAAACATTAGTCCAAACATATACTCAACCTTTTGTTAATCATCAAAACTAAGGAGCCAAAGTCAACAATCTTCCCCTTTTTGATGATGACAAAATCTTGAGTATATATGCAATTAAGTCCAAAAGCAAAATATAGCAATGATAAAAATTTTCAAAGAATCCTTACATGCACGAGTATATCATAAAAATTTTACTTTTCATCTACTTTTTGTGAAACCATTCTCAAGAGTCAAAAAGATTTTACTTTTCATTTACTTCTTTCTTTTTGTGAAAACATTCTCATGAGTCAAAAAGATAAGAAACATACAAGCTTTACTCATAAGAATCATATATACAAGCTTTTCATTTACTTCTTTTTTTTGTGAAAACATTCTCATGAGTCAAAAAGATAAGAAACATACAAGCTTTACTCATAAGAATCATATATACTTTACTACACATAAGAAGGAGTCTCATATATACTTTACTACTCCCCTTTTTTGTCAAGAATCAAAAAGTCCATTTTTGTAGTGAAAGATATATGAAGGAAACTTATGTTCAATTATAATGAAGTATTTAGTTGCATAAAATACATGCTCCCCCTCAATTTGTGCATTCAATATAACAAAAATATTCTATCTTGAGGGTTTAAAAAGATAAATGCTAAGAGCTGGTATCAGACAGTAAAATATCACAATATAGATAAAAACAAATGTATTCAGTTACAAAATTGCTTACATAGTAAGTTTTAAGGTGAAGAGTGATAGTGCTCAAATAATTGTGCAACGGAAGCAATGAAATAAATCAACAATTAAAGAGCAAAAGAAGATAAAAAGAGAAGCAATGCAAACACACAAGAAGTATAGTGGTTCGGTGCACCTAGCACCTACATCCACTCCCCAAGCTCCACTTGGGAATTTTCACTATAATCTTTAGATTACAGCCGACTTGTTTTACCAGGCTCACAAGTCAAAACCTTACACACTTGTTTTGGCTTCGGGCTTACAAGCAACCCTAGTTGGTTTTATCAATTGGCTCACCAACAAACCTCACTCACTTGTTTTGGCTTCGGGCTTACAAGCAACCCTAGTTGGTTTTATCAATTGGCTCACCAACAAACCTCACACTAGTTTCAAATTCCCTTGAAACTAGCTAAAGACAAAAGAATATGAATACAATTAATAAAACTAGACAAACTCCTTTTGAGCAATAAGAAATTCGTTGTAGCTCTTGATGGAGACTCTTCAAGCCTTTTCCCTTGGAATCTTTGGACCTCACTAAATGCCAAATACTTGAAAGTTGGATTCCTCAAAGATGGAAAGCTTTTGGCTAAGGAATCTCTTGGTTTTCTCACTCTTTTTGGCTTGGAATTGATTGAAGGCTTTGTACTTTGACTCTAAACTTTTTCAATTTGTCTCCTTGTCTTTTTTGAAGTTTGGTGGAGGTTAAATACCTCATTCATGCTGAAACAACTCCACAAGACCGTTAGAATCAAAAATATGGTCGTTTATGGCCGTTAGAAATTAAATCAAAAGTTCAGAAAAACTAGCCGTTATGCCATGAGTCGACCTCATGAGTCGACCTCTGGATCAAGTGTCGACCTCATGAGTCGACCTCCAGTTTGTTTTTGGAAAAAATCCAGAAAACCATAGTTCTGCCCATTTTGAATTCTCAGGCTATGAGTCGACCTCTGGTGTCGACCTCTGGACAGGTGTTGACCTCTGGTGGTCGACCTCTGGAGCGTGCCACTGAGATTTTGCCGTGCCGGCCATGCTGAACTTTTCTTCTCTTCATGAGTCGACCTCTGGTGGTCGACCTTTGACAAGGTGTCGACCTCTGGTGGTCGACCTCTGATCTGAAATTTTCTGAAACTCTTAGAGATGTGCATGCCATGCTTGAGTTTCTCTAAGCCTTTGTTTCTTTTGTTAATTATTTCTTAACAGGAAGGTCCAATATGAGAAGTTTGATCTTGTCCAAGGTAGAAGAGCTATTTTCCAAATCAGGCAAACTTAGTTTCATCATTGTACTCTTGATACTCTTTTTGAATAACCTAAGTCCTGAAACTTTATCTTGAGATGAAACATTAGTCCAAACATATACTCAACCTTTTGTTAATCATCAAAACTAAGGAGCCAAAGTCAACAATCTTCCCCTTTTTGATGATGACAAAATCTTGAGTATATATGCAATTAAGTCCAAAAGCAAAATATAGCAATGATAAAATTTTCAAAGAATCCTTACATGCACGAGTATATCATAAAAATTTTACTTTTCATCTACTTTTTGTGAAACCATTCTCAAGAGTCAAAAAGATTTTACTTTTCATTTACTTCTTTCTTTTTGTGAAAACATTCTCATGAGTCAAAAAGATAAGAAACATACAAGCTTTACTCATAAGAATCATATATACAAGCTTTTCATTTACTTCTTTTTTTTGTGAAAACATTCTCATGAGTCAAAAAGATAAGAAACATACAAGCTTTACTCATAAGAATCATATATACTTTACTACACATAAGAAGGAGTCTCATATATACTTTACTACTCCCCTTTTTTGTCAAGAATCAAAAAGTCCATTTTTGTAGTGAAAGATATATGAAGGAAACTTATGTTCAATTATAATGAAGTATTTAGTTGCATAAAATACATGCTCCCCCTCAATTTGTGCATTCAATATAACAAAAATATTCTATCTTGAGGGTTTAAAAGATAAATGCTAAGAGCTGGTATCAGACAGTAAAATATCACAATATAGATAAAAACAAATGTATTCAGTTACAAAATTGCTTACATAGTAAGTTTTAAGGTGAAGAGTGATAGTGCTCAAATAATTGTGCAACGGAAGCAATGAAATAAATCAACAATTAAAGAGCAAAAGAAGATAAAAAGAGAAGCAATGCAAACACACAAGAAGTATAGTGGTTCGGTGCACCTAGCACCTACATCCACTCCCCAAGCTCCACTTGGGAATTTTCACTATAATCTTTAGATTACAGCCGACTTGTTTTACCAGGCTCACAAGTCAAAACCTTACACACTTGTTTTGGCTTCGGGCTTACAAGCAACCCTAGTTGGTTTTATCAATTGGCTCACCAACAAACCTCACTCACTTGTTTTGGCTTCGGGCTTACAAGCAACCCTAGTTGGTTTTATCAATTGGCTCACCAACAAACCTCACACTAGTTTCAAATTCCCTTGAAACTAGCTAAAGACAAAAGAATATGAATACAATTAATAAAACTAGACAAACTCCTTTTGAGCAATAAGAAATTCGTTGTAGCTCTTGATGGAGACTCTTCAAGCCTTTTCCCTTGGAATCTTTGGACCTCACTAAATGCCAAATACTTGAAAGTTGGATTCCTCAAAGATGGAAAGCTTTTGGCTAAGGAATCTCTTGGTTTTCTCACTCTTTTTGGCTTGGAATTGATTGAAGGCTTTGTACTTTGACTCTAAACTTTTTCAATTTGTCTCCTTGTCTTTTTTGAAGTTTGGTGGAGGTTAAATACCTCATTCATGCTGAAACAACTCCACAAGACCGTTAGAATCAAAAATATGGTCGTTTATGGCCGTTAGAAATTAAATCAAAAGTTCAGAAAAACTAGCCGTTATGCCATGAGTCGACCTCATGAGTCGACCTCTGGATCAAGTGTCGACCTCATGAGTCGACCTCCAGTTGTTTTTGGAAAAAATCCAGAAAACCATAGTTCTGCCCATTTTGAATTCTCAGGCTATGAGTCGACCTCTGGTGTCGACCTCTGGACAGGTGTTGACCTCTGGTGGTCGACCTCTGGAGCGTGCCACTGAGATTTTGCCGTGCCGGCCATGCTGAACTTTTCTTCTCTTCATGAGTCGACCTCTGGTGGTCGACCTTTGACAAGGTGTCGACCTCTGGTGGTCGACCTCTGATCTGAAATTTTCTGAAACTCTTAGAGATGTGCATGCCATGCTTGAGTTTCTCTAAGCCTTTGTTTCTTTTGTTAATTATTTCTTAACAGGAAGGTCCAATATGAGAAGTTTGATCTTGTCCAAGGTAGAAGAGCTATTTTCCAAATCAGGCAAACTTAGTTTCATCATTGTACTCTTGATACTCTTTTTGAATAACCTAAGTCCTGAAACTTTATCTTGAGATGAAACATTAGTCCAAACATATACTCAACCTTTTGTTAATCATCAAAACTAAGGAGCCAAAGTCAACAATCTTCCCCTTTTTGATGATGACAAAATCTTGAGTATATATGCAATTAAGTCCAAAAGCAAAATATAGCAATGATAAAAATTTTCAAAGAATCCTTACATGCACGAGTATATCATAAAAATTTTACTTTTCATCTACTTTTTGTGAAACCATTCTCAAGAGTCAAAAAGATTTTACTTTTCATTTACTTCTTTCTTTTTGTGAAAACATTCTCATGAGTCAAAAAGATAAGAAACATACAAGCTTTACTCATAAGAATCATATATACAAGCTTTTCATTTACTTCTTTCTTTTTGTGAAAACATTCTCATGAGTCAAAAAGATAAGAAACATACAAGCTTTACTCATAAGAATCATATATACTTTACTACACATAAGAAGGAGTCTCATATATACTTTACTACTCCCCTTTTTGTCAAGAATCAAAAAGTCCATTTTTGTAGTGAAAGATATATGAAGGAAACTTATGTTCAATTATAATGAAGTATTTAGTTGCATAAAATACATGCTCCCCCTCAATTTGTGCATTCAATATAACAAAAATATTCTATCTTGAGGGTTTAAAAAGATAAATGCTAAGAGCTGGTATCAGACAGTAAAATATCACAATATAGATAAAAACAAATGTATTCAGTTACAAAATTGCTTACATAGTAAGTTTTAAGGTGAAGAGTGATAGTGCTCAAATAATTGTGCAACGGAAGCAATGAAATAAATCAACAATTAAAGAGCAAAAGAAGATAAAAAGAGAAGCAATGCAAACACACAAGAAGTATAGTGGTTCGGTGCACCTAGCACCTACATCCACTCCCCAAGCTCCACTTGGGAATTTTCACTATAATCTTTAGATTACAGCCGACTTGTTTTACCAGGCTCACAAGTCAAAACCTTACACACTTGTTTTGGCTTCGGGCTTACAAGCAACCCTAGTTGGTTTTATCAATTGGCTCACCAACAAACCTCACTCACTTGTTTTGGCTTCGGGCTTACAAGCAACCCTAGTTGGTTTTATCAATTGGCTCACCAACAAACCTCACACTAGTTTCAATTCCCTTGAAACTAGCTAAAGACAAAAGAATATTGAATACAGCTATTAATAAAAAGAATACAAACTCCTTTTGAGCAAAAGAAATTCGTTGTAGCTCTTGATGGAGACTCTTCAAGCCTTTTCAATAAGAAATCTTTACTCATAAATCCAAATACAAGCCTTTTCCCTTCCTCTTTGATGAAAGCTTTCACTGGCTAAGGAAATACTTGGTTTTCTCACTCTTTTTTTTGGAATTGATAAGAAGGCTCTTGTACTTTGACTCTCTTTTTGGCTTGGAATTTGTCTCCTTTCTTTACTTTGAAAACTTTGGTGGAGTTAATTTCATTCATTGGTGGAGCTTAAACAATTCATGCTGAAACACAAGACCGTTAGAATCAAAAATATGGTCGTTTATGGCCGTTAGAAATAAATCAAAAGTTCAGAAAACTAGCCGTTATGCCATGAGTCGACCTCATGAGTCGACCTCTGGATCAAGTGTCGACCTCATGAGTCGACCTCCAGTTTGTTTTTGGAAAAATCCAATCCAGAAAACCATAGTTCTGCCCATTTTGAATTCTCAGGCTATGAGTCGACCTCTGGTGTCGACCTCTGACAGGTGTTGACCTCTGGTGGTCGACCTCTGGAGCGTGCCACTGAGATTTTGCCGTGCCGGCCATGCTGAACTTTTTTCTCTTCATGAGTCGACCTCTTGGTCGACCTTTGACAAGGTGTCCTCTCTGGTGGTTTGACCTCTGATCTGAAATCTGAAACCTTAGAGATGTGCACCATGCTTGAGTTCTCTAAGCATGCCATTTGTTTCTTTTGTTAATTATTTTAATTATTAACAGGAAGGTTAACAATATGGAAGTTTGATCTTGTCCAAGGTAGAAGAGCTATTTTCCAAATCAGGCAAACTTAGTTTCATCATTGTACTCTTGATACTCTTTTTGAAAACCTAAGTCCTGAAACTTTATCTTGAGATGAAACATTAGTCCAAACATATACTCAACCTTTTGTTAATCATCAAAACTAAGGAGCCAAAGTCAACAATCTTCCCCTTTTTGATGATGACAAATCTTGAGTATATATGCAATTAAGTCCAAAAGCAAAATATAGCAATGATAAAAATTTTCAAAGAATCCTTACATGCCGAGTATATCATAAAAATTTTACTTTTCATCTACTTTTTGTGAAACCATTCTCAAGAGTCAAAAAGATTTTACTTTTCATTTACTTCTTTCTTTTTGTGAAAACATTCTCATGAGTCAAAAAGATAAGAAACATACAAGCTTTACTCATAAGAATCATATATACAAGCTTTTCATTTACTTCTTTCTTTTTGTGAAAACATTCTCATGAGTCAAAAAGATAAGAAACATACAAGCTTTACTCATAAGAATCATATATACTTTACTACACATAAGAAGGAGTCTCATATATACTTTACTACTCCCCTTTTTTGTCAAGAATCAAAAGTCCATTTTTGTAGTGAAAGATATGAAGGAAACTTATGTTCAATTATAATGAAGTATTTAGTTGCATAAAATACATGCTCCCCCTCAATTTGTGCATTCAATATAACAAAAATATTCTATCTTGAGGGTTTAAAGATAAATGCTAAGAGCTGGTATCAGACAGTAAAATATCACAATATAGATAAAAACAAATGTATTCAGTTACAAAATTGCTTACATAGTAAGTTTTAAGGTGAAGAGTGATAGTGCTCAAATAATTTGCAACGGAAGCAATGAAATAAATCAACAATTAAAGAGCAAAAGAAGATAAAAGAGAAGCAATGCAAACACACAAGAAGTATAGTGGTTCGGTGCACCTAGCACCTACATCCACTCCCCAAGCTCCACTTGGGAATTTTCACTATAATCTTTAGATTACAGCCGACTTGTTTTACCAGGCTCACAAGTCAAACCTTACACACTTGTTTTGGCTTCGGGCTTACAAGCAACCCTAGTTGGTTTTATCAATTGGCTCACCAACAAACCTCACTCACTTGTTTTGGCTCGGGCTTACAAGCAACCCTAGTTGGTTTTATCAATTGGCTCACCAACAAACCTCACACTAGTTTCAAATTCCCTTGAAACTAGCTAAAGACAAAAGAATATGAATACAATTAATAAAACTAGACAAACTCCTTTTGAGCAATAAGAAATTCGTTGTAGCTCTTGATGGAGACTCTTCAAGCCTTTTCCTCTTGGAATCTTTGGACCTCACTAAATGCCAAATACTTGAAAGTTGGATTCCTCAAAGATGGAAAGCTTTTGGCTAAGGAATCTCTTGGTTTTCTCACTCTTTTTGGCTTGGAATTGATTGAAGGCTTTGTACTTTGACTCTAAACTTTTTCAATTTGTCTCCTTGTCTTTTTTGAAGTTTGGTGGAGGTTAAATACCTCATTCATGCTGAAACAACTCCACAAGACCGTTAGAATCAAAATATGGTCGTTTATGGCCGTTAGAAATTAAATCAAAAGTTCAGAAAAACTAGCCGTTATGCCATGAGTCGACCTCATGAGTCGACCTCTGGATCAAGTGTCGACCTCATGAGTCGACCTCCAGTTTGTTTTTGGAAAAAATCCAGAAAAATCCATAGTTCTGCCCATTTTGAATTCTCAGGCTATGAGTCGACCTCTGGTGTCGACCTCTGGACAGGTGTTGACCTCTGGTGGTCGACCTCTGGAGCGTGCCACTGAGATTTTGCCGTGCCGGCCATGCTGAACTTTTCTTCTCTTCATGAGTCGACCTCTGGTGGTCGACCTTTGACAAGGTGTCGACCTCTGGTGGTCGACCTCTGATCTGAAATTTTCTGAAACTCTTAGAGATGTGCATGCCATGCTTGAGTTTCTCTAAGCCTTTGTTTCTTTTGTTAATTATTTCTTAACAGGAAGGTCCAATATGAGAAGTTTGATCTTGTCCAAGGTAGAAGAGCTATTTTCCAAATCAGGCAAACTTAGTTTCATCATTGTACTCTTGATACTCTTTTTGAATAACCTAAGTCCTGAAACTTTATCTTGAGATGAAACATTAGTCCAAACATATACTTAACCTTTTGTTAATCATCAAAACTAAGGAGCCAAAGTCAACAATCTTCCCCTTTTTGATGATGACAAATCTTGAGTATATATGCAATTAAGTCCAAAAGCAAAATATAGCAATGATAAAAATTTTCAAAGAATCCTTACATGCACGAGTATATCATAAAAATTTTACTTTTCATCTACTTTTTGTGAAACCATTCTCAAGAGTCAAAAAGATTTTACTTTTCATTTACTTCTTTCTTTTTGTGAAAACATTCTCATGAGTCAAAAAGATAAGAAACATACAAGCTTTACTCATAAGAATCATATATACAAGCTTTTCATTTACTTCTTTCTTTTTGTGAAAACATTCTCATGAGTCAAAAAGATAAGAAACATACAAGCTTTACTCATAAGAATCATATACTTTACTACACATAAGAGGAGTCTCATATATACTTTACTACTCCCTTTTTTGTCAAAATCAAAAAGTCCATTTTTGTAGTGAAGATATATGAAGGAAACTTATGTTCAATTATAATGAAGTATTTAGTTGCATAAAATACATGCTCCCCCTCAATTTGTGCATTCAATATAACAAAAATATTCTATCTTGAGGGTTTAAAAAGATAAATGCTAAGAGCTGGTATCAGACAGTAAAATATCACAATATAGATAAAACAAATGTATTCAGTTACAAAATTGCTTACATAGTAAGTTTTAAGGTGAAGAGTGATAGTGCTCAAATAATTGTGCAACGGAAGCAATGAAATAAATCAACAATTAAAGAGCAAAAGAAGATAAAAAGAAGCAATGCAAACACACAAGAGTATAGTGGTTTGGTGCACCTAGCACCTACATCCACTCCCCAAGCTCCACTTGAGAATTTTCACTATAATCTTTAGATTACAGCCGACTTGTTTTACCAGGCTCACAAGTCAAAACCTTACACACTTGTGTTTGGCTTCGGGCTTACAAGCAACCCTAGTTGGTTTTATCAATTGGCTCACCAACAAACCTCACTCACTTGTTTTGGCTTCGGGCTTACAAGCAACCCTAGTTGGTTTTATCAATTGGCTCACCAACAACCTCACACTAGTTTCAAATTTCCTTGAAACTAGCTAAATTCAAAAGAATATGAATACAATTAATAAACTAGACAAACTCCTTTTGAGCAATAAGAAATTCGTTGTAGCTCTTGATGGAGACTCTTCAAGCCTTTTCCCTTGGAATCTTTGGACCTCACTAAATGCCAAATACTTGAAAGTTGGATTCCTCAAAGATGGAAAGCTTTTGGCTAAGGAATCTCTTGGTTTTCTCACTCTTTTTTTGCTTGGAATTGATTGAAGGCTTTGTACTTTGACTCTAAACTTTTTCAATTTGTCTCCTTGTCTTTTTTGAAGTTTGGTGGAGGTTAAATACCTCATTCATGCTGAAACAACTCCACAGACCGTTAGAATCAAAAATATGGTCGTTTATGGCCGTTAGAAATTAAATCAAAAGTTCAGAAAAACTAGCCGTTATGCCATGAGTCGACCTCATGAGTCGACCTCTGGATCAAGTGTCGACCTCATGAGTCGACCTCCAGTTTGTTTTTTGGAAAAAATCCAGAAAACCATAGTTCTGCCCATTTTGAATTCTCAGCTATGAGTCGACCTCTGGACAGGTGTTGACCTCTGGTGGTCGACCTCTGGAGCGTGCCACTGAGATTTTGCCGTGCCGGCCATGCTGAACTTTTCTTCTCTTCATGAGTCGACCTCTGGTGGTCGACCTTTGACAAGGTGTCGACCTCTGGTGGTCGACCTCTGATCTGAAATTTTCTGAAACTCTTAGAGATGTGCATGCCATGCTTGAGTTTCTCTAAGCCTTTGTTTCTTTTGTTAATTTTTTCTTAACAGGAAGGTCCAATATGAGAAGTTTGATCTTGTCCAAGGTAGAAGAGCTATTTTCCAAATCAGGCAAACTTAGTTTCATCATTGTACTCTTGATACTCTTTTTGAATAACCTAAGTCCTGAAACTTTATCTTGAGATGAAACATAGTCCAAACATATACTCAACCTTTTGTTAATCATCAAAACTAAGGAGCCAAAGTCAACAATCTTCCCCTTTTTGATGATGACAAAATCTTGAGTATATATGCATTAAGTCCAAAAGCAAAATATAGCAATGATAAAAATTTTCAAAAATCCTTACATGCACGAGTATATCATAAAATTTTACTTTTCATCTACTTTTTGTGAAACCATTCTCAAGAGTCAAAAAGATTTTTACTTTTCATTACTTCTTTCTTTTTGTGAAAACATTCTCATGAGTCAAAAAGATAAGAAACATACAAGCTTTACTCATAAGAATCATATATACAAGCTTTTCATTTACTTCTTTCTTTTTGTGAAAACATCTCATGAGTCAAAAAGCTAAGAAACATACAAGCTTTACTCATAAGAAACATATATACTTTACTACACATAAGAGGAGTCTCATATATACTTTACTACTCCCCTTTTTTGTCAAGAATCAAAAAGTCCATTTTTGTAGTGAAAGATATATGAAGGAAACTTATGTTCAATTATAATGAAGTATTTAGTTGCATAAAATACATGCTCCCCCTCAATTTGTGCATTCAATATAACAAAATATCTATCTTGAGGGTTTAAAAAGATAAATGCTAAGAGCTGGTATCAGACAGTAAATATCACAATATAGATAAAAACAAATGTATTCAGTTACAAAATTGCTTACATAGTAAGCACAAACACTGATACAACAGACCATACAAAGCAAACTAAGTACAACAAGTAAATCTATGAGGCTACTCCTCATCAGAAGGTATATCAAAAGAGACAGGAGCCATGATCTAGATGAGGATTTTGAGTCCTATGAGAGTGCTCCGGTCCTCAGAGAGGGACTAGACCTAGGGGTAGTCCTACAGATCTATAGGTCCGAGGAAAGGGCTCCACAGGTGTTCCGACTGAAGCAGTAGCAGAAGGAGTAGACGGATCAATATGCTGAGTAGACTGAGCTGGGGTCTGCCTGCTGACTAGCTCATAAGCTGTGGGATCATCATCTCTATCTCTGTATGCTCATCTATATCATCCGGAATCCCAGTAATAGTCTCAAAAAGTGACTCTATAAGCTCAGTATCTACTGGCACATCCTGTCGCTGGAAGGAATCTGTACTCGAAGATCAGTAGAAGGAGATCAGCAAAGGGGGTATCTCTGGAATCGGATCTGCAGGTGGAACATCAGAACTACCTGCTCCAGGCTGATCTCCATCACTGTCACTGTATCCACTGGAGTCATCATCATCATCATCAGAATGTGGAGGAGATACTGTCGATCTGCATCCCTGATGGCAGTGCTAATCTCAGTAGGCTGAGGATCTGTCGGAATCCTGTATCCATACTAGCTGAGAGAGCACCAATGCGCATATCTGTGTGTATCCGCAGATCATGTAGCTCCTGTCGTACGCCAGTAATCTCTTCCGGACCTCTGAATGTATCAGTCACTCTCTGCTCAAAGTCCGATATCCTCACTGTAGTCCTCCGTGGTGTAGCAGTAGTAGTATAGGTGCTGGAGCTGATGAGGGTGGTGGCGTGAATGGCTCAGGCTCCGCAGTCTCTGACTCTGGTGCTGGGCTAGGAGGTGTACATGATCAGTAGCTCTGAAGGCCCTGCCCTCAGCTGCTCTGATCTCATCCTCCTCATCTGGCTCCTGGCAGACTCTCGTCGCACCCAACGTTCACCAATCAGTCGAAATCCCATCCTATGCAGGCTTTCTCTCCATAAGTATCAGTATGCTGCAGCTGACTGAAGGGTATACCGTCAAATAAATACCATGCTCCCTGAATATTCTGGTCAATCCCATGCCATATGGCTGAAACAAGTCTCCTGTAGATGCTGCCTCACCCTCTGCTGAAGCATGATCCTGGGAAGGTTGATGGGAGTCCGCTATCTCAGGGAACCATCAACACCAGCTCACGCCCAGTGATAAAATCGATCTCCCGCTCTTCGGAATCAAGATACGGCGATGATGTATGCAGCACTCTCATCTCCAGTGAAAGCTGGTTAGCGGCTACTGTGGAAATGTCGCTAACATCCTCACGCTCTAGAATACATCTGAAGGCGTGCTCTATCGCTGATCGCAGTGGCAGCAGTGCCGTGAAGTGGAATCCTCCAAACGTGACTGATGACCTCCGGTGTCACTGGAATCTCGATCCCCCACGTACTGTAGCAGACCATCCAACGCCATCATGGCCATGGATCATAAACTCCCTGATGAGGTCCTGGGTAGAATCTCTTAGACATCGTACAGAAATGAACCGACCTGCATCTCTCAGTACATCTCCAATAAAGAAGTGATGCTGACCCAGAATGGTATATCCACACGCCTCCCACTAGCCATGCTCTTCCGAACTAACTCTGGCTGGCACTAGTGCAGGTGGCTCTGGGGTCGGCTCACGCTCATGTCTGACTTTTCTTCGTCGCTCGTGCTACCTTGGCCTTGTTCCAATCTCCTTTTCCTTACTGCAAGTGCTTTCTCGGACCTATATGAAAGGAAGAGGGTAACTTAGGGAGAAGTGCAATGAAGCAAGGCTAATAGGAAAGGAGAGGGAAAGAGAGGTTCACGGATTGAGAAAAAGAGGAGAAGGTGAAATGGTGAGATAGGGTTTGTGAGAATGGAGAAAATCGAGAGTAAATGAAGAAAAAGTAAGAAACGGATGAAAGAAATAAATGATTTCAATTGAAAAACAACCGAGATTTGAGGGTAGATAGATGCAAAGGCTTTCGGTTGTCCAAACCAAGAACATGGTCAAAAAGGGTTTGATTCCAAGGAAAGCAAGAGGAGAGGAGAGGATTACCCAAAAGATGAAGGAAAGGGTGGAAATCTACTGTTTAGAGGTTTAGGGAAGTTGGAGGGGGACCACACGAAGGAGAAATGAAAAAAAAAGTGGAGAAAAAAGGCTTGCGGACGGGTTTTTAAAAAGAGGTTTCCGTTCAAGTGTCGACCTCTAAAAATTTTCAGGGGTCGACCTCAAGTGTCGACCTCCGAAAAATTAAAGTGTCGACCTCCAACAATAAATTACCCAAAATAAAATTCTGTAAAATTTAAAAATTGATAAAATTTAGAAAAATAACCTTAAACATATTTGAGAATTTATAATCATTTTGAAGAATTTTGATGAGAATTGAAGAGTTTCAAGTAAAGGATCAATGACTCCCAGTTCTCTTCTGATCATACAAATCTATCTTCATTCAATGGTTTTTGTGAATATATCAGCCAATTGATACTAATCAGTACAAATAAATCTAACAATACATTAGAGTTTTGAACGTGATCTCTTATGAAGTGATGTCTTATTTCAATATGTTTTCTTCTTGAATGTTGTACAGGATTTTTTGTTAAATTGATTGCACTAGTATTATCACATCTTATGGGTGTCTTAGTTAGTTTGATGCCAAAGTCCTTGAGTTGTTGTTTGATCCATAGAATCTGAGCACAATAGCTTCCAGCTGCTATATATTCGGCTTCCGCCGTAGAGAGCACCGAATTCTGTTTCTTACTGCTCCATGAAATCAAATTAACTCCTAGAAATTGACAAGTTCCACAGTACTTTTACGATCAAGTTTACACCCAGCAAAATCAGCATCAGAATATGCAATTAATTCATATGATGACTCTCTAGAGTACCAAAGACCAATTTCGATAGACCCAGATAAGTATTTAAATATGCGTTTTACAGCTAAGAGATGTGATTCTTTAGGAGCAGACTGAAAACGTGCACACATACAAACACTAAACATTATATCTGGTCTACTGGCAGTTAGATATAGCAATGAACCAATCATGCCTCTATATAATTTTTGGTCTACTGATTTACCACTTCATCTTTGTCTAATTTACATGAAGAGCTCATAGGGGTACCTATTGGTTTGGTAGTCTCCATCCCAAACTTTTTCAATATCTCCCTTGTGTACTTGGCTTGGTTGATGGAGATCCCCTCTTTGGTTTGCTTAATTTGGAGTCTGAGGAAGAAGTTGAGTTCTCCCATCATGCTCATCTCGAACTCACTCTGCATTAACTTAGCAAATTCTTGACAAAGATATTCGTTAGTAGTACCAAAAATAATATTATCTATATATATTTGTACTACTAAGAGATCATCATTTTTCTTTTTCAAAAATAATGTATTATCTACATTACCTCTAGAGAATCATTTTTCATCAAAATGAACTTAATCTATCATACCAAGCTCTAGGAGCTTGCTTTAAACCATACAATGTTTTATGCAATTTAAAGACATGATTAGGAATTCATGATTTTCAAAATCAGGAGGTTGTTCAACATAACCTCCTCTTCAATAAATCCATTTAAAAAGGCACTCTTAACATCCATTTGAATAACTTGAAATCCATAAAACAAGCAAAGCAAGTAAAAGTCTAATTGCTTCTAGCCTAGCAACAGGAGCAAAGATTTCATCAAAGTCGATCCCTTCTTCCTGGTTGTAGCCTTTAGCAACAAGTCTAGCTTTGTTCCTAGTTACAATACCATGTTCATCAAGTTTATTTCTAAAAACCCATTTTGTGCCAATTACAGAAACATTAAGGGGTCTTTCATTAAAGTCCAAACATTATTTCTTTAAATTGATTTAGTTCATCTTGCATAACATTAATCCAGTACAATCTTTTTCAGCTTCTTCTATTGACTTAGGCTCTATCTGAGATACAAAAGCTAAATAATCACAAACATTTCTAATAGAGAGCGTGTACTTACCCCCTTTGATGGATCACCAATTATTAGCTCTTTAGGGTGTCTGTGTGCATACCTCCATTCTTTAGGTAATGGTTTTGGTGAAGATGCTTGATCTCTTGAGTTTGATCTTGATACTCTTGATCATCATCTCCTTTGGGCTCATCTTCATTGAGTCAATTGTTCAAGCTTCTTTGTACCTGTTTCAACATCAATAGAATCTTCTTTTCTAGAAGATTTTTCGTTAGATTCATCAAATACTACATGAATTGATTCTTCACCAGAAGAGTTCTTCTGTTGAAGACCCTGTATGCCTTGCTAGAAGTAGAGTATCCTAAGAAGATACCCTCATCTGACTTGGCATCAATTTACTGATATTATCTTTGCCATTGTTTAATATGAAACAGCGGCGACCAAATACACGAAAATACTTGAGATTAGGTTTTCGATTTTCCAAAGCTCATATGGTTTTCTTTCTTCAAAATAGGTCGAATTAAAACACGATTTAAAATGTAACAGGAAGTATTAATGGCTTCTGCCCAAAAATATCTAGGTAAATCATTTTCGCAAAGCATTGTGCGTGCCATTTCTTCAAGTGTCCTGTTCTTTCTTTCTACCACCCCATTTTGTTGAGGTGTCCTAGGTGCAGAAAAATTATGACTAATACTATTTTCATTACAAAAGCTTCAAAATCATGATTGTCAAATTCAGTTCCATGATCACTACGCAAAGAATAATAGTGAGATCTTTTTCGTTTGAAACCCTTTTATGAAATTTAACAAAAGCTGAAAATGTTTCATCTTTATGAGCTAAAAACATTACCCAAGTAAATTGTGAGTAATCATCTACAATTACTAGCCCATATTTTTTACCTCCCAAACTAGTTGTTCTGGTTGGTCCAAAGAGGTCCATATGCAATAATTCAAGGGGTCTAGTAGTAGATACTACTCCTTTAGGTTTGAAAGTAGATTTAGTTTGTTTTCAAATTGACATGCAGCACAAATCTTATCTTTTTCAAATGTGAGTTTTGGCAATTCTTTTACAAGATTCTTTTTGCTTAATTTTAAATTAACTGCATACTAGCATGCCCTAGCCTACGATGCCAAAGCCAACTAGTTTCACTTGCCTTGGCTTCCTTAGCCACTAGGCATTGACCACTTTCCATGGCTAGATCATCAAGATCAACCATGTAAATGTTTCCATGCCTATGACCAGTGAACTTGATGCCATCGACATCTAGACTAGATACCATGCACAAAGATGATTCAAAAATTACTTAAAACCCTTATCACAAAATTGACTAATGCTAAAAGATTATGCTTCAAGCCATCAACAAATAATACATTATCTACATAAGCATTAGGGGTGATATGGATTTTACCAATTCCGACGATTTTGCCTTTTCCATTATCACCAAAAGTAACGTTTCCACCATCAATAGCTGCTAGTGATGAGAATTGCTTCACATCCCTAGTCATGTGCCTTGAGCACCACTATCCAGATACCACATTCTTCTTTTATTTTTGGTTGCAAGGCACACCTGCAAAAATTGATCAAGTTGAAACTTTAGGTACCCAAGTCATCTTGGGTCCTTTAGGGTTAGTCAAATTTATTCCTTTTGGAACCCAAATCTTTTTAAAGATATTTAATTTTCTTCTATTACAAACATATGATTTATGTCCTAATTTACCATATGCATAGCAGGTAATATTAGAAGATGCAGGTATGAAAAAGTTTTTGTAAAGTTTTTGCTGATTGTGTGGCTTAAATCCAAGTCCAGCTTTGTTAACACTGCATGTTGACTATTTAAAAGCATATTTAGTTTTTCTGAACTAAAAGTAAACTTTTCTACAAAAGGTTTTACTTTTTCTAACTCTTCCTTGTAATTCTTGTTTTGAAGCAATAGTTCTTTATTTTGTTTTTCAATGTTCTCATTAGTTTTAAGACTTCTATTATTTTTCAAAGAATCATTTTCTTTTAAAAGATTATCCTTATCATTTGTCAAGGTTTTTACATGTTCAGTTAATTCTTGTTTTCTTGAATTAAATCTTCAATTTCAGTTGAAAACTTTTCTGAATTTTTGGTAAGCTCAAAATTTAGCTTTCTTAATTTCTTATTTTTCAGTTTTAATTTTTCATATTCCATACTAAGTCATCAAAGCATCATGCAATTCATTGAATAAATTCAGTTTCAGGTTCAGATTTACCTCATTATCTTCATTGCCATGAAACATAAGTTGGCGACTATCTGCTGCTCTTCATCACTGCTGGAGTCCTCACTCTCACTCCAGGTAGCCATCATGGCTTTCTTTCTCAACATCCTTCAACTTTTTTTAAGCAAAGGGCAATCCATTTGTAATGTCCAGGCTTCTTGCACTCGAAGCAGATGGGTGGATCCCTTTCTTTCTCTTTCTCTTTTCCTTATTGTGATCACCTTTTGTGGCCTTTCTTGTAGAAGCCTTCTTCTTTCTCATGAATCTTTTGAATTTTCTTGTAATGAGGGCTGTCTCATCATCATCAGCTTCTTCTTCTGATTCATCACTTGACTCTTCCTTTGTAGTGGACTTGAAGGCTATGGCTTTCTTTTTCTTGTCATTGTCCACTGTCTTCTGCTTTAGTGAAAGCTCGTAAGTCATCAGTGATCCAAGAAGCTGCTCGAGAGGTAGAGTATTGACATCCTTGGCTTCTTCTATGGCTGTTACTTTCGCATCCCATGAAGCCGGAAGAGACCTGAGAATTTTGTTAACCAGTTCACCATTAGATATAATTTTTTCCAAACTCCTCATACCATTTACTATATTGGTAATCTAGTATACATTTCACTTATACTTTCAGTTGGTTCCATCCTGAACATCTCATACGTATGAATGATCATGTTCACCTTTGTGGTCTTCACTTGGTGTGTACCCTCATGGGTAACCTCAAGTGTATCCCAAATTTTTTTGGCGGAAATACAATTTGATATTCTGTTGAATTCACTAGGGTCAAGTGCACAGAATAGCAAATTCATCGCCTTAGCATTTAACTCAGCTTGTTTGATGTCATTGTCATCCATTCTTCTTCTTCAATTTTGGGGTGATAATGCCATTAACCAAGTGAGTGGGCTGATGAGGCCCTTTAGTAATTATTCTCCATATATGATAATCTACAGCTTGTAATAATACGCATACGAGTTTTCCAGTAGTGTAGTTTGTGCCATTAAAGAAAGGAGGGCGATTTGATGCTTGTCCTTCACTACACCCCTTCCAATTGGGGCGGCCATGATCTTTAACTCAAGATCGTTGGACCTACAAGAGAGTACCGGTGCTCTGATACCACTTGTTGCCCAGATATGGTGCCCAAGAGGGGGGGTGAATTGGGTATTTAAAAAATTAAAGCAATATATGTGCTACCAAGTTTTAAGGTGAAGAGTGATAGTGCTCAAATAATGTGCAATGGAAGCAATGAAATAAATCAACAATTAAAGAGCAAAGAAGAAATAAAAGAGAAGCAATGCAAACACACAAGTATAAGGGGTTCGGTGCACCTAGCACCTACATCCCTCTCCCCAAGCTCCACTTGGAATTTCCACTATAATCTTTAGATTACAGTCGACTTGTTTTACCAGGCTCACAAGTCAAAACCTTACACACTTGTTTTGGCTTCGGGCTTACAAGCAACCCTAGTTGGTTTATCAATTGGCTCACCAACACCTCACTCACTTGTTTTGGCTTCGGGCTTACAAGCAACCCTAGTTGGTTTTATCAATTGGCTCACCAACAAACCTCACACTAGTTTCAATTCCCTTGAAACTAGCTAAAGACAAAAGAATATGAATACAATTAATAAAACTAGACAAACTCCTTTTGAGCAATAAGAAATTCGTTGTAGCTCTTGATGGAGACTCTTCAAGCCTTTTCCTTTGGAATCTTTGGACCTCACTAAATGCCAAATACTTGAAAGTTGGATTCCTCAAAGATGGAAAGCTTTTGGCTAAGGAATCTCTTGGTTTCTCACTCTTTTTGGCTTGGAATTGATTGAAGGCTTTGTACTTTGACTCTAAACTTTTTCACTTTGTCTCCTTGTCTTTTTTGAAGTTTGGTGGAGGTTAAATACCTCATTCATGCTGAAACAACTCCACAAGACCGTTAGAATCAAAAATATGGCCGTTTATGGCTGTTAGAAATCAAATCAAAAGTTCAGAAAAACTAGCCGTTATGCCATGAGTCGACCTCATGAGTCGACCTCTGGATCAAGTGTCGACCTCATGAGTCGACCTCCAGTTTGTTTTAGGCAAAATCCAGAAAACCATAGTTCTGCCCATTTTGAATTCTCAGGCTATGAGTCGACCTCTGGTGTCGACCTGGACAGGTGTTGACCTCTGGTGGTCGACCTCTGGAGCGTGCC
This sequence comes from Areca catechu, assembly GCA_021397845.1. NCBI lineage: Eukaryota > Viridiplantae > Streptophyta > Magnoliopsida > Arecales > Arecaceae > Areca > Areca catechu. Next base: position 63,001,574 of record CM038042.1, read on the forward strand.
ACTAAGATTTTGCCGTGCCGGCCATGCTGAACTTTTCTTCTCTTCATGAGTCGACCTCTGGTGGTCGACCTTTGAAAGGTGTCGACCTCTGGTGGTCGACCTCTGATCTGAAATTTTCTGAAACTCTTAGAGATGTGCGTGCCATGCTTGAGTTTCTCTAAGCCTTTGTTTCTTTTGTTAATTATTTCTTAACAGAAGGTCCAATATGAGAAGTTTGATCTTGTCCAAGGTAGAAGAGCTCTTTTCCAAATCAGGCAAACTTAGTTTCATCATTGTACTCTTGATACTCTTTTTGAATAACCTAAGTCCTGAAACTTTATCTTGAGATGAAACATTAGTCCAAACATATACTCAACCTTTTGTTAATCATCAAACTAAGGAGCCAAAGTCAACACACCTCCTCTTCCAGCTCCCCATTTAGAAAGCAGTTCGACATCCATCTGCCATATTTCGTAATCAATATGCTGCCAAAGCAAGCATGACCGAATGGACTTGAGCATTGCCACAGGGGAAAGTCTCGTCATAATCGATACCATATCGCTGACGATACCCTTGACAACCAGACGGGCTTTATAGGTCTATACCTTTTCATCTGCGCCCCTTTTCCTCTTGAAGATCCATTTACACACCCGATGGGTTTTATTCCTTCAGGCAGATCAACCAATGTCCAAACATTTTTGATTTCATGGACTCCATTTCGATCGCATGGCACCAAGCCGTGCCTCCGAGTCAGATCTCTGAAGTGCATCCATATAGGTGATCGGATCCTCATTGTTCTCATCAGCTCAATGGGATCGCCGTCCCGGACCAAGAACCGTAGTATCTGTCCGGCTGACGCGATATTCTACCAGATCTCCTAATGGGTTCAGGGTGTGAGTCAATCACAGCCGGTTCCACGATGTCCTTAAGTGTCAGGTTCTTCTATTGGCTGAACTTCATCAAGTTCAATCTTAGAAGCTATAGTTCCTTCTCCAAGGAACTCCTTTCCAAAAAGATAGCTCTAAGAGCAACGAACACCTTTTTTTCATTCTCCAAGAAGAAGAAATACCTTTGGTTTCCTTAGGATAACAATGAATAACACCTGTCAGACTTAGGACCAAGTTGTCTACGTCTAAACATTTTACGTAAACGGACAACCCCAGACCCGAAGGTGTGAGATTGAGTTTACGTCCATTCCACATCTCATACGGAGTGGAGACAACAGACTTACTTGGAACATTATTTAACAAGTAACAGGCTATCTGAAGTGCATATCCCCAAAAGGATAGCGGCAGAGTTGCAAAGCCCATCATTGATCAAACCATCCAACAAGGTTCGATTTCTCCTTTTCAGACACACCATTCAACTGCGGTGTTCCTGGAGGAGTCCACCGAGAGAGAATTCCATTCTCCTCAAGATATGTCAAAAATGCACCAGATAAGTATTCACCACCTCGATCAGATCGAAGGATTTTAATACTTTTTCCAGTTTGCTTTTCTACTTCATTACGGTATCGTTTGAACATTTCAAACAACTCAGACTTAGTCTCATTAGAAAGACATAACCGAACCTCGAAAAGTCATCTGTAAATGTAATGAAGTATTTGTATCCTCCTCTGGCACTATTTGTCATCGGTCCACATACATCAGTATGTATTAGACTTGAAGTTCTGTAGCTCGTTCACCTTTTCCAGAAAAAGGTGACTTGGTCATTTTACCAAGTAAACAGATTCACAAGTGAGCAGTGATTCAGAATCACTGACCTCGAGAAGTCCATCTCCTCGCATCTTGTTTATCCTATTTTGGTTAATATGACCTAGTCTACAATGCCAAAGATACAAATCGTTGACATTATCTAATCTTGGGTGTTTGCAAGAAGTGTACATTACACTAGCAGGCCTAGATAGTACGTATATGCCATTATTTAATCTAGCTTTCATTATAACACATTATTCAAAATAACATTGCAAAAATCTCCTTTTATTGATAGTTCAAAACCACAATTGGCCAAAAGGCCTACAGAGATTATTCTTATAATGAAACTAGGACAATAGAGACAGTCGACTAGTTCGACAGTACAAGACTCAAAGACAAGATGCAGGACTCCAACCGCCAGTACTGGAACACGATTTCCATTCCCGATGCTCAGAAACTGTTCTCCATCTTCAAATCTCCTGCTAACTTGAAGTCCATGTAACGAATTACAAACATGAATTGGACTACCAGTATCCAATACCCAGTTAGCAGTATCAACAATTGAGTAATTACAAGGTTTTATCATATAAATACCTTGTTCAGCAGACTTCTGCTTCTTCGGCCTATTCGGATCAAGGGACGTAATATAAAGAGGACAGTTCCTCTTCCAGTGTCCTTTCTTCTTGTAGTAGAAGCACTCTGTAGAAGACTGATCAGCCTTATACTTCCTGGTCTGACTAGGGCCAGGAGCATTCTGCACCTTCTTTCCCTTTTTATTAATTTTCTTCTTCCCTTTCTTAAAGGGACGATGACCTCTACTTCCTCCCACTAAATTCACCACCCCCTTATCAGTTGGTGGTCTTTCTCGAAAGTCTGCAGCAACCCAAAAGACCATGGTAGTGACTGCAGGCTTGTTCATTCTGTAATGATTAAGAAAGTCAAGATAGGAGAAAGGAAGAGAATTCAGGATGGCATCCTTGCCGAGCTGCTCGTGCAAGGGGCATCCGAGTTTGCCCAACTTTTTAATCAACTCGATCATGTACAATACATGATCAGTGACTGAACCACCATTCAGCATCTTAGAATTGTAGATGGCACAAGACACTTTATACCGTTCTACATCATCCGGGATGCCGAAGGATTCCTTCAACTTTTGAAGGATTTCATCAGGTTGGGCCTCCTCGAATTTGCGACTGAACTCATTGTTCATAGCCGCAAGCATAATGCAACGGACAGTAGTCCGATCAGAAACCCACTTCAAGTAAGCATCTCTGACTGCACTCCATGCATTTGCAGGAGGGATTTCAGGCGTCGGATCCGTTATCACATAGAGGATCCGTTCATGCTCCAGAATAATTCTTAACCTTCGATACCAACTATCGAAGTTATGACCCTTCAACTTCTCGTTATCGAGAAGTGACCGGAGCGATAAGTTTGAAGACATCTGAAAAGAAAACAAGACCACATTAGTTTATAATTAATAACTTAACCAAAAGACGACTTGGACTTTAGTCTAAAAGTTTCTCCCACTAATTTCAGATTGGTAACTCTAATTCCAATCCATGAAAAACAACATCTTTTCAGTGGGTACTAAATCCAATAGGCCTCGCATGAGCCCGACTATGGCCAGATCACCATACGAGCCTAATGTTAGGTTCGTAAACCAATTGTTTCCCTAAACAATCTTCAGTATTTTTTTTGCCCCAGAACACCCTAATCGACCTAGGGCCTCTATTGCGGTCTCTGGTTAGGTCCAACCATTAAATGATAAATCCAATGCTTTCAGCTAACAAAAGACCAAGCCTGACTATGCCGGTCCACCTGGTCCGTTAAGGAGGTTGCACTGAACCATCATCGATCAGATAGAAATTCCAGTCGTCGAATGTACACCCATTCTATGAAACTGCTGATGCACACCAAGATAGTGGACACATTTCTATCCAACTTAATGGGAGGCTAAGACACTGTCAACTCTTTGACTTAGTCTTTTTAGGACCTAATAATTTTAGAGGAATTTTAATTGTGACAGAAGAAAAAGACAAGGACATGAATCATCCTCCCACTGAATCAATCAGTTTCCAAGAGAGTTGAATCAATTCAACAATTGATCCATGGGCACCTATAGATCAGTCAGACCGATCAACCTGGGTGACATGGGTTAACTCGAGTCATTGAGCTTTTCCAATCAGTTTTGGTCGACTCAACTAGCCAGGTAGGTGAGATCATGGGTGAGTATCCGCCATTAACCATCTTTCCTAGACACCAACCAAGTTGGCCAGGAAAGAGGTAGCCTCATGCAACCATGATCAACATGCCAAACCTACCTTGACACCAGTCGGTTTACCAGACTCGATCAGACTAGCCTAAAGACTCGGGGACACTGAGCCACTAATGGATCCATTTTAGATGAACGGATCAACCAATCTAACTATTAGATAGTTCTAAAGAAGGGCCTTAAACAACTTTTGATATTCTTGTAATCCGGTTCAACTAAACCTAGGTCTAACCAGTTAAATAAAAAAAGAACCCAATTAGAAAACTAACCCAATTTAACCCAGAAATGGCTTATTCATGTCAAATTAGATTTCATAAACCTAATAATTAAATTTTAATAAGAATATATTTAATCAAAACATTTTTAATTAAGTGTCAATGTAAAACATTTTTTACATTACAAAATCATGCATCATATCTAGATTTTATTTTATAAACATTTCATTGCCCAATAATTAACAGACATGTCAAAACTGTATATGAACTAAAACAATTTTAATTCCAAGATTTCCTTAAAGGATCCTTCTGAAGAGGCCAACACAGACGATCCGCTTCATGTCAAAGATGCACGGTCATGGTGAAGGTCTCAACTAGGTTCCTAAAAGTACTATCAGGATACAAAAAGTAGATTAAACTATTTTTAATCTAACATGCATCAAGATTATGTTACACCAGACAACCTGGCTCTGATACCAATGAAAGGTAAAAGGGGCTTTTTAGGTTCTACTCTAAGCATGCAACAGCAGGGAGCAGGTAAGTATTTTAAAACAATTTTAAAATGCACAGCGAAAAAACTTGCTCCATGCAAGATCTAACACGATCTGGAAGCATGTGCAGACTAAAACCATTTATAATATGGGCATGTAATGTTTATAAAATATTTTAAATATTTAGATCTACGCATGCATGAATTTTAAAATCAAAACCCATACCTTATTCTGCCTGAATAAATCTGGTATAGTTCTGGAATAACTGGGATAACAGGAATAATTTTATTCCTGTTGTCTTCCTCTTCAAACGTTGGAATGCTTTGTTTTCTTTGCTTCAACAGCAACAATGGCCAATCCGAATGACCAATCTTTGGTCTCCTCTCTATCACCAATAGCAAGGACTTCTCTTGCTACAAATGGAGAAGGGATAGGTGTGGATCTTCAATGTTGAATCACTCTTATCTTCTCCAAAAACAACAAAAGTTAAAACCTGCAACTCAAAAAAAACATGACACTTAAACAGCAAAGGAGCGTTGATCCGGCTCTTAAGTGCTCAAATGAGCACTCTCTAGAGGGGGAACACGCATGGAACTCCACAGATCCGGTTCTCAGGTGATGCTAGTCACCGGAAAAACACCTTCAAACGGTGGGAAGAAGCTATGTTGTTTTGCTGCAATGTTTCTCCAAACAGAGCACGAACTTCTTCTTCCAATGAGCACAAAAACAGGGACAAATGGAACTGATTTTTTTTCTTCCAATCAATTTCCTAAACCCACCCCAAATCTGTGGTGAAAGGATGATTAAATCTCTCAAAAATAAGAATCCAGAGAGATATTGTAAGCCTCACGATTTTCTGCACTGCTCAAAGAACAGCGCCCAGCAGAAAATAATATATGCAGCGATGAACCAATCCAACCGGTGATTTTGGGAGGTGAAAGGTCTTAAGGGGGAAAACAAAAGGTAGCACCGATTAAAAATGAATTCAATTCGTTTCAATGAAGCAATCAAAATGAGTTAAAATCCAGCCAAAACGAAATAAAAGGGGAGAAGAAGGGATGCCCAAAAGCTCTGTTCGCCCAAAATAGCAAATCACTGTGAAGACCGGTTCAAAGGGTCAAAAACCAATGAAAACAGTTTAAAAAAAAAACCAATGGTTCAAAATAGGTTCATCCATATAATTAGATCAAAATCTAATTATCAAAGGCTTGGTTTAGTCCTGGTTAACCAGAAAAAATTCCTAATAAATCAGAACAAAATCTGATAGACCCAAACCCAGGTCAATCCAATGTGCTCAATCAAATCGTCACCGATAAGATTCCTAATCAAATACTGGTACCTGGATCAGGGAGTAATCCTCTATGGCGTGTGACCTCATAGGTTCGAACCTAGGTGGTAGCACTGGAATAATTCCAGTACCAGCACAAGATACCATCTAGCAATGGGTCCCGGCGTCCGGATAGGTCGAAGATGCGGGAGCAAACTGTCGAACCTCTGGCATATGGTTACCGTATAGTTCATCCCTTTGACCTCTAATGCTCAGGACGACTGAGATTGGGCTGCCAACCCAGACTGAGTCAGTCGACAACGTGTCTCAACCTTGCAAGCCCAGTGACTCTTCACTAGGACTACCCGGCGAGGATTTGCTAAATTGAGATACTGCGAGACATTCAATCCAATTGTTTGGACAAGTCAATTCCATCTTGGTCCATCATTGCTCCACAAGTACTTGCCTGTACCAGAAACCTTCCATCACCGGATTAAAATTCGGGTTGTCGGTACCAAGCACAGGGAGTTGCTTGCAAGCTACCGTGATGACCTCAGGTCGGAGGGACACATATATCCATATCCAATCATGAGTTTTTCTTTGGCAGAAAGGGGGTGCACGGAGTCACATTCAATGAGATACCACATATCCCACTTGTAGATCACATCAGTGTCACCACACTCATTTGGTCAAGAGGACAACCAAACGATGTGAACTGCAAAACCTATACTTGATATATTGCCATCCAGTACAATATATCCTTTGGTTGTGAACAGGTTTAAGGACCAGTCGATACATCCTCTCTGTAGCGGAGTCAGTGTAGTCCTAAGGACTTCATCACATGGAAAGAGTCATTTCAGAGAAATACAATATGTGATGAGCTACCAAAAATAATATTTTATTAATTCACAAAAAGAATACAATACTTAGCACAACCGCCTACAACCCAGGTGATTGGCTTTGGGACACAATTCCCAACAGAGCCTCTCCGAGCACGAGCCCTCTGGACTGTGCCCACCCTCTGCCCTCCAGAGCGAGACCCTCGGAGGTTGAGCCCTGTGGTCGGAGTCGAGCTCAGCACTCCACCACGTGGAGCCTCTCCGAGCATGAGCCCTCTGGACCGGGCCCGCCCTCTACTCTCCAAAGCAAGACTCTCAGAGGTTGAGCCCTGTGGTCGGAGTCGAGCTCAGCACTCCTCCGTTACGTGGAGCCTCTCCGAGCGCATGCCCTCTGGACCGGAGCCATCCTCTGCCCTCCAAAGCGAGACCCTCGGAGGTTGAGCCCTGTGGTCAGAGTCGAGCTCAACACTCCTCCACCACGTGAGCCTCTCTGAGTGCGAGCCCTCTGGACCAAGCTCGCCCTCTGCCCTCCTCCATCGAGGCGATCTCACAAGCTCGGGTGTCTAGGCTAGAGCGAGCCCGGCCATCTCAGCTTGGCCCCAGCTCAGACGTGGGCACCGCCGTTCCATGACATCGGCGAGCCACCCAGGACTACACTGGAATACTTGCCAGACCGTACTGACCGCCTGCATCCATCGTTACACTAGAAAGGGAAAGAAATACACTGATCAAGGCACCACGCTCCTCAACAACCACCTGGACCACCTAAGAGAGGAAGCCAACCAAGAGATTTGAATCCCAAGGGTGGTGGCCCACCGATCAAGGTACTGCCAGGTTTCCCAGAATGAGGTGACCAAGAAAAATATCAGAGCACATGACAGCCTCCCTTATCATGGATTGGGAAAGGCTCCTCGAGACACCGCTACATGCACCTGATAGCCCAGTGGAGATCCCAAGATGGATGCCCAACGATAACCTAGTTCATAAAAACTCAGAGATAACAACCATAATATAGACAAGAAAGGCACAAGCCATACCACTGAACACAAGTGCACGCCCCACCAAGAAGAGGGGCACGACACTGCCAGCATCCTCAAGCAAGGTCGGGTGAAGGGCCACACAGAGACTCCCTCTAGCCAGGCTACACTTTCCCCGACACACTTGCATCCCACTCTTACACAACACACTCCTCCTCGTGTGGAGTCCATCAAGAGGGGCTCGAATAGGAGGATATATTCCCCTGGATCGTCACTGACTTGACCATCGGAGTGCCCCCACCGGAAACCCGGCCCGGGTCACTAACCCTTGTTTTGCAAGTCCAGGTCCACGGAACGGCGAGCAACCGGACAGAGGGACAGCGAAGGAGGGTGCACTCCGACATCGACAGCAATACCAGGCCAACACGATCTTTTGACGGCAACAAAGCTAAAGGAAGCTCCAAGCATTCAAGAGCATTGAAGATCATCCATATTGGTTTGGTTATTTGGGCATTCAAAAGGCTTCAACAAGTGCAAAGCAACTCTACATCGAGCTACATCGAGATATTCACTTTGTTTTAGAATGCTTACTTTGGTTCTTTACTTTAAAACCATATTTATTGTAAAAGGTATTGGTTAGCCTACTGTAAAACCAAGTGAGGTTGTTGGTAAGCCTGGAAAACCAATTAGGTTGGTAGTTAGCCTGCAAAATCACTAAGGCTCTTGGTTAGCCCGGAAAACCAAGGAAGGTTGTGTTGGTTAGCCTTATGAAATCAATTAAGTTCTTGGTTAGCCCGTAAAACCAAGTGAGGTTGTGACTTGTGAGCCTTGTAAAAACAAGTCGGGTTTTGATTAGTGAGCCGGAAAATTAATCGGCTGTAATCATGTGATTATAGTGAATTCCCAAGGGGATCTTGGGAAGTAGATGTAGGTGCATTGTATAGCACCGAACCACTATAGTTTTGATATTTGTGATTGCTTGATCTCTCTCTCTTTGCTCTTTATTTATTACTCTTAATTTCTGCTGCACTTATATTTTAGAGCATTGCATTTGAATCATAGTACCTTGCTTATATACTTATTGAATTGGATTGCTTTGCTTACTATCAAGTTTGTTAAGTTAGTAGCTTACCATATTAATTTTTAGAGACCCAATTCATCCCCCCTCTTGGATTGCTTACTGGGCAACAAGTGGTATCAAAGCCCTGTTCTCAGTGTATAGACTTTATCGCCTTAAGTAAAAATTTATGGCAGCCCCAATTAGTACTAGTGTAGTTGAGGGACAAGCCTTAAATAGATCTCCATTTTTTAATGGAACAAATTATACTTATTAGAAAACTAGGATGAGAATTTATATGCATTCTATTGATTATAATTATGGAAAGTAGTATATAAGAGTCCTCATATTCCTTCAGTAGTGGTTAATGATGTTTCATCATAAAACTTGAAGAGGATTGAGATGAAAATGATATTAAACAATCCAAGATTAATGCTAAGGCAATGAATCTCCTTTATTGTGCATTAGATCCTAACGAATATAATAGGATATCTACATACATATCTGTCAAAGAAATATGGGACATACTTGAAGTTATCAATGAGGATACCGATCAAGTGAAGAACACTAAGGTTAATATGTTAGTGCACACTTATGAGATGTTCCGTATGGAACCAAATGAATCTATTACTGATATATACACAATATTTACTAATATAGTTAATGGTATGAGAAGTCGTGATAAAGTCATGTCTAATGCTGATCTTGTGAATAAAATTCTTAGGTCACTTCCAACATCATGGGATCCGAAGGTGATCGCAATTCAAGAAGCAAAGGATGTCGACAAGCTACCTCTTGAGCAGTTAGTTGGATCACTCATGACTTATGAGCTCAATCTCAAACAAAAATCTATGGACATGGACAAGAAAAAGAAGGGGATTGCTTTCAAGTCAAATATCCAAGAAGAATCCTCAATAGATGAGTCCAAAGATGAAGAGGAAGAAGAAGGTGAAGAAGCCTTCCTTGCACAAAAGTTAGAAGATTCATGAAGAGGAGAAAATTTCTTTATAAAAAGAAACATCAATCCAAGGAAAAAGGAAAAAAAAAAGAGAGAAAAAGAAAAGAAAAAGGAGAAGGAAGTACCTATATGCTTCGAGTGCAAGAAGCCGGGATACTACAAGTTCGACTGTCCTCTCCTCAAGAAATCAAGAAAGAAATTAAGGAAGAAAGCAATGATGGCCACTTGAAGTGATAGCGAGGACTCCAGTTCAGAAGAAGAGCAGACTGAAGTTGCAAATCTCTGCTTCATGGCACATCAGGACAATGATGAGGTAAGTTCTGACACTGAAATTGATTTCACTTTGATGAACTTAGAAATGCTTTGAAGAACTCATGCATGATTATAAATTTTTTTATCTGAAAAAAAGAAATTGAAAAAGCATGCAAATAGTTTTTCTTTTGAAAACAACTCTTTACTAATGATGTTAGTGCTTTGAAATCCAAATTAGATGTGTTGGAAAAGAAAAATAATGCTTTGTCTATGGAAAATAAAGTTTTAAAAAGATCTAAAAATGTTATTTCTAACAATAATCTTTTAAAGAAAAAAAAGGATTTAGAACTTAAAATGCTAAGTACAAAAATGAACTTGAAAAGATAAAACCTTTTGTTGAGAAATTCACTTATAATTCAGAAAAGTTAAATTTATTCTTAAACAATCAAAGAGCAGTTTTTAATAAGGCAGGTTTAGGATATAAACCATAGAAACAACAAAAATATTTCAAAAATTTTTCTACCTGCATCATCTAGCATTACTTGTTTTACTTGCAAAAAGCTAGGTCATAAATCATATCAATGTAATTTTAGAAAAATCATTTCTTTTGGTAAAATGTGGGTTCCAAAGGGAACCATTTTGAATGCTAACCCGAAAGGACCCAAGTTGGCTTGGGTACCTAAGAACAAAGCTTGATCTTATTGTAGGTGTGTCTTGCAACCAAGGAGAACAAAAAAGTTTGGTATCTTGACAGTGGTTACTCAAGAAACATGACTGGAGATGTGAAGCAATTCACTTCTCTTGAAGCTTTGAATGGAGGGAGTGTGACCTTCGATGATAATAGTAAAGGAAAAATCATTGGTATTGATAGGTTCACATAACTCATTCTAAGAGTATTAGTAATGTACTTTTAGTAGATGGTTAAAGCATAATCTTTAAGCATCAGTCAGTTTTACGATAAAAGTTTTCAAGTAGTTTAAATCATCATATTGCATGATTACTAGTTCGGATATAAATGGAGTACAATTCATTGGAGAAAGGCATGGAAATATCTATTTAGTAGACCTAGATGATCTATCATTGCCTAATGGAGAATGCCTTGTTGCAATGAATTCTACTAAAGAAGAGACTAGTTGGCTATGGCATAGAAGGATAGGGCATGCTAGTATGTACCTTATTTCAAAACTTTGCAAAAAGAATTTAGTTAGATATTTACCTGAAATTTGCTTTGAAAAAGATAGAATTTGCCAAGCATGTCAATTTGGAAAATAAGTCAAAACTTCTTTTAAACCAAAAAGATTTGTAACTACTAGTAGGCCACTTGAACTACTTCATATGGATCTCTTTGGACCAACTAGAATATCAAGTCTAGGAGGCAAAATATATGGATTAGTCATTGTGGATGATTTTTCAAGATTCACTTGGGTTTTTTTTAGCACAAAAAGATGAATCATTTTTAGCATTTATAAAATTTTATAGAAAAGTTTCAAATGAAAAAGGTATTTCAGTCATTTGTATTCGTAGTGATCATGGAACTAAATTTGAAAATCATGATTTCGAAAACTTTTGTAATGAGAAAGGAATAGAATATAATTTTTCTGCACCTATGACACCTCAGCAAAATGGGGGAGTAGAAAGGAAGAACCGTACTTTGGAAGAAATGGCATGCACTATGCTTTGTGAAAATGATTTGCCAAGATATTTTTGGGCTGAAACTATTAATACATCCTGTTATATTTTAAATCAAGTTTTAATCCGCCCTATTTTAAAGAAAACTCCTTATAACTTTGGAACCAAAGAAAACTGACTTTGAAATATTTTGAGTTTTTGGTTGCAAATGTTTTGTTATGAACAATGGAAAAGATCATCTTGGAAAGTTCGATGCCAAGTCTGATGAAGGTATCTTCTTAGGATACTCTACATCAAGCAGGGCATACAGAGTATTTAATAAACGAACTTTGATTGTAGAAGAGTCAGTGCATGTTGTTTTTGAAGAATGTACTAACAAATCCTCGAGAAAAGAGGATACATCTGATGAATGTACAGGTGCTGACAAGCTTCGAAAGCTGATATTGAATGATCAAGCTCAACCAAATGAAGAATATCAGACAAGGATGAGAAAGAAGATGACACTCCAAAGCATCAAGATCTATCTAAGGAGTGGAGGTATACTCATGGACATCCTAAGGAATTAATCTTAGGTGATCCATCTAAAGGGATAAGAACTCGAGCTTCTATTAGAAATGAATGTGATTATATAGTATTTATCTCAAGTAGAACCCAAATGTTTTGAAGAAGCTGAAAAAGACTCTATTTGGATCAATGCTATGCAAGAAGAACTAATTCAATTTGATAGAAACAATGTTTGGACACTTATAGAAAGACCATCTAATGTTTCAATTATTGATACTAAATGGATATTTAAAAATAAATTAGATGAAAATGGTATTGTTATTAGAAATAAAACTAGGCTAGTTGCTAAAGGCTACAATCAGGAGGAAGGGATTTACTTCGATGAAACTTGTGTTCCTGTTGCTAGACTTGAAGCAATTAGACTATTATTAGCTTTTACTTGTTTTATAAATTTCAAATTATTTCAAATGGATGTTAAGAGTGCTTTCTTAAATGGTTTTATAACTGAAAAGATTTTTATTGAACAACCACCTGGATTTGAAAATCATGCACATCCTGATCATGTTTTTAAATTACATAAAATACTTTATGGATTAAAGCAAGCACCTAGAGCACGGTATAAAAGACTAAGCAAATCTCTGATTGAAAATGAATTTTCTAGAGAAAATGTTGATAAGACACTATTTTTGAAAAAGAAAGATAATGATTTATTAATAGTACAAATATATGTTGATGATATTATTTTTGATGCTACTAATGAAATTCTTTGTCAAAAGTTTGCTAAGCTAATGTAGGGTGAGTTCGAGATGAGCATGATGGGAGAACTCAATTTCTTTCTCGGACTCCAGATCAAACAAACTACAAATAGTATCTTCATCAACCAAGCTAAGTATACAAGAGAAATCATTAAGAAGTTTGGGATGGAGACTACTAAACCTATAGGTACGTCTATGAGCCCCTCATATAGACTTGATAAAGATGAACATGATAAATCTGTAGATCAAAAGTTATACAGAGATATGATTAACTCTTTATTGTATCTAACTGCTAGTAGACCAGACATAATGTTTAGTATTTGCATGTATGCTAGATATCAGTCTAAACCTAAAGATCACATCTTATGGCTATGCTAAGCGTATTATTAGATATCTATCTGGTACTATTAGTATTGGTTTATGGTATTCTAGAAATTCATCTGCTGAATTAATTTGATATTTTAATATGGATTTTGCTGGTTGTAGATTAGATAAAAAGAGTACTAGTGGTACTTGTCAATTTCTTGGAGTTAACTTAATCTCATGGTTTAGCAAGAAACAAACTTCAGTTGCACTATCCATAGCTGAGGCTGAGTATATTATAGCATGAAGTTGTTGTGCTCAAATCTTGTGGATTAAGCAACAACTTGAAGACTTTGGAATCAAGTTGTCTAGTACGCCTACTAAATGTGATAATACCAGTCCTATTTGCTTAACTAAAAATTCTATTCAACATTCTAGGAGTAAGCACATTGAAATTGACATCATTTTATTAGGGATCATATAGAAAATAATAATATTTTGCTTGAATTTATTAGTACTGAATTTAATTAGCTGATATTTTGACTAAACCTCTTTTAGAAGATCGATTCTGTATGATTGGAAGAGAGCTCGGGATCATCAATCTGTTTGATTAAATTTTTCCTATATTTGACTCAAACTAGATCAATTCGACCTTAATCATGATAAATCATATTCAATCATTGTTGATTTGACTCTAAGATTTATGATATTTCAATTGATTTTGATATGCCCATGAAATCCTAAATTTTTGGTTTTAAGTTGTTGAGTCGACACCAAAATGTGTCGACATATGTGTGAGCCGACACATGAACGACAGCGGGCTGAAATTGAAGGAGTTTCTGAACCATATTTTCTCCCATTTTTTTCTCCTTCGAGCCGACACAAGGGTTTAAGGTATCTCTACTATTCTCACTCCCTATTTCATTGTTTTTGCCATTGTTTCATTGATTTGGAAGATCGGTAGCCTATTTTTTGGTTGGATTTCGCCTAGATTTGATTTCTAAACACTAGAAACCCCAAATTTCAACCAAATCCTACCCAATTCTTCAATCTAAGCAATGGATCCTCACAAACAAGTTGTCGTCGACCTCGTCAGTCAAACCAAGAAGAATAGCGAAGGATGAAGGCCCGACATGAGTTTAGAGCTCCGGATCTGCCCTCACGATCCTTGTTTGTTCCGTCTAGCCGGATGAGCTCAAAGACTATGGTTGGAGGACGTCGAGTGGACTTTTCATTTGTGGACTAGCAGCATTTCCGGATTGGAGAGTGGATTCGACAAGCTAGTCTGGCTATATTCTGTTCACTCAATGAGAGGTATTATCCCGAGCTGATGAGAGAGTTCTATGGATCACTCGCCCGCGGGTCTGATGGTTGGTTGGCATAGGTTAGAGGACGGGATATCTCCATTTCTTTAGAGATTATGAGCAGAGTATGGGATATATTGATGACAGGATCTGTTGTTGACAGTTTGATGGATCGAGTTAATGGCCTCTAGTGCATTTTTGAGTCCGACATTCTACTAGAGGGAGCCACTATACCAGCATCCAGGTTGTCTGCAGAGATGAGACTACTGTACCACATCGTTGTCCGGATTCTTCTGTCGAAGATCGGATGTTTCGACTATATCACATAGCGGGATCTGCTTGTGATGGTCTCACTGGTTCAGCGCATGCCAGTATGCATTCCTGTACTAATGGTACATCAGATTACAGAGGCGTCGACTAGCCAGAGGCTCTGCTTACCTTATGGCATGGGATGTTAGTATTGTTTTGGGACTAAGGAGTCAACTTTCAGGATGAGCCTTATCATATATTGCTTCACACTGATGTGTATGACATCAGGTCATTGTATCAAATGGGCTATCACTTATTCCGAGGCCAGTGGACATGCTGGATATCAGGTCAGGCCGAGGATTGAGCTGATGATGACGACGCAGTAGAGGAGGAGCGAATTCTCTCCGGTGAGGCAGGACCCAGTGAGACTCAGCCTAAGACGGCAGCACAGCCAGCAGTTGCTTCTCAATCTAATCCTTCCACATCTACACAGCCTCAGCTAGCATAGACGGAGACTCCTGACATTTCAGATAGTTTAGAGGACAGACTCAGACGCATCGAGATAGACGTATTCATTATGAGGTAGCATCTTGACGTATTTATAGCTGAGACGAGAGAGAGCCATATTGGACTTAGTCATGGCATCTTGGCTATTTTTCTGCATTATCCAGATCTTCAGTGAGTACTCTAGCTGCTGACACTGCTCCTGTACCTGCTCCCACACCAGTGATGATATTGTTGACATTGATACTGGTGTTGATACTACCATTGGAGATGATGATATAGTTGGTGATACAGTTATTGGAGATGATGATGGAGACAAGGAGACTGACTTAGACAGATTTGATATTGTTGATCTTACTTCAGAGCCAGTCGTGGAGGTGACGGATGACTTACCTACGAGCCCTGTTGTTGATGCATCTTGTCCACCTGTCCAGATTCCTATTCCATCTTCTCCTTCTAGATCAGATGATCGCACTCTTGTTCCTATTCCTATCCTTACTTCAGTTATCGATATACACTGTTATTGATTTACCTGATATCAATTCCCCTGATTTTGATACTCTTATTGTACATACACCTATCATTGAGACCCCCACTGTTGATACATCGATACATTTTACAGCTGATACTTCTGTTCTTGATACACATGTTGTATCATCAGCTGTTACCCCTATCTTTGACACACCGATTACTGATACTCCTACTCTTCACACATCATCATTGATTCAAGAGCTTAGATTTTATACACCCGGCTTTCAGTATCTCGACTCAGGCCCTTCATTTGATCGCACACCTCTTCCAACGGTGGCTGAGTTGGTTGACCTGATCACTTCCGTTCCCGCAAAGGACATTGGTTCTACCTCTACTGTTCCAGCCAGAGGTCGGACATATGCTCATCGTAAGAGGACATGGTCGTCGTACCCCTCCACAGCCGACCAGGACTAGACTTAGAGATCTTCGATCGAGATGGCCGTGAGCTCGCTCCTTCACTGATACAGGACCGATTGAGATCAGTTCATCTTCTGATGAGTCCATGGATGAGGATTAGGACTTTTATGTACTTATAGATAGTTTGCTTTTTATGCTTTTATGTATTTTTATCTTTGTTATGTATCTGTTGTACAACTTTTAAGTTTATATGAAAAACTTTTGTTGTTCCTCATCTCTATCTTTGATGAAAATGAATGTTATATCTTGAATTGCTTTTATGCTTCAATGTCATCACTCTTCATTGAATGAATTTCTTACAAAAAAAGGGGGGGGAGTAATTTCAAAAATGAATTTATTAACTCAATGCTATATCTTGTCTACTCAATTTATTTGTTTTCCTACCTTTTTAATGATAACAAAAAGGAGTGAGAGTTAAGTATAATATGTATTCTTCTCAAACATTAAGGGGGAGTAGTTTTGATTTATATTTGTGATATGCGAGTAGTTTTGATTTATATTTATGATATGCAAGTAGTAGACATTTTTTTAAAAAAAAATTGAATTGAAAATCATTTACAAAATTCTTTAAGAAAGGAGGAGCTTTACTTCATTTTCATGTGAAAATCCTTTCAAAATGAACTTCCTCCTAAAACCCCTCTTTCAATATTTGAAAAGATTTTTACAAATTTTGTTATGAATCATTGATTTAGGAAGAGCTTTGTTGTTTGCTAAAATTTTCTTGTAGAATATCATGATACATGCTTTCTATGAATTTAAATGAATATCAAAACTCTGATACTCTCTATCTTTATAGCAAGCTCTGGCACTATTACTTGTGTTCTAAATTGTCATATCATTTATGCAAGTATTGTTGATATTCTTAATGCTTTCAATTTTATGCACCTTGATTAATTCTCTTAAAAGCTTTATTTTAAAGTTTATATTTAAGGGTTTTGTCATCATCAAAAAGGAAGAGATTGTTGACTCCACTAATTGATTTTGATGATAAGCAAAACAGTTAAGTATAAGTTGAGGACTAATGATTTGCTTTGAGTGTGTTTTTATTGAAAATGTGCTCACAAAATTTGAAGAAGCCCAATTATTTTGAAGAAGCCAAGTCGAATGAGAAGTTTGCTCAAAAAGAAGACTTGGACACTTAAGATATGGTTGAATGGATAGCTAAGCTAAGTGAAAACATGTTCCAGCTCAAATTCAGCACCTTTTATGAATTTTTCAAAGAAGTGTCAACTCAAAGTATCGACACATGACATGAAGAAAAAGTGTCGACTCAAGCTGGTACGCAGTAATGTTTTGAATGGCATAGATGAAGTGTCGACACATGGACCTGAAGTGTCGACTCAAGGTGTCGACACATGGATCAACATATTGCCTGAGACTTTCATGCCACATAACTTGTAGAAGTTGAAGGAACAACTGAAGTGTCGACACATGGAAGCAAGGTGTCAACTCAAGGTGTCGACTCAACTAAGAAGGTGTCGACACATCTGAGATTTCCAGAGAATCTGAATGGAGCAAGTTGAACTAAGTGTTGACTCAAGAAGAACTTGTGTCGACTCAACTGAAGAAGTGTCGACATATGGAGTTCTGGCAACAGTAACGGCTAATTTTTCAAATGCAGAACTCATCCAAAATGCCCCCAATAGCTAGTTTTTCAAGTGTAATGGCTAGATTTTGGTTTTGAGGCCTTGGAAGGGTATTCATATGCTCCAAATCAAATCAAAACACAAGCTATTGAATATTATTAAAGAGTTTTGAGAAGAGAGAATAAGTGTGAGCTTTAACTCCTATTCATTCAAGTTTCAACCACTTTCAAGCTAAAGGAAGCCTCCAAGCATTCAAGAGCATTGAAGATCATCCATACTTGGGCATTCAAAAGGCTTCAACAAGTGCAAAGCAACTCTACATCGAGCTATATCGAGATATTCGCTTTGTTTTAGAAAGCTTACTTTGGTTCTTTACTTTCAAACCATATTTCTTGTAAAGGTTATTGGTTAGACTATTATAAAACCAAGTGAGGTTATTGGTAAGCCTTGGAAAATCAATTAGGTTGGTGGTTAGCCCGCAAAATCACTAAGGTTCTTGGTTAGCCCATAAAACCAAGGAAGGTTATTGGTTAGCCTTGTGAAAACCAATTAGGTTCTTGGTTAGCCCATAAAACCAAGTGAGGTTGTGACTTGTGAACCTTGTGAAAACAAGTCGGGTTTTGATTAGTGATCTCAGAAAACTAATCGATTGTAATCATATGATTATAGTGAATTCCTAAGAAAATCTTGGGGAGTGGATGTAGGTGCATTGTATAGCACTGAACCACTATAGTTCTTGGTATTTATGGCTACTTGATCTCTCTCTCTTTGCTCTTTATTTATTACTCTTAATTTCTACGGCACTTATATTTTAGAGCCTTGCATTTGAATCATAGTACCTTGCTTATATACTTGTTGAATTGGATTGCTTTGCTTAGTATCAAGTTTTGTTAAGTTAGTAGCTTGCCGTATTAATTTTAGAGACCCAATTCATCCCTCCTCTTGGATTGCTTACTGGGCAACACCCCGAATGCCATCGGGCAACTCAACAAACTTGGTCGAGTGACCCAACTGGGCATCTTCCGATCACTCATCAAATAAGGGCCCTAGTTGGCAAAAGGCTACCTCTTGGCCCTAGCACTGCTAGATAATTCAACATGCAAGTTGAGCCACCTATAGGTAAGCATGATTGGATAGCCTAGCTATGTGCCCACTAACCACTTAGATTATATTCTTGACCGACAAACTTCCAACCCCAATATTAGTAGATAATTGAATATGCTAGTTGGATAGCCCTATTGCGCACCCACCGCCTGAGTGAGATCTTGGTCGGGAGGAGACTTCTTCTGGCTCTAATGTTATTAGGTAGATTAATATAGTCAGTGCATGACTAGTTCCACCACTTAGCCAACCCCTCATCGAAGAAGTTGGTGTCTTTCCTGACTAACCGAGTCTAGCTAAGTGCTAGGCTGTCGAGTACCATTGCATGAGCAAGCCTTAGCATTGAGTGCATTTTCGAGCATGGCTCAACCACATAATCAGCATGCAGGCGGTGCCCTTATCCATCCATTCTCTCATTAGAGAAACTGGTGCTTCTTTCGATTAGCCGATTCCAGCAAGCACCAAATCATCAAGTACCCTCATCCGAGCAGGCCTCAATGGTAACTAGTATCCTTATCAACTAGCCTCTAAGAGCTATCAACATGTGTTCATCAATCGCTCGTCAGATCCAACCCTTGATTGGCTAACAGCTCACTCTGAAATACCTGGACACAACTCAGCCACATATTTGGCACATGAGTAGCCCCTTTGTCTATCCATCATCTTACTGGTAAAAATGATATCCCCGATCAGCCAAGCCCGGTCAAGTACTGCTCATCGATCACCTCCATCTAACCCAGCCTCAATAGCAAGCAGTCCCTCATCAGTCAATCCTCAGAAGGCCATTGGTATATATTCTCCTAACCAGGGTAATTCGATCATGCATCTCTTTGCCGACCCCTCCTCGATTTCAACAAAGATGCTCGGAGCGACCCCTGATCCCTAGGGACTTGGGCTATTTTCACTCTAGTCTCCCAAAAGGCCAACAGTCTAATGCTTACCCTCATGTCCCCAAGCATGTAGCCAAAAGGTCACATCATATCTCATGATCCCTAATCACCACTATATCTTAGCAATTAAGGGAGTGTGCCTGAACTTATATAGTGGTTAACATCATCATTAAAAAATATGGACAATTCCATACAAAGGATAAGATTCAATTAAAATAGAATGGACATCTCTTACAAATAGAAAATCCTCTGATAACCCATGTGATAAGCCCTGCACTTCTCACTAGATCCACTAGGATCTTTACCATTCCAAAAATGCCCTTATCCTCTATCTATAAATATGGACTCCCTAGGAGCTTCCAAAGGTACACAAAAAACTCCACCCTGCGCTCCTCGTACTGTTATAGTACCAAGCTGACTGAGCATTGGAGAGTCTGTACCAAAACACCTTTCATCCAAAGCTTTGTTGCAGATACCGGCCCTCGGAGACCTTCCTACGCCACCAGGTCCAGCATCCCCAGCACTTGATGGATATCGGCACCAACAAGTGTCATTAAACAAGGGTGATCTATTGGCTGATTATCTTCTTTCTCAAATTTTTTCCAAAGAATGTTTTCAAAAAATTGATTTTCATATCAATTTCCATGCTAAATAAGTAGAAATACAACTTGAAATTATGGAATAGCCATTGGACTACTTAGACTAGTTGTTTATAGCTGTAAGAATCGAGTCCAAGATACTAGCCATTTGAGTTGTTAGAAAACAGTAGAGTCGGCTTTAGATCTTTAAGGGTTGACTCAATTTCTTCTAGAGTCAACATGGCTAAAACTGGGTCAACTTAAGTTAAAGGTCAGCTTTTGAAACCATGGAGTCGGCTCGAACTAATGAATTCAAATTATGCTACTTTTAACTTCTTTTTTAAGACATCAGTAGAGTTAGCTCGTGAATTAGTAGGGTCGACTTAAATTAGGGGTCGACTCAAGAAATATTGAAGTCGGCTCAAGAAGAGCAATAGGGTCGACTTGAGATTTTCTGGAGTTGGCTCAAGTTCATTATGCTCTTAAATAAAACTCTTTGTTTGGCACTCTGAAATAGTAGTGGAGTTAGTCCTTGAAATAGCTGGGTCGACTCTAATCTATAGTTGACTCATAAATACCAGAAGTCAACTCGAGAACCATAGAATTTGAAACATAGTTCGTGCCAAAATTGAACCTTTGCATATCAAAAATTGATTTTAGAGCAATTTAACTTGAAGAGAAACATTTTCTATGCTAGACTTGTTTTCTCAATTTGCACAACATATTAGCTTAAAGAATTTTCACCTATAAATGCATTCTCAAGCATTCGATCAGTATTAAATGTACCTAAGTACTTTGGCATCATCAAATTGCTTCTTGGATTAATATCCATCGAGATTTATGAATGTTCACTATCTTATGTGAGATGAATCTCTTATCTCTTCATTGTTTTTCTGGATGTTCACTATCTTATGTTGCTATTTTGGTTATGTACATGTACCATAGTCACTTGGTAACAGCCTACCATTTTGGACTCAGGGAAATGTGGTTGCTCACTTCTATATGTATCTATACTCTTATTATAAATAAAGTATTCTTTCTTACCAAAAAAATTAATTTTAAAGATTTTTCAATAATTAGCAAATTAAATTTTATTTAAAGCTCTAATCTTTCTCTCACATACCCAAGAATAATTTTGATACTTAAAACCATATCAAATTGAATCATATACCGAATTGTCAGAAATGTTGAAAAGGATAAAACAAGGGTTAGAGAAAGAAGGGGAAAAGGGAGGGTGGAGAAGAAAACCCTAAGGATGCATTAGGTTATACTTTTTGATTTTTGATTTCTAAAATATAATTTTTATTTTTTTGATTTTTGATATAGAATAAAAGTAAAAAAGTAAAAAAAATGTTTAGTAACCAAGCAAAATGCATAAAAGCAAAAAGCATATATATATATATATATATACATATACATATATATATACATATATATATATATACATATATATATATATATGTATATGTAATATATATGTATATGTATATATATATGTATATGTATATATATAGTATATGTATATATATATGTAATGTATATATATGTATATGTATATATATATGTATATGTATATATATGTATATGTATATATATATATATATATATATATATATATATATATATATATATATATATATATGTATATGTATGTATGCATGTATGCATGCATAATCTATGTATGTATATGTAGAGGCATGTATAAATATACATATGCATGGATGGATAGATGGATGTAGGTATATATATATGTATGCATTAATATATATATATATATATATATATATATATATATATATATATATATATATAGTATATGTATGTATGTATGTATGTATGTAGCATAAATATATCACGGCTTACTAAGATTTGTGTGTTAGTTTTTAAAAACAAGGCAATAACCTGAGAAGCAAAAAAATTTGCTTTTCACAAAAAAAATTATTATTATTATTTTTACATTTTGTAGTGTTACCTAACATTGCTTTTATTCTTGCTTTCAAAAAAATCAAAAAGTAAAAAAAAGTAACTTTTTAGTAGCTAACTAAACGCATCCTTTATCATTCAAATGAATAATAGGATTATTTACGTCGGTTTTTTTTTAATAAAATTTTAGATATAATCTTATAGAATTAACTCCTTTATTCTATTATTATGTTTATCCTAAATTTAAAAATTTTAGATATCCACTTAATTTGACATAAATCCGTTCACGTACATCATGCCTTCTTTCGACTACATAAAAGACCTCAAACATCCGATGCTTCACCTTACATGCCTGCCTGAGCACTGGGTAGCCACGACTAACATCATTTCAAACAAGCTTAGCAGTGGCCAGAAGAAGGTTTCGCATGTAAAATACTTGGACGCATGGAGCAAGAAAGAACACGTAGAGCAGAAGTCGTAAAGCCAAGGCTGGAACTGGGTTGAACCGGCCCAATGAACTTCGGACCATCCAGAAATCGAGTCAAATTTTGAACCATATTTTAAATAAAATAGATTGGGCTTCGAGCTTTAAAATAGAGTCCATTCAGTTTTTTCGGTCGGGGGGCTCATCTCTTTGCCTGGCCCGAGCTAGGCCCGAACATAAGCCCGAGGCCCGCTATTCTTTCTCCTCTCCGATCTCCCACTCTCCTGTCTCCCTCTCTCTCCATTCTCTCTCTGTCTCTCTCTCGTTTCCATCTCCCTCTCTCGGTCAGCCCTCGATGGCGGACGCCCCCTCGCACCTGATAGCTGACGGTCCCTCTCCAGCTCCGAGCTGCCTCCTCCGGCCCCAGCACCCGCATTTGACGACTCTAGCCCCCATGCGACCCCGCGGCCCGTCTTCGACTCCGATCTGCCTCCCTTAGTGCCGGCGCCCCACCGATGCCCACTGCTTCCAGCGCGACCTCGCGATCCCCCCTCCCCGACTCCAATCTCTCCTCCAGTCTCGACCTGTACGTGACGTCCCCACCCCCATGCAATCCTATGGCCCATCTCCAACTCTGATCTACCTCCCCCGGCCCCGGCGCCCCACCCAACACCCACCACCATTGACACGACCTCACGACTCTCCCTTCCCAGCTCCAATATGCCTCCTCCGATCAGCGGCCAATCAGTAAACCGTAAATCTTTTTTTTTATAGGCTTTGCATTTGGACCGGCCTGACGGGTGAGTTTTTTTTGATGGGCTTACATTCGGACCTGCCCAATCGGGCCAGGCTCGAGTCAAACTCGGGCCTGAGATTTAACAAAAATTTCAAATCTAAACCTGACACGAAATCCAAATTTTTTCTGGGCCGGGCTCAGGTAAGGATAAGGCCCGATCCGGCCAGCCCACTTCTAATCCTACTAAAGCTGGATCCGAAAGCAAACATAACCAGCATGACACGCTCTCATCGCCATCTACGTTCACAGTTCAACACACATCTGTAACCCTCCCCTACTCCCACGTATATATACCTCCAGTTCCCCAACCTCCAAGGCTGAACATTCTCCCCTCGGCTTCTCTCTAAAATTTCCTCCATCTGAGCTGAACAAACACCATCTAGAATCATCCGAAAGAGATGGCAACGGGAATGGCTATTTGTCAACCTCGTCATACATCATTATCATTGGTCACACCGGATGGTCCCTTGATAACGTCATCGACCGCGAGACTCCGTGCAGGAAAATTAACGAAGATTGTGAGTCAAGAGAGGTTAAAAAATAAATCGGTCAGAAATCTCGACTTGTGTATAAATCTACAAAATAGTGCAAAAAAATAAGAATGATATTTAAAAAAAAAAAAAAGCTTACCCGCAAACAGCAAGCAGATGCTTAATAAAACCATGCAAAATAATTGAACTCATGATCAAGTGTGACGTTCAAACCGAATCAAATATGGATTGGTTGCAAATGTATCATTCACCTTTCGATCTATACGGTTCCAAAGTTCTACTTAATTTTTCTGATCTTGGTTGCAAATGTAGCCAAAGTGATCATTGAAATGCAGCTATTAGGAGAGTGTTCTGAAAAAATAACGATGCCTAATAGGTGCTAGCTAATTCACAGATAAAAACGTGTTCCTGAATATCATTTACAGAGAGTAAAGCAAAACCTACCACATCACAATTGAGTTTCCACGATTGGTTATTTTGTAGATATTGACAAAAGCCGACAACTATTATTACCATTAACTGACGAGTTCACAACTTTTTTCTTTGGATTCTGCAGTCTTGCATCCAAGCATATCAATTTGGAAACCGAGGGAGCCGTCTGATACTTTAAAGTACTCAAGCCATTCATAAAGAATGATTAGCCATGGAGAAACTAAATAATAATTACTATCAAACATGTACCGTGTTTAAATATTGCAGAGGACTTTGGAGGCAGTTATCATTATTTTGACATTCACACAGCTGCTTTACCTGATTACGCTACATGCCGGTATCATAAGCAGCAGATATGGCCCTGGTTCCGGGGCTATAGCACTGACAATAGAGGTCTCATGAAACTCGGAAGGATTCAACCACAACAGCACCTCCAGATGCATAAATAGATCTGTGGTGTACTGGGTTTAATCTGATACAAGATCAACTTGGTTGGGCTTCTGCTCTCCAAGTACTCTTTTTTTTCCCTTTTTTTTTTTCCAATGTGAAGATAAAAACTCAGTATCTTATATCAGCTCAAAGTAATCATTTCAGTGAGTTGTGTATTCTCCTGTTCTGAACTGTTGGTTGGGCCTTGTAATTCTAAGCCCCTGCATTCTTTGAAGATGAACTCGGACCAGGGCTATGTGGTCGCTTCCCATCTCCTGGATTTTAGATAAACTGCTTGATTAGTGGCCATAAATCTTGGATCTGGAGGTACACAAGTATGAATGTGCAAGACACATCATAGGGTCTGACACATGCCTCTGATTGCTGGAGAGAAAACAATCAGTTCAACAAATGCAAGAAAAGCAAGAGAGGATTAGGGACAAAGGTAACTGATGAAGCTGTTTGTTTTTGCAAGGTATTTTGAATCAATTACAAAGCTAAAAATGTAACCTAATCTGAGAAGCATTTCAGCAACAACTCTACAAGGCATCAAAATAGAAAATTAGTCATGCAAGTTAAGAAAAAAAGTGTTTAATGAAATGTCGCAAAGACCAGCAAAGCAGAATTGACTCATAAAAGCTTAGATGGTAGAAGAAAATCCATTGGACCAAAAACAATTTTAAGGATATTTACCTTTGGATGCAAGCTAAATTTCAGAAAATCAATCTTAATGCTAGTGCATCTACTAACTACAAGCTCAATGAGGTCCCAATTATCATGTGCAAAAATATACTAGTCTTAAGGGTTATAGTTAATTTGTAGTAAAATCCACCTGACAAATTCACATAAGATGTGTCTTTTTTTATAATAAGATATGTTTCGAAGTGTGCAATAGAATAAGTGCGCGAAACTATTATACCCAGCAACCTGATGAAAACATACAAAATCCTGATCCTACCAAGGACTTGTCTGTCTACAAACCAAAAGGGTACACTAGTATAGGATTGCTGCAAGAAGGGATGGAGGCAGCATGAGAGGAAGTGAGAATACAGGGGCCGCTGCCGCTCTGAATGGGATTAAGACAAAGACCTGCTGGAAGCAGGCCACATGACCATCCCACTCGCTTGCTCCTCTCTATCCCCCATGCTATTCTAGACCATTCAGGAAGCTCCAAAACAGGCCCAAAGGGTCTATTTGGACTGATCTTGCAGGATGCAACAAGATGAGGGGAGAAGAGGGCAATGGGGGAAAGGAGGGGAGCATGAGAGCATAACTAAAAGAACTCTCAAGCCTTCTTTTTTTCTTTTTTGATCTAGTGGGGATCGGGCTAAAAAGGAACATCTGGAGGCTCTTTTTCTAAATCTCATAGGGATCGGACCATGAAAAGCCCCACGCTGATGTGCTCTCCCTTTCCTGCTCTTTCCCTTCCTTCTCCACCCCCTCCCCCTGCTCACTCCTACCCATCCTGCTGGATCTTGAGAGACAAGACTACAAATGGGTTGACTTTGGCCCAGATCCATACCATACCCATATTTAAACAATAAGAAAAACTAAGATCAAATTCAGGTTCAGATCGATCAAAATGAATAAGCTACAAATTCACATCTTAGCTTGATTAACAATCAGATTCTAATTCGGATTCATGTATTTTTGAACTTAGCAAATAACTTTAGTAGGCCAACTAGCCAAGAGTTCAGTATCCAAAACTAGAAAAAAACATTTATCAAAATAATCCTCCATATATAGTAAGCCTATGACAAGTTGCAGCAGGAAAGTAGCATGATAATAGGTAGTGACTGATTGGTGACTGTAAAAAATCAATCACTACTGTGATAGATTTAAATTTGTACTTATTATCAGTTTCATTGAAATGTAAACAAACCATGTGGTTGGTAGGGATTTTGGAACTACAATAGCAGTGGGCGAGAGTTAAGAAGAGCATGCAAGAGAAAAAGGAATAAATCCAACATGAAGGAATTAGCATAAATCATATAACCAAATTCATTATTATATTTATATCAGTCTCGAACCGGACCGAGGCTCATCCTGTCAATGATAGTTCAATACAGTATAGTACATACATATTGGGCCAAGGTGTATTAGAGATGAAAGATCAAGGAAGAGGAAGGGAGAGAAGGAGAAATCCTAAACCTATAAGGCAGAGAACTAAGGAGAGAGAAGACAAAGGGGAGAAAGATGGAGAGGGATAGAGGAAAGAGGGAAGGTTGGGGGGGGGGAGAGAGAGAGAGAGAGGCATATAGAGGGAGAGATGTTTGCATCGGCATTGATCAGAGCACCAGTGTCAACATCAACATCAGCTTCAATCGAGGAAGAGACCATCTAAACCATTGATCAAGGGAGAGAGCATCGACCCCATCAACATAGGTCATGGGGGGTTGGAAGAAAGAGAGAGAGAATGCTAAGAAAGAGATTGTACAGAGATAGAGAAGAATCAAGAGTGAGGAAGAGCCAGAGAAGCTTCAAGAACAGCTCCCACACTTATATATTAAAAAAGGATCAAACAAAGGACTAAACCATGCCAATTACTAAGTGATCTAGTTTGTACACCTCAAACCATCCGGTTCGGTACTATTTGCAAACCTTAATTTATAATGACTACTTACATAGTTTGAGACTTTAAGTATCTAGGTAGGTTATCAAGTTTTAGGGTTTGAATATAGCTACACTTGAGTTCCCGCCATAAGAAATTGGATCCTATAGTCAAATCCAATTCAATCTAATAAGATTATCGAAAATTTAATTTCGTCTATATCTGATTATTATAAAATAATTGGTTTGGCTATTGAGTTTCCAGGTACCATTTATGGCCCTACTCAAAGATCTTCTCAATAGACCTTAGGTAAGAAGAAGAATATGAATCATATATCATCGGTTACTTCCATGGTTTGGCTTACAAAATTGCCAAGTTTCTTTAAATCAATTTTCATTAGATCCATTCACAAATTATATGTTATTTTCTCTTTATAAGCCTTAGACATAAATTCTAAGATCCTTCTTACTACACAACTCTAGCTTAAGATACATGCCACCATACCAATTCAAAAAAATTGTACGCAAACCTTTTTTAGGATATTTACTAGGGCTCCATCAAGCTAAGGATATGAGCTCTTAGAGATTTGAGATTTAAAGCAGCTAGCTAGTTAGGAAAGTAGCAATAATACACCTTTCAAACAGAAGGTCCCTCTCAAATTCAGCTACCAAAAAGGAACTCACTTCACTAAAGTCAAGGTTTCAATCAACTCGAAATGAAGGCAGTTGTACGAACCTACCCTTCCAGCAAAGAAGCTACTTTAAAAAGAAATCATCCTAGGCAAAACGAAAGAAGAAGAATGACATTAAATTAAAAGAACACTATATTCTTATCATTTATCCCTATGAGATATCATACTAAAATATTCTATTTTAGAAGGAGGGATATAATGAAATTCTTGATAAGAAAAATAGAATCCCCTGATATGTATAAAATAAACTTTGCAGCTGAGCAGAGACATTTTTTCCCCCAACACATGGATAAAAGTAAGTAAATAGGAATTAATTTTAGCTCCCACATGATGAAAAAAAGTAAAGGTCTCGAGAAGAAAATGACTATCCACATTGCAAATCTTCCCAAGACCTTAACATCTTGTCTCTGCCCCCTCAAATAATAGTCATCTCTTAATCATATTCTTCTGCCCATATGAGCTATCCTCATTGCTTGAATTTCAGTCAATGCAATATATTCTTCCAAACTCTATTCCTCACTCTTGATAATCAAATTTTTCATGACACCTTGATGCTACCCTTTCCGTCCCATTCTATATGAGCTAGGGAACTCGGGATGCCAAGGAACTTGGTTGATTGTGAAGGGTGTGCTTGCAAGCTTGTTTGGATAAAGGATAGGTGGGCATTCCGGTATTGGACTAGCCAGAAAGATGTCGATCGAAAGGGATAAAGAGTACGTAGGTCTACGTGTCTTGACCTTCAAGAACTTTCACACTATCTGCTTATCATTCAAAGGAGATGGAACTAGATAGAAGTATAACAATGGGCTACAGTAGGGGTGTACCATTGGGCACCAGCTATAGTAAGGGTGCACTATCGAGCTATGGTAGGATATCTAAGTTATGCCTACACTTATGACAAAAGATTAAGATAAATATAAAGCAATGCAATTAGATTGGTTGTTAAAAGGTCTATTTAAAGAGTACAATTCTACTATTTATACAAATACATAACAACCCTTAAACCAATAATTGTTTGCTATGATGATTATTCCCTACATCTGGTTTTCCCTCCTGGTGGCTCTAGTAACTATCACCAACCATCCTCCCAATACACACATCATAAGCATGATTGCTTTACAATTATCAGACCGACAATCATTTTGGCCTTGAGACTATTCTAGCCATCTCACTTCACTCAGCCTACAATACAATCTTCTTTTAGGAATCTTAGACCGGTAAGTTGCCTCTGTCTTCCAGAGGACAAATGGCCAAGACTTTCTTTCAACTGCCTATCTAGATTAAAGTTGAATTTACTTGTTCGAATTGAGGTCTTCATCCTTCGTATGATTTCTCATAGCTAAACTTTGTTCAATTAGTCTAGAGGGTCACATGATTCTTGCTAGCATTGATTCCATCAAACCTGCTCTACTTGATGCTTGCTCTCAGCTGCTAGCTAATTGTTGAGATGTGTACAAGAAGCCCCGGCCATCTCGTCAATTGGCATCAAGTAGATAATGGGTACTAGCCACCACATTTGCTTCTATGAGTACAGTGCCCAAAAGTGCAAATATTGAATGCCTTTCGAAATTCCTGCACTTTCATCCTAACCCGTGTTGATCCGTATCTTCTCTTTTAAGATGGGCGACATGGCTAAAACCAGATTGCTTCCCTTCAAGACAAACCCCTCCCAATGACCGCAGTTATAAGAATCCTTTCAAGACTCGATATTCTACTGCACCAGAACCCTTTTCAAGATGTTAAAGGGTTTGTCTTCCAATAATGACTCAGCCATAATTATCATCGCTATTTAGCCTCCCTCTTAGGTCGATCATCTTCAACACTGGCTAGCTGAATTCTCTTCCTTTGAAGCAGAACTTCTCGACATCCCAACCTCTTCTGTGGAGCAAGATTAGAAAGCTATGAGGGATCTTGAGTGGGGTCCATCTTTATAATAGATGGTTGTATCAACTTGCTGGCCAAGTTTAGTGTAATGTCTCCTTATGAATGATAGTAATGAATAATATTTTTATTAATTCTGCTTTAGAACAAATTCAGTACCTCTTCAATACTCGAGTAGATTATTATCTAGCTCAGAA
Organism: Areca catechu; assembly: GCA_021397845.1. Classification (NCBI taxonomy): domain Eukaryota; kingdom Viridiplantae; phylum Streptophyta; class Magnoliopsida; order Arecales; family Arecaceae; genus Areca; species Areca catechu. The sequence goes on from CM038042.1 coordinate 63,031,744, forward strand.
TTCCATACCATCCACGGTCCACGTAAGGATCTCAAGTACACATAACATCAAGTACCATGTCAAATTGGCCCCATATCCAGTTGCCCCCCTCGCATATGTCTCTGATATGAGTACCATCCAAGGAAAGTGTAGTATCCTTTGTTGTCATGGTTGCCCTCCAGAACTTTTAAGGGCAATGAGCTGCATTGTAGGATGATCATGCTACTGCCTTCCATCCACTACCACCAAGAGATCATGGACTTAAAGTAAAAACCTATGTTGGCATAGCTTCACTGACATTGACAACAATTATCTGTAATGCACTGTGACTAAAGGCTCCAAGTGCTAGTCCAGTGCAGACCGAAATACCAATCCTTGTCCGGTCTGATGTAATCCTGCATTCGCTGGCAAGAATTCCGCCTTGCCTCAGCCTGTGTTGCCCAAAGACTCCATACAATAGTCTTTGACCTCTTCTTCTAAAATGTCTACTGATAAAATTCCATGTTTTCTAGATAGAGCCATATATTTCAGTTTTCTAATACAATAGTCTTTGACCTCTTCTAGTTCTAGATATTATTTATTCAAGCCTACCCCATGTTAGGTGTCACAACAAATTAAGGTAAAATGTCAACTTGATAAAATTTCATGTTTTCTTCAACCCCTCACACCCATCCAAAACAAAAAGATGATGAGGAATTAAGGATTCAAAACAAGAACAATGTTTGACCCTTATTGGGAGTTCCATCTACTACCAATAGGTTGACAAGATCTGAACTAGAAGTGGAAAATTCTCCTTTGACATAAAGTGCATTATTGTAGTCTGCCTGTGTCTGCTGCAACCTTCATGTTGTCTAACTGAACCATCCTATAACCACCGTTAATAAAAGGGAGAGACTTTTCCATGATTTTCTTTGGTGCCATTCTTCAGAGTAGACAAAATTGTACCTACCATCCTAGGAATGTATCATCCACCAACCTCAGTCTAGCGGTGGAGCTTTATAAGTTCCTCAACCAAAGAATTATCTCTTCTCACTAAGGCTGCTCATCACTCATTTTATATCCCATTGCCCTTTGGAAGAAGGTAGTATCAGCAAGCATAAATTTCAAGGCACTTGGATGTTTTATAAACTACCTAGACGTAGTTCATCTGTATCTTCAAGGGAAACAAGTTTATTTGGTCTCTTGTTAACAGCAGATCCATCAATTCCCTTGACCACCATGGATTAAAACAACTCTATTGAGTAGGCTTCCCTTGCATATGAATATTGAAGTTCTAGACTATTCAGCAACGGTGGCAGATTATCAGCCCCACAGGAAGGAGTGAAATATGCCAAATTAGCGTAAGGTTCCTTATGGAGATGGTTCCCGTTGTCATATTTGACACATATCCTAGAAGTATTCAACAGGAATGATATCTGATATATTTCCAATACAAATGTGGCTTACAATTTGAAGTATTCATGCTTCCCATACTTACAACCACATATGTACATGTATTAATACGTGCATGTATGTGTATGTACACATCCGCATGCACACACATGCATGCACACTCGCACACACGCACACACACACATACATAAGGAAAACTTCATATTGCTATTTAAATGCAACCACCTTTAGCTTGGAAGACTAACAAAAATATTGAAGTTATAAATCGAATAATTAGTAGACAAACAATACCTTACTTGGCAGACCGCCTAGCTTTTGTAATATGTCTATGGAAAAAGTGTCTAAAACCCGTGTACATGCAAGTCCAGTTGAGTACTTCATAAAAAGATCAAGGTCAGATCACATAAAGCATCTATGAAGTAAGGATGGACTAGAAGGGCTCACCAGAGATAGTCAACAGTTCCAAAAAATTTAGAGTGATAGGTGGTAGCCAACGGCTCACCGTGAAGACCCCTTTCCTTGCATTACCCTGTAAAAAGTTGCAATCTCTTGAAATATATTTCAAAATAAGATATAAATTTCAAGTACTTAGGGTGAGTCCAAAAAAATCAAGATATCTTTTTGTTTTTTGAAATTACAAATCATGATTTCATAATATAGAATGTTTGGTTGTATTATGAAATTTCAAAGCATCCTAAATCACAATTTAATAGTTTTTACTTCAAAATAATTTTTTTCAAAACATGTTTTTCTCCTATTATATTCGAATATTTCTATTCTTAAACTCTCTAGCAACCAAACACTATCAAAAAAAATTTCAATATTTTAAACTCAAATATCTTAAATCATGGGGACAAAATCATGATTTTGAAACTAAAACCTCCAAACACAGCCTTCAAGAAAACAGACAAGTACTTTAACACTAGCATAAGCACTATGCAGCTTCAATGGATGCTCAAGTTTTGTACATTTCGATTGCCCAGTCACATTTCTCAACTCCTCATCAGTCCAATGAAACTTCAGAAAACTGAAAAATAAATAAATATTAATTAATTAATTATGGGTATTGAAGAACTGAGATGAGATCTCCCAAAGTATGTCAGTAGACATTAATAGGTATATTATTATCGAAACCTTTAGCTTCTTGATTACCTAGGTAGATCATATAGAACAAACTCGCATCTATCCTGTCCAGATATATCTTCTATCACGTGTAGCAATATCTAGCTGAAAGAACAAGAATAGCCCTTAGGTATCATATCATTAATCATCTCAATTGAAGACAAGTTCTAAGGTGATTGTATGTCACAATCTTGTATAGAAGTACCAGGTTAAGTTGAAAATCACAAACAATGTGAAACATAACTATCTATTAAACAGTTAATTCACCTCTGAGGTTGACAAGAATTCATATTTGCACTCTGTCCACAAGAAATAAATCAAAAGTTAGCTGTCACATAGTGTACAGAAACAAGCTCATTCTTCATATATTATGACTATGGTCTTTGTTATGGCGTATGTTGAGATGGCCTGGTAGGTGGAACCTTAAAAGCTACTTTTGATCACTGTGTAACAAGAGTCATGACAACTACAAGAGGCTAGTTCAGGGAAGGAAGAACTTCATGTGACATTGATTTTCCCACTGGAGAAAAATTTTCTAGCTGTTACACCTTTGTCCTGTTTGCTGCCTGCTACTGAACTCCCTTGTGAATTAAGTAGCTAAATTCATTCCCATAAAGAAATTTCTTCATAAGGAACATGGAAGGCATGAGTTGATAATATAAATGCATAACCTACTATAATTATTGGGCAGAATCAACATACTTCAGGGGTGCTGTTAAAATCACCAGCAAGCACAACAGGAATGTTACCCCTATTTTTCTGAAATAGCATTGGCCTTTGACAACAGTAATCGGACCTAATAAAACAAATATAAGTACAGAAGCCATTAACATGTAACAAAGGAAATTTTGAGAAGTGGAGCTTAAAGGGTTTTTCATGCATGTGCTAATATAAGACATTCGCAGTAACAAAATGAATGTGATGCTCCGATATTGTAGGATGACAATTCAACTTACATATGCATCACATATATAGGATGACAATTCAACTTACATATGCATCACATATACAGATTAATATACATTACATATACACATACTTTATGGACATACCTGCATTTATGTGCAAAAATGTGCTGTCTATATACACATACATATATAACATAGATACATACATTAAAAATAACATAGATACATACATTAAAATGTTCACATAGATACACAACTGTATGTAGCTGTCAATTCACGTATATATCTAAAAATTGAAGTACATATACCTATGTATCTAGTATACATATAAAGAACATATTGCACATATAGCACTATAGTTGCAGGTGGTTACCTATGCCCAGAGTACCACCACCCAAGCAGCATGCGTTCCCAACTACTAAAGTGGCCACTACCATAAAGAGGATCCAATGCAGCAACAATTGAAGTGCCTATCCATAACATACCATATATATGATGCACATGATGCTGACAGGTTATTTGCATGTGGCGGGTTGCCTACTTAAACCATGCATAACAACAGGCATGATGCATAATGCTGTGTACATGATGATGCATGCCACTTCGTAGATGCAGACACATCCTGCTTCCCATTTTAAAAGCAGCAGCTCATTTGATTAGCCTATGTTTCTACTCTAGGAACTCGACACTTTTCTTTTCCTTCTGTTTCCACTAGGAAATCTACCTTGCTGACTTTTTTTTTTGGTTATTTGAGGAGAAGGCTTCATCTACACATGAATTAATACCAATAAAAGATCAGCATTTCGACCTACGGTCAAGAATAATGGTTCTATATATAAAAAAATGCTTTCCCACATAGCTCCAACATATAGACTTCCCATAATACTCAAAATGAGACATCAATATGGTAACATAATTGCATGTTACCCTGTAATTTATTATGACTTTTGAGTTTATTTACATTGTGTAAAAATAGTCATGTAATGTCAGCTTGTATGACTGATTACTTTATGTGGTGCTATCCATATGATCCAATGCAATCAACATAGATATTTAGGAGACATTATTTTAACATTATATGAATTAGCCAACAACTATGCTTATTTGATAGAATATGTCTAGCCGAGGAAGCCCTTGTTTGATTGAGAGGAGAGCAGAGCCCCTCCTCCAGCCCTTCAACAAGTGCAGCAGGCCTCCAATGGCCTCGACGGCCCTCCAACAGCTCCAAAGCCTTTGGAGGCCCTCTCTCCCTCTCCTTCCCTTCCTCCGCCCCCCCCCCCCCCCCCCCTCTCTCTCTCTTTTCCTCTCTCCCATTCTCCCTCCACCCTCTCTACTGTGTTGGTTCAAGCCCAATATAGTATGGCACGAGGGTGTACCAAACAGGCCATTGGCTAACCAGTCCGAGCCCCAGTATCAGCACAACAACCTTGCTTCTAAGGTTGTGCCAGGCTCTTGAATCTCAATCTCTTCAATTTCTTTGGACTATAAAGTACTTGGAGATCATGTCTTTCTATTCCAGATGGTAACTTGAATATTATCACAATCTGGATCAGACAACTCTTTAACCAGCCGAGCTAATGTGTCAATATTTCTATTCATAAACCTTGACACCCAATCTATAGACGAATATTGGGAATTTCTTTCTGAGCTTCATGATGTTTTAATTGTATTGGACCCAATCTGCCTTATGAATTTTAAAGCCATATTCAACCTGATTAATAACAATTGTGAATCCTCATATAGCCTCTGAATGCCCATAAAAATGGCTATTTCAAGTCCTATAGTTAAACTGCATATTTGGTCTTAGTAGTTTTTGTTCTAGGCTCAGTAGAAGCCACAGAGTAACATAAATGCCTCCTATTGTGACCAAAATTAGTCCTACTTTCATTTGAGGGATATTTTGGCCAATAGTCAGCTGGATAGAGGATGCCCTATCAAATAGAGTTTTGCATATAGCTGTACAACTTCAATAAATATTTATCAAGGAGTTTAAAGGATAGGGGAGAATCATTTGAAACAAGATGGGCTACTTAAAAGTCAGCTAGTGGCATGTCCCTTAATAGCCTTCAAAAGTACATATATGTGTTGTGTGTGAGGACTAGGATTTTTAGAACCAAACCCGCCAAGCGGGGCCACATACTGAACCATACCGACATTGAACAGTACAGTTCGGCGTGGAATCGGTCTGGAGCCTAGACCCACTGAAAAGCACCAAACCAGGCGGTTCAGCATGGTTCCGAGCTGAACCGATGGTTCAGCTAGGTTTGAGTCATGCTTAGCTTTTAAGGGAAGTGGAGAGATAGGAGAAAGCCTCTTGTTCATTCAAGGCTCACTTCTCTCAAACATCCTTTTATAGCAAAGAAAACTAGAAAAATGCATGGAAAATACAAGAAAAATGCGGATTAAAGGGTATGTACCTTATTCCCCTCTCTCTTTCTCCTCTCTTATTTAAATTCAAGGAAAATAAAAATATGGAAAAAACCATGTCAAAAATTTTTATTTGGCATGATTTAAAAATATATTGTAGATCTATGGAGATCTACACAGACATTAAATCATTTTTTTCATTAGTATATGATTTTTTAAATTAAAATATTTATTTTAAAAAAAAAATTATAAAAAAAAGTTAAAAAATAATATAATCAATACAGAATTGTAGGTGGTTTACCAAGCAACTTTCACCATAAATTTGGTGGCCATTTATCCAAGTCTTAACGCTTCATGTCATGGATAGACAGCCCTAAGTTTGAAAAAAGTGGCATTTCATGCATACCCACTATCTTAGAAATAATATATATAATATATATATATAATATATATATATATAGGATTTTACGTGAATCTAAAATCAAATATTTTTTTATAATTTATAAATTTTATATATTTAAATCTAAAAATTAATTAAAAAATATATTAATTTAATTTTTTTAAAAAAAAAAATAAATTTATTATTTTTTACGTAATTATTGAATTATTATGCTTATTCAAACTTTAGGAATAGATCCGTCGAGAAAGAAAGATCCAAAGCATGATGTTGGTTGGAAGCACGGAGTAATGCTTTTGAATCAGCATCAATAAAGATATAAACGGTTATCTTGATATATCTGTGCCGTAGTATCCATTGAAGGTCTGTCAATTGATGAAAAAGTACTTTGCCAATTTCAAAGTAACAAAGAAAAGAACTTCGAAGAAGGCAAAGGTGGACTCTCAAGTTGCAGAGCCACCTTATTACTCTAAGGAAGAAGCATCTGTTCCAGATGATGAGGCATGAATCAAGACTGCCATTCAGGCAAGCTTGGATGATCAGTGGCAGCTAGAGAAAATGACCAAGCATAGAGATCAATTTGGATCGTCAGCTTATGAGTTGGGTTCGGGCTCTAAGAGTAATACACAGAATCTAAGGTATAGTTTAGAAGAACCTCCTTAATTAGAGAGTCCGCCAATAGAGGCACTAGCCTATTATATCCATGTTGGGAGTATTTAGCATAAAAAGTCATCTAGAATCATTCAAGAGACTATCAAGCTTCTATATAAGGTGCTTCAAGCCAAGGATTCTCTAATACCCCATGGACAGAAAAAATCAAGGTGGCCAATCCAACACATCGAAAAGTACATCTTAATCATCGACGAACGATAAAGTTATCATATTGGGAGTTGCATCTAGTAAGTAAGCAACATCAAAAATACTCTAAAAATTTGACTACTATTGTATTGGTACAAGCATGGTTCGCGGTACCGTCCCGTACCGCCCAGTACGGGGCGTACCGTACCGTACCGACCATAGCCACACGGTTCGCCACCAAAAATGGTCCGAACCACCGGACCTTTGAAAAAGAATAAAAAAATTTCCGTACCAGTATGGTACGGTACCGGTACCGTACAAACCGCCTGGTTCGGGTTGGTCCGGGCTCGGTTCAGCCCGATTCGGCCTGGTTCGGGTCGGTTTGAGGCCGGTTCAGTGAAACGGGGAGAGAAATTGGTTTTTTTTTTAATTGGCATGCCGGTACGGTACGGTATGGATCGTACCGCACCATACCGCCCGCTGACCGGTACGGGTCCCGTACGGTTCAGCAGACCTTGGGTACAAGTATACATAATCATTTTGAAAATCTATGTACAGCTTACCATCTGAACCCGAGGTTCTAGTACTCCATACCTGGAATTGCCATAGATAAGGAGCTTATGTCCACCCTACGTAATAATATATAAGATGAAACTCGATCCAGATATCGCGGGCTATGTGCCTAGAACAAGTTAAGTTGAGACTGTTAAATGGTTTTTGTTAACTGCAATTCCAACAAGTAACACATTATAACAGCCATATTTTTTTAAACAAAATATCTAGGGAAGGCATAGAAGTATTTGAATCTAGTGTAGCGGTCAGAAGCAAATCAAAAATGAATATAGGTAGATACTAAAGTCTAATATCAGATTCAATATTCTTTTCGATTTTACTGAATCTCAATGATTTGTCTTTTATAACTGAATGGTGGGTGCATTTTGGTGTATATACAAGAAATTTGAAGGATCTTACTATCAAGATCCTCTTACAAACATTCTCATCAAGTGGATATAAGCACAACTGATCAACTTTCAACCTTATTCACTCCAAGCAAAGAAACCGTCTAAAACAAAAATACCTCAACAATTTTGTATATTTGCATTATAATTTAAGGTTCAAGCTAAAATATATTCAGAGAAAATTAAGCTGAAGTACTCAGATCTGACTACGAGTAATTTTGTTGATAAAGATGAAGATCCAATAATTGAATAGGTTGTCAGTTAGCAGCAAAAGCCAGAGCTTAATGAGCTATGATTGCCTTCACAACCAACCAGTTTCGTAGCTAGTGAGGCTAGAGTGGATGCCGAGCAATGGACAAGTAGCAACATCTCGCACAAGGCTCCAACCATATGCCATAACATCCGCCCTCGTAGACTAGGTAGCCAAAGTGAAGTAGGATGAGAGGGCAGGCAATTGCTTAGCACAAAGACAAAGGAAAAGAAAAGATAGCTACAGAGCACTCAATTTACTTAGATTCAAATACCAGGAAGAGCAATGCCAGTGATTCTTCTGATGGTTAAGGATTTAGTGATTAGGGATGGATCGAAGGATAGAAGATGTAATCAGTTTGTGGTCTTAGATTTCCTAGTGAATCCTAGATTATGCACGCCATACAAGATCGAACCATGGTGCACGAGCTGTAGAGCCCATGACAATACGATTTCATATAAGCAATAGGCTTCGAGAAGTCGTTCAGGACACAATGCACTACCAATGATCTCGTACATGGAGTAAAACCCATGAATGTATCAGGTTCATCCTCGTATTCTCGATCATCTTACCTGCAAGCAAGGTTTTAAATCCCGTGGATGGGGCTGTCTCGGTTTTTCCATGGAACGAGACGTATTGGCGTCCCGTCCCATCCTAATACTCGGGATAGGAGATGTCCCGATTAGGATGCTGGGATGCTGACGGGACGTCCTGTCGCAACACATGAGATAGTACCCCGTCCCGGTGTCCCGCAGAACGTCCCAGGACGTCCCGCCGGGACCTGAATCCTTGCCTGCAAGTACCAGTAATTATGATCCATATGGATATCATGCATTTGAGACATCGTTTTCTAGTGAATTTCATCCCATGCAATCTGAAACATCTCATGGATCTAATTTTGTTGCTAGCATATTCGGATAGGTCCCTCCACAACCGCACAATCAATTCCAAAATACCTCTCAGAGCCAGGACCTTAGTAAGAGATCTCGACGAGTTACAATCTAGCATGCCTATCTCATGGATGAGCGAAGATTACAATGCTACTTGGATAAAGGATGGACTGATCTTCCTACTGAGTATATTGACCCTAATATTTATGAAAATCGATACTCGATCAAATTCTAAATATTAGTATGTATTGATTATTTATTTTCAAATTTTGAGTATTTTAAGATTCAATGATATCTAATCCATGTATTGATTATTTAGAATTCTACAATTCAGATCCGCATTACACGTGATTAAGACTGTACTAAAGTGATACAAACATCAATTAGCATCAACAAACATCAATTTGAACTTAAAATATTCATAAATGAAATAATAAAAAATTGGCATGTCGTCAAATCGACATGCTTACCATACTAAGTGTTGATATGGTACCGAACTGGTTTGCACCACTGGTGACCAGTACGGATCTTGGTACTAGTTTAGAAATCCTTGGTTTGACCATAGTAAGCCAGGTTAGTTTTTCCTAAAACCTAGATCCAACCAGGAAAATATTCAAGCATTGCACCAAACCTAGGCCTAAAAAACATTTTGAAATTCGACCTAAGCTTGAGCCTGAACTTAGCCCTCTTGGCCTGACCCAAATGCCAAGCCTTAGCCATCTTTTACAAAAATAGCTCTCCACCGCATTATACTGTCTGCCATCCCCCTTGCTTCACCTCCATCATATAGCTCAACCCCCACTCTAGCAAGACGGAGAGAAATAGAGAGATCCGAACAGAGAAGGGAGATTGAGAGAGAAGGGAGATTGAGAGAGAAAGTAAGGGATAATGGGAAGGATGGGAGAGATTGAGAGAGCTGACACAGTAAGAGAAGAGGGAAATGGAGAGAGAGGAGAAGAGATCAAGAGAGTAGATTGAGAGAGAGAGAAAGAGAAGGGAGCATTAGGATTGGGAGGGTAGGTAGGGGTGTGCAAATGGTTCGGTTAACCAATAACTGAACCAAACCATTAATTATTTTGGTATTTGTTTCGGTTTCTCCTAAAAATTTCGGTTTTGGTTTAAAACCAAACCAAATTTTTTAATCAGTTCCATTTTTGGTATTTAATTTAATAACTTCAGTTAACCGAAAACAAAATTATTATATTGGTAGATTGAAAAAGCTTGAGGTAATTTTATTGAATTGAATATTTTTTGAATGATTTGTTGTTGATTTAAATTTGAATAACAATACAAAGCTCAAGTGCAATTCTGCAGCCCAAATAATGATATTATTAGAACTAGCCTAAACCAAAATCAAAAGTCTAGCACAGAGAAGCCCAAAACCAATTACCGAATCGAACCAAACCATTAATTTGATTTGGTTTGTTTGGTTTTAGACTACTTTCGTTCGGTTTTAGTTTTATAAATATAAATACGAAAGTTCGGTTTTCAAAACTTCGATTTAGTTTCAACCAAAAAACCAAATGCATACCACTAAGGAGAGGAGAAGAGAGAGAGAAAGATCAAGAGATTGAATAGAAATTGGGGAGAGAGAAGCAAGGAGAAAGCAGGAGGATAGTGTTTGGGGTTACTAGATTTGGAGCTGGCCAATCCAAGTTAGGATCTTATATGAGCTTCAAGCTAGGCTCAGTTGAGCTGCATTTGTTTGGACTCTATATCCTAAGCCTGAGCTAGACACCTCTCGGGCTAGGTCCAAAACCAAACCAAAAGCTAGAGGCCTGACAAGCCATGGGTTGGCCTAGGCCCATTTCAACCCTATACATAGATATATCAAATCTTGCAAAATGACTGACCCAGTTATCTAGTCTATTATTAAGAAAGCTGTTGTCATTGGAGATTTGGGAGGATCAATCCTGGAAATCAATAGACTCCGCATACCAGAAATAATGGCTCATTTTTTTGACATGCAAAGACCATGCTAGGCAGCACTTTTCAATTGGAGAATAGGTCTTTATTTCCAGTATTTTGCTGAGATAATAAAAAGCATTCTCTTTTCAATTTTCTACTAATATAGTTCTCTATACCACAAGGGTTACCAGTGAAGCAAAGGATCGACTTGTCAGAAATTATGCTGACAATCAATTCTTTATGATGGTGTTCATTCCAAGAATGGGCACAGTTTATTAGAGTTGGACCAAATGCTTGTTTTTCTATATCACAAAATCATGAGATCAGAAATAGTGAGCATTTGCTTCGAGAACCACAAGTCCAGCATTGAGAGAGGATTGTTCAAGTCCCTTGGTATAAGATTCTCAAAGGACATCTATGATGGAAAGGCAACTTCAAGACAAAAGGAGAAATTGTTGATGCAAATGGCCTTGATGTTGGACAACGATGTAGTGCAACATATAAAATGCTTTGTGGAAGCTAGGATTGTGGTTGGCATGGTAGCTTCCAAAGATGATACAATAGAATATAAACTTATTTAAAGCCTTCATGGAATTATGTTACTCCAAGACCAACACTCTTCTTGTTCGTTAAGGAGAACTAGGAATTCCTTATGGTTAGTGCAGCATGTCAAGAATGTGAGCGGTTACCAGTATGAAGAAAGTGGAAGTTGTTGGATATAACAACTGAAACTGCCTGAAAGATGTGGAGCTGGGCCTGGGCAATGCCTTGCTTTATCTTAGTTTACCCATAGCTTGCAGTTCTTAGCCTAGATTCGTAACCACAACTAATTTTCCAAGAAGGTCGTAACTCAGTAATGAAAGTCCTTGAAGCTCAAGATAGTAGGATCTCATCCTTACCTCATTCCAGTTCTAGACACCGGTGGCATGCTCGCATGGTTGCACAACCCGACCAAAGACACCAGCACCCTTCCATAGAAAATAGTGCCAACATACCAAACTGATGTAGGATACTAGGATGGGCTGTGTACAGCAATGGCAGGCAAAAGTAAAGGAATAAGATTTCTTATGATTTGAAAAGTTTTAGATGATTGATGTCTGGGACTGAGAATAGAACAGATCTGAATTGGATTCCAAAATAGTGGGGAAGGATATTTGCATATTAGCCCTAGGGCTTTTGGAAGGTCTCAAAGCATAAGCAAGGGTGCTTAGGTTAAAAGAATGTCAAACTAGGTGAACTCAAGATCAATACTCGTTCAAGGCGATCATAGTGAAATTGATTTTTTCTCATTAATTAAGGTTGAGCACAACAATAATCAGATCTAGATAGGTGACAGTTCAATAGTCAAGAGAGTGATAGCAGTACTTGACAAGAAAATTGAGAGAGATGAATTTTAATTGATCAGATTTAGATAACATGCAGCAATCAATTTACAATATAATAATCTAGCAAAGAAGAATATAGTAGAAAATAGAAATACATAAGAAAAGAGAGAATAACAGAAAGTAGAAGAAATAAGACGGAGAGAAAAACACATTCATATTGAGCCTCTTCTTAATCTCAATAAAATTCCATGTACCATCTATTGGAAGCCTAACTCCATATATAATCATTCCTTCCTATTTTGAAGTCTTGGACTCCAACAATATTAGCACTAATGAACCAAGCTAATAAGAAAAAAGGGCTTTACTTGGACCCCACTGTTCATAGTACTGTATCATGAACAGTGTCCAGCAGTAGCTTTTTTTTATCTATAAACTAACCAAAATACTGCTTATAAAAGATGAATCCATAAACTAACTAATCAGCAATCAAATCAATGTCGTTGATGTTGCAGTGACCTTTTGCCTCACGATTGTTCATGTAGTTGGGTGAGGCCCTAAATGCTTCAATAGCCATCTGATCTTGCAACTCATTACAATGATAAAGATGCTTATAATGCTAAGACTGTACCAGTTGCATCTATCTTTAGTCCATATAAGCATCTTTTCTAAAGCAATCGCATCACTGGGCAATGGTAGCATACCTCATATTTTTGGCAAAATAAAAAACTAGTTTTTCTTCATCTTCTTGATCATAAGTAGCTGAAGTGTGCTGAGTAGCAATGACAAGAGAAACCTTTGGAAAATTCCATTGGCTGCCCCTTTTGTAGTGACGGTAACAGACTGGTGTTAATTCTACTAGTATGGTTACTATCCTTATGGATGTTGATGCAGGTGGGCTACCTACCAAAGACAAACAATTTGGATGGCCGTGTGTCACTTGGATTGAGCAGGCACAATCATGTTTGACCCCCTACCCCTTGATAGCAGCCTTGGATAGTAATAGCAGAAACAATAGCTTCGGGGTTGTCTTAACCCGAACAGAAACTAGGGACATGATGGACTATTTAGCCTTATATTTGCAAAAGCAGGGTATGAAGCAAAATCTACATACTAGATGGTTCTTGATATGGGGGGAAACCCTACTCTTAGAATCTCAAAGTCAACAAGAAGGAAATCGCCCGAATCTAAGCCAAGGCAGTCAAGAGATGCGACAAATCATTCCGCTTTTGGTATCAAAGCACAGTACCTTGAATGTGAATATGCCAAACCAAAATAACCGAATTCACCCCACTGGGATGTATATTACCGAACCACGCGAAAGCAATAGGCCTGGTTCAGGACACTTTTTCGAAGGATCTCACTATTCATTCGGCCCTGATTCACTAGGACAGAGGAAGGAGCAATATTTTGACTCCTGAGCCATCATGTCAACCATACTAAGACATATTCGGCCTTCCAGGACTCCATTAGGCTTAACCTCAGCTCAATGGCCTTTCACTGAGTGTGATCCTATGGTCTCCAAACTCTTCATCGGGTTCTATCTTCGGCCTTCCAAATTTCGCCTACATTGACATTAAATCACCTGGACCGATCACAAGTGGATCCCTGATCAAGGGATATTCAAGTAACAGCTTTGGACACAATTGATTTTCGGTCTCTCCGACTCTTGGGTTCTGTGGGATTCCAGTATCAGAGAACCAGGGCTACCGAATTCCTTCGCCAAGATTTAAAACCTGTCCATTAGCAACTATCATCAAATGGCCGAAGGAAAGGCTCACCAATACTCATTCTAGTATCTCCATATATAGACAAACAATCAAATCCCATAATCAAAGACCGATCTCGTCATTAAAGAGACGTGCCCCTCCATCAGGCCATAATTCAAGGAGCCATTAAGGCAAATGGCGGAAGACAAACAAGACAAAACCCTTATTAATGAAAAGAGCATTCCAGATAAAGCAAGGACACTTTCCTCTTAGTAGCCTTGATAGAAGAGAAGACTCGATCTCTATCTGTCTACCAGCCATCATGTCAAATATTCCCAAAGGTATCCTTGGAGTTTGAATATAAAAGGGAATTCTCAGCAAACTCCCTGAGGTACATCCTCTTGCATGCATGCTTGTGTTTTTACTTCACCTCCATTACATTAGATGATTTGGGATACTGACTTGAACGTCAGAGGGCCATTACCGGAGCCACCTCCGACCAAGGCTTCTTTTCCAGGTACAGCCCCAACGTCTCCTTTCTATCCTATTCCGCATTTGAGCAAATTTCAGCACCATCAGATAAAGGAAGGGCCAAGTTCTTGCCAAGTATTCACAAGTCCAAGGCATGAACCTTCGAAGAAAACATAAGCTGTCATAAGCTTGAAGTTCAACAAGTTACAAATACACAACACCATGTGTAGAAACATAGAAAGTAATCTTTTCTCATAAAAAATTGAAATACATACATTTCTGCTTCGACCAAGTTACATTTTCTTAAAGTACTTTATGAAACACAGGTGGGACACAGAAAACTATCAAGAAGGCCATAATGGAGAGTACACTATGCAGACAATGGACCAGTGGACGAATGTCCAAATCCTTGCCGCATGGTGTTGGTGCAATGCAAAGGCCCCCTCCAATCTGCAAATAGTTGGAGAGGAACTTGCATGGACCAAAAGCTCCCACCTGTTACAGGGGAAGGGAGAAGAACATTCTGGAGGCCTCCGGCCACTCGTTGCCTACAGCAAAGGCCCTAAAAGAGCGCTCTCCATCTCTTCCTCCCTCCCAGTGACTGTTGACACTGGGTGATGAAGGGGGGCTAGAAGAGGAGACTTACGACGAAAACCCTCTTCCAATTTCATCCCCTCGCCAGCGACGATAGCAACAACATAACCGAGCTACTGGCCATGTTTCAATACCTCCCATGCCAAGGTGAACATCTCTCACCATGGCACTAATCTTGCTCAGACATCTTTCTCTAGCTATACTTGAAAGAAAATCATGCATCTTCAATATCAATACCTAGGCCAAGGGTGCCGCTAGGAAAACTATAGAAACCCCTATGTCAAGGCTGAAAAACCATAGTGGTGATGGAAGGTAACATCCCAAACTTTCAATTTATAGGAAAACCAGATAAAAGTTGGCCAACTAATGACTGATGATTGATAAGGATCTCTTTCTGCCATTAAAAATTTCTAAAAAAAAGATGGCACTTCCAGGATGAAATTTCATTCCTTTCACCCTGAAATTGGCATAAAAATCTTGCAAAATTTCTAGCCAAGCAGTGCCATAAACGCTCCATGGCTCAAGAGATTGAACCAGGATTCCTGGGATTTGATATTACTTATCAACTACATCTTTTATACTCGAACATCCAAGAATCCATAAAAATGAGCCGAAGCATCCTTTCTAAGTCTTGAAAGCCTTTAGCCGAGACATTCAGTCAAAGCCCGAATCTTTGGCCAGGCCAGCATTGGAAATCCTTTAACCCGATACTCAACTCCCAAAAGCCTTTGGCTGGGACATCCAGTCAATGCCCGAAACCTTTAGCCGGGCCAATATTGAAAAGTCTTTGACTCGATGCTTAATTTCCGAAAGCATTTGGTCAGGATATCCAGTCAACTTCCAAAAGTCTTTGACCAGGACATCCAGTCAACGCCTGAAAGCCTTTGACCGAGCCAGCGCGTTGAAAATTTTTGACCCAATGCTCAACTCCCAAAGGCCTTTGGCCAGGACATCCAGTCAACTCCCGAAGCCTTTGGCCAGGATATCTAGTCAACACATGAAAGCCTTAACTAGGCTAGCATTTGGCCTGATACTCAACACCCAAAAGCCTTTGGCTAGGACAACCATCAACTTCCGAAAGCCTTTGGCCGGGATATCCAGTCAACACCTGAAAGCCTTTGACCAGGTCTGCATTAGAAACCTTTGGTCTGATGTTCAACAACCAAAGTCTTTGACCAGGCATCTAGTCAACTTCCGAAAGTCTTTGGCCGGGACATCCAGTCAATATCCGAAAGCCCTTGACCGAACTAGATTTGAGCCTTTAACCTGACATTCAACTCCCGAAAGCCTTTGGCTGGGACATCCAGTCAACTTCCTGAAAGCCTTTGGCCAGGACATCCAGTCAATACTTGAAAGCCTTTGGCCGGACTAGTGTTGAAATCTTTGGCTCGACACTTAACTCCCAAAAGCCTTTGACTGGGACATCCAATCAAGTTTCGAAAGCCTTTGGCCAAGACATCCAGTCAATGTCCAAAAGCTTTTGGTCGGATCAATATTGAAAGCCTTTGCCCGAAACTCAATTCTTGAAAGTCTTTGACCGGGACATCTAGTCAATGCCTGAAAGCCTTTGATCGAGCCAGCATTGAAAAGCCTTTGACTTGACGCTCAGCTCCCAAAAGCCTTTGGCCGGATATGAAGATTCAGAGCCTGCAATTCTCCTGCTTGTCCAATGTCCAGTGTTATCAAATACCTGAAAGCTACAACCGAACATTATACTTAGTCGTTGGAAGGTTGCAAGTCAACGTCTAGCACCCTTTGGCGGCTTCTATCTAAAAGCCAGCCCAATATCAAAAGTTGGTGGCCCGACAATAATGGCACCGAACGCCCCCAACACCTTAAATAATCTCATACTTAATCTTCCTGGGCGTCATGACAAGGAATTTCAACCTTGGTTCACATTCAGCCTTAGGCGGACTATCCTAACAAGAGACATCTATGTGAAGATGGCCTTGGCATGATATTCTATTACAAAAGCCGCATCAAGATTACAACATGACAACGATAATAGTCTCCAGTCCCCATCAATACTCGGTAAGATTTAAATTCTTTGATATCAAATAGGATATCAAAAAGCATTAATAATCCATGTACACGGAGTCATAATACTTTAACAAAAATTGGAAACATTTCATTAATAATATGAAAAAAGAACCGAAGGTCCTACAAAATAGTCGTCTTTGTGAGATCGGCCAAAGATAGTTACATCAAAGAAAAGAGAAGAAAAAAGAGGAAACACTGAACTAATTTAAATGGGTGGGGCATCGAGAACTTCTTCGATCCCAACGACTTCTAGTTCAGGAGCCGGCACACCTTCGACGAGGCTTTGTCACCATATTCATCCTCATAAAAGAAATCCATATTGAGATCCAGGTGATGTTTGAGGACTTTTTTCCGGGTGTCTTTCAGCCGCTCGGCAAAGGTCAATCGGGCAAAATTGAGCTTCTCCCAATGGCATTCTTCAGAAGCTTTATAAGCCCCCACCGCCTTTTGGGCAACTTCATCCTTTTGCACTTCAAAATCCTCTCTCCCAACATGCAACCTCCAGCACCTTCTTCTCTGAAAGGAGCTCTTCCTTTAGGGTTTTGGCCTCCTGATTCTTCTCAATCCTGACATGCTTGAGACTGGCTTCGATGGTCTTCTAGAAGGCCTCCACCTCCTTCAAGCAAGTCGCCAGGTCCTTCTCCTTAGCTACCCTGCGGCTCCTCAGATCATAGTAGTCATTTATAAAATGGCACACCTACAAGATAATTAGCCCGACAATAAGTTACCGAATAATGATAACTGAATTAACAAGAGTGGAAGAATACTAACCTGTATTATGCTTAGGATGGCATCCTTTCGACGTTGCAGGTTGCCCTCACTGACAATACACGCCGCATCAATAGGATGGATGAAGTTTTTGAAAATGCATTTGGCAACTTCCCAGTCGTCGAAGGCACAACTTTCGGATCCTGGAGCTTGTTCTCCCGAGACCCCCTCGAAGGTGACCAATGTATGGGCAGAAGAACAAGACTCGGCTTTAGACATCGGGAATGCTTTGAAGGTGCCAGAGGAGCGGCCTCCAAGGGATCCGCTAGCATGACCTCGGACTCGGGGCAGTTATAGCCAGTACCCCCGATAACTATCCGGTAGTAGGAGCAGCTTCGGCCTTCTTTCTCTTCAAAATATTCCTCCTTAACTCCCAGGCATTTGCGAGATCCATATGTAAATACAATGAAAGAGAATACTTAGAGAAAAGAAAAAAAAAGAGAACAAGAATCCGAATCAGGAAAACAGAAGAAATGAACCAAAAATCTTTCTACCTCTTGGCTGAACCTGGCTAACCTCCGTATAAAAAGGATCACCTCGGACAGCAGCACTTTCAGCTTGGAACCTAAAAATACCGAAGAATGCCAAACCAATCCTCTTCCCCGGGTAAAAGGGCCGGACGAGTTATTTAACACGACTGGATCCCCCACACGGGAATCCCAATCGCTGATATTCGGATGTCTAACAAAGAGAACTGCTTGTTCCAGTGATGAATAAGAGTTCCCTGAATTAGGACGTTGCCTTTTACGGGGACAAGCAAACCACCATCCATGGTATTGGTCGTGTTTGTCGAAAGAAAAGAAGGCCCTAAATAATGAAATTGTGAGACGAATCTCAGCCATGATACAAACTACCGAAAAGGTGCAAAGAACTACCACGTATTTGATATCACTACACAAGGGTTAAACCTATGGCCTTAAAGAACTCAATGGAAAAAGAAAAAAGTTGTAATCTTACCCAGCTGGGAAGTATTCCTTGTACAGAGTCAACCGGTTCGGGGGAGGGTTATATGCTCGATCGGTATCGAGCGGGACCTCCAGCCTGAATTCTGGGGAAATCTGGTATTTGCTTCGCAACCTTTCCAGGACCGGCTCCCAAATCTCGAACCAAATGAACTCGGTAAGGAAATCTCCCTCGGAATCCCTTAAAAGCTCTTCTTTAAGGCCCCGGTCCTCGAGGAGTTCACCTTCGGGATTCTCAAAAGATCCTCCCTCGAGAGCCCTCGACTCCAATGGCAATGCAACAACTACGATCACCTCGTCGCCCGAAACAGCTTTCGCACCCTCAACGGAAATTCCTGATTCGGTAGGATCATGATCTAAGACCATGACCCACCCATTTCTGGAGACTACTTAGGACTTGACATTACGAAATCAAAAAAAAACCTAAAATTAGGAGAAATTGCTCCAAATAAACAAAAACTCCCAATACTTTTGACTGAGAATAGGTGATGATGAAGACCACTAAAACCTAGAACAAAACTATCCTAAAGGCAGTGGAAGAACCATCTAAGCAAACCTAAGACAGAACACGAATAATCTAAATAGGAAACAAAAAAAAAAGCAGACGACACACGATGACTCACCGAAGACAAGCACCGGGCAGAGGAAAAAATCCTAAATTGCATTTGGTGCATTGCCAGGCAATCCTGAAAGGTAATGGGATTGCAGCAATGTAGATTACAAATAATGTGGATTATTATGTTGGGTACATGCAGAATGTTGCATAAGATAAATCAAATTTTCAAAATACCTCTAAATAAATTTATATTTTATTTATAAAAATATATTTTTTTTATATATTTTATATTACACACTATATTATAGATATATATTTTTATATTTTATATTAAATTAAAAAAAAAAATTATTTATTTTATTTACAATAAAATAATTTAATATAATAAATCTTATATAGATTAATTATATATTTATATTATTTAAATATTTTAAATTTATATTATTATGCTATTAAATTTAATATAATATTTTATATTATATAAAATATATTTATATAAACATATACTATATTTAAATATTAGATTATTTAATGTAATATAATACTATATATTTTATAATATTCATATTTTACAATATATTATATTATATTATATTATATTATATAAAATATATATAATATATTATATTATATATATATTTTATATATCTTATTATATAATATACTTATAATATTATATATATATTATATATATATTAATATTATAATTTGTATATTATTATATATATTACTAATTTTATTATTATATTATATTATTAATAAGAATAGGGAAGGGAAGGGTAATATTGTTCAAAAAATTATCTGAGAGGTGGTAATCTGGATTACCACCCCTCTTAGAGATAATTTAGATTCTCTTGAGAGGCAATTTAGATTACCAAACAGGATTTGCCATCCATAAAAATGAACCTAATACAGCAATGTGATGAGGTCCTATTAAATTACCAGCAATCTGGATGGATTACCTGCTACCAAGCACAACCTAAGGAAGTGGAGAGGAAGAGAAGAGTACTTCGAAAACAAAAGGTGAATCAGGCACCAAGGGTCCCCTTATTTATAAAATTCCTCCGATGATCCATTTTAGTTAAAGTAAAATTGACTTGCTAGATGGCTAAGGTGCTAGGAATAGGCCAATCACATCCATGATTATCAACTCGAAATGCAAACGCTCATCGCCTCATCATCTGCGCGATAAAAGCGCTGATCTTCTTGAACACTGAAAGTAACATGGCTCCTTAAGGCTCAGCCTCACACCCGCAACAAAACCTTAAATGACATACCATGCCAAAGGATAGTTTGATTAAATTAACTTGACAGACAAAGACTTCAGCTACTCATTATCTCTCCCAAAAATTACATGGATTAACCGATTAAAATTCTTATAATAGTAATGCTCAATCTTTCTTGAACACTGTAATCAGCCATATATACCTATTCAATGGACTCCTACTGGTTTGATTGCAGCTAGGAGACATACCAATGGACAAAGTCCTTCATCAATTATTATATACATACTTTCAGCATTCCACAAGAAGTCCTAAAATTACTGACAATATTAACCGAATCAAATCTTCTATCTCCAATAAAGCTGCACATTACTCAAATTTAATCTTTGGAACAAAATTGAATCATTTACATCATTAATCAATCAGTTCGAGAAATCAGAAAAAAAAAATCACAAACCAGGATCCTAGATTCCTTTGTTCCGCTTGCGCGCTTATGGTTCATATGGCTCGCATGGAGGGATGACAATTTCTAAAGGCTTGCTCCTCCCCCTGATGTGCATCGTTCATCTTTCGGTACCATATCCACCACAGAACTACCCGCTTTGCCTAACTTAATTGCCGAACAAACGATGTTCCTTGACAAACCGTCCGCGCATTTCTTCGTTCACGAACTCTACCTCGAGGCCCAAATCTCGGCTTCGTTATGCTCCTTTTCAGCATCTAAAAAACTTTCTCCTCGATCGCAACGACCTTTGCTTCGTAGCTTCAATCAATTCCATGAAATAATTGAGGTGACTAGCCAACTGGATAATTAACTCCAAAGCTATATCTCCAAACTCCAGACCCTATCCTGAAGCTTGATAATTGCCCGCTGCCCGAAGGAAAGCTCGTACTCGTCTTTAGCAAATGGACCCTTGGGCACATCTAGGGTACCGAATCCATCTCCTAATACTTCGACTTTACAGATGTCAATACAAGGACCGGGACCCTTACTACCCGAAGCACCAGCCCTACGGCATTTCAAAACTGCCCTCCACAAATTTTGAACATCACACAGATCCATCGAATATTTAAATCACCAAAAAGATCACCAGAAAATCTATCAAAAATTGCCTGCTATCGCCACTCAATGAGGAACCTCCCCAGTAGAAAAACTGACAAATCCAAGCCACCCTAAAACTCCTTTATAAAGAGAAGTCTGCATAAACTCTTCCCATTCTCCAAGAATAAAACACCAGATACATAGGCAATTTTTTAGGCAAATCCCTTTTCCAAAGCACAAAGTCCAATGATGTTGACCTGCAAGATTCCTTGGGAATGGCACTAGAACTACTCAGCCCGAATACTTTATATTTGGACTGGCGGAGTAGGGGGCAATTGATATGAGGAAACCCCGCCTTCAAAATTCTGAAGGTCAATAAGAAGAAATCGCTCGAACCTAAGCCAGGATAATCAGGACTCAGGAGTTACGACTAATCATTCCAACTTCTAGTATCAAAGCTACAGTACCTTGGACATGAATATACCAAACCAAAATAACAGAGTTCGTCCCACTGGGATGATATATTACCGAATCATGCGAAAGCAATAGGTTCTGGTTCAGGATGCTTTTTGGAGAACCTCTCTGTTCATCGGCTTTGTTTCACCAGGACAAAAGGAAGGAGCAATATTCTCACTCTCGAGCCATCATATCAACCATACCAAGGCATATTTGGCCCTCTAGGACTCCATCAGGCTAAACTTTCAGCCCCATGGCTTTTTACCGAGTGTGAATCTATGGTCTCCAAAACTCTTCACCGGGTTCTATCTTCGACCTTCCAAACTTCGTCTAGATTGACATTCGATCACCTGGACCAATCACAAGTGGATCCTTGATCAAGGGATATTCAGGTGACAACTTCAGATGCATTGATGTTCGATCTCTCTAACTCTCAGGTTCTGCAGGATTCCGGTACCAGAGAAACCTGGGGCTACTGAATTCATTCGCCAAGAGTCAAAACCTATCCTTTGGCAACTTACTATCAAATGGCCGAAGGAAAGGCTCACCGATGCTCGTTCTGGTATACTCCATGTAACGGATAAACCATCAAATCCCATAATCAAAGACTGATCTATCATTAAAGAGGCGTGGCCCTCTGTCAGGCCGTAATTCCCAGAGCCATTAAGGCAAATGACCGGAAGATGAACAAGACCAAATCCTCATTAATGAAAAGAGAGTATTCTAGATAAGGCAAGGACACTTTCTCTCAACAGCCTTGATAAAAGAGAAGACTTGATCTCCTTCTATCTACCAGCCATGCCAAATATTCTCCAAAGTATACTTGGAGTTTGAATATAAAAGGGAGTTCTCAGCGAACTCCCTGAAGGTACGTCCTCTTGGATGCACGCTTATGTTTTTACTTCACCTCCATTACACTGGATGGTCTGGGATACTGACTTGAACGTTAAAGGGCCTTCACCGGAGCCATCGCGCCAGGATTTTTTTTGCAGGTATAGTCACCGACATTCCGTTTCTAACCTACTCTGGCATTCAAGCATTTTAGCACCATCACCATCATTCCAAACTGAACTACCACTCCACCAAGGTTTGTTATGGTAGTATCAGATCCTAGACCATCAGCCAGTGATACGGTTCGATGTCCCCATACCATGCTGATAGGATATAAGCCCATGTCATACAATATAAGGCCATTCTTATAGAAGGATTCGTTGCTTTGGCAAGACTACTCAGATGAAATATGTTGTGTAACTTTCCATATGGAATCAGAGTCTTCTACAATTAAATCAACATAAAAACAATTCAAGATAAGATTACACCTTTAACATTATTTTAAAATCCCTTCAACCCCACTAGCAAGGTTCTCGGTACCGGTACCGGAACTCATGCTAGTGCTAGGTCGGTATGGTACCAGCATGCTCATTTTTTTTGTTAATACTGGCACGCTCATTTTTTTTTTTGTTAGTGGATTTTGGATTTTTTTTATTTTTTAGGGTTTAGGCCTTAGGATTTAATGTTTAGGCCTTTAGGATTCAGGATTTAGAGTTTAAGGTTTAGAATTTAGGATTTAAAAAATGTTAATACATTAATTCTAATTAAAATAAGATATAAAATGATAATTAAAGTAAGATTATCAATAATTAATGAAAGTGAAAGGTAAAATATAATATAATTACATACTGATATATAATCGGGTAGAATGTCGATGTCCATAATATCGGGATTATTTATATACTGTGGAGGAAGATCAGTAAATCTCTCTAGCCATGTAGCATAATACTCTTATAAGGTCATCCTATGAGGTATGCGTGATGTATCGTAACTCATCGCAGATCCCTCGCTGAGATTCTAACTCTGAGAGGTATCTAAAGACTGATGATATGGCTATGCAAGGGCCCATCCAAATATACCAACAGCAAAATTAGATCTATAAGATGCTTTGGACTGCATGAGATAATAATCACTGGAAGATGATGTCTCGATGCACTATATGGACCATATGAATCACAAGCTACGAGTAGCTGCAAGTAAGAGGATCCTAAATATAAGGATAATCCTGATACATCCATGAATCCTACTCCATGTGCAAGAGCTATAGCTGCATTGTATTCCGAATGATCTTGCGGAGCCCGTCACTATATGGAATCATATCACCACGGCGTCTACCAACTGATGCTTTATGGTTTGTATCTTGTATGGCATGATTAAACTGCGACTCACCAGTGAATCAAAGATGAATAGGTGGCTGCGACTCCTATTCTCCGGTCCCTCCCTGATCACTAGATCCTTCACTATCAGAAGAAGCACTAGCACCATTCTCTCTAGTATCTGAATCTGAATGAACTGAGTACTCCAATGGAGGTACAACTGCCTTTCCTCTTTCTCTTGTTTCTAGACTGAATAGATGGTGGGAAAGGATAATGTGTTATATCTACTGGAGCCCTGTGATGAATATTGCTTGTTGCCCATTGTTCAACATCCATCCCAGCCTCACTAGCTACAAAACTGGCTGGTCAAGAAGGCGATCCTAGCTCATCAAGCTCTGGCTCCTACTGCTGACTCACGATACATCCAATCATTAGATATTCATCCTTATCAATATAAGTACTTGTAGTGAGATCGGAGTATTTCAATTCAACTTTCTCCTGAATGTAGTTCAGCCTTAACCTTAAATTATAGTGTACATAAACAACATCGTTAAGACATTTCTATTTTAGATGGTTCCTCTGTTTGGAGTGGATAAGGCTAAATATCTTAGACCAGTTATGCTCACATCTACTAAATGACACCTTTTGGAAGGAGATCTTATTGCAAGAAATTATAGATGTTTTGCAGATCCACAAAATACACCCATCATTAGCTGGTAAAAGATATTAAATTATTTAAAATTTAGATTAAGCAAAATTTAAAAAATCAATCTGAATTTAATAGACTTGGTACTTGTAGTACTACTAGGATTCATCTTTGATTTACTTCTGATGGCTACAGTGGATAAAAAGAATCCATGCCCTCTCTAAAAATTTTTGCCAAAAAAAGTATTGTCATCACGTGCTACTTGTTGAAATTAGTGCTAATAAAAATCACTCAACAATTTAACATAACTTAGTTCTTCTAGGCACAGCTAGGATATCTGGATTGGGTTCCATCTTGTATATAACATTGCATAGGGCATACATAAGCTGTTCATCCATGGCAATATCCGATATAGAGTATTGGAATCTCGAATTCAGATAGTAAGCTGCATATATATTTTAAGAATTAGTCAAGTATACTTATACAAATATAATTTAATTTAAAATTTTAGAAGCGCATGAATTACTGTATCCTGTTAAATACAAATCCGAACTCATTTGATGACTCCACCATCCATTAATTATCTGGATATATTCAGTAGCATGTGCTGGATCTGTCTCTTGGATCTTTTTCTTTGCCCTTTGCATCATGTAATACAGAAAACCATCTAAACATATCTCGCAGAGTCTACGGCTCGAAGTACCTCATATAGAAGCTTGATAACCTCCACTATTCTCTCAACCCGCTGCCAGATATCTATCTGTCACTAAATTCTCTACTTGCTCCTCTCAGTATTTGTCCTGGCATATCTGCTTTACTGCCACTCCTGACTAACAAACATCTGATGCAGCTCTACTTTCTTGCCAAGAAGGCTATCAAATGCTATATAATTTATAGCAACCGTATGACCCTTGGTCTCAATATTTCTTCACCAGTAAAGCTTCTCATCAATGATAAGACCCATATATGGTTATAGATAAATCTGGTAATGGTCTATGCTAACTCAACTATCTTCTGCACCCTATGGATTTTTTCAATATCCATCAACATGATGTCAATACAATATATAGCACAAGGGATCCAAAAAATATGCGGTTGCCGCTGCATCAAGATCTGTGCTGTGGTCCATTATCTGTGATAACTTACACGACATTCTGCTCTCTCACCTGATCAATCACCTCCTCCATCAATATGAGGATATAACTGCTATCGTGCACCTGATTTGAAACATCAACAGATTTATGAAAAAAGGTTTTTCCAACACAATAAGTCAAGAAGAGTTGATGATGCTTCGTCTAGTAGGACCAGTCCAACCATCATACATCACTGTCAATCCATACACGAGCCACTTGCTCTGATAGGAGGCAATCCAATTTTCTAGCTCCTTATTATTGTCCAGAAGTTGACCATAAATATCCCTCGATCCTAAGGATATATACCTGCACCAACAGCCTATATAGATAAAATAGCAAAGCAATAATATGGATTATCTACTGCGTGTACTAGAATATGACTGAAATGAAACCAGGATCCATGGCCCGTCATATATCATTTTTTATCATTTTTTAGCATGATGTCAATCCTCTATTGCTTGAATCTCTGCTAGGAAGGGCATGTGAATCGATATCATGGATAGTGGCTCCTGTTAGAATGTCCCTGGAAGACTTCTTTCTATTGCTAAACGCTTCCAACATGGATGCAATATGACTGGTGCCTCTCCTGACGGGCTTTTTGACTAAGGAGGTCCTCCTAAACTATCTCATACTCTCCTACAATACTTGCAGAGCCCGATCCCGATCCCGATCCTGACTCAAAAGCTGATGGCCCAAATTACTGTCTTTATCTGGCCGTCTTCTTTAGCTATCTCTGCTCATACAAGCTCGTTTGAGTAGTAGCCTCCATCTGTGCTTCCTCATCAGAAAGAATAGATGCTTTTTGATTTCTTGAAGTAATAAAAAGATGGTTCTATGGCTCTCCGATCCACCTCTGCCTTCTTTGATGTTTTTTCGTTTCCAACTTTGAAATCAGCAAAATACTTCTTCATCAACTAACGGACTTCCTATGAAAACTGACGGCATACAAATGCATCAAAATAGCCATCAGCCAAGTGCTGCTTCAATCTCGTTACCCCCATCTTTAAATTCTATATTGTATCATTTACACCTCCAGTGATGCCGACCCGAGAGCATTTCTTAATGCAACCAATCAATGTCATGCTCTGGATCCTTTTTCCTTCTCGATGGATCCATACCTAAATATTTAAATTACACATAAGGTCAATAATTATGTTTATTAATTAATACTTTGTTAATCGTATTTTTTAAATTTTTTAATTTAAATAAATATTTTTAAAAATTTTTTAAATTTAAAAAATACGAAAAATAAAAATATTTTAAAAAAATCTTAGATTCATGCAGGATCTTATTATAAATGCTACATATAATTTTAAGATACTGGAAATGCATCAAAGATCACTTTTTCTTTAATTTTAGACCTAAAGCACTATTCATAAAATACATCAGAACTCGGATAAATCGATATGAAATTATAATCCAAGTAGCTTACAAGCTCCATAATAATAATCTATAATTATATTTTTTTATTAATTATTTTATTTTTTATTAATTTTTAATTTAAAATTAATTTTATTTAAAAAATTATATATTTGACAAAAAATCAAGATCTTAGTATCATTGTGTAGATCTTTCCTAGATCTATAACATACTCTAAAATCATGCCAATAAAAAAATTGACAACATTTTTTCTTAATTTTCTAATTTTCATGGATTTCAAAAAAAAGGAAGAGGGAAAGAGGGGAAAATGAAGCTCTACATACTTTGAATCTACCTTCCTCTTGAATTAGTTGGTGTTTGATTAGCTTGAAATGGAGGGAAAATGACCTTTTTTCCTTCGTTGAACAGAACGAAGCAAAGAGAGCTCTCTGCCTCTCTGTCTCTTTATTAAAACCCTCACTTATACAATACCCAACAAGTAAAATAAAAAAAATGATTCAAACCGATCCAAACCAAACCGAATCGGTCACGAACCGACCGGTTCGGCACGATTCGGGGCGGTTCCTTATTCTTTTATTTCTAAACACCTCGACCGGTTTAAATAGGCCAAACCGTGCCGTTCGGCCACAAGTCCGGTTCCATATGCCCCGAACCGGCCGGTATGGCATGGTTCGACGAACCTGCCCACCAGTACTATGTTTCTTTTTAAAAATCACTATATTCATGATCAGATTTATTTATAATGATTGGGGCACAGATTTCATTATCAGCAAATGAGTTTATAATGTTGATGATAATAGTTCTACTTGCATAAAGACTAGAGGCAAGTAAAGGGAAGGTGACAAACTATCTGGGTCTCATCATACTATCCATGATTCAGATCTAAATCTCAGGTCAACAAAAACTAAAATGCAACAAGAGCATTGTTGCCAGAGAAAGAACTGTCACATTTACATCTTTTATCTAGAAGGACCGTTATCAACTTGCTGAAGTAGGAGATGAAAATTATGGCAAAAAAGTTAAATATTACAATTATGTTCTTTGCCACTATATTTTGACACTATAGCCTTTATACACAAAATTTCCCAAATACTTGTTTATTAATGTATAGGAATGAAAATGATTCAGAAAAGAAACAAGAAAGTAGCAGATACTTGTCTATTCAAGCATTTAAAGAGGAATTTGCTATTATGCACAACCATCAATGATAATATTAGGGTTGATTGATTGTTATGAAAAGCCTCTCATAGCTTATATTTGTTACAAGGGATATGACAGACAAATTATAACAAGAATATGTATTATAATCTATCTACAACACTACTGACAGGAACTTGGAGAAACAATTTGTTCAACCTTTGTATACTACAGATTCCTTGACTGGCCCTTTGTTTTCTAGATAAAGAAGGTTGGACTGTGCAAAGTAAATTTCATTGCTTGTTTTGAAGAGAAAACTATTCCAAGTTTAATACTTCAACTTAAATAAAGACATTAAGAAGGCTAAACCATCTGGTTTGGGATGCGCCAAACCATACCAACAGTGCACTGAGATGGTTCCGGTTTTCAAAACAAGACACTGACAAGGAATTGGGGGAAGGAGAAGAAAAAGAGGAAAAAAGAGAGAGGAAAGGAAAGAAAATGAGAGGAGGAAACATCCTCCAAAGTCCACTAGAGGCCGCCGGAGGTAGAGGCCGTGGGCCTCCGTTCGATAGAAACAGAGGCTTCAGCCTTTTTTATTTCGGATGTATCGGATGAAGTTGGCAACAGAGTTCCCAACTTCCCCATTAGTTTGCTTTTTTTTTTGATTTTCTGTACCATTGCCGGCTGCGCCCAGTACCTCCAAAATAAAAAAGAAACAAGGGCTTCGGCCCCTATTTCAATCAAACGAATGCCCATGGCCTCTGCAGTGACTCCAACAGCCTCCGGCAGCCCTCCGAAAGCTGTTTCCTCCTCTCCTTTTCCTTCCCTCTCTCTCTATCTCTCTCTCTCTCTTTCCTTCTCCCCCTTTGCTATGTCGATTTGGCCGCGGCATAGAAAGGTACGATGGTATACCAAACCATACCATTAGCCAACTAGTCCAAGATCCGGTACCAGCATAATGAACCTTGCATTTAACAATCATAAACATCTATTAGGAAAGAAATAGCAATAATACTACAATCGAAAAAAGCAACCAAGTTAGATGATATTTCATACATATGAAATGTAATATTAGATGGAAAGTGATAAAGGCATGATTTGACATTATGTGATAAAGATTAATGCAAATGATAGGAAAAAAGTGACACACAATGGATGAGTGTGTATGTATGCACACACACTGGAACAATCTGACACATAATGGATCTGGAAACTATTTAGTGGCATACCTGACCCAACTTAATATCTCCACGTTTGGATTGAAAAGCACGTGGATGTTGCCAACTACTAATCTTCTTGGATCAGCTTCAAGTTTCTGCCTATAATAAACAAAATCAATATGAATAAAGAAAACAATGGAAAATTTTGTGATGGGGATGTCAAATATAATCTACAGCATGCAACTGATGATTACAAATGTTGTGCAGAAGTTTCTCTTTCAAGGCAAACTAACTCTGTGGGTAGAAAAAAAATTGCTTAGCTGACTATATTGAAACAGAGTAAAATCCCTTCAATTTATCATCAGAATAGGATATTCTTGCCTCTGGACAACTTTGAATGGATACAACAACAGGTAGGTGCAACTCACACGACCAGTCCAAATTATACATATGTTAGAGATGCTAGTGGAACAGCATGTGGGGTATTAGAACATTCATTATCCGTATGTCGATCATTTTATCAACATAACAATTTAAGATGCCTAGCTGTAGACATCCTCTGATTTCTAACTTTTGTTCAAATATCTAGTTGCAGCAGCAGTATTCTGAAATAATTTGTAGATATTTGAAGCTTTAAAGGAACAGTCTCTACTGGATACCTAAGAATTATCACACCTCCCTTCTAGCTCAAAGATTGAGTCCTTAAAACTTTCCAGCACCAAATATTAGAACTAACCAGAATTAAAAATAACCTCCTCCCACAGAAGAAACATAACTGAGATCTAAAATTACAATGAAGTTTTCCTTATATATCTAAGAGAAGCAAGCTAAAAACTAAGCACAGGAATACAAACCAAGACTCTCAAAACAGAATGTTACATCACATCCAAGATAAGGTAGAAAAGAAAAATATGCTAAATGCATCCATACTATCATAGTCACAAGTTTGACATTTATGAAAAATACAGTCAACGGTAAGGATTCAAAATTCAGAAAAATGAGGACAATCTTTCAAAAGTTTGAAAAGAACATGGATGACTAAATATAACAAAAACAAATCTATCAAAAATAGAACGAAAAGGTTATTGAAATATTTTATATATTTAATATGCCAGGAAGCATGGGAGTAATAAGAACAGCATGTGAAAGCATAGACGAGATCACCTAGCCTCACCATTTAATTCGTAAAAGTGTGTTCCAATTATTCACAGATAATCTATAAATAAGTCATTAAATTCATGAACAAATAATGAGTGATTGAAGATCATTTATTAATTCATTTACCAAGGATATATTGAAGAATCATGATTCCAAGTGAATCATCATGAACAATTCAAGAATTTTTTTAACAATTGGAAGAATGATTCTAGCTTCTCAGTGTCCAGTTTCTTATTTCAGATGCAAGAATCTCTTTATGGGAATGGGAAGTCCAGGGTCTCTCCTTTCACATCCCCACAACTCTCTTGACCTCTATTAGCTATTCATTTCTATAATAAATACTTTCATGTAACTGTATTCTCGACCAAAGAAGAGAAAGAGAAGTCCATCCCCCAAAGCTGGAGTCTATTAATCAGGTTACATGAATAATAAACAGTATTTTGACCAAATCTGGAATGACAGGGATGGGAAATAACAGCCACCCAAACTTCATTTCATGTGCATCACACATGCCCAACTCAAGCAAGAACACAAACTGAACACTTGAGGTTCCTATGTTCACACCTAAAATAATAAATTCCAAAGGAAGAAGCAGTACATCATTGATTCCCACTTTGAGAAACAATGGCAGCCCTAACCTGTGCATTTTTTTCCACAATGAGAAACTATGCAGCCACTATTCTGTGTAATTCTCCTATCAATCATATTGAGGGATGAAGAATATGCGGTCCTAATATTAGCTCAGATTGGTAAAGAAGTTTAGTGTCACTTGGTTACAGAATCAATAAAAGAAAAGCGACAAATGTTAATTACCTTCCAAAAAGATAATTTTCTCGCTGATGCGTGTGCCGTCATTTGGCCACTAGAAGAGATCTCACAAATAAGTTGTCTCAAATGTCACTTGATGTACCTTTTTTAATGCATATATCAATCCCTTCTCGAGCTCTATCAGATGCTTGTATCAAGAAGCAATGTGTTATAAAGTCACAATTGCTTATTACAAATCCATCAGACTCAGTGTGATCATATCTCTAATATATACTTCTTTTGTAGCAAGTATTTTGACATAACTTTGACCATTCATCAATTCTCTTGTTACATTATAATCACTTGATGTTTTCCTGGCATAACAAGAATTTTTAGTTGCTCAAAAAAGTTCTGCTGCAATAAAACATGACTGTGCTTCAGCTTTCATGCATTAAATAAGGATGAAGTTCCTAAGTATCAAAAGGAAGTTCCTTGTATTAACCTTTCCAAAGACTTTGATGCCAGATCTTAAATTAGAGAACCAAAGGGTCATGCAAGTGAATATTCATTTAAAGAGAATAAAGCTTCTAATTTATCATGGTACCTCAAATACAAATAGCTGAGCAACATTATCACGAAGACCAAAGGCATTGAACTCGATGTAGTCTTCCTCAAGTAAGCGAAACCTGCAACAAATAATAACCATCTTGGTAGGAAAGATGGTTAAGAAGAATTCATGCAAACCTAATAATTCTTACTGTTTTACTTTCCAGAATATTGCACATCCATCCTTGGCCACCCCTGTGCGTCCCTTTGAATGGCATTTGTAATCAGTCCTATTCACGAAATACTTGGTGTAACTGAAAATAAATCAGTTACACCATTAAGGAACAGGAGGTATTTACCTTATAACTACCAGCATATCCCTTTTTCTTCATATTCATCAAGATATCCATGTATCTATCTACTTCCTGAAATACCAGAAAAGAGGCAATCCAGTAACAACAAAAAAATATGATGAGCTTTATTTTAAAAGAGCCAATTCATTGGGTCCAGCACCAAAGACAACATCAGCAAATGAAGTATGATGAGCAACATACTTGCCTGAAGACACACTATATCAGCATTCCATCTGCAAATTTCCTGGAAAATGAGCCCTTTCCTTGAGTCCCATTTCATAACATCAAAAGGAATATTCCAATAAAGGTCTCTGTGATGTGAAGCATTCTTATCTGCCAATATGTTATATGATACAAGCACAAATCTGTCTGGCAGCAAAGAATAGGTCAGATTCAGGCCTCTCCCACCCACTTGCATGCTTAAAAGAAAATTTAATATTCACATGGACCCCAAAATTTCAATTGTTTCAGTTGAAACTAGAGAATCATTGAGATCACTCACAAGTCAATTTCAGTTAAAATTTCTCATTTCGAAAGAAAACTTGTAAGGTTACTTAAAACACGGACAATGATAAGACACTAAGAGAATCTGGTAGAGCAGATCAAATTTCACACTATTTACCCCAAGACACCTGAAGAAATCAGATTAGCAATTGCCACCCCGCCCCCAAACCCACCCCCTCCCCCCCTTGCTAAATATTATTATATAGCAGTTCCTCATAGGTTAGCAATGGAAGTCAAGGATCTGGTATTGGTGCAGGTTCACTACTAAGTTATCTAGATTTTTCAACCCTAAACAGTTTCTATCTTTTGGGCACCTGGACACAACAAGACAGTATGTAGCACTCCTAGAGTTGGCTATGTTGTTTGCAACATTAAATATAAAAGATAGCATTTCAAATAGTTCTTTCTAGGAAAAGAAATATTGCAAGCATTCAAGTGGAGAATTGACTAACTGCAAATTTGTTGGGTTATCCCACCCGGTGAGGAGAGAGCCCATTCATCTTGGCTGGCTATATGGAATGGAGAAGCTCATCACCAAATCCCAATCGAGATATTTTTGGCATTTTTTCTTATAGAAGGAAAAGGGAAGGGATTAGGGCTGGTTGGTGAATATGAGAGAGGTCCTTTCTTTCTTTAGGATGAGAGTTTGTTCTTGTCAGAAGACCTCAATGAAGGAAACACTTGAAGTCCCATAGCTTTCAAACTTTTCCTCTGAAGAAGGAAAGGAGGAGGAGGGCACCAGATTTGTGAAGCTCCATCCTCAAATCCATGCTCAAGATTCTTGGCATCCCCAAATTGGAATTCTTGAAAGGTTTTGAGAACTCCATGCAGGTGAGTCCATTGAAAAACCTTGTATGTTGAAATCCACCTAGTTTCCCAAGAAGATTAAATGCATAGTCCAAGAGGTGCTTTTGATATTTGGTAGCCTATAGGCATGCCCTAGAGAGTTGGGATCCAAGAGAGATGTTCTCTTGATATTGTGATCTTTGGCTTGACCAAGATCTTTGTAGTCCATTGGTCGGAGAGACAAAAGCTTGATGGGGACTCAATCCCGTGGTTTTTCCTTCTTGGGGTTTTCATATAAAATATCTTGGTCTCTTATTTATATTTTTTTTATTGTGTATTTGTGACCTTCTTGCTCGGACATGGAAGGCAAAGAGAAGAATTTCTGCTACTATCATTTCAAGTCCATGTGCACATTTTCAATGCACACTAAAATTCTTATCTATTTTGAATGACTTGTGCCCTGAAAATCAATCACAGTTATTGTATCAATAGCATTTTTCTATTCTCTTGACGCAAGATTGATATTAATAAAAGGCATTTGTTGATTCATCATACTGCAACATCTTATCAAGATTATGATGAATCCCATGGTTAGGGCAATGGAATTATGGTTATGATGGAGATCATAAAGGTGAGACCTAATTTTCTATAAATCCTAATCTAAAATGTTGCTAGTTGTTGGATCATCGATTCGGAGATCGATATTTTCGGAAAGACTAGCACATCATATGTATGCTCGATGGAAATACAAAGATATGGTTGCTCATTATGGTAGAAATCACTGAACTAATCCACCTTGAGAACATTTAATGAAGGTCTTACTACTTGTCAAAAAATGGTTCTCATAGTAGGAGTTGTGCAAGTGATCCTTAGACCGAGATCACCATGGTTCCTTATGCACATAAAGCCATGTTTTGGTTCATACTCATTCATGACAAAGAGTCATATACGGGGTGTTCTCGGATGTGATGGATTGTGCATGAAAGATGTGAGTGGATCAACAAGGAATCAATCACTCCTAGTAAGAGGGGGACTTATCCCATGTAATCTCTTTGATTGTTGACTCAGAAAGTCTTTGATCAAAGCAAGATGAGATTAAAAAGAATTTCTAATATTTCATCGATCGAGTCTTCATTTCGAATTGAGATTCGAAAGGATTAAGTACTAGGGTTTGACAATTCTCCATACCTATCACTTATTTAGAATAAAAGGAGATCGAAGGATTGAATTGTACGGTAACTTTTTACTGAAGGGTATTTTGATAATTTCCACCAAGTTTCTCATCTTGCAGGTAGGCATGACACGTTGCTAGACATCAATCATGTCTTGTAGGTTTTCATGAATCAAATTGGATGGATTCATGAGTCATATTGAAAATTGGTTCAAATTGTCTAACTTGGATCAGCTTGATTTGACCTAATTGAGTCAATCGATTTCGATTGGATCGAAACAACTTGAAGCTGGACCTACTGCTGGCTAGATGTGGAGCCTAAAAGGTTACACACGCTAGGGAATTAGTCAAGAAAGTCAATTGGATTTTGGTTAGGATCATTGGATCCTAATAGGCTAGCTAATTTGCATACTAGCATATGCATGCTAGCCTAACTCCTAACCTACTTGATTGGATCAGTTTGCTTGCTATTTGCTATTCAATTTAAGTGAGATGATGGGGACATCGCCAGTACTGATCCCGAAGCAGCACTGATCTTGAAGCAGCACGAATTTCGATGCAGCACGAATCTTGATACAGCATGGATTTCAATAAATTCAAATTTAAAAAAATAGTTGATTAGGATTAGTTATTTGAAATTTGATTTAGGATTAGATTAGTTAGGATTGAGATTTGGATATGCCTTATCTTGTATTTGAATTTGAACCATCCTTAGCTTGTTATCTTGCACTCAAATTCAAATGAGGGTTGAAAAGGTCTATAAATACCACCCTCAGTCCTTTGTAAAAAAATAGTTTAGTGAATAAAAATGAATTTTTTTAGAAAAGAGTGATTCTTTTCTTTCGCTCCATAAGGAGAGGGTGTGAGGCCCAATCTCAGGGCATGATGATAGGTCATGTCTAGTTATCCCCTTCCTTTATTCCATCTTCTTTACCTCCCATGTCCTTTAAAGTTCACCCTAGTGCCTCCAAGTATCGAGGTGGGTGGAATGCCTTAGAAGTGAGAGGTCTCTTCATTAGTGTGTCTCAAAGTCCATGAAAGTCCAGATTTTCCTACCTTCCATCTTCATTTTTCCTTCGTCACCACCCTAGAAAAATTAAAAAAAATAGTAGTACCCTAATCTAGGTGACTTCTAGGCTCGCCCACGATCCTACCCCCATCTATTTCACATCAATTTGGTATCAGAGCTAGAAGATTAGGGTATTCTATATCTTTCCCTCTTTTTTCACTATTCCCATTATTCCCGCTATCCCGACCTTATCCTCTATTCCGATCTTATTCCCATCATCTTCTTCCTAAACTACCTGAATCATCCTAAAACCCCCACCTTGCCCCAAATCCCACCGTGCTCCAAGATCCCCCTCCCCAGCCCCAACCGCAACCGCAACCCTAACCCCAATCCCAGTCACCGGTCGGGGAAGAAGAAGCCGCCACACCGCCTCCACCGCTCAGAACTCCCGAGAAATCCCACCAGATCCTGCCGATTCCTTGCTGCCACAACGCCCAACGCCTCACCTCCGCCGCCAAACGCCGTCGTCGCCTATGCCGCCATGTGTTCCCCATGCCGCGCCCCTCTCCGATGCAAGATCACGATCCACCCCATCGCCCTGCTACCGTGACGCCGACACAACCAGATCAGAGCCCGTGCTGCCCGCGTCGCCTCGCTGCCACCCTGCCGGTCGGTCTCCACCCATCCAGATCTCCACCACCGCCACCCCTTCATCCGCCGCCACATCCTCCTCGCCGTCTCCGCCGGATTTCCGCCAGATGGCCGCCTGTGAGAAGGAGATCCCAGGCACGATCGAAGAAGCATAGTCGGCCCTCCCTGTTGCCGACTTCAGATTCCACTACACGATCCTTAAAGCCGCACGAACGTGAATGCAAGCTCCCATCCGGTTGCCGACTTCAGACTTGCACAGATTTCAAAGCTGCACAAATTTCAAAGCTACATGAATTCCAAAGTCACATGGATTCCAGAGTTGCACGAGTTTCAGAGTCGCACAAAGTTCAAAGCTGCACGATTTCAAAGCCGCACAATTTTCAGAGCATAATAAAATTAAAGCACAGATCTCATAGCACAGTCCCTGCTGATCCAAACTCGATGGAGTCGAGTTCTCCCTACCTCAAGGGAATGATGGGATATCGCCAGCACTGATCCCGGAGCAGCACTGATCTTGAAGCAGCATGGTTTTCGATGCAGCACAAATCTCGCACAGATTTCAATAAATTCAAATTCAAAAAATTAGTTGATTAGGATTAGTTAATTGAAATTTGATTTAGGATTAGGTTGGTTAGGATTGAGATTTGGATAGGCCTTATCTTGTATTTAAATTTGAACCGTCCTTATCTTTTTATCTTGTATTCAAATTCAAATGAGGGTGGGAAAGTCTATAAATACCATTCTCGGTCCTTTGTAAAAAAATTGTTTAGTGAATAAAATGAGTTTTTTTAGAAAAGAGTGATTCTTTTCTTTCGCTCCGTAAGGAGAGGGTGTGAGGCCCAATCCCAGGACATGATGATAGGTCATGTCTAGTTATCCCCTTCCTTGATTCCATCTTCTTTATCTCCCATGTCCTTTGAGGTTCATCCTAACGCCTCCAAGTATTGAGATGGATGAAATGCCCTAGAGGTGAGAGGTCTATTCGTTAGTATGAGTCTCAATATTTATGAAAGTCCAGATTTTCCTACCTTCCATCTTCATTTTTCTTTCGTCACCACCCTAGAAAAATTTAAAAAAATAGTAATACCCTAATCTATGTGACTACTAGGGTCACCCACGATCCTACCCCCATCTATTCCACATCATGAGACTTAGATTGGGTTGAGTCTTAATTGGGACAGTATTTATCTATATTTATCTAGAATTAATTGAGCATTATCCTTGGATTATGAAAGAGTCCAAGTGGGATTGGACTTTTGGCACCATGTTTGGCATGCGTCAAGATTAAGGGGCGCAAAAGGACCAAGAGTCCTACCACTTAATCACTTATTCCAGATAAATGCTAGGCCACTCTCCCTTATCTCCACGCCCATTTGGATTGGGCTTGACTGGTCAAAAGATGGAATTGGCGTGGAACAATTGTGGCGCACAAAATGAAGGGACGCGTCCCTTCATGTGTGGCGCGCAATCTTAAATCCAAAAGTCCTACTTGAAGGCTTCTGGTTCTTCGATACATCCATTGGAATCCCACATCCCTTAGCCAAATTTTGATCGGTTACTTGCCACAAGACAAATGAGAAAATTGCTAGAAAATTGAAGAGACACATATATGTCTCTTGGCGCAGTGATATGACATATCATGATAAGACCTTTCACCTAAGGGACTCCTGCTTGAAGGGTCCTATCTGATCATTAGAAAATTAGATCAAGGGCTGAGGAAAAGGTTTATCAGGCGCCCACTCACTCAGTATAAAAGGCATCGATATTATGATGCCAAACACATCCAAAACAATCCAAAAGAAATCCTTTCATTTCTTTTCCTTCTCTTAGGACAAGAAGTCTTCTTTAAGACAAGACTTGTCATTTTAAGACAAGAGCCTAGGAA
Source organism: Areca catechu (assembly GCA_021397845.1). Taxonomy (NCBI): domain Eukaryota; kingdom Viridiplantae; phylum Streptophyta; class Magnoliopsida; order Arecales; family Arecaceae; genus Areca; species Areca catechu. The sequence continues at coordinate 63,070,273 of CM038042.1, forward strand.
GAGATATAGGAGGGATAATCGGATTTTGAGAGAGAATTCAAAGAGGTCTTTGAGTGCCCTTCAGGAGGGTAGGGGCTCCAGCAAAGGGAAAAAGGTCGCCGAAGAAAGAAAGGCGGCTTGGAGGAGTCCTAGTCAAATAAGCAAGCTCGGTAGGAGTGCTTTCTTGGTCCGGTTTCTATGTGGATCACCTCTAGAGAGCATACACTTGTATGCCTTGTGAAAATTAAAAAGTATAGCGCTCCAAGTATTCCTCTATAATCCTAAATTATGATTTATTAGTTATCATGGTCAAGTGGTTCTTGGGTCTAGGGTTTCGGCTGATTAGGTTTCAATAATGAAAATTCTGAAACCCAGTCTTCCTCTACGTCAGCCCGAAATCTAATAGTGGTATCAGAGCAATCTTGATTCATGCAATTAGTAATCATTTTAGTGTTAATTGCTTGCTTTGCTATGACTCTTGCATGATTAGTTCATATTACATATGTGATATGTTATGCTCTTAGTAACTGCTTCGGATTGGGTTAGTCACCATGGTCGTTCGGTCATAGAAAATAAGTAAAGTTTAAAGACCCTCTCTTCCCATTCACTGGGATCTCCTATGACGTGTTGGGATGCCACTGTGGCCTTATCCCATGAACAAGTAAGGTGAACGGATTGTTGTTTTAATCATGCTATGGTTATACATATTAGGGTTAATATGCTTATTTGCTAGAATATGTGTCATGTTGGCATGGTTAATTAAGATGTGTTTGAGACTATCAAAGCCCTCATAAAAATTATATTTAGTCATAGTGTTATATAAAATCTTGATGCAAATCCTTTTTAGGGTTTGATTAATCGATTGGTGTCTAAGAAAAGTGGTTCTGGAAAGATAAAGAGCATGTGGTTTTTAATTGGTTCCGTTACTTGGCCAAAATTATTTGATATCTAAGGCAAGAACGGGGAACTCCCACACCTCTTGCACTTACCTAACCAATTCAATTAATTTAGACCTTAAAATTGGAAATGCTAATTGATTTTAAACACACTACAATTTGCCTTCCTTCATGCCAAGCCAAATTTGTATCAAAACTATAGTAGATTTGTTGAGCAAACTCAAGGCTTACCATTAAAGTTTGATAAAAAAAAATTTGACGTGGTGCATTTTATGCTTTATAGTATGCTTGATAATGTTACTTTGTTGAGCAAACTCAAGGATGATATTATTCAATCATGACTATATAAAATGAAGGGTCTGATTAAACTAAGACATTATGGTTTGTTATGCAAACACAAGGTTGTAAGTGTCTTGGAGGCAAGTATTATGTTGAGAACTACAAGGGATGCAATTGGAAAAGAATTTCGTACCCTATACTTATAAATGTTTGTTGTGCAAACACAAGACATTTATAAAGAATTAGGATCTCAACCCTACTAAAGAAACCAGATATTGGTTTCTCGTTTACCATAGTTGAGGGTTATAGTATTCAAAGAAAATAGTCGGAAACACAATTAGATTTAAAGTCCTTATCTAATTGTGATTATCATCTTGAGTGGTCTACTTATATATTATTCTTGTATGACTGTAGATTTAAATTAATAGCTTCATCATTATCACTGCGAGGCATACTAGATGCCAATAAATTGACCGGACCAAACTATGTGGACTGGTTGAGGAATCTAAGAATAGTACTTGCTCAGAAAAAAGTATTCTACATCCTCGATTCTTCAAATCTAGATCCAATAGGAGATGATGCGACAAAGGGAAAAAATGCCACTTATAGAAAATGGCAGAATGACAGCTTGACTATCAAGTGCATCATGTTAGCCTCGATGAGCAACGATCTATAAAGAAAACATGAAGATATGGAACCCAGTCCATACTATTCAATCTCAAAGAGATGTATGGAGAGCATAGTAGGATTGCTAGATATAAAATATCGAAACAATTATTCCGAGCATGCATGAGTGATGGCTCGCTCGTATAGGTCCATGTTCTCAAGATAATTAACTTAATCACCCGATTAGGTCAATTAGATTTTGTCATGGATGGGGAGCTTAATTAGGATTTGATCCTACAATCACTCCCATATTCCTACTCTCAGTTTGTCATGAACTACCACATGAACAAACTGAACCTTTCATTATCAAAGCTACTTAATATACTTAAGATAGTTGAGAGCCACTTCAAAGGTGATAAGGCTCATTATCTTCTTCTAGTTGATGGGAAGAAGAAAGGAGTAATGAAGAAGGGTTCAAAGAGAAAGCTAAACCCGAAGAAGAGCATCAAAAAAGGAAAAAGGCAAAGAGGTCTTCAAATGATGGTCCCGTTTCTTCTACGGCAAGAAGGGACATTGGAAGAAAAACTACAAGACATACCTTGCAAGTTTGAAACAAGATGCCAATGGAGCATCAAGAGGTTTGTTTATGATACAAACAAATTTATCATTGAGTTCAACTTCTAATTCATGGATATTGGATACTGCATGTGGGTCTCACATATGCAAATCTTTGCAGGTACTCCACAAGATTAGAAGATTGAAGAAAGGTGATTTCGAACTTTATGGTATGAGTGGAGAAGCCATTCATGCAGAAGCTGTTGGAACCTACATGTTATTATTGCCTTCGGACAAGATATTAGAATTAAAAGATTGTTATTTCATTCCAAATGTTGTTAGGAATATTATTTCTGTATCTTTGTTATTAAGACAAGGTTTTGAAATAAAGTTGAGAGCAATTGTTGCTCTATTTTTCATTCTAATGACTTTTTTGGAATAGGTAAATTTGTGAATGGTCTTTAATTCTATCCCTCAATGATAAAGTATTACTTATAGAAAACAAAAAGAGAAAGAGGAATGATACTAATAAAACATTTCTTTGGCATTGCCGATAAGGTCATATAAGTGAGTCAAGGATTAACAAGTTATACAAAGATTTTTTTGGCCCTTATGATTATAAATCATTAGGAACTTGTGAATCTTGCCTCATAAATAAAATGACCAAGTCTCCATTCACTGGACATGAAGAAATGGCAACTGAGTTGTTAGGATTAATATATTCAAATGTATGTAGACCTATGTCAACTCAGGCTAGAGGAGAATACTCTTATTTCATCACATTTATTGATGATTTATCTAGGTTCAGATACGTGTATCTCATGAAACATAAATCTGAAGCCTTTGATAAATTTAAAGAATATCAAAATATGGTTGAGAAACAAACTGGAAAAGATATTAAAGTCCTTCGATTTGATCGAGGAAGAGAATACTTATCTAGTGAATTTCTAATCATCTTAAGAAAAACGGTATTCTCTCTAAATTTACCCCTCCATATATGCCACAATTAAATGGTGTAGCAGAAAGGAGGAATCGTACCTTATTTGATATGGTAAGGTCCATGATGTACTTCACAAATCTTCCAATATCTTTTTGGGGATGTCCTAAAAACTGCTGTATATGTATTAAACAGGATACCATCAAAATCAGTACCTAGCACTCCATATGAATTGTGGATGGGAAGAAACCAAGTCTCAAACATCTTTAGGTTTAGGGTTGTCTAGCTTATGTTAAAAAGGAATTAGAACATAAGCTAAGTGCTATGGCTGAGAAATATAGATTTATTGATTATTCTCAAGAGGGTATTGGATACCTATTTTATCATCATACTGAACAAAAGGTCTTTGTTAGTAAGCATACCATTTTCTTGGAAAAAGAAATTATCCAAGAAGGTAACGAAAAATTAAATTGAGTGAAGTTCAAAATGAACAAACTCAAGTTCCTCAACCAAAAGTACCAGTTGATCAAGTACAACCACAATACATACCTTCTCTCCGTAGGTTAGAAAGAGTGCGGGAAGCACCTTTAAGATATGGTTTTATGATTGAAAACAATAATAAAACCAGCATCATTGAAGATGATGATCCACTGATCTATACGGAAGCAGTCATGAATAAGGACTCTGACAAATGGCTCAGTGCCATGAAATCTGAAATAGACTCCATGTATAACAACTAGGTTTGGACCTTGTTGACCCACCTGAGGGAATTGTCCCAATAGAATGCAAATGGATCTTTAAAAGGAAGATTGGAGCAGATGGGCAAATAAAAACCTACAAGGCTAAGTTGGTGGCAAAAGGTTTCAAGCAAAAGCATGGTATTAGCTATGATGAAATTTTTTTGCCAGTTGCCATGCTCAAGTCCATTAGAATTGTGCTTGCTATTGCTACATACTATGATTATGAAATCTGGTAGATGGATGTTAAAACTACATTTCACAATAGGAATCTTGAGGAAGAAGTCTATATATCACAACCAGAGGGTTTTGTCTCAAGTAGAAGACCAAATCAAGTATGCAAGCTTAGAAAATCCATTTTCGAATTGAAGCAAGCATCAAGAAGCTGGAACATTCGTTTCGATGAAACTATTAAAAAATTTGGTTTCATCAAGAATACGGATGAACCGTGTGTATAAGAAGATAAATGGGAGTGTCATTGTCTTCTTGGTCTTGTATGTCGATGACATACTTATCATTAAAATGATATTACAATGATGCAGTCAGTTAAAACATGGTTATCAAAACGGTTTTCCATGAAGGATTTGGGAGAAGCATCCAATATTCTAGAAATAAAGATCTATAGAGATAGATCTAAAAGGATGCTAGGCCTATCCCAATCCAGATACATAAACTTAATATTGAAGAGATTTAATATGGAGAAAAGTAAGAAGGGTTACTTGTCCATGAGTCAAGGCATATACCTATCTAAAAGGATGTCACCTAAGACTCCAAAAGAAAGAGATAAGATGAATAAGATCCCTTGTGCTTCAGCAGTGGGATCAATTATGTGTACAATGCTATGTACTAGGCCTGATGTTGCTTATGCTTTAGGCATAGTAAGCAAGTTCCGGCTAATCCAGAGGATGATCATTGGAAAGCTATGAAAAATATTCTTAAGTATCTAAGAAGGACTAAGGATGTTTTTTTAATATATAAAAGATTGGATCTAAAACTAGAAGCAGGGGTCCCAGTACTACGTACCGGGTACCGTACCGGTGGCCGGCCGGTACCGGTTCGGTACCGAACCGTACCGTGCCGACACACGGTACGGCGGGGCATACGGTCCAAACCGGTATGCCCAAATTTTTTTTTTTTTGGTTTTTTTTTGTTTTTTTTAAAGTTTAAGGTATTTATTTTAATTTTAAGGGTTTAGGGTTTATTTTTAAGGGTTTAGGCCGGTTTAGGGTTTAGGCCGGTTTAGGATTTAGGATTTAGGCCAGTTTAGGATTTAGGGTTTAGGATGGCGTACCGCTTTAGGGTTTAGAACTAAATACTAATATTTAGGACTATTTTCAATTGAAATAAAAAAAATTGATAATTAAACTAAGATTATCAGCAATTAATGAAAGTAAAATGTGTCATAAACATATAATTACATACCAATGTCTAGAAACGGGTAGAGTGACGATGTCCATAAATATAGGGATCATGTATGTACTCCGTAGGAAAGTTGGCATGTCCCTCCTGCCAGGCAGCATGATACTTCTCTAAGCTCATCCCAGGAGGTATGCGTGACGGGTCATAACTAATCGTAGATCCCTCTCTGATGTCCCGACTCTGAGAGCTGTCCAGAGACTGATGACATGGCAGTGCAGGTGCAGGGGGGAATCCAAATATACCAGCAACAAAATCAGATGCATAAGATGCTCCGGGATAATAACCACTGGATGCTAACATCTCGGATGCACCATATGGATCATATGGATCATAAGCTGCCGGTAGCTGAGGATAAGAGGATCCTGAATATGAGGATGATCCAGATACATCCAAGGATCCTACTCTACGTGCAAGATCTGCAACTGTATCGTGTCCCGAACGACCACGCGAAGCCCGTCGTCTATATGGAATCGTATCACCACAAGGTCTATCAGATGGTGCTCCATGATCAGTATCCTGCGTGGCATAGTAAAACTGCGACTCCCCAGTGAATCGAATAGGACTAGGAAGCTGCGACTCCTGTCCTCCTGCCCCTTCCTGATCACTAGATCCTCCACTATTTGAAGCACTATCATCACTGTCTCTAATATCTGAACCTGAGTGGACTGAGTGCTCCGATGGATGTGCAACTGCCTTTTCTTTTCCTCTGTCTCCAGGTCTACTAGATGGTGGGGACGGACGATATGCTGTATCTGCTGGAGCCCTATGAGGAATATGACTTGTTGCCCACTATCTAGCATCCACCTCAGCCTCATTAGCTACAAAACTGGCTGGTCGAGGAGGCGATCCTAGCTCATCAAGCTCTGGTTGCTGCTGCTGCTGATCCCTGACCCACCCAATCATTGGATCTTCATCCTCATCAATATATGAACTTGCAGTGGGATCAGGATATTTCAATTTTACTTCTTCCTGAATACATTTTAGCCCAACCTTAAATTATAATGTAGGCGTTTCTGTTTTAGATGGTTCCTCTATTTGGAGTGGATAAGACCAAATGTAGACCAGTTACGCTCACATCCACTAGAGGACACCGTCTGGGAGAGGATCTTCACTGCAAGAACCTTCAAATTTTTAGCTGATCCACCAAATGCACCCACCATTCAGCTGCAAATGACATTACATCATTTAGAATTTTAGATTTGGCAAAATAAAAAATTTGATACTGATATTCAATTAGACTTACTCCTTAGTAGTACCTACCAGGATTCATTTTTGATTTACTTCTGACCGCTACAGTGGATCCAAACGAATCTGTGCCCTCCCTAAAAATTTCATCTGTCACAAAAAAATTTGTTAGCTTGTTGAAATTAATGTTATTAAAAATCATTCAATAATTTCAACCTAACTTACTTCTTCAAGGCACATAGCAGCGTTATCTGGATCGGGCTCCATCTTATATATAACATTGCGCAGGGCAAACATAAGATCCTCACCCATGACAATGTCCGGTACGGAGTACTGAAATCTCGGATTTAGATAGTAAGCTGCACATATATTTTTAGAATCAATCAAGCATACTTGTATGAATCTAATTGAAACTTAATTTTTAGGGACTTCATAAAATACTACGCACCTGCTAGATGCAAATCCGAACTCATTTGATAACTCCACCGTCCATCAATGATCCGGATATACTCATGTGTATGTGATGGATCTGCCTCATGGATCTTTTCCTTTACCCTTTGCATCATGAAATATAAGAAGCCCATCTGAGCATACCTCTCAGTCCACGGCACGAAGTACCTCATATAGAAGCTTGATAGCCTCCACTACCCTCTCAGCCCGCTGCCAGAATGTCTGTCTCATCACCAAATTCTCCACATTGCTTCCCTCAGTATTTGCCCTAGCAAATCTGCTGTCCCGCCACTCTGACTAACAACATCTGACGCAGCTCTGCTTTTTTGAAGAAGACTATCAAGTGCAATATAATTAGTTGCAAACCGTGTGACCCCCGGTCTCAATATTTTTTCCATGTAAAGCTCTTCATCAATGATAAGACCCATGTATGGTTATATATAAATCTGGTGATCTAAGTCTTCATCAATGAAAGACCCATGAGGGTTATATATTAAATAGGTGTAGACTGTGCTAGCTCAACAATCTTCTGCACCCTGGAATTGTACCAATATCCGTCGCCATGAGATCAATACAATGTGCAGCACAAAGGGTCCACAAATCATATGCGGCCGCTGCTCCATCAAGATCTGCCATACGGCCGTGACTGTGGGTACATTATAAGTGATGACCTGCACGACATTACGCTCTCCCACTGATCAAATCACCTCCTCCATCAATCTGAGGATATAACTGGCATCGTGCACCTGATCTGAAGCATCAATAGACTTCTGAAAAAAAGTTTTCCCATCACAATAAGTCAAGAAATTGATGATGCTCCGTCTAGTAGGACCAGTCCAACCATCACACATCACCGTCAATCCATACACAGGCCACTTGTTCTGATATGAGGATATTCATCCTTCTAGCTCCTCCTTATTGCTGTCTAGAAGATGATCATAGATATCCCTCGATGCTGGAGGATCTATACCTGCACTAGCAGCCTGTATAGGAAATAGCAGATCGATAATATGGATTGTCGCTACATGGACTGGGATATGACTGAAATGAAACCAAGAGGAGATGGCCCGCCATATCTCCTTCTTCTTATCCTTCTTCAGCATTGTGTCAATCCTCTGTTGTGAATCTCTACTAGAAAATGCATGGGATCGACATCATGGATAATGGCTCCCTCTGGAATATCCCTGGGCCTGAAAGACTTCCTCCTACTGCTAAATGCTCCCAACATGGATGCAATACGGCCGGTGCCTCTCCTGACGGGCTCTCTGACTGAGGAGGTCTTTCTAAACTGTCTCACTCTCCTGGAGCACTAGCAGAAGCGGATCCGGATCCTAACTCAAAAGCTGATGGCCCGAATCGCTGTCTATGCCTGGCTGCCTCCTCCTGCTGCCTCTGCTCATACAAGCTTGCCTGAATAGCAGCCTTCATCTGTGCCCCCTCATCAGAAGGAATAGATGCTTCCTCTGACTCCATGGAGTGATAAGAAGGTAGTTCTGCGGCTCTGCGGTCCACCTCCTTCTTCTTCTTTGCTGTTCTTTCCTTCTCAGCTTTAAAATCAGCAAAGTGTTTCTTCATCAACTGACGGACCTCCTGTGGACACTGTCGGCATGCAGATATATCAGGATAGCCGCCAGCCAAGTACTGCTTCAACCTTGTTACCCCTCACCTTTGAATTCGATATTGTACCATTTACACCTCCAGTGATGCCGATCCGAGAGCATCTCTCCATGTGACCAGCCAATATCTCGCTCCGGATCCTTCTTCCTCCTTGATGGATCCATACCTGAATATTTAAATTACATATAAGATCAATAATAATGTTTATTAATTAACAGTTAATTAACCTAATTTTAATTTTAATTTAATTTTTTTATTTTTTAATTAAAAAAATTAAAAAATAAAGAAAAATAAAAAAAAATTAAAATTTTAGATTCATGTAGGATTACATCATACATGCTATATTTTTTTAAGAGCCTAGAAATGCATTAAAAGTCACTTTTTTTCAATTTAAGACCTACGGGCATTATTCATGAGATGCACAAAATTTGAATAAATCGACATGAAATTTATAGTGAGAGCAGCTTACAAGTCCTAGATTAATAATTTATAATTATAAATTTTTTTCTAATTATTTTTTTATTAATTTTTTAATCCAAAATTAATTTTAATTTAAAAAATTATATACTTAACAAAAAATTAAGATTTAGTATCATTGTGTAGATCTATCCTAGATCTACCACATACTCTAAAATCATTGCCAACAAATAAATTTTGATAGCATTTCTTCTTAATTTTTTAATTTGCATGGATTTTAATAAAATTTAACCCTACGAAAGATGAAAATACGGAAAAAGAAGGGCATACGGACCTTGATTCTACCTACCCCTTCGATTTTTACAGGTTGAATTGGGTTGAAATCGACGGGCATATTTTTTTCTTGGTTTTCCTTCCTTCGTGCGTCGTTGCAGAGAACACACAGAGAGCTCTTAAGCTCTCTGTGTCACCTTTCCTTAATTAAGGAAAGGCAGCAACGCCCCTCTTGGAAATCACATGGCTACACTATAGCCATGTGACACAAAAAAACAAAACCCCCCCCCCACCCTTCCCATACCCGTATCGAGCCGAACCAACCGGTTCGGGCCCGTTACGACCGGTTCGGGACCGGTTCGCAATGGTTCGGGCCGGTTCGAGCCCGGTACGGACCGATTCTTTTTTTTTTTTCGGCGGCCGTGCCGTTTTTTACAGCCAAACCGTGCCGGCCGGCCGCCAGCCCGATTCGGCATGGTTCGGTGAACCCTGACTAGAAGGCTATACAAATTCTAGTTTCCAATCTGATACAGATGATAGTAAATCCATACCAGGGTATGTCTTTATTTTAAATGGAGCAGTGAGTTGGAAGAGTACCAAGCAGTCAACTGTAGCTGACACGGTCACTGAGGCAGAATATATAGCTACTAATGAAGCCGCTAAGGAAGCAATCTGGATGAAAAAGTTCATCACCGAATTGGGCATAGTTCTTGCAATACAACAACCAGTGCCATTGTATTATGATAACACTGGAGCTGTTACACAAGCGAAGAAACCAAGGTCTCATATAAATCCAAGCATATTCTGAGACGCTTCCATCTCGTTCGAGAAATCATTGAAAGAAATGATGTGATAGTAAAACAAGTTGATACACAGAACAACATAGCAGACCCATTCACTATAATACTTCGTCTATAGCAACTAGATCGCTATCCAGATTGTATGGGTATTAAATACAAGGACGATTGGCTTTAGTGCAAGTGGAAGATTGAAAGAATTATGTCTTGAAAGCCAATCACAGTTATTATATCAGTGGTATTTTTGTATTCTCTCAACTTAAAATTAATATTAAAAAAGGCATTTGTTGATTCATCATACTGCAGCATCTTATCAAGATTATAATGAATCCCATAAACTAGGGCAATGGAATTAGGATTATGATGGAGATCATAATGGTGAGACCTAAGTTCCTATAAATCTTAATCTAAAATGTTCTTAGTCGTTGGATCATCGATTTGGAGATCGATATTTCGGAAAGACTAGCACATCCTATGTATGCTCGATGGAGGTGGTTGGTCTCACAACCATTTGTGTAGGAACACTAATACAAGAATGTGGATGCTCATTAGGATATAATTTCACTTAACTGATCCGCCTTGAGAACATCTTATGGAGGTCTTACTACTTGTCAAAAGATGGTTCTCATAGTGGGAGTTGTGCAAGTGATCCTTAGACCTGAGATCACCATGGTTCCTTATACATGTAAAGCCATATTTTGGTTCATACTCATTCATGACAAAGAGTCATGTACGGGATGTACTCGGATGTGGTGGATTGTGCATGAAGGATATGAGTGGATCAACAAGAAATCGATCACTCCTAGTAAGAAAATGATTATCCCATGTAATATCTTCGATTGTTGACTCAGGAAGTCTTTGATCAAAGCAGGATGTGATTAAAAAGGATTTCTAATCTTTCATCGATCGAGTCTTCATTATCGAATTAAGATTCAAAAAGATTAAGTGCTAAGGTTTGATAATTCTTCATACCCACACTTATTCAGAATAAAAGAAGATCGAAGGATTGAATTGTATAGTAACTTTTCACTGAAGGGTATTTTGATAATTTCAACCAAATTTCTCATCTTTCGAGTAGGCATGACACGTTGCTAGACGTCAATCATGTCTTGTAGATTTTCATAAATCAAATTGGATGGATTTATGAGTCAATTTGAAAATTGGTTCAAATTGGCTAACTTGGATCAGCTCGATTTGACCTAATTGAATCAATCGATTTTGATTGGATCGAAACAGCTTGGACCTGACCTACTGCTAGCAAGATGTGAAGCCCAAAGGGTCACACATGCTACGAAATTAGTCAAATCAATTGGATTTTGATTAGGATCATTGGATCCTAATAGGCTAGCTAATTCACATACTTGCATATGCATGCTAGCCTAACTCCTAATCCAATTGGATTGAGTCAGTTTGCTTGCTATTTAGACTAACCAATTTAAGTGAATCTTAGATTGGATTAAGTTCTAATTGGGACAGTATTTATCTGTATCTATCTAAAATTAATTGAGCATTATCCTTGGATTATGGAAGAGTCCAAGTGGGATTGGACTCTTGGTGCCATGTTTGTCATGCGCCAAGCTTAAGGGACATAGAAGGCCAAGAGTCCTTCTGCCACTTAATCACTTATTTTAGATAAATGCTATGCCACTCTCCTTATCTCTACGTCCATTTGGATTGGGCTTGATCGGTCAAAAGATGGAATTGGCATGGAAAAATTGTGGCGCACAAAATGAAGGGACGCATCCCTTCGTGTGGGGCGCAATCTTAAATTCAAAAGTCCTTTTGAAGGTTCTGGTTCTCTGATATATCCATTAGATTCCCACGTCCCTTAGCCAAATTTTGACCGGTTACTTGCCACATGGCAAGTGAAAAAATTACTGAAAATTTGAAGAAACACATATATGTCTCTTGGTGCAGTGATATGATATATCATGATAAGACCTTTCACCCAAGGGACTCCTACTTGAAGGGTCCTATCTGATCATTAGAAAATCAGATTAAGGGCTGAGAAAAAGGTTTATTAGGCACCCCTTCACTCAGTATAAAAGGCATCGGTATCTTGATGCTAAACACAACCAAAACAATCCGAAAGAAATCCTTTCTATTTCTCTTCCTTCTCTTAGGATAAGAAGTCTTCTTTAAGACAAAACTTGTCTCTTTAAGACAAGAGCCTAAAAAGAGATATAGGAGAGATAATCGAATTTTGAGAGAGGATTCAGAGAGGTCTCTGAGCACCCTATAGGAGAGTAGGGATTCCAGCAAAGGAAGAAAGGTCGCTTGAAGGAGTCCTAGTCAAATAAGCAAGCTCGATAGGAGTTCTTTCTTGATCTAGTTCCTGTGTGGATCATCTCTGAAGGGCATACACTTATGTACCTTATAAAAATTAAGGAGTATAGCACTCCAGGTATTCCTTTATAACCCTAAATTATAATTTATTAGTTGTCATGGTTAAGTGGTCCTTGGATCTAGGGTTTCGGCCGATTAGGATTTTAATAATGAAAATTTTGAAACCCAGTCTTCTGCTGCGTCAGCCCGAAACCAACATATTTGCACTAATATCCTCCTGTGGGCACTAGTTTGGCATGAAACATAGTTATTTCAAATTGTTTTCCTTCCATTCTCAACCCAACAAAAATAAGATCAACCTAAATGAATATACTAATAAATCATCAACTTTCTCCGCTTTTTTCTATAATTAAATACATGAAAACAAGCTATCTTGACTAAAATACTAGCTAGCTTAGTACATGTTTGATTTTAAAGTATTTATTACTTGCATAGTAATTTTTTATAAAAAATTGTAAAGAAGTTGTTCTGCTTTCAAGTTCTTGCATATCAAAAATTTCGGACACTCTGGAAAGCCCTTAACAGTTTTACCATTACTGCCCACATGTTCTAAATTGTGCTTCATGTCAAGTTCCGCAAAATGTGAGCATGGAAAAGCAAGAGATCGGAGCAATGGCCTGCTTGTTGCTTTTGAGTCCAAGGTTGGAGATACTAATGAGTTCTTAAGTGGTATATGAGAGGGAAGATGAACAAGGATGGCCTAGGCATCAAAATTATTATTGCTCAATCCCTGAGAAACTAAAGAGCATAAAAAAGGTGATGGAATGATGGCGAAGAAGAACGGATTTAAGTATGCCAATAAACTGCAAATGGCACCGTACGAACTGCAACATAGGATTTACAAGCTTCCACATCAAGATTTCAAAAAAAAGGGGTGACAGATTTCTCAGAAGTACGGGACATTAAGTGCACATATAAACTGCAAACTGCCACCATGCTAACCGCATCCGACATTTCAAAGCAGGATTTACAAGCTTCCACAGCATGATTAGTGCAGTCAAAGTTGAGGAGCACAATGATTTAGGCATCAACTTGCTAGCGTTGGTATCACAAATTCAACAGTTGCCAACAAACAAGAAATGGGCGCTATTTAGCGAGACTGCAACAGCAGTTAGAATCAGAGGGAACTAAGATTCTTATCCCAAAGGATATTCGATTCACCCCTAACCAAAGGAAACATCAGCTCTACTTGCACCAGAATTGAGCCCAAATTTGACAATGCAACCTAAGCAATTTATTTTTTGTTTCTCAAAAAATGGATAATTCTTTAGGTTTCATTCTTCCTTTTGAGCAAGCTACATAATAGAACTACATTCATAATTTGAGCATGGAATCTGGACTACCATTTCTGGAATTGGACAGTGATAAGTCCTCGGCTTCGATCCAGCTGCGTACGGGCTTCAAGGGGTACAACTTTCTCCTCCTCTCCGGATTATACCAGCGACGATCCCTGGGCGCCGGAGCGTCCGGGGTTTCTCCGGCGCTGCAGGCCGGCAAGCGCAAACGTCTGTAAGGGCGGCGGAGAGCCACCGCGGCCAGCGGCGCATTGGCGCTGCGCAGCCACGAAGTCTCGCAGCCCATTGCTTGTGAACTGCCTCCAAGAATGGATGACATATGCCTGCGAGACTATGAAATTGTTGCTCTATGCGACCATCGGAAGATCTTATCCGACCCCTGGGACTCGCTTGGTTGGCGGAGCGTGGTCGATGGAAAAAATAGAGGAGCCCCCTATCTGGTTTGAAATTTCAAGAAGGAAGGTCGAAAAGCTAAACAGGGACGGTAATAAAATTCAATTTTATCGATATCCGGTCCGATCCAGGTTGTTTGGATTAGGTAGTTAATATTTTATTTAGATTTAAATTAAATTTAAATAAAATTTAAATATTTAATTTTAAATTTAGATCAAAATTGGATGGACATACATCCGATCCGTATTATTTTAATATTTAAATATATATATATAATTAATATATTTTATTAATTATAATTATTTGTTATTAAATTTTAAAATATTTGAACCCTATATCCTAATCTATATATATATATATATTGAAAATTTTTTCATCCTATTATATTCAGGATGAATTCAAAACAAGATCATAATTAATTGTTTATCAACTTCATAATATAAATTTTGATTGAATATGAAATTAACTGCTGTTGAACTAAAAATGTAGTTAAATTTATTTATTTAATGTATGTATAATTTATAAAATTATAGATGATTTTAAAATTAATAAAAATAAAAAATATTTAATATGACTCAGTTGGATTCGGGCCAGTAAACCCGATTACTCGATACCCAATTGAGATGGGTTTGGGTAAAAAAAACCAATCCCGATAATGTTTGGACCGGGTTTGGATAGTGTATTGAATATTTGGATTTGGGTTTGAATAGTTATGCACCTGGTCCGAACCCGGCCCATTGCCATTCCTAAGCAAAACCCACAGAGAATATGATTTTTTACATTTCAAGGAAAAGAAAATTTCAAGATTCGTGTTTTTGGCTTTTTCATGTGAATTGAATTAGAATTTTGTTTTCCACCTTTAAAATCATAAATAAAATAAAATAAAATATTTTTTATTAATAATATAATTGATATTTTATAAATTTTTGCCTAACCTGGCATACCTAAAATATATATTTTTTTCCACCTAAATCTATTAAAATCATTTTTTAAATATCATATTTTTAAAAAATATTTCTAGAAAAATATCCTTCCTCGCAAACCACAAGAGCCTTCGCGAATGAGTTGTGTTGTGGTTTCTCTTAAGATTTACTGATGTGGTTTTGGCTTTGAATTGAATTGAAATTTTGTTTTCTACCTTTAAAATCATAAATAAAATAAATATCATATTTTTATTAATAATTGATATTTTATAAAATTTTGCCTATCCTGGCATATCTAAAATATTTTTTTTTCTTCCAACTAAATATATTAAAATCATTTTTCTAAATATCATATTTTTAAAAAATATTTCTAGAAAAATATCCTTCTTCCTCGCAAACCACACGAGCCTTCATGAATGAGTTGTGTTGTGGTTTCTCTTAAGACTTACTGATGTGGTTGAAGATAGCTGGTGAGTCGGATGGCTCTTAGTTTCTCTTCATCGAGCATGAATATTTCGGAACATATAAAATGAAGAAGATACGGAAATTTGGCCATGATGAAATAATTTTCCTAATGAATGCTCCAATACTTAAGTCAATCTCCCAAAGAAATAAATAAAAGAAAGGCCTCTATAGCTTTTAGATGATAATGTGGTGATGGAGTGAGAGCGAGATAGAGTGAAAGCATGTAAGGCAGTGCAAATGGGCAATGCAGCGAAAGTGAGCGAGGTAATGAAAATGGGTGTAGGCGAAGCATAAAAGAAAATAAGCAAAGATTAGGTAAGGCAAGATAGCCCTAGCCTTCATCTTAATAGCAATTTGGATCCTTTGGATGGTTTTAAGAGAATTGTCGAGACTCTCAGAAAGCTTAGAACCTTCAAAGAAACTTGCCTAGAGAAAAGTCTAATAAAAAAAGAACTTATCTAAACGGTTCGGAGAATAGATTTTGTTGCCCAGCGTAGCAACCAAGAGAGGGATGAATGAGGTTTCTTAAAAAAATTTAAAGCTGATATGTGCTGAAATTAATGTGTTTGTGAAGCAATACAAGTATGCACCAAGTGAGTGAAATGCAAAGCTAAGAGTATAAATAGTAAATGCAAAATAGTAAAGAGCTCACACACAAACACAAAAGTTTTAGTGGTTCGGTGCAAGCCCAGCACCTACATCCACTTCCCAAGCAACCCCTTGGAAATTTTACTATAATCAACTTAGATTACAACCAACTTATTTTCACGGGTTCACAAGTCAAACCCAAAGTTGGTTTTCTCACTTAGGCTCACCAACAACCTTTACTCAAGCCAACCTAGGCTTGAATTCTAATTCAAGGCTTGGAAGGGTCTAACACCTAGTTTCAAACACCCTTGAAACTAGTACAAGAAATAAATTCAGAGATACAAATTTAAAGCACAAGCAAACTCTCTCACAGAGTCGAATATAGAATCTTTGAGGCTCTTGATGATTGCTTGAGTTGTCTTCTCTTTGGAATCACTTCACAAACTATTTTTGGAATGCTGAAATGAAGGCTTGTAAGCTTTTTCAGTGGAATCTTCTCTTTTGCTCTTTTTTGATTTTGGAAGTGAAGTTCTCAAGAAAAGTCTTGTCTCTTGTAAATTGATTCTTCATGAATGAGTTTGGTGAAGCTTAAATACTTCAAAAACTTTCAAAAAATGGTTTAAGACCATTGGTGGAGCAAAACTAGCTGTTGGGAGCTTGTAGGGATCAAATCTGCCTCTCAAAAAATATAGCCATTATAGTTGTCAGAACCAATGAGTCGACACTTGAATCTTGTGAGTTAACACTTGAGTCTTCATGAGTCGACACTTAGGTTAGCATGAGTCGATTTAAGGTATAAATATTTAAAAATCAGGGTTCTGTCCTTTTTATGTTCTCAGGCTATGAGTCGACACTTGAACCATGTGAGTCGATACTTGAATCTCCTAAGTCGATACTTGAATCTCCTGAGTCGATACTTGAATTTTTCTAAGTTGACACTTGATAGAAAAACCCAAAATGGCATAGTTCTGTATCTTCAATTTTCTCAGGCCATGAGTTGATACTTCATTTCTGTGAGTCGATACCTGACTTCTCTGAGTCGACACTTAAATTCATGTGAGTCGAAACTTGGCTTGCCACAAGAATTTTCTGCATGCCACTTTCTGAAGTGTTGACACTTAGCGTGCCATGAGTCGACACTTGACTCTGCAACAAGACAAAAACTTATGCCAACCCTCAAAATTTAAAAAGTTCTTCAATGGAACTTCAATACCCTTTTTGTAAAGCTCTGTTTGATCTATTTTGGGGCCTTTTTCAAATGAGAAGACTTCTCAAATATTTAAAATTGCTTAGCTTCCAATGAGTGTCTTGATACTTTCATATAGAGAATTTGATGTGCCTGTATCCTGAAACTCATAACTACAATTGAAACATTAATATAAAACATATACTCAACATTTTGTTAGTTCATCAAAATCAAGGACTAAAGCCAACAATCTCTCCTTTTTGATGATGACAAAACCTTAAGTATATAACCATTTAAATTCAATTATACTTATTCAAGTGAGCATACACTTTAAATTCAGCATATCAAGGTTTATATAACATAGTTTCATGGAGGAGAAGTGCCAAACAGGGTTGAAAAGAATATTTTCTCTCCCCCTATGTTAGATAAGTCCTGAAATATTTCAGAATTTATAGAAAATGCTTAAAATGCTTATATTTATTTTACTCCCCCTTTTTATCAACATTAAACATTAAAAAGAATAAACTCCCCCTGAATTAATGCATATAAGGTAGGTTAGGGGCCATGATCCGATAATATATTAATAAATATCAGTTGGTATTAGAGCAAATGGACAAAAGAAGAGTAATCATGAGATAAAAGCAAGCTTTCATATATTCAAGAGAATTTCAGTACAACATTGCTTGCATAGCAAAAACTGATACATAACTAAGAACTGATACATAGTAAAGAAAACTAAATGCATAAACATAAACAACATGGTAAACATCTGTGAGGCTACTCCTCATCAGATGAAAGCTCAAAGTAAATGGGAGCTCTAATCCTGTCCTAGAAGCAAGTGGTATAGGGGTCTTAAGGGTGTCATGGCTCCTAGTCCAAAGAGCTGGTCCAAAGCTAGGTACAATCCTGGAAGATCTAGTAGAGGGAGGAGGTAGAGTCCCTATTGGAGTTAGAAAGACAGGTGCAGTAGCAAGCTAAGCACATCTAGGAGTATCAGTGGTAGCATCAGGAGTCTGAATCTCTCGGCTGACAATCTCATAATCTCCTGCTCTGTCGTCACTACCGTCACTGTCATCATCAAGGATATCAGTGCCTCTATCAGCCTCACCACCACCATCACCACATCACCAGGAGTGTCATCATCATTAGCTGGCAGAGGAGGAGTGGACCAGAGGAGCAGTCGGAGGAAAGAGAGATCTCAAGAGATCTTGAATCTCGGTAAAACCTGCCTCCATAGTCTGTCTGATCCCTAAGAGCTGACTATCAGTATGTGCTCTCAGTCCCTCAATCTGAATACAAAGCTGAGTAGTCCGGACAGCTAATCCAATGATCTCACTCCTGACCTCAGCAATCTCTGACCTGATATGCACCGTAAAGGTAGACTCAGTAGCTATATGCGGAGTAGTAGATGGTGAAGAAATAGGTGTAAGGGTGACTGGCTCAGACTCTGAAGTTGCTACAGGTGCGGGTCAAGGAGGTGTCAAGTGCTCAGTAGGCTCAGATGGTCTTGCCTCTGCAGCTCGCAGCTCATCCTCCTCATTTGGCTCCTGACCAGACTCTCTATGAATCCACATGCCTGCCACCCTCCTATATCCCATACGATGTAGTTCGCTTGTCGTACACATCAGTGTGCAGAATATCTTTGGAGGCCTCCTCCTCCAAAGGAACATGATAAGCTTTGAATAGACAAGTCAGTCCTATCCCGTACGGAAGACACAGTCGATGCTGGGTCGCAGCCTCTCTATCTGGCTCATCATCAGGGCTGGGAGGTTGACGGTCACCCTCTGTATGATGCAAACCATCAACATCAACTCCCTCTTTGTGATAAAATCAAAGCGACCAGTCTTCGACAGAAGAATCCTCGCTATGAAGTGGTGAAGGAGCTGCATCTTTATAAATAACTGATTCGCGGTGATGGTAGTCAAACCGTGAACATCGTCTTGCTCCAAAACATGATGAAATGCCTCCTCTCTATCTCCTACACTGGTGGCAACAATCCCACAATGAAGAATATCCTAGACTCTGCTCAATATGATCTCAAAAATAGGAATCTCAATGCCTCATACTATAGCACTCCATATCAATCCTCCGCAAGCAAAACTCCCATAGAACTCTCTGATAAGGTGCAGGTAATACTTCTCCTTTATAGTACAGAAGGAGGTCAAGCTAGCTACCTCAAGAATCTATCCAAGATGAAAACCCTCACGGTCGAAGAATGCTAAGTCAACTCGTCGACCAGCAATGATAATCTTCCCTGATATCTGTCTGCTGTGGGAGAACGAGGGGGTGCCACTCTCTCATGCTTAGACTGTTGTCCTCTGTCACTTCGAGCCTTGGTTCTTCTTTTAATAGACCTGACTCAACCTTTTCTTAGAGACTACTTGCTTGCAGGGTCCCATGATCACCAAACAGAGGGAAAGACTAAGAAGAGGAAAGGGTGAACTAGAAATGGCCAAAAAGGAATAAGGAAATGACCAAAAGGGAAAAAAAAGAGGCCGACGGGAGGAAAAGAATGAAGGCAACCAAGAATCGGTCAAGGGAATGGAAGAAGAGGAGAAATGTGAAAGAAAATATGCTATGGCCTTGCCGATCCTCAAGAATTCAAAGGAAGAAAGCAGACCAACGAGAGAAAAGGTTCGGCCGAAATAACGAGAAACATGATGAAAACCGTGACGAATCAGACCAAATCAAATGAAAAAGACGGACAAAAAGGTGAAGAATCAGTCCAAAAGAGGGCAAAAGAGAAGAAATTACCGAAAATCTGAGGGATACTTGAGGAAAATCACTGTTCCAAGGTCAGTGGAGAGTTAGGGGACCACTAGAGCAGAGATCAAGTAAAAGACAAGTGGCTCAGATTGAATAGGTGATGCCTTAGAAAAACAGGATTTCTGCCCATGAGTTGACACTTCAAATTTGGTCAAGTGTCGACACTTGGCATGAGTCAATACTTGGCCAAAAGTCAAGTGTCGACACTTGGCCAGGAAATCCCCAAAAAGAATTCAATAAAATTCAAAAAACATGGGGTTTAGGGAAAGGGTTGATGGGGATATCCATAATAAGAATAAATACTTTGATTAACTTACTTTGTTTTTGCAGCTATAGTCAATAAAATTTTCGAAGCAAGTTAAAAATTTTCTTGAAACATGTTCATAAGTCAAAATTTCTTGAAGCATGATTTGGATCATAAGCTAACACATGGAAGAAGCCCATTAATTTTCTTGAAGCATGTTCATAAGCCAAATTTTATTGAAGCATGATTTGGCTCATAAGCCAACACATGGAAGAAGCCCATTCGGCTCAAGCCTAAAGCATGATGGAGGGCGTTCTCTTCAAGTCCAAGACCAACCATTCAAGCCTCTTTAAGACCAAGCCCAAGCTCAATTCATGCCAAAATTTGAAGCACATGGGGGAATAACTCATCAAACAACCTTAGGGGAGAAGGAATTACACTACATCAAGAGTTTTATGGAGAACATAAAGATTCCTTCCACTACCCCAATAATATTTGACATGTGGGATACCATAACTTATGACACCTAAGCCTCCACATCAGTATTTGGAAGCCACATTAGGATATTCTAAATGCCATATGTCAAAGTAGTTGTAACTTTCTACCTACATTTTATTTCTTGTTAAAACCACTTACCTAAGAGTTGTTGGAGCCAACTAAGCCATCCTTATCTCCTCCCCTCCACCCTTGGACAAAATTCCTAGCATTGGAGCCTATAAATAGGGCCCCTAGGCTCTCATTGTATTCATTCTATGCTATGATTTGAATTAATGAAAGGATTGTTTCCTTGTGTTCTAGTTTTCTTGAGTTCTTGTTTGGAGTAAAAGTTTTCTAGCTAGTTTGAGTGTGTAGATCCTTATCCAAGGAGAGAATAAGAGTTTTCTACATTTGAGTTTGAGAGTGAAGAGTGCTTTTACAAGGAGTAAAAAATGGGATGCCCATTAATGGATCTATGATCAAGCTCCAAGTCCCAAGCCGCCGGTCAATTTCTTCTTCTTCCTTTTTTTCTTTATTTCCATTCCAACTCCAATTCTTCTTTCATGTCTAATCCCAAATTTTTTTGCTGGTTCTCTCAGGTTTCTAGGTCAAGGATGAAGGGCTCCATGCCATGGATCAAGGCCAAGGTGAGTCTCAAAGTAGAGAGTGCCAATCTTGACTTCTAGGTCTCAATCCTTGAGTGATGAGAGCTCCTTCTTCTACCAAATAATTAGCCATCATTGTTGGTAGGAAAACTCTTCCTAAGCTTCATTAGATCTGATCATTTGAAGGTTAACTTGTCATAGTAGTGATGGTTTCATTGCCATGAAGATCCTAATCCTTATTTTGAACTAGATTTATATTGCGGGTCTTAAAAATTAGATCAATTAGTCTCCTTATGAAAATTCTTTTCTTAGATTAATTTAGCCCATTTATTTGATAATTAATTGCTCAAGTTTGCTTGCTGGTTAGCTTACTAAAACTCTCTATTCATCATTTTATTTTCATCCCCCATCAAGGGTTTAAGACAAAAAAGTTTAGGCACAAGGATTTGAGTTTGAGCAAATTTTGAAAGAGATCTACACAAAGAGATCAATGATACCTAACTCTCTCCTAATCATACAAAATCTTTCTTCACTCAGGGGTTTAGTAAAAATATTAGCTAATTGTTTATCAGTACAAACAAACTCAAACATCATATTAGAGTTTTGCACATGATCTCTTATGAAGTAATGTCTTATTTCAATATATTGCTTCTTGAGTGTTGAATAGGATTTTTGGTTAAATTAATTGTATTAGTATTATTACATCTTATGGGTGTCTTAGTTAATTTGATGCCAAAATCCTCTAGTTGTTGTTTGATCCATAGGATTTGAGCACAATAGCTTCCAACTACTATATATTTGGCTTTCATTATAGATAGAGCAACTAAGTTCTGTTTCTTGCTACTTTATGAAATCAAATTAACTCCAAAAATTGACAAGTTTTACTAGTACTTTTTATATCAAGTTTACACCCAGCAAAATCAGGATTAGAATATGTAATTAATTCAAATGATGATTCTCTAGAGTACCAAAGTCCAATATCTACGTGCCAGACAAGTATCTAAGCATGCATTTAACAGCCAATAAATGAGACTCTTTAGGAGCAGACTGATATCTTACACACATACAAACATTGAACATTATATCTAGCCTACTTACAGTTAGATATAGTAATGAACCAATCATACATCTATATAACTTTTGGTCTACACTTTTACTTGATTTATCTTTATCAAGTTTACAAGAGGAGCTCATAGACGTACCTTATGATATGGTATTCTCCATTCCAAACTTCTTTAAGATTTTTCTTATATACTTAGCTTGGTTGATGAAGATCCTCTCTTTTGTTTGCTTGATCTGGAGTCCAAGAAAGAAATTATGTTCTCCCATCATGCTCATCTCGAACTCTCCTTATATTAGCTTTGCAAACTCTTGACAATGACATTCATTAGTAATACCGAAATAATGTCATCGACATAAACTTATATAAAGAGATCATCATTCTTCTTTTTCAAAAATAATGTGGTATATCTACATTTCCTCTAGAAATTTTTTTTAAAGCAAAAATGAACTTAATCTATCATACCAAGCTCTTGGAGCTTGTTTCAAACCATACAATGCTTTATGAAGTTTAGAAACATGATTGGAAAATTCATGATTTTCAAAACCAGGAGACTGATCTACATAAACTTCTTCAATAAATCTATTTAGAAAAGCACTTTTGATATCTATTGAAATAGTTTAAAATTTATAAAACATGCAAATGCTAATAATAGCCTAATTACCTCAAGTCTAGCAATAGGAGCAAAGGTTTCATCAAAATCAATCCCTTCCTCCTGATTGTATCCTTTGGCAACTAGCCTAGCTTTATTTCTAGTAACTAATCCATTTTCATCAAGTTTGTTTTTGAAAACCCATTTTGTACCAATTATTAAAATATTAGTAAGTCTTTCAACTAAAGTCCAAACATTATTCCTTTTAAATTGGTTTAGTTCATCTTGCATAGCATTTAACCAATTACAATCATATTTAGCTTCTTCAATAGATTTTGGTTATACTTGAGAAACAAAAGCTAGATAATCACATACATTTTTTAATGAGGAACGAGTGCTTATCCCTTTTGATGGATCACCAATTATAAGTTCTTTAGGATATCCATGATCATACCTCCATTCTTTAGGTAATGGATTAGGTGCAGATGAGTTGCCAACTCCTTGTATTTGTTCCCCTTCATTGTTATGATTGTCATCTTGCTCCTTGGAAGATTCCTCATTGTTGTTTATTTTTTCAGTTCTTTGAATACCTGTTTCATCATCAAGAACATCTTCTTTTCTAGAAGATTTTGATCAGTCTCGTCAAATACAACATGGATGGATTCTTCAACAAGAAGTGTTATTCTGTTGAAGACCCTGTATGCCTTACTAGATGTAGAGTAGCCTAAAAAGATACCCTCATCTAACTTGGCATCAAATTTGCTTAGATTGTCCTTGCCATTGTTTAAAATGAAACAACGGCATCCAAACACAAAAAAATACTTAATTGAAGGTTTTCTACCTTTCCAAAGCTCATAAGATGTTTTCTTTAAAATAGGCCAAATTAAAATACAATTTAGAACATAGCAAGTAGTATTTATAGCTTCCATCCAAAAATATCTAGGCAAATCATTTTTGCAAAGCATGATGCGTGCCATTTCTTCAAGAGTTCTATTTTTTCTTTCTACCATCCCATTTTGTTGAGGTATCCTAGATACAGAAAAGTTGTGATGAATACCATTTTCACTACAAAACTTTTCAAAATCATATTTTAAAATTCGTACCATGATCACTTCTTAAGGAAATAATTGAAAACACCCTTTTCATTTGAGACTCTTTTATGAAATTTAATGAATGTAGAAAATATTTCATCTTTATGAGTTAAAAATATTATCCATGTAAAACATGAGAAGTCATCCACAATAACTAGACCATACTTCTTACCTCCCAAACTTGTTGTTCTAGTAGGTCCAAAAGGTCCATATAAAGTAATTTTAGGGGTCTAGATGTAGAGACAACTCTCTTAGGTTTGAAAGAAGATTTAGTTTGTTTTTCAAGTTGGCAAGCACTACAAATCTTATCATTTTCAAAGCTAAGTTTTGGAAAATCTTTTATGAGAATTTTTTTATTAAGTTTTGAAAGCAAATGCATACTTGCATGTCCTAGTCTTCGATGCCAAAGCCAACTAGTTTCATTGATCTTGGCTTCCATTACCACTAAACATTGATCATTTTGCACTAGAAGATCATCAAGATCAACCATATAATATTGCCATGCCTATGACCCATAAATTTGATGCCATTGTTATCAACACTAGAGACAATACACATGAAAGATTCAAAGATAACTTTAAAATCTTTGTCACAAAACTGAGTAATGCTAAGTAAATTATGCTTTAAACCATCAACAAAAAGAACATTATCTATATAAGTAGAGGAGATAATATGAACTTTACCAATCCCAATGATTTTTCCCTTTTCATTATTATCAAAGGTTACATTTCCACCATTTTGATATTCAAGAGAAGAGAACTGCTCCACATCTCTAGTCATGTGCCTTAAGCAACCGCTGTCGAGGTACCATAATCTTCTTCTGTTGGTTGCAAGACACACCTCGTCATCATTAGCCATTAAACAAAAATTGGTGACTTCTTGTTGCTTCATCTGAGCTTGAGTCCTCGCTCTCGCTCCAGATTGCCATCATTGCTTTCTTCCTTAGTTTCCTTCTGCTCTTCTTGAGTAAAGGGCAATCCATCATGAAGTGGCCGGTTTCTTACATTCAAAACAAGTAGGCTGCTCCCTTTCTTTCTCTTTTTCTTTTTCTTTGCTAGGCTCCGTTTTGAGGCTTTTCTTGAAACTATACCTTTTCTTTCTCATGAACCTCCTAAACTTCCTTGTGATGAGAGTCGTTTCATCTTCATCATCTTCCTCATCGGAATCATCACTTGTATCTTCTTTTATTGTGGACTTGAATGCTATGGTCTTCTTTTTTTTATCATTGTCCGCAACTTTTTATTTTAATGATAGCTCATATGTCATTAGAGATCCTAGAAGTTGCTTAAGAGGTAGTGTGTTGACATCCTTAGCTTCTTTAATAGCTATCACTTTAGGATCCCATGATGAAGGAAGTGATCTAAGAGTTTTATTCACTAATTCAGCATTAGAAATGACTTTATCCAAACTTCTCATGCCATTCACAATGTTAGTAAATTGAATGTACATTTCACTAATAAATTTAGAAAGTTCCATCCTAAACATTTTATATGTATGAATGAGCATGTTAACTTTGGTAGTCTTCACTTGATGTGTACCTTTGTGGATAACCTCAAGTGTGTCCCATATTTTCTTAGCGAGGAGACAATTTAAGATTCTGTTGAACTCACTTGGGTCTAAAGCATAAAATAATAAATTCATAGCCTTAGCATTAAGCTTAACTTGCTTAATATCATTCTCATCCCATTCATCTTCCATCTTGGGAGTGAGAATGCCATTAACCAAGGTGGTAGGCTGATGAGGACCCTTAATAATAGTCCTCCACTGTTATAATCAATGGCTTGAATATAAATGCGCATGCATGTTTTCCAATATGTCTAATTTGTACCATTAAAGGGGGGACGATTTGAGGCTTGTCCCTCAACAATTCCAACTCTGATTTGGGCTGCCATTTAGATCTTTGACTCAAGATCGTAAACCTAAACACTGAGTACCAAGCTCTGATACCACTTGTTACCCAGTGTAGCAACCCAAGAGGGGGGTGAATTGGGTTTCTTAAAAAAATTAAAGTAGATATGTGCTAAAATTAATGTGTTTGTGAAGCAATGCAAGTGTGCACCAAGTGAGTGAGATGCAAAGCTAAGAGTATAAGCAGTAAATGCAAAATAGTAAAGAGCTCACACATAAACACAAAAGTTTATAGTGGTTCGGTGCAAGCCAGCACCTACATGCACTCCCTAAGTAACCCCTTGAAAATTTCACTATAATCAACCTAGATTATAGCCAACTTGTTTTCAACGGGCTCACAAGTCAAACCCAAAGTTGATTTTCTCACTTAGGCTCACCAACACCTTTACTCAAGCCAACCTAGGCTTGGATTCCAATTCAAGGCTTGGAAGGGCCTAACACCTAGTTTCAAATACTCTTGAAACTAGTACAAGAAATAAATTCAGAGATACAAATTTAAAGCACAAGCAAACTCTCTCATAGAGTCGAATATAGAATCTTTGAGGCTCTTGATGATTGCTTGAGTTATCTTCTCTTTGGAATCACTTTACAAACTATTTTTGGAATGCTGAAATGAAGGCTTGTAAGCTTTTTCAGTGAAATCTTCTCTTTGCTCTCTTTGTGACTTTGGAAGTGAAGTTCTCAAGAGAAGTCTTGTCTCTTATGAATTATTCTTCATGAATGAGTTTGGTGAAGCTTAAATACTTCAAAAACTTTCAAAAAATGATTTAAGACCGTTGGTGGAGCAAAACTAGTCATTAGGAACTTGTAGGGATCAAATCTGCCTCTAAAGAAATATAGCCGTTATAGTTGTCAAAGCCTGTGAGTCGACACTTGAATCTGTGAGTCAACACCTAAGTCTTCA
Source organism: Areca catechu (assembly GCA_021397845.1). Taxonomy (NCBI): domain Eukaryota; kingdom Viridiplantae; phylum Streptophyta; class Magnoliopsida; order Arecales; family Arecaceae; genus Areca; species Areca catechu. The sequence goes on from CM038042.1 coordinate 63,097,263, forward strand.
TGAGTCGACACTTGGATTAGCATGAGTCAACTCAAGGTATAAATATTTGAAAAACTAGGATTCTGTTCTTTTTCTGTTCTCATGCTATGAGTCGACACTTTATCATGTGAGTCGATACTTGAATCTCCTGAGTCGACACTTGAATTTTCCTGAGTCGACACTTGATAGAAAACCTAGAATAGCATAGTTCTTTATCTTCAATTTCTCAGGCCATGAGTCGACACTTCGTTTCCGTGAGTCGACACTTGGCTTTTTTGAGTCGACACTTGATTTCTATGAGTCGACACTTGGCGTGCCACAAGAATTTTCTGCGTGCCACTTATTGAAGTGTTGATATTTAGTGTCCCATGAGTCGACACTTGACTTTACAACAAGACAAAAACTTGTGCCAACCCTCAAAATTCAAAAGTTTTTTAATGAAACTTCAATACCTTTTTGTAAAGGTCCGTTTGATCTATTTTGGGGCCTTTTTAAGATGAAAAGACTTCTCAAACATTTAAAATTACTTAGCTTCCAATGAGTGTCTTGATACTTCATATAAAGAATTTGAGATGCATGTATCCTGAAACTCATAACTACAATTGAAACATTAGTATAAAACATATACTCAACATTTTGTTAGTTCATCAAAATCAAGGGCTAAAGCCAATAGATTTTATAAGCGAGGTATATGGAGTACCTGATATCTAAGGAATGTTATGCTGTGCAAGGAGTGGTGGTCGACTTGTCATTGCAAAATACATGCCCTTGCAATAGTGGCTAGAGATGGTGTGGAGCTTGTCTTCAAAGCAAGTGTGCTTTTATAGAGTGCCTGCATTAATGGATAGTGGCCAGTGTCAAAGATCATGATGCAAGGTTACATGCCCCTCTACAGGAAAAGGATATGTCAGGTTTCCTTGCATGATTTCTAGGGCCACATGTCTGGTCTAAAGGACCTGCTTTATGTGCAAGGTTGGCGGATGAGGTGGCAAGCTATGTGAGGATCCACATGGGCTTGACCATTTCTAAATGTATCAGTTGCCCCTCACTTCTAGAGTGAGGCATCTCCTTTGCCTCAAGCATAGTAAGTAGAGGTTGAAGATTGAGAGGCTCAACACTAGACCTTCACTTAATGAAGTCAGTTGCTCAGATGGTTCAGCCCTGGTCCCAACAGGTGAAGCATTTAGAGGATGCTTCACTTTGTGCTAGGCAAGGAGGTGGATACTGGTGGTGTAGGATGTACGTGACTCGAGATTAGGTTTGAAAAATTGCATCCAACTAGATCGCGCACATCTATCGCATTTAATGAGTCTTGCATAATAATTTTGAGCAATTATTGGTGCATGATGATGATTCATGGCTCAAAATGGCTATGGTTTGAGTTAAGTGGCCCACTAAGATGGAGGTATGTGTCCACTAGTGAACTGTCACCAATCATTGTGGCACCTGGGGCTTTAAATAGGAATAGAGTGAGGTGCTATCCTTCCGTATTTGCCTTTACTGTAGGAGAGTCCAAGGACTTTGTGCTAAAAAGGCCTACTACTACTGGCGGTGGTGCTACGACGAACGTGATGGATCTTCTTCCTCTCTTCCTCTCTTTTCCTTTTTTTATCTTATTTTTTTGGTGTGCTTTGGGAGATCCTATGATAGGATCAATGGCAGTCAAAGATATTCCTGAAGCAATCGAGTCCATCCTGGGTGATGATCCAAGAGGAGTTAACATTCTGACATCAATCAAGCTTAAGCTATCGGATCCCTTCGAAAGGATAATCGTGGGATCGATGACCCGAGTGGCATTGTATGAAGAAGTGTTGCTAGCGAAGTAATCCAAGAGGGGGATAAATTGGATTTTTCAAAACTGTAAACAAGTATGCACTGAATTTGAAAAACTAGTGAAGTGAATGTGCAGCAGTATATTTATGCAAATTAAGTTAAATGCAATGCTTATGAAGAGGAGAGGAGGAGGAGAGCAAAGCATAGTAAATACAAAATTTTATAGTGGTTTAGTGTACTATAAGCACCTACATCTACTTTCCAAAATTCCTTGGAAATTTCACTATAATTTTTCAAAGATTACAACCAGTTTATTTTTGGGCTCACAAATCTAACCTAGTTGGTTTCCCTTAAGCTCATCAGCCATAACCTCACAATGAGCCAACCCTAGGGTGTAATCCAATTCCAAGGCTTGGATGAGCCTATCTTCTAGTTTCAATTTTCTTGAAGCTAGTTACAACTCAAAAATAAAGTACAAAAAATAATGAAACCAAAAAGCTCTTATAAAAGCAAGAAGAAGTTGAAGAAGCTCTTGATGGAATTTTTTTGAGTTGTCTTCTTTATGGAAAGCCCATAATAATAGCTTTGAAAGTTGGTGGTTAGAATTGATGGTACACTCTTTAAGAACTGGACTATTCTTTTTAGAAGTTTGCTTTTTGAAAGATTCTCTTGAAAGTTATTGACTTTCTCTTGGATTATCTTATTTTTTTAATATATTTTGTGAAAAATAAATATACTTAGAACCTTCAAAAATCTATTTACGATCATTTGGAGATAAGAACTAATCATTTGACACATTTTACAAGCTTCTACACATCTAAGAATATAGCTATTACTATGCTATCAAAGCCTGATTAGTCGACTCACCAAATGCTTGAGTTGACTTATGCTTCAATCTAAAAAATCTTGCTTTCTATATTTCCTGCAGCTATGACTCTTGGACCTTAAGTTGCTCTTTTGAGTCAACCTTTGAGTCGACTCATAGTTTTGCTAAAATCTCAAACCCTTTGGATTTCCTGCAACTGCGACTCATGGACCTCAAGTTATTCCTTGAATCAACCCTTGAGTCAACTCACCAATTCTTAAATCGATTCATGGCCATGCCGGCTAAAACTTTAGTATGCCAGTCCTCTTCCTTTCTAAGTCTTTTCCGGTGATCGACTCACCATCCCTTGAGTTGACTTATAGCCTATGCCAATTTAAAAATGTTTACCAAACTTAAAATTTGAAGCTTCAACTTCATTTCTTCCATACCAATTCTCAAATAATCATTAATTCCTTGTTTCTTAATTTAGGAAGATAACCAAAATGTTAAAACTCTCTTGTTAAATAAATGATCAAATAGTTCCATTCTTGTTAAATTTATAGAATACCTAAAACATCATTTTTAGCACTCCAACAAAATATCAGTACCTTATATATACTCAAGCATTTTGTTATTCATCAAATCAAGATCGGAGTCAATAAGAGGTGTTTAGGGCTGGATTGATACTTCTACTTCCTACAGTTATCATCAAGCTGCTCAGGTGGTACCAAGTATGCCCCACATAGCTGGTCCCCAATGCATGGTAACTAATGATGGGGTTCTTCTACCATATGGTGTAATGTAGGGACATGCCTCACACCAAGTCTTCAGGGCCTTCTTTCAGTTGAAGTACAATTTACAGGGCTAGTGGTACGCTTCGTCAAGGAAGGGGTATCAATTTCCAAAGTGTCTTGCCAAGGTGTATCACTAGAAGGGTCGATTTTTCTTCATAACTTCTGTGGTAGCCTACTCATTCCCAACCACCTGGGGGTTGCTAGAGAGGAAGAGGTTGCAGGACCACTCATAATTATAGCTTCTAGAGAGGGAGATGGTGTAGAAGTTGGAGACGGTCACTATTCCTCCCCTCAAAGATCTCTTATGAGAGGAGCTCCTGGTGGCCTTATTGATGTGGCATGCAAGGATGAGTTCTAACTTAGAGGATTAATTATTTGGTCGAGCAATGAATCCTACTAACATAAACAAATTCATTCATAAGAAAGTAAATGATTCATATGAAAGAAAACTAGATAAGGGAAAACTCAAACTAGGGCTTTTTGTTTAATCAAGAAGATTGGACCTAATGGTTGGGAAATCATTCTAACTAGGGTGAAGACCATTCAAATATTCAAACCTAAGAATCAAGGAAGGTTTACTTACCAATATTGAAGTCCCACACTTGTAATGGTGATCCAATTTCAGCACTCTTGGATATAACTTGAAACTATCACACCATGGGATGAAGACTTCCAGTTTAGATGGTACCAAAGGCAAGATTAACCTCCTTTTCAACTCGCAATCCTGGTGGATCCTAGAAAGGAAAGGAATTAGTGACTTAGAATGGCAAGAAGAGAAAAATGTAAGAAATTTAGGAAGTAGTAAAGTTGGTGGATTGGATGAAGTAGTAGGGAATCATAATGGCTGATTTGGCACCTTGGTTATGTGCTGATTGGAACTCCATTTGCTGAGCTTAGATGGCAACTCTTGAAGGATGAAGAAGAGCACTTTGAGGTGTTCTAGAAGGCTTCCTTGGAGGATGAAGTAGGCAGCCTTGTAGCTTGAAAGTATTGGCTACGTGGTTGGTGGATGGGGAACACTTTGGTTGATAGAAAATGGCAATGCCTTGGTATGGATTTGTGGTGGAATTTGGAAGTGGCTAGGTTGGCTTAAATGGAAAGCTTTTGGGCCTCTCACCCTCTCCTCTCGGAGGTCACTTTCTAAACACAAATGGAAGAAGAAATTTGGAAACTTTTATTCATCATCAATATCTTTACAAGAGGGGTTTGGAGGGCTATTTATAAGCCTCCAATTCAATTTGAAAATTCAAAATACAAAGAGAATTTCATGGGATGTTGCTAGCTATATGGAAGGGAAGTTGAACCATGCTTGATATGGAGAGAAAATGGTGGCCCTCTTTGAATTTGAATTCACTTCATGGCCGCCCAAAGCTAGGTGAGGTGTCATGCTTGGGTGTCTTCCATGTAGACTTTAAAAATGACATGGCCTCCAAGTAAGCTTGATGAAGTGGCATCCACCTTGGCATGGTTGGTTGGAGTATCTTGTGGTACTTAATCTTCAAGCCCTCTTACCTTGATTTGAACCTAATTCAAACCCATCTTGAACTCAACTTAAAATTCAACTAGTTACAAGGTCAAATTGATCCAATTGACTCAAAATACCAAATTAACATGGACCTAATCCTGACTCAAACTTAATCAAAGAAATAAACTTTCCTATTTACAGGACTCATGTTCAATAAAATGAAAATATAGGACTCAAACTTAATCAAAGAAATAAACTTTCTTATTTACAGACTCATATTCAATTAAAGAAATAAAATTGAAACCAAAGGTAGACTAAACTTACTTCACTGAGATATAATGAATCTGGCTTGATTAAATTAGATTGAATTCTCTTTTGAGCTATGGTACCCGCACCAATTCTCTCAGGATGGGGGACTCGACCTTGTCGAGTATGGGTCACTCCGACTCTGATAGTACTCTAGTAAGTCCGGGTTGATTCGTTGTAGATCCTTTAGAGTGATCCATGAGTTATCAGATTCCGGTTGACCTTGCCATTGCACCAAATGGCGTTGATAGTTTTTCCTAGTAGTGATAGTTTTGTCATCCAGAATTCTCTCAATTTAGTCTCGCCACTCTGGTATAGTGGCTGGTGGACACTCGAGGGTAGGGTCACTCTCAATGGTAGGTTTAGGCCCAAAAAGCTCACTAGGTATCAATATCGATTCCTTATATTCTACTAAGTCTGAAACATTGAAAGTCGATCTGATACATAGGCCAGATGGTAGTTCCAATACATACGTATTAGGACCAATTTTCTTTAGGATTTTGAATGGCCCTGCACTGCAAGCATGTAATTTTCATGGTTCCTAGTGGGAACCATTTAGGATTGAGCTAACCATTACGAAGTCTCCTTCATAAAATTCTTTGAATTTCCTATGTGAATTAGCCATATGCTTGTAGGTTCATTGCTCATGTTGATTTTTTCACTGATTTATTTATGCAAGTCCTTAATATGCTGTGCGTATGACTCAGCAGATTCATAAATTTGTGCATGTGTGGATAATGGAATGAGATATATAGGCTTCTTAGGTTTGTAACCATGGACCACCTCAAAAAGACTCTTTCTAGTAGATCTATTGACTGAGTTGTTGTAAGCAAACTCAGCACGAGAGAGTAAAGATCCCAATTTTCCATACTATCATCAACTAAATATCTTTGCAAATTTCCTAGACTCCGGTTAACTATTTCAGTTTGGCCATATGTTTGAGGATGGTAGGCTGTGGAGAATTTCAGTTTGGTTCCTAGCATATACCAAAGGGTTTTCCAAAAGTAACTAGTAAACCTTGCATCTCTATCTGCATAATGGTTTTAGGTAAACCATGTAGCTTAACCACTTCTTCAAGGAAAAGTTTAGCCATTCTTGAAGCATCGAAGGTTTGAGAACATGGGATGAAGTAAGCCATCTTAGAAAATCGGTCAACTACAACGTAGATGGTATCATGTTTCCTTGAGATCTTTGGGAGTCCTAGTACAAAGTCCATACTAAGATCCTACCATGGACAATCAGGGACTGGTAGAGGAGTGTACAAACCCATGTTCTACTTTTGCTATTTGGCAACAGCACATGTCCAACATTGAGCCACAACTTGGGCTATATTCCTCTTAAGGCCAGGCCAAAAGAATTGGTCTTCTATCGCTATGATGGTCATATCTCTACCAAAATGACCTCCTAGGCCTCCAGCATGAACTTCCTAGATCAAAAACTCTCTAATAGAAGTTTGGGGGACACATAACTGATTTCTTTGAAAAGGATCCATCTAGGAGAGTATAATCACTATTTACACTAGACGGTCCTTGTTGGAGGGATTGATAAATGTCACTAAAGTCTGGATACTTAGGGTACTTCTTTTAGTCTATCAAGCCCTACAACTTTAGTGCTAATTGAGATCAAAAGTATGGATCATCGGCTCAGTGCATCTGCAACCCTATGTTCAGTGCTGGCACAGTGTTTTAGAACAAAGGTATATGCCTGAATAAATTTTATCCATTTTCCATGCTTAGGGTTTAATTTCTTTGGGAATTAAGGAATCGTAAGGCTTCATGATTGAAATAAAGAACGAACTCTTGCGATAGTAAATAGTATCTCCAATACCTCAAAGCCTGAACTACTGCATACAATTCCTATCATACATCGAGTATCTCATTCTTGCCTCGTTCAACTTCTCACTAAAGAATGCCACTAGATGACTCTCTTGACTCAAGACTCCTCCAATTCCTACTCCAGAGGCATCATAAGCAACCTCAAATACCTTTGAAATTTTGGGAACCTCAAAATAGGTACTTGTATCATTCTTTTCTTGATTTCTAGGAAGGCTCTATCGGTGGTTTTTGTCCATTCAAAGGTTCCCTTCCTAATGCAGTCGGTAATGGGGGCCACTATGATACTGAATCCTTGGATAAATCTCATATAGAAAGTTGCTAGACCATGAAAACTTCAGACATCATTGATACTTTTGGATACCATCCACTCAACTATGGACTTGACTTTTTCAGGTTGGCGGACACTCCTTCAGTGGCGACAACAAATCCTAGAAAGATAACTCTATGGGGTCATAAATTCAATTTCTTGTGGTTGGCATAAAGACTATCTTGTCTAAGGGCTTAGCAAACTTGCCTAAGATGGTCAAGTGGTCTTCCTTCGTTCTACTATAAATGAGAATGTCATCAAAATAGACCATTACAAACTTCCCGATGAATGTCCTCAAAACTTGGATCATAATCCTCATGAAGATGCTAGGTGCATTGGACAGACCGAAAGGCATTACTACCCACTCATATAGCCATCTTTGGTTTTGAATGCGATTTTTCATTCATTCTTACTTGATGATAGCCACTCTTAGGTTGATTTTGGAGAAAATTTTGGCTCTGGCCATCATATCCAACATGTCATCCAAACGGAAAATAGGAAAACGATACTTATGGTAATCTTATTTATGGCTCGGCTATCTATACACATTCTCCATGTGCCATCTTTCTTAGGGGTTAGGAGGGCAGGTACTGTACATGGGCTTAGGCTTTCTCTAATGAATCCCTTTTGGAGAAGCTCTCCAACTTGACGTTGTAACTCTGCATGTTCTGTAGGATTCATCCTATAATAGGAAAGGTTTGGTAACGTGGATCCGGGGATCAAATCTATGGCATGTTGAATATCTCTCAAGGGTGGAAGGTGATTGAGAAGGTCTTCTAGAAATATGTCTTGAAAGAGAATTCCAATCCAGCCTAATCAAGCCAAATCATTATGGATTCAGTGGAGTAAGTTTAGTCTACTTTTGATTTCAATTTTATTTGTTTAATTGAACATGAGTATTGTAAATAGAGAAGTTTATTTCTTTGATTAAGTTTGAGTCTTGTAATTAGGATTAGGTCCATGTTAATTTGGTCTTTTGAGTCAAATTGGGTTCAATTGACATTGTAATTAGTTGAATTTTAAGTTGAGTCAATATGGGTTTGAATTGGGTTCAAGATAAGCAAGAGAGCTTGAAAATTAAGTGCCACAAGACACTCCAACCAACCATGCCAAGGAGGATGCCACATCATCAAGCTGCTGGAGGCCATGTCATCTTCAAAGTCTACATGGAGGACACCCAAGCATGCCACATCACCAAGCTTTGGGCGGCCAAGAATTGAATTCAAATTCAAGGAGGCGACCACCATTTTCTCCCCATATCAAGCATGGTTCAACTCCCCTTCCACATAGCTAGCAACCTCCCATGATATTCTCCATGTATTTTGAATTTTCAAATTGAATTGGAGGCTTATAAATAACCCTCCAAACCCCTCTTGAAAGGATTATTGATGAATGAAATTATGTGAGTTCTTCTTTCACTTGTGTTATGCAAAGTGTGCTCCGAGAGGGAGAGGGTGAGAGGCCCACAAGTCCTTCATTTAGTTGACCTAGCCATTTCCTAAATCTCTTCTCATATCAAGAAGACACCCCTTCCATTACCCAAAGAGTTCCTCCCAAAGTCCCACCAAAGCTATCTTCTCTTCTTCAATCTCCATAGCCACCTACACCACTATTCAAGGGAGTTTTCTACATCACTTCAGATGCCATCTCCAACCTTCAAGAGATGCCAACTTAGCTGCATTTCAGGGATTCCAATGAGTCTACATTCAAGGTGCCAAATGAAGCTACTTGATCTCCTACAACTCCATCCAATCCACCATACTTACTCTTTCTTGAAATCTTGTTATATTCCATTCTTCTTGCCACTTCAAGTCTCTAAACCCTTTCCTCTAGGATCCTCCAAGATTACAAGTTGAAGAGGAAGTTAATCTTGCTATTGGAATCATTTAAGCTAGAAGTCTACATCTCTTGGTGTGATAGTTTCAAGTGCCAACCTCAATATGTGGAGTGCTGAAATTGATTCACTTCTAATAGTGTGAGACATCAATATTGGTAAGTAAACCTACCTTTATCCTTAAGTTTGAATATTTGAATGGTTCATGTCCTAGTTAGTATGGTTTCCCAACCATTAGGTCCAATCTTCATGGATTAATCAGGAAGCCCTAGTTTGATGCTATCCTTATTTAGTTTCCTTCATATGAATCCCTTGCTATTTTATGGATGAATTTGTTTATGCTAGTAGGTTTCATTGCTCAACCAACTAATTAACCCTCTAAGTTAGAACTCATCCTTGCATGCCACATCAAATTAACTCAAAATTTTTATTCATCATCAATATCTTTACAGAGGGGTTAGGAGGGCTATTTATAAGCCTCCAATTCAATTTGAAAATTCAAAAATACAAGGAGAATTTCATGGGATGTTGCTAGCTATGTGGAAGGGAAGTTGAACCATGCTTGATATGGGGAGAGAATGGTGGCCCTCTTTGAATTTGAATTCACTTCTTGGCCGCCCAAAGCTAGGTGAGGTGTCATGCTTGGGTGTCTCCATGTAGACTTTGAAAATGACATGGCCTCCAAGTAAGCTTGATGAAGTGGCATCCACATTGGCATGGTTGGTGGAGTGTCTTGTGGCACTTAATCTTCAAGCCCTCTTGCCTTGATTTGAACCCAATTCAAACCCATCTTGGACTCAACTTAAAATTCAACCAGTTACAAGGTCAAATTGACCAGGACTGAAACTTAATCAAAGAAATAAACTTCCTTATTTATAGGACTCATGTTCAATTAAAGAATAAAATTGAAACCAAAGGTAGACTAAACTTACTCCATTGGGATCCATAATGAATCTGGCTTGATTATATTAGATTGAATTTTCTTTTGAGCTATGGTGCCCGCACCGCTTATGTTGTAGGGACTAACCTGCCGCCAGTAAGTATTTCTTTAGGCTTCTCTAAATTGTCTCACCTTTTCATGAAAGAGAAATAATGATTTATCTTTTGATAGGCCTATCACTTCAGAAAATAGAGGTAGCGATCCAAAGGCCTGCTTCACTTATAGAAGATAGGGAAGGGAAGCAGATTCTAGTCGAGACAAAAAAAGTTCAAAGGTCGAAAAAGCGATATTGATACTCAAAGGAAGCCCCTGTTTCTAGTGTAGGCGAGGCTTTCTCCAAGACCACTGGCATTTTGGTCGGTGAGGCGGTGCAGGGTCACGGCAAGGTGCAGGACATGGTTGAGTAGGCTTCAAGGCACCATCGCGATATATGGATACAGGCTGATAGCAGGTTTCTGATGAGTCCCAAGCAAGGCTAGCAATGGCCACAGCGGGAATGTGGAGGAAGTTGATTAGCCTCCCATGAAATGAGCTGCTTCAAGGAAATACCACCCAAAAGTGATAGAGGCAAGAAGCTTGACTGCATATGGCATTAACACTCCTAACAGGAAAACTTGTCATTCAATGTTGGAGAAGTTCATGCCTCCTGAGTTTAAGGAGAAACTTCTTCAGGAGGGTGTTTCAGATAGTGTTCAGTGGTTCATTCATGCCTTAATGGTGGTAAGATCATTGAGCTTAGATTTTTGTATTTTTGTATTTTTGAAGAACTTTGTCGGTAGCTTAACTGGTGTCTCCTTTGCAAAGTATCTTTATAGCATGGGAATAACTTCAACACCTGTTAAGGCTGGGAAATGACTAGGAGTAAATTCATCACAGCATTTCGGCTTTGGAAAGTGAATGGGACAATGCTGTGCGAGAGCTGAGCATCTGTTGGATTATGGAGGCACAGCAAAATCTTGATATTTCAAAATTTATTTGAATACCAAGAACACCAAAACCCTAGAACTTATTATCTCCTTGATAATAACAATTAAAATTACTTCTAATAAGAAGTATAAAGATGTATACCTATTTAATTTTGATTTGGTGATGATTATTTTCACGAGGCACATAAGTGTCTACCCTCCAACAGTAATCCACATGAGAATTGGATCAAAGATATGCTCCTTTCGAACCCAATTGCCATACTCGAGTTCACCCTGACTCATTTGGTTGAACCTCTTCCCAAACTTAATTTGAACCTGAGTTGAACCTCTTCTTGGCTTCTTAACTTCTTGGCTAGCCTATTAGGACCCTTTTGACCTTTTTCCTAAATCCAGTAGGACTTGTATTAGGCTATAAAAGGTTTGTCCTAAAATGGCTAAGGAACTTATATTAGGCTAGAAAAGGTTTGTCCTAAAATGGCTAAGGTTTGTATAAGAGAGAGAGAGGACTCTTATCTTAACAAGAGATGATAGAATTTTTCCGATGCCCATTCCCTATGTGTTGCCCCTTTTAAATAGAGTAGGAGGAGGTGCTACATCAAGGGACATATCCATTCTCACACCCCTATGAAATATATGGTAAGTTTAAATTTTATTTCTAGGGAATAAAATTCAAACTTATGCATCATTTTAGCAAATCTCTCTCAGCATGCATGACACATGATGGAATGCTTTTGTCATCCCATCTGAAATCATATTACCTCTAGTTTTTTCACATGGCAAGATCATTTCTTCCACATTCAGATAAGTCTAGAAATCCTAATAGATGCACCTCCTTCTACCTTAAAATAAAAGGACTCTTAGGCACCTCTTTGAAAAATCTGCAAGTACGCACCTAGCCTTCCGACACCTCTCCATGCAAATCAAAGCATTCTTAGGCTTTAAAACTTATGCCAATCTGATGGCGGGTTGATAAGGATGCCACATGGGTCTTAAACCCATTTATGAAGGACTCTTACACATTCTCCAAGCCAAAACATTCAGCCACCCAACATTTGTGCACTCCTTATGGATAAAGTCCCATGCCTCTTGGACTATATCAATTCAATGCCTATTTGAACTTATTCAACCCAATAAATAGCTTATCAGGTTAGAGGTTCAACCGAATTAATTCTAAATTAATTTAGATAAATTAATTAATATGGTTCAAATAAATTTTGATCCAAATTGGAGTTATAGTTAGCCACATATGCTAGTATGCTCTTCGACTAACTAATTAGATTAAATAATCTAATTAAATTTATCAAAATAATTCTTTAACCAATTTTCTTATGTGTATAATCCATTGGATTCCACATCTAATTAGTAGTACATCCAGGTATATGTTAACCTAATTTGATTGGACCCCTTCTAATCGATTAAGGTCAACTTCATGCCGATCCAAATTCGACCATTAGAAATCCTTCTAATTGAGGAATGAATTAAACCATTTTATTCATCCAAACCTACAAGTCAAGATGGATATCTAGTAACATATCATGACTACTTAGAATAAATAAAATTTGGTAGAAATTATTAAAATACCCTTCAGTAGCAAGTTATCATGCAATTCAGTCCTTCAATCATCTTGCATCCCGAATATGTATATGAGTATGGATTTATGTCAAACTCAAATATATATTCCTATTGATTCATGATCAATAAGAAATAACTCTAATGAAGGATTAGAAACCCTATCTAATCGTTATACTGCTTTGGCCAAAGTCTTCCCAAGTTATCTAGAGATGATAATGCATAGGATGCCATCTTCTCTTATTAGAAGTGATTGATTCTTTGTTGATCTACTTATAACCTTTATACACACTCCATCATATCCAAAACATCATGTACATGACTTAGTCATGAATGAGTATGAACCAAAATATAAATTCATATGTACAAGGTTCCATGATAATCTCAGGTCTAAGTGGTGGGGACACCAAAGGCACCAGAATAAGATAGAGGCTTTTCAACCCTCTATGAATTGATAAATAATTTATGAGTCCATCTATAATAAGGGCTTATCCCATCTAAGTCCATTTTAGTTATTATTTGAGTCTTTTGAGTTGTTATTTCAGTTCTGTACTAGTCAGCCCATGTTGAGCTAGTTCAGTCCAATGCTGGTCAGCTCATGTTGAGCTAATTTTATTTTTTTGAGTCCTGTCCAAGCATACTGAAGACTCAAGACTATATCATACAAGTGAAGACTAAGTCCAACTAGATTGAAGACATGGAAGTATAGCCCAAGTCCAACCCAGCTTGAAGATTTGAAGACCCCAGGAGGAAAATTTAGAAAACCCTGATTTCTTGCAGATGCCCTCCAGATGCCCAGATTCCCTTCCAGATGCTAAAGTATATTCATAGATAAGGGCATCCATAATTCTAGAGGTCCATCTGCATCCTAGCCCAAAGAAATCAAGCCCAGGCACCAAGCCCAAGCCCCTAAGAAGCAAGATACTAGGAAATATTCCTGCTACCTGGCTACCAGGCCATCCCAGCTTCCAGAGGCCCAAACCCATGCGCCCGAGCCCCTTTGGGCTGGCCCCTTGCTGCTCCTAGAAGCCCAACACGCCCCCCTAGGCATCCTTGGAGTGTTGGCCAAGTCAAGAGAATTTTTAGGGATTTTTTCTACCTAATGTTTCCTTATTTTCTAGCTAGGGTTTGAGAGGGAAAAGGATTCTTATGTAAAGACTTATGTGCCCTTACTTGGAGCCCAAGGTTAAGGGTCTATTTAAAGGACCCTAGCCTCTTGTATGAAGAAATTTTTGATATGAATTAAAACCTTGAGTTCTTCTATTGAGTTGTGTGATACCCTGCTGTGTGCATAAAGAGGTTTGTGAGAGTTTTTCTTCCCAGTGCTGCAATCATCTTCCTGCTGCCAACAAGCCTTTCAGATCCCTGGACACCCACTCTAAAAGAAGCCTTCCCTTGCTATTTTTTCTTTGTTTTCTTGTTCTTTATGAGTTTTCTAACCCCTGACAGGTCGTTTGCAGGTCCCCGAGTTCCTACGAATCCAACGACTCCAGCCAAGCCTCAATCGGATCACCGAGCAGAAAGCCGGGTATCCGCGGGTCTTTGGCTCGATTTTCCAGGCCGCATCCGTCGAGAACGAGAGACCCCTTGCTGCGATCTTCACAGACATTGTCAGGTACACCCCCTCTACCTCTAGTAGTTTTATTGTAGGAGAACTTGCCATAACCGAGGCTTCTCAGCCCCGGCGATCCTTCTTTTCTACTTTTCTAGGTCCTAATCTGCATGCTGATCTTCTAAAATTCATATAAAATTCCCTACAACTTATTTTAATCTAAAATTTGGGAATTAATCACTCAACCCCACATATAAAACATACACAAAAAATTGCATGCATATTAGTCCCCCATCACTAAGGATCATTTATACAACTCCCACTTAGAGAACTATCTTTTGATATGCAAGTAAGGTTCCATAAGATGTTCTCTATCAATGAGTCAATTCAGTGAACTCATTCCTTTATAAGTATCCACATTCTTGTATTAGTGTCCTTACACAAGTGACTAGTGAGATCAATCACCTTCTCCATCTAACATATATAGGATGTACCGAAAGAAAGTTTAAGATTAGGATTTTAAGGTTTAGGTCTTACAGGCATGATCCCAATCATGTCCCCTAAAACTATAGCCCTGGTCTATGGGCTCATCATAATCTTTAATATAGTAAGATGCAATTGAAATGATGAATCAAAATGCCTTATATTATTAATATAAGAATAAATGTCATTACATGAGTTGGAAGTGTTGGGTTCCGGGCAGGCACAGTGGAAGATCAAGTTTCAAAATTTTCATTATTGAAATCCTGACCGGTTGGAACCCTAAATCCTAGGACCACTTGACCATACAACTAATAAATCAAAACTTTAGGGTTATAGAAGAATATCTAGAGTGATATACTCCTTAAATCCCACAAGGTATACAAGTGTATGCCCTCCAGAGGTGATCCACACAGGAACCAGACCAAGGAAGCACTCCTACCAAGCTTACTTATTTGACTAGGACTCTTTCGACAACCTTTCGAGACTTTCTTCTTTCGTTAGAACCCCTACCCTCCTATAGAGCACTCAGAGATCTCTCTGAATTCTCTCTTAGAATCTGATTATCCCTCCTATATCTCTTTCTAGGCTCTTATCTTAAAATAACAAGTCTTGTCTTAAAAGGACAAGCCTTGTCTTAAAGGGACAAGCCTTGTCTTAAAAGGACAAAGAAGAGAAAATGGAAAGGGACTTCTTTCGGATCATAATGGAATACCTGATATCAGATTACCGATGCCTATTTATAGAGAAGGATGAGGTGCCTGATAAGTCCCTTTCTCAGTCCTTTGATAAGACCCTTCAAGCAGAAGTCATCTTTTGGGTGAGTAGACTTATCATGAAATGTCCTTTCATGTACCAAGAGACATATAAGTATCTCTTTATTTTTCCAGCCAATTTCTCCACTTGCCATGTGACAAGTTACAGGTCAGATAATAGCCAAGGGGTGTGGGATCCCAAGAGGTGTATCAAAGAAACCAGATGCCTTCAAACAGAAGGACTCTGGATTTTAAAATCAGTGTCATATGGTGAAGAGATGCAACCCTTCAATATGCGTGCCATATTTCTCACACCATTTTCCATCTATTTGACCAGTCAAGCCCCTTCCAAAAGGATGTGGAGATAAGGAAGAAAGTCCTAACTCTTATCTAGAAAAGGTGATTTATAGGCAGAAGGACTCTTGGTCCTTTTGCACCCTTTATTCTTGGCGAACGCCAAACTTGGCACCAAGTGTCCCTTCCACCTTGCACTCTACCATAAATAAAAGATAAAGCCTAATAAAATTTAGATAAATACTGATTAAGGCTACCCTACTTAGAACTCAACCCAATCTAAGTTCTACTTAAATTAGTTAGCCCAAGTAGCAAGCTAACTGACCCAATCCAATTGGATTAGGAGTTGAGCTAGCCGACATATGCTAGTATGTTAATTAGCTAGCCAATTAGGATCTATGACCCTAATAAAAATATAATTGACTTTCTTGGTCAATTTTCTAATATGTGTGACCCTTTGGGTTCCACATCTAGCTAGCAGTAGGTCTAGGTCCAAGCCATTTCGATCCAATCAAAATTGATTGACCTAATTATTGGGTTTCAAGGAGATCATTATGCAACTTAGTAAGACTTAATTATAACATTTCATGCATAAAAATAACACTTTATCAGTTAGAAACCCTAATTCCCAAGATCCCTTATTCGATTACAACCAATATGTCATAAAAGAAGGTTAATGAAACATACCTGGAGCGCTATATTCCACTTCTTCTACTAGACTCACAAGTGTAAGTCCTCCAACGGTGATCCACACAAGATTTGAAACAAGGAAGAATTCCTTCTTGAAGTTGCTTGCCTGGGTAGGATTCTTTCGGTAGCCTTTTAGACTTTGACCTTTGTAGGACTAACTATCCCATTATAGGACTCTTTGGACACTCTTCTAAACCACTCTTGGTTTTAGGATAACCCTCCTTTAGGACCCCTTAGGCTTATGTCCTAAAACAAAGCCTTGTCCTAATAGAAAAGACCTTGTCTTAACAAGACAAGTCTTGTCTTAAAGAAAGAAAGAGGGAGAGAGAAAAACTCAGATGGATAATATGGTAGAATCTAGACTCCTATTTCAGATGACTGAATGAATAATGAATAATCATCTCATTCCATCGTACACCCTTTAAATAGTTTCTTAAGGGGCATGAAACACATCCCAAAATCTCTTATCAGATATGTTCTTCATATCTGATAAGACCCTTTAGGATTCAGGAGTCTTATCTGACATCTCTTCATGTCCAAATGAAACCTTCTCACGCCACATGGCATGTACCAGTCTTTGGAAGAGCCAAGAGGCATCTTCTCATTTCCCAAAAGTCAGAGAAAATCAAAGATATCTGAAAGTAGAAGGACTCTGCTTCAAACCATGCACCTTTCATGAAAAGTCGCAACCTTTCATGTGCGCCATTCATCCTTTCCTTCTTCACGCCAATTCAAAAATCATAGACTAGTCAAATCCTTCATGAAAATGCATGGAGATAAAGATAAAGATTAGAAGAAGTCCAATCAATAGAAGAAACTCATATGTAGAAGGACTTATGGTCCTTTCTGCGTGCCAATTGAAGAGTCGCTTCTCTTCACAATTTGATCAACCTTTTTCCACACTATATGCTACCTTTGACAAATTCAAAGTATATGCAATATGGGTATCAAATGAAAGGGAATTAAATAAGCTTTTCGACCATATAAAATTTTTTCGATCAAAGAACTATAGACCCTTTTAGGCCCTTTTGAATGCCAACATGTCATTTAGGCACCAAGAGTCCTATGCCTTAGGGACTCTTCATAATTTCGAGATAAAACCTCCAAAAATATCAGATAAAATCTGATAAATTCATTCTACTTAGAACATAACCCAATTTAGATCTCTCACAAATTGGTTAGTCCATTTAGCAAGCAACCGGACCCAATCCAATTGGGTTTAGGAATTAGGTTAGCCTACACATGCTAGTGTGTCACCTAACTAACCAATTAGGATCCTATGACTCTAATTAAATCATGAATGACTTTCTTGTCCAATTCTCTAGTGTGTGTGACCCATTGGGTTTTACATCTAGCCAGCGGTAGGTTTAGGTTTGAGCCGATTCGATCTAATCGAACTCGATTGACCTAATTAGGTCAAACTAGCTCATCTAATTATCCAATTCGAACCATCCATCGAATTGACTCATGAAATCAATCTAATTGGTTCATGAATACCTACAAGACAAGATTGATGTCTAGCAACATGTCATGCCTACACGGAAGATGAGGAATTTGGTAGAAATTATCAAAATACTCTTCAGTAGTAAGTTACCGTGCAATTCAATCTTTCGATCTCCCATTATCCCGATTAAGTGATAGATATGGATAGATGTCAAACCCTAACACTTAATCATATCGAATCTCAACTCGATAGTGAGGACTCGACTGATGACTGATTATATTTCACTAATATCATCCTGCTTTGATCAAAGGCTCCTTAAGTCATTCATCGAAGAGATTGCATAGGATAATAATTCCTCTTACTAGGAATGATCGATTCCTTGTTGGTCCACTCATATCCTCCATACACCTTCCACCATACCCAGAACATCCCGTACATGTCATAATGGCATGAATGAGTATGAACCAAAATATGGCTTAGTGTGCACAAGGAATCATGGTGACCTTAGGTCTAAAGATCACATGCACAATTCCTACTCAGGGATCTATCTTTTGACAAGTAGTAAGACTTCCATAAGATAGTCCTGGTACGGATCAGTTCAGTGTACTCATATCCTGATGAGCACTCTTATCCTTGTATTAGTGTCTCTATACAAGTGGTTGTGAGACCAACCACTCTTATCATCTGAGCATACATAGGATAAGCTAGTCTTATCGGATTCATTAATCCCCGAATCAATGGTCCAATAACTCGGAACATTTTAGATTAGGATTTATAGGAAATTAGGTCTCACTGTTATGAACTTCATCATAACCCTAATTCCATTGCTCTAATCTATGGGGTTCATCATAATCATAAATAAGACACAATAGTATATGATGAAAACAAATGCCTTTATTAATATATAATATCATACAAGAGTTGGAAGAATACAAAAAAAGGCCCTTACAATGATTGGCTCTTAGGGCACTTTTCTATCAAACTCCCACTTGCACAAAAGCCAATCACCCTTGTACATTATACCCATACCATTCAAGTGGCGATCTAACTGTTGCTTAGGTAATGCTTTAGTGAATGGGTCTGCTATATTGTTCTTTGTATCTACTCGATTAATGACAACATCTTGTCTTTTTATTATCTCTCGAACGAGGAGGAACCATCTTAGAATGTGCTTGGACTTGTGATGAGACCTTGGTTCCTTGGCTTGTGCAACAGCTCCAGTGTTATCACAGTACAATGGCACTGACTGTTGTATATCAGGAACCACACCCAATTCCATGATGAATTTCTTCATCCAGACAGCTTCCTTTATGGCTTCATTTGCAACTATGTACTCTGCCTCAGTGACTGAGTCAGCTACTGTTGGCTATTTTGTACTTTTCCAACTCACTGCACCACCATTCAGGGTGAAGACATACCCCGACATGGATTTGCTATCATCTAGATCTGATTGAAAACTAGAATCTGTATAGCCTTCTAATCTCAACTCAGATCCTCAATATACTAGAAAATATCTTTAGTCCTTATAATGTACTTAAGAATATTTTTCACAGCTTTCCAATGATCTTCTCCTGGATCTGCCTGAAATCTACTCACTATGCCTAAGGCACAAGCAACATCAGGTCTGGTACATAACATAGCATACATATTGATCCTACAGCCGAAGCATATAAAATCTTAGTCATCCTCTCTCTTTCTTCCGATGTCTTAGGAGACATATTTTTAGAAAGATATATGCCTTGACTTATTGGCAAGTAACCTTTCTTACTTCCATCCATGTTGAATCTCTTCAACACTAAGTTAATGTACCTGGATTGGGATAAGCCTAGCATCCTCTTGGATCTATCTCTATAGATCCTTATACCCAGTATATAGGATGCTTCTCCCAAATCCTTCATGGAAAACTTTGATGATAGCCAAGTCTTAACCGATTGCAATATTGGGATATCATTCCCAATGATCAGTATGTCATCCACATACAAAACCAAGAAAATAAGTGCACTCCCACCTGTCTTCTTAACACACATGGTTCATCCACATTTTTGATAAAACCAAATCCTTTAATTATTTCATCAAAACGGATGTTCCAACTCCTCGATGCTTGCTTAAGTCCATAAATAGACTTCTTTAATTTGCATACCTGATTTGGTCTCCCACTTGAGACAAAACCCTCTGGCTGTGACATATAGACTTCTTCCTCAAGGTTTCCATTGAGGAAAGCAGTCTTTAAATCCATCTGCCAGATCTCATAGTCATGGTATGCTACTATGGCAAGCATTATCCGAGTGGACTTGAGCATAGCTATTGGAGAAAAAGTTTCATCATAGTCTATACCATGTTTTTGTCTGAAACCTTTTGCTACCAGTCTAGCCTTGTAGGTCTCAATTTGACCATCTGCTCCAATCTTTTTCTTGAAGATCCATTTACACCCTATTGGGTTAATTCCTTCAGGTAGATCTACCAAAGTCCAAACCTGATTGGAATACATGAAGTCCATTTCAGATTTCATGGCACTTAGCCATTTGTCGGAGTCTCTACTCTCGACAGCTTCCGAATAGGTCACAGGATCATCATTTTGTATGATACTGGCTTCATTGTCTTCTTCGATGACAAAGCCATATCTAAGAGGTGCTCCCCACACCCTCTCTGACCTTCGGAGGGGAGGTGTGTATTGTGGTATTCTTGATCCTCAAGAACTTCTGGTTAAGGAATATCTCTTGAAGGCTCATCAGTTTGTTTGTTCAGTTCTTCACATAACTCAACTGAAGAATTACTACTTCTTTCTTGGATAAATTCTTGCTCCAAGAATGTAGCATGCCTATTGACAATTATCTTTTGCTCAGTAGTATTATAAAAGAGGTATCCAACACCCTCTTCTGGATAACCAACAAACCTACATTTGTCAGCCTTAGCACTTAACTTATGTTGAAATTATTCTTGACATAAGCGTGGCAACCCCAAATCTTTAAGTATTTAAGATTTGGTCTCTTTCCATTCCATAACTCATTTGGAGTGCTACTTACTGACTCAGACGGAACCCTGTTTAATATATGTGCAGCAGTTTCCAGGGCATGTCCCCAAAAGAAAATGGGAAGATCTGTGAAGCTCATCTTGGACCTTACCATATCTAATAAGGTATGATTTCTCCTTTCTGCCACTCCATTTAATTGGAGTGTATAAGGAGGAGTCCATACAGAAATAATGCCTTTGTCTTTGAGATGGTTCAAAAACTCACTAGACAAGTATTCACCTCCTCGATCAAAATGAAGAGTTTTAATACTAAGTTAGTTTGTTTTTCAACCATACTTTGATATTCTTTAAATCTATCAAAAGCTTCAGACTTGTATTTCATAAGATACACATAACCGAACCTTGATAAATCATCAATAAAAGTGATGAAATAAGAATATCCTCCTCTGGCCTGAGTTGATATAGGTCTACACACATCAGTATGTATAAGACCTAACAATTCAGTTGCTCTTTCTCCATGTCCAATGAATGGAGACTTAGTCATTTTTTCCTTGAGACAATATTCACAAGTTCCTAATGTTTGAAATCATTAGAGTCAAAGTACTTATCTTTGACTAACTTGTTTATTCTTGACTCACTGATATGACCTAATCGGTAGTGCCAGAGATATGTGACATTGTCATTATCTCTTTTTCTCTTCTTATCATCAACAAGAAAAATATTATCATTGAGTTGCAAAGTTAGAAGACCATTTATAAAATCCATGTCCAAATATTTTATTATTATAAAGAATAGAGCAGCCACTACTCTTTACACTTATTTCATATCCCTGTTGTAATAACAAGGGGATAGAAATAATATTTCTAATAATATCTGGTACATAGAAACATTCTTCTAGCTTTATTACATCATCCGAAGGTAATAAAAGAAGATAGGTGCCCATAGCTTCAGCATATATGGCTTCACCACTGGCCCCATGCAGCTTAAAGTCATCCCTCTTCAACCTTCTAATTTTGTGGAGTCCCTGCAATGAATTGCATATATGAGATCCACATGCGGTATCTAATATCCATGAATTAGAAATAGAAGCACTCAATGATAAATTAGTTTGTATCATGTACAACCTTTAGATGCTCCACTTGCATCTTGCTTCACACTTGCAAGGTAAACCTTGTAATTCTTCTTCCAATGCCCAGTCTTGCCGCAATGGAAACAGGCTCCATCATCCTTCTTATCTTTCTTATTTTTCTTCTGGATGCTCTTCTTAAAGTTAAACTTTCTTTTCATACCCTTTTTCCTTGCTTGTTTCTTTCTTCCATTAATAAGAAGAACATGAGCCTTATCTCCTTTAGAGTGGCTCTCAGATGTCTTAAGCATGTTAAGCAGCTCTAGCAAAGTGGCATTCAATTGGTTCATATGGTAATTAAGAACAAACTAAGAGAAGGAATCTGGGAGTGATTGCAGGATCAAGTCCTGATTAAGTTCATTATCCATCACAAACCCTAATTGACCCAATCGAGTGATTAAGTCAATCATTTTCAGCACATGGGTTTGCACAGGTGAACCTTCACTCATCCATGCTCAGAACAACTGCTTCGATATCTTGTATCGGGTAGTCCTACTTTGCTCTCCATAAAGCTCTTTTAAATTGAGCAATATGGACTGAGGTTCCATACCTTCATGTTGCCTCTAGAGCTCGTTGCTCATGGAAGCCAACATGATGCACCTGACAGTCATACTGTCATTTAGCCACATTTGATGTGTGGCCCTTTCCTTCTCTGAAGCATCTTCTCCAATCACCTCAGGATCCGGAGAATCAAGTATATAGGAAAGCTTCTCCTGAGTTAATACGATTCTCAGGTTCCTCAACCAATCCACATAATTTGGATTGGTTAACTTATTGGCATCCAAGATGCCCCTCAGTGATAAGTTTGAAGCCATAAATATAAATATCCTACATTTAATTAAAGAACAATATCAGCAGACCACTCAAGAATGACATTCATAACTAGATAAGGACTTACTATCTAATTATGTCTCCCACTATTTTCTTCAAATACCATAACCCTTATTTTATGGTAAACAAGAAACCTTCTCGATTTTCTTAGTGGGGTTGAGATCCTAATTCCTCATTAGTGCCTTGTGTTACACAACAAACACTAATAAGTTCAAAGGTAGGACTTACTTTCCAATTGTAACCCGTGCAATTCTGAACAATTATCTTTGCCTCTAAGACACTTATAGTCTTGTGTTACACAACAAACTATAATGTCTTAGTTTAGTCAAATCCTTCATTTCTATATAGCTATAATTGAAGATTGTTGCCCTTATGTTACACAACAAAGCAACAATTTCAACCATGCCATAAAGCACTAAGTGCACCAATACAAATTTCATATCAAACCCTAGAGTAGATCTTGTGTTACACAACAAACCTACTATAGTTTTGATATTAATTTGGCTTAGCATGAAGGAAGGCAAATTATAGTATACATAATCAATTAGCATTCTCAAGTTAAGGTTTAGATATGACCAAATTGGCCAGGTAAGTGGATGGGGTGAGGGGGTCCCCCCGTTGCTTTCCTTAGACCCCAATTAAATTGGCCAGGTTAGATAATGGAACCAATTAATAAACCTCAATCCCTTTACCTTCCCAGAACCACTTGCCTAGACACTAATTGGCTGATCAAACCCTAATTAGTTCTGCATCATGATTAATTTGATACTAAGACTAAATATGATTTTTAATGAGGGCTTTGATGGTCTCAAACACATTCTAATACTATTTAACATATCATAATGTACTTATAACAGAAAACCATACATATATGACATGATGCAAAATATATGCTAGGTGTGTCATCATTCTAGGACAACCTTACAACATAACTGACATCCACCGTTATGTAAGGACAACTTATTTCAGAATGTGACTAAAAAATATCTTGACATATTTTAAAGATTAGGGTTTAAGTGTTAAAAAATCCTAACTAGTGACTAGCATATAGGCATATCAATCTAGCATATGCATAACATTGCATGATGTACATAGCAATCATATCATAGCATGATATTTCAAATACCCTACTGACTAATCCAATCCTAAATAGCTATTAGGATAAAACATGTTATAACGATGCATTTGATCTACAATATGCATAAAATAATAACATGCTATTTTTCATAATAAAGTAGAGACCAAACATATGATCCCTAATATTCATTGAATCATAATCCTGGGAGGATCATCTTTATTACAAATGATAAATAGTTGAAATAAACTAAGGGTGGCTCTGATACCACTGTTGGATTTCAAGGAGATCAATATGCAACTTAGTAAGACTAAATTATAAAATTTCATGCATAAAGATAACACTTTATCAGTTAAAACCCTAATTCCCAAGATTCCTTATTCGATTACAACTAATATGTCATAAAAGAAGGTTAATGAAACATACCTGGAGTGCTATATTCCACTTCTTCCACTAGACTCATAAGTGTCCTCCAACGGTGATCCACACAAGATTTGAAACAAGGAAAACTCCTTGAAGTTGCTTGCCCGGGTAGGACTCTTTCGGCAGTCTTTTAGACTTTGGCCTTTGTAGGACTCACTATCCACTATAGGACTCTTTGGACACTCTTCTAAACCACTCTTAGTTTTAAGACAACCCTCCTTTAGGATCCCTTAGGCTTATGTCCTAAAACAAAGCCTTGTCCTAATAGAAAAGACCTTGTCTTAACAAGACAAGTCTAGTCTTAAAGAAAGGAAGAGGAAGAGAGAAAAACTCAGATGGATAATACGGTAGAATCTAGACTCCTGTTTTAGATGACTGAATGAATAATGAATAATCATCTCATTCCACCGTACACCCTTTAAATAGTTTATTAAGGGTCATGAAACACATCCCAAAATCTCTTATCAGATATGTTTCTTCATATCTGATAAGACTCTTTAGGATTCAGGAGTCTTATCTGACATCTCTTCATGTCCAAATGAAACCATCTCATGCCACATGGCATGTACTGGTCTTTGGTAGAGCCAAGAGGCATCTTTTCATTTCCTAAAAGTTGGAGAAAATCGAAGAGATCTGAAAGCAGAAGGACTCTGCTTCAAACCGTGCGCCCTCTCATGAAAAGTCGCAACCTTTCATGTGCGCCATTCATCCTTTCCTTCTTCACGCCAATTCAAAAATCATTGACTAGTCAAATACTTCATGAAAGGGCATGTAGATAAAGATAAAGATTAGAAGAAGTCCAATAAACAGAAGAAACTCATCTGCAGAAGGACTCTTGGTCCTTTCTGCGTGCCAAATAAAGAGTCGCTTCTCTTCACAATTCAGTCAACCTTTTTCCATGCCATATGCTACCTTTGACAAAGTCAAAGTATATGAAATATGGGTGTTAAATGAAAGAGCATTAAATAAGCTTTCCGACCATCTAAAAATTTTTCTGATCAGAAAACTATAGACCCTTCTAGGCCCTTTTGAATGCCAATATGTCATTTAGGCACCAAGAGTCCTATGCCTTAGGGACTCTTCATAATTCCGAGATAAAACCTCCAAAAAATATCAGATAAAATCTAAGAAATTCATCCTACTTAGAACATAACCCAATTTAGGTCTCTCAAAAATTGGTTAGTCCATTTAGCAAGCAACCGGACCCAATCCAATTGGGTTTAGGAATTAGGTTAGCCTACACATGCTAGTGTGTCACCTAGCTAACCAATTAGGATCCTATGACTCTAATTAAATCATGAATGACTTCCTTGTACAATTATCTAGTGTGTGTGACCCATTGGGTTCCACATCTAGCCAGCAGTAGGTTTAGGTTTGAGCCGATTCGATCCAATCGAACCCGATTGACCTAATTAGGTCAAACTAGCTCATCTAATTATCCAATTCAAACCATCCATCGAATTGACTCATGAAACCAATCCAATTGGTTCATGAATACCTACAAGACAAGATTGATGTCTAGCAACGTACCATACCTATCTGGAAGATGAGGAATTTGGTGAAAATTATCAAAATACCCTTCAGTAGTAAGTTACCGTGCAATTCAATCTTTCGATCTCCCATTATCCCGATTAAGTGATAGGTATGGATAGATGTCAAACCCTAACACTTAATCATATCGAATCTCAACTCGATATGAGGACTCAGTTGATGACTGATTAGATTCCACTAATCGCATCTTCTTTGATCAAAGGCTCCTTAAGTCACTCATCGAAGAGATTGCATAGGATAACAATTTCTCTTACTTGGAATGATCGATTCCTTGTTGGTCCACTCATATCCTCCATACACCTCCACCATACCCAGAACACCCCGTACATGTCGTAATGGCATGAATGAGTATGAACCAAAATATGGCTTAGTGTCCACAAGGAACCATGGTGACCTCAGGTCTAAAGATCACATGCATAACTCCTACTCAGGGATTTATCTTTTGACAAGTAGTAAGATTTTCATAAGATAGTCCCGGTATGGATCAGTTCAGTGTACTCATACCCTGATGAGCACCCTTATCCCTGTATTAGTGTCTCTATACAAGTTGTTGTGAGATCAACCACTCTCATTATCTGAGCATACATAGGATAAGCTAGTCTTACCGGATTCATTGATCCCCGAATCAATGGTCCAATGACTAGGAATATTTTAGATTAGGATTTATAGAAATTATGTCTCACTGTTATGAACTTCATCATAACCCTAATTTCATTGCTCTAATCTATGGTGTTCATCATAATCATAAATAAGACACAATAGTATGATGAAAATAGATGCCTTTATTAATATATACTGTCATACAAGATTTGGAAGAATACAAAAAAAGGCCCTTACAATGATTGGCTCTTAGGACACTTTTCTATCACTAATTAGGTCAAATCGAGCTGATCTAAGTTGCCAATTCGAACCAGCTTCTAAATTGACTCATGAATCTGATCAATTTGATTCATGACAACCTACAAGACATGATTGATATCTAGCAACATGTCATGCCTACCTAGAAGATAAGAAATTTGGTAGAAATTACTAAAATATCTTTCAGTAGAAAGTTATCGTGCAATTTAATCTTTCGGTCTCCATTTATCCCGAAAAAGGATGGTAGAGGAATTGTCAAACCTTAGTACCTAATCCTTTTGAATCCCAATTCAATATGAAGACTCGATTGATAAAAGATTACAAACCCTATCTAATCTTATCCTGCTTTGATCAAAAACTTCCCGAGTTAATAATCGAAGAGATTACATGGGATAAGTCCTCCTCTTACTGAGAGTGCTTGATTTCTTGTTGATCTACTCACATCCTTCATATACAATCCACTATATCTAAGAACACCCTGTATATGACTCTTTGTGATAAGTGAGTATGAACCAAGACATGGCTTTTTGTGCATAAGGAACCATGGTGATCTCAAGTCTAAGGATCACTTGCATAACTCTCACTATAAGAACCATCTTTTGACAAGTAGTAAGACCTCCATAAGATGTTTCCAAGGTGGATCAGTTCAGTGAACTCATATCCTAATGAGCACCCATATTCTTGTATTAGTGTCCCTACACAAGTGGCTGTGAGACCAACCACTCTCTTCATCGAACGTACATAGGTTATTCTAGTCTTTCCAAAAATATTAATCACCAAATCGATGATTCAATAACTAGGAATATTTTAGATTAGGATTTATAGAAACTTAGGTCTCACCATTATGATCTCCATCATAATCCTAATTTCATTATCCTAACCTATGGGGTTCATCATAATCTTAATAAGATATAGCAGTATGATGAATCAAATACCTTTTATTAATAAATAATATCATATATGAGTGGAAGATTATAGAAATGCTTGTACAAAGATTGGCTTTTAGGACATAATTCTTTCAATCTTCCACTTGAACTAAATCCAATCGTCCTTGTATTTTACACCCATACAATCTAAGTGGTGATCAAACTACTGCTATAGTAGTGCTTTTGTGAATGAGTCTGCTATGTTGTTCTGTGTATCTACTCGTTCGATGATAACATCATGTCTTCGAATGAGATGGAAGCATCTTAGGATGTGCTTGGACTTATGACGAGACCTTAGTTCTTTAGCTTGCACAACAACTCCAGTGTTATCATAATAAAATGATACTAGTAGTTGTATAGCAGGAATCATGTCCAAATATGTGATGAATTTCTTTATCCATATAGCTTCCTTTGTGGCTTCACTTGCAGCTTTGTACTTTATCTCAATGATTGAGTTAGCTCTAATTTGATACTTTGTACTCTTCCAACTCACTGCACCACCATATAGGATGAAGACGTACCCTGATATGGATTTGCTATCATCTGGATCTGACTAAAAACTAGAACTATATACCCTTCTAGTTTCAACTCTGATCCACTATATATTAGAAACATATCTTTAGTCCTTCTAGGTACTTAAGAATTTTTTCATAGCTTTTTGATGGTTCTCCACTACATCAGCCTTGTGAAGATGAAAAGTACCTACACCTGACATACAATATGCAAGAATAGAGGGCAGAAAGATATGCATTTTAAAATATTTTTAAGGCATGCACAGTGGAAGGCTTGGTAGATAGATCTAAATGATCTACCGATCTACTCGCAAAAGGATCTAGCATAATGATCTAGCATGTATCATAACATCAAAGCATAATATAAGTATAAATATAAAAGTATCATACCTTTATACCTCTGAGAGTGCTGGAGAGAAGCTGCGAGGAAGAGGAGGGTGCTCGAGTCACACACGTATCTGGCCTCTACACGATATCCACACCTAGGCTCGACTCTGATCAACTCCCTCAGAGTGCTCGCTCTTCAGGATCCTTGGCAAATCTACTTCTTCCAGGAAGACAAAGATGAGAGGTGGAACCTTCCCAAGATTCTCTTCCCAAGACCTAGCTTGAATGCTAGGTTATTCATACCCAATCCCTAGACCTCACAAGCCCTTCTCCTTCTAGTAAACTCTTTTTCTTTTCTCTCTAGTGGTGGTGTAGTTCTTGTAACCTTTGTAGCCTATAGAATGACCCTCATTTATAGGTGTAGCCATGAGAGGGAGAAGAAGGAAGGAAGAGAGATGAGGGGAGAGAATGGGGGAGAGGATCAAGGCCATACCAAATGGGTCCAACCCAAGAAGGTAAGTATGACTTTCATACCATAAAGCCTTGGACCCAACTTTGAATTCAAAATTCAAACCAGGTCAAAACCTGCCCAAAAACCTCCCACGAAGTCTTCTTAGAATTTCTGCTCATCATAGGAAGTGTTGACACTTTAAAATTACCAAGTGTCGACACTTCATTAAGTGTCGACACCTTTAAAACTCCAAGTGTCGACACTTGGAACCTGGTCAATCAAATTGACCTCTGGTGATGTCAAACAATTCTCATTCATCGATTAGCCAAAAGATCAGATAGAAATCCTCTATGGTGTATATCCCATAGGTTCGAACACTAAGTCGTAGCATTGGAACATTTTCAGTACCAGTCGAAGTCCTCATCTAGCAATGATGCCCGATGTCCGGATAGGTCGAAGATGTAGAGCACCTCACAAGAACCTCTGGCATATGGTTGCCATATAATTCATCCCTTTGATCTCACAATGCTCAGGATATCTAGGATTACACTACCAACACTAATTTGGTTTATCCAGATTATGTCTCAACCTCACAAGTTCTGTGACTCTTCACAAGAACTATCCTAGCCAAGGTTTTGCTGAATTGAGACATAATGAGTCATTCACTCCAAACTATTTGGAGAGGTCAATTCTATCTTGATCTACCATCACTCTACAAGTACGTGACTATACCCAGAAACTTTCTATCACTGGATTAGAATCTAGGTAGTCCAACACCAAAGTATAGTGAGTTGCTTGCAAGCTGTCATGGTGACCTCAGGTCTGAGGGACACATATACCCATATCCCTTCGCGAGCAACCCTTTGGAAGAAGGAAGCTTCACAAATGGTCATGTTCAGTGAAATGTCACACATTTTACTTGCATGTCACACCAGTATCTCTACACTCCTTGGTTAAGAGGACAACCAACAAATGTGACATATACCAACCTATACTTGATAAATCGTCGTCTTATAACAAAGTATCCTTTGGTTGTGAACCAATTTAAGAACTACCTGGTATATCCTCTCTATATCAAATAATGTAGTTTTAAGGACTCCATCATATAAGAGTTCTTTACAGGAAAATGTAAAGATGATGGACAGCCAAAATAAATAACTTTTATTTATTAAAAGAATTCATATACAAATACAAAGATAGCACAACCATCTACAGCCTAGATAATTGACTTTGGGACACAATTTCCAACACCTAGAACCTACTTACTATGCCCAAGGTATAAGCAACATCAAGCCTGGTACATAACATGATATACATAATTGATCCTACAGCCGAAATATAAGGAATCAAACTCATTCTCTCTCTCTTTTGGTATCTTAGAAGACATCTTTTGGAGAGATGTATGCCTTGTTGGGAATTATGTCCCAAAGCCAATCGCCTGGGTTGTAGGCGGTTGTACTCAGTATTGTACTCTTTTTATGAATTAATAAAATATTATTTTGGCAGCTCATCACATATTGTATTTCCCTGAAATGAACTCTTTCCATGTGATGAAGTCCTTAGGACTACACTGACTTCGATACAGAGAGGATGTATCGAGTGGTCCTTAAACCTTGTTTACAACCAAAGGATATATTGTACTGGACGGCAATATATCAAGTATAGGTTGTTGTAGTTCACATCGTTTGGTTGTCCTTTTGACCAAATGAGTGTGGTGACACTGATGTGATCTACAAGTGGGATATGTGATATCTCATTGAACGTGACTCCGTGCAGCCCCTTTCTACCAAAGGGATACTCACGATTGGATATGGGTATATGTGTCCCTCCGACCTGAGGTCATCACGGTAGCTTACAAGCAACTCCCTGTGCTTTGGTGCCGGACTACCCGGATTTTTAATCCTGTGACGGAAGGTTTCTGGGTACAGGCAAGTACTTGTGGAGTAGTGATGGACCAAGATGGAATTGACCTGTCCAAACAGTTTGGATTGATTGTCTCGCCGTATCTCAATTTAGCAAATCCTCGGCCGGGGTAGCCCTAGTGAAGAGTCACTGGGCTTGCAAGGTTGAGACACGTAGTCGACTGACTCAGTCTGGGTTGGCAGCCCAATCACAGTCATCCTGAGCATTAGAGGTCAAAGGGATGAATTATACAGTAACTATATGCTAGAGGTTCGATAGTTTGCTCCTGCATCTTCGACCTATCCGGACGCCGGGACCCATTGCTAGATGGTTTCCTGTGCTGGTACTAGAATTGTTCTAGTGCTACTGTTTAGGTTCGAACCTATGAGGTCACACACCACAGAGGATAACTCTCTATCCGGATACCGATTACGATTGAAATCATCTCGATTTTATGGTCATAGTATTTTTGAGCACTTTTTTTCCCATCTTGCCCTTGTCTGTGTCAACCAAAATTGTTCCGGGCTGACCAGGACTGTGCTAGGATTTTCTGAATCAGTTTTGAACTGATTCGGAGTTCGTTTCGGCCTCCAATTGGTTGTGAACCAATTGAAACAAATTAAATTGGGCTTGAACCGGTTCAATTAGATTGAACCAAGAGGTTAATGGGATTGAACCTAAATTCTTTGGACCGATTTTTGAACCGGTGGATTTTCTCCTCCTGGACCGGTTTACACAATATTTTCGTTGGAATTCCATGCGTCCGGTTGAAGGCCAAACGACCGAACGAATGCTGGGCGTCTCTTCCTCTCCTCCACGGATGATTTTAATCCCTGTTAAATGGTTGTTAAATGGGTGATTGGCAGCCGGTGTCTTTTGGTTTTCCCAGCCTCTCCATCTCCCTCTTCCCTGCTGCCTTTTTAAACTCAGCCATTGCTCTGTTTCAAGAGAGCTGATTCCTCTTCACCGTGAGAAGAAAAAATTTCTGGGGGTTCTTTGAGAGATTTTTTTTCTTCTTCTTCTTGCTTCCACTGGGTGCTTGTAGGGAGTTTTTGGAGAGGGTGAGTGAGTGTTTCAAGGGCCTTTTCATTGCCTTTTGAGGTGCTCAAACTCAGCTCTACAGCAAAGAGATCTGCTGCTACCTGTGACCGTGCTACTCCCTTCCAGCGGCTAGCACCGCGCGAGAAGGAGGATCGGAGAGCCCCGGGTGTGTCTCCCCTCTAGAGGGAGTATACTTCTATTCCTAGGAGCAAGCCACATGAGTCGGGATCGCCGCTACAGCTCCAATCGCGAAGATCAACTTGCTGCCCTGTTCTGTTGCAGAAAATCTGGCAGCAGACTTTGGCGATTTTTTACAATTTTTTTGGCTAACATTTTCTTGCAGTTCTTTGTTGGAGATCGAAGTAGATTCGATCAGCTTACTGCTGCTAAATTTGGAAGCAAACGGAGGTCCGGAAGGTGGTGTTCCGACACCATTTTTCAAGCCAAAAACAGAGTCTGTTTTCAGCACAAGGAAGAAGAAGACTGGAATAAGTTTATCCCACTTATTCCAGCCTATTCCAGGTTTATCCCAGAGTTATTCCAAGTGGAATAAAGGTATGAAAAATTTTATTTAAATCATGCATAATTAGATCTATTTGTTAATTTATTTTATAAATATTATATGCCTTATTACATGCCTATTTTTAATACATGCAACTTGAATAGATTAGGTTCTGGACGGAGCAGTTTTTCGCTGCGCAATTTTTAAAAATGTTTTAAAATCCCCTATGCTCTCATGCCCTGTTTGCATGCCTAGTGTAGGTTTATGTCAAACCACCTGCACCCAATCTTTCATGCCTTGACTCATGGGCAAGTAACCTCTTTTGCTTCCCTCCATGTTGAATCTCTTCAACACTAAGTCAATGTACCTGGATTGGGATAAGCTAAGCATCCTCTGAGATCTATCTCTGAAGATCTTTATACCCAGTATATAGGATGCCTCTCCCAAATCCTTCATAGAAAACTACTTTGATAGCCAAGACTTGATCGATTGCAACATTGGTATATCATTCTTAATGATTAATATGTTATCAATATACAAAACCAAGAAAACAAGGGCACTCCTACTTGTCTTCTTATATACACACGGTTCATCCACATTCTTGATGAAACTAAACTCTTTGATTGTTTCATCAAAGCGGATGTTCCAACTCCTCGATACTTGCTTTAATCCATAAATAGATTTTTTAAATCTGCATACTTGGTTTGGTCTCTCACTTAAGACAAACCCCTCTGGTTGTGATATACAGACTTCTTCCTCAAGATATCTATTAAGAAAAGTAGTATTTACATCCATCTACCAGATCTCATAGTCATAATATGTAGCTATGGCAAGCAATATCCGAATAGACTTGAGCATGACTACTGGTGAAAAACTTTCATCATAGTCAATACCATGTCTTTGTCTGAAACCTTTTGCCACCAGCCTAGCCTTGAAGGTGTTACTTGACCATCTACTCCAATCTTCTTTTTGAAGACCCATTTACACCCAATTAGGTTTACTCCCTCAAGTGGATCTACCAATGTCCAAACCTGATTAGAGTACATGGAGTCCATCTTAGATTTCATGGCTTTCAGCCATCTATCAGAGTCTCCACTCGTGATAACTTATGTATAGGTCACAGGATCATCATCCTATATATATTGGTTTCATTATCATTTCCGATGACAAAACCATATCTGAGAGGTACACTTCGCACTCTCTTTGAGCTACAGAGAAGAGTGTGTGTGTGTTGTGGTTGTTCCTGAACCTTAGGGACATCTGTTAAGGAATTGATTCTGGTGTAGGTTGAACTTCTTCAAGTTCAAATATCCTCCCACTGCCCCATTCTTGGATAAACTCCTTTTCCAAGAATGTGGCATGCCTACTGACAAAGACCTTTTGCTTAGTAGGGTGGTAGAAAAGGTAATCCATACCTTCTTTAGGATATCCTACAAACTTACACTTTCAGCCCTAGCATTTAGCTTATGTCCAAAAACATTCCTAACATAAGCAGGATAATCCCAAATCTTAAAATACTTAAGACTTGATCTTTTTCCTTTCTATAATTAATATGGAGTACTTTTAATTGCCTTTGATGGCACCCTATTCAGTATGTAGGCTGCAATCTCTAAGGCATAACCCCAGAAGGATACTGAAGGTTTGTGAAGCACATCATGGACCATACCATATTCAACAAGGTACGATTCCTCCTTTCTGCTATACTATTTAACCGTGGTGTGTATGGAGGAGCCCTTTCAGAGAAAATGCCTTTGTCTTTAAGATGATCAAGAAATTCACTAAACAAGTATTCTCCTCCTCAATCAGATTGGAGGATTTTAATACTATGCCTAGTTTATTTTTCAACCTCACTTTGATACTCTTTGAATTTATCAAAGGCTTTGGACTTGTGTTTCATAAGATACATATATTCGAACCTTGATAAATCATTAATAAAATTGATGAAATAAGAGTATCCTTGGGTTGTCATAGGACCACACACATCTATGTGTACTAGATCTAACAACTCAGTTGCCCTCTCTCCATGTCTAGTGAATGGAGATTTAGTCATCTTACCCATGAGACAGGACTCACAAGTTCCTAATGATTCATAACAAAAGGTTCAAAGAAATTTTCTTTGTACAACTTGTTTATCCTGGTCTCACTGATATGACCCAAATGACAATGCTAGAGATAAGTGAGACTCACATCATCTCTCTTTCTTTTCTTGTTCTCAACAAGCATAACCTCATCTTGAGTGATAGAATTAAAAGACCATTAGTAAATGCACCACAACCAAAGAATTTCTTTGAAAAGAAATCAAGCACCCATGGCTCGACAAATTTATTTCATAACCTTATTTTAACAACAAAGGTATAGAAATAATATTTTTTATAATATTGCGTATATAACAATCTTTTAATTCAAGAACATTACATGGTAATAACAACAAATAGGTGCCAATAGCTTCAGCCTGAATGGGTTCACCACTCGCATTGAACAACTTGAAGTCACCCTTTTTCAAGCTTCTAGGTCTTCATAACCCTGCAATGACTTGCTAATATGAGATCCACATACGGTATCTAATACCCATGAATTAAAAGTTGAAGAACTTAATAATAGGTTTGTTTGTATCATGTACAAACCTTTAGATGCTCTACTAGCATCATGCTTCAGACTTGCATGATATAACTTGCAATTCTTCCAGTGCCCTTGCTTCCCATAGTGATAGCAGGTCCCATCAGTAAAGGGATTCCTTGCCTTCTCCTCTTCTGGAAGCTACTCTTAGGATTTCTTTTCTCTTTGAACCCTTCCTCATTGCCTACTTCTTCCTTCCATCAACTAGAAGAAGCCGAGCCTTATCATCTTTGAAGTGGCTCTTTATTGTCTTGAGCATATTCAGCAGCTTAAGCAATGACATATTTAGATTGTTCATGTGGTAATTCATGACAAACTACGAGAAGGAATCTGGGAGTGACTGTAGGATCAAGTCCTAATTAAGCTCTCCGTCCATCATAAATCCTAGTTGACCTAATTAAGTAATTAGGTCAATCATCTTGAGGATATGTACCTGAACAGAAGAGCCCTCACTTATCCATGTTTGGAACAACTATTTCGATGTCTCATATCGAGTAGTCCGATTATGCTCTCCATAAAGCTCTTTAAGATTAAACAATATGGACCGAGGTTCCATTTTTTCATGTTGCCTCTATAACTCATTACTCATAAAGGCTAATATGATGCATTTGACAGTCATGCTATCATTTTGCCACCTTTTATATATGGCCTTTTTCTCTTTAGTAGTATCCTCTCCTACCAGATCTGGGTTAGAAGAATCAAGGATTCTTTTTCCAAGCTAATACAATCCTCAGGTTCCTCAACCAGTCCATATAATTCGGACTGGATAACTTGTTGGCATCCAAGATGTAGGGTTTCAGTGGCACAGTGGAAGAATGGATTTCAAAAAATTTTCATTTTGAAACTCCAAACAACTAGAAATCCTAAGCTTGAGATCCCTTATTCATTACAATTAACAAGTCATTCAAACAAGGTTTGGAAAAATACCTAGAATGCTAATTCCTTCTTCTTTCCACTAGGCACACAAGTGCATGCCTCTAGAGGTGATCCACATAGGAATTGAACCTAGAAACCTCTTCTTAGTAGGTTGCTTAATCCACTCGGACTCTTTCAATGGACTTTCTTCCATTAGCAGCCTCTCCTTCCTTGCTCAAACTCTTGCTCTCCAGTAGAACACTCTGAGCCCTCTCCTAAACCTTTCCTTACTCTCTTTGTCACTTCCTAATTCTCTTCCCAAGTCCTTGTCTTAAAATGGTGGACTTGTCTTTAGGCATGACCTATATCCTAACAAGGGAAGGAAGAGACAAGAAGGATAAAGTGGCAGAGTGTAAGTGTAAGAAAGAAAATAATGACACCTTTAGCATAAACACCGAAGGTTTTAAATAGGAGATGGGGAGGCACTAAAGGTGGCTCTTCATTAGCCTTTGATATGTCAAATAACATATCATAAAGACCCTTCATTAAGGAGTTTTATCTTGAAAAATCATGACCCTTCCTGTGCCAAAGGCCTTATTCATGTCTCCTAGATAATCCTGGCTTTTTGTCCTCATGCCATATGGATTTTATAGAAAGTACCAAAATATCCTTCAGTGAAAAGTTACCATGCAACTCAATCTTTCGATCTTTCTTTATCTTGAATAAGTGATGGGTATGGATAATTGTCAAACCCTAGCACTTAGTCATTTCGAATGTTACTTCGATAATGAAGACTTTATTGATGACTGATTAGAAAATACTTCTAATCTCATCCTGCTTTGATCAAAGACTCCCTGAGTTATCAATCAAAGAGATTACTTGGGATAACATTTTCTCTTACTAGGAATGATCGATTCTTGTTGATCCACTCACATCCTTCATAAACCTTCCACCATATCTCAGACATCCCGTACATGACTCAATGTTATGAATGAGTATGAACCAAAATATGGTTTAGTGTATATAAGGAACCATGTGATCTCAGGTCTAAAGATCACTTGCACAACTCCCACTATGAGACTTATCTCTTGACAAGTAGTAAGACTTCCATAAGATATTCTCAGTGCAGATCAGTTTTGTGAACTCATACCTAATGAGCACCCTTATCCTTCTATTAGTATTTCTACATAAGTGGCTGTGAGACCAACCACCTCTTCATGAGAATACATAGGATAAGCTAGTCTTCCGAAAACATCGATCCTCGAATTGATGATCCAACGACTAGGAATATTTTAGATTAGGATTTATAGGAACTTAGGTCTCATCGTTGTGATCTCTATCATAACCCTAATTCCTTTGTCCTAACCTAGGGGTTCATCATAATCTTTAAATAAGACATAACAGTATGATAAACAAAATGATTTTTATTAATACAATAATATCATACAAGAGTTGAAAGATTACAAAAATATCCTTACAAAAATTGACTTTTAGGGCACTTTTCTTTCACAAGATGCCCCGCAGTGAAAGAGTAGAAGCTATAATATAAATCTACATTAAAGAACAACTATAAGCAAACCACTTATGATGATATTCATAATTAGATAAGGACTTTTGCATCTTATTGTGTCTCCTACTATTTTCTTTTGAATAACATAACCCTCAACTATGGTAAATGAAAAACCAATATCCGATTTCTTTAGTAGGGTTGAGATCCCAATTTCTTATAAATGCATTGTGTTTGTACATCAAATATTTATAAGTTCAAGGATAGAAAATTCCTTTTCCAATTGCATCCCTTGTAATTTCAATATAATACTTGCCTCTAAGATACTTACAGCCTTGTGTTTGCATAACAAACCATTGTCTTAGTTTAGTTTGGCTCTTCATTTTATATAGTCATGATTGAATAATGTTTTGCTCAACAAAGTTACATTATCAAACATACTATAAGCATAAAATATACCATGTCAAATTATATATCAAACCCTAATAGTAAGCCTTGAGTTTGCTCAACAAATCTATTATAGTTTTGATACAAATTTGGCTTGGCATGAAGGAAGGTAATTTGCAGTGTGCTTAATCAATTAGCATTTCTAATTTAAGGTCTAGATATGACCAAATTGGCCATGTAAGTGGAAGAGATGGGGGGTCCCCCCATTGTTTTCCTTAGATACCAAATAAATTAGCCAAGTCAAATAACTAAATCAATTAAAAATCTCATTCCCTTTACCTTTCCAGAACCACTTGCCTAGTCACCAATCGACTAATCAAATCCTAATTAGATTTGCATCATGATTAATGTTGACCCCTTTAGTGATTTTGATGATAACAAAATATTGGAGCATATATTTGTCTTACTAACAACTCTTCAAGTGAATTACAATTTTTTGTAGGATGATCTTAATGCCCAATTGCAACTCCTACAACCTTATTATATTTATGTGTTGCGTTGTGAGTATTTCATGTAAAGAGAATCCAAGAAATATTGATGTAATATTCTTGAAAAAGGTTACTTCTATGTGTTTTTCAAGCTTTAATTTCTTTAAAATTTGTTATTAGTTGAGTTGGGAAGAGTTTTTAGTATTGAAGAGTTGCTGGAAGAATTCTGGAGAGAAGTTAAAGTTTTTATTGAAATTCATTCGAGTCGACTTGCATGAAGAGAGCCGACTCTAATCCTTGGCATGGTTAAAGGATTCTGGCATGCAGAGATCCGAGCCAACTCGAAGGAACCCGAGCCGACTCGTCTAGTGCATCATTTCTTGAATCAGACAAGCGAGCCGACCTGAAGGAAGTCCGAGCCGACTTATCTATTTAGTCAGGCATCTGAGTCGACCCTTCAGGCATCTGAGCTGACTCCTCTAGAGTCCAGAAATTAATTTTATGAGAATAGCCAGGAGTGCTGACTCGAAGGAACCTGAGTCGACTCCTCCAGAGTATAGTTTTGAAGACCTGAGAATTTGAGTCACCCGACTGAGGTGAGCTAACTCAACCAGAGTGAGGAATCATCAACATTAAGGATCTGAGCCAACTCAATTATGGTGATCGACTCAACCAGAGTGAAGAATCAACTCTCTGAGAATCCAAGCCAACTTAAGCATCCGAGCTGACTCGAACATCGATTCTAGGCAGGTAACGGATAGTTCCAGAACTTCATTTTTGAATTAAAAAAGTGCTCCAACAGTTAAATATCAAATCTCAATGGTCTACAACAACTATATCCACCCAATAAGAGTACAAGACTTTATAAATGAGGGATTTGGACAACCTTTGAAGAAGCGAATGCTTAATTGAACATTAAAGAGCTTGTGAGCAAGAGAGCACCAAAAGAATATTCATGTGAACCTTCAAGTCTTCACCAACTCCTACCAGAAGCTTGAAGCACTTATTGTGAAGAAGAGGAAGCCATTGAAGTGCATTAAAGCGCATTTAAGAAGGCTTCTCTTGAGCTGCAACTGCAACCATCAGACAACTTGGTTTGTTATTAGTTGCTTTCTTTCTCTTAACTCTTTGTGAGTTTGTGGGATATTGGTGAGCCCGGTTTAAAAGCCAAGGTCGGTTATTGGTGAGCCCCGATTTAAAAACAAGTTGGGTTATTGGTGAGCCCAGTTTAAAAACCAATTATGGGTTGTTAGTGATCCCATTTTAAAACTAATAGTGTAAGGGTTTGGTGTGGGCAACCAGGATCTGATAGAGGCTCCTCAACCCTCTGTGGATCTCAGATTAGGGTTCCACTTCTTTGAGTCCTATAATAAGGCTATAAGCCAAAGTAATTTTATAATTTTGAGTCATGCACCTAGTCTAAGTTTGTTTTAGTCTTGTACCTTGACCAATTTGGGTCAAGTTTAGGTCATGGGTCCTGTATTTATTTTGGTTCGAGTCTGAGTTTGGTTTGGGCCCAAGCCAATTGAAGTCAACGTGGATTTCAAGACCAAGTCAAGTTTCTTATGGGCCAACCCACCTCTTACACTTGGAGAGATGCCAACCTAGGCACCACCTCAGCCACCTATGTGGCGCCACATCAGTTGACACTTGGGCATCCAAGGAAGGAAGCAAGGAGGCGCCCCTCATGCATTCCACACGCCCCCTCCATACCATTTTCATTTGGGTGACCATGGAAGGAGGAGACATCATCCCCTCTTCCCTCCCCCACATCATGCCATAATCCACCATCAATGGGGCATTGAAGATTCATGAAGAGACCAAGCCTCAAAGCAAGCCATCTCCCAAGTCTTCTTTCCAAAGTATTCATACAAGAGAGGAAAGTCAAGGGACACACTCCCCATTCCAAGCCTTCAACTTTGCAATGCCCAAAGCCTCCTCCACCTTGGCCGGCCATGAGTCACTCCAAATGGGCGTTGAAGAATCAAAGGAAGCACATCCCTTCAAGCAAGCCTTGCTCCCGTTTCCTTCCCAAAATGAACTTGCAAAGAAGGAAGTCAAGAGGCCAATTCCCCTCTCCAAGCCCTCCCACATGCCATGCCAATCCCCTCCGCCATTTGGTCGGCCATGAAGAGCTTTCTCCATCCATGTGGGTGCCATCTTTTTGGGTTATAATTTGGGTTCAAAGGTTTGAAATGTTTTGAATTCAAATGGGCCTGGGTTCCTATTTAAAGGACCCAACCCCTCCATTGTAAAGGATATTGATGATGAAATGAGAAGAGCTTGAGTTTTGTTTCTCCTCCAACCATTGTCTCCTAGACTAGGTTTGAGTGAAGCTTCCTTCGTCCCCAGGGATGTCGAGTGGTGTGAGGCCACCTTTCCATTGCCCCAGGCATCACAAGTCCTTCATCCTCCGGGATGTCGAGTGGTGTGAGGCCACATTCCTTCGTCCTCCGAGACGTCGCGTGGTGCGAGGCCCCAAGTTACCCCCTTCTTCGACTTCGAAATCCAGCCGGACACCGGGCTCGAAGCCCCTTCTCAACCCTCTCTTAGTTCCATTTCGACACTTTGCTCCATTTACTAATCCCTCCTTTGCTTGCCTACAGGTCCCCCTTGGTATCACGGGCACCAGAGACGGTCTGCTTTGCCATCGTGACCACCCGACTGAAAGCCGGTGCATCCGCGGGTTCGACTGCTCGGGCATCCAGGCCGCATCCATTGAGTCGAGCGATCTCTACATCGAGCACTTCAGACGTGAGGTTTGCCCCTATCTCCTAAGTAGGTATTGCATATCGAGCTTAGTCCTACCGGGGTTTCTTAATCCCGGGATCCTGTTCTCTTTTTTCATTATTTAGGGACTTGATTTGATAGTGTAGGCTTCTATTATTTAGTTTCTCCTATTTCTAGTCTTTGTTTGTGATTAGGAATCAAAAACTTATAAAAACATTTAAAACTCATCAACTATAAAAATCCCTTTGCATCATAAGCATCCATACTAGCATCTTTAGTCCTTTTCCATACATCAGGTTTTTTGTGAGCCCGATCAAACCAAGGTTGGTTTCTTAGTGATCCTGTTGAAAACCAAGGGTTGGGTTTTGGATTATGAGATTGGTAAAATAATCTAACTATATTCCGGTAGTGAATATAGTGAAAACCCCAATTGGTATCTTGGATAGTGGACGTAGGAGTGAGGGTGTTCTGAACCACTATAAATTTGCTGTGTTTGCATTGTGCTTTTTCTATTTGCATTTGCTTCTACTCTTAATTATTTGAAACAGAGCACCTACCTCTAAAGTAGATTTAAAGGGCACATATATGATTAATTTTTTAAATTTCCAATTCACCCCCTTCTTAGGAAAGCCACCTGGACAACAACTATTATTAGAGCGAAATCTTTGAACTTATTTAGAGTAAAGATTAATGGCTCATCCCATGAGTACTTTCTTAATCGAAGGCCAATCTACTAATAGACCTCCACTATTCACTGGCATGAATTTTTCATACTGGAAAGCTAGAATGAAGATATACATTCAAGTCATTGATTTTCAGTTATGGAAGGTCATTCTTAAGGGTCCACAAATATCCATGTTAAAATTGATGGCGTAGATGTCCCAAAACCTGAAGAGAATTGGGATGAACATGACATGAAAATAGGAGAATTGAATGCCAAAGCCATGAACTTACTCTATTATGCTTTGGACTCAAATGAGTTTAACCAAATTTCTATTTGCTCATCTACAAAAGAAATCTGGGACAAACTCAAAGTGACCCATGAAGGAACTTCCCAAGTGAAGACCTCCAAAATCAATCTTCTAGTACATAGCTATGAATTATTTAAATCAATCTTCTAGTACATAGCTATGAATTATTTAAGATGGAACAAACTAAAACTATATTTTCCATATTTTCATGATTTACAGATATTAATCACGGTTTGAAAAGTTTTGGCAGGTTTATTCTAATGCTGATTTAGTACAAAAGATTCTAAGATCACTTTCAGACAAATGGGACCCCAAAGTAACTACCATCTAGGAAGCAAAAGATCTAAACACACTGACTCTGGATGAACTACTGGGTTCTCTCATCATTCATGAATCGGCCTTGCAGCAAAGAAATGAAGATGATCAGAAAAAGAAGAAAACAATTACCTTCAAAGCTGCATCGGAATCAAAGAAACAAGATGAGGAATCGAAAGATGAATGCTCCTCCTTCGAAGATGATTTAGAAGATGAAGATATCGCTATGATCGTGAAAAATTTAGAAGATTTATGGAAAAGAAGAAAGGAAGATACTTCAGAAAGTTTCACATGAGAGGTGAACATAGTAAGGACAAAGAAAGAGAAAAAGAGAAGGAACAAATGTCCACATGCTATGAGTGTAAGAAACCAGGGCATATCGTCCTGATTGTCCTTTACTAAAGAAAATATTGAAGATGAAGAAAAAGAAAGTGATGGTTGGAACTTGGAGCGACAGTGAGGAGTCGACTTCAACAGAAGAAGAAGAGACCATAAAAACTGCTAATATATGTCTTATGGGTCTCGAAGATGAGGTAATGTCCCCTGAACCTCAAGCTAAATTTACTTTTGATGAACTGAATTCTACATTCCATGATTTCCTTTCTGAATTTAGAAAGGCTAGTACAAAAATTAGAGCTTTAAAGAACATTAATGATTCTTTAGTAAAAGAAAAGGAAGAGATTTAGAAAAGAACAAATTATTGCAAAAGGAATTAACTGTCTTTTCTAAAATAATAAAGTTTTAAAAATTGAGAAAAATCTATATCTTAAGAAAAACAAAGCTTTGGTTGATGAAAAAATGATTTGAAAAGGAGATGGAAAAACTCAAGTCTTTGTTTGAAAAGCTTACTTTGAGTTCAAATAAGCTTGTTAATTTTAAAAGAGCAAAGAATTTCAAATACAAGGCTGGAATCGGATATAATTCTTTGAATTCAAATAGAATTTCAGCTACTAGATTTATATCTTTAAAAGCATTTATACTAAAATCTATTTCTCAAAATGCTTTTGTGTCACATGCTTCTACATCTAGAACTTCAAAGTTTATATCTTTTCAAATACAAGAATTGTTTGTTATGCATGTCATGGGGTTGGACATAAATCTTTCCAATGCAATCTGTAAAAGAAAAATATAAATAGAAAGAATAAAATAAGAAAGATTTGGGTTTTCAAAAAAACCACCTCAGCTAACTTGCAAGGATCCAAGATAGCTTGGGTACCTAAAAGAACTCATGATTATTTTGCAAGAATGTCTTATAGCCCAAAATATGAAGAAAAGATGGTATCTTGATAGTGGCTGTTCAAGATATATGACGGGTGATAAGGATCAATTCATTTCTTAGAGATGAAAAAAAGAGGTTTGGTAACCTTTGGAGATAATGGCAAGGGAAAAATAATCGGTATTGGTAAGATCAAATTAACTCCCTCTACTTTTATTGAAAATGTATTGCTAGTAGACAAATTGAAGCATAATTTTTAAGTATTAGTCAATTATGTGATAAAGGCTTCAAGGTTATCTTTGAATCATCTATGTGTATTGTAACAAACTTTCTTGATTCTAGCAATAAATTCATTAGACATGGACTTCAAATATTATATGGTAGATCTTAATGATCTAGCCATGTCTAGTAGTTCCAGTCTAGTAGTAATAAATGCTAAGACCAAGATGTCTTATTTACTCTGGCATAGATGATTAGGTCATGCTAGCATGCATACTATTGCCAAATTAATTTCCAAAAATCTTATTAGAGGTTTACCTAAATTTAAAATAGATTTTGATCATGTTTGCAATGCTTGCAAAATGGGTAAACAAACTAAGGGGAGTTTTAAATCCAAAAATATGATTTCAACTTCTAGACCCCTTGAGCTACTTCACATGGACTTATTTGGACCAACTAGGACAACAAGCCTAGGCGATATGAAATATGCTCTTGTAATAGTAGATGATTTTTTAAAGATTTACTTGGATCTTGTTTATTGCACATAAAGATGAATTTTTAAGTCTTTCAAAAATTCACAAAAAAG
The DNA here is from genome assembly GCA_021397845.1 of Areca catechu. Taxonomy (NCBI): domain Eukaryota; kingdom Viridiplantae; phylum Streptophyta; class Magnoliopsida; order Arecales; family Arecaceae; genus Areca; species Areca catechu. The sequence continues at coordinate 63,141,396 of CM038042.1, forward strand.
TTTCAAACCAAAAAAAACCTTTTAATTATTTCTATTAGGAGTGATCATAGCACCAAATTTGAAAATCAATTTTTTGATGATTATTGCATAGAAAAAGGCATTGATCACAACTTCTCCCTCCTAGAATACCACACAAAATGGTGTTGTAGAGAGAAAGAATAAGATTTTGGAAGAAATGGCACGAACAATATTATGTGAAGGCAATTTCTAAGGTACTTTTGGACAGAAGCAGTGAATACTGCTTGATATATTTTGAACCGTGTTTTGATCCGCCCAATTTTAAAGAAAACCCCTTATGAGCTTTGGAATGAAAAGAAACCAAATATCAATTATTTTCATGTTTTTGGTTGTAAATGCTTTGTGCTGAATAATAGAAAAGATAATCTAGAAAAATTTGATGCTAAATCTGATGAAGCAATTTTCCTTGGTTATTCAATACATAGCAAAGTATATAGAGTATTTAATAAAAGAACATTAACTGTGGAAGAATCAGTACATGTTATATTTGATGAAACAAACCCCTCACCTTCAAGAAAAGAAGATTGCATAAATAATGATGCAGGTACACTTCAAAAGGAATGAAAGATATGAGCATTCAAGAGAGACCAACTCAAGAAGGAGAAGAAATAGTAATAAAGATCATGCTGATCTATCAAGAGAATGGAGGTATATAACTTCTCATCTAAGAGATTTAATCATTGGTGATCCCTCTCAAGTGTTAGGACTAGGTCATCACATAAAGATGTACCTGATTACCTAGCTTTTGTATCACAAATTGAGCCATACAGTTTAGAAGAGGCTGAAAATGATCCAAACTGGATGATAGCCATGCATGAAGAACTAAAATAGTTTGAAAGAAATAATATATGGACTTTGGTTGATAAACCTTCATACCATCCCATTATAGGAACCAAATGGGTCTATAGAAATAAACTAGATGAACAAGGTAATGTAGTTAGAAACAAAGCTAGATTAGTAGCCAAAGGATACAACCAAGAGGAAGGAATAGACTTTGATGAAATCTATACACCTGTAGCAAGACTAGAGGCCATAATATTATTACTTGCATTTGCTTGCTGCATGAATTTCAAACTTTTCTAAATGAATGTAAAAAGTGCATTTTTAAATTATTTTATATCAGAACAAGTTTTTGTAGAACAACCACCAAGTTTTGGAAGTCATGCTTTTCCAAATCATGTTTTTAAACTCAATAAAGCATTATATAGTTTGAAACAAGCACCTAGAGTCTGGTATGATAGATTAAGCAAATTCTTACTTGAAAATGATTTTGCAAGAGAAATGTTGATAAAACTTTGTTTATCAAAAAGAAAAATAATGATATGTTAGTTGTATAAATTTATGTTGATGATATTATATTTGGTGCAACTAATGAAACTCTTTGTAGAAATTTGCTGAGTTGATGCAGGGTGAGTTTGAAATGAGCCTTATGGGTGAACTAAATTACTTCCTTGGACTTCAAGTGAAACAAACAAAGGAAGGGATCATCATAAACCAAGCCAAATACATCAAAGAAATCATCAAGAAGTTTGGTATGGAGACAAGCAAAGAAGCAAGCATACCCATGAGTCCTATATGCATATTAGATAAAGATGAAGATGGCAACAACATTGATCAAAAGCTCTATCGAGGTATGATCGACACTGTTGTACTTAATTGCTAGTAGACTTGATATCTTGTTTAGCGTATGTGTTAGTGCTAGATTTCAATCCAATCAAAATGATCATATAAAATATTTAAAAGGAACAAGTAATTTAGGTCTATGGTATTCAAAGCAATCTTAATTGAATTTAATTGGATTTTCTGATACTGATTATGCTGGTTGTAAAATTGATAGAAAGAGAACTAGTGGTACTTGCCAATTTCTAGGATTGAATTTAATCTCATGGCACTATGAGAAACAAATCTCGGTAGTACTATCTATGCTAAGGCAGAGTATGTTGCTGCAGGGAGTTGTGCACAAGTGTTATGTATTAAATAATAACTAGAAGACTTTGGTGTTACACAATCTAAAATTTCTATCAAATGTGATAATACAAGTACTATTAATTTATCTAAAAATCCAATTCAGCATTCTAGAAAAAGCACATAGAGATTAGATATCATTTTATTAGGGATCATATTTTGAATGGTGATATTATGCTTGAATTTGTTCCTACTAAAAATCAACTTGCTAACATTTTTACTAAACCTCTTAATTTAGATAGATTTCAATTGATTAGAGGTTAATTAGGTCTATGTGACCCATTTAAAAAACTTGACCTAATTCTTCAAAACTAAGGAAATATTATCTAGAAAGCCTCCAACGCCAAATTAGGATAATGACCAATTCTCTTAGTATATACTTTTCATTTGAAACCATTTTTGAATTGTTTAGAACTTTTTATAAAGTTTTGGTTCGAGTTGACTCGAACTACAGTGCTCAAGTCGAGTTGACTCGAATTACGGGTAAGCATTTTTATATAAAGTTTGCAGAACCTCTCTTAGAGCTTTAAGTTCATTCAAACCCTAGCTGAGCTATTGCTCACTCTCTCCAAGCTTTGATTCACAAAATCCTACCCTACATTCTCCCCAAATCCATCTTATCCTAACCTAATTGGTGCTAATGGCTCCAAGATGGCTTGTTACCTAGGTGGCTACCCAAGAGGGGGGTGAATTGGGATTTTCAAAATAATTGTAGTTATAATATATGATTTTATAAGTTAACAGTTCTAGTGAAAGTTGTTGTGATTATAATAAAGCACAATCATAAAGGAAAGATGAAGACAACAATACAAATACCACAGATTATAGTGGTTCGGAGCAAACCAGCTCCTACATCCACTACCCAAGACACCACTTGGGATTTCCATTATATTCACTCCCAAATACAGTATGATTGTTTTACAGGCTCACAATCTAAATATCTGCACTTTTGGTTTTATCGGGATCACCAAAGAAAACTCAACACCCTTTGGTTTTGAACAGGATCACCAAAGAACCTAACTTGGTTTTCACAGGATCACCAAGACCCAACACTTAGTTTTTATCTAAGGCTCACCAAGAACCTATTTGGTTTTTTAAATGGGCTCACCAATAACCCAAACAACTTACAAAAAGTTGAAAGAAAATGCAACAATAAATGATAAACTCTTGTTATCGGATAGTTGCCGCTGTTGCATTGAAGAAGCCTTCTTTAATTCTTCTTTAATGCACTTGAGAGGCTTCCTTTCTTCCTTTAATGCTTTAATCTTTAGATGGGAGTTGGTGAAGAATGAAGACTGCTTTGAATGCTCACTTGTGCTCTCTAACTTCTTTTCTCCTTTTTGTATATTCAATTAAGCATCCTCTCATTAATTCATGGTTGTAAATCCCTTTTTATGGTCTTTTGTACTCATCTTTGAAGGATATAGCCGTTGAAGTTCGTTGGGATTCGAAAACTAGCCGTTGGAGCACTTTTTGGCATTCAAAAAAAATTCTGGAACTAGCCATTATGTACCTAAAAATGACACTCGAGTCGGCTCGGATACTTCGAGTCGGCTCGAATCCTTCGAGTCGATAGGTCGAGTTGCCAATTCTTCAGTAGGGTCGGCTCTTTGTCTCAGGGTGCAAAAACTTCACTCTGGACGAGTCGCTCTTGATAGCTCGGGTCGGCTCGAACATCCATTGTTGAAAACATTGCCCTGAAGGAGTCGGCTCGCTTCTACTTGGGTCGGCTCTTTTGTCTCATGGTGCAGAAACCCCACTCTGGAAGAGTCGGCTCGTTGTAGCTCTGGTCGGCTCACTTCACCAGGTCTTCAAAATTTGTTCTGGAAGAGTCAGCTCATTGTGGTTCGGGTCGGCTCGCTTGGCTTGTTCTCAAAAGACTTCAAAACTAGACTCTGGAAGAGTCAGCTCGGTCTTATTCCTGTCGACTTGGATTTACTCGAGTTGGCTTGGTTTCCTTCGAGTCAGCTTGGATTGCTGCGTGCAAGAATCCTTAGTACGTGCCATGAGATAGAGTTGGCTCTTTTGAGGTTTGGTTGGCTCGAGTAAGTTGTTTAGGAATTCTTACAATTTAATATAAGAACACTCTCACCAAACTCTTAAATAGTTAAAACAAACCAACTCAAAAGCACAACACTCATAGAAGCACCCACCAACATGATCAAAAAGGTTTTTCAAGGGGTTCTTCTTTACATAACATTCATACAATATTACTTAACATACTCAATAGGATACCCGAGAGGACTTGCAGCACCTCACCCCCAACCTTCTAGAAAATATCAAAGCCAAATCAACCCTTACTCGACAGGGTCGAGTTCCTCCCACCCTGGAAGAATTGGTATGGGCACCAGGATCTGACAGAGGCTCCTTCAACCCTCTGAGGATCTCGGATTAGGGTTTCATCTTTTAAGTTCTGTAATAAGGTTTCAAGCCTAAGCATTATAATTTTTTGTCATGAATTTAGTCTCAATTGTTTTGTTTAGTCTTGTACATTGACCAATGTGGTCAAGTTGTATCCTGTATTGATTCTAGTCCGAGTCTGGGTCCAAGCCGAAGTGGTCTTTGAGTCCAGCTCAATTACTATTGGGTCAAGCCTTGAAGGACAACATTTCAGCCCTGGGGCACCACTTCACCATCCCATGTGGTGCCACCTCATCTTGCTAAGTGGGCAGCACAAGTCAGATTTTTTTGGGCGCCAAAGGGAGACACATCACTTGATCTTTCCTCCCTTCCCTCCCCTCATCAAGCCACTTATTAAAGGATGCATGGGCGACCAAGGAAAGGTTGAAGACAAAGGCCTTGTCCCAAGCCCCATATCTTGTTTCTCTCCAAAGTTGGGTGGGCAACCAAGAAAAGAAGAAAGACACAAGCCTTGCTCCAAGCCCCATATCTTGTTTCTCTCTAAAGTTGGGTGGGCAACCAAGGAAAGAAGGAAGACACAAGCCTTGCATCATGCCTTCTTCCCAAAATGAAGATCAACTTTCCAAGTCCAAGGGCGCCAAGATCCTTCTTCCAAGCACAATATCATGCCACGCCCAAATCACAAGAAGCTTTGGTCGGCGGAGGAGAAGAATTTCAGAATTTTTTTTGGATTTTAGAGTTTTTTTTGGCACCTTATTAAGAGAAGAGATGTAATTTTCATTCAAATTTTGTAATGTGAGTGTTGATGAATGAAAAGAAAAGATTTGAGTGCTACTCTTCTTGTTAGTTGCCTTCGTTCCTTAAGAATGTCGATCTCCGTGAGGGAGTGCCTTCGCCTTTGGGCATCGAGAGGTGTAAGGCCTCAAGTTACCTTCTCTTCAGTGCAAGCCATCCTCCATCTTCGAGCTTGGATGTCCATCGGGATGATCCACCTTGGCGCCTAGCAAGAAGAACCCCATCCACCACCAACCTCAACTCTCATTCCTTCATCTCTTATTTTCTTCTTATTGAATCCTAACTCTTTCCCTTGATTGCTTGCAGGTCCTCCAGGTACCATGAATATGGAGTCAGTTTCCCTTGCCTTCAAGAAATTCGGATGGAAAGCCAGTGCATTCGTGGGGGTTGAAGGCTCGATCATCCATGCCGCATCCTCGAGAGCGAGTGAACTCGACATCGGTGCTTCAAAACTTTTAAGGTTTGCAACCCTAAAAACTCCTAAGTTGGTATTGATCTGAGAGCTAAGTTCTACAGGGTTTCTCAATCCTTGGGTCCTCTTCTTATCCTTGTTTAGGGACTTACTTGCTTGCTTGAAGTTCTTGTTATTCTAGAAACCCTAGATCTACTCTTGTCTGTCTTTGGGCATCCTAAATCTAAAAAAACCTAAAACACAAAGAAAAAAAATCACTTGCATCATTCCTCTCATCTTGCATCTAGTTAGTCCCGCATCATGTTTGGTATCAGAGCCAGGTTAGGACTTAGCACTTCTAAGTACTTCGATTAGGTGCTTCACCAGGCCATCCGGTCATAGGAACAAGAAGGGCTGCAAGACCCTCACTTCCCATTCCACGGGGATTTTCTATGGCGTGTAGGGTGCCACTATGATTGACCTTTGAAGGGAACACAAGGAGTTAGGTTTTTTTTTTAAAAAAAAAACAAAATAAAATTTTTGCATCATTAGATCTCATCTTCTTTAAATTTCTTCATATTTTTCTTTCAGTACATAGCCTATTTTTTAGATGTTGCTGTTTGTAGGAACCTTCAAACTTCCTAATTTTTTTTTGTTAGATTCCACATAATTGAAAGTAATTTTGATAATTTTCTTAGATTTTATTGTAGCCTGTAAAATCTCTACACACTGGAATACTACCTAAGAACAAAATCTGTTTTGAGATTTTCAGCAAGTGCATCTTTTCATGTTTTTATTTCTCAAATAGTTTAATTTTGCCCAAGCTATGAAGACTATTTCTTATTGTCGTCCACTTTGGATGAGAAGCCCATGATGTCGCCCACCTTGAAGAGATCCCCAGATCAGCCCAAGAACAGAAGTCCAAGACACCCAGAGCAAGGTCTCTAGGAGTTATTGCCTAAGAGAAACAAACCCTAGTCTATGTAACCCTTACATCTATGGTTGTTGGTCTATAAATACTCCATCAACCCCCCTGTATTATTAATGAATTTTTGATGAAATAAAGCAACATTCTATCCAATTCTTTTCCTTTGCTATGTGCATCACGGGGTGTGAGGCCCTTCCATTGTTTTTCGGAGCATCGCGGGGTGTGAGGCCCTAATTATCCTTCCTTCCATCTAGAAAATCCTAAAACCGCCACCTTCCATCCCTTCCCTTCCACTTTTCCATCTCTTTCCTTTCTTTTCTACCTTCTAACCCGAGTGATTTTCTTTGTTGAGTGCAGGTGATCAAGGATCAAAGTCAGGATGTTCTTGCCTTGGAACCAATATCGCGAAAGATCGGAGCCTGAAGATCGAGATCTTGAAGCCCTGCCACATAATCTTGAGAGTTCCAATAGATCTACATCGAGAGAGTTAATCTTTGTTGGTAAAATTTAAAACCCCTCCCTACTCTTTGAATTCTGATCCCTTGATAAGAAGTCCCTAGTTTACGGTGATTTCTTAGTCACCAATCCTGATTTTCTAGCTACTTTGTTATATGTACTCGTGCAGGCATAAACTAGTTGACTAGTTTACCTTAAAGTACTTGGAGTCTTTAAAACTGAAAATCATAAAAAATTTAATCTCTATTTTTCTTTGTTAATTAGGTTAATAATTAGTAGATTAAGTTTTCATAATTGTCTTGCATCAACACCTTTCCTTGATATGATTGAAGTTGGATCATGACTTGGCATCTAAGTTTGATGGGGATGGAGGTCGAGTCTATCTAGGATACCTTATAAGGGCTGGTATAGGGAACTGGGGACAAGCCTAGGGTTTTGGCAGCACTGGTTGAGATGGCATTCACACAGCTCCCATTATCAATATTGATTTTGTATACCTTATCCCCTAACTTCACAAAGGTCTGGAGGATGTTGGTCCTATTCCAATCCTCTTATATCCAAGTTTGGGCTAGGATGCACCTAACAACTCCAAGTAGGTCTGATGATTGAACTACTTCCTCATCTCCTTCATACTCTTCCATTAGGTTCTCTCCAGCTTCATATACCTCCTCCTCAAACTCATCAATGGGTTTAGGGGCTTTTTTCTTAAGTTCTCCTATGTATAGGGATCTAGTTGGACATTGGCTAGCATAGTGTCCCACCTTATGACATTTGAAACAAGCATTATTGGGGTTGGGATTAAGGTTTTTCTGGACCTCAGGTGCCTTACCCTTGTCTTTCCTACAAGCCAATGGGGTGCTAGGACTGGGTTGGGTTGGATTAGGATTGGGTCGGCTTGGTAGGCTTGGCTAGATCCTGGTTTTGGTTAGGGGAACTAGTCCTAATGGGCTCAGGTCGACGGGTTACGGGTCCTCGCTGGAATCTCTCATAGTCTCTAGCTATCTAGTAAGCCTGCTCAAGATCATGGACCTCTCTCAAGAATAGTTCTCTTTGGATGTTATCACGAAGTCCAGCCCTAAACCTAGATAAGGTCACGGTCTCAGACTCATCTATGCTATATCTTATAGAAAACTCATCGAATTTGGCTATGTACTCAGACACAATCCTATTCCCTTGATTTAGTCTCTGCCATTGATCTAGGAGTCTCTAATGATAGGATACAGGAAGGTACTTATCCCTAAGCTTTAGCTTCGTGGCTCTCTAGGTGACTATGGGAAGTTTCTCCTCGTTGTCTAACTATAACGCTCAACATTTTCCCAGTATAGCTTAGCCTGGCGGACTAACCTGAGTTTGGAAAACTTGCCCTTCCTCTCCTCAATCATTTCACACCATTCAAAATAATGGTCCATATCTCCCTCCCAATCTATGTAGACCTTAGGATCTAGACTACCATCGAAGGTGGTGCTTCTAGTCTGATGTTCCTATGGCTCTTCCATCCTGGTCAAAGAAATCATGATTGGTCTCCTATGGTTGGGCTCCAAGAATGGGTCAGGGCATGGGGCTCTTCTAGGGTGGGGAGGTGTGGGAAGGGGTGACTCAGGTTCAGGTTCAGCTTGGGACTCTTGGGTTCTCTCTAGGTTTCCTAAATGACCTTCCATTTGAGTAAGCCTATTGTTCATTTGGGTATTCAATTGGTCAATTGGGCAAGCTGTTCAGTAATGGCCCTCAGTTGGGTGTCAAGATTAGATTCCATGGTTAGATTGGATTGGGGTTGAGATTGACGGTATTAGGTTCCTGATCTAGTGGTTATGCAATCAAGCACACAAAATGTTCTAGGATTTACTAGACCTAGCAGCCTGGTAGAATGAGTCATCTCAACTTACAACCAATTCAACAATTACCCTATCCTGGCCAGGTAGAGGTGGGATTATGGGAGGCTCCCCCTGCTCATCACAGGATCCTAATTAAAAACCACAAGTTTGCTTAGGGCGTTTGCCTCTGGACCTCTAGCCTAGACAATAGCTTCCAGAAATAAGTGAAGGATTGGGTGAACTAGCTTTCTCACAAACCACAAACTGGACCTGTTAGTTTCCCTAGATCAATTAGGTTTGCTACTTGATTTTAGTTAGGCTTGGGTTCGAATGCAAGGTGGTTATTTTGGGCTAAGGAAAGGTAATGAAATCTTTCCCTATCTGACAAAGTAGAGTTGCCCTTAGATTAGTTTATGGATGCATGCACACACATGAAACCCTAATGCAATATGAGACTAAAAAAATCAGAAAATGCAGAAATATTTTTTTTTTTTGTTTTATGCAGATGGCACATTTATGAAATTTAATTTCAGTTAATTAAGTTCAAGAAATTTAAGTTTGAAAGGTTTCAAAGCAATCAAAGTTTAGCCTTAAACTAGGTGTGTAGAAATTTCAGCAAGTGGTTTTCTTGTGTTAGGGTTTTTATATACATATCTTTTTTTGGTTTTCAGATCTATAAAATTAGACTAAAATTTCAGAAAATAGAGGACTAATCAGAGATCGAATTGGTGCAAAAATCAGTGAAAAACAGCAAGGTTTTAGTGGGAAATTAGCCCTAGGTTTTGACTGGTGTGCAGATTTCAGAATGCAGAATTTTTTTTTTTGGTGGTGTTTTTGTTTAAAGAAGATGCATGAATAAGCCCTAATCCTAAGCTCTGATACTAAACTGATGCGGGATGAGTATGCAAGGGATGAACATAAAAAAATAGTAGATTAAAGAGAGCAATGAATTTCAGTTTTTTTGTGATTATTGTTCCCGAAAAGAGAAGTAGAACAAACTAAGAAACATTATGTAAAGATTTAAACTACTACCCGTAGATTAAGACTAACAAAGAGATAAAAAATAGGACCCTAGTGTTTAAGAAACCACTAATTAGGACAAGTTCAACTTCAATAAATAGACCTAAAGAGGGGTTTGGTTCAAGTACCTGGCAACGATGTCTTCTTCGTTGTAGAAGGGGTCTCTCAGCAGTCTGGATCGGCACCTAGATGATAAAGCCTTGTTCCTGCGGATCTGTTGGCTTTTTTATCAGCTGGTCTCGGGACAAGGAAAATCTCTTCTAAGGATTGTTTCACTAGGGGACCTGCAAATGTCAAAGATTAGGGTCACAGATGATGAGAAAAATATAAGTTTAGAAGATGGAAGAGAAGAGAGATTGGAGGGCTGTTGGGGATGGCTGGTGGCCTGATTATGAAGGAGGATGGCTGGACTCTGAATGGGTGGCCTGGCTATAGAAGAGGGTGCCTGGATGCTTGAGGATGGTATCCTGATGGAGAGAGAAGACCTAGCAGCCTAGGGCTTGGAAGAAAGAGGTTGGCAACCTAGGGTTTACGGTGATAGATGGTAGCCAAGGGGAAGAAGAAGGATGGAGGAAGGGACAGCCTAGGTTTTGGAGGGGAAGGAGTGGCCAACCTAGGGTTTGTAGATGGAAGTGAGGGTGGCTAGGGTTTGCTTAGAAGTAGAGAGAGGGGGTGCCTAGGTTAGAAGAAAACTAGGGTTTGTTGTGGGCCTCACACCCTCTCCCTCACGGAGCATCAATGCACACAGGCATGGAAGAAAAAAAACAAGCTCTCAATTTTCATTCAATAAGCATTAGTTACAAGGAGGAGGAGAGTAGGGTATTATAGATCACCTAGGCCCTTAGACTCCCTGTCAAAGTTAGATTACAATTTGTGTGGGATAGGGAGTTACAAAGTTGAGTAGAATAGGAGACCTGACTCCTTGATGGACTTGGACTTTGATCTCCTCTTGGGCTTGGGATGGGTGCAACCATAGTGGGCTTGGACTGGGCTGCGGTGCCAATTCTCCTTGTGGTATGGACATATAGGGCCAGAAAATATCGATAGGTTGAACCCACATCCCTGTGGATCACATGTGAATAAAGCCCTAAACCCAACCCCTTTTAATGTGTGTAATATTTTATTTTAAATTCTATTATTTTGGCTTAGTTAGGGTTAGCCCTTTTTACCAACTGTAATTAGGGTTTTGTTATTTAGCCTTTTGGCTAAACCCTTTTTACCATATTGAGTCAAAATCCCATTTATCAATTGTGTCAAACCGTATTGGGCCAAACCCTGTTTACTAAATTTATTCTTTTTGTTGCATGAGGTTATGCCTTTTGATCAATGATCAGGTGAGGCTTAGTTATTTGGTTGGTTTAATTTTGAGTCTTGTATAATTAGTTATTGAGTCCTGTAATATAAGGGGACCCAATTGAAGACCCATATGTTAGCCCAAGACAAGCCATGTGACTCCTGTGCTAGCCCAAGACAAGCCATGTGACTACCCAAGTTAGTTTATTTTTGGCACCACCTTTTCAAGAATTTGGACAACACCTGCCATATCATCACGGGACATTAACACATGACATGTTTTGGACATCTCTTGCCACATCACCCAAGATATCCCACATGCCATGTCTTTACCTTCGTTTTTAAGATAATTCCTCGGATTGGAGGTAGAGGCTACCAGTCTGAGCAAAATAGTGGGAGGGACCTTTAGACTAAAGTCCATGTCTTTAGGTTAATAATTCATATACACTAATAAGCTTTGGTTTTTCTTTAGATGTCTTCCAACCTGTCGCTCCGGTCTCTTCTCGATAACGAGAAGCTCATGGACCCAACTTCGATAGCTGGTATCGAAGGCTCAGGATTGTCCTGGAGCATGAATGGATCTTGTATATGATATCGGATCTAGCACTTGAAACCCCTGCTCCTAATGCTCGGGGTTTGGTTAGAGACACTTATCAGAAGTGGCTCTTTGACAGGGCCACTATCCGATGCATAATGTTGGCAGTGATGAACAACGAGTTTAGTTGCAAGTTTGAGGAAGCCTAACCAGAAGAAATCCTTCAAAGGTTGAAGGGATCTTTCGGGACACCAGACGATGTTGAGAGGTACAAGGTCTCCTGTGCTGTTTACAATGTGGGGATGCATGATGGGGCCTCATCATTGATCATGTATTGTACATGATCGAGATGATGAGTGCCTGGGTAAGCTCGGATGTCCCTTGCATGAACAGCTTGGGAAGGATGCAATTCTGAATCCCTCTCCTCTTCCTATCTAGATTTTCTCAATCATTATAGATTGAATAAGCCTGCAGTTAACTACCACTGTTTGTTGGGGTTGCTATAAATTATGAGAAAGACCACCAACTGAACAAAGGGTGGTGAATCTAGTGGGAGGATCTTTGGGAGGGTGTCATCTGTTTAAGAAAGGGAAAAAGAAAAATAAAGGGAAAAGGTGCTAAATGTTTCTGGGCCTAGTCAGGCCAAGAGGGTGAAGGTTGATCAAAGCCATGCAGAGTGCTTCTTCTGCAAGAAGCAGGGTCACTGTAAGAGGAACTATCCTCTTTACATTGCATCCTTTGACCCGAATAGGTCCAAGAAGAGAAAGCAGCAGAATGGTCCTGGATAAGGTATTTTATGATAACCCTGTAGTTTCTCTATATGTGATACTACTAATTGGGTATTGGATATAGGAACCAATTCATATTTGCAATTCTTTGCAGGGACTTCAAGTTAGTAGAAGATTCGAGGATGGTGAGAGATTCTTGAACGTGGGAAATGAAAGCCGAGTTCCAATCTTGGCATTGGGAGTGCTCAAGCTTGTTTTCGAGTCTTGTACTGTCATTTTGAATGAGTGTCATTTTTGTCCATCTTTTATTTTGAATGTCATTTCTGTAGGCCAGTTGGCCATGTATGGTTATGAACTATCATAAAGAATGATGTTTGCAAAATCATTTGGAATGGTTCTGTAGTATTGAATGGACAAATGCTTGATGACATTTATGTACTATCGCGATCTATTAGTGTAATGTACACGTCTAGCAAACACCCTAGGATAAATAATGTCAGCGAAGTATACCTGTAGCATTGTAGGCTAGGTCATATTAACAGGAATAGGATAACCATGTTGAAAAATAAGGGTCTCCTCGATTTTAGTGAAGATAGTTCATTTCCACCTGTGAGTCCTATCTTCTTGAAAAATGATAAAGTTACCTTTTACTAGAAAAGTTGAATGAGCTAATGAGATTCTGAGTCTTGTACATACTGATGTATGTGGACCCATGAATGTTAGTGCCAGAGGTGGGTATGTTTATTTAATTACATTTATAGACGATCTTTCGAGGTATGGTTATGTCTTCTTGAATAGACATAAATTGAATCGTTTGAAATGTTCAAACGGTATTGTAGTGAGTAGAAAAAAAACTAGAAAGTGTATCAAAATCCTTTGATCTGATCAAGGCGGTGAATACCTTTTGGATGAGTTTTGACATATCTCGAGGAGAATGGGATTCTCTCTCAGTGGACAACTCCAGGGATACCTCAATTAAATGGAGTGTTTGAGAGGAGAATCAAACCCTATTAGACATGGTTCGGTCCATGATGGGCTTTGCTTCTCTGCCGATATCCTTTTGGGGGTATGCTCTAGAATCAGCCTATTACTTTCTGAATAAGGCTCCAAGTAATCCATTAGCAAAACACCATATAAGATATGGACTGGACGTAAGCCAACACTCTCACACCTTCAGGTTGGCGGACCCGGCTTATGTAAAATGTTTGAAAACAGACAAACTTGGGCCTAGGTCTGACTGGTGCCTATTTGTTGGGTATCCAAAAGAATCTAAGGGGTATTACTTCTACTTAGCTAAGGAACAAAAGTTGTTCGTTAGTCTTAGGGCAATCTTTTGGAAAAGGAGTTCCTTGTGAAGGGACAGTAGCCGCTAAGATTGAACTTAGTGAAGTTCAACAAGTAGAAGAACTGACACACTTAAGGGACAACATAGACCTGGCTATGATTAGATCACACACCCAAAGCCCACACGAAAATCATTAAGGAGATCCGATAGGGTACCGAGTCGACCAGACGATACTACAATTTCTTGGTCCGGGACAATGATCCCATTGAACTTGATGAGAACAATGACGATCCGATCACCTATATAGATGCAATGCAGAGGTTTTGACTCTGAGAAATGGCTAGGATCCATGAAATCCGAAATGGAGTCCATGGAGATCAATAATGTATGGACATTGGTTGATCCACCTGAAGGGTATAAACCCATTGGGTGTAAATGGATTTTCAAAAGGAAAATGGGCGCAGACAGGTAGGTAGAGACCTATAAAGCCCGTCTGGTTGCCAAGGATATCGTCAACGTTATGGTATTGACTATGACAAGACATTCTCTCTTGTGGCAATGCTTAAATCCATTCGGGATCATGCTTGCTTTAGCATTGCACTTTGACTATAAAATCTGGCAAATGGATGTCCGAACAACTTTCCTGAATGGTGAGCTTGAAGAGAAGGTGTATATGATACAACCTGAAGGGTTCACATCCACAGACGAGTCAAAGGTGTGCAAGCTTTTAAAATCCATCTAGGGACTGAAGTAAGCATCAAGGAGTTGGAACATGCAATTTGATAAATGTATCAAGTCATATGGCTTCGTTAAGAACAGAGAAGAACCTTGCATTTATAGATGGGCTAATGATTCTGTGATTGTATTCCTTGTGTTGTATATGGATGACATTTCTCTTAATCAGGAATGACATCCTGGCATTACAAGGAATAAAGGTCTGGTTGTCATCTCAGTTCTCTATGAATGACTTGGGTGAAGCCTCTTACATACTGGGTATGAAGATCTATAAGATAGATCTAAGAGGCTTTTGGGACTGTCCCAATCTATGTACATCGCACCATACTGAAATGGTCAGCATGGAAATTTTCAAGAAGGCTATCTCTCGATAGACACTGAAATTGATCTCTCCAAAAGGAATTGTACGATAACTCCTGAAGAGGGACAGCATATAGTAGAATCTCATATGCTTCAGTAGTAGATTCTATCATGTACACCATGACATACTAGACCAGACGTGGCATACTCACTAGGCGTAGTGAGCAGATACCAGTCTGACCCAGGTGAAGCTTATTGGAAGGTGGTAAAGACCATCCTTAAGTATTTAGGAAATACTAAGGACCAATGGCTAATTTATGAAGAATCTGACTTGAAACTTGTGGGTATACTGACTCCAGTTTCCAGTCAGATAAGGATGATAGCAATAGTCTGTCAGGATTTATCTTTATCCTGAACAGAGGAGCTGTCTGCTGGAAAAGTTCCAAGTAGCCTACTGTGATGGACTTAGTATGTGAAGTAGAGTACATTGCAGCATCAGATGCAGTAAAGGAGCTGTGTGGTTGTGGAAGTTCCTTGGCGAGCTGGGAGTGGCACCTTCTCTGGATGGTCCTATTCTGGTGTACTGTGACAACACTGGAGCCATTACTTAAGCTAAAGAGCCGAAGTCTCATCACTATACAAAACATATTCTATGGCGCTATCACCTTATACGAGAGATCGTAGAACGAGGTGACATTGACCTTCAGAAGATCGATGGAAAGGAGAACCTGGCTGATCCCTTCACTAAGGCCATCAAAATTCAAGAGTTCGACTATTGTAAACGGAAAGTGGGAATGAGATTCTGTACCGATTGGCTTTAGTCCAAGTGGAGTTGTTTGGAAATTATGTCCCCAAGCCAACGTCTAGCTATAGATGGTTGTGCTATCTTATAATTGTATATGATTTTTTAATGAATAAAAGTTATTCTTTTTGGGTGTTCATCATATTTACATTTTTCTAAAATGAACTCTTGTATGATGGAGTCCTTAGAACTACATTGTTTTTATATAGAGAGGGATATATCAAGTAGTTTCTTAAACTGGTTCATAACCAAAGGATATATTGTCATAGGACGACGATGTATCAAGTATAGGTTGTTGTATATCACATTTATTGGTTGTCCTTTTAAACAAGGAGTGGGAGACACTGGTGTGATATGTAAGTGAAATATGTGATATCTCATTGATGTGACCATCTGCGGAGCTCCCTTCTACACAAAGGTTGCTCGCGAAAGGATATGGTATATGTATCCCTTAAACCTGAGATCACAATGGTAGCTTGCAAGCAACTCACTGTATTTTGGTGCCGGACTACCTGGATTCTAATCCAGTGATGGAAAGTTTCTGGGTGCAGTCAAGTACTTGTGGATCGGTGGTGGATCAGATGCAATTGATCCCTCCAAATAGTTTGGAGTGAATGACTCACTATGTTTCAATTTAGCAAATCCTTGGCTAGGGTAGTTCTTGTGAGAGTCATAGAACTTGTAAAGTTGAGACATGATCTGGATGGACCAAATTAGAGTTGGCAGTCGAATCCTAGGTCATCTTGAGCATTATGAGGTCAAAGGGATGAATTATACGTAATCATATGCCAGAGGTTCTTATGAGGTGCTCTGCATCTTTGACCTATCCGGACATCGGGTATCATTGCTAGATGAGGACTTTGACTGGTACTGGAAATGTCCCAGTGCTACCAGCTTAGTGTTCGAACCTACGGGGTCACACACCATAGGGGTTTTTATCTGATCGTAAGATTGATCGATGATTGAGAATCATTTGCCATCACCGAGGTCAATATGATTGACCATGTTCCAAGTGTCAACACTTAGATTTTTGTAAGTGTTGACACTTGGCATTTTGCAAGTGTCGACACTTGCTGTGATGAGCAAATTTCTGGAAAGAATTTCTAGAATGTTTGACTTCGAATTTTGATTCGAAATTCAAGTTTTTTGGGCATTTTGGCTCCAAGCATTCATGGTATGATAGTCATACTTACCTTCTTTGGCTGGGACTCATTTGGAATGGCCCTTGACTCTCTCCCCCAATCACACTCCTCCTCCTTCCTCTTTCTCCCTCCCTCATGGCGCCCGTATAACTAAGGTCATTGTAAGAGGCTTCTAATGGTTACACAATAGCAAGAGAAGAAAAAAAGAGAAAAAGAAGAAGGGCTTAGTGAGGACTAGGGATTGGGTGTGAGAACCCTAGCATTCAAGGCAGAGCTAGGTCTTGGGAAGAGTGTTTCTTGAGAAGGGTTCTACCACTCCTCCTTGTCTTCCTGGAAGAAGAAGATCGGCCCGAAGGATCCCGAAAAGCTAGCACTCCATGGGAGTTGATCAGAGTCGAGCCCTGCTATGGATCACCTGTACAGGCCAAAACACTTGTGTGGCTCGAGCGCCCTCATCTTTCTTCTCAGTACTTTCAGAGATATTAAGGTACGGTACTTTGTATATTTGTATGTTTCTCTCCGTTGATGTTTTGCTTGCATGCTTGATCATTATGCTAGATCCTGTTGTAGGCAGATCGGTAGATCATTTTGATCTATCTACCGAGCCTTCCACTGTGCATGTTTTAAAATAGTTTTAAAATGCATCCTTTCTGCCCTACTTGCATGAATTGTTTCACCTTCAAAAATCCTATTATCGGTTATGTTAAACCCTATTGGGCCAAATCTTGTTTACAAAATTATTATTTTTGTTGCATGAGGTTATGCCTTTTGATCAATTGATCAAGTGGGGCTTAGTATATTTGTTTGGTTTAATTTTGAGTCTTGTAATATTTAGTTATTAAGTCCTGTAATATAGGGGGACCTAATTGAAGACCCAGGTGCTAGCCCAAGATAAGCCATGTGACTCCATGTGCTAGCCCAAGACAAGCCATGTGACTAGCCCAAGTCAGTTGTTATTGGTGCCACCTTTCAAGAATTTGGACAACACCTACCACATCATCAGGGGACATTAACACATGACATGTTTGGACATCCCTTGCCACATCACCCAGGACATCCCACATGCCATGTCTTTACCTTTGGTCGACCACTTGAGAAGCAATTAGTGCCACATGAGAAGAGTTCACGCCACTTGGTTTAAGATAAATAACTAAGAAGGACTCTTCCCATTTAGCACCATTCACTTCATGTATTCCATGCCAAAACAAGAGAAGAAGGCCAAAGCATTCTAGCCTCTTCCTTCTCGCCAACTTCAAAGGAGTTCTAGGATATTTGCTCACCAAAGTGTTGGAAGTCCAAGGGTTTCTACTTCAAGCATTTCAAGATCCAGGAACTCCAGAGTCTCACCAAGATTCTTGAGTCCTCTTCTATCCAGACTGAAGAGTCCACCTACCTGCAGAAGCCTACAACATCAAGATTCTAGAGTCCAACAACCATGGCATCTTGACCCTACATCAAGCCACCGCACCAATCCTCATCTTGGTGCCTAAATGAGATGAAAAGCTTCATGTTGTCACCCACTTTGAGTGGAGTCCAGATCAGCCCAACAAGCAAAAGTGCAGGCCACCCAGACCAAAATTCCAAGAGTTGAAGTCCAAGGAGAGAAAAGTCTTGTCTTTGAATCCCTTACACCACTGATTGAGGGTCTATAAATATCCTATCAACCCCCCTTTGTAATTCATTATTATTATTCATTAATAAAGAAAGTTATTCTGCCAAACTTTCTTCCTTTGCTGTGTGCATCGCGGGGTGTGAGGCCCTTTCCTTTGTTCTATGGAATATCACGGGGGTGAGGCCCTACCTATCCAGCAGACAAAAAACCCTAGCCACCACTTCTAACCCTTTCCCTTCCATTCTTTCCCTTCCTTTGTTGCTTCCTAATTTGTGTTTTTTTATTATTGAGTGTTTGCAGGTGATCAGGAATCGAAGTCAGGTATTCTTGCCTCGAAACCAGCATCACATGGAAGATCGAAGTCCAGGATCGAGTTCTTGAAACCCTGTCGCGAGAATCTTGAGAGTCCTGCCAGATCTATTTCAGAGGAGCGATTTTGTTGGTAAAATTGAAAACTTATTCCCTTCTCTTTAATTTCTGATTAGTTGAAAGTAAACCCTAGTTTACGGTGGTTTCTCGACCACCAAGTCCTGCTTTCTAGTTACTTTGTAGGTTTACTTGTGCGTATAGTTAACTAGAACTAGTTTCCTTAATTGCATATTTTGAGTCTTCTTTAAAAATTTGAAAAAATATAAAAAAAATATTCTCTACTTTACTTAGATAATTAGATCTTAATAATAGTAAAATTTAATTATTTGTCCTGCATCACTTGGGCTAGGGAACCAAGCTTTGTGTAGACTTGGACTAGGGCGGCACTCCTGGTGGGCTAGGGCGTCAAAGCTGGGGAGGCACCCTTCCTTGTGGACTTGGGTGGCATGAAGGGACCCAGGTGTAGGGACTAATGACTTGAGCAGTGGTCCAGGTGCATGAGCTAGGGCCTAGTGACTTTCTTGGTCTAGTGACTCCCCTCTTGAACTTGACTTAAATGAAATGACTCAAATTACACGACTCGATTGAATTTGACTGGACCAGACTAGCACACAAAGGGACTCTGTTGCTTGGACTGAATACAACTAGAGTCAACTCAGCTGACTTGATAATAGACTTAATTGACTTGATTTATTACAGGACTCAATTGGCTCACCTTAGTCAGGACTCAAGTGACTCATGACTAATGGACTTTGCAGGACTAAAAACCCTAATCAAAATCCATAACAGGCCCAATAATCTCTGTTTGATCCAGGTGCCCGCACCACACCGGCATCAAAGGGGCGTGGGCTTCAACAGAAGAGGTCGAGGTGATGCCCATCATTTCTAAACACCACCCATGCCGGCAGAGAGCCAGGAAGATGCCGGCGAGATCTCCCATCACCCTGGCAAGGAGCCTGCGACGTCGCCATGATCTTCCTTCTTTTTATTTTTCCTTTCTTTTTCCCTCTTTTTTTTTGACTCCTGCACTTGGGAGTTTTTAGGGGACCACCTGGCTTGTCGGGGGTTCCTTTTGTTGTAAGAACTTCAATCTTCTTAATGAAGTTTTTATTTCTTCAATGAGTTCTCTACTTCTCTTTTTTCTTTCTTCTTTTTTTTTTGCACAGAGATGGATTGTCACTATGATCACCCGTCTAAAGGCTTCTCAAGGTTTCAGCTCTTCCTGGTCATCCCTTAGAGTTAGCAGGTGACTAGGGGAACCTTAGGAGTTATGTGAGCTATCTCTATTGGGCTGAGAGATTCATTGAGGTGGCCAATCTCTTAAGGCTTCTGGAGGTCTGGCTCTTCCTACCCAATTCAAGAACTAGTAGGATGCCAAAGAGACCTCGGGGTCCTGCTAGGATTGGTTGTCTATCTTGGGGTCTCCAAAGTTCTAGCACTTCCTGCCTAATTCAAGAGTTGGTAGGTGGCCGGAGAGACCTTGGAGATTCTGTAAGTTATCCCTGTCGGACCAGGAAACTTGCAAGTTGGAGTGCAGGGATTCAAGAATTTGGTCCTGCCATTGCTGATCTGGGAGCCATAGATAAGATGCAAGAATTCTGGAGTTTTTCGGCTTAGGAGTATGGGGCTTCAAGAGTTTCCTGGCTTGCCATCATCGAACTGAGAGTCTGATGGATAGAGTATGGGGCTTTTAGAGTTCCTGGCTTGCCATCACCGAACTAAGAGTTCGATGGATAGAGTGTGGGGCTTCTAGAGTTTCTCAGCTTGCCATTGCTGAATTGAGGGTCGATGGATAGAGTGCAAGGCTTCTGGAGTTTTCTAACTAGCCATCACTGAATTGAGAGTCCGATGGATAGAGTGCAGAGCTTCTGGAGTTTTCCGGCTAGCTATCACTGAACTGAGAGTCTGATGGATAGAGTGTGGGGCTTTTGGAGTTTCTCTACTTGCTATCACTGAACTAAGAGTTCGATGGATAGAGTATGATGCTTCTGGAGTTTTCTGGCTTGCCATTGCCGAACTAAGAGTCTGATGATAGAGTGCAGGGCTTTTGGAGTTTCCAAGCTTTGGAATGTGGGGCTTCTGGAGTTTTCAAACTTTCCATGCCAGACTAATGTCCAATGGATAGAGTGCATAGGTGAAGATAGTGTTGCACCAAAAAGAAACTTTTCATTAATGAAAGAAAGTTTACATCATTGATAGTACATCCTCAGATTGCTGGCATTCCAAATTCATGAAAATTGGATGCCATCAAGTCCGGCGAGGTAGTAAGCTCCATGAGGAAGGGCCTCAACTACTTTATAAGATCCTTCCTAATTAAGGGAGAGATTGCCACATTCTCCAGGTTATGAGACTTCAGCTCACCATAGGACCAGGTCGCCCGGGCTAAAGGCCTTCGGTTTCACGTAGGAGTTGTAATATCAGGCCACCTGTTGTCTATAGGCCGCCATACAAAGCCGGGCTTTGTCTCTTGTCTCTTCTAGGAGGTCCAAGTTGAGCAGAAGGTGAGCCAGATTCTCAGCCTCATCATATTGCTTTACCTATAATTTGGGAAGACCCAATTCTACTGGGATTGTAGCCTCAGTATCGAAGACAATATTGAAGGGTGTCTCACCTGTCACCATCCTGGGCATGGTATGGTAGGCCCAAGAATGCTGGGAGTTTCTCGACCCACCATCCCTTGGCCTAGTCTAGCCTGGTATGGAGTCCTTGAAAGATGGTGAAGTTGGTCACCTCGACCTTCTCGTTGGTCTGGGGGTGAACCATCGAGATGAAACGATGGTGAATGTTGAGGTCAGCATAGAACTCTTCTAATGCTTGGTTGTCGAACTACCATCCATTATCTGTGATGATGGAGTGGGGAAGTCCGAAATGGTAAATGATCGACTTCTAGAGGAAAGATCTAGCCTTAGCTTCAATGATTCATACTAATGGCTTGACCTCAACCCACTTGGTGAAGAAGTCGATGGCCACTATTAGGTATCTCCACTGCCTGAATGTGGGGGGAAAGGGACCCAAGATGTCCATCCCCCATTGAGTGAACGACCAGGGAGTTGGAGTTGGGAAAGCGGTGTAGCTAGTTGATGCTATACGTAAGCGTGCCATTGGCAATGGTCACACTTCTTTATGAAGTCAATTATGTCTTCCCTCATGGTCTCCCAATAATATCCTTGGCAAAGGGCTTTGTACACCAGTGTCCTGCCCCCTACATGGTTCCTACAAAGGCCTTCATGTATCTCTTAGAGCATAAAGGCCACCTCTGAGTGTCTCAAATACTTCAGGAGTGGATAGGAATAGGACCTTCGATAGAGTTGCCTGTCCATCAACACAAAGTGCACAACCTCTTCTTGTGGAGGCCGGCTCTATGCGGTTCTCGGGTAGGGTACCATTAGTGATGTATCTAATATAGCGATCCATCCAGCTAGGCTCAGGGGTGACTTGTTGGACCTTGCCTAATACTTCGTAACTGGGAGCCTATAGGTATTCGGTGTAGGCATGCCCAACGATGAGTCTGGCAAGCCTGGAGAGGGCATTGGCATGAGCATTCTCTCCATGAGGAATGTGGAAGATGCTGAAGCACTGGAAACCTGCTATACTCGAGCATACCTACTCAAGATACTTTGCCATCTGAGGGTTACAGGCTTTGAATTCTCTCAAGACTTGACCTGTAACTAGTTGCAAATCAGTGAAGACTCTTAGGCTGGACACGCCCAGCTCGTGGGACACCCTTAATATTACAAGGAGTGCTTCATATTCGGCCTGGTTGTTGGTAGCTTTGAATAGGAAGCATAGTGTACACTCAGCCACAACTCTGTCATAATTGGAGAGGATGAGGCTAGCTCCACTTTCCCCTGTATTGGATGTGCCGTCCACATGGAGGACCCAAATCACCTCGTCAGACGATGGTTCCACGGGGTGCTTCGGGGAAGCCTCCTTTGGCTCTTCACTCATGTTGGTACATTCCACCAGGAAATCAACCAGCACCTATACTGTTTGAGATGGCCTTGGGTGGTAGGTAATATCGAATTGACTGAGCTTCAATGCCCATTCAGCCAGACATCCAGATGTGTCCGGATGGCTGATTATGGCCCTTAGTGGTTGGTCGGTGAGGACTGCGATCGGGGGGCTTGGAAGAATGGCCTAAGACTTTGAGCAGAGATAATGAGTACGAAAATTAGTTTTTCAGAGTGGGTATACCTAGTCTCCGCATCCCAGAGGAGCTTACTGGTATAGTACACCAGCCTCTAAACTCAATCTATGTCCATGCTAACAAGCATTGAACTGACAGCCCCTAGAGAGACTGCTAGATATAGGAGTTCCTCCCCTTCTTCCGACCTGGAGAGCAGAGGTGGCAATGCTAGGAAATTCTTCAACTCCTCGAAGGCTTCTTGGCACTTCTTCATCTAGGCAAAGTCATGCACCTTGTGCAGTGCCTTAAAGAAGGGCAAGAAGTGGTCAGCAGAGCATGAAATGAACCACCTCAGGGCTACGATCTGGCCGATCAGGTGCTGAACCTACTTCTTTGAGATAGGGTGTTCCATGTCGATGAACACCCGTACCTTCTTTGGGTTGGCTTCGATCCCTCTCTAAGTAACCATGAAGCCCAAAAATCTCTTGATGACCACACCGAAGGAGCACTTAGCTAGGTTCAACTTCATCTAATGAAGGCAAAGGTTGGAAGGCTTCTACTAGGTCTGCAACGTGGTCCGACTCTGGCTTACTCATAACAAGCATGTCGTCCACATAAACTTGAATGTTGCGACCGATTTGGTCTTTGAAGACCTTATTGACCAAGCACCGGTATGTGGCTCCAACATTCTTTAGACTGAATGGCATCATCTTGTAGCAGTATGTTCCTTAGTCTGTGATGAAGGCAGTATGCTCCTCATCTTCTGGGTGCTTCCAGATCTGGTTATACCTGAAAAATGCACCATGAAGGTGAGTAGGCGGTGCCCTGATGTAGATCCACTAGCTGGTCAATCTTTGGAAGGGGGAAGCAATCTTTTGGACAGGCTCGATTGAGGTCGGTGCAGTCTACATAGATCCTCCACTTTCCATTAGCCTTCTTGACCATAACTACATTTGCCAGCCAGCTGGGGTACTAGACCTCACGAACGATGCTGGCTACGAGGAGCTTCTCCACCTCCTTAATGACCGCCTTCTACCTTTCTGGGATGAAGCTCCTCTTCTTCTACCAAACTAGGCAACACTTCGGGTCATATTTAACCTGTGAGTGATTATGTCAGGAGGGATTCCTGGCATGTTCACCACAGTCCAGGCGAAGATGTCCTCATGTCCCCTCTTCTTCTCATCCTCCTACAGCTGGGCTCCTATTTGTACAGTCTTCAATGGATCTTTGTCGAGGGGACATGACAACAGGTGCTCGACTAGGCCACCCTTGGCATCCTGCGCTCTTTGGTCAAGCTCATAGTGACAGGGTCATCTTCGATGCTTCTAGCACCAAGAACTGCCTTTAGACAGTGTTGAACCGGTTGGGGGGTCCCCCGTATCTCTCTCATGCCATAAGGGGTTGGAAACTGAACCAGAAGCCACTTTGTTGATATGACCATGTTGAGCAAATTGAGCCTAGGGCAGTCGAGAATCATGTTGTAGGCTGAGGGAAGCCTAACAACCATGAAGGTCATCATGATCGTGCTCTGCTGGGTGGTAACCCAACGGTGACTGGAAGAGTGATTTCCTCCAAAACCCCTATCGATTCTCTAGTAAAACCAACCTGGGGAGCATGCACCGCTTCAGCTAGGCAGAAGACAAATTCATCTTGGAGAAGGCATCATAAAAAAGGATATCAGTCAAAATTTCACTATTGACCATAATCCATTTTACCGGATGCTTCGCTATCATCATCTCGATGACAATGGCATCATTATTTACATTTTCCATCCCAGTCCCCCTTTTTCTCATAAAGGGTGGTACATTCTCAGACCCTTCCCCCATCCTAGTCCTTTTTGAGGTATGCTCTGTCTCCCAGGATATCATTCCCACTGGCTTCTCAGTAGGCCGGTTGTCAATAAGAGGGAGAGCTGCAAGTGCCTAAGGATCCGCCAGAGCTTTGCCCCTTACAAACTTTCTGAGGTAGCCTCTTCTTATCAGATCTTCGATCTCCTTCTAAAGGTGGTGGCATTCCTTGATGTCATGGTTGTGGTCATGATAGAACTGACAATACTTCGACTTTCATGGCTACTAGACGGCCTTAGCAGGGGAGCGCGGTGCAGGTAGCTCTTGCCCTCAATCTCCATGAGTATCTTGGACCTTGGGGCGAGGAGAGGAGTGTATCTTTCTTCCTGGATGGGGGTACTCTTTGGCCTCGAACCCATTCGGAGGTTCGGGGTTGCTCCGGGCCTATGCATCCTGGAGATTTCCCCTAGAGTTACTTCTTCAACGGCCTCCCATCTAGCTTCCTTCGGGTCCGGTCTGCCTCCTCTACATGGATGTACTTGTGGGCCCAGAGGAGGAGCTCAGTTAAGTCTTTGGAGGCTTCTTGTCTAGGGAGTAGGTGAGACGGGAGGTTCTGAGCCCTCTTTTCAATGCTAACATAGCAATGGGCTCGTCCAGATTGTAGATCTCCAGGATGGCCATTTTGAAGCGAGACCCATAGTCTTGCAAGGATTCATGGTTCTATTGCTTGATGGAGAAGAGGCTGTCAGCTTCTCGTGGCACCTTTCAGTAGGCATCAAATTGAATGATGGGGGACTAACTAAATGCAAGATGAAATGATGCAGGTGATCTGTTGTTTTGTGACTTTTAGGGTTTTGAATTTAGTTGAGGATTCTCGAAGACAAGAAAGAGTAAATCTAGGATTCTATACTAATAAGAACCTCAAGCAAGCAAGTTAGTCCCTAAGCAATGATAAAGAGAAGACCCCAGGATTGAGAAACCCCGTAGGACTTAGCTCTTAGAACAATATTGACTTAAGAGTTCAGGGAGGCAAACCTCAAAGATCTGAAGTATCCGATGTCGAGATCACTCACTCTCGTGGATGCGGCCTGGATGATTGAGCCTTTAACCTGCGGATGTGCTAGCTCACTGTCCGAAGGTCTTGATGGCAAGGGCAACCGACTCCGTGTTTGTGTCACTTGGAGGACCTGCGAGCATTCAAAGAAGAAGAGTTAGGTTTTGATCAAAAGATAGCAATAGAAGAAGGAAAGAGAGTTGGTGTGATGATGGATGGAGTCTTCTTGCTAGGTGCTCAGGTGGATGATCCTGATGGGCTCCGATTCGAGCTGGAGGATGGAGTTGCAGAAGGGATGGTAACTTGAGGCCTCACACCTCTTGACGCCCGAAGGCGAAGACGCTCCCTCACGGAGATCAATGTTCCTAGTGAATGAAAGCAACTAAAGAGAAATTGGATCTCAAGAAACTGGTTTTTCATTCATCAAAGATTAGCCTTACAAAGGAGGGGTAAGGTCCTTTAAATAGGCACCTTTGGACCCCATTTGAAATTCAAATAAAAAAACACAAGTCTTCTTGAAGGGGCACCCAAAAGTTTAGATTTTTTTTTCTCTCCTTGGCCGACCATGAAGTTGGACTTGATTGGGCATGGCATGATGTAAGGCTTGGAAGAGAGATCTTGGCGCCTTGAACTTGGAATGTTGATCCTTTATTTTGGAAGAAGACAAGAAGTGAAGCTTGTAGCAAGGCAAGTGTTCTCCTTCTTTCCTTGGTTGTGTATACATCTTTGGAACAAGGCAAAATATGGGGAGTGGGAGGTGGAGGCACCCATGGATTCTTGCCTTCCTTCTATAGTGTTCATGTAGTTTGGGAAGAAAGCTTGATTGGAGGACTTGAAGTAAGGGATTTGAATTCCAAACTCCAACTCCCATTTGACCTTTCTTTGGCTGGCCACCTTACTTGGGAAAGAGCATGATGTGGGGGAGAGAAAGAGGGAGTGAGTCAAGTGATATGTCCCTCCCATTTGGGCATCCAAAGATGAAATGTGTGCCACCCACATGGCAAGTTGTCATGGTGCCACATAGGATGAAAAGTCGGGCCTTGAGCTGAGTTGGATTCCTTCCTGACTTGGCTCCAAAGAGACTAATTTTAAGACCAATCTAGCTTGGACCCATACTTCAAACTGACTTTGACTGGACTCAGTACAGGACACAATTGACTCACTACAGGACTGGACTCAGTACAGGACATAATTCGATGCAATTAGTCAAAGTACAGGACTAGACATAGACATATGAGACTCAATTCAAAAACTAAAGACATTACAAGTTTTAGGCTTGAAGCCTTATTTCAAGACCTGAAAAAAATGAAACCCTAATTGGACATCCACAGAGGGTTGAGGAGCCTCTGTCGGATTCTAGTGCCCACACCAGTGAACCATGAACTTCTTCTTTAGTTGTGTGAAGGAGTTAATGCTCCCAGACTCGAGGGGGGTGTACCAGACTCGAGTGACCTTTTGAAGAGTAGCCAGGAAGGTGATGCAGAGGAGGGCATCAGTTCCCCCCTAGACTCTCATGAGGACCTTGTAGCTCTCCAGGTGGTCCAGGGGGTTGGTGGTCTCATTGTAGGGATCCACCTGAGGCATACGGAACTGGCTGGGGATCAGTTCCTCTGGATTTCTCTAAAGAAAGGGGGTGGGCATCATAGCCCACTGGCTCGCGTGGGAAGCCCTGTAGGTTGGCAAACTAGCAGTATAGCTCAGCCAGCTTACACTCTTGTTTCTCCAGGCATTTCTTGGCCTGATGCCTGATAGCGTCATCAGTGGAACCTTCTACTGAGGTTGTGGATGAGAGGAAGATGTGGGTCAGAGAAGACTGTGCCAGGGAGCCTTTCCTTGATGGTGCTTATGATGCCTAGAGGTGCGTGATCGAAGACCAAAGACCGGCTCTCTCGATTGGCTGACCCCACTTCACTGCCTCTTCCTTGGGGTCTGAAGACTCCCCTGGTGATGGGATATGGCCCGTGGGTGTGATGGCCTTTCATGGAAGGATCACAAACTATCATGGTATCCGGTGTCCTGAGCCACGAGGGTTCCTGGCTTCTATTGGGTTGCCAGGGACTGGTGCTGATGATGCAGTTGTCACACCACAATGGTTAGGGTCTGGACCTGCTCGACGAGTACAGCGAGTTGGAGATCCTCCAAAGGTGGCGGTGGCGGAGTGGGGAGCTACCTCTGCAGATTAAGTGGGTCTTCGTAAGAAGGAGGATCCCCCATGCGGCTGATGGAGGCTTCCTGCACGTGCGTCACCACCATGTTACCGACAGAACAACTCTGATAATGGGAGACTGGCTCTTCCTGGCATGTCAATCTGTTACCACCTAGATCATCGTGGCCTGCAGCTCCTGCATAGCATCGGCTGGTGGCCCTCCCACTGGCATCCAATACACATACCCGATCCTACAAAAGAAGAAGACCCAGGCCTGGGATCCCGATGAGGGCACTCTAACGGTCAAGTCAATAGACAATCAAGGGGAATAGATCCTCCTTGGCAGATTCGAAGCGGTCTCTACTCTTGTAGGTCTTGAAAAATAGAGTAGGAGTTAGGATTGAGAAAGAGGGCTTGAGCAATGGTGGATGCAGCCATTGGAGCTCTCTTGGAGAGTTGTAATGTATTCTAGATGTGCTGCAAGCCTTGGTGGATGCCTACCCCTTTTCGCTTACATTTGTCGGAGGCCCCTTTAGATTTCTATAGATGAGTGGCACCTTGATGTGGGACAAATTATGACAAATTAATTATTGATTTTAATCTTAATTCTAGAGATTAACAAAGATTATTTTTTTTCAAAGATTTTCAGTTTAAAAGACTCAAAGAAGATAATTAAAGAAACTAAGCAACTAGTTAACAAACGCAAAGAAAATCTAACAAAGTAAACTAGAAAATAGGATTCGGCGGCTGAGAAACCACTGTAAACTAGGGTCTACTTATCAAAGAATCAGAAATCAAAGAGGAGAGAGGGTTTTAAGATTTACCAATAAAGAATTATAACCCTCTGGAGTAGATCTGGTTGGACTCTCAAGGATCTTGCGGCAGGGCTTCAAAATCTTGATCTTCGGGCTCTGATCTTCCGCGTGTTGGTTCCAAGGCAAGAACACCCTGAATTTGAATTCTCGATCACCTGTAATCACTCAATAAAGAAAATCACTCAGTTAGGAAGTAGTAATGGAAAGAAGAAGATGGAAAAGTGGAAGGGAAGGGACGGAGGTGGGCGGCTAGGGTTTCTTGGTGGCTGAATATATAGGGCCTCTCACCCCGCGATGCACACATCAAAGGAAATTTTGATAGAATGTCAGCTTTATTTCATATATGTGGAATGAATAATACAAGGGGGGTTGATGGGGTATTTATGACCATCAACCAGAAGAGTAAGGGTTACAAAGACTAGTATTGTTTTCCCCTAGGCAACAACTCCTGAATCCTTGATTTTGGTGTCTTGGACTCCTATCTTTGGGCTGATATGGAGCTTCCTTCAAAGTGGGCAACAATAAGAGATCCTCATCCCATTTGGGTGCCAAGATGAGGATAGGTGATGTGTAATGATGAGTGGCCAAGATGTGTTCTTGAGTGGCCATGAGAGGTGGACTCTGGAGTCTGGATGATGTGGCTCCTGTGTGAAGGTGGACTCTCTAGTCTGGATAGAAGAAAACTCAAGAGTTATTGTAGGATTCTCGCATTCTTGAAACTTGAGTAGCTTGGAACTTGATTGACTAAAATACTTGAAGTAGAAAAACATTAAATTTGTTTCACTTTGGATGATCAAATAAACTTGAAACTCTTTGGAAGTTGGCATCAAAGAAAGGATGGAAAGCTTGGTAGACTCCTTTTAATTTGGCATGAATTATTTGAGAGAGATGGCGCTAACTTGAAGAATCCTTCTCATTTACTCATCTTAAAAAGAAGGGGTTCTAAAACACTTGAATTTATTGGCCGACCAAGAGTGTGACATGGCAAGTTTGTCGTCCCAATGAAGTGGCAAGACATGTAGACGGATGAGGTGGCATAGGCATCCTTGACTTGATGAAGTGGCATATGATGAAGTGGCACCAAGAGGTGGATGACATGTGGCACCAAAGCTTGACTTTTCTGAGCTAGCACATGGTGTGCTTGGTTGTCATGGGGTCACATGTGTTCGGACTTGAGTGCACATGGTGTCTTGATTTGGGTCCCCTCTTATATTACAGGACTTAACTAATCACATGACTCAACTAACTAATTACAAAGACTCAATTTAAAACCCAAGTTGATCAATTTAATCAAAAGGCATAACTAATAAAATGGCTTAAGCTGGTAAATAGGGTTTGGCCCAAATAGGGTTTGACACAACCTGATAAATATGGTTTATATACAAAATCCTAATTGGTAAAAGGGATAACAAACACTGGACCATTATGACCCAATGACATGGGGGTTTTTTTATAGACTCAATTTTTGATCCAGGGTTTTTACAGGGACTCAATTTTAGGGTTTAGGGCTAAACCCAACTAAGCTAAAATAACAAAATTTAGGATAACTATTTACAGTGTGGTTTGGGCTTAGGGCTTCACTCACAGGTGATCCCAGGGATGTGGGTTCGACCTGTCATTTTTTCTGGCCTAGTGTCTGTACCAATTCTCCCGGGTGGGAGGAACTCGACCCTATCGAGCATGGGTCAACCTTGTTGTGATAATTCTATAATGGATCCGGGTCAGTTCTTTGTAAGGCCTCTCTGGTGATCCAAGAATCATCAATTTCGGGTCGTCCTTGCCAACGAACTAGATATCGCTGATAGTCTTTGCCCCGAGTAGCGATAATCTTATTATCTAAGATCTGCTTGATCCTGTCTCTCTGGGGCTGGTGGTATGGCAGGTGGACACACATGGGTTGGCTCACTTTGAAGGATTGGATTAGGCCTAAAAGGCTCACTATAAATCAACGCTGGCTTCCTATACTTATAAGGTCTGAAACATTAAAAGTAGGACTAATACCTAGTTCAGGTGGTAACTAAAGCACGTAGGCATTAGGTCCAATTTTTCTAATTACTTTATATGGTCCACTACTACGGGGGCGTATAACTTCTTCATGGTTCTAGGTGGGAACCGTTCAAGTCGTAGTCTAACCATAACAAAGTCTCCTTCATTGAATTCTTTGAGTCTTTTTCTTGTGTGAGCCATATATTTATAAGATTCGTTGCTTTCATTAATCTTTTACTTATTTCTTTATGCAACTCTCTAACATGCTAAGCATATGACTCAGCAGACTCTGAGATGCATTCATGCATGGGTAAAGGAATGAGATCTAAAGGTTTTCTAGATTTGTACCCATGAACAATTTCAAATGTGCTTTTCCCAGTAAATCTATTAACTGAGCTATATATGCAAATTCAGCCCTAGATAGTAATAGATCCCAATTGGCAGTATGCTCTCCAACTAAACTTCTCAACAAGTTTCCTAGACTATGGTTCACAACCTTAGTCTGGCCATCAGTTTAAGGGTGATAATAAGTAGAAAACTTAAGTTTTGTCCCTAACAAATGCCAGAGTGTTTTCCAGAAATAACTAGTGAATTGTACATCTTTGTCAGATACTATGGTCTTAGGTAAACCATGTAGTCTAACTACTTCATTCATAAATAATTGGCTACCTTAGAAGCATCATAGGTTGGGAACATGGTAGAAAATGTGCCATCTTTGAAAACCTATCAACCACAACAAAGATTGAATCATGTTTTCTAATGGTTTTAGGTAATCCAAGAACAAAGTCCATGCTGAGATCTTGCCATGGACAATCTGGTACAAGAAGTAGGGTGTATAAGCTAGTGTTTGCTTTTATTATTTGGCAACAGCACAGTTCGACATCTAGATACTATTTGAGCAACATTTTTAAGGTTTAGCCAATAAAATTGGTCTTCTAGTGCTAAAATTGTCTTATTTCTACCGAAGTATCCAGCTAAACCTCCTGCATGTGTTTCCCAAATCAAGAAGTCTTTAAGTGAAGTATTAGGAATACATAGCTTACTTTCTCGAAAAAGATAACCATCTTGAATAGTATACTCACTATATGAACTAGATGGTCCTGTTTAACTGCCTTATAGATTTCACAAAGTCCAAGCAATTTTCATATTCATCTTTTACTTTTCAAATCCGACTACTATAGTACTAACAATACTCAAGAGCATAAATCGTCTGCTAAGCGCATCAGCAACTGTTATTAGTACCTAATTGGTGTCTCAAAATAAAAGTATAGGTCTGAATGTATTCAACCCATTTTCCATGCCTAGGATTTAATTTCTTTATGAGTTAAGAAATCTATGAGCTTCTGGTGCGGACACCAGAGGCACCAGAATAAGGCAGAGGCTTCTCAACCCTCTGTGGATCACTTAGTTAATATTGAGTCCCCTGTAATAAAGCTTAGTCTAGCTACATTTGAGTCCTGTAATTAGTCCAGCTCTTATTGAGCTAGTTCAGTTCAGTACTAGTCAGCTCATGTTGAGCTAATTTCAATTTGAGGTCCTGTCCAATCATATTGAAGACTCAGACCACATCATACAAGTGAAGACAAGTTCAACCTAATTGAAGACATAAAAGTTAAGCCCAAGTCCAACCAGCTTGAAGACTTGAAGAGTCCAGGAAGAGAAGACAAAATCAGGAACAAATTCGAAACGCTGGACCACCCGGAAGGAATTTGGGCCAGCCCAGGCCAGGTAGAATTTAGGGCACCCCTCCCTAGGGTCACCTCCCCTCTTGGTCGACCACTTATGGTCACCACCTTGGCTGACCAAGAGAAGGACAAGAGGAGAGTGTTTAAGTGAAGTTCTCTATCATTGCCTTGTATTCCAATTAGAGTTTGAAAGGAAAAGGAGTCCTATGTAAGTCTAAAGTGCCCTACTTGGAGCCCAAGGTTAAGGGTCTATTTAAGGGACCCTAGCCTCTTGTATGAAACTCACTTTTTGATATGAATTAAAGCCTTGAGTTCTTCTATTGAGTTGTGTGTACCCTGCTGTTGCATAAAGGGGTTTGTGAGAGTTCTTCTTCCCGGTGTTTACAAACATCTTCTTGCTGCCAACAAACCTCCAGATCCCTAGATGCCCACTCCAAAAGAAGCCTTCCCTTGCTACTTTTTCTTTGTTTTCTTGTTCCTTTGTGAGGTTTCTAACCCCTGACAGGTGTTTGCAAGTCCCCAAGTTCCTACGAATCCAACGACTCCAGCCAAGCCTCAATCGGACCATCGAGCAGAAAACCGGGTATCCACGGGCATTGGCTTGATTTTCTAGGCCGCATCCATCGAGGAATGAGAGATCCCTTCATTACGATCTTCACCGAGTGCTCAGACATTGTCAGGTACACCCCTCTACCTCTAGTAATTATATTGTAGGAGAACTTGCCCTAACCGAGGCTTCTCAGCCCGGCGATCCTTCTTTAGTACTTTCTAGGTCCTAATCTGCATGCGTGGCTTCAAAATCATACAAAATTTTCCTACAACTAATTTTGATCTGAAAATTGGGAATTAATCACCTAACCCCATAATAAAACATACAAAAAGAATTGCATGCATATTAGTTCCCCCATCAGCTTCATGATCAGACCAGAGTACAAACTCTTGTGGTAGCAAATAGTGTCTTCAATACCTAAGTGCTTGACCACCGCATACAATTCCTTATCATAAGTCGAATATTTCAATTTAGCATCATTTAATTTCTCGCTAAGAAAGCAACTGGGTTATTCTCCTGACTCAAGACTCCTCCAATTCCTACCCCTGAGGCATCACAAGCGACCTCAAAAACTTTCAAAAAATCTGGTAACTTCAGATTGGGCTTGGGTATTCTGTCCTTAATGTCATGAAAAACCATATCATCATCTTTAGACCATTCAAAAGCTCCTTTCCTCATACAATCGATTATAGGTGCAACAATCATACTAAACTCTTGATAAATCTCCTATAGAAGGTAGCTAACCATGAAACTTTGAACATCATGTACATTCAAGTATAGAACACTTAACTATAGATTTGACCTTCTCGAGGTTAGTGGATACTCTTCAGCAGTCATTACAAAACCTAGGAAAATAAATCCTTGGGATTATAAAACTATATTTCTTCAAATTTGCATAAAGATTATCTCCCTAAGAACCTGACAACCTGCTGATTGAAGATGGTCTAAGTGATTCTTCTTATTTGTACTATATAGAGGATGTCATCAAAATATACCATAGAATTTTCAATAAAAGCTTTCAGGCATGAGTCATAATCCTCATAAAAGTACTTGGGGCATTTAATAAGCCAAAAGGCATCACCAACCATTCGTATATAAGCCATCCTTAGTCTTAAATGAAGTCTTCCATTCATCCCGGGTCTAATTCTAACTTGATAATAGCCACTCTTAAGGTATATCTTGAAAATATGGTAGCATCGGCCAATGTCTTACATGTCATCAAGTCGGGGTATTGGAAATCTATACTTCACTATAATATTATTGATGTCTCTACTATCGACACACATTCTCTAAGTGTCTTTTCTTGGGAGTCAAGAGAGATGGAACGACACAAGGACTTAAGCTTTCTCTGATAAATCTTTTCCTAAGAAGATCTTCAACTTGCCTTTGTAATTATTATGTTAGTAGGGTTCATCCTATAATGGGACAGATTCGGCAAGGTAGCTCCTAGGACAGTCTATGGTATGTTGTATGTCTTTATAGAGGTAAACAATCAGGAGGTCTTTGGGAAACATCCTTAAACTCCTTAAGAAACTCTAATATTTCCTAGGGGTTCATTTTGTGGTCATCACGAACTTCTTTAGTAGTCAGCATCTAGACTGTTGAACCTTCAACAATTCAGTTCTATTCCTTAGCAGTAATTAGGTTCAATCATGGTTCTTTCTTCTCTCAAATGACTAGACACCTCTTTGGTATGGTCTTGGATGGGGTCGAGTTGATCACTATTCACTTTTCATGGTGTTAAAAGAACATGAGTCAGATAGGCCAAAGAAGGTAGCATCATGATCATGTAACCACGGTCTGCCTAATATAATTGCTACTAACCTCCATTTGAATCACATCACACCATACCTTCTCTTGGTAGGATTGAATTTGGATTGGGACCTGGCATTGTAATCTAATGGGAATAGATGTCGCATCAATCTAGGATACCTTAATGGGCTAGGATGTGATACTGTGGGTAAGCCTAAGCTCTTAACAGCATTGGTAGATATGGCATTCACATAACTTTCCACTATCTATAATAATCTAACATACTTTGTCTCCTAGCTTAATGATGGTCTGTAGGATATTCGTTCTGTGCCAGTCCTCATTTTTCTTGGTCTGAGCTAGAATATACCTAACTACACCTAGTAGATCAGATGACTCTATAGGCTCTTCATCACTTAAATATTCTTCTACCAAATCTTCCTCTACTTCATAGATTTCTTCTTCTTCTTCAAATTCTTCATTATTTTCTAAATTCTCTTCTTCACACTCTCCTATATGTAAAGCTCGTATTGAGCATTCAGCAGCAAAATGACCTATTTTTTGACACCTAAAACATAGTGTATTTGGGTTCCTATCTCTTTGGACTATGGGTGCCTTTCCTTTGTCTTCCCTACGAGCTGGTTGGGAGGTAGGATTAGGTCAGCTATTTGGGAATCGATTCATGCTAGGTCTATTTCCATGGCATTAAACCTACTAGGCTCAGATTGGCAGATAATAGCTTCTCTTTGAAATTGTTTACAATCCCTAGCAATCTGGTAGGCTTGGTCTAAGTCATTAACTTCCCTCAAAAAAAAATTCCCTCTAGATATCCTCATTTAGCCATCTCTAAATCTCGATAAGGTAACAACTTCTGATTCGACTACACTACACCTCATAACGACTCATCAAATTTTGCTATGTAGTCAGCCATAGATTTATAACCTTGAGTCAACTTTTGCCATTGATCTAACAATTTTGCTCGTATGAATGGTAGATATTTTTTCCTAAGCTTTACCTTCATTGCTCACCATGTGTCTATAGGTAAATCACCTCTTTGTCGATTCAGTTGATGGGGAATCTCAAGCACGGATCTTGAAGCAAGCAATTTCTTGGAGTGGCACAGATCTGAAGCATTTTTGGATAAATTTATTAGGATTTATCTTTTGTTTAAAATTTGAATTAGGATTTGGTTGGTTAGGATTGATATATGGATAGGCTTATCTTATCCTATCTTATATTTGAATTTGATTAGGATTTGGTGGTTAGGATTGATATATGATAGGCTTATCTTATCCTATCTTATATTGAATTTGATTTGTTCTTATCTTTTTATCTTGTATTCAAATTCAATGAGGTTGGAAAATCTATAATACCACCCTCACCTTTGTAACAGGAGGATGGATGAATAAATTTCTATTATTCTGTGTGAAGGATCTGTGTGCTCCTAGGATATCTATATGATCCCTTCTCCATCTTCCCAGGTTTTCTGTGTGATCCCTGATTTGGCATCTGTGTGAGCCCAGGGCATCTATGTGAGCCCCTTTGCTATGTGCTTGTTCTTATAGGCATCTGTGTGAGCCCCTTTGCTATGTGCTTGTTCTTCTTGGAAATCTATGTGAACCCCAGTATTTTATCTTAACCCTGCACCCTCTTCTTTCCTCCTTTGAAAATCCTAATCCCTGGTGACTTTCATGCTCACCAGCGATCCAGTCCAATCCCTGTCCCGCATCACAGTTGCTCACATTTTTCCAATACAGTCTAGCCTGTCAGACTAGCAAGCTTAAAAAATTTAAATTTTCTCTCCTCCGACATTCGTACCATTCAAAGTACTGGTCCATATCACTCTTCCAATCTGTATAAACCCTAGGATCTAAACTTCTCTCAAATATGGGTGCATCTAGTCGAATGCTCCTAAGGATCCTTTCTTCCTAGTCATTCACATCAGGTGGTGGTGCCTAGGAATTGGGTCAGGAGTAATTTCCCTATGTTGGGCTCTTGGACCTTGGGAAGTAGGTTCTCTATATTGACCTCTTGGATTTGGGGGAGTGAGTTGGGCTCTTGAAATTGGGGGAATGGGTCTAGGCATCTCAGAGCTTTGACCTAGGAGAGTGGGTCTAGGTGTTTCAGGTCTGAACGAGTCTCACGGGATTCCTCAAGGTTACCTAGTCTCTCTTCCATTTGGTCAAACCTTATAGTAAGCTATCTAAATTGCTCAGTTATAGTTCTCATAAAATCTCCATATTAGGTCCATGGGTGGATTAGGTTGGGTTTGAGTAGATTGATAGGGTGTGCCAGACCTAGTTGCCATGTAATGTAATCACACAGAACTCGAGCTAGGGTTTCCTAGACCTAGAGCTCAAGTAGAATGGGTTAGCTCAAATTACAGCAATTTAGTAATTACCTGTCCACTGTCCAAGTAGAGGTGGGGTCGTGGGAGGCTCCCCCTACTCTTGTAGGGTCATAATTAAAAACCATGAAACCGCTTAGGGCATTTGCCTCTGGACCTCTAGCCTTAGACACCAGATTTAAGTGATAATCAAAGGATTGGGTACACTAGCTTTCACACAATACTTAGAATCCAACTTGTTGATGTCCCTAAATTGCTTTAGATTTCTAATTAATTTTAATTAGGGTTAGGTTCAATGCAAGGTGGTGGTTGTGGGCCCAGGATAGGTGATGAGAACCTGTCTTGATCTGAGATGATCAAGTGCCCTTACGATTAGGTTACTGGATGATGCAATCACACAATATGAAATCCTAATATGCAATGAAGCTAAAATAATTAAAAATAGTAGAAAATAAATTTTTTTTTTTGTTCAATTAAATTTCAGATCTGATTAACTTCAGATTTTTGATCTTAGGATATCACGTCCGGTCGTAGCTCATTACTCCCAAGGGTCATGACAGTATACTTGCATATACTTGCTTAGGATGCATGATTTCCTTCCACCAAAAAAATAGCAAATAATTTTTTTTGAGTTTTTTAGAGGATTAAAAAAAATATTACTAATTTTTTTATATTTTTTTAATGGTGATTTTATGTAATTTAATTTTAGCCTAGTTCTAGGTATGCAGAAATATCAGAACTAGTAGTTAAACCCTAGTTTAACCTTCGCTCTAGTACCAAAATGATGCAGGACAAATTATGATAAATTAAATTACTAATTTTAATCTTAATTACAGAGATTAACATAGATTTTTTAAAGATTTTCAGTTTAAAAGACTCAAAGGAGATAATTAAAGAACTAAGCAACTAGTTAACAACCCGCAAAGTAAATCAAACAAAGTAAACTAGAAAACAGATTTGGCAGCTGAGAAACCACCGTAAACTAGGATCTACTTACCAAAGAATCAGAAATCAAAGAGGAGGGATGGGTTTTAAGATTTATCAATGAAGAATTATAACCCTTTGGAGTAGATCTGGCTAGACTCTCAAGGATCTTACGGCAGGGCTTCAAAATCTTGATCTTCAAGCTCCGATCTTCCATGATGTTGGTTCCAAGACAAGAACACCCTGACTTTGAATACTTGATCACCTGTAATTGCTCAACAAAAAAATCAATCAGTTAAGAAGTAGTAATGGAAAGAAGAAGATGGAAAAAGTAGAAGGGAAGGGATGGAGGTGGGCGGCTAGGGTTTCTTGGTGGCTGGATATGTAGGGCCTCATACCTCGCAATGCTTCGAAGAATAAAGGAAGGGCCTCACACCCCGTGATGGACACATCAAAGAAAATTTTGATAGAATGTCAGTTTTATTTTATATATGTGGAATGAATAATACAAGGGGGGTTGATAGGGTATTTATAGACCATCAACCAGAAGAGCAAGGGTTACAATGACTAGTATTGTTTTTTCTTAGGCAACAACTTCTTGAATCCATGCTTCTGGTGCCTTGGACTTTTGTCTTTCGGTTGATCTGGAGCTTGTGGTGGGGACACCAAGACCAAGACCAAGCTTCAAGAACTCATATGGATCACAGAACAAGGAGAATAGGTGTTGCCCAGAAATGGAGCCCAAGAGGGGGGGGGGGGTGAATTGGGTCTTTTAAAAATTTAACACAATAAATGAAGGTCTAGTGGTGCTTGTGAGCAATAAATTAGATGCAAGATGATAGCAATTAATTAAAAGAATACGAGAGGAAAAGAGCAATCACACATAAACACAAAGTTTATAGTGGTTCGGTGCAAACCTAGCACCTACATCCACTCCCCAAGCCACCCTTGGGAATTCCACTATAATCCACACCAGATTACAGTTGACTTGTTTTTCACAAGGTTCACAAGTCAAAACCTAAGTTGGTTTTGTCACCCAGGCTCACCAACAAACCTAAATACTTGTTTTGTCTTCGGGCTCACAAGTTAATCCTAGTTGGTTTTAACACTTTGGCTCACAAACAAACCACAATAACCTTCTTTCAAGATACCCTTGAAAGCAAGGTCAAAGTACAATTAAAACAGATATGAAATTTAAAAACTACAACAAACTCTCTTCAGAGTAGATTAGAATCTTTGAAGCCCAAAGGATGCTTTGTCTTCACTCTTTTTCAAGATGCCTCTTTTTGGAATGAAGTGAGGTTGAGCTTGTAGGCTTTTCAGTGAAATCAAGCTAGAAGAGACTTTTGATTTGATGTTTGGAGAGAATATTGGCTTTATGGCTTTTGAGTGGACTTGAATGCTCTTGAATAGACTTCTCTCTTACTTTCTCTTCTTTTTCTTTTCTTCTCTTACTTTAAAATGAGGTTGGTGGAGATTAAATATACCAAAAACCTTCTAAAAATAGTTTGTGACCGTTGGAGCATTGAAAATAGCCGTTTGGAGCTTGAAAACCAACTTCTGCAAGCCAGAAAAATAGATCCATTAGAGCTGTCAGGCTGCAAGTGTCGACACTTGGCTGTCAGGTGTCGACACTTGATTTCTGGGAGTCGACACTTGAACATTCAAGTGTCGACACTTGATGCACAGGTGTCAACACTTGACACAAAAATCCTTGAAACAACAAAGTTCTGTATTTCAAAAATCTCAGGCCTTGAGTCGACACTTGGAACCTAAGTGTCGACACTTGGTGTCAACACTTGAATAAAGGTGTCGACACTTGGCGTGCCAAGGATTTTTGTCCGTGCCAAATGCTGAAGTGTCGACACTTGACTATCCAGGTGTCGACACTTGAGACTGAAAACATCCAGATTCAAGTGTAAATGCCTCGAAATAAAAAATAAAGTTTATGAACACATAAACACATAATAGTTAAAAATTATAAGCCCTTTTTTAATGAAGTGGATGCCCGGATATGTGAAAATTGCTCCGTGCCATTGCGTGCCATATACCATAAGTTTTTGGAATTTTGAGGTGCTTTCTTCCTGAAAACTCACAACTTGAAATCATCGTTAGAATACAATATGCACTCAATATTTTTGTTATTCATCAAAATCACTGGGTGGAGCCAACAATCTCCCCCTTTTTGATGATGACAAAATCTTGAGAAAAAGAGGCAATATAGTTCAAATTTTAACCATTTAACTTATAAATCTGAATTTTTGTCACAATAGAGGCAACAACTTTATAGATAGGAGGAAACAATCTCCCCCTTAATTAGATACTTCTTATTAAGGTAAACTTCAAGATTCTTGCAAGGTGAAATCATATAATCAATACAATACACCTTTTTCTCAATAAATTCAAAATCATTACTTGTTCTCCATAAAATCAAAATCATTACTGTTCTCCCCCTTTTTGTCAATCATAAGAAAGGAAATAACCTCCCCCTCACAATGAGCATGGATACAAAAAATAGTAGAGAAACAAATAACATAGATATCGGAGTTGAAATTATGCTAGTTTCAAAGAGTATCAGAGTTAAAATATACCATTATAAAGAGTATCAGAGCCAATAATAATAAACTGAAGCACAAATTTTCAAGATAACAGAGTACGGAACAAAAACACATATATATAGATGAGATAAATTTTCAGTACAAAAGAGCTGAAACATACATATATCATCAGAGTCAAATAAGTATCAAACATACAAAATAAGATCTGAGACAGACATCTGTGAGGCTAATCCTCATCAGATGGAACATCAAGACTGAAAGGAGCACTAATCCTAGATCTGGTGGCTAATGCCCTAGAAGGTGCTAAAGCTCTAAGACTCCTGGTGCGGCCGGCAGGACCAAATACGGGTACAACCCTAGAAGATCTAGTAGAAGGAGGTGAAAGACGATCAGCTGGCGTAATAGGATCTGGTGCGAGGTCAACTAGTGTAGTAAGGAGCAGGTGTAGTAGGAGGATCTTGACTGACTACCTCATAAGCATCGGCTCCGCCTACACTGTCGCTATCAGTGCCCACTACCTCTATGGCTCGGTCAAC
Source organism: Areca catechu (assembly GCA_021397845.1). Classification (NCBI taxonomy): domain Eukaryota; kingdom Viridiplantae; phylum Streptophyta; class Magnoliopsida; order Arecales; family Arecaceae; genus Areca; species Areca catechu. The sequence continues at coordinate 63,182,205 of CM038042.1, forward strand.
ATCCTGATCACCACCCTCAGCATAATCAGCATGGTCGCTCTGGTGATCATCGCCATCATCATCATCATCGTCATCATCATCAGATCGAGCAAGTGCAGGTGCTGCAGGAGGTATAAATGATCTCAATAGACTCTCAATGCGGGTAAATCCCTCCTCCATGGATCTGCGAATCTTAGCATGCTCCGAGGTAGTCTGTGCTCGTAGAAGCTCGACCTCGCTACGCAGCTGAGTCACCTCACCTCTGATCTGTGAGAACTGTGCTCTGGCATGCTCCTCAAAAGATAATCCGGTAGATGGTGGTGGAGGAGCTGAAGCGTCAGGAGACAGGTGCTCTGCCTGTGTCGATGGTACATCTACTAGAGGAAGAATTGCTGGCTTAGATGGTCCAGCCTCAGCCTCTCGAATCTCATCCTCCTCATCTGGCTCCTGGCCAGACTCTCTCCGAACCCATCGACCTCCAACCATCCTAATCCCATCCGGTGCAGTGACCTCTCATCATATACATCCATGTGCAGTATCTCTTTAGGGATCTCCCCCTCCAATGTACTCCACAAGCTCTGAAAAGATAGGTCAGTGCCATGCCGTATGGCAAACAGTGTCGGCGCTAAGTGGCAGCATCATGCATCTATGTCAGCATCAAGGTGGGTATATCAATCTGTCTCCTCTCGATCAGACTGGTCATCACCATCAGCTCTCTCTCGATGATGAAATCGAATCTGCCAGTCTTCGGTAGAAGGATCCATGCAGTAATATGGTGCAGCAGGCGCATCTCTAGTGATAACTAATTCGCGGTAACCATTGAAATACCGCGAACATCCTCTCGCTCAAGGATACATTTGAAAGCTGCCTCTCTATCATCTACAGAAAATGCACAGACTCCTCTCCGGGTATCTCCCATACTCGGCTCAGCAGCTCATCAGTCAAAGAGATCTGTATACCCCTGACGGATGTCGTCCATAAAAGTCGTCGACAGTCCAGTGCACCATAGAACTCCCTCACTAGGTGAGGATAGTATCTCTCCTGCATGGTGCAGAAGGGTACTAGTCCTGCATCTATGAGTATCTCCCTAATGCCAAAGTGTGCCATGTCGAAACACTGTAGATCAACTCTCCTCCCTGAAGCTACAGACTTCCCTGCCATCCTCTCTGCAGGGGGGAGCTCGGAGTGGCTGAACTGCTCAGCTGTGTGCAGGATCAAATCTGGCCTTCGACCTCCTCTCAGTACCCTGACTGGGCCTCGCCCTAACTGCAAGTCTCTTCCTAGGACCCATTACAACCAACTGACCAGGAAGAATGAAGAAGGGTTTAGAACAAAGGATTGGCCATAGGTTGAGATTAGAGTTCAGATAGGTTTCGAAAACCATAATCAATAATTTTGATCAAATGACAAAATTTTTAAGCAAAATTTGTAAAAAATTTTTTTGTTAGGTAGAACAATTTGAATCTTTGGAAAAAATAATTTGTTTTTGTAAGGTCTAAAAATCAAAAACCATGGGATTTGGGTTTTAATCACTTAGGGTTTTAGCAAATAGGCAAAAATGTTACAAATGTATCACAAAAAACCTTTCTAAGTCATCAATAAATGGATTTAGTATGTTTAAATTTGATGAAAACCCAATTTATTTGCCCAAAATTGATGAAATAGTGATTTTTACGAAAAAGGGTTGAAAAATGCCCAAAAGATGAGGGAAATCCGAGAAAAACAAATCTAAAACATTATTCCCTCAAATGGAGTTTTAGAAATTACTAAAACACGCAAAATCTGGTTAGATTCAAGAAAAATATCGGAAAACCCAAACACACGGTTGTTTGGTTCAAAAATAATAAAATTAAAAACAAAGAAAAATAAAATGAAATTAGAAAGGAGAAATACCTGATTTGTGAAGGATTGAGGGGTGAAAGGATGGATTTGGACAGAGGGACCACTGTTCCAAGAAATCAGGAGGGAAGAAGTTTTCAAAAAAATCACCGTTCAGTCCGAATAAAAATAATTCAGATTCGCAAGTGTCGACACTTCGGATTTGTCAAGTGTCGACACTTGGCCAAAATTCAGAAAATCCGAAAAAATAGGAAAAATTTTGACAAATTTTTGGGGTTTAAACAATAGGTTTTGAGCTTTAGGATTTAGGTGAAGATGATACTAAGAGAGTTCTTAGGAGAAAGGATCAATGACACCTAACTCTCTTCTAATCAGACATAACCTATCCTCACTCAAAGGCTTTGTAAACACATCAACTAACTGATCATTAGTACAAACAAAATCAAGAATTACATTAGAGTTTTGTACATGATCTCTTATGAAATGATGTCTTATTTCAATGTTTTACTTCTTGAATGTTGCACAGGATTTTTAGATAGGTTGATTGCACTAGTATTGTCACATCTTATGGTGTCTTAGTTGGTTTAATGCCAAAATCTTCGAGTTGTTGTTTGATCCAGAGGATTTGAGCACAACAGCTCCCAGCTGCTATATATTCGGCTTCCGCCGTAGATAGAGCAACTGAGTTCTGTTTCTTGCTACTCTACTCCAGGAGATCAAATTTACTCCAAGAAACTGTAGGTTCCACTAATACTTTTACGATCAAGTTTATACCCAGCAAAATCAGCATCAGAATAAGCAATTAAATCAAATGAAGAATCTCTAGAGTACCATAAACCAATTTCAATTGAGCCAGATAGATATCTAAGTTTGCGTTTAACAGCCAAAAGATGAGACTCTTTAGGATTGGACTGATATCTAGCACACATACAGACACTAAACATGATATCTGGCCTACTGGCAATAAGATAAACATGAACCAATCATGCCACGATATAATTTTTAGTCTATTGACTTACCTGATTCGTCCTTGTCAAGTCTACATGTAGAGCTCATAGGGGTACCTAATGGCTTAGTGTTCCCCATCCCAAACTTCTTGAGTATTTCTCTTGTGTATTTTGTTTTCTTAATGAAGATCCCCTCTTTGGTTTGCCTTATCTGGAGTCCGAGGAAGAAATTCAGTTCTCCCATCATGCTCATCTTGAACTCACCCTGCATTAGACTTGCAAAATCTTAACAAAGATTCATTAGTAGCACCAAATATTATATCATCAACATAGATTTGTACTACTAAGAGATCATCATTCTTTTTCTTTGAAAATGTTTTATCTACATTACCTCTAGTAAAATCATTTTTCAGCAAAAAAGAGCTTAAACGATCATATCAAGCTCTTGGAGCTTGTTTTAATCCATATAAAGCTTTATGAAGTTTATAAACATGATTTGGAAATTCAGAACTTTCAAACCAGGGTTGTTCAACATAAACTTCTTCTTCAATTAATCCATTTAAAAAAGCACTTTTAACATCCATCTGATATAGTTTAAAATTCATGAAACAAGAAAAAGCCAACAATAGCCTAATTGCCTCAAGTCTAGCCACAGGAGCAAAGGTTTCATCAAAATCTATTCCTTCCTCCTGATTGTATCCTTTGGCAACTAGTATAGCTTTATTTCTAATTACTATTCCATTTTCATCAAGTTTATTTCAAAAAACCCATTTTGTGCCAATAATTGATGTGTTTGAAGGCCTATCTACTAGTGTCCAAACATTGTTCCTTTTAAATTGATTAAGTTCATCTTGCATTGCATTTATCCAATTACTATCACATTCAGCTTCTTCAATAGTTTTAGGTTCAATTTGAGACACGAAAGCTAAGTAATCATAAATATTTCTAAGAGATGATCGAGTACTTACACCTTTAGATGGATCACCTATAATTAGTTCCTTTGGGTGTCCATGAGCATACCTCCATTCTTTTGGTAATGGATCAACAGTTGATGTATTTTCATCACCTTGCGCTTGATCTCTGTCAGTGTTTTGATCATCATTCTGTTCCTTGGTAAGTCCTTCATTGTTGTTTATTTCTTCAGTTTTCTTGTTACCTGATTCATCAAAAAGTACATCTTCTTTTCTTGAAGATTTTTGGTTAGTTTCATCAAATACTACATGAATGGATTCTTCAACAACAAGTGTCCTTCTGTTGAAGACCCTGTATGCCTTACTAGATGTGGAGTAGCCTAGAAAGACTCCCTCATCTGATTTGGCATCAAATTTACTTAGATTATCTTTACCATAGTTTAAGATGAAACAACGGCATCCGAAAACATGAAAATAACAAATTGAAGGTTTTCTACCCTTCCAAAGCTCATAAGGGGTTTTCTTTAAAATCGGTCGAATTAAAACTCGATTTAAAATATAGCATGTAGTATTTATGGCTTCTGCCCAAAAGTATCTAGGTAAATCATTTTCACAAAGCATGGTACGTGCCATTTCTTCAAGAGTTCTATTTTTTTCTTCTACTACCCCATTTTATTGAGGTATCCTAGGTGCAGAAAAATTGTGATGAATTCCATTTTCAATACAGAATTTATTAAAATCGTCATTTTCAAATTCAGTTCCATGATCACTTCTTAAAGAAATTACTGAAACACCTTTATCATTTAAGACTCTTTTGTGAAATTTGATAAATTCAGAAACGTTTCATCTTTATGTGCTAAAAACATGACCCAAGTAAAACGTGAGAAATTATCTACAATGACTTGACCATACTTCTTACCTCCCAAACTAGATGTTCTAGTAGGCCCAAAGAGGTCCATATGAAGCAATTCCAAAGGTCTAGATACAGAGATTACTCCTTTAGGTTTGAAAGAAGATTTTGTTTGTTTTCCAAGTTGACATGCACTGCAAATCTTATCTTTTTCAAAATTGAGTTTAGGCAAATCTTTTACTAAATTCTTTTTGCTAAGTTTTGAAATTAAATGCATGCTTGCATGTCCTAGTCAACGATGCCAAAGCCAACTAGTTTCATCGATCTTGGCTTCCATTGCCACTAGACATTGACCTTTCTGAATAGGGAGATCATCAAGATCAACCATATAAATATTGCCATGCCTATGACCGATGAACTTAAAGCCATTATCATCTAGACTAGAAACAATGCACAAAGAAGACTCAAAAACAACTTTAAAATTTTTGTCACAAAATTGACTAATGCTAAGCAAGTTATGTTTTAATCCATCAACATATAAAACATTATCAATATAAGAGGTAGGGGTGATATGGATTTTACCAATACCGATAATTTTGCCCTTTCCATTATCACCAAAAGTTACATTGCCACCATTTTGATATGTGATTGATGAGAACTGCTCCACATCACCTGTCATATGCCTTGAGCAACCGCTATCAAGGTACCACATTCTTTTCTTGTTGGTTACAAGGCATACCTGTAATAAAGATCAAGTGGAGACTTTGGGTACTAAGCCATCTCTTGGATCCTTTTTGGTTAGTGGCATTGGTTCCTTTTGGAACCCAAACTTTCTTAGCATTTTTTAATTTTCTTTTGTTTCAAATATATGATTTATATCCTTTAACACTACAAGTATAGCATGTAATTGATGAAGATGCAGGCACAAAAAAATTTTTAAAGAGTTTCTATTTCTTATGAGTTCTGAATCCTAATCCAGCTTTGTCAAATACTGCTCTTTGGTTATTAATAGCAAATTTAATTTTTCAGAACTGTAAGTAAATTTTTCAACAAATAGTTTTAATTTTTTGATTTTTTCTTTATATCTTTTATTTTCTATTAAAATTTCTTTGCTTTGTCTTGACAATTTTTTATTTGAAAGTAAGTTACTTTTTTTCAATATATCCTTTTCTTTTTCAAGAGCCATAATCTTATCATTTAAGTTTTTTTTTGTATTAGAAGGTATTCATTTTCATTTGAAAGGTTGCTGTTTGTTTTAGCTAGTTCCAGATTTTGCTTCTTTAAGTCTTTATGTTTTGACTTTAATTTTGAAATTCTATGACTAGTTCATCAAAAATTTCATGAAGCTCATCAAAAGATAATTCATTTTGGTTTCAGAACATACCTCTTCTTGATCGCCATCAGACAGAAATATATTTGCTACTTCCTGCTGTTCTTCCTCAGAGCTGGAGTCTTCACTTTCACTCCAGGTTGCCATCATGGCCTTCTTTCTTAGCTTTCTTCTGCTTTTCTTTAATAAGGGGCAGTCTACCTTGAAATGCCCGGGCTTCTTACATTCAAAACATGTGGGCTGCTCCTCCTTCTTTTTCTTATCTTTTTCTTTACTCGGCTCACCTTTCAGAGGTTTCTTTTTGTAATTGAACTTCTTCTTCCTCATAAACCTTCTGAATTTCCTTGCTAACATAGCCATTTCATCTTCTTCGTCATCCTCTTCAGAGTCTTCGCTTGAGTCTTCTCTGGTAGTAGATTTGAACACAATTGTCTTTTTCTTTTTATCCACCTCTTCGTTCTTCTGTTTGAGGGATAGCTCATAAGTCATCAAGGAACCCAACAATTGTTCCAGCGGAGAGTGTTGACATCTTTTGCTTCTTCAATTGCAGTGACCTTTGCATCCCATGAAGTTGGTAGAGACCTGAGAAGTTTATTCATAAGTTCACCGTTAGAAATTATTTTTCCTAAACTTCTCATGCCATTCACAATATTTGTGAACCTAGTATACATCTCACTGATAGACTCAATAGGTTCCATTTTAAACATCTCATATGTGTGAATTAGCATGTTAACCTTGGTGGTCTTCACTTGGTGTGTACCCTCATGGGTAACCTCAAGTGTATCCCAAATCTCCTTTGCGGAGAGACAGTTTGATATTCTATTGAACTCACTAGGATCAAGAGAGTAAAATAAAAGGTTCATTGCCTTAGCATTAAGCTCAATTTGCTTAATATCATTCTCATCCCAATCATCTTTCATTTTTGGAGTGAGAATGCCATTAATCATCATTGTAGGCTGATGAGGACCTTTAAATATTGTTCTCCATAAATTATAATCAAGAGCTTGTATAAATATGCGCATGCGTGTCTTCCAATATGTGTAATTTGTGCCATTAAAAAGTGGGGGTCGGTTTGAAGCTTGACCTTCAACAATACCCATGCCTATTAGGGCTGCCATGATCTTTTACTCAAGATCCTTGACCTACAAGAGAGTACCGGTGCTCTGATACCACTTGTTGCCCAGAAATGGAGCCCAAGAGGGGGGGGGGGTGAATTGGGTCTTTTAAAAATTTAACACAATAAAATGAAGGTCTAGTGGTGCTTGTGAGCAATAATAAATTAGATGCAAGATGATAGTAATTAATTAAAGAATACGAGAGGAAAAGAGCAATCACACACAAACACAAAGTTTATAGTGGTTCGGTACAAACCTAGCATCTATATCCACTCCCCAAGCCACCCTTGGAAATTCCACTATAATCCACACCAGATTACAGTTGACTTGTTTTTCACAAGGCTCACAAGTTAAAACCTAAGTTGGTTTTGTCACCTAGGCTCACCAACAAACCTAAATAATTGTTTTGTCTTCGGGCTCACAAGTTAACCCTAGTTGGTTTTAACACTTTGGCTCACCAACAAACCACAATAACCTTCTTTCAAGACACCCTTGAAAGCAAGGTCAAAGCACAATTAAAACAGATATGAAATTTAAAAACTATAACAAACTCTCTTCAAGAGTAGATTGGAATCTTTGAAGCCCAAAAGGATGCTTTGTCTTCACTCTTCTTCAAGATGCCTCTTTTGGAATGAAGTGAGGTTGAGCTTGTAGGCTTTTTAGTGGAATCAAGCTAGAAGAGACTTTTGATTTGAAGTTTGGAGAGAATATTGGCTTTATGGCTTTTGAGTGGACTTGAATGCTCTTGAATAGACTTCTCTCTTGCTTTCTCTTCTTTTTCTTTTCTTCTCTTGCTTTAAAATGAGGTTGGTGGAGATTAAATATACCAAAAACCTTCTAAAAATGGTTTGTGACCGTTGGAGTATTGGAAATAGCCGTTTGGAGCTTGAAAACCAACTTCTGCAAGCCAGAAAAATAGATCCGTTAGAGCTGTCAGGCTGCAAGTGTTGACACTTGGCTGTCAGTTGTCGACACTTGGCTGTCAGGTGTCGACACTTGGCTGTCAGGTGTCGACACTTGATTTCTGGGAGTCGACACTTGATGCACAGGTGTCGACACTTGACACAAAAATCCTTGAAACAATAAAGTTCTGTATTTTCAAAAATCTCAGGCCTTGAGTCGACACTTGGAACCTAAGTATCGACACTTGGTGTCGACACTTGAATAAAGGTGTCGACACTTGGTGTGCCAAGGATTTTTATCCATGCCAAATGCTGAAGTGTCGACACTTGACTGTCCAGGTGTCGACACTTGAGACTGAAAACATCCAGATTCAAGTGTAAATGCCTCGAAATCAAAAATAAAGTTTATGAACACATAAACACATAATAGTTAAATAATTATAAGCCCTTTTTTAATGAAGTGGATGCCCGGATATGTGAAATTGCTCCGTGCCATTGCGTGCCATACACCATAAGTTTTTGGAATTTTGAGGTGCTTTCTTCCTGAAAACTCATAACTTGAAATCATCGTTAGAATACAATATGCACTCAATGTTTTGTTATTCATCAAAATCACTGGGTGGAGCCAACAATAGGACTTGCACCGTCGAGCCGACTCAAGTCACGGAAGACCTGAACCCTAGGTTCCGAAGATTTTTGGAAGCTTCCAGAATTTTTCCTTTTTATTTCATTTTTGGCATTAAAAAAAAAGGTATAAAATCCCATGGAATCTCATGTGACAAACTCCTCCCGCCACTTCTTAGGATTAGTTTTGTTTTGGTAACTAATCCTTGGATTAGTTAATGAGTAAACCAGTTTAGGTTGTTCTGGAAACCACTTCGTGAGCCTATAAATGAGGCTCATCTCTGTACGAAAGGTATGATGAATTGTAATGAAAAAACCAGTCTTCTTCTCCGATTCTTCTCCGAGTGCCTTTATTATAGTCGTAACATTGAAGGGTCCGAGGCCTTGTCCAAGCCTTCGTCATGACCGTGATATCGAGGGGTGCGAGGCTCCTTCTATCTCCATCGTCCCAGCCCTCCCTTCCATCTAACTCCATCAGTCGCTGTTTCTTCCTTCCACACCATCTCCGACCACTGCATCACTCTTCCCGACCGTCTCTGTCTTCCCCAACCTCTGGTCAACACCCCACTGCCCTCTTCAAAGAAGAAGCCATCTATAGTTCAGAAGCCAACCCCTAAAGCTTCCCAGGTTCGAGCCCTCCACCGGTTCTTCCATCGCCAGACCCCCTCCTCCGGTCATCCCATCGCCCGACTCTCTCTAATCAGGTCCTCCCATCACCCAAACCTCCCTCCTCAGTCACCTGAGTTGCCATCTTCCACTGTTTTGCCCATAACAATCATCCTCACCCATCCACTCGCATCCTCCACAACCCAAGCCTCCCGTCGCCTAAACATCCCTCCACCGGTCCACTCATCGCCAGACCCTCCCTCCTTCCGGTCCTCCATCACCTGACCGCCCAGCTCCGATCCTTCCAGCCTGGCTCACCTCCCCGTTCCTCATTTTTGGATGTCCCCGTGCATTCAGTTTTCCTTCCCGAATGCCTACCCTGCTACTCTTCCACCAAAGCCTAACTCTCCATCAACGACCAAAGCTCCCACTCCTCCCGGAGATCCCCACGATGCCAGCTCTCCACGGAAGTCTCGCCCAAACCAAGCATGCCTCCCCCATTCCCGAGATCATAGCATCCCTTCCGGACATTCCCGAGCTTCTAGCTCCTTTTCCTGGTCAACTGCTCTGCTTCCACCGAAGTCCGACATCTTCATCCACCCTCGAAGATCGCCCGATGCCATCTTCTCCGAGCTACTGCCTCGTGAAGCCTCCACCCAGTTTTGGATCGCGTCCCTTGTTCCACAAAGCCTTCGATTTCTTTTTTTTTATTTTGGGCCATGTTTTTGTTTTGGGCCATATGTTTTAGTTTTGGGCTAACATGTTGTGTTATGGGTTTTGGCTAATCTAATCCATGATTCAATCTTATAGGGTCCTATCTGGTACCCAGCCTTTGAAGGGAGTCTGACCATCAACCCAGTCCCCTGATGCCCTGCATTGGATGGCTGACTATTGATCATCTAGGCCGCATCTTCCGAGGATAAGCGAACTTATCACACAGGGAGTAGTATTACTGTCGTAGAGTATTATTTTTCCTTCCTTGCTTTAGATCTAAAACTTTGAAATGCGTGCATGTCCTTGATCAGGGGTTTCTCAATCTCTGAGTCTTGGTTCTTTCTCATTTTATTAAGCCTAGCATGAGGGAATGCATGACTTAAAATCTACCCTATTTGAATGTTCCTCTTAATCTGTGTTTAATATAAGCATCGATATTCATACGAATTTTTAGGATAATTTTTGTGCATGTCATCCCCTATCACCCTTCTTTTGTATCAGAGCACAGTTAGGACATGCATTTTGTTTAGCTCACTCATGATTTTTTTACAGCATTTTGTTAGCCAAAATTCTGTTCATATTAGTTCTTTTGCTTAGTTTTACCGCATTTCTTTATTTCAGTTGTTTTATCACAAGCATACAATATATATATATATATCTGTGTTTCATTCCTGTTTTCTTAGTTTGCATTAGGATCATGGAATGTGCATTTCATGTTTTGCATTAAGCTACTTAAGAGCGAAATATCATAAAATAAGGGAAGGACTTCATTACCTTTCCTTAGCCCAAAACAACCACCCTACATTTCGGACCCAAGCTTTTAATTAAAATCAAGTAGAAACGTACTTTTGCTCCAGAGAGCTTAGGGACACCAACTGGTCGAGTCAAGACTAAGTGTCTATTCATGGCGTCAACCCATTCTATGTGTGCTATTGCTCTTGGTGTCTAGGATTGGTGATTCAGGGCTAGTGAGTTGGTCCGCCTACCTGGCCAATCCCAGATTGGTGTCTAAGGTTGGCGTTCAGGGACCTACACCTACCTGACCAAGAACAGGGTTACTACAGACTAGTTTGTCACCTTGATTTAGGCAACTAGTTGAGATTCTAGGTCTAGTAGATCATAGACGATTTTTGCATGCTTGACTCATGCCCACTAGAGCATGAATTCATATCAACCTGAGTCATCCATGGACAACCCACAAGAAGCCCTGCTAAAGATCATGTCAGAACACTTTGCCCATTATCTGCCCAATTGTCTACCCAATTGACCACTCATATAGATAATAAGTTAAACCAATTTGAGGCAAGATTTGATTCCATGGAAAAACCCCCTAGACCACCATTTGAGCATGAACCTGAGACCCCGTTTTCTCCACTGACCAACCCTAGGAGAGACAGAAACTTTGATCCCTTTGAGGCACCCAATCCTAGGAGAGTTCAGTAGCCTGATCCATTCCGAGACCCAAACCCTAAAAGTCCCAATCAAGATTTCATTGACCAAGAAGAAAGAGCCTTCAGGAGTATCAGACTAGAAGTGCCCACCTTTGATGGTACCCTTGACACTAAGGTATACCTAGATTGGGAGAAAGAGATGGACCAGTACTTTGAGTGGTACGAGATGATCGAAGGTAGGAAATTCAAGTTTTCCAAGCTTAGGTTGATCCGTAAAGCCAGAATGTATTGGGATAATGTGCAAAGATTAGTTAGATAGAGAGGACAGGAGCCCATAACCACCTGGAGAGATTTGAAAGCCAAGCTTAGGGAAAGATACCTTCCTGTGTCATACCATCAGCGACTTTTAGACCAATGGCATAGACTGGTTCAGGGAAACAAGAGTGTCACCGAGTACATAGCTAAGTTTGACGAGTTAGCCATGAGATGTGGGATAAACGAGTCTAAGTCTATGATCTTGTCGAGGTTTAGATCTGGCCTGCATGATGATGTGAAAAGAGAGTTGTATCTAAGAGAGGTATAGGATTTAGAACAGGCTTACCAGGTAGCTAGGGACTTTGAGCAGTTTCATAGGACTCCTGGGAGCCAGTACCCTAGAACATTCCCGACCTACCCGAGTCGACCCTACCCTGCCCGTCCAAATCCGAATCGACCCGACCCGAGCCAACCTGACCTGAGTTGATCCGAACCAAGCTAACCCAGTCCAGCCCAACCCAACTTGAGCCGACCTCTACCCAAGAAGTTTGGCACCTATTTTAGATGTCACCAGCCCAGCCATTATGCTAGTGACTGCCCCACTAGATCCCTAAATTTAGGTGACTTAGAAGAAGAAGGAAACCCAGATGACACCCCTGAATGTGAAGAAGAAGTATATGAAGAAGGTTTCAACCTAGCAGAAGAATATGAGGGAGATGAAGAGAGTTGTGACCCCACTAACCTTATGGGAGTTTTAGATGCATCCTAAGTCAATCTAAGGAGCAAGAGGACTAGCGTAGGACCAACATCCTACACACCTTTATCAAGATAGGGGAAAAGGTTTGCAAAGTCATCATAGATAGTAGGAGCTCTGTAAATTCTATTTCTGCTAGTTCTGTCAAGACCTTAGGGCTAACCCCTGTTCCCCATCCTAGCCCATATAAGGTATCCTAGATTGACTCCACTTCAATACCTGCCAAACTTAGATGCCAAGTCCTGATTCAATTGCAATCTTATAAGGAGAAAGTTTGGTGTGATGTGTTACCTATGGGGGTAAGCGGCATTATATTAGGAAGACCTTGGCTCTATTATCACAATGCCACCCTATTTGGTAAGACCAATTACTGTGCATTTAACCATCTAGGGAAGAAGATAGTGATCAACCCTATTCCCCCTAAGGGTGAAGTCAAAAAGGGAGCTAGCTTTTGAAGGAAAAGAAACCTGGATTACATTTGATTAGTGCCAAAGAGCTTAAGAGAGAAATTGCTGAGGGATCACCTATCTAGATTTTGACCACCAAGGAAATTAGGAAACTAGCCCTAGGTGAACACCCCCAGGAAGTTATGGAAGTTTTGGAGGAATTCCAAAAGTTTATCCGGATGATCTGCTTGACCAACTTCCACCACTTAGGGACATCCAGCATGCCATAGACCTTGTCCCAGGATCCACCCTGCCTAACTTGCCCCATTACCGGATGAACCCAACTGAGCACCAAGAGTTACAAAAGCAAGTTAGTGAACTGTTAAGAAAAGGTTTCATTAGGGAAAGCTTAAGTCCTTGTACCATCCTAGCCCTTTTGACACCTAAGAAAGATGGCACATGGAGGATGTGTGTGGATAACCGTGCCATAAATAAGATCACTATCAAGTATAGATTTCCCATACCTCACCTAGATGACGTGTTAGACATGATGGCAGGAGCCACCATCTTTTCCAAAATTGACCTTAAGAGTGGCTACCATCAGGTTAGAATCAACCCGGGGACGAGTGGAAAATAGCCTTTAAGACTAATGATGGTTTATACGAGTGGGTAGTAATGCCTTTTGGCCTATCCAATGCACCCAGTACTTTCATGAGGATTATGATCCAGGTCCTTAGGATATTCATAGGAAAGTTTGTGGTAGTCTATTTTGACGACATCCTAATTTACAGCAAAACCAAAGAGGACCACTTAAACCACCTTAGACAAGTTTGTATGGCCCTTAGGAAAGATAGTCTTTATGCCAATCTAGGGAAATGTGAGTTCTTGACCTATAGAGTCATCTTCCTAGGATTTGTTATGACCCCCAAAGGAGTATCAGCTGATCCAGAAAAGATTAAGTCGATAGTTGAGTGGCCAGTACCCACTACTGTTTCTGAAGTTCGTAGTTTCCATGGTATAGACATTTTCTATAGACGATTTATTCAGGATTTTAGCACCATCGTCTCACCCATCACTGACTGTATTAGGAAGGGAGCCTTTAAGTGGACCAAAGCTACCGACAAAGCCTTCCTAGAACTTAAGAGAAAGATGACCCAAGCACTCGTTCTGAGATTGCCCGACTTTTTCAAAGTGTTCGAGGTAGCTTGTGATGCCTCAGGTGTAGAAATAGGAGGAGTCCTAAGCCAAGAGAACCACCCGATAGCCTTTTTCAGTGAAAAATTAAATGAGGCTAAGCTTAGATATTCAACCTATGATAAGGAGTTAAATGCCTTAGTACAAGCACTGAAGTATTGGAGACACTACCTATTGCCACACGAGTTTGTGCTGTACTCTGACCATGAGGCATTAGATACCTGAATTCCTAGAAAAAGTTAAACCCTAGACATGCTAAGTGGGTAGAGTATATTCAGGCTTATACCTTTGTACTGAAACACCGAACCAGAACTGAAAATAAGGTAGCCGATGCCCTTAGCAGACAATTTTTGCTTCTAAGTACCATTAAAACTAAGGTTATAGGGTTTGACCAAATCAAAGAGCAGTACGATACTTGTCCCGATTTCAAGAAGATCCACCAAGCTTTGAGTATAGGACCATCTAGAGAATATAGCCATTATACCCTATTAGATGGTTATCTGTTCAAGGAAAGTAAATTGTGCATCCCAAGAACTTCTTTGAGAGAGCTTTTAGTCTGGGAAACCATGCGGGAGGATTAGCAGGACATTTTGGTAGGAATAAAACTGTCTTAGCTGTTGAAGAGCATTTCTTTTAGCCAAGTCTGAAAAGGGATGTAGCCTAGATCGTAGCTAGGTGTAGAACCTGCGCTGTTGCCAAACAGCGAAAATAGAACATTGTCTTATATACCCCTTTGCCCATTCCTGATTGCCCCTGGCAAGACTTAAGTATAGATTTTGTATTAGGATTGCCTAGAACCAAGAGGAAACTTGACTCCATTTTTGTTGTGGTTGATAGGCTTTCCAAAATGGCCCATTTCCTACGATGTAGTCAGACTTATGATGCTTCTAAGGTAGCCAAGCTTTTCTTGGATGAGATAGTTCGGTTACATGGCCTACCTAAAACAATTATGTCTGATAGAGATGTAAGGTTCACCAGTTACTTTTGGAAGACCCTTTGGCATATATTAGGGACTAAGTTGAAAATTTCTACTACCTATCATCCCCAAATCGATGGCCAGACCGAAGTAGTGAACCGAAGCCTTGGAACCTGCTTAGGTTCCTTGTAGGCGAGAACGATAAGAATTGGGATCTACTGTTACCTAAAGTCGAGTTCGCCTACAACAGTTCTGTTAATAGAACCACTGGTAAGAGCCCTTTCGAGATTGTCCATGGGTACCAACCCAATAAACCACTTGATCTAATTCCCTTGCCATTGCATGCTAGAGTATCCAAGTTAGCCGAATCTTTTACACAGCATATTAGAAATTTGCATAAGGAAATCACCCAAAAGATCAAAATGAGTAACGATGCTTATAAAGACAAGCTGATTCTGGAAAACATTTCAAAGAATTTTCTGTAGGAGATTTTGTCATGATAAGACTCAGACCCAAACGGTTTTCTGGAACCATCAAGAAACTACATTCCCGAAGTGCTGGACCCTATAAAATTATTAAAAAATTGGATCCAATGCCTATGTGCTCGAGTTACCCCCTGATTTAGGCATTAGCTCAACTTTCAATGTTTTGATTTAACCGAGTACAGGGAACCGGTAGTAATTCCTAGTGAGGCAATCAGGCTTGATCCTTTACTTGAGAGAGAACCTACCCTGGATTGTCCATAAAAATCACCTGAGCGAAGAGAGAAGATCGAGCGAATCCTGGATGATCAAGCTGTCAGTACCCGACGGAATAGCTATCAATGCTACTTGGTAAGATGGCAAGGTCGTCCCTAATCAGAGGACTCATGGATTACTAGAGAGGACCTACAATGCATTGATCCGGATCTCTTGGAAGAGTATCAAAGCCAAACAAACCCTTACTCAATGGGGTTGAGTTCCTCCCACCCTAGGAGAAATGGTGGGGACACCAAGACCAAGACCAAGCTTTAAGACCCATCTGGATCACAGAACAAGGAGAATAAGACCTGCACCATCGAGCCGACTCTAGACTGCCGTGCCGACTCAAGTCATGGAAGACCCAAATCCCAGGTTCCGGATATTTCCGAAAGCTTCCAGAATTTTTTCCTTTTTATTTCAAATTTTGGCATTAAAAAAAAGAAGAGGTATAAATCCCACGGAATCTCGTGTAACAAACTCCCCCCGCCACTTCTTAGGATTAGTTTTGTTTTGGTAACTAATCCTTGGATTAGTTAACAAGTGAACCAGTTTTAGGTTGTTCTGGAAACCACTTCGTGAGCCTATAAATGAGGCTCATCTCTGTATGAAGGGTATGATGAATTGTAATGAAAAAAACTAGTCTTCTTCTCCGATTGCTTCTTCGAGTGCCTTCGTTACAGTCTTAACGTCGTAGGGTGCGAGGCCCTATCCAAGCCTTCGTCATGACCATGACGTCGAGGGGTGCGAGGCTCCTTCTATCTCCATCGTCCCACTGCCCTCCCTTCCATCTAACTCCATCAGTCGCTATTTCTTCCTTCCACACCATCTCCAACCACTGCATCGCTCTTCCCGACTGTCTCCGTCTTCCCCAACCTCCGGTCAACACCCCATTGCCCTCTTCAAAGAAGAAGCCATTCGTAGTTTAGAAGCCAACCCCTAAAGCTTCCCTGGTCTGAGCCCTCCACCTGTTCTCCCATCGCCAGACCCCCTCCTCTGGTCATCCCATCACCCAACTCTCTTTGATCAGGTCCTCCCGTCGCCCAAACCTCCCTCCTCAGTCACCTGAGTTGCCATCTTCCATTGTTTTTGCCCATAACCATCATCCTCAGCCCATCCGCTCGTGTCCTCTATGGCCCAAGCCTCCCGTCGCCTAAACATCCCTCCACTGGTCCACCCATCACCAGACCCTCCCTCCTTCCGATCCTCCATCACCCGACCACCCACCTCCGGTCCTTCTGGCCTAGCTCACCTCCCTGTTCCTCATTTCCAGACATCCCCGTGCATTCAATTTTCCTTCCCGGATGCCTACCCTGCTGCTCTTCCACTGAAGCCCAACTCTCCATCAACGATCGAAGCTCCAACTCCTCCCAGAGATCGCCATGATGCTAGCTCTCCACGGAAGTCTCGCCCGAACCAAGCATGCCTCCCCCATTCCCGAGATCACAGCATCCCTTTTGGACATTCCCGAGCTCCCAGGTCCTTTTCTCGGTTGACTGCTTTGCTTCCATCGAAGTCTGACATCTTCATCCACCCTCAGAGATCGCCCGATCGTCTTCTCTGAGCTACTGCCCCGCGAAGCCTCCGCCCAGTTCCAGATTGCATCCCCTATTCCATAGAGCCTTTAATTTCTTTTTTTTATTTTGGGCCATGTTTTGGTTTTGGGCCATATGTTTTAGTTTTGGGCTAACTTATTGTGTTCTGGGTTTTGGCTAATCTAATATGTGATTCAATCTTGTAGGGTCCTGTCCGGTACCCAGCCTTTGAAGGGAGTCTGACCATCAACCCAGTCCCTTGATGCCCTGCGTTGGATGGCTGACTATTGATCATCTAGGCCGCATCTTCCGAGGATAAGCAAACTTATCACACAGGGAGTAGTATTACTGTCGTAGGGTATTATTTTTCGTTCCTTGCTTTAGATCTAAAACTTTGAAATGCATGCATGTCCTTGATCAGGGGTTCTCAATCTCTGAGTCCTGGTTCTTCTCATTTTATTGAGCCTAGCATGAGGGAATGCATGACTTAAAATCTACCCTATTTGAATGTTTCTCTGAATTTGTGTTTAATATAAGTATCAGTATTCGTACGGATTTTTAGGATAATTTTTGTGCATGTCATCCCCCATCAGCTTGCTTCAAAGTGGGTGACAAAAAGAGATCCTCATCCCATTTGGGTGCCAAGATGAGGATAGGTGATGTGTAATGATGAGTGGCCAAGATGGATTCTTGAGTGGTCATGAGAGGTGGACTCTGGAGTCTAGATGATGTGGACTCTAGAGTCTAGATGATGTGGGCTCCTATGTGAAGGTGGACTCTCTAGTCTGGATAGAAGAAAACTCAAGAGTTCTTGTAGGATACTTGCATTCTTGAAACTTGAGCAGCTTGGAACTTGATTGACTAAAATACTTGAAGTAGAAAAATATTGAATCTCTTTCACATTGGGCGATCAAATAAACTTGAAACTCCTTGGAAGTTGGCATCAAAGAAAGGATGGAAAGCTTGGCCGAGTCCTTTTAATTTGGCATGAATTATTTGAGAGAGATGGTGCTAACTTGAGGACCCCTTCTCATTTACTCATCTTAAAAAGAAGGGGCGCTAAAACACTTGAATTTATTTGGCTGACCAAGAGTGTGACATGGCAAGTGTGTTGTCCTAATGAAGTGGCAAGACATGTAGACAGATGAGGTGGCATGGGCATCCTTGACTTGATGACGTGGCATATGATGAAGTGGTGCCAAGAGGTGGATGACATGTGGCACCAAAGCTTGACTTTTCTTGAGCTGGCACATGGTGTGTTGGGTTGTCACATTGGGTCACATGTGTTCAAACTTGAGTATACATGGTGTCTTGATTTGGGTCCCCTCTTATATTATAGGACTCAACTAATCACATGACTCAACTAACTAATTACAAAGACTCAATTTAAAACCTAACTTGATCAATTTGATCAAAAGGATAGGGTTTGACCCAAATAGGGTTTGACACAACCTGATAAATAGGGTTTATATACAAACCTTAATTGGTAAAAGGGCTAACTAACACTGGACCATTTACGACCCAATTGGCACTGGGGTTTTTTTACAAACTCAATTTTGGGTCTAGGGGTTTTTACAAGGACTCAATTTTAGGGTTTAGGGCTAAACCCAACTAAGCTAAAATAACAAAAATTCAGGATAACTATTTATAAGTGTGGTTTGGTCTTAGGGCTTCACTCACTGGTGATCCACGGGGATGTGGGTTCAACATGTCATTTTCTTCTGGCCCCAGTGTCCACACCACTCCTCTAGTGGGGTGTAGAGCTCTGGCTTGGCCTCTCCTGGGTGCTTCTCGTGCAGGTGAGGTGTAGGCCTACTCTCCTCCCCCCTCTGAAGAGGGGAGGTCTGTCATTGATAGTGGTAGTGGAGCCCTGAAGTGTGCTCATCCTTTTCATGGTGGGTACATGAGGTACATTGCAGATCTTGACACTCCGCCAGCACACTGCTCCTCTCTGGCATCATCCTGCCATGTTTGGGAGACCTGGCAGAGCACCAGTCTGGAGGTAGATGCTGCAGGTTTGAATTTCTTGGTGAAACCTTCCTCTTCTGGGTGGTGCAGATGGTGGGTAGAGGGGCACAGTGCCTCGAGTAGAGTGCCCTTCCTAAGGTGGTGCTGATAGTGGGCTGAGGTAACTGACACTCTGATGGGATGCTCCTCCATAGGTGACGTGCTCTAATGAAATGCCATCTCGTAGGGGTCACAGTCGGCATGCCATTTCTTCAGAGATTCTAGGTGGCCTGCCATCGCCCCTCAAGCATGTCAGCCTCTCCTCGTCATGCCAGGGTTCTGGCGAGGTTGGTGGCACCACTTGCTGATGTCACCCACCCATCTACCGTAGGGGCGCTCATGGGAGAGACTGCATTCACCTGAAAAATTCATACCTGACTCTGGGGAAGAGGTTGACTTTGACCGGGGGGTCGACCTCGAGTAGGAGAGCGTGACTCTAACCAAGGGCTCGACCTTGAGGGAGTCCCTTCGACCAAGGGGCTCGAAAAGCGATGGCACGACCTTGATCGGGACTCAACCTCGGGGGAGCCACTTTAGCCAAGGGGCTCGAAGAGCAAAGGCATGACCTCAGCTGGGGCTCGACCTCGAGGGAGCCACTCTGGCCAAGGGGCTTAAAGAACGAGGGCATGACCTCGGTCGAGGCTCGACCTCAAGGGAGCCACTCCAACCAAGGAGCTCAAAGAATGAGGGCATGACCTTGGTCAGAGCTCGACCTCAAGGGAGCCACTCTAGCTAAGGGGCTCTCCAGATGCAGTGTCCAAGTGGCATCTTCTGCTAGTGTGGCTACTAGCTGAATCCGAGAGGGACTCCATGTTAGTGGTCCTGCTATATCAGATCCATTTACTCCCAATAGATACTATACCCTCAAGTGGATCCACTAAAGACTATACTTGGTTTAAGTGTATTGAGTCAATTCTGACTTCATAACACTCAACTATTTCTCGAAATCAATATCTGACATTGCCTCATCATAGATCTTAGGATCAACTATTTGATCCTTGTCCCCTATAAGAAATATTTCTTCTATATCCTTTGTAAGCATACTGATATACCTTTCCATAGGATGGGAGACTTTAGTAGACCAACAAGGTGGAGGAGAACCTACATCTACTAGTTCATTAGGTTCAACCTGATCTTTAGCTAGCTACTCTTTAAGACTTTTTTTATCAAGCTTAATTAACCTCCCACTACCACCATCCAGAGCAAATTATTTCTCTAGGAATGTGGCATGTTGGCTCAGAATCACATTATGATCCTTTGGAAAGTAAAAGTAGTACTCTATATATTCTTTAGGATATCCTATGTAGCAAGCTTTCATAGATCTGGACTCTAATTTGTGTGCCATTAGTCTTTTAATATAGGTTGGACATCCCCAAATCTTGAGATGAATAGGACTTGGTTTCTTACCATACCACATCTCATATGGTGTGGTAGGAATGGACTTAAAGGGAACTTTATTTAAAATGTAAATTGAAGTTTGTGGGGCATGTCTCCAAAGAAACATAGGTAGGTCAATGAAGCTCATCATGGATTGGACCATATCTAATAGGATCCTATTTCTCCTTTTAGACACCCCATTAAGTTGAGATGTACCAGGAAGAGTCCACTGTGAGACTATGCCATTATCCTTGAGATAACTCAAAAACTCTTTACTAAAGGTATTTCCCTCCCCGATTCGATCAGAGAACCTTAAAGGATTTTTCTATTTACTTTTTTACTTTATGTCTGAATTCTTTAAAGTTTTCAAAAGCTTCAGACTTGTGTCTCATAAGACACATATCTATACCATGAGTAATCATTAGTAAAGGTAATGAAGTACTAAAAACTACCCCTGTCCTATACATCAAATGGTTTACATATATTAGTATGTACTAGGGCAAGTAATTCAATGGCCCTCACATATTCCACAAAGGATAATGTTGCCGCCTAGATTACCGTGGCCTGTAGCTCTGACATGTCGTGGATGCATCGAGCTCCCTCTAGGTACTTGGTCCTCTTTTTTGGTCAGCTCCAGAGTCAGTGTGATCTACAAAAAGAGTAGACCCAGGCCAGGGATCCGACGAGGACACTCCGATATCAAGTCAGTTGGGATGATCAAGGAGAATAGAATCTCTATGATGGAGATCTTGGGATCTCTCCATGTAGAGGATGAAAATAAGATTTTCAAAATGGAAAGACAAGGTGAAGTGGAGATTAGAGAGCATGGAAGTTCTCTTGGCTGGTTCCTTGCCCATTTACTCTCTATGTCTTACTAGTTGCCTCTCTCCTCCTTTTTGGAGGTCCCTTCCTCTATTTTATATGAGAGGAATGGCCTAAACCATGTCTGGGGCTTCATCGAGATGTCACTTTTTTGGTGCCCCTTTTGGAAAGGGTTTTCCTTTGTCTGTGGCCTCCTCCCTATCAGACCAGTTCTTGAAAGGAGATCCTTCTATTGGGGGTATTTGTCGTGCAGTACAGATCTTATTCTCTAGTGGTGTAGTTTCCTATGAGAGGTGCGGGCACCATGCTGCTGAGCCTTGAGCCACGATGGGACGTTTTCATTTTAGGAGGGACCATTGGAGTATTGCAGGCCTGGGGCCTTAATGGGATACTCCTCTTGAAGGAGGTACAGGTTTCGTGTCATGAGGACTGGAGCCCCCCAGTTACATGGCTGTAGACGTGGTGATGCACTATAAGGCCTGGAACCTGGTGAAGCATGCATTGCACAGAACGTGCGGGTGGCACATTGCAGAGATTGAATCTCGGTAGGGTATGCACCACCTCCTGGAGGTTGCATGTAGCTGGGAGCTTCCATGGCATAGTTGAACCTCCACATATCCTTCCCTTTTTGCTATTAGCAGGAACTTTGATCTTGGCAAGAAAAGGGCAATACAAAAAAGTCACATACATCCATGCTTTTTAGACATGTAAAATACATACACGAGTAAAAGTTCAAATTCTAAAAAAAAGGGTTATATATATCCATGTTTGGCAAACGTGAAAATACTATAATCAATTTATAACTTATATTTCAACTATTAATATGAGTAAATCAAATATAATAGATAAATATTGGTATGCCAAGAAAAGAGTATCCAAAAAATTAATACTGATCTCAGGTCTAGAGCTATTCCAAACTGGATTCGATTAACTCTAACATAAATGGATCGGATCTGGATATTTAATATCCAGACCCGAGACCCAACTAAGAATATAATATAATATATATTTAAATAATATAATATAATATAATGTAATATGAATATTTTATAATTATTAAATATATTATTTTATATTTTATATTTTAAATATTAAAAATATAATTACACTATATTATAATTTTCATAATATATTAAAATGTATCATATTTTATATTATATTATATTTAATATAATTTTAAATATTTATTTTAGTTATATTAAAATATATTAATATTAATATAATATAGCTTTATATAATTTAATTTGATTTTGCATGATTTTGTATATTTTGCATGATAAAAACATATATATAATATAAAGATATATATTATAATATAACATAATATAATATAATATGATGTAATATATCATATTTTATAATTTAATATAATGTATTATGTTATATCATATATTTTTTAATATTAAAAATATTATGCTATATATAATATGTCATAATATATCATAATATATCATATTATTTTATATTCTATTATATTTAATATAATATCAAATACTAATTTAGATTATATTAAATATATTAATTATAATATAACATAGTTTTATATATTGTATTTGATTTTACATGATTTTATATAATTTTATCAATTAAAATCACATAATACAACATAAAACAGTATTATATGATATGATATAATATAATATAATATAGTATGATGTAATATAGCATATTTTATAATTTATTATAATATACTATTTTATATTTTATGTTTTAATATAAAAAATATTAAAATATTATATATATAATATCATATTATTTTATATTATTTTATATTATAAAATCATATTATATAACATAAAGCAATATAATATAATATATATAGTATAATACAATAATATAGAATATATAATATAATATAATATAATATAATATTGCATATTTTATAATTTATTGTAATATACTATGTTATATTTTATATTTTGAACTATTAAAAATATAATTATACTATATTACAATTTACCATAATATATTATAATGTATCACATTATTTATATTCTATTAGATTTAATATAATGTAAAATATTGATTTTAATTATATTAAAATATATTATATATTATAATATTATATAATATATTCTAATTTGATTTTATATGATTTTGTTTGATAAAATCACATAATATGATATAAAGCAATATAATATAATATAACGTAATATAATATAATGTAATATAGCATATTCTATAATTTATTATAATATATTATGTTGTATTTATATTTTCAAAATTAAAAATATTATGCTATATTATAATATATCATAATATATTATAACATGTCATATTATTTATATTCTATTATATTTAATAAATATCAAATATTAACTTTTAAATACATTAAAATTATGTAAATAATATAATATATATTTATATAATTAATTTGATTTTACATGCTTTAATATAATTTTATATGATTTTTTTATTTTATATTACTTTATATGATTTTATACATATTTATTTGATCTTATATTATTTTATTTAATTTTTTATAAAATAGATTTTAAAAAGTTGATAGCAGGATTCAAACCTGCTATCCATGCACAACCATAACCACTACGTTATTATGGTAATGAAATAAAATTTTTGATGATATAATATTTAAACTAATTAAAGCCCTTCTTATAAAAATAACTTAAATCTTTTCCACCACCCAAGCTTCTCCATTTGCATGTCTCTTCCATTCTAGATGCCTCTTCTATTCCAAACACCTCTTCTATAGATAAAATCCTTCTCCATTCCAGGTAAACCTTGGCCCGACCACCAACCAAGGTTCATGTATATTTTTAAATTGATTATTAATATATTTATACCATTTAAAATTGTTACATATAAATATCCAGTACAAAACCCATCGTTTCATTGTGCAGTTCAGCCGCTTCAAGCCACCCCCCGATCAAGACTCCTGATGACATAAAAAAGCAGCAGAGACATAAGAAAAATCAAAGAAAATTAAAAAAAGATGAAAAAAATTAAAATGTAAGGCCTTTACCGATGTATTTTTTTGCTTTTAGCTTCTTTTTTGGAGATCTATGAGGAAGGAGAGAACATGAGAAATATCTGAAGGGTGTTTGGATTCCAATTCAGATTTTTTCATAGAGGACGACAATGATGATATTAAAGGGGGGCCTCACAGTAGCTGGTTAAGGCGGCGAGGAGGCGAATGGTGGGGGGAGGGAGAGTAGGAGGCGAAGGAGGGCAAGAAAGAAGAGGGCCCAGGAGGGGCAGTTGGAGAAGAGAAAAGATAGAAAGGGGGAAGGGTGGTGGCAGATGGTGCAGGCGAAAAGGGGTCAGAGATGATGGTGGTGTGAAAGTAGAGCAGTAGCATGGAGGTAGAGCCCGAAAATCGTAGAAAAAAAACATGCGGTGGATTTTTTTTTATACATTAGTCATTTTCTGTTGTTCTTTTATTTTATAATTCAATCATCCATGCAATGGTCAGAAAAAAAAATTATTCATAGGATCCATTGATTTTGTAACATTTGGGCCATCCCCATCCTCTTCAAGTAGGCCCTAGGTTGTTTGGGCACTCTTGTGCAGCAATGAGTAGGTCACAAAAATTGACAAACAATCATTGAGAGGTGTCTAATCATTAAATAGACCAAGGTTAGTGCACTAATCCTATGGTCACTCGCCATGTTATCCTCTTGTATTTAAATAATTCAAAATCAATTGAGAGATGCCTGTTACCTACCATACATTTGCTTTGCAATTTGATTGGTCGATTAAATGAACAGCTATAATGTGGCAATCATTGTGATGGTTCAAATTATCTACTAGGTGAGGTTGTTCGACTGCTCCCCAGTCCGATCTCCATCAGGATAGAGTTATCAATGGGTCGTGTCCAGATCCAAGACCCACGGGTATTTACCTAACGGGTCTGGGCCTGATATTAAATCTGGATCCATTTACCCGGACCTAGATTTGGACCTGTTTAGTCATAATTAAATGGATCTGGATCTGGATATGTAACATCCAGACCCGACAGACCCGAGACCCGATTATATAAATAATAATATATATATTATATTATTAGGGATAGTTAGATCATGATCCAAGGGTTAGAAATCAACCCTTGCTTTTACTATAAAAGCCCTCCTTTAACCTAGCCTTTTTCCCTTCGATCGAATCCTTAAATCCCCCCTCGATGGTTGACGCCTCCCCTACCCTCGACGGTCAACCCCTTGACGGCCGATGCCTCCCCCACTCGATGGTCAATGCCTCCCTCTAGATGGCCGACCCCTCGACGGTCGATGCCTCCCCTCTCAGGTCGATCGAGACTGGCGTCGGTCGGCGCCACCCCTGATGTTCTTTGATCTTCTCCGCAACCCTTGGTACATCCCTCCCTCTATTATTCACTGTTTACCTCTCCCTCCCTCTCTCTTCATCCCTCCATCGGCCTACCCCTCCATTAAATACTTGGAAGAGATTGTTGACCCTGGAATGATTTTGATGATTACAAAATATTGGAGAATGTATACTTTACTAATTCTTTCAATTACTCAAGAAATGTTGCAGGAAAGTATGTATCTTTATATCAGTTGGTTTTCTATCTAGTTGAGATGTATTCCAACATTGTATGAACTCATGTACACTTCAAGTTGTAAAGCCCTAATTTTTTATCCATGTAATCTTGTAAAAAGGGCTCTAAACTAGTAAAAACAAGTGCAAGTAAGTTAGATATGTCTGGTAGGCTCTTTGAAGCTTTTTGGAAGACTTGCTCTTATTGGAATCTTGGATTGAAGAAGTTTGAAGAAATTTGAAGCATAAAAAGAATTTTTTGCAAGAGCCGACTCCTATTCTAGCACGGCACAAAAATTTCAAAGTTTCATACCTTGAGCCGACTCGACCAGGATTTGTATTTTGGATGACTGAGACCTCGAGCCGACTCAAGCCCAGAAGAGCCGACTCGTCCAAAGTTTGTATTGTTAGTGACTGTGACTTCGAGCCCACTCAACCTTGAAGAGCCGACTCCTGCAGAGTTTTATTTTTTCATTGACTGAGACTTCGAGCTGACTCATGCTTCTCGAGCTGACTCAAGTGACAGGTTCTTGCAGTATAATGACTAGTTGCAGAATCTCATTTTTGAACTCCAAAAGCCCTCCAATGGCTTTATTTCAGTTTCCTAGGCCCTACAATGGCTAGTTTTGATTGAAGACTATAAAAGAGAGTATTTATGATAGTTTAAATAATTTTTTAGAGATTATTCATTGATTATTCAAGTTGATTTCAAGTCTTTCACCAACCAACTTCAAGTGAGCATTAAAGATAGGATTCAAAGCTTCACCAACTAATCTTCACCTTGAATCCAACCTTTTGAAGAAGTAAAGAAGCAGCTTGAAGAGCATTCAAAGCTAGGCTTCATTTGATCTTCATCGGCAATACTCAAACAAGTTTGGTTTGTTGTAAAGTTGCTTTATACATTTGATTTATCTTGTTTTCTCTCTAAGAACAGCAAGGGACTGTGTCTTGAGAGTGTTAAAGGTTTTTAGGTGAGCCTAGTAAAACCTAAGCTTGGGTTTCTTGGTGATCCCGGTATAAAACCAAATATGGTTTTTCTTGGTGAGCCCGGTTCTAAAACCAAAGGGATTTAGGTTCTTGGTTAGCCTATATTAAAACCAAGCATGGGTTTTCTTTGGTGATCCCATATTAAAATTAAAGTGTAGAGGTTTGGATTGTGAGACTGTTAAAACAATCCGACATATTCTGATAGGGGATATAGTGGAAATCCTAAGTGGTGCTTGGGTAGTGGACGTAGGAGCAGGTTGCTCCGAATCATTCTAAATTCTTTGTGTTTGTGATTGTGCTTGTTTAACTTCATTGCATTTATTTACTTGCTTCCGCATTGCATTATTCATCACAACACTAAAAGGATTTTAAATTGCACATTTTTGCTAAAGTTTTTATAATCCCAATCACCCCCCTCTTAGGAAGCTACCTGGGAAACAAAGAGACTATCCTTGGAGCAATCGCTGATGCCAAGGGTGGAGAACCGATTGAACATGTTCTCAACCCCGGCCTCGCCCTCCATCGATGGGATCCACGTCAGCCAGGACTCCTAGCCATGGAGGCATCCTTCCTGGGATTCGAATCATAAGCTCCCATGGACCTCAGATCAAAAGATAGCCAGGTAATGGTTATGAATCCAACATAAAAAAGCACAAGAACCCAGATCAAGCATAGACAGAGGCGAATTGGGCCTCAGGGGAGGGCCGACAAGCGGATCAAAAATCCAAGAAATGGAAAGGAATGGAGGAATTGGGGAGGCATTAGAGATGGGAGCTCTCTCGCATTCTTGAGATGCTCTGTGGAAGAGAGAGAGTGTGCTGTGGGTTTTGAGAGGTTGCTAAGACTAATTATGTAAGTCATTCGGGTCCGGGTTTAGGTCTAGATACTTGGAATCCATTCGGATCCTGGTATGGTACGTTAAAATTAGACCCGTTGGGGATTCGAGTTTGGGTCTGGATCTAGTGGCTAAGATCGGGTCCAGGTCTGGATATCTGGGTTTTGATCCAAACCCGCCCCGTTGACAGCTCTACATCAGGAGGCTTTTGAATGAAAATTGAGACCTTCATCCTCCTTGCTTTGTTACCACTAAGCGGTGAAAGGATTATGCCCTAAAGGCCAATCGAAATGTTGTATTTCGATGGGATTTTCCTTTGGATTCCAAACCAATGTATTGACATTATCAATTAATAAAGGCATTTTATTTTCATCATACGCTGTGTCTTAATTATTTTATTATTATATGATGAATCCCATAGATCAGGGCTATGGTTCTAGGGTTATGATGAGATCATACCAGTGAGACCTAAAGCCTTAAAGCCCTAATCTAAAATATTCCTGATCGATGGGACATTGAGTAGGGGATTAATGTTTCTGGCAAGACCAGCACATCCTATGATACTTGGTGAAGAGGGTGACTGATCCCACAGTCACTTGTGTTTGACACTAATACTAGGATGAGGGTGCTCATTAGAGAATGAGTTCACTGAATAGATCTAGCTTGAGAACATCTAATGGAACCTTATCTGTTTGTCAATAGATAGTTCTCATAGTGGGAGTAGTGCATGTGATCCTTTGACCTGAGATTGCCATGGTACCTTGTATGCATGAATCCATACTTTGGTTCACACTCAATCATGATACTGAGTCATGCATGGGGTGATACTGGGTATAGTTGATTGCATTTGGAGGTTGTGAGTAGGTCAAAAAGGAATCGATCAACCCTAGTAAGAGGGAATCGCATTCAGCTGATTTTGATCAAATGAAGATTCGGGAAATCTTTGATCAAAGTATGAACATTAGAAATAGTTTCTAATGGTTCATTAACGAATCATCATTATCAGATTGAGCTAAGAATGAATATAAAATTAGATTTGACAAGTATCCATACCATAGTATATTCAGGGTGCAAGCTGATTGAAGGACTGAATTGCCCGGTAACTCACCACTGAAGGGTATTTTGGTAATGCCACCAAAATTTCACATCTTTCGGGTAGGCATGATACGTTACTAGATGTCAATCTTGTCTTGTGGGGATTTGACTGAATTATGGTAATTCAATCAGTTAATTAGAATTGGATTCTAATTGACCTAGTCAGGCCTAAATCAGTTGGATGTGATCCAATCGAATCAGGTCAAGGTATACCGGACTCACTGCTGGCTAGATGTGGAACCCAATGGGTCACACATAAAGGGTTCTGATCAAGGTTTAATTGGATTAAACCATGTTTGCAGGTGAACATGCTAGCATGTGTTGCAACCCTAGCACCTAGATTCGAATCGATTTCGAATCAGGTTCTGATTTGGGCTAATTTAGATTAATTAAAGTCAAATTAAATTTGGCTCAAGTGTTGGGTCAGTCCTTGGCTAGAAGACCAAGGTTTAAGTCAGCCAATTTGGATAATTAACCTGAGATTATCCATTTAGCAATTGGGCTAAGTTGGGCGTGTGAAATGTTTGGACTAAGTGGGACTCTTGGGCTCCACATGTTTTCTACGTAGAAATTGCATGAGAAAATAATCCAGAGGCACCCCCTAGCCAAGTCCTTCTGCATTAACAGAGGACCAAGTCAAACACACTTTCACTCCTCTTGGAGTCTTCCACGCCCCTTTGGACACATCTTCACGCCAAAAGAAGAAGAGTCCACGCCCCTTGGGACTCTTGGCGCTAAGAGTGGCGTCCCCTCTTTTTCATGCATGTTTTGAGAAAGATAAATGGTGTGGACTCCTCTGGTGCATGTCCTAACATCTCTTGGGTGTAGATTAAAAATCCAGAAGTCGCTTGGTTTAAAGTATGGTGTTTGGATTTAAGAAGAGAAGCGACTCTTGATTTAAAGAGTCACTCTGCTTCTTTTTCTCGAAGTTTTGAATCCAAGGATCGCAATACTTTCCAAGCTTCATGTCCTAACAGAAGAGTCATGTCTTCTAGCATGATGGATATCTCAGAAGCCCCTTGGTGCACTATAAATAGCGTAGCCTCTCAGGGTATTAAATAGATTTGATCCCAAAGACTTTTTTCTTTCTTATTTTTAGCACATCCTATCCTCTTGTCCTAAACACTCTAGCCCTTTTAGGACAAGGTCTTTGGAAGGCCTAGGAGTGTTCAAATCAGGAGAGGAATTAGGGAAAAGTAAAGAAGAGAAGAAGAGAAAGAAGAAGGGAAGGAGTAGAAAGGCTGATTCAAAGAAGAGTTAGTCCAATTGGATGGGAATTTGCCCAAATCCTATTAGGCTTAAGTTTGAAAGTCTAGTTGGTGGAACCAAGTTCTTTGAAGGTGCTGGTGTCTTGGTCAAGCCTCGCGTGGATCACTGTTGGAGGGCGAACATTTGGGCGCCTGGTGGAGAAGAAGGCTGAATCAGGGTTTTCTTCATCGGATTGGATACTAGCGGTTCAGGTTGGTGCCTAAACTCTAGTTTATATCATATATGCATGTTTAATGTTTTAATTCCTAGTAAGGAGGTCTTGGGTTAAGGGTTTGGTAGTGGTTTCATAAAATTTTTGAAATCCATGCTTCCGCCCTGGTCACCAAACCCAACAAGTGATATCAGAGCCACCTTATTAGGGCTAAATCATACAAAATTTGAGGTTGCCCATTTTGGTAGGACTCTACAAAATTGAAGTTGCCCAATTTTGTATAACTCTTGAGGTTGCCCATTTTGGTAGGACTCTACAAAATTGAAGTTGCCCAATTTTGTAGAACTCTTGAGGTTGCCCATTTTGGTAGGACTCTACAAAATTGAAGTTGCAAATTTTGTAGGACTCTTGAGGCTGCCCATTTGGAAAGACTCTACAAAATTGAAGTTGCCCAATTTTGTAGGACTTTTGAGTTGCCCATTTTGGTAGGACTCTACAAAATTGAAGTTGCCCAATTTTGTAGGACTCTTGAGGTTGCCCATTTTTGTAGGACTCTACAAAATTTGAAGTTGCCCAATTTTGTAGGACTCTACAAAAGTTTAAAGTTACATATGATTGATATGTTTATGCATATATGTATGTCACTGGTTAGGGTTTTCACTTAAACCTTAACTGATATAGAGATATGTTTAGCTTTCTAGTCATCATACTGAAATAAGGTTGCCCTGGCATAATGGTGGATCCATTATGTGGTAGATGGTTGTCCTAGTATGATGACACACTTGGCACATTATAAAATGATATATGATGCATGGTTGATTGAGTGGTAATATTAGAATGTGCTTCTATTTGAATTGCCCTCTATTAAAATTATATTAAGTTGTAGTGTCATATACCAAAAGCAAAATAATCAAGATGATTAGTTGATCATTCGATGTCTAGGAAAAGTGGTTCATAATCGATAAAGAGGACATGGTTTTGAATTGGTTCCGTTGACTGACCTGGCCAATTTTTATTGGTATCTAGGAAAGCAACGGGGGGACTCCCACTACTCTCCCACTTATCTGGTCGATAAGATTAACTTAATTCTTGATTTATATGCTTAGTGTAATATTCACTACATTAGGCCTTCCTTCATGCTAGGTCATTATTATGTTATGATCCGTATTAGGTTTGTTGTGTACACACAAGGTCTATTATGGTGTCTAACACAATTTTGGCCGGTGCATTTGATGCTTATGGCATGATTTAATATAATACTTTGTTGTGTACACACAAGGGTATTATTATTACAATCATGACTATAAAGGAATGAAGGGTCTTACTTAACTAAAATATTATAGTTTGTTGTGCACACACAAGGCTATTATCATTTTAGAGGCCAGGATATGTTGAGAATTGTATGAGTTACAATTGGAAAGAATTTTTCTACCTTTGAACTTATATAAGATTTGTTGTGAACACACAAGGTCTTTATAAGGAATTAGGATCTCAACCCCACTAAGAAAACCAATTAGGGTTTCTCGATCATCATATAGAGGGTTATGATGCTTGATAAAATAGTGGGAGACATAATTAAGTTAAAGTCCTAATTTAATTATATTTTGTCAACATTGGTTGTTTGCTTATGTTATGTTCTTTGTTAATATAGATTAAATGCCTCTTCACTCTCACTCCATAGTATACTTGATGCCAATAAATTGACTGGACCGAACTATGTTGACTGGTTGAGAAACCTAAAGATAGTACTCAACCAGGAAAAACTTTCTTACATTCTTGATACCCCTACCTTGGAACCTTTAGGGGAAGATGCCTCGCAAGAGGAAAAGACCACATACAAGATGTGGCAAAATGACTCACTCACTGTCAATGTATCATGCTTGCCTCTATGACCAATAAGTTACAGAGGCAACATGATAGCATGGACACTAACTCCATACTACTCAATCTAAAAGAGCTATTTGGAGAACATAGTCGAACTGTTAGATATGAGATATCTAAGTTGTTGTTCTATGAGAATGATAGAAGGTACATCCGTACAAGACCACGTACTGATGGTTTTGACCTGATCACTCGATTAGGTCAATTAGGTTTTGTTATGGATGGGGAGTTGAATCAGGATTTGATCCTGCAGTCACTCTCAGAGTCATTTTCATAGATTGTTCTTAATTATCATATGAACAAACTTAACACTTCCTTGCATGAGCTGTTAAACATGTTAAAAACAACAGAGAGCCATTTAAAAAAAATAAGGCTCCACTTCCTCTTGTGGATGGGATCAACAAGAAGAAGTCAGGCAGAAAGGTTCCAAGAGGAGATTGAACCCAAAAAGGGGCATCAAGAAGAAGAAAGGAAAGAAGGCCTCCGGACAGATGACCTGCTTTCACTGTGGCAAGCCGGGTCATTGGAAGAGGAACTGCAAGGCTTACCTTGCAGGTGTGAAGCCTGGTGCATCAGATGCACCAAAAGGTATGAAAGAAGTTCATACTATTTTGTCATTGGATTCTTCCATTTCAAATACTGGGTATTGGATACCGCCTGTGGTCATAATATCTGCAAATCATTGCATGGTTGCAGAGGCTTAGAGCATTGAAGGAAGGAGATTTCGAGCTCTACGGTGCTGGAGGAGAGTCCATCCAAGCAGAGGCTGTAGGGACTTATATCTTGAAGTTACCTTCGGGGAAGATCTTAGAGCTGAGAGATTGTTACTATATGCCTAAGGTCATTAGAAATATCATATCTGTACCCTTGTTACTTAGACAAGGATATACTATGAATGTATGAGCAATGGTTGCTCAATCAGCTTTTCTAATGAAATTATATGTTGTGGCGTATTTTGCAATGGTCTTTTAACTCTATCTACTAATGTCAATATACTTCATGTAAGTAACAAACGAAAGAGAGATGATGTAAACAATACTTTACTCTGGCACTGTCGGCTTGGACATATTAGTGAGACTAGGATTAGCAAGTTATAAAAGGAAATTTCCTTAATCCTTATAATTATGAATCATTAGGAACTTGTGAATCATGTCTCATGGGTAAAATGACCAAGACTCCATTTAGTGGATATAGAGAAAGGACAACTGAGTTATTAGGACTCATACATACAGATGTATGTGGGCCTATGACAACTCAGGCCAAGGGTGGATACTCTTATTTCATCATGTTTACTGATGATTTTCAAGGTACGGATTTGTGTATCTATGAAACATAAGTTCGAAGCCTTTGATAAATTTTTAGAGTATCAAAGTATGGTAGAGAAACAAATGGGGAAAAGTATTAAAATCCTTTGATCAGATCGAGGAGGTGAATACTTATCCACCGAGTTTCTCGATCATCTTAAAGAAAAGGGGATTATCTCTGAATGGACCCCTCCTTACACACCACAATTAAATGGTGTTGCTGAAAGGAAGAATCGTACCTTATTAGATATGGTACGGTCCATGATGTGCTTCACAGAGTTACCTGTTTCCTTCTAAGATATGTCTTGGAAATCGTGGCTAATATCTTAAATAGAGTACCATCTAAATCTGTCTCTAGCACTCCATATGAGATATGGAGGGATAAGAAACCCAATCTTAAGTATCTTAAGATATGGGGATGTCTAGCCTATGTCAAAGAAATTTTGGACATAAGCTGGATGCTAGAGCAGATAGTGTCTATTTGTAGGATATCCTAAAGATAGTATAGGATATCTGTTCTACCACCCTACTGAACAAAAAGTTTTTGTCAGTAGGCATGCCACTTTTCTGGAGAAAGAGTTCATCCCAAAAGGGCAGTAGGAGAAATATTGAACTTAAAGAAGTTCAACAAATAGATACACCTCAACCAAATGATAACATAGTTAGTATAGAACCAGAACACACTACTCCTATCGTAGGTCGATAGGGTGCGTCATGCACCTGAGAGGTATGGGTTCATTATTGAGAATAATGAAGCCCGAATCATTGAAAATGATGAGCCTCTGACCTATATGGATGCTGTCATGAGTAGGGACTCAGACAGATGGCTGGAAGCCATGAGATCCGAAATGGACTCTATGTATGTCAACCAAGTGTGGACTTTGGTTGATGCACCAGAGGGTGTTAACCCTATTGGATGCAAATGGGTCTATAAGAAAAAGATTGGGGCAGATGGCCAAGTCAAAACTTATAAAGCCAGATTAGTGGCTAAGAAAAATAGGGAATAGATTATGATGAAACATTTTCTCCTGTTGCTATGCTCAAATCTATTCAGATCATGCTTGCTATAGCAGCATATCATGATTATGAAATCTGTCAGATGGATGTGAAAACTGCATTCCTTAATGGTTTCCTTGAGGTAGAGATCTACATGTCACAGCCAGAAGGTTTTGTCTTGGAGACTAAACCTAATCAGATATTAGGCTGAAGAAATCCATTTATGGATTAAAGCAAACATCCAGGAGTTGGAACATCCGATTTGATAAGACAGTCAAAGAGTTTGACTTTATCAAAATGAGGATGAACCTTGTGTGTACAAGAAGACTAGTGGGAGTGCCATAGTTTTTCTTGGTTCTGTATATGGATGACATACTCCTCATTGGGAATGATATCCCATGTTACAATCAGTCAAGGTATGGTTATCTAAACAGTTTTCCATGAAAGATTGGGAGAAGCATCCTATATACTGGTATCAAGATCTATAGAGATAGATCTAGGAGGATGCTAGGCTTATCCCAGTCTAGGTACATTGACTAAGTGCTAAAGAGATTTAGTATGGAGGGAAGTAAAAGAGGTTACTTACCCATAGGTCATGGCATACATCTTTCTAAGAAGATGTCTCCTAAGACACCTGAAGAGACATAGAATGAGTTCTATACCTTATGCTTCGGAGTAGGGTCTATAATGTATGCTATGTTATGTACCAGGCCTGATGTGGCATATGCCTTAGGTATAGCCAGCAGTTTTCAGGCTGATCCAGGAGAGGATCACTAGAAGGCTGTGAAAAATATTCTTAAGTACCTAAGAAGGACTAAGGATATTTCTAATATACGGAGGATCTATCTTAAACTGGAAGCTTATTCAGATTCTAGTTTTCAATCAGATCCAGATAATAGCAAATTTATTTCAGGGTATGTTTTACCCTAAATGGAGGAGCTGTAAGCTGGAAGAGTTCTAAACATAGACTGTAGCTGACTCAACAACTGAGGTAGAATACATTGCTATTAGTGAAGCTGCTAAGGAAGCTGTCTGGATGAAGAAGTTCATCTCAGAGTTGGGCGTTGAAGGTCCAATACCACTTTACTATGATAAGACTGGAGCCGTCGCTCAAGCTAAGGAACCAAGAGCTCATCACAAATCAAAGAACATTTTGAGATGCTTCCATCTCGTTGGAGAGATTGTCGAAAGACAAGAAGTCCGCATTAAAAGAGTTGAAATAAGAACAACATAGCAGACTCGTTCAATAAGGCTCTACCACAGCGGGAGTTTGATCGCCACCTCGATTGTATGGGGTTAAAATTTAAAGGTGATTGGCTTTAGTGCAAGTGGGAGATTGAAAGGATTATGCCCTAAAGGCCCATCGAAATGTTGTATTTCGATGGGATTTTCCATTGTATCCCAAACCAATGTATTGACATTATCAATTAATAAAGGCATTTTATTTTCATCATATGCTGTGTCTTAATTATTTTATTATTATATGATGAACCCCATAGATTAGGGCTATGGTTCTAAGGTTATGATGAGATCATACCAGTGAGACCTAAAGCCTTAAATCCTAATCTAAAATATTCCTGGTCGATGGGACGTTGAGTAGGGATCAATGTTTCCGGCAAGACCAGCACATCCTATGTATACTTGGTGAAGAGGGTGACTGATCTCACAGTCACTTATGTTTGACACTAATACTAGGATGAGGGTGCTCATTAGAGAATGAGTTCACTAAATGGATCCAGCTTGAGAACATCTAATGGAACTTATCTGTTTGTCAATAGATAGTTCTCATAATGGGAGTAGTGCATGTGGTCCTTTGACCTGAGACTGCCATGGTACCTTGTATGCATGAATCCATACTTTGGTTCACACTCAGTCATGACACTGAGTCATGCATGGGGTGATACTGGGTATGGTGGATTGCATATGGAGGTTGTGAGTAGGTCCAAAAAGGAATCAATCAACCCTAGTAAGAGGAATCACACTCCAGCTGATTTTCGATCAAATGAAGATTTAGGAAATCTTTGATCGAAGTATGAACATTAGAAATAGTTTCTAATGGTTCATTAATGAATTATCATTATCAGATTGAGCTAGGAATGAATATGAAATTGGATTTGACAAGTATCTATATCCATAGTAATATTCAGGGTGCAAGCTGATCGAAGGATTGAATTGCCTGGTAACTCACCACTGAAGGAAATTTTGGTAATGCCACCAAAATTCCACATCTTCCAGGTAGGCATGATACGTTGCTAGATGTCAATCTTGTCTTGTGGAGATTTGATTGAATTATGGTAATTCAATCAGTTAATTATAATTGGATTCTAATTGACCTAGTCGGGCCTAAATCGGTTTGGATGTGATCCAATCGAATCAGGTCAATTTACACCCGGACTCACTGTTGGCTGGATGTGGAACCCAATGGGTCATACACAAAGGGTTCTAATCAAGGGTTTAATTGGATTAAACCATGTTTGCAGGTGAACATGCTAGCACGCGTTGCAAACCCTAGCACCTAGATTCGAATCAATTTCGAATCAGGTTTCGATTTGAGCTAATTTAGATTACTTAAAGTCAAATTAAATTTGGCTCAAGTGTTGGGTCAGTCCTTGGCTAGAAGACCAAGGTTTAAGTCAGCCAATTTGGATTAATTAACCTGAGATTATCCATTTAGCAATTGGGCTAAGTTGGGCGTGTGAAATGTTTGGACTAAGTGGGACTCTTGGGCGCCAACATGTTTTCTACGTAGAAATTACATGAGAAAATAATCCAGAGGCACCCCATGGCCAAGAGTCCTTCTGCATTAAACAGAGGACCAAGTCAAACACACTTTCACGCCTCTTGGAGTCTTCCAAGCCCCTTTGGACACATCTTCACGCCAAAAGAAGAAGAGTCCATGCCCCTTGGGACTCTTGGCTCTAAGAGTGGCATCCCCTCTTTTTCACACACATTTTGAGAAAGATAAATGGCATGGACTCCTCTGGTGCGTGTCCTAACACCTCTTGGATGAAGATTAAAAATCCAGAAGTTGCTTGGTTTAAAGTATGGCATTTGGATTTAAGAAGAGAAGCGACTCTTGATTTAAAGAGTCACTCAGCTTCTTTTTCTCGAAAGTTTTGAATCCAAGGATTGCAATACTTGCCAAGCTTCATGTCCTAATAGAAGAGTCATGTCTTCTGGCATGAATGGATATCTCAGAAGCCCCTTGGTGCGCTATAAATAGCATAGCCTCTCGGGGTGTTAAATAGATTTGATCCCGAAGACTTCTTTCTTTCTTATTTTTATTACATCCTATCCTCTTGTCCTAAACACTCTAGCCCTTTTAGGACAAGGTCTTTGGAAGGCCTAGGAGTGCTCAAATCAGGAGAGGAGTTAGGGAAAAGTAAAGAAGAGAAGAAGAGGAAGAAGAAGGGAAGGAGTAGAAAGGTTGATTCAAAGAAGAGTTAGTCCAATTGGATTGGAATTTGTCCAAATCCTATTATGGATACTTTGCTTCATATTATATCCATCTTTTTATGCAGGATGATCCCACAACTATCTCTCCAAACAAGATTCCTTTTTTTGTATATTCTAATCCTCTTAACTTTTTACCAAATTTTTATATACATTCTAAAATTATTTATTGATTTTTATTTATTCAGCTTAATGATTACTGGTTTACAATGATGGAGTTGGATTTCTTTGTGGCTGATTTAGATTTTATTGGATGTGCAAAAAAGAGTGCAACTAGGCAAGTCATTGATGAGCAGAGCATTGTATATGAAAATGATACTGGTGTAGCCTTAAAAGAGAGAGATACCCTAACCTGAAGAGTCACCTCCTAAAAAGTATTGTGGTGAGACACAAATGAAAGATGTGTGATGGGGGACATACCAGGGATGATGCGGGATGAACATGCTAATGAAAAACTAGATTAAAGAAAGTAGTAAATTTCATATTTTATTGGTCTTGTTTCTCGAAAATAGGTAAAAGATGTTAGGGTTATCATGCCAGATCTGAGTTCTACATGCATAGTAAAAATCTAACAAAATAATGAAGGAACAAGGATCCTAGGGCTAAGAAATCCTATTAGGAACATGTTCTATCTCAAAAACTCAGACAAAGAGAGAAGGGGATTGGGTTTCACATACTAGGTAATAATTTCTTGTTATTGTAGAAGAGATCGCTCCTCTTAGATCGGTGCCTGGACGATTGGGTTTCTTTTCCATGGATTCACCGGCTTTTTATCAGTTTGATTTGAGGCCAAGGAGAACCTCTTCCTTCGATGGTTTCACCAGAGGGATCCTGTAAATGTTAGGGGTTAGAATCATAGATGATGAGAAAAATATGAAATTGGAAGGAGGAGTGGAGGAGTTGGTGGAGTATTGGGGATGGCTGGTGGCCAGATGGAGAGGGAGGATGCCTGGCTTGGAGGGCAGCCTGATTGCTGATGAAAACACATGGAGGACTTGCTACTGGCGGCCTGGAAGAGAGTGGCTTGCGGCCAAGGACTTGGAAGGGTTGGCGGCCAGGGTTGATGGGTTGGAGGTGGCGGCCAAGGGGAAGAAGGGTGAAAAGAGGGGGCAGCCTTGGGCTTGGAAAAAGAGAGGGTGTCTTAGGGTTTAGATGGGATGGAGGGTGGCTAGGGTTTGGTTAGAGGGGGAGAGATGCTGGGCGGCTACGGCTTGCAAACAAAAAAAAAACACAAGGGGCCTCACTCCCACTCCTTATAGAGGCAACAATAGAATAAAGAAAACTCAAGTTTATTTCACCAAAAGATAATTAATCAAGAGGGGGAGGGGGTGGGTATTTATAGATTCACCTAGGTCCCTAGACTTCCTAATAGACTATGATTACATAACTTGAGGGCCAAGAAAACTCTCTTGGGCTTTGGGCTGCAACTCCATGCTGGGCTAGGATGAAAGCCTCTTTGACTGGATCAAAGCCTTGGGTGCCAATGCTGTGGACTAGGTCAAAGCCTGGGCACCAGTTGTTGTAGACTAGGTCAAGGCCTTGGGAGGGGGCACCAACTGTGAATGGGCCTATGAAGGGTGCCAACACTTGTGGGCTTTGGAACTGGGGTGCTAGGGTTGGAGAGGGCACCAACTTGATGGACTTGGTGGCATGAAAGGGCCCAGGTGCTGGGAGGCTTGGGCACCACTATTGGTGGACTTGAGTAAGGGCCTGGTGAATCTCCTAGTCTGGTGACTCTCCTCTTGACTTAATTTAAATGAAAATACATGACTCAAAGGGCCTAATTGACAGGACTCAAAATAGGCCTAACAAAAGGACTTTGATTGACTTAGTGAACCTAGCTAGCTCACTTTATTATAGGACTCAATGGACTTAACAAAAAGATAGACTACCAAGCACATGAATTTGAGAGCAAAATTGGAACCTTAGAATTCTTGTCTGCTCCTCATGTCCCCATCAATGTGCATACGATGGATTTTGATAAGATGATTCATGTAGAGTGGAATGAGTATGGATAGCCAATTAGGGATGGTGGGCAATCATTTATGAGCTTTTTGACTAGCCTAACAAAACTTTTTGAGCAACTGCTAGTTAGTGTGAATGATTGGCGAAAGATATCTAAGACCACTAAACTTAAACATTGGGAATACACGAAGGTGATATTGATTTCTATTTCATCTATGAATTGGCACTTATTTTTATGATGTATTAATAATATTTTTTTATTTCAGAAAAAGTATGATGTGGGAGATGAGCATTACAATTTTGCAATAAAGACTTTGGCAAGAAAATGGAGAGGAATGAAATACCGTTTAAGAAAAATATATTTAATAGGAAATTATAATAAGAATAGGAAAAGACAAGGTGAAGTACCTAAGAATGTCCTAGAGGCTCAATGGAAGGAAGCTATAGACAGTTGGTCTACTCTACAATGGCAGGTATATATAAATTATTATTTTTTATTGGTTGAGATCAATTTTTTATAATAGTTAATGTCGATTTTAAATTTTGGTATATATGGAACAATGACAGAAAAGGGTAGATATCAACATTGATTGCAAGAAGAAGTACAAGTATCCCCATTATGCAGGAACAAGGAGCTTCATGCAAATCAATCACCTATACATGAAACCCATCCAAATTTCTTTAAGTGCTTACTTTGAGAAATATGTGTATTATGTTCAACTAATTATTTTTTATGTTGTATACTCAGTTCAAAAGGACAAGAAAAAAATTGAGCCATCCTTGCATGTGGGTGAAGACTCGTACTAGAAAGAATGGTAAACCTGTAAATGATGTTGATGTTGGACTAGTTGTAAGTTCCTTTATTAGTCAATTAAACTATAAGTCTATCTTATTTTTTATTATAATATTTTTTTCTTGTAATTAATGCATACATGTTTATTGGAACCAAAAGGAAATGTTCAAAGATACAGAAGAGTATGAAGTATTTTTTAAACAGTTTGGCAAAGAAAGACCAGACATGATCTGTTACATAGGGATAGGACCAACTCCTAGTTCATTGTAGGGCTCTAAAGCAACAAATGAAGTCTTGAAAAAGGAAAATGAGAGTTTGCATCAAACGGTTTATGACTTGATAGGTCAAGTTGGAACTCTCCAAGTCTAAGTAGCAAATATTTATGGTTCAACAGTTTCGATGAGTACTTTAGTTAAATGTGTAATTCTTTTTTTATTTCTATATGAATGAGATTGGATAACTTAATCTTTATTTTTAGAATTGTTCTACCTTCTTTGAAAATATCAAAATGTCATAGAAGAACTCGATGACCATTCATTATACTTGCTGTTTGATTGATGAATTTAACATGTTATTGTACTTATTTATTAATAGGGTATTGCCAACATGAAAGAAGCTGATGATCATTCACCAAAGATATATAAAATATCATTTGTTAGTAGCAAATATAATCCAGAGGTATCTATGATATCATTATTTTATGCAATATTTATAATTTAATATTTTTAAGAAAGTTGGCTAACTATTATTTCTATAATGGTGATATAGTTGAACTAAACTCATCTCAAGTGAACATATCACCCATTCTTGAATCATCTAAAATTGTAAATAAATTTTTTTTTAATGAATTTACAGATTTTAATAGAATGGTTCAATGTTATTAAGTGGTGAATCATCAGGACTTATTCATTATATTATATGAAATTAGTACTTACAGGGTAAAGAAGTAATTTTATAGGATATCTCACAGAAAGAAGTAGGCAAAGGAACATTTATTTCTGATGATAAAGACAAGATGTTGATGGGCAAAAGTTTGGGAGATGTGTTTTGTGAGGTTTCTGTTTCTTATCCAATTGAGCCTGATGCTCCATTGCTTATAAAGGACAAAAGTTGATCTTTAATGAAACATGCTATGGGCATTCATATTATTTGGTGAAAAGATTATGTATATATCTATGTATATTATTGGTTTAATAATGGCTTATACTAACTCTGAAATGATGTATATTTATATGATTTCTTTCTTTTAAAGATTCAAGTGATATAATGGAAGGTGTCAAAAAAGATATAGAGATTTTACAAAGTTTACTTTATCTTTATTCTCTTTATGATGTAGCAAAATAGTTAGAACTTATTTTATGATATATTTTGAGTTCTAATATTTACTTTCTTTTGAAATCAGTACTATATTTTTTTCTTATTTTTTAGATTTTGATAAAATTAACAAAGTTATTGAGACAATATTTTTGTGAGACTACCACTATGTATGTTCAACTATATTTAATATAATGATGAAAATTATCTTGTTTGTAGTTATTTTATGTCTTTTTATTTTTATTTGTTATTGCAGGTGATTCATATTTTAAAATTGGATTGAGTAGGACTATATTTAATTATATACCCATATTTTATTATTGATAGTACAAGTTCATTTATACCAATACTTTGTTAATTTCAATGAATTCTAATTTGTATGTATTTAATTACCCATATTTATAAAGGAGGGTATAGACTAGATTTATACCCACGTATATAATTTTACCTATGTTAGATATTACGTGGGTAAAGCATGCCTACATACATGGAAAAAAAACATGGCTATAAGCTATACCCATGCCGGACATATCCACGTTTAACCAAACATGTGTACCAACATGGGTGTAGGAATATATCCATATTTGTTAAACTTTTATCCATGTATTTTTCACGTGGGTGTAGCTCAGTTTTTTTTATAATGGGGGAAGCTTTATCTCGGGAGCTCGACCCCAGAAGGTGGGAGCGCAACCTCGGCTGGGAACTCAACCCTGGATGGGAGCAGACCTCGGTCAGGGGCTTGACCTTGGATGGTAGGAGCACGATCTCGGTCGAGAGCTCAACCTTAGATGGGAGCTAACCTCGGTTAGGGGCTCGACCTCAGCAGGATGGGGGAGCTTTATCTCGGGAGCTTGACCCCGGATGGCGGGAGCACGACCTCGATCGGGTGGTCGACTCTGGATGGGAGCTGACCTCAATGGGGGGCTCGACCTTAGATGGCAGGAGCATGATCTCAGTCGGGAGCTCGACCCTAGATGGGAGTTGACCTTGGCCAGGGGCTTGACCTCAGATGGTAGGAGCATGACCTTGGCCGGGAGCTCGACCCTGGATGGGAGCTGACCTCGGTCGGGGGCT
This sequence comes from Areca catechu, assembly GCA_021397845.1. Classification (NCBI taxonomy): domain Eukaryota; kingdom Viridiplantae; phylum Streptophyta; class Magnoliopsida; order Arecales; family Arecaceae; genus Areca; species Areca catechu. The sequence continues at coordinate 63,225,025 of CM038042.1, forward strand.
CAACCTCGGTAGAATGGGTGAGCTCTATCTCAGGAGCTCGATCCCGGAAGGCGGGAGTGCAACCTTGGCTGGGGCCTCCACTCCAGAAGGTGGGAGCATGCTCCAGGAACGAGGGCGGCTTGACTCTGAATCTTCATTTGGTCACTGCTTCCAAGTGGCACTTTCCACCCATGCGGCTATCAGCTAGGGCCATCATAGGTTCCATGTCAGCAGTAATGCCACATCAGGTACCCTCCACTCTAAAGCCCAGAGCATGATGTGATGCTCGGGGTGAAGGGAGTAATGATCATGCTAACATGGAAGGATGCTCCTCTTGTATTTTTAATGCCTTGAGCACTGGAGCCCTTGAGATCATGCTTCCTCATCAATGAGGCAACACCATATCAGCCCTTTCAAAGGGGGGCCATAATTGCTGCACTTGGCCAGAAGCGATCGCCTCCAAACCGAAGCATCACCTCCGGTGGATCTTAACATGTGGCAAGCTTTGGTTGGCTAGGGAGGAGAAAGGGTGCACACCTTCAACCGATACAAGGTGACGGGGCTGCAGGCTTTTGAAAGAGACTTGTCCTTTCACCCTTTAAAGGTTTTTCAGGTGAAGGGGACAAGGCTTCTATGCAGTTCTTCTTCGTCCTTCCGTCTTGCTTCCATTTTTTTGATTAAGGCTTTGGAGTCCTAGCAGGTCAGCCTTCTCCTTCTCCTTCCTTCTTTCTTCTCCTTCTCCCTTCTTCTTTCTTCTCCTTCTTCTTTTCCCGTTCTTCTCCTTCGGCCTGTGCTGAAGGAGAGCTTCCATAGTCTCCAAGTTTCTATCTTTCCTTTGTCTTCTTCCTTCTTGTCTTCATGAGTTCTTCTAGCAGAGGGCATCGTCACCTGGATCATTCTAGTGAGGCGCGGCCATCATGGTCGATGCCTCCTTCCTCGGATAGCGAGGAGGAGGAAGTTCCAGTAACAATCCGCAAGGGTCCCCGTCAGATGGGGATAGTCATAGGACCCCCTGCGGCTCCTCCTCCTTCTCCCCCTTCCATCAGGGAGTCGGTTGGTCCTACCGGCATTGCTTTGGTGATGACCGGTAAGAACTTCCTTTATGTCCAGAGTGCATATGGGATCCCTGATTCCATCTGGCTCTCAGTCCTAAGATCAGAGGAACGAGTCACTTCTAGTGGACCAGGACGGATCGCCCTATACGAAGATTTTTTCTTCGGGGGCCTTCATCTTCCCTTCCACACTTTCTTTCTTTCCTTCCTCAATAACTATCATCTGGTCATGGCCTAACTCAGCCCCAATGCCATCAGGACCATTTTCTATTTCATTATCCTTTGCCACTTCCATGAGATTGCAGCCCATTTTTCTCTCTTCAGGGCCTTGTTCACCTTGAAGCGCCACCTAGTTGATAATGGGTGGTGGTTTATGGCCCCCCGCCTAGGAGCCATCAAGCTTGACCTACCCTCTTCCATCAAGTGATGGAAGAGTAGGTTTCTATTCACCTCGGTTGAGGTGGTGGATTGGATTTGGAGTGACCCAGGCCACTCCCCTAATTGGCAATCTGCAGTCGAGCTGGTTGATAGAGAGGTGTACGACCAGCTCGTCACTTCTGAGGTCCTGGCTCTTCGGGACCTGCTGACCGAGAGGAATCTCATCGACACCAGGGTCAGCCCTGCCCAACCTCGGGGTAAGGCTTGACGTCGGGCTTCTTTTTCTTCCAGGTATGTCTCACTTTAATAGGTGACTAATCAATTCTCCTTTTATGTCACAAGGATGAAGTCACCATGAGCTAGCTCCTTAGCATGTCAAAGAAGAGGGCTACCTCCGCGGGGCTCGGAGATGAGCCCGCAAAGAAAGCCCGGGAGGAGCCAGGGTGGAGGCTCGATGAGGAGCCTACTATTGGGCCAGCTGGAAGGGGGCTTACTGCTGCATCGACCACACCTGGGCCAGTGGTCTAGCCCTAGGCTTGCAAGCCTAGGAGTGAGGCCAAACCAATGGAGGGGCCGTGCTTGCAGTCCCGGTGGCCCCTCCATGAATCGAAGCTCCACCCCAGTCGGAGGTGGTGGAGGTGGCGGAAGACACTACCATGGAGAGACCGGCCCCACCACCAGGAAGTAGCCATCGATGACCAGCCCACTGCCACCGCACCTCTACCAATGGCCACACTTGAGCCCTCGAAGCCATCTGGGATGTCAAGGCCTGCAATGAAGAAGGTGTCCCTCTACCTGCCCTGGGATGCGAGGCTGACGAGGGATGGGAAGTTGGCGGAGGAGATCATGAATGCCATCATCCAGCCACAGGACTGCTAGGAGAAGAGCGACTTGCAGCTGGTGGTCGTTCTTATCGGGGTGTTCCCCCAACTTCTTTCAGTAAGGCATCTTCTTGATTACTTCATTTTTTTTTGCCCATTAGATGTTGGCAAACTTTCTTTATGCAACTATTACAGGTGGTTGTTGATGTTCAGCTCATCAGGGACTCCTGCCTGGGGCAGATGAAGCATGACTACCATCTCCACAAGGAGAGAGATGAAGCTCGGACTCAGGCCACCCTGGTTCAAGGATTGGAGGATCAGGTGAAGGCCCTCCAGGACCAACTGGCCAGCTCCTAGGAAAGGGTGATAGAGCTGGAGAAGAAATCCACCAAGCTTGATGGGGCTTTGAAGGCAGGAAAGGGGAAGACCCTCTGCTTAGCAGAGAAGGAGGCCAACTCTGCGATGGAGGTAGCCTACCTGGAGGGAAGGATGCAAACCCTCCAGGTTCAACTTGAAGAGGAAGCAGCTCGGACTGCGATGGCTGGCGCACGTCGCTATGCACCGATTTAAACACCTTAAATCCACTACTCTTAAGTAGAATAATGGGAGTAAGGGTAGAACCCACAAGGACTTTGGGTTATTTCGAAAAAGAACTTTTGAAGAGTAAAAGCTAATATTTATTGGAACTACAACTAACTGACTAAAACAGATAATGAAAGAGTATGAATGTAATAGATTAAAATCTCAGAATTCCAACTGGATACTTGCTAGGTTGCTGGCACTCCACTTCTATGTAAATGATCTATATGTTTCGATCCAGATATAATCTATTCTTGGTGATCATGACCCGTACCTATTCGATCACGGCCCATTCTCCTAAAATATAGATTAGTCAAAAATCAGTTGCATACAAGTTATAAAATTCCTTCTTAGAAATAATTTATTCCAAGAGCATAAACTGTACCTATTGAATACAGCTTGTCCCAAGAAAATAAACTATGCTTAATAAGAATTAAATAAAGACTTATAGAAATATTGAAAAGAAACTCTTTTTATTTCATAGAAAGTAAGTATAAAAGATTAGAAAATAAAACTAAATCCCCTATGCCAAGCACTATAGTGGAATCCCGAGAAGTATGATTAGCCTTCCATCCTGGACATCAGCTTCACAGATGATGAATACATGAATTGGATTGGACAAGTGGATGGGAGTGGGATGGAATACGAGGAGATGCAGAGTGGAGCGAAAATATGAGAAGGCAGAGTTGAATGGGGTGATCAAAAAGTGGAGTCTCCAGAATAATCCCCAAGCGAAGAATGGTCGAGGGATTTATAGATGGGAAGCACCGTGTCGGGCTCGCGTGGGAACCATGGTGGTTTTCTATCTTATATATCCAACAATCTTGATTCTACATCCCTATCTCACACCTACTTTCTATTCAGATATTATCCCCGCACCCGCTCGCACGATCCTAGAAAGCTTCCTCCGCGTCTACCAACAAATTCTGCATTCTTATCTTCTCATTCCGTTCCATCGATCATTTTATCTTCCGGCATTCTTCTTCTTTGGACATGTTGGGAATTATGTCCCAAAGCCAATCATCTAGGCTATAGACGGTTGTGCTATCTTGTAATTGTTTATAATTTTTAATGAATAAAAGTTATTCTTTTTTTGGCTGTTCATCATATTTGCATTTTTCTGAAATGAACTCTTGTATGATGGAGTCCTTAGAACTACATTATTTGATATAGAGAAGATATATCAAGTAGTTCTTAATCTGGTTCACAACCAAATGATACATTGTTATAGGATGACAATGTATCAAGTGTAGGTTGTTGTATGTCACATTTATTGGTTGTCCTCTTAACCAAGGAATGTGGAGACACCGATGTGACATGCAAGTGAAATGTATGACATCTCACTGAACGTGACCATCTACGGAGCTCCCTTCTGCCAAAGGATTACTCGTGAAGGGATATGGGTATATGTATCCCTCAAACCTGAGATCACCATGGTTGCTTAAAAGAAACTCATTATACTTTGGTGTGGACTACCTGGATTTCTTATCCAGTGATGGAAGGTTTTGGGTACAGTCAAGTACTTGTGGAGCGATAGTGGATCAAGATGGAATTGACCCCTCCAAATAGTTTGGAGTGAATAGCTCATTGTGTCTCAATTTAGCAAATCCTTGGCCAAGGTAGTTCTTATGAGGAGTCACAGAACTTGTAAAGTTGAGACACGATCTAGATAAACCAAATTAGGGTTGGCAGTCAAACCCTAGGTCATCTCGAGCATTTTGAGGTCAAAGGGATGAATTATACGGTAACCATATGCCAGAGGTTCTAAAGAGGTGCTCTGCATCTTTGACCTATCCGGATATCGGGTATTATTGCTAGATGAGGACTTTGACTGATATTGAAAGTGTTCCAGCACTACCGGCTTAGTGTTCGAACCTATGGGGTCACACACCATAGGGGTTTCTATTGATCTTAAGGCTGATTGATGATTAAGAATCATTTGATGTGACTGGTGATCAATATGATTGACCATGTGTCGACACCTGAGAGATCAACACTTGTCTATGATAAGAAGTATTTTTGGAAGACATTTCTAGACGAGCTAACTCGACCCCTGCTCGAGTCAACTCGTTTTGTTCTGATGAGCCGACTCGACCCCTGCTCGAGCCAACTCGAATGAACTATCTGACTGTTTTGTGTCCTGGACGAGTCGACTTGAACCTGCTCAAGTCGACTCATCTCTGCTCGGCCAGAAATTCCTGAATGGCTTTTCTGGGATGTTTTGGGAAGGTTTTGACCTGGTTTGAATTTTGAATTCAAGCTATTTTGGCTCCAAATTTTCATGGAATGATTGTCATTCCTTCCTAATGGTTTGAGTCAATATGGTATGCTCCTTGACATTCTCCCCCAATCACTCCTCCTTCTTTCTCCCCCTCTTGGCTGCCTCTATAAATAAATGTTATTTTAGGGCTGCTAGGTTAGAGAAGCTTTTGATTTTGTCTCTGAATCTCATTGTTGTAGAGATTCTGAGAGGGAAGAAAAGGGTTATGAGGACTTGGGCATTGGGTGTGTGGACTCCCAGCACTTAAGCTAGGCCTTGGGAAGAGAGCTAGTTAGGAAGGGTTCCACCTCTGCTCCTCGTCTTCCAGGAAGAAGAAGATCAGCCCAAAGGATCCCAAGGAGCTAGCACTCCGAGGGAGTTGATCAGAGTCGAGCCCTGGTGTGGATTACCTGTAGAGGCCAGACATGTGTGTGGCTCAAGAGTATCATCCTTGGAGCACCTCCACTACATCCATCAAAGGTATAATAGTAAGGTATTTTATATCTTTTCTCTTCTCTTATTTTGATGTTTATATTGCATGCTATTTTATTATACTAGATCTTGTTGAGGGTAGATTGGTAGATCGTTTAGATTGATCTACCAAGCCTTCCATTGTGCATATTTTAAAATCATTTTTTTAAAAATGCATCTGTTTTTGCCTTGCTTTTGCATATTGTATGCATGGTGTTGGTGTCTTTCCACCTTCAGGACATCCTGGTCCGAATCCTGGCAAGTATTCCCATGATCACAAAATAGCAAGGGATGGCACCAGGGAGTAGATGATTGACTGGCTTTGGATGATAGAAGAAGGCAAAGAGAAGATGGCGGTGCTTAAGAGCCCAATAGAGATGGGCCATGCAATCGGTGGTAGTAAGAGGAGGCTGGAAGGTAGCAGGAAGCTTCTTGGCATCGGGAAGAATGGCGACCACTACAGCTGGTGGTGGACGGTGGTGGCTAGCGGTGTCTTAGGCGGCTCCAGTAGTAGCTATGATAGCAGAAATGGCTTCCCGATGGCTTAGAAAATGGCAGCAGGCGAGGCGGTGCAAGAGGCTTGGCGGTGGTAGGAGGAGACCGTGGAAGGGGAAATACACTAGCTCAGGAACCATGAAATTGCAAAGAAGAGAAGACGGTGAACAGTAGCTTTTTCGGTGACTTTTTCGGCCAGCGTTGGAAGTGCCGGCAGGTTAGCCAATGTCGGGAGAAGCTCTCCGGCGAGTTTCAGCTCAAATGGGAAAGGGTGGTCCATGATTCTATTTCATGGACCGCGATAATGGCATCTGGTGGTCCATGCTATGCTCTATAGACCGAGCGGTCGGTCCTTGGTGGACTAGCCGCTTTAAACTTCATACAATGTTATATAATTCCTTCAAAATTCCATTTCGGGCTTGTTCGAAGTCTGAATTGAGTGCTGTTTGCATCGTTGGACTTCTAAAAATGAGCTCTTCACATTTATGAAGTCAATTTCTGCAAAATACCACATAAAAGTATCAATTTTAACTAAATAAAGTTGGATTAATTATCATAATTTTAATAACTATCAGTGGCTTTGGAGAGGGCCATGATAGCGGTTGCTTTGATGGAGGTGGCGAAGAAGGAAGCCATTGAAGTAGTTTCATTATTCAAGGCATCTGATGCCTTCTAGGAAGAGGTCACCGATGCAGTCTTGGACTCCTACCATAAGAGGTTCAATAACTTCTGAGGTAAGGCTAGCCGACTCTTCGGGCTGAAGGGGCTGGATAATATCCTCCCTGAACTGCTTGTCCTCGGGGTGCCAAGAACTCCTGCTGTTGAGGTGGAGCCGAAGCCACAGCCAGAGTCTGGAGCGAAGGCCAAGGCCATAGTTGCCATCGTCTAGGATGCCCCCGAGTCTGATGCCGCATCGGCACCGATGGGAGTCACTCATCAACTGAGAAAGGAGCCGGTGACTGAAACTTGACATTTTTTTTTGTAACTGAATCTAAAAGGACTTTATGGCCTATCGGGAGTCTTTACTGCTATAAGAAAAAGTTTGATCAATAAAGACATCATTTCTTCAATTGCCGAGTACTCTTTTTTCTTTCTTTATGTTTGAGTTTTTGAATAGCTTCTCATCTTGTCAGGAGCCTTGACTGATGTAAAGAGAACTTTGATAAATAAATATATTTTTTTTCTAATTGATGTCTTTCCTTCTTTCTTTCTTCTTTTTCTCTTTTTTTTTGAAGTATTTCCCAACAAACAGGAGTGTCCCAAGTTATGAAGGGCTTGCTCTTGCAATGAAGGAGAAGCCTTACTCAGTTGATGAATCTTTGTCTTGCTCTTTTCTTCATTTAGCTTCTTTTCCCTTTTGCATGATAGGAAGATAGGCTCCATGGCTGCCATGTGTGAGTCTTCCTAGGTCCTGGCCATTCTGGGCTGATTCCAAAATCTTGGGATGGACATGGGGGACTTTGAGAACACTCCATCCCTACTCTGCTGGTCTTGAGGTCATGCAGACTTGAGTGTAGGGCTTCTAGAGTTTCCTGGCTTGATTTGCCAAACTATGAGTCAAGCGATAGATAAAGGGGCTTTGGAAGCTTTCTGGTTTACATCTCCGAACTGTGAGTAAGGCAGTTGAGTGCAGGGTGATGGGGGACAGATAGGGTAGGATTGTCGGCGAGCTGAGAAGTCACCGAAATTAGGATATCATATTTTTTTGGATTTTTTTTTGTAAGGGAGTGGTGAAGGAAATAATGTGGATGAAAGACAGGGATCTGGATCTCATGGACTTTGGGACTCACCCTAACGAAAGGATCTCTCACCTCTAGGGCATTCCACCCACCTCGATACTTGGAGGCGTTAGGATGAATCTCAAAGGACATGAGGGGATAAAGAAAATGGAATCAAAGGAAGGGGATAACTAGATATGACCTACCATCATGTCCTGTGGTTGGGCCTCACACCCTCTCCTTACGGAGTGAAAGAAAAGAATCTCTCTTTCCTAAAAACTTATTTTTATTGACCAAACATTTTTGTTACAAAGGACTGAGGGTAGTATTTATAGACCTATCCAACCCTCATTTGAATTTGAATACAAGATAAAAAGATAGGGATGATTCAAATTCAAATACAAGATAGGATAAGATAAGCCTATCCATATCTCAATCCCAACCAACCAAATCCTAATTCAAATTTCAAACACAAGATAAATCTTAAATAAATATTCTTCAAATTTAAATTTATTTGCTGCTTTGGAATCCATGCTGCTTCAGGATTTGTGTAGATCGATGTCCCCATCATTTCCTTAAGGTGGGGAGAACTCGACTTCGTCGAGTTAGGATCAAGGGGGACATTGGTGAAACCAAATCCAATCAATCAAAGGGGCTATGCTCCGAGATCTCTTCGACTTCAAGAATTGTGCAGCACTGAAAATCATGCAACTCTAGAATCCGTGTAGCTTGAACTCGGTAAGAGGAAGCTGGCTTTACCCTGAGAAGCGTGCAGAAGGATGCTGCTTTCATGTTTGTGCCAGTTTTTTTTTGCTTTGATGGGCATGCGGAACACCCAAAATAGGGGTTATGGTCCTTGGAGGGCAGATCCGGAAGGGAGTTCGGCGAGCTTCGTCGGCAACGATGGTGGTGGTAGACGACGCGGTACTTGCTCTCGACGCCGACGATGATCTGGCCACTGGAGGTGGCCAACGGGTCATTGCCGGTGGTAGAGTCGAGGTCGTCGAGGGCATGGTGGGGCGCGGTGATGGAGGTCTGCTGCTTGTGGGGGACACTTGCGGTGGCGGCGGAGGCAACGGGCAGCACGATGATCGAAGGGAGAGGAGGGAGGCGTTGGGTGGGAGGGGGACGACTCGGACTGGGGCGAGGGGTGGAGCCAAACATCTCGGAGGATCCGGCCTGGTAGTAGAAAATGGGCTTGCCAGAGGAGGAGGCGGAGCGGATGGCCTCGAGGAGGCGGAGGGTGCCGGTGGCGACGATGTCGACGGTGTAGTCAGGGATCTCGAAGGAGACGGCGACGTGATTCTAGGCGGTGAGGTTGTAGACCATGTCGGGGTGGAGGATGTCGACCCAGCAACGGAGGGAGGAGGCGCGAGAGGTCGGCATAGTGGAGCTTCATGTGGGCCTTGGAGGAGATGTGGGGATCCACGTCGAGGTGGTCTAGTCGGGCGGTGTTGAAGTTGGACAACCGCTAGATCAGGCCGTGGACTTCATAGCCTTTGCCAAGGAGGAATTCGGTCAGGTAGGAGCCATAGGATCGTTGGCAAGCTGAGAAGTTGCTGAAATTAGGGTATCATATTTTTTTGGATTTCTTTTTTGTAAGGGAGTGGTGAAGGAAATAATGTGGATAAAAGACAGGGATCTGGATCTCATGGACTTTGGGACTCACCCTAACGAAGTGACTTCTCACCTCTAGGGCATTCCACCCACCTCGATACTTGGAGGTGTTAGGATGAGTCTCAAAGGACATGAGGGGATAAAGAAAATGGAATCAAAGGGAAGAGGGATAACTAGACATGACCTATCATCATGTCCTGGGGTTGGGCCTCACACCCTCTCTTTACGAAGTGAAAGAAAAGAATCTCTCTTTCCTAAAAAACTCATTTTTATTGACCAAACATTTTTTTACAAAGGACTGAGGGTGGTATTTATAGACCTGTCCAACCCTTATTTGAATTTGAATACAAGATAAAAAGATATGGATGATTCAAATTCAAATACAAGATAGGAAAAGATAAGCCTATCCATATCTCAATCCTAACCAACCAAATCCTAATTCAATTTCAAACAAAAGATAAATCCTAAATAAATATTCTTCAAATTTAAATTATTTGTTGCTCTGAAATCCATGCTATTCCGGGATTTATGTAGGCCGACGTCCCCATTATAGGGCTTTAGGAGTCTCCTGGCTTTGGAGTGCGGGGCTTTGTAAGTTTCCAAACTTTGAGTATGGGGCTTCATAAGTTTCCTGGCTTTGGAGTGCGGGGCTTCATAAATTTTCCAGCTTGAGTGCAGGGCTTCGTAGGTTTCCCGCTTTGAGTGTGGGTCTTTGTAAATTTCTCGGCTTTGAGTGTGGGGCTTCATAAGTTTCCCGTCTTTAAGTGCGGGCCTTCGTAAGTTTTCTAGCTTTGAGTGCCAGGCTTCATAAGTTTCTTGACTTTAGAGTGTGGGGCTTTGTAAGTTTCCTGGCTTTAGAGTACGAGGCTTTGTAAGTTTTCCAGCTTTGGATGTAGGGCTTTATAAGTTTCCTGACTTTGAGTGAGGGGCTTCATAAGTTTTTCGGCTTTGGAGTGCTGAGCTACATAAGTTTCTCGGCTTTGGAGCATGGGGCTTCATAAGTTTTATGGATTTGGAATGCGGGGCTTCAAAAGTTTCCCGACTTTGGTCATCGGACTTGGAGTCGGGTGAGTGAGTTCGTGCATAGGTGGAAGGCAGAGTTGCACCAATAAGGAACTTTAATAATTAAGGGAGACCTTATATTATTGGTAGTACATTTTTAAATTGTAGCATTCCATGTCCAAGGGAATCGGTCGCCGTTGAGCATAGTGAGGTAGTAGGCTCCGTTCAACAGAGCCTCGACCACCTTGTAGGGGCCTTCCCAATTTGGAGATAGCTTGTCGCATTTTCTTGGTTGGGACACTTTTGCTTGCCCGAGGACTAGGTTGCCTTGACGAAATGTCTTGGGCTTGATGCAGGCGTTGTAGTTGCGTGTTACCAGTTTTCGATATGCTATCATCCGGAGTCAAGCTTTGACCTGGTCTCATCCAGAATGTCTAGGTTGAGAAGAAGGCAGGCTAGATTCTCTACCTCGTTGTACTGCTCCACCCACATATGGGCAGACCCACCTCCACCATAATCACAGCCTTTGAACTAAAATTGAGGTTGAAGGGCATCTCACCTATTGCCATCAAGGAATGGTGGTAGGCCCACAGTACACCGAGGAGCTCTTGGCCTATCGAACCTGGCCTTGTCTAGCCTTGTGCAGAGTCCTTGTAGGATGGTTCGGTTGGTCACCTCAACGTCCCCATTGGTCTGAGGGTGAGCCACAAAAGTGAAGCGATGTCAGATGTAGAGATTGGTGTAGAACTCCCCAAAAGCTGATTGTTGAACTGTCGCCCATTGTTAGTGACGACAAGTTTGGGAGTCTGAAATGATAGATGACTAACTTCCAAAGAAGGATCTAAACTTGGCCTCAGTGATCCATGCCAGGGGTCAGCTTCGACCATTTGGGAAGTAGTCGATGGCTACAATCAAATTCCATTGGCCAGATGCTGGATGAAAGGGACCTAAGATGTTTATTTCCCACAAGGAAAATAGACACGGAGCTGATAGCTAGGAGAGCAAGCCAGTCGGTCGATGCTGGATATAGGCATGATGTTGACAGCGGTCAAAATTTCCTCACAAAATTGATAGCATCCTCCCGCATGGTCTCCCAGAAGTATCTTGCTGGAGCACCTTGTAAGCTAAGTCCTGCCCCCCATGTATTTTCACAAATGCCTTCGTGTATTTCTTGGAGTACGTAGGCAGCTTTTGAAGGCCTCAAGCATTTTAGTAGGGGGTAGGATTAAGACATTCAATAAAGCTACTCATCCATTAGCATGAACTACATGGCCTTCTTCTTGAGAAGGCCAGCCTCTCTATGATCCTCGAACAGGGCACCGATGGTATTGTATTTGATGCAGGGGTCCATCCAACTTGCCTCGCAGGTGACTTGTTAGACCTCTACTGTAGACTCAGAGCTAGGGGTCTCTAGATATTCAATTAAGGTACACCCAGTAATGAATCAAGTAGGGTCGCCAGCTTGGAGAGGACATCAGCCTGGGCATTCTCTGTGCCAAAGAATATGGGTAATGCTGAAGTGCTGGAGGTTCGATGTATATGAGCATACCTTGTCCAGATACTTTGCCATCATGGGTCTCAAGCTTCGTATCTCCATAGACTTGGCCCACCATGAGCTACGAATCTGTAAAGACCTTCAAGAACCTTATGCCTACTCGCGGAACACTTTCAGTCCCACGAGGAGCACTTCATACTCAGTTTGATTGTTGGTTTCCTTGAAGAGGAAATGCAACACGCATTCGATGACACTCCATCCGAGTTGGTGAGGATAAGTCTGGCTCCACTCCCTCCAGTGTGGACGTGTCGTCAATGTGGAGAATCGATGTCATCACTCCCGGTGCTAGGTCCTTCGGCTCACTCATTGCATCCTCCAGATCTTCTACTGCCCAAGTGCATTCTACCAGAAATCAGTAAGAACTTGGGCCTTTTGCACTAGTCGTGGATGGTAGGTGATGTCAAATTATTGAGCTACACCTCCACTTAACCAGACACCTCGATGTGTTAGGGTAGCTTAGGATGGCCCTTTGAGGCTGGTCGATGAGGACGTCAATTGGATGTGCTTGAAAGTAGGGCTTGAGATGCTACACAGACATAATGAGTGCAAAGATTACTTTTTATATCGAGTATACCTAGTTTCTACATCATGAAGTAGTTTGCTAGTGTAGTAGACTGGCTGCTGGGAACCATCCTTATCAGTGTAGACCAGCATAGAGCTGATCGCTTCGGCGAGATTGCAAGGTACAGGAGGAGCTCTTCCCCGGGCTCCAACCTGGATAGCAACGGTGGGGAGGCGAGGAGCTTCTTCAACATCTCGAAAGCCTCCTGAAACTCCTTCATCTAGGTGAAGTATGCATCTTGTGCAGTACCTTGAAGAATGGCTGGCAGTGCTCAGTAGAACGTGAGATGAAATGGCTTAACACTACGATGTATCCAGTCAGGCACTGAACCTCCTTCTTGGAGACAGGGTGTCTCATGTCAATAATTGCCTGGATCTTCTCGGAGTTGGCCTCTATCTCCCTTTGGATGATCATGAACCCCATAAATTATTTTGCCGCAATACCAAATGCACCTTTAGTGGGGTTTAGCTTCATCTGTAGAGGCAGAGGTTGTTAAAGGCCTCTTTTAGGTCGACGATATGATCTGACTCCTGGTCGCTCATGACAAGCATGTCATCCATGTAGACCTTCATGTTACGGTCGATCTGGTCTTTGAAGACCCTATTGACTAGATGCTAGTACATGGCCCCTGCATTCTTGAGGCTGAATAATATCATCCTGCAACAGGACATACCTCTATCGATCATGAATGTCATGTACTCCTCGTCCTCCTGGTGCATGTAAATTGTTGTATCTGGAGAATGCATCCATGAAGCTAAGGAGCTTGTAGCCCGAGGTTGCATCCACTAACTGGTCAATTTTAGAAAGCAGAAAGCTATCCTTCAGGCACACCTAATTGAGGTCGTGTAGTCCATGCAGATCCTCCACTTCTTGGAAGCTTTCTTGGTTGAGGTCAGTGTAGTCCATGAAGACATCCATGTTGGCTCACAGAAGCGAGTAATGAGGACATTGGCAAGAGAAAAAAATTATAAACTAATAATCTTTGGTTGTAGTCCAATCTTCCTTTTTTTCAGGTTTCCACAAATGTATAAAGCACCTCTTGAAGACTCCTAATTCCATGAAACAATATTGAATTGTTTAAAGCCAAAATCAAGTGAAGATTCCTTTTCCAAGCCCATGGGCCAGCCAAGCAATGAAGAAATCTTCTACCTTGAAGCCTAATTGAAGACCAAACCTTAAAGAACATGTGGAAAGATTAGATGAAGACAAGTGTTGCAGGGAGATGGTGCCACATGGAGCTTCTCGGACTTTCTCTTGTTAGGATTAGTTAGACTAGGAACTAATCATGTAATTAATTACCAACTAAACTTGAATTAGTTGGTTCCTTAACCCATCCATTATGGCTGCCCTTGGCTTATAAATAGGACCAAGGCTTCCTCTGTAAAGTAATAAATGACTTGAGTTGAATGAAAGCTTACTTGTGTGTTCTCTTCCACTTTGCCAAGTTCTTTAGTTCTTCTTGAATTTTGAGTGTTTCCTTTAATTTTGAGTTGGAGTGATGAGTTTGATCTTGAATTTGAGTGAGTGTCTTAAGTTTGGAGGGCCAAAGTTCTATTTCCAAGTTTGTTACATAAGATCCAGTAGTCCAGGAAAAGAAGGAGGGTGCTGCCAAAATTCCAGTAACTCTCTAACCTTCTCTTGTTGATTCCTTCCTTTTTTCCTTAATTTCTTTGAATTTGACTTACCTTGACTCTTTGCAGGTTTTTCTGATGATTTGAAGATGAAGATGAAGGCTCCATACCAAGGATCAAAGTCCAATGGTGAATCCAAGAAGGGAGTGTAGATCTTGTCTCTAACCTTCATTTTTGAGTGTGAGTGCTTCTCTTCCATTGAGCTTTGATTTCTCTTCATGTTGGAAAAAGACCCTCTTGATTCTTAGATCTGAGATTTTTAAAGTTGGCTTAGCCTAGTTTGAGGATCTTATGCCCTTAGATCCTCTCTTTTATTTTCTTGAAGGGAAGCTTGCACAAGGGTGTTAGATTTCTCTCACTAGTTCCTAGCTCGAGATTCTTCATCCCTTCTACCCATGAATCCGGCTATATTGGGAGCTCTATGCTGATATGTGTTTTTAGGTAAGTAGATCATATCTCCACACACCCATTTTATAAAATTTGTCCACCATCAATTTTTGGTATCAGAGCTTTGGTTCTAGGTTAAGCTTTGCAGGCTGTTGGAATTCTGTCTCACTATCTTTCAAGTTTTAGTAATTTTTAGTATTTTTTTATTAATAAAAAAATACAAAAAAATTTTTATTATATATTATGTGTTATAGTTCTAAATATAAAATCCAAAAAAAATACTTCCCTATTTTTGGATTTAAAAATATAAGTTATTAGGTCATTTCTGAAGTTCTGCCCAAAATTCTGTTTCTGCCTTTCATTTCATTTAATTTTTTAAAAAATATAAAAATATATTTTTTTAATTTTTTAATTTTATATCTGAGATTAAGACTTTGATTTTATTATTTTCTACCAAAACTTTAAATTTTATAAAGGTTTATAGCTCGAAATTTAAAATTTAGATTCAGATTGTTAAGAGTTAGCTAATCTGCTAGAACCTTCTAGCATGTGCTTTCGAACTACCTTCTCAATCAAAATTCGAGTTAATTTGAAGTCAAAACTTTAAAATCTGAGAATTATTATCTGATAGTTAACAAAATCAATTTTATTTTGAATTTTGTATTTTTAAGAAGATTAAATTTTGAGTTTTTAAAACTAGCTTGTTGAAATTTGTTCCCTGCTGAAATTCTTTTATAACAAGCTTTCAAAATGAATTTCTTAACCAAATTCCAGGAATAAATTTCAAGATTTAGAAACTGGAATCTCCACTGAGGGATCTAACAATTTAAATTTATTTTAATTTTTTTAAAAATTTTAAAATTTTAATTTCAAATTTATTAAAACTAGTTGACTAGAAGTTGTTAGGGCTGAAACTATCCTGCAACAACTCTAACTTCTAGAATGGAATTTTATTCCTAATTCAAGATTTAAATTTTAAAATTTGATTTATAAAATCTGGACTTCAAAATCTAAATTTTTCAATTTAATTTTTGAATTTAGTTTTTAAAATTTGGGTTTGAATCACATATTTGTGCTAATACTAGTTGTTGTGTTAACTAGTTGGTGAATTATTTGTGCATCCATTCCTAAATCTAATTAAGGGCATCAATCATAATATAAGGAAAGGAGGTCATTACCTTTTCTTGGCCCAAAACAATAACCTACATTTGCATTGACCTAAACCATAATTGAAATCGAGTAGAAACCAAAAACTAGGGACACCCACATGTCGGGTTCAAGTACAAGGTAAGACAAAGTATTATTTGAGTTTGTACTTATTCCTTGAAATTGGTGTCTGAGGCAAGAGGTCAAATGGCAAACGTCTTAAATGGACTTGCAGTTTTAATTAGGACCTCGCGAAAGTGAGGGGAGCCTCCCGTAACCCCACCTCTTACCTGGCCAGTGGACAGGGTAATTACATACTTAAGTAGTACCTAGTTAAGTCTTATATTTTGATCTTTTAGGTCTAGGAGCCCTAAAAGTTAGGTTTGTACTGCTTGAAGCTCCATACAATAATCCCACACTCAGTCTATTTTTTATCCATGGATCCTAATCTTGAGTTCTTTTTGAAAACCCTGACTAAAAAGTTTGATACCATAAATGGGCAATTAGGGCAAATGAGAAAGGAATTAGGTCAAGTGAAGGACCATGTTGGGACACTTGAAGAGACCCTAATGACCCCCACTAAACCTGAATCACTTAGGTCAATTCTCGAGGTCCAAGAGTCCATCATCATGAATTCACTATTGAATACAATTCAAGATGACTTCACCCTGACTTCATAAAGAAGCCCATAGGATCCATTCTGAGCCTGAATCACCTAGTCCACCTCCCCTTGGTCCAAGAGCCCAATGTCATGATCTCATCCCTGAGTGTAACCTTAGATATCCCTACCAAGACTTTGTAGATCAGGAAGAGAGAGTCTTTACAAACAATCGACCCTATGCATCCACTTTTGATGGAAACCCTGAGGTGTATGTCAATCGGAAAGAGAAAATGGATCAATACTTTGAATTTGATGAAATGTTGAAAGTAACAAAGTGTCAATTTTCTAAATCAAAGTTAATCCGACATACTAAAGCATATCATGGAGAAGTTGAGCGAAAAAGTTATTATAGTGGGGATAAAATAAGTACTTGGAGAGATATGAAAAGAAAATTGAGGAAAAAGTACCTAGGTAAATATTATGAGCAAAAACTTTTAGACCAATGGTACAAATTGAGACAAGATGATACACCTGTATTTGATTATATTGCCAATTCAATAAGTATGAGGGAGATGAAGAAGAGAAAAATCCATAGAAAAATTAGAGAAAAAATCTCCTGAACCTATTGAAGAATTTAAGGATAAAATAGAATCAAAGTCTTGTCCAAATGAAGGGCTAGAAAGAGAAAATCCTAAACCCGTTGAAGAACTTAAGAAAGAAGTTTATGAAGCAGGGTCTAACCTTATAGACGAATATGATCAAGAACAATTACTCTTTGAAGATAAAAAAATACCTAGTCTAAAGAAACAATAAGCGGGGATGATCAAAATGAACCGTCCAGGAAAAAAGCCATGAAGAAACAAGTCGAGGAGATAATAGAGGACCCGGAATTAACACTGTTGAAGATTTACATCTAGAGATTAATGAAGGATCACCTAATGGGTATTGACCATCAGAGAAAATCTAGAACAATTCCAAAGGATCAACCCCAAGAAATTATGGAACCTACAAAAGAATTTAACATGAGGATTAGAAGTGAAGAGATGCTAGGAATTGAAAGATGGAAATGCAAAAGAAGGAAGATGGAAATTGTATTCCTTGATAATATCCCTAAGCCTGATTCACCCTTCTGGAACATTCCAATCCTAATCCACCCAGCTGGACATCCACCATACCATTGATCCGGTCCCAGTAATATTCATCAGTTACTCTTGGAAGACATTATGGCATTTATTGGGCACCAAATTAAAATTCACTGCCACCTACCTAAAGTTGTGTACTAGAGTTTTGAAAGCCATTTAGGGGAATATTAGAAATTAGGAATTTTTATTTCCTAGCCCAACAATAAAGTTTAGTTCATAAATAATAAAGTCTATTAGAGCTTGTTTTGTTTTGGTGCCATTTATGTTTTGTCATTTGATGTCATTTGACCTTCCCATGCATAAGTATCTATAACTGTGAGAGTCATATGCATAGCATGATTAGTAAGAAAATTTGAGCAATGAGAGCTACAAGCATATGGCATTGATCTATAGAAGGGCCAAAGAATTTTAAGTAGGGGACTTTGTGATGATCAGGCTCAAACCTAAACAGTTTTCACCAGAAACTGTGAAGAAACTCCACGCCCATGGTGCAGGTCCTTTCAAAATAATAAAAAGAATATGACCTAATGCTTATGTGCTGGACCTACCTTCTGACGTTGGCATTAGCTCTACTTTTAATATCTCAGATCTAGTAGGATACAAGAAGCCCATAATGATTTTCAGTGAGTTCCTAGAACCTAATACATCCTTGAGAGTGAACCAACCTAGATTGCCCACCAGCCACACTACCAAAGCGGGGAGAAAGAATTGAAAGGGTCATAGATGACAAGATTGTCATTACCTGGAATAAAGATTACTAACAATACTTGGTCCATTGGCAAGGCAGACTTGATTCTGAAGATTCATGGATCACTCAAGAAGAACTAAAAAGGATTAATCTAGATATACTTGAATACTACCAAAGCCAAAATGATCCATACTTGTCAAGGCCGAGTTCTTTTCACCCGGGAAGAATTAATGAGGACATTAGCAAGAAGAAAAAATTACAAACTAATAATCTTTGGTTGTAGTCCAATCTTTCCTTTTTTTTTTCAGGTTTTCATAAATGTATAAAGCACCTCTTGAAGACTCATAATTCCATGAAGCAAGATTGAATTGTTTAAAGCCAAAATCAAGTGAAGATTCCTTTCCAAGACCATAGGCTGGCCAAGCTATAAAGAAATCTTCTACCTTGAAGCATAATTGAAAGACCAAATCTTAAAGAACATGTGGAAGGATTAAATGAAGACAAGTGTTGCAAGGAGATGGCGCCACATGGAGCTTCTAGGACTTTCTCTTGTTAGGATTAGTTAGACTAGAAACTAATCATGTAATTAATTACCAACTAAATTTAATTAGTTGGTTCCTTAACCCACCCATTATGGCTGCCCTTGGCCTATAAATAGGACCAAGGCCTCCTCTTATAAAGCAATGAATGACTTGAGTTGAATGAAAGCTTACTTGTTTGTGTTCTCTTCCACTTTGCCAAGTTCTTTAGTTCTTCTTAGAATTTGAGTGTTTTCCTTTAAGTTTGAGTAGGAGTGATGAGTTTGATCTTGAATTTGAGTGAGTGTCTTGAATTTGGAGGGTCAAAGTTCCATTTCTAAGTTTGTCTACATAAGATCCAAGTAGTCCAAGAAGAAGAGGAAGTGCAGCCCAAAAATTCCAGCAACTCTCTTCACTTCTCTTGTTGATTCCTTCCTTTTTTTCCTTAATTTCTTTGAATCTCGACTTACCTTGACTCTTTGCAGATTTTCTTGGTGATTTGAAGATGAAGATGAAGGCTCCATACCAAGGATCAAAGCTCCAATGATGAATCCAAGAAGGGAGTGTAGATCTTGTCTCTAGCTTTCAATTTTTGAGTAGTGAGTGCTTCCCTTCATTTGAGCTTTGATTTCTCTTCATTGTTGGGAAAAGACCCTCTTGATCCTTAGATCTGAGGTTCTTAAAGGTAGCTTAGCCTAGTTTGAGGGTTTCTATGCCCTTAGATCCTCTCTTTTATTTTTTTTGAAAGGAAGCTTGCACAAGGGTGTCGGATTTTCTGCTCACATAGTTCCTAGCTCGAAATCTTCATCCCTTCTATCCATGAATCCGATCATATCTGGAGCTCTAATGTTGATATGTTATTGCTAGGTAAGTAGATCACATCTCCACACACCCATTTCATCAAATTCATCCCCCATCACGAGCAGACAGGATCTCTCCTCTCGGACAGTAGGGCTCCCACTTGCATGGTCTTCAGGAGATCCTCTCTCAGAGGAAAAAGTAGCAGGGGCTCAACTAGGCCACCCTTCAGCTCTAGCTTCATCATGCCCGATTGGTCAATGGCTGGGCTCTGGCTGGCCCCTCGCGATTGGGATAGCCTACAGACAGTGCGGGACCGGTTGTCGGGACCCTCTCATCTCTCCTGTCCCCCAAGGAGTGGAAAACTGGATGAGGAGATGCCTATTGGAGATGGTAGCATCGAGCAGATTGAGTCCAGGATGCTCTAGGATCGCATTGTAAGGTGAGAAAAGTCTCACAACATTAAATGTTGTCAACACAATAGTTTGCCATGATAGCATCCTGGTGGTTATTGGGAGTATAATCTCTCCTTCAACTCTGACTGAATCCTCGGTGAAGCCCACTAAGGACGAAAATACCAATTTTATTTGGTCTGTGAACAAGTTCATCCTTGTAAAAGAATCATAAAAAAGGATGTCGCAGAGCTTCCACTATCAACCATGATTCTTTTTATAGATGTTTAGCTATCATCATTTCTACAATGATAGCATCATTATTTGGGTTGTCCACCCTAGCCAACCCATCTCCTGCATAGGAGAGCACATCATCGCTTCCCTCTCTCCCCTAGCCCTTTTTGAGCTTCTCCCTACCCCCTACGAGATCATCCCCATAGGCTTCTTAGTGGGGTGGTTATCGATGGTGAGCAGTCAGGGCTCTTCATTCTAGGCTGCTGGGGTAGCTCCTCCCTCCACCTACTTCCCGAGGTAGCCATGCTTGATCAGGTCTACTATCTTCCTCTTCAGGTGATGAAATTCCTCAGTATCGTGGTCGTGGTCCTAGTAAAAGTGACAGTAATGGGATCTATCGCATCCAATGGACAGCCTTAGTGGAGAAGGATGATGTAGGAAGTGCTTGCCCTCGATCTCCATCAGTATCTTTGCTCTCGGGATAAGGAGAGGAGTAAACTTTTCTTCCTTCACAGGGTCGACTCTGGGCCTGGCCCTCGGCTATGGGGCTAGTGTAGCCTTTGGGGCTAGGGGACTAGACATTTCCCCTATGGCCTGCCTCTTTAGTAGCCTCCCATCTAGTATTGGTTATGGTTAGCCTCCTCTACATGGATGTACTTGTGGACCTAGAGGAGGAGCTCTGATTAAGTCTTTGGAGGCTTTTTGTCAAGGGAGTAGGTGAAGCGAGAGGTCCTGAGTCCCGTCTTCAGGGCCAGCATGATAAGTGGCTCATTGAGGTGATAGATCTCTAAGGTGGTGGCTTTAAATCAGGACATATAGTCTTGGAGGGTCTCTCGATCATGCAGGTAGATCGAGAAAAGATTGTCAGCCTCACATGGTATCTTTTTGCATGCATCAAAGTATGCCACAAACTTTTTCTCCAGCTATCTGAAGGAGTCAATGCTTTCTGACTCGAGTTTGGAGAACCAGGCTCAAGCAGCCTTCCATGGGGTTGTTGGGAAGGCGATGCAAAGGAGAGCGTTAGTGGCCCCTTGGACCCTCATGAGGGCCTTGTAGCTTTCTAGGTGGTCCAAGGGGTCAGTTGTCCCATCATAAGGATCAACCTAGGGCATGCGGAACTGGTTAGGGATCGGTTCCTCTTAAATTCTGCAGGAGAAGGGTGATGGGTGTCGTAACCCATGGGCTCACTATGGGAGCCCTGAATCTTGGCAAACCAGTGGGACAGGTCAGCTAGCTTGCACTCTTGCTCTTCGAGGTGCCTTTCTGCCAGATGGTGGATGGCCTCATTGTGGACCCTTTGGTAGAGGCCATTAAGGGCGAAGGGGGCATGGAGTGGAGGAACTCTCACCTAAGTTCCTGGCCATGTCGGTGCGTTGGTGCGAGCGTGCACCTTGGTCTTAGACTGGGGAGCGGCTCTTCCAGTCGGCTGGGCCATCTTGCTGCTTCTTCCTAACCGTCTAATGGTCTCTCCATGGGTGGGAGGCCGTATGTAACGGCCCCTCCCGAAAGGACCATAGGTTGGTACAGGGGTCAGTGGCATGGGCCGTCGGTATTCTTGGTTGTTACTGAGTTGTCAGGGACCGGTGTTGCTAATGAGCTGGCACACCACTGTAGCCAAGGCATGGACCTACTGGGCAATGCAGTGATCTGGGGATCCATCGGAGGCAGTGGCGATGGAGCGGGGAGCTCCTCCTCAGGGCTTTATGGGTCATCACGATGAGGGGGGCCCCCTATGTGGCTGGCGAAAGCCTCCTGTGCACGCGTTGTCACCATGAGGCCATGGATGTCCATGGGTGTCCTTCTTGTAGTGGGGACTTGCTACAAGACCTTCCACAATCGATGGCATTTCTCCTGTCCCCCTTTCTTGGCATGCCAATCTGTTTTGCCTAGATCGCTGTGGCTTGTAGCTAATATGTCGCTGATACGTCGAGCTCCCTCTATGATGGGAACATCATCAGCACGGATCCCAAAGTAGTACGGATCTTGAAGCAGCACCATTCTTGAATTCAAATTCAAGAATAAGTTATCAGATTTTTAGGATAGTTTAGGATTTATCTTTATCGATTATTTTTAAATTTGATTTAGTTAGTTTTGGTTGGTTAGGATTGAGATATGGATAGGCCTTATCTTGTATTTGAAATTGAACCATCCTTATCTTTCTATCTTGTATTCAAATTCAAATAAGGATTGGAAAGGTCTATAAATACCACCCTCATTCCTTTGTAAATAATTGTTAATGAAGATAAATTTTTAGGGAAGAGTGATTCTTCGTTCTGTCTCCATAAAGGAGTGGGAGTGAGGCCCGTCTTGCCTTTGCCTTCGGGCATCGAGGGATGTGAGACCCTATGCCTTTGCTTTTGAGCATCGAGGGGTGTAAGGCCCTAGTTATCTCCTTCCCCGTCGAGTCCCCTCTATGTTCTTAGAGATTTTCCTTCACGGCTCCAAGTAGTGATTTGGTTGGGATGCCCTATGTCCGCATGTAGTGAGATGGGTGGGATGCCCTAGGTACATGTAATGGGGTGGGTGAGATGCCCTAGAGGTGAGAGGTCTCTCTATGAATGTAAGTCCCAAGTCTGTAGAGTGTCCAATTTTCCTACCCTCCATCTCCATTATTCCTTCGCCACCCCCTAAAAAATACAAAAAAAAATAGTAGTACTCTAATCATTGGTGACTTCTTAGCTCGTCGATGATGCTCCCCTGATCTGTTCTCCATCAATTTGGTATCTGAGCTAAAAAATCTAGGGTACCCTAATCATCGATGGCTTCTTAGCTCATCGACGATCCTCCCCGATCCCGTTTCCCATCAATTTGGTATCGGAGCCATAGGTCAGGTTAGGGTATGTTTCTTCTTCCCGAATCATCCTAGATTCCCTCACTAGTTTTGCTGTTCTCTTTCTACCCTGTTCTTGCTCCACTATCCACAGCCACCGCGACCAACGAGCCGATCGCCACCACCGATGCTTCCCCATCCTCTTCTAGATCTCCCCACCAGATCTTCTCCATCCCCACCAGAGATCCTCACCTCTGTCTCCTTGCCTATAGGAAGCCCACCAGAGGATTTGTGGGAACTTGCTGAAGGACCTCCTCATAGTTACCTTCATCCATCCGAAGGCTTGCCTGCTAGAAGCTCCCTCCTTGCTGCCATCTCCTACCAGTCGAGGGAAGTCTGCCAGATATTTTCTTGCCATCGTCTCCTCCCTGTGGCAAGCTGTAAGACATCCTATCTTTGGGAAAACATGCTGGAGGTCCCTAATTCACTCGCCACCTATGGCAGGTCCACTAGCTCGGCTTGTTCTCCATTCAAGACTGGTGCCCAAGACCACCCCTCGACCTCCGTTTGGATCGACAACCCCAAGCACTCAGCCCTCCGCTCCTCCGATCGATGCCTTACCACCAGATCTTCCAGGTGCCGATAAATTCGTCGTCCTTAGCCCAGATCATGTCTGCTACCACCGATTGAGCCATTCACTGAGTCGCTCATCGTCGTCACCTTTCCCTCCGATGTTGCCACCTCCATCCCATCTAGTGCCCCCTCGATTGTGTCTGGTGCGGGCACCAGAATCAGAAGAAGACTTCAGGGTTCCATCTGGATCTCTGAATGACCTTGCCCGAAGATTAGGGTTTGTAATAAGGATTGACCTGATCAACCCAATTTTGAGTCTGTAATTTTGTCATTTCATTTTTGTTGAGTCATGTTGACTCAGTCCAAGTCCAGGTCCAGGTTGGCGCCATTCCCTTTGCCATAGGGTGCCACATTTTTCTTCCATGGTCCAGCTACAAGTGGGTGCCACACTCCCTGCCACATCTCCATCCAGTGTCTTTGGTCCCCACACCATAAGAAGTAAGTTCCCCTTTTTCTTGCACCACTTGGGGGAGAAATCCATCAAGATACCTCAATCCAAGAGGAGCCAACTTCTTTCCAGATAAATCCAAGCCAAGATGGCAAGAATTTTCTTGAAGAGAGGATCAAGGAGGTGCCCCACAATGTTCTATAAAAATCCAAGTTATAAAAGGGAAGAGAGCATGTCTTGGGGAGAAAATCAAGGAGGCACCCAAAAGTTTCCTAAAGTGCTAGAGCCAAGAAAAGAAGAAGCCTAAACTTGTGGAGCAAGACTAGGAGGTGTCCAAAAGAGCCAAACCATGAAGGAAAAATCCTTGATTCATGGAGAGATACTAGGAGACACCCCCATAACCTGCTATTTGGAGCTGATTTTCAAGTCTTCTTGGAGTTTTGGGCTGCTCACTCATGGAAGGAGTCTTGGTTGGCCAAGGGAAGAGAATTTGATGACTAAAGTGTAGATTAGTCTTATTAGTCCCACATGGGAACTTGTATGGTTTTGATTTTTCTTATAGGTCTATATTAGACCCTTTTTGTAACTTGAACTTATCTTATGAAATCTTATGAATGAAATCCCTTGTTTTTGAGCAAAGTCTTGTTCTTCCGCACTTATTCTCAGTGTTGAGCTCTGTGAGGGAGAAAATCCGGGTTCCCTAGGAACCTTGAGGAGGTGTGAGATCTCCAACCCCAAAACCCTAGCTTAGTCCACCCATCTCTACTCCACCACCACACAAACCCTAGTCTCTACACCATCTCTAAGGTTCTTCTTCCAAAGGATGGCCGACCACCAGGACCCCCAGTCCATCCATCTTCAAGTCAGCTACCACTGCTTCAGAGTCCATCCAGCAGATCCAGGAGAAGAAGTCCCAAATCCGCAGCCTAGGAGTTCCAGATCAACTGAAGACCTTCAGATCCCATCCTTTCTTCTACTCTGGTAACTCTCTTCCCCGAGTCTCTTGTTCCTAACCTTGTTCTTTTTCTCTCCAGGATCCAGGGTTCAAGAAGAGGCCAACTTTACCAAGGACCATTATCAGAGGATCCATTGCGAAGATACCTTGACTCCCGGGATCCAATAATCTGCTCGAGAGAGTCTTTTTCCACCAAATGGAGAGATATCACTGCTAGGTAACAAGAACCTTCCCTTCTCACTTTGTCTGTTTCGTTGAAACTCAGAGCAAACCCTAGATCTGGGGGTTTCTCAATCCCCAGCGATCCTACTTTGAGTTACTCTGATAATCCATTCCTTTTATTGTGCTTTCTGTCATTTCTTAGTTTCTTTCAACATTAGTTTATCTTTCCTTTGAGTCAAAGCCGACTTCTGAAAAATATATATAAAAAAAAATACATTAATTTTAATTTGCTTCTGCATTCCTCATATTCGTTTCTGCATCATTTTTGGTATCAGAGCTTTCGTTCTGTATCATTTTGGTATCAGAGTTTTCGTACTGCGTCATTTTGGTATCAGAGCCCTGTCTAGGATTCTTGCTTGTTTGATTATTTTTTTCATTCCTTTTTACTTTTGCTGCCTGGAGTAGTTCCCTGGCCATCCGGTCCTAGGAACAAGCAAGATGCAAGTCTCCTCCTCCCATTTCACGGGGTTTCCTAGGGCGTGTAGGGGTGCCGTTGGGTTATAACTTCTAGGCAGGGATTGTAAACGAGACACACGTTCTGTTTTCTGCCAGTAACTATCCTGTTTCCAAATTGTTTCTCCCTACAAAAAATTCTAAATTAAATAATTATTGTTTTTCTGGATCCATTATAATTGAAAGTAATTTACATAAAATTTTCATGATTTATTAATTTCTGTAGATTTTCTGAGATCAATTTTACTGCTGTTCTATTTTTTTTATTTTCTGCAAGCTGTTTTTTATTTGAGTGTGCATAAATTGAATCTATCTTAAGGGCACCAAAGTTGCAACATAAGGGGAGGATTGAGACCCTCTCCTTAGCCCAAAACCACCTCCCATGCATTCGAACCTAAGCCTTTAATCTTAAAATTAATTAGACCTAATTTGCCCTAGTGGGCTAGGGACACCAACTGGTCGGGTCTAGGTTAGTGTTGAGTCAGTTTGTCTAGTTACTCTGTGTGTGCTTTGTACTCAGTTTCTAGAATGGTGGTTCAGGGATTCTATCCCGAAGGGCTTGTGTGCTGGTCCGCCTACCTGGCCAATCACTGATTGGTGTCTAGGATTGGCAATTAGGGACCTAACACTCCCCTTACACCTACCTGGCTGAGTCCCGAGTTACTACAGGCTAGCTTGCCACTCTGATTGGGCATCTAGTTTGGGATCTAGGTCTAGTTAGCCCGTAGTCGTTTCAGTCGAGTCTCATTTGGTGTGCTTACTTGCATCATCATGTCCACCGGAATGGAGTACCCTACCAACCTGGTCAAACCCAACCTGATTTAGAGGCCATGATTAGAACTCTTACCGAAAGTATGACCAAATTGAGTCAGGATATGACTATACTGTTGCCCAGTTTAGGAATCCAGTCCGTGAGGATCTTACCCAGCTTAGGGATCAAGTCCAAGTACTTGAGGAACCTAGACATCAAAATTGGACTCCTGACCCAGATTTTAATGTGCCTCAACCTCACCCACACCAGGAGCCTAGGAGGACCTTATACCGTGATCCCGAGCATAACCCTAGGAAGCCTAACCATGATATCTATAGTGTGGATCGTGTCTATGAGAGGTCCTTACAATATTCTAGACCAGTCACTCAACAACCCAAGTCTTCTAGATCAAACCATTTAGATCCACATCCATGCCTAAGTAAGGTCTCTACTAGCTTGAAACCCAGTGTGACCCAAGTTTCCATATCGCAAGAATGTTGCTTTTATGGAGAAAGAGGCCATAAATCTAGTCAGTGCCCATGCATAGGACTGACTTGTGCATAGCTAAGTGGTAAGAATCCTAAGGATGACATTAATGAGGGAGAACCCAAGCCTACCAATGAGGAAGAAAGGTTAGGTATGACAAGCCCAGAATCAGTTGACCTGATTACCACTGACCCGAAATCCATTGAAGATGGCATCGAGGAAGTATATGATGCTGGCTTGAGTCTAGTTGATGAATATGAGGGGGAAGAACTTGAAGAATGTGACATCGATACTATTGGTTCCTTACCTGAGGAGACCTTGGAGAGCAACCAAGTGGTAGGACCTAGTTCAGAAATTCAAGAGATTTGTGAGAACCAGGTTCCTTTAGTCAAATACCCCCAGGAAGAACTCATAGTGTTAGCCCGAGCTATTAGTTCGTATCCTCTAATGACAGTCATTCCCCAAGTACCAATTGAAGATTTTTGCACTGAACTGTTTAAGTTTGCCCACCCTATGGTAGATCCTCTCCTTAGGATGACTGAATCAAACCTCTTACAATTGGACCTTGTCCCATGCTCAGCCACTAAGGTCTCTCCCGTAATCTCAGTTGAACATCCTTTTCTTGAGCGGATTGATTCACCCAATCCTGTAGAAGTCCTCCTTATGGCCCCAGACCCCTTCCTTCGCATGACTGACCTACCCTTCTATAGAGTATACCTTTCCTCACCCATAGGTCAAATTTCAAGTCTTGAGGTAATCATCCATAGGCCCTTCCATGAATCATTCTCTAATCCATTTCTTGAGAAAGTGGATCATTATTTGCTTAGAGAACAACCTTAACTGTTGCAATCACATGTCCTAGGCTACTCCCCGAACCATCTCTTGATCCATTCTTAGGAGTAGCAAACTTTTCCTTTCGTAAGGATGACCAGTTGACACTCATAGATCACCATTCAAACCTTCAGGTCACCACCTTTAGTCAGCAGGTAATTCGAGACTCCACCTCATATTTCCTTCCTTTCTCTAGGACTTCCAATACTTCTTACACCATCCAAGTATACTTTGTCGAAGTCTTTTGAGTGAACCACGTGTCAGAACCTATTAGGTTTGCCACCTACTTATGGAAGACCTTATGGCACCTACTAGGCACCCATGATAAGTTTTCATGCTCTGCATGCCATCCTCCAACCCAAGGTCAAACCTAGAGAGCCTTAGTTTGTTAGGTTTAGACCTAGGGTTTCTTTGATAAAGTCCATTCTTTAGGAATGCATCGCTAGTCGAGTTTAGGACATTGACTCAGATTTTGGTTGAGTGAGAATACCAGGAATTGGGATTTGTATTTACCCAGGGCTGAATTTGCATATATGACTCGGTCAATAGGTCTATAGGTAAAAGCCCTTTTGAGATTTTTCATGAGTACAAGCCTTACACACCACTTGACCTAGTTCCTTTGCCAGTCCACACACGAGTCTTCGAGTCTACTGAAGACTTTGCACAGCATGTAAAGAACTTGCATAAAAAAATTCATGCCAAAATAACTTTAAGTAATGAAACTTATAAGAAGTTGGCTGATTCTCAAAGGTGAGTCAAACTTTTGTTGAGGGAGACTATGTAATGATTAGGTTAAGGCCTGAGCGGTTCCTCCTGGAACCGTTAGAAAGCTACATGCTAGAGGAGCTGGACCATTAAGTGATGAAGAGAGTGGGACCCAATGCCTATGTGCTTGAGTTGCCTCCAGAGCTAGGCATTAGCTCCACTTCAACATTACAGACCTAGTAGAGTACAGGGAGCTAGCTGTGATTCCCAGTGAGCCTTTTGAACCTAATCCTGTTATTGAGAGTGATCCCGACCCTGTGTGTCCACCAACAAACTGGCCTATGAGGAAAGAGCAGATTGAAAAGATCCTGGATGATCAGGTTATCTCTACTCGTAATCGAGGATACCAAAGATACCTGGACCGCTGGCAAGGAAGGCCAGATTCTGATGACTCTTGGATCTCCCGAGAAGAATTACAAGAATTGGACCCAGACCTCTTGGAGAGATACCAGATCCAGCTTGACCCATACTCGACAGGGTCGAGTTCCTCCCACCCCGGGAGAATTGGTGCGGGCACCAGAATCAGAAGAAGACTTCAGGGTTCCATCTGGATCTCTGAATGACCTTGCCCGAAGATTAGGGTTTGTAATAAGAATTGACCTGATCAACCCAATTTGAGTCTATAATTTTGTCATTTCAATTTTTGTTGAGTCATGTTGACTCAGTCCAAGTCCAGGTCTAGGTTGGCGCCATTCCCTTTGCCATAGGGTGCCACATTTTTTCTTCCATGGTCTAGCTACAAGTGGGTGCTACACTCCCTGCCACATCTCCATCCAGTGTCTTTGGTCCCCACACCATAAGAAGTAAGTTCCCCTTTTTCTTGCACCACTTAGGGGAGAAATCCATCAAGATACCTCAATCCAAGGAGGAGCCAACTTCTTTCCAGATAAACCCAAGCCAAGATGGCAAGAATTTTCTTGAAGAGAGGATTAAGGAGGTGCCCCACAATGTTCTATAAAAATCCAAGTTATAAAAGGGAAGAGAGCATGTCTTGGGGGAAAATCAAGGAGGCACCCAAAAGTTTCCTAAAGTGCCAGAGCCAAGAAAAGAAGAAGCCTAAACTTGTGGAGCAAGACTAGGAGGTGTCCAAAAGAGCCAAACATGAAGGGAAAATCCTTGATTCATGGAGAGATACTAGGAGACACCCCCATAACCTGTCATTTGGAGCTGATTTTCAAGTTTTCTTGGAGTTTTGGGCCGCTCACTCATGGAAGGAGTCTTGGTGGCCAAGGGAAGAGAATTTGATGCCTAAAGTGTAGATTAGTCTTATTAGTCCCACATGGGAACTTGTATGGTTTTGATTTTTCTTATAGGTCTATATATTAGACTCCTTTTGTAACTTGAACTTATCTTATGAAATCTTATGAATGAAATCCCTTATTTTTGAGCAAAGTCTTGTTCTTCCATACTTATTCTGAGTGTTGAGCTTCGTGAGGGAGTAAATCTGGGTTCCCTAGGAACCTTGAGGAGGTGTGAGATCTCCAACCCCAAAACCCTAGCTTAGTCCACCCATCTCTACTCCACCACCACCAAACCCTAGCCTCTACACCATCTCCAAGGTTCTTCTTCCAAAGGGTGGCCGACCACCAGGACCCCCAGTCCATCCATCTTCAAGTCAGCTACCACTGCTTCAGAGTCCATCCAGCAGATCCAGGTGAAGAAGTCCCAAATCCGCAGCCTAGGAGTTCCAGATTAACTGAAGACCTTCAGATCCCATCCTTTCTTCTACTCTGGTAACTCTCTTCCCTGAGTCTCTTGTTCCTAACCTTGTTCTTCTTCTCTCCAGGATCCAGGGTTCAAGAAGAGGCCAACTTTGCCAAGGACCATTATCAGAGGATCCATTACGAAGATACCTTGACTCCCGGGATCCAATAATCTGCTCGAGAGAGTCTTTTTCCACCAAATGAAGAGATTCACTGCTAGGTAACAAGAACCTTCCCTTCTCACTTTGTCTGTTTCGTTGAAACTCAGAGCAACCCTAGATCTAGGGGTTTCTCAATCCCCAGCGATCCTACTTCCGTGTTACTCTGATAATCCACTCCTTTTAATTGTGCTTTATGTCATTTCTTAGTTTCTTTCAACATTAGTTTATCTTTCCTTTGAGTCAAAGCCGACTTCTAAAAATATATATAAAAAAAAATACATTAATTTTAATTTGTTTCCGCATTCCACATATCCGTTTCTGCATCATTTTTGGTATCAGAGCTTTCATTCTGCATCATTTTTGGTATCAGAGTTTTCGTACTACGTCAGTGTCCCCTCTTCCACCGATGAAGGACCACCTGATGATGGACAAAACTACCATGATCTTCTTCACCGATGCTGTTCGCCATGTCTTCCTCCCCACTTTCGATTAATGCCTCACCATCTCTGCTATCCCATCCACCTCCGAACCAGCGAGAAGCCATCCCCCCTCTAGCCTCCTGAGATTTTGTCTATCGTGTGGCCCCTTTCCACCATCTCCATAGCCTGCAGAGACCCAACCTTCCACTGATTCAGCCAACATCACCGTCTCTTTGTGCCATTCCACCCAACTGCCAGAAGCCCTTTCTAAGCATCTGTGCCGCCCCGTCCATGTCGACGCCCCATGCCGCCAGCCATCGGCCATGCCTCCCTTCCCTAACGATGGATCTTTCGAGGATGCCAATGAAGTCCACCGAATCCCCTTACCCGAAGCCCTATTCCACCTAGCATCGAACCGAGAGAAGAAAGTCCCCGCACGAACATGAATGCACCACCTACCACCATGTTCATCAAAGAAGTTACCCTCCCTGTTGATGACTTCAACACCGCACGATCCTCAAAGCTACATGCATTTCAAAGTTGCATAATTTTTAGCACTGCATGATTATTAGAGTGAACACAGATCTTGGAGTAGAGCCCCTTTGATTGATTGGATTTGATTTCCCAATGTCCCTACTGACCCTAACTCGATGGAGTCAAGGTTTCCCCACCTTAGGGGAATGATGGGGACATCATCAGCAAGGATCCCAGAGTAGTACGGATCTCTGAGAAGCATGGATCTTGAAGCAGTACTGTTCTTGAATTCAAATTCAAGAATAATTATTTGATTTTAGGATAGTTTAGGATTTATCTTTATCAATTATTTTGAAATTTGATTTAGTTAGTTTTGGTTGGTTAGGATTGAGATATGGATAGGCCTTATCTTGTATTTGAATTTGAACCATCCTTATCTTTCTATCTTGATTCAAATTCAAATGAGGGTTGAAAGGTCTATAAATACCACCCTCATTCCTTTGTAAACAATTGGTTAATGAAGATGAGATTTAAGAAGAGTGATTTTCGTTCTGCCTCCCTAAAAGAGTGGGCAAGAGGCCCGTCTTGCCTTCACCTTCGGGCATCGAGAGGTGTGAGACTCTATGCCTTCACTTTCGAGCATTGAGGGGTGTGAGGCCCTAGTTATCCCCTTCCCCATCGAGTCCCCTCTATGGTCTTAGAGATTTTCCTTCACGCCCTAGGTAGCGATTTGGATGGGATGCCCTAGGCTCTGCATGTAGTGAGATGGTGGGATGCCCTATGCAACATGTAGTAGGATGGGTGAGATGCTTTAGAGGTGAGAGGTCTCTCTGTGAATGTAAGTTCCAAGTTCGTTAGTGTCCAATTTTCCTACCCTCCAACTCCATTGTTCCTTTCGCCACACCCCTAAAAAATATTAAAAAAAATAGTAGTACCCTAATCATCGATGACTTCTTAGCTCATCGACGATCCTCCCCTGATCTATCTCCCATCACTTTAGGTGCTTGGTCCTCTTTTTCGGTCAGCTCTAGAGTCAGTGGACCTGCAAAAAAAGATGAGATGAGGCTAGGGATTTCTGTGGAGATACTCCGACGATCAAGTCAGTTGGGATGATCAAGTCAGTTGGGACGATCAAGGGGAATAGAACCTCTGTAACAGAGAGCTTGGGACCTCTCCACGTAGAGAATGAAAGATAAGATTTTTGAAATGAAAAGATAAGGTGAAGTGGAGATTAGAGAGCAGAAAAGTTCTTTTGGCTGGTTTCTTGCTCGTTTGCTCTCTATCTTATTAATTACCTTTTTCCTTTTTTGGAGGTCCTTTCATCTATTTTATATGAGAGGAATGGCCCAGACCAAGTCTGGACTTGATCGAGATGTCACTTTCCTAGTACCCCTTTCGGAAGGGGTTTTTCTTTGTCTGCGCCTCCCCCTATCGAACCGATCCTCAGAAGGAGATCCTTCTATTGGGCATGTTCTCCGGCATAGTATAGATATTGTCCCTCTGGTGGTATGGTTTTTCATGAGAGGTGCAGGCACCGTGTCGCTGAGCCCCAAACCACGGTGGGGCATTTCTATTCCAGGAAGGGCCATCAGAGTGTTTCAAGGCCTGGGGCCTTAATGGAATAGTCCTCTCAGAGGAGGTATAGGTTCCATGTCGTGAGGACTAGAGACACTCGGTTGCATGGCCGTAGACATGGCGGTGGGCTATAGGGCTTGGAGCCTAGTGAAGCACGCATTGTGTGTAGAACGTGCGGGTGGTGCATTGCAGAGTTTGAATCTTTGGTAGGGATGTGCCACCTCTTGAGGTTTCATGTAGCTAGGAGCTTCCATTCCACAGTCTGAACCTCTACGGATCCTTCCCTTTTTGCTATTGGCGAGAACTTCGATCTGGCAAGAAAGGTGGGGAGCTCTATCTCGGGTGCTTGACCCCGGAAGGCAAGAGCACAAACTTGGCTGGAAGCTCGACCTTGGATGGGAGCAGACTTTGGCCAGGGGCTTGACCTTGGATGGTGGGAGCACGACCTCGGTTAGGAGCTTTACCTTAGATGGGAGCTGACCTCGACCGGGGGCTCGACCTGGCAGGATGGAGAAGCTCTATCTCAGGAGATCAACCCTAAATGGAGGGAGCATGACCTCAACCGGGAGCTCGACCCTGGATTGAAGCTGACCTTGACCAGGGGCTTGACCTCGGATGGTAAGAGCATGATCTTGGTCGGGAGCTTGACCCTGGATGGGAGTTGACCTCGACCAGGGGCTCTAACTCGGATGGCAAGAGCACAACCTCGATCGGGAGCTCGACCCTAGATTGGAGCTTACCTCGGTCGGGGGCTTGACCTCGATAGAATGGGGAGCTCTATCTTGAGAGCTCGACCCTGGAAGGCAAGAGTGCAACCCTGGTTGGGGGCTCCACTCCGGAAGGCGGGAGCGTGCTCCAGGCACGAGGGCGGCTCGACTCCGGATCTTCATTTGGTTGCCACATCCAGTTGGCACTTTCCATCCACGTGACTGCCAGCCGGGGCCATCATAGGTTCCACGTTAACGGTAATACCACATCAGGTAAGTTGGTCATTTTTCTTAAAGGCATGATTCACAACTTGATATTACTCAAATTAATTGAGTCTAGGATTCCATCCTTTTTCAATTTATTGATCCTATCTTCTCCAATGTGACCAAGCCTAAGGTTCCATATATACTTTTAGTTTAGGTCATCTCTAGGTCATTTATGTCTTATGGCATTCACTATTTGCTTGTTAATGTTTACAGAAGCATCAGCATGCAAATGATATAGACCGTCAATTAAGTAAGCTCTTGCAATTAATATATTTCTTAAATAAATTGAACAAAAGTATTTATTGAAAATTAATTCATAACCTTTCTATGTTAGCATAGAGATAGAAATCAAATTTCTACCAGCTATATGTACATGATAACAGTCTTGCAAAATAAACTAAACTTTAATGGCAACAATAGAGGATATGCTCCAATGGCAACAATAGAGGATATGCTCCAACGACGATTGCATTAACTCTTATTCCATTACCAACATGTAGGATCATCTCTCCTCTTAGCGCTCTACTTTCTACCGGATCATGTAATGAAGTACTAATGTGAGCACTTGAACCAGAGTCTAATACCCAACTAGAAGTAAAAGGTACCATAAGGTTTGATTCAATAACGAGCATGGACATACCTTTGAAGGTGTATCCACCTTCTATTTCTTCAAGCTCTCTAGGTGTAGTGGATAGTTTCTCTACTAGTGGCCATTTATGTTACAGTTAAACATTTTCCTTTGCTCGTAGTAGGCTTCTTTTGAGCATCCTTCTTCTTTGGCTTGTTCTTCTTTCTTTCAAGTAGACTTTCTTAAAGGAAGATACCTGCTCCATAGCTAGAATAGATCTCCTTGAACTTTTCAAGGTCCCCTCATTACTTACCATCATGTTTAGTAACTCAGGCAAAGTGTAACTCAGTTTGTTCATATTGTAGTTCATGATAACTTGAGCAAATAAAATAGTTAGGGACTGAAGGATCAAATTGACTTGTAATTCCCTATGGATCGAAATGCCTAGCTTCTCAGCTATTTTATATCTTTGATCATTATCAAACAATGATCGTGGATTGACTACCCTTCATGTATTTGGGTATTAAAAATCCTTTTAAAGATCTTAAAGCATGTAGTATGGCTCTGCTCACTATATAGCTCTTGTAGGTGAGTAATTATCGCCTTGGCAATTGGCATATCCTCATGCTGGCTCTACAACTCGTTTGAAATCAAAGCCAACATGTAATACTTTACCTTGTTATCATCTTCTATTCATTTTTCATGCGCTGTAGTTTGATTAGCAATGGGATGGTCAGATAAGATGGGGGTCTTGGTCGAGCACATAGCCCAACTTCTCCAACCTCAAAATAATTTTAAGGTTTCTGAACCAATCTTATAGTTTTGGCCAACAAGTTGGTTGGACTCAAGGATATGGGCTAATGGTTAGAAGCTGACATAGTTTAGCTGCAAGAGTAGAAGATTAAATTAGATTTTTGTACTCAATTATAAAAGTTGTTCTAGGGACTTTAAGTAACAATTTTGACTCCCACTATTTTCTAAATCTCTCACACTTTCTTATGGAGATGCGAAAATCCTTCACGATCAAGATTTCAAGTTGGTACTACGGTTCCACTAATATATGATACCTTAGCATACCTAGTTATTTGTAACTTGCTATATTGATGAGTAGATAACTCTTGTCCAATGTTCTCATGTATATTGTGGTGAATCGGTCTTTAACTCATGAAGCTTCACCATGCCGGTTATTAGCCCAATCCTTAGTAAAATCTGACCCACCATTAATGCTTAGGCAAAGCTATCATTAGATCCCTCACTATGTTCGATTATTAGTCCCAACCCCATATATACCTAGCTACATCTCATGTTTATAGGGTGGTTGCATCTTCTCAGTACAATCGAACTATTATAACCAGGCCAGAATAATGAACGATAGTAGGATACCCGCATGACTACAAAGGTGGAAGACCTAAGACTTAATATTAATGGGGAGGTTTGGGTTCAGGTCTCATCTAAATTAGTTAGCCCATTTTCATGTTTGACTAACCAAGTTTAGGTCAGCACAGTCTCACTCATGTCTGAACCTAGTTGGCATGGGTGAACTCAAACCAAAAAGCAACCTAATCAAAATTT
Organism: Areca catechu; assembly: GCA_021397845.1. Classification (NCBI taxonomy): domain Eukaryota; kingdom Viridiplantae; phylum Streptophyta; class Magnoliopsida; order Arecales; family Arecaceae; genus Areca; species Areca catechu. The sequence goes on from CM038042.1 coordinate 63,260,751, forward strand.
AATTGATAAAGTTGTCCAGGTAAGTTAGATTAATAGAAGGGTTCCACCATTTAACCTCTTTTCTTAGACACCAATCGAGTTGAACAGGAAAAATTAGTCCTAATTAATAACCATGATCAATACTTGCCTTAGACACAAATTGGTTAATAAGTATTGACTAGGTCTGCCTAGTGACTTGGGCTTGGACCACTGAGCCAAATTATGTCTTAATAAATCAATTCATATCAAGTATGAATCGATGTGATTAAACTACATCTAAGATTAATTTTGAGCCCCTTTAACCTAACCCTAATCTATCATTGATTAAATTCGATCAATGCTTAAAACCAAAACAGGGTTCCAGCTTGATCTAATCAAAATCCTAATATATAGTCTAATCATTAGACCTAATTTTAGTGCCCACACCCACATCCATGAAATGAAAAATCAGAACCTAAAACCAATTTTAGATTATGTTTACTCTCATGAAATTAATGGTTTTGTGATCATGAATTGATTTTCAAATCTAAATCCTAGTTTATGTATCTTATACAACTTATTTTAGATCAAACCAATTAAGTTACATCTTATGTAATAAATTTTAGACCTAAAATATAAACTAATTTTTTTTACCGTGTTCTTCTTCATGTGTCAAATCACAAGTGGCACCCTTACATGTCATAAGATACCCTTTGAATGAAAAGAGAGGGCCTTTAAACCCCATGGCTCTTATAAACAGATGGCCATGATGATGCACCCAATTTGAGTAGTTGGCTAAGAAATTATAATAAATTAATTATAAATTAATTTATTTTATTTTTATATCTTAAATCAAATTATGATACATCATATAATCAGAAAATTCAGATCTTAACATTATGAATTTTATGTTTCAAAAATAATTTTCAAAAATAACTAATCTTGTGATATGATTACCCTTTTACTTTTCAAAAAATTAATTAAATCCAATTAAAAGCTTCAAACCTATAAAGGATTCAGATCTGAAACTAAACATGTAAGTTTGTAAACCATGGTTCTGATATCACTATTTGAATCGTTAGTTGAAAGCATGCTGAAACTATTTCATAAAATAATCAAGTCATGGAAGCATAACTATGAAAAACCTTTTCATAGGAGCATGCATATTTATGCTTAGAATCATAGAAAAAAGTAGATTTGAATTTATAATAATTAAATAAGAAGAAAAACACTTGAAGTGTAAATCCTTTTTCTTCTTCTATTCGGATCCGGATCTAACTGACTCCGACATTCTGTTAGAGCCACAAAACACATGACCTCTATTGGTTTCCATACAAGATGAGGTCTTGATCGAGTCCTTGAGCCCCCTGGAGTGCTAGCTCCTTCATAGGTTCCTCTTCTAGATTGGATCTACAATCCCCTTTCTAGAATTAAAACTATAAGGCTAAAATAGAACACTTCACACCATGAAAGGGATTTCTCCTAGAACACTTAGAGAAAAAATCTAATTTTTTTGTTTAATCTTCTCTTGATTGGCCCTCTATTTCTCTAATTTGCAAGGTTTTTAGTCATGGAACAAAGGGAGAAGAGAGATGGGAAAACAGAACTTATGATAAAAAGGGAGAAGAAAAATTCTGATTCGCATGTCCCAAGTTCCTCTCTTTTAACATGGTTTTGTCACCAAAAATCTAGATAATTTACATCTAAAAGAGATAAATTTCATCTTAATTTAGATTTAATCAGATTAGGATGAGTTTAATAAAATAGGAGTTCTAATAGGATAGGAAACCTCATTAGCGCCTCCTCCTATCCAAAATGCATGCCAAGAAAAAAAGGATGTGAAAAACTATCACACAAAGCTTCTTCTAGTTAGCCAAAATAAGGTGATAAAGTCCAATCTAATTGGGTTTGGTCTCTAGTTTAATTAAGTTTAAATTTGACTCACTTTGGACTTAACTTAAGCTCGATTCAAATTACATTCAAAAAGGCATTCAATCCTATTCCAAATAGGATTCAATTCCTAGTCCAAATAAAAAAATTAAATACAATAGGTTTTAATTAAATCAAGTTCAATTAAACTAATTTTAATTTAAATTAATTAAAATTTAATTCATAATTTAATTAAATCTAATTATATTGTAACATTTTGGTGGAGACACCAGGATCAGACATAGATCACTGGATCCCATATAGTTTATTGATTAGGATTTTAAATTTTAGAACCTTAGTCATGTGTCACAATTTTGTAATCAATTAAGATTGAGTCCTGTAATAAGTTAAGGTTAGTTGATTTGTCTCAACCCTCAACCTTGATCAGTATATCGAGTCCAGTACTTCATTTATAAGTCCAGTATGAGTCTAATTTTGTACAAAAGAGGAGGTTACCCTATTTTGGAGTTTCACCAGGCCACATCCAGGAGTTAGAGGCCACTACATCAGCTTGTTGGATTTTGTGTAACACCCCAAGATCCAAATGCTTTCAAGAAATCCTGATTCCTTCTAGATGCCCAGATTCCTCCCTAGATACCAGAGCATATTCCCAAACCAGGGCATCCATGATTCCAGAGGTCCACCTGCATACCAGCCTAAGTGAATACAAGGCCCAGGTCCATAAAGAATCAAGATTCCAGGTATATTCCAGTCCAGAACCAAGATACCTGGAATATTCCTACTCCAGGCATCCCAGGCCTCCAGGGCCCAAAGCCCATGCACCCAACCCATCCTTAGACTTCTAATTGCTGCCCAAGAGCCAAGTCCAAGCCAAGAGGTGTCCAAGTCCAAGAAAAAGAGATTTGACCAGGTCCAAGGCCCTTTGACCAAGTTAAAGGAGGAATGAATCCATATCAAAGAAGGAGAACCTATTCCTATTCAACTTGTGAACCTATTCCTACTCCACTTGTAATCCTTCTCCCTATCTAGCTTGTATTCCTATTCTAACAAGGAGAGGGCATGGGAACTCTATAAATACCCCACCCCTCCCTCCCTCTTGTAATCAATTTTATTCATGATATCAAAAACCCTGGTGAAATTATTTGAGCTTGCGAGCTTATGTTTGTGTTACTTTATTTCTTTGGTTTGTTTGGTTCCTTGTTCTTGTGTGGCCGAGCATCCCTTGCAATCCTCCGTGCCCATAGCAGTGAATCAAGCTTCCAAGCATCAGCCATGCCCTTGAGAAGCAGCCTTGAAGACACCCAAATCAAGAGTGTTCCCAGGTGGCTTTTCCCAAGAGGGGGGTGAATTGGGAATTACAAAATTTCTTACAAATATGTGCACAAGTGATTCTTTTAGTGGTTGAGTCTTGTGTTAATCAGAAATAAGCGGAAGCTGAAAAGTAACAATCACAACACAAACAAAACAAGTTTAGAGTGGTTCGGAGCAACCCAGCTCCTACGTTCACTACCCAAGTTCACCACTCAGGATTTCCACTATATTCCCCAAAACAGAATACAGTCAGATTGTTTTAAGCTCACAATCCCAACCTCTACACTTTGATTTTTAAACCGGGCTCACCAAAGAAACCTAACACTAGGTTTTACAAGCTCACCTAGAACCTCTACACTTTGGTTTTCAGTAGGCTCATCAAAGAAACCTATTTGGTTTTACAACCGGGTTCACCAATAACCCAAGTATTCTAAAAGTAGAATGAAAATCAACAGAAATAACAAACTAATTATTTGGTGGTTGCCAATGCAGCTCTAGTGAAGCTCAATTGAATGCTCTTCGATGCACTTCAATGGCTTCCTTGCTTTCCTCAAAAGTTGCTTCAAGCTTCTAATAAGAGTTGGTGAAGGCTTGAAGGCTGACTTCAAAGCTCAAGTGCTCTCTCTTCTTACTTCAATAAATGTTCAATAAATGTTCAACAACTCATTAGTCTCTCTAAGGATGTTCTCATACCTCATTTATAGAGACTTCAACTGCCTTCCCTTGATTTTGAATGTTGTAGACCGTTGGAAAGTGACAGGTTATCGTTGGAGCACTTTTGGAATTCAAAATCAAAAATCTGAACTAGCCGTTGGAAGAGATCCCGACATTCCAGTCATCTCGGACATCTTCGAGTCGGCTCGGATCAAGTTCGGGTTGGCTGGGTTGAAAACCAGTTGGCTAGGTTCCATAGTCGAGAAAATAGCTCACTCTGGACGAGTCGGTTAGGCTGAAATCCAGTCGACTAGGTTCCACAGTCGAGAAAAAGATTACTCTGGACGAGTCAGCTAGGCTGAAATCTAGTGGCTAGGTTCCAGAGGTTCTCAGAACATTTTCAACCAAGTTCTGGATGAGTCGGCTGGGACTTGGTGCCAGTCGGCTGGGCTGCGTGCCAGAGATTTTCTTCTTGTGCCAGTGCTAGAGTCGGCTGGTTCCTCCATCCAGTCGGCTCGAGATTGGTTCTTCACCCAGACCAATTCATTCTCCAGAACTCATATGCCAAGCTTTGAAGACTTCCTTAAGATCTTCTTACAACAATATCAAGAGAAATTAAAGCTTGAAAACTAGTAGAAGCAACCCTTTATCTTTGATTCAAATAGAAAATTTTTGTTGGGTTATTCTTTACAAGATTCTAATTACTTACAACTCAACACAAAGAAATAAAGGTTGTAGGGTTTGAAAAATATGTCAAAGTAGTCGTCCTACAAAAACTTGTCAACCATTTGAAGAGTTGTTAGATAACCAAATATATGCTCTATGTTTTGTTATCATCAAAATCACTTTAGGGTCAACAATCTCCCCTTTTTGATGATGACAAATACTAGGCATGAAAAAATCTATTCTATTCACAAGTATAGATGTATATCATAGTAAGCATTTACACTTGTTTGATGTATCACAATATTAACTGTATTCTCAAATGAGTATCAATGTATGCTATACAGTTATACACAAAGCCAATTCTATAAAATGTAAATGTCAGAGAATAAGTGCTTGTGTATTAAGCATCATTTAGCATTGACAGTTAAATGTAATTAGTAGAGAGTAGAATAGTAATCATTGAAGCAAATTAAACATGTATTTTCTCCCTTTTTATAAAATTTCTAATCAATGTGAAATTTCTCCCCTTTTATCGTTTATTTGAACACTTCAGCAGAAAAGATATACGATATTCATTAAGCTCCCCCTGTCTAGTTAACTTTAGTAGTTCTATTCCAATTCTATTAAGTTTCTTCTTTCATGCACTTTATTGTATAATAGTTCCCCCTTTTTGTCATCAAATCAAAAAGTTATGAAATTAGGCTCAGATTTTAAGTAGATTGAGATTGTATTAAGATTTGTTTGAGATAATTTCACTTTTCAAATTAGAGAGAGAATCCTATTTAAAAATATTAGAGAGTGTTAACAAGATAAAAGAAGTACACACATATGTCCAAAAGGATATTCATTGCATTTCCATTAAAGATTCATTACATTAAGCACTTACACAAACTTCAAAAAGAAAAAGACAAAATTACCAAAGACATACTCACTATCAGATTCTTCCTTAGGTACATTAATAAGCTTACTTGCACCAAACCAAGAAGCAGGTTTAGGAGGTCTACTGGAAGATGCATGAGTGGAGGTGCTCTAGGATGGTGAGAAGTGGTAGGACCCCTAGAGGAAATAGGAGGAGGATCATATAAAGGTCTAGTCCTAGCAGTGATCTCCAAGGATCTAATAGTGCCACAGATTGAAACCATCTCCATCCAGATTATACCAAGTTGCTGTTCCATGTCCTTAAGGCTTGTAGGTACCTTGTTCATAGCCTCTTTCATTTCACCATCTCCTTTTGCATTGACAAAATTTCAGAAGCTTGGACATTAGCAAAAGCTTCAGCAGATCCTTTTAGTCTTCCAAGTTCTGATCTGATAATTCCAATGCCTTGTGTGTAGTCATCTGCCATTTATCTTTGTTGCAATTGTTCCCATAGTGCAATTGGCTTCATTCAACTCAGTTCTGTACTCATTTAATGTTGCATCAACTGATTTCTTTATGGCTTCAGAACTAGAAGAAATGAGGTCTAGGATAGGTTGAAGTTCCACTTGAGGTGCAGATCTCAAAGTTTCTATTGCTTCAACTTTTTCTTGCAAACTTGTAACATGTTCTTCTAGTTGAGATAGTCTACTATCCACTGACTATTTTAGATCACCAAAAAGTGAAGTGATAGTGCCTGTCAGTGAATCAGTCAAAGTCTTCATCTGACCTGCAATTTGACTTTGGATATTTGGAGGATGTGAAGCTGCTGCAGGAGTGAAGTCCAGTAAAGGTATGTCAGCTGTCATGAACTCAGGTGCTAGCATATCAATTCAGGGAAAGGTGCACCAGTCTCTTCAAAAATGGTAGGAGGTTCAGAATGAGAGATTCTGGTTCAGGTGCAGGTGTAGTAGAGGTTCCAGCTTCAGTTCAGTAGCAGTACCAGCAGTTTCTTCTTCATTTTCTTCTTCTTCTTCTTCATCATGCTTGAACTACCAATTGCCCTGATATTAGTTCCTTTCTTTCTCCAAACACCTTCAACTTAAATGTAACCCATTCTTTCTAGTGACTTGGAGGTGTAGATGTCAGTATGGTACAGATCAACTCCATCCTCACCTTCCAAATTCACTCTTTGAGACTTGAATAGCAAGGTTAACATCATTCCATATGGTAAGCAAGCCTTAGCCTTTCTGATAGTCTCCTTCATTTAATATGAATAATATGAGATATAAATTCATAGAGTCTTTTCCATGATATGTTCCATAAGGCACAGGTCCTTCTTGGTTACCCAATCAAACCTTCCAGTCCTTTGCAAAATAACATACTAATGAAATTATGCAATAATGTCATTTCAAGTGAGAAAGAATTGGCAAAGATAGTTCCAATCCCACTGACATCTTCCTTGTTTAGGATAGTTCTCAAGGTCTTTTCTTATCCTCAATTACTAGGTACTTCACTCCATCAGTAGGTAAATCCAGTAGACTGTGCAGAACTTCTTCATTGATAAAAACTCTTCTTCCTTTAATTATAGACTCTACATGATTTATACATACTCTCAAATTTTCATAAAATCTCTTAACAAGTGAGGGGTACTAGGTTCTTTCATTTAGAGAGCAAAATTTCCTCCTGAGCCCTGAAATCCTCACTCAAATCACCAATTTTAACCCTATCTTTAAATCAAGTTGTACGTACGCGTCAAAAGTTACCGATCTTGTGGACATTGAAGGGATTTGACTTGGAGCAATTGGAGCAGCCCTTGCAGATTCTTCCACAAGGTCTTCATGATGACAGTGGCAGTCGGCTCTCTTGACGCCTCTTAGTTTTTCTCCCTTTCCACGGACGGAGCATCCTATAAAAAGCATTTCTCGGTAGCACGTTTAGGAGCCATTGCTAGGAAAGAGAAAAAGATGAGAGAATGGAGAGCTTAGAGGGAGAGAGGTATTTGGAATAGGTTTAGGAGAGAAACGGATGGTTAGAAAGATGAGATGGAGGTTAGAAAGCTCGGAAAGGGGTTTACGACCCAAAATAAAAAACTCAGGTGCGACAATCCAGTCGACTCGAAAAACCCTAGAGAGGCTTGAGTCGGCTAGGCCAGAACTCTCCCAAAAACACAAAGAATCCAGTCGACTCGGTTTAAGAACCAGTTGACTCGAACAGAGAAATTAGGTTTTGGAAAAATTTAATCACAACCTGAGAGATTTTTGGAGAAAATTTCTAAGAAAATTTAGGCTCTATGATAGAGAATGAAATCAGGAGGTTCTCTAGATGATGTTTCCTTAAATTTGAAGGAATTAGATTAGAGAATTAAAAAAGGATCACAAAGTCCTAATTCACTTCTAATTAGTTTAAATATGTCTTGATTAAGTGGCTTAGTAAATATATCAGCTAATTGATCTTCAATAGGAACAAAATCAAGCACTATATCACCATTTGAAACATGATCTCTAATAAAATGATGTCTAATTTCAATGTTCTTGGTTCTAGAGTGTTGAATTAGATTCTTTGTCAAATTGATAGCACTTGTGTTATCACATTTAAATAGAATTTTAGATTGTGATACACCAAAGTCTTCTAGTTGTTGTTTAATCATAACACTTGAGCACAAAAACTACCAGCAGCCACGTACTCAGCTCAACAGTGGACAAGGCTATGGAGTTTTGTCTCTACAGTGCCATGAGATTAAATTCAATCCTAGAAATTGGCAGGTACCGCTAGTACTTTTTCTATCTATTTTACAACCAGCATAATCAGCATCAAAGAATCCAATCAAATTCAGGGTAGAATGTTTAGAATACCAAATTCCTAAATTACTTGGTTGCTTTCAAGTATTTAATTATTCTCTTAATAGCAAGCATATGTGTTTCTTTTGGTGATGACTGAAATCTAGCACATACACATACACTATATAATATGTCAGGTCTACTTGCAGTCAAATACAATAGGGATCCGATCATACCTCTATATAGCTTTTGGTCAACATTGGATCCATTTTCATCTTTGTCCAATCTACAAGTTGGGCTCATGGGTGTGCTCATTGATTGCTACTCTCCATACCAAACTTTTTGATGATTTCTTTGATGTATTGGCTTGGTTGATGAAGATGCCTTCCTTGTTTGTTTTACTTGAAGTCCAAGGAAGTAGTTTAGTTTGCCCATTAAGCTCATTTCAAATTCTCCCTGCATAAGCTTAGCAAATTCTTTACATAGAGATTCGTTAGTTGCACCAAAAATGATATCATCAAATATATATGTACAACTAAGATGTCATTATTATTCTTTTTGATAAATAAAGTTTCATTTACATTTTCTCTTAAAAAATTATTTTCAATTAAGAAAGTGCTAAGTCTATCATACCAGGCTCTAGGTGCTTGTTTCAAACATACAATGCTTTGTTTAATTTAAATACGTGGTTTGGAAATGTGTGATTTCAAAACTTGGTGGTTGTTCTACAAAAACTTGTTCAGAGATAAAATCATTAAGAAATGCACTCTTTACATCCATTTGAAAAAGTTTGAAATTCATGTAGCAAGTAAATGCAAGTAGTAATCTAATGGCTTCTAGTCTTGCTACAGGTGCATAAGTTTCATCAAAATCAATACCTTCTTCTTGGTTATATCCCTTAGCCACTAGTTTAGCTTTGTTCTATTATATTTCCTTGTTCATCTAATTTATTCCTATAGACCCATTTGGTTCCTATTATTGGATGGTCAGTAGGTCTATCTACTAGTGTCCATACCCTATTCCTTTCAAATTAGTTTAATTCATCATGCATTGCCATCATCCAGTTTGGGTCAGTCTCAACTTCTTCTAGGCTATGGGATTCTATTTGTGATACAAAAGCTAGGCAATCATGTGCAGACCTAGTCCTAGCACCAAGTGAAGGATCTCCTATGATTAATTCTTTGGAGGATGAGATGTAACATACCTCTAGTCCCTCGGCAGATCGGTGTGATCCTTACTTACCGTTTCTTCTTCATCTTGAGTGTCTTTATCTTGAATGCTCAAGTCCTCCATTCCTTTTGCAACGTACCTGCATCATTATCTATGCACTTTTCTTGTTTAGAAGGTGTAGGGTTAGTTTCAATAAATACAACATGTATTGACTCTTCAACAGTAAGAGTCCTTTTATTAAAAACCCGATATGCTTTGCTATGTAATGAATAATCTAGGAAAATTGCATCATCAGCTTTAGAATCAAATTTTCCTAAATTATCTTTTTCATTGTTATGCATAAAGCATTTGCATCCAAACACATGAAAATAACTGATATTGAGTTTTCTATCATTCCAAAGCTCATAGGGGGTTTTCTTTAAAATAGGATGGATCAAAATGCGTTTTAAAATATAGCATGCAGTGTTCACCGCTTCTACCCAAAGGTACTTTCGAAGATTGCCTTCGCACAACATTGTGCGAGCCATTTCTTCCAATGTCCTATTTTTTCTCTCTACAACACCATTTTGTTGAGATGTTCTAGTAGCGGAGAAGTTATGATTAATGCAAATTCAGTACAGTAATCTTCAAAAAATTGATTTTCAAATTCAGTTCCATGATCACTTCTAATTGAAATTAAAGATAAGTTCTTTTGATTTGAAACCTTTTTATGGAATTTTCTGAAAACATGAAAGGTTTCATCTTTTGAAGCAATAAACAAAATCCAAGTAAATCTTGAAAAATCGTCTACTATTACAAGAGCATATTTCATACCTCCTAGGCTTGTGTCCTAGTAGGTCCGAAAAGGTCCATGTGAAGTAGTTCAAGTGGTCTTGTTGTAGAAACTATATTCTTGATTTATAACTCTCCCTAGTTTGTTTACCCATTTTGCATGCATCACAAATATGATCAAAATCAACTTTGAACTTATGCATGCCTCTAACAAGATCTTTATAAATTAATTTGGCAATAGTATGCATGCTAGCATACCTAGTCATCTATGCCATAGTAAACACGACTCTTTGGTCTTAGCATTCATTGCAACTAGACTGGGGCTACTTGACATGGCAAGATCATTAAGATCTACCATATAGATATTCCTAAGTCTATGTCCAATGAACATATTGCTAGAATCTAAAGAGTTAGTTACTATATACATAGAAGATTCAAAGACAACCTTGAAGCCTTTATCACATAATTGACTTATGCTTAAAAGATTATGTTTCAACTTGTCTACAAGCAAAACATTTTCAATAAAAGTGAAGGGAGTTATTTTGATCTTACCAATACCGATTATTCTTCCTTTGCCATTATCTCCAAAGGTGACCATGCCTCCTTCTTTCATTTCAAGGGTGATAAACTAGTTCTTGTCACCCGTCTATGTCTTGAGCAGCCACTATCTAAGTACCACCTTTTCTTCAATTTTTGGGCTGCAAGACATTCCTACAAAACAATCAATGAATTCTTTTAGGTACCTAAGCTACCTTGGATCCTTGCAGGTCATAGAGGTGGTTCCTTTGGGAACCCAAATTTTCTTACATTTTTATGGATATTTCTAGAATTGTTGCAGTCAAAAGCTTTATGTTATATTCTTTTGCAAACATGGCATACAACTTTAGAGTTTTTAATAAGAGTAGAATTAGAAGTTGTAAAAGTTGATGCAATTGATGCAGATTTTGAACCTTTTGAAATATAAGCATTTTTTCTCAAGTTCTCAGGAAATACAATAAAGATTTTGAGGTCGAAACAATTTTGGTGCAGCCAAAGCATTTTGTAATAATATGTTTTGAACAGTACTTTAGATTTCACAAAGGTAGTTGCTGAATTCCATTCATAATAGAAGTTTTAAACCAATTCTAGCTTTGTTTCCTGAAATTTGTAGTTCTTTTAAAATTAACTTAAGCTTATTTGAAGACAAAGTAAGTTTTTCAACTAATGGCTTGAGTTTTTAACCTCCTTTTCAGTTCAATATTTTCAGTAATTAAATCATTGTTTTTCCTTTCACATAAGAGATTTTCATTTTTCAGCTTTTCATTTCTTTCAGAAAAGTCATGCAATTCATTTTGCAATAAAAGGTTCTTTTCTGAAATTTCATTTTTCTGTTTGAGTAAAGAGTCATTCATATTTTTCAATGATTTTATCTTTACTCCAGCTTTCTAAAATTCAAATAATAGATCATGAAAAGCAGAATTTAATTCGTCAAATGTAAATTCAGTGCAATTCTAGGGGATGTTACCTCATCTTTAAGACCCATTAAACACAGATTTGCAGCCTTGGTGGTCTCTTCTTCTTCAGACAAAGATGATTTTTCACTATTGCTCCATGTGGTAACCATGGCTTTCTTCTTCTTTTTCTATCTAAAGGATTTCTTCAATAGAGGACAGTCTGGACGAATGTGCCCCGGCTTCTTGCATTCATAGCATGTGGGGACTACTTCTTTATCTTTCTCTTTGTCCTTTTCTTTTTCCTTTCCGTAATCCTTCCTATAGAATTTTCGTTGAATCTTCCTTTCTTTCTTCCTATGAACTTCTTGAATCTCCTCACAACCATTGCAATATCATCATCTTCTAGGTCATCATTGGAGGAGGTGCTTTCTTCTTCAGACTCTTCATCATCCCTCTTTGATTCGGTAGTAGCTCTGAAGGCTATAGTTTTCTTTTTCTTCTATTTGTCTTCAATTCTGTGCTGCATAGTTAGCTCGTGGGTGATGAGTGATCCCAGTAGTTCATCCAGTAGTAATGTATTAAGATCTTTGGCCTCCTAGATTGCTGTCACTTTAGGATCCCACTTGTCAGGTAAAGATCGGAGTATCTTCTAAACTAGATCAGCATTTGAGTATGCCCTACCAAGACTCTTCAAACCATTAATAATATCTGTAAATCTAGAGAACATGGCAGAAATTATTTCGGGTTCCATTTTAAATAGTTCATAGTTGTGAACTAAAAGATTTATCTTTGAGATTTTCACTTGGGAAGTTTCCTCATGGGTCACTTTGAGTTTATCCCAGATTTCCTTTGCTGAAGAGCAAGTGAAAATTCGGTTGAACTCATTTGCATCCAAAGCACAGTATAGGAAGTTCATTGCTTTGGCATTCAATTCTCCCATTTTCATATCATGATCATCCTAGTCCTCTTCAGGCTTAGGGATGTCCATGCCATCAACTTTGATCGTGGGAATGTGTGGCCCTTTTAAGATGACCTTCCATAATTGAAAATCAACAACTTGAATGTAAATTTTCATTCATGCTTTCCAATAAGAGTAATTAGTACCTGTGAATAGTGGAGGTCTATTTGTTGACTAGCCTTCGACCAAGGATATACTTATGGGATGAGCCATCATCTTTACTCGAGTAATCAGAAACACTGCTCTGATACCAGCTGTTGCCCAGGTAGCTTTTTCCAAGAGGGGGGTGAATTCGGAATTACAAAATGTCTTGCAAATATGTGCACAAGTGATTCCTTTTAGTGGTTGAGTATTGTGTTAATCAGAATTAAGTGCGGAAGCTGAAAAGTAAGTAAAGCACAACACAAACAAAACAAGTTTAGAGTGGTTCGGAGCAACCCAGCTCCTACGCCCACTACCCAAGTTCACCACTCGAGATTTCCACTATATCCCCCAAACCGGAATACAGTCGGATTATTTTCAGGCTCACAATCCCAACTTCTACACTTGGTTTTTAAACCAGGCTCACCAAAGAAACCCAACACTAGATTTCACAGGCTCACCTAGAACCTCTACACTTTGGTTTTCAGTAGGCTCACCAAAAAAACCTATTTGGTTTTTACAACCGGGTCACCAATAACCCAAGTATTCTAAGAGTAGAATGAAAAGCAATAGAAATGACAAACTAAGTTGTCTGGTGGTTGCCAATGCAGCTCTAGTGAAGCTCAATTAAATGCTCTTCAATGCACTTCAATGGCTTCCTTACTTTTCTCAAAAGTTGCTTCAAGCTTCTGATAAGAGTTGGTGAAGGCTTGAAGGCTGACTTCAAAGCTCAAGTGCTCTCTCTTCTTACTTCAATAAATGTTCAATAAATGTTCAACAACTCATTAGTCTCTCTAAGAATGTTCTTATACCTCATTTATAGAGACTTCAACTGCCTTCCCTTGATTTTGAACGTTGTAGACGTTGAGAAGTGACAGGTTACCATTGGAGCACTTTTGGAATTCAAAATCAGAAATCTGGAACTAGCCATTGGAAGAGATCCTGACATTCTAGTCGGCTCGGACATCTTCGAGTCAGCTCGATCAGGTTCGAGTCGGCTGGGTTGAAAACCAGTCGGCTAGGTTCCATAGTCGAGAAAATAGCTCACTCTGGACGAGTCGGCTAGGCTAAAATCCAGTCGGCTAGGTTTCATAGTCGAGAAAATAGATTACTCTGGACAGTCGGCTAGGCTGAAATCCAGTCAGCTAGGTTCTAGAGGTTCTCAGAACATTTTCAACCAAGTTTTAGATGAGTCGGCTGGGACTTGGTGCCAGTCGGTTGGGTCTGCGTGCCAGAGATTTTCTTTCTTATGCTAGTGCCAGAGTCGGCTGGTTCCTCCATCCAGTCGGCTCGAGATTGGTTCTTCACCCAGACCAATTCCTTTCTCCAGAACTCATATGCCAAGCTTTGAATACTTCCTTAAGATCTTCTTACAATAATATCAAGAGAAATTAAAGCTTGAAAACTAGTAGAAGCAACCCTTCGTCTTTGATTCAAATAGGGAAATTTTTGTTGGGTTCTTCTTTACAAGATTCTAATTACTTACAACTCAACACAAAGAAATAAAGGTTGTAGGGTTTAAAAAATATGTCAAAGTAGTCGTCCTACAAAAACTTGTCAACCATTTGAAGAGTTGTTAGATAACCAAATATATTCTCCAATGTTTGTTATCATCAAAATCACTTTAGGGGTCAACAAAGAGCTTCATCTGCTTCCTTGCTGCCCAGCTTCTAAACCCTAACCTGATTCCTTCTAAACCCTAGTTTTTCCTTTCTTAATTATTTTCGATTGACCCCTGATGATTTGTAGGATCCCGAGGTGTTTCACCTCCCTAGAGGAGGCTTTCCTTGCCTCCAGGACCGCCCAAATCATCCATCTAATCAAGGGAACCGAGCTTTGTTATCCAGACTCCAATTAGAGTGCTGTGTGATCTCTTCATCAGAAGTTCTTCAAATCACTAATTGGTAACATCCTTTCCTTATTTTAATTTCTGATTTGATGAAGATAAGCTATCATAATCCAGGAGTTTCTCAATTCTCGAGTCCTGGCTATTTATTATTCTGTATGAGTTTTTGCGGGTACATTAGTTTCTTGCATTACTAGCCTTTATGCTGATTCTTTACTTAATTTTGTGTATTTAGCCACTAAATTAAAAATATTAAAAAATTATAAAAAAAATATTTTCTATTTATCATCAGTCCTTGGTTCATCCTGCATCAGTTTAGTATCAGAGCAGGTTTTGGATGGTTTTTATCTGCATTAGGAACACAAACCCTAATTTCTGCATCCTGTCCATAGCATTAGGTGTCTAGGTTTCATCTGATTTTGGTATCCTAAACATTTTATTTTTTGTGAAATTTTCATGTCATGTCCTCTATTCTGTCCTAATAATTTTCATAATTCTTAATTAATTTTAATGAAATCCTAATTCACTAAAATTTGGCATATTAGAAACCCTAACTAAAATCTTGATAATTTATATCCGTATGAAAATCCTAGGATTTGCATCATCATCTGATTTTTATTTTGCATAAAACTTGGAAGAGTTCATCATCACCATCCATCCTCTATTCCATAATTTTTTTGATTTTTTTATGCATCGGAATCTATGTCAAAACCTATATTATTTGAAATCCTAATTTTTTTATTTCTGCTATTTCTGCATACTTTACTCAACCTAACCTAATCAATTTCCAAACCCCCAATCCCAAGCCAAACTTTTGTTAACCCCAGTTAACTTAAATTCAATTTGTCACAGTATAAATAATTTAAAAATATTTTATTTTTGATTGTTTAGATTGTATCAGGATCATTGAGTGCCATCATCTTTAATCTAATCTTAAGTGCAGTTAATATAACATCAAGGCAGGATTTCATCACCTGTCTTTGGCCCAAAATAACCAACATTATACTAACCCAAGCCTAATTAAAATCAATTAGACCTAATTTGCCCTAGAGTGCTAGGAGACATCAACAGGGCAGGTCTGAGCTATGTGGGCTAACTAGTGCATTTAATCCTGTGGCTATTACTGAAATATGGTGTTAAGGCTAAGGGTCCAAAGTCAAACGACCTAAATGGTGTTGTAGTTTTTAATTAGGTCCCTGCGAAAGTAGGAGGGCCTCCCACACTCCCACCTTCTACCTAGCCAGTGGAAGGATTAGCTACTGGGTAAGTGTAAGTTGAGTTGACCCATTCAGTTTGGATCTAGGTCTAGGAAATCCTAGATTATACTAGCCATTTCATTTTGCATGCTTGGCTACACCATTCCATTATGATTGCTTGATTGAGTGTATGACCACTAGATTAGGAACCCAATACTTGAAGTCTAAACCCCAACCCAGTTCAACCATGGAGTCTAGTCTTGAAGCACTCATAAGAACCATGAATGAACAATTGAACCATAAACTTGACCAAACCAAAACCCAGATAAACAATTGACCCAATCCCAAAACCAAATGAACCATAGATTCGACCAAATAGACCAAAGATTTGACCAACTAATCCAATCAAATAACCAAATGACCCATAAGATTGAACCATTAGATGACCAGGTAGAAGACCACCCAACATTAGTTGAACCTGACCATATCCAAGTAGGAGCAGACCTATATTTAGCTTACCTTAGCCATACCCAAATAGTAACCAACATAGAGTTAGCTGACCATGTAGTGGAAGAATCCTTAAAGGAAGAAGACCATGAGGAACCCGATCCTATTGTTAGAATCGTACCTAAGGAGCCACTAGAAGAAATCCCGATTTGAGATCCCCGTCCTTTGATTTATGAGCCAGAAGAGTTTATTAAGGACTTGATCCCTTTGAATCATTACCCTCAGGATGAAATCATTCCATTGACTCCAATTGATCTCTTCCATGAAAATAACAATCCTTTCTTCCATTATGTAGACCCTTTAGATATGCCTCAAACCCATAAGGTAAATCTCATTAGTATAGTTTTCATCCCTGAAATACCTTCTTGTCTCTTAGTCTATTAACCTTGAACCCTTTTTCAATCAGACTAATCCTGAATCCACCTCATATTTTCTGCCTTTTCATGAATTTTCTTATGTTTCTTTAACCATTCATTTGCATTTTATAGAAGTAAGCATACTGCATTCATACATTATGCATGTTAGGTTTGCATCTTACTTCTTGCATACCCTTTGGCATTTAGTAGGCATACATAGTAAATTTTCATGTGCATGCCATGCTAGGGTCAAACCTAGAGAGTCTATATTGTGTTGGGTTAGACCCTAGAAAGTCTAATAAAATTTCCTTCGATAGGAAAGTTTAGTCGAGTCTAATAGGTATTAGTTGAGTCCAATAAAATTCACAGTCCTAAATCACATGTCTACATCTACACTAGCCTCTACACAGCATATGCATCATGAAATTAGTCAAGAGCTGAACATAATTAATGAACTAAATAACAACTTAGCTAATTTTTAAAAGAAAGATGAAGAATTTTTTGCATAGGATTTTGTTATTGTAAAGGAATTTTCAGCTCGCAAAGCTGGCCCATCCAAAATAATGAATAGTAGTGGATCCAATGCCTATGTGCCTGAGATAACACCTGATTTAGGTATTAGCTCCACTTTCATCATCTCAGACTTTGTAAAGTTTAGGGAGCTAGCAGTGATACCCAGTGAGCCCCTGGAGCCACTCCCTTTCTTTGTGAGTGAACCCATCTCAGAGTGACCACATACAATTTGGCCTTTTGGTGAGGAAAAGATTGAGAGAATCTTGGATGATCAAGCTATCATACCCAAGATAGAGGCTATCAGAGGTATTTGGTTTGCTAGCGAGGTCGGTCAGAATCTGAGAACTTGTGGAGCACTAGTGAGGATCTGCAGTGCCTCAACCTAGACCCTCCTTGAGCCAAATTGACCCTTACTCGACGGGATCAAGTTTCTCCCATCCCGAGAGAATTTGTGGGGACACCAGGATCAGACACAGATCATTGGATCCTATATAGTTTATTGATTAGGGTTTAAATTTTAGAACCTTAGTCATGTGTCACAATTTTGTAATCAAATAAGATTGAGTCCTATAATAAGTTGAGGTTAGTTGATTTGTCTAAACTCTCAAACCTAGTTAGTATATCGAGTCCTGTACTTTAGTTATGAGTCCAGTATGAGTCCAATTTTATACAAGAGAGGAGGTTACCTCCCCAGGATCTAAAATGCTTTCCATAAATCCTGATTCCTTCCAGATGCCTTCCAAATGCCCAAATTCCTCCCCAGATATCAGAGCATATTCCTAAACCAGGGCATCCATGATTCCAGAGGTCCACCTACATCCCAACCAAGTGAATGCAAGGCCCAGGTCCATAAAAATCAAGATTCCAGGTATATTCCAGCCTAGAACCAAGATAGCTGGAATATTCCTGCTCCAGGCATCCCAGGCCTCCAGGGCCCAAAGCCCATATGCCCAACCCATCCTTGGATGCCCCAATTACTGCCCAAGAGCCCAAGTCCAAGCCAAGAGGTGTCCAAGCCCAAGAAAAAGAGATTTGACCAAGTCCAAGGCCCTTTGACCAAGTTAAAGGAGGAAGGAAATCCATATTAAACAAGGAGAACCTATTCCTATTCAACTTGTGAACCTATTCCTACTCCACTTGTAATCCTTCTCCCTATCTAGATTGTATTCCTATTCTAACAAGGAGAGGGCATGGGAACTCTATAAATACCCTACCCCTCCCCCTCTTGTAATCAATTTTATTCATGATATCAAAAACCCTGGTGAAATTTATTTAAGCTTGTGAGCTCGTGTTTATGTTACTTTGTTTCTTTGGTTTTTAGGTTCATTGTTCTTATGTTGGCCGACCATCACTTGCAATCTTCCATGCCCACAGTAGCGAATCAAGCTTCCAAGCATCAGCCACGCCCTTGAGAAGTAGCCTTGAAGATGCCCCAGATCAAGAGCTTCATCTGCATCCTTGCAGCCCTGCTTCTAAATCCTAACCTGATTCCTTCTAAATCCTAGTTCTTTCCTTTGTTAATTATGTTTTGATTGCCCCTGATGATTTGCAGGATCCCCGAGATGTTTCACCTCCCCAGAGGAGGCTTTCCTTGCCTCCTAGACTGCCCAAATCAGCCATCTAATCAAGGGAATTGAGCTTCATCATCCAGACTCCAATCAGAGTGCTATGTGATCTCTTCATCAGAATTTCTTCAAATCACTGATTGGTAACATCCTTCCCTTCTTTTAATTTATGATTTGATGAAGATAAGCTATCATAATCAGGGAGTTTCTCAATTCTCGGGTCCTGGCTATTTATTATTCTGCAAGAGTTTTTGCGGGTACATTAGTTTCTTGCATTACTAGCCTTTATGCTAATTCTTTACTTAATTTTGGATATTTAGCCACTAATTAAAAATCTTAAATAATTATAAAAAAATAGTCTTTTGTTTATCATCAGTCCTAGGTTCATCCCCATCACATTTGTAATTAAACCTCTTGTGCTAACAATTAGCAGTTGCCAAATTCGTAACCCTTACAATATAGCATTTTCTAATTTTAAATCATCAATCTAATTAATAATTTAGGTTTGGTCCAAGCTTTTAATCAGGTCAAGTCCTTTTTGTGTGTAACCCCTCATATTCTAATCTATCTGGTAGGGAGATATACTGATGCGGAACTAATATGCATGCGATTATTTTTGTGTGTTTTATATGTGGAGTTAAGTGATTAAATCCTAAAAATTGGATCAAAATAAGTTGTAGGGAATTCTATATGAATTTTAGAAGTCAAGCATGCAGATTAGGACCTAGAAAAGCAATAAAGAAGGATCGCCGGGACTGAGAAGCCTCGGTTAGGGCAAGTTCTCCCATAATAAAATTACTGGCGGTAGAGGGGGTGTACCTGGCAATGTCTGATGCGCCCGATGAAGATCGTAGCGAAGGGATCTCTCATTCCTTGATGGATGCAGCCTGGAAAACCGAGCCAAAGATACGCGGATACCCGCTTTCTGTTCGGTGGTCCGATTGAGGCTTGGCTGGAGTCGTTGGATTCGTAGGAACTCAAGGACCTGCAAACGACCTGTCAAGGGTTAGAAAACTTACTAGGGAACAAGGAAACAAAGAAAAATAGCAAAGGGGGATAGAGTTTAGGAGGTGGCGGCCAGGGCTTTGGAAGGATGGTTGGCGGCAGGAATTCTGTTGCATCCGGGAAGATGAACGCACCAACAAAACCCCTTAAGCACAAAGCAG
The DNA here is from genome assembly GCA_021397845.1 of Areca catechu. Lineage (NCBI taxonomy): Eukaryota > Viridiplantae > Streptophyta > Magnoliopsida > Arecales > Arecaceae > Areca > Areca catechu. The sequence goes on from CM038042.1 coordinate 63,280,487, forward strand.
GGTAGCACAAAGCAATAGAAGAGAACTCAAGTTTAATTCATATATCAAAATCAATCTCATACAAGAGACTAGGGTCCTTTAAATAGACCCTTAGTCTTGGGCTCCAAGTAAGGACACATTAGTCTTTACATAAGAATCCTACTCCTACTCAAACCCTAGCTAGAAAATAAGGAAACATTAGGTAGAAAAAATACCTAAAAATTCTCTTGACTTGGTCAACACTCCAAGGATGCCTAGGGGGGCATGTTGGGCTTCTAAGAGCAGCAAGGGGCTGACCCAAAGGGGCTTGGGTGCATGGGCTTGGGCCTCTGGAAGCTGGGGTGGCCTAGTAGCCAGTAGCAAGAATATTCCTTGGTATCTTGCTTCTTAGGGACTTGGGCTAGGCACCTGGGCTTGATTTCCTTGGGCCAGGATGTAGGTGGACCTCTGGAATCATGAATGCCCTGGTCTATGAATATATTCTAGCATCTGGAAGGGAATCTAGGCATCTGGAGGGCATGTGCAAGGAATCAGGGTTCTTTGAATTTCCTCCTAGGGTCTTCAAATCTTCAAGCTGGGTTGGACTTGGGCTATACTTCCATGTCTTTAATATGGTTGGACTTGGTCTTCACTTGTATGATGTGGTCTTGAGTCTTCAATATGGTTGAACAGGATTCAAAAAAATAAAATTAGCTCGACATGAGCTGACTAACACTGGACTGGACTAGCTCAACATGAGCTGACTAATACCGAACTGAAATAACAACTCAAAGACTCAAATGACAACTAAAAATGGACTCAAATGGGCTAAGTAATCCACAGAGGCTTGTGAAGCCTCTGTCTTATTCCGGTGCCTCTGGTGTCCCCACCATATATTATGATCCCTATCATAGTATCATCAAAACTCTTTCAATGGACCTAAACTATTTTGGCTCATCCCTAATAAGGATCATTGATCCAAAAATGATTATAGTGAGTTCTCATAACCTACCAGTGACAACTAGCAGTATGTAGTGGCAACCTAGCAGATTAGAAAAATAAATCCTTAGGTATAGTTACCATGTGATCGAGTCCCTTTATTGAAAGTCTCGATAGGATGCAAGTCTTGAAACTTGTTAAATCCTAAGTATCCGTCATATGCTAGTCTTAATTAGTTTGAGTTCAATCATGATTTCTATGAAAACTCCTTTCCATTATCATGCACTATAGCCATAGATTTAAGAACTTAGCCTATAAGGTCGCATAGGACTATATCTCAACTATTAAGGCCGATAGTTCCCTGTAAGTGCTCTTCCTACTCTTATAGTGAACCTACTGCAGCCAACAGACATCACAAGGCCCTGAATGGCTATGGACCATATTTATGTGCTATCAAATTACAGCAACCTCATTATGAGTAGTCGAGGTACCGTAGGTCAAGGAACTACTCACACAACTATATCATCGAGAAGTTATTAACGAGTGAGTAGATATCCATGTGACTCTCGTAACTTGGTCATGCTCAGCATCATTGTTCTCTAACAACCATTTGCACTCTCACTCCAGTATCCCTATATTGTAGACTTGAGATTCATCTATCCAAAAGGGAAGTGATCTGTGCACCGATCTTAACAAATCAATTACTATCACTATGATGATCTAATGGCTAGGATTATTTAGGAGTTAAACTATAATGACACGTCTCAAATTCTCAACTCTTAAAAATATGTATCATTGTCCATTAACTAGATAATTCATAGATACATTACATATGAATGGAAAAGAAAATACCTAATTTTATTGATTTGAATAAATTAAGTATAAAAATATATCCTAGAAAAGATATAATGTATCCTAGAAAAGATACATATATAAAAATATATCCTAATTTTACTGATTAAAATAAATTAAGTATAAAAATATATCCTAAAAAAGATACAATATATCATGCCAACTTAGTTTCTAGGGCATACATTTAACATTTCATAATGATTTTTCAAAGGTTATAGTCTATGGCTTGAATGTAAATGCGCATACTTATTTTCCAATATGTATAGTTTATTCTATTGAACAAAGATGGACAGTTTGAAGCTTGCCCCTCGGCAACACAAACACCAAATTGGGCTACTATTAGATCTTTAACTCAAGATAATTAGATCTAATTCATTGAGTACCAAGCTCTGATACCACTTGTTGCCTAGCAGAGCAATCCAAGAGGGGATGAATTGGGTTTTTCAAAAACTTAAAATGAGTAGTGCTGAATTTTAAAAGTAGTGAAGTGATTGTATTACAAATATATGTGTGCTAACTAAAATATATGCAATGCTTGAAATGAAATCAAATCCTTATTGGTTTTCTCTCTTAGGCTCAATAACATAACCTTACAACAAGCCAGCCCTAGGCTTGCAATCCAATTGAAAAGCTTGAAAGGGCCTATCCCCTAATTTTAATCTCCTTGAAACTAGTTACAACTTAAAAACCAAAGTATAAAGGGCTTCAAGCACAAAAAGCTCCCTAAAAAAGTAAAAAAAGTTGATGAAGATCATGAATAATGCTTTGAGTTGTTTTCTTCAATGAAAAACCTTAGTGATTGCAATGATTGCTGGTTGTTTAGAATTGAAGGCACACTTTTCAAGAATAAAAGCTTTTATTTTGAAAGTTAGCTCTTAGAAGCAAGGAATACTGAACCAGTACCAGGTCCCATACTGGTCATCCATCGATATGGTTTGGTATAGTATCGTACCATACCAGGCCTCATCTCAGGCCTAAGAAATTATAAAAAAATATCTTTTTCATGGTAATTTATTTAACTTGAATCCAACCAAAACCAGACTAGAACCGGGCAAAATATATCGATATAGTATCGTACTGTACCATACCGATCTAGTACATGGTATTTTGAATGGTCCAACATTTTGGACTATTTTTCATGGTTGAACCATACCAGCTATTGGCCGATACAATATGGTACACCCCAAACTGGGTAGTTCAGGATGGTATCGAGAGCCCAGCTTGGAAGATTTTCTTGGAAGTAATTGACTTTCTCTAGGATTTTCTTGCTTCTTCAATGAGTTTGATAAGGAATAAATATACTTAAAGTCTTCAAAAAATAGTTTATGACCATTAGAGGATAAAAACTAGCCATTTAGACACAAAACCTAGCTTTTTATAGTTTTGAAAATATAGCCATTATATGCTGTCAGACCTGCAAGTATCGACACTTCACTCTATGAGTTGTATCTTAAGTCAACACTTGAAGTCCTTGAGTCGACACGGGCTATTCTGAAAAATAATGCTCTCTGGAATCATCCTGTAACATTGATATTTGGTCCATGAGTCAGTTTTTAAGTCGACACCTTAAATCAACATTTGAATCTAGGTATAGATCTAGAGATTATGCCAAGAATTTTGCTTTCTATTAATTCCTATTACATCGGCACTTAGAGCTTAAGCTGACTGTTGAGTCGATATCTTGAGTCAATACTTGAACTCTAGGTGTCGATACTAGACCATACCGGTTGAAACTCTGTGTGCCAAACTAGTTTCTTTTCTAGATCTTTTTTAAGTGTTGATACTTGATTTCCTTGAGTCGACACTTGACCTGTGCCATCTTCAAAATACATGCCAATCATGGAGTTTTGAATTGTTTATATGATTCCTTCCATTCCAACTCTTAATTATCCATTAAAATGAGGTTTCTATGGCCTTTATATTTGAGAAGACTTTCAAAATAAGTAATTCTTCTTGCTTAAGAATTGATCATTTTGATACGTAACTTATAGGATTTGAAGGATACCTAAAACATTAATATCATAACTCTAACAAATCATTAGTACCTTAAACATACATAAACATTTTATTGCTTATCAAAGGCAAGAACTAACACTAATCAATCAAGAACCAAACTTCCTTAATGATTATGTTAACTTACAACCTAATTCGATCGACCTAATTGAATCCAATTCAATTGAACTTGATCCAAACCTCATTGCTCAATCAAATTAAGCTAATCAACATCTAATTACTAATTAATCTTCCATAATTCACTAACTATTAGTGAATTATTTATTATAACTTTTGCATTAGGTTAATCATCAATCATATTAACAATTATATCCTTGAATAATTTATAATCATTGATCAATCATTAGATCAGGCAGGAGTTTTTATTGTATGTAACCCCATAGATTCGAATACTAAGCTGGTAGCACAGGAATAAATTCTGGTACTAATTAAAGTGACCATCTAGTAATGATACCTGATATCCAGATAGGTTGAATAATTATAAAGCAACATTTAAGAACCTTTGAAATATAGTTATATTATAATTTATCCCTTTGATCCTTAATGCTCAGGATGACTTTAAAGTTAAACTATCAACCCTTAATCGGTTTATTTATATTGTGTCTCAACCTTATAAATCCTATGACTCCTCATAAGGATTGTCTTGACCAATGTTTTGCTAAATTGAAACATAATAAAGCATTATCTCTAATAATTTGGAGTAGTCAATCCTATCTTGACTTACATATAGACTTTGCAAGTACTTAACTATCCCCAGAAACCTTCATCATTATATTAGAAATATAGATAGTTCAGCACCAAAGCATAGTGAGTCACTTGCAAGTCACCATGGTGATCTCTGATCTAAGAGATACTTATATCGAAATCCTTTTTAAGCAACCTTGATAGTAGAGTGCTCCATAGTTGGGTCACATTCAATAAAATATACACCTATATTTTACATGTATGCCATACTAGTATCCCCATACTCCTTGGTTATGAGGACAATCAACCCATATGGCATATAATGACCTATGCTTGATAAATATTGTCATCATAACAACATATCATTTGATTATAAACAACTTTAAGAACCATACAATAAATCCTCATTTATCGATTGTAAGTAGTTCTAAGGATTTCATCATAAAAGAGTTTATAAAAGAAAGATGCACAGATTATGATGAACTACTAAATAACTTTTATTAATTAATAATTATATACAAATTACAAAGAGTACAATTGTCTACAACTTAGATGATTGGCTTTAGAAATAATTCCTAACAACTACAACTTGGACTAAAGCCAATCAAAACAGTATCTAATACCTATCTTCCATATGTGATCATTGAACTCTTTGATTTCTAGGGCTTTAGTAAATGGGTCGATCAAGTTCTCTTTTCTATCAATCTTTTGAAGCTCAACTTCATTTCGATCCACGATCTCTCATATAAGGTGATAGTGATGCAGAATGTGCTTTGTTCTCTGATGGGACTTCAGTTCTTTTGCTTGAGCCATGGCTCTAATGCTGTCACAATACAAAAGAACTGGATCATCAATGGAGGGTGCTACTCCAAGCTCACTAATGAACTTCCATAATCAAATAGCTTTCTTTATAGCATCAAATACTGTAATATACTCCATCTCATAAATAGAATCAGCTAAGTGTGCTACTTAAAACTTTTCTAGCATATTTCTCCATCATTTAGGATAAATACAAAACCTAATACACTTTTATTATTATCATGATCTAACTAAAAATTAGAATATGTCATATCCCATAGTTTAAGTCAGTATCTTTATAAATGAGCCATTTGTTAGATGTATACCCTAAAAGCTAATTGGGTGACACATACTTTATTTCAGATATAAAATATATTTAATATTCAAAATTAGATAATTTTTTATACAGGTTATGTTCAGGTATTTTTCAAAGAATTAATGGACAATGATACATTCTCAAGAGTTGAGAATTTGAGATGTGTCATTATAGTAATTCCTAAATACTCCCAATTGTAGATCATGATGGAGATAGTGATTGACCCAATTAGATGGTATAGATTGCTTCTCTTTGGATAGACGAGTCTTGAATTTACAATGTGGGGATACCAGAGTGAGAGTGCAGGTAGTTGTTAGCAAATAACGTTGCTGAGCATGACCATCAAAAGAAAACACGTGGATGTTTACTCACTCATCAATAGCTTTATATTATAGTTGTGTGAGCGGTTCTTTGACCTGCGATGCCTTGGCCACTCATAGCAGGGTTGCAATAATTTGACAACACAAAATATTAGCCCTAGATATTGGGCTCTTGTAGTGTTCGTGGCTATAGTAGGTTCATTATAAGAGTGGGAGTGCACTTATAAAGAATCTATCGACCTTAGTAATTAAGGTATAGTCCTATGCAATTTAAGAAGCTAAGTCCTTAAGACCGTAGCCATGATAATATGAATGATGGAAAAGAGTTTCCATGAATTTTCATAATTGGACTGAGCTGATTGAATCATGTATATAATAGATGCTTAGGGTTTGGCGAGCTTTCATGATCTGCATCTTGTTGGGATTCTAGATAGAAAAACTCAATTATATGGTAATTATACCTAGGAGTTCATTCTTCTTTCTATTGGATTGCCACTACATGCTGCTAGGCATCATTGGTAGATTATAAGAACTTACTAGGATTATTTTGAATCAATGATCCTTAATAGGGTGAGTAAAATTGTTCCAACCATCAAAAAAGTTTCAATGATACTATGATGGAGATCATAGTATATCTCACTATCAGACAGAATGGAACCTATTCACATACAATAGGAGGTTGACTTGATCACACGATTGGATCAATATATATAAGAGTTACATATTTAGAAATTACTAATTTGTAACGATTATAAATTTAGCATTACTAAATTTGGCATTGCTAATTTTGGTACCTACTAATTTTAGCACCTACTAAATATTAGCATAAGGGACATTATTACAAGAGTTTCAATATAATTGGATTTAATAATTCAAATTAGATTTGAATTATAATCATAATGGATTAGGTTGATACCCTTTCAATTCGGATTCGAAATTGAATTGAACAGGCCTAATTAAGTCAGGAAGCAAGAGTCTCAGTTACTACAAATCTCTCACCTCTTAACTCAATTTGGCTTGGAATTGAGAAGGGGGTGCTAAAGTAGCACCCCTCTTTTTCTTGCATGCAAATTGAAGGAGTGCATGCACCAATAGTTAGCACATGTCCTCTTGGTTTATCTCTTTGGATAAGAGTCAAGTTTATTTTGGTGTCAATTAGATTCAAAATCCTAATTGAATTGATTTTTTCTAAACTTTTGGTGTGTGGTTGGTTTTTATGCGAAAACATCCTGATGGGAGAAAGGAGTACTAGTTTGTTTTCATGCCAACTTATTTTGGCACTAGCTTTTCCTAGTTGCCATTCTATTTGAACTCCATTCACTTGTGATAAGATAAGGATCTTATCTAAAGAAGATGGGGCTAGACTCTTGGTATTAGAGTTTGTCATGATGTCCTTTGGAGGTGAAAACTATTTTGTGCAACAAAAAGTGAGAAGGGTTTTATGCTTAGTTGAGATCTCATAATTTTTTCTATGCCACTAACATCCTTCTACTACCCTCTCCTTTCTCCATGAATCCACACATCCAATAACATAAAACTAGAGAGAAAAGAGAGGAAAAGGAAAGGAGAAAAGGTTCCTCTTATAGACATCCGATCTCCCTTGATCCGGTGCAAAGAGTTTATGCTACGATTTCTAGTTCTTCTTCTTCTTGAAGGGGCTAGATCCAACATTGAAGTGAGGCCTACAAGGTACTAGTACTAGTAGTCTCATTGCTTCGATCAAGTCATCTTTGTATGGATGTCGATAGAGCCCAGGCATGTGTGCAACTCTAATAAAACCTGGTGTTGGTAAAAAACCTAAGGTTTTATGTGTTTTTTTAATAATTTATAGTGGAAGCAAATATGTTTTAAAACTATTATAAATAAAAAATCATGCATATAGATTAATCTAATAAACCCTACAAGGATCATAATATGATATACAACATATAAAATAAAATCAACATGCATCGATCTAACTGATGCATGCTATAGATTATATCTACTAAGACTATGAGATCGAATCTCATACTGATCGTGGGTTGATGATCATTACTGTCGATGGCATATGGTAAGGGATCTCTACATCACTTCATAACTGTACAGGATATCCAGCCTTTATGAATCATCCACACGAAGCCCCGACATGATCAACCTCCTTAGATTGCTAGATCCATGTGAAAGCCACTAATAGTTGAATAAATATTTATTTTGATCTTCTTGAACCCTCCAAGGAGATAAAGAGGAGGATCAAGAGGAGATTAGATGGAGGAAGAAGAAAAAATCAAGAAAATCCCTTTTTTTTCTCTTCTTTTTCTCTCTCCCTTCAAACCCTAGCACCTAAGTTCCTTTCACGCCCCCTAGGATTTCATGCCAAGTTCTTATTTTTTTCATGGTATTTTTCTTTGATGCTCCATAGTAAAAAGGCCTCCTTTTAATGTCACACATCGCATGAATTTTCAAAAAAATGGCATGTGAATTGGATAAGGATTTGGGAGATAGAGATTGTTATGATAAGGATAGGAGTTCAAATTCCATTCGAACTCAATAATTTTTAAATTTAACTTTTATTTAAACTTATCCTAAACCAATCCTAATCAAAAAAGGAATGTGGGAGGGTGCATATCTAATTTTTAACATGGAATTGATCATGCAAAATCCAAGAAATGTGTGAGGGAGTGCATGGAAGAATTCTAGGGGTTCTAAAATGGGTTTCTTGATTTTCACTTGTCAAAATAGATCCTAATCCCAATTAAAATTGGTTTGGGCTATTTAAATAACTTGAACCTATTCCATTAGGTTTGATTCTAATCCAATAAAATTGATTTGGCCTATTTAAATGACTTGAACCTAATCCAATTAGATCCCAATTAATTTAATTAGTTTTTAATCATATTAGAATTAATTAGGTCCAAGTCTGAATCAAATCAAGAATAAAATTCTTTAGTGATTAGGTCATCGAATATCCTAATTGAGTGAAATCTAATTCAACTAAATTTAATTAAACTTGACCTAAACCTCTTTCTCAATCAAATTAAGCCAATTAGCAATCTAATTACAAATTAATCCTTATAATTAATTAATAATTAATTCATAATATTTGTATAGGGTTAATTATTAATTATATTTATAATTTTGTCCTTGACCAATCTTAATTGTTAATCAGCCATCATGATCGGTTAGAAACTTCTTATATGTGTGACCCCATAGGTTGAATATTAAGCTGATAGCTTAGAAACTAATTCTTAAATAATTGAATATGACCATCTAGTAATGGTGTTCGACATCTATTTTATGAATAATTACAAAGCAACATTCAAGAACCCAGGCATAGGTTACTATATAATTCATCCCTTTCACTTAATGCTCTAGATAACTTCAAAGTTGACTACCAGCTCCTAAATAGTGCATGTAGATGTGCCTCAACCTAACAAATCTAGTGACTCATCATAAAGATTACTCTAGCCAAGGTCTTGCTAAATTGAAACATGGTAGAGCATTTTTTCTAACACCTTGAGTGGACAATTATATATTAACTCATACACTGACTTAATAAGTGCTTGACTGCACTCAGTAACTTCCATCACTAGGGGTGGAACTGGGCCAAGCCAGCTCGATGGGCTTCCGGCCGGCCCAAATTAGGTCGGGCTTCGAGCCATATTTTAAACAAAACAGGCTAGGCTTCGGGCTTTAAAATAGAGCCCATTCAATTTTCGAGCCAGGCTCAGTTACCCCTTTAGCCCAGCCGGACCGGCCCGAACCAAGCCCGAACATAAGCCCGAGGCCCGCTATTTCTTTCTCCTCTCTAATCTCCCACTCTCCCATCTCCCTCTCTCTTCATTCTTTCTCTCAGTCTCTCTCTCTCATTTCCATCTCCCTCCTCTGGTCAGCCCCCGATGGTGGATGCCCCCTTGCACACGATGGTCGACGGCCCCTCTGCGGCTCCGAGGTGCCTCCTCCAGCTCCAATGCCCACATCCGATGACTCCACCCCCCATGTGACCCTGTGACCCATCTCTGGCTCTGATCTGCCTACCCCAGCACCGGTGACACACTCGATACCACTGCCTTGGCGCAACCTCATGGCCCCCCTCCCTGGCTCTGATCTATCTCCTTCAGCCCCGATGATTGCACACGACGACCTTGCCCCTCATGCGACCCCATGGCCTGTCTCCAGCTTCGATCTACCTCCCCTGGCTTCGGCGCCCCACCTGACACCCACCACCTTCGGCGTGACCTCGTGGCTCTCCCTCCTTGCCTCCGATCTGCCTCCTCCGATCGGTGGCCAGTTAGTTAACTTAAACCTTTTTTATTGATGGGCTTGCATTCGAGCTGGCTCGACAGTGAATTTTTTTTGATAGGCTTGCATTCAGGCTAGCCTGATCGGGCTCGAGCTTGAGGTTTAAAAAAAAAATTTGGGCCTAAGCCTGGCCCGAAGCCCAAATCTTTTTTCGGGCCAAGCTCGGTAGGGGTGTGGCCCAGTCTAGCCTGGCCCACTTCCAGCCCTATCCATCACTGGATTAGAAATCTAAGTAGTTTGGCATCTAAGTATAGTGAGTTGCTTGCAAGTCACCATGATGATCTTAGGTCGAAGAGATACTTATATCCATATCCTTCTAAGAATATTCTTGACAGTAGGGTACTCTACAGAGTTGGTCATGTTCAGTAAATGTACTTCTACACTAACTTGCATGCCATACTAGTAGTATCTTCACACTCCTTAGTTATAAAGATAACCAACCCATATGGCATATAATGACCTATACTCAATAAATATTGTCACCCAAGTAACAACATATCATTTGGTCATTAACAAGTTTAAGAACTACATAACAAATCCTCCTTTGTTAATTAAAAGTAGTTCTAGGAACTTCATCACAAAAGAGTTCATAATGGAAGATGTACACACAATGATGAATTGCAAATGATAACCTTTATTCATTAATGAATCATGTACAAATTACAAGGAGATTAACCATTTACATTCTAGGTGATTGGTTTTAAGATATATTTCCTAACACTCGGGACATCCATCAGATTCAATCCAATGATGAAGATGGAGTAGTGTTAGATCTGACATAGTTGGTACTTTATTTTTATATCTGATATATTTGTTCATGATATGATCTATATACATGCTAGAATAGTTTTATTCAACATTGATTTATTTTAGAATTTTTTTAAAAAACTATGCATGCAGCCCTGGGATCATATGATGATTCCTCAAGTGGTATAAGCAACATCATGAATAATTTTACATCTAAATCAGCTCAAAAATTTTATTTTTTGATTTTAAAAAATCATATTTTGAAGCATGTTCTAGATCTAAAATTAGATCTAAAGAATTTAGATCTAAAATCCAAAGTTGAGAACTGAAATTTTAGATTTGAAATTTCTATGGTTTAGAACTATACTAGATCTAAAATTTTAATCGATTTGATCAAAATTTGATATCTGAAAAAATGATTTTCTAGATCTAAAATCTAGATCAGTGGTTGATATTCATGATTAGAAAAAAATTATAAGAGTTATTTTTATATTTAATGTTATGATTTTTTTAATTCATGAATGTTGAAATTTTTATATCTTAATGTTTTTCATAAGATGATTACACTTGATGTTTTAATCTGAAATTAGTTTTGACATCTAACTAAACCCTTATATTGATAGGCCAAAAGCATCACTAACCATTCGTATAAGTCATCCTTAGTCTTAAATGCGATTTTCCATTCATCCCTGGGTCTAATTTTAACATGATGAAAGCCACTTTTCAGGTCAATTTTTGAAAAGATGTAGCACCAGCCATCATGTCAACATGTCATCAAGTCAGGGTATAGGAAATCAATATTTTACTGTTATCTTATTGATGGCTCAACTATCGATACATATTCTCCAAGTGCCATCTTTCTTAGGGGTCAAAAGAGTTGGAACGACACATGGGCTTTAACTTTCTCTAATAAATCTTTTTCTAAGAAGATCCTCAACTTGCCTCTGTAATTCCCTATGTTCAGTAGGGTTCATCCTATAGTGTGGTAGATTTGGTAAGATAGCTCCTGGGACTAAATCTATGGCATGTTGTATGTCCCTTAATGGTGGTAGGCAATCAACGAGGTCTTCAAGAAACACATCCTTAAACTCCTTCAGAAACTCTAAAATATCCATAGGATATTCCTTTTGGGGTTGGTCATGAACTTTCTTAGTGGTCAAAATCGAGACTGTTGAATCTTCAATAATTTCGTGCTCTAATTCCTTGGCAGTGATTAGGTTTAATCCTGGTTCCTTTTCCCTCAAATTAGACCCTCTTTTAATATTGTCCTTAAGTGGGGTCGAATTGATGACAATTCTCTTTCCATGATGGTTAAAGGAACATGAATTTGTTCATCCAAAAAGGTAGCATCATGGTCATAAAACCAGGATCTGCATAATATAATGCTACTAACCCCCATGGAATCACATCACACCATATTTCTCTTGATAGGATTGAATTTGGACTCGGACTTGGCATTGTAATCTAATGGGAATAGATGTTGCATCAATCCAGGATACCTTATATGAGCTAGGATGGGTGCCGTAGGTAAGCCTAAGTTCTTAATAGTATTTGTAGATATTGCGTTAACACAACTTCTGCTATCTATAATTATCTTGCAAACTTTGTCCCCTAGCTTAAGAAAGGTTTGTAGGATATTAGTCTTACACCAGTCCTCATTCTTCTTGGTCTGAGCTAGAATATACCTAACTACTCCTAGTAGATCAGATGACTCTATGGGTTCTTCATCACCTTCATATTCTTCTACCAAATTTTCTCAGCTTCATAAACTTCTTCCTCACATTCTTCAATATTTTCTAAGTTCTCTTCTTCACACTCTCCTATATGTAAGGCTCGTACGGGGCATTGAGCATCAAAATGGCCTATTTTATGACACCTAAAACATTATGCAATTGGTTCCTATCTCTTTGGACTTTAGGTGCCTTACCTTTGTCATCCCTACGAGTTGGTTGCGAGGTAGGATTGGGTCGGCTACTTAGGAATCGGCTCGTGCTGGGTCTACTTCCAGGGGCACTAAACCTACTAGGCTCAAGTTGGTAGGGAATGGTTTTTTCTGGAATCTCTCATAATCCTTAGCAATATGGTAGGCTTGTTCTAAATCAAGAATTATTTTCTTTGGATACCCTCATGTAGGCCTGCTCTAAACCTAGATAAGGTAATAGCTTCCGACTAAACTACACTACACCTCATAACAAATTATCAAATTTGGCTATATATTCTGTCACTGATTTGTTACCTTGAGTCATCTTTTGCCATTGATCCAATAATTTTTGCTCATAGGACAAGGGTAGGTATTTCTCCCTAAGTCTAATCTTCATAGCTCTCCATGTGACTATGGGCAAATCTCCACTTTGTTGGTTCAGTCGTTCCACATTTTTCCAGTACAATCTAGCTTGTCGGACTAGCCTAAGCTTAGCAAATTTAAATTTTCTGTCCTCCGACATCTCATAGCATTCGAAGTACTGGTCCATGTCACTCTCCCAATCAGTATAAACCTTAGGATCTAAACTTCCATCAAAGGTAGGTGCATCAAGTCATATGTTTGTAAGGATCCTTTCTTCCTGATCATTCACATTAGGGGTTTGGCACCTAAGATTAGGGTCATGTGTGACTTCCCTATGTTGGGTTCTTGGGGGAGTGGGTCTAGGTGTCTCAGAATCTGAACAGGGTCATATAGGATTCCTCAAGGTTAACTAGTCTCTCATCCATCTGGTCAAACCTAGCATTGAGTTGCCTAAATGTTCAATCATAGATCTCATTAAAGACTTAATATTAGGGTCCATGGTGGGATTGGATTGGGTTTGAGTATGCTGATATGGTGTTCCTGATCTAGTGGATGCAATGCAAACACACAAATCGAACTAGGATTTCCTAGACCTAGAGCTCAAGTAGAATGGGTCAGCTCAATTTATAATAAATTTAGCAATTACCCTATCCACTTGCCAATTAAGAGGTGGGGTCGTGGGAGGCTCCCTGCTTTCACAGGATCCTAATTAAAAACCATGAATCCACTTAGGGCATTTTCCTCTGGACCTCTAGCCTTAGACACCAGATTCGAGAAATAATCGAAGGACTGGGTGCACTAGCTTTCACACAATACTTGGAACCCGACCTTGTTGGTGTCCCTAAGCTACTTTAGGTTTCTAATTGATTTTAATTAGGCTTGGGTTCGATGCAAAGGTGGTTGTTTTAGGCCAAGGAAGGGTGATGAAATCCCTCCCTTATACACAAATAGATGAAACCCTAATACGCAATGAATCTAAATAGAAATTAATAGAAAATAACTTTTTTCTCTGATTTTTTGGTAACTAGATAGCATATTAGCAAAGGATTAACAAAAAATTAATTAATAATTTTTTATATTTTTTTTATGATGGTTTTCTGCAATTTAATTTCAGCCTAAAACTAGGTATGCAGAAATTTCAGCAAGTAGTAATTAAACCCTAGTTTAACCTGCTTTGATACCAAAGATGATGCAGGATGAAAGATGCAAAACTAAACCTAACAATCCTATGATTAATTATCTTTAATTAATCAAAGATTAATTTCTATAATTTTTAGAATTAAGACTCAAAATATTTAGATGAACTCAACTAGTTAACTAGTTATGATACCCCAATGTAAATCAACAAACTAACTAAGAAAACTGGATTTGATGATTGAGAAATCACCTAAACTAGGGTTCTTGCTTTCAAAGAATTAGAGCTAAAGAGTTGAGGAGGGGTTTCTTTTACCAACAAAGATTTGCAGCGTTCTTGATGTTGATCGATTTTAGCACTCTAGGATTCGCGGCAAAACTTCAAGATTATCTATTTTCGGGGTTCTGATCTTCAACAAGGTTGGTTCCAAGGCAAAGAAACCTTCACTTCAGATCTTGATCACCTGAAATCAGTCACAAGAAAAAGATTAGAAGGCGTGGAAGGTGGAAAGAGATTGTAAGAAAGGAAGAAGAGGAGGAAGATTGAAAGGTGGCATTAGGGTTTTGGATGGTTGGATGGTTGGTGTGGCTTGATGATGGGCGGCCATGGTTGATTCTTGATTGGCCATGAAGGATGGATTCTTGAGTTTGGATAATAAGGGGCTCTTGTATTATAGGACTCTTCAATTTGGATAAAGAGAATTCTTGAATTCTTGCAAGACTCTTGAGTTCTTGAATTCTTGAAGACTTGATACATGAAACCCCTTGAACTTTGCTTCTAAAATTGGAGCCCAACTTTGAATCCTTGTGGCCGACCATGACATGTGTGATGATGAGGTGGCATGGCATGATGACATGGCATGGTGACATGGCATGTGACATGGCATGGGCATCCAAGATGATGATGTGGCATGTGGTGATGTCCAAGATGATGTGGTGCCATGAATTGGGTCCCCTCTTGGCTTTCAATCTTGAATTGGGCTTGCAATCTTGATTGGGACTGGATCCCTTAACTAATTACAGGATTTGATTGAAACTAACTTTGCCCAACTTGATCCAATTGAATCCAATCTGACCAAATTACTAAGGCATAACAAGTCAAAATAATAAATTAAAATTGACTAGGTTTACATATATATACAGGTCTCAATTGGGTTCAAGAGCTTATTCACAGGTTTAGGCTTGTACAAGACTCAACTGAAATTGGGATTTAGGGCTTAGTCATAGGTGACCCACAGGGATGTGGGATTGACCTATCATTTCTTTATGGTCCTGGTGTCCGCACCAATTCTCCTCGAGTGGGAGGAACTCGACCCTGTTGAGTATGGGTCAACTCTGCTTTGGTAATGTTCTAGTAAGTCGGGATTAACCTTTACAAATCCTCTCTAGTGATCCAAGAATCTTTAATCTCAGGTCATCCTTTCCAATGAACCAGATATCATTGATAATCTTTACTCCAAGTAGCGATAATCTTGTCATCAAAGATCTGCTTAATCCTGTCTCTCCGTTCTAGCATTTTGGTGGTGGACACTCATGGGTTGGCTCACTCTTAATGATGGGATTAGGTTCAAAAGGCTCACTAGGTATCATCGTTGGTTCCTTATACTCTACAAGGTCTGAAATATTGAAAGTTGAACTAATACCTAGCTCAGGTGATAACTCAAGCATATAGGCATTAGGTCCAATTTCTTAATTATTTTGTATGGTCCAGCATTACAGGCATGTAACTTCTTCATGGTTCAGGTAGGAATCATTTAAGTTGAAGCCTGATTATAACAAAGTCTCCTTCATCAAATTCTTTGAGTCTTTTTCTTGAATCAACCATATGTTTATATGATTCATTGCTTTCTTTGATTTTTTTCAGTTTTCTTGTGCAATTCTTTAATATGTTGTGCATATGACTTTGTAGACTCAGAAATGCGTCATGCATGGGTAAAGGAATAAGATCTAAAAGCTTTCTTGGCTTGTACCAATGGACAGTTTTAAATGGGCTTTTCCTAGTGGATCTGTTAACTGAGCTATTGTATGCAAATTAGCTATAGACAGTAATAGATCCCAATTTACAGTATTCTTACCAACTAGACATCTAAGTAAATTCCCTAAACTTCGATTCACTACTTCCGTCGAGCCATCTATTTGAGGGTGATAAGTAGTAGAAAATTTAAGTTTAGTCTCTAACAAGTACTAAAGAGTTTTCTAGAAATAACTAGTGAATGTACATCTCTATCGGATACTATGGTTCTAGGTAAACCATTTAGTCTGACTATTTCATTCAGAAATAACTTAGCTACTTTAGAAGCATCATAAGTTTGGGAACATGGTAGAAAGTGCGCCATCTTTGAAAACCTATCAACCACAACAAAAATAGAATCATGTTTCCTTATGGTTTTAGGTAATTCAAGAACAAATCCATGTTAAGATCTTATCAAGGACAATTCGGTACAGAAAGTGGGGTATATAGGCCAGTGTTTTGCTTTTCCTGTTTGGCAATAGCACAAGTTTGACATCTAGCCATGATTTGAGCAACATTCCTCTTAAGATTTGGCCAATAAAATTGGTCCTCCAGCGCTAAAATGGTCTTATTTCTATCGAAATGTCCAGCTAAACCTCCTACATGTGTTTCCCAAATTAAGTCTCTAAGGGAAGTACTAGGAATACATAGTTTACTTTTCCTAAAAAGATAGCCATCTTGAATAGTATATTCACTATACGAACTAGACGGTCTTGTTTAACTGCTTTATAAATTTCACCAAAGTCAGTGCAATTCTCATATTCATCCTTTAACTTTTCAAACCCTATGACTTTAGTACTAACACAGTTCAAGAGCAAAATGTCTACTAAGTGCATCAGTGACTCGATTCTCAGTACCTACATGGTGTTTCAAGATAAAAGTATAAGCTTGGATATACTCTACCCATTTATGATGCCTTGGGTTTAATTTTTTTTACGAGTTAAGGAATCAGAGTGCTTCATGGTTTGAGAAAAGAACAAACTCCTATTGTAGCAAATAGTGTTTCAGTACCTTAGGGCTTAGACCACCGCATATAACTCCTTATCATAAGTCGAATACTTTAATTTAGCATCATTCAACTTCTCACTAAAGAAAGCAACTGGGTGATTCTCTTGACTTAAGACTCCTCTAGTTCCTACACCTGAGGCATCACAAGCTACTTCAAAAACTTTTGAAAAGTCAGGAAACCTCAAAATTGGAGCTTGGGTCATCTTGTCCTTGATTTCTAGGAAGGCTCTATTAGCATTATAGGTCCATTCGAAAGCTCCCTTCCTCATGCAATCAGTAATAGGTGCTATAATTATACTAAACCCTTGAATAAATCTCCTATAAAAGGTGGCTAATCCATGAAAACTATGAACATCATGTATGTTTTTGGGTATGGGCCACTCAACTAAGGACTTAATCTTCTCATGATCAGCAGACACTCCTTCTACAGTCACTACAAAGCCTAAGAAAATAATCCTCAGAGTCATGAAACTATACTTTTTCAAGTTTGAATAAAGACTATTCTTCCTAAGGGCTGGCATACTTGTTGAAGATGGTCTAAGTGATCCCTCTTAGTTTTACTATATATGAGGATGTCATCAAAATAGACTACTATGAATTTTCTAATAAAAGCTTTCAGAACTTGAGTCATGATCCTCATAAAAGTACTAGGTGCATTTGACAGGCCAAAAGGCATCACTAATCATTCGTATAAGCCATCCTTAGTCTTAAATACAGTTTTCAATTCATCCCCGGGTCTAATTCTAACTTGATGATAGCCACTCTTCAAGTTAATCTTTGAAAAGATGGTAGCATCGACCATCATGTCTAACATGTCATTAAGTCAGGGTATAGGAAATTGATATTTTACTATTATCTTATTGATGGCTCTACTATCGACATACATGCTCCAAGTGCCATCTTTCTTAGGGATCAAAAGAGCTGGAATGGCACATGAGCTTAAACTTTCTTTAATAAATCTTTTTCTAAGAAGATCCTCAACTTGCCTCTATAATTCCCTATGTTCAGTAGGGTTCATCTTATAGTGTGGTAATTTAGCAAGGTAGCTCCTGGGACTAAATCTATGGCGTGTTGTATGTTCCTTAATGGTGGTAGGCAATCAGGGAGGTCTTCAGGGAACACATCCTTAAACTCCTTCAGAAACTCTAAAATCTCCTTAGGGTATTCCTTCTGGGGTTGGTCATGAACTTCCTTAGTGGTCAAAATCCAGACTATTAAACCTTCAGTAATTTCGTGCTCTAATTCCTTGGCAGTGATTAGGTTTAATCTTGGTTCCTTTTTCCACAAATTACTAAACCCTCTTTTAATATTGTCTTTAGGTGGGGTCGAATTGATGACAATTCTCTTTCCATGATGGTTAAAGGAACATGAATTTGTTCGGCCAAAAAGGATAGCATCATGGTCATACAACCAGGGTTTGCCTAATATAATACTACTAACCCCCATTGGAATCACATCACACCATATTTTCTCTTGATAGGATTAAATTTAGACTGGGACTTGGCATTGTAATCTAATGGGAATAGATGTCGCATCAATCCAGGATACCTTATATGGGCTAGGATGTGGTGCTGTAGGTAAGACTAAATTCTTACAACATTTGTAGATATGGTATTAACACAACTTTCGCTATCTATAATTATCTTGCAAACTTTGTCCCTTAACTTAATTAAGATTTGTAGGATATTAGTTCTACACCAGTTCTCATTCTTCTTGGTTTGAGCTAGAAACACCTAACTACTCCTAGTAGATCAAATAACTCTATGGGTTCTTCATCACCTTCATATTCTTCAACCAAATTTTTCTCAACTTCATAAACTTCTTCCTTATATTCTTCAATATTTTTTGAGTTCTCTTCTTCATACTCTCCTATATGTAAGGCTCATATAGGGCATTAAGCAGCAAAATGGCATGTTTTATGATACCTAAAACATTATGCAATTTCATTCCTATCTCTTCGGACTTCAGGTACTTACCTTTGTCATCCCTACGAGCTAGTTAGGAGGTAGGATTGGGTCGGCTACTTAGGAATCGGCTCATGCTGGGTCTACTTCCAAGGGTACTAAACCTACTAGGCTCAGGTTGGCGGGTAATGGTTTTTTCTAGAATCTCTCACAATCCCTAGCAATATGGTAGGCTTGTTCTAAATCATGAACTTCTCTCAAGAATAATCCCTTTGGATGTCCTCATGTCGGCCTGCTCTAAACCTAGATAAGGTAACAGCTTTCGACTCAACTACACTACACCTTATAACAAATTTATCGAATTTGGCTATATATTCTGCCACTGATTTGTTACCTTAAGTCAACTTTTGCCATTGATCCAATAATTTTTGCTCATAGGACAAGGGTAGGCATTTCTCCCTAAGTCTAATCTTCATAACTCTCCATGTGACTATGGGCAAATCTCCTCTTTGTTGGTTCAGTCGTTCCACATTTTTTCAGTACAATCTAGCTTGTCTGACTAGCCTAAGCTTAGCAAATTTAAATTTTTTCTCCTCCGACATCTCATACCATTCGAAGTACTGGTCCATGTCACTCTTCCAATCAGTATAAACCTTCGGATCTAAACTTTCATCAAAGGTAAGTGCATCAAGTCGTAAGATCCTAAGGATCCTTTCTTCCTAATCATTCACATCAAAGGTTTGGCACCTAGGATTAGGGTCAGGTTTGACTTCCCTACATTGGGCTCTTGGGGAGTGGGTCTAGGTGTCTTAGAATTTGAATGGGTCACATGGGATTTTTCAAGGTTACCTAGTCTCTCATCCATTTGGTCAAACCTAGTATTGAGTTGCCTAAATTGTTCAGTCATATATCTCATTAAAGCCTCAATATTAGGGTCCATGGTGGGATTGAGTTGGATTTGAGTATGCTGATATGGTGTTCCTAATCTAGTGGCCATGCAATGCAAACACACAAAATTGAACTAGGATTTCCTAGACCTAGAGCTCAAGTAGAATGGGTCGGCTTAATTTATAACCAATTCAGCAATTACCCTATCCACTGGCCAGATAAGAGGTGGGGTCATTGGAGGCTCCCCCTGCTTTCACTGGGTTCTAATTAAAAATCACGAATCCGCTTAGGGTGTTTGCCTCTGGACCTCTAGCCTTAAACACCAGATTCTAGAAATAATCAAAAAATTAGGTGCACTAGCTTTCACACAATACTTGGAACTCGACCTTGTTGGTGTCCCTAAGCTACTTTAGGTTTCTAATTGATTTTAATTAGGCTTGGGTTCGATGCAAAGGTGGTTGTTTTGGGCTAAGAAAGGGTGATGAAATCCCTTCCTTATCTGAGATAGTAAAAGTGCCCTTAAATTGATTAACAATGCTTGTACACAGATGAAACCCTAATGTGCAATGAATATAAACAGAAATTAATAGAAAATAATTTTTTTCTGGTTTTTCTGTAATTAGATAGCAGATTAACATATGATTAACAAAAAATTAATTAATATTTTTTTTTATATTTTTTTATGATGGTTTTAT
The DNA here is from genome assembly GCA_021397845.1 of Areca catechu. Classification (NCBI taxonomy): domain Eukaryota; kingdom Viridiplantae; phylum Streptophyta; class Magnoliopsida; order Arecales; family Arecaceae; genus Areca; species Areca catechu. The sequence goes on from CM038042.1 coordinate 63,301,316, forward strand.
GCAATTTATTTTTAGCCTAAAACTGGGTATACAGAAATTTCAGCAACTAGTAATTAAACCCTAGATTAACCTGCTCTGATACCAAAGATGATGCGAGATGAAAGATGCAAAACTAAACCTATCAATCCTATGATTAATTATCTTTAATTAAGCATAGATTAATTTTTGTAATTTTTAGAATTAAGACTCAAAGAATTCAGATGAACTCAACTAGTTAACTAGTTACGATACCTGTAATATAAATAACAAACTAACTAAGAAAATAGGATTTGTTGATTGAGAAATCACCTAAACTAGGGTTCTTGCTTTCAAAGAATCAAAGCTAAAGAGTTGAGGAGGGGTTTCTTTTACCAACGAAGATTCGTAGCATTCTTGATGTCGATCGATTTTAGCACTCTAGGATTCACAGTAGAACTTCAAGATTATCAATCTTTGGGGTTCTGATCTTCAACGAGGTTGGTTCCAAGGAAAAGAAACCTTCACTTCAGATCTTCATCACCTGAATTCAGTCACAAGAAAAAAGATTAGAAGGCATGGAAGGTGGAAAAAGATTGGAAGAAAGGAAGAAGAAGAGGAGATTGAAAGGTGGCATTAGGGTTTTGGATGGATGGATGGATAAGTAGGCCTCATGCCCAAGGACCTCATGACCTCTCCCTTATGGAGTTTGATGCTCTCACAGCAAAGGATTGAAGAGAAAACTCTTAATTTATTTTATAAAAAAACTTGATTGATTACAAGGGGCCTAATGGTGGTATTTATAGATCGTAAACAAGAATCGTAAGGGTTACAAATGCTTGAGTTCTTGTTGGAAGGGCAAGAACTCCATGGAATTGGCTTCCCTTGGGCATCGAAGACTCTTGAATTCCCTCTTAGCATCTTGGACTCTTGGTCTTGATTTCTTCTTGGACTTCTTCCATGTTGGGCAACATCAAGTGTGATGCGGAACTAACAATGCATGCAAAATTATTTTTGTATTTTTTTATATTAAGTTATGTATCTTAATCCCGAAGATAAGGCCACAAATCTGAGTAGAGAGTTCTATGCAAAACAAGAAGCAACATCATGCAAAATAGAACCTAAAAGCAATAGAAAGAGGACTGCCGAGGCTGAGAAGTCTCGGTTGGGCTAGTTCCCCTTCAAAAATGCTACTGGCAAGAAAAAGGGTGTACCTAATAATGGTTGAAGTGCCTGATGAAGATCATATATGAAGGGATCACTCTCACTCCTGGATGCAGCCTGGATGATCAAGTCGAAGACCTATGGATTCTCGGCTTTCAACCCGGTGATCCGATTGCTGCCCAGCTGGAGTCATTGGATTTGTAGACTTCGAGAACCTGCAAACAACCTATCAAGGGTTAGAAATTGATGAAGGGATGAAAGAATAATTGAAAAAATAACAAGGGAAAGGGATGATTGATGTTGGGCGACCAAGGCTTGGAGAGGATGGCTTCTAGGGTTTGATGGTGGCTGGAGACTGACATAGGAGACAAGGATGAAGGAGGGGCTCATACAGAATCCCCTTCGCACAGAGCAAAATCACACAGCAGAAGAAAAAACTCAATAATATTCATTCAAAAGTATCTCATACAAGAGAGGAGGGCTTCTTTTATAAACTCATAAGCTTGCCCTCCAAGTAAGGATAGAAAGGTCTTCACATAACAATTTCATTCCCACCCAAACCCAAGCTAGAAAACATGGAAACTCCTTGGCCCTCTTTCCCTCAAATTTCTCCTCTCTTTTTGCCTTGGTCGGCCAAAGGAGGTGACCCTAAGTGGATGACCAAGGGATGGTAAGCATAAGAAAGTGGCACCCCTTGGTTTCTATCATGGGCTTTGGCTGGCCCATTTTGCTTCAGGCTGCGGTCCAGGGCTCCAAGCTGCTCCAGCATTCCAGGACTTTGAATTTTTCTGCTGGGGCTTCCATGGTCTTCATAACTTCAAGCTGGGTTGGTCTTCACTTGTACTAGCTTGGTATTGAGTCTTCATTGGACTTGGGCTAACATATACAAGACTTAGAAAGAAAACTAGCTCAATATGAGCTGACGGTACGGGACTCAAATAATGAAAATGATAACTCAAATAGGCTAAGCTAATGTGGGACGAAAATAAAATGATGAATGGAGAGTTATAGCAAGCTAACCAACAAGAAAACTCGAGCAATTAATTATCAAATAAATGGGCTAAATTAATTCAAGAAAAGAATTTTCATAAGGAGACTAGTTGATTTAATTTTTAAGACCCGCAATGTAGATCTAGTTCAAAATAAGGATTAGGATCTTCATGGCAAGGAAACCATCACTACTAGGGCAAGTTAACCTTCAAATAATCAGATCTAATAAAGCTTAGGAAGAGTTTTCCTACCATCAATGATGGATAATTATTTGATGGAAGAAGGAGCTCTCATCACTCAAGGATTGAGGCCTAGAAGTCAAGATTGGCACTCTCTACTTTAAGACTCACCTTGGCCTTGATCCATGGCATGGAAACCTTTACCCTTGACCTAGAAACCTGAGAGAACCTGTAAAGAAATTTGGGATTAGACATGGAAGAAGAATTGGAGTTGGAATGGAAATAAAGAAAAAAAGGAAGAAGAAGAAAGTGGCCGGTGGCTTGGGACTTGGAGCTTGATCATAGATCCATCAATGGGAGTCCCATCCTTTAATCCTTGCAAAAGCACTCTTCACTCTCAAACTCAAATTTAAAAACTCTCATTCTCTCTTTGGATAAGGATCTACATACTCAAACTAGCTAGAAAACTTTCACTCCAAACAAGAACTCAAGAAAACTAGAATACAAGGAAACAATCCTTTCATTAATTCAAATATAGCATAGAATGAATACAATGAGAGCCTAAGGGCCCTATTTATAGGTTCCAATGATAGGAATTTCATCCAAGGGTGGAGAGGAGGGGATAAGGATGGCTTAGTTGTCTCCATAATTTTTAGGTAAGTGGTTTTAACTAAAAACAAATTATTGATAGAATGTTACAACCACTTGACATGTGGCATTCTAGAAGGTCTTCATGTGGTTGTCAAATGCTGATATGGAGGCCTAGGTGTCATTAGAGATGGCACCCCACATGTCACTTGTTGGAAGGTATCTTTATGTTCCCCATAAAAGTCTTGATGTAGTGTAATTTCTTCTCCCCTAAGGTTTCTTGATGAGGTGTCCCGCCATGTGAAAATTTTGGCTTCAAATCTTGGCTTGAATGGCATGAATTGTTGAAGAGGTGGCTTTCCATCATGCTTTGAGCTTGAGTCGACTCATAAAAAATTCTCTTCTTCCATGTGTTGACTCATGAGTACACTTCAAGAAAATTTGGAACTTGTTTCATGGCTCAAGATTTATTAACTATAGCTACAAAAACAAATTAGTTAATCAAAGTATATATTCTTATTATTGATGTCCCATCATAGCCCTTATTACAAATTGGACTCAAATACTATTAAGTAATCCACAGAGGGTTTAGAAGCCTCTATCATATTATGGTGCCTCTGGTGTCCCCACCAATTCTCCCAAGTTGGGAGGAACTTGACCCTGTCGAGTAAGGAGTACACTGGCTCACATATTTCTCGAGAAGGTCTGGGTCGAGGTGCTACAAGTCCTCTCGAGAAATTCATGAATCGTCGATGATGACCAGCCTTGCCATCAAAACAGGTAGCATTAATAGCCACGACCTCGGGTCGTGATGGGTTGATCGTCCAAGATACGCTCGATCCGTTCTCCTCTCTCAGGCCAAATAATTGGTGGATACTCTAGGCTAGGGTCACTCACAATTGATGGAGTAGGTCCAAAGGCCTCACTGGGTATCACTGCCGGTTTCCTACACTCAACCAGGTTTGCGATATTGAAGGTAAAACTAATGCCAAAATCTGGAGGCAAATCTAACACATAAGCATTTGGTCCAACCTTCTTTATCACTCTAAAAGGTCCAGCTATGTGAGCATGAAGTTTCTTTTTAGGCCTAAGCCAAACAAAGATATAATTCCCTACATTGAATCCATTGGCTCTTATTTGGGAATTAGCCAGTTTGTTAGATGTTTCATTACTTAAATTACTCTTATGGCTAATATCCTGATGCATATGTTATGCGGTGTTCAGTGCAGGTGTGGACATGCTGGGCATATGCAGACTCCTAACAGGTGACATAAAGGACTCAAACTAACACCTAACAAACTCGACTATGCATTCCTATTGAAGGAAATTTTATTGAACTCTTTGGAGCTAAACCTAATAGATTATAGGTTCTCTAGGTTTGATCCTAGCTTGACATGCACATGAAAATTTATAGTAGACTCTTAGCAAATTCCATATAGTATGCCAGAAATAAGATGCAAACCTAACATGCATAATGAATGTATGCAGTATGCTAATCTCAACTAAATGCAATCTAATAATCATAGAAATGTTGAAGGTTTCTGGAATGGGCAGAAAATAAGTGGTGGGTTCAGGATTAGTCTAGTAGGGTAGGGAAAAAGGTTTAGGGTTAGTTGAATAAAATAGGATATAAGGTGTGTCAGGGACTAATCCTAGACTAAGGAGGCTAACTTAATGAGGTTGAGATATATCTACAGGGTTTGCATAATGGAAGGATGGGTTACTAATCTCAGGGAAGAGGTCCTTAATGGGAACTATAGGAGGGGGCTCATCCTGAGGGTACTAATTCAAAGAGATCAAGTCCTTAATAAATTCTTCTGGTTCTTGTATTTTAGAACTAGACTCTATAATTTGGCTCTTCTCTATGGTTTCCCCAGGTAAGGTTCTAGCAGTAGTATCTAGGTCTCTTCTTCTAATTTTTCTTCCACTATAGCCTTAGGCTATGATAGTCATGGTCAACTAACTCTAGATTGGCTTCTACCTGGGTACCTACGGGGTCAACTAATTCTAGGTCTTCTAGAGGTGTCTCCTCTTCTCCCTCTTACTCATTTACTAAGCTCACATCAGCTACATACACTTCCACTTTACTGTCACTCTTGTGAACCAGTGGGATGGTAGGCAAGAGTCGACTAAGGGAAGATTGGCTAGGTCATAGTTTCTGATTAGGGGCACTACTCCTAGTGGGTTCAGATTGACTAAGGGGTAGTGGATTACTACTGGGCTCATATCTAGGAATACTAGCCTTATGGTATTCTAGTCGATGGCCTATGGGTTGGATATATAGGTCATGGGTCTACTAGGCTTATAGGGAGTGGGAGCATAGGATTTATGTTCATAGGTCTTGGGTACATAGGTTCTAGGTTCGTATAATTTGGATAGTGTGGGTAAAGGTGGCTCAGCTTTAGATCTAGTATGGGTCTTACAAGTTTTCTCTAGGGTTCCTTTCTGAACATCTACTTGGTCAAATCTATGATTCAGCTGGGTGAAAGATGGGCTACCTGCTCAGTAAGGACTTTAATCTGGGCTTCAAGATTATCCATGGATTTAGCCAGTTGTGGAAAGTGGATGAAATGGGACTCCTGATCTAGTGCACATGCGAGACTCAACACTAACTCAACTATGGGTACCTAGACCTTGAGCCCAATCATAATGGGTTGACTCAACTTACACACAACTCAACTCCTAGTCCTTCAACTGGCCAGGTAAGTGGTGGGATGGTGGGAGGGCTCCTGCTCTTGCAGGGACCCAATTAAGGAACCACCAATCCACCTCGATCGTTTGACACTATACCTCTTGTCTAGACACCAGCATCCAGTAATAGGAGATGAATTAGGTGCACTTGTCTTCCCACAATGGTTGAACCCGATCTATTGATGTCCCTAGCCCTCTAGGACAAATTAAGCCTACTCGATTTTAATTAGGGTTGGGTTCAGATGCAAGGATGGTGGTTTTTAGGCTAAAGAAAGGTAATGACCTCCTTCCTTTATCTTGGATATTGTTGCCCTTAAATTAATTATGCAATGATGGCAGGCAGATGAAAATGCAAATTAGGGTTTAAGTGTTTTTGGTGTTTTGTGAATATATGTAATTTTTTTTGTTTTGATATTTTTTAAAATAGAAAGATAATTTGTAGATAATGACTTAATATGCAAAAAACATGCCAAAAGCTTAAGATATGCAAAAATTATACCAAAAGAACCCTAAACTTGCTGAAATTAGCTTTGCTGCCAAAATAGGGTAGAACTATTCTTAGGTAGTATTCCGACTGGCAAAAAATTTACAGATCGAAATAATTCCTAAGAAAATTTTAAAATTAATATCAATTATAAGGAATACACAAAAAAAAATTATATTTTTGAGTTTTGCACGAATAGAAACAATTAATAAAGATGGCTATGTACTGAGATGGCCAAGATGCAAAATTACCCTAATGAAGCTCTTTATATTCTTATTCAGGGGTCAATCACAGCGGCACCCCTACATGCCATAGGAGATTCCATAGATTATGAGGAGAAAGTCTTGCAGCCCTACTTGTCTCCTATGACCGGACGGCCATGGTGAAGCACCCGATCCGAGTATTCAAAGAGAACTGAGCCCAAACAGGTTGATACCAAATGATGAGGAACTAACAAAACATGAAAAATTATTTTTGTATTTTTTTATATTAAGTTATGTATCTTAATCCTGAAGATAAGGCCATGAATCTAAGTAGAGAGTTCTATGTAAAACAAGAAGCAACAGCATGCAAAATAGAACCTAAAAGCAATAGAAAGAGGACCGCCGAGGCTGAGAAGTCTCGGTTAGGCTAGTTCCCCTTCAAGAATGCTATTGGCAAGTAGAGGGGGTGTACCTGATAATGGTTGAAGTGCCTGATGAAGATTGTATATGAAGGGATCACTCTAGCTCCTGGATGTGGCCTGGATGATCAAGCCGAAGACCGCGGATTCTCGTCTTTCAACCCGGTGATTCGATCACTGCCCGATGGAGTTGTTGGATTTATAGACTTTGAGGGACTTGCAAACAGCCTATCAAGGGTTAGAAACTGATGAAGCAATGAAGGAATAATTGAAAAAATGGCAAGGGAAGGGATGATTGATGTTGGGCGGCCAAGGCTTGGAGAGGATGGCTTCTAGGGTTTGATGGCAGCTGGAGACTGGGCGTAGGAGACAAGAAGGAAATAGGGGCTCACACAGAATCTCCTTAGCACACAGCAGATGAGAAAACTCAATAATATTCATTCAAAAGTATCTCATACAAGAGAGGAGGGCTTCTTTTATAAACTCATAAGCTTGCCCCCTAAGTAAGGATAGAAAGATCTTTACATAACAATTTCATTCCCACCCAAACCCTTGCTAGAAAACATGGAAACTCCTTAGCCCTCTTTCCCTCAAATTTCTCCTCTCTTTCTTGCCTGTCGGCCAAATGAGGTGACCCTATGTGGCCAACCAAGGGATGGTAAGCATAAGAAAGTGGCACCCCTTGGTTTCTCTCATGGGCTTTGGCTGGTCCATTTTACTTTAGGCTACAGTCCAGGGCTCCAAGTTGCTCCAGGGTTTCAGGGCTTTGAATTTTTCTTGCTGGACCTTCCATGGTCTTCATAACTTCAAGCTGGGTTGGTCTTCACTTGTACTGGCTTGGTATTGAGACTTTATTGGACTTGGGCTAACATATACAAGACTCAGAAAGAAAACTAGCTCAACATGAGCTGATTGGTACAGGACTCAAATAATGAGAATGATAACTCAAATAGGCTAAGCCCTTATTACAAATTGGACTCAAACACTATTAAGTAACCCACAAAGTGTTTAGAATCTTCTGTCTTATTCTGGTGCCTCTGGTATCCCCACCAATTCTCCCGGGATGGGAGGAACTCGACCCTGTCAAATAAGGATCACACTAGATCCTATATCTCTCAAGAAGTTCTGGGTCGAGGTGCTGCAAGTCCTCTCGAGAATCCATGAATCGTTCGATGATGACCGGCCTTGCCATCGGACCAGGTAGCATTAATAGTCGCGACCCAGGGTCGTGATGGCTTGATCCTCCAGGATACACTTGATCCATTCTCCTCTCTCAGGCTAGTTAATTGGTGGACACTCTGGGCTAGGGTCACTCACAATGGAAGGAGTTGGTCCAAAGGCCTCACTAGGTATCGCTGTCGGTTCCCTATACTCAACCAGGTCTACGATATTGAAGGTAGAACAAATGCCAAAATCGGAGGCAAATCTAACACAGACATTTGGTCCAACCTTCTCTATAACTCTAAAAGGTCCGGCTCTGTGAGCATGAAGCTTCTTTTTAGGCCTAAGCCTAACCAAGATAGATTCCCTACATTGAATCCATTGGCTCTTAATCGGGAATCAGCCAGTTTGTTAGATGTTTCATTACTTAAATTACTCTTATGGCTAACATCCTGATGCATATGCTGTGCGGTGTTCAGTGCAGATATGGACATGCTGGGCATATGCATACTCCTAAGAAGTGACGCAAAGGACTCAAACTAACACCTAACAGGCTCGACTATGCATTCCTATTGAAGGAGATTTTATTGAACACTTTGGACCTAAACCTAACAGATTATAGGTTCTCTAGGTTTGATCCTAGCTTGACATGCACATGAAAATTTACAGTGGACTCTTAGCAAATTCCATAGAGTAAGCCAGAAGTAAGATGCAAACCTAACATGCATAATGAATGCATGCAATATGCTAATCTCAACTAAATGAAATCTAATGATCCTTGAAATGCTGAAGGTTTCTGAAAAGGATAGAAAATAAGAGGTGGGTTCAGGATTAGTCTGGTAGGATAGGGAAAAAGGTTCAGGATTAGTTGGATAAAGTAGGATATAAGAAGGCGTGTCAGGGACTAATCCTAGACTAATGAGGCTAGGCTTACGATGTTGAGATATATCTACAGGGTTTGCATAATGAAAGGATGGGTTACTAATCTCAAGAAAGAGGTCCTTAATGGGAACTATAGGTGGGGGCTCATCCTGAGGATACTGATTTAAAGAGATTAGGCCCTTAATAAATTCTTCTGGTTCTTGTATTTTAGGACTAGACTCTATAATTTGGCTCACTTCTATGATTTCCTTAGGTAAGGTTCTAGCAACAGTATCTAGGTTCTCTTCCTCTAATTGTTCTTCCACTGTAGCTTTAGGCTGGGTATAGTCAGGATCAACTAACTTTAGATTGGCTTCTACCTAGGTACCTACAGGGTCAACTAATTCTAGGTCTTCTAAAGGTGTCTCCTCTTCTCCCTCATACTCATCCACTAAGCTCACATCAGGTACATACACTTCCACTTTACTGACACTCTTGTGAACCAGTGGGATGGTAGGTAAGAGTCGACTAAGGGAAGATTGGCTAGGTCCTAGTTTCTGATTAGGGGAACTACTCCTAGTGGGTTCAGATTGACTAAGGGGTAGTGGATTACTACTGGGCTCATATCTAGGGATACTAGCCTTATGGGGTTCCAGTCTATGGCCTATGGATTTGGATCTATAGGTCATGGGTCTACTAGGCTTATAGGGAGTGGTTGCATAGGATCTATGTTCATAGGTTTTGGGTACATAGGTTCTAGATTCATATAATTGGGTAGTGTGGGTAAAGGTGGGTCAGATTTAGATCTAGTATGGGTCCTACGGGTTTTCTCTAGGGTTCCTATCCAAACATCTACTTGGTTAAATCTATGATTCACCTGGGTGAAAGATTGGCTACCTGCTCAGTAAGGGCTTTAATCTGGGCTTCAAGATTATCCATGGGTTCAGCCAGTTGTGCGGGATGGATGAAATGGGACTCCTGATCTAGTGCACATGCGAGACTCAACACTAACTCGACTATGGGTACCTAGACCTAGAGCCCAATTAGAATGGGTTGACTCAACTTACACACAACTCAACTCCTAGTCCTTCAACTGGCTAGGTAAGAGGTGGGATGGTGGGAGGCCTCCCTGCTCTCGCACGGACCCAATTAAGGAACCACCGATCCACCTAGGTCATTTGACACTGTACCTCTAACCTAGACACCAGCATCTAGTAATAGGAGATGAATTTGGTGCATTAGTCTTCCCATAATGGTTGAATCCAACCTGTTGATGTCCCTAGCCCTCTAAGGCAAATTAAGTCTACTCGATTTAATTAGGGTTGTGTTCAGATGCAAGGGTGGTGGTTTTTGGGCTAAGTAAAGGTAATGACCTCCTTCCCTTATCTTGGATATTGTTGCCCTTAAATTAATTATGCAATGATGGCAGGCAGATGAAAATGCAAATTAGGGTTTTAAGTGTTTTTGGGATTTATGAATATATGTATTTTTTTTTATTTTGGTATTTTTTTAAGCAGAAAGAAAAGTTGCAGATAATGACCTAATAGGTAAGAAACATGCCAAAACTTTAATATATGCAAAAATTATACCAAAAGAACCCTAAACTTGCTGAAATTAGCTTTGCTGCCAAAATAGGGTAGAACTGTTCTCAAGTAGTATTCCGACTGGTAGAAAATTCACAGATCGAAATAATTCCTTAGAAGATTCTAAAAATTAATATCAATTATATGGAATTTAGAAATATAAAAATTATATTTTTCTAAGTTTTTTACAAACAAAAACAATTTAAAAAGTAGGCTATGTACTGAGATGGACGAGATGAAAAATTATTCTAATGAAGCTCTTTGTTTTCTTCTTCAAGGGTCAATCATAGCAGCACCCCTACACGCCATAGGAGATCCCATAGATAGGGTAAGAGGGTCTTGTAACTCTACATGTCTCCTATGACCGGATGGCCATGGTGAAGCACCCGATCCGAGTATTCAAAAAGAACTGAGCCCAAACATGCTCTGACACCAAATGATGAATAACTAACAATGCATGCAAAATTATTTTTATATTTTTTTATATTAAGTTATGTATCTTAATCCTGAAGATAAAACCATGAATCTAAGTAGAGAGTTCTATGTAAAACAAGAAGCAACAACATACAAAATAGAACCTAAAATCAATAGAAAGAGGACCACCGAGGCAGAGAAGTCTCGGTTGGGTTAGTTCCCCTTCAAGAACGCTACGGGCAAGCAGAGGGGGTATACTTGACAATGGTTGAAGTGCCTGATGAAGATCATATATGAAGGGATCGCTCTCGCTCCTGGATGTGGCCTGGATGATCAAGCCGAAGACCCACAGATTCTCGACTTTCAACCCGGTGATCTGATTGCGGCCCGACTGGAGTCGTTGGATTTGTAGACTTCGAGGGACATGGAAATAGCCTATCAAGGGTTAGAAATTGATGAAGGGATGAAGGAATAATTGAAAACATAGCAAGGGAAGGGATGATTGATGTTGGGCGGCCAAGGCTTGGAGAGGATAGCTTCTAGGGGGTTTGATGGTGGCTGGAGACTGGGAGTAGGAGACAAGGAGGAAGGAGAGGCTCACATAGAATCCCCTTAGTACACATCAAAAGCACACAGTAGATGAGAAAACTCAATAATATTCATTCAAAAGTGTCTCATATAAGAGAGGAGGGCTTCTTTTATAAACTTTTAAGCTTGCCCCCCAAGTAAGGATAGAAAGGTCTTTACATAGAAATTTCATTCCCACACAAACCCTAGCTAGAAAACATGGAAACTCCTTAGCCCTCTTTCCCTCAAATTTCTCCTCTCTTTCTTTCCTTGGTTGGCTAAAGGAGGTGACCCTAAGTGGCTGACCAAGAGATGGTAAGCATAAGAAAGTGGCACCCCTTGGTTTCTCTCATGGGCTTTGGCTGGCACATTTTGCTTCAGGCTGCGGTCCAGGGCTCCAAGCTGCTCCAGGGTTCTAGGGCTTTGAATTTTTCCTGCTGGACCTTCCATGGTCTTCATAACTTCAAGTTGGGTTGGTCTTCACTTGTCTTGACTTGGTATTTAGTCTTCATTGGACTTGGGCTAACATATACAAGACTCAAAAAGAAAACTAGCTCAACATGAGCTGATTGGAATAGGACTCAAATAATGAAAATGACAACTTAAATAGGCTTAAGCCCTTATTACAAATCAGACTCAAATACTATTAAGTAATCCATAGAGGGTATTGAAGCCTCTATCTTATTTTGGTATCTCTGGTGTCCCCACCAATTCTCCCGTGGTGGGAAGGACTCGACCCTGTCGAGTAAGGATCACACTGGCTCACATCTCTCGAGAAGGTATGGGTCGAGGTGCTGCAATTTTCTCTAGAAATCCATGAATCATCGATTCTTGCCAGCCTAGCCATCAGACCAGGTAGCATTGATAGCCGCGACCCCGGGTCATGATGGCTTGATTATTTAGGATATGCTCGATCCATTCTCCTCTCTCAGGCCAATTAATTGGTGGACACTCTGGGCTAGGGTCACTCACAATGCAAGGAGTAGGTCCAAAGGCCTCACTGGGTATCACTGCATGTTCCCTACTCAACCAGGTCTGCGATATTGAAGGTGGAACTAATACCAAAATCCGGAGGCAAATCTAACACAAGCATTTGGTCCAACCTTCTCTATCACTCTAAAAGGTCCGGCTCCATGAGCATGAAGCTTCTTTTTAGACCTAAACCTAACCATGACAGAATTCCCTACATTGAATCCATTGGCTCTTATTCGGGAATTAGCCAGTTTGTTAGATGTTTCATTACTTAAATTACTCTGATGGCTAATATCCTGATGCATGTGCTGTGCAGTGTTCAGTGCAGGTATGGACATGCTGGGCATATGCAGACTCCTAACAGGTGATGCAAAGGACTCAAACTAATACCTAACATACTCGACTATGCATTCCTATTGAAGGAGATTTTATTAAACTCTTTGGACTAAACCTAACAGATTATAGGTTCTTTAGGTTGATCCTAGCTTAACATGCACATGAAAATTTACAGTGGACTCTTAGCAAATTCCATAGAGTATGCCAGAAGTAAGATGCAAACCTAACATGTGTAACGAATGTATGCGGTATGCTAATCTCAACTAAATGCAATCAATGATCCTAGAAATACTGAAGGTTTCTAGAAAGGGCACAAAATAAGAGGTGGGTTCAGGATTAGTCTTGTAGGGTAGGGAAAAAGGTTCAGGGTTAGTTGGATAAAGTAGAATATAAGAAGGCGTGTTAGGGACTAATCCTAGACTAATGAGGCTAACCATATGAGATTGAGATATATTTATAAGATTTGTATAATGGAAGGATGGCTTACTAATCTCAGGGAAGAGGTCCTTAATGGAAACTATAGGAGGGGGCTCATCCTAAGGGTACTGATTCAAAGAGATCAGGTTCTTAATAAATTCTTCTGGTTGTTGCATTTTAGGACTAGACTCTATAATTTGGCTCTCCTCTATGGTTTCCTCAGGTAAGGTTCTAGCAGCAGTATTTAGGTTCTCTTCCTCTAATTGTTCTTCCACTATAGCTTTACTCTGGGTATAGTTAGGGTCAACTAACTCTAGATTGGCTTCTACCTGGGTACCTACAGGGTCAACTTATTCTAGGTCTTCTAGAGGTGTCTCCTCTCCTTCCTCATACTCGTCCACTAAGCTCACATCAGCTACATACACTTCCACTTTACTGACACTCTTGTGAACCAGTGGGATGGTAGGTAAGAGTCGACTAAGGGAAGATTGGCTAGGTCCTAGTTTCTGATTAGGGGCACTACACCTAGTGGGTTCAGATTGACTAAGGGTTAGTGGTACTACTGGGCTCATATCTAAGGATACTAGCCTTATGGGACTCCAGTCGATGGATCTATAGGTCATGGGTCTACTAGGCTTATAGGGAGTGGGTGCATAGGATCTATGTTCATAGGTTTGGGTACATAGGTTCTAGGTTCATATAATTTGGGTAGTGTGGGTAAAGGTGGCTCAGGTTTAGATCTAGTCTGGGTCCTACGGGTTTTCTCCAGGGTTCCTATCCAAACATCTACTTGGTCAAATCTATGATTCAGCTGGGTGAAAGATTGGGCTACCTGCTCAGTAATGGCTTTAATCTGGGCTTCAAGATTATCCATGGATTCAGCCAGTTATGGGGGGTGGATGAAATGGGACTCCTGATCTAGTGAACATGCAAGACTCAACACTAACTGGACTATGGATACCTAGACCTAGAGCCAATCAGAATGGGTTGACTTAACTTATACATAACTCAACTCCTAGTCCTTCAACTAGCCAGGTAAGAGGTGGGATGGTGGGAGGCCCCCCTGCTCTTGTAGGGACCCAATTAAGGAACCACCGATCCACCTAGGTCATTTGACATTGCACCTCTGGCTTAGACAACAGCATCTAGTAATAGGAGATGAAATGGGTGCACTAGTCTTCCCACAATGGTTGAACCCGACCTATTGATGTCCCTAGCCCTCTAGGGCAAATTAAGTCTACTTGATTTTAATTAGGGTTGGGTTCAATTGCAAGTGTGGTGGTATTTGGGCTAAGGAAAGGTAATGACCTCCTTCCCTTATCTTGGATATTGTTATCCTTAAATTAATTATGCAATGATGGCAGGCAGATGAAAATGCAAATTAGGATTTTAAGTGTTTTTGATGTTTTATGCATATATATAAAATTTTTTATTTTGGTATTTTTTAAATAGAAAGATAATTTGTAGATAATAATCTAATATGCAGGAAATATGCCAAAAATTTAATATATACAAAAATTATACCAAAAAATTCCTAAACTTGCTGAAATTAGCTTTGCTACCAAAACAAGGAAGAACTATTCTCAAGTAGTATTCTGGCTGGGAGAAAATCCATAGATTGAAATAATTCATGAGAAGATTCTAAAAACTAATATCAATTATAAGGAATTCAAAAAAATAAAAATTATATTTTTCTAAGTTTTGTACAGATAGAAATAATTAGAATAGCAGGCTATGTATTGAGATGGCCGAGATGCAAAAATACCTTAATGAAGCTCTTTGTTTTCTTCTTCATGGGTCAATCACAGCCGCACCCCTACATGCCATAAAAGATCCCATAGATTGGGAAAAGAGGGTCTTGCAGCCCTACTTGTCTCCTATGACCAGATGGCCATTGTGAAGCACCTGATCCGTGTATTCAAAGAGAATTAAGCCCAAACAGGCTCTGATACCAAATGATGAGGAACTAACAATGCATGCAATTTTTTTTTTTATTTTTTTATATTAAGTTATGTATCTTAATCCCAAATATAATTCCATGAATCTAAGTAGAGAGTTCTATGCAAAACAAGAAGCAACAGCATGCAAAATAGAACCTAAAAGTAATAGAAAGAGGATCGCCGAGGCTGAGAAGTCTCGATTGGGCTAGTTCCCCTTCAAGAACGCTACTGACAAGCAGAGGGGGTGTAGCTGACAATGGTTTAAGTGTCTAATTAAGATTGTATATGAAGGGATTGCTCTCGTTCCCGGATGCAGCCTGGATGATCAAGCAGAAGACCCACGAATCTTGGCTTTCAACCCGGTGATCCGATCGCTGCCCGACTGGAGTTGTTGGATTCGTAGACTTCGAGAGAGCTGCAAACAGCCTATCAAAGGTTAGAAATTGATGAAGGGATGAAGGAATAATTAAAAAAATAGCAAGGAAAAGGGATGATTAATGTTGGGCGGCCAAGGCTTGGAGAGGATGGCTTCTAGGGTTTGATGGTGGCTGGAGACTGGGCATAGGAGACAAGAAGGAAGGAGGGGCTCACACAGAATCCCCTTAGCACACAGTAAAAGCACACAGCAGATGAGAAAACTCAATAATATTTATTCAAAAGTGTCTCATACAAGAGAGGAGGGCTTCTTTTATAAACTCATAAGCTTGCCCCCCATGTAAGGATAGAAAGGTCTTTACATAACAATTTCATTCCCACCCAAACCCTAGCTAGAAAACATGGAAACTCCTTAGCCCTCTTTCCCTCGAATTTCTTTTCTCTTTCTTTCCTTGGTCAGCCAAAGGAGGTGACCCTAAGTGGCCGCCCAAGGGATGGTAAGCATAAGAAAGTGGCGCCCCTTGGTTTCTCTCATGTGCTTTGGCTGGCCCATTTTGCTTCAGGCTGCGATCTAGGGCTCCAAGCTGCTCCAGGGTTCCAGGGCTTTGAATTTTTCCTATTGGGCCTTCCATTATCTTCATAACTTCAAGCTGGGTTGGTCATCACTTGTACTGGCTTGGTATTGAGTCTTCATTGGACTTGGGCTAACATATACAGGACTTAGAAAGAAAACTAGCTCAACATGAGCTGATTGGTACATGACTCAAAAAATGAAAATGACAACTCAAATAGGTTAAGCCCTTGTTACAAATTGGACTCAAATACTATTAAGTAATCCACAGAGGTTTAGAAGCCTCTGTCTTATTCTGGTGCCTCTGGTGTCCCCACTAAATTGATAGACTTCATCTAGGCTAGGCAACAAGAAGTAATTGGCTTCATCTCTTTAGGTGGCAAGAAGTGATTGGTGTGGCTTGATGATTGGTGGCCAAGGTTGATTCTTGATTGGCCATGAGGGATGGATTCTTGTATTTCGATGATAAGGGGCTCTTGTATTTATAGGACTCTTCAATTTGGATAAAGAGAATTCTTGAATTCTTACAAGACTCTTGAGTTCTTAAATTCTTGAAGTCTTGATACATGAAACCCCTTGAACTTGGCTTCTAGAATTGGCACCCAACTTTGAATCCTTGTGGCCGACCATGACATGTGTGATGATGAGGTGGCATGGCATGATGACATGGTATGTGACATGGCATGGTGACATGGTATGTGACATGGCATGGGGCATCTAAATGATGATGCGGCATTTGGTGATGTCCAAGATTATGTGGCACCATAAATTGGTTCCCCTCTTGGCTTGCAATCTTGAATAGGGCTTGCAATCTTTAATTGGACTGGATCCCCTAACTAATTACAGGACTCAATTGAAACTAACTTTGCCCAACTTGATCAAATTGAATCCAATCTAACCAAATTACTAAGGCATAACAAGTCAAAATAATAAATTAAAATTGACTAGGTTTATATATATACAGGTCTCAATTGGGTTCGGGGCTTATTCACAGGTTTTGGCTTGTATAGGACTCAACTGAAATTGGGGTTTAGGGCTTAATCACAGGTGATCCACAGGGATATGGGATTGACTTGTCATTTCTTTATGGCCCTAATGTCCGCACCATAGTGGTTTAGTTGCATTATGGTCAACTACTCTATTAACATGAGATATTATGGGGTGAAGATGGGATTGGGCCTAATAAATATCAGATGGTGGACCCAATGATGGCTTCATTTATATTAAATGGTGGGTCTAACTTAACTAGGAAGTATGGGCAATAACTGTTAGATAAGCCCATATGACTTAGAGATCGAGTGACTGCAACATGCTTGAGAAGCATTGACAAGAGTTGTGATGCGGCACGCATATGATTAATGTTTTGAATATGGTGTTTGTAGAGCAATGAAACCTAATTATACTTAGCATTGTACTCATCTTAATAAGATTTAAGGATTATATGAAAAGGGACTATTACATAATTAGACACAACTCTAAAACTAAGAAGGAAGAAGATCTAGACAATAGGGGCTAATGATTGAGGACTTACCTTGATGAGTTTTCCAACCTTCCTATGATTCAAAACTTGAAACTACTGATGCTCTGGACTAGAGAACTTGGATAACAGTGATCAGAACCCTGGACTTGGGCTTCAGCTTGTTGGTTCATTGTCAAGGGAACCCTGTTCATAACTCAAGGACTTCGAAGGACCCTGCAATGAAGATCAAAGTTAAGGTTGAAGGATACAAACATAAAGAAGGGATGGGAGAACTTGTGAACAAAGAAAAGATAGTTGAGAAGATCTGGCCAACTCCAATGCCTTTGCCTTGAGCTTGGATGATGAATTTCTAGGGAAGAGAGTGGCTTTGGGCGTGGAAGAAGAAGATAGGAAAAATTTCACACATAAAACTCAAGACAACTTCACTTCAAACTTCATTCATTTCCAAAATCAATCTCTTTTACAATGGGCGTCCAAGGCTTTTAATAGCCTCACAAAGCTAGCTTTTGAAATTTAAAAACCCAAATCGAGGAGGATTACAAGGGGGTTGGAGGATTTGGTGGAGAGTTTGGAGGGATGTGGGGGGGTTGGAGGATTTGGTGGAGGACTTGGAGGGATGTGGCCAACCTCCTTGAATTTGAATCTCCCTTGTTGGCGCCCAAAGGGTGATGAGGTGGCTGGTGAAGTGGCACCTGATGACGTGGCATGGTGAGGTGGTCTTCTACTTGGATAAGAATGACATGTGGCACCCAGTGGTCCTAGTTGATGGTCCTTTTCTCTTGCTTGGTTGATGTGTCTTCTCTTCTTCATGTGGTCAAATTCTGGGGTCTAGAATTTGAGTCTTGTTGCTGGCTTTCATGGCTTTAAGACTTGATTAGACTTAACTCAACTGAATTAGACTTAACTCAACTAAACTGACTTGACTGACCTAGACTTTAAAACTTGAAATGGACTTACAGGAAATGAAATTTTAAAAGTAATTACAGGACTAATAAACACTCTTGATTTGAAACTCAAAATTAATTACAGGACTCTTGAAAAGGAAATGACTCTTGAAAATAAAATATTTTTGAACTAAAGGATATAAGGTAACCTAATTATCTTCGATCCAAATTGGGATAAGGCTAACCTTGTTGGAGTGAAGTTTCTTTCGGCTTCTGGTATCCACACCAATTCTCCTGGGGTGGGCAGAACTGACCCAGTCGAGTATGGTTCAGTTTTGCCCTGGTAATGCTCGAACAAGTCTGGGTTAAGTCTTTGCAGGTCCTCTCAAGTAATCCAAGAGTTGTCGGACTCAGGTCGACCTTGCCATTGAACCAGGTATCGCTGATAGTCCTTATTCCTGGTAGTGATGATTTGTCATCCAGGATTCTCTCAATCCTCTCTCTCTGCTCAGGTAAGGTTGGTGGTGGACACTCGGAAATATGTTCACTCTCAATGAAAGTTTCTGGCTCAAAAGGCTCACTAGGTATTAGTAGTGGTTCTTTGTATTCTACTAGGTCTGAAACATTGAAGGTTGTACTAAACCCATATCAGGTGGAAGTTCCAAAACATAGCATTAGGCCCTATTTCTTTAAGATCTTAAAGGTCCCACTTCGCGGGCATGCAGCTTCTTTATGTTCCAAGGGGAGGAAACGTTCAGGGTTGAGCCTAATCATCGCATAATCCCCTTCACAGAATTCTTTAGCCCTCTTATGTTAGTCAGCTAAGGTTTGTAAGTTCATTGCTCATGTTGATCTTATTACTGATTTCTTTATATAGATTGTGACATGCTGTGCAAAGACTCAGCAGACTCAGAGACTCGTGTGTGAGTAGGTAGTGGGATTAGATCTAAAGGCTTCCTAGGCTTGCAACCATGGACTATCTCAAAGGGACTTTTGCCCGTAGATCGATTGACCGAACTGTTGTAAGCGAACTCAGCACGTGGCAATAACAAATCCCAGTCCCTAGACTTTCTCCCACTAGGCATCTCAGCAAGTTCCCTAGACTTCTATTTACAACCTCGGTTTGTCCATCAATCTGGGATGGTAGGTAGTGGAGAATTTCAGTCTGTTCCTAATAGGTACCAAAGGATTTCCAGAAGTAACTTGTGAAGCGGATATCCCTATCAGAAACAATGGTTTTTGGTAACCCGTGGAGTCTGACTACTTGATCAAGAAAGATTTGGCTATCCTAGAGGCATCGGAAGTTTGGAGCAAGGGTGAAATGGGCCTTTTTGAAAACCGGTCGATCACCACAAAGATTGAATCATGTTTTCGAATGGTCTTGGGTAATCCTAGAACAAAGTCCATGCTTAGATCCTGCCATGGACACTCAGGTACAGGTAATGGAGTGTATAGCCCGTATTCTTCTTTTGTTGCTTTGCAACAGCACATGTCCTACATCGGGCTACAAGGTTTACTACTTGTTTCTTAAGACCTAGCCAGTAAAATTGTTCCTCAACAGCCAAGATAGTCTTGTTTCGTCCGAAGTGGCCAGCCAAACCTCCCGCATGTATCTCCCAAACTAAAAAATCTCTTAAGGAGGTTCTTGGGATGCAAAGCCTATTCTCTCTAAAAAGATAACCATCTAGAAGGGTATAGTCACTATGATCACTAGATGGTCCTTGATGCAAAACCTGATAAATTTCACCAAAATCTGGACAGGTTTCGTACTGCTCCTTAAGTCTTTCAAAACCTATGACTTCAGTACCGACTGAAGTTAAAAGTAACATTCTACGACTTAGGGCATCAGCTACCTTATTATCGGTTCCTGATTGATGCTTTAGGACAAACGTATAGGATTGGATATACTCTACCCATTTGGCATGCCTAGGGTTTAGTTTCTTTTGGGAACTCAAAAACCTAAGGGCTTCATGGTCTGAAAATAAAACAAATTCTTGCAGTAGGAGATAATGCCTCCAATACCTTAATGCTTGCACTACCGCATAAAGCTCCCGATCATATGTGGAGTATTTCTTCCTGGCTTCATTCAATTTCTCACTAAAGAATGCTACGGGATGGTTCTCTTGACTCAGAACTCCACCAATACCTACTCCCGAAGCATCGCATGCTACTTCAAAGACCTTAGAAAAATCGGGTAGTCTTAAGACTGGTGCTTGGGTCATCTTATCTTTGATGTGAAGGAAGGCCTTATCAGCTGACTTCGTCCATTCAAAGTGGCCCTTCCTAATACAATCTGTGATAGGAGCAACTATGGTGCTAAACCCTCTAATAAATCTTCGATAAAACGTAGCGAGGCCATGAAAACTTCTTACTTCGTGAATATTATTGGGTGTTGGCCACTCTACAATTGCCTTAACCTTCTCAGGGTCAGCGGATACTCCTTCAGGGGTCACAACAAATCCTAGGAAGATAACTCTAGTAGTCATGAAAGCACATTTCTTTAGATTGGCATAGAGGTTATCTTTCCTAAGTGCTAAACATACCTGCCTCAGATGTTGTTGATGATCTTCTCTAGTCCTACTATAGACAAGTATGTCGTCAAAGTAAACGACAACAAATTTTCCAATAAAGGCTCGTAGGACTTGGTTCATGATTCGCATAAAAGTGCTAGGGGCGTTTGATAACCCAAAAGGCTTGACTACCCATTCAAATAACCCGTCCTTAGTTTTAAAGGCAGTCTTCCATTCATCCCCTGGTCTGATCCTAACTTGGTGATAGCCGCTCTTCAGGTCAATCTTAGAAAATATAGTTGCACCGGCCATCATATCTAACATATCATCCAAGCGGGGGATGGAAAACCTATACTTCACTGTGATTTTATTATGGCACGACTATCAACACACATTCTCCATGTGCCATCTTTCTTAGGGGTAAGTAAAGTTGGGATGGGACTGCGCATGGACTCAAACTCCCCCTAATGAATCCTTTCTTTAGGAGTTCTCCTACTTGACGTTGTAATTCTTGGTGCTCGGTAGGGTTCATTCTATAATGGGGAAGGTTCGGTAGGGTTGCTCCGGGGACTAAGTCTATCGCATGTTGTATATCCCTAAGAGGTGGGAGTTGGTCGGGCAAGTCATTAGGGAACACGTCTTTGAACTCCTCTAGCACTTCACTGACTTCTGGAGGTTGTTCTTTTGAAAGAGGTTCTTGATAATCCTTAATGGTCAAAATCCAAACAGGTGACCCATTGCTAATTTCTTTCTCCATTCTCTAGCAGTGATCACGTTTATCCCCTTTTTCTTATCACTCAATTGGCTTGATCCTCTCTTAATGGGGTTCTTAGGTGGAGAAGAATGGATTACAATCTTCTTTCCATTATGAGTAAACGAGCACGAATTAGAACGACCATAGAGTGTTACGTCAAGATCGTACAACCATGGTCGGCCTAAAATTATGCTACTTACTCCCATTGGAAGTACATCACACCATACTTTCTCCAGGTAAGATTGGAACTGAATGGTTACTAGGCACCTAGACTTAATGGAAATCGTGGTTGAGTCTATCCAGGATACCTTATAGGGATTAGGATGGGGTACGGTGGGCAATCCTAGGTTTTTAACTGTGTTGGTGGATATGGCATTGACACAGCTACCGCTATCTAAAATGACTTTGCATACTTTCTCACCTATCTTAATGAATGTCTGTAGGATGCTAGTCCTACGCCAATCTTCTTGGGTTTTAGCTTGGGTGAGAATACACCTAACCACTCCTAACAGATCTTGATCTACCAGGACTTCCTCATCCTCATACTCTTCAGCCAAGTTCTCATCTGCCTGGTATACTTCCTCCTCAAATTCACCTTGGGATTCTATGACTTCCTCTTCTACTTCCCCTATGTGTAGGGCTCTATTAGGACAGTTGCTAGAATAGTGACCCACTTTGTTATACTTGAAACATGCGTTTGGAGTTCTTTGGGTCTCAGGGTTTTCCCCTTGTCATCTCTTCGGGTCACAGGCACATTAGGATTGGGTCGGTTGAATCTAGGCTGATTGGATCCTGACTGCTGATAAGGTGCACTAGTCCTAGGGGCTTCGGGCCTACGATAGACTGGACCTCTATGGAATCTCTCAGCATCCCTAGCTATCTGATAGGCCAATTCTAGGTCATGTACCTCTCGCATGAACAATTCTCTTTGAATTTCTTCCCTCAGTCCGGCTCTAAATCTAGACAAGGTCACCGACTCAGATTCATCAACATTGCACCTCATAACGAATTCGTCAAACTTTGCTATGTACTCTGCGACACTCCTATTTCCTTGAGTAAGTCTTTACCATTGATCTAGGAGTCTTTGGTGGTAGGACATAGGAAGGTATTTCTCCCTAAGCCTAAGTTTCATAGCTCGCCAGGTCACATGGGCACATCACCTCTCTGTCTAGTGAGTCTCTCAACGTTTCCCCAATATAACCTAGCTTGGCACACAAGTTTAAGCTTTGCAAACTTACACTTGCACTCTTCACTCATCTCAAACCAGTCAAAATACTGGTCCATCTCACCTTCCCAATCAATATAGATCTTTGGATCTAAAATTCCATCAAAGGTGGGAGCTTCTAGCCTAATGTTCTTCATGGTTCGGTCATCTTGATCAAAGTGAATTGGGGTGGGTCTCCTGACATTGGGTTCATAGTTAGGCTCATGATGGAATCTCCTTGGGTTGGGCTCGATGGTTTGATCAGGGTGGGGTCCTCTAGGAATTGGATCATAAAACTGATCTTGGGGAGCTCTCCTAGGTTTTGTTTCATAGAGAGGGTTTTGATATGGAATCCTTCTAGGGTTCAATGGGGTCTCGAGTTCAGGTGCAAGACTAGGCTCAGGCTCAGTCTAGGCTTCATGATTGCTTTCAGGGGTTCTAGCTTCTAACTGATCCAACCTAGTAGTAATGTGGGCTAACTGCTCATTCATGTCTTGGTTGGTTTGTGCCACATTCTGATTTATTTGGGCCAATTGCTCAGTTAAACTCTTAGTCAGTTGGGCCACTTGATCATTTAGGCCTTTGATCAAATTCCCTAAGTTTTGGTCCATGGCTACACTTGACTGGGCTTGGATTGGTGAATACGGTGTCCCTGCTCTAGTTGTCATGCATGCAAATGGACTCAAGTTCGAGCTAAGGTTTCCTAGACCTAGAGCACAAATTAGAAGTCTAATTAAGTAAACCAACTAGCTAGTAGTACTTATGGGACTTAGCCAGGTAGGTGGAGGGGAGTGAAGGTCCCTGATTGCCAACCTTAGACACCAATCTAAGATTGGCCAGGTAGGCGGACCAAATCACAAGCCCTGATGCACCAATCCTAGACACCAAGCTAGTAAGCACCACCAATTAGCTGACACAGTTAACTTGACCCTAACCTGAACCCAACTTGTTGGTGTCCCTAACCCACTAGGGCAATTAACGTTCTACTCAATTTTAAATAATGGGCTGGGATCGATATGCTGGTTGGTGATTTTTGGGCTAGGGACAGGTGATGAAACCTTGACCCTATGTCAATTGATGCCCTTAATTTGATTTCCCATAAGATGAATGAAATGCAAAGGTGTGCAGAAGTGTGTTGCAGTTTGAAAGTGGTGTGGAAAACGTGATGAAAAAAATATCCAAAAATCTAATTTCTGAAAAATTCACAAAGATTCCTAACTTATATGTTTCAATGAAGATAAAAGAAAAT
Organism: Areca catechu; assembly: GCA_021397845.1. Classification (NCBI taxonomy): domain Eukaryota; kingdom Viridiplantae; phylum Streptophyta; class Magnoliopsida; order Arecales; family Arecaceae; genus Areca; species Areca catechu. The sequence continues at coordinate 63,325,267 of CM038042.1, forward strand.
TTAAATAAAATCTATACTACTCTAAGCAGATCCTACAAATGAAGATAATAAAAAGGACAGAACAGAACCCTAATGATAGTGTCGAACTGCAGAAATTTTCATTTTTTTATAATTTTTTTCTGATGATGAGATTTAATATGGTGATAAATGACTTAAAAAGGAATAATAAAAAAATATTTCAATAAAAAATTAGTGACTTGCCTTTGGACCTGTAGACGGATTACAGTAAACAGATGCAAATTTTCAGAAAACAGAACCTAATCAACAAGTGCAATGGCTTACCCAAAACTTCAATCTAAAAATTCACGTCGGCCAAGGGGCTCATTATTCCCATGGGTCGTAACAGTGTACTGGAGTACACTCGCTCAGGAGGTGTGAATTTTAGATCTTGCTTGGATTTAAAGAAAACTATTCTACCCTAATGCAACCATGCTCTGATACCAATTTGATGCGGCATGCATATGATTAATGTTTTGAATATGGCGTTTGTAGAGCAATGAAACCTAATTATACTTAGCATTGTACTCATCTTAATAAGATTTAAGGATTATATGAAAAGGGACTATTACATGATTAGACACAACTCTAAAACTAAGAAGGAAGAAGAACTAGACAATAGGGGCTAATGATTGAGGACTTACTTGATGAGTTTTCAACCTTCCTATGATTCAAAACTTGAAACTACTGATGCTCTGGACTGGAGAACTTGGATAACAGTGATCGAATCCTGGACTTGGGCTTCAGCTTGTTGGTTCATTGTCAAGGGGAACCCTGTTCATAACTCAAGGACTTCGAAGGACCCTGCAAGAAGATCAAAGTTAAGGTTGAAGGATGCAAACATAAAGAAGGGATGAGAGAACTTGTGAACAAAGAAAAGATAGTTGAGAAGATCTGGCGACTCCAATGCCTTTGCCTTGAGCTTGGATGATGAATTGCTAGGGAAGAGAGTGGCTTTGGGCGTGGAAGAAGAAGATAGGAAAATTTCACACATAAAAACTCAAGACAACTTCACTTCAAACTTCATTCATTTCCAAATCAATCTCTTTTACAATGGCGTCCAAGGCTTTTAATAGCCTCACAAAGCTAGCTTTTGAAATTTAAAAACTCCCAAATCGAGGAGGATTACAAGGGGGTTGGAGGATTTGGTGGAGAGTTTGGAGGGATGGGGGGGGGTTGGAGGATTTGGTGGAGGACTTGGAGGGATGTGGCCAACCTCCTTGAATTTGAATCTCCCTTGTTGGCGCCCAAAGGGTGATGAGGTGGCTGGTGAAATGGCACCTGATGAGTGGCATGGTGAGGTGGTCTTCTACTTGGATAAGAATGACATGTGGCACCCAGTGGTCCTAGTTGATGGTCCTTTTCTCTTGCTTGGTTGATGTGTCTTCTCTTCTTCATGTGGTCAAATTCTGGGGTCTAGAATTTGAGTCTTGTTGCTGGCTTTCATGGCTTTAAGACTTGATTAGACTTAACTCAACTGAATTAGACTTAACTCAACTAAACTGACTTGACTGACCTAGACTTTAAAACTTGAAATGGATTACAGGAAATGAAATTTTAAAAGTAATTACAGGACTCAATAAACACTCTTGATTTGAAACTCAAAATTAATTACAGGACTTTGAAAAGGAAATGACTTTTGAAAATAAAATATTTTTGAACTAAAGGATATAAGGTAACCTAATTATCTTCGATCCAAATGGGATAAGGCTAACCTTGTTGGAGTGAAGTTTCTTTCGGCTTCTGGTGTCCACACCAAGTTGTCGACTCATTGGTTTACGTATTACTAATAACTATTAAGTGAGGTGCACAAAATCAATGAGACTGTAGTACCCACTAGGGACCCTAGTAGCATGGGGGTTTCTATATCTCCATTGGGAAGTGTGAGAGAATCATGAAAATAGTGGAAGTTTAATTTATTTCTAAAAACTTCTAGAGAAATTTAAAATTAAATAAAATTATTTAATTAGAATCTTTACTCTCTATGCATTAAAAGTTAACTTCCAACCTTCTTAATTGTTAAACTAAGATTAATCATAACATATTATAAAAACTAGCTCAATTTGAAAATTGATTAGAATGCTAAGTATTGTAATATACCAGAATTACCCTACATTACCAAGGCATCTAGGCTGACCTAAGTGCAATCTATCCATAATTATTGTTTAACAATGATTAAAGATTAGAGCTTAAGAAGCTCAAGCAAGATGATGCATAAAGTATTGCATATGGATTTGATACATCATCTTTGTCTAATTTATATGGATAGTTTATTATACACTACCATTTGAATATGAAAGAAATCATAAAGCTTTCTTGCTAAAAATCAAGGTTTCGAAAATCCTTGTGGAAACAATTTGTGAAACTATTTCATAAAAGTCATGCAAAATTATTTAAATTTATACCTAAGGATAACTAACATGCTGATATGGTATTCATGACATGAACTCAGATCTAAAATAAAACAAAATAGAGAAGGACAGGACAGATCAACTTACCTTGATTGCTATCCTTCTTCGAGCAGAATTAGATCGATGGATGTTCGGGATTGCTATCAGAGCCGTGCAAGCACCTGGCCTTTACTGGTATCCACATGGGGATAACATTGATCGACTCCCCGAGGCCCCCAATTTGCTAGCTCCTTATAGGCTTTTCCTCTAGCTTTGATCTCGAACTCCTTTTGAAACAATCTTGAAGGAATAAGGTTGCAACCCTTATAGCCTTCTCATGAACCCTTTGCAAATAGATCTAGACTTTTTCTTAGACACCAGGGGAAAAGAATACTCTTTATTCTCCCCTTCTCCTCTCTCTTAACTCTCTTCTCTAAGAGGGTTTTGGCATGGAACTAAATAGAAAGGGGTGGAAGGGTGGTAGAGAATATTATGTATGGCTAAATGAAATATCGAAAGACTAGTCATCACCCATGCCAACTACTTCACATTTTTCATTGAATATTGCACACTCAAGCCCCAATATCTTCATGCCTTATCAAATAAGGCCTCTTCCCATTTGAATCCCATTCAAATTCTTTCAGACATGGGCAACAAAAAGAAGTGATCTGTGAGAAAGATTGATTGTAGTATGGAAACAAAGGAGGTGTTGCATAATAATTTCTTTCCTCTACAAGTTTTGTCACACAAAACTTTGAACCAAGGCCAAACACTTCATGCCAGATTAAGATAAAATCCAATCTTATCTTAATCTCAATTCAAAACAAATCAAAAGTAGTGCACAAGGGAGTGGGGTGTGGAGAAAAGGTCAGAGAAAAGAGTTAGTTCTAAAATGTTTGTCAATATGATTTTCCTTAACACAAAAACCCATATTCCATGCCTAATTGAGAGAATCCAAGCCTAATCCAATTAGGTTAGGCTGTCCATTTTCATTTGGATCTAATTTTGTTTAAATTGAATTGAATTCGAGTCCAATACAAATCGAATTTGAAACTTATTTGTAATAGAATTGAAATTTTAGTTCAATTAGGATTCTTAATTCAATTAGGTCAAGCCCAATTAATTTTATTTAAATATATTAGGACTGATCTAAAAATTAATTAAGTCCATTAATATTATAACTCTTATAATTAAGTTCTTGATGTAAAATTTGTAGGTGCCAAAATTAACAGGTATTAAAATTAGCATGTGCCAAAATTAGCAAGTACCAAATTTATTTCAAGCCTTGATCAGGTCAAGCCCCTATTATGTATGATCCTTTAGGTTTCATTCTATCTGGTAGTGAGACGTACTATGATTTCTATCACATTATCATCAAAACCCTTTTGATAGACCAGAACTTTTTCAGCTCAATTCTAACATGGATTATTGATTCGAAAATGATCTAAGTTTCCATAATCTACTAGTGACTCCTAGTAGTATGTAGTGGCAACCTAGTAGGATAGAATGTTGAACCCCTAGGTGTAGTTTCTATTGATCAAGTTCCTTTATTGAAAGTCCCAATAGGATGCAAGTCATGGAATCTCATCAAATCCTAAGCATTTGTCATATGCTAGATTTAATTGGCTCGAGCCCAATCATGATTTTCATTTAAAACTCCTTTCTATTATCATGCTGCTGTGGTCACAGACTCATGGACTCAGCCTCTTAGATCACATAGGACTATTCCTTAACTACTATGATTGATATATCCCTTATAGGTATGCTTCTCAACTTCTACAGCGAACCCACTATAGCCACTATATACCACAAGGCCGCATATGGCTAGGAACCATGTTATGTACTTGTGAAACTATAAGAACCCCATTATGAGTGACTAAGGCATCATAGGTCAAGGAACTACTCACACAATTATAGCTCGAAAGTCATTAATGAGTGAGTAGACATCCATGTGACTTCTTGTTCTTTGGTCATGCTCACGTTCTTTGATTATGCTCAATACCATTATTTGCTAACAACCATTTGCACTTGTACTGCAGTGTTCCCACACTATAGACTCGAGACTGTCTATTCGAAGGGAAGTGATTTGTTATCGATCTTAATAGATCGATCACCATTCTCATGATGATCCAACGATCATAAGCATTTAGGAGTTAACCTATAATGACACATGTCTCAAATTCTCAACTCTTGAGAATGTATCATTGTCTATTAACTCCATGGATGATTCATAGACACATAAATATATGAATAAAAAAATTATCCAATTTTATTGAAAAAATTTGATTAAGTATAATTGATGTCCCAGAAAAATATAGTGTGTCAGCCGAATTAGTTTCTAAGGCATACACATCTAACAATCTCCCACTTGCACTAAAACTAATTGGCCATATTCCTAAGTCCCATCTTCTAAAGGTGGGTTCAGTCTTCTACTGGCTCAATTACTTTATTAGTGGGTCTACCATATTGTCCATGGAGTCGACTCTCTTCACCTCGATGTACTTCTTCTTGAGGTAGTCGCATATAATATGGAACCACCACTTGATGTGCTTTAGCTTCTTATAAGACCTAGGCTCTTTAGCAAGGGCTATGACACCATTTTTATCATAGTATAAGGGGATGGTGTATGATGGCATCACTCCAAGCTCCATAATGAACTTCTTGTACTAGAATGCTTCCTTCATAGCTTCCAAGGCAGTGATGTACACAGCTTCCATGATTGAATCTGCAATGATGGGTTACTTGAAATTCTTCCAGCTAGTAGAACCACCATTGCAAAGAAACATACAACTGACGTAAACTTTCTATCATCAAGATCAGACATAGAATCGATGTATCCTTCAACCCACAACTCTAAATTTTTTCCAAAGATCAAGAATAAATCCTTAGTCCTTCTCAGGTACCTAAGGATATTTTCATAACAGTCTAGTACTCTTTGCCTGGATTTGCCTTATACCTGCTTGTAATACTTACAACAAGGGCTATATCAAGTCATGTAAATAACATAGTATCATGAGGCTCCCAATTGCCAAAGCATAAGGAATCTTGGTCATCCATTGAATCTTCTCAAATATGCTAGGACATATTTTCTTGGAGAGACTTATGATATGCCTGAGAGGTAGAAGTCCCTTCTTAGAGTTTTTCATACTAAACCTTTTTAGCTCTTCCTTTATATACATTTTTTATGACGGCTAAGCATCCTATTCAGTCTATCTCTATAGACCTTATTCCTAGAATATAAGATGCTTCATCTAGGTCTTTCATAGAATATTCATTAGACAACCAATACGACCATGGTTAGCATGAGAATATCATTTCTAATAAGGCAGATCTCATCCAAGTACAATAGGAATGTCAGGGCCCTTCCACTGACCATTATGTACACACAAGGCTCCTCCTCATTCCAAATGAAATCAAACAATTTGATCGCATCATTGAAAGGAGTATTCCAACTTCGAGAAGCTGTTTTAGCCCATATATGGACCTATACAGCTTGCAGACTTTATGATTTTTATCACTAGAAATGAAACTCAAAGACTACTCCATATAGATATCTTCTTTAAGATATCCATTAAGGAATACTATTTTCACATTCATCTACCAAATTTCATAATCATAAAATACTGCAGTGCCAAGTAATGTACAGATGGATTTCAGCATAGCTACTGACAAAAGGGTATCTTGATAGTTAATGCCTTCATGTTGACTATACCCTTTTACCCCTAGCCTAGATTTATAGGTCTCTACTTTATCATTTGTACCCATCTTCTTTTATAGATCAATTTACATCCAATGGGTACAATACCCTCAGACATATCCATTAAGGTCCAGACCTAGTTCAATTATATTGAGTCAATTTCTAACTTTATAGCACTCAACCATTTCTTCGAGTCAATGTTTAACATTGCCTCATTATAGGTATTCGGATCAACTATTTGATCCCTGTCTCCTATGAGGAATATTCCTCCATATCCTCTATAAGCATACTTAAGTACCTTTCAAGAGGACAAGAGACATTGATAGACCTATGAGATGGTAGATGTGGAGCTATACTGACTGGCTTATTAGGTTCAACCTGATCTCTAACTGGCTTCTCTTTAGAGACTCTCTTTGAGCTCAATTAACCTCCCACTATCACAGTCCTAAACAAATTGTTTCTCTAGGAACGTGGCATGCTGACTTACAATCACATTATTATCTTCTAGAAAGTAAAAATAGTACCATATATCCTATAAAGCGAGCCTGCATAGATCTAGACTCTAACTTATCTGCCATTAATCTTTTGACATAGGCTAGACATCTCCAAATCTTGAAATAATCAAGACTTGGTTTCTCAACATGCCATATCTCATATGGTATGGTAGGAACGCATTTAGAGGGAACCTATTCAATATATAAATTGCAGTAAGTAGGGCATGTCTCAAAGAAATAAGGGTAGATCAGTGAAACTCGTCATGGACTGGACCATATCCAATAGGGTCCTATTTCTTCTTCCTGATACCTCATTGAGTTGAGGCATACCAGGTGGAGTCCACCAAGAGACTATGCCATTATCCTTGAGATAACCCAAATTTTTTTACTAAAGTATTCCCTCCTCGATCTGACCGAAGAACCTTAAGAGATTTTTTTATTTGCTTCTCTGCTTCATATCTAAATTCTTTGAACTTTTAAATACTTTAGACTTGTGTCTCATAAGAAACACATGCCCATACCGTGAGTAATCATCAGTAAATATAATGAAGTATTGATAACCATACTAGCTTGCACATCAAATGGCCCACACACATTAATGTGTACTAGGAAAGTACCTCGTGGCCCTTTTCCCATGTCCCACAAAGGATAACTTGGTCTTTTTGCCTTGAAGGTAGGATTTACAAATTAGAAATGAATCTGCATTCAGTCAGTGAAGGACACTGATGAGGGATGGGATTCTAATATGATGCAGGATGATATACAAGGGATGAACATGGAAAAAATCATATTAAAGCAAATATATAATATTAGATTTTTTTATGAGGTGGCTATTTAATTGTAAGTGGGTTAGGCGAGCAAACAAAATTGGCTTGGGTTTGGGGTGTTTGGATGTAAGTTAGGTTTGGTTCAGTCAGGTGTGCAGAAATCACAGAAACTAAAATTAAGGTTTGTTTGACACAGAAGTTAGCATGGATTTCAATGCAGGAAAATTATAAAAAATTTATGAATAGAAAATGATGTGTTAGGATGATTTATACTAAATTTATGCAAAAAAAAATGGTATGGTGATGCAAAACCTGGGGTTTCTAGTTGGGTGCAAGAAAAATAGAATTATGGTTAGGGTTTTGTTTGGATGCAAAATTTAATTATTTTTTTGACCTGTAAAAATTTTAAAAATGCTGTGAAAAATATAAGACACAATAGAGAAGATGTGATGAAAATTTTAGAGAAAAAAAATATGCCTAAGTTGATGAAACAAATCTAAACTGACCCTAATGCAGATGACATAATGTAGGTTTTTGTTAGGGTTTATTTTTACTATTTATTTATTTATTTTTGATCTAAGAAATTCCACAAAAAAAACAAGAAAATAGAGAACAAAACAGAGGATATTCATCATGAAAACCAGAAAAAAAATGAAACATTTGATAGGAAAAATAGTCCTATGTTTTGAGGGGTTATGCAAAATTCAAGATGCAGAAATCTAAACTAGGATGCAAGAACATGCCCTAATCCCGCTCTGATATCAAATTGGTGCGGGACAGGATTTTAATATGATGCAGGATGATGTGCAAGGGATGAACATGAAGAAAATTAGATTAAAGCAAGCAAATGTTTTTAAGCTTTTTTATGATTTTGATTCTCGAAACTAGCCTAGATTAGGTTAGGGTTATCCTATATCAATTAGCATCCTACCCACATGCTAGATCAATCAAAGAGAAAAGAAAATTAGGATTCTAGGTCTAAGAAGGCCTATTAGGAGCATGTTCACCTTCAAGAAATCAGACAAAAAAGATGGGAATTAGGTTTAACATACCAGGCAATGATTTCTAGTTGTTGTGGAAGAGATCGCTCTGCTTAGATTGGTGCCTGGATGCTCCGGTAACTTTTCCATGGATCCGCCAGTTTTTATCAACTTCGTTCAGAGGAAAGAAAAACATCATCCAAGGGGCATGGCACCGGAGGAATCCTGCAAACGTCAAAGGTTAAAGGTAAACAAGATGGGAAAAATAAGAAACTGGAGATCAAGTTGAAGGATGATTGGGAGATGGAGTTGCAGGGGTTGGTGGCCTTGGAGGAAGCTTCGGGCATCTGGATCTTGGCTAGGGTTGATGGTGGGCATCTTAGGGCTCTTGCTTGGATGGACAATGGCTAGGGTTTAGTGGAAGAGAGGGAAAGCAGGGCGGCTAGGGTTTGCACTCAAGAAAACTAAAACATGTCTCACACAATAATTGTCAAAAATCACTTGGATTGTATTCATGAAAAAAGAATTATTACAAGAGGGAGAGGGGTGGGGTATTTATTGATTCACCCAGGACCCTTTCCTTGTCAAAATTGGATTACAAGTTTGTATGGGACAACTAGTACAAGGTTTAACTAGAATTAAAAGTACAAAATTTGATTGAAATTAGGAGGCCTAAATTCTAGTAGGACTTGGTCATTGGACTCCTTGTAGAACTTGGAAGCTTTGACTTTTTCCATGGGCTTGGGCTGAGATAAAATCTCTTGGGTTGCTTTGACTTTTCCACTCCTTGCTGGGCTTGGACTAGGAAGGGCGCCAACCATGCTTGGACTGGGCTAGAGAGGGTGCCAATATGAATGGGCTTTAGGCCTAGGGTGCCATAGGAGCTTGGACTAGGAGGGGCACCTGCTTCAGTGGGCTCAGGGATGTGTGCTATCTCTTGGAAGGCCTGGGGCACCACTCCTTCAAGGCTTGGAAGGCATGAAGGGAGTCCAGATGCTAGGCTAGAGACTTGAGTGTGGGTCCAAGGTCCTCCTCTTGAATAAAAATTACATGGACTCAAAAAGGCCTAACTGACAAGACTCAAATAGGCCTAAATAAACAAATGGACTCATTGAATAGATAAACAGGACTCAATGGATTAAACAAGGAACATCAACTGATTTAGTGAACCTGACTAGCTCACTTGATTACAGGACTTAATAAAAATTGACCAACACATGACTTAGAGAATAAAATTAGAATCTTGAAATTTGTTTGATCTGATGTCCCCATCAGACACCATCCTTTTCTTGTTTATTTATCCTATCCTTACCAATATGACTAAGTCTTAGGTACCACATGTACTTATGGTTTAGGTCATCTCTAGGTCTCTTCTAGTTTATGACACTCACTAATTGCTCGTTTACATTAACTGGCTCATTAGCATGATCAATATGTAAATGGTAGAGACTATGAATCATAAAGCCATGTGCAACCAAATTATTTCTCAAATAAATGAAGTAGTAGACTTTATTAAAATTAAAACTATATTCTTCCTGTGCTAAGGTAGATACAGAAATTAAATTTCTACTAGCAATGTACATAGTAATAATTTCTAAGTATCAAATAATATCCTGATGGTAATCAAAGTGGGTAGGTACCTAGAGCAACAGCAGCAACTCTCGCACCATTATTGATCCGAAGGATCACTTTGCCTTCCTTAACCTTCTTCATTCTACTAAACCCTACATCGAAGTACATAAATACATATTAGAACTAGAGTCTATGACCTAACTAGAAGTAGAAGAAATAATTAGGTTCGTTTCAATAACGAGCATATCTGACAAACCTTTTAAAGGTGTATCAACCCTTTTCTTTGAACTCTCTAGGTACAAAGGATCCCTTGAACTCTTCAAGGTCCTTTCTATATCCTGCTCTAAGACATACCCTAAACCTTTAGGCCAGTCCTTGCAATTGGATTCGGTCAAATGGTTGACTCAAAGTTTTGGGCTAAGGGAATTAAAACTGACATAATTATCTAAAAAAGGAAAAGATTCTAGTTGGATGTTGTACTTAATCAATTATTTATTCTAGGGATCTTAAGAAACAAGTAAAAACTCCCACTATTTTCATGAATCTCTTACACTCCTCAGTGGAGATGTGGAAATCCCTACACGATTAGGGTTCCTAGTGGGTACTATAGTCCCACTAATATACGGTGCCTCACCATGCCCGGTTATTAGTTACACGCTATACTGATGAGTGGACAACTCTTATCCAATGCTTTACAAACATATTGTAGCAACTCAATCTCTAAGTCATGAGCCTCACCATGCTTGGTTATTGACCTAATCCTTAATTAAGCCAAACCCACCATTTATGCATAGGTAAAGCCATCATTTAGTCCCTCACCATACTCAGTTATTAGGCACACCCCATCAATACCTAGCAACATCTTATGCTAATAGGGTGGTTGTATATTTCTGATACAACTGAACCATTGTAACCAGTAAAGAACAATTAACATCGATTGGATGCCTACATACCTATAATGGGAGAAGACCTATTGACTTAGTATTTGTGAGAAGATTTGTGTTTAGGTCTCATCTAAATTGGTCAATACTTTCATGTTTGATTAACCTAGTTTAGATAAGCACATCTTATGTCTGACTAAGCTGGATTAGATTAGCACATCTAATATCTGACTCATCAGGTTTGGATCAACATATCTCATATTTAACTAGCCTGGTATGGGTTAGCCCATTTCATGTTTGACTACCTAATTTGGGTCAGCCCATCTCATATCTAACTAACCAAGTTTAGGTTAGCTAAACTCATGTCTGACCCACCTTGTTCATGTTAGCACATCTCATGTCTAATAAACCTAGGAGGCATGGGTGAACTCAAATAAGCAAGCAACCTTATTCAAAACTTAATAACCAAGTTAGCCAAGTAAATAAGATCAATGAAAGGTTTTGCCATTTATCCTATTTCTTTAGACACTAACAAAGTTGGCTAGGAAGAGTTAGCCTCAATTAACAACCATGATTTAAACTTGCCTTAGATGCCAATTGATCCAAAATAATCGAATAGGTCATCCTAGTGACTCGGGCTCTCCATTGAATTGAATTGGGTCTTAAATTGATCAATTCACATCAAGTGTGAATTGATATAACCAAACAATATCTAAGATCAATTTCTAGCCCCTATTACCTAGCCCTAGTCAATTATTGATTGGGTTTGATCAGCTGCTCAAATCGAAATAGGGTTCTAGCTTTATCTAATCAAAATCCTATATATAGTCTAATCACTATACCTGATTGTTCTATCCATACCCATATTTATGAACTAAAAACTCAAAACCTAAAAAAGATTTTTAGATTATGTTTAAGTTCATGAAATTTGTGGTTTATGATCTTAAATTAGTTTTCAAATCTAAACCCTAGTTCATGCATCTCATACATGCTATTTTAGATCAAATAAATTAAACTACATCTCATGTAATTAATTTTAGATCTAAAACTAAATTTTTACAAGTCCTTTTTGAGTTCTTCTTCATGAGTTAAATCATAGCGGCACCCTTACATGCTATAAGAGACCCCATTGAATGAGAAGAGAGGGCCTTTAAATCTTGCTTTACTCTTATAACCAGATGGCCATGATGATGTACTCAATCCGAGTACTTGATCAAAAAGGGTCAAAACAATTATGAAATAAATTTATTTATTTTAGATATTAACCTAATATAGCATGTTAGATTAACCCTAGGCTCTGATACTATTGAAAGAATCATGGTGCATGTATGCTAAAAATTAGGATTTTGAAAACCCTAGTGGAAGAAATTTACAAAACCATTTCATAAAAAGGCATGAAAAATTATTAAAATTATACTTAGGGATCTAACTAACATGTTGATATGGTGTTCATTACATGAACTCAGATCTGAACTAAATAAAATAGAGAAGGATAGATCAACTTACCTTGATCTCTATCCTTTTATTCAAGCATAATAGAATCATTGGGGTTACTATCAGAGCCGTGCAAGCACCCAGCCTCTACGGATATCTATATGGGGATGTCACTGATCAACTTTCCAAGGCCCTTGATAGTATTAGATCCTTACAGGCCTCTCTTCTAGCTTAGATCTCAATCTCTTTCCAAGACAATCTTGAAGGAACAAGGCTGCAGCCTTGCAGCCTTTTCATGAACCCTTCATGAAATAAATCTGGACTTTTCCTTGGACACTATGGAAGGAGAATATTCATTCTTCTCCCATTATCCTCTCTCTTAACTCTCTTCTCTAAGAGGGTTTTGGCATGGAACTAAATAGAAAGGGGTGAAAGGGTGGTAGAGAATATTACGTGGGGCTAGATGAGATATCTAAATACTAGTCATCACCCACACCAATTACTTCACCTTTTTTATTGATTGCCACACACTCAAACCCAATATCTTCATGCCTTATCAAATAAGGTCTCTCCCCATTTGAATCCCATTCAAATTCTTTTAGATATGGGTGACAAAAAGAAGGGATTTTGAGAAAGATTGATTGTGGTATGGAAACAAAGGAGGTGCTACAAAATAGTTCTTTCCTCTGTAAGTTTTTGTTGCACAAAACTTTGAAACAAGGTCAAACACTTCATGCTAGATTAAGATAAGATCCAATCTTATGTTAATCTTAATTCAAAACAAATCAAAAGTAGTGCACAAGCAAGTGGGGCATGGAGAAAAAGTAAGAGAAAAGAGTTAGCACTAAAATATTTCTCAATCTGATTTTCCTTATCACACAAACTCATATTCCATGCCTCATTGACAGAGTTCAAGCCTAATCCAATTAGGTTAGAGTGTCCACATTTGAATATAATTTGTTCAAATCGAATCAAATTTGAATCAAATTCAAGTTCAATTCAAATCAAATTCAAAAAGATTCTCAACCCTATTTGCAATAGGATTGAAATCCTAGTCTAACTAGGATTCTAGACCCAATTAGGTCAAGCCTAACTAAGTTTTATTTAAATTAATTAAAAATTGATTCAAAAATTAATTCAATCTATTAATATTATAACTCTTGCAATTAAGTCCCTGATGCTAAAATTAGTAGGTTTCAAAATTAGTAGATACCAAAATTAGCAAGTGCCAAAATTAGTAGGTAACAAAATTATTAGGTACCAAAATTAGCAGGTACCAAATTTGATCCAAGCCTTGATCAGGTCAAGCCCCTATTGTGTATGACCCTTCAAGTTCTATTCTGTCTAGTAGTGAAACATACTATGATCTCTATCATAGTATCATCAAAATCCTTTTGATGGACCGAAACTTTTCTAGCTCAACCCTAACATGGATTGTTGATCCAAAAATTATCCAAGCAATAAAAGGATGAACCTCTGGTAGTATGTAGTGGCAATGTAGCAAAATAGAAGGATGAACTCCTAGGTGTAGTTTTTATGTGATCAAATTTCTTTATTAAAATCCTGATAAGATGTAGGTCATGGAATCTTGTTAAAATCTAAGCATCCGTCATATGCTAGACATAAGCGACTTGAGCTCAATCATGATTCCCATAGACACTCCTTTCTATCATCACACTGCTATGGCCACAGACTCATAAACTCAGCCTCTTAGGTTGCATAGGACTATTCCTCAACTAAGATTGATAGATCCCTTATAGGTGCACTTCCAACTCCTATAGCGAACCCATTGCAACCAACATACACACAAGGTCTTATATAGCTAGGGACTATGTTTATGTGCTTATCAAACTATAGCAATCCCACTATGAGTGACTAAGGCATCGCAGGTCAAGAAACTACTCACACAACTCTACTCGAGAAGTCACTGACAAGTGAGTAGAGATCCATATGACTTATCATTCTTTGGTTACACTCAGTACCATTATTCTCTAACAACTACTTGCACTCTCATTCTAATATCTCTACACTGTAGACTCAAGACTTGTATACTTGAAAGGAAACTGATTTGTACATTATCTTAATGATTCGATCATCATCCCCATAATGACCCAACGATCATGAGCATTTAGGAGTTAACCTATAATCATACATATTTTAAATTTTTAACTCTTGAGAATGTGTCATTGTCCATTAATTTTATGGATAATTCATAGATACACAAATATATGAATGAAAAATTTATCCAATTTTATTGATAAAGAAATTAATAAAGTATAATTGATGTCCCAAAAAATATAGTGTATTGATCAAATTGGCTTCTAGGGCATACACATCTAATAGAATAAGGCTGAGACAATTAGGTCACAAATTGGTGACTATTAAAGGGACCTTAGAGGTTCATGGGCATGCTTCTCAATGCAAAGCATACTTTCTCTTTTAAAAGAGAGACTAATTGGAAGTAGAGGCTTATGAAGAAGCAAAAGATTGAGATATTCCAAGTAGATGTCCATTGATAATGGAAAATATTTCTTCTTCAAGGTTGATGACCATAGAAACTATCCATGTTTCTGGAATCCTTAAAGAATAAATTGGACACACCTTTGGAAGGTATGTCAGCTACCTAAGGAGATTTTTACTTTTGATAAAAATTTTTTTTATTTAGTATGAAATCACTAATCTATTTATTTTAGAAATAAATTGTGTTTAAATGATTTTATAAATGTTAGTCTCTACTTGCATATGATGCATTTGCTGAGTAGTTAGTTAGTGTCATGGAATCTGAGAGATCCTATAAGATGATGTTAATCTAAAGTATATAGGTGGCACCTCGTATTTGGACATGACCTCAGATTTGGTCATGTCAAAAAGAAAGGATAAACAATTTGGAAACCATATGCAATCATGGGCCTTTTGGCTAATTAATTTTTTAGTCATTTTCAATTTATGAATCCTATCTTGAAGACTATTGACTAAGCTACCTTGTGTGAGATAAAGGATGTAGGTGAGGACACTGATAGCTTGCATGGGTATACATTATGTGTGTAGCACATTCGATGTGTAGGCAAGGAAAACTCCTTAAGATTCTTTGATTAGATTGAGAAAGTAAATATCGTAGAGGAGAATTCCAGATCATCTTAGTTATTCAATATAGTCTCACAATGGACTTCTCTTACATTTTAAGCTCAGTGGGGTGTCTGAGCAAAAGAAATTGAACCCTATTGGATATGGTTCAATCCATTATAAGAGTCATTAATTTATCTTTAAGGATTTGATTACATAACTCAACTGAATAATTTAATTAGGTTCACTCTAAATCCATTCTTACTACACTTATATGAGATAAAGGTGGACCACGGACAAGTTAGAGTTTAGGTTGCTAATGGCCATATCCTAAAGAGTTGTTAGTATATACTTTCTAGTGGCTCATAAGTTGTTATGACCCAATGTCTATATCATGATTAAATAGTTTAACCTAAATATGGTAGTGAGTGAATAATAGAGCTTGAAAAAAAAGTCCCTAAAGAGAAATGTGCCATAGAATCTATAGAACCCAATTGAGTAGAGCCAGTGCATGTAGTTCCTTCTCCACCTCATAAATCTAGTAGAATCTCCTGTCCTCTAGAAGGTATAGAGGTACACTTACAAAGGATTCAGAGAAAGTGTTCGTTGTGGAAGAAATATATAGATGATTCCAAAAACTTATAACAAGATGATGTTGGACATCGATTCTGAGAAATGGTTGAATGCCATGAAGTTGATCCCATGCACAACAACCTAGTATGGACCTTAATAAACATACCGAAAGGTATAGCATCTAATGGATATACCAGATTTATAAACAAAAATAGATGGAGATCTATAGGGCAAGGCTTAGGCGAAAGGTTATAGTTAGCTTTGACTATAAAAACTGTTTACCTTGGCCATGTTGAAATGCATACTAATTGCAATTGCAGTAAACCATGATGAGATTGGTAGATGGACAGTGACGAGATCATAAGATCTTAGCTACAAAGGGTCTATATAAATAGACTGATGCAAATAGCTCAGAACTGGAATTCTCATTTCTATGACATGATCAAATTATTTGATTCTGCCAAGAATGAAAATATGAACCATGTATTTATAAAAGGTCAGTGGAAGAATAATATTCTCCTATTGGGAATGAGATTCTTAGTTGACCTAAGTTAGGTTGTGATTGTCTAGACTATTCTTCAATGAAGACCTTTAAAAAGCATCTTATATTTGGAATGTAGGTTTAAGAGATATATCAAGGTTAGGTTATGATTGTCTAGACTATTCTTCAATAAAGATCTTTAGAAAGCATTCTATATTTGGAATGTATGTCTATGAGATAGATCATGGTGGATGCTAAACCTATCATAGAACTTATACATTAAGGAGTACTGAAGAAGTTTAGCCTAAAAAATCTAATAGATGATTTGACTCCTTAGACATAGAATTAATTTCTAAAATGTGCCCCAATACATTTGAAAAGATTTAGCATATGAGCTAGATCCTTTTCAGCTTTGGCCATAGGGAACCTCATACGAACCATGCCATGTACATGACCTGATTTTTTCTATGAATGTCATGAGTGAATGTTAGTAAAATCTAGGCTATGAGTACTGGATAATTATGATAACATTCTTTAACACTTGAGAAATACTAAAGATATGTTTTAGATTTTTAGAGGGGAGAATTGAGGGATCAAGAATACATATAATGTGTTCCTATACAATGGTAGTTTGGAACCGATCATTATAGGTTTGACCATGGAGGCTGACTAAATTATCATCTCTAAGGGTACAAGGATGTTTCTGGTTCAACTAATTATTGCAGAATTGAGTGTCATGTCATTAGATGCCATAAGACTCTATTATAGCGATAGTGGTTCCATAGCTCTAGCTACAAAAAACAAAGGTCTCACAAGAAGTTCGAACACATAGAGTGATGATTTTTGCGACTACCTTGTTTAGGTGCAGAGAAGTAAACTCCACATGAGATATAGTAGACCCACTAGCTTACTAAGTTTTGGCTAGTTGAAATTGAAGCACATGAGATGGGGCTGAAGTGTATGGTAGATTGGCTTTAGTGCAAGTGGGAGATATTAGATGTAGCCCTAGAAGTCAATCTAGATGAAACATATTTTATTTCTAGAAAATAAAATTATATTTAATATTTAAAATTGGATTATTTTTTTATACATGTTGTGTCCATGCATCGTTCAAGAAATTAATAGACAATTATATATTCTCAAGAGTTAAAAACTTAAGACATAACATTGTAGATTAATTCCTAAATACTCTCGATTGTACAATCATCACGGGGATGATTGATCTGATTAGATCAATGCATGGAACACTTTTCTTTGGATAGACAAGTCTTGAATTTATAGTATGAAAAAATTAGAGTAAGAGTGCAGGTAGTTATTAGAGAACAACGATACTGAGCATGATCATCATGAGAAGTCATATGAATATGTACTCACTCATTAATGGCTTTCTTGATGCTATAGTTGTGTGAGTGGTTATTTGACCTATGTGCCTCGGCCACTCATAGTGGGGTTGCTATAGTTTGACAATACAAAATATTGGTCCTAGCCATTTAGATTTATAATATTCATTGTTATAATAGGTTTACTGTGGGAGTATAAGTGCACTAATAGGGGATCTATCAATCTTAATAGTTAAAGTATAGTCCTATACGATTTAAGAAGCAAAATCTTTAAGACTTTGGCCATGACAATGTAAATGATAAAAAAGAGTTTTTATAAGTTTTCATAATTTAGACTTGAGATCATTGAATCATGCATATTACAGATGCTTAGGGTTTGGCAAGCTTCCATGACCTGCATCTTGTCGGGACTCTTGATAGAACTCAATCACACCGTAACTATACCTAGAGGTTCATTCTTCTATTCTATTGGAATGCGACTATATACTACTAGGTATCACTGGTAGATTGTTGGAACTCACTAGGATCATTTTGGATCAACAATTGATGCAGAATGATGCGATACGATGTAAGATGATCTAATTTTAGTCTAAGATGTTTTAAAGAGAAATGATCATAGCAGTAAAGCAACTAAACATAACAGACTAAAGAGATTAAAGAAAGTAACTAACTATTTACTCGTAATCTGATCCGCAAGCTATAAAGAATAAGGACCCGATGGCTAGGAAACCATCTAAGATTAGGCTATTCCATGCTTCAACTACAAAATCTAATTAGCAAGGATTGGTTGCTTATCCCAATGGAGATTCTCTTTGACTCGAGATAGATTGGCTGCTTGGTCGCTCAAATCTCATAGCAGGATGAAGATCGGGATTCAAGATTTCAGATCTACCGTCAGATTTCAGTTCGGAAGCAAAGGATCCATCCTCTAAAGTCCTTGAACACCTGGGATCTGCAAAGAAGGTAGCAAACAAGACTTTAAGAATGAAGTAAATCAGATTCAAAATGGAAAAAGGAAGGGTTGGATGCATAGAGCTTGAAGAAGATCGGTAGTGGCATGTCGAATCCGGCAGAACCTCCACTCAAGGACCTTATCGCCTTAAGCTCTCAAGGACCTCCCACCCTTAGAGAAAAATACTAAAGCCTAACCCAGCTTTGTGGAAGAAAGAATGCATCTTTATTTCATGAATGAATAATAATAATTACAAGGGGGTATGGGGTCCTATTTATAGGTTTTTTATATAAGAAAATAATATAGGACTCCATTTGAATTTAAATTACAAATTTGAACTTCAAATAATCCTTGGCTTATGGGCATCCCTTGAATTTGAAATTTGAATTGGTTTTTCATGGCTTGGGCGACAACTTGAGATGAGATGAAGGCTTCTAGCTTGTGCGACAAAATTAAGATGTGAGATGGTGCTAATCCTTTCTTAATTTAGCGCTAATCCTCCCCACTTCTTGGCATGAAATCTTTCTTAATCTGATTTTTAATCTTCCTTGATCGGTAACATGAGATAAGAAGTCCTTTTGAATGCTCGAATTTGAGTTCAAAATCCTTCCTTGAATTTGAAAGAAGTTTGAATGAGGGGGCTTCCATTTGATCTTCAAATTTCATCTCTTATCTTAGGACACTTTGAATTTGAATTCTTCCTTAATCTTGGAATTCTTTCAAACTTCAAATAGGCTGGCTATCTTGGAATTGGCATCAAGAAAGGAAGAAAGTAGATGGCACACATTCATCTGGGCATGAATCCTTTTGGCGTGAGAAAAAGGAATTTGGATAAGGATAAGGCTCCCTTTAAAAATATGGATGGACTCCATCTAATCTTGGATTCTCCCATTTAAAATTTGAACTATCCTTGGTAATTGTCGATCATCTGGAGTTGAATGGTTGACAATCGAGGGGGGGCGCCAGATGAACAGCAAGTCCTGCTTTACTCCTCTTAAATGGGTACCTCCTTGAAATGAAATGGGCGAATGAAAATAAATGGATGGCCGCGCCTCTTGGATAAGGATGACTTGTCTTGATGCCCAAATGTCAAGATGTCCCAATATCGAATGTCCCAATGTCTAGATGTCCTAATATCTAGATGTTTGGATGTCTTGATGTCTGGATGTCTGGAGAAAAATTTGGATAACTCTTTTTTGACCTAGAATTGATCCCCCAGGTGATGATGACTTGGGTCTTGGGTACTTATGACACCCTTTGACTTATTCAAGCACTAATTACAAGACTCAAATTGTTTAATTCACAAAACAAAGCAAATTAATGCTATTTACATGACTCTTAAACCCATTGATGGACTCAATAGATTCAATTGGTAACTCAACAATCCTAATTGACCAAATTACAGTCAATTTGATCAAATACAACTCAATTTGACTTAATTACAAACTCAAAACAACTGGAACTCGAGTGTTCTTTGTGAGAACACATGGACTTACTCATTGGTGATCCAAATTGAATGGAAAAGGTTTGCTTCCTCTTCCTGGCTCTTGTGTCCTCACCGATTTCTTCCGGGGTGGAGGAACTCGACCCAGTTGAGTATGGGTCAATTCGGCTCTGGTAATGTTCTAGCAAGTCAGGGTTCAACTTTTGAAGATCCTCTCTGGTGATCCAAGAATCCTCAGACTCAAGTCTCCCTTGCCAACAAACCAGATATCTTTGATAGTTTTTATTTCTAGTAATTATGATCTTATCATCCATGATCTGCTCAATCTTTTCTCTCCTCTTTGATAATTTGGCTGGTGGACATTCTGGGATAGGGTCACTCTCAAAGGTGGGATCAGCTCAAATGGCTCACTAGGTATCACCATTGGTTCCTTAAACTTGACTAGATCAGATATATTGAAGGTCGAACTAATACCTAACTCAGATGGTAATTTAGCATATAAGCATTAGATCCAATCTTCTTTATAATCCTATATGGTCCAGCACTACGAGCATGTAGTTTTTTCATGGTTCTGACTGGAAACTGTTCAGGTCATAACCTGATCATGATGAAGTCCCTTTCGTTAAACTCTTTAAATCTCTTATGTAATTAGCCTTGTGCTCATATGATTCATTGCTCTTTTTAATTTTGTTAATGATTTCTTTACGCAATGCTTATGACATGTGCAAATGACTCGGTTGATTCAGAAATGCGGGCATGCATGGTAATGGAATCAAATCTAAAGGCTTTCGCGGCTTGTACCCATGTACAATCTCAAAAGGACTCTTACCAGTAGACTTTGACTGAACTGTTATAGCAAACTCAGCTCTAGACAGTAATAGGTCCTAATTGCCAGTATTCTCTCCTACCAGACATCTTAACAAGTTTCCTAGACTTCGGTTCACTATCTTGGTCTAGCCATTAGTTTGAGGGTTATAAGTGATAGAAAACTTTAGTTTAGTCCCTGTTGCCCAGGTGGCTTTCCAAGAGGGGGGTGAATTGGATAAAAACTTTTGCAAGTATGTGCACTTTGAAATTCTTTTAGTGTAGAAGTGAAGTGTGCAAAGCGGAAGTAAATAAATTAAAGCATTAAGCAATGAAAGCACAATCACAAACACCAAGAAATAGAGTGGTTCGGAGCAACCGGCTCCTACATCCACTACCCAAGGACCACATAGGATTTCCACTATATCCCCCAATCGGAATATAGTCGGATTGTTTTACAAGGCTCACAATCCAAACCTATACACTTTGGTTTTATCGGGATCACCAAAGAAACCCAAACTCCCTTGGTTTTACACGGGATCACCAAAGAAAACCCAAACACTTGGTTTCAAATCGAGAAACCAAGAACCCAAACTTAGGTTTTTCAGGTTCACCTAAAACCTTTAACTCTCTCTCTAGACACATCCCCTTGCTGTTCTAAAGAGCTAAGCAAATAAAGAATGTATAATAAGCAACTACAACAAACCAAGTTTGTTTTGATGTTGCCGATGAAGATCAAAATGAAGTCAAGCCTTAGTACTCTTCATTCTCTTCAATGATGCTTCTTCCCTTCTTCAATGAGTGGATTCAATGATAGAGTAGAGTTGGTGAGCTTTGAATCTCACTTGAATGCTCTTTGAGATAGGTAGAGGAATAACTTGGAAGCTCTTTGTTCTTTCAAAAATATTCAGCAATAAATCTTCATTAATTGTTTAATCCTTCAAAAATAATCCTCTTTATAGTTTTCCATGTGATATGGCCGTTGTAGGGCCTTGGAATTCGTGAAATGGCCATTGAGGTGATTTGGCATTCAAATTTCAATTTCTATAGCTAGTCGTTGAAGTGCAGACAATGGCTCTACGAGCCGGCTCGAGCTCCAGGAGTCAGCTCGAAGTCTCAGTCAGGCCAAAAACAACTTCTGGGGGAGCCAGCTCTTAGACTAGGTCGGCTCTTGCCGTCAAGCTTTCAATCATGACAAATATACATACCTAGGTCTGCTCTTGATCTGGGAGTCAACTCTTATTCTCAGAACTTTAAAAACTATATTTCTGGAAGAGTCGGCTCTTGAACTGGGAGTCAGCTCTTGTTCTGAAACTTTGAATCTTCCTCCGTGCCGTGCCATTTTGAGTCGACTCTTACAAGTCTTTTAAAATTTTTGTTTCAAGCTTCCCAAAACTTCATCATTGAATCAACTAGAAGCTAATTTACATACATTATCAAAATATTTACAATTTTAAGCCCATATTCATGATTACAACATTCATAACTTAGGACCTTTTACAAACTCAATTGAATTTCCCTTAAGTGAATTTGAATACCATTTTAAACCAAGGAAATCAATTCCTGCAAAACTTCTTAAACATTTGTAAAGAGTTAGTATCAAATACATGCTCCAATGTTTTGTAATCATCAAAATCATTCCACGGTCAACAATCTCCCCCTTTTTGATGATGACAAACACTGGGCATGATCAAAAAATTGAAATCACTTTACAATTGCAGTATTTTCAAGTCTATGCATATCATATAGATTAGGTACTAGTGTATCAATACAATGTGCCATGATGTATCAAATGTATATAACCGAATACCAAGAATTATGTGTATCAAGTTTATCGAAACATGAAATTTCATATGTATCATGACATGATGTATCAATACATGATGTATCAAAGATATTAACTATACAAAGTGTATTGAAACTTATAGAATTTTCAAACTTTTGAAGTAAACTTAAGTTTCATCAACTTTCTATGAATCAAACATTCCTGTTATCAAAATTTCATAACATTCAATTATCCATATAGCTTTTGTAACCAATTTTTGAACAATTTTCATGAATCAACATAGATTTCCAAGAAATTTTCATGAATCAACATAACATCCATTCATGAATCAATATAGCAATAAATAGCAATTTTTATGAATCAATAGCAATTTTTTTATGTTATGCCCATACATACATAGTCCCATGCAATTTTTTTTATGTTATGCCCATACATGCATAGTCCCCATTCTCCCCCATTTTGTCATCAACAAAGGTAAATGAGAAATGGACAATCATTCACAACAATCACATAAAAAATGAGATATTGATTCAATCATAACATTAAGTCAAGTGAATATGTATCATAACAAGTGAAGTATATATATATAAGAAATAAGTCAATACATACCAATATGTGATACTTTACAAATGTGCCATGGCACAACAAAATAGTATCACATAACCAAAATACAACAACAAAAAGTCTTAAAAGATAAAACCTAAATATCAGAAAGAAGTGTTAGGATCACTATCAGGTTCTTCCTCATCAGAGGAAGAACCAAACTCTAGAATACCTGGACTAGGTTTGAACTTGGGGAACCTAGGGCAAAGATCCCTAATTCTAGTCCTAGTAGGTGTAGAAGTCCTAGTTACTTTAGATTTAGGTTTACGTTTGGTTTTTGATTCAGATGAAATGAAGATGGTGTAGGTCTGGCAGTAGGTGGATCAAGAGATATGGCCAAAGTGCTAGTGGATGAAAGTATCTGAGTAGCCGGAGTCACTCCAATATCAGCAGATCCAGCAGCCTCCATAGTATCCTGAGGCTCACCAACAGTAGGTGTGGCGTGATACAGTGCATCAGCATATATGTCTCCTGTCCCTGCTCAGCATGTGTGCCAGTACCAGTCTCAGTGCCCGTGCCAGTCACTGTGCCAGTAGCTATGCCAGTCTCTATGGAAGTAGAAGGTGCATGCTGGCTGGTCGCGGATAACTGTCTCAATATAACCATGATATCAAGAAAGCCCTGCTGCATCTCGGACTGTAGAGAAGTAATCCTCCTGTCAGTGTCAGTCCTGAGACAAGAAATCTCCTCCAAAACTCTGTGGAGTCTATCATCAATATCAGCTTTAGCAGCAGTAAGAGTCCTGACCGGTGAATGTGGTGAAGCAGGAGCTGGCTCAGATGGTCCAGCCTCATCAGTATGTCCCTCAGTCTGCTCACCATGACCCTGTGTAGCCTGTATGTCCTCATCTGAGTCTTCTGAGTATGCAACAAGAACTCCTGAAGTCTTTATGATCCAGTTTCCATCAACCTTGATAAATTCCATCCTAGTCAGGGATTTCACTGTATACTTGTCGGTGTGCAGCAACAAACCGACAGTCCTCTCCAGTAAAATCTATGTCAGCATCCTAGAACAACAAAGTGAATACCATCCCGTAGGGCAAACAGGCTCGTGCCCTACGTACAGCCTCTCTCATCTGAGAAATCATAATGAATGGAAGGTTGAAGGGCTCCCCCTCAATCAGTCACCTCATGAATATGAGATCTCTCTCACTAACCAGTCGAATCTGCCCGTCCTGGGTAGGAAAATCTGGCTAATTATGTCGTGCAACAGTCTCATTTCCAATGAGAGCTGATTTGCATGCACATGAATGACTCCTTTTACATTGGATCTTCCCAGATGAGTCTGAGAGTCTTCACTCTTTCCTTCATAACCAAATAGCAGTCCCCTTCTTTGGGTATATCAATAGATTTGATAATTTTTGCTCATTTATTTCAATCAATTTCTCTTTTATAGTTCCTTCAATGTGAAAAGCCCTAGAGACATGTTCTCAAAGAATTGTCGGACCAAATTTGGGTAAGTCAGAACACTTAATTGACAAAACTCTTTCCAACTCTATCTTTCAAGCCGCATACCAATATTCAACTTCTTCTTGTTCAATAAAATTGAAATCGATGCACCTACCAGGGTCACTTGTCGATTTCCCATTGGAATGATCTGTCGGGGTGCTGGAATGACCTCTCTTGCTCAGGCTACTGCTCTTCTTGCGAAATTGAAGTATCCAAACACCTCTTGGTTCTCCTTCCTTAGCCGCAGTCCGAACAACCCTTGTTGACTTCTTTGCCACCACCTTGCGAGGCCCCATTCTCCAAGATTAAGGATTTGAATAGGTAGAAAGGGTTTTTGGAGTGGTTTCTAGTGAGGAGTGAAGAGTTGGCTAGAGAGAAACAGTCAAAATCTAGAAAGTGTGATGAATAGGGAAAGTGAAAATCCTATATAAAAAGTTTCGATCTGACCTGCGAGTCGGCTCGCCCAGAGTACTGAGAGTTCGAGTTGGCTCGAGCTAAAATCTATTATAAAAGTCAAAATGAGTCAAACTCAATTTCTAAGTTTCTAGAGTCTAGACTAGGTTGCCCTATGCTCTAAAGAGAAGTTTGAGATTTCTGGATAATTTTCCTTAATTTTTAAAAGTTAGGTCAGATAGGTTTAAAATGGGTCACATAACCCTAATTCTCCTCTAATTTTCTAAATCTATCTAGACTTATGGTTTAGTAAAATGTCTTCTAATTAGTCTTCAGTAGGTACAAATTCAAGTTCCACAATATTATTTAAAACATGATCACGAATAAAATGATGTCGAATTTCAATGTACTTTGTTCGTGAGTGCTGAATTGGATTTTGTGATAAATTAATAGCACTAGTATTGTCACATTTGATGGAAATTTTAGATTGGACAACACATAATCTCTAGTTGTTGCTTGATCCATACACTTGAGCACAATAGCTCCCAGCAGCTACATATTCTACTTCAGCAGTAGATAAAGCTACAGAGTTCTGTTTGTGACAGTACCAAGAGATCAAGTTAACACCTAGAAATTGACAGGTGCCACTTGTGCTCTTTCTATCTATTTTACATCCTCCATAATCAGCATCAGAATAACTAATTAGTTTTAGTGATGTGTGCTTAGAATACCACAGACCTACATTACAAGTACCTTTCAGGTATTTAATAATTCTCTTAAGCTATGATGTGATTCTTTAGGATTAGATTGAAAATGTGTACACATACAAACACTAAATAATATATCAGGTCTACTAGTTGTTAGATAAAGTAATGATCCGATCATACCTCGATACAGCTTTTGATCAATATTTGTGCCATTCTCATCTTTGTCAAGTCTACATGCAAGACTCATTGGTGTTCCAATTACCTTGCTTGATTCCATGCCAAATTTCTTGATTATTTCTTTAATGTACTTGGCTTGGTTGATCAGAATACCTTCTTTAGTTTGTTTAATTTAAAGTCCAAGAAAGTAACTTAATTCGCCCATCAAGCTCATTTCGAATTCTCCTTGCATTAACTTAGCAAAGTCTTGACATAAAGATTCATCAGTAGATCCAAAGATAATGTCATCAACATATATTTGAATAACCAAAATATTTTTTTCTTTCTTTGAATAAATAGTGTGGTGTCAACACTACCTCTAACAAATTCATTTGTAATTAAAAATTTGCTTAGTCTATCATACCAGGCTCTAGGTGCCTGTTTCAGACCATATAAAGCTTTATTCAGTTTAAAAACATGATTTGGAAAATATGATCGATAAAAAACCAGGAGGTTGCTCAACAAAACTTCTTCAGATAAAAGATAATTCAAAAATGCACTCTTTATATCCATTTGAAATAACTTGAAATTCATAAAACATGCATAAGCTAGTAGCAGTCTAATGGCTTCTAATCTAGCTACTGGTGCATAGGTTTCATCAAAATCTATTCCTTCTTCTTGATTATATCCTTGTACAACCAATCTAGCTTTATTTCTAATTACATTTCTATTTTCATCTAGTTTATTTCTGTAAACCCACTTAGTGCCTATAACAGGATGATCATTGGGTCTCTCAACTAAGGTCCAAACATTATTTCTCCTAAATTGGTTTAATCATCATGCATTGCTAACATCCAATTAGAATCAGTTTCGGCTTCTTCTATATTATGAGGTTCTACATGAGAAACAAAAGCAATTAAATCATATGCTTCTCTATGTGCAGATCTAGTTTTAACACCTTGAGATGGGTCTCTTATAATTAATTCTTTAGGGTGTGAATGTACATACCTCCATTCTTTAGGTATATCATCATTCCTTTTACTCACTTCTTCTTCATGTGGTTCACTTGATTGTTTGTCTTTAAGAGTCAAGTCTTTCATTTCATGCTCTAGTATACCTGCATCATCATCAGCAAAATCTTCCTTTCTTGAAGATGTAATGTCAGATTCATTGAAAACAACATACACAGATTCTTCAATAGTAAAGTTCTTTTATTGAAAACTCGATAGGCTTTACTATTTAAAGAATATCCAAGAAAAATAGCCTCATCGGATTTTGCATCAAATTTACCAAGATTATCTTTTCCATTGTTGAGAACAAAACATTTACATCTGAAAACATGAAAATATTTGATATTTGGTTTTCTAGTATTCCAAAGCTCATAGGGGTTTTTTTGATAATAGGTCTAATTAAAACTCTGTTTAAAATATAGCATGCGGTATTATAGCTTTTGTCCAAAAGTATTTTGGAAGATTCCCTTCGCAAAGCATTGTTCTGGACATCTATTCCAAAGTATGATTTTTTCTTTCTACAACACCATTTTGCTGTGGTGTTCTAGGTGCAGAAAAGTTATGATCAATACCATGCTTTGTGCAAAATGATCAAAATATGGTTTTCAAATTCGGTGCCATGATCACTACGAATTGAAATAACAGATAAGTTTTTCAAATTTGTAACTCTTTTGTAAAACTTTTTGAATATATTAAAAGTATCATCCTTATGTGAAATAAATAAAACCCATGTGTATCTTGAAAAATCATCTACAATCACAAGTCCATATTTCATACCACCTAGGCTGGTAGTCCTAATAGGTCCAAATAGGTCTATGTGAAGTAGCTCTAAGGGTCTAGAAGTTAAAACTATGTTTTTAGATTTAAAACTCTTCCTCACTTGTTTTCCTAACTGACATGCATCACAAACATAATCAAAATTAACTTTAAACTTTGGCAAACCTTTGACTAAGTCCTTTGAAATCAATTTAGCTATTGTGTCCATACTAGCATGACCAAGTCGCCTATGCCATAGTAAACTTGATTTCTTACTCTTGTCATTCATTACTACAAGACTTGTATTACTTGATATAGCTAGATCATTAAGATCTACCACATAAATGTTACCAAGTCTGTGTCCAATGAATTTGGTACTAGAGTCAAGTGGATCAACTACTATACACATTGATGACTTGAAGAATACATTATAACCAATGTCACATAGCTGACTAATACTCAAAAGATTATGCTTTAATTTTTCTACAAGTAATACATTTTCAATAAATGTAGGAGTAATTTTGATTTTACCAATTATGATATCCTTCCTTTTCTATTGTCACCAAATGTTACCATTCCACCATCCTTCTGTTCTAGGGTGAAGAATTGATCAGCATCACCCGTCATGTGTCTTGAACAGCTGCTATCCAAATACCATCTTTTCTTTATGCTTGTGGCTGCAAGACATCCCTGCAAAACAATCATTTAATAGATTTAGGTACCCAAGCTCTCTTGGATCCTTGCAAGTTAGTGGAAATGGTTCTTTTGGAACCCAAACTTTATTAATTTTTCTTTTGTCATTGTGTTTCAAATGACATTCAAAAGCTTTATGACCAATGTTATTACATGCATAACATACAATCCTTGAATTTGAATAATAACTACGAGATGATGCAAATTTAGGTCTAACATGTTTAGAACTAATGAATTTAGGAGCATATGAAGTAGAAGTAGAAAAAGTGTTTGAAATAGAGCCTTATAACCAATTCCAAATCTATTATT
Organism: Areca catechu; assembly: GCA_021397845.1. Taxonomy (NCBI): domain Eukaryota; kingdom Viridiplantae; phylum Streptophyta; class Magnoliopsida; order Arecales; family Arecaceae; genus Areca; species Areca catechu. Next base: position 63,353,997 of record CM038042.1, read on the forward strand.
TATTTCTTTTTGATCTTTTAAAATTAACTCAAGTTTGTTAAAACTTAGGATTAATTTTTCACTAATGGGTTTAATTTTTGAACTTCTTTCTTTAGATCATCATTTTCATTTTTCAAATTCTTATTTTCTCAAAATGCTCTTCTTTTCAACTTGAACAATCTCGAGTCTTTCACAAACCAAATTTAGTTCTCTTTGTGAGATTTTGTTTCTTTCACAAGATTTATTTTTATCATTTTCAAATACATCACATTTATTTTTTAAATCTCTCAATTTTAAACCAGCTTTTTTATATTCTATCAATAATTCACAAAAAGCATTATGTAATTCATCATAAGTGAATTCTAATTTAGGTTCAGAAGTACTTACCTCATCCTCCAAACCCATAAGACAGATTTGTGTTATTTTTGTTGTCTCTTCATCCTCTTCAATAGAAGTAGTTTCATCACTATCACTCCTAGCAGCTAGCATTGCCTTCTTCTTTCTAGGGAATATTTTTTCTTTCCTTCAGGGCAATCAGGGTGGATGTGTCCTAGTTTCTTGCATCCATAGCAGATAGGTACTTGATCTTTATCTTTCTCTTTATCTTTTCTTTATCACTTTCCTTTTCTTTTCCAAAGTCACCTTTTCTGTAATGCTTTCTCTCCATCTATTTATTTTTCTTCTGCCTATAAACCTTTTGAATTTCCTCATTACTAGGGCAATTTCAGCACTTCCAAGATCATCATCATCTGATGAATCAGATTCTTCATTCTTATCTTCCTCGGTTGCTTTAAATGTAATGGCTTTCTTCCTTTTTGTATCTTTTTCAGTCCTTTGTTGCATAGCCAGTTCATGAGTGATTAAGGATCCAAGTAGCTCATCTAGTGGCAGTGTATTCAAGTCTTTTGCTTCTTGAATTGCTGTGACTTTCGCTTTCCACTTATCTGGCAAAGATCTTAATACTTTTTGGACAAGATCAGCATTAGAATAAGTTCTACCCAGACTCTTGAGACCATTTATGATATCAGTAAAATGAGTATACATGGCAGATATAGTCTCACTAGGATCCATCTTAAACAACTCATAATTATGTACAAGCAAATTATTTGTGATGTCTTAACTTGAGAGGTGCCTTCGTGTGTGATTTCTAATTTGTCCCAAATTTCTTTAGCAGAATTGCAAGTTGAAATTCTATTAAACTTATTTGATCCAAAGCATAATACAACAGATTCATCACTTTGGCACTTAATTCAGCTAATTTCATATCATTTTCATCCCAATCCTCTTCTGGCTTAGGAACCTCTACATCATTAACTTTAATTATGTGTGTGTGAGATCCTTTCATGATAATTTTCTATAGGTGAAAGTCTACGGCTTGAATGTATATCTTCATTCAAGCCTTCAAATAAGTGTAATTAATTCCGGTGAAAAGTGGTGGTCTATTTGTGGATTGACCTTCGGCCAACGAAGTGCTCATGGGATGTGCCATATGTCTTTACTCTAAGTAACTTTCAGAGACTCTGCTCTGATACCACTTGTTGCCCAGGTGGCTTCCCAAGAGGGGGTGAATTGGGATTAAAAACTTTTGCAAGTATGTGCACTTTGAAATTCTTTTAGTGTAGAAGTGAAGTGTGCAAAGCAGAAGTAAATAAATTAAAGCAATCAGGCAATGAAAGCATAATCACAAACACCAAGAAATAGAGTGGTTCGGAGCAACAGGCTCCTACATCCACTACCCAAGGACCACTTGGGATTTCCACTATGTCTCCCACCGAATACAGTCAGATTGTTTTATAAGGCTCACAATCTAAACCTATATACTTTAGTTTTACAAGGATCACCAAAGAAACCCAAACTCCCTTTGGTTTTACACGGGATCACCAAAGAAACCCAAACACTTGGTTTCAAACCGGAAAAACCAAGAACCCAAACTTAGGTTTTACAAGGTTCACCTAAAACCTTCACTCTCTTTCTAGACACAGCCCCTTGTTGTTCTAAGAGAGCAAACCAAAATAAAGAATGTATAATAAGCAACTACAACAAACCAAGTTTATTTTGATGTTGCCGATGAAGATCAAAATAAAGTCAAGCCTTAAGTACTCCTCAATGCTCTTCAATGCTACTTCTTCCCTTCTTCAATGAGTGGATTCAATGATAGAGTAGAGTTGGTGAAGCTTTGAATCTCACTTGAATGCTCTTTGAGGTAGGTAGAGGAATAACTTGGAAGCTCTTTGTTCTTTCAAGAATATTCAGCAAAAAATGTTCATTAATTGTTTAATCCTTCAAAAATAATCTCCTTTATAGTTTTCCATGTGATATGGCCGTTGTAGGGCCTTGGGATTCGTGTAATGGCCGTTGGAGATGATTTGGCATTTAAATTTCAATTTCTGTAGCTAGTTGATGAAGTGTAGACAATGGCTCTACGAGCTGGCTCGAGCTCCAAGAGTCTGCTCGAAGTCTCAATCAGGCCAAAATAAACTTCTGTGGAAGCCGGCTCTTGGACTAGGAGTCGGCACTTGCCATCAAGCTTTCAGTCATGACAAACATACATACCTAGAGTCTACTCTTGATCTGGGAGTCAGCTTTTGTTCTCAGAACTTCAAAAACTATATTTCTGGATGAGTCGGCTCTTGAACTGGGAGTCGGCTCTTGGTTCTGAAACTTTGAATCTTCCTCCGTGCCGTGCCATTTTGAGTCGGCTCTTACAAGTCTTTTAAAATTTGCTTCAAGCTTCCCAAAAACTTCATCATTGAATCAACTAGAAGCTAATTTACATACATTATCAAAATATTTACAATTTTAAGCCCATTTTCAAGATTACAACATTCATAACTTAGGACCTTTTACAAACTCAATTGAATTTCCCTTAAGTGAATTTGAATACCATTTTAAACCAAGGTAATCAATTCCTGCAAAACTTCTTAAAATTTGTAAAGAGTTAGTATCAAATACATGCTCCAATATTTTATAATCATCAAAATCATTCCAGGGGTCAACAGTCCCTAACATATGCCAGAGGGTTTTCCAAAAAACTTGTGAACCGTACATCCCTATCATACACAATTGTCTTGGGTAAGCCATGTAATTTGACCACCTCTTCTAGAAAAGCTTGGCGACTCTAGAGGCATCGAATGTTTGTGAACAAGGAATGAAATGCACCATTTTGGAAAATCTGTCAACCACGACAAAGATGGAATCGTGTCACCTCGTGGTTTTGGGTAAACCTAGAACAAAGTCCAAACTTAGATCTTGCTAAGGGCAGTCGGGCACAGGCAAAAGGGTATAGAGGCTAGTGTTCTGCTTTTGCTGCTTCATAACAGCACAAGTTCTACACCTAGACACTATTTGAGCTACATTTCTCTTAAGGCTTGGCCAGAAGAATTGGTCCTCCATTACTAGAATAGTCTTATTTCTTCCAAAATGTCCAACTAAGCCTCCAGCATGGATCTCCCAAATCAAAATTCCCTAAGGGATGTTCTGGGTATGCAAAGCTTATTTTCCTTAAAAAGATAACCATCTCACAAAGTATAATCACTATCCAAACTAGATGGTCCTTACTTGATTTTTCATAGATTTTTCCAAAATCTAGACAAGACCCATACTGCTCCTTGAGCTTGTCAAATCCAATAACCTCAGTATTGACATAATTCAACAACATTGATCGATGACTGAGGGCATCTGCAACCTTATTCTCTAAACCAGCTCGATGCTTCAATACTAAAGTATAAGACTGGAGATACTCTTTTAGCATGTCTTGGATTTAATTTCTTATGAGACTTTAGAAACCTAAGTGCCTCATGGTCAGAGTACAAAAAAAATCCTGTGGTAGTAATAATGTCTCCAATATTTCAACACTTGTACTATCGCATAAAACTCTTTATCATAGGTTAAGTACTTGGATTTAGCCTAATTTAATTTTCTCTAAAAAAGGCTACATGATGACTCTCTTGACAAAGTACCCCTCCTATGCCAACACCTGAAGCATCACAAGCAACTTCAAATACTTTAGAAAAATCAGGAAGTCTCAAGATCGGGGCTTGTGTCATCTTCACTTTTATCTCTAGGAAGGCTCTATCAGCATCCTTGGTCTACTAAAGGCTCCCTTCCTAATGCAATCTGTAATCGGTGCCACAATGGTGCTAAATCCTTTGATAAATCTTCTATAGAAGGTGGCTAATCCATGAAAACTACAGACATTGTGGATATTCCTAGGTATGGGCCACTCAACTATTGATTTGATCTTCTCAGGATCAACTGACACTTCCTCTGGGGTCACTACAAAACCTAAAAAGACTATCCTAGTGGTCATGAAGCTACACTTCTTAAGATTGGCATACAGGTTCTCTTTCCTAAGTGTCTGACATACTAGATAAAGATGGTCTAAGTGATCCTTCCTTATCTTACTGTATATGAGGATATCATCAAAGTATACAACCACAATTTTCCTATAAAGGCTCTTAATACTTGGGTCATTATCCTCATAAAAGTGCTAGGAGCATTGGACAAGCCAAAAGGCACTACTAACCATTCATACAAACCATCCTTAGTCTTAAAGGTTGTTTTCCATTCATCCCCAATTCTGATCCTAACTTGATGATAGCCCCTTTTAAGGTCAATCTTTAAGAAAATGGTTGATCTGACCATCATATCTAACATATCATCCAAACGGAAAATTGGAAACCTATATTTAATAGTGATTTTGTTGATGGATCTACTATCGACACACATCCTCCAAGTGCTATCTTTCTTGGGGGTTAACAAGGCTGGAACTGCACAAAGACTAAGACTCTCCCTAATGAATCCTTTCTGAAAAAGGTCTCCTACTTGTCTTTGCATCTCTAAGTGTTCTGTAGGGTTCATCCTATAATGTGGGAGGTTTGGCAATATAGCTCTTGGGACTAGGTCTATGGCATGTTGGATGTCCCTTAATGGTGGCAGTTCATTTGGCAAGTCTTCAAGAAACACATCCTGAAAATCTTTCAAAAGCTCTACAACTTCCTTAGGGTGTTCAGGTTTAGGTTGTTCATGAGTCTCTTTAACTACTAAAACTCCAATGGGTGCACCTCCAATGATTTCTCTTTTCATTTCCTTAGCAATAATTAGGTTCAATCCTGGCTTCTCTTCTTTCAAATTACTGGACCCTCTCTTGATGTTATCCTTGGGTGGGGTTGAATTTATGACTATCCTCTTACCCTGATAATTAAAAGAACAAGATTTGATCTTTCAAATAGGGTAACATCATGGTCTTTTAACTAGGGTCTTCCCAAAATTATGCTACTGACTCCCATTGGTAACATATCACACCAGACCTTCTCTTGCTATGACTGGAAATGGATTTGTTGCCTAGGTGGCTACCCAAAAGGGGGGTGAATTGGGAATTTAAGAAAAATTGAGCAGTTAATGTCCACTTAAAAATCCCTTTTAGAGTGTTAGGTGCTGTGGCAAAATAATAACTTGCAAAAGCTAAATAAGATCAAAGAAGCACAAACAAATACACAAAAATTATAGTGGTTCAAAGCAACCCAGCTCCTACGTCCACTACCCAAGATATCACTTGGGATTTTCACTATATTCACACCAGAATACACTAGGATTGTTTTACAGGATCATAATCCAAAACCTCTACACTTTGGTTTTAACGGGATCACTAAAGAAAATCCAACACCCTTTGATTTTAAACAGGATCACCGAAGAAACCCAACTTGTTTTCATAGGATCACTAAGAATCCAACTTGGTTTTCATAAGATCACCAAGAACCGAACACTTAGTTTTTATCTAAGGCTCACCAAGAAACTATTTGGTTTTTCAAATGGGCTGACCAATAACCCAACAATTCAAGAATGAATTGAAAAATAAATACAACAATATATGACAAACTAGTTGTCGAATGTTGCCGGTGCAGCTTGAGAGAAGTCTACTTGTATGCACTTCAATGATCTTTAGTTGCTTCAGTGGCTTCTTTTCAAAGTGCTTCAAGCTTCAGATCAGAGTTGGTGAAGACTTGAAGACTGACTTGAATGCTCTTTGTGCTCTCTTGCTTGTTGGTTGGTTGGATATTCAATAAAACCTTAAAACTTTTTGGAACTTTCTTACTCTTTTTCTCTCTTTCTTCAAAGAAGTATAAATCCTTCAAATATATGGTCTTCCATCACTCAAGATAGTTTGAGACATTGTAGACTGTTGGATGTGACATATGACCGTTGGAGCACCTTTTGGCATTCAAAAAGAAATTCTGGAACTAGTCGTTATGTACCTGAGAACGACATCGAGTCGGCTCGGACACTTTGAGTCAGCTCGGACACTTCGAGTCGGCTCGGATCCTTTGGGTCGATAGGTCGAGTCATCATTTCTTTAGTAGGGTCGGCTCTTTGTCTCAGGGTACGAAAACTTCACTCTGGATGAGTCAGCTCTTGATAGCTCGGATCAGCTCGAACTTCCCATCATTGAACATATTGAACTCAAAGGTTCGGCTCGCTTGAACTTGGGTCGACTTTTCTTCTTAGAATCGGAAAACTTTACTCTAGAGGAGTCGGCTCATTACAGATCGGGTCGGCTCACTTTCTCAGGTCTTCAAATTAGTTATGGCGGAGTCAACTCATTGTGGTTTGGGTCGACTCGCTTGGCTTGTTCCCAGAAGACAATAGAAATGAACTCTGGATGAGTCGGCTCGGATTGCTGCATGCCAAAATCCTTGATGCATGCCATGAGATGGAGTTGGCTCTTCTTCAGCGGCTCGAGTGACTTCTTCAAGATTTTTACAATTAAACTCAAGAATACTCTCACCAACATTCTTATACTTTTGATACAAACCAACTCAATAAATTTAAGGCATAGCACACATAGAAGTAACCCTTTTACATGATTTTTCTTAACTTTTTCATTGGGTTCTTCTATACAAAATCAGATTTCAACACCACTCAAAACAAGAAGTATAAATGTGGAGTTGAAGTTTGAACAAATAAATCATCCTACAAAAACTTGTAAACCACTTGAAGAGTAGTTAGTAAAATATGTGCATGCTCCAATATTTGGTTATCATCAAAATCACTTATGGGGTCAACAATCTCCCTCTTTTTGATGATGACAAAACACTAGGCATGAAATATTCTTTACACTTACATGTATAAAAGTATTTGAAAGTATGTATTCACATGTATTAGAGCTAATTATATTTGTATGTAAGTATCAGAGCTCTAGTGATGAAATTGTATAGCATTGATGTTAGTGCTTTTGTGTATATCAAAGTATTAGACTTTGCATGCATTATAGAATTAGAATTGGCACAAACATGGAGTATCAGAGTTTACAAAAAAAAATTGACAAAATTGAGACTAATTTTAGAGCAATCAGAGCAAGAGAAGGATTTAGAGATAAAGCCATTTTTAAAAGAATCTCCCCCTTTCTCTAGGTTTAAAAAAAATGAACAATTAGGTCATTTGAATGCAATCACTTTTGTGCTCCCCCTTTTTCATTCTTTTAATGCACTTTAAGAATAATTGAAAGGAAGCTCAACATAGATACCAGAATTTGGATACCAGAATTTTCAGGGACAGCTCATTATTGATACCATTCTCCCCCTTTTTGTCAAACAATCAAAAGGTATTTTTAATAAAGCTTGGATTTTGAAATAGATTGATAAAGTATTTAATATTTATTTGAGATAATTTCACTTTCTCAATTCAATTGGAAATTCTAATTAAAATTCATGACAATTGTATTGAAAGCATTGCACAAGAAACAGTTCATGAAGATAGTAGAAATTATCAAGATAACTTTCATTTCATCCAGAAATTTTCCATACAAAGTACAAAATGTGAAGGAAAGTACATGTAAAAAGTAAAGCATTCATATTGTAAAATGTCAGAAATATAAAGATGTGATTAATATAACCAAAAGACTAGCTAATCAACCTATTCTTCTTCTTCACTAGAAGAAGAAGAGCCAACATCGATAACCTTATCAGAGGTTTTGGTTTTTAGAGGTTTAAACATTAAATCCCTGAATCTAGTTTTAACTAGGGCTCTAGGTGTCTTAGTCTTCTTGGTCTTTGACTTCTTCTTTTTGGTCACAACAGGTTTAGCTTTGAGTGAAGATGGATCAGATGAATGAATAGGAGATGGTTAAGCAGGAATTTAAAGTAGCTCTTTGTTGATCTGAGAAGGAGTATCCTCAGTAGTGAATGTTTTCTTTTGAGATTGCAGTAGGATACTTTTGATTTCATCTTTAAGATTTTCCATTTCCTTTTCCATCTTTTCCTTGTGTAGTTGTTATTCTGATCTCATTTTCTGCAAGCTGGCATTAACTAAATTTTGTAAATCATTAAGTATAGAATTTATGTGACCTGTCAGTGAATCAGAAATTGTCTCCATCTTCTGAAATATTAACTCCTTAAGTTCAAATGGAGTTATCATTGCATGTTCAGAACTGTCTTCACTTTTGTTTCCAGACCTATTGGCTTCAACAGCAATAGGTTCATCCATATCATCATCCAAGGAACTGGCAACTATCTAACCAGACATTTTCTTTATCCATACTCCCTCTTGCAGTTTGTATCCCATTCTTTTAAGAGAGTTGAAGGAATAAGTGTCCGAATGATGTCGAGGCTTGCCTATCTTATCATTAAGGTTAATTCCAGCATCTTCAAACAGTAGAGTGAAAACCATACCATAAGGCAAGCAAGCTTTGAATTTTCTAGCTGCTTCTCTCATTTGAATCATCATGATGAAGGGAAGGTTAAGAGGTTCTTCTTCAATTAGATGTCCCATAAAAGTCATGTCCTTTTCACTCACCGTCGAAACAACCGATTTTGGGAAGAAAATTCTACTGACCATGTTGTGAAGAAGTCTCATTTCCTTTGATAGAAGGTTGGCTTGAACATGTTGGACGGAGCTTACATCTTTTCTTTCCAAAATGAGCTTCAGTGTGTGTTCTTTGTCAGTTAGGGTAAGCTCGGTGGCACCGTTAGTTGGCATTTGAAGCAAGTTGCTCAACTTTTCTTCATCCACAATGACTTTAACTCCCTTAACAGTTGATTCCAAATGGTATTCTTCAAGAATTAGGTTTTCATAGAAAGTTCATACCGGAGAAGGGTAGGTTAGAATATCCAGTGAGCAGAAAAACTTCCAACCTTGGTTGTCTATCCAACTTCCACTTTTCATTTTCATTTCTTCCAGGAAGGAGAAATCATTCCTTCTTCCACATGTAACAGGCCTGTTGGCCATTGAGGTGGATTTCCTAGTCGGAGAGGATGTTTCTTCTTATTGTTGTTTAGGAGTGGACCTTTTTCTCTTTTCTCCATTTCCTTTTAAATCTTCACTACATGTGCTTGATTCAGCTGCTTGAAGAATCTTCCTTGTAGATCTCCTTGGAGCCATTGTAGTGAGATTTAGGAAATCAAAGTTTCAGGGAAATGTTTTGGAGAGATTGGTAAAGGTTCTGAGTGGAGTAGAGTGAGTTTAAAGTGAAATAGAAAGAGTGAATTATAAGATAAGATTACTCGGATCTATTTAAACAGTGATTTCCCGACATTCTAGTCGGCTCGCTCAGCCCTAAAATCATCTGAGTCGGCTCGACCAGAGTGAACTCAAAACAAGCAAAACTCCGAGTCAGCTAGGCAAGACTTCAGATAGACCTAGTCAGCTCGACCAGAGCAAGAACAGAGAAATCAGATATTCGAGCCGTCTCAACCAGAGCAAAATTGCTCGAGTCAACTCGAATAGAAGCTTTCCACAAAAAATGAAATGATTCAGAAATTGAGTTTGATTCAATGAAATCTCAAGGAAAGTTGTTCAAAATACTTGAATACTTGTAGGAGGTTTTCTAGATAGTTTTTCCTTAATTTTGAAGGAAATTAGGAAATTCTAGAGAGGATCACAAAGCTTTAATTCTTCTCTAAGTAATTCAAATCTATCCTGATTCAGTGGCTTGGTGAAAATGTCAGCTAACTAGTTTTCAGTTGGGAAAATTCTAATTCAATGTCACCATTCAAAGCATGGTCTCTAATAAAATGGTGTCTAATATCTATATGCTTAGTCCTAAAATGTTGAATAGGATTTTTGGTCAAATTTATAGCACTTGTGTTATCACATTTGATAGGAATTTTGCATTGTGTAACACCAAAGTCTTATAGTTGTTGTTTAATCCATAACACTTGTGCACAACAACTCCCTGCAGCACCATACTCTGCCTAAGCAGTAGAAAGTGCTACCGAGTTTTGTTTCTTACAGTACCATAAGATTAAATTCAACCCTAGAAATTGACATGTGCCACTAGTGCTCTTTCTATCAATTCTACAACCAGCATAATCAGCATCCGAAAATCTAATTAAATTCAAAAAAGATTGTTTTGAAAACCAAAGACCTAGATTACTTGTACCTTTTAAATATCTCAATATTCTTTTAACAGCAAGCATATGTGTTTCTTTAGGATTACATTGGAATCTAGCACATACATATACACTATACAAGATATCCGGTCTACTTGCAGTTAAGTATAATAAGGATCCGATCATACCTCTATAGTATTTTTGGTCAACATTGGATCCGTTTTCATCTTTGTCCAATCTGCAAGATGGGCTCATGGGTGTTCTCATTTGTTTGCTCGTCTCCATACCAACATTTTGATTATTTCCTTGACGTATTTGGCTTGGTTGATGAAGATCCCTTCCTTTGTTTGCTTTACTTGAAGTCCAAGGAAGTAGTTAAGTTCACCCATTAGGCTCATTTCAAATTCTCCATGTATTAGCTTAGCAAATTCTTCACAAAATCTTTATTAGTTGCACCAAATATAATATCATCAACATAAATTTGTACAACTAATATGTCATTGTTTTTCTTTTTGATGAAAAGGGTTTTATCAACATTTCCTCTTAAAAAATCATTTTCAATCAAGAAAGTGCTAAGTCTATCATACCAGGCTCTAGGTGCTTATTTCAAACTATATAAAGCTTTATTTAGTTTAAGCACATGATTTGGAAAAGTATGATCTTCAAAACCCGGTGGTTGTTCTACAAAAACTTGTTCGAAGATAAACCATTTAAAATGCACTTTTTACATCCACTTGAAAAAGTTTAAAATTCATGTAGAAAGCAAATGCAAGAAGTAATCTAATGGCCTTAAGTCTTGCTACGGGAGCATATGTTTCATCAAAATCAATGCCTTATTCTTGACTGTATCCCTTAGCCACTAATCTAGCTTTGTTTCTAATGACATTTTCTTGTTCATCTAATTTGTTCTTATAGATCCATTTGGTTCCTATGATTGGGTGGTCTTTAGGTCTATCAACTAATGTCCAAACCTTATTTCTTTCAAACTGGTTCAGTTCTTCATGCATAGCCATCATCTAGTTTGGATCATTTTCAGCTTCTTCTAAGGTGTGAGGCTCTATTTGTGATACAAAGGCTAGGTAGTCATGTGCAGTTCTATATGATGACCTAGTCCTAATACCTTGTGAAGGATTACCAATAATTAATTCTTTAGGATGAGAAGTTGCGTACCTCCATTCTATTGGTAAATCTGTATGATCCTTACTTATCAATTTCTTCTCCTTCTTCATTGGTCTTTCTTGTATGCTCATATCTTCCATCTCCTTTTGAATTGTACCTGCATCATTATCTATACACTCTTCTTTCTTAGAAGGTGAAGGGTTAGTTTCATCAAAAATAACATGCATTAACTCTTCAACAGTAAGAATCCTTTTATAAAAACTCTATATTCTTTGCTATGTAATGAATAACTAAGGAAAATGCTTAATCAGATTTAGCATCAAATTTTTCTAGATTACTCTTATCATTATTAAGCATAAAGCATTTGCATCCAAACATATGAAAATAGCTGATATTGGGTTTCTTTTCCTTCCACAGCTCATAGGGGATTTTTTTCAAAATAGGATGTATCAAAATGCAGTTTGAAATATAAAAAGCAGTGTTAACCACTTCTGCCCAAAAGTACCTTGGAAGATTACCTTCGCACAATATGGTTCGGGCCATTTCTTCCAAAGTTCTATTTTCTTTTCTACAACACCATTTTGTTGTAGTGTTCTAGGAGCAGAGAAGTTGTGCTGATCAATGCCAGTTAAGTACAAAAGTTATCGAAAAAAGGAATTAAAATTTAGTGCCTGATCACTTCTAATGAAAATTAATGAAAGATTTTTTATTTGAAACTTTTTTATGAAATTTTCTAAATATTTTGAAGGTTTTATCTTTGGGAGCAATAAATAAAATCCATGTAAATCTAGAAAAATCATCTACAATCACAAGGGCATATTTCATACCTCCTAGGCTATGGTCCAATAAATCCATGTGAAGTAGTTTTAGAGTTAGTAGTTGAAATCATATTTTGGATTTAAACTCCCTTTAGTTTGTTTATCCATTTGGCATGCATCATAAACATGATCAAAGTCTACTTTAAACTTAGGCATGCATCTCACTAAATTTTTAAAATTAACTTGGCAATAGTATGCATGCTAGCATGACCTAATCGTCTATGCCATAATAAACAAGACTCCTTGGTCTTAGCATTTATTATAACTAAACTGGAATTACTTGACATGGCAAGATCATTAAGATCAACCACATAAATATTTTCAAGTCTATGTCCAATGAACTTACTACTAGAATCAAGAGAGTTTATTACTATACATATAGATGATTCAAAGATAACCTTGAACCCTTTATCACAAAGTTGACTAATACTCAATAAATTGTGCTTCAATTTATTTACTAGCAATACATTTTCAATGAAAGTATAGGGGATTATTTTGATCTTACTAATTCTGATTATTTTCCTCTGCCATTGTCTTCAAAACTATCCATACCTCCTTCTTTCATTTCTAGGGAATTAACTGATCCTTGTCACCCGTCATATGCCTTGAATAGTCACTGTCAAGATACCATCTTTTCTTTAATTTATGGGCTGCAAGACATTCTTGCAAGATAATCAAGAAGTTCTTTTAGGTATCCAAGCTAACTTGGGTCTTGCAGGTTAGCTGAGGTAGTTCCTTTGGGAACCCAAATATTTCTTGATTTATTATGGACATTTCTAATAATAGCACAATTAAAATCTTTATGTCCTAGCTCTTTGCAAGCAAAACATCTGATTCTAGAATTCTGAAAAGGTTTAAGCTTTGAAATTCTAGATACATGAGATGCAAAAATAGTAGATTTTGTATTTGAGCTTTTTGGAACATACAAGGTAACTTTCGAAATGAAAGTGGAGCCTTTTATCACAAAAGCCTTTTGAGATATAAACTTTGGAACAAAATCTTTTTGTTTCACAAAAGTAGTTGCTGAAACATAATTTGAATTTGTAGAATTAAACCAATTCTAGCTTTGTTACCAGAAATTCTTTGTTCTTTAAGAATCAACTCAAGCTTGTTAGATGATAAAGTAAGTTTTTCAACAAGTGGCTTAAGTTTTCAATCTCCTTTTCAACTCAAGATTTTCATTCAATAAAACTTGTTTTTGTCATGATAATTATTATTTTCAGTTTTCAATACTTTATAGTTTTCAGAAAAGACATGAAGTTCTTTTTGTAACAAGATATTCTTTTCTGAAATTTCCTTTTTTCTTTGAGTAAAGAATCATTAATATTCTTTAGAGATCTAATCTTTACTCTAGCTTTCTTAAATTCAGATAATAGATCATAGAATGCAAAATTTAACTCATCAAATGTAAATTCAATTTGAGCATTAGGGATGTTACCTCATCCTCGAGATCCATTAGACAATAGATTAGCTTTTTTTATGGTCTCTTCCTCTTCAATTGAGGTGGATTCTTCACTGTCACTCTATATGGCAACCATCGCTTTCTTTTTCTTTTCTTGAAGATTTCTTCAATAGTGGACAATCTGGACAAATGTGCCCCGGTTTCTTACATTCGTGGCAGGTGGGGACTTGCTCCTTTTCTTTGTCTTTGTCCTTGTCCTTTTCTTTGGAATGTCTCCTCGTTTATGGAATATTCTATTAAATCTTCCTTTCTTCTTGTCCATAACTTTCTGAATCTCCTCACGACCATTGCAATATCTTCATCTTCTAGATCATCTTTGGAGGAGGTAGAGTCATCTTCCATTTCTTTATCATTCTTTGATTCCAATGCAGCCTTGAATACAATAGTTTTCTTCTTTTTCTAATCATCCTCTGTTCTATGATGCATGGCTATTTGTGTGTGATGAGAGAGCCCATTAATTCATCCATGGATAGAGTGTTAGATCCTTAGCTTCTTGGATGGCAGTAACTTTAGGGTCCTATTTATCTGGAAGTGATCTCAATATCTTCTGTACTAAATCAGCATTTGAGTAAACCCTACCAAGACTTTTCAAATGGTTAATAATATTTGTAAATCTAGTGTACATGGCAGCGATGTTTTCATTAGGTTCCATTTTGAACAGTTCATAATTGTGCACTAGAAGATTAATTTTTCAAGTCTTCACTTGGAAAGTTTCTTCATGGGTCACTTCAAGTTTATTCCAGATTTTCTTTACTGAAGAGCAAGTGGAAATTTGATTAAACTCGTTTAAATCCAAAGCACAGTATAGTAGATTCATTGCTTTAGCATTTAATTCTCCTAATTTCATGTCGCGTTCTTCCCATTCCTCTTCAGGCTTAGGGACATCCATGCCATCAATTTTGATCATGGAAACATGTGGTCCTTTAAGAATGACCTTCCATAATTAAAAATCAATAGCTTGTATATAGATTTTCATTCTAGCCTTCCAATAAGAATAATTAGTTCCTGTGAAGAGTGGAGGTTTGTTAGTAGATTGGCCTTTAGCCAAGGATGTACTCATGGGATGAGCCATCAATCTTTACTCTAATATAATCAGAGACACTGCTCTGACACCAGTTTTGCCCAAGTGGCTACCCAAGAGGGGGATAAATTGGGAATTTAAAAAAAATGAGCAGTTAATGTGCACTTAGAAATTTCTTTTAGAGTGTTTGGTGCTGTGGCAAAATAATAACTTGCAGAAGCTAAATAAGATCAAAGAAGCATAATAGAAATATACAAAAATTATAGTGGTTCGGAACAACCTAGCTCCTACATCCACTACCCAAGATATCACTTAGGATTTTCACTATATTCACACCCGAATACAGTAGGATTGTTTTACAGGATCACAATCCAAAACCTCTATACTTTGGTTTTAACAGGATCATCAAAGAAAACCCAACACCCTTTGGTTTTAAACAGGATCACCAAAAAAACCCAACTTGGTTTTCACAGGATCACCAAGAATCTATTTGGTTTTTCAAACAGGCTCACCAATAACCCAACAATTCAAGAATGAATAAAAAATAAATGTAATAGTAAATGACAAACTCTAGTGTCGAATAGTTATCGGTGCAGCTTGAGAGAAGTCCACTTGTATGCACTTCAATGAGCTTTAATTGCTTTAGTGACTTCTTTCCAAAGTACTTTAAGCTTTAGATCAGAGTTGGTAAAGACTTGAAGACTGACTTGAATGCTCTTTATGCTCTCTGCTTGTTGGTTGGTTGGATATTCAATAAAATCTTAAAACTTTTTGGAACTTTCTTACTCTTTTTCTCTCTTACTTCAAGGAAGTTTAAATCCTTCAAATATATGGTCTTCCATCACTCCAAGATAGTTTGAGATGTTGCAGACAATTGGGATGTGACATATGACCGTTGGAGCACCTTTGGCATTCAAAAAGAAATTCTGGAACTAGCCTTATGTACTTGAGAATGACACTCGAGTTGGCTCGAATACTTCGAGTCAGCTCGGATCCTTCGGGTCGATAGGTCGAGTCACCATTTCTTCAGTAGGGTCTGCTCTTTGTCCCAGGGTATGAAAACTTTATTCTGGATGAGTCGACTCTTGATAGCTGGGTCGGCTCAAACTTCCATCATTGAACATATTGAACTCGAAGGGTCAGCTCGCTTGATCTTGGGTCGACTCTTCTTCTTAGAATCAGAAAACCTTACTCTGGAGGAGTCGGCTCCTTGCAGATCGAGTCGGCTCGCTTTCTCAGGTCTTCAAAATTAGTTTTGGCGGAGTCGGCTCATTGTGGTTCGGGTCGGCTTGCCTGGCTTATTCCCAGAAGATAATAGAAATGGACTCTAGATGAGTCGGCTCAGTCTACTTGAGTCAGCTTGGATTGCTGCGTGCCAGAATCCTTGATGCGTGCCTAAGATGGAGTCGGCTCTTCTTCAGGTTGGGTCGGCTCGAGTGATTTCTTCCGGATTTTTATAATTAAACTCAAGAATACTCTCACCAACATTCTTATACTTTTGATACAAACCAACTCAAAATAAATTTAAGGCATAGCACACATAGAAGTAACCCTTTTACATGATTTTTCTTAACATTTTTATTGGGTTCTTCTTTACAAATCAAATTTCAACACAACTCAAAACAAGAAGTATAAATGTAGGAGTTGAAGTTTGAACAAATAAATCATCCTACAAAAACTTGTAAACCACTTGAAGAGTTGTTAGTAAAATATGTGCATGCTCTAATGTTTGGTTATCATCAAAATCACTTATGGGGTCAACAGGATTGTGACCTGACAAATCGACTTAATGGGAATTGAGGTTCCATCAATCCATGAAACCTTATAGGGTTGGGATGGGGTGCTGTAGGTAAACCTAAACTTTTGACTGCATTAGTAGAAATGGCATTGATATAGCTCCCACTGTCTATAATGGTCTTGCACACTTTGTCCCATAATTTGATGAAGGTTTGCAGGATGTTGGTCCTATGCCAGTCCTCGTTCTTCTTGGTCTGAGCTAGAATACACCTAACAACTCCTACAAGGTCAGGTGACTCTATTTCCTCCTCATTACCTTCATACTCTGCTAAATCAAGCTCAGCTTCATATACATTCTCTCCACACTCTTCAGCTGCTTCAGGTTCCTCTTCTTCTTCCATCTCACCTATGTGTAGGTTCTGTACAGGGCATTTGTTAGCAAAATGGCCAACCTGATGACACTTATAACACTCTACATTCTGACTTCCTTCTCCATGTACTACAGGTGCTCTTCCTCTGTCATTCATACACCTATTGGTGCCTTTCCTCAATCATCCACTTGACAATTAGTTCCTTTCCTCGATCATCCATTTGACCTACTGGTGTGGGTTGACTAGGCCGACTAACAGGAACTTGGCTTGACCTATTTCTAGGGTTACTAAACCTATTGAGTTCAGGTCGATAGATAGGTTGCCTTCTTTGAAATCGTTCACAGTCTTTAGCAACCTAGTAAGCATGTTCCAAATCATGTACTTCCCTTAGAAATAGTTCCCTTCTAATATCCTCATTCAAGCCTTTTCTAAACCTAGATAGTGTCATAGATTCTGACTCGACTACACCACATCGTATAACAAACTCATCGAACTTGGCAATGTACTCGGTCATGGTCTTACTACCTTGGGTAAAGTCCTGCCATTGATCTAATAGCCTTTGTTGATATGTTAATGGCACATACTTCTCTCTCAACTTGTCCTTCATATCCCTCCATGTAACTATGGGCATGTGTCATCTTTGAAGGGTCAATCTCTCAATACCCCAATACAATCATGCTTGTCAGACTAACTTGAATTTTGCAAATTTCACCTTTCGCTCCTCTGACATTTCATATCATTCAAATATTGATCCATATCGCTCTCCAATCCGTATAGACCTTAGAATCTAAGTTCCCATCGAACGTGGGTGCATCAAATTTGACACTCCTAAAGGCTCTATCTTCCTCGGTTTCATCCTGAGTTGGGCGTCTAAGATTTGGATTAGGAATAGGATCAGGACATTGAGCTCTAGGAATATGAAATGGAGTGGGTCTAGGAGGCGTAATGTCTACCTGAGACACATGAGATTCCTTAAGGGTTCCCATTCTATACTCAATTTGGTCTAACCTACCACTCAACTGCCTAAATTGTTCAGTTAAAGTATGCCTAAACTGTTCAATCAAAGTACGCATCAGGTTTTCTGGACTGAAATCCATAAATGCAGATATACTAGCTTGAGTCTGTTGATCTTGGTATGGGGTACCTGCCCTAGTAGTCATGCAGTGCAAACAATACAAATCAACCTAAGTCTAGGATTCCTAGATCTACGGGCCAATATAGTGCTTAGTCAAGGTAATAACCAAGACTGTAGTAACTCCTCGAATGGTTAGGTAAGAGGTGGGGCGGGGGAGGCTCCCCTCACTTTTATGAGGTCCTAATTAAAGAACCACCAGTCCGCTTAGGGCGTTTGCCTCTGGACCTCTAGCCTTAGACACCAATTCTCAGAAGCACACACAAAAGTAACTACTACAATTGGTTAACACATATATAAAACCCGACCTATTGTTGTCCCTAGCTTTAAGTGCTACTCAATTTTATTTAAGACTTAGGACTATGCAAATGGGGTTGGCTGTTTTGGGCTAAGGAAAGGGTCTCAATCCTTCCCTTATGTTATATTGCTTGCCCTTAAGTGTTTTCAAGTAAAATGAATGCATAATCAAGATAAGATAAGATAACACAAGCAATTCAAAATTTAAACTTTAAATTTCAAATTTAAGTTTAGATTTCAGATTTGGATTTTAAATTTTAATTTTAAATTTTAAATTGCAGAAATTAAACTTTTATGGAATTTAAACTATATGCTGAAATTATGAAATAGAAATGTTCTTAGGCAGTAATCAGGCTTGCAAAAATTCTATGGATCGAATTAAATCCTAAGAAAATAATAGAAAATAAAACCAAATGCAACAATCCAACAAAATAAAAATCAAAAATTTTTGATCTTCTTACATGCATAAATAATTAAAATAATAGACTATATACTAGAATGGATGGGATGCAGAAAATTAACCTTAAAGATGCATTCTCTACGTTTTCTTCTTCAAGGGTCAATTCACAGCGGCACCCCTATATGCCATAGGAAATTTCCTTTGAATGGGATGTGAGGTTTTGCAGCCTACTTTTTTCTATGACCGGATGGCCATGGTGAAGCACCCGATCCGAGTACTTAAAGAGAATTCAACAAGCATGAAACCTAATATAACATAATGCTCTGATACCAATAGATGATGCGGAATGATATGATACGGTGTAAGATGATCTAATTTTAGTCTAAGATGTTTTAAAGAGCAATGATCATAGTAGTAAAGTAACTAAACATAACAGACTAAAGATATTAAAGAAAGTAACTAACTACTTACCCGCAATCTGATCCGCAAGCTATAAAGAATAAGGACCCGATGACTAGGAAACCATCTAAGATTAGGCTATTCCATACTTCAACTACCAAATCTAATAAGAAAGGATTGGTTGCTTATCCCAATGGAGATTCTCTTGACTTGGGATAGATCGACTGCTTGGTCGCTCAGATCTCGCAGCAGGATGAAGATCGGGACTCCAGATTTCAGATCTACTGTCAGATCTCGGTTCGGAAGCAAAGGATCCATCCTCTAAAGTCCTTGAACACCTGGGATCTACAAAGAAGGTAGCAAACAAGACTTTAAGAATGAAGTAAATCAGATTCAAAATGGAAAAAGGAAGGATTGGATGCGTAGAGCTTGAAGAAGATCGGTAGCAGCTTGTCGAATCTGGCAGAACCTCCACTCAAGGACCTCACCGTCTTGAGCTCTCAAGGACCTCCCTGCCTTGAGCTCTTAAGGACCTCCCTGCCTTTAGAGAAAAACACTAAAGCCTAACCCAGCTATGTGGAAGAAAGAATGCATCTTTATTTCATGAATGAATAATAATAATTACAAGGGGGATATGAGGTCATATTTATAGGTTTTTTATATATGAAGATAACATAGGACTCCATTTGAGTTAAATTACAAATTTGAACTTCAAATACTCCTTGGCTTCTTGGCACCTTCCTTGAATTTAAAACTTGAATTGGTTTTGCATGGGTTGGGCAACAACTTGAGATGAGATGAAGGCTTTTGGCTTGTGCGACAAAATTAAGATGTGAGATGGCGCTAATCCTTTCTTAATTTAGTGCTAATCCTCCCCACTTCTTGGCATGAAATCCTTCTTAATCTGATTTTTAATCTTCCTTGGTTGGCAACATGAGATAAGAAGTCCTTTTGAATGCTTTAATTTGAGTTTAAAATCTTTCCTTGAATTTGAAAGAAGTTTGAATGAGGGGGCTTCCATTTGATCTTCAAATTTCATCTCTTATCTTAGGACACTTTAAATTTGAATTCTCTCTTAATCTTGGAATTCTTTCAAACTTCAAATAGGCTGGCTATCTTGGAATTGGCATCAAGAAAGGAAGAAAGCAGATGGTGCACATTCATCTGGGCATGAATCCTTTTGGCATGAGAAAAAGGCATTTGGATAAGGATAAGGCTCCCTTTGAAATGTGGATAACTCCATCTAATCTTGGATTCTCCCACTTAAATTTGAACTAATCCATAGTATGGGCTGAAAGGGATATGCCCTACAAGACAATCTATGTTGTATCTCCAAACCATTGTAATTGACAATATTATAATAAAGGCATTATTTTTCATCATATGCTGTGTTTATATTATATGATGAACCCCATAGATTAGAGCTATGATTTTAGGGTTATGATAAGATCATACCAGTGAGACCTAAAATCTTAAAACCTTAATCTAAAATATTCCTAGTCAAAGGAACCCTGAATAGGGGATCAGGGTTTTTCCGGTAAGACTAGCACATCCCATGTATACTGGAGAGGGTGACTGCTCTCACAGTCACTTGTGTATGACACTAATACTAGGATGTGGGTGCTCATTAGAGAATGAGTTCACTGATATGATCCAACTTGAGAACATCTAATGGAGTCTTAGCTACATGTCAATAGAAGGTTCTTATAGTGGGAGTGGTACAAGTAATCCTTTGACCTGAGACTACCATAAGTACCTTATGTACATGAACCCATGCTTTGGTTCAATTCTAATCATGACATTGAGTCATGCACAGGATTGATACTGGGAATGGTGAATTGGATATGAAGGTAATGAGTAGGTCAACAAGAAATCGATCACTCTTAGTAAGAGGAGATTGCATCCAGCTAGTTATCAATCGGATGATGATTCAGGGAATCTTTGATCAAAGTAAAGATATTAGAGATGATTTCTAATATCAAGATAATTGAATCATCAATATAAGATTGAGCTAGAAATGAATGTAATATTGGAATTGACATATATCCATATCCATAATTATATTCTGGGTGCAGGTTGATCGAAGGATTAATTGTATGGTAACTTTCTACTGAAGGGTAGTTTTGGTATTTTCACTAGAATTTCCATATCTTCCGGGTAGACATGACACATTGCTAGACGTCAATCTTGTCTTGTGGGTTGATTAAATTGAATGATCACTTACTAGGAAGAGTCCTAATTGATCATAATCGGGTAAGCCCATTTGACCTAAATCGATTAGAAAGAGTTCTAATCAAATTAGGTCAACTTGTATTCGAACCCACTGCTGGCTAAATGTGGAACCCAATGGGTCACACTTAAGAGAATTGATCAAGGGTTTAATTTTGTAATTAAATCATTTTGCATGATGACACTCTAGCAGGTGTTGCAAATCCTAGCTTCTATTCGAATTAGGGTTCCGGATTGGTTCAATTTGGGTTCTAATTGGATCTAATTAGATCCTAATTAAGTTTATAGGGATTATGGCTAACCCTATTGGCTAACCATGCACCTAGGCTGGCCCCCACCCGCCCCTTAGCATTTTCATGCCAAAATGCCAGAGTCCATGCGCTAATGGACTCTTGGCGCGCATTTGGAAGAGTCCATGGTGCATGGACTCTTGGCGCGCCCCACTTAATTCTCCGATGAATTAAGATGGGGAGACCTCCTTTCTTAGAGTTAGCGCCTCAGATATGCCCCTTGGATGGAATCCAACGGTTGATGGTTTTTAAGAAAGAAAGAAAGCGTTGTTTCTTCCGGTCGCACGAAATAACATCTCTTCGGAGATGAAAAGTCGCGACTCTTTTTTTTTAAAACATCGTGACTTTTCCTTTAAGAAAGGCCGTGGATTTAATCTGGAAGGCCATGAGAAGAAGGGAAGGGGCGTGAGAAAATAAGAAGGGCATGAGAAGGAGTTTACGGAGAGTTGTGTGGGCGCCTCTCTAAAAACTATTTAAGGGGTCAGGAAAATCAGAACTCGGGTTTAAAAATCTGTAATGCTTTTATTTTTCTTCCTCCTCCAAAAGACTCCTTCCCTCTTTTCTTGTTTTACATTATTTCCTTTACAGAGGACTCCTCTGTCGAAACTCTGTTGCTGAACAAGAATAAAAGAGAAGGTCTCCGACGGTAAAGGAAAGGAGTTCTGATATTCTTTCCTTTCTTTCTTACATTAAGACATTATTGTCTTAATTTCTCCTCCAACTTAAGACAAGCCTATATCCTCTTAGGACAAGGTCTTTTTTTCAAGACAAGGGTGTCTAAAGGGCCAAGGTCTTAGTGGAAGGAGGAGAAGAGATCAAAGAAAGGGAGGCAACCTCTTGTGTAGAAGAATTCCAGCCATAATCCGAAGAATGGAGTTCTAGGAAGAAGAACTCAAAAGGAGGAACCATTGGACAAGAAGATAGTGTTCTTGATCATCGCTCTGTGTGGATCACCATCGGAGGGCGGACACCTGGATGCCTGGTGAATTCAGTTAGCCCCTTCAACTTCAAGTTTGTTGGAATAAGCGATTACAGGTTGGTACCCTAATCCTAATTTGCATAGATATGCTTGTCATATGTTCTAGTCTTATTTAAGGAGTTCCTGGTTTAAGGTTTTTGGTGTGAATTTAGTTTCAATTTTGAAATTACCCTTCCGCTGCGTTGCATTGGAACCCAACATGGATCATCTGGAGTGGGATGGGTGACAATGAGAGGGGGGTGCCAGATGAAAAGCAGAGTCCTTCTGCTTTACTCCTCTTAAATGGGCACCTCCTTGAAATTGAAATGGGCAATGAAAAATAAATGGGATGGGGCACCTCTCTTGGATAAGGATGACTTTGTCTTGATGCCCAAATGTCCGGATGTCTGGATGTCTTGATGTATGGATGTCCGGATGTCTGGAGAAAAATTTGGACAACTCTTTTTTGACCTATAATTGATCCACCAAGGTGATGATCACTTGGGTCTTGGGTACTTATGACATCCCTTGACTTATTCAAGCACTAATTACAGGACTCAAATTGGACAATTCTCACCAAACAAAGCAAATTAAGGCTATTACAAGGATCTTAAACCAATTGATGGACTCAATGGACTCAATTGGTAACTCAACAACCCTAATTGACCAAATTATACTCAATTTGACTTAATGACACTCAAAACAATTGGGACTCTAGTGTTCTTTGTGACGAACACATGGACTTACTCATTGGTGATCCAAATTGAATTGGAAAAGGTCTGCTTCCTCTTCCTGGCTCTTATGTCCTCACCAACAATCCTTGATAGGGTGAGTTGAAATCATTCTAGCCTATTGAAAGAATTTTAATGATATTATGATGGGGATCATAAGTATGTCTCACTACCTGACAAAATGGAACCTAAGGGGTCACACATGATAGGAGTGACCAAATCACACAATTGGGTCAATATATTAAAGAGTTATATATTGAAACTACTAAATTTGTAAGGGTTACAAATTTAGTACCTACTAATTTTGGCCGCTAATTTTGGCACCTACTAATTGAAAGAGTTGCAATGTAATTGGGTTTAATAATTCAAATTAGACTTGAATTGCAATCCTAATTGGATTAGGATTGATAGCCTTTCGATTTGGGTTTGAATTAGACTCAAAATTGATCTAAATCAAAGTCTAATTAAGCCAAAAAGCTAGAGTCCTAGTCTACTAGGACTCTCTCACCTCTCATCTCAATTTGGCATGGAATTGAAAAGAGGGGGTGCTAAAATAGTGCCCCTCTTTTTCTTGCATGCAAAATAAAAGGGAGTGCATGTGCCAATAGTTAGCACACATCCTCTGGGTTTCTCTTTCTTCGGATAACAGTCAATGGTGTGAATTAGATTCAAAATCCTAATTGAATTTGATTTTTTTGAAATTTTGATGGGCATGGGTTTGGTTTTTTTGCAATAAAAACTTGATGGCAGAAAGGAGTGCTAGTTTTGTTTTCACATCAACTTATTTTTGGCACTAGCCTTTTCTAGTTCTGCTCTATTTGAACTCCATTCACTTGTGATAAGATAAGGATCTTATCTAAAGTAGATGGGGTTGGACTCTTGGTATTAGTGTTTGGTGTGAAGTCCTTTGGAGGTGAAAACTATTTTATGCAATAAAAAGTAAGAAGGGTTTTATGCTAAGTTGAGATCTCTGATTTCTTTCTATGCCACTAACATCTTTCTACTGCCCCCTCCTTTCTTCCCTAAATCGACCATCCAATAACTAGAAAATTACATAGAAAAGAAAGGAAAAGGAAAGGAAGAAAAGGTTTCCTCCTATAGGCTTCCAATCTCCCTTGATCACGGTGCAAAGAGTTTTTGCTATAATTTCTAATTCTTCTTCTTGAAGAAATGACCATATTCAACATTAAAGTGAGGCTTACAAGGTGCTAATACTTTGATGGCCTTAGTGCTTTGATTAGGCTGTCTCTGTATGGATACCAATAGAGGCCAGGTATGTGTGTGCTCCAACAGAACTCGGGACATCCATTAGATCCGATCCAATGATGAAGATGGAGTAGCACAACAGGTAAGTAAGTATATCTAATCTACTTGGTTTTTTAATATTAGATCTAATATATTTGTTCATGATATGACCTATATGCATGATTGGATAGTTTTTATTCCATTATGATTTATTTTTAAAATATTCAAAAAAATATGCATGCAGCCTTGGGATCGTGTGACGATTCCCTCATAATTGGTCCTTAGTATTTCTCAAATACTTAAGAATTATTTTTACAACTTTTCAATGGTTCTTATCTAGATTAGACTAGTATCTACACACTACCCCTAGTGAGTAGGCCACATCTGGTCTTGTACATATCATGGCATACATGATAGATCCTACCGCTAAGGTATATAGGATTTATTTATACACTCTCTCTATTGAGGAGTTATTGGAAAATCCTTCTTAGAGAGAAATTTCTTGGCCTATTAGTAGATTGCTCTTCTTGGAATTCACTATGCTGAACCATTTCAGCATGGTATCAATATACATAGATTGAGACAATCCAAGCAATCTTTTAGACTTATTTTATAAATCTATATTCATAAGATATAGGATGCTTCTCCCAAATCCTTCATGGAGAACTGAGATGATAACTAAATTTTACTCCCTCTAATGTAGGGATGTTGTTCTCAATCAAGAGAAAATCATCCATATACAACATAAGCAACACAATTACAAAACCATTAGCTCATTTATAGATACAAGATTCTTCTTCATTCTTAACGAAGTGTACATTATAATCATATCAAAATGCATGTTCCGACTCTGAGATATCTACTTTATTCATAAATGGATCTTTTAAGCTTGCATAATTTTGATTCATTAGTAGATGTGAGCCTTTCAGGCTGTATCATATACACCTCTTCATCTGGCTCTCCATTTAGAAAAGTTATCTTGACATCCATCTACTAATTTTATAATCAAGGTATCTCACTATCACAAGCATAATCTGAATGGACATGAACATTGCCATAGAAGAAAATGTCTCGTCATAGTCAATACCATAATGTGTGATGATATTCCTTGGCAATTAAACAGGCTTTGTAGGTCTCTACCTTCCCATCTGCATCCATTTTTCTTTTGAATACCATTTGCACCCAATGAATTTTATCTCTTCAGGTAGAACAATAAGTATCTATTCAGCATTAATCTTCATGGACTCCATTTCAGATTTCATGGCTTCAGGTCACTTATCAAAGTCAGATCTCTTCATAGCATCCATATAGGTGATTGAATCCTCATTGTTCTTATCAAGTTTGACATGATCACCATCGGACCAAGAAACTATAGTATTTGCACGGCTAATGCAGTACTCTATCGGATCTCTTCAAATGTGTCGCTATAATAGGCACTAGATTTGATCTAATCAAATCCAGTTCTATAATTTCACTTGATTGTATTATCGAACTTCATCAAGTTTAACTTTAGTGGCTTTACTTCCTTCTCTAAGAAAGTCCTTTTCCAAAAAGATAGTCCTAAAGTTGATGAATACCTTTTGTTCTTCAGCAAGATAGAAGCAACAACGCTTAGTTTTTTTTGGATATCTAATAAAAAAATATTTATCAGACCTTAGTCTAAGCTTATCTATTTTAAATATTTGACATAAGCTGGGCATCCCTAGACCCTAAGGTGTGAGAGTACCAGCCTACACTCTATCCATATTTATATGGTATTTTATTAATAGATTTGCTCAGAACCTTATTAAGTATATAACAAGCTATCTCAAGAACATATCCCTAAAAGGAGATTGCCAGACTTGTAAAGCCCATCATGGATCTAACCATGTCTAATAATGTTTGATTCCTCCTTTCTAACATCTATTATGCTGAGGTGTCCTAGGAGGTGTCTATTGTAAGGGAATCCCATTCTCTTCTAGATTAGTTAAAAATTTACTGGTAAGGTATTCTCCTTCTCAATCTGATCAAAGAGTTTTAATACTTTTTAGTTTATTTTTTAACCTTATAATGGAATCATTTGAATATTTCAAATGATTCAAACTTATGTTTCATAAGATAGATGTACCCATACCTAGATAGGTCATTAGTAAACATAATGAAGTAAAAATATGCATCTCTGGCACTCATGTTTATTGGTCCACATACATCAATATGTATTAGACTTAGAACTTCATCGACTCATTCACCTTTTCTAGTAAAAGGTGACTTAGTTATCTTTCTAAGAAGACATGACTCATAGGTTGGTAATGATTCATAATCATTGACATCGAGGATTCTCTCTTTTGTTTACCTGCTTATCCTATTTTTGTTAATATGATTGAGCCTATATTGCCAAAGATAGGCATCAGTGGCATTATCTAATCTATGGAAATTTATTAGAAGTGTACATTATACTAACAGGTTATGATAGAATATAAATATCAGTTCTCAATTATCCATGTATCATAGTAACACCGTTTATAATGATATCACAAGTATCGTTCTTTATTAAAAATTCATATCCATCCTTAGCCAAAAGGTCTACAGAAATAACATTTAATAAGAATGAAGGTCAATAGTGAAATCACTTAAAATGACAAAAAAAGAATTAAAAATAAGCTTGATAATTTTTAAAGCAAGGATTAGAATTTGACTTCCATCTTCCACATTTAGGAATTTCTTACTTTCTTCAAATCTCCTACTGACCTTAAATCCATGCAATGAATTGCAACTATTAATTGGACTCCCAGTATCTAATATCCAAGTAGTACTATCATAAATAGAGAAGTTACAAGGTGTTATCATATAATTATCTTGACCAGCAACTACTTACTTCTATCTCTTGTTAGGCTTGTTCGAGTCAAGGAAAGCAATATACAGAGGACAATTCTTCTTCCAATGATCTAGCATCTTATAATAGAAGCATTCTGCTTAACTCTTATCGGTCTTAGACTTCTTGGTCTGAGAGGGTTGAGATGCCCCAGCACATTTGATGGGAGATGAATTTGATGAAATGGGTGTGTGGAGATATGATCTACTTACCTAGCAACAATATATCAGCATTAGAGCTCCAAATATGGCCGAATTCATGGGTGGAAGGGATGAAGAAAATTCGAGCTAGAGACTAGGTGAGCAGAAAATCTGACATCCTTGTGCAAGCTTCCTTTCAAAAAAATTAAAAGATAGGATCTAAGGGTATAGAAACCCTCAACTAGGCTAAGCAACCTTTAATGACCTCAGATCTAAGGATCAAGAGATTTTTTTTCCAACAATGAAGAGAAATTAAGCTCAAGTGGAAGGGAAATACTCACCACTCAAAAAATTGAAGGCTAGAGACAAGATCTCCACTCCCTTCTTGGATTCACCATTGGAGCTTGGATCTTTGGCATGGAGCCTTCATCTTTGTCTTCAAATCACCAAGCAGAACCTGCAAAGAGTCAAGGTGAGGTCGAAATTCAATGAAATTGAGGAAAAAAAGAAGGAATTAATAAGAGAAGTGAAGAGAATTGCTGGAATTTTTGGGCAGCACTTCCTCCTCTTCTTGGACTATTTGGATCTTATGTAGAAGAACTTGAAAATGAAACTATGGCACTCCAAAACTCAAAGCACTCACTCCAATTTAGGATCAAACTCAACACTCCAAAGAAAATCAAAGAAAGCACTCAAAATTCTAGGAAGAACCCAAAAGAACTAGGCAAAATGGAAGAGAACTTAAACAAGGGAACTTTTATTCATTCAACTCAATTCATTCAATCAATGCTTACAAGAGGGGGGCTTGGTCCCTATTTATAGGCCAAGGAAGAGGATTAAGGGAACCAACTAACTTATGCTTAGTTGGTGGCTAATTACAAGATAAGTTTTTCTAGCAACTAATCCTAACAACTAATCCTAACAAGAGAATTCTAGAAATTCCATGTGGCATTATTTCCTTGCAACACTTGGCTTTATCTTATCCTTCCACATGGTCTTTAAAATTTGGTCTCCAAGTAGGCTTTCATGGTAGAGAATTTCTTCAAGGCTTGGCCGGCCCATGGGCTTGGAGAAGGGGTCTTCAATTTGCTTCATAAAATTGGGGTCTTCAAGAGATGCTTCATGATTTTGTGGAAACCTGAAAAACAGAAATGGGACTACAACCAAAGATCATTAGTTTGTAATTTCTTCCTCTTGCCAATGTCCTCATTAACATTGTACCTTCTTATTCTTCTTCTTCCTCCTTTTCTTAAAGGGATGATGCCCAAATGAGGACCCACCCACAACATTCACTAGGTTCTTTTGGAGCTAGTGATCTTTCTCAAAAGTTTACAGTAATCCTAGCAAACAATGGTAGTTTACTACAGGCTTAGTCATTCTGTAATGACTAAGAAAGGGTAAGTAGGACTTGGACAAAGAGTATAGAATTGCATCTTTTCCTAGCCACTCATATAAGAAAAACCCAAGTTTGCTTAGGAAATCGATCTACTCGATCATGTATAGTATATGATCATGACCGATGCCCCCTCATGCATCTGAGCATTGAAGATAGCACAAGAGATTTTGTACCTCTTAACGTCATTAGGTGTGCTGAAGGATTCATTCAACACTTGAAGCATCTCCTTCAACCGAGCATCCTCAAATTTGTAACTAAACTCATCATTCATAGCTACCCTCATTATATAACACACTATAGTTTGGGAACTAAACCACTTCTAGTAAGTATCTTGGATCTAACCATGAGCATTTAGAGTGGTCTCTTCAGGTATCGATCCATAAGAACATATAAGATCCATTTATACTCTAGGACTATCTACAGTTTTGATACCATCTATCAAAATTGGGTAGCTTGTCACTATCTAATAGTGATTAGAGTGATAAAGTAGTAACCATTATCGAAAAAAAGAGGACCAATTTAGTATATAAATTATTAAATTCTAAAGACTTGGACTTTAGTCTAAATATTCTCCCACTATCTTATTCAAATTGATAGGCTCTACCTCTAATTCAAGAAATTATATTAATTCCTTAGTAGGTACTAGAATCTAGATAGACTGCACACAAGTCTGAGTGTGGCTTGGCCAACCCCTGTGCATCTATGGGTAGGTTCTCAACCAATTATTTCTCTTAATAATTTCTAGTAATAATTTTATCCCAAGCTCCTCCATTAGGCATGTGGTGCCTCTACTGAAAGGCATCACTACCCATTCATAAAGGCCATTCTTAGTTTTGAAAGCTATCTCCCATTCATACCCAAGTTTAATTCTGACTTGGTGATAGCCACTCTTAAGGTCTATCTTTGAAAAAATGGTGGCTCCGGCCATCATATCCAACATATCATTAAGACGAGGAATAGGAAAATGGTACTTCACAGTTATCTTATTGATGGAATGGCTATCTACATACATTCTCCAAGTGCCATCCTTCTTAGGGATCAATAGAGTAGCTATCGCATAGGGGCTTAGACTTTCTCTAATTAATCCCTCTTGGAGGAGCTCTCCAACTTGTCTTTGATGCTCTTCAATTCAGTGGGATTCATCTTGTAGTGTGGGAGGTTTGGTAAGGTGGCTCCTGGGCACCAAGTCATATGGCATGTTGAATGTCCTTAAGGGTGGTAGGGAGTTAGGAAGATCTTCTAGGGAAAAACATCTGAAACTCTTGCAAAATCCTTGCTACTAATCCTGGTTGATCCTGGATTTCCTTAGTAGACAATATCCAAATGGTGAACCCTCGTTAAGCTTGCATTCCAACTCCTTAGCATTGAGCAAGTGTAATCCTTGTTTCTTTCCCTTCAATTGCTAGAACCTCTCTTGTTGTTATCCTTAGGTGGTGAAAGTTTATAACTATTTATTTTTCATGGTGGGTGAATGAACAAGAGTTTGAATGACCGTACAAGATAGCATCATTATCATATCCCAGGTCGGCCTAGAATAATACTGCTACTCTCATAGGCAGAACGTCATATCAAACTTTCTCTTGATTTGATTCGATTTGGTTCGGAATTTGGCCAGCTTACTTAATAGGGATGGAGGTCGAATCAATCCAAGATACCTTTAGGGGTTAGGGTAGGGACTAGTAGTCAAACCTAGGCTCTTGACAGAACTAGTGGAAATGATATTAGACGCTCCTACTATCTATGATAATCTTACAAACCTTTTTCCCTAATTTGATAAATGTTTGTAGTATGTTGGTTCTACGCAATCCTCATGCTTCATTGTTTGGGCCAAATATATCTAACGACTCCCATGATTTTGGAAGGATTTATATCTTCTTCATCTCCGTCATATTTGTCCCACTAAATTTGATCCTACTTCATACACCTCTCTTCAAATTCTTCAAAGGATTCAGGAGCTTCATCTTCTAATTCCCCTATGTGTAAGGTTAGAGTAGGACATTGACTAGCATAGTGGCCAACCTTATGCCACATAAAACAGTGAATATTTTGATGATTATCCTTTTTAATTTCAATGCCCTTACCCCTGTCATCCTTGCAAACTAATGGGGTAGTATGAGTGGTCGGATGGAAGGACTTGGCTAGAACTTGGCTTATGACCATGGGCACTAATCCTAATGGGTTCAGGTCGACAGATCATGGATCCTCTCTGAAATCTCTAAAAGTCCCTAGCGATCTAATAGGCTTGTTCTAGATCATGGACTTCTCTCAGAAATAACTCCCTCTAAACCTCCTCATGTAGGCTAGCTTGAAATCTAGATAAGGTTATGGCCTCAGATTCCAGTACACTCATCTCATAATGAACACATCAAATTTGGCAATATACTCAGACCCAGGTCTATTCCCTTGACTCATTCTTTGCCATTGGTCTAAATGTCTCTGCTCATAAGATATGGGGCAGGTACTTTTTCCTAAGTTTGATCTTCATAGCTCTCCATGTGGCTATGGGCATATCTCCTCTTTGATGATAGATGCGCTCAGCATTTTCCAGTACAACCAAGCTTGTCGGATAACCTAAGTTTGGCAAATTTGAACTTCCTCTCTCCCAACATCTCATACCATTCAAAATATTGATCCATGTCACTCTCCTAATCAATGTACACCTTAGGATCTAATTTCCTTCAAAGGTGTGTGTCGAGTGAATGTTCCTAAAGGCTCTTTCATCCTGGTTAGCAAAATCATGGTGTGGGCATCTATGGTTAGGTTCCATGGTGGGATCATGGTGATGGGCCCTAGGACTAAGGGGCATTAGTCTGGGCAACTCTGGTTCAGTACGGGTCATATGGGTTCCTTCAAGAGTCCTAACATGCTCCTCCATTTGATCAAACCTAT
This sequence comes from Areca catechu, assembly GCA_021397845.1. Lineage (NCBI taxonomy): Eukaryota > Viridiplantae > Streptophyta > Magnoliopsida > Arecales > Arecaceae > Areca > Areca catechu. Next base: position 63,385,786 of record CM038042.1, read on the forward strand.
GGTTTAGTTGGTTGAATTGTTCAGTCAGGGTCCTTAGCAAGGTTTGAAAATTGGGATCCATAGGAACATGATGTTGGGTTTGGGGAGGTTGATATGGATTTCCTGATCTAGTGGTCATGTAGCATACAACCTAATTCTAGGGTTTCCTAGACCTAAAAGCTCAATGTAGCAAGAATTGCCCGAAGCATAAATCAAGCCTGCATTATCCTTCAATCAGCCAGGTAAGAGGTGGGATTATGGGAGGCTTTCCCTGCTTTCGTAGGGTCCTAGTTAAGTAACCACAAATCTGCTTAAGGCGTTTACCATTGGACCTCTAGCCTTAGACACCAATCTCCAGGAATAAATGCAGATTTAATTCATACTAAGTCTCATCATGATACATGAACTTGACTTGTTTCATCCCTAGTTTAGGTTTCTACTCGCTTTTAGTTTAAGGCTTGGGTCAATGCAATGTTGTTGGTTGTTTTTTTGGGCCAAGGAAGGGTGCTGAATCTCCTCCCTTATCTTGTGATGGGATTGCCCTTAGATGGTTTAGGATGGATGTACAATCAAAGATCCAACTTATCAATTGAGTTTAAAGACTAGGCTAGACATGTATCAAATTTCAAATTTAAATTTCAAATTTTCAAACTTTCAAAATTTTGAATCTAGAATTTTTTTTTAATTAGGGGCTGATGATATATAAAAAAATGCCAAAAAATTGGATCATAAAAGTTAAGAAAGAAACTTTCAAACCTAATCCTTAATGGTGAAAAAAAATAATGCAAGATTTTCAGCAACTAAGTATATGTTGACCTAATTATCCATGCTTTGATACCAAAATTGATGTGGGACAGAATGGAAGAATTAAAACATGATAGTGAAAGTTTAAAAAGCATAGCAGTAGACGGACTATACTTTAATACTATTTTAAAGTGTAGCATAGTAGAAAACTTGATAGATCGATCAAGAGCGATCTACCAATCTACCTGCAACAGGATCCGATATAATAAAAGTGCATATAGAGATATCAAGAGTAAGAAAAGGAAAGGGTATGTTACCTTTGACCTTTGGATGCAGGTGATGAAGAGCCGTCGACGCCACACAAATGTCAAGCCTCTACGGGTAGTTCACACTAGGCTCGATCCCAATCAACTCTCTTGGAGTGCTAGCTTCTCGAGATCCTTGAGGCCAAACTTTTCCTTGGACCTACAAGACTTTCTTGAAGCCACCAGGAAAATCTTGTTGGAGGATAATGGGGGAGAAGTAGAAGTGGAACCCTTCCTAACTAACTCTTTCTTCCCCAAATCCTTGCTTGATAGCTAGGTAAGCTCACACCCAAAACCCTAATCCTCTCAACCCCACTCTTAGGATACCTTTCCTTCCTCTCTTGAAAAGCCCAGCAAAAGTCAACCTCAACTAACTTCACTACCCCTACAAAGACACCTATTTATTGTAGCAACAAATAGTGAGGGAGCTAAGGAAGGAGGAGTGATTGGGGGAGAGGGTTAAGGGTTGAACTAAATTAGCTCTAGGTTTATATCGGAGAAAATCTGCGTTCCAAATAATGCATTCCATAATAACAATGAGCCAATTTCAGCCAAGGTTTGAAATTTGAATTCAAAATTCAAATTTGAATTTTTTAAAGGCATGACAAATCAAATCTAGTTTAATCCTAAGCCAAATCACATTTGGCTTAACCCATTAGGTTGCAATCATATTGCAAATAAGTCCTCCAAAAATTTACTAATTGAATTAGTGAAAAATCCTTATCACAGCCAAGTGTCGACTCATGGAAGTGTCGACATTTGGGTCATGGTCAATCATATTGACCCCATAGTGATGCCAAACGATTCTCAATCATCGATTATCCTTTAGATCAAGTAGAAACCCCTATGGTGTGTGGCCCCATAGGTTCGAACACTAAGTCAGCAAGTATTGGAATGTTTCCAATACTAGTCAAAGTCATCATCTAGCAATGATACCCGATGTCCAGATAGGTCAAAGATGGAGGTGAAAAATAAAAATGCATGAGAGCATGCAAGACAGAAAATATTTTAAAACTGTTTTTAAAATAAATCAGCGAAAGACTTGGTAGATCGATCAAAATGATCTACAAAACTGCCTACAAAAGGACCTAGTATATAATGTAGCATGCAATAAACATCAAAAGCAGAAAAGAACCAAAGATATAAAGATATCAAACCGTTATACCTTTGAAGGATGTTATGGAAAGAGCCCTCGAGCCACACACATGTCTTGCCTCTACGGGTATTCATACCGGGGCTCAAGTCTGATCAACTCCCTCGGAGTGCTAGATCCTTAGGATCCTTGAAGATGGTCTTCTTCTTCTTGGAAGACGAGGAGGAGAGGTGGAACCTTTCCTAACTAGCTCTCTTCCCAAGATCTAGCTTGAGTGCTAGGTATTAACACACACAATACCCAAGTCCTCACATGTCCCTTTTCTTTTCCCTCTCAAAATCTAAGCAGTAAGAAAAACTCTTCAACAAGAAATAGCTTCATCTAGTTTGGCAGCCCTAAAACAATCCTTATTTATAAAGGCAGCCATGAGAGGGAGAATGAGGAAGGAGTGATTGGGGGAGAAGGTTGAGGACTATACCTAATAGTTCCAAGCTTAAATGGCAAGAATGACCATCATTCCATGAAAGCTTGGAGCTAAAACTAGCCAGATTTCAAATTTGAATTCAAAATTCGAAGTCAAACCTTCCCAGAAATCTTTCTAGAATTTTTGCTTGTCACAGCGACACTTGCAAATGTCGACACTTGGAACATGGTCAATCACATTAACCTCTAGTGATGGCAACAATTCTTAATCATCGATCTGCCTTTAAATCAGATAGAAACCCCTATGGTGTGCTAACCCATAGGTTCGAATACTAAGTCGGTAGCACTGGAGTACTTCCAGTGCCAGTCAAAGTCCATATCTAGCAATGATACTTGATGCCCGGATAGGTCGAAGATTGCAAAGCAACTTTCTAGAACCTCTGGCATATAGTTACCAAATAATTCATCCCTTTGACCTCATAATGCTAAGGATGACCTAGGGTTTGACTGCCAACCCTAATTTGGTTCATCTAGATCATGTCTCAACCTTACAAGTTCTGTGACTCCTCACAAGACTACCCTACCAAGGTTTACTAAATTGAGACACAGCGAGTCATTAACTATAAACTATTTGGAGGGGTCAATTCCATCTTGATCCACCACCACTCCACAAGTACTTGACTGTACCCAGAAATTTTTCATCACTAGATTAGAAATTAAGGTAGTCCAGTATCAAAGTACAGTGAGTTGCTTGCAAGCTACCATGGTGATCTCAGGTCTGAGGGACACATATATCCATATCCCTTCATGAGCAATCCTTTAGTAGAAGGGAGCTCCGCAGATGGTTATGTTCAGTGAGATGTCACACATTTCACTTGTATGTCACATCAGTGTCACCACACTCCTTGATTAAGAGGATAACCAACCAATGTGAGATACAACAACCTATACTTGATACATCGTTGTTGACCCCATAAGTGATTTTGATGATAACCAAACATTAGAGCATGTACATTATTTCTAACAACTCTCAAGTGTTTTACAAGTTTTTGTAGGATGAGTTAATTGTTCAAACTTCAACTCCTACACCTTTGTTTCTTGTTTGAGTTGTGTTGTAATGTGTTTCTTTAAAGAAGAACCCAATGAAAAAGCTAAGAAAAAATTATGTAAAAAGGGTTACTTCTGTGTATATGTGCCTTAAAATTATTTTGAGTTGGTTTGCTTGAAAAATATAAGAGAGTTGGTGATAGTTTTTTTTTTGAGTCCAATTGTAAAAATCCTGAAGAAAAATACTCGAGCCGACCCAGCACGTTGAAGAGCCGACTCCACCTATTGGCACGCAGCAAGGATTCTGGTATGCAGCAATCCGAGCCGACTCAAAGGTTACCGAGCTGACTCCAGTGAATCTGAGTTGACTGGAATATGTCCGAGCCAACTCCTCTAGAGTCTAGTTTTTTTGAATTTTTCTGAGAACAGCCAGGTGAGCCGACCCGAACCAGAAAGAGCCGACTCTACCACCAACCTAATTTTGAAGACCTGAGAAAGTGAGCCGACCCGACTACATCGAGCCGACTCTTCCAGAGTGATGATTTCAGAACCTGAGAAGAAGAGCCGACCAATGATCAAAAGAGCCGACTCCTCGAGTTCAAGTTTTTCAAAGATATAAGTTCGAGGGACCCGAGCTACAAAGAGCTGACTCGTCCAGAGTGAAGTTCTGTGCCCTGAGACAAAGAGCCACTGCACTGAAGATTTGGCAACTTGACCTATCGACTCGAAGGATCCGAGCTGACTCGAAGGAATCTGAGCCGACTAGAACATCGCTTTCAAGTAACCAACGGCTAGTTCCAGAATTTATGTTTATATGCCAAAGGTACTGCAATAGTCAAAAACCACTTCCCAACGGTCTACAATGACTAGAATTGCCTTGAAATGATGGAAGACCTTATATTTGAAGGATTTGAACTTCCTTAAAAACCATATATATCTAGAGAATTCTTCAAAGTTTTGATAGCTACATTGAATATCCTACCTACCAACAAGAAAGAGAGCACAAGAGCATTCAAGCAAGCTTTCAAGTCTTCACCAACTCTAATATGAAGCTTGAAGTAATTTTGAAAGAAGCCACTGAAGCAATTAAAGCTCATTCAAGTGCAAGTCAAGTGGACTTCTATCAAGCTGCACCGGCAACTATCCGACAAATTGAGTTTGTCATTTTTGCTGCATTTACTTCAATTCATTTTATTGAATTGTTGGGTTATTAGTGAGCCCGGTTGAAAAACCAAATAGGTTCTTGGTGAGCCTTGATAAAAACCAAGTGTTGGGTTCTTGGTGATCCTGGTAAAACCAAGTTAGGTTTCTTTTGTGAGCCTGTTCAAAATCGAAGGGTGTTGGATTTTCTTTGGCGATCCCGTTAAAATCAAGTGTAGAGATTTTGGATTGTGATCCTGTAAAACAATCCTACTATATTCGGGTATGAATATAATGGAAATCCCAAGTGGTATCTTGGGTAGTGGACGTAGGAGCTGGGTTGCTCTGAACCACTATAAATCTTGTGTGTTTGTATTGTGATCTCTGATTTCTTTTAGCTTATGCATTTAATTTTTAGTCACAACACACAACACTTTCAAAAGGGGATTTTAAGTGCACATTATCTGCTTTAAAATTTTTAAAGTCCTAATTCACCCCCCTCTTGGATAGCCACCTAGGTAACAACTGGTATCAGAGCAGTGTCTCTGATTATACTAGAGTAAAGATTGATGGCTCATCCAATGAGTCATCCTTGGCGGAAGGCCAATCAACCAATAGACCTCCACTTTTTCACTAGCACAAATTACGCATACTGGAAAGCTAGAATGAAAATTTATTTTCAAGCAGTTGATTTTCAGTTATGGAAGGTCATTCTAAAGGGTCCTTATATCCCCATGGTAAAATTGATGGAGTGGATGTTCCAAAACATGAAGAGGATTTGGACGAACATGACATGAAGATGGGTGAGTTAAATGCCAAAGCAATGAATCTTTTATACTGTGCTTTGGATAGCAATGAGTTTAATCGAATTTATATTGCTCCTCTGCAAAGAAGATTTAGGATAAACTCGAAGTGACCCATGAAGGAACTTCTCAAGTGAAGTCTTCTAAAATTAGTCTTTTTGTGCATAGTTACGAATTATTCAAAGGAACCTAATGAAACAATCTCTGCCATGTTTTTACGTTTCACTGATATTATTAATGGCTTAAAAAGTCTTGGCAAGGTTTATTCAAATACTAATTTGGTACAAAAGATATTGAGATCACTTCCTGACAAATGGGATCCTAAAGTTACTGCCATCTAGAAGCTAAAGATTTGAACACTTTATCCATGGATGAACTAATGGGTTCTCTCATCACACACAAATTGGCCATGCAGCATAGAATGGATGATGATCAAAAAAAAAAAAAAAACAATTGCATTCAAGGCTGCATTAGAATCAAAGGATGATGAAAAGATGGAAGATGACTTTACCTCCTTCGAAGATGATCTAAAAGATGAAGACATTGCAATGATCGTGAGGAGATTCAAAAGTTATGGAAAATAAGAAAGGAAGATACAAGAAAATTCCATAAATGAGGTGAACATACAAAAGAAAAAGGATAAAGACAAGGATAAAGAACAAGTCGCCACCTGCTATGAATAGGGCTGGAAATGGGTCGGTCCAAAGCTCATAATTCGGAACTAAGTTGGGCCAACTCAATAAACTTCGGACCGACCTAAAATCGGTTCAGGCTTTGGACCAAAATTTAAGCATATTGGACTAGTCTTAGGGTTATAAAATAGAGTCCATTTAATTTTTGGACTAAAGGGATGCCCGATTTGGTCAAAAAAATTTAAATATAATTTTTGGGCTGGCCCAATGGCTTTGGGCTGGTCCATTTTCCAGCCCTAGCTATGAATGTAAGAAACTGGGGCACATTCATCTGGACTGTCCATTACTAAAGAAATTTTTTAAAAAGAAGAAAAAGAAGTGATGGTTGCCACGTGGAGCGACAGTGAAGACTCCACTTCAACTGAAGAAGAAGAGATCACAAAAATAGCTAACTTATGTCTAATGGGTCTCGAGAATGAGGTAACTTCCCCCGATACTTAAATTGAATTTACATTTGATGAGTTAAATTCTGCATTTCATGACCTCTTATCTGAATTTAAAAAGGCAGGAGTAAAGACTAGATCATTAATGCATATCAATGATTCTTTACTTAAAGAAAAAGAGAAATTTCATAAAAGAATACTTTATTACAAAAAGAACTTCATATCCTCTCTAAAAAGTATGTTTTGAAAACTGAAAACAGTGAATTTCATGACAAAAATAATATTTTGTTGAAAGAAAATAATGAGCTAAAAAGGAGGTTGAAAAACTCAAGCCACTTGTTGAAAAATTAACTTTATCTTCTAACAAGCTTGAGTTGATTCTTAAAGATTGAAGAATTTCTGGTAATAAAGCTGGAATTGATTTTAATATTTCAAATTCAAATTATATTTCAGCAACTACATTTGTGAAACAAAAAGATTTTGTTTCCAAGCCTACTTCTCAAAAGCTTTTGTAACAAAAGGTTCTACTTCCATTTCAAAAGCTATTATGTATGTTCCGAAAAGGTCAATTACAAAACCTGCTATTTCTGCACTTCATGCATCTAGAATTTCAAAGTATAAATCGTTTCAGAATTCTAGAATCAGATGTTTTGCTTGCAAAGAAATAGGACATATAGCTTTCAACTACAATACTATTAAAAATGTCCACAATAAATCAAGAAAATTTGGGTTCCCAAAAGAACCACCTCAGCTACCTGCAAGGACCCAAGTTAGCTTGGGTACCTAAAAGAACTCCTTGATTTTCTTGTAGGAATGTCTTGCAACCCAAAAATTGAAGAAAAGATGGTATCTTGATAGTGGCTATTCAAGACATATGACGGGTGACAAGGATCAGTTCATCACCCTGGAAATGAAAGAAGGAGGTATGGTTACTTTTGGAGACAATGGTAAGGAAAAAATAATCGGAATTAGTAAGATTAAAATACCCCCTGTACTTTCATTAAAAATGTATTGCTGGTAGATAAGTTGAAGCATAATTTATTAAATATTAGTCAATTATATGATAAAGACTTCAAAGTTATCTTCGAATCATTTATGTGTATAGTAACAACTCTCTGGATTCTAGGAGTAAATTCATTGAACTAGACTTGAAAATATTTATGTGGTATATCTAAATGATTTTCTCATGTCAAGTAGTTCCAGCTTAGTTACAATAAATGCTAAGACCAAGGAGTCTTGTTTATTATGGCATAGAAGATTAGATCATGCTAGCATGCATATTATTGCCAAGTTAATCTCCAAAAATCTTGTTAGAGGCATGCCTAAGTTTAAAGTTGATTTTGATCATGTTTGTGAAGCATGCCAAATGCGTAAACAACTAGGGGGAGATTTAAATCCAAAAATATGATTTCAACTTCTAGACCTCTAGAACTACTTCACATGGACTTATTTGGACCAACTAGAACTATAAACCTAGGAGGTATGAAATATGCCCTGTGATTGTAGATGATTTTTCCAGATTTACATGGATTTTGTTTATTGCTCACAAAGATGAAACTTTCAAAGTGCTTAGAAAATTTTACAAAAAAGTTTCAAATCAGAAAAATTTTTCTATAATTTCAATTAAGAGCGATCATGGCACTGAATTTGAAAATCAATTTTTCGATGATTATTGTACTAAAAATGGCATTGATCACAACTTCTCCGCTTCTAGAACACCACAACAAAATGGTGTTGTGGAGAGGAAAATAGACTTTGGAAGAAATGGCTTGAACGATGCTATATGAAGGTAATCTTCCAAGGTACTTTTGGACAGAAGTGGTGAACACTGCTTGTTATATTTTAAACCATGTTTTTATCCATCCTATTTTGAAGAAAACCCCTTATGAGCTTTGGAATGAAATAAACTCAATATTAATTACTTTCATGTGTTTGGATGCAAATGCTTTGTACTTAACAATGGTAAGGATAATCTAGAAAAATTTGATGCTAAATCTGATGAAGCAATTTTCTTTGGTTACTCACTACATAGCAAAGCATATAGAGTATTTTATAAAAGGACTCACTGTTGAAGAGTCAATGCATGTTATCTTTGATAAAACTAACCCCTCACCATCTAGAAAAGATGAGTGTATTGACAATGATGCAGGTACTATTTAAAAAGATATGGAAGATATGAGTATTCAAGAAAAACCAATTGAAGAAGAAGAAATGGTAAGTAAGGATCACACCGATCTACCAACTGAATGAAGGTACGCTACTTTCAATCCTAAAGAATTAATTATTGGTGATTCTTCACAAGGTATTAGGACTAGGTCTGCACATAGGACTGCACATGACTACCTAGCCTTTGTATCACAGTTAGAGCCTCATACTTTAGAAGAAGTTGAAAGTGACCCAAACTGGATGATGGCTATTCATGATGAATTGAACCAGTTCGAAAGAAATAAGGTTTGGACACTAGTTGATAGACCTAAAGACCACCAAATCATAGGAACCAAATGTGTTTATAGGAACAAACTAGATGAACAAGGAAATGTCATTATAAACAAAGCTAGATTAGTAGCTAAGGGATATAGTCAAGAAGAAGGTATTGATTTTGATGAAACTTATGCACCCGTAGCAAGATTAGAAGCCATTAGATTACTTCTTGCATTTGCTTGCTACATGAATTTTAAACATTTTTAAATGGATGTGAAAAGTGTATTTCTAAATGATTTTATCTCCAAACAAGTTTTTGTAGAATAACCACCGGGTTTTGAAAATCATGTTTTTTTCAAACCATGTGTTTAAACTCAATAAAGCTTTATATGGTTTGAAACAAGCCCCTAGAGCCTGGTATGATAGACTTAGCACCTTCTTGATTGAGAATATTTTTTAAGAGGAAATGTTGATAAAACCCTTTTCATCAAAATGAAAAACAATGATATACTAGTTGTACAAATTTATGTTGACGATATTATTTTTGGTGCAACTAATAAAAGTTTTTGTGAAGAATTTGCTAACCTAATGTAGGGAGAATTTGAAATGAGCCTAATGGGTGAACTTAATTATTTCCTCGGACTTCAAGTAAAGCAAACAAGGAAGGGATCTTCATCAACCAAGCCAAATATACCAAGGAATAATTAAAAAGTTTGGTATGGAGATGAGCAAACAAATGAGCACACCCATGAGCCTATCTTGCAAATTAGACAAAGATGAAAATGGATCCAATATTGACCAAAGCTATATAGAGGTATGATCGGATCTTTATTATATTTAACTGTAAGTAGATCAAATATCTTGTATAGTGTATGTGTATATGCTAGATTTCAATGTAATCCTAAAGAAACACATGCTTGCTGTTAAAAGAATATTAAGATATTTGAAAGGTACAAGTAATCTAGGTCTTTGGTTTTCAAAAGAATCATCTTTGAATTTAGTTGGATTTTCTGATGCTGAGTATGCTGGTTGTAAAGTTGATAGAAAAAGCACTAGCGATACATGTCAATTTCTAGGATTGAATTTAATCTCATGGCACTGTAAAAACAAAACTCGGTAGCACTCTCTACTATTGAAGCAGAATATGTTGCTGCAGGGAGTTGTTGTGCAAAGTGTTATGGATTAAACAACAACTAGAAGACTTTGGTATTACACTATGTAAATTCCTATCAAGTGTGATAACACAAGTGTTATAAATTTAACCAAAAATTCTATTCAGCATTCAAGGACAAGCACATAGAAATTAGACACCATTTTATTAGAGACTATGTTTTGAATGGTGATATAGAAATAGAATTTATCCTAACTTAAAAATAATTAGCTGACATTTTTACTAAGCCATTAAATCAAGATAAATTTGAATTGCTTAGAGGAGAATTAGGGCTTCGTAATCCTTTCTAGATTTCTTTAACCTAATTTTCTTTAAGATTAAGGATGAGTTATCTAGAAAACCTCCTACAATATTCATGATTTTTGAATCACTTTCATTGAAATTTTATTCGATCGAAATCAATTTCTGAATCATTTCATTTTATGTGAAAAATCTCTATTCGAGTTGACTCGAGCAATTTTGCTCTAGTCGAGATGGCTCGAATGTCTGAGTTTTCTACTCTTGCTCTAGTCGAGCTGACTAGGTCAACCTGTTGTCTTGCCTAGCCGACTCGATGTTCTGATTTTTCTGAGTTCGCTCTGGTCGAGCCGACTCGGATATTTCTAGGGTTGGGCGAGCTGACTCGAAAGTCAAGAAATCACTATTTAAGTAGTTCCGATCTGTATTTTCCTGTACTTCACTCCTTCCATTTTATTTCAAACACACTCTACTCCACTTAGAAACTTTACCAATTTCTTAAAAATCATTCCCTAGAACCTTGATTTCTTAAACTCCACTACAAGCTTCTCGAAGATCTGCATGAAAGATTCTTCAAGTAGGTGAATCAAGTGCACGCAGTGAAGATGCAAAAGGAAAAGGAGAAAAGAGGAAAAGGTCTACTTTTGTGCAACAAGAAGAAAAATCCTTCTCCTCCAGAACAGAATGTCTCAATGGCCAACCAGCCTATCACTTGCGGAAGAAGAATTGATGCGGCACCGTACGCTCTGATACCAAGTTGATGGGGCACGGGATAGGGATAGGATCGTCGGCGAGCTAAGAAGTCACCGAAGATTAGGGTATCCTATTTTTTTTTCTATTTTCTGATTTCTTTATGGTGGTGACGAAGGAAAAAATAGGGATGGAGGATAACGAGGATGGACTACCACGAAACCCTGAAACCCTCTCACAGAGAGACTTCACACCTCTAGGGCATTATACCTGCCACCCACCTCACTACATGCAGTCTAGGGTATCTCACCTACCACCCATCTCACTACACGCGGAGCCCAGGGTATTTCACCTGCCACCCAGGTCACTCCTGGAGCCATGAGGGGGATTTCAAAGAACGTGGAGGAAAACGAAATTGGGGGATAACTAGGGCATCACGCCCCTACGAAGTCCCGAAGGACAAAGACAACATCAACACCCGCAGGTGAAGACATAATGGGCCATAGCCCTGAACAACAACTGCCAAACCAACTGACAAACCAAATCCCAAAAATTCAATTTTCTTCTCCTTTTTACAATAGGAATGAGGGGTTATTTATAAGCTCCATAACCCTCATTTGAATTTGAATACAGGATAGGGATAACTCAAATTTAAATACAAGATAGGATAAGATAAGCCTATCCATATCCAATCATAACCACAAAATCCTAATTTAAATTTCAAATAAAAGATAGGATAAGATAAGCCTATCCATATCTCAATCATAACCAACAAAATCCTAATTTAAATTTCAAATAAAAGATAAATCCTAAATTTATTTTTCAATTTATTTGCTGCTCCGAAATTTGTGCTGCTCCGAGATTCGTGCAGGATGATGTCCCCATCATTCTCCTGAGGTGGGGAAAACTCGACTCCGTCGAGTCAAGCTCAGCGGGGTTTGCGCTCTGCTGGGTTGTATGTGAACTCGAAGGTATCAAGACCATACTTTTCCTTCATCCTCTGGCTCCACGCATCATCCTGCTCTGATACCAATTTGATGCGGCACCGTAGATGCGGCAAGCATATGATTAGTGATTTGATTCGTGTTTGTAGAGCAATGAAACCTAATTACACTAGCATTGTACTCATCATAATAAGTCTTAAGGATTACATGAAAAGGGACTATTACATGATTAGACACAATCCTAAAACTAAGAAGGAAGAAGATCTAGACAATAGGGGCTAATGATTGAGGACTTGCCTTGTTGAGCTTTCCAACCTTCTAATGATTTCAAACCTTGAAACTACCGATGCTCTGGACTGGAGAACTCGGATAACAGAGATCAGAACGCTGGGCTTGGGCTTCAGCTTGTTGTTTCATTGTCAAGGGGAACCTTGTTCACAACTCAAAGACTTCGAAGGACCCTGCAATGAAGATCAAAAGTTAAGGAAGAAGAAAGCAAGCATATGGAAGGGATGGAATAATTTATGAGCAAGGAAGGAAGTCTGAGATGGTTTGCCGGCTCCAATGTATCCTTCTTGAACTTGGCGTTGGATGGCTTGGAGAAGAAAGTAGATTCGAGTGGGGGGGAAGGGGCTTAGGAACAATCACTCAAAGAAATAATATAAGACTACAACTTCAACTTCAACTTCATTTTCATTCATCTCATCAAAATCATCCCTTTTACAATGGGAGTCCAAGGCTTTTATAGCCTCACAAAGCTAGCTTTTGAAATTTAAAAACTCCCCAAATCGAGGAGGATTACAAGGTGGTTGGAGGATTTGGTGGAGAGTTTGGAGGGATGTGGGGGGGTTGGAGGATTTGGTGGAGGACTTGGAGGGATGTGGCCAACCTCCTTGAATTTGAATCTCCCTTGTTGGCGCCCAAAGGGTGATGAGGTGGCTAGTGAAGTTGCACCTGATGACTTGGCATGGTGAGGTGGTCTTCTACTTGGATAAGAATGACATGTGGCGCCCAATGGTCCTAGTTGATGGTCCTTTTCTCTTGCTTGGTTGATGTGTCTTCTCTTCTTCATGTGGTCAAATTCTGGGGTCTAGAATTTGAGTCTTGTTGCTGGCTTTCATGGCTTTAAGACTTGATTAGACTTAACTCAACTGAATTAGACTTAACTCAACTAACTGACTAGACTGACCTAGACTTTAAAACTTGAAATGGACTTACAAGAAATGAAATTTTAAAAGTAATTACAGGACTCAATAAACACTCTTGATTTGAAACTCAAAATTAATTACAGGACTCTTGAAAAGGAAATGACTCTTCAAAATAAAATATTTTTGAACTAAAGGATACAAGGTAACCTAATTATCTTCGATCCAAATTGGGATAAGGCTAACCTTGTTGGAGTGAAGTTTCTTTCGGCTTCTGGTGTCCACACCATTCTCCTGGGGTGGGCAGAACTCGACCCAGTCGAGTATGGTTCAGTTTTTCCCTGGTAATACTCGAACAAGTCTGGATTAAGTCTTTGCAGGTCCTCTCGAGTAATCCAAGAGTTGTCGGACTCAGGTCGACCTTGCCATTGAACCAGGTATCGCTGATAGTCCTTATTCCTGGTAGTAATGATCTTGTCATCCAGGATTCTCTCAATCCTCTCTCTCTGCTCAGGTAAGGTTGGTGGTGGACACTTGGAAATATGTTCACTCTCAATGAAAGTTTCTGGCTCAAAAGGCTCACTAGGTATTAGTAGTGGTTCTTTGTATTCTACTAGGTCTGAAACATTGAAGGTTGTACTAATACCCATATCAGGTGGAAGTTTCAAAACATATGCATTAGGCCCTATTTTCTTTAAGATCTTAAAGGGTCCCGCTCCGCGGGCATGCAGCTTCTTTATGGTTCCACGGGGAAACCGTTTAGGGTTGAGCCTAATCATCGTATAATCCCCTTCACAGAATTCTTTAGCCCTCTTATGTGAGTCAGCTAAGTGTTTATAAGTTCATTGCTCAGGTTGATCTTATTACTGATTTCTTTATGCAATTTTGTGACATGCTGTGCAAAGACTCAGCAGACTCAGAAACTTACACAAGCACTTACAAAATGCAGACTGAACTAGGCATCTTTATTGAGAAGAATTTTATTGGACTCTCTAGGGCCTAAACCTAACAGATTAATGACTCTCTAGGTTTGACCCTGGTCTGGTATGTACATGAGAATTACCATGGGTTCCTAGCAAATGCCATAAGGTTTTCCAAAAGTAGGTAGCAAAAGGAATAGGCTTTAAAGGCTCATGCAACCTAGTAATCTCATCAAATGAAACTTAATGGCTCTAAAATTAGGATAAGACTTAAGGAAAGGCAGGAAATAGGAATCCGAGTCTTGGGATAATTAGGGGAATCTTGAAATAGACCTTGGTTACTCATGATGACCTTAAGATTAGAATTTTGATCTACAGGCAGCATGCTTCTAGGTAGTTGAAGGTCATCAGGAAAGTCTTCTAGAATAATGATTGGGTTCTTCTCAGGTACCTGAAGGAGTTCTTGTGTCGAAGCTAAAGTATTGGGTTCTTCCTGAGGGCATTGTCTTACGGGAACCAAGTCCTCACTAAATTTTGGTTGTTCTGATGTTTCAGGACTATGCTCAATAATCTTTTCTTTACCAAAGGTTTCCTCAGGTAAGGTATTAAAGTTGTTCTCTTCACAGTCTTCCCCTTCATTTTTATCTATTAAACTTATGTCAGTCTCATACATATTTTACTAGGTTCAAATTTGCCTTCTTCCTTCCCTAGCCCTTCAGTTTGAGGATACCCTAAGTCTTGAGTATTCATGAACTCAACTTGTACTTCAGGGTTCTTACTCTTATCATTCATATGAGCTAATGGGATAGTAGGAGTTGGTTGGTCTAAGGAAATTGTTTAGCCAGCATTTGGTTCAATTGGGCCATTAGATCATTTAGGCCTCTCAGCGTGGTTTCAAGATTCGGGTCCATGGCTACACTGGACTGGGTCTGGACTGGTGAATATGAGGCTCCTGATCTAGTTTTCATGCATGGAAGTGGACTCAAGTTCGAGCTAAGGTTTCCTAGACCTAGAGCACAAATTAGAAGTCTAATTAAGTGAACCAACTAGCTAGAAGTACTTATGGGACTTAGCCAGGTAGGTGGTGGGGAGTGAAGGTCCTGATTGCCAACCTTAGACACCAATCTGAGATTGGCCAGGTAGGCGGACCAAATCACAAGCCCTGATGCACCAATCCTAGACACCAAGCCAGTAAGCACACACCAATTAGCTGACACAGTTAACTTGACCATAACCTGAACCCAATTTGTTGGTGTCCCTAACCCACTAGGGCAATTAACGTTCTACTCAATTTTAATTAATGGGCTGGGATCGATATGCTGGTTGGTGATTTTTGGGCTAGGGACAGGTGATGAAATCCTGACCCTATGTCAAATTGATGCCCTTAATTTGATTTCTCATGAGATGAATGAAATGCAAAGGTGCTGCAGAAGTGTGTTGCAGTTTGAAAGTGATGTGGAAAACATGATGAAAAAAATGTCCAAAAATTCTGAAAAATTCACAGAGGATTCCTAACTTATATGTTTCAATGCAGGTGAAAGGAATTTTAAAAATAAAATCTGTACTACTCTAAGCAGATCCTACAATTGAAGATAAATAAAAAGGACATAACAGAACCCTAATGATAGTGTCGAACTGCAGAAATTTCTCATTTTTTTTATTATTTTTTTCTGATGATGAAATTTAATATGGTGATAACTGACTTAAAAAGGAACAAGAAAAAAATATTTTAATAAAAAATCAGTGAATTTTCTTTGGAGCTGCAGATGGATTACAGTAAACAGATGCAAATTTTCAGAAAACAAAACCTAATCAAACAAGTGCAATGGCTTACCCAAACTTCAATCTAAAAAACTCACGTCCGGCCAGGGGCTCATTATTCCCATGGGTCGTGACAGTGTACTGGAGTACACCCGCTCAGGAGGCGTGAATTTTAGATCTTGCTTGGATTTAATGAAAACTATTCTACTCTAATGCAACCATGCTCTGATACCAATTTGATGCGGACGGGATAGGGATAGGATCGTCGGCGAGCTAAGAAGTCACCGAAGATTAGGGTATCCTATTTTTTTTTCTATTTTCTGATTTCTTTATGGTGGTGACGAAGGAAAAAATAGGGATGGAGGATAACGAGGATGGATGAATAAAATTTCTATTGTTCTGTGTGAAGGATCTGTGTGCTCCTAGGGTATCTGTATGATCCCTTCTCCGATGATGCGGCAAGCATATGATTAGTGATTTGATTCGTGTTTGTAGAGCAATGAAACCTAATTAGACTAGCATTGTACTCATCATAATAAGTCTTAAGGATTACATGGAAAGGGACTATTACATGATTAGACACAATCCTAAAACTAAGAAGGAAGAAGATCTAGACAATAGGGGCTAATGATTGAGGACTTGCCTTGTTGAGCTTTCCAACCTTCTAATGATTTCAAACCTTGAAACTACCGATGCTCTGGACTGGAGAACTCGGATAACAGAGATCAGAACGCTGGGCTTGGGCTTCAGCTTGTTGGTTCATTGTCAAGGGAACCTTGTTCACAACTCAAAGACTTCGAAAGACCCTGCAATGAAGATCAAAAGTTAAGGAAGAAGAAAGCAGGCATATGGAAGGGATGGAATAATTTATGAGCAAGGAAGGAAGTCTGAGATGGTTTGGCCGGCTCCATGTATCCTTCTTGAACTTGGCGTTGGATGGCTTGGAGAAGAAAGTAGATTCGAGTGGGGGAAAGGGGGCTGAGGAACAATCACTCAAGAAATAATATAGACTAATTCACAACTTCACTTCACTTCATTTTTTCATTCATCTCATCAAAATCAATCCTAACCAACCAAATCCTAATTCAAATTTAAACAAAAGATAAATCCTAAATAAATTTATTCCAAAATGCTTCAAGATCTGTGCCACTCCAAGAATTATGCTTGCTCCAAGATCCGTGCTTGAGATGTCCCCATCATTCTCCTACGGTGGGGAAAAACTCGACTCTGTCGAGTTTGGGTCAGGCTCCAGCTTCAGCTTGACTTCAGCTCCGGGAACTCCAAACTTTTAGCTTGACATACCATGATATTTTTTTTTTTTAATCAACTTTGCTTTGAAAATGGTGTGACTTTGAGATCGGGGTGCTTTGAATCTGTGCTTTGAAATGGCTGCAGGCAGTTCTTGGAGAGCTTGGCATAGTCGAAGCAGAAAACAGGGGTGAGGGCTGGAAGGGAGGAATGGTGGTGGGTGACCGGCTGGGGGGAGGGTGGTCCGACGTCGATGTTGGGGAAGGATCCGTGGACGAGATTTGAAACTGGGAAGAAAGAGAATAGTGGGCCGGTGATGAAACAGAAAATCCTAATCCTTTAGCTCTGATACCAAGATGATGCGGCAAGCATATGATTAGTGATTTGATTCGTGTTTGTAGAGCAGAAACCTAATTAGACTAGCATTGTACTCATCATAATAAGTCTTAAGGATTACATGGAAAGGGACTATTCATGATTAGACACAATCCTAAAACTAAGAAGGAAGAAGATCTAGACATAGGGGCTAATGATTGAGGACTTGCCTTGTTGAGCTTTCCAACCTTCTAATGATTTCAAACCTTGAAACTACCGATGCTCTGGACTGGAGAACTCGGATAACAGAGATCAGAACGCTGGGTCCTCTAGGAATTGGATCATAAAACTGATCTGGGGAGCTCTCCTAGGGTTTGTTTCGTAGAGAGGGTTTTGATATGGAATCCTTCTAGGGTTCAATGGGGTCTCGAGTTCAGGTGCAAGACTTGGCTCAGGTTCAGTCTGGGCTTCATGATTGCTTTCTGGGGTTCTAGCCTCTAACTGATCCAACCTAGTAGTGATGTGGGCTAACTGCTCATTCATGTCTTGGTTGGTTTGTGCCACATTCTGATTTGTTTGGGCCATTTGCTCAGTTAAACTCTTAGTCATTGGGCCACTTGATCATTTAGGCCTTTGATCAAATTCCCTAAGTTTTGTCCATGGCTACACTTGACGGGCTTGGATTGGTGAATACGGTGTTCCTGCTCTAGTTGTCATGCATGCATGGACTCAAGTTCGAGCTAAGGTTTCCTAGACCTAGAGCACAAATTAGAAGTCTAATAAGTGAACCACTAGCTAGTAGTACTTATGGGACTTAGCCAGGTAGGTGGAGGGGAGTGTAGGTCCCTGATTGCCAACCTTAGACACCAATCTGAGATTGGCCAGGTAGGCGGACCAAATCACAAGCCCTGATGCACCAATCCTAGACACCAAGCCAGTAAGCACACACCAATTAGCTGACACAGTTAACTTGACCCTAACCTGAACCCAACTTGTTGGTGTCCCTAACCCACTAGGGCAATTAACGTTCTACTCAATTTTAATTAACGGGCTGGGATCGATATGCTGTTGGTGATTTTTGGGCTAGGGACAGGTGATGAAACCCTGACCCTATGTCAAATTGATGCCCTTAATTTGATTTCTCATGAGATGAATGAAATGCAAAGGTGCTGCAGAGTGTGTTGCAATTTGAAAGTGGTGTGGAAAACGTGATGAAAGAAATGTCCAAAAATTTTGAAAAATTCACAAAGGATTCCTAACTTATATTTTCAATGTAGATGAAAGGAATTTTAAAACTAAAATCTATACTAATCTAAGCAGATCCTACAAATGAAGATAAATAAAAAGGACAGAACATAACCTTAATGATAGTGTCGAACTGCAGAATTTTTATTTTTTTTATAATTTTTTTCTGATGATAAAATTTAATATGGTGATAACTGACTTAAAAAGGAACAAGAAAAAAATTATTTAATAAAAAGTTAGTGACTTGCCTTTGAAGTTGCAGGCGGATTACAGTCAGCCTACAGAAAATACAGCAAGCAGAAAAACAGAACGTGACCAATGCAAAATTCACAAATGAAATCTAAAAATCCTTTGGCTTTCTTTTTCACGGGTCAATCACAATGGCACCCCGACACGCCTTAGGAGATCCCCGTGGAATGGGAAGAGAGGGTGTTTAAACCCTACTTTCTCCTAAGACCGGACGGCCTGGTAACGCCCCCGATCCAAGTACTTCAGGACTTAATGCTATGCAATCAGGAACTTATTCTACCATGCTCTGATACCAAGTTGATGGGGCACGGGATAGGGATAGGATCGTCGGCGAGCTAAGAAGTCACCGAAGATTAGGGTATCCTATTTTTTTTTCTATTTTCTGATTTCTTTATGGTGGTGACGAAGGAAAAAAGGGATGGAGGATAACGAGGATGGACTACCACGAACCCTGAAACCCACCTCACAGAGAGACTTCACACCTCTAGGGCATTATACCTGCCACCCACCTCACTACATGCAGTCTAGGTATCTCACCTACCACCCATCTCACTACACGCGGAGCCCAGGGTATTTCACCTGCCACCCAGGTCACTCCTGGAGCCATGAGGGGGATTCAAAGAACGTGGAGGAAAACGAATTGGGGGATAACTAGGGCATCACGCCCCTACGAAGTCCCGAAGGACAAAGACACACATCAACACACGCAGGTGAACACATACTAAACTATCCCTAGCCCTGAACAACCAACGCCAAACCAACTGACAAACCAAATCCCAAAATTCAATTTTCTTCTCCTTTTTACAATAGGAATGGGGTTATTTATAAGCTCCATAACCCCTTTGAATTTGAATACAGGATAGGGATACACTCATTTAATACAAGATAGGATAAGATAAGCCTATCCATATCTCAATCATAACCAACAAATCCTAATTTAAATTTCAAATAAAAGATAGGATAAATAACCTATCCATATCTCAATCATACCAACAAAATCCTAATTTAAATTCAAATAAAAGATAAATCCTAAATTTATTTTTCAAATTTATTTGCTGCTCCGAAATTTGTGCTGCTCCGAGATTCGTGCAGGATGATGTCCCCATCAAGATAGATTTCTCCTTCTAGAAGAATGAACATGAATATCGGAAATGGATAGATAGCCAGGGTTGGAAGTGTTGGCTTTGGCTCCTTAGTTTTGATGATTAACAAAAGGTTGAGTATATGTTTGGACTAATGTTTCATTTCAAGATAAAGTTTCAGGCCTTAGGTTATTCAAAAAGAGTATCAAGAGTACAATGATGAAACCAAGCTTGCTTGATTTGGGAAAGAGCTCTTCTACCTTAAACAAGATCAAATTTCTCATATTGGACCTTCAATTAAGAAGTAATTGACAAAAGAAACAAAGGCCTAGAGAAACTCAAGCATGGCACGCACCTCTCCAGAGTTTCAGAAAATTTTAGACCAGAGGTCGACCACCAGAGGTCGACTCATGAAGAAAAGAAAAGTTCAGCAAGGCGGCACGGCAAAATTTCAGTGGCACGCTTCAAAGGTCACCACCTGAGGTCGACACCTGTCTAGAGGTCGACTCATCGCCTGAAATTCAAACTGGGTAGAACTATGGTTTTCTAGACTTTTGCCTAAGATAAACTGGAGGTCGACTCATGAGGTCGACACTTCCCCAGAGGTTGACTCATGAGGTCGACTCATGGCATAACGGCTAGTTTTTCTAAACTTTTGATTTGATTTCTAACGCCATAAATGGCCATATTTTTTATTCTAACGGTCTTGTGGAGTTGTTTCAACTTGAATGAAGTATTTAACCTCCACCTAACTTCAAAAAAGTAAAGGAGACAAAGTGAAAAAGAAGAGAGTAAAAGTACAAAGCTTTCAATCAATCCTAAGCCAAAAAGAGAGAAAATCCAAGAGATTCCTTAGCCAAAAGCTTTCCATTTTTGAGGAATCCAGCTTTCAAGTCTTGGCATTTAGTGAGATCCAAGATTCCAAGAGGAAGACTTGAAGAGTCTCCAACAAGAGCTACATCGAATTATTTTTTGCTCAAAAGGAGTTTGTCTTGTTTTTATTCATTGTATTCATACTCTATTTGTGCTAGCCTAGTTTCAAGGGAATTTAAAACTAGTGTGAGGTTTGTTGGTGAGCCAATTGATAAAACCAACTAGGTTGCTTGTAAGCCCGAAGCCAAAACAAGTGTGTAAGGTTTGTTGGTGAGCCTAGGTAACAAAACCAACTTAGGTTTTGACTTGTGAGCCTTGTAAAACAAGTCGGCTGTAATCTAGAGAAGATTATAGTGGAAATTCCCAAGTGGAGCTTAGGGAGTGGATGTAGGTGCTAGGTGCACCGAACCACTATACGTTTTGTGTGTTTGCATTGCTTTACTCTCTTTGCTCTTTAATTGTTGTTATCTTTCATTGCTTCGTTGCATAATTACTTGAGCACTATCACTCTTCACATTTGAAATTGATAGCACATATATTGCTTTATTTTAAAAAAAGAAGAAAGACCTAATTCACCCCCCCTCTTGGGCACCATATCTGGGCAACAAGTGGTATCAGAGCACCGGTACTCTCTTGTAGGTCCAACGATCTTAGTAAAAGATCATGGCCGCCCCAATTGGAATGGATGTAGTTGAAGGTCAAGCATCAAATCGCCCTCCTTTCTTTAATGGCACACACTACACATACTGGAAAACTCGTATGCGCATTTATTTACAAGCTGTAGATTATAATATATGGAGAGTAATTACTAAAGGGCCTCATCAGCCCACTCACTTGGTTAATGGCATTATCATCCAAAATCTGAAGAAGAATGGGATGACAATGATATCAAACAAGCTGAGTTAAATGCAAAGGCGATGAATTTGCTATTCTGTGCACTTGACCCAAGTGAATTTAACAGAATATCAAATTATATTTCCGCCAAAAAAATTTGGGATACACTTGAGGTTACCCATGAGGGTACACACCAAGTGAAGACCACAAAGGTGAACATGCTCATTCATATGTATGAGATGTTCAGGATGGAACCAGCTGAAAGTATTAGTGAGATGTATACTAGATTTACCAATATAGTAAATGGTATGAGGAGTTTGGGAAAATTATATCTAATGGTGAACTCGTTAACAAACTTCTCAGGTCTCTTCTGGCTTAATGGGATGCGAAAGTAACGGCCATAGAAGAAGCCAAGGATATCATACTCTACCCTCTTGAGCAGCTTCTTGGATCACTGATGACTTATGAGCTTTCACTAAAACAGAAGACAGTGGACAATGACAAGAAAAAGAAAGCCAAAGCCTTCAAGTCCACTACAAAGGAAGAGTCAAGTGATGAATCAGAAGAAGAAGCTGATGATGAGACAGCCCTCATTACAAGAAAATTCAGAAGATTCATGAGAAAGAAGAAGGGCTTCTACAAGAAAAGGCCACAAAAGGTGATTACAATAAAGATAGAGAAAGAAAAAGAAAGGGATCCACCCATCTGCTTCGAGTGCAAGAAGCCTGGACATTATAAAATGATTACCCTTGCTTAAAAGAGTCGAAGGATGTTGAGAAAGAAAGCCATGATGGCTACCTGTAGTGAGAGTGAGGACTCCAGCAGTGATGAAGAGCAGCAGGAAGTCGCCAACCTGTGTTTCATGGCCATGAAGATGATGAGGTAAATTCTGAACCTGAAAATGAATTTACTTTTAATGAACTACATGATGCTTTTGATGATTTAGTTATGGAGTATGGAAAACTAAACTGAAAAATAAGAAATTAAGAAAGCTAAATCAAGAGCTTACCAAAAATTCAGACAAGTTTTCAACTGAAATTGAAGATTTAATTCAAGAAAACAAGAAATAACTGAACATGTAAAAACCTTGAAAAATGATAAGGACAATCTTATAAAAGAAAGGATTCTTTGAAAAATAATAGAAGTTTTGAAACTAATGAGAAAATTAAAAAACAAAACAAAGAACTGTTGCTTCAAAACAAGAATTACAAAGAAGAGTTAGAAAAAGTGAAACCTTTTGTAGAAAAGTTTACTTATAGTTCAGAAAAATTAAGTATGCTTTTAAACAGTCAACATGCAGTTTTTAACAAAGTTGGACTTGGATTTAAGTCACAGAATCAGCAAAAACTTTTCAAAAACTTTTTCATACCTACATCTTCTAATATTACCTGCTATGCATGTGGTAAGTTAGGACATAAATCATATATTTGTAATAGAAGAAAATCAAGTACCTTTGGAAAGATTTGGGTTCCAAAAGGAACCAATTTGTCTAACCCTAAAGGACCCAAGATGACTTGGGTACCTAAAGTTTCAACTTAATCAATTTCTGCAGGTGTGTCTTGCAACCAAAAATAAAAGAAGAATGTGGTATCTAGACAGTGGTTGCTCAAGGTACATGACTGGGGATGTGAAGCAATTCTCATCACTAGTAGCTATAAATGGTGGAAACGTTACTTTTGGTGATAATGGAAAAGGTAAAATCGTCGGAATTGGTAAAATCCATATCACCCCTAATGCTTATGTAGATAATGTATTATTGTTGATGGCTTGAAGCATAATCTTTTCAGCATTAGTCAGTTTTGTGATAAGGGTTTTAAAGTAATTTTTGAATCATCTTTGTGCATGGTGTCTAGTCTAGATGTCGATGGCATCAAGTTCACTGGTCATAGGCATGGAAACATTTACATGGTTGATCTTGATGATCAAGCCATAGAAAGTGGTCAATGCCTAGTGGCTAGGGAAGCCAAGGCAAGTGAAACTAGTTGGCTTTGGCATCGCAGGCTAGGGCATGCTAGTATGCATTTGATTTCAAAATTAAGCAAAAAGAATCTTGTAAAGGAATTGCCAAAACTACATTTGAAAATGATAAGATTTGTGCTGCATGTCAATTTGGAAAACAAACTAAATCTACTTTCAAACCTAAAGGAGTAGTATCTACTACTAGACCCCTTGAATTATTGCATATGGACCTCTTTGGACCAACCAGAACAACTAGTTTGGGAGGTAAGAAATATGGGCTAGTAATTGTAGATGATTACTCACGATTTACTTGGTAATGTTTTTAGCTCATAAAGATGAAACGTTTTCAGCTTTTGTTAAATTTCATAAAAGGGTTTCAAACGAAAAAGATCTCACTATTGTTTCTTTGCATAGTGATCATGGAACTGAATTTGACAATCATGATTTTGAAGTTTTTGTAATGATAATGGTATTAGTCATAATTTTTCTGCACCTAGGACACCTCAACAAAATGGGGTGGTAGAAAGAAAAATAGGACTCTTGAAGAAATGGCACGCACAATGCTTTGCGAAAATGATTTACCTAGATATTTTTGGACAGAAGCCATTAATACTTCCTGTTACATTTTAAATCGTGTTTTAATTCGACCTATTTTGAAGAAAACACCATATGAGCTTTGAAAAATCGAAAACCTAATCTTAAATATTTTCGTGTATTTGGTTGCCGCTGTTTCATATTAAACAATGGCAAAGACAATATTAGTAAATTTGATGCCAAGTCAGATGAGGGTATCTTCTTAGGATACTCTACTTCTAGCAAGGCATACAGGGTCTTCAACAGAAGAACTCTTCTAGTTGAAGAATCAATTCATGTAGTGTTTGATGAAACTAACGAAAAATCTTCTAGAAAAGAAGATTCTATTGATGATGAAATAGGTACAAAGAAGCTTGAACAATTGACAATCAATGAAGATGTGCCCAAAAAAGATGATGATCAAGAAAATGAAGATCAAATTCAAGAGATCAATGCAACTTCACCAAAACCTTTACCTAAAGAGTGGAGGTATGCACACGGACACCCCAAAGAGCTAATTATTGGTGATCCGTCAAAGAGAGTAAGTACACGCTCTTCTATCAAAAATGTTTGTGATTATTTAGCTTTTGTTTCTCAAATAGAGCCTAAGTCAATTGAAGAAGCTGAAAAAGATTGTAACTGGATTAATGCCATGCAAGATGAACTAAATCAATTTAAAAGAAATAACGTTTGGACTTTAACTGAAAGACCCCCTAATGTTTCTGTAATTGGCACAAAATGGATTTTTAGAAATAAACTTGATGAACATGGTATTGTAACTAGAAACAAAGCTAGACTTGTTGCTAAAGGCTACAACCAGGAAGAAGGGATTGACTTTGATGAAACCTTTGCTCCTGTTGCTAGGCTGGAAGCAATTATACTTTTACTTGTTTTTGCTTGTTTTATGGATTTCAAGTTATTTCAAATGGATGTTAAATGTGCCTTTTTAAATGGATTTATTGAAGAGGAAGTTTATGTTGAACAACCTCCTGGTTTTGAAAATCATGAATTTCCTAACCATGTTTTTAAATTGCATAAAGCATTGTATGGTTTAAAGCAAGCTCCTAGAGCTTGCTATGATAGATTAAGTTCATTTTTGATGAAGAATGATTTTTCTAGAGGTAATGTAGATAATACATTATTTTTGAAAAAGAAAAATGATGATCTCTTAGTAGTACAAATCTATGTAGATGATATTATTTTTGGTGCTACTAACGAATGTCTTTGTCAAGAGTTTGCAAAGTTAATGCAGAGTGAGTTCGAGATGAGCATGATGGGAGAACTCAACTTCTTCCTCGGACTCCAAATTAAGCAAACCAAAGAGGGGATCTTCATCAACCAAGCCAAGTACACAAGGAAAATA
This sequence comes from Areca catechu, assembly GCA_021397845.1. Classification (NCBI taxonomy): domain Eukaryota; kingdom Viridiplantae; phylum Streptophyta; class Magnoliopsida; order Arecales; family Arecaceae; genus Areca; species Areca catechu. The sequence continues at coordinate 63,411,425 of CM038042.1, forward strand.
TTGAAAAAGTTTGGGATGGAGACTACCAAACCAATAGGTACCCCTATGAGCTCTTCATGTAAATTAGACAAAGATGAATGTGGTAAATCAGTAGACCAAAAATTATATAGAGGCATGATTGGTTCATTGCTATATCTAACTTCCAGTAGACCAGATATAATGTTTAGTGTTTGTATGTGTGCACGTTTTCAGTCTGCTCCTAAAGAATCATATCTCTTAGCTGTAAAACGTATATTAGATACTTATCTGGGTCAATTGAAATTGGTCTTTGTACTCTAGAGAGTCATCATATGAATTGATTGCTTATTCTGATGCTGATTTTGCTGGGTGTAAACTTGATCGTAAAAGTACTAGTGGAACTTGTCAATTTCTAGGAGTTAATTTGATTTCATGGAGCAGCAAGAAACAGAATTCGGTTGCTCTATCTACGGCGGAAGCCGAATATATAGCAGTCGAAAGCTGTTGTGCTCAGATTCTATGGATCAAACAACAACTCGAGAACTTTGGCATCAAACTAACTAAGACACCCATAAGATGTGATAATACTAGTGCAATCAATTTAACAAAAATCCTGTACAACATTCAAGAAGCAAACATATTGAAATAAGACATCATTTCATAAGAGATCACGTTCAAAACTCTAATGTGTTGTTAGAATTTATTTGTACTGATTATCAATTGGCTGATATATTCACAAAACCACTGAATGAAGATAGATTTTGCATGATCAGAAGAGAATTGGGAGTCATTGACCCTTTTACTTGAAACTCTTCAATTTCTTTCAAAATTCCTCAAAAAGATTTATAAATTCTCAAATATATTTAAAGCTTCTCTAAGAATTCATTAAAATTTTATCAATTTTTCATTTTTACCAAATTTTATTTTGACTAGTTTATTTTCGGAGGTCGACACTTAAATTTCGGAGGTCGACACTTGGGGTCGACCCCTGAAATTTTTGAGAGGCCGACACTTGGTCGGAAAACCTATTTTTAAAAACCCATCCGCGAGCCCTTTTCCTACATTTCTTTTCGCTTTCTCCTTCGTGTGGTCCCCCTTCAACGTTCCTAAGCTCTGAATAGTGGATTACCAACCCTCTCCCTCCTCTTTTTGGGCAATCTTCTCCTCCCCTCACGATTTCTCTTGGACCGAACCGTTTTTTACCGTGTTCCTCGTTTTGGGCAACCGTAGGTTTTTGCCTCTATTTATCCTCAATTATCGGTTGATATTCGATTGAAAACACTCATTTCTTCCCTCCATTTCGTGCATTTCCTCTATTTGCTACCTTTTTTTCAATTTCACAAACCCTCACTTACCTTTTCACGGTTCCTTCATTTGCTCAACCGTGAATTCCTTTTCTCCTCTCCAAATTCTTGGTTCTTCTTTTTCTTAGCACTGCATTATCCTACTTCTCCCTAAATTACCCTCTTCCATCCATATGGGTCCAAGGAAGCAGTTGGCTGTAAGGAAAAGAAAAATGGAACAAGGCTGAGGTAGTACTGAGCGACGAAGAAAGACCAGACATGAGCATGAGCCATCCCCAGAGGAACCTGCACCAGTGCCAGCCAGCTTAGTACGGAAGAGCATTACGAGCAGGAGACGTGTGGATATACCCTTCTGGGATCAGCATCACTTTTTATAGGAGATGTACTGAGAGATGCAGGTCTGGTTCACTTCTGCACGATGACTGAGAGATTCTACCCAGACCTCATCAGGGAGTTCTATGCATCCATGGCCACTGATGGCATTGGATGGTCTGCTACTGTTCGTGGGATCGAGATTCCAGTGACACCGGATGTCATCAGTCATGTTTGGAGGATTCCACTTCATGGCACAGCCGCCACTACTATCAGCGACCGAGAGCACGCCTTCAGATATATCTTAGAGCACGAGGATGTTAGCAGCATTTCCATAGTAGCCGCTAACCAGCTATCATGGAGATGAGAGTGTTGCATCATATCATCGCCCGCATCTTGATTCCAAAGAGCGGGAGGTTCGACTTTATTACTGAGCGTGAGCTAGTGTTGATGGTGTCCCTGAGACAGCGGACTCCCATCAACCTTCCCAGGATCATGCTTCAGCAGATGGGAGAGGCAGCATCTCATAGGAGACTAGTTCAGCCATATGGCATGGGGCTGACACAGTTATTCAGGAGTATGGAGTATCATTTGATGGTATACCCTTCAGTCAGCTGCAGCATACTGACACATACGGAGAGAATCCCTGCATAGGATGGGATTTCGACTGATTGGTGATCGTTGGGTGCGACGGAGTCTGGCCAGGAGCCAGATGAGGAGGAGGAGATTCGAGCAGCTGAGGCAGGGCCTTCAGAGCCTACTGATCATGGTACACCTCCTCGTCCAGCACCAGAGTCAGAGACTGCGGAGCCTGAGCCATTCACGCCACCACCCTCATCAGCTCCGGCACCTTCTCTACTGCTACACCACAGAGGACTACAGCGAGCACATCGGACTTTGAGCAGAGAGTGACTGATCACATTTCAGAGGTTCGGACAGAGATTGCTGGTGTACGACAGGAGCTACATGGTCTGCGGATCCACACAGACATGCGCATTGGAGCTCTGTCAGCTACTGTCGATGCAGGATTCCGACAGATCCCAGCTTACTGAGATTGGCATTGCCACCAGGGACTGTAGATCCGATAGTGCCTCATCCACATTCTGATGATGATGATGATGATGACTCCAGTGGCTATAGTGACAGTGATGGAGATCAGCCTGGAGCAGGTAGCTCTGATGTTCCACCTGCTGATCCGATTCCAGAGATTCCCCCTTCTGCTGATCCTCCTTCTACTGATCTTCCTAGTACTGATCCTCCAGCTACAGATGTGCCAGTAGATACTTAGATTACTGAGTCACTCTTTGAGTCTATTACAGGCATTCCAGATGATAGAGTGGAGCATACAGAGACTGATATTGATGATCCCACTGCTTATGAGCTTGTCAGCAGGCACACTCCAGCTCAGTCTACTCAGCATACTGATCCACCTACTCCTATGCTACTACTTCTGTTAGGACACCTTCGGAGTCTTTTCCACAACCTATAGATCTCGTAGGACTACCCCTAGGTCTGGTCCCTCTCTGAGGACTCAGAGTCTCACTCATAGGACTCCAAAATCCTCATCTAGGATCTTGGCTCCTATCTCTTTTGATGTACCTTCTGATGAGGAGTAGCCTCATAGATTTGCTTGATATATGATGTTTACTGAGGTACTAGTTTGCTTTGTATGTTCTGGTGTATCAGTGTTTTGTGCTTACTATGTAAGCAATTTTTATAACTGAATACATTCATATATTTATCTACATTGTGGTATTTTACTGTTTGATGCCAGCTCTTAGCATTTATTTTTTAAACCCTCAAGTTAGAATGTCTTTGCTATATCGAATGCACAAATTGAGGGGAGCATGTATTCTATGCAACTAAGTACTTCATTGTAATGGAACATAATTTTCTTTAGTATATCTTTTACTACAAAATGCACTTTTTGATTTTGACACAAAGGGGGAGTATAGTAAAGTATATATGGTTCTTATGACTCTTTCATAGAGTAGAGTAAAGCTTGTATGGTTCTTAACTTTTTGACTCATGAGAATGTTTTTCACAAAAAAGGGGAGAGTAGATGAAAAGTAAATTTTTATGATATACTCATATATGTGAGGTTTCTTTGAACATTTTTTTTAATGCTATATTTTGCTTTTGGACTTAATTGCATATATACTCAAGGTTTTGTCATCATCAAAAAGGGGAGATTGTTGGCTTTGGCTCCTTAATTGATGATTAACAAAAGGTTGAGTATATGTTTGGACTAATGTTTCATTTCAAGATAAAGTTTCAGGCCTTAGGTTATTCAAAAGAGTATCAAGAGTACAATGATGAAACCAAGCTTGCTTGATTTGGGAAAGAGCTCTTCTACCTTTAACAAGATCAAATTTCTCATATTGGACCTTCAAATTAAGAAGTAATTGACAAAAGAAACAAAGGCCTAGAGAAACTCAAGCATGGCACGCACCTCTCCAGAGTTTCAAAAAATTTCAGACCAGAGGTCGACCACCAGAGGTCAACACCTTGCCAAGGTCGACCACCAGAGGTCGACTCATAAGAAAAGAAAAGTTCAGCAAGGCCGGCACGGCAAAATTTCAGTGGCACGCTTCAAAGGTCACCACCTGAGGTCGACACCTGTCCAGAGGTCGACTCATCGCCTGAGAATTCAAACTGGGCAGAACTATGATTTTCTGGACTTTTGCCTAAGATAAACTGGAGGTCGACTCATGAGGTCGACACTTGACCCAGAGGTCGACTCATGAGGTCGACTCATGGCATAACGGCTAGTTTTTCTGAACTTTTGATTTGATTTCTAACGGCCATAAACGGCCATATTTTTGATTCTAACGGTCTTGTGAATTGTTTCAGCTTGAATGAAGTATTTAACCTCCACCTAACTTCAAAAAGTAAAGGAGACAAAGTGAAAAAAGAAGAGAGTAAAAGTACAAAGCTTTCAATCAATCCTAAGCCAAAAGAGAGAAAATCCAAGAGATTCCTTAGCCAAAAGCTTTCCATTTTTGAGGAATCCAGCTTTCAAGTCTTTGGCATTTAGTGAGGTCCAAGATTCCAAGAGGAAGACTTGAAGAGTCCCAACAAGAGCTACATCGAATTGTTTTTTGCTCAAAAAGAAGTTTGTCTTGTTTTTATTCATTGTATTCATACTCTATTTGTGCTAGCCTAGTTTCAAGGGAATTTGAAACTAGTGTGAGGTTTGTTGGTGAGCCAATTGATAAACCAACTAGGGTTGCTTGTAAGCCCGAAGCCAAAACAAGTGTTGTAAGGTTTGTTGGTGAGCCTAGGTAACAAAACCAACTTAGGTTTTGACTTGTAGCCTTGTAAAACAAGTCGGCTGTAATCTAGAGAAGATTATAGTGAAAATTCCCAAGTGGAGCTTGGGGAGTGGATGTAGGTGCTAGGTGCACCGAACCACTATACATTTGTGTGTTTGCATTGCTTTACTCTCTATTGCTCTTTAATTGTTGTTATCTTTCATTGCTTCCGTTGCACAATTACTTGAGCACTATCACTCTTCACATTTGAAATTGATAGCACATATATTGCTTTATTTTAAAAAAAGAAGAAAGACCCAATTCACCCCCCCTTTGGGCACCAAATCTAGGCAACAGGAAGCATTTCTGTTCTTTGGACATTTTAACCTACCCTTCACTAGTATGAATTTTCATGAAATAGTTCTTCAAGAATTTCACTTGGAATCAACTATTAAGGGAATCAAAATCATCGTGGATGAAGAGAAGTTGAGCCTTGCTACAAATGCTAATGGACGTGCCATTGAGCTTACTCTACTGAACGAAGAACATACTCTAAAGCTCATTTTGGAGAAAGAGATGTGAGCTCCGTTCAGCATGTTCAGGCCAACTACCGTCAAGGAAATGAGGCTTCTTCATATATGTCAGTAGAATATTTCTTTCTAGAACTGGTCGCTTTGACTGGTCAGCGAGAAACACATGACTTTTATGGTCATTTGATGAAGAACCTCTCAACCTTCCCTATATAATGATGATTCAAATGACTGAAGTAGCTAGGAAGTTAAAGCCTGTCTACCCTATGGTATGGTTTTTCCTTACTATTTGAAGAAGCTAGAATAGACTTAACTAATGAGATAGACAAGCCACTACATCACTTTGACACTTATTCCTTCAATTTTATTGAAAAGAATGGTTACAAACTACAAGAAGGAATATGGATAAAGAAAGTGTCTATTAGATTGCTGCTATTTATCCAGAAGATGATGAAGCTATTGCTGTTGAAGAAAGATTGAAGGTGTAATGATTACTCCATCTGACCTTAAGAAGCTAATATTTCGAAGATGGAAACTATTTCAAATTCAGTAACAAACACATGAATTCTATAATTGATGAAATAAGAAGTTCAGTTAATGACAACGTTGCAGGAAATGAGATCTGAACAGAAGCTTCATCAGGAGAAAATTGAAAAGGAAATGAAGGATCTCAAAGAAGAAATCAGAAGTATCTTACTACTATCACATAAAGAATCAGTTACTGCTGAAGATACTCCTATGCAGATCTCAAGGAGTCACTTGAGACTCCCTGCTCCTATTGCTTCATCTGATCCATCCTTAATCTTACCTAAAACTATTGAGACCAAGAAGAAATCGAAAACCAAGAAGACTAAAACTTTTAGAGCCCCTGTTAGAACTAGGTTCAGGGATTTAAGGTTTAAACCCCTGAAAACTAAGACTTCTGATAAGTTATAGAGGTAGGCTCCTCTTCTTCTAGTAGAGAATAAGAAGAATATATTATTGTCTAGTCTTTTGGTGTACTTTTGACTTTATTAATGCTACTTTTTATCTTTTACAATATGAATGTACTTTCCTTCTCACTTTGTATCACAATATTCTCAGTGAAATGAAATATCCTTTAGCAATTTTCTTTGTTATCATGTACTATCTGATACAATGCTTTGATATAACTATGATGAGTTTTTAATTAGAATTTTCAATTTGAGAAAGTGAAATTATCTCAAACAAATATTAAAGACTTTCTTAATCTATTTCAAAATTTGAGCTTTATTTGAAATTACCTTTTTGATTGATTGACAAAAAGGAGGAGAAATAGTTGGAGAAATGTGTTGTCATGAAATTCTTATTTTTGTTGAGTTTCTTACCAATTATTCTTAAAGTACATAAAAAGAATGAAAAAGGGGGAGCACAAAAGTGACTGTATTCAACTGGATCTAACTGTTGTTTAATTACTTTAAACCTAGAGAAAGGGGGAGATTCTGTTGAATGGTTTTACTCTGATTGCTATTGCTCTACAAATTAATCTTAATTCTGTCAATATTTTTTTCAAAACTTTGATACTCCATGTTTTGTGCTAATCATAATATTATGAAGCATGAAAGTTAATACCTTGATGATATACAATGATATCATCTCTTAAGCTCTGATACTATATTACAAATTTAATTAGCTCTGATACATGTGAATACTTAAATTTCAAATACTTTTATACATGTAAAGTGTAAAGAATTCTTCATGCCCAGTGCTTTGTCATCATCAAAAAGGGGAAGATTGTTGACCCCATGAATGATTTTGATGATAACCAATATTGAAGCATGTACATTTTTTTCTAACAACTTCTTCAAGTGTTTACAAGTTTTTGTAGGATGAGTTAATTGTTCAAACTTCAACTCCTACACCTTTGTTTCTTGTTTGAGTTATATTGTAATGTGTTTCTGTGAAGAAGACCCAATGAAAAAGCTAAGAAAAAATTATGTAAAAAGGGTTACTTATGTGTATGTGTGCCTTAAAATTATTTTGGGTTGGTTTTCTTGAAAAATGTAAGAGAGTTGGTAGAGTTTTTCTTTGAGTCCAATTGTAAAATCCTGAAGAAAAATACTCGAGCCGACCCAGCATGTTGAAGAGCCGACTCCACCTACTGGCATGCAGCAAGGATTCTTGTATATAGCAATCCGAGCTGACTTGAAGGTTACCGAGCCGACTCCAATGATCCGAGTCGATTGGAATATGTCTGAGCCACTCCTCCAGAGTCCAGTTTTTGAAGATTTCTGAGAACAGCCAAGCGAGCTGACCCGAACCAAAAAGCCGACTCTACCAGACCTAATTTTGAAGACCTGAAAAGTGAGCCAACCCGAACTGCATCGAGCCGACTCTTCCTGAGTGATGATTTCAGAACTTGAGAAGAAGAGCTGACCAATGATCAAAAGAGCCGACTCCTCGAGTTCAAGTTTTTCAAAGATATAAGTTCGAGCCAACCCAAGCTACAAAGAGCTGACTCATCTAAAGTAAAGTTTTGCACCCTGAGACAAAGAGCCGACTACATTGAAGATTTGACGACTCGACCTATCGACTCGAAGGATCCAAGCCGACTCGAAGGAATCCGAGCTGACTCGAAGGAATCCGAGCCAACTCGAACATCTCTTTCAAGTATCCAATGGTTAGTTACGTATTTTGATTTTGAATCAAACCAACTAACCTCGTCTCTTCTTAAGCACCTTGGATGCCACTTCTTAAGAAGATGGATGGGGCATGTCTAGGAAGGGAGAAAGAGAGACTTCTCACCAAGAAAAGAAAAGGGGTGTGGGGTTTCTGGTGAAAGAATTACTTTTGGGCATGGGAACTCTAGGGGTTCATCTAGGATTTTGTGAAGAAAGAAATGAGAGTGTCTTGTGTGTTTCTTCTTCATTTTCCACCACTTCCTATTGGTGCGGGCACCAAAATCTGAAAAGGGCTATACTAGATCTAGGCCAACCCAAGTTTATTATGGATTACAAATAATAGCCTTTTAACTTAAGTCTTTAATTTCAGCTATGTCCTCTTTAAATCTTCAAGTCCTGTAATTAGTCAATCTGAGTCATGTGAGTCAAGAGTCTTTAATTTCAGCTATGTTCTTTCTAATAACTCAAGTCCTATAATTGGCCAATCTGAATCATGTGAGTCAAGTCAAGAGCAAGTCTTGTAATTTGAGTCGAGTCAAGAGGTCAAGGATGACCTTTGGATAGAAAGAAGCCCACTCATCATGCCACATCATCCTCCATGCCTAAAGTAAGAGGGACCCCCCCACTTGCCACCTCATCCTCCACCGCATATGAAAGGAATGAATTCAAGTTCAAAGTGGAAAGAATTCATTCAAAAGTGGGCACCCTAATTTTCTCCTTTTTCATGGGCCCAAGTATTTGGAGGAATGGAATCAAAAATGGAAGGAATTATAGAACCCAAGTATATGGAAGAATGGAATGGAAGGAATTTAAATTCAAAAGTGGGTGCCCCCAATTTTTCTCCTATTTTCATGCATGCAACCACTCCATTTGAATTTTGAATTTCAAGGCTTGGGTAAATGATAATATACCCCCTGCTCCTCTTGCAAAGGATCAATGAATGAATGAAAAGAACATCTTTGTCTTTCATTCCTCTACATTGCCACTCCATGAAGGAGAAGGTTGAGGCCGAGCTGAGTCTTTTAACCTCCAAGAGTCCCTTCAATCATCCTCTCTCCTTCATCTTTGTTCTCTTCCCTTCTACTTCCCTTTTCTCCATGACTGTTGACCTCACTCTGCAGATCCTAGAGCTCCCATTCAAGGCGAAGTTACTTTGCCTTTAACTAGTAGCACGAAGCTTCTCCAACCAGGGAGTAGCAGTTTGCTTGCCTAGTTGCCAATCCACCAATTATTTCAGAGTGACTCTACCATGGATTTTAAGAGCTCATGTTGGTAATGAAAAAAAGATACTTTTCTATACTATGCGATCTGATTTCTTGAAGGAAGCCTTGTCCTAATATGGATGTTTCTCAACCATCAAGGTGCTATAGTTTTCTTTTATTTGAATGAGACTTACTCTGTGGAAAAAACTGCTAACTCTCCTAATAGTCTATTCCAGTGTATTTACTATCTCTCTTATGGGTGATTCATGCCGTTATGCTTTAGATTCACCTGCTTCCTTTGAACATTGAATTTCTATCATGTTTTAATTCTTCCATTCCATCCAGCATCATTTTTGGTATCAGAGCATGGTTAATTAGGACAAGATATGCTTAGTTGCTGAAAGTTCTGCATTATTTTCTTTTCACCATTAGGATTAGTCTAAAAGTTTTCTTCCATAACTTTTCAAATCCAATTTTAGCATTTTTTTTATATATTGTTAGCCCTTAATAAAAATTCTAGATTAAAAATTTTGAAAGTTTGAAAATTTGAAATTTAAATTTTGAAATTTGAAATACATGTCTAGCCTAGTCTTTAAATTTAGTTTGATAAGTTCTTTGATTGTGCATCCATCCTAAACCCTCTAAAGGGAAATCCATCACAAGATAAGGGAGGGGATTCACCACCCTTCCTTGGCCCAAAAATAACCAACAACATTGCATTGACCCAAGCCTTAAACTAAAAGCAAGTAGAAACCTAAACTAGGGACCAAACAAGTCAATTCCTGTATCATGATGAGACTTAGTATGAATTAAATCTGCATTTATTCTTGGAGATTGGTGTCTAAGGCTAGAGGTCTAATGATAAACCGTCTTAAGCAGATTTGTGGTTACTTAATTAGGACCCTGTGAAAGCAGGGGCAGCCTCCCGTAATCCTATCTCTTACCTGGCTGATTGAAAGGGTGACTGCAGCTTGATTGTGCTTCGGGAATTCTTGCTACATTGAGCTTTTAGGTCTAGGAAACCCTAGAACTAGGTTCTATGCTATATGATCCTAGATCAGGAAACCCCTATCAACCTCCCCAAACCTAACCTCGTGTTCCTATGGATCCCAATTTTGAAACCTTACTAAGGACCCTGACCGAACAATTCACTAACTAATAAACCATTGGTTTGATCGAATGGAAGGAGCGTGTCGGGACTCTTGAAGGGACCCATATGACCCTACTAAACTAGAGTTGCCAAACAATAGATGCCCATACCATGATTTTGCTGACAAATGAAAGAGCCCGTATAACATTCGCCTCAATGCACCACCTTTGAAGGAAATTTAGATCCTAAGGTGTACATTGATTGGGAGAGTGACATGGATCAATATTTTGAATGGTATGAGATGTCAGAAGAGAGGAAGTTCAAATTTGCCAAACTTAGATTAGTTCGACAAGCTGGTTATACTGGAAAAAATGTGGAGTGCATATATTATCAGAAGAGAGAGATATGCCATAGCCCATGGAGAGTTATGAAGATCAAACTTAGAAAAAAGTACCTACCCATATCTTATAAGTAGAGACTTTTAGACCAATGGCAAAGAATGAGTCAAGGCAATAGACCCGTGTCCGAGTATATTGCCAAATTTGATGTTCATTATAAGATGCAGTGTAGTGGAATCTGAGACCGTAACCCTCTCTAGATTTCAAGCTGGCCTACATGAGGAGGTTTAGAGGGAGTTATTTCTAAGAGAGTCCATGATCTATAACAAGCCTATCAGATCACTAGGGACTTGAGAGATTTTAGATGGGACCTATGATCCGTTGACCTGAACCTATCAGGATTAGTGCCCATGGTCATAAGCCAAGTTCTAGCCAAGTCTCTTCCAACCGACCCACTCCTACTACCCATTAGTGATGATAGGGGTAAGGGCATTAAAATTCAAAAGGATAATCATCAAAATATTCATTGCTTTAGGTGTCATAAGGTTGGCCACTATGCTAGTCAATGTTCTACTCGACCTTACACATAGGGGAATTAGAAGATGAAGCTCCTGAATCCTTTGAAGAATTTAAAGAAGAGGTGTATGATTAGGATCAAATTTAGTGGATGAATATGAGGGAGATGAAAGTATAAATCCTTCCAATATCGGGAGTCATTAGATGTATTTGGGGCCCAACCAATGGAGCATGAGGATGGCGTAGAACCGACATACTACAAAACTTTTATCAAATTAGGAGAAATGGTTTGCAAGATTATCATAGATTAGGAACTGTGTTAATGTCATTTCCACTAGTACTGTCAAAAGCATAGGTTTGACTACTGTTCCCCATCCTAACCCTATAAGGCTTAGATTGATTCGACCTCCATCCCTATTAAGTTAAGATGCCAAATTTCCGATCCAAATCTAATCATATCAAGGAAAGGTATGGTGTGACATTTTGCCTATGGGAGTTAGCAATAATATCTATGCCGACCTTGGTTGTATGATCATGATGCTATTGGTACGTCATTCAAACTTTTGTTCATTCACCCACCATGAAAAAAAAAATAGTCATAAACTCTTCACCACCTAGGGATAACGACAAGTGAGGGTCTAGCAATTTGAAGGGAAAGAAATGAGGATTACACTTGATCAAGCTAAGGATTTAGAATGCAATCTTAATGAGGGTTCACCCATTTGGATATTGTCTACTAAGAAAATCCAGGATCAACCCCAAGGGAACAACCCCAGGAAGTAGCAAGGATTTTGAAGATTTTCAAGATGTTTTTCTAGAAGATCTTCTTAATCACCTGCCACCATTAAGGACATTCAACATGCCAAGACTTGGTCCCAGGAGCCCATTACCGAACCTCCACACTATAGAATGAATCCCACTGAATATAAAGAGCTACAAAGACAAGTTAGAGAGCTCCTCCAAAAGTGATTCATTAGAGAAAGTCTAAGTCCCTATGCTGTACCTGCTCTATTAATCCCTAAAAAGGATGGCACTTGGAGAATGTGTATGATAGTCATGCCATCAATAAGATAACCATGAAGTACCATTTTTCTATTCCCCATCTCGTGATATGTTGGATATGATGGTCGGAGCCACCATTTTTTCAAAGATAGTCCTTAAGAGAGACTATCACCAAGTCAGAATTAGACCTTGGGATGAATGGAAGATAGCTTTCAAAACTAAGGATGGCCTTTACGAATGAGTAGTGATGCCTTTTGGTCTCTCAAATGCTCCTAGTATATTCATGAGGATCATGACCCAAGTCCTGAGATCATTCTGAAAGGATTATGCCCTGCAAGCCAATTAAACTTGTACTTTTATTGGGATATCCTGAAAACTTCGAAACTTTTGTATTGACAATTATATATTAAAAGGAACCTTTTCATCATACCGTGTCTTAGATTTATGATATGATGAACCCCATAGACTAGGGCTATGGTTTTAAGGTTAAGATGAGATCATACCAGTAAGACTTAAAACCCTAAAAAAAAATCCTAATTTAGTATTCCTAGTCAAAGGGACATTGAGTAGGGGATCAATGTTTTCGGAAAGACTAGCATATCTTTGTATGCTCATTAATGAGGAAATTGATCTTACAATTACTTGTGTAGGACACTAATACAAGGACATGGGTGGCTCATTAGAGAATGAGTTCACTGAATTTGATCCGACTTGAAAACATCTAATAGAGTCTATCTACTTGTCAATAGATGGTTTTCATAGAGGGAGTAGTGCATGTAATCCTTTGACCTGAGACTACCCATAGTGCTCTTCATGAACCCTTTGCCTTGTATATGAACCCATATTTGGTCACACTATTCATGACATTGAGTCATGTACAGGGTGATACTGGATATGGTGAATTGTATATGAAGGTTGTGAGTATGTCGAACAAGGATCGATCAACCCTAGTAAGAGGAGATCGCATCCAGCTGATTTCGATCAAATAGTGATTCAGGAAACTTTGATCAAAGTATGAATATTAGAAATAGTTTTTAATATTTCATCATTTGAATCATCATTATTACATTGAGAAAGATTGAATGTGATATTGGTTTGACATGGTTCCATATCCAAAGTCATATCAGGGTGCAAGCTGATCGAAGGATTGAATTGCATGGTAACTTTCATGGAAGGGTATTTTGTATTTTCACTAAAACTTCACACCTTCTAGGTAGGCATGATACGTTGCTAGACGTCATCTTTCCTTATGGGTTTCTGATTTAATTAAAGAGTTTAATTAGATCAAGAATTAGAAAGAATTCTAATTGTCAATTGGTTTGCTCAATTTGACCTAAATCGCCTAGGTTAAAGCCTAAATCAAATTAGGTCAAATCGCACCCAACCCACTGCTAGCAAGATATGGAACCCAATGGGTCACACACAAAGGGAATTGATTAGGGTTTAATTGGATTAACTATGTTTGCAAGATGACATGCTAGCACATGTTGCAAACCATTGCACCTTGATTCGAATTAGGTTCGAATCGGGTCCGATTTGGGCTGATTTGGTCTAATTAAGGCTAAATCAATTTAGGATCATGTGTTGAGCTAACCTTGGCTAGTTAACCAAGGAATTGGACTTTTAAATCAGCCACTTGGCTAGTTTAATTCAGATTGGACTCTATCCTAAATTAAGCACCTAAAGGTTTGACTGGGTCAAACTATTTCAACGTAATAGTTACGTTAAAATTTGTTTTTGAAGAGGTGCCATATTAGAAGAGTCCTTCTGATGTTGAAACACAGTAGAGGACTAGATAAACCATCATCCTTGCTGCCCCTTACAGATAAGTCTTTGATATTTTTCATGCGCCATTCCTATGACCCGTCAAAGCAAGAAAGACAAGGGGCGTGGACTCTTCCTTCACGCCCCTTGGTAGTTCACGCCATATGGCATTTGGCATGGATAAAGGTGTCCATTTGATTGCTGATGGGTGGCCATGATGCAAGGATATTCGTGCAATAGAAATAAAAGGAAGCGACTCTTCGTAAAGTTTTTTTTATCTGAAGAGTCCTTCTATTTTAATTCTCTTAAGTTTTGAACGAAGAGAAGTGTTGTCTGGATAAGGTACACGTTCTATTGAAAAGGACATGTCTTATAGCATGGAAGGGATGTCTTAAAGCATCCCTCAGATTGCTATTTAGGAGATGGACGCCCGGGGAATGGTGTTCGAAGTTTTTATTCTGAAAAACATTTCTTTCCTTCATTCTCTTTCTTTTCCTAAAAGATCTCTAGTCAAATTAAGACAAGCCCTAACTTTGGTTAAGAGAGTCCTATTTGAGTGATCTTACAGGCATTGGAAAGAGGAAGAAGAGGGAGGAAGAAAGGTTGATAGGAGGAATATCAGTCCAAATAAGAGGAGTTTCTGCCTGAATTAAATTAGGCCTTAGAGGTCTAATTGAAGGAACTGGTTTTGAAGCGGTGCATTTGTCTTGATCAAAGCCCTGTGTGGATCACCGTTGGAGGGCGAACACTTGGACCTGGTGAGCAGATCAGAAAGACCAGATTAAGGTTTCTACATCGAATTGGATTTTTGTGATCGTGGTTGGTGTTAACCCTAATTTATATTTTTTATGCTTTATGTTCTTAATAAGGTGTTCTTGGGATTAAGGGTTAGGTTATGATTTCATAATATTTGAAATCATGCTTTCATCCTAGTAACCGAACCCATCAGTGGTATCAGAGCCACCTTATTAGGGCTAAATCATACAAAATTTGAGGTTGCCCATTTTGGTAGGACACTACAAAATTGAAGTTGCCCAATTTTGTAGGACTCTTGAGGTTGCCCATTTTAGTAGAACTCTATAAAATTGAAGTAGCCCAATTTTGTAGGACTCTTGAGGTTGCCCATTTTGGTAGGACTCTACAAATTGAAGTTGCCCAATTTTGTAGGACTCTTGAGGTTGCCCATTTTGGTAGGACTCTACAAAATTGAAGTTGCCCAATTTTGTAGGACTCTTGAGGTTGCTCATTTTTGTAGGACTCTACAAATTTGAAGTTGTCCAATTTTGTAGGACTCTACAAAAGTTTTAAAGTTACATATGATTGATATGTTTATGCATATATGTATGTCACTGGTTAGGGTTTTCACTTAAACCTTAACCGATATAGAGATAGTTTAGCTTTCTAGTCATCATACTGAAATAAGGTTGCCCTGGCATAATGCTGGATCCATTATGTGGTAGATGGTTGTCCTAGTATGATGACACACTTGTGATGCGGGACGAAAATTTATATAACCTGATTATTTGGAAAACAGGAAAACAACTAAACAAACTAGGACCGTGGGAGGGCTAAGAAGCCTCCCGGGAATAGGGCATACTAACTCTAAAATCCTAAGACAGCTGATCTCTTTTGTTTTCAATTTTCTGGGTGGATGTGGCGAAGGAAAGATGGAGATGGGGAACCGGGAACTGGAACTCATGGCCCTGAGACTCACTCTAGCGAGGGACGCACACAAAAGGTCAGGGGTCAAAGCCAAAGCTACCCTCCCGAGGGATCACAGAACCAGCTACCCTGAGCATAATGCTACAGCTACCCTGAGCATAAAGCTACCCTCCCGAAGGGGTCACAGCACCAGCTACCCTGAGCTCTCATCGAACCCATAATGCACATAGCAGGGCTCTCACATAGATGCGCTAGGATGACTCTCGAAGGACACGAGTGGATAAAGAAGACGAGATAGGGGATAACTAGGGTGCTCATCGAATACATAATGTACATAGCAGGGAACGCCTCACACCCCCCCTCGAACCCATAATGCACACAGCAGAGAGGAAACGGGAAACGGCCTCAGCCCAGAACCAGAACCGGAACCAACCCAAAATCTATATCAAATCTCTCTCTCTATTACAGGGGAAGAGGGGGCCTTTATATAGAAAACCAAATCCACAGTTTCTTAGCCTCTAAGAACTAAAAAAGGAAAATAAATTACATCAAAATTCGTGTTGCATCAAAAGTGGTGCTAATCTGCTATGAGAAGCATATCAGCTTGATGATTTGCTCCAAAAAACATGCTGCTCTGAAATTTGGGTTGCTCTGGAATTCGTGCAAACTCCTCAAATGGCCATGCGGAGGATGGATCGCTCACAGAGCACATGGTCGGTGACCGGGAAGCAGGCGGCGGACGAGGCCGGCAGACAGCGAGCGGTGGATGCTGGCGGCGGCAGCCGCGAGGCGGCACAGGGACTGGCACGGCACGCCTAGCATGTCGTTTGGTCTCCCACGACCGTGGGAGACCTCCTGGGCACCGGCGCGGCCGGTGGACGGCGGGGGAGGCCGTGGACGGCGGGAAGGTGGCCGGCAGATAGGCGGCGGCTGTTGGCGGTGTCAGGTGGTGGATGGCGGTGTCCATGGCCGCACACGGGCGGATGGACGCCTTCCATGTCCGTTCGTCTTCCCATGGGTGTGGGCGATGGCGGACCCCCCGGTGGCCGGGCGAGGGCCAGCGGGTGGCGGGAATGGCGGCGATAGCAAGCCAGCGGCAGCGGCGGCCATGGGCCGTGGTGAGCGGATGCCTCCATGTCCGTTCATCTTCCCATGATGATTGGGAGCGGCAGCGGCTTCTCCGGCGAGGGCGGGGGTCGGCGAACGTCGGCGGCGGTTCGGCTGGGGTGGCCGGGGTCGGGCGGCCCGGATCTAGGGCCGGAGGGGGCGGAGGCTAGGGTTTGGGCGTTAAAAAAATTCATGGGAGAAGATGGAATAGTGTAGGAATAGATCGGGAATAAGATTGGAATAAAGGTGGAATAGCAGGATAGTGGAATAGCGGGAATAGGAAAAATAAAAAAATCTAAGAAAATAAGAGAAAAATGGAAAAATATCCAGACCTGCCCTGGATCCCCATCATTCTTCTCGATCGCAAAGAACTCGACTCCGTCGAGTTCGAAAAATGGAGCACACCCTAATCCACAACTAGCTCTGATACCAAAATTGATGCGGGACAAAAATTCGATGTAACCTGATTATTTGGAAAACAGGAAAACAACTAAACAAACTAGGACCGTGGGAGGGCTAAGAAGCCTCCCGGGACTAGGGCATATTAACTCTAAAATCCTAAGACAGCTGATGTCTTTTGTTTTCAATTTTCTAGGTGGATGTGGCGAAGGAAGGATGGAGATGGAGAACCGGGAACTGGAACTCATGGCCCTGAGACTCACTCTAGCGGGGGACGCACACAAAAAGTCAGGGGTCAAAGCCTAAAGCTACCTCCCCTCCGAGGGATCACAGCACCAGCTACCCTGAGCATAAAGCTACCCTCCTTGAAGGGGTCACAGCACCAGCTACCTTAAGCTCTCATTGAACCCATAATGCCACAGCAGGGCTCTCACATAGATACGCTAGGATGACTCTCGAAGGACACGAGGAGATAAAGAAGATGATAGGGGATAACTAGGGTGCTCATCGAACCCATAATGCATATAGCAGGGAACGCCTCACACCCCTCATCGAACCCATAATGCACACAGCAGGGAACGAAGGAACGGGCCTCAGCCCAGAACCAGAACCGGAACCAACCCAAAAATCTATATCAAATCTCTCTCTCTCTATTACAGGGGAAGAGGGGGCCTTATATAGAAAAACCAAACCCACAGTTTCTTAGCCTCTAAGAAAACTAAAAAGGGAAAATAAATTACATCAAAATTTGTGTTGCATCAAAAGTGGTGCTGATCTATCTGAGAAGCGTGTCAGCTTGATGATCTGCTCCAGAAAATGTGCTGCTCTAAAATTTGGGCTGCTCTGGAATCCATGCAAACTCTTCAAATGGCCGTGCGGAGGATGGATCGCCCGACGGAGCACATGGCCGGTGACTGGAAGCAAGCGACGGGATGGGGCCGACGGACGGCGAGCGATGGACGGTTGCCAGCGGGCCGCAGGCGAGGCAGCACAGGACTGGCATGGCATGCCCAGCATGCCATTTGGTCTCCCACGGTCGTGGGAGATCTCCTGGGCCGACACGGCCGGTGGATGGTGGGGGAGGCCATGGATGGCGGGAAGGTGGCCGGCGGACAGGCTGGCGGCGGTGGCGGCGTCAGGTAGTGGACGACGCATCACACGGCCGCACGCGGGCGGACGGGTGCCTCCCTATCTGTTCATCTTCCCACGGGTATGGGCGGTGGCGGACCCCACCAGCGGCTGGGTAGGGTCGGCGGGCGGCGGGAACGATGGTGGTAGTAAACCGGTGGCAGCGGTGGCAGCGATGGCCGTGGGCCGTGATGAGCGGACACCTCCGCGTCCGTTCATCTTCCCAAGGTGATTGGGCGGCGGCAGCAGCTTCTCCGGTGAGGGCGGGGGCCGGCGAACGTCGGCGGCGGTCCGGCGAGGGCGGCCGGGGTCGGGCGACCCGATCTGGGACCGGAGGGGGCGGAGGCTAGGGTTTGGGCATTAAAAAAAATTCACGGGAGAAGATGGAATAGTGTAGGAATAAATCGGAATAAGTTTGGAATAAAGGTGGAATAGCAGGAATAGGTGGAATAGCGGGAATAGGAAAATAAGAAAAATCTAAGAAAATAAGAGAAAAATGGAAAAATATCTGGACCTGCCCTGGATTCCCATCAACTTAGCACATTATAAAATGATATATGATGCATGGTTGATTGAATGGTAATATTAGAAGTGCTTCTGTTTGAATTGCCCTCTAATAAAATAATATTAAGTTGTAGTGTCATATACCAAAAGCAAAAATCAATGATTAGTTGATCATTCGGTGTCTAGGATAGGTGGTTCATGATTGGTAAAGGGGATGGGTTTTTAATTGGTTCCGTTGTCTGACCTGGCCAATTTATTGGTGACTAGGAAAGCAACAGGGGAACTCCCACTACTTTCCACTTACCTGGCCGATTTTATTAACTTAATTCTTGATTGATATGCTTAGTGTAATGTTCACTACACTAGGCCTTCCTTCATGCTAAGTCATAATTGTGTCATGATCCATTTTAGGTTTGTTTGTGCTAACACAAGACCTATTAGGGACTAACAGTTATGGTTTAGTGCATTTAGATGCTTACAGCATATTTGATATAATGCTTTGTTGTGCTAACACAAGGGCATATATATACAATATGGCTGTATGATAATAAAGGGTCTAACTTAACTAAAGCATTATGGTTTGTTGTGCTAACACAAGACTATTAATGTTTTAGAGGCTAGTTTTTGTTGAGAATTGCATAAGATGCAATTGGAAAGAGTTTTTCTACCTTTGAACTTGTAAAAGTTTTGTTGTGTAAACACAAGATCTTTATAAGGAATTAGGATCTCAATCCTACTATGAAAACCAATTAGGGTTTCTCGATTATCATAGGGGAGGGCTATGATGTTCGATAAAATAGTGGGAGGCATAATAAATTAAAGTCCTAATTTAATTATGTTTTGTCAAACATTGGTTGTTTGCTTATGTAATGTTCTTTGTTTATGTATATAAATGGCTTCTTCACTATCATTATGTTGTATACTTGATACCAATAAATTGACTGGTCCCAATTATGTGGATTGGTTGAGGAACTTAAAAATTGTACTCAGTCAAGAAAACTTTCCTACGTTCTTGACACCCTAATTTAGAGCCATTAGGGGAGATGCTACTGAGGAAGAAAAGTCCACATTTAAGATGTGGAAAAATGACTCCCTTACTGTTAAATGCATCATGCTCGCCTCAATGAGTAATGAACTTCAGAGATAGCATGATGGCATGGACACTCTATCCATATTGCTCAACTTAAAAGAGCTTTATGGAGAACATAGTAGGACTGCTAGATATGAGATATCTAAGCGGTTGTTCCATGCCAGGATGACAGAAGGAACATCCGTACAAGACCATGTGCTAATGGTTATTGATCTGATCACTCGATTAGGTCAATCAGGTTTTGTGATGGATGGGGAGTTTAAACCAGGATATGAACTTGCAGTCACTCCCAGAGTCATTTTCTCAGTTTGTTTTCTAATTATCATATGAACAAATTGAATGTATCACTGCCTGAGCTGCTTAATATGCTTAAAATAGCAGAGAGCCATATCAAAAAGAATAAGGCTCCTCTTTTTCTTCTGGATGGATCTCAAAGAAGAAGGCAGGCAAAAAGGGTTCAAAAAGGAGGCTGAACCCTAAAGGTGGCATCAATAAGAAGAAAAAGGGAAAGAAAGCCTCTAAATAATCAACCTATTTTCACTGTGAAAGCAGGTCATTGGAAAAGGAATTGCAAGCTTACCTTGCAAGTGTGAAGACTGGTGCTAGTGATGCACCAAAAGGTATGTATGAGATACATGCAATTTTGTCATTAGATTCTTCTAATTCAAACACTTGGGTATTGGATACCGCTTGTGGTCATCATATTTGCAAATCATTGCAGGGGCTGCAGAATATTAGAGTTTTGAAGGAAGGAGACTTCGAGCTCTATGGTGCTGGAGGAGATTCCATCCAAGCAGAAGCTGAGGGACTTATATATTGAAGCTACCTTCTGGAAAGATCTTAGAGCTAAAAGACTGTTATTATATGCCTAAGATCATTAGAAACATTGTATCTATACCCTTGTTGTTAAAACAGGGTATGTACTAAATGTAATGAGCAATGGCTGCTCGATTCTTTTTCTAATGAAATTATTTGTTTTGGCATTTTCAATAATGGTTTATTGACTCTATCTCAAAATGACAAAATTCTTCACATTGATAAAAAATGAAAAAGAGATGAAAAAAATCATACTTTACTTTGGCATTGTCGACTTGGTCATATTAGTGAGACAAGAATTAAACAAGTTATACAAGAAAATTTCTTTAATCCTTATGATTATGAATCATTAGGAACTTGTGAATCATGTCTTATGGAAAAAATGACCAAGACTTCATTTAGTGGACATGGAGAAACAACAAATGAGTTGCTGGGACTAGTACATACAGATGTATGTGGTCCTATGACAACTCATGCTAAAGGAGGATACTCTTATTTTATAACGTTCACTGATGATTTATCAAGGTTCGGATATGTGTATCTTATGAAACATAAATCCGAAGCCTTTGATAAATTCAAAGAGTATCAAGTATGGTTGAGAAATAACAGGAAAAATTATTAAAATTCTTTGATCAGATCGAGGGGGTGAATACTTATCCATGGAATTTCTTGACTATCTTAAAGATAAGGGATTCTCTCTGAATGGACTCCTCCTTATACACCACAATTAATGGTGTAGCTGAAAGAGGAATCGTACTCTATTGGATATGGTACGATCCATGATGTGTTTTTACAAATCTACCTATTTCCTTTTGGGGTTATGCCCTGGAAACCACATCTTACATTTTGAACAAAGTACCATCTAAGTCTATCTCTAGCACTCCTTATGAAATATGGAGAGGAAAGAACCCAATCTTAAGTATCTTAAGATATGGGGATGTCCAGCATATGTCAAAAGAAATTTTGGACATAAGCTGGATGCTAGAGCAGATAAGTATCTATTTATTGGATATCCTAGAGATAGTATAGGATATCTATTCTACCACCCTGCTGAACAAAAGGTATTTGTTAGTAGGCACGCCACTTTTATGGAGAAAGAATTTATCCTACAAAAGGGTAGTGGGAGAAATTGAACTTGAAAAGTTCAAAATAAACAAATAGACACATCTCAACCAATAGAACACATAGTTAGGGTAGAACCAGAACACACAACTCCTCTCCGTAAGTCTAATAGAGTGCGACAAGCACTTGAGAGATATGGGTTCATTATTGAGAATAATGAAGCCCAAATCATTCAAAATGATGAACCTCTGACTTATACGGAAGTTGTCATGAGTAAAGACTCAAACATATGGCAAGATGCCATGAATTTCGAAATGGACTCCATGTATGTCAACCAAGTATGGACTTTGGTTGATGCACCAGAGGGTTAACCCTATTGGGTGCAAATGGGTCTATAAAAAAAAGATTAGAGCAAATGGCCAAGTCGAAACCTATAAAGCCAGATTAGTGGCTAAACGTTTCAGACAAAAACAATATATTGATTATGATGAAACATTATCCCCTGTTGCCATGCTCAAATCTATTCGAATCATGCTTGCTATAGCAGCATACCATGATTATGAGATCTGGCAGATGGATGTAAAAACAGCCTTCCTCAATGGTTTCCTTGAGAAGGAAGTTTACATGTCACAGCCAAAAGATTTTGTCTCAAGAGACAAACCTAATCAGGTGTGTAAGCTTAAGAAATCTATTTATGGATTGAAGCAAGCTTCAAGGAGTTGGAACATCCGTTTTGATGTAACAATCAAAGAGTTTGGTTTCATCAAAAATGTGGATGAGCCTTGTGTATATAAAAAGACTAGTGGGAGTACCATAGTCTTCCTGGTTCTGTATGTAGATGACATACTTCTCATTGGGAATGATATCCTAATGTTATAATCAGTCAAAATTTGGCTATCTAGTAAGTTTTCCATGAAAGACTTGGGAGAAGCATCCTACATACTTGGTATTAAAATCTATAGAGATAGATCCAAGAGGATGCTAGGCTTATCCCAATCTAGGTACATTGACTTAGTGCTGAAAAGGTTCAGCATGGATTGGAGTAAACGAGGTTACTTACCCATGAGTCAAGGCATACACCTCTCTAAAAGGATGTCTCCAAAGACACCTGAAGAGAGAAATAGAATGAGTTCTATACCTTATGTTCTCGGCAGTAGGCTCAATAATGTATACCATGTTATGTACGGCCTATGTGGCATATGCCTTAGGTATAGTCAGTATGTTTCAAGCTGATCCAGGAGAGGATCATTGGAAAGCTGTGAAAAATATTCTTAAGTACTTGAAGGACTAAGGATATTTTCTAATATATGGAGGTTTTGATCTTAAACTAGAAGCGTACTCTGATTCTAGTTTTCAAACAGATCCAGATGATAGCAAATCCATTTCAGGGTATGTCTTTACCATAAATGGTGGGATAGTAAGTTGGAAGAGTAAAATAGCAGTCTATAGTTGACTCAACAACAGAGGCAGAATACATAGCTGTTAGTGAAGCCACCAAGGAAGCAGTCTGATGAAGAAGTTCATCACTGAGTTGGGCATGGTTCCTGAAATTGAGAATCTAGTACCACTTTATTGTGACAATACTGGAGCTGTTGCTCAAGCTAAGGAACCAAGAGCTCATCATAAGTCAAAGCACATTCTGAGACGCTTCCATCTCGTTCGAGAGATTGTCGAAAGACAAGAAGTCTGCATCAAGCAAGTAGAGACAAAGAACAATATAGCACCCGTTCACTAAGGCTCTACCATAGTAGGTTTGATCGCCACCCTCGATAGTATGGGGATTAGATATAAGGGTGATTGGCTTTAGTGCAAGTGGGGGACTGAAGGATTATGCCTTGCAAGCCAATTAAAACTTGTAATTTTATTGGGATATCCTGAAAACTTCCAAACTTTGTATTGACAATTATATATATTAAAAGACATCTTTTCATCATACGCTGTGTCTTAGATTTATGATATGATGAACCTCATAGACTAGGGCTATGGTTTTAAGGGTTAAGATGAGATCATACTAGTAAGACTTAAACCTAAAAATCCTAATATTAAGTATTCCTAGTCAAAGGGACATTGAGTAGGGGATCAATATTTTCGGAAAGACTAGCATATCCTTTGTATGCTCATTAATGAGGGTAATTGATCTTACAATTACTTGTGTAGGACACTAATACAAGGACATGGGTGCTCATTAGAGAATGAGTTCACTGAATTTGATCCGGCTTGAAAACATCTAATGGAGTCTTATCTATTTGTCAATAGATGGTTTTCATAGAGGGAGTAGTGGCATGTAATCCTTTGACCTGAGACTACCATAGTACCTTGTATGCATGAACCCATATTTCACACTTATTCATGACATTGAGTCATGTACAGGTGATATTGGATATGGTGAATTGTATATGGAGGTTGTGAGTAGGTCGAACAAGGAATCGATCAACCCTAGTAAGAGGAGATCGCATCCAGCTGATTTCGATCAAATGGTGATTCAGGAAAACTTTGATCAAAGTATGAATTTAGAAATAGTTTCTAATATTTCATCATTTGAATCATCATTATTAGATTGAGAAAGAATTGAATGTGATATTGGATTTGACATGGTTCCATATCCAAAGTCATATTCAGGGTGCAAGCTGATCGAAGGATTGAATTGTACGGTAACTTTCACATGAAGGGTATTTTTGGTATTTTCACTAAAATTCCACACTTTTCGGGTAGGCATGATACGTTGCTAGACATCAATCTTGCCTTGTGAATTTTTGATTTAATTAAAGAGTTTAATTAGATGAAGAATTAGAAAGAATTCTAATTGTCAATTGGGTTAGCTCAATTTGACCTAAATCGGCTAGGTTAAAGCCTAAACAAAATTAGGTCAAATCGCACCCAACCCACTGCTAGCTAGATGTGGAACCCAATGGGTCACACACAAAGGGATTGATTAAGGGTTTAATTGGATTAAACTATGTTTGCAAGATGAACATGCTAGCACATGTTGCAAACCATTGCACCTTGATTCGAATTAGGTTCGAATCAGGTTCCGATTTGGGCTGATTTGGTCTAAATATTAAGGGTAAATCAATTTAGGCTCATGTTGTTGGGCAAAACCCTGTGGCTAGTTACCAAGGGATTTGACTTTTAAATCAGCCACTTGGCTTGTTTATTCAGAGGGCGAGCCTAAATAAGCGCCTAAAGGTCTTGACTGGTCAAAAAACTATTTCTACATAATAGTTGCTTTAAAATTTTTGAAGAGGTGCCATATAGAAGAGTCCATCTGATGTTGAAACATAGTAGAGAACCAGATAAACCATCATCCTTGCTCCCCTTGCAGATAAGTCTTTGATTTTTCATGCACCATTTCCTATGACCCGTCAAAGCAAGAAAGACAAGGGGCGTGGACTCTTCCTTCATGCCCCTTGGTGTTTCACGCCATATGGCATTTGGCATGGATAAAGGTGGCCATTTGATGGCTGATGGGTGGCCATGATGCAATGATATTCGTGCAACAGAAATAAAAGGAAGCGACTCTTCGTAATGTTTTTTTATCCGAAGAGTCCTTTTTTTAATTCTCTTTTGTTTTGAACGAGAGAAGTGTTGTCTGGATAAAGGACACGTTTTATTGGAAAGGACATGTCTTATGGCATGGAAGGGATGTCTTAAAGCATCCCTCATATTGCTATTTAAGGAGATGGGCACCCGGGGAATGGTATTCGGAGTTTTTATTCTAAAAAATATTTCTTTCCTGCATTCTCTTTCTTTGTCTTAAAAGATCTCTAGTCAAATTAAGACAAGCCCTTAACTTTGGTTAGGAGAGTCCTATTTGAGTGATCTTATAGGCATTGGAAAGAGGAAGAAAGAAAGATGATAGGAGGAATATCAGTCCAAATAAGAGGAGTTTCTGCTTGAATTAAATTAGGCCTTAGAGGTCTAATTGAAGGAACCGATTTTGAAGCGGTGCATTTGTCTTGATCAAAGACTTGTGTGGATCACCGTTGGAGGCGAACACTTAGGCGCCTGGTGAGCAGATCAGAAGGACCAGATTAAGGTTTCTACATCGAATCGGGTTTTTGCGATCGAGGTTGGTGTTTAAACCCTAATTTATATTTTTATGATTTATGTTCTGATAAGGTGTTCTTGGGATTAATGGTTAGGTTATGATTTCATAATATTTTGAAATCCATGCTTCCGCCCTAGTAACAAAACCATCACATTCACTGGGAAGTTTGTTGTGTATTTTGATGACATCCTTATATATAATAGGACTAAGGAAGATCACCTGGACCATCTTCAACAAGTTTGCCAAGCCCTTAGGAAAGACAATCTTTATGCCAACTTAAAGAAATGTGACTTCTCCACTCATAGAATCATCTTTCTAGGCTTTGTCATTACCCTAGAAGGAGTATTTGCCGATCCAGAGAAGATAAAGTCTATAGTTGAGTGGCTTGTACCCAATAGCATACATGAAGTGCGTAGCTTCTATGGCCTTGCCACCTTCTATAGGAGATTTATTCGAAGATTCAGTACGATTGTCACACCCATTATTGACTATATTGGAAGGAAACTTTGAATGGACTAAGCCCGACGATAGAGCCTTCCTTGAAGTCAAAAAGAAAATGACCCAGGCACCAATTTTGAGATTGCCTGACTTCTCAAAGGGTTTTGAAGTAGCCTGTGATGCATCCGAAGTTGGAATTGGAGGAGTTTTGAGTCAGGAGAATCATCCTAAGGCTTATTTCAGTGAAAAACTAAATGAAACAAATTTGAAATACTCACCTATGACAAGGAATTATATGCGGTAATTCAAGCCTTAAGATATTGGAGACACCATCTTTTACCATAAGAGTTTGTTCTATATTCAAATCATGAAGCACTCCGATTTCTCAACTCTCAAAGAAATTGAACTCTAGGCACAGAAAATGGGTAGAATTTATCCAAGCCTACACCTTTATCCTAAAACACCATGTAGGTACTGCAAACTGAGTTGCTAATTCTCTTAGCTATCGTTCTATGCTCCTGACCTCTATAAGCACTAAAGTCATAGGATTTGAAAGGCTAAAAGAAGGATATAAGTTGTCCAGACTTTAGTGAAGTCTATCAATCTATTCGCCAAGGACCATTTAGTTTATATAGTAAGTATACCCTTTATGATGATTCCTTTTCAAAGGAAATATGTTGTGCATCCCTAGAACCTCCACTCGAAAATTTTTAATTTGGGAAAACCATGCAGGAGGTTTAGCTGGCCATTTCGGTAGAAACAAGACCATTCTAGTAATTAAGGACCAGTTTTTTTAGCCAGGCCTCAAAGAAATATGGCCCTTGTAGCCCGATGTCGAACTCGTGCTATTGCAAACAACAAAAACAAAACATCGGCCTATACACCCCTTTGCCAGTACCTGATTTCCCATGGCAAGACCTTAGCATGGATTTTGTGCTATGATTACCGAAGACCATGCGGAGACATGACTCTATCTATGTTGTAGTCGATCATTTTTCCAAGATGGCACATTTTATACCATGTTCCTAAACTTTCAACACTTCAAAGGTGGCCAAACTATTTCCAGATGAAGTGGTTAGATTACATAGTCTACCCAAAATCATTGTATCAGATAGGGATGTTAGATTCACTAGTTATTTTTGGAAGACCTTGTGGCACATGTTAGGGACCAAGCTAAAATCTTCTACCACCTACCACCCACAAACGGATGACCAAACTAAAGTTGTGAATAGGAGCCTTGGAAACCTATTGAGAAGTCTTGTTGTTTAAAGTATGGGAAATTAGGACCTCCTATTACCACGTGCTGAATTTGCCTACAATAGTTCAATCAATAGGTCCACTCAAAAAAGTCCGTTCAAATTATCCATGGATACAAGCCTAAAAGATCCATAGATCTCATTCCTTTACCCAGGCATGCATGAGTTTCTGAGTCTGCAGAGTCATATGGACAACATGTTAAGAGATTTACATAAAAAAATCAGTAAGAAAATTAACTTGAGCAATGAAACTTATAAGCATATGGCTAATTCCTGCAATCAAGTCAAAGAGTTCACTGAAAGAGACTATGTGATGGTTAGGCTTAGACCTGAATGGTTTCCACCCGAAATCATGAAAAAGTTACATACCCGTGAAGCAGGTCCTTTCAAAATAATAAAGAAAATTGAACCTAATACTTATGTACTTGAGTTACCACTTGATTTTAGCATCTGCTCAACCTTCAATATCTTAGATCTAGTTGAGTAAAAGGAACCAGCAATGATACCTAGTGAGCCTTTTGAACCTAATCTTATTCTTGAGAGTGAACCTACACCTGAGTGTCCACCAACCACTTTACCAGAACAGCGAGATCAGATTGAGTGTATTTGGATGACCAGGCTATTACTACCTGGAATAGAGGCTATCAATGCTACTTGGTTCGTTGATAAGGGTCGATCAGAATCTGAAGACTTGCGGATCACTTGAGAGGATCTATATGACTTGATCCTGACTTCTAAAGCATTATCAAAGTCAGACTCATCCATACTCGACAAGGCCGAGTTCTTCCCATGCCGGGAGAGTGGTGCGGGCACAAGAATCTAGAAAGAGCTACACCAGACCAACCCAAGTTCATTATAGATTATAAATAATTAGCCTTTAACTTAAGTTTTTTATTTTAGCAATGTCCTTAAATCTTCAAATCTTGTAATTAGTCAATCTGAGTCATGTGAGTCAAGAGTCTTTAATTTTAGCTATGTTCTTTTAATAAGTCTTCAAATCCTGTAATTTGTCAATCTAAGTCATGTGAGTCAAGTCAAGAGCATGTCCTGTAATTTGAGTCAAGTCAAGATATCAAGGATGACCTTCGGATGGAAGAAGCCACCTCATCAAGCCATATCATCCTCCACACCTAAAGCAAGTGGGACCCCACTTGCCACCTCACCCTCCACCGCATATGAAAGGAATGGAGTTCAAGTTCAAAGAATGGAAAGAATTCATATTCAAAAGTGCGCACCCCAATTTTTCTCTTATTTTCATGTGCCCAAGTATATGGAAGGAATGGAATTCAAAAAATGGAAGGAATTCAAAGCACCCAAGTATATGGAAGGAATGGAATGGAAGGAATTCAAATTCAAAAGTGGGCACCCTAGTTTTTCTCCTATTTTCATGCATGTAACCACTCCATTTGAATTTTGAATTTCAGGACTTGGGTAAATGATAAATACCCCCTGCTCCTCTTATAAAGGATCAATGATGAATGAAAAGAATATCTTTCTCTTCCATTGCCTTTAGCATTGCCACTTCATGAGGGAGAAGGGTGTGAGGCCCACTCGAGTCTTCCAACCTCCAAGAGTCCCTTTCATCCATCTCTTCCTTCACCTTTGTTCACTTCCCTTCTACTTCTATTTTCTCCATGATCGCTGACCTTCACTCTTGCAGGATCCTAGAGTGCCACAGTCAAGGAGGAAGTCTACTTTGCCTTTGAACTAGTAGCATGAAGCTTCTCCAACCACGGGAGCAGCAGTCTGCTTGCCTAGCCGCCAATCCACCAATTGTTTTAGAGTGACTCTACCAAGGATTTGATAGCTCAGTTGGTAACGAAAAAAAGACCCTTTTCTATACTCCAATCAAATTACTTGAAGGAAGCCTTGTCCTAATATGGATGGTTTCTCAACCATCAAGGTCATATAGTTTTCTTTTATTTGAATGAGACTTACTCTGTGGGAAAACTACTAACTCTCCTAATAGTCTATTCCAGTGCATTTACTATCTCTCTTATGGTTGATTCATCGTTATGCTTTAGATTCACTGCTTGTCTTTGAACATTACATTTTTATCTATTGGGAATAGTGCCCAAAGCCAATCATCTATGGTATAGATTGTTGTGCTATTTTGTAATTGTATATGAATTCTTTAAATGAATAAAAGTTATTCTTTTGGCTTCTCATCACATATGCATTTTCTAAAAAGAACTCTTGTGTGATGGAGTCCTTAGAATTACATTATATTTGATACAGAGAGGATAAATCGAGTATCTTAAACTGGTTTACAACCAAAGGATACATTGTTATAGGACGATGATGTATTAAGCGTAGGTTGTTGTATGTCACAGTGATAGGTTGTCCTCTTAATTAAGAAGTGTAGAGACACTGATATGACATACAGGTAAAATGTATGATGTCTCACTGAATGTAACCATCTGCAGTGCTCCCTTTTGTGAAAGGATGCTCGCGAAGGGATATGGATATATATTTCTCTCAGACCTGAGGTCGCCATGGTTGCTTGCAGGCAACTCACTTATTTTAGTACCGGACTACCTGAATTTCTATTCAGTGATGGAAGGTTCATGGGTACAATCAGATACTTGTGGAACAGTGTTAGATCAAGATGGGATTGACACTTCTAAATGGTTTGGAGTGAATGATTCACTACATCTCAATTTAGCAAAACCTTGATCAGGGTAGTTCTTATGAGGAGTCACAGAACTTGTAAGGTTGAGACACGATCTGGATGTACTAAATTAGGGTTGGCAGTCAAACCCTAGATCCCTGAGCATTATGAGGTCAAAGGGATAAATTATGCAGTAACCATATGCTAGAGGTTCTAGAGAATTGCTCTTCATCTTCTATTGAGAATTGTGTCTCAAAGCCAATCATCTATGCTATAGATGGTTGTGCTATTTTATAATTGTATATGAATTTTAATAAATAAAAAGTTATTCTTTAGGCTGTTCATCACATGTGCATTTTTCTAAAAAGAACTCTTGTATGATGGAGTCATTAGAACTACATTATATTTAATATAGAGAGGATATAGCAAGTAGTTCTTGAACTGGTTTACAACCCAAGAATACATTGTTATAGGACGATGATTGTTGCCCAGGTGGCTACTCAAGAGGGAGGGAATTAGGACTTTAAAAAATTTAAAGCAGATAATGTGCACTTAAAATCCCCTTTTAAAAGTGTTGTGTGTTGTGACTAAAAATTAAATGCAGAAGCTAAATGAAATCAGAGAATCACAATACAAATATACAAGATTTATAGTGGTTCGGAGCAACCCAGCTCTTATGTCCACTACCCAAGATACCAATTGGGATTTCCACTATATCACACAAGAATATAGTAGGATTATTTTACAGGATCACAATCCAAAACCTACACTTTGGTTTTAACGGGATCACCAAAGAAAATCCAACACCCTTTGGTTTTGAACAGGCTCACTAAAGAAACCTAACTTGTTTTACCAGGACCACCAATAACCCAACACTTGGTTTTTATCAAGGCTCACCAAGAACCTATTTGGTTTTTCAACCGGGCTCACCAATAACCCAACAATTCAATAAAATGAATTAAAATAAATGCAACAAAAATGACAAACTCAATTTGTCGAATAGATGCCGATGTAGCTTGATAGAAGTCCACTTGACTTGCACTTGAATGAACTTTAATTGCTTCAGTGACTTCTTTCAAAATTGCTTCAAGCTTCAGATCAGAGTTGGTGTAGACTTGAAAGCATGCTTGAATGCTCTTGTACTCTCTTTCTTATTGGTAGATAGGATATTCAATGTGGCTCTTAAAACTTTGAAAAATTCTGTAGATATATATTTTTTTTAAGGAAGTTTAAATCCTTCAAATATAAGGTCTTCCACCACTTCAAGGCAATTCTAGTTGTTGTAGACCATTGGGAAGTGGTTTTGACCGTTGGAGCACCTTTTGGAATTCAAAATAAATTCTGGAACTAACCATTGGATACTTGAAAGAGATGTTCGAGTTGGCTCGGATTCCTTCGAGTCAGCTCGGATTCCTTCGAGTCGGCTTGGATCCTTCGAGTCGATAGGTCGAGTCGTCAAATCTTCAATGTAGTCGGCTCTTTGTCTCAGGGTGCAAAACTTTACTTTAGATGAGTCAGCTCTTTGTAGCTTGGGTTGGCTCGAACTTATATCTTTGAAAAACTTGAACTCGAGGAGTCGGCTCTTTTGATCATTGGTCAGCTCTTCTTCTCAAGTTCTGAAATCATCACTCAGGAAGAGTCGGCTCGATGCAGTTCGGGTTGGCTCACTTTCTCAGGTCTTCAAAATTAGGTCTGGTAGAGTCGGCTTTTTCTGGTTCGGGTCAGCTCGCTTGGCTGTTCTCAGAAATCTTCAAAAACTGGACTCTGGAGGAGTGGCTCAGACATATTCCAATCGACTCGGATTCATTGGAGTCGGCTCGGTAACCTTCAAGTCAGCTCGGATTGCTATATACAAGAATCCTTGCTGCATGCCAGTAGGTGGAGTCGGCTCTTCAACATGCTGGGTCGGCTCGAGTATTTTTCTTCAGGATTTTTACAATTGGACTCAAAGAAAAACTCTCACCAACTCTCTTACATTTTTCAAGAAAACCAACCCAAATAATTTTAAGGCACACATACACATAAGTAACCTTTTTACATAATTTTTTCTTAGCTTTTTCATTGGGTTTTCTTCACAGAAACACATTACAATATAACTCAAACAAGAAACAAAGGTGTAGGAGTTGAAGTTTGAACAATTAACTCATCCTACAAAAACTTGTAAAACACTTGAAGAGTTGTTAGAAAAAAATGTACATGCTTCAATATTTGGTTATCATCAAAATCATTCATGGGGTCAACAATCTTCCCCTTTTTGATGATGACAAAGCACTGGGCATGAAGAATTCTTTACACTTTACATGTATAAAAGTATTTGAAATTTAAGTATTCACATGTATCAGAGCTAATTAAATTTGTAAATAATATCAGAGCTTAAGAGATGATATCATTGTATATCATCAAGGTATTAACTTTCATGCTTCATAATATTATGATTAGCACAAAACATGGAGTATCAAAGTTTGAAAAAAATATTGACAGAATTAAGATTAATTTGTAGAGCAATAGCAATCAGAGTAAAACCATTCAACAGAATCTCCCCCTTTCTCTAGGTTTTAAAGTAATTAAACAACAGTTAGATCCAGTTGAATACAGTCACTTTTGTGCTCCCCCTTTTTCATTCTTTTTATGTACTTTAAGAATAATTGGTAAGAAACTCAACAAAAATAAGAATTTTCATGACAACACATTTCTCCAACATATTTCTCCTCCTTTTTGTCAATCAATCAAAAAGGTAATTTCAAATAAAGCTCAAATTTTGAAATAGATTAAGAAAGTCTTTAATATTTGTTTGAGATAATTTCACTTTCTCAAATTGAAAATTCTAATTAAAAAACTCATCATAGTTATATCAAAGCATTGTATCAGATAGTACATGATAACAAAGAAAATTGCTAAAGGATATTTCATTTCACTGAGAATATTGTGATACAAAGTGAGAAGGAAAGTACATTCATATTGTAAAAGAAAAAGTAGAGCATTAATAAAGTCAAAAGTATACCCAAAGACTAGACAAATAATATATTCTTCTTATTCTCTACTAGAAGAAGAGGAGCCTACCTCTATAACCTTATCAGAAGTCTTAGTTTTCAGGGGTTTAAACCTTAAATCCCTGAACCTAGTTCTAACAGGGCTCTAAAAGTTTTAGTCTTCCTGGTTTTCGATTTCTTCTTGGTCTCAATAGTTTTAGGTAAGATTAAGGATGGATCAGATGAAGCAATAGGAGCAGGAGTCTCAAGTGACTCCTTGAAGATCTGCATAGGAGTATCTTC
The DNA here is from genome assembly GCA_021397845.1 of Areca catechu. NCBI lineage: Eukaryota > Viridiplantae > Streptophyta > Magnoliopsida > Arecales > Arecaceae > Areca > Areca catechu. The sequence goes on from CM038042.1 coordinate 63,444,727, forward strand.
AGCAGTAACTGATTCTTTATGTGATAGTAGTAAGATACTTCTGATTTCTTCTTTGAGATCCTTCATTTCTTTTCAATTTTCTCCTGATGAAGCTTCTGTTCAGATCTCATTCCTGCAAGTTGTCATTAACTGAACTTCTTATTTCATCAATTATAGAATTCATGTGATTTGTTACTGAATTTGAAATAGTTTCCATCTTCTAAAATATTAGCTTCTTAAGGTCAGATGGAGTAATCATTACACCTTCAATCTTCTTCAACAGCAATAGCTTCATCATCTTCTGGATAAATAGCAGCAATCTAACTAGACACTTTCTTTATCCATATTCCTTCTTGTAGTTTGTAACCCATTCTTTTCAATAAATTGAAGGAATAAGTGTCAAAGTGATGTAGTGGCTTGTCTATCTCATTAGTTAAGTCTATTCTAGCTTCTTCAAATAGTAAGATAAAAACCATACCATAGGGTAGACAGGCTTTAACTTTCCTAGCTACTTCAGTCATTTGAATCATCATTATATAGGGAAGGTTGAGAGGTTTTCTTCAATCAAATGACCCATAAAAGTCATGTCTTTCTCGCTGACCCAGTCAAAGCGACCAGTTCTAGAAAGAAATATTCTACTGACCATATTATGAAGAAGCCTCATTTCCTTTGACAGGTAGTGGCCTGAACATGCTGAACGGAGCTCACATCTTCTTTCTCCAAAATGAGCTTTAGAGTATGTTCTTCGTTCAGTAGAGTAAGCTCAGTGGCACCGTCCAATAGCATTTGTAGCAAGTTGCTCAACTTCTCTTCATCCATGATGATTTGATTCCTTAATAGTTGATTCCAAGTGAAATTCTTGAAGAACTATATTTTCATAGAAAATTCATACTAGTGAAGGGTAGGTTAAAATGTCCAAAGAACAGAAATGCTTCCTGTTGCCTAGATTTGGTGCCCAAAAGGGGGGTGAATTGGGTCTTTCTTCTTTTTTTAAAATAAAGCAATATATGTGCTATCAATTTCAAATGTGAAGAGTGATAGTGCTCAAGTAATTGTGCAACGGAAGCAATGAAAGATAACAACAATTAAAGAGCAATAGAGAGTAAAGCAGTGCAAACACACAAAATGTATAGTGGTTCGGTGCACCTAGCACCTACATCCACTCCCCAAGCTCCACTTGGGAATTTCCACTATAATCTTCTCTAGATTACAGCCGACTTATTTTACAAGGCTTACAAGTCAAACCTAAGTTGGTTTTGTTACCTAGGCTCACCAACAAACCTTACACACTTGTTTTGGCTTCGGGCTTACAAGCAACCCTAGTTGGTTTTATCAATGGCTCACCAACAAACCTCACACTAGTTTCAAATTCCCTTGAAACTAGGCTAGCACAAATAGAGTATGAATACAATGAATAAAAACAAGACAAACTTCTTTTGAGCAAAAAACAATTCGATGTATCTCTTGTTGGAGACTCTTCAAGTCTTCCTCTTGGAATCTTGGACCTCACTAAATGCCAAAGACTTGAAAGCTGGATTCCTCAAAAATGGAAAGCTTTTGGCTAAGGAATCTCTTGGATTTTCTCTCTTTTTGGCTTAAGATTGATTGAAAGCTTTGTACTTTTACTCTCTTCTTTTTTACTTTGTCTCCTTTACTTTTTGAAGTTAGGTGGAGGTTAAATACTTCATTCAAGCTGAAACAATTCTACAAGTCCGTTAGAATCAAAAATATGGCCGTTTATGGCCGTTAAAATCAAATCAAAAGTTCAGAAAAACTAGCTGTTATGCCATGAGTCGACCTCAATGAGTCGACCTCTGGGTCAAGTGTCGACCTCATGATCGACCTCCAGTTTATCTTAGGCAAAAGTCCCAAAAATCATAGTTCTCCAGTTGAATCTCAGGCGATGAGGTGTCGACCTCTGTACAGGTGTCAACCTCAGGTGGTGACCTTTGAAGCGTGGCCCCTGAAATTTTTCCAGTGCCGGCCTTGCTTGAACCTTTTCTTTTGTTTATGAGTCGACCTCTGGTGGTCGACCTTTGGCAAGGTGTTGACCTCTGGTGGTCGACCTCTGGTCTGAAATTTTTTGAAACTCTGGAGAGGTGCGTGCCATGCTTGAGTTTCTCTAGGCCTTTGTTTCTTTTGTCAATTACTTCTTATTTGAAGGTCCAATATGAGAAATTTGATCTTGTTAAAGGTAGAAGAGCTCTTTCCCAAATCAAGCAAGCTTGGTTTCATCATTGGACTCTTGATACTCTTTTTGAATAACCTAAGGCCTGAAACTTTATCTTGAAATGAAACATTAGTCCAACATATACTCAACCTTTTGTTAATCATCAAAATTAAGGAGCCAAAGCCAACAATCTCCCCCTTTTTGATGATGACAAAACCTTGAGTATATATGCAATTAAGTCCAAAAGCAAATATAGCATTAAAAAAATGTTCAAAGAAACCTCACATATATGAGTATATCATAAAAATTTACTTTTCATCTACTCTCCCCTTTTTTGTGAAAACATTCTCATGAGTCAAAAAGTTAAGAACCATACAAGCTTTACTCTACTCTATGAAAGAGTCATAAGAACCATATAACTTTACTATACTCCCCCTTTGTGTCAAATCAAAAAGTATATTTTTTGTAGTAAAAGATATACTAAAGAAAATTATGTTCCATTACAATGAAGTACTTAGTTGCATAGAATACATGCTCCCCCTCAATTGTGCATTCGATATAGCAAAGACATTCTAACTTGAGGGTTTTAAAAAATAAATGCTAAGAGCTAGCATCAAACAGTAAATACCACAATGTAGATAAATATATGAATGTATTCAGTTATAAAAATTGCTTACATAGTAAGCACAAACACTGATACACTAGAACATACAAAGCAAACTAGTACCTCAGTAAACATCATATATCAAGCAAATCTATGAGGCTACTCTCATCAGAAGGTACATCAAAAGAGATAGGAGCCAGATCCTAGATGAGGATTTTGGAGTCCTATGAGTGAGACTCTGAGTCCTCAGAGAGGGACCAGACTTAGGGGTAGTCCTCCGAGATCTATAGGTCTGTGGAAAAGACTCCGAAGGTGTCCTAACAGAAGTAGTAGCAATAGGAGTAGGTGGATCAGTATGCTGAGTAGACTGAGCTGGAGTGCCTGCTGACAAGCTCATAAGCAGTGGGATCATCAATATCAGTCTCTGTATGCTCCACTCTATCATCTGGAATGCCTGTAATAGACTCAAAGAGTGACTCAGTAATCTTATCTACTGGCACATCTGTAGCTAGAGGATCAGTACTAGGAAGATCAGTAGAAGGAGGATCAGCAGAAGGGGGAATCTCTGGAATCGGATCAGCAGGTGGAACATCAGAGCTACCTGCTCCAAGCTGATCTCCATCACTGTCACTATAGCCACTGGAGTCATCATCATCATCATCATCAGAATGTGGATGAGGCACTATCGGATCTACAGTCCCTGGTGGCAATGCCAATCTCAGTAAGCTGGGATCTGTCGGAATCCTGCATCGACACTAGCTGACAGAGCTCCAATGCGCATGTCTGTGTGGATCCGCAGACCATGTAGCTCCTGTCGTACACCAGCAATCTCTGTCCGAACCTCTGAAATGTGATCAATCACTCTCTGCTCAAAGTCCGATGTGCTCGCTATAGTCCTCTGTGGTGTAGCAGTAGAGAAGGTGCCGGAGCTGATGAGGGTGGTGGCGTGAATGGCTCAGGCTCCGCAGTCTCTGACTCTGGTGCTAGACGAGGAGGTGTACCATGATCAGTAGGCTCTGAAGGCCCTACCTCAGCTGCTCGAATCTCCTCCTCCTCATCTGGCTCCTGGCTAGACTCCCGTCGCACCCAACGATCACCAATCAGTCGAAATCCCATCCTATGCAGGGATTTCTCTCCGTATGTGTCAGTATGCTGCAGCTGACTGAAGGGTATACCATCAAATGATACTCCATACTCCCTGAATAACTGTGTCAGTCCCATGCCATATGGCTGAACTTGTCTCCTATGAGATGCTGCCTCTCCCATCTGCTGAAGCATGATCCTGGGAAGGTTGATGGGAGTCCGCTGTCTCAGGGACACCATCAACACTAGCTCACGCTCAGTAATAAAGTCGAACCTCCCGCTCTTTGGAATCAAGATGCGGGCGATGATATGATGCAACACTCTCATCTCCAATGATAGCTGGTTAGTGGCTACTATGGAAATGCTGCTAACATCCTCGTGCTCTAAAATATATCTAAAGGCGTGCTCTCGGTCGCTGATAGTAGTGGCGGCTGTGCCATGAAGTGGAATCCTCCAAACATGACTGATGACATCCAGTGTCACTGGAATCTCGATCCCACGAACAGTAGCAGACCATCCAATGCCATCAGTGGCCATGGATGCATAGAACTCCCTGATGAGGTATGGGTAGAATCTCTCAGTCATCGTGCAGAAGTGAACCACCTGCATCTCTCAGTACATCTCCTATAAAAAGTGATGCTGATCCCAGAAGGGTATATCCACACGTCTCCTGCTCGTAATGCTCTTCCGTACTAAGCTGGCTGGCACTGGTGCAGGTTCCTCTGGGGATGGCTCATGCTCATGTCTGGTCTTTCTCTCTCTTCGTCGCTCAGTACTACCTCAGCCTTGTTCCATTTTTCTTTTCCTTAGAGCCAACTGCTTCCTTGGACCCATATGGATGGAAGAGGGTAATTTAGGGAGAAGTAGGATAATGCAGTGCTAAGAAAAAGAAGAACCAAGAATTTGGAGAGGAGAAAAGGAATTCACGGTTGAGCAAATGAAGGAACCGTGAAAAGGTAAGTGAGGGTTTGTGAAATTGAAAAAAGGTAGCAAATAGAGGAAATGCACGAAATGGAGGGAAGAAATGAGTGTTTTCAATCGAAAATCAACCGATAATTGAGGATAATAGAGGCAAAAACCTACGGTTGCCCAAAAACGAGGAACACGGTAAAAACCGGTTCGGTCCAAGAGAAATCGTGAGGGGAGGAGAAGATTGCCCAAAAGAGGAGGGAGAGGGTTGGTAATCCACTATTCAGAGCTTAGGAACGTTGAAGGGGGACCACACGAAGGAGAAAAGCAAAAGAAATGTAGGAAAAGGGCTCGCGGATGGGTTTTTAAAATAGGTTTTCCGACCAAGTGTCGGCCTCTCAAAAATTTCAGGGGTCGACCCCAAGTGTCGACCTCCGAATTTTAAGTGTCGACCTCCGAAAATAAACTAGTCAAAATAAAATTTGGTAAAAATTTGAAAAAATTGATAAAATTTAGAATGAATTCTTAGAGATGCTTTAAATATATTTGAGAATTTATAAATCCTTTTTGAGGAATTTGAAAAAATTGAAGAGTTTCAAGTAAAAGGGTCAATGACTCCCAATTCTCTTCTGATCATGCAAAATCTATCTTCATTCAGTGGTTTTGTGAATATATCAGCCAATTGATAATCAGTACAAATAAATTCTAACAACACATTAGAGTTTTGAATGTGATCTCTAATGAAATGATGTCTTATTTCAATATGTTTGCTTCTTGAATGTTGTACAGATTTTTTCGTTAAATTAATTGCACTAGTATTATCACATCTTATGGGTGTCTTAGTTAGTTTGATGCCAAAGTTCTCGAGTTGTTGTTTGATCCATAGAATCTAAGCACAACACTTTCGACTGCTATATATTCGGCTTCCGCCGTAGATAGAGCAACCGAATTCTGTTTCTTGCTGCTCCATGAAATCAATTAACTCCTAGAAATTGACAAGTTCCACTAGTACTTTTACGATCAAGTTTACACCCAGCAAAATCAGCATCAGAATAAGCAATCAATTCATATGATGACTCTCTAGAGTACTAAAGACCAATTTCAATTGACCCAGATAAGTATCTAAATATACGTTTTACAGCTAAGATATGATTCTTTAGGAGCAGACTGAAAACGTGCACACATACAAACACTAACATTATATCTGTCTACTGGAAGTTAGATATAGCAATGAACCAATCATGCCTCTATATAATTTTTGGTCTACTGATTTACCACATTCATCTTTGTCTAATTTACATGAAGAGCTCATAGGGGTACCTATTTGTTTGGTAGTCTCCATCCCAAACTTTTTCAATATTTTCCTTGTGTACTTGGCTTGGTTGATGAAGATCCCCTCTTTGGTTTGCTTAATTTGGAGTCCGAGGAAGAAGTTGAGTTCTCCCATCATGCTCATCTCGAACTCACTCTGCATTAACTTTGCAAACTCTTGACAAAGACATTCGTTAGTAGCACCAAAAATAATATCATCTACATAGATTTGTACTACTAAGAGATCATCATTTTTCTTTTTCAAAAATAATGTATTATCTACATTACCTCTGGAAAAATCATTCTTCATCAAAAATGAACTTAATCTATCATAGCAAGCTCTAGGAGCTTGCTTTAAACCATACAATGCTTTATGCAATTTAAAACATGGTTAGGAAATTCATGATTTTCAAAACCAGGAGGTTGTTCTACATAACTTCCTCTTCAATAAATCCATTTAAAAAGGCACATTTAACATCCATTTGAAATAACTTGAAATCCATAAAACAAGCAAAAACAAGTAAAAGTATAATTGCTTCCAGCCTAGCAACAGGAGCAAAGGTTTCATCAAAGTCAATCCCTTCTTCCTGGTTATAGCCTTTAGCAACAAGTCTAGCTTTATTTCTAGTTACAATGTCATGTTCATCAAGTTTATTTCTAAAAATCCATTTTGTGCCAATTACAGAAACATTAGGGGGTCTTTCAGTTAAAGTCCAAACGTTATTTCTTTTAAATTGATTTAGTTCATCTTGCATGGCATTAATCCAGTTACAATCTTTTTCAGCTTCTTCAATTGACTTAGGCTCTATTGAGAAACAAAAGCTAAATAATCACAAACATTTGATAGAAGAGCGTGTACTTACTCTCTTTGATGGATCACCAATAATTAGCTCTTTGGGTGTCCGTGTGCATACCTCCACTCTTTAGGTAAAGGTTTTGGTGAAGTTGCATTGATCTCTTGAATTTGATCTTCATTTTCTTGATCATCATCTTTTTTGGGCACATCTTCATTGATTGTCAATTGTTCAAGCTTCTTTATACCTATTTCATCATCAATAGAATCTTCTTTTCTAGAAGATTTTTCGTTAGTTTCATCAAACACTACATGAATTGATTCTTCAACTAGAAGAGTTCTTCTGTTGAAGACCCTGTATGCCTTGCTAGAAGTAGAGTATCCTAAGAAGATACCCTCATCTGACTTGGCATCAAATTTACTAATATTGTCTTTGCCATTGTTTAATATAAAACAGCGGCAACCAAATACACGAAAATATTTAAGATTAGGTTTTCGATTTTTTCAAAGCTCATATGGTGTTTTCTTCAAAATAGGTCGAATTAAAACACGATTTAAAATGTAACAGGAAGTATTAATGGCTTCTGTCCAAAAATATCTAGGTAAATCATTTTTGCAAAGCATTGTGCGTGCCATTTCTTCAAGAGTCCTATTTTTTCTTTCTACCATCCCATTTGTTGAGGTGTCCTAGGTGCAGAAAAATTATGACTAATACCATTATCATTACAAAAAACTTCAAATCATGATTGTCAAATTCACTTCCATGATCACTATGCAAAGAAACAATAGTGAGATCTTTTTCGTTTGAAACCTTTTTATGAAATTTAACAAAAGCTGAAAACGTTTCATCTTTATGAGCTAAAACATTACCCAAGTAAATCGTGAGTAATCATCTACAATTACTAGCCCATATTTCTTACCTCCCAAACTAGTTGTTCTGGTTGGTCCAAAGAGGTCCATATGCAATAATTCAAGGGGTCTAGTAGTAGATACTACTCCTTTAGGTTTGAAAGTAGATTTAGTTTTTTTCCAAATTGACATGCAGCACAAATCTTATCATTTTCAAATGTGAGTTTTGGCAATTCCTTTACAAGATTCTTTTTGCTTAATTTAAAATCAATGCATACTAGCATGCCCTAGCCTGCGATGCCAAAGCCAACTAGTTTTACTTGCCTTGGCTTCCCTAGCCACTAGGCATTGACCACTTTCTATGGCTTGATCATCAAGATCAACTATGTAAATGTTTCCATGCCTATGACCAGTGAACTTGATGCCATCGACATCTAGACTAGACACCATGCACAAAGATGATTCAAAAATTACTTTAAACCCTTATCATAAAACTGACTAATGCTGAAAAGATTATGCTTCAAGCCATCAATAAATAATACATTATCTACATAAGCATTAGGGGTGATATGGATTTTACCAATTCCGACGATTTTACCTTTTCCATTATCACCAAAAGTAACGTTTCCACCATTTATAGCTACTAGTGATGAGAATTGCTTCACATCCCCAGTCATGTACCTTGAGCAACCACTGTCTAGATACCACATTCTTCTTTTATTTTTGGTTGCAAGACACACCTGCAGAAATTGATTAAGTTGAAACTTTAGGTACCCAAGTCATCTTGGGTCCTTTAGGGTTAGACAAATTGGTTCCTTTTGGAACCCAAATCTTTCCAAAGGTACTTGATTTTCTTCTATTACAAATATATGATTTATGTTCTAACTTACCACATGCATAGCAGGTAATATTAGAAGATGTAGGTATGAAAAGTTTTTGAAAAGTTTTTGCTAATTCTGTGACTTAAATCCAAGTCCAACTTTGTTAAAAACTGCATGTTGACTGTTTAAAAGCATACTTAATTTTTCTGAACTATAAGTAAACTTTTCTACAAAAGGTTTCACTTTTTCTAACTCTTCTTTGTAATTCTTGTTTTGACGCAACAGTTCTTTGTTTTTTTTTTAATTTTCTCTTAGTTTCAAAACTTCTATTATTTTTCAAAGAATCCTTTTCTTTTATAAGATTGTCCTTATCATTTTTCAAGGTTTTTACATGTTCAGTTAATTTCTTGTTTTCTTGAATTAAATCTTCAATTTCAGTGAAAACTTGTCTGAATTTTTGGTAAGCTCTTGATTTAGCTTTCTTAATTTCTTATTTTTCAGTTTTAGTTTTCCATACTCCATAACTAAATCATCAAAAGCATCATGTAGTTCATTAAAAGTAAATTCATTTTCAGGTTCAGAATTTACCTCATCATCTTCATTGGCCATGAAACACAGGTTGACGACTTCCTGCTGCTCTTCATCACTGCTGGAGTCCTCACACTCTCACTACAGGTAGCCATCATGGCTTTCTTTCTCAACATCCTTCGACTCTTTTTAAGCAAAGGTAATCAATTTTATAATGTCCAGGCTTCTTGCACTCGAAGCAGATGGGTGGATCCCTTTCTTTTTCTTTCTCTTTATCTTTATTGTAATCACCTTTTTGTGGCCTTTTCTTGTAGAAGCCCTTCTTCTTTCTCATGAATCTTTTGAATTTTCTTGTAATGAGGGCTGTCTCATCATCATCAGCTTCTTCTTCTGATTCATCACTTGACTCTTCCTTTGTAGTGGACTTGAAGGCTTGGCTTTCTTTTTCTTGTCATTGTCCACTGTCTTCTGTTTTAGTGAAAGCTCATAAGTCATCAGTGATCCAAGAAGCTGCTCAAGAGGTAGAGTATTGATATCCTTGGCTTCTTCTATGGCCGTTACTTTCGCATCCCATTAAGCCAGAAGAGACCTGAGAAGTTTGTTAATGAGTTCACCATTAGATATAATTTTTCCCAAACTCCTCATACCATTTACTATATTGGTAAATCTAGTATACATCTCACTAATACTTTCAGCTGGTTCCATCCTGAACATCTCATACATATGAATGAGCATGTTCACCTTTGTGGTCTTCACTTGGTGTGTACCCTCATGGGTAACCTCAAGTGTATCCCAAATTTTTTTGGCGGAAATATAATTTGATATTCTGTTAAATTCACTTGGGTCAAGTGCACAGAATAGCAAATTCATCGCCTTTGCATTTACTCAGCTTGTTTGATATCATTGTCATCCCATTCTTCTTCAGATTTTGGGATGATAATGCCATTAACCAAGTGAGTAGGCTGATGAGGCCCTTTAGTAATTACTCTCCATATATTATAATCTACAGCTTGTAAATAAATGCGCATACGAGTTTTCCAGTATGTGTAGTGTGTGCCATTAAAGAAGGAGGGCAATTTGATGCTTGACCTTCAACTACATCCATTCCAATTGGGGTGGCCATGATCTTTTACTCAAGATCGTTGGACCTACAAGAGAGTACCGGTGCTCTGATACCACTTGTTGCCCAGATATGGTGCCCAGAGGGGGGGGTGAATTAGGTCTTTCTTCTTTTTTAAAATAAAGCAATATATGTGCTATCAATTTCAAATGTGAAGAGTGATAGTGCTTAAGTAATTGTGCAACGAAAGCAATGAAAGATAACAACAATTAAAGAGCAATAGAGAGTAAAGCAATGCAAACACACAAAACGTATAGTGGTTCGGTGCACCTAGCACCTACATCCACTCCCTAAGCTCCACTTGGGAATTCCATTATAATCTTCTCTAGATTATAGCCGACTTGTTTTACAAGGCTCACAAGTCAAAACCTAAGTTGGTTTTGTACCTAGGCTCACCAACAAACCTTACACACTTGTTTTGGCTTCGGGCTTACAAGAACCCCCTAGTTGGTTTTATCAATTGGCTCACCAACAAACCTCACACTAGTTTTAAATTCCCTTGAAACTAGGCTAGCACAAATAGAGTATGAATACAATGAATAAAAACAAGACAAACTCCTTTTTGAGCAAAAAACAATTCGATGTAGCTCTTGTTGGAGACTCTTCAAGTCTTCCTCTTGGAATCTTGGACCTCACTAAATGCTAAAGACTTGAAAGCTGGATTCCTCAAAAATGAAAAGCTTTTGGCTAAGGAATCTCTTGGATTTCTCTCTTTTTGGCTTAGGATTGATTGAAAGCTTTGTACTTTTACTCTCTTCTTTTTCACTTTGTCTCCTTTACTTTTTTGAAGTTAGGTGGAGGTTAAATACTTCATTCAAGCTGAAACAACTCCACAAGACCGTTAGAATCAAAATATGGCCATTTATGGCTGTTAGAAATCAAATCAAAAGTTTAGAAAAACTAGTCGTTATGCCATGAGTCGACCTCATGAGTCAACCTCTGGGTGAAGTGTCGACCTCATGAGTCGACCTCCAGTTTATCTTAGGCAAAAGTCTAGAAAACCATAGTTCTATCCAGTTTGAATTTTCAGGCGATGAGTCGACCTCTAGATAGGTGTCGACCTCAGGTGGTGACCTTTGAAGCGTGCCACTGAAATTTTGCCGTGCTGACCTTGCTGAACTTTTCTTTTCTTCATGAGTCGACCTCTGGTGGTCGACCTCTGGTCTAAAATTTTTCTGAAACTCTGGAGAGGTGCGTGCCATGCTTGAGTTTCTCTAGGCCTTTGTTTCTTTTGTCAATTACTTCTTATTTGAAGGTCCAATATGAGAAATTTGATCTTGTTTAAGGTAGAAGAGCTCTTTCCCAAATCAAGCAAGCTTGGTTTCATCATTGTACTCTTGATACTCTTTTTGAATAACCTAAGGCCTGAAACTTTATCTTGAAATGAAACATTAGTCCAAACATATACTCAACCTTTTGTTAATCATCAAAACTAAGGAGCCAAAGCCAACACTTCCAACCCTGGCTATCTATCCTCTTCCGATATTCATGTTCATTTCTTCTAGGAAGGAGAAATCTATTCTTCTTCCGCAAGTGACAGGCTGGTTGGCCATTAAGACATTCTGTTCTGGAGGAGAAGGATTTTCTTCTTCTTGTTGCACAAAAGTAGACCTTTTCCTCTTTTCTCCTTTTCCTTTTGCATCTTCACTGCGTGCACTTGATTCACCTACTTGAAGAATCTTTCATGCAGATCTTCGAGAAGCCATTGCAGTGGAGTTTAAGAAATCAGGTTCTAGGGAATGATTTTTGAGAAATTGGTAAAGTTTCTAAGTGGAGTAGAGTGTGTTTGAAATAAAATGGAAGGAGTGAAGTACAGGAAAATACAGATCGGAACTACTTAAATAGTGATTTCTTGACTTTCGAGTCAGCTCACCCAACCCTAGAAATATCCGAGTCGGCTCAAACCAGAGCGAACTCAGAAAAATCAGAAAACATCGAGTCGGCTAGGCAAGACAACAGGTTGACCTAGTCAGCTCGACTAGAGCAAGAGTAGAAAACTCAGACATTCGAGCCATCTCGACTAGAGCAAAATTGCTCGAGTCAACTCGAATAGAGATTTTTTCACATAAAATGAAATGATTCAGAAATTGATTTCGATCGAATAAAATTTCAATGAAAGTGATTCAAAAATCATGAATAATGTAGGAGGTTTCCTAGATAACTCATCCTTAATCTTAAAGAAAATTAGGTTAAAGAATCTAGAAAGGATTACGAAGCCCTAATTCTCCTCTAAGCAATTCAATTTATCTTGATTTAATGGCTTAGTAAAAATGTCAGCTAATTGTTTTAAGTTAGGATAAATTCTATTTCTATATCACAATTCAAAACATAGTCTCTAATAAAATGGTGTCTAATTTCTATGTGCTTGTCCTGAATGCTGAATAGAATTTTTGGTTAAATTTATAACACTTGTGTTATCACACTGATAGGAATTTTACATAGTGTAATACCAAAGTCTTCTAGTTGTTGTTTATCCATAACACTTTGCACAACAACTCCCTGCAGCAACATATTCTGCTTCAATAGTAGAGAGTGCTACCGAGTTTTGTTTTTTACAGTGCCATGAGATAAATTCAATCCTAGAAATTGACATGTATCGCTAGTGCTTTTCTATCAACTTTACAACCAGCATACTCAGCATCAGAAAATCCAACTAAATTCAAAGATGATTCTTTTGAAAACCAAAGACCTAGATTACTTGTACCTTTCAAATATCTTAATATTCTTTTAACAGCAAGCATATGTGTTTCTTAGGATTACATTGAAATCTAGCATATACACATACACTATACAAGATATTTGATCTACTTACAGTTAATATAATAAAGATCCGATCATACCTCTATATAGCTTTTGGTCAATATTGGATCCATTTTCATCTTTGTCTATTTGCAAGATAGGCTCATGGGTGTGCTCATTTGTTTTGCTCATCTCCATACCAAACTTTTTAATTATTTCCTTGGTATATTTGGCTTGGTTGATGAAGATCCCTTCCTTTGTTTGCTTTACTTGAAGTCCGAGGAATAATTAAGTTCACCCATTAGGTCTCATTTCAAATTCTCCCTACATTAGTTAGCAAATTCTTCACAAAAACTTTATATTAGTTGCACCAAAAATAATATCGTCAACATAAATTGTACAACTAGTATATCATTGTTTTTCATTTTGATGAAAAGGGTTTTATCAACATTTCCTCTTAAAAATTATTCTCAATCAAGAAGGTGCTAAGTCTATCATACCAGGCTCTAGGGGCTTGTTTCAAACCATAAAGCTTTATTGAGTTTAAACACATTGTTTGAAAAAAACATGATTTCAAAACCCGGTGGTTATTCTACAAAACTTGTTTGAGATAAATCATTTAGAAATACACTTTTCACATCCATTTAAAAATGTTTAAAATTCATGTAGCAAGCAAATGCAAGAAGTAATCTAATGGCTTCTAATCTTGCTACGGGTGCATAAGTTTCATCAAATCAATACCTTCTTCTTGACTATATCCCTTAGCTACTAATCTAGCTTTGTTTATAATGACATTTCCTTGTTCATCTAGTTTGTCCTATAAACCATTTTGTTCCTATGATTGGTGGTCTTAGGTCTATCAACTAGTGTCCAAACCTTATTTCTTTCGAACTGGTTCAATTCATCATGAATAGCCATCATCCAGTTTGGGTCACTTTCAACTTCTTCTAAAGTATGAGGCTCTAACTGTGATACAAAGGCTAGGTAGTCATGTGCAGTCCTATGTGCAGACCTAGTCCTAATACCTTGTGAAGAATCACCAATAATTAATCTTTAGGATTGAAAGTAGCGTACCTTCATTCAGTTGGTAGATCGGTGTGATCCTTACTTACCATTTCTTCTTCTTCAATTGGTTTTTCTTGAATACTCATATCTTCCATATCTTTTTAAATAGTACCTGCATCATTGTCAATACACTCATCTTTTCTAGATGGTGAGTGGTTAGTTTTATCAAAGATAACAGCATTGACTCTTCAACAGTGAGTCCTTTTATAAATACTCCTATATGCTTTGCTATGTAGTGAGTAACCAAAGAAATTGCTTCATCAATTTAGCATCAAATTTTTCTAGATTATCCTTACCATTGTTAAGTACAAAGCATTTGCATCCAAACACATGAAAGTAATTAATATTGAGTTTTATTTCATTCCAAAGCTCATAAGGGTTTTTCTTCAAAATAGGATGGATAAAACATGGTTTAAAATATAACAAGCAGTGTTCACCACTTCTGTCCAAAAGTACCTTGGAAGATTACCTTCATATAGCATCGTTCAAGCCATTTCTTCCCAAAGTCCTATTTTTCCTCTCCACAACACCATTTTGTTGTGGTGTTCTAGAAGCGGAGAGTTGTGATCAATGCCATTTTTAGTACAATAATCATCGAAAAATTGATTTTCAAATTCAGTGCCATGATCGCTCTTAATTGAAATTATAGAAAAATTTTTCTGATTTGAAACTTTTTTGTAAATTTCTAAGCACTTTGAAAGTTCATCTTTGTGAGCAATAAACAAAATCCATGTAAATCTGGAAAAATCATCTACAATCACAAGGGCATATTTCATACCTCCTAGGTTTATATTTCTAGTTGGTCCAAATAAGTCCATGTGAAGTAGTTCTAGAGTCTAGAAGTTGAAATCATATTTTTGGATTTAAATCTCCCCCTAGTTTGTTTACGCATTGGCATGCTTCACAAACATGATCAAAATCAACTTTAAACTTAGGCATGCCTCTAACAAGATTTTTGGAGATTAACTTGGCAATATATGCATGCTAGCATGATCTAATCTTCTATGCCATAATAAACAAGACTCCTTGGTCTTAGCATTTATTGTAACTAAGCTGGAACTACTTTGACATGAGAAAATCATTTAGATATACCACATAAATATTTTCAAGTCTATGTTCAATGAATTTACTCCTAGAATCCAGAGAGTTGTTACTATACACATAAATGATTCGAAGATAACTTTGAAGTCTTTATCATATAATTGACTAATATTTAATAAATTATGCTTCAACTTATCTACCAGCAATACATTTTTAATGAAAGTACAGGGGTTATTTTAATCTTACTAATTCCGATTATTTTTTTCCTTACCATTGTCTCCAAAAGTAACCATACCTCCTTCTTTCATTTCCAGGGTGATGAACTGATCCTTGTCACCCGTCATATGTCTTGAATAGCCACTATCAAGATACATCTTTTCTTCAATTTTTGGGTTGCAAGACATTCCTACAAGAAATCAAGGAGTTCTTTTAGGTACCCAAGCTAACTTGGGTCCTGCAGGTTAGCTGAGGTGGTTCTTTTGGGAACCCAATTTTTCTTGATTTATTGTGGACATTTTTAATAGTATTGTAGTTGAAAGCTATATGTCCTATTTCTTTGCAAGCAAAACATCTGATTCTAGAATTCTGAAACGATTTATACTTTGAAATTCTAGATGCATGAAGTGCAGAAATAGCAGGTTTTGTAATTGACCTTTTCGGAACATACATATAGCTTTTGAAATGAAGTAGAACCTTTTGTTACAAAAGCTTTTTGAGAAGTAGGCTTGGAAACAAATCTTTTTGTTTCACAAATGTAGTTGCTGAAATATAATTTGAATTTGAAATATTAAAATCAATTCCAGCTTTATTACCAGAAATTCTTCAATCTTTAAGAATCAACTCAAGCTTGTTAGAAGATAAAGTTAATTTTTCAACAAGTGGCTTGAGTTTTTCAACCTCCTTTTTTAGCTCTTATTTTTTTCAACAAAAATATATTTTTGTCATGAAATTCACTGTTTTCAGTTTCAAAACATTATACTTTTTAGAGAGGATATGAAGTTCTTTTTGTAATAAAGTATTCTTTTATGAAATTTTCTCTTTTTCTTTAAGTAAAGAATCATTGATATGCATTAATGATCTAGTCTTTACTCCTGCCTTTTTAAATTCAGATAAGAGGTCATGAAATGCAGAATTTAACTCATCAAATGTAAATTCAATTTAAGTATCGGGGGAAGTTACCTCATTCTCGAGACCCATTAGACATAAGTTAGCTATTTTTGTGATCTCTTCTTCTTCAGTTGAAGTGGAGTCTTCACTGTCGCTCCACGTGGCAACCATCACTTTCTTTTTCTTCTTTTTAAAAATTTCTTTAGTAATGGACAGTCCAGATGAATGTGCCCCAGTTTCTTACATTCATAGCTAGGGCTGGAAATGGACCAGCCCAAAGCCCTTGGGCCAGCCCAAAATTATATTTTAAATTTTTTTTGACCAAATCCGGGCATCCCTTTAGTCCAAAAATTAAATGGACTCTATTTTATAACCCTAAGACTAGTCCAATATGCTTAAATTTTGGTCCAAAGCCTGAACCGATTTTAGGTCGGTCCGAAGTTTTATTGAGTTGGCCCAACTTAGTTCCGAATTATGAGCTTTTGGACCGACCCTTTCCAGCCCTATTCATAGCAGGTGGCGACTTGTTCTTTATCCTTGTCTTTATCCTTTTCTTTTGTATGTTCACCTCATTTATGGAATTTTCTATTGTATCTTCCTTTCTTTTTTCCATAAACTTTCTGAATCTCCTCACGATCATTGCAATGTCTTCATCTTTTAGATCATCTTCGAAGGAGGTAAAGTCATCTTCCATCTTTTCATCATCCTTGATTCTAATGCAGCCTTGAATGCAATTGTTTTTTTCTTTTTTTGATCATCATCCATTCTATGCTGCATGGCCAATTTGTGTGTGATGAGAGAACCCATTAGTTCATCCATGGATAAAGTGTTCAAATCTTTAGCTTCTAGATGGCAGTAACTTTAGGATCCCATTTGTCAGGAAGTGATCTCAATATCTTTTGTACCAAATTAGTATTTGAATAAACCTTGCCAAGACTTTTTAAGCCATTAATAATATCAGTGAAACGTAAAACATGGCAGAGATTGTTTCATTAGGTTCCATTTTGAATAATTCGTAACTATGCACAAAAAGACTAATTTTAGAAGACTTCACTTGAGAAGTTCCTTCATGGGTCACTTCGAGTTTATCCTAAATCTTCTTTGCAGAGGAGCAAATATAAATTCGATTAAACTCATTGCTATCCAAAGCACAGTATAAAGATTCATTGCTTTGGCATTTAACTCACCCATCTTCATGTCATGTTCGTCCAAATCCTCTTCATGTTTTGGAACATCCACTCCATCAATTTTAACCATGGGGATATAAGGACCCTTTAGAATGACCTTCCATAACTGAAATCAACTGCTTGAAAATAAATTTTCATTCTAGCTTTCCAGTATGCGTAATTTGTGCTAGTGAAAAGTGGAGGTCTATTGGTTGATTGGCCTTCCGCCAAGGATGACTCATTGGATGAGCCATCAATCTTTACTCTAGTATAATCAGAGACACTGCTCTGATACCAGTTGTTACCTAGGTGGCTATCCAAGAGGGGGGTGAATTAGGACTTTAAAATTTTAAAGCAGATAATGTGCACTTAAAATCCCCTTTTGAAAGTGTTGTGTGTTGTGACTAAAAATTAAATGCATAAGCTAAAAGAAATCAGAGATCACAATACAAACACACAAGATTTATAGTGGTTCAGAGCAACCCAGCTCCTACGTCCACTACCCAAGATACCACTTGGGATTTCCATTATATTCATACCCGAATATAGTAGGATTGTTTTACAGGATCACAATCCAAAATCTCTACACTTTGATTTTAACGGGATCGCCAAAGAAAATCCAACACCCTTCGATTTTGAACAGGCTCACAAAAGAAACCTAACTTGGTTTTACCAGGATCACCAAGAACCCAACACTTGGTTTTTATCAAGGCTCACCAAGAACCTATTTGGTTTTTCAACCGGCTCACTAATAACCCAACAATTCAATAAAATGAATTGAAGTAAATGCAGCAAAAATGACAAACTCAATTTGTCGGATAGTTGCCGGTGCAGCTTGATAGAAGTCCACTTGACTTGCACTTGAATGAGCTTTAATTGCTTCAGTGGCTTCTTTCAAAATTACTTCAAGCTTCATATTAGAGTTGGTGAAGACTTGAAAGCTTGCTTGAATGCTCTTGTGCTCTCTTTCTTGTTGGTAGGTAGGATATTCAATGTAGCTATCAAAACTTTGAAGAATTCTCTAGATATATATGGTTTTTAAGGAAGTTCAAATCCTTCAAATATAAGGTCTTCCATCATTTCAAGGCAATTCTAGTCATTGTAGACCGTTGGGAAGTGGTTTTTGACTATTGCAGTACCTTTTGCATATAAACATAAATTCTGGAACTAGCCGTTGGTTACTTGAAAGCGATGTTCTAGTCGGCTCAGATTCCTTCGAGTCAGCTCGGATCCTTCGAGTCGATAGGTCAAGTTGCCAAATCTTCAGTGCAGTTGGCTCTTTGTCTCAGGGCACAGAACTTCACTCTGGACGAGTCAGCTCTTTGTAGCTCGGGTCGCCTCGAACTTATATCTTTGAAAAACTTGAACTCGAGGAGTCGGCTCTTTTGATCATTGGTCGGCTCTTCTTCTCAGTTCTGAAATCATCACTCTGGAAGAGTCGGCTCGATGTAGTTCGGGTCGGCTCACTTTCTCAGGTCTTCAAAATTAGGTCTGGTAGAGTCGGCTCTTTCTGGTTCGGGTCGGCTCACCTGGCTGTTCTCAGAAATCTTCAAAAACTAGACTCTAGAGGAGTTGGCTCGGACATATTCCAGTCAACTCAGATTCACTGGAGTCAGCTCGGTAACCTTTGAGTCGGCTCGGATTGCTGCATACCAGAATCCTTGCTGCGTGCCAATAGGTGGAGTCGGCTCTTCAACGTGCTGGGTCGGCTCGAGTATTTTTCTTCAGGATTTTTACAATTGGACTCAAAAAAAAACTATCACAACTCTCTTATATTTTTCAAGCAAACCAACTCAAAATAATTTTAAGGCACATATACACAGAAGTAACCCTTTTTACATAATTTTTTCTTAGCTTTTTCATTGGGTTCTTCTTTAAGAAACACATTACAACACAACTCAAACAAGAAACAAAGGTGTAGGAGTTGAAGTTTGAACAATTAACTCATCCTACAAAAACTTGTAAAACACTTGAAGAGTTGTTAGAAATAAATGTACATGCTCTAATGTTTGGTTATCATCAAAATCACTTATGGGGTCAACAACGATGTATCAAGTATAGGTTGTTGTATCTCACATTGGTTGGTTATCCTCTTAATCAAGGAGTGTGGTGACACTGATGTGACATACAAGTGAAATGTGTGACATCTCACTGAACATAACCATCTGCGGAGCTCCCTTCTACTAAAGGATTGCTCATGAAGGGATATGGATATATGTGTCCCTCAGACCTGAGATCACCATGGTAGCTTGCAAGCAACTCACTGTACTTTGATACTGGACTACCTTAATTTCTAATCTAGTGATGAAAAATTTCTGGGTACAGTCAAGTACTTGTGGAGTGGTGGTGGATCAAGATGGAATTGACCCCTCCAAATAGTTTATAGTTAATGACTCGCTGTGTCTCAATTTAGTAAACCTTGGTAGGGTAGTTCTTGTGAGGAGTCACAGAACTTGTAAGGTTGAGACATGATCTAGATGAACCAAATTAGGGTTGGCAGTCAAACCCTAGGTCATCCTTAGCATTATGAGGTCAAAGGGATGAATTATTGGTAACTATATGCCAGAGGTTCTAGAAAGTTGCTTTGCAATCTTCGACCTATCCGGGCATCAAGTATCATTGCTAGATATGGACTTTGACTGGCACTGGAAGTACTCCAGTGCTACCGACTTAGTATTCGAACCTATGGGTTAGCACACCATAGGGGTTTCTATCTGATTTAAAGGCAGATCGATGATTAAGAATTGTTTGCCATCACTAGAGGTTAATGTGATTGACCATGTTCCAAGTGTCGACATTTGCAAGTGTCGCTGTGACAAGCAAAAATTCTAGAAAGATTTCTGGGAAGGTTTTGACTTCGAATTTTGAATTCAAAATTTGAAATCTGGCTAGTTTTAGCTCCAAGCTTTCATGGAATGATGGTCATTCTTGCCATTTAAGCTTGGAACCTATTAGGTATAGTCCTCAACCTTCTCCCCCAATCACTCCTTCCTCATTCTCCCTCTCATGGCTGCCTTTATAAATAAGGATTGTTTTAGGGCTGCCAAACTAGATGAAGCTATTTTCTGTTGAAGAGTTTTTCTTACTGCTTAGATTTTGAGAGGGAAAAGAAAAGGGACATGTGAGGACTTGGGTATTGGGTGTGTTAATACCTAGCACTCAAGCTAGATCTTGGGAAGAGAGCTAGTTAGGAAAGGTTCCACCTCTCCTCCTCGTCTTCCAAGAAGAAGAAGACCATCTTCAAGGATCCTAAGGATCTAGCACTCCGAGGGAGTTGATCAGACTTGAGCCCCGGTATGAATACCCGTAGAGGCAAGACATGTGTGTGGCTCGAGGGCTCTTTCCATAACATCCTTCAAAGGTATAACGGTTTGATATCTTTATATCTTTGGTTCTTTTCTTGCTTTTGATGTTTATTGCATGCTACATATATACTAGGTCCTTTTGTAGGCAGTTTTGTAGATCATTTTGATCGATCTACCAAGTCTTTCGCTGATTTTATTTTAAAACAGTTTTAAAATATTTTTCTGTCTTGCATGCTCTCATGCATTTTTTATTTTTTCACCTCCATCTTTGACCTATCTGGACATCGGGTATCATTGCTAGATGATGACTTTGACTAGTATTGGAAACATTCCAATACTTGCTGACTTAGTGTTCGAACCTATGGGGCCACACACCATAGGGGTTCTACTTGATCTAAAGGATAATCGATGATTGAGAATCGTTTGGCATCACTATGGGGTCAATATGATTGACCATGACCCAAATGTCGACACTTCCATGAGTCGACACTTGGCTGTGATAAGGATTTTTCACTAATTCAATTAGTAAATTTTTGGAGGACTTATTTGCAATATGATTGCAACCTAATGGGTTAAGCCAAATGTGATTTGGCTTAGGATTAAACTAGATTTGATTTGTCATGCCTTTAAAATTCAAATTTGAATTTTGAATTCAAATTTCAAACCTTGGCTGAAATTGGCTCCATTGTTATTATGGAATGCATTATTTGGAACGCAGATTTTCTCCGATATAAACCTAGAGCTAATTTAGTTCAACCCTTAACCCTCTCCCCCATCACTCCTCCTCCTTCCTTAGCTCCCTCACTATTTGTTGCTACAATAAATAGGTGTCTTTGTAGGGGTAGTGAAGTTAGTTGAGGTTGACTTTTGCTGGGCTTTTCAAAGAGAGAAGGAAAGGTATCCTAAGAGTGGGGTTTGAGAGGATTAGGGTTTTGGGTGTGAGCTTACCTAGCTATCAAGCAAGGATTTGGGAAGAAAGAGTTAGTTAGGAAGGGTTCCACTTCTACTTCTCCCCCATTATCCTCCAACAAGATTTTCCTGGTGGCTTCAAGAAAGTCTTGTAGGTCCAAGGAAAAGTTTGGCCTCAAGGATCTCGAGAAGCTAGCACTCCAAGAGAGTTGATTGGGATCGAGCCCTAGTGTGAACTACCCGTAGAGGCTTGACATTTGTGTGGCTCGACGGCTCTTCATCACCTGCATCCAAAGGTCAAAGGTAACATACCCTTTCCTTTTCTTTACTCTTGATATCTCTATATGCACTTTTATTATATCGGATCCTGTTGCAGGTAGATTGGTAGATCGCTTTGATCGATCTATCAAGTTTTCTACTATGCTACACTTTAAAATAGTATTAAAGTATAGTCCGTCTACCTGCTATGCTTTTTAAACTTTCACTATCATGTTTTAATTCTTCCATTCTGTCCCACATCAATTTTGGTATCAAAGCATGGATAATTAGGTCAACATATACTTAGTTGCTGAAAATCTTGCATTATTTTTTTTTCACCATTAAGGATTAGGTTTGAAAGTTTCTTTCTTAACTTTTATGATCCAATTTTTGGCATTTTTTTATATATCATCAGCCCCTAATTAAAAAAAATTCTAGATTCAAAATTTTGAAAGTTTGAAAATTTGAAATTTAAATTTTGAAATTTGAATACATGTCTAGCCTAGTCTTTAAACTCAATTGATAAGTTGGATCTTTGATTGTACATCCATCCTAAACCATCTAAGGGCAATCCCATCACAAGATAAGGGAGGAGATTCAGCACCCTTCCTTGGCCCAAAAACAACCAACAACATTTGCATTGACCCAAGCCTTAAACTAAAGCGAGTAGAAACCTAAACTAGGGATGAAACAAGTCAAGTTCATGTATCATGATGAGACTTAGTATGAATTAAATCTGCATTTATTCCTGGAGATGGTGTCTAAGGCTAGAGGTCCAATGTAAACGCCTTAAGCAGATTTGTGGTTACTTAACTAGGACCCTACGAAAGCAGGAAAGCCTCCCATAATCCCACCTCTTACCTGGCTGATTGAAAGGATAATTGCAGGCTTGATTTATGCTTCGGGCAATTCTTGCTACATTGAGCTTTTAGGTCTAGGAAACCCTAGAATTAGGTTGTATGCTACATGACCACTAGATCAGGAAATCCATATCAACCTCCCCAAACCCAACATCATGTTCCTATGGATCCCAATTTTCAAACCTTGCTAAGGACCCTGACTGAACAATTCAACCAACTAAACCATAGGTTTGATCAAATGGAGGAGCATGTTAGGACTCTTGAAGGAACCCATATGACCCGTACTGAACCAGAGTTGCCCAGACTAATGCCCCTTAGTCCTAGGGCCCATCACCATGATCCCACCATGGAACCTAACCATAGATGCCCACACCATGATTTTGCTAACCAGGATGAAAGAGCCTTTAGGACATTCACCTCGACACACACACCTTTGAAGGAAATTTAGATCCTAAGGTGTACATTGATTAGGAGAGTGACATGGATCAATATTTTGAATGGTATGAGATGTTGGGAGAGAGGAAGTTCAAATTTGCCAAACTTAGGTTATCCGACAAGCTTGGTTGTACTGAAAAATGCTGAGCGCATCTATCATCAAAGAGGAGATATGCCCATAGCCACATGGAGAGCTATGAAGATCAAACTTAGGAAAAAGTACCTGCCCATATCTTATGAGCAGAGACATTTAGACCAATGGCAAAGAATGAGTCAAGGGAATAGACCTGTGTCTGAGTATTGCCAAATTTGATGTGTTCATTATGAGATGAGTGTACTGGAATCTGAGGCCATAACCTTATCTAGATTTCAAGCTAGCCTACATGAGGAGGTTTAGAGGGAGTTATTTCTGAGAGAAGTCCATGATCTAGAACAAGCCTATTAGATCGCTAGGGACTTTTAGAGATTTCAGAGAGGATCCATGATCTGTCGACCTGAACCCATTAGGATTAGTGCCCATGGTCATAAGCCAAGTTCTAGCCAAGTCCCTTCCATCCGACCCACTCATACTACCCCATTAGTTTGCAAGGATGACAGGGGTAAGGGCATTGAAATTTAAAAGGATAATCATCAAAATATTCACTGTTTTATGTGTCATAAGGTTGGCCACTATGCTAGTCAATGTCCTACTCTAACCTTACACATAGGGGAATTAGAAGATGAAGCTCCTGAATCCTTTGAAGAATTTGAAGAAGAGGTGTATGAAGTAGGATCAAATTTAGTGGACAAATATGACGGAGATGAAGAAGATATAAATCCTTCCAAAATCATGGAGTCGTTAGATATATTTTGGCCCAAACAATGAAGCATGAGGATTGGCGTAGAACCAACATACTACAAACATTTATCAAATTAGGGGAAAAGGTTTGTAAGATTATCATAGATAGTAGGAGCTGTATTAATATCATTTCCACTAGTTCTGTCAAGAGCCTAGGTTTGACTACTATTCCCTACCCTAACCCCTATAAGGTATCTTGGATTGATTCGACCTCCATCCCTATTAAGTTAAGATGCCAAATTCCGAACCAAATCGAATCAAATCAAGAGAAAGTTTGATATGACGTTCTGCCTATGAGAGTTAGCAGTATTATTCTAGGCCGACCTTGTTATATGATAATGATGCTATCTTGTACGGTCATTCAAACTCTTGTTCATTCACCCACCATGAAAAATAAATAGTTATAAACTCTTCACCACCTAAGGATAACAACAAGAGAGGTTCTAGCAATTTGAAGGGAAAGAAACAAGGATTACACTTGATCAATGCTAAGGATTTGGAATGCAAGCTTAACGAGGGTTCACCCATTTGGATATTGTCTACTAAGGAAATCCAGGATCAACCCCAGGAAGTAGCAAGGATTTTGAAAGATTTTCAAGATGTTTTTCTAGAAGATCTTCCTAATCACCTACCACCATTAAGGGACATTCAACATGCCATAGACTTGGTCCCAGGAGCCACCTTACCAAACCTCCCACACTACAAGATGAATCCCACTGAATTGAAGAGCATCAAAGACAAGTTGGAGAGCTCCTCCAAGAGATTAATTAGAGAAAGTCTAAGCCCCTATGCGATAGCTACTCTATTGATCCCTAAGAAGGATGGCACTTGGAGAATGTATGTAGATAGCCATTCCATCAATAAGATAACTGTGAAGTACCATTTTCCTATTCCTCGTCTTAATGATATGTTGGATATGATGGCCGGAGCCACCATTTTTTCAAAGATAGACCTTAAGAGTGGCTATCACCAAGTCAGAATTAAACTTGGGTATGAATGGGAGATAGCTTTCAAAACTAAGAATGGCCTTTATGAATGGGTAGTGATGCCTTTCAGTAGAGGCACCACATGCCTAATGGAGGAGCTTGGATAAAATTATTACTAGAAATTATTAAGAGAAATAATTGGTTGAGAACCTACCCATAGATGCACAGGGGTTGGCCAAGCCACACTCAGACTTGTGTGCAGTCTATCTAGATTCTAGTACCTACTAAGGAATTAATATAATTCTTGAATTAGAGGTAGAGCCTATCAATTTGAATAAGATAGTGGGAGAATATTTAGACTAAAGTCCAAGTCTTTAGAATTTAATAATTTATATACTAAATTGGTCTCTTATTTTTTTCGATAATGGTTACTACTTTATCACTCTAATCACTATTAGATAGTGACAAGCTACCCAATTTTGATAGATGGTATCAAAAACTGTAGATAGTCCTAGAGTATAAATGGATCTTATATGTTCTTATGGATCGATACCTGAAGAGACCACTCTAAATGCTCATGGTTAGATCCAAGATACTTACTAGAAGTGGTTTAGTTCCCAAACTATAGTGTGTTATATAATGAGGGTAGCTATGAATGATGAGTTTAGTTACAAATTTGAGGATGCTCGGTTGAAGGAGATGCTTCAAGTGTTGAATGAATCCTTCAGCACACCTAATGACGTTAAGAGGTACAAAATCTCTTGTGCTATCTTCAATGCTCAGATGCATGAGGGGCATCGGTCATGATCATATACTATACATGATCGAGTAGATCGATTTCCTAAGCAAACTTGGGTTTTTCTTATATGAGTGGCTAGGAAAAGATGCAATTCTATACTCTTTGTCCAAGTCCTACTTACCCTTTCTTAGTCATTACAGAATGACTAAGCCTGTAGTAAACTACCATTGTTTGCTAGGATTACTGTAAACTTTTGAGAAAGATCACTAGCTCCAAAAGAACCTAGTGAATGTTGTGGGTGGGTCCTCATTTGGGCATCATCCCTTTAAGAAAAGGAGGAAGAAGAAGAATAAGAAGGTACAATGTTAATGAGGACATTGGCAAGAGGAAGAAATTACAAACTAATGATCTTTGGTTGTAGTCCCATTTCTGTTTTTCAGGTTTCCACAAAATCATGAAGCATCTCTTGAAGACCCCAATTTTATGAAGCAAATTGAAGACCCCTTCTCCAAGCCCATGGGCCGGCCAAGCCTTGAAGAAATTCTCTACCATGAAAGCCTACTTGGAGACCAAATTTTAAAGACCATGTGGAAGGATAAGATAAAGCCAAGTGTTGCAAGGAAATAATGCCACATGGAATTTCTAGAATTCTCTTGTTAGGATTAGTTGTTAGGATTAGTTGCTAGAAAAACTTATCTTGTAATTAGCCACCAACTAAGCATAAGTTAGTTGGTTCCCTTAATCCTCTTCCTTGGCCTATAAATAGGGACCAAGGCCCCCCTCTTGTAAGCATTGATTGAATGAATTGAGTTGAATGAATAAAAGTTCCCTTGTTTAAGTTCTCTTCCATTTTGCCTAGTTCTTTTGGTTCTTCCTAGAATTTTGAGTGCTTTCTTTGATTTTCTTTGGAGTGTTGAGTTTGATCCTAAATTGGAGTGAGTGCTTTGAGTTTTGGAGTGCCATAGTTTCATTTTCAAGTCTTCTACATAAGATCCAAATAGTCCAAGAAGAGGAGGAAGTGCTGCCCAAAAATTCCAGCAATTCTCTTCACTTCTCTTATTAATTCCTTCTTTTTTTCCTCAATTTCATTGAATTTCGACCTCACCTTGACTCTTTGCAGGTTCTGCTTGGTGATTTGAAGACAAAGATGAAGGCTCCATGCCAAAGATCCAAGCTCCAATGGTGAATCCAAGAAGGGAGTGGAGATCTTGTCTCTAGCCTTCAATTTTTTGAGTGGTGAGTATTTCCCTTCCACTTGAGCTTAATTTCTCTTCATTGTTGGAAAAAAAATCTCTTGATCCTTAGATCTGAGGTCATTAAAGGTTGCTTAGCCTAGTTGAGGGTTTCTATACCCTTAGATCCTATCTTTTAATTTTTTGAAAGGAAGCTTGCACAAGGATGTCAGATTTTTCTGCTCACTAGTCTCTAGCTCGAATTTTCTTCATCCCTTCCACCCATGAATTCGGCCATATTGGAGCTCTAATGCTGATATATTGTTGCTAGGTAAGTAGATCATATCTCCACACACCCATTTCATCAAATTCATCTCCCATCAAATGTGCTGGGGCATCTCAACCCTCTCAGACCAAGAAGTCTAAGACCGATAAGAGTTAAGCAGAATGCTTCTATTATAAGATGCTAGATCATTGGAAGAAGAATTGTCCTCTGTATATTGCTTTCCTTGACTCGAACAAGCCTAACAAGAGATAGAAGTAAGTAGTTGCTGGTCAAGATAATTATATGATAACACCTTGTAACTTCTCTATTTATGATAGTACTACTTGGATATTAGATACTGGGAGTCCAATTAATAGTTGCAATTCATTGCATGGATTTAAGGTCAGTAGGAGATTTGAAGAAAGTAAGAAATTCCTAAATGTGGAAGATGGAAGTCAAATTCTAATCCTTGCTTTAAAATTATCAAGCTTATTTTTAATTCTTTTTTTGTCATTTTAAGTGATTTCACTATTGACCTTCATTCTTATTAAATGTTATTTCTGTAGACCTTTTGGCTAAGGATGGATATGAATTTTTAATAAAGAACGATACTTGTGATATCATTATAAACGGTGTTACTATGATACATGGATTTGAGAACTGATATTTATATTCTATCATACCTGTTAGTATAATGTACACTTCTAATAAATTCATAGATTAGATAATGCCACTGATGCCTATCTTTGGCAATATAGGCTCAATCATATTAACAAAAATAGGATAAGCAGGTAAACAAAAGAGAGAATCCTCGATGTCAATGATTATGAATCATTACCAACCTATGAGTCATGTCTTCTTAGAAATAACTAAGTCACCTTTTACTAGAAAAGGTGAATGAGTCGATGAAGTTCTAAGTCTAATACATATTGATGTATGTGGACCAATAAACATGAGTGCCAGAGATGCATATTTTTACTTCATTATGTTTACTAATGACCTATCTAGGTATGGGTACATCTATCTTATGAAACATAAGTTTGAATCATTTGAAATATTCAAATGATTCCATTATAAGGTTAAAAAATAAACTAAAAATAGTATTAAAACTCTTTGATCAGATTGAGAAGGAGAATACCTTACCAGTAAATTTTTAACTAATCTAGAAGAGAATGGGATTCCCTTACAATAGACACCTCCTAGGACACCTCAGCATAATAGATGTTAGAAAGGAGGAATCAAACATTATTAGACATGGTTAGATCCATGATGGGCTTTACAAGTCTGCAATCTCCTTTTAGGGATATGTTCTTGAGATAGCTTGTTATATACTTAATAAGGTTCTGAGCAAATCTATTAATAAAATACCATATAATATGGATAGAGTGTAGGCTGGTACTCTCACACCTTAGGGTCTAGGGATGCCCAGCTTATGTCAAATATTTAAAATAGATAAGCTTAGACTAAGGTCTGATAAATATTTTTTTATTAGATATCCAAAAAAAACTAAGCGTTGTTGCTTCTATCTTGCTGAAGAACAAAAGGTATTCATCAACTTTAGGACTATCTTTTTGGAAAAGGACTTTCTTAGAGAAGGAAGTAAAGCCACTAAGTTAAACTTGATGAAGTTCGATAATACAATCAAGTGAAATTATAGAACTGGATTTGATTAGATCAAATCTAGTGCCTATTATAGCGACATTTGAAGAGATCGATAGAGTACTGCATTAGCCGTGCAAATACTATAGTTTCTTGGTCCGATGGTGATCATGTCAAACTTGATAAGAACAATGAGGATTCAATCACCTATATGGATGCTATGAAGAGATCTGACTTTGATAAGTGACCTGAAGCCATGAAATCTGAAATGGAGTCCATGAAGATTAATGCTGAATAGATACTTATTGTTCTACCTGAAGAGATAAAATTCATTGGGTGCAAATGGTATTCAAAAGAAAAATGGATGCAGATGGGAAGGTAGAGACCTACAAAGCCTGTTTAATTGCCAAGGAATATCATCACATTATGGTATTGACTATGACGAGACATTTTCTTCTATGGCAATGTTCATGTCCATTCAGATTATGCTTGTGATAGTGAGATACCTTGATTAAAATTAGTAGATGGATGTCAAGATAACTTTTCTAAATGGAGAGCCAGATGAAGAGGTGTATATGATACAGCCTGAAAGGCTCACATCTACTAATGAATCAAAATTATGCAAGCTTAAAAGATCCATTTATGAATTAAAGTAGATATCTCAGAGTCGGAACATGCATTTTGATATGATTATAATGTACACTTCGTTAAGAATGAAGAAGAATCTTGTATCTATAAATGAGCTAATGGTTTTGTAATTGTGTTGCTTATGTTGTATATGGATGATTTTCTCTTGATTGAGAACAACATCCCTACATTAGAGGGAGTAAAATTTAGTTATCATCTCAGTTCTCCATGAAGGATTTGGGAGAAGCATCCTATATCTTATGATATAGATTTATAAAATAAGTCTAAAAGATTGCTTGGATTGTCTCAATCTATGTATATTGATACCATGCTGAAATGGTTCAGCATAGTGAATTCCAAGAAGAGCAATCTACTAATAGGCCAAGAAATTTCTCTCTAAGAAGGATTTTCCAATAACTCCTCAATAGAGAGAGTGTATAAATAAATCCTATATACCTTAGCGGTAGGATCTATCATGTATGCCATGATATGTACAAGACCAGATGTGGCCTACTCACTAGGGGTAGTGTGTAGATACTAGTCTAATCTAGATAAGAACCATTGAAAAGTTGTAAAAATAATTCTTAAGTATTTGAGAAATACTAAGGACCAATTAT
The DNA here is from genome assembly GCA_021397845.1 of Areca catechu. Classification (NCBI taxonomy): domain Eukaryota; kingdom Viridiplantae; phylum Streptophyta; class Magnoliopsida; order Arecales; family Arecaceae; genus Areca; species Areca catechu. Next base: position 63,474,562 of record CM038042.1, read on the forward strand.
GAGGGAATCGTCACACGATCCCAAGGCTGCATGCATATTTTTTTGAATATTTTAAAAATAAATCATAATGGAATAAAAACTATCCAATCATGCATATAGGTCATATCATGAACAAATATATTAGATCTAATATTAAAAACCAAGTAGATTAGATATACTTACTTACCTGTTGTGCTACTCCATCTTCATCATTGGATCGGATCTAATGGATGTCCCGAGTTCTGTTGGAGCCACACACATACCTGGCCTCTATTGGTATCCATACAGAGACAGCCTAATCAAAGCACTAAGGCCATCAAAGTATTAGCACCTTGTAAGCCTCACTTTAATGTTGAATATGGTCATTCTTCTTCAAGAAGAAGAATAGAAATTATAGCAAAAACTCTTTGCACCGTGATCAAGGGAGATTGGAAGCCTATAGGAGGAAACCTTTTCTTCCTTTCCTTTTCCTTTCTTTTCTATGTAATTTTCTAGTTATTGGATGGTCGATTTAGGGAAGAAAGGGGGGGCAGTAGAAAGATGTTAGTGGCATAGAAAGAAATCATGAGATCTCAACTTAGCATAAAACCCTTCTTACTTTTTATTGCATAAAATAGTTTTCACCTCCAAGGACTTCACACCAAACACTAATACCAAGAGTCCAACCCCATCTACTTTAGATAAGATCCTTATCTTATCACAAGTGAATGGAGTTCAAATAGAAGCAAAACTAGAAAAGGCTAGTGCCAAAAATAAGTTGATGTGAAAACAAAACTAGCACTCCTTTCTGCCATCAAGTTTTTATTGCAAAAAAACCAAACCCCATGCCCATCAAAAATTCAAAAAAATCAAATTCAATTAGGATTTTGAATCTAATTCACACCATTGACTGTTATCCGAAGAAAGAGAAACCCAGAGGATGTGTGCTAACTATTGGCACATGCACTCCTTTTATTTTGCATGCAAGAAAAAGAGGGGCACTATTTTAGCACCCCCTCTTTTCAATTCCATGCCAAATTGAGATGAGAGGTGAGAGAGTCCTAGTAGACTAGGACTCTAGCTTTTTGGCTTAATTAGACTTTGATTTAGATCAATTTTGAGTCTAATTCAAACCCAAATCGAAAGGCTATCAATCCTAATCCAATTAGGATTGCAATTCAAGTCTAATTTGAATTATTAAACCCAATTACATTGCAACTCTTTCAATTAGTAGGTGCCAAAATTAGCGGCACCAAAATTAGTAGGTACTAAATTTGTAACCCTTACAAATTTAGTAGTTTCAAATATATAACTCTTTAATATATTGACCCAATTGTGTGATTTGGTCAAGCTCCTATCATGTGTGACCCCTTAGGTTCCATTTTGTCAGGTAGTGAGACATACTTATGATCCCCATCATAATATCATTAAAATTCTTTCAATAGGCTAGAATGATTTCAACTCACCCTATCAAGGATTGTTGGTGAGGACATAAGAGCCAGGAAGAGGAAGCAGACCTTTTCCAATTCAATTTGGATCACCAATGAGTAAGTCCATGTGTTCGTCACAAAGAACACTAGAGTCCCAATTGTTTTGAGTGTCATTAAGTCAAATTGAGTATAATTTGGTCAATTAGGTTGTTGAGTTACCAATTGAGTCCATTGAGTCCATCAATTGGTTTAAGAGTCTTGTAAATAGCATTAATTTGCTTTGTTTGGTGAATTGTCCAATTTGAGTCCTGTAATTAGTGCTTGAATAAGTCAAGGGATGTCATAAGTACCCAAGACCCAAGTGATCATCACCTTGGTGGATCAATTATAGGTCAAAAAGAGTTGTCCAAATTTTTCTCCAGACATCCGGACATCCATACATCAAGACATCCAGACATCCGGACATTTGGGCATCAAGACAAAGTCATCCTTATCCAAGAGAGGTGCCCCATCCCATTTATTTTTCATTGCCCATTTCAATTTCAAGGAGGTGCCCATTTAAGAGGAGTAAAGCAGAAGGACTCTGCTTTTCATCTGGCACCCCCCTCTCATTGTCACCCATCCCACTCCAGATGACGTCCATGTTGGGTTCCAATGCAACGCAGCGGAAGGGTAATTTCAAAATTGAAACTAAATTCACACCAAAAACCTTAAACCAGGAACTCCTTAAATAAGACTAGAACATATGACAAGCATATCTATGCAAATTAGGATTAGGGTACCAACCTGTAATCGCTTATTCCAACAAACTTGAAGTTGAAGGGGCTAACTGAATTCACCAGGCATCCAGGTGTCCGCCCTCCGATGGTGATCCCACAGAGCGATGATCAAGAACACTATTTTCTTGTCCAATGGTTCCTCCTTTTGAGTTCTTCTTCCTAGAACTCCATTCTTCGGATTATGGCTGGAATTCTTCTACACAAGAGGTTGCCTCCCTTTCTTTGATCTCTTCTCCTCCTTCCACTAAGACCTTGGCCCTTTAGACACCCTTGTCTTGAAAAAAAGACCTTGTCCTAAGAGGATATAGGCTTGTCTTAAGTTGGAGGAGAAATTAAGACAATAATGTCTTAATGTAAGAAAGAAAGGAAAGAATATCAGAACTCCTTTCCTTTACCGTCGGAGACCTTCTCTTTTATTCTTGTTCAGCAACAGAGTTTCGACAGAGGAGTCCTCTGTAAAGGAAATAATGTAAAACAAGAAAAGAGGGAAGGAGTCTTTTGGAGAGGAAGAAGAAAATAAAAGCATTACAGATTTTTAAACCCGAGTTCTGATTTTCCTGACCCCTTAAATAGTTTTTAGAGAGGCGCCCACACAACTCCGTAAACTCCTTCTCATGCCCTTCTTATTTTCTCACGCCCCTTCCCTTCTTCTCATGGCCTTCCAGATTAAATCCCACGGCCTTTCTTAAAGGAAAAGTCACGATGTTTTAAAAAAAAGGAGTCGCGACTTTTCATCTCCGAAGAGATGTTATTTCGTGCGACCGGGAAGAAACAACGCTTTCTTTCTTTCTTAAAACCCATCAACCGTTGGATTTCCATCCAAGGGGGCATATCTGAGGCGCTAACTCTAAGAAAGGAGGTCTCCCCATCTTAATTCATCGGAGAATTAAGTGGGGCGCGCCAAGAGTCCATGCACCATGGACTCTTCCAAATGGCGCGCCAAGAGTCCATTAGCGCATGGACTCTTGGCATTTTGGCATGAAAATGCTAAGGGGCGGGTGGGGGCCAGCCTAGGTGCATGGTTAGCCAATAGGGTTAGCCATAATCCCTATAAACTTAATTAGGATCTAATTAGATCCAATTAGAACCCAAATTGAACCAATCCGGAACCCTAATTCGAATAGAAGCTAGGATTTGCAACACCTGCTAGAGTGTCATCATGCAAAATGATTTAATTACAAAATTAAACCCTTGATCAATTCTCTTAAGTGTGACCCATTGGGTTCCACATTTAGCCAGCAGTGGGTTCGAATACAAGTTGACCTAATTTGATTAGAACTCTTTCTAATCGATTTAGGTCAAATTGGGCTTACCCGATTATGATCAATTAGGACTCTTCCTAGTAAGTGATCATTCAATTTAATCAACCCACAAGACAAGATTGACGTCTAGCAATGTGTCATGTCTACCCGGAAGATATGGAAATTCTAGTGAAAATACCAAAACTACCCTTCAGTAGAAAGTTACCATACAATTAAATCCTTCGATCAACCTGCACCCAGAATATAATTATGGATATGGATATATGTCAATTCCAATATTACATTCATTTCTAGCTCAATCTTATATTGATGATTCAATTATCTTGATATTAGAAATCATCTCTAATATCTTTACTTTGATCAAAGATTCCCTGAATCATCATCCGATTGATAACTAGCTGGATGCAATCTCCTCTTACTAAGAGTGATCGATTTCTTGTTGACCTACTCATTACCTTCATATCCAATTCACCATTCCCAGTATCAATCCTGTGCATGACTCAATGTCATGATTAGAATTGAACCAAAGCATGGGTTCATGTACATAAGGTACTTATGGTAGTCTCAGGTCAAAGGATTACTTGTACCACTCCCACTATAAGAACCTTCTATTGACATGTAGCTAAGACTCCATTAGATGTTCTCAAGTTGGATCATATCAGTGAACTCATTCTCTAATGAGCACCCACATCCTAGTATTAGTGTCATACACAAGTGACTGTGAGAGCAGTCACCCTCTCCAGTATACATGGGATGTGCTAGTCTTACCGGAAAAACCCTGATCCCCTATTCAGGGTTCCTTTGACTAGGAATATTTAGATTAAGGTTTTAAGATTTTAGGTCTCACTGGTATGATCTTATCATAACCCTAAAATCATAGCTCTAATCTATGGGTTCATCATATAATATAAACACAGCATATGATGAAAAATAATGCCTTTATTATAATATTGTCAATTACAATGGTTTTGGAGATACAACATAGATTGTCTTGTAGGGCATATCCCTTTCAGCCCATACTATGGATTAGTTCAAATTTAAGTGGGAGAATCCAAGATTAGATGGAGTTATCCACATTTCAAAGGGAGCCTTATCCTTATCCAAATGCCTTTTTCTCATGCCAAAAGGATTCATGCCCAGATGAATGTGCACCATCTGCTTTCTTCCTTTCTTGATGCCAATTCCAAGATAGCCAGCCTATTTGAAGTTTGAAAGAATTCCAAGATTAAGAGAGAATTCAAATTTAAAGTGTCCTAAGATAAGAGATGAAATTTGAAGATCAAATGGAAGCCCCCTCATTCAAACTTCTTTCAAATTCAAGGAAAGATTTTAAACTCAAATTAAAGCATTCAAAAGGACTTCTTATCTCATGTTGCCACCAAGGAAGATTAAAAATCAGATTAAGAAGGATTTCATGCCAAGAAGTGGGGAGGATTAGCACTAAATTAAGAAAGGATTAGCGCCATCTCACATCTTAATTTTGTCGCACAAGCCAAAAGCCTTCATCTCATCTCAAGTTGTTGCCCAACCCATGAAAAACCAATTCAAGTTTTAAATTCAAGGAAGGTGCCAAGAAGCCAAGGAGTATTTGAAGTTCAAATTTGTAATTTAAACTCAAATGGAGTCCTATGTTATCTTCATATATAAAAAACCTATAAATATGACCTCATATCCCCCTTGTAATTATTATTATTCATTCATGAATAAAGATGCATTCTTTCTTCACATAGCTGGGTTAGGCTTTAGTGTTTTTCTCTAAAGGCAGGGAGGTCCTTAAGAGCTCAAGGCAGGGAGGTCCTTGAGAGCTCAAGACGGTGAGGTCCTTGAGTGGAGGTTCTGCCAGATTCGACAAGCTGCTACCGATCTTCTTCAAGCTCTACGCATCCAATCCTTCCTTTTTCCATTTTGAATCTGATTTACTTCATTCTTAAAGTCTTGTTTGCTACCTTCTTGTAGATCCCAGGTGTTCAAGGACTTTAGAGGATGGATCCTTTGCTTCCGAACCGAGATCTGACAGTAGATCTGAAATCTGGAGTCCCGATCTTCATCCTGCTGCGAGATCTGAGCGACCAAGCAGTCGATCTATCCCAAGTCAAAGAGAATCTCCATTGGGATAAGCAACCAATCCTTTCTTATTAGATTTGGTAGTTGAAGTATGGAATAGCCTAATCTTAGATGGTTTCCTAGTCATCGGGTCCTTATTCTTTATAGCTTGCGGATCAGATTGCGGGTAAGTAGTTAGTTACTTTCTTTAATATCTTTAGTCTGTTATGTTTAGTTACTTTACTACTATGATCATTGCTCTTTAAAACATCTTAGACTAAAATTAGATCATCTTACACCGTATCATATCATTCCGCATCATCTTATTGGTATCAGAGCATTATGTTATATTAGGTTTCATGCTTGTTGAATTCTTTAAGTACTCGGATCGGGTGCTTCACCATGGCCATCCGGTCATAGAAAAAAGTAGGGCTGCAAAACCCTCACATCCCATTCAAAGGAAATTTCCTATGGCATATAGGGGTGCCGCTGTGAATTGACCCTTGAAGAAGAAAACGTAGAGAATGCATCTTTAAGGTTAATTTTCTGCATCCATCCATTCTAGTATATAGTCTATTATTTTAATTATTTATGCATGTAAGAAGATCAAAAATTTTTGATTTTTATTTTGTTGGATTTGTTGCATTTGGTTTTATTTTCTATTATTTTCTTAGGATTTAATTCGATCCATAGAATTTTTGCAAGCCTGATTACTGCCTAAGAACATTTCTATTTCATAATTTCAGCATATAGTTTAAATTCCATAAAAGTTTAATTTCTGCAATTTAAAATTTTAAATTTAAAATTTAAAATCCAAATCTGAAATCTAAACTTAAAATTTGAAATTTAAAGTTTAAATTTTGAATTGCTTGTGTTATCTTATCTTATCTTGATTATGCATTCATTTTACTTGAAAACACTTAAGGGCAAGCAATATAACATAAGGGAAGGATTGAGACCCTTTCCTTAGCCCAAAACAGCCAACCCCATTTGCATAGTCCTAAGTCTTAAATAAAATTGAGTAGCACTTAAAGCTAGGGACAACAATAGGTCGGGTTTATATATGTGTTAACCAATTGTAGTAGTTACTTTTGTGTGTGCTTCTGAGAATTGGTGTCTAAGGCTAGAGGTCCAGAGGCAAACGCCCTAAGCGGACTGGTGGTTCTTTAATTAGGACCTCATAAAAGTGAGGGGAGCCTCCCACCGCCCCACCTCTTACCTAACCATTCGAGAGTTACTACAGTCTTGGTTATTACCTTGACTAAGCACTATATTGGCCCGTAGATCTAGGAATCCTAGACTTAGGTTGATTTGTATTGTTTGCACTGCATGACTACTAGGGCAGGTACCCCATACCAAGATCAACAGACTCAAGCTAGTATATCTGCATTTATGGATTTCAGTCCAGAAAACCTGATGCGTACTTTGATTGAACAGTTTAGGCATACTTTAACTGAACAATTTAGGCAGTTGAGTGGTAGGTTAGACCAAATTGAGTATAGAATGGGAACCCTTAAGGAATCTCATGTGTCTCAGGTAGACATTACGCCTCCTAGACCCACTCCATTTCATATTCCTAGAGCTCAATGTCCTGATCCTATTCCTAATCCAAATCTTAGACGCCCAACTCAGGATGAAACCGAGGAAGATAGAGCCTTTAGGAGTGTCAAATTTGATGCACCCACGTTCGATGGGAACTTAGATTCTAAGGTCTATACGGATGGGAGAGCGATATGGATCAATATTTTGAATGATATGAAATGTCAGAGGAGCGAAAGGTGAAATTTGCAAAATTCAAGTTAGTCTGACAAGCATGATTGTATTGGGGTAGTATTGAGAGATTGACCCTTCAAAGATGACACATGCCCATAGTTACATGGAGGGATATGAAGGACAAGTTGAGAGAGAAGTATGTGCCATTAACATATCAACAAAGGCTATTAGATCAATGGCAGGACTTTACCCAAGTAGTAAGACCATGACCGAGTACATTGCCAAGTTCGATGAGTTTGTTATACGATGTGGTGTAGTCGAGTCAGAATCTATGACACTATCTAGGTTTAGAAAAGGCTTGAATGAGGATATTAGAAGGGAACTATTTCTAAGGGAAGTACATGATTTGGAACATGCTTACTAGGTTGCTAAAGACTGTGAACGATTTCAAAGAAGGCAACCTATCTATCGACCTGAACTCAATAGTTTAGTAACCCTAGAAATAGGTCAAGCCAAGTTCCTGTTAGTCGGCCTAGTCAACCCCACCAGTAGGTCAAATGGATGATCGAGGAAAGGAACTAATTGTCAAGTGGATGATTGAGGAAAGGCACCAATAGGTTGTATGAATGACAGAGGAAGAGCACCTGTAGTACATGGAGAAGGAAGTCAGAATGTAGAGTGTTATAAGTGTCATCAGGTTGGCCATTTTGCTAACAAATGCCCTGTACAGAACCTACACATAGGTGAGATGGAAGAAGAAGAGGAACCTGAAGCAGCTGAAGAGTGTGGAGAGAATGTATATGAAGCTGAGCTTGATTTAGCAGAGGAGTATGAAGGTAATGAGGAGGAAATAGAGTCACCTGACCTTGTAGGAGTTGTTAGGTGTATTCTAGCTCAGACCAAGAAGAACGAGGACTGGCATAGGACCAACATCCTGCAAACCTTCATCAAATTATGGGACAAAGTGTGCAAGACCATTATAGACAGTGGGAGCTATATCAATGCCATTTCTACTAATGCAGTCAAAAGTTTAGGTTTACCTACAGCACCCCATCCCAACCCCTATAAGGTTTCATGGATTGATGGAACCTCAATTCCCATTAAGTCGATTTGTCAGGTCACAATCCTGTTGACCCCATAAGTGATTGATGATAACCAAACATTAGAGCATGCACATATTTTACTAACACTCTTCAAGGGGTTTACATTTTGTAGGATGATTTTTTGTTCAAACTTCAACCTCCTACATTTATACTTCTTGGTCTGAATGATACACAAGAAAAGTAGGGTGTAAGAAAAATCTGTAAAAGATACTTCTAGTGCTAAATCAAGCTCTAATCATATAAGTTCTTCCACTAAGTCTTCTTCAGTTCCTCTTCTATCAATCTGAGAGGTTTAGGTGGCAGCAAAAGGCCACCAACCTGATGACACTTATATACCACTCTACATTCTGACTTCCTTCTCCATGTACTACAGGTGCTCTTCCTCTTTCATTCATACAACCTATTGGTGCCTTTCCTCAATCTCCACTTCAATTAGTTCCTTTCTCGATCATCCCATTGACCTACTGGTGTGGGTTGACTAGGCCGACTAACAGGAACTGGCTTTCCTATTTCTAGGGTTACTAACCTATTGAGTTCAGGTCGATAGATAGGTTGCCTTCTTTGAAATCGTTCACAGTCTTTAGCAACCTAGTAAGCATGTTCCAAATCATGTACTTCCCTTAGAAATAGTTCCCTTCTAATATCCTCATTCAAGCCTTTTCTAAACCTAGATAGTGTCATAGATTCTGACTCGACTACACCACATCGTATAACAAACTCATCGAACTTGGCAATGTACTCGGTCATGGTCTTACTACCTTGGGTAAAGTCCTGCCATTGATCTAATAGCCTTTGTGATATGTTAATGGCACATACTTCTCTCTCAACTTGTCCTTCATATCCCTCCATGTAACTATGGGCATGTGTCATCTTTGAAGGGTCAATCTCTCAATACTACCCCAATACAATCATGCTTGTCAGACTAACTTGAATTTTGCAAATTTCACCTTTCGCTCCTCTGACATTTATATCATTCAAATATTGATCCATATCGCTCTCCCAATCCGTATAGACCTTAGAATCTAAGTTCCCATCGAACGTGGTGCATCAAATTTGACACTCCTAAAGCTCTATCTTCCTCATTTCATCCTGAGTTGGGCGTCTAAGATTTGGATTAGGAATAGGATCAGGACATTGAGCTCTAGGAATATGAAATGGAGTGGGTCTAGGAGGCGTAATGTCTACCTGAGACACATGAGATTCCTTAAGGGTTCCCATTCTATACTCAATTTGGTCTAACCTACCACTCAACTGCCTAAATTGTTCAGTTAAAGTATGCCTAAACTGTTCAATCAAAGTACGCATCAGGTTTTCTGGACTGAAATCCATAAATGCAGATATACTAGCTTGAGTCTGTTGATCTTGGTATGGGGTACCTGCCCTAGTAGTCATGCAGTGCAAACAATACAAATCAACCTAAGTCTAGGATTCCTAGATCTACGGGCCAATATAGTGCTTAGTCAAGGTAATAACCAAGACTGTAGTAACTCCTCGAATGGTTAGGTAAGAGGTGGGGCGGTGGGAGGCTCCCCTCACTTTTATGAGGTCCTAATTAAAGAACCACCAGTCCGCTTAGGGCGTTTGCCTCTGGACCTCTAGCCTTAGACACCAATTCTCAGAAGCACACACAAAAGTAACTACTACAATTGGTTAACACATATATAAACCCGACCTATTGTTGTCCCTAGCTTTAAGTGCTACTCAATTTTATTTAAGACTTAGGACTATGCAAATGGGGTTGGCTGTTTTGGGCTAAGGAAAGGGTCTCAATCCTTCCCTTATGTTATATTGCTTGCCTTAAGTGTTTTCAAGTAAAATGAATGCATAATCAAGATAAGATAAGATAACACAAGCAATTCAAAATTTAAACTTTAAATTTCAAATTTTAAGTTTAGATTTCAGATTTGGATTTTAAATTTTAAATTAAATTTTAAATTGCAGAAATTAAACTTTTATGGAATTTAAACTATATGCTGAAATTATGAAATAGAAATGTTCTTAGGCAGTAATCAGGCTTGCAAAAATTCTATGGATCGAATTAAATCCTAAGAAATAATAGAAAATAAAACCAAATGCAACAAATCCAACAAAATAAAATCAAAAATTTTGATCTTCTTACATGCATAAATAATTAAAATAATAGACTATATACTAGAATGGATGGGATGCAGAAAATTAACCTTAAAGATGCATTCTCTACGTTTTCTTCTTCAAGGGTCAATTCACAGCGGCACCCCTATATGCCATAGGAAATTTCCTTTGAATGGGATGTGAGGGTTTTGCAGCCCTACTTTTTCTATGACCGGATGGCCATGGTGAAGCACCCGATCCGAGTACTTAAAGAGAATTCAACAAGCATGAAACCTAATATAACATAATGCTCTGATACCAATAAGATGATGCGGAATGATATGATACGGTGTAAGATGATCTAATTTTAGTCTAAGATGTTTTAAAGAGCAATGATCATAGTAGTAAAGTAACTAAACATAACAGACTAAAGATATTAAAGAAAGTAACTAACTACTTACCCGCAATCTGATCCGCAAGCTATAAAGAATAAGGACCCGATGACTAGGAAACCATCTAAGATTAGGCTATTCCATACTTCAACTACCAAATCTAATAAGAAAGGATTGGTTGCTTATCCCAATGGAGATTCTCTTTGACTTGGGATAGATCGACTGCTTGGTCGCTCAGATCTCGCAGCAGGATGAAGATCGGGACTCCAGATTTCAGATCTACTGTCAGATCTCGGTTCGGAAGCAAAGGATCCATCCTCTAAAGTCCTTGAACACCTGGGATCTACAAAGAAGGTAGCAAACAAGACTTTAAGAATGAAGTAAATCAGATTCAAATGGAAAAAGGAAGGATTGGATGCGTAGAGCTTGAAGAAGATCGGTAGCAGCTTGTCGAATCTGGCAGAACCTCCACTCAAGGACCTCACCGTCTTGAGCTCTCAAGGACCTCCCTGCCTTGAGCTCTTAAGGACCTCCCTGCCTTTAGAGAAAAACACTAAAGCCTAACCCAGCTATGTGGAAGAAAGAATGCATCTTTATTTCATGAATGAATAATAATAATTACAAGGGGGATATGAGGTCATATTTATAGGTTTTTTTATATATGAAGATAACATAGGACTCCATTTGAGTTTAAATTACAAATTTGAACTTCAAATACTCCTTGGCTTCTTGGCACCTTCCTTGAATTTAAAACTTGAATTGGTTTTTCATGGGTTGGGCAACAACTTGAGATGAGATGAAGGCTTTGGCTTGTGCGACAAAATTAAGATGTGAGATGGCGCTAATCCTTTTTAATTTAGTGCTAATCCTCCCCACTTCTTGGCATATTGAAATCCTTCTTAATGATTTTAATTCTTCCCTTGGTTGGCAAACTGAGATAAGAAGTCCTTTTGAATGCTTTAATTTGAGTTTAAAATCTTCCTTGAATTTGAAAGAAGTTTGAATGAGGGGGCTTCCATTTGATCTTCAAATTTCATCTCTTATCTTAGGACACTTTAAATTTGAATTCTCTCTTAATCTTGGAATTCTTTCAAACTTCAAATAGGCTGGCTATCTTGGAATTGGCATCAAGAAAGGAGAAAGCAGATGGTGCACATTCATCTGGGCATGAATCCTTTTGGCATGAGAAAAAGGCATTTGGATAAGGATAAGGCTCCCTTTGAAATGTGGATGACTCCATCTAATCTTGGATTCTCCCACTTAAATTTGAACTAATCCATAGTATGGGCTGAAAGGGATATGCCCTACAAGACAATCTATGTTGTATCTCCCAAACCATTGTAATTGACAATATTATAATAAAGGCATTATTTTTCATCATATGCTGTGTTATATTATATGATGAACCCCATAGATTAGAGCTATGATTTTAGGGTTATGATAAGATCATACCAGTGAGACCTAAAATCTTAAAACCTTAATCTAAAATATTCCTAGTCAAAGGAACCCTGAGTAGGGGATCAGGGTTTTTCCGGTAAGACTAGCACATCCCATGTATACTGGAGAGGGTGACTGCTCTCACAGTCACTTGTGTATGACACTAATACTAGGATGTGGGTGCTCATTAGAGAATGAGTTCACTGATATGATCCAACTTGAGAACATCTAATGGAGTCTTAGCTACATGTCAATAGAAGGTTCTTATAGTGGGAGTGGTACAAGTAATCCTTTGACCTGAGACTACCATAAGTACCTTATGTACATGAACCCATGCTTTGGTTCAATTCTAATCATGACATGAGTCATGCACAGGATTGATACTGGGAATGGTGAATTGGATATGAAGGTAATGAGTAGGTCAACAAGAAATCGATCACTCTTAGTAAGAGGAGATTGCATCCAGCTAGTTATCAATCGGATGATGATTCAGGGAATCTTTGATCAAAGTAAAGATATTAGAGATGATTTCTAATATCAAGATAATTGAATCATCAATATAAGATTGAGCTAGAAATGAATGTAATATTGGAATTGACATATATCCATATCCATAATTATATTCTGGGTGCAGGTTGATCGAAGGATTTAATTGTATGGTAACTTTCTACTGAAGGGTAGTTTTGGTATTTTCACTAGAATTTCCATATCTTCCGGGTAGACATGACACATTGCTAGACGTCAATCTTGTCTTGTGGGTTGATTAAATTGAATGATCACTTACTAGGAAGAGTCCTAATTGATCATAATCGGTAAGCCCATTTGACCTAAATCGATTAGAAAGAGTTCTAATCAAATTAGGTCAACTTGTATTCGAACCCACTGCTGGCTAAATGTGGAACCCAATGGGTCACACTTAAGAGAATTGATCAAGGGTTTAATTTTGTAATTAAATCATTTTGCATGATGACACTCTAGCAGGTGTTGCAAATCCTAGCTTCTATTCGAATTAGGGTTCCGGATTGGTTCAATTTGGGTTCTAATTGGATCTAATTAGATCCTAATTAAGTTATAGGGATTATGGCTAACCCTATTGGCTAACCATGCACCTAGGCTGGCCCCCACCCGCCCCTTAGCATTTTCATGCCAAAATGCCAAGAGTCCATGCACTAATGGACTCTTGGCGTGCCATTTGGAAGAGTCCATGGTGCATGGACTCTTGGCGCGCCCCACTTAATTCTCCGATGAATTAAGATGGGGAGACCTCCTTTCTTAGAGTTAGTGCCTCAGATATGCCCCCTTGGATGGGAATCCAACGGTTGATGGGTTTTAAGAAAGAAAGAAAGCGTTGTTTCTTCCCGGTCGCACGAAATAACATCTCTTCGGAGATGAAAAGTCGCGACTCCTTTTTTTTTAAAACATCGTGACTTTTCCTTTAAGAATGGCCGTGGGATTTAATCTGGAAGGCCATGAGAAGAAGGGAAGGGGCGTGAGAAAATAAGAAGGGCATGAGAAGGAGTTTACGGAGAGTTGTGTGGGTGCCTCTCTAAAAACTATTTAAGGGGTCAGGAAAATCAGAACTCGGGTTTAAAAATCTGTAATGCTTTTATTTTTCTTCTTCCTCTCCAAAAGACTCCTTCCCTCTTTTCTTGTTTTACATTATTTCCTTTATAGAGGACTCCTCTGTCGAAACTCTGTTGCTGAACAAGAATAAAAGAGAAGGTCTCCGACGGTAAAGGAAAGGAGTTCTGATATTCTTTCCTTTCTTTCTTACATTAAGACATTATTATCTTAATTTCTCCTCCAACTTAAGACAAGCCTATATCCTCTTAGGACAAGGTCTTTTTTTCAAGACAAGGGTGTCTAAAGGGCCAAGGTCTTAGTGGAAGGAGGAGAAGAGATCAAAGAAAGGGAGGCAACCTCTTGTGTAGAAGAATTCCAGCCATAATCCGAAGAATGGAGTTCTAGGAAGAAGAACTCAAAAGGAGGAACCATTGGACAAGAAAATAGTGTTCTTGATCATCGCTCTGTGTGGATCACCATCGGAGGGCGGACACCTGGATGCCTGGTGAATTCAGTTAGCCCCTTCAACTTCAAGTTTGTTGGAATAAGCGATTACAGGTTGGTACCCTAATCCTAATTTGCATAGATATGCTTGTCATATGTTCTAGTCTTATTAAGGAGTTCCTGGTTTAAGGTTTTTGGTGTGAATTTAGTTTCAATTTTGAAATTACCCTTCCGCTGCGTTGCATTGGAACCCAACATGGACATCATCTGGAGTGGGATGGGTGACAATGAGAGGGGGTGCCAGATGAAAAGCAGAGTCCTTCTGCTTTACTCCTCTTAAATGGGCACCTCCTTGAAATTGAAATGGGCAATGAAAAATAAATGGGATGGGGCACCTCTTGGATAAGGATGACTTTGTCTTGATGCCCAAATGTCCGGATGTCTGGATGTCTTGATGTATGGATGTCCGGATGTCTGGAGAAAAATTTGGACAACTCTTTTTGACCTATAATTGATCCACAAGGTGATGATCACTTGGGTCTTGGGTACTTATGACATCCCTTGACTTATTCAAGCACTAATTACAGGACTCAAATTGGACAATTCACCAAACAAAGCAAATTAATGCTATTTACAAGACTCTTAAACCAATTGATGGACTCAATGGACTCAATTGGTAACTCAACAATCCTAATTGACCAAATTATACTCAATTTGACTTAATGACACTCAAAACATTGGGACTCTAGTGTTCTTTGTGATGAACACATGGACTTACTCATTGGTGATCCAAATTGAATTGGAAAAGGTTGCTTCCTCTTCCTGGCTCTTATGTCCTCACCAACAATCTTGATAGGGTGAGTTGAAATCATTCTAGCCTATTGAAAGAATTTTAATGATATTATGATGGGGATCATAAGTATGTCTCACTACCTGACAAAATGGAACCTAAGGGGTCACACATGATAGGAGCTTGACCAAATCACACAATTGGGTCAATATATTAAAGAGTTATATATTTGAAACTACTAAATTTGTAAGGGTTACAAATTTAGTACCTACTAATTTGGTGCCGCTAATTTGGCACCTACTAATTGAAAGAGTTGCAATGTAATGGGTTTAATAATTCAAATTAGACTTGAATTGCAATCCTAATTGGATTAGGATTGATAGCCTTTCGATTTGGGTTTGAATTAGACTCAAAATTGATCTAAATCAAAGTCTAATTAAGCCAAAAAGCTAGAGTCCTAGTCTACTAGGACTCTCTCACCTCTCATCTCAATTTGGCATGGAATTGAAAAGAGGGGGTGCTAAAATAGTGCCCCTCTTTTTCTTGCATGCAAAATAAAAGGGAGTGCATGTGCCAATAGTTAGCACACATCCTCTGGGTTTCTCTTCTTCGGATAACAGTCAATGGTGTGAATTAGATTCAAAATCCTAATTGAATTTGATTTTTTTGAATTTTTGATGGGCATGGGTTTGGTTTTTTGCAATAAAAACTTGATGGCAGAAAGGAGTGCTAGTTTTGTTTTCACATCAACTTATTTTGGCACTAGCCTTTCTAGTTTCTGCTTCTATTTGAACTCCATTCACTTGTGATAAGATAAGGATCTTATCTAAAGTAGATGGGGTTGGACTCTTGGTATTAGTGTTTGGTGTGAAGTCCTTTGGAGGTGAAAACTATTTTATGCAATAAAAAGTAAGAAGGGTTTTATGCTAAGTTGAGATCTCATGATTTCTTTCTATGCCACTAACATCTTTCTACTGCCCCCTCCTTTCTTCCCTAAATCGACCATCCAATAACTAGAAAATTACATAGAAAAGAAAGGAAAAGGAAAGGAAGAAAAGGTTTCCTCCTATAGGCTTCCAATCTCCCTTGATCACGGTGCAAAGAGTTTTTGCTATAATTTCTAATTCTTCTTCTTGAAGAAATGACCATATTCAACATTAAAGTGAGGCTTACAAGGTGCTAATACTTTGATGGCCTTAGTGCTTTGATTAGGCTATCTCTGTATGGATACCAATAGAGGCCAGGTATGTGTGTGGCTCCAACAGAACTCGGGACATCCATTAGATCCGATCCAATGATGAAGATGGAGTAGCACAACAGGTAAGTAAGTATATCTAATCTACTTGTTTTTTAATATTAGATCTAATATATTTGTTCATGATATGACCTATATGCATGATTGGATAGTTTTATTCCATTATGATTTATTTTAAAATATTCAAAAAAATATGCATGCAGCCTTGGGATCGTGTGACGATTCCCTCATATTGGTCCTTGGTATTTCTCAAATACTTAAGATTATTTTTAACTTTTCAATGGTTCTTATCTAGATTAGACTAGTATCTACACACTACCCCTAGTGAGTAGGCCACATCTGGTCTTGTACATATCATGGCATACATGATAGATCCTACCGCTAAGGTATATAGGATTTATTTATACACTCTCTCTATTGAGGAGTTATTGGAAAATCCTTCTTAGAGAGAAATTTCTTGGCCTATTAGTAGATTGCTCTTCTTGGAATTCACTATGCTGAACCATTTCAGCATGGTATCAATATACATAGATTGAGACAATCCTAGCAATCTTTTAGACTTATTTTATAAATCTATATTCATAAGATATAGGATGCTTCTCCCAAATCCTTCATGGAGAACTGAGATGATAACTAAATTTTACTCCCTCTAATGTAGGGATGTTGTTCTCAATCAAGAGAAAATCATCCATATACAACATAAGCAACACAATTACAAAACCATTAGCTCATTTATAGATACAAGATTCTTCTTCATTCTTAACGAAGCGTACATTATAATCATATCAAAATGCATGTTCCGACTCTGAGATATCTACTTAATTCATAAATGGATCTTTTAAGCTTGCATAATTTTGATTCATTAGTAGATGTGAGCCTTTCAGGCTGTATCATATACACCTCTTCATCTGGCTCTCCATTTAGAAAAGTTATCTTGACATCCATCTACTAATTTTATAATCAAGGTATCTCACTATCACAAGCATAATCTGAATGGACTTGAACATTGCCATAGAAGAAAATGTCTCGTCATAGTCAATACCATAATGTTGATGATATTCCTTGGCAATTAAACAGGCTTTGTAGGTCTCTACCTTCCCATCTGCATCCATTTTTCTTTTGAATACCATTTGCACCCAATGAATTTTATCTCTTCAGGTAGAACAATAAGTATCTATTCAGCATTAATCTTCATGGACTCCATTTCAGATTTCATGGCTTCAGGTCACTTATCAAAGTCAGATCTCTTCATAGCATCCATATAGGTGATTGAATCCTCATTGTTCTTATCAAGTTTGACATGATCACCATCGGACCAAGAAACTATAGTATTTGCACGGCTAATGCAGTACTCTATCGGATCTCTTCAAATGTGCCGCTATAATAGGCACTAGATTTGATCTAATCAAATCCAGTTCTATAATTTCACTTGATTGTATTATCGAACTTCATCAAGTTTAACTTTAGTGGCTTACTTCCTTCTCTAAGAAAGTCCTTTTCCAAAAAGATAGTCCTAAAGTTGATGAATACCTTTTGTTCTTCAGCAAGATAGAAGCAACAACGCTTAGTTTTTTTGGATATCTAATAAAAAAATATTTATTAGACCTTAGTCTAAGCTTATCTATTTTAAATATTTGACATAAGCTGGGCATCCCTAGACCCTAAGGTGTGAGAGTACCAGCCTACACTCTATCCATATTTATATGGTATTTTATTAATAGATTTGCTCAGAACCTTATTAAGTATATAACAAGCTATCTCAAGAACATATCCCTAAAAGGAGATTGCCAGACTTGTAAAGCCCATCATGGATCTAACCATGTCTAATAATGTTTGATTCCTCCTTTCTAACATCTATTATGCTGAGGTGTCCTAGGAGGTGTCTATTGTAAGGGAATCCCATTCTCTTCTAGATTAGTTAAAAATTTACTGGTAAGGTATTCTCCTTCTCAATCTGATCAAAGAGTTTTAATACTATTTTTAGTTTATTTTTTAACCTTATAATGGAATCATTTGAATATTTCAAATGATTCAAACTATGTTTCATAAGATAGATGTACCCATACCTAGATAGGTCATTAGTAAACATAATGAAGTAAAAATATGCATCTCTGGCACTCATGTTTATTGGTCCACATACATCAATATGTATTAGACTTAGAACTTCATCGACTCATTCACCTTTTCTAGTAAAAGGTGACTTAGTTATCTTTCTAAGAAGACATGACTCATAGGTTGGTAATGATTCATAATCATTGACATCGAGGATTCTCTCTTTTGTTTACCTGCTTATCCTATTTTTGTTAATATGATTGAGCCTATTGCCAAAGAAAGGCATCAGTGGCATTATCTAATCTATGGAAATTTATTAGAAGTGTACATTATACTAACAGGTTATGATAGAATATAAATATCAGTTCTCAATTATCCATGTATCATAGTAACACCGTTTATAATGATATCACAAGTATCGTTCTTTATTAAAAATTCATATCCATCCTTAGCCAAAGGTCTACAGAAATAACATTTAATAAGAATGAAGGTCAATAGTGAAATCACTTAAAATGACAAAAAAAGAATTAAAAATAAGCTTGATAATTTTAAAGCAAGGATTAGAATTTGACTTCCATCTTCCACATTTAGGAATTCTTACTTTCTTCAAATCTCCTACTGACCTTAAATCCATGCAATGAATTGCAACTATTAATTGGACTCCCAGTATCTAATATCCAAGTAGTACTATCATAAATAGAGAAGTTACAAGGTGTTATCATATAATTATCTTGACCAGCAACTACTTACTTCTATCTCTTGTTAGGCTTGTTCGAGTCAAGGAAAGCAATATACAGAGGACAATTCTTCTTCCAATGATCTAGCATCTTATAATAGAAGCATTCTGCTTAACTCTTATCGGTCTTAGACTTCTTGGTCTGAGAGGGTGAGATGCCCCAGCACATTTGATGGGAGATGAATTTGATGAAATGGGTGTGTGGAGATATGATCTACTTACCTAGCAACAATATATCAGCATTAGAGCTCCAAATATGGCCGAATTCATGGGTGGAAGGGATGAAGAAAATTCGAGCTAGAGACTAGGTGAGCAGAAAATCTGACATCCTTGTGCAAGCTTCCTTTCAAAAAAATTAAAAGATAGGATCTAAGGGTATAGAAACCCTCAACTAGGCTAAGCAACCTTTAATGACCTCAGATCTAAGGATCAAGAGATTTTTTTTCCAACAATGAAGAGAAATTAAGCTCAAGTGGAAGGGAAATACTCACCACTCAAAAAATTGAAGGCTAGAGACAAGATCTCCACTCCCTTCTTGGATTCACCATTGGAGCTTGGATCTTTGGCATGGAGCCTTCATCTTTGTCTTCAAATCACCAAGCAGAACCTGCAAAGAGTCAAGGTGAGGTCGAAATTCAATGAAATTGAGGAAAAAAAGAAGGAATTAATAAGAGAAGTGAAGAGAATTGCTGGAATTTTTGGGCAGCACTTCCTCCTCTTCTTGGACTATTTGGATCTTATGTAGAAGAACTTGAAAATGAAACTATGGCACTCCAAAACTCAAAGCACTCACTCCAATTTAGGATCAAACTCAACACTCCAAAGAAAATCAAAGAAAGCACTCAAAATTCTAGGAAGAACCCAAAAGAACTAGGCAAAATGGAAGAGAACTTAAACAAGGGAACTTTTATTCATTCAACTCAATTCATTCAATCAATGCTTACAAGAGGGGGGCCTTGGTCCCTATTTATAGGCCAAGGAAGAGGATTAAGGGAACCAACTAACTTATGCTTAGTTGGTGGCTAATTACAAGATAAGTTTTTCTAGCAACTAATCCTACAACTAATCCTAACAAGAGAATTCTAGAAATTCCATGTGGCATTATTTCCTTGCAACACTTGGCTTTATCTTATCCTTCCACATGGTCTTTAAAATTTGGTCTCCAAGTAGGCTTTCATGGTAGAGAATTTCTTCAAGGCTTGGCCGGCCCATGGGCTTGGAGAAGGGGTCTTCAATTTGCTTCATAAAATTGGGGTCTTCAAGAGATGCTTCATGATTTTGTGGAAACTGAAAAACAGAAATGGGACTACAACCAAAGATCATTAGTTTGTAATTTCTTCCTCTTGCCAATGTCCTCATTAACATTGTACCTTCTTATTCTTCTTCTTCCTCCTTTTCTTAAAGGGATGATGCCCAAATGAGGACCCACCCACAACATTCACTAGGTTCTTTTGGAGCTAGTGATCTTTCTCAAAAGTTTACAGTAATCCTAGCAAACAATGGTAGTTTACTACAGGCTTAGTCATTCTGTAATGACTAAGAAAGGGTAAGTAGGACTTGGACAAAGAGTATAGAATTGCATCTTTTCCTAGCCACTCATATAAGAAAAACCCAAGTTTGCTTAGGAAATCGATCTACTCGATCATGTATAGTATATGATCATGACCGATGCCCCCTCATGCATCTGAGCATTGAAGATAGCACAAGAGATTTTGTACCTCTTAACGTCATTAGGTGTGCTGAAGGATTCATTCAACACTTGAAGCATCTCCTTCAACCGAGCATCCTCAAATTTGTAACTAAACTCATCATTCATAGCTACCCTCATTATATAACACACTAGTTTGGGAACTAAACCACTTCTAGTAAGTATCTTGGATCTAACCATGAGCATTTAGAGTGGTCTCTTCAGGTATCGATCCATAAGAACATATAAGATCCATTTATACTCTAGGACTATCTACAGTTTTGATACCATCTATCAAAATTGGGTAGCTTGTCACTATCTAATAGTGATTAGAGTGATAAAGTAGTAACCATTATCGAAAAAAATAAGAGACCAATTTAGTATATAAATTATTAAATTCTAAAGACTTGGACTTTAGTCTAAATATTCTCCCACTATCTTATTCAAATTGATAGGCTCTACCTCTAATTCAAGAAATTATATTAATTCCTTAGTAGGTACTAGAATCTAGATAGACTGCACACAAGTCTGAGTGTGGCTTGGCCAACCCCTGTGCATCTATGGGTAGGTTCTCAACCAATTATTTCTCTTAATAATTCTAGTAATAATTTTATCCCAAGCTCCTCCATTAGGCATGTGGTGCCTCTACTGAAAGGCATCACTACCCATTCATAAAGGCCATTCTTAGTTTTGAAAGCTATCTCCCATTCATACCCAAGTTTAATTCTGACTTGGTGATAGCCACTCTTAAGGTCTATCTTTGAAAAAATGGTGGCTCCGGCCATCATATCCAACATATCATTAAGACGAGGAATAGGAAAATGGTACTTCACAGTTATCTTATTGATGGAATGGCTATCTACATACATTCTCCAAGTGCCATCCTTCCTTAGGGATCAATAGAGTAGCTATCGCATAGGGGCGACTTTCTCTAATTAATCCCTCTTGGAGGGTCTCCAAATTGTCTTTGAGCTCTCAATTCAGTGGGATTCATCTTGTAGTGTGGGAGTTTTGGTAAGGTGGCTCCTGGGACCAAGTCTATGGCATGTTGAATGTCCCTTAATGGTGGTAGGTGATTAGGAAGATCTTCTAGAAAAACATCTTGAAAATCTTTCAAAATCCTTGCTACTTCTTGGGTTGATCCTGGATTTCCTTAGTAGACAATATCCAAATGGGGTGAACCTCGTTAAGCTTGCATTCCAAATCCTTAGCATTGATCAAGTGTAATCCTTGTTTCTTTCCCTTCAAATTGCTAGAACCTCTCTTGTTGTTATCCTTAGGTGGTGAAGAGTTTATAACTATTATTTTTCATGGTGGGTGAATGAACAAGAGTTTGAATGACCGTACAAGATAGCATCATTATCATATAACCAAGGTCGGCCTAGAATAATACTGCTAACTCTCATAGGCAGAACGTCATATCAACTTTCTCTTGATTTGATTCGATTTGGTTCGGAATTTGGCATCTTACTTAATAGGGATGGAGGTCGAATCAATCCAAGATACCTTATAGGGGTTAGGGTAGGGAATAGTAGTCAACCTAGGCTCTTGACAGAACTAGTGGAAATGATATTAATACAGCTCCTACTATCTATGATAATCTTACAAACCTTTTCCCTAATTTGATAAATGTTTGTAGTATGTTGGTTCTACGCCAATCCTCATGCTTCATTGTTTGGGCCAAAATATATCTAACGACTCCCATGATTTTGGAAGGATTTATATCTTCTTCATCTCCGTCATATTTGTCCACTAAATTTGATCCTACTTCATACACCTCTTCTTCAAATTCTTCAAAGGATTCAGGAGCTTCATCTTCTAATTCCCCTATGTGTAAGGTTAGAGTAGGACATTGACTAGCATAGTGGCCAACCTTATGACACATAAAACAGTGAATTTTGATGATTATCCTTTTAAATTTCAATGCCCTTACCCCTGTCATCCTTGCAAACTAATGGGGTAGTATGAGTGGGTCGGATGGAAGGGACTTGGCTAGAACTTGGCTTATGACCATGGGCACTAATCCTAATGGGTTCAGGTCGACAGATCATGGATCCTCTCTGAAATCTCTAAAAGTCCCTAGCGATCTAATAGGCTTGTTCTAGATCATGGACTTCTCTCAGAAATAACTCCCTCTAAACCTCCTCATGTAGGCTAGCTTGAAATCTAGATAAGGTTATGGCCTCAGATTCCAGTACACTCATCTCATAATGAACACATCAAATTTGGCAATATACTCAGACACAGGTCTATTGCCTTGACTCATTCTTTGCCATTGGTCTAAATGTCTCTGCTCATAAGATATGGGCAGGTACTTTTTCCTAAGTTTGATCTTCATAGCTCTCCATGTGGCTATGGGCATATCTCCTCTTTGATGATAGATGCGCTCAGCATTTTTCCAGTACAACCAAGCTTGTCGGATAACCTAAGTTTGGCAAATTTGAACTTCCTCTCTCCCAACATCTCATACCATTCAAAATATTGATCCATGTCACTCTCCTAATCAATGTACACCTTAGGATCTAAATTTCCTTCAAAGGTGTGTGTGTCGAGGTGAATGTTCCTAAAGGCTCTTTCATCCTGTGTTAGCAAAATCATGGTGTGGGCATCTATGGTTAGGTTCCATGGTGGGATCATGGTGATGGGCCCTAGGACTAGGGGCATTAGTTCTGGGCAACTCTGTTCAGTACGGGTCATATCTGGGTTCCTTCAAGAGTTCCTCAACATCCTCCTCCCATTTGATCAAACCTATGGTTTATTTGGTTGAATTGTTCAGTCAGGGTCCTTAGCAAGGTTTGAAAATGGGATCCATAGGAACATGATGTTGGGTTTGGGGAGGTTGATATGGATTTCCTGATCTAGTGGTCATGTAGCATACAACCTAATTCTAGGGTTTCCTAGACCTAAAAGCTCAATGTAGCAAGAATTGCCCGAAGCATAAATCAAGCCTGCAATTATCCTTTCAATCAGCCAGGTAAGAGGTGGGATTATGGGAGGCTTTCCCTGCTTTCGTAGGGTCCTAGTAAGTAACCACAAATCCGCTTAAGGCGTTTACCATTGGACCTCTAGCCTTAGACACCAATCTCCAGGAATAAATGCAGATTTAATTCATACTAAGTCTCATCATGATACATGAACTTGACTTGTTTCATCCCTAGTTTAGGTTTCTACTCGCTTTTAGTTTAAGGCTTGGGTCAATGCAAATGTTGTTGGTTGTTTTTGGGCCAAGGAAGGGTGCTGAATCTCCTCCCTTATCTTGTGATGGGATTGCCCTTAGATGGTTTAGGATGGATGTACAATCAAAGATCCAACTTATCAATTGAGTTTAAAGACTAGGCTAGACATGTATTCAAATTTCAAATTTAAATTTCAAATTTTCAAACTTTCAAAATTTTGAATCTAGAATTTTTTTTTAATTAGGGGCTGATGATATATAAAAAAATGCCAAAAATTGGATCATAAAAGTTAAGAAAGAAACTTTCAAACCTAATCCTTAATGGTGAAAAAAAAATAATGCAAGATTTTCAGCAACTAAGTATATGTTGACCTAATTATCCATGCTTTGATACCAAAATTGATGTGGGACAGAATGGAAGAATTAAAACATGATGTGAAAGTTTAAAAAGCATAGCAGGTAGACGGACTATACTTTAATACTATTTTAAAGTGTAGCATAGTAGAAAACTTGATAGATCGATCAAGCGATCTACCAATCTACCTGCAACAGGATCCGATAATAAAAAGTGCATATAGAGATATCAAGAGTAAAGAAAAGGAAAGGGTATGTTACCTTTGACCTTTGGATGCAGGTGATGAAGAGCCGTCGAGCCACACAAATGTCAAGCCTCTACGGGTAGTTCACACTAGGGCTCGATCCCAATCAACTCTCTTGGAGTGCTAGCTTCTCGAGATCCTTGAGGCCAAACTTTTCCTTGGACCTACAAGACTTTCTTGAAGCCACCAGGAAAATCTTGTTGGAGGATAATGGGGGAGAAGTAGAAGTGGAACCCTTCCTAACTAACTCTTTCTTCCCAAATCCTGCTTGATAGCTAGGTAAGCTCACACCCAAAACCCTAATCCTCTCAAACCCCACTCTTAGGATACCTTTCCTTCCTCTCTTTGAAAAGCCCAGCAAAAGTCAACCTCAACTAACTTCACTACCCCTACAAAGACACCTATTTATTGTAGCAACAAATAGTGGGAGGGAAGGACTAAGGAAGGGAGTGATTGGGGGAGAGGGTTAAGGGTTGAACTAAATTAGCTCTAGGTTTATATCGGAGAAAATCTGCGTTCCAAATAATGCATTCCATAATAACAATGGAGCCAATTTCAGCCAAGGTTTGAAATTTGAATTCAAAATTCAAATTTGAATTTTTTAAAGGCATGACAAATCAAATCTAGTTTAATCCTAAGCCAAATCACATTTGGCTTAACCCATTAGGTTGCAATCATATTGCAAATAAGTCCTCCAAAAATTTACTAATTGAATTAGTGAAAAATCCTTATCACAGCCAAGTGTCGACTCATGGAAGTGTCGACATTTGGGTCATGGTCAATCATATTGACCCCATAGTGATGCCAAACGATTCTCAATCATCGATTATCCTTTAGATCAAGTAGAAACCCCTATGGTGTGTGGCCCCATAGGTTCGAACACTAAGTCAGCAAGTATTGGAATGTTTCCAATACTAGTCAAAGTCATCATCTAGCAATGATACCCGATGTCCAGATAGGTCAAAGATGGAGGGAAAAAATAAAAATGCATGAGAGCATGCAAGACAGAAAAATATTTAAAAACTGTTTTAAAATAAAATCAGCGAAAGACTTGGTAGATCGATCAAAATGATCTACAAAACTGCCTGCAAAAGGACCTAGTATATAATGTAGCATGCATAAACATCAAAAGCAAGAAAAGAACCAAAGATATAAAGATATCAAACCGTTATACCTTTGAAGGATGTTATGGAAAGAGCCCTCGAGCCACACACATGTCTTGCCTCTACGGGTATTCATACCGGGCTCAAGTCTGATCAACTCCCTCGGAGTGCTAGATCCTTAGGATCCTTGAAGATGGTCTTCTTCTTCTTGGAAGACGAGGAGGAGAGGTGGAACCTTTCCTAACTAGCTCTCTTCCCAAGATCTAGCTTGAGTGCTAGGTATTAACACACCCAATACCCAAGTCCTCACATGTCCCTTTTCTTTTCCCTCTCAAAATCTAAGCAGTAAGAAAAACTCTTCAACAAGAAAAATAGCTTCATCTAGTTTGGCAGCCCTAAAACAATCCTTATTTATAAAGGCAGCCATGAGAGGGAGAATGAGGAAGGAGTGATTGGGGAGAAGGTTGAGGACTATACCTAATAGGTTCCAAGCTTAAATGGCAAGAATGACCATCATTCCATGAAAGCTTGGAGCTAAAACTAGCCAGATTTCAAATTTTGAATTCAAAATTCGAAGTCAAAACCTTCCCAGAAATCTTTCTAGAATTTTTGCTTGTCACAGCGACACTTGCAAATGTCGACACTTGGAACATGGTCAATCACATTAACCTCTAGTGATGGCAACAATTCTTAATCATCGATCTGCCTTTAAATCAGATAGAAACCCCTATGGTGTGCTAACCCATAGGTTCGAATACTAAGTCGGTAGCACTGGAGTACTTCCAGTGCCAGTCAAAGTCCATATCTAGCAATGATACTTGATGCCCGGATAGGTCGAAGATTGCAAAGCAACTTTCTAGAACCTCTGGCATATAGTTACCAAATAATTCATCCCTTTGACCTCATAATGCTAAGGATGACCTAGGGTTTGACTGCCAACCCTAATTTGGTTCATCTAGATCATGTCTCATACAAGTTCTTCTAAATCCACAATTCTAAGACCTACAAAACCTACCAAGGTTTACTAAATTGAGACACAGCGAGTCATTAACTATAAACTATTTGGAGGGGTCAATTCCATCTTGATCCACCACCACTCCACAAGTACTTGACTGTACCCAGAAATTTTCATCACTAGATTAGAAATTAAGGTAGTCCAGTATCAAAGTACAGTGAGTTGCTTGCAAGCTACCATGGTGATCTCAGGTCTGAGGGACACATATATCCATATCCCTTCATGAGCAATCCTTTAGTAGAAGGGAGCTCCGCAGATGGTTATGTTCAGTGAGATGTCACACATTTCACTTGTATGTCACATCAGTGTCACCACACTCCTTGATTAAGAGGATAACCAACCAATGTGAGATACAACAACCTATACTTGATACATCGTTGTTGACCCCATAAGTGATTTTGATGATAACCAAACATTAGAGCATGTACATTTATTTCTAACAACTCTTCAAGTGTTTTACAAGTTTTTGTAGGATGAGTTAATTGTTCAAACTTCAACTCCTACACCTTTGTTTCTTGTTTGAGTTGTGTTGTAATGTGTTTCTTTAAAGAAGAACCCAATGAAAAAGCTAAGAAAAAATTATGTAAAAAGGGTTACTTCTGTGTATATGTGCCTTAAAATTATTTTGAGTTGGTTTGCTTGAAAAATATAAGAGAGTTGGTGATAGTTTTTTTTTGAGTCCAATTGTAAAAATCCTGAAGAAAAATACTCGAGCCGACCCAGCACGTTGAAGAGCCGACTCCACCTATTGGCACGCAGCAAGGATTCTGGTATGCAGCAATCCGAGCCGACTCAAAGGTTACCGAGCTGACTCCAGTGAATCTGAGTTGACTGGAATATGTCCGAGCCAACTCCTCTAGAGTCTAGTTTTTGAAGATTTCTGAGAACAGCCAGGTGAGCCGACCCGAACCAGAAAGAGCCGACTCTACCAGACCTAATTTTGAAGACCTGAGAAAGTGAGCCGACCCGAACTACATCGAGCCGACTCTTCCAGAGTGATGATTTCAGAACCTGAGAAGAAGAGCCGACCAATGATCAAAAGAGCCGACTCCTCGAGTTCAAGTTTTTCAAAGATATAAGTTCGAGGCGACCCGAGCTACAAAGAGCTGACTCGTCCAGAGTGAAGTTCTGTGCCCTGAGACAAAGAGCCAACTGCACTGAAGATTTGGCAACTTGACCTATCGACTCGAAGGATCCGAGCTGACTCGAAGGAATCTGAGCCGACTAGAACATCGCTTTCAAGTAACCAACGGCTAGTTCCAGAATTTATGTTTATATGCCAAAAGGTACTGCAATAGTCAAAAACCACTTCCCAACGGTCTACAATGACTAGAATTGCCTTGAAATGATGGAAGACCTTATATTTGAAGGATTTGAACTTCCTTAAAAACCATATATATCTAGAGAATTCTTCAAAGTTTTGATAGCTACATTGAATATCCTACCTACCAACAAGAAAGAGAGCACAAGAGCATTCAAGCAAGCTTTCAAGTCTTCACCAACTCTAATATGAAGCTTGAAGTAATTTTGAAAGAAGCCACTGAAGCAATTAAAGCTCATTCAAGTGCAAGTCAAGTGGACTTCTATCAAGCTGCACCGGCAACTATCCGACAAATTGAGTTTGTCATTTTTGCTGCATTTACTTCAATTCATTTTATTGAATTGTTGGGTTATTAGTGAGCCCGGTTGAAAAACCAATAGGTTCTTGGTGAGCCTTGATAAAAACCAAGTGTTGGGTTCTTGGTGATCCTGGTAAAACCAAGTTAGGTTTCTTTTGTGAGCCTGTTCAAAATCGAAGGGTGTTGGATTTTCTTTGGCGATCCCGTTAAAATCAAAGTGTAGAGATTTGGATTGTGATCCTGTAAAACAATCCTACTATATTCGGGTATGAATATAATGGAAATCCCAAGTGGTATCTTGGGTAGTGGACGTAGGAGCTGGGTTGCTCTGAACCACTATAAATCTTGTGTGTTTGTATTGTGATCTCTGATTTCTTTTAGCTTATGCATTTAATTTTTAGTCACAACACACAACACTTTCAAAAGGGGATTTTAAGTGCACATTATCTGCTTTAAAATTTTTAAAGTCCCAATTCACCCCCCTCTTGGATAGCCACCTAGGTAACAACTGGTATCAGAGCAGTGTCTCTGATTATACTAGAGTAAAGATTGATGGCTCATCCAATGAGTCATCCTTGGCGGAAGGCCAATCAACCAATAGACCTCCACTTTTCACTAGCACAAATTACGCATACTGGAAAGCTAGAATGAAAATTTATTTTCAAGCAGTTGATTTTCAGTTATGGAAGGTCATTCTAAAGGGTCCTTATATCCCCATGGTTAAAATTGATGGAGTGGATGTTCCAAAACATGAAGAGGATTTGGACGAACATGACATGAAGATGGGTGAGTTAAATGCCAAAGCAATGAATCTTTTATACTGTGCTTTGGATAGCAATGAGTTTAATCGAATTTATATTTGCTCCTCTGCAAAGAAGATTTAGGATAAACTCGAAGTGACCCATGAAGGAACTTCTCAAGTGAAGTCTTCTAAAATTAGTCTTTTTGTGCATAGTTACGAATTATTCAAAATGGAACCTAATGAAACAATCTCTGCCATGTTTTTACGTTTCACTGATATTATTAATGGCTTAAAAAGTCTTGGCAAGGTTTATTCAAATACTAATTTGGTACAAAAGATATTGAGATCACTTCCTGACAAATGGGATCCTAAAGTTACTGCCATCTAGAAGCTAAAGATTTGAACACTTTATCCATGGATGAACTAATGGGTTCTCTCATCACACACAAATTGGCCATGCAGCATAGAATGGATGATGATCAAAAAAAGAAAAAAACAATTGCATTCAAGGCTGCATTAGAATCAAAGGATGATGAAAAGATGGAAGATGACTTTACCTCCTTCGAAGATGATCTAAAAGATGAAGACATTGCAATGATCGTGAGGAGATTCAAAAGTTTATGGAAAATAAGAAAGGAAGATACAATAGCTGAAAAATTCCATAAATGAGGTGAACATACAAAAGAAAGGATAAAGACAAGGATAAAGAACAAGTCGCCACCTGCTATGAATAGGGCTGGAAATGGGTCGGTCCAAAAGCTCATAATTCGGAACTAAGTTGGGCCAACTCAATAAACTTCGGACCGACCTAAAATCGGTTCAGGCTTTGGACCAAAATTTAAGCATATTGGACTAGTCTTAGGGTTATAAATAGAGTCCATTAATTTTTGGACTAAAGGGATGCCCGGATTTGGTCAAAAAAAATTTAAAATATAATTTTTGGGCTGGCCCAATGGGCTTTGGCTGGTCCATTTCCAGCCCTAGCTATGAATGTAAGAAACTGGGGCACATTCATCTGGACTGTCCATTACTAAAGAAATTTTTTAAAAGAAGAAAAAGAAAGTGATGGTTGCCACGTGGAGCGACAGTGAAGACTCCACTTCAACTGAAGAAGAAGAGATCACAAAAATAGCTAACTTATGTCTAATGGGTCTCGAGAATGAGGTAACTTCCCCCGATACTTAAATTGAATTTACATTTGATGAGTTAAATTCTGCATTTCATGACCTCTTATCTGAATTTAAAAAGGCAGGAGTAAAGACTAGATCATTAATGCATATCAATGATTCTTTACTTAAAGAAAAAGAGAAAATTCATAAAAGAATACTTTATTACAAAAAGAACTTCATATCCTCTCTAAAAAGTATAATGTTTTGAAAACTGAAAACAGTGAATTTCATGACAAAAATAATATTTTGTTGAAAGAAAATAATGAGCTAAAAAGGAGGTTGAAAAACTCAAGCCACTTGTTGAAAAATTAACTTTATCTTCTAACAAGCTTGAGTTGATTCTTAAAGATTGAAGAATTTCTGGTAATAAAGCTGGAATTGATTTTAATATTTCAAATTCAAATTATATTTCAGCAACTACATTTGTGAAACAAAAAGATTTTGTTTCCAAGCCTACTTCTCAAAAAGCTTTTGTAACAAAAGGTTCTACTTCATTTCAAAAGCTATTATGTATGTTCCGAAAAGGTCAATTACAAAACCTGCTATTTCTGCACTTCATGCATCTAGAATTTCAAAGTATAAATCGTTTCAGAATTCTAGAATCAGATGTTTGCTTGCAAAGAAAGGACATATAGCTTTCAACTACATATATATTAAAAATGTCCACAATAAATCAAGAAAAATTTGGGTTCCCAAAAGAACCACCTCAGCTAACCTGCAAGGACCCAAGTTAGCTTGGGTACCTAAAAGAACTCCTTGATTTTCTTGTAGGAATGTCTTGCAACCCAAAAATTGAAGAAAAGATGGTATCTTGATAGTGGCTATTCAAGACATATGACGGGTGACAAGGATCAGTTCATCACCCTGGAAATGAAAGAAGGAGGTATGGTTACTTTGGAAGACAATGGTAAGGAAAAAATCTCGAATTAGTAAGATTAAAATAACCCCCTGTAACTTTCCATCAAAATGTATTGCTGGTAGATAAGTTGAAGCATAATTTATTAAATATTAGTCATTATATGATAAAGACTTCAAAGTTATCTTCGAATCATTTATGTGTATGTAACAAACTCTCTGATTCTAGGAGTAAATTCATTGAACCTAGACTTGAAAATATTTATGTGTATATCTAAATGATTTTTCTCATGTCAAGTAGTTCCAGCTTAGTTACAATAAATGCTAAGACCAAGGAGTCTTGTTTATTATGGCATAGAAGATTAGATCATGCTAGCATGCATATTATTGCCAAGTTAATCTCCAAAAATCTTGTTAGAGGCATGCCTAATTTTAAAGTTTTTTGATCATGTTTGTGAAGCATGCCAAATGCGTAAACAAACTAGGGGGAGATTTAAATCCAAAAATATGATTTCAACTTCTAGACCTCTAGAACTACTTCACATGGACTTATTTGGACCAACTAGAACTATAAACCTAGGAGGTATGAAATATGCCCTTGTGATTGTAGATGATTTTTCCAGATTTACATGGATTTTGTTTATTGCTCACAAAGATGAAACTTTCAAAGTGCTTAGAAAATTTTACAAAAAAGTTTCAAATCAGAAAAATTTTTCTATAATTTCAATTAAGAGCGATCATGCACTGAATTTGAAAATCAATTTTTCGATGATTATTGTACTAAAAATGGCATTGATCACAACTTCTCCGCTTCTAGAACACCACAACAAAATGGTTGTGGAGAGGAAAAATAGGACTTTGGAAGAAATGGCTTGAACGATGCTATATGAAGGTAATCTTCCAAGGTACTTTTGGACAGAAGTGGTGAACACTGCTTGTTATATTTTAACCATGTTTTTATCCATCCTATTTTGAAGAAACCCCTTATGAGCTTTGGAATGAAATAAACTCAATATTAATTACTTTCATGTGTTTGGATGCAAATGCTTTGTACTTAACAATGGTAAGGTAATCTAGAAAAATTTGATGCTAAATCTGATGAAGCAATTTTCTTTGGTTACTCACTACATAGCAAAGCATATAGAGTATTTTATAAAAGGACTCACTGTTGAAGAGTCAATGCATGTTATCTTTGATAAAACTAACCCCTCACCATCTAGAAAAGATGAGTGTATTGACAATGATGCAGGTACTATTTAAAAAGATATGGAAGATATGAGTATTCAAGAAAAACAAATTGAAGAGAAGAAGAAATGTAAGTAAGGATCACACCGATCTACCAACTGAATGAAGTACGCTACTTTCAATCCTAAAGAATTAATTATTGTGATTCTTCACAAGGTATTAGGACTAGGTCTGCACATAGGACTGCACATGACTACCTAGCCTTTGTATCACAGTTAGAGCCTCATACTTTAGAAGAAGTTGAAAGTGACCCAAACTGGATGATGGCTATTCATGATGAATTGAACCAGTTCGAAAGAAATAAGGTTTGGACACTAGTTGATAGACCTAAAGACCACCAAATCATAGGAACCAAATGTGTTTATAGGAACAAACTAGATGAACAAGGAAATGTCATTATAAACAAAGCTAGATTAGTAGCTAAGGGATATAGTCAAGAAGAAGGTATTGATTTTGATGAAACTTATGCACCCGTAGCAAGATTAGAAGCCATTAGATTACTTCTTGCATTTGCTTGCTACATGAATTTTAAACATTTTTAATGGATGTGAAAAGTGTATTTCTAAATGATTTTATCTCCAAACAAGTTTTTGTAGAATAACCACCGGGTTTTGAAAATCATGTTTTTTTCAAACCATGTGTTTAAACTCAATAAAGCTTTATATGGTTTGAAACAAGCCCCTAGAGCCTGGTATGATAGACTTAGCACCTTCTTGATTGAGAATAATTTTTTAAGAGGAAATGTGATAAAACCCTTTTCATCAAAATGAAAAACAATGATATACTAGTTGTACAAATTTATGTTGACGATATTATTTTTGGTGCAACTAATAAAAGTTTTTGTGAAGAATTTGCTAACCTAATGTAGGGAGAATTTGAAATGAGCCTAATGGGTGAACTTAATTATTCCTCGGACTTCAAGTAAAGCAAACAAAGGAAGGGATCTTCATCAACCAAGCCAAATATACCAAGAATAATTAAAAAGTTTGGTATGGAGATGAGCAAACAAATGAGCACACCCATGAGCCTATCTTGCAAATTAGACAAAGATGAAAATGGATCCAATATTGACCAAAGCTATATAGAGGTATGATCGGATCTTTATTATTTTAACTGTAAGTAGATCAAATATCTTGTATAGTGTATGTGTATATGCTAGATTTCAATGTAATCCTAAAGAAACACATATGCTTGCTGTTAAAAGAATATTAAGATATTTGAAAGGTACAAGTAATCTAGGTCTTTGGTTTTCAAAAGAATCATCTTTGAATTTAGTTGGATTTTCTGATGCTGAGTATGCTGGTTGTAAAGTTGATAGAAAAAGCACTAGCGATACATGTCAATTTCTAGGATTGAATTTAATCTCATGGCACTGTAAAAACAAAACTCGGTAGCACTCTCTACTATTGAAGCAGAATATGTTGCTGCAGGGAGTTGTTGTGCAAAGTGTTATGGATTAAACAACAACTAGAAGACTTTGGTATTACACTATGTAAATTCCTATCAAGTGTGATAACACAAGTGTTATAAATTTAACCAAAAATTCTATTCAGCATTCAAGGACAAGCACATAGAAATTAGACACCATTTTATTAGAGACTATGTTTTGAATGGTGATATAGAAATAGAATTTATCCTAACTTAAAAATAATTAGCTGACATTTTTACTAAGCCATAAATCAAGATAAATTTGAATTGCTTAGAGGAGAATTAGGGCTTCGTAATCCTTTCTAGATTTCTTTAACCTAATTTTCTTTAAGATTAAGGATGAGTTATCTAGAAACCTCCTACAATTATTCATGATTTTTGAATCACTTTCATTGAAATTTTATTCGATCGAAATCAATTTCTGAATCATTTCATTTTATGTGAAAAATCTCTATTCGAGTTGACTCGAGCAATTTTGCTCTAGTCGAGATGGCTCGAATGTCTGAGTTTTCTACTCTTGCTCTAGTCGAGCTGACTAGGTCAACCTGTTGTCTTGCCTAGCCGACTCGATGTTCTGATTTTTCTGAGTTCGCTCTGGTCGAGCCGACTCGGATATTTCTAGGGTTGGGCGAGCTGACTCGAAAGTCAAGAAATCACTATTTAAGTAGTTCCGATCTGTATTTTCCTGTACTTCACTCCTTCCATTTTATTTCAAACACACTCTACTCCACTTAGAAACTTTACCAATTTCTTAAAAATCATTCCCTAGAACCTTGATTTCTTAAACTCCACTACAATGGCTTCTCGAAGATCTGCATGAAAGATTCTTCAAGTAGGTGAATCAAGTGCACGCAGTGAAGATGCAAAAGGAAAAGGAGAAAAGAGGAAAAGGTCTACTTTTGTGCAACAAGAAGAAGAAAATCCTTCTCCTCCAGAACAGAATGTCTCAATGGCCAACCAGCCTATCACTTGCGGAAGAAGAATTGATGCGGCACCGTACGCTCTGATACCAAGTTGATGGGGCACGGGATAGGGATAGGATCGTCGGCGAGCTAAGAAGTCACCGAAGATTAGGGTATCCTATTTTTTTTTCTATTTTCTGATTTCTTTATGGTGGTGACGAAGGAAAAAATAGGGATGGAGGATAACGAGGATGGACTACCACGAACCCTGAAACCCACTCTCACAGAGAGACTTCACACCTCTAGGGCATTATACCTGCCACCCACCTCACTACATGCAGTCTAGGGTATCTCACCTACCACCCATCTCACTACACGCGGAGCCCAGGGTATTTCACCTGCCACCCAGTCACTCCTGGAGCCATGAGGGGGATTTCAAAGAACGTGGAGGAAAACGAAATTGGGGGATAACTAGGGCATCACGCCCCTACGAAGTCCCGAAGGACAAAGACAACATCAACACCCGCAGGTGAAGACATAATGGGCCATAGCCCTGAACAACAACTGCCAAACCAACTGACAAACCAAATCCCAAAATTCAATTTTCTTCTCCTTTTTACAATAGGAATGAGGGGTTATTTATAAGCTCCATAACCCTCATTTGAATTTGAATACAGGATAGGGATAACTCAAATTTAAATACAAGATAGGATAAGATAAGCCTATCCATATCTCAATCATAACCAACAAAATCCTAATTTAAATTCAAATAAAAGATAGGATAAGATAAGCCTATCCATATCTCAATCATAACCAACAAAATCCTAATTTAAATTTCAAATAAAAGATAAATCCTAAATTTATTTTTCAAATTTATTTGCTGCTCCGAAATTTGTGCTGCTCCGAGATTCGTGCAGGATGATGTCCCCATCATTCTCCTGAGGTGGGGAAAACTCGACTCCGTCGAGTCAAGCTCAGCGGGGTTTGCGCTCTGCTGGGTTGTATGTGAACTCGAAGGTATCAAGACCATACTTTTCCTTCATCCTCTGGCTCCACGCATCATTCCTGCTCTGATACCAATTTGATGCGGCACCGTAGATGCGGCAAGCATATGATTAGTGATTTGATTCGTGTTTGTAGAGCAATGAAACCTAATTACACTAGCATTGTACTCATCATAATAAGTCTTAAGGATTACATGAAAAGGGACTATTACATGATTAGACACAATCCTAAAACTAAGAAGGAAGAAGATCTAGACAATAGGGGCTAATGATTGAGGACTTGCCTTGTTGAGCTTTCCAACCTTCTAATGATTTCAAACCTTGAAACTACCGATGCTCTGGACTGGAGAACTCGGATAACAGAGATCAGAACGCTGGGCTTGGGCTTCAGCTTGTTGGTTCATTGTCAAGGGGAACCTTGTTCACAACTCAAAGACTTCGAAGGACCCTGCAATGAAGATCAAAAGTTAAGGAAGAAGAAAGCAAGCATATGGAAGGGATGGAATAATTTATGAGCAAGGAAGGAAGTCTGAGATGGTTTGGCCGCTCCAATGTATCCTTCTTGAACTTGGCGTTGGATGGCTTGGAGAAGAAAGTAGATTCGAGTGGGGGGAAGGGGCTTAGGAACAATCACTCAAAGAAATAATATAAGACTACAACTTCAACTTCAACTTCATTTTTCATTCATCTCATCAAAATCCATCCCTTTTACAATGGGAGTCCAAGGCTTTTATAGCCTCACAAAGCTAGCTTTTGAAATTTAAAAACTCCCCAAATCGAGGAGGATTACAAGGGTGGTTGGAGGATTTGGTGGAGAGTTTGGAGGGATGTGGGGGGGGTTGGAGGATTTGGTGGAGGACTTGGAGGGATGTGGCCAACCTCCTTGAATTTGAATCTCCCTTGTTGGCCCCAAAGGGATGAGGTGGCTAGTGAAGTTGCACCTGATGACTTGGCATGGTGAGGTGGTCTTCTACTTGGATAAGAATGACATGTGGCGCCCAATGGTCCTAGTTGATGGTCCTTTTCTCTTGCTTGGTTGATGTGTCTTCTCTTCTTCATGTGGTCAAATTCTGGGGTCTAGAATTTGAGTCTTGTTGCTGGCTTTCATGGCTTTAAGACTTGATTAGACTTAACTCAACTGAATTAGACTTAACTCAACTAAACTGACTAGACTGACCTAGACTTTAAAACTTGAAATGGACTTACAAGAAATGAAATTTTAAAAGTAATTACAGGACTCAATAAACACTCTTGATTTGAAACTCAAAATTAATTACAGGACTCTTGAAAAGGAAATGACTCTTCAAAATAAAATATTTTTGAACTAAAGGATACAAGGTAACCTAATTATCTTCGATCCAAATTGGGATAAGGCTAACCTTGTTGGAGTGAAGTTTCTTTCGGCTTCTGGTGTCCACACCAATTCTCCTGGGGTGGGCAGAACTCGACCCAGTCGAGTATGGTTCAGTTTTTCCCTGGTAATACTCGAACAAGTCTGGATTAAGTCTTTGCAGGTCCTCTCGAGTAATCCAAGAGTTGTCGGACTCAGTCGACCTTGCCATTGAACCAGGTATCGCTGATAGTCCTTATTCCTGGTAGTAATGATCTTGTCATCCAGGATTCTCTCAATCCTCTCTCTCTGCTCAGGTAAGGTTGGTGGTGGACACTTGGAAATATGTTCACTCTCAATGAAAGTTTCTGGCTCAAAAGGCTCACTAGGTATTAGTAGTGGTTCTTTGTATTCTACTAGGTCTGAAACATTGAAGGTTGTACTAATACCCATATCAGGTGGAAGTTTCAAAACATATGCATTAGGCCCTATTTTCTTTAAGATCTTAAAGGGTCCCCTCCGCGGGCATGCAGCTTCTTTATGGTTCCACGGGGAAACCGTTTAGGGTTGAGCCTAATCATCGTATAATCCCCTTCACAGAATTCTTTAGCCCTCTTATGTGAGTCAGCTAAGTGTGTTTATAAGTTTCATTGCTCAGGTTGATCTTATTACTGATTTCTTTATGCAGATTTGTGACATGCTGTGCAAAAGACTCAGCAGACTCAGAAACTTACACAAGCACTTACAAAATGCAGACTGAACTAGGCATCTTTATTGAGAAGAATTTTATTGGACTCTCTAGGGCCTAAACCTAACAGATTATGACTCTCTAGGTTTGACCCTGGTCTGGTATGTACATGAGAATTTACCATGGGTTCCTAGCAAATGCCATAAGGTTTTCCAAAAGTAGGTAGCAAAAGGAATAGGCTTTAAAGGCTCATGCAACCTAGTAATCTCATCAAAATGAAACTTAATGGCTCTAAAATTAGGATAAGACTTAAGGAAAGGCAGGAAATAGGAATCCGAGTCTTGGGATAAATTAGGGGAATCTTGAAATAGACCTGGGTTACTCATGATGACCTTAAGATTAGAATTTTGATCTACAGGCAGCATGCTTCTAGGTAGTTGAAGGTCATCAGGAAAGTCTTCTAGAATAATGATTGGGTTCTTCTCAGGTACCTGAAGGAGTTCTTGTGTCGAAGCTAAAGTATTGGGTTCTTCCAGGGCATTGTCTTACGGAACCAAGTCCTCACTAAATTTTGGTTGTTCTGATGTTTCAGGACTATGCTCAATAATCTTTTCTTTACCAAAGGTTTCCTCAGGTAAGGTATTAAGTTGTTCTCTTCACAGTCTTCCCCTTCATTTTTATCTATTAAACTTATGTCAGTCTCATACATATATTTACTAGGTTCAAATTTGCCTTCTTCCTTCCCTAGCCCTTCAGTTTGAGGATACCCTAAGTCTTGAGTATTCATGAACTCAACTTGTACTTCAGGGTTCTTACTCTTATCATTCATATGAGCTAATGGGATAGTAGGAGTTGGTTGGTCTAAGGAAAATTGTTTAGCCAGCATTTGGTTCAATTGGGCCATTAGATCATTTAGGCCTCTCAGCGTGGTTTCAAGATTCGGGTCCATGGCTACACTGGACTGGGTCTGGACTGGTGAATATGAGGCTCCTGATCTAGTTTTCATGCATGGAAGTGGACTCAAGTTCGAGCTAAGGTTTCCTAGACCTAGAGCACAAATTAGAAGTCTAATTAAGTGAACCAACTAGCTAGAAGTACTTATGGGACTTAGCCAGGTAGGTGGTGGGGAGTGAAGGTCCCTGATTGCCAACCTTAGACACCAATCTGAGATTGGCCAGGTAGGCGGACCAAATCACAAGCCCTGATGCACCAATCCTAGACACCAAGCCAGTAAGCACACACCAATTAGCTGACACAGTTAACTTGACCATAACCTGAACCCAATTTGTTGGTGTCCCTAACCCACTAGGGCAATTAACGTTCTACTCAATTTTAATTAATGGGCTGGGATCGATATGCTGGTTGGTGATTTTTGGGCTAGGGACAGGTGATGAAATCCTGACCCTATGTCAAATTGATGCCCTTAATTTGATTTCTCATGAGATGAATGAAATGCAAAGGTGCTGCAGAAGTGTGTTGCAGTTTGAAAGTGATGTGGAAAACATGATGAAAAAATGTCCAAAAATTCTGAAAAATTCACAGAGGATTCCTAACTTATATGTTTCAATGCAGGTGAAAGGAATTTTAAAATAAAATCTGTACTACTCTAAGCAGATCCTACAATTGAAGATAAATAAAAAGGACATAACAGAACCCTAATGATAGTGTCGAACTGCAGAAATTCTCATTTTTTTTATTATTTTTTTCTGATGATGAAATTTAATATGGTGATAACTGACTTAAAAAGGAACAAGAAAAAAAATATTTTAATAAAAAATCAGTGAATTTTCTTTGGAGCTGCAGATGGATTACAGTAAACAGATGCAAATTTTCAGAAACAAAACCTAATCAAACAAGTGCAATGGCTTACCCAAACTTCAATCTAAAAAACTCACGTCCGGCCAGGGGCTCATTATTCCCATGGGTCGTGACAGTGTACTGGAGTACACCCGCTCAGGAGGCGTGAATTTTAGATCTTGCTTGGATTTAATGAAAACTATTCTACTCTAATGCAACCATGCTCTGATACCAATTTGATGCGGCACGGGATAGGGATAGGATCGTCGGCGAGCTAAGAAGTCACCGAAGATTAGGGTATCCTATTTTTTTTTCTATTTTCTGATTTCTTTATGGTGGTGACGAAGGAAAAATAGGGATGGAGGATAACGAGGATGGATGAATAAAATTTCTATTGTTCTGTGTGAAGGATCTGTGTGCTCCTAGGGTATCTGTATGATCCCTTCTCCGATGATGCGGCAAGCATATGATTAGTGATTTGATTCGTGTTTGTAGAGCAATGAAACCTAATTAGACTAGCATTGTACTCATCATAATAAGTCTTAAGGATTACATGGAAAGGGACTATTACATGATTAGACACAATCCTAAAACTAAGAAGGAAGAAGATCTAGACAATAGGGGCTAATGATTGAGGACTTGCCTTGTTGAGCTTTCCAACCTTCTAATGATTTCAAACCTTGAAACTACCGATGCTCTGGACTGGAGAACTCGGATAACAGAGATCAGAACGCTGGGCTTGGGCTTCAGCTTGTTGGTTCATTGTCAAGGGGAACCTTGTTCACAACTCAAAGACTTCGAAAGACCCTGCAATGAAGATCAAAAGTTAAGGAAGAAGAAAGCAGGCATATGGAAGTGGAATAATTTATGAGCAAGGAAGGAAGTCTGAGATGGTTTGGCCGGCTCCAATGTATCCTTCTTGAACTTGGCGTTGGATGGCTTGGAGAAGAAAGTAGATTCGAGTGGGGGGAAAGGGGGCTGAGGAACAATCACTCAAAGAAATAATATAAGACTACAACTTCAACTTCAACTTCATTTTTCATTCATCTCATCAAAATCAATCCTAACCAACCAAATCCTAATTCAATTTTAAACAAAAGATAAATCCTAAATAAATTTATTCCAAAAATGCTTCAAGATCTGTGCCACTCCAAGAATTATGCTTGCTCCAAGATCCGTGCTTGAGATGTCCCCATCATTCTCCTACGGTGGGGAAAAAACTCGACTCTGTCGAGTTTGGGTCAGGCTCCAGCTTCAGCTTGACTTCAGCTCCGGGAACTCCAAACTTTTAGCTTGACATAACCATGATATTTTTTTTTTTTAATCAACTTGCTTGAAAATGGTGTGACTTTGACTCGGGGTGTGCTTTGAAATCTGTGCTTTGAAAATGGGCTGCAGGCAGTTCTTGGAGAGCTTGGCATAGTCGAAGCAGAAAACAGGGGTGAGGGCTGGAAGGGAGGAATGGTGGTGGGTGACCGGCTGGGGGGAGGGTGGTCCGACGTCGATGTTGGGGAAGGATCCGTGGACGAGATTTGAAACTGGGAAGAAAGAGAATAGTGGCCGGTGATGAAACAGAAAAATCCTAATCCTTTAGCTCTGATACCAAGATGATGCGGCAAGCATATGATTAGTGATTTGATTCGTGTTTGTAGAGCAATGAAACCTAATTAGACTAGCATTGTACTCATCATAATAAGTCTTAAGGATTACATGGAAAGGGACTATTACATGATTAGACACAATCCTAAAACTAAGAAGGAAGAAGATCTAGACAATAGGGGCTAATGATTGAGGACTTGCCTTGTTGAGCTTTCCAACCTTCTAATGATTTCAAACCTTGAAACTACCGATGCTCTGGACTGGAGAACTCGGATAACAGAGATCAGAACGCTGGGTCCTCTAGGAATTGGATCATAAAACTGATCTTGGGGAGCTCTCCTAGGGTTTGTTTCGTAGAGAGGGTTTTGATATGGAATCCTTCTAGGGTTCAATGGGGTCTCGAGTTCAGGTGCAAGACTTGGCTCAGGTTCAGTCTGGGCTTCATGATTGCTTTCTGGGGTTCTAGCCTCTAACTGATCCAACCTAGTAGTGATGTGGGCTAACTGCTCATTCATGTCTTGGTTGGTTTGTGCCACATTCTGATTTGTTTGGGCCATTTGCTCAGTTAAACTCTTAGTCAGTTGGCCACTTGATCATTTAGGCCTTTGATCAAATTCCCTAAGTTTTGGTCCATGCTACACTTGACTGGGCTTGGATTGGTGAATACGGTGTTCCTGCTCTAGTTGTCATGCATGCAAATGGACTCAAGTTCGAGCTAAGGTTTCCTAGACCTAGAGCACAAATTAGAAGTCTAATTAAGTGAACCAACTAGCTAGTAGTACTTATGGGACTTAGCCAGGTAGGTGGAGGGGAGTGTAGGTCCCTGATTGCCAACCTTAGACACCAATCTGAGATTGGCCAGGTAGGCGGACCAAATCACAAGCCCTGATGCACCAATCCTAGACACCAAGCCAGTAAGCACACACCAATTAGCTGACACAGTTAACTTGACCCTAACCTGAACCCAACTTGTTGGTGTCCCTAACCCACTAGGGCAATTAACGTTCTACTCATTTTAATTAACGGGCTGGGATCGATATGCTGGTTGGTGATTTTTGGGCTAGGGACAGGTGATGAAACCCTGACCCTATGTCAAATTGATGCCCTTAATTTGATTTCTCATGAGATGAATGAAATGCAAAGGTGCTGCAGAAGTGTGTTGCAATTTGAAAGTGGTGTGGAAAACGTGATGAAAGAAATGTCCAAAAATTTTGAAAATTCACAAAGGATTCCTAACTTATATGTTTCAATGTAGATGAAAGGAATTTTAAAACTAAAATCTATACTAATCTAAGCAGATCCTACAAATGAAGATAAATAAAAAGGACAGAACATAACCTTAATGATAGTGTCGAACTGCAGAAATTTTTATTTTTTTATAATTTTTTTCTGATGATAAAATTTAATATGGTGATAACTGACTTAAAAAGGAACAAGAAAAAAAATATTTTAATAAAAGTTAGTGACTTGCCTTTGAAGTTGCAGGCGGATTACAGTCAGCCTACAGAAAATACAGCAAGCAGAAAAACAGAACGTGACCAATGCAAAATTCACAAATGAAATCTAAAAAATCCTTTGGCTTTCTTTTTCACGGGTCAATCACAATGGCACCCCGACACGCCTTAGGAGATCCCCGTGGAATGGGAAGAGAGGTGTTTAAACCCTACTTTCTCCTAAGACCGGACGCCTGGTAACGCCCCCGATCCAAGTACTTCAAGGACTTAATGCTATGCAATCAGGAACTTATTCTACCATGCTCTGATACCAAGTTGATGGGGCACGGGATAGGGATGGATCGTCGGCGAGCTAAGAAGTCACCGAAGATTAGGGTATCCTATTTTTTTTTCTATTTTCTGATTTCTTTATGGTGGTGACGAAGGAAAAAATAGGGATGGAGGATAACGAGGATGGACTACCACGAACCCTGAAACCCACTCTCACAGAGAGACTTCACACCTCTAGGGCATTATACCTGCCACCCACCTCACTACATGCAGTCTAGGGTATCTCACCTACCACCCATCTCACTACACGCGGAGCCCAGGGTATTTCACCTGCCACCCAGTCACTCCTGGAGCCATGAGGGGGATTTCAAAGAACGTGGAGGAAAACGAAATTGGGGGATAACTAGGGCATCACGCCCCTACGAAGTCCCGAAGGACAAAGACAACATCAACACCCGCAGGTGAAGACATAATGGGCCATAGCCCTGAACAACAACTGCCAAACCAACTGACAAACCAATCCCAAAAATTCAATTTTCTTCTCCTTTTTACAATAGAATGAGGGGTTATTTATAAGCTCCATAACCCTCATTTGAATTTGAATACAGGATAGGGATAACTCAAATTTAAATACAAGATAGGATAAGATAAGCCTATCCATATCTCAATCATAACCAACAAAATCCTAATTTAAATTTCAAATAAAAGATAGGATAAGATAAGCCTATCCATATCTCAATCATAACCAACAAAATCCTAATTTAAATTTCAAATAAAAGATAAATCCTAAATTTATTTTTCAAATTTATTTGCTGCTCCGAAATTTGTGCTGCTCCGAGATTCGTGCAGATGATGTCCCCATCAAGAATAGATTTCTCCTTCCTAGAAGAAATGAACATGAATATCGGAAGATGGATAGATAGCCAGGGTTGGAAGTGTTGGCTTTGGCTCCTTAGTTTTGATGATTAACAAAAGGTTGAGTATATGTTTGGACTAATGTTTCATTTCAAGATAAAGTTTCAGGCCTTAGGTTATTCAAAAAGAGTATCAAGAGTACAATGATGAAACCAAGCTTGCTTGATTTGGGAAGAGCTCTTCTACCTTAAACAAGATCAAATTTCTCATATTGGACCTTCAAATTAAGAAGTAATTGACAAAAGAAACAAAGGCCTAGAGAAACTCAAGCATGGCACGCACCTCTCCAGAGTTTCAGAAATTTTAGACCAGAGGTCGACCACCAGAGGTCGACTCATGAAGAAAAGAAAAGTTCAGCAAGGCCGGCACGGCAAAATTTCAGTGGCACGCTTCAAAGGTCACCACCTGAGGTCGACACTGTCTAGAGGTCGACTCATCGCCTGAAATTCAAACTGGGTAGAACTATGGTTTTCTAGACTTTTGCCTAAGATAAACTGGAGGTCGACTCATGAGGTCGACACTTCACCCAGAGGTTGACTCATGAGGTCGACTCATGGCATAACGGCTAGTTTTTCTAAACTTACTTTGATTTGATTTCTAACGACCATAAATGGCCTTAATTTTTTATTCTAACGGGTCTTGTGGAGTTGTTTAAACTTGATGAAGTATTTAACCTCCACCTAACAAAAAAGTAAAGGAGACAAAGTGAAAAAGAAGTAAGAGGAGTAAAAGTACACCAAGTTTCAATCAATCCTAAGCCAAAAAGAGTGATAAAAGCCAAGGATTCCTTAACCAAAAGCTTTCCAGTTTTGAGGAATCCAGCTTTCAAGTCTTTGGCATTTAGTGAGATCCAAGATTCCAAGAGGAAGACTGAAGAGTCTCCAACAAGAGCTACATCGAATTATTTTTGCTCAAAAAGGAGTTTGTCTTGTTTTTATTCATTGTATTCATACTCTATTTGTGCTAGCCTAGTTTCAAGGGAAATTTAAAACTAGTGTGAGGTTGTGGTGAGCCAATTGATAAAACCAACTAGGGTTGCTTGTAAGCCCGAAGCCAAAACAAGTGTGTAAGGTTTGTTGGTGAGCCTAGGTAACAAAACCAACTTAGGTTTTGACTTGTGAGCCTTGTAAAACAAGTCGGCTGTAATCTAGAGAAGAT
The DNA here is from genome assembly GCA_021397845.1 of Areca catechu. NCBI lineage: Eukaryota > Viridiplantae > Streptophyta > Magnoliopsida > Arecales > Arecaceae > Areca > Areca catechu. The sequence continues at coordinate 63,519,343 of CM038042.1, forward strand.
TATAGTGGAAATTCCAAGTGGAGCTTAGGGAGTGGATGTAGGTGCTAGGTGCACCGAACCACTATACGTTTTGTGTGTTTGCATTGCTTTACTCTCTATTGCTCTTTAATTGTTGTTATCTTTCATTGCTTTCGTTGCATAATTACTTGAGCACTATCACTCTTCACATTTGAAATTGATAGCACATATATTGCTTTATTTTAAAAAAAGAAGAAAGACCTAATTCACCCCCCCTCTTGGGCACCATATCTGGGCAACAAGTGGTATCAGAGCACCGGTACTCTCTTGTAGGTCCAACGATCTTGAGTAAAAGATCATGGCCGCCCCAATTGGAATGGATGTAGTTGAAGGTCAAGCATCAAATCGCCCTCCTTTCTTTAATGGCACACACTAACATACTGGAAAACTCGATGCGCATTTATTACAAGCTGTAGATTATAATATATGGAGAGTAATTACTAAAGGGCCTCATCAGCCTACTCACTTGGTTAATGGCATTATCATCCCAAAATCTGAAGAAGAATGGGATGACAATGATATCAAACAAGCTGAGTTAAATGCAAAGGCGATGAATTTGCTATTCTGTGCACTTGACCCAAGTGAATTTAACAGAATATCAAATTATATTTCCGCCAAAAAAATTTGGGATACACTTGAGGTTACCCATGAGGGTACACACCAAGTGAAGACCACAAAGGTGAACATGCTCATTCATATGTATGAGATGTCAGGATGGAACCAGCTGAAAGTATTAGTGAGATGTATACTAGATTTACAATATAGAAATGGTATAGAGGAGTTTGGGAAAAATTATATCTAATGGTGAACTCGTTAACAACTTCTCAGGTCTCTTCTGGCTTAATGGGATGCGAAAAAGTAACGGATAGAGAAGCCAAGGATATCATACTCTACCTCTTGAGCAGCTTCTTGGATCACTGATGACTTATGAGCTTTCACTAAAACAGAGACAGTGGACAATGACAGAAAAAGAAAGCCAAAGCCTTCAAGTCCACTACAAAGGAAGAGTCAAGTGATGAATCAGAAGAAGAAGCTGATGATGATGAGACAGCCCTCATTACAAGAAAATTCAAAAGATTCATGAGAAAGAAGAAGGGCTTCTACAAGAAAAGGCCACAAAAAGGTGATTACAATAAAGATAAAGAGAAAGAAAAGAAAGGGATCCACCCATCTGCTTCGAGTGCAAGAAGCCTGGACATTATAAAATTGATTACCCTTTGCTTAAAAAGAGTCGAAGGATGTTGAGAAGAAAGCCATGATGGCTACCTGTAGTGAGAGTGAGGACTCACAGCAGTGATGAAGAGCAGCAGGAAGTCGTCAACCTGTGTTTCATGGCCAATGAAGATGATGAGGTAAATTCTGAACCTGAAAATGAATTTACTTTTAATGAACTACATGATGCTTTTGATGATTTAGTTATGGAGTATGGAAAACTAAAACTGAAAAATAAGAAATTAAGAAAGCTAAATCAAGAGCTTACCAAAAATTCAGACAAGTTTTCAACTGAAATTGAAGATTTAATTCAAGAAGAAATTAACTGAACATGTAAAACCTTGAAAAATGATAAGGACAATCTTATAAAGAAAAGGATTCTTTGAAAAATAATAGAAGTTTTGAAACTAATGAGAAAATTAAAAAAAAAAAAAAAGAACTGTTGCGTCAAAACAAGAATTACAAAGAAGAGTTAGAAAAAGTGAAACCTTTTGTAGAAAAAGTTTACTTATAGTTCAGAAAAATTAAGTATGCTTTTAAACAGTCAACATGCAATTTTTAACAAAGTTGGACTTGGATTTAAGTCACAGAATCAGCAAAACTTTTCAAAAACTTTTTCATACCTACATTTCTAATATTACCTGCTATGCATGTGGTAAGTTAGGACATAAATCATATATTTGTAATAGAAGAAAATCAAGTACCTTTGGAAAGATTTGGTTCCAAAAGGAACCAATTTGTCTAACCCTAAAGGACCCAAGATGACTTGGGTACCTAAAGTTTCAACTTAATCAATTTCTGCAGGTGTGTCTTGCAACCAAAAATAAAGAAGAATGTGGTATCTAGACAGTGGTTGCTCAAGGTACATGACTGGGGATGTGAAGCCATTCTCATCACTAGTAGCTATAAATGGTGGAAACGTTACTTTTGGTGATAATGGAAAGGTAAAAGTCGGAATTGGTAAAATCCATATCACCCCTAATGCTTATGTAGATAATGTATTATTTGTTGATGGCTTGAAGCATAATCTTTTCAGCATTAGTCAGTTTGTGATAAGGGTTTTAAAGTAATTTTTGAATCATCTTTGTGCATGGTGTCTAGTCTAGATGTCGATGGCATCAAGTTCACTGGTCATAGGCATGGAAACATTTACATAGTTGATCTTGATGATCAAGCCATAGAAAGTGGTCAATGCCTAGTGGCTAGGGAAGCCAAGGCAAGTAAACTAGTTGGCTTTGGCATCGCAGGCTAGGGCATGCTAGTATGCATTTGATTTCAAAATTAAGCAAAAAGATCTTGTAAAGGAATTGCCAAAACTCACATTTGAAAATGATAAGATTTGTGCTGCATGTCAATTTGAAAACAAACTAAATCTACTTTCAAACTAAAGGAGTAGTATCTACTACTAGACCCCTTGAATATTGCATATGGACCTCTTTGGCCAACCAGAACAACTAGTTTGGGAGGTAAGAAATATGGGCTAGTAATTGTAGATGATTACTCACGATTTACTTGGATAATGTTTTTAGCTCATAAAGATGAAACGTTTCAGCTTTTGTTAAATTTCATAAAAGGGTTTCAAACGAAAAAGATCTCACTATTGTTTCTTTGCATAGTGATCATGGAACTGAATTTGACAATCATGATTTTGAAGTTTTTGTAATGATAATGGTATTAGTCATAATTTTTCTGCACCTAGGACACCTCAACAAAATGGGGTGGTAGAAAGAAAAAATAGGACTCTTGAAGAAATGGCACGCACAATGCTTTGCAAAAATGATTACCTAGATATTTTTGGACAGAAGCCATTAATACTTCCTGTTACATTTTAAATCGTGTTTTAATTCGACCTATTTTGAAGAAAACACCATATGAGCTTTGAAAAAATCGAAAACCTAATCTTAAATATTTTCGTGTATTTGGTTGCCGCTGTTTCATATTAAACAATGGCAAAGACAATATTAGTAAATTTGATGCCAAGTCAGATGAGGGTATCTTCTTAGGATACTCTACTTCTAGCAAGGCATACAGGGTCTTCAACAGAAGAACTCTTCTAGTTGAAGAATCAATTCATGTAGTGTTTGATGAAACTAACGAAAAATCTTCTAGAAAAGAAGATTCTATTGATGATGAAATAGGTATAAAGAAGCTTGAACAATTGACAATCAATGAAGATGTGCCAAAAAAGATGATGATCAAGAAATGAAGATCAAATTCAAGAGATCAATGCAACTTCACCAAAACCTTTACCTAAAGAGTGGAGGTATGCACACGGACACCCCAAAGAGCTAATTATTGGTGATCCATCAAAGAGAGTAAGTACACGCTCTTCTATCAAAAATGTTTGTGATTATTTAGCTTTTGTTTCTCAAATAGAGCCTAAGTCAATTGAAGAAGCTGAAAAAGATTGTAACTGGATTAATGCCATGCAAGATGAACTAAATCAATTTAAAAGAAATAACGTTTGGACTTTAACTGAAAGACCCCCTAATGTTTCTGTAATTGGCACAAAATGGATTTTTAGAAATAAACTTGATGAACATGGCATTGTAACTAGAATAAAGCTAGACTTGTTGCTAAAGGCTATAACCAGGAAGAAGGGATTGACTTTGATGAAACCTTTGCTCCTGTTGCTAGGCTGGAAGCAATTATACTTTACTTGTTTTTGCTTGTTTATGGATTTCAAGTTATTTCAAATGGATGTTAAATGTGCCTTTTTAAATGGATTTATTGAAGAGGAAGTTTATGTTGAACAACCTCCTGGTTTTGAAAATCATGAATTTCCTAACCATGTTTTTAAATTGCATAAAGCATTGTATGGTTTAAAGCAAGCTCCTAGAGCTTGCTATGATAGATTAAGTTCATTTTTGATGAAGAATGATTTTTCAGAGGTAATGTAGATAATACATTTTTTTGAAAAAGAAAAATGATGATCTCTTAGTAGTACAAATCTATGTAGATGATATTATTTTTGGTGCTACTAACGAATGTCTTTGTCAAGAGTTTGCAAAGTTAATGCAGAGTGAGTTCGAGATGAGCATGATGGGAGAACTCAACTTCTTCCTCGGACTCCAAATTAAGCAAACCAAAGAGGGGATCTTCATCAACCAAGCCAAGTACACAAGGAAAATATTGAAAAAGTTTGGGATGGAGACTACCAAACAATAGGTACCCCTATGAGCTCTTCATGTAAATTAGACAAAGATGAATGTGGTAAATCAGTAGACCAAAATTATATAGAGGCATGATTGGTTCATTGCTATATCTAACTTCCAGTAGACCAGATATAATGTTTAGTGTTTGTATGTGTGCACGTTTTCAGTCTGCTCCTAAAGAATCATATCTCTTAGCTGTAAAACGTATATTTAGATACTTATCTGGGTCAATTGAAATTGGTCTTTAGTACTCTAGAGAGTCATCATATGAATTGATTGCTTATTCTGATGCTGATTTTGCTGGGTGTAAACTTGATCGTAAAAGTACTAGTGGAACTTGTCAATTCTAGGAGTTAATTGATTTCATGGAGCAGCAAGAAACAGAATTCGGTTGCTCTATCTACGACGGAAGCCGAATATATAGCAGTCGAAAGCTGTTGTGCTCAGATTCTATGGATCAAACAACAACTCGAGAACTTTGGCATCAAACTAACTAAGACACCCATAAGATGTGATAATACTAGTGCAATTAATTTAACAAAAATCCTGTACAACATTCAAGAAGAAAACATATGAAATAAGACATCATTTCATAAGAGATCACGTTCAAAACTCTAATGTGTTGTTAGAATTTATTTGTACTGATTATCAATGGCTGATATATTCACAAAACCACTGAATGAAGATAGATTTTGCATGATCAGAAGAGAATTGGGAGTCATTGACCCTTTTACTTGAAACTCTTCAATTTCTTTCAAAATTCCTCAAAAAGGATTTATAAATTCTAATATATTTAAAGCATCTCTAAGAATTCATTCTAAATTTTATCAATTTTTCAAATTTTTACCAAATTTTATTTTGACTAGTTTATTTTCGGAGGTCGACACTTAAAATTTCGGAGGTCGACACTTGGGTCGACCCCTGAAATTTTTGAGAGGCGACACTTGGTCGGAAAACTATTTTTAAAACCCATCCGCGAGCCCTTTTCCTACATTTCTTTTTGCTTTCTCCTTCGTGTGGTCCCCCTTCAACGTTCCTAAGCTCTGAATAGTGGATTACCAACCTCTCCCTCCTCTTTTGGGCAATCTTCTCCTCCCCTCACGATTTCTCTTGGACCGAACGGTTTTTACCGTGTTCCTCGTTTTTGGGCAACCGTAGGTTTTTGCCTCTATTTATCCTCAATTATCGGTTGATTTTCGATTGAAAACACTCATTTCTTCCCTCCATTTCGTGCATTTCCTCTATTTGCTACCTTTTTTTCAATTTCACAAACCCTCACTTACCTTTTCACGGTTCCTTCATTTGCTCAACCGTGAATTCCTTTTCTCCTCTCCAAATTCTTGGTTCTTCTTTTTCTTAGCACTGCATTATCCTACTTCTCCCTAAATTACCCTCTTCCATCCATATGGGTCCAAGGAAGCAGTTGGCTCTAAGGAAAAGAAAATGGAACAAGGCTGAGGTAGTACTGAGCGACGAAGAAAGACCAGACATGAGCATGAGCATCCCCAGAGGAACCTGCACCAGTGCCAGCCAGCTTAGTACGGAAGAGCATTACGAGCAGGAGACGTGTGGATATACCCTTCTGGGATCAGCATCACTTTTTATAGGAGATGTACTGAGAGATGCAGGTCTGGTTCACTTCTGCACGATGACTGAGAGATTCTACCCAGACCTCATCAGGGAGTTCTATGCATCCATGGCCACTGATGGCATTGGATGGTCTGCTACTGTTCGTGGGATCGAGATTCCAGTGACACGGATGTCATCAGTCATGTTTGGAGGATTCCACTTCATGGCACAGCCGCCACTACTATCAGCGACCGAGAGCACGCCTTTAGATATATTTTAGAGCACGAGGATGTTAGCAGCATTTCCATAGTAGCCACTAACCAGCTATCATTGGAGATGAGAGTGTTGCATCATATCATCGCCCGCATCTTGATTCCAAAGAGCGGGAGGTTCGACTTTATTACTGAGCGTGAGCTAGTGTTGATGGTGTCCCTGAGACAGCGGACTCCCATCAACCTTCCCAGGATCATGCTTCAGCAGATGGGAGAGGCAGCATCTCATAGGAGACTAGTTCAGCCATATGGCATGGGGCTGACACAGTTATCAGGGAGTATGGAGTATCATTTGATGGTATACCCTTCAGTCAGCTGCAGCATACTGACACATACGGAGAGAAATCCCTGCATAGGATGGGATTTCGACTGATTGGTGATCGTTGGGTGCGACGGGAGTCTAGCCAGGAGCCAGATGAGGAGGAGGAGATTCGAGCAGCTGAGGTAGGGCCTTCAGAGCCTACTGATCATGGTACACCTCCTCGTCTAGCACCAGAGTCAGAGACTGCGGAGCCTGAGCCATTCACGCCACCACCCTCATCAGCTCCGGCACCTTCTCTACTGCTACACCACAGAGGACTACAGCGAGCACATCGGACTTTGAGCAGAGAGTGATTGATCACATTTCAGAGATTCGGACAGAGATTGCTGGTGTACGACAGGAGCTACATGGTCTGCGGATCCACACAGACATGCGCATTGGAGCTCTGTCAGCTACTGTCGATGCAGGATTCCGACAGATCCCAGCTTACTGAGATTGGCATTGCCACCAGGGACTGTAGATCCGATAGTGCCTCATCCACATTCTGATGATGATGATGATGATGACTCCAGTGGCTATAGTGACAGTGATGGAGATCAGCTTGGAGCAGGTAGCTCTGATGTTCCACCTGCTGATCCGATTCCAGAGATTCCCCCTTCTGCTGATCCTCCTTCTACTGATCTTCCTAGTACTGATCCTCCAGCTACAGATGTGCCAGTAGATACTTAGATTACTGAGTCACTCTTTGAGTCTATTACAGGCATTCCAGATGATAGAGTGGAGCATACAGAGACTGATATTGATGATCCCACTGCTTATGAGCTTGTCAGCAGGCACACTCCAGCTCAGTCTACTCAGCATACTGATCCACCTACTCCTATTGCTACTACTTCTGTTAGGACACCTTCGGAGTCTTTTCCACAGACCTATAGATCTCGGAGGACTACCCCTAGGTCTGGTCCCTCTCTGAGGACTCAGAGTCTCACTCATAGGACTCCAAAATCCTCATCTAGGATCTTGGCTCCTATCTCTTTTGATGTACCTTCTGATGAGGAGTAGCCTCATAGATTTGCTTGATATATGATGTTTACTGAGGTACTAGTTTGCTTTGTATGTTTAGTGTATCAGTGTTTTGTGCTTACTATGTAAGCAATTTTATAACTGAATACATTCATATATTTATCTACATTGTGGTATTTTACTGTTTGATGCCAGCTCTTAGCATTTATTTTTTTAAAACCCTCAAGTTAGAATGTCTTTGCTATATCGAATGCACAAATTGAGGGGGAGCATGTATTCTATGCAACTAAGTACTTCATTGTAATGGAACATAATTTTCTTTAGTATATCTTTTACTACAAAAATGCACTTTTTGATTTGACACAAAGGGGAGTATAGTAAAGTATATATGGTTCTTATGACTCTTTCATAGAGTAGAGTAAAGCTTGTATGGTTCTTAACTTTTTGACTCATGAGAATGTTTTCACAAAAAAGGGGAGAGTAGATGAAAAGTAAATTTTTATGATATACTCATATATGTGAGGTTTCTTTGAACATTTTTTTAATGCTATATTTTGCTTTTGGACTTAATTGCATATATACTCAAGGTTTTGTCATCATCAAAAAGGGGGAGATTGTTGGCTTTGGCTCCTTAATTTTGATGATTAACAAAAGGTTGAGTATATGTTTGGACTAATGTTTCATTTCAAGATAAAGTTTCAGGCCTTAGGTTATTCAAAAAGAGTATCAAGAGTACAATGATGAAACCAAGCTTGCTTGATTTGGGAAAGAGCTCTTCTACCTTAACAAGATCAAATTTCTCATATTGGACCTTCAAATTAAGAAGTAATTGACAAAAGAAACAAAGGCCTAGAGAAACTCAAGCATGGCACGCACCTCTCCAGAGTTTCAAAAATTTCAGACCAGAGGTCGACCACCAGAGGTCAACACCTTGCCAAAGGTCGACCACCAGAGGTCGACATAAAACAAAGAAAAGTTCAGCAAGGCCGGCACGGCAAAATTTCAGTGGCACGCTTCAAAGGTCACCACCTGAGGTCGACACCTGTCCAGAGGTCGACTCATCGCCTGAGAATTCAAACTGGGCAGAACTATGTTTTCTGGACTTTTGCCTAAGATAAACTGGAGGTCGACTCATGAGGTCGACACTTGACCCAGAGGTCGACTCATGAGGTCGACTCATGGCATAACAGCTAGTTTTCTGAACTTTTGATTTGATTTCTAACGGCCATAAACGGCCATATTTTTGATTCTAACGGACTTGTAGAATTGTTTCAGCTTGAATGAAGTATTTAACCTCCACCTAACTTCAAAAAAGTAAAGGAGACAAAGTAAAAAAGAAGAGAGTAAAAGTACAAAGCTTTCAATCAATCCTAAGCCAAAAAGAGAGAAAATCCAAGAGATTCCTTAGCCAAAAGCTTTCCATTTTGAGGAATCCAGCTTTCAAGTCTTTGGCATTTAGTGAGGTCCAAGATTCCAAGAGGAAGACTTGAAGAGTCTCCAACAAGAGCTACATCGAATTGTTTTTTGCTCAAAAAGAAGTTTGTCTTGTTTTTATTCATTGTATTCATACTCTATTTGTGCTAGCCTAGTTTCAAGGGAATTTGAAACTAGTGTGAGGTTTGTTGGTGAGCCATTGATAAAACCAACTAGGGTTGCTTGTAAGCCGAAGCCAAAACAAGTGTGTAAGGTTTGTTGGTGAGCCTAGGTAACAAAACCAACTTAGGTTTTGACTTGTAAGCCTTGTAAAACAAGTCGGCTGTAATCTAGAGAAGATTATAGTGAAATTCCCAAGTGGAGCTTGGGGAGTGGATGTAGGTGCTAGGTGCACCGAACCACTATACATTTTGTGTGTGCATGCTTTACTCTCTATTGCTCTTTAATTGTTGTTATCTTTCATTGCTTCCGTTGCACAATTACTTGAGCACTATCACTCTTCACATTTGAAATTGATAGCACATATATTGCTTTATTTTAAAAAAAGAAGAAAGACCAATTCACCCCCCTTTTGGGCACCAAATCTAGGCAACAGGAAGCATTTCTGTTCTTTGGACATTTTAACCTACCCTTCACTAGTATGAATTTTCTATGAAAAATAGTTCTTCAAGAATTTCACTTGGAATCAACTATTAAGGGAATCAAAATCATCATGGATGAAGAGAAGTTGAGCAACTTGCTACAAATGCTATTGGACGGTGCCACTGAGCTTACTCTACTGAACGAAGAACATACTCTAAAGCTCATTTTGGAGAAAGAAGATGTGAGCTCCGTTCAGCATGTTCAGGCCAACTACCTGTCAAAGGAAATGAGGCTTCTTCATAATATGGTCAGTAGAATATTTCTTTCTAGAACTGGTCGCTTTGACTGGGTCAGCGAGAAAGACATGACTTTTATGGGTCATTTGATTGAAGAAAACCTCTCAACCTTCCCTATATAATGATGATTCAAATGACTGAAGTAGCTAGGAAAGTTAAAGCCTGTCTACCCTATGGTATGGTTTTTATCTTACTATTTGAAGAAGCTAGAATAGACTTAACTAATGAGATAGACAAGCCACTACATCACTTTGACACTTATTCCTTCAATTTTATTGAAAAGAATGGGTTACAAACTACAAGAAGGAATATGGATAAAGAAAGTGTCTAGTTAGATTGCTGCTATTTATTCAGAAGATGATGAAGCTATTGCTGTTGAAGGAAGATTGAAGGTGTAATGATTACTCCATCTGACCTTAAGAAGCTAATATTTTAGAAGATGGAAACTATTTCAAATTCAGTAACAAATCACATGAATTCTATAATTGATGAAATAAGAAGTTCAGTTAATGACAACTTGCAGGAAATGAGATCTGAACAGAAGCTTCATCAGGAGAAAATTGAAAAGGAAATGAAGGATCTCAAAGAAGAAATCAGAAGTATCTTACTACTATCACATAAAGAATCAGTTACTGCTGAAGATACTCCTATGCAGATCTTCAAGGAGTCACTTGAGACTCCTGCTCCTATTGCTTCATCTGATCCATCCTTAATCTTACCTAAAACTATTGAGACCAAGAAGAAACGAAAACCAAGAAGACTAAAACTTTTAGAGCCCTGTTAGAACTAGGTCAGGGATTTAAGGTTTAAACCCCTGAAAACTAAGACTTCTGATAAGGTTATAGAGGTAGGCTCCTCTTCTTCTAGTAGAGAATAAGAAGAATATATTATTTGTCTAGTCTTTTGGTTATACTTTTGACTTTATTAATGCTCTACTTTTTATCTTTTACAATATGAATGTACTTTCCTTCTCACTTTGTATCACAATATTCTCAGTGAAATGAAATATCCTTTCTCCTGTAGCAATTTTCTTTGTATTCATGTACTATCTGATACAATGCTTTGAGAGAACTATGATGAATTTTTTAATTAGAATTTTCAATTTGAGAAAGTGAAATTATCTCAAACAAATATTAAAGACTTTCTCAATCTATTTCAAAATTTGAGCTTTATTTGAAATTACCTTTTGATTGATTGACAAAAAGGAGGAGAAATATGTTGGAGAAATGTGTTGTCATGAAAATTCTATTTTGTTGAGTTTCTTACCAATTATCTTAAAGTACATAAAAAGAATGAAAAAGGTGGAGCGCACAAAAGTGACTGTATTCAACTGGATCTAACTGGTTGTTTAATTACTTTAAAACCTAGAGAAAGGGGGAGATTCTGTTGAATGGTTTTACTCTGATTGCTATTGCTCTACAAATTAATCTAATTCTGTCAATATTTTTTCAAAACTTTGATACTCCATGTTTTGTGCTAATCATAATATTATGAAGCATGAAAAGTTAATACCTTGATGATATACAATGATATCATCTCTTAAGCTCTGATACTTATTTACAAATTAATTAGCTCTGATACATGTGAATACTTAAATTTCAAATACTTTTATACATGTAAAGTGTAAAGAATTCTTCATGCCCAGTGCTTTGTCATCATCAAAAAGGGAAGATTGTTGACCCCATAAATGAGTTTGATGATAACCAAATATTGAAGCATGTACATTTTTTTCTAAACAACTCTCAAGTGTTTTACAAGTTTTGTAGGATGAGTTAATTGTTCAAACTTCAACTCCTACACCTTTGTTTCTTGTTTGAGTTATATTGTAATGTGTTTCTATGAAGAAGAACCCAATGAAAAGCTAAGAAAAAATTATGTAAAAAGGGTTACTTAGTGTATGTGTGCCTTAAAATTATTTTGGGTTGTTTTCTTGAAAAATGTAAGAGAGTTGGTGAAGAGTTTTTCTTTGAGTCCAATTGTAAAAATCCTGAAGAGAAAAAACTCGAGCCGACCCAGCATGTTGAAAGAGCCGACTCCACCTACTGGCATATAGCAAGGATTCTTGTATGTAGCAATCCGAGCTGACTTGAGGTTACCGAGCCGACTCCAATGAATCCGAGTCGATTGGAATATGTCTGAGCCACTCCTCCAGAGTCCAGTTTTGAAGATTTCTGAGAACAGCCAGGCGAGCTGACCCGAACCAGAAAAAAGCCGACTCTACCAGACCTAATTTTGAAGACCTGAAAAAGTGAGCCAACCCGAACTGCATCGAGCCGACTCTTCCAGAGTGATGATTTCAGAACTTGAGAAGAAGAGCTGACCAATGATCAAAAGAGCCGATCCTCGAGTTCAAGTTTTTCAAAGATATAAGTTCGAGCCAACCCAAGCTACAAAGAGCCGACTCATCTAAAGTAAAGTTTTGCACCCTGAGACAAAGAGCCGACTACATTGAAGATTTGACGACTCGACCTATCGACTCGAAGGATCCAAGCCGACTCGAAGGAATCCGAGCTGACTCGAAGGAATCCGAGCCAACTCGAACATCTCTTTCAAGTATCCAATGGTTAGTTCCAGAATTTATTTTTGAATTCCAAAAGGTGCTCCAACGGTCAAAAACCATTTCCCAATGGTCTACAACAACTAGAATTGCCTTGAAGTGTGGAAGACCTTATATTTGAAGTATTTAAACTTCCTTAAAAAAAATATATATCTACAGAATTTTTCAAAGTTTTAAGAGCTACATTGAATATCCTATCTACCAACAAGAAAGAGAGTACAAGAGCATTCAAGCATGCTTTCAAGTCTTCACCAACTCTGATCTGAAGCTTGAAGCAATTTTGAAAGAAGTCACTGAAGCAATTAAAGTTCATTCAAGTGCAAGTCAAGTGGACTTCTATCAAGCTACATCGGCATCTATTCGACAAATTGAGTTTGTCATTTTTGTTGCATTTATTTTAATTCATTTTATTGAATGTTGGGTTATTGGTGAGCCGGTTGAAAAACCAATAGGTTCTTGGTGAGCCTTGATAAAAACCAAGTGTTGGGTTATTGGTGGTCCTGGTAAAACCAAGTTAGGTTCTTTAGTGAGCCTGTTCAAAACCAAAGGGTGTTGGATTTTCTTTGGTGATCCCGTTAAAACCAAAGTGTAGAGGTTTTGGATTGTGATCCTGTAAAATAATCCTACTATATTCAGGTGTGAATATAGTGGAAATCCCAATTGGTATCTTGGGTAGTGGACATAAGAGCTGGGTTGCTCCGAACCACTATAAATCTTGTATATTTTATTGTGATTCTCTGATTTCATTTAGCTTATGCATTTAATTTTTAGTCACAACACACAACACTTTTAAAAGGGGATTTTAAGTGCACATTATCTGCTTTAAATTTTTTAAAGTCCTAATTCACCTCCCTCTTGAGTAGCCACCTGGGCAACAATCATCATCCTATAACAATGTATTCTTTGGTTGTAAACCAGTTCAGAGAACTACTTGCTATATCCTCTCTATATTAAATATAATGAGTAGTTCTAATGACTCCATCATACAAGAGTTCTTTTTAGAAAAATGCACATGTGATGAACAGCCTAAAGAATAACTTTTATTTATTAAAAATTCATATACAATTACAAAATAGCACAACCATCTATAGCCTAGATGATTGGCTTTGAGACACAATTCTCAATAGAAGATGAAGAGCAATTCTCTAGAACCTCTAGCATATGGTTACTGCATAATTTATCCCTTTGACCTCATAATGCTCAGGGATCTAGGGTTTGACTGCCAACCCTAATTTAGTACATCCAGATCATGTCTCAACCTTACAAGTTCTGTGACTCCTCATAAGAACTACCTGGTCAAGGTTTTGCTAAATTGAGATGTAGTGAATCATTCACTCCAAACCATTTAGAAGTGTCAATCCCATCTTGATCTAACACTGTTCCACAAGTATCTGATTGTACCCATAAACCTTCCATCATTGATTAGAAATTCAGGTAGTCCGGTACTAAATACAGTGAGTTGCCTGCAAGCAACCATGGCGACCTCAGGTCTGAGAGAAATATATATCCATATCCCTTCGCGAGCATCCCTTTCACAAAAGGGAGCACGCAGATGGTTACATTCAGTGAGACATCATACATTTACCTGTATGTCATATCAGTGTCTCTACACTCCTTAATTAAGAGGACAACCTATCACTGTGACATACAACAACCTACGCTTAATACATCATCGTCCTATAACAATGTATCCTTTGGTTGTAAACCAGTTTAAGAACTACTCGATTTATCCTCTCTGTATCAAATATAATGTAATTCTAAGGACTCCATCACACAAGAGTTTTTTTAGAAAAATGCATATGTGATGAGAAGCCAAAAGAATAACTTTTATTCATTAAAGAATTCATATACAATTACAAAAGCACAACAATCTACACCATAGATGATTGGCTTTGGGCACTATTCCAATAGATAAAAATGTAATGTTCAAAGACAGCAGTGAATCTAAAGCATAACGACATGAATCAACCATAAGAGAGATAGTAAATGCACTGGAATAGACTATTAGGAGAGTTAGTAGTTTTCCCACAGAGTAAATCTCATTCAAAAAAAGAAAACTATTGACCTTGATGGTTGAGAAACCATCCATATTAGGACAAGGCTTCCTTCAAGTAATTTGATTGGAGAGTATAGAAAAGGGTCTTTTTTTCGTTACCAACAATGAGCTATCAAAATCCTTGGTAGAGTCACTCTAAAACAATTGGTGGATTTGCGGCTAGGCAAGCAGACTGCTGCTCCCGTGGTTGGAGAAGCTTCACGCTACTAGTTCAAAGGCAAAGTAGACTTCCTCCTTGACTGTGGGCACTCTAGGATCCTGCAAGAGTGAAGGTCAGCGATCATGGAGAAAATAGAAGTAGAAGGGAAGTGAACAAAGGTGAAGGAAGAGATGGATGAAAGGGACTCTTGGAGGTTGGAAGACTCGAGTGGGCCTCACACCCTTCTCCCTCATGAAGTGGCAATGCTAAAGGCAATGGAAGAGAAAGATATTCTTTTCATTCATTCATTGATCCTTTATAAGAGGAGCAGGGGGTATTTATCATTACCAAGTCCTGAAATTCAAAATTCAAATGGAGTGGTTACATGCATGAAAATAGGAGAAAAACTAGGGTGCCCACTTTGAATTTGAATTCCTTCCATTCCATTCCTTCCATATACTTGGGTGCTTTGAATTCCTTCCATTTTTGAATTCCATTCCTTCCATATACTTGGGCACATGAAAATAAGAGAAAAATTGGGGTGCGCACTTTTGAATATGAATTCTTTCCATTCTTTGAACTTGAACTCCATTCCTTTCATATGCGGTGGAGGGTGAGGTGGCAAGTGGGGTCCCACTTGCTTTAGGTGTGGAGGATGATATGGCTTGATGAGGTGGCTTCTTCCATCCGAAGGTCATCCTTGATATCTTGACTTGACTCAAATTACAGGACATGCTCTTGACTTGACTCACATGACTTAGATTGACAAATTACAGGATTTGAAGACTTATTAAAAAGAACATAGCTAAAATTAAAGACTCTTGACTCATATGACTCAGATTGACTAATTACAAGATTTGAAGATTTAAAGGACATTGCTAAAATAAAAAACTTAAGTTAAAAGGCTAATTATTTATAATCTATAATGAACTTGGGTTGGTCTGGTGTAGCTCTTTCTAGATTCTTGTGCCCGCCCAACTCTCCCGGCATGGGAAGAACTCGGCCTTGTCGAGTATGGATGAGTCTGACTTTGATAATGCTCTAGAAGTCAGGATCAAGTCATTGTAGATCCTCTCAAGTGATCCGCAAGTCTTCAGATTCTGATCGACCTTATCAACGAACCAAGTAGCATTGATAGCCTCTATTCCGGGTAGTAATAGCCTGGTCATCCAAAATACACTCAATCTGATCTCGCTGTTCTGGTAAAGTGGTTGGTGGACACTCAGGTGTAGGTTCACTCTCAAGAATAAGATTAGGTTCAAAAGGCTCACTAGGTATCATTGCTGGTTCCTTTTACTCAACTAGATCTAAGATATTGAAGGTTGAGCAGATGCTAAAATCAAGTGGTAACTCAAGCACATAAGTATTAGGTTCAATTTTCTTTATTATTTGAAAGGACCTGCTTCACGGGTATGTAACTTTTCATGATTTCGGGTGGAAACCATTCAGGTCTAAGCCTAACCATCACATAGTCTCTTTCAGTGAACTCTTTGACTTGATTGCAGGAATTAGCCATATGCTTATAAGTTTCATTGCTCAAGTTAATTTTCTTACTGATTTTTTTATGTAAATCTTTAACATGTTGTCCATATGACTCTGCAGACTCAGAAACTCAAGCATGCCTGGGTAAAGGAATGAGATCTATGGATCTTTTAGGCTTGTATCCATGGATAATTTTGAACGGACTTTTTGAGTGGACCTATTGATTGAACTATTGTAGGCAAATTCAGCACGTGGTAATAGGAGGTCCTAATTTCCCATACTTTAAACAACAAGACTTCTCAATAGGTTTCCAAGGCTCCTATTCACAACTTTAGTTTGGTCATCCGTTTGTGGGGTGGTAGGTGGTAGAAGATTTTAGCTTGGTCCCTAACATGTGCCACAAGGTCTTCCAAAAATAACTAGTGAATCTAACATCCCTATCTGATACAATGATTTTGGGTAGACTATGTAATCTAACCACTTCATCTGGAAATAGTTTGGCCACCTTTGAAGTGTTGAAAGTTTAGGAACATGGTATAAAATGTGCCATCATGGAAAAAATGATCGACTACAACATAGATAGAGTCATGTCTCCGCATGGTCTTCGGTAATCATAGCACAAAATCCATGCTAAGGTCTTGCCATGGGCAATCAGGTACTGGCAAAGGGGTGTATAGGCCGATGTTTTGTTTTTGTTGTTTGGCAATAGCACGAGTTCGACATCGGGCTACAAGGGCCATATTTCTTTTGAGGCCTGGCTAAAAAAACTGGTCCTTAATTACTAGAATGGTCTTGTTTCTACCGAAATGGCCAGCTAAACCTCCTGCATGGAGTTCCCAAATTAAAAATTTTCTAGTGGAGGTTCTAGGGATGCACAACATATTTCCTTTGAAAAGGAATCCATCATAAAGGGTATACTTACTATATAAACTAAATGGTCCTTAGCGAATAGATTGATAGACTTCACTAAAGTCTGGACAACTCTTATATCCTTCTTTTAGCCTTTCAAATCCTATAACTTTAGTGCTTATAGAGGTCAGGAGCATAGAACGATAGCTAAGAGAATCAGCAACTCAGTTTGCAGTACCTACATGGTGTTTTAGGATAAAGGTGTAGGCTTGGATAAATTCTACCCATTTTCTGTGCCTAGAGTTCAATTTCTTTTGAGAGTTGAGAAATTGGAGTGCTTCATGATTTGAATATAGAACAAACTCTTATGGTAAAAGATGGTGTCTCCAATATCTTAAGGCTTGAATTACCGCATATAATTCCTTGTCATATGTGAGTATTTCAAATTTGTTCATTTAGTTTTTCACTGAAATAAGCCTTAGGATGATTCTCCTGACTCAAAACTCCTCCAATTCCAACTTCGGATGCATCACAGGCTACTTCAAAACCCTTTGAGAAGTCAGGCAATCTCAAAATTGGTGCCTGGGTCATTTTCTTTTTGACTTCAAGGAAGGCTCTATCGTCGGGCTTAGTCCATTCAAAAGTTTCTTCCTAATATAGTCAATAATGGGTGTGACAATCGTACTGAATCTTCGAATAAATCTCCTATAGAAGGTGGCAAGGCCATAGAAGCTACGCACTTCATGTATGCTATTGGGTACAAGCCACTCAACTATAGACTTTATCTTCTCTGGATCGGCAAATACTCCTTCTAGGGTAATGACAAAGCCTAGAAAGATGATTCTATGAGTGGAGAAGTCACATTTCTTTAAGTTGGCATAAAGATTGTCTTTCCTAAGGGCTTGGCAAACTTGTTGAAGATGGTCCAGGTGATCTTCCTTAGTCCTATTATATATAAGAATGTCATCAAAATACACGACAACAAACTTCCCAGTGAATGTGATGGGTTTGGTTACTAGGGCGGAAGCGCATCAAAATATTATGAAATCATAACCTAACCCTTAATCCCAAGAACACCTTATCAAGAACATAAATCATAAAAAATATAAATTAGGGTTTAAACACCAACCTCGATCGCAAAAATCCAATTCGATGTAGAAACCTTAATCTGGTCTTTCTGATCTGCTCACCAGGCGCCCAAGTGTTCGCCCTCCAACGGTGATCCACACAAGTCTTTGATCAAGACAAATGCACCGCTTCAAAAACGGTTCCTTCAATTAGACCTCTAAGGCCTAATTTAATTCAAGCAGAAACTCCTCTTATTTGGACTGATATTCCTCCTATCAATCTTTCTTTCTTCCTCTTTCCAATGCCTATAAGATCACTCAAATAGGACTCTCCTAACCAAAGTTAAGGGCTTGTCTTAATTTGACTAGAGATCTTTTAGGACAAAGAAAGAGAATGCAGGAAAGAAATTTTTTTCAGAATAAAAACTCCGAATACCATTCCCGGGTGCCCATCTCCTTAAATAGCAATATGAGGGATGCTTTAAGACATCCCTTCCATGCCATAAGACATGTCCTTTCCAATAAAACGTGTCCTTTATCCAGACAACACTTCTCTTCGTTCAAAACAAAAGAGAATTAAAACAAAAGGACTCTTCGGATAAAAAAACATTACGAAGAGTCGCTTCCTTTTATTTCTGTTGCACGAATATCATTGCATCATGGCCACCCATCAGCCATCAAATGGCCACCTTTATCCATGCCAAATGCCATATGGCGTGAAACACCAAGGGGCATGAAGGAAGAGTCCACGCCCTTGTCTTTCTTGCTTTGACGGGTCATAGGAAATGGCGCATGAAAAATATCAAAGACTTATCTGCAAGGGGAGCAAGGATGATGGTTTATCTGGTTCTCTACTATGTTTCAACATCAGATGGACTCTTCTAATATGGCACCTCTTCAAAAAAATTTTAAACGCAACTATTACGTAGAAATAGTTTGACCCAGTCAAACCTTTAGGCGCTTAATTTAGGATAGAGTCCAATCTGAATTAAACCAGCCAAGTGGCTGATTTAAAAGTCCAATCCCTTGGTTAACTAGCCAAGGGTTAGCCCAACACATGAGCCTAAATTGATTTAGCCTTAATTAGACCAAATCAGCCCAAATCGGAACCTGATTCGAACCTAATTCGAATCAAGGTGCAATGGTTTGCAACATGTGCTAGCATGTTCATCTTGCAAACATAGTTTAATCCAATTAAACCCTTAATCAATTCCCTTTGTGTGTGACCCATTGGGTTCCACATCTAGCTAGCAGTGGGTTGGGTGCGATTTGACCTAATTTGATTTAGGCTTTAACCTAGCCGATTTAGGTCAAATTGAGCTAACCCAATTGACAATTAGAATTCTTTCTAATTCTTCATCTAATTAAACTCTTTAATTAAATCAAAAATTCACAAGGCAAGATTGATGTCTAGCAACGTATCATGCCTACCGAAAGGTGTGGAATTTTAGTGAAAATACCAAAAATACCCTTCAGTGAAAGTTACCGTACAATTCAATCCTTCGATCAGCTTGCACCCTGAATATGACTTTGGATATGGAACCATGTCAAATCCAATATCACATTCAATTCTTTCTCAATCTAATAATGATGATTCAAATGATGAAATATTAGAAACTATTTCTAATATTCATACTTTGATCAAAGTTTTCCTGAATCACCATTTGATCGAAATCAGCTGGATGCGATCTCCTCTTACTAGGGTTGATCGATTCCTTGTTCGACCTACTCACAACCTCCATATACAATTCACCATATCCAATATCACCCTGTACATGACTCAATGTCATGAATAAGTGTGAACCAAAATATGGGTTCATGCATACAAGGTACTATGGTAGTCTCAGGTCAAAGGATTACATGCACTACTCCCTCTATGAAAACCATCTATTGACAAATAGATAAGACTCCATTAGATGTTTTCAAGCCGGATCAAATTCAGTGAACTCATTCTCTAATGAGCACCCATGTCCTTGTATTAGTGTCCTACACAAGTAATTGTAAGATCAATTACCCTCATTAATGAGCATACAAAGGATATGCTAGTCTTTCCGAAAATATTGATCCCCTACTCAATCCCTTTGACTAGGAATACTTAATATTAGGATTTTTAGGTTTTAAGTCTTACTAGTATGATCTCATCTTAACCCTTAAAACCATAGCCCTAGTCTATGAGGTTCATCATATCATAAATCTAAGACACAGCGTATGATGAAAAAGATGTCTTTTAATATATATAATTGTCAATACAAAAGTTTGGAAGTTTTCAGGATATCCCAATAAAATTACAAGTTTTAATTGGCTTGCAAGGCATAATCCTTTCAGTCCCCCACTTGCACTAAAGCCAATCACCCTTATATCTAATCCCCATACTATCGAGGTGGCGATCAAACTCCTACTATGGTAGAGCCTTAGTGAACGGGTCTGCTATATTGTTCTTTGTCTCTACTTGCTTGATGCAGACTTCTTGTCTTTCGACAATCTCTCGAACGAGATGGAAGCGTCTCAGAATGTGCTTTGACTTATGATGAGCTCTTGGTTCCTTAGCTTGAGCAACAGCTCCAGTATTGTCACAATAAAGTGGTACTAGATTCTCAATTTCAGGAACCATGCCCAACTCAGTGATGAACTTCTTCATCCAGACTGCTTCCTTGGTGGCTTCACTAACAGCTATGTATTCTGCCTCTGTTGTTGAGTCAACTATAGACTGCTATTTAGTACTCTTCCAACTTACTATCCCACCATTTATGGTAAAGACATACCCTGAAATGGATTTGCTATCATCTGGATCTGTTTGAAAACTAGAATCAGAGTACGCTTCTAGTTTAAGATCAAAACCTCCATATATTAGAAAAATATCCTTAGTCCTTCTCAAGTACTTAAGAATATTTTTCACAGCTTTCCAATGATCCTCTCCTGGATCAGCTTGAAACATACTGACTATACCTAAGGCATATGCCACATCAGGCCTGGTACATAACATGGTATACATTATTGAGCCTACTGCCGAAGCATAAGGTATAGAACTCATTCTATTTCTCTCTTCAGGTGTCTTTGGAGACATCCTTTTAGAGAGGTGTATGCCTTGACTCATGGGTAAGTAACCTCGTTTACTCCAATCCATGCTGAACCTTTTCAGCACTAAGTCAATGTACCTAGATTGGGATAAGCCTAGCATCCTCTTGGATCTATCTCTATAGATTTTAATACCAAGTATGTAGGATGCTTCTCCCAAGTCTTTCATGGAAAACTTACTAGATAGCCAAATTTTGACTGATTATAACATTAGGATATCATTCCCAATGAGAAGTATGTCATCTACATACAGAACCAGGAAGACTATGGTACTCCCACTAGTCTTTTATATACACAAGGCTCATCCACATTTTTGATGAAACCAAACTCTTTGATTGTTACATCAAAACGGATGTTCCAACTCCTTGAAGCTTGCTTCAATCCATAAATAGATTTCTTAAGCTTACACACCTGATTAGGTTTGTCTCTTGAGACAAAATCTTTTGGCTGTGACATGTAAACTTCCTTCTCAAGGAAACCATTGAGGAAGGCTGTTTTACATCCATCTGCCAGATCTCATAATCATGGTATGCTGCTATAGCAAGCATGATCGAATAGATTTGAGCATGGCAACAGGGGATAATGTTTCATCATAATCAATATATTGTTTTTGTCTGAAACG
Organism: Areca catechu; assembly: GCA_021397845.1. Classification (NCBI taxonomy): domain Eukaryota; kingdom Viridiplantae; phylum Streptophyta; class Magnoliopsida; order Arecales; family Arecaceae; genus Areca; species Areca catechu. Next base: position 63,541,010 of record CM038042.1, read on the forward strand.
TTTAGCCACTAATCTGGCTTTATAGGTTTCGACTTGGCCATTTGCTCTAATCTTTTTTTATAGACCCATTTGCACCCAATAGGGTTAACACCCTCTGGTGCATCAACCAAAGTCCATACTTGGTTGACATACATGGAGTCCATTTCGAAATTCATGGCATCTTGCCATATGTTTGAGTCTTTACTCATGACAACTTCCGTATAAGTCAGAGGTTCATCATTTTGAATGATTTGGGCTTCATTATTCTCAATAATGAACCCATATCTCTCAAGTGCTTGTCGCACTCTATTAGACTTACGGAGAGGAGTTGTGTGTTCTGGTTCTACCCTAACTATGTGTTCTATTGGTTGAGATGTGTCTATTTGTTTATTTGAACTTTTTCAAGTTCAATATTCTCCCACTACCCTTTTGTAGGATAAATTCTTTCTCCATAAAAGTGGCGTGCCTACTAACAAATACCTTTTGTTCAGCAGGGTGGTAGAATAGATATCCTATACTATCTCTAGGATATCCAATAAATAGACACTTATCTGCTCTAGCATCCAGCTTATGTCCAAAATTTCTTTTGACATATGCTGGACATCCCCATATCTTAAGATACTTAAGATTGGGTTTCTTTCCTCTCCATATTTCATAAGGAGTGCTAGAGATAGACTTAGATGGTACTTTGTTCAAAATGTAAGATGTGGTTTCCAGGGCATAACCCCAAAGGAAATAGGTAGATTTGTAAACACATCATGGATCGTACCATATCCAATAGAGTACGATTCCTCCTTTCAGCTACACCATTTAATTGTGGTGTATAAGGAGGAGTCCATTCAGAGAGAATCCCTTTATCTTTAAGATAGTCAAGAAATTCCATGGATAAGTATTCACCCCCTCGATCTGATCAAAGAATTTTAATAATTTTTCCTGTTTATTTCTCAACCATACTTTGATACTCTTTGAATTTATCAAAGGCTTCGGATTTATGTTTCATAAGATACACATATCCGAACCTTGATAAATCATCAGTGAACGTTATAAAATAAGAGTATCCTCCTTTAGCATGAGTTGTCATAGGACCACATACATCTGTATGTACTAGTCCCAGCAACTCATTTGTTGTTTCTCCATGTCCACTAAATGAAGTCTTGGTCATTTTTCCATAAGACATGATTCACAAGTTCCTAATGATTCATAATCATAAGGATTAAAGAAATTTTCTTTGTATAACTTGTTAATTCTTGTCTCACTAATATGACCAAGTCGACAATGCCAAAGTAAAGTATGATTTATTTCATCTCTTTTTCATTTTTATCAATGTGAAGAATTTTGTCATTTTGAGATAGAGTCAATAAACCATTATTGAAAATGCCAAAACAAATAATTTCATTAGAAAAAGAATCGAGCAACCATTGCTCATTACATTTAGTACATACCCTTGTTTTAACAACAAGGGTATAGATACAATGTTTCTAATGATCTTAGGCATATAATAACAGTCTTTTAGCTCTAAGATCTTTCCAGAAGGTAGCTTCAATATATAAGTCCCTCAGCTTCTGCTTGGATGGAATCTCCTCCAGCACCATAGAGCTCGAAGTCTCCTTCCTTCAAAACTCTAATATTCTGCAGCCCCTGCAATGATTTGCAAATATGATGACCACAAGCGGTATCCAATACCCAAGTGTTTGAATTAGAAGAATCTAATGACAAAATTGCATGTATCTCATACATACCTTTTGGTGCATCACTAGCACCAGTCTTCACACTTGCAAGGTAAGCCTTGCAATTCCTTTTCCAATGACCTGCTTTGCCACAGTGAAAATAGGTTGATTATTTAGAGGCTTTCTTTCCCTTTTTCTTCTTATTGATGCCACCTTTAGGGTTCAGCCTCCTTTTTGAACCCTTTTGCCTGCCTTCTTCTTTGAGATCCCATCCAGAAGAAAAAGAGGAGCCTTATTCTTTTGATATGGCTCTCTGCTATTTTAAGCATATTAAGCAGCTCAGGCAGTGATACATTCAATTTGTTCATATGATAATTTAGAACAAACTGAGAAAATGACTCTGGGAGTGACTGCAAGTTCATATCCTGGTTTAACTCCCCATCCATCACAAAAATTGACCTAATCGAGTGATCAGATCAATAACCATTAGCACATGGTCTTGTACGGATGTTCCTTCTGTCATCCTGGCATGGAACAACCGCTTAGATATCTCATATCTAGCAGTCCTACTATGTTCTCCATAAAGCTCTTTTAAGTTGAGCAATATGGATAGAGTGTCCATGCCATCATGCTATCTCTGAAGTTCATTACTCATTGAGGCGAGCATGATGCATTTAACAGTAAGGGAGTCATTTTTCCACATCTTAAATGTGGACTTTTCTTTCTCAGTAGCATCTTCCCCTAATGGCTCTAAATTAGGGGTGTCAAGAACGTAGGAAAGTTTCTCTTGACTGAGTACAATTTTTAAGTTCCTCAACCAATCCACATAATTGGGACCAGTCAATTTATTGGTATCAAGTATACAACATAATGATAGTGAAGAAGCCATTTATATCTACATAAACAAAGAACATTACATAAGCAAACAACCAATGTTTGACAAAACATAATTAAATTAGGACTTTAATTTAATTATGCCTCCCACTATTTTATCGAACATCATAGCCCTCCCCTATGATAATCGAGAAACCCTAATTGGTTTTCATAGTAGGATTGAGATCCTAATTCCTTATAAAAGATCTTGTGTTTACACAACAAACCTTTACAAGTTCAAAGGTAGAAAAACTCTTTCCAATTGCATCTTATGCAATTCTCAACAAAAACTAGCCTCTAAAACATTAATAGTCTTGTGTTAGCACAACAAACCATAATGCTTTAGTTAAGTTAGACCCTTCATTATCATACAGCCATATTTGTATATATATGCCCTTGTGTTAGCACAACAAAGCATTATATCAAATATGCTGTAAGCATCTAAATGCACTAAACCATAACTATGTTAGTCCCTATAATAGGTCTTGTGTTAGCACAAACAAACCTAAAATGGATCATGACACAATTATGACTTAGCATGAAGGAAGGCCTAGTGTAGTGAACATTACACTAAGCATATCAATCAAGAATTAAGTTAATAAAATCGGCCAGGTAAGTGGGAAAAGTAGTGGGAGTTCCCTGTTGCTTTCCTAGTCACCAATAAATTGGCCAGGTCAGACAACGGAACCAATTAAAAACCACATCCCCTTTACCAATCATGAACCACCTATCCTAGACACCGAATGATCAACTAATCATTGATTTTTGCTTTTGGTATATGACACTACAACTTAATATTATTTTATTAGAGGGCAATTCAAACAGAAGCACATTCTAATATTACCATTCAATCAACCATGCATCATATATCATTTATAATGTGCTAAGTTGATGGGAATCCAGGGCAGGTCCAGATATTTTTCCATTTTTCTCTTATTTTCTTAGATTTTTCTTATTTTCCTATTCCCGCTATTCCACCTATTCCTGCTATTCCACCTTTATTCCAAATATTCCTGATTTATTCCTACACTATTCCATCTTCTCCCGTGAATTTTTTTTTAATGCCCAAACCCTAGCCTCCGCCCCCTCCGGTCCCAGATCTGGGCCGCCCGACCCCCGGCCGCCCTCGCCGGACCGCCGCCGACGTTCGCCGGCCCCCGCCCTCAGAGGAGAAGCTGCTGCCGCCGCCCAATCACCTTGGGAAGATGAACGGACGCGGAGGTGTCCGCTCATCACGGCCCACGGCCATCGCTGCCACCGCTGCCACCGGTTACTACCACCATCGTTCCCGCCGCCCGCCGACCCTCACCCAGCCGCTGGTGGGGTCCGCCACCGCCCATACCCGTGGGAAGATGAAAGATACGGGAGGCACCCGTCCGCCCGCGTGCGGGTGTGACGTCGTCCACTACCTGACGCCGCCACCGCCGCCAGCCTGTCCGCCGGCCACCTTCCGCCATCCATGGCCCCCCACCATCCACCGGCCGTGTCGGTGCCCAGGAGATCTCCCACGACCGTGGGAGACCAAATGGCATGCTGGGCATGCCATGCCAGTCCCTGTGCTGCCTCGCCTGCGGCCCGCTGGCAACCGTCCATCGCTCGCCGTCCGTCGGCCCATCCGTCGCTTGCTTCCCAGTCACCGGCCATGTGCTCCGTCGGGCGATCCATCCTCCGCACGGCCATTTGAAGAGTTTGCATGGATTCCAGAGCAGCCCAAATTTTAGAGCAGCACATTTTCTGGAGCAGATCATCAAGCTGACACGCTTCTCAGATAGATCAGCACCACTTTTGATGCAACACAAATTTTGATGTAATTTATTTTCCCTTTTTAGTTTTCTTAGAGGCTAAGAAACTGTGGGTTTTGGTTTTTCTATATAAGGCCCCCTCTTCCCCTGTAATAGAGAGAGAGAGATTTGATATAGATTTTTGGGTTGGTTCCAGTTCTGGTTCTGGGCTGAGGCCCGTTTTCCTTCGTTCCCTGCTGTGTGCATTATGGGTTCGATCAGGGGTGTGAGGCGTTCCCTGCTATATGCATTATGGGTTCGATGAGCACCCTAGTTATCCCATATCATCTTCTTTATCTCCTCGTGTCCTTCGAGAGTCATCCTAGCGTATCTATGTGAGAGCCCTGCTGTGTGCATTATGGGTTCGATGAGAGCTTAAGGTAGCTGGTGCTGTGACCCCTTCAGGAGGGTAGCTTTATGCTCAGGGTAGCTGGTGCTGTGATCCCTCGGGAGGGTAGCTTTAGGCTTTGACCCCTGACTTTTGTGTGCGTCCCCCGCTAGAGTGAGTCTCAGGGCCATGAGTTCCAGTTCCCGGTTCTCCATCTCCATCCTTCCTTCGCCACATCCACCTAGAAAATTGAAAACAAAAGACATCAGCTGTCTTAGGATTTTAGAGTTAATATGCCCTAGTCCCGGGAGGCTTCTTAGCCCTCCCACGGTCTTAGTTTGTTTAGTTGTTTTCCTGTTTTCCAAATAATCAGGTTACATCGAATTTTTGTCCCGCATCAATTTTGGTATCAGAGCTAGTTGTGGATTAGGGTGTGCTCCATTTTTCGAACTCGACGGAGTCGAGTTCTTTGCGATCGAGAAGAATGATGGGGATCCAGGGCAGGTCTGGATATTTTTCCATTTTTTCTTATTTTCTTAGATTTTTTTATTTTTCCTATTCCGCTATTCCACCTATTCTGCTATTCCACCTTTATTCCAATCTTATTCCCGATCTATTCCTACACTATTCCATCTTCTCCCATGAATTTTTTTTAACGCCCAAACCCTAGCCTCCGCCCCCTCCGGCCCTAGATCCGGGCCGCCCGACCCTCGGCCACCCCAGCCGAACCGCCGCCGACGTTCGCCGACCCCCGCCCTCGCCGGAGAAGCCGCTGCCGCCTCCCAATCATCGGGGAAGATGAACGGACATGGAGGCATCCGCTCACCACGGCCCATGGCCGCCGCTGCCGCTGGCTTGCTATCGCCGCCATTCCCGCCACCCGCTGGCCCTCGCCCGGCCACCGATGGGGTCCGCCATCGCCCACACCCATGGGAAGACGAACGGACATGGAAGGCGTCCATCCGCCCATGTGCGGCCATGTGACACCGCCATCCACCACCTGACACCGCCACCGCCGCCCGCCTATCTGCCGGCCACCTTCCCGCCGTCCACGGCCTCCCCCGCCGTCCACCGGCCGCGCCGGTGCCCAGGAGGTCTCCCACGGTCGTGGGAGACCAAACGACATGCTAGGCGTGCCGTGCCAGTCCCTGTGCCGCCTCGCCTGCGGCCCGCCGCCAGCCATCCACCGCTCGCTGTCTGCCGGCCTCGTCCGCCGCCTGCTTCCCGGTCACCGACCATGTGCTCTGTCGAGCGATCCATCCTCCGCATGGCCATTTGAGGAGTTTGCACGAATTTCAGAGCAACCCAAATTTCAGAGCAGCATGTTTTTTGGAGCAAATCATCAAGCTGATATGCTTCTCATAGCAGATTAGCACCACTTTTGATGCAACACGAATTTTGATGTAATTTATTTTCTTTTTTAGTTTTCTTAGAGGCTAAGAAACTGTGGATTTGGTTTTTCTATATAAAGGCCCCCTCTTCCCCTGTAATAGAGAGAGAGATTTGATATAGATTTTTGGGTTGGTTCCGGTTCTGGTTCTGGGCTGAGGCCCGTTTTCCTTCGTTCCCTGCTGTGTGCATTATGGGTTCGATGAGGGGTGTGAGGCGTTCCCTGCTATGTACATTATGTATTCGATGAGCACCCTAGTTATCCCCTATCTCGTCTTCTTTATCCACTCGTGTCCTTCGAGAGTCATCACTAGCGCATCTAGTGAGAGCCCTGCTATGTGCATTATGGTTCGATGAGAGCTCAGGGTAGCTGGTGCTGTGACCCCTTCGGGAGGGTAGCTTTATGCTCAGGGGTACTGTAGCATTATGCTCAGGGTAGCTGGTTCTGTGATCCCTCGGGAGGGTAGCTTTAGGCTTTGACCCTTGACTTTTTGTGTGCGTCCCTCGCTAGAGTGAGTCTCAGGGCCATGAGTTCCAGTTCCCGGTTCCCATCTCCATCTTTCCTTCGCCACATCCACCCAGAAAATTGAAAACAAAAGAGATCAGCTGTCTTAGGATTTTAGAGTTAGTATGCCCTATTCCCGGGAGGCTTCTTAGCCCTCCCATGTCCTAGTTTGTTTAGTTGTTTTCCTGTTTTCCAAATAATCAGGTTATATCAAATTTTCGTCCCGCATCACAAGTGTGTCATCATACTAGGACAACCATCTACCACATAATGGATCCAGCATTATGCCAGGGCAACCTTATTTCAGTATGATGACTAGAAAGCTAAACATATCTCTATATCGGTTAAGGTTTAAGTGAAAACCCTAACCAGTGACATACATATATGCATAAACATATCAATCATATGTAACTTTAAACTTTTGTAGAGTCCTACAAAATTGGACAACTTCAAATTTTGTAGAGTCCTACAAAAATGAGCAACCTCAAGAGTCCTACAAAATTGGGCAACTTCAATTTGTAGAGTCCTACCAAAATGGGCAACCTCAAGAGTCCTACAAAATTGGGCAACTTCAATTTTGTAGAGTCCTACCAAAATGGGCAACCTCAAGAGTCCTACAAATTGGGCTACTTCAATTTTATAGAGTTCTACTAAAATGGGCAACCTCAAGAGTCCTACAAAATTGGGCAACTTCAATTTTGTAGTGTCCTACCAAAATGGGCAACCTCAAATTTTGTATGATTTAGCCCTAATAAGGTGCTCTGATACCACTGATGGGTTCGGTTACTAGGATGAAAGCATGATTTCAAAATATTATGAAATCATAACCTAACCCTTAATCCCAAGAACACCTTATTAAGAACATAAAGCATAAAAAATATAATTAGGGTTTAAACACAACCACGATCACAAAAATCCAATTCGATGTAGAAACCTTAATCTGGTCTTTCTGATCTGCTCACCAGGCATCCAAGTGTTCGCCCTCCAACGGTGATCCACACAGGGCTTTGATCAAGACAAATGCACCGCTTCAAAACCGGTTCCTTCAATTAGACCTCTAAGGCCTAATTTAATTCAGGCAGAAACTCCTCTTATTTGGACTGATATTCCTCCTATCAACCTTTCTTTCCTCCTCTTTCTTCCTCTTTCCAATGCCTGTAAGATCACTCAAATAGGACTCTCTTAACCAAAGTTAAGGGCTTGTCTTATTTGACTAGAGATCTTTTAGGACAAAGAAAGAGAATGAAGGAAAGAAATGTTTTTCAGAATAAAAACTTCGAACACCATTCCCCGGGCGTCCATCTCCTTAATAGCAATCTGAGGGATGCTTTAAGACATCCCTTCCATGCTATAAGACATGTCCTTTTCAATAGAACGTGTACCTTATCCAGACAACACTTCTCTTCGTTCAAAACTTAAGAGAATTAAAATAGAAGGACTCTTCAGATAAAAAAAACTTTACGAAGAGTCGCTTCCTTTTATTTCTATTGCACGAATATCCTTGCATCATGGCCACCCATCAGCAATCAAATGGACACCTTTATCCATGCCAAATGCCATATGGCGTGAAACACCAAGGGGCGTGAAGGAAGAGTCCACGCCCCTTGTCTTTCTTGCTTTGACGGGTCATAGGAATGGCGCATGAAAAATATCAAGACTTATCTGTAAGGGGCAGCAAGGATGATGGTTTATCTAGTCCTCTACTATGTTTCAACATCAGAAGGACTCTTCTAATATGGCACCTCTTCAAAAACAATTTTAACGTAACTATTACGTTGAAATAGTTTGACCCAGTCAAACCTTTAGGTGCTTAATTTAGGATAGAGTCCAATCTGAATTAAACTAGCCAAGTGGCTGATTTAAAAGTCCAATTCCTTGGTTAACTAGCCAAGGGTTAGCTCAACACATGATCCTAAATTGATTTAGCCTTAATTAGACCAAATCAGCCCAAATCGGAACCCGATTCGAACCTAATTCGAATCAAGGTGCAATGGTTTGCAACATGTGCTAGCATGTTCATCTTGCAAACATAGTTTAATCCAATTAACCCTTAATCAATTCCCTTTGTGTGTGACCCATTGGGTTCCATATCTTGCTAGCAGTGGGTTGGGTGCGATTTGACCTAATTTGATTTAGGCTTTAACCTAGGCGATTTAGGTCAATTAGCAATTGACAATTTTCTTTCTAATTCTTGATCTAATTAAACTCTTTAATTAAATCAGAAACCCATAAGGAAAGATTGACGTCTAGCAACGTATCATGCCTACCCAAAGGTGTGAAGTTTTAGTGAAAATACCAAAAATACCCTTCAATGAAAGTTACCATGCAATTCAATCCTTCGATCAGCTTGCACCCTGAATATGACTTTGGATATGGAACCATGTCAAATCCAATATCACATTCAATTCTTTCTCAATGTAATAATGATGATTCAAATGATGAAATATTAAAAACTATTTCTAATATTCATACTTTGATCAAAGTTTCCCTGAATCACTATTTGATCGAAATCAGCTGGATGCGATCTTTTCTTACTAGGGTTGATCGATTCCTTGTTCGACCTACTCACAACCTTCATATACAATTCACCATATCCAGTATCACCCTGTACATGACTCAATGTCATGAATAAGTGTGAACCAAAATATGGGTTCATGCATACAAGGCACTATGGTAGTCTCAGGTCAAAGGATTACATGCACTACTCCCTCTATGAAAACCATCTATTGACAAGTAGATAAGACTCTATTAGATGTTTTCAAGTCGGATCAAATTCAGTGAACTCATTCTCTAATGAGCACCCATGTCCTTGTATTAGTGTCCTACACAAGTAATTGTAAGATCAATTTCCCTCATTAATGAGCATACAAAGGATATGCTAGTCTTTCCGAAAACATTGATCCCCTACTCAATGTCCCTTTGACTAGGAATACTTAAGATTAGGATTTTAGGTTTTAAGTCTTACTGGTATGATCTCATCTTAACCCTTAAAACCATAGCCCTAGTCTATGGGGTTCATCATATCATAAATCTAAGACACGGCATATGATGAAAAAGGTGCCTTTTAATATATAATTGTCAATACAAAAGTTTCGAAGTTTTCAGGATATCCCAATAAAGTACAAGTTTTAATTGGCTTGCAGGGCATAATCCTTTCAGAATGATCTCAGGACTTGGGTCATGATCCTCATGAATATACTAGGAGCATTTGAGAGACCAAAAGGCATCACTACTCATTCGTAAAGGCCATCCTTAGTTTTGAAAGCTATCTTCCATTCATCCCAAGGTCTAATTCTGACTTGGTGATAGTCTCTCTTAAGGACTATCTTTGAAAAATGGTGGCTCCGACCATCATATCCAACATATCATCGAGATGGGGAATAGAAAAATGGTACTTCATGGTTATCTTATTGATGGCATGACTATCTATACACATTCTCCAAGTGCCATCCTTTTTAGGGATTAATAGAGCAGGTACAGCATAGGGACTTAGACTTTCTCTAATGAATCACTTTTGGAGGAGCTCTCCAACTTGTCTTTGTAGCTCTTTATATTCAGTGGGATTCATCCTATAGTGTGGGAGGTTCGGTAATATGGCTCCTGGGACCAAGTCTATGGCATGTTGAATGTCCCTTAATGGTGGCAGGTGATTAAGAAGATCTTCTAGAAAAACATCTTGAAAATCTTTCAAAATCCTTGCTACTTCCTGGGGTTGTTCCCTTGGGGTTGATCCTGGATTTTCTTAGTAGACAATATCCAAATGGGTGAACCCTCATTAAGATTGCATTCTAAATCCTTAGCATTGATCAAGTGTAATCCTCATTTCTTTCCCTTCAAATTGCTAGACCCTCACTTGTCGTTATCCCTAGGTGGTGAAGAGTTTATGACTATTTTTTTTTCATGGTGGGTGAATGAACAAAAGTTTGAATGACCGTACAAGATAGCATCATGATCATACAACCAAGGTCGGCATAGAATATTATTGCTAACTCCCATAGGCAAAATGTCACACCATACTTTCTCTGATATGATTAGATTTGGATCGGAATTTGGCATCTTAACTTAATAGGGATGGAGGTCGAATCAATCTAAGATACCTTATAGGGGTTAGGATGGGGAACAGTAGTCAAACCTATGCTTTTGACAGTACTAGTGGAAATGACATTAACACAGTTCCTACTATCTATGATAATCTTGCAAACCATTTCTCCTAATTTGATAAAAGTTTGTAGTATGTCGGTTCTACGCCAATCCTCATGCTCCATTGTTTGGGCCAAAATACATCTAATGACTCCCATGATATTGGAAGGATTTATATCTTCTTCATCTCCCTCATATTCATCCACTAAATTTGATCCTACTTCATACCCTCTTCTTTAATTCTTCAAAGGATTCAGGAGCTTCATCTTCTAATTCCCCTATGTGTAAGGTTCGAGTAGAACATTGACTAGCATAGTGGCCAACCTTATGACACCTAAAGCAATGAATATTTTGATGATTATCCTTTTGAATTTTAATGCCCTTACCCCTATCATCACTAATGGGGTAGTAGGAGTGGGTCGGTTGGAAGAGACTTGGCTAGAACTTGGCTTATGACCATGGGCACTAATCCTGATAGGTTCAGGTCAACGGATCATAGGTCCCATCTAAATCTCTCAAAGTCCCTAGTGATCTGATAGGCTTGTTATAGATCATGGACTTCTCTCAGAAATAACTCCCTCTAAACCTCCTCATGTAGGCCAGCTTGAAATCTAGATAGGGTACGGTCTCAGATTCCACTACACTGCATCTTATAATGAACATATCAAATTTGGCAATATACTCGGACACGGGTCTATTGCCTTGACTCATTCTTTGCCATTGGTCTAAAAGTCTCTACTTATAAGATATGGGTAGGTACTTTTTCCTAAGTTGATCTTCATAACTCTCCATGTGGCTATGGGCATATCTTCTCTCTCTGATAATATATGCACTCAACATTTTTCCAGTATAACCAAGCTTGTCGAACTAATCTAAGTTTGGCAAATTTGAACTTCCTCTCTTCTGACATCTCATACCATTCAAAATATTGATCCATGTCACTCTCCGAATCAATGTACACCTTAGGATCTAAATTTCCTTCAAAGGTGGTTGCATTGAGGCGAATGTTTATACGGGCTCTTTCATCTTGGTCAGCAAAATCATGGTGTGGGCATCTATGGTTTGGCAACTCTAGTTTAGTACGGGTCATATGGGTCCCTTCAAGAGTCCCGACACGCTCCTCCATTCGATCAAACCAATGGTTTAGTTAGTTGAATTGTTCGGTCAGGGTCCTTAGTAAGGTTTCAAATTGGGATCCATAGGAACACGAGGTTAGGTTTGGGGAGGTTGATATGGGTTTCCTGATCTAGTGATCATATAGCATAGAACCTAGTTCTAGGGTTTCCTAGACCTAAAAGCTCAATGTAGCAAGAATTTCCCGAAGCACAAATCAAGCTTGCAGTCACCCTTTCAATCAGCCAGGTAAGAGATAGGATTACGGGAGGCTGCCCCTGCTTTCACAGGGTCCTAATTAAGTAACCACAAATCTGCTTAAGACGTTTATCATTAGACCTCTAGCCTTAGACACCAATCTCCAAGAATAAATGCAGATTTAATTCATACTAAGTCTCATCATGATACATGAATTGACTTGTTTGGTCCCTAGTTTAGGTTTCTACTTGCTTTTAGTTTAAGGCTTGGGTCAATGCAAATGTTGTTGGTTATTTTTGGGCCAAGGAAGGGTGTTGAATCCCCTCCCTTATCTTGTGATGGGATTTCCCTTAGATGGTTTAGGATGGATGCACAATCAAAGAACTTATCAACTAAATTTAAAGACTAGGCTAGACATGTATTCAAATTTCAAAATTTAAATTTCAAATTTTCAAACTTTCAAAATTTTTAATCTAGAATTTTTTTTAATTAAGGGCTAACAATATATAAAAAAAATGCTAAAAATTGGATTTGAAAAGTTATGGAAAGAACTTTTAGACCTAATCCTTAATGGTGAAAAGAAAATAATGCAGAAATTTCAGCAACTAAGCATATCTTGTCCTAATTAACCATGCTCTGATACCAAAATTGATGCTGGATGGAATGGAAGAATTAAAACATGATAGAAATTCAATGTTCAAAGGCAAGCAGTGAATCTAAAGCATAACGGCATGAATCACCCATAAGAGAGATAGTAAATACACTGGAACAGACTATTAGGAGAGTTAGCAGTTTTTCCACAGAGTAAGTCTCATTCAAATAAAAGAAAACTATAGCACCTTGATGGTTGAGAAACCATCCATATTAGGACAAGGCTTCCTTCAAGAAATCAGATCGCATAGTATAGAAAAGTATCTTTTTTTCATTACCAACAATGAGCTCTTAAAATCCATGGTAGAGTCACTCTGAAATAATTGGTGGATTGGCAACTAGGCAAGCAAACTGCTACTCCCATGGTTGGAGAAGCTTCGTGCTACTAGTTTAAAGGCAAAGTAGACTTCTGCCTTGACTATGGGAGCTCTAGGATCCTGCAAGAGTGAAGGTCAACAGTCATGGAGAAAAGGGAAGTAGAAGGGAAGAGAACAAAGATGAAGGAAGAGATGGATGAAAGGGACTCTTGGAGGTTAAAAGACTCAGCTCGGCCTCACACCCTTCTCCTTCATGGAGTGGCAATGCTAGAGGCAATGAAAGACAAAGATATTCTTTTCATTCATTCATTGATCCTTTGCAAGAGGAGCAGGGGGTATTTATCATTTACCCAAGCCTTGAAATTCAAAATTCAAATGGAGTGGTTGCATGCATGAAAATAGGAGAAAAATTGGGACACCCACTTTTGAATTTAAATTCCTTCCATTCCATTCCTTCCATATACTTGGGTTCTATGAATTCCTTCCATTTTTTGAATTCCATTCCTTCCATATACTTGGGCCCATGAAAATAGGAGAAAAATTAGGGTGCCCACTTTTGAATTTGAATTCTTTCCACTCTTTGAACTTGAATTCCATTCCTTTCATATGCGGTGGAGGATGAGGTGGCAAGTGGGGTCCCTCTTACTTTAGGCATGGAGGATGATGTGGCATGATGAGTTGGCTTCTTCTATCCAAAGGTCATCCTTGACCTCTTGACTCGACTCAAATTACAAGACTTGCTCTTGACTTGACTCACATGATTCAGATTGGCCAATTATAGGACTTGAGTTATTAGAAAGAACATAGCTGAAATAAAGACTCTTGACTCACATGACTCAGATTGACTAATTACAGGACTTGAAGATTTAAAGAAAGGACATAGCTGAAATTAAAGACTTAAGTTAAAAGGCTAATTATTTGTAATCCATAATAAACTTGGGTTGGCCTAGATCTAGTATAGCCCTTTTCAGATTTTGGTGCCCGCACCAATATGAAGTGGTGGAAAATGAAGAAAACACAAGACACTCTCATTTTTCTTTCTTCACAAAATCCTAGATGAACCCCTAGAGTTCCCATGCCCAAAAGTAATTTCTTTCACCCAGAACCCCACAAACCCTTTTCTTTTCTTGGTGAGAAGTCTCTCTTCTCCCTTCCTAGACATGCCCCATCCATCTTCTTAAGAAGTGGCATCCAAGGTGCTTAAGAAGAGACGAGGTTTAGTTGGTTTTGATTCAAAATCAAAACTACTCCAACTTGAATTCAAAATTCAAGTTCAAATTTAAATTCTAACAATTTAAATTCAAATTTAAGTCTAATTAAAATTCAAGATTCAAAATTCAAAATTTGAATTTGCATGGTGCATGGGGCTAAGGTGCATGGGTGAGATCCAATCATATTGGACTCTAATTCATGAAGTTTGAAGTCAAACCAAATTATATTTGATTAGACCCAAAGAGATAAGAGAATCCAATTAAATTAAGAACCTAATCTCATTTATTAAATCCTAATATAATTAGAAATTAATTGAGCCCAAATCCTGATCAAATTAGGAATCAAACTTCCTTAGCAATTAGATTATCTTATAACCTAATTTAGTTAGACCTAGTTGAATCCAATTTAAATGGACTTAATCTAACCTCATCGTTCAATCAAATTAAGCTAATCAGTAATCTAATTGCTAATTAATCCTCTTATAATTCACTAATTGTTAGTGAATTATTTTATTATAAGTTTTGTATAAGGTTAATCATTAATCATATTAATGATTATATCCATGAATGATTCATAATTGTTGATTAACCATCAGATTAGGTAGGAACTTCTATTATATGTGACCCCATAGGTTCAAGCACTAAGCCAGTAGCACAAGAATACATTTTTGTACTAATCAAAGTGACCATCTAGCAATGATACCCGATATCCAGATAGGTTGAATAGTTGCAAAGCAACATTCAAGAACCTTTGGAATATGGTTACCATATAATTCATCCCTTTGACCCTCAATGCTTAGGATGATTTCAGAGTTAAACTATCAATCCTTGATTATTACATCCATATTGTGTCTCAACTTTATAAATCTAATGACTCCTTACAAGGACTACCCTAGCCAAGGTTTTACTAAATTGAAACACAATGAAGCATTATCTCTAATAACTTAGAGTGGTCAATCCCATCTTGACTCATACATAGACTTTGCAAGTACTTGACAATATCTAGAAATCTTTCATCACTATATTAGAAATACAAGTAGTCCAATATCAAAGCACAGTGAGTTACTTGCAAATCACCATGGAGATATCAAGTCTAAGGGACACTTATATCTATATCCTTCACGAGCAACCCTTAATAGTAGAGTTCTCCAAAGTTGGATCATGTTAAGTAAAATTGTTGGTGCTAAAAATGGTCAAGCACTAAAAAAATCTAGAGGAGGTGCTGGAGTGGGCAATGCAAGTGGCTCTCTAGGAGGTGGTACCTATAAAAAAGCTCCACTAGGGGTGGCCCCGATGAATGCACTATGACGCTCAAATCAGTAATCAGGACAACAATATTAAGGATCACAGGCATAGAGATTTTGCATGCCTTGGAGGCTCTTAGGGAGCCCCCTTTTGTATAGATAGAAGATAAGGGCATTATTGGAATGATGAAGATCTTAGCAAATCTTGTAAGAAATGACTAGTTCTATCATATGGGTTGCTAGGGCTTTCTACCTGCAAGAGGTATCCATTCTTTATTAAATGAAAACTTTGTCATTTTGTGGGGTCCTGCCATGCTTTCTTGTAGCATAGATTACTACTGTGCTCCTCTTAAATGTAAAGGTATGACAGTGGCTAAGAGGT
The DNA here is from genome assembly GCA_021397845.1 of Areca catechu. Lineage (NCBI taxonomy): Eukaryota > Viridiplantae > Streptophyta > Magnoliopsida > Arecales > Arecaceae > Areca > Areca catechu. The sequence continues at coordinate 63,556,788 of CM038042.1, forward strand.
AATGTGACTTGTCAGGTAGCTTAGGTGTGCGTTAGTTAACCCATCAATGATTAATGGAATGCTACTCAAAGAGGCTCGATCAGCCTGAAGGGGCTTGGTCATGCAGGAGTGCCTGGGGTGACCTGAAGAGGCCTTCTTGGATTGACCACATGCCTCAGCCAAATTTGCATGCTTCAGTCATCTTGAAATGGGTTGGTCGACTTGAAGAGGCCTAGTCGGCGTGTCACAAAGGGTTGCCAGGAAGGCTAGTAAATGGAGTTGCTACTATTCAAACTTGGCTCCATCAAAGGTACTTTTTCTCACTTCATCTTGACATGACCATTGTGCCATTTCCCCATGCCCTTTCTCCCTCTATCACCTAGATCTTGTTAGAAAATATGTCTTATAGCTAATTGTCTAGGTTATAGATGGTTGAGCTCTTTATAATTTGTACATAAATCATTAATGAAATAAAAGTTTTTTTGGTAGTTTATCTCTTTTTGCATCTTCCTTTGGACTCTTTTAAGATGAAGTCCTTAGAACTACTTCAATTCAATAAAAAAGAATTTATCGAGCATTTCTTAAACATATTTGTGATCAAATGATGCATTATTACCTAGGACGACAATGCTTACCGAGCATAAATCGTTGTATTCCATATAGGTTGGTTGTTGTTGGCTTTGGCCCTTAATTTTGATGAATAACAAAATGTTGAGTATATGCAAGTACTAATATTTCAATTGGAGTTATAAATTCCAGGTCACAGGTACATCAAATTCTCCACTCAAGAATATCAAAGTTATGGATATCAAAGCAAGATGAATTTCTATGTTTGACAGGTCTTCTCACCTTCGAATGCCACGAAAATAATCACTTTGGACTTTATGGAGAAGAAACTAGAAGTCGAATGGATAAAATATGAGAATTTGGAGTTTGGCATACCTTTTGGAAATGGTACAGATCAAGTGTTGACCTAAGTGTCGACTAAAAGTATCGACTCATGGAGCAAGTGTCGACACCTCTTGAAGACTGGCATGTAGAGTTTCAGCTGGCATGCGACCTAAGTGTCGACTCACAGGTCGACTCATAGATCGACTCAAGGCCTGAGAGCAAAAATGGACAGAAATAGACAAAACATCATTTTTCATACTTCAATGAAGTGTCAACTCAAGTGTCGACCTAAGAGTCAACTCACAAGATTCAAGTGTCGACTCACAAATCGACTCATGGCCTGAGACAAGAAATGAATAGAACAATGCCATTTCATGGACTTTTTGCCTAGTACTAACCGAAGTGTCGACTCAATTGTCGACTCATAGTTTCAAATGTCGACTCACAGGTCGACTCATAACCTGAGACCAGAAGTGAAGCAAAACATTGAAAATTCAAATTTACACCTGGTGTCGATCTAGTGTCGACCTAAGTGTCGACTCATAGATCGATTTATGAACAAATCAAGTGTCGACACTTAGTATAATGGCTATATTTTTAGAAGTTCTAAATTGATCTTAAACAGCTCCAAATGGCTACTTTCTTACTCTAACAGTCATGAATAGTTTTTTGGAGGTTTATGGACTATTTATCACTCACCAAACTCATTAAAGACATAAGAAAAAAAGTGAGACAAAAGAGACAAAGATCATCTTTTGAGAAAAGCCTTTGAAAAGACTTGAGTGAGCCTTAAAAAAGATTTCACCTGAAAAAGCCTTCAATTTTGCTATTGAGCCTTCAAATCATTAGCCAAAAGTATTCATTAAAGAGCATCCAAGAAGGAGATAACTCAAGTATTCAAGAAGACCTTCAACGATATTTATATCTACTTTTTTGAGAGTTCTTTCTTGAACTTAAATCTATACTTTTTGTCTTGCTTGTTGTTACAAGTTTCAAAGGTATTGAAACTAGTATTAAAAGTTGTTGGTGAGCCTAAGGGACAAAATCAACTAGGGTTTGACTTATGAACCTGGATTAGAAATAAATTGTAAAGGTTATTGGTGAGCCTAAGTGACAAAACCAACAAGGGTCTGACTTGTGAGTTCTTGAAAAAAGTTGGCTATAATCTTGGATAGATTATAGTGGAATATCCAAGAAAAGCTTGGGGAGTAGATGTAGGTACTTGAAGTGCATCGAATCACTATACATCTTGGTGTTTGTGATTACTTGCTCTTCCCTCTTAATTTGCTCTACTTTACATTGCATTTGCTTTACAATTCTATTGCATATCATTATTGAGCATAATCACATTGTTACACTAGAACCTTAGTTCAGCACATACTTGCTTAAGTTTAAGATTTTAAGAAATCCAATTTAGCCCCCCTCTTGGGTTGCTACACCGGGTAACAACTGGTATCAGAGCTTGGTACTCAGTGTTTAGATCTCATGATCTTGAGTCAAAGTTCTAATGGCAGCCCAAATTGGTGTTGGTATTGTAGAAGATCAAGCCTCAAACCATCCCCCACTATTTAATGGCACAAATTACACCTACTGGAAGACATGCATGCGCATATATATTCAAGTAATAGATTATAATATTTGGAGAACTATAGTTAAAGGCCCTCATCAGCCCACTATCTTGGTTAATGGCATTCCCACCCCTAAGTTAGAAGAAGATTGGGATGAGAATGACATTAAGCAAGCTGAGCTAAATACAAAGGCCATAAATTTATTATTTTGTGCACTTGACCTAGTGAATTTAATAGAATATCTAACTGTACCTCTACTAAAGAAATTTGGGATACACTTGAAGTTATCCATGAGGGTACACATCAAGTGAAGACCACCAAAGTAAACATGCTCATTCATACATATGAGATGTTTAAGATGGAACCAAATAAAACTATTAATAAAATGTATACTAGATTCACTATATTGTTAATAGCATGAGGAGTTTGGGAAAAGTTATTTCTAATACTGAACTTGTAAACAAAATCCTCAATTCTCTTCCATCCTCTTGAAATCCTAAAGTCACCGTCATTGAGAAGCCAAAGATGTCAACACTTCCACTTGAGTGGCTCTTGGATTCACTGATGACATATAAGCTATCCTTGAAGCAAAAGGTAGTGGACAATGAGAAGAAAAAGAAGGCCATTGCATTCAAGTCCACAACCAAAGAGGAGTCCAGTGATAATTCTGATGAAGAGATGAGGAAGATGAAATAGCTCTCATCTCAAAAAATTTTTAAAATTCATAAGAAAGAAGAGGTTCAACTACAGAAGAAGCCTTAAAGAGGATAGCCTAATAAAGAGAAAGAGAAAGAAAAGGAAAGGGAGCAACCCATATATTTTGAATGTAAAAAGCCTGGACATTACAAAATGGATTGCCCCACTCTTAAAAAGGGCAAGAAAAAATTTAAGAAGAAAGTGATGATGGCGATATGAAGTGAAAGCAAAGATTCAAGCTTTAATGAAGAGCAGCAAGAAGTAGCCAACATCTGCTTTATGGCCAATGATGACGAGGTAAGATCTGGAACTGAAAATGAATTTACATTTGATGAATTATGTGATTTTTGATGAGCTTGTTATCGAATATAAAAAATTGAAAATGAAAAACAAAGAATTAAGAAAATAAAATTGGATCTATCTAAAATAAATAATAAGTTTTGGATAGATAATGATAGTTTACTACAAGAGAATAAAAATTTGAATGATCAAAATACCCTTTTGAAAAATGAGAAGGAAGAATTTTTGAAAGAAAAAGATTCTTTGAAAAAGATAGAATTTTTAATACAAATGAAAAACTTATCAAACAAAATGAAAAACTTTTGCAAGAAAATAAGAACTGCAAAGAAGAACTTGAAAAAGTAAAACCATTTGTAGAGAAATTTACTTATAGTTCTAAAAACTAAACTTGCTTTTAAATAGCCAAAGAGTAGTTTTTAACAAAGTAGGCCTAGGTTTTAAACCACAAAAATAATAGAAATATTTCAAAAATTTCTTTGTACCTGCATCCTCTAGCATTACTTGTCATGCTTGTGGTAAATTAGGACATAAAATATTTATGTGATAAAAGAAAGTTAAATAATGTTAGAAAGGTTTGGGTTCTAAAGGAACCAATTCAACTAACCCTAAAGGACCCAAGATGACTTAGGTACCTAAAGTTTCGACCTGATTTGATTTTGTAAGTGTGTCTTGCAACCAAAGATAAAAGAAGATTATGGTACCTTGACAGCAGTTGGTCAAGATACATGATTGGAGATGTAAGGTAATTCTCATCTCTAGAAGTTTAAATGGTAGAAACATGACATTTGGTGATAATGAAAAGGGCAAAATTATTGATATCGATAATGTCCATATCACCCCTCTACTTATGTTGATAATATTTTATTTGTTGATGGTTTGAAACATAATTTGCTTAGTATAAGTCAATTTTATGACAAAGGATTTAAAGTGATTTTTGAATCTTCTATGTGTATTGTATCCAGTCTAGATGACAATGGCATTAAGTTTATTAGTCATAGGCATGGAACATTTACATAGTTGATCTTGATGATCTACCTATGCAAGATGGTCAATCCTAGTGGAAATGGAAGCCAAGATCAATGAAATTAGTTGTCTTTGGCATCGAAGACTAGGGCATGTAAGCATACATTTACTTTCAAAATTGAACAAAAAGAATCTTATAAAAGATTTGCCAAAACTCACTTTTGAAAAAGATAAGATTTGTAATGCATGTCAACTTAAAAAACAAACAAAATCTCTTTTCAAATCTAAAAGAGTAGTATCTACTACTAGACCCTTAGAATTACTTCATATGGACCTCTTTGGATCTACTAGAACAACTAGTTTGGGAGGTAAGAAGTATGGTCTAGTAATTGTAAATGACTTTCTTTTCTCGTTTTATATGGGTGATATTTTTAGCTCATAAAGATGAAACATTTTCTGCATTCATTAAGTTTCACAAAAAGATTTCAAATGACAAAGGTATTTCAATTATTTCCTTATGTAGTGATCATGGTACCAAATTTGAAAATTATAATTTTGAAACATTTTGTAATAAAAATGATATTCATCATAACTTTTCTACACCTAAGATACCTTAACAAAATAGGGTAGTAGAAATAATAATAGGATATTAGAAGAAATGGCATGCACCATGCTTTGTAAAAATGATTTACCTAGATATTTGGATAAAAGTCATAAATACCGCATGCTCTATTTTGAATAGTATTTTAATTCAACTGATTTTGAAGAAAATACCTTATGAGCTTTGGAAAGGTAGAAAACCTACTATTAAGTATTTTTGTATTTTTGGATGCCATTATTTCATTCTAAACAATGGCAAAGATAATTTAAGTAAATTTGATGCCAAGTTAGATGAGGGTATCTTCTTAGGATACTCTACTTCTAGCAAAGCATACAGGATCTTCAACAAGAACACTTCTTATTGAAGAGTCCATCTATGTTGTTTTGATGAGACTAACGAAAAATCTTCTAGAAAGGAAGATGTTCTTGATGATGAAATAGGTATACAAAAGATTAGAAAAATGACCATCAATGAAGAACCTTCTAAGGAGCAAGAAGATGATCAGGACAATGAAGAAGAACAAGTACAAGAAGTTGGAACTTCGTCTACACCCAAGCCATTACCTAAAGAATGGAGATATGCCCATGGACACCCCAAGAACTTATTATTGGTGATACATTTAAAGGGGTAAGTACTCGTTCATCTCTAAGAAATGTTTGTGATTATTTAGCTTTTGTATCTCAAGTATAACCAAAATCTATTAAAGAAGCTGAAAAAATACAAATTGGATTAATGCTATGCAAGATGAATTAAATCAATTCAAAAGAAATAAAGTTTGGACCTTAGTTGAAAGACCTTCAAATGTTTCAAAAATAGGAACAAAATGGGTTTTCAAAATAAACTTGACAAAAATGGAATAGTAATAAGAAATAAAGCTAGATTAGAAGAAAAATGTTATAATCAAGAAGAATGTATTGATTTTGATAAAACATTTGCACCTGTTGCTAGATTAGAAGTAATTAGATTATTACTTGCTTTTGCCTGTTATATGGATTTTAAATTATTTCAAATGGATATCAAAAGTGTCTTTTTAAATGGTTTTATTGAAGAAAAAGTGTATGTTGAATAGTCCCCAGGTTTTGAAAATCATGAATGCCCTAATCATATTATAAACTTCACAAGGCATTGTATGGTTTAAAACAAGCTCCAAGAGCTTGGTATGATAGATTAAGTAAATTTCTACTTGCAAATGGGTTTTCTAGAGGCAATGTTGACACTATACTATTTTTTAAAATGAAAAATGATGATCTCTTAGTAGTATAAGTTTATGTTGATGATATCATTTTCGGTACTACTAATGAAATACTATATCAAGAGTTTGCCAAGCTTATATAGGGTGAGTTCAAGATAAGCATGATGGGAGAGCTAAACTTCTTTCTCAGACTCTAGATCAAGCAAACTAAAGAAGGGATCTTCATCAACTAAGTACATAAAAAATCTTTAAAAAATTTGGGATGGAGACAACGAAGTCATTAAGTACTCTTATGAGCCCTTCTTGCAAACTTGATAAAGATATCAGATAAAAATGTTGATCAGAAATTGTATAGAGGTATCATTGCTTCATTATTATACTTAACTACAAGTAGGCCAAATATTATGTTCAGTATATGTATGTGTGCTAGATATCAGTTTGCTCCTAAAGAATCTTATTTATTGGCTGTTAAGCACATACTTAGATATCTATCTAGCATAATTGATATTGGACTGTGGTACTCTAGAGATTCATCAATTGAATTAATTGCTTATTCTGATGCTAACTTTGCTGGATATAAATTAGATAGAAAAAGTACTAGTGTTACCTATTAATTTCTTGGAGTTAATTTGATTTCATGGTTTAGCAAAAAATAAATTTAGTTGCTCTATCTATGGCGGAAGCTGAATATATAGTAGCAGGAAGTTGTTATACTCAAATCTTATGGATCAAAAAACAACTCGAATATTTTGGCATTAAGTTAAATAAAACACCCATAAGATGTGATAATACAAATGCAATTAATTTAACTAAGAATCCAGTTCAACATTCAAGAAGCAAACATATTGAAATAAACATCACTTCATAAAAGATCATGTATAAAATGGTGATGTAATGCTTGAATTTATATGTATTGATAGATAATTAGCTGATATTTTCATCAAACCTCTTAGCGAAGATAGGTTTTGCATGATCAGAAGAGAATTAGGCATAATTGACCCCTTTGATTGAAAACCTTTCAAATTCCTTGTTGAATTATTTCAAATATTCAAAATCTTCTTAAATATCATCTTTTATAAATCATAGACCCCCCTTGATTTTTTGAAAATTTATTAAAATTTATTCTGAATTATTTCCTTATTGTTGACCAAGTGTTGACACTTGGAAATTACCCAAGTGTCGATTCACCAAAGTGTCGACATTTGAGCAATTTCCAAGTGTCGACTCACGAACCACTTGACAGTATTTCAAGGGCATCAACCAAACCATTCTTCCTACTTGTTTTCCCATTTCTCTCTTCCTTGTGGTTCCAAAACCCTTCCAATCCCCCACAAACAGTGGATTTCCGTTCCTAACCTTCCATTATTAGCAAATCCCTCTTCCTTCCCCTCGTTGGTTGGGTTTTTTTTCTTTTCTTTCTGTTTGTTTTTCTCTTCTTCGGCCCATTTTTCCTTCCCTTTGGTCCATTCCTCCTTTTGGTCTACTCCTAGCTATTCTAATGGGCATGGCTCCTAAGAAACAGGTCATTTTCTGCAAGAAATGATCCACCTTCGAGCATGGTGAGCCAAGCTCCAGGGAAAGAAGGTCCAAAGCCCGTCAGGATTTGGTCATGCATCATGAGCAGCCCGAGGATCAGCAGTAGCAGACAGAGCACCCTCTCCTCAGTTATCCCCTGTAGTGGAGAGAGTTGTAGTGAAAGTGATCGCGTGTGGGAGGAGAGTTGACATTCAGTTCTGGGATTCGGAGGGGTTCATCATTGGAGATCTATTGAGGCAACAGGCCTTGTACCATTCTATAACAAGAGAGAAAGATATTATCCACATCTGATGTGCGAGTTATATGGGAGTTTGGCTATAGATGGCATCAAATGGAATGTACAGGTCAGGGGAGTGCAGATTCTGGTGACCCCTGACCCTTAGTAGAGTTTGGGAGATTCCTCTTCATGGTTTGGCTGCAAACTGGGTAGCAGATAGAGATGTAGCATTCAGGTGCATACTAGAGCATGAGGACATCAGAAGAGTATCAGTTGTGTTAGCAAATCAGTTATCACTGGAGATGAGAGTGCTCCACCATATCATTGCTAGGATCTTGGTCCAGAAGACTGGCAGGTTCAATATTATCAGTGAGCAGGAGCTAGCATTGATGGTCACTATGAGATAGCAGACACCATCAATCTTCCCATGATTATGGTTCACCAGATGGGTGAGGCAGCCACCCAGCGAAGATTGTGCCTGTCCTATGGTATGGGTCTGATGAGAATTTTCAGGGCTTTTGGTATCCCACTGGAGGGCGAGGCCTCCAAGAAGATTCCACACTGATACCTATGGAGAGAAATCTTTTCACAAGATGGGATCCAGGAGAGTAGCTGGCAGATGGGTCAAATGAGAGTTAGGCCAGGAGCCAAATGAGGAGGACCAGATTAGAGCTGCAGAGGCCAGACCTTCTGGACCTGCATCACAGATGAGTCCCCCGAGACCTGCACCTACTACAGCCTCTAAGTCAGAGCCTTCTACACCTGCACCTGCTCGTGCACCAGCTCCTCAAGACTCTACAGGTACAAATTCGACTTTTGAGCAGTGGATCACTGAGCAGATTAATGGAGTCAGGGAGGAGATATTAGGACTTTCTGTCAGGACTAGTTGATTACAGCTTGAGCTGCATGGACTGAGAGTTCACACAAATGAGTAGCTCACTAGTATCAGGCAAACTATGGAGATAGGATTTGCATAGATCAAAGATATGCAGAGATCCCTGCTGCCTCCAGCTGGACCTTTAGCTCCTCCACCTCCTTCTTCGCTAGCTGATGGTGATGATGATACACATGATGGCACTGCTAGTGATGATGGTAATGATCATGATGGCAGTGATGGCAGTGATGGTGATGATGGTGGTGATGGTACTAGTACAGGTGGTGATCAGACTATTAGCAGTGATCTAGTTAATGCTTTAGATGTTCCTATTCAATTTGGATCCTACCTTCAATGTTCAGCATGTTCCTGATTCAGATTATGTGATACCTGTAGAGACTCTTACTACCTGTGCCACTAGGACCACTAGAGTTGTCGACCACTCTAGACCCTCAGTTAGGACTAGGAGTATGTTGCATAAGACTCGTAGATCTTCATCTTCTAGGATCATGGCATCCATAGTTTTAGAGTTCCCATCTGATGAGGAGTAGCCTCACAGATATTATGCTATGTTTACATTTCATGTATTTTTCTTATTGTATTTTTAGTTTATGCTTATTGTACTGAAACTCCTTATCTATGAAAGTTATGTTTCTTTGTTATGAAAATTGCATTGTTACTCTTTTTTTGTCTAATTAACAATTTGTTTTAACTAAAGCACTAATTTAGGGGAGAAACTCCCTTTTAATGTTTAATGATGACAAAAAGGGGGAGTAAGAAAGATATATAAGCAACAAATTCAAAATTTTCAAGAATTCACAAGTTACTTAAGATAGAGAGAGAAAATGAAAAAAACTAATCATGAATCTTGAACATAGTTGTATGAACTAAAGAACTGAATCATTTTTATCTAAATACTTGTATGAACTTTGATATATTGACAATTGTGAAGCATATTTAATGAACTTGCTCAATACTTTTGAAAATTTGCTTATATACTCAAAGTTTGTCATCATCAAAAAGGGAAAGATTGTTGGCTTTGGCCCTCAATTTTGATGAATAACAAAATGTTGAGTATATGCAAATACTAATGTTTCAATTGGAGTTATGAATTCCCGGTCACAGGTACATCAAATTCTCCACTCAAGAATATCAAAGTTATGGACATCAAAGGAAGATGAATTTCTGTGTTTGATAGGTCTTCTCACCTTGGAATGCCATGAAAATAATCATTTTGGACTTTTTGAAGAAGAAACTAGAAGTCGAATGACAAAATGTGAGAATTTTGGAGTTTGGCACACTTTTTGGAAATGGCACATATCAAGTGTCGACCTAAGTGTCGACTCAAAGTGTTGACTCATGGAGCAAGTGTTGACATTTCTTGAAGACTGGCACGTAGAGTTTCAACTGGCACACGACCTAAGTGTTGACTCATAGGTCGACTCACAGATCAACTCAAGGCCTGAGAACAGAAATGGATAGAACATTTTTCGGACTTCAATGAAGTGTTGACCTAAGTTTCGACTCATAAGATTCAAGTGTCGACTCACAAATCGACTCATGGCCTGAGACAAGAAATGAATAGAACAATGCCATTTCATGGACTTTTTGCTTAGTGCTGACCAAAGTGTCGACTCAAGTATCAACTCACAGTTTCAAGTGTCGACTCACAGGTCGATTCATAGCCTGAGACCAAAAGTGAAGCAGAATGTTGGAAATTTAAATTTACACCTGGTGTCAACCCAAGTATTGACCTAAGTATCGACTCATAAATTGACTTATGAACAAATCAAGTGCGACACTTAGTGTAACGGCTATATTTTCAGAAGTACTGAATTGATCTCAAACGGCTCTAAATGGCTAGTTTCTTCACTCTAATGATCATAAATGATTTTTTGGAGGTTTATGGACTATTTATCACTCACCAAACTCATTGAAGACATAAGAGAAAAAGTGAGACATAAGAAACAAGATCATCTTTTGAGAAAAGCCTTTGAAAAGACTTGAGTGAGCCTTAAAGAAGATTCCACCTGAAAAAGCCTTCAATTTTATTATTGAGCCTTCAAATCATTAGCCAAAAGTGTTCATTGAAGAGCATCCAAGAAGGAGACAACTCAAGCATTCAAGAAGAGCTTCAATGACATTTATATCTACTCTGTTGAGAGTTCTTTCTTGAACTTAAATCTGTACTTTTTGTCTTACTTGTTGTTACTAGTTTCAAAGGTATTGAACCTAGTATTAAAGGTTGTTAGTGAGCCTAAGAGACAAAACCAACTAGAGTTTGACTTGTGAACCCAGATTAAAAATAAGTTATAAAGGTTGTTGGTGAGCCTAGGTGACAAAACCAATAAGGATTTGACTTGTGAGCCCTTGAAAACAAGTTGGCTATAATTTTGAATAGATTATAGTGGAATACCCAAGGAAAGATTGGGAAGTAGATGTAGGTGCGTGAAGTGCACCGAACCACTATACATCTTGGTGTTTGTGATTGCTTGCTCTTTCCTTTTTATTTGCTCTGATTTATATTACATTTGCTTTACAATTCTACTGTATATCATTATTGAGCACAATCACATTATTACACTAGAACCTTAGTTCAGCACATACTTGCTTAAGTTTAAAATATTAAGAAACCCAATTCACCTCCCTCTTGGGTTGCTACACTGGGCAATAGTTGTCCTCAATACCAAGGAGTGTGGAGACACTAGTGTAGCATGCAGGTGAGTGAGGTATACATTGTACCGAACATGACCAACCCTGTTGAGTACTCTACTATCGAGAGTATCTCATATAAAGATATGGGTATAAGTATCCCTCCGACCTGAGATCACCATGGTGACTTGTAAGCAATTCGTTATACTTAGATATCGAACTACTTGAATTTCTAATCCACTAATCGAAGGTTACTAGGTGTAGTCAAGTACTTATTAAATTAGTGATGTGTCAAGATAGGATTGACCACTCCAAGATGTTGGAGAAAATGTTTTACTATATTTCAATTTAGCAAGACCTTGGCTAGGGAAATCCTTGTGAGGACTCAAAGGATTTAACAGGTTGAGATATATTTGGATGCATTATTTGAAATTGGTAGCTAACTCTGAAATCATTCTAAGCATTAGGGTCAAAGGGGTGAATTATATGAAAACCATATGCCTGGGTTCTTGAATGTTGCTTTGCAAACATCAACTTATCCGGACATCGAGCACCATTACTAGATGGTCACATCGATTAGTTTAGGAATTGATTCCTAGGCTATGGCTTATATTCTAACCTATGGGATTACACATATAAGAAGTTTCTGATTGAGGTGGTGGTGTTGAATAATTTGATTAAGTTATTAAGATATATTGAATTGATGAATTAATATATTGAATTATAGTATATTATATAATTATAGTATTGATTTATGATGATTTAATTGGATAATTAATTAGATTATTTTGGATGTATAATAATGATAATTATTCGATTATTAATTATATATTGTAAGAATTTATAATATAGATTTAATTAATTGAACTTAGATTTTATAATTAATTATTAATTAATAATATTTGATTGAGTAAAGATTTAGTCAATTAAATTGGTTCTATTGGGTTTCATCGATTAGTTATTCAATGATCTAATCGCTAAGGATTCTAATTATGGTTTGATTCAGACTTGAACTCAGTTATTCTAGATTTAATTAAAATTTAATTAGCCTAACTGAGACATAATTGGATTGGTTCAAGTTGGTTAATTAGTTAAACAATTAAATTTTATTTCCTAACTAATTTTGGTCAAACTTGGTCAACCCTAACCTAGTCCAACTTATTTCTTTCCTAAAAATTCTCCATAACTTCCCAAAATTTTTTGAATTATCCATGAAAAAAATTAGATTTTTCATCCTCCCTCATTCCCATTTATATTAGGATGGTTTGAATTAAATTTGAATTTATTTGAATTTATTAGAGAAGTTCTATTGGGAATAGAACACCAAGTCCTATTCAAACAGCATCACCTTATCCTAATCTAAGCCTCCTCTAATCAATAAGATTTTACTTTAGTTTTTTGTTATATAGACAACATTAAGTGATGCGGGATGAAGGGATGGGAACATCAACATAAAGAAATGTAGAATTTTAAAGTGAGCAATGATCCAAACAAGATGGCATAACTTATCTGCAAAGAATGAAAAGGCGCACTGAAGCTGACTACTATAAGATTTAATCACTTTCCTGCAGAGTAGATCTAGTTAAAGCAAAAAGTAAATGGACCTAATAGTTGAGAAGCCATACAAATTAGGACAACACTCTCTTCAAGAGGTCAGATTATGGAGTGTAGGATAGGACTTGTTACCAGGCAATGAGCTCTTTACCCTCTTTAGTAGGATCACTGTACACTCATGGAGTGGGCAGCTGGATAAGAGGCTAACTCCCTTGAATGAAGTACTTATCATCAATGGTTCAAAGGCAAGGAAGACCTCCTCTTTGGCTCTATGCACCCCAGGATCCAGAATGGCGAGATCAGATTGAGTGTAGTCTGGATGACCAGACTGTTACTTGGTAAAGAAACTGGTGGCCATTTTGGACTGGTGGATACTTAGGTATGGGTTCACTCTCAAGAATAGGATCATGTCCAAAAGGCTCACTAGGTATCATTGCTGGTTCCTTGTACTCAACTAGATTTGAAATATTGAAGGTCGAGTTTATGCCAAAATCAGGTGGCAACTCAAGTACATATGCATTAGGTCCAATTATCTTTATTACTTTAAAAGGACCTACTCCATGGGCATGTAATTTTTTCATGGTTCTGGGTGGGAACCATTCAGGTTTAAGCCTAATCATCACATAGTCTCCTTTAGTAAACTCTTTAACTCGTTTACGAGAATTAGCCAAATGCATATAAATTTCATTGCTCAAATTAATTTTCTTACTGATTTTCTTATGTAGATCTCAAACATGCTGTGCATATGACTCTGCAGACTCAGAAACTCATGCATGCATAAGTAAAGGGATGAGATCTATGGGTCTTTTAGGCTTGTATCTATGGATAATTTCAAACAGGCTCTTTCTAGTGGACCTATTGACTGAACTATTATAGGCAAATTTAGCACGAGATAATAAAATGCCCCAATTTCCAAGACTCTTTCCAACAAGACATCTCAATATATTTCAAAGACTCCTATTCACAACTTCATTTGGCCATCAGTTTGTAGGTGGTAAGTGATAGAAAATTTAAGTTTGGTTCCTAACATGTGTCAAAGGGTCTTCCAAAAATAGCTAGTGAACCGAACATCCCTATCAAAAACATTGATTTTGGGCAAACCATGTAACCTAACCACTTCATCTAGAAAAAGTTTGGCCACTTTCAAAGCATCAAAAGTTTGAGAATAGGATAAAAATTATGCCACCTTGGAAAATCGATCGACCACAACAAAGATAGAATCCTGTTTCTGCATGGTCTTTGGTAACTCTAATACAAAATCCATGCTAAGGTCTTGCCATGGACAATCATGTACTGGTAAAGGGGTGTAAAGGCTGGTATTTTGTCTCTATTGCTTAGCAATATCACAGGTTTGACATCGGGCTACAACCTGGGCAACATTTCTCTTGAGGCCTGGCCAAAAAAATTGATCTTCAATAGCTATGATGGTTTTGTTTCTACCAAAATGGCCAGATAAGTCTCCAGCATGGATCTCCCAAACTAAAAATCTCTAATGGAGGATGGAGGTTCGAGGGATGCACAACCTATTTCATTTGAAAAGGAATCCATCATGGAGGGTATACTCACTATACAAGCTAGATGGTCCTTGACGAACAAATCGTAGATATCACTAAAATCTAGACAATTCTCATATTCCTCTTTCAGTTTCTCAAATCCTATGACTTCAGTGCTAACAGAGGTCAATAGCATAGATCTAGGCTAAGAGCATCAGTGACTTGATTTTCAGTGCTCACATGGTGTTTCAAGATAAAGGTGTAAGCCTAAATATACTCTACCCACTTTCTGTGCCTAGGGTTCAGTTTTTTCTGGGAACTAAGGAATCAGAGTACTTCATGGTCTGAATATAGGACAAACTCCTGTGGTAAAAGATAGTGTCTCCATACCTTAAGGCTTGAACTACCATATAAAATTTCTTATCATAGGTTGAATACTTCAATTTGGCGTCATTCAGTTTCTCACTAAAAAAGGCCATAGGGTAGTTTTCCTGACTTAAAACTCCTCCAATTCCAACTCTGGAGGCATCACAAGCAACTTCAAAGACCTTTGAAAAGTCAGGTAATCTCAAAATGGGTGCTTGGGTCATTTTCTTTTTGATGTCTAGGAAGGCTCTATCAGCAGCCTTAGTCCATTCAAAGGTTCCCTTCCTAATACAGCTAGTTATGGGTGCGATAATCATATTGAATCCTCGAATAAATCATCTATAGAAAGTAGCAGGCCATGGAAGCTATGCACTTCATGTATACTTTTGAGTATAGGCCACTCAACTATGGACTTAATCTTTTCTAGGTCGGCAGATACTCCTTCGGGGATAACAACAAAACCTAGGAAAATGACTCTATGGGTCAAGAAGTCGCATTTCTTTAAATTAGCATAAAGGTTCTTTCCTAAGGGCTTGGCATACTTGGTGAAGATGGTCCAGGTAGTCTTCCTTAGTCCTACTATAGATAAGGATGTCATTGAAGTAGACTACAACAAGTTTTTCAATGAATAATCTCAGGACTTGGGTCATGATCCTTATGAAAGTACTAGGCGCATTTGAAAGACCAAAAGGCATCACTACCCATTCGTAAAGGCCATCCTTAGTTTTGAAAGCTGTTTTCCACTTATCCCCTGGCCTAATTATAACTTGGTGATAACCACTCTGAAGGTCAATCTTAGAAAAAATGGTGGCTCCGACCATCATGTCCAACATATCATCAAGATGGAGAATAGAAAAATGATACTTGACCGTTATCTTATTGATGGTACGACTATCTACACACATTCTCCAAGTGCCATCCTTTTTGGGGGTCATAGGGCAGGTACTACACAAGGGCTCAGACTTTCTCTAATGAATCCTTTTGAAGAAGATCTCCAACTTGCCTTTGCAGCTCTGAATGTTCAGTGGGATTCATCCTATAGCATGGAAGGTTGGATAAAGTGGCTCCTGAGACTAAGTCTATGGCATGCTCAATGTCCCTTAATGGTGGGAGGTGATCAGGAAGATCTTCTAGAAAGACATCTTGAAAATCCTTCAAAACTTCACTACTTCCTGGGACTATTCCTCTGGGGTTGGTCCTGGACTTCCTTAGTAGTCAATATCCAAAGAGTGAACCTTTATTAATCTCTCGTTCCAAATCCTTAGCATTGATCAATGTAATCCTTGTTTTTTTTCCTTCATATTGCTAGACCCTCTTTTGGTGTTGTCCTTAGGTGGTGAAGAGTTTATAACGATTTTGTTTCCTAGATGGGTGAATGAACAAGAGATTGATCGACCGTACAAGGTAGCATCATGATCATACAACCAGGGTTGGCCTACAATGATATTGCTAACCTCCATAGAAAGAACGTCACACCAAACTTTCTCCTGATAGGATTGGAATTGGATTGTAACTTGGCATCTTAACTTAATAGGAATAGAGGTCGAATCAATCCAAGATACCTTATAAGGGTTGGGATGGGGAATAGTGGTCAATCCGAGACTCTTGATAGCACTAGTGGAAATGGCATTAACACATCTCCCACTATCTATGATGATCTTGCAAATCTTTTTCCCTATTTTGATAAAAGTTTGTAGGATGTTGGTTCTACACCAATCCTCATGCTCTCTTGTTTGGGTCAGAATACATCTAACAACTCCTAATAACTCAGGTGGATCTATAGTTTCCTCGTCTCCCTCATACTCATCCACTAAGTTTGTTCCTACTTCATACACTTCTTCCTCAAATTCTTCAAAGGATTCAGGAGCTTCTTCTTCTAATTCTCCTATATGTAAGGCTTGAGTAGGATATTGACTAGCATAGTGGCCAAACTTATGACACCTAAAACAATGAATGTCATTATTATTGCTTCTTTGAACTTCAAGGCCCTTACCTTTGTCATCCTTGTGAACTAATGGGGTAATAGGAGTGGGTCGGTTTGAAGGAACTTGACTAGAACTTGGCTTATATCCAATAATACTAATCTTGTTGGGTTTAGGTCGATAGATCATGGATCCCCTTTGAAATCTCTCGAAGTCCCTAGCAATTTCATAAGCTTGTTCTAGGTCATGGACTTCTCTTAGAAATAATTCCCTTTGGATTTTCTCACATAGGCCAGCTCGAGATTTAGATAGGATCACGGCCTCAGACTCGACTATGCTACATCTTATGACAAACTCATCAAATTTGGCAATGTACTCAGACACATTTCTATTACCTTGACTCAACCTTTGCCATTGGTCTAAAAGTCTTTGCTCATAGGACATGGGTAGGTATTTCTCCCTAAGCTTAATCTTCATGGCTCTCCATATGGCTATGGACATGTCTCCTCTCTAAAATTCCTTATGGGAACTTAGATTTGAATTGTGCTAGTAAAAGAAAAATAAAAAACATTCGTTGAGCCAGTAAAAAATCATTCAATGAAGCATTTGCTAATCTAACTTCAATCATGCAAACATGCAATTAGCGCAATGAACTCCCTAATCTAGAAGGTCTCATGTCTGGCTATAGCTCATTACTCCATGGGTCATAAGTCTACTTTCAAATACCCACTCAGAAGGCATGAAATCTTAGATTAAAGGTTGAAAAAAGGAAATAAATTTTGAAAATTCAGATCTAGAAATCTATAGGAGAGATTTCAGATCTAGGATTGAATCTGGAAATTAATTAAAAAATTACTATTAAACTTAGATCTAAAATTTATGAGAAGAACTTTCAGATCCAGTTCTTAAAATGCAGAAATTTCAGCAACTAGCATATCTTGTCCTATTTTAACCATGCTCTGATACCAAAAATGATGTGGGATGAAGGGATAGGAATATCAACATAAACAAATGCAACATTTTAAACGAGCAATGATCCAAACAAGATGGCATAACTTATCTGCAAAGAATGAAAAGGTGCACTGAAGCAGACTACTAGAAGATGTAATCACTTTCCGGTAGAGTAGATCTAGTTAAAGTAAAGAGTAAATGGATCTAATGGTTGAGAAACCATACAAATTAGGACAACACTCTCTTCAAGAGGTCAGATTATGGAGTGTAGGATAGGACTTGTTACCAGGCAATGAGCTCTTTACCCTCTTTAGTAGGATCACTGTACACTGATGGAGTGGGCGGCTGGATATATTAGAATTATTCTAAATGCATATTAGAGTGTATTAGCAAAAGAAATTGTACCTTGAAAGCCAATCATAGTTATTGTATCAGTGGTATTTTGTATTCTCTCAACTCAAGATTGATATTAATAAAAGTGTGGCCCAGTAAGCACCCAAGAGGGGGGGGAATTGGATCTCTAAAAAGAATTTACTTGATGCAATGCAATGTAATCCAATCAAACAATTAATTAGCAAGGTACTATGAATTCAAATGTAATTCTCTTAAAGAAAAGTCAGCGAAAATAAAGAGCAAATAAAAAAAAAGTAAGTAGAGAGATTAATCAACCACAAAGACCAAGAAATATAGTGGATCGGTGCTATCCAATGCACTTACATCCACTCCCTAAGATCTCCTTGGAAATTTACTATAATCACATGATTACAGTTGACTAGTTTTGCAGGCTCACTAATCAAAATCCAACTTATTTTCACAAGGCCAACAAATCAAAACCTCACTTTGTTTACAGGCTAACCAAGAACCTAAATGGTTTTACGGGCTAAGCACCAACCTCCTTGGTTTTTCGAGATAACCAAGAACCTAAGTGGTTTGTCAGGCTAGCCACCAACCTAATTGGTTTTCAAAGGCTCACCAATAACCTCCCTTGGTTTTACAATAGGCTAACCAAGAACCCTTACAATAAATAAAGATTTGAAGTAATGAAACAAAGTAAGCTTTCTAAACAAAAGCGGGTATCTCTTTAAAGCTTGACATAGAAGTGCTTTGAACTTGTTGAAGCCTCTTGAATGCTCAAGAATGGATGATCTTCAATGCTCTTGAAGGCTCTTGAATGCTTGGAGGTTTGCTTTGCTTGAGAGTAGTTGAATCTTCAATGAATAGGAGTTAAAGCTCTCTTTTCTTCTCTCTTTTTAAAACTCTTCAATGGTCTTCAATAATATTCAATATTGCTTATTTGATTTGATTTGGAGCATATAAATACTTCTCCAAGGCCTCAAATCCCATTTCTAGCCATTAGACTTGAAAAACTAGTCGTTGGAGGGCAAAATGGGCGAGTTCTGCATTTGAAAAACTAGCCATTACTGTTCCCAGAACTCCATGTGGACACTTCAGGCTATGAGTCGACGCTTTTTGTCAATACTTGAACTTCATGAGTCGACACCCAGTTCAAAAATCTTTAATCTGGTTCTCTAGAAATCTTATATGTGTTGACACTTTCTCAGGTGAGTTGACACTTAGCTTCCATGTGTCGACACTTCAGTAGTTCTTCAATTTCAGCAAGTTCTGTGGCTTGAAAATCTCAGGCGATGTGTTGATCCATGTGTCGATACTTTGAGTCGACACTTCAGGTCCATGTGTTGACACTTCAATCATGCCATCTGAAACATTCTTGTGTACCAGCCTAAGTCGACACTTCACTTCCATGTGTCGATACTTGGTATCACGTGTCGACACTTTGAGTCGACACTTCACTGATTTCTTCACAAAAAATTATGAACTTGAGTTGAAACACATTTCTACTTAACTTAATTATCCAATCAAGCAATATTGAGTTTCCAAGTCCTCTTTGAGCAATCCTTTTCATCCAAACTTGGTTTCTTCAAACAAACAAGCTTCTTTAAAATTGTGAGCACCTTTTTCAACAAAAACACACTTCAAAGTAATCATTAGTACTCAACTTATACTTAACCATTTTGCTTATCATCAAATCAATAACGGAGTCAACAATCTCCCCTTTTTTATGATGACAGAACCCTTAAGTATAAATTGCTTAAAAAGCTTTTAAAAGAATTCATCAAAGTGCATAGAACTAGATGCATTAAGCATATCAATGTAATTTGCAATATTGATATAATATTTCAGAACAAAAATAGTGTCAAGATTAATAATGTCAGAGCTTGGTATGATGATTGAGAGTATCAAAGTTTTGGATACATTTAAGACAAAGAATACATGTATCATGATACTCTACAGAGAATTTCAGCAATGAACAAAGCTCCCCCTGAATTGATGATCCATAAAATAGTTTGTAAATATCTTTTCAAACATTTAAAGAGGGGTTTCAAGATGAAATTCACTTTAAAAGGATTTTCAATGAAAACAAAGTATAGCTCTCCCTTTCTTAAGAAATTTTGTAAACATTTTTCAATTCACATTTTTGAAAATTTGTTTACCCCTTGCACACCACAAAATAAATCACCAAAAATATATTGCATTTATACTTATATATCACTATACTACTCCCCCTTTTTGTTATCATTAAAAGGTAGGAAGACAAATAGGCTGAATATTCAAGATATTGCATTTAATTGTCACTATTCTACTCTCTCAAAAATATATTGCATTGAATTTAAAATTCATTCATTCATTCAAGAGTGAAGACAATGAAGAACTAAGAAAAGTGTAAATCATTTCATTCATTCAAGATCACAAACATTGAGTACAACATGATATTTCATTTCTAGTCAAAGTTTGTACAATCAAAATATAAAACATACATAGATGCATAAATAAACTATCTAAAAATACATAAGTGTCTTAATTCTCATCCATATCATCAGTATTATCAGAAGACAACTGATCTCAATCAGTCCTATATCAATAGAAGATCGAGCTCGCAGCCACATCGATCTGAGATCTTAGAGTCAGGTCCTGGTCGGTCGTGGAGGGGTACGATGACCATGTCCTCTACGATGAGCATATGTTCGACCTCTGGCTAGAGCAGTAGAGGTAGATGCAATGTCCTTCACAAGAATGGAACTGATCGGGTCGATAGTCTCTGTGACTGCCAGAAGAGGTGTGCGATCAAAGGAAGGACCGGAGTCAAGATACTGAAAGCAGGTGTGTATAAAACCAAGCTCTTGGATAAGTGAAGATGTGTGAATAGTAGGAGTATTAACAATCGGTGTGTCAAAGATAAAAGTATCAGCTGATGATACAATAGGGTATTAAGGATAGAAGTATCAGCTGAAGAATGAACTGGTAAGTCTGCAATCAGTGTATGAATGATAGGAGTGTCAATCAAGGGTAAATCAACAACGGGTGAATCAACAATAGGTGTATGTACAACAAAAGTATCAATAACTGGAGAATCAATAATAGGTGTAAGAATCGGAATTGGAGTATGATCAACTAATCTGGAAGTAGAGGATGGGACTAGAGTCTGGGTAGGTGAACTAGAATGGTCATGAGTAGGACTCCTGGGCAAGTCTGCCATCACCTCCGTCGCTGGCTCTATAGTCAGCTCTGGGAAATCGAATCCTCTAGAGTCAGTCTCCTCATCATCTCCATCATCATCATCGCCATCAATATCTCCAGCAATATCATCACCATCAATAGGTGCAGGAGCAGGTGGAGCTGTATCAACAACCGGAGTAGTCACTGAAGGTCTGGACAGTGCAATAAGTATAGCTGAGATGCCATCACTTAGTCCACTGTGGCTCTCTCTGGTCTCAACTATGAAGCACTCAAGATATTGTCTCATGATAAAAATGTTGATCTCAATGCATCTGACCCTATCCGATAAGCTATCATAAACATTTGGAGTCTCCGTCTGAGCTGGCCAAGGCTGTGCTAAAGTAGTAGGATCAGACTGAGATGCAATCGCTGGCTGAACCGATGTCTCAGGCTAACTCTCACTAGGTCTTGCCTCACCGGAGAGGATGCGCTCCTCCTCTATAGCATCATCATCATCAACTCTGTCCTCGACCTGATCAGATATCCTGCGAGTCCACTAGCCTTGGATCATATGATAACCCATCTAGTGTAATGACCTGATGTCATACACATCAGTATGAAGTAGCATGCGATAGGGCTCGTTCTCAAAGCTGATGCCATACTCTCTGAACTAAACAGTCAATCCCATACCATATGGCAGGTAGAGTCACTGGCTCGTCGATGCCTCCATCATCTGGTGAACCATAAGCACTAGAAGGTAGACAGGTGTGCGCTGAACTAAAGAGACCATCACTAGCAACTCCCGCTCGGTGATGTAATCGAAGCATTCAGTCTATGGTAGAAGTATCCGGGCGACAATATGGTGCAATAATCTCATCCCTACAGATAGTCGGGATGCTGGTACGGTGGCTCCTTCAGGTAAAATATCAGACTCAAAGATACATTGAAGTCCACTGACTCTGTCCATCAAGCTGTCCACCACAGATCCAGTCATCGGAATATCCCATACTCTCATCAGAACCTCTGATGAAACAGGGATATCCCGGCCTCTCACCTGTGCTAACCATCCATCAGACCCATGGGCGAGTGATCCATAAAACTCTCGCATAAGCCCAGGGTAATACCTCTCATTGAGTGAGCAAAATGAAGTCAGACCAGCCTGTCGAATCCACTCTCCGATCCTAAAATGCTGCTGGTCGACAAAAGTGAAGTCCACTCGTCGTCCTCCAATGATGGTCTTCGAGCTCATCCTGTTATATGCTACAAAAAGTGGTCGTGCGGGTGGATCAGGAGCTCTAGCCTCATGTCTAGCCTTTGTCCTTCATTCTTCTTTCTGATTTGACTGATGAGGTCGATGGACTATACTTTCAAGGTTCCATTGCTTGGATTAAAGATTGGACAAGGTTTGGGTAGAAACCTAGGGTTTCTATGGCTCAAAATCCAAATGGAATATGAAATCAAGCAAAATCCGAACTATCAATGTTCAAATCGAAGAATCAACGGGTTTGAAACATGAAACAAAGAGTAGGAATAGTGAGGAGTACCTTAGAACATGTGTTGGCTCGAAAGAGAGAATGAAATGGAGAGAAAAACCATTCGGAAACCCTTTATTCTCGGTCTGCTGCCGTTCAAGTATCGACTCACGAATGTGTCGACATATTTAGGTGTCGACACTTCAATGTATCAATACATCAACTTAAAAACCAAAAAATTAAAAGATCCAAGGGTTGATCAAAATTACTGGAAATATGATTAAATTCAATGAAAATTAACAATGATTGAGTAAGATTGATGATGATTGTTGTCAAATTGATCTAGTTTGAGTCAAAGATAGGAAATATTTAATCAAAAGGATTACTGATCCCGAGCTCTCTTCTAATCATACAAAATCGATCTTCCATAAGAGGTTTAGTTAAGATATCAGCTAATTGAAATTCAGTACTAATAAATTCAAGTATAACATCATTATTTTCTACATGATCTCTAATAAAATGATGTCTAATTTCAATATGTTTACTCCTAGAATGTTGAACAGGATTTTTAGTCAAGCAAATAGCACTGGTATTATCACATTTAATAGGTGTACTAGCCAACTTGATTCTAAAATCTTCAAATTGTTGCTTAATCCACAAGATTTGAGCACAACAACTTCCTGCTGCAATATACTCAGCCTCAGCTATGGACAGTGCAACTGAAGTTTGTTTCTTGCTAAACCATGAGATTAAGTTAACTCAAAGAAATTGGCAAGTACCACATTACTCTTTCGATCCAATTTACAACTAGCAAAATCAGCATCAGAATATCCAATCAATTCAGCAGATGAATTTCTAGAATACCATAACCAATATCAACAGTACCAGATAGATATCTAATATGTGCTTAACAGCCATCAAATGTGATTCTTTAGGTTCAGACTGATATCTAGCACACATGCATACACTGAACATTATATCTGGTCTACTAGCAGTTAGATACAGTAAAGAGCCAATCATACCTCGGTATAACTTTTGATCTACTGATTTATCATGTCATCTTTATCAAGTCTACAAGAGGGGCTCATAAGCGTACCTATTGCTTTAGTAGTTTCCATCCCAAACTTCTTTATAATTTCTCTTGTATACTTAGTGTTGCCGCTCTCGTCGCCACGCCCGCGCCTCGGATTCGTGGATCCTCCCTGACCACCTGGCGAGGGAGCCTCCCTGGCTGCAGCGAACCTACAAGAAGGGGTTAGAAGACCCTGGCGGGGATCCCGGCGAGGGAGCTCCGACGTCAAGTCAGTAGACGACGAGAAGGAACAGATTCTCCAAGACGGACCCCCTAAGGGGTTCCAGACTTAGAGAATTTACTAGTAAGAAAGGTGCTCTGGGGACCAGAAATTGGCCGGGCCTCCTTGCCGAGCTCACGCCAAGCGATCCCCTCTTGAGACCTCGGATCTCACTCTCGGAGCGAGGCTTTTTGCCGCTGCTTCTTCATTGTCCCCAGGCTTGTCCGCTTACCTTGTCGTCCCCAGCTTCCTTCCTTTTATCTCCTCCCACCGTTCACCTTCTTCTCCTCCTGGGAGGCTCCCCTCCCCCGTCCCTTTCTCTTTCCCCTTTTCGGTGAGGAGGGCCAGGCGGCTTTCCGACCTCGTCCGCCGAGCCTAACAGGGAAAAGGCAAAGACAGAAAGGGGGGGGGGGCGGGCGCTGGTAAGGCGGCCGGTCAGACCTCGGCCCAGTGAGAGCGCTCTCTTTTCCAAGTGTGGGCGCCATCCGTCTATGGGGCCTGTTTTGTCAGAATCGCGCCTCTCGGCTGCGGGACCTGTCGGGCCGATACAAATGCTATTTCACATGCCGCCGCCATCCGTACGGGGCACCGTCTGTGATGCGTACGGCCCTAGGGATGACCTCGGGGCCTGCGCCTCCTTCCCTGGGACCTTCTCCGTACGGGCGGCCTGACCTCGGCCGAGGTAGACCCGTCCCCGGGGGCCACCTGTCGGAGGGCGAAGGACACCAACATCGATCCGACCTCGGCCTAGGTGGACCCCTCCTGGGGGACACCTGGCGAGGTGGCAGGAGGTCGCCTAGCTTCGGCCGAGGTGGGCCAGTCTCCGGGGGCCACCTGGCAAGGAGCGAAGGATCGGCCGACCTCGCCTAAGTGGACCCCTCCTGGGTGGACACCTGGCGAGGTGGCAGGAGGTCGCCTGGCTTCGGTCGAGGTGGGCCCGTCTCCAGGGGCCACCTGGTGAAGGAGCGAAGGATCGGCCGACCTCAGGCTAGGGGGACCCTCCTGGGGGGACACCTGGCGAGGTGGCAGGAGGTCGCCTGGCTTCGACCGAGGTGGTAGAGGAGCCCCGAACCGAGCTTGACTTCGGCGAGAGCAGTTTGTCTTAGGAATTCGTTTGGCGGAGTAGCCTTGCCGAGCTCGGCCTTGGCAATGTGGCGCTGACTCGGCCGGAGAAACCTCCACGTGGCTCGATCATATTTGGCGGTATCTGAGCCCGGCCACGTCATCGTTATGGCCGTAACACTTAGCTTGGTTGATAAAGATTTCATCTGTAGTTTGCTTGATCTGGAGTCCGAGAAAGAAATTGAGTTCTCCCATCATTCTCATCTTAAACTCACCCTGCATTAGCTTGGCAAACTCTTGACAAAGAATTTCATTAGTAGCATCGAAAATGATATCATCAATATATATCTGTACTACTAATAAATCATTATCTTTTTTTTCAAAAATAGTGTTTCATCAACATTGCCTCTATAAAATTCATTTTCAATTAAAAATTTACTAAGTCTTTCATACCAGGCTCGAGATGCTTACTTTAGTCCATAAAGTACTTTGTGCAATTTAAAAACATGATCAGGATATGCATGACTTTCAATTCCAGGTGGTTGTTCAACAAAAACTTTTTAGTTATGAAACCATTTAAAAAGCACTCTTAACCATTTGAAATAGTTTAAATTCATAAAACAAGCAAATGCTAATAGTAGTCTAATTGCTTCAAATCTAGCAATAGGAGCAAAAGTTTCATCAAAATCAATCCCTTCCTCCTGGTTGTAGCCTTTAGCAACTAACCTAGCTTTATTTCTAACAACAATTCCATTTTTATCTAATTTATTCCTAAATACCCATTTTGTGCCAATAATAGAAACATTAAATGGTCTTTCTATTAATGTCCAAACATTATTCCTATCAAACTGAATTAATTCTTCTTGCATGGCATTAATCCAGTTAGGATCTTTTTCAGCTTGTTCATAACATTTAGGCTCTACTTGAGATACAAAAGCTATATAATCATATTCATTTCTAATTGAGGCTTGAGTTCTTACCCCTTTAGATGGATCACCTAGGATTAATTTCTTAGGATGTCCATGAGCATACCTTCACTCCTTGGGTAGATCTTGATACTTTGGAGTGTCATCACCTTTCTCATTCTTGTCTTGATCTTCTTCACTTGGCTGGGGTTGATCATTTAGTCCCTGCACATTCATCAGATGTATCCTCTTTTCTGAAGGATTTGTTAGTAGATTTTTCAAAAACAATATGTACTGACTCTTCAACAACCAAAGTTCTTTAATTGAAAACTCTATATGCTCTGCTTGATGTGGAGTATCCTAAAAAGAAACCTTCATCAGACTTGGCATCAAATTTTTCAAGATTATCTTTTCATTATTTAAAATAAAATATTTACAACCAAAACTCGAAAATATTTTAAAGTTGGTTTTCTTTGATTCCAAAGTTCATAAGAAGTTTTCTTCAAAATAGGGTGGATTAAAACTCGATTCAAAATGTAACATGCAGTATTAATAGCTTAAGCCAAAAATATCTTGGTAAATCATTTTCATAAAGCATAGTGCGTGCCATTTCTTTCAAAGTATGATTTTTCCTTTCTACTATCCCATTCTGCTGAGGTGTCCTAGGTACAGAAAAATTGTGTTCAATTCCTTTTCATTACAAAATTTTTGAAATCTTGATTTTCAAATTCATATCCATGATCACTATGAATGCAAACAACTAAAACACCTTTTTCGTTTAAAAATTTTAGATAAAACTTTATGAATGCAGAAAATGATTCATCTTTATGTGCTAAAAAGGAAATCCATGTAAATCTCAAAAAATCATCCACTATGACTAATCCATATCTCTTGCCTCCTAGACTTGATGTTCTAGTTGGTCCAAAGAGATCCATATGAAGTAGTTCTAATGGCCTACTAGTAGTTACAAAACCTTTTGGTTTGAAAGAAGTTTTAACTTGTTTACCAAATTGACATGCTTGGCAAATTTTATCTTTTTCAAATAAAGTTCAAGTAAATCTCTAACTAAATTATTTTTGCAAAGTTTTGAAAGTAGATACATAAGCATGCCCTAATCTTCTATGCCAAAGCCAATTAGTCTCATCCTTATAAAATTCATTGCAACAAGGCATTCTCCATTAGGCAAAGATAGATCATCTAAATCTACCAAATAAACATTTCCATGCCTTTTTTCAATGAATTGTACTCTATTTATATCTGGACTAGCAATCATGTAATATGATGATTTAAAAACTACTTGAAAGCCTTTATCACAAAACTGACTAATGCTTAAAAGATTGTGTTTCAAATCATCAACTATAAGTACATTACTAATACTACTAGAAGGAGTTATGTGAACCTTATCAGTACCAATAATTTTTTCTTTACCATTATCACCAAAGGTCACACTCCCTCCATTCAAAGCTTCAAGAGAAGTGAATTGCTTCACATCTCCAGTCATGTACCTTGAGCAACCATTATCAAGATACCAAAGTCTTTTGTTCTCCTTGGTTGCAAGACACACCTATAATAAAATCAAGCTTTGTTTTTAGGTACCCAAGCCAACTTGGGTTCTTTAAGGTTAGCATTCAAACTGCTTCCTTTTGGAACCCATACTTTACCAAAAGAATTGATTTTCCTTAAGTTGCATTAAAATGATTTATGACCTAACTTTTTGCAAGAAAAATAAGTTATATCAGAAGATGCAGGTACAAAAAAGTTTTTGAAATACTTTTATTATTTTTGTGGTTTAAAATCTAAACCTGTTTTATTGAAAATGGCTCTTTGACTATTCAAAAGTAGGCTTAATTTTTTAAACTATAAGTAAATTTTTCAACAAAAGACTTTATCTTTTCAAGTTCATTTTTGTACTTAGTATTTTCCAGTTCTAAATCTTTGTTTTTCTTTAAGAGATCACCATTTGAAATAACATTCTTAGGACTTTTCAAAACTTCATTCTCCATTGATAATACATTATTTTTTTTTCAAAAACATCCAATTTAGATTTTAAATAACTAACATCATTTAGCAAAGAATTATTTTCTAAAGAAAAACTGTTTGCATGCTTTTCAACTTTTTTATTTTCAGATAAAATTATTTTATAATCATGCATGAGTTCATCAAATGCATTTCTAAGCTCATCAAATATAAAATTAATTTTGTTATTGGAATTTACCTCATCATTGTCTTGATGTGCCATTAAACAAAGATTTGCTACTTCTATTTGCTCTTCTTCAGAACTGGAGTATTCACAGTCACTCAAGGTGGCCATCATTGCCTTCTTTCTTAATTTTTCTTAGACTTCTTAAGGAGAGGACAATCAAACTTGTAGTGTCCCGATTTCTTGCACTCGAAGCATGTAGATATTTCCTTCTCCTTTTTCTTTTCTTTTTCTTTCTCTTTCTCTTTTCCTTTTTTCTTTGATTGATATTTCTTTTTATAAGGAAATTCCTCCTCTTCACGAATCTTCTAAATTTCCATGCAAGGAGGACTTCTTCACCTTTATCTTCTTCTTCATCTTCAGACTCATCTATTGAGGATTCTTCTTATATGTTTGATTTGAAAGCGATCCCCTTCTTCTTCTTGTTCATGTCCATTGATTTTTGTTTCAGATTAAGTTCATAAGTCATGAGTGATCTAATCAGTTGCTCAAGAGGTAATTTGTCAATGTCTTTGGCTTCTTGGATTGCGGTCACCTTCGGATCCCATGTGTTGGAAGTGACCTGAGGATTTTATTCATAAGATCAGCATTAGACATTACCTTTCCAAGACTTCTCATTCCATTTACAATATTAGTGAATCTTGTGTACATATCAGTGATAGATTCATTAGGTTCCATTCGAACATCTCATAAGTGTGCACTAACATATTTACTTTAGTATTTTTACTTGATCGATACCCTCATGGGTAACTTCAAGTGTGTCCCACATTTCTTTAGTAGAAGTGCATGTAGATATCCTATTGAACTCACTAGGATCTAATGCATAATAGAGGAGATTCATTGCCTTGGTATTGTCTTGGATTGCTTAATGTCATTTTCATCCCAATCCTCTTCGAGCTTTGGGATGGAAACACCATTAACCACTATTGAAGGAATATGAGGACCCTTATCTACCACTCTTCATAAATTAAAATCAATAGAATGCATATAAATTCTTATCCTAGTTTTCTAATAAGTATAATTTGATCCATTGAAAAATGGAGGTCTATTTGAGGCTTGACCCTCAACTACGCTAGTAACAATTGGGGCTACCATAGATCTTTACTCAAGGCGGTAAAGCCTATCACTGAGAATAGGGCTCTGATACCACTTGTTGCCAAGTAAGCAACCCAAGAGGGGGGGTGAATTGGATCTCTAAAAATTAATTTACTTTACTTGATGCAATGCTATGCAATCCAATCCAATAATTAATTAAGCAAGGTACTATGAATTCAAATGTAATGCTCTTAAAGAAAAGTGTAGTAGAAATCAAGAGCAATAAAATAAAAGCAAGTTGAGAGATCAATCAACCACAAAGACCAAGAAATATAGTGGTTCGATATTATTCAATGCACCTACATCCACTCCCCAAGATCCCCTTGAAAATTCACTATAATCACATGATTACACTTGATTAGTTTTGCAGGCTCACTAATCAAAAACCCAACTTGATTTCACAAGGCCAACAAGTTAAAATCTCACTTGGTTTTACGGGCTAACCAAGAACCTAAATGGTTTTACGGGCTAACCACCAACCTCCCTTAGTTTTCCGGGATAACCAAGAACCTAATTGGTTTTGCAAGCTAACCACCAACCTAATTAGTTTTCAAAGGCTCACCAATAACCTCCCTTGGTTTTACAATAGGCTAACCAAGAATCCTTACAACAAATAAAAATTTGAAGTAATGAAACAAAGTAAGCTTTCTAAACAAAAGCGGGTTCTCTTTGAAGCTCGACATAGAAGTGCTTTGAACTTGTTGAAGCCTCTTGAATGCTCAAGAATGGATGATCTTCAATGCTCTTGAAGGCTCTTGAATTCTTGGAGGCTTGTTTTTGCTTGAGAGTAGTTGAATCTTCAATGAATAGGAGTTAAAGCTCTCTTTTCTTCTCTCTTTTTAAAACTCTTCAATTGTCTTCAATAATATTCGATAGTTGTTCATTTGATTTGATTTGGAGCATATAAATACTTTTCCAAGGCCTCAAATCCCATTTCTAGCTATTAGACTTGAAAAACTAGTCGTTGGAGGGCAAAATGGGCGAGTTCTGTATTTGAAAAACTAGCCGTTACTGTTCCCAAAACTTCATGTGTTGATACTTCAGGTTGTGAGTCGACACTTCCTGTCGATACTTGAACTTCATGAGTCGACACCCAGTTCAAAAATCTTCAATCTGGTTCTCTGAAAATCTCAGATGTGTCGATACTTTCTCAGGTAAGTCGACACTTTGAGTTGACTTAGCTTCCATGTGTCGACACTTCAACAGTTCTTCAATTTCAACAAGTTTTGTAGCTTAAAAATCTCAGGTGATGTGTTGATCCATGTGTCAACATTTTGAATCGATACTTCAGGTCCATGTATTGACACTTCAACCGTGTCATATAAAATATTCTTGCATACCGGCCTGAGTCGACACTTCACTTCCATGTATCGATACTTGGTGTCATGTGTCGATACTTTGAGTCGATACTTCACTGATTTCTTCACAGAAAAGTCTGAACTTGAGTTGAAACACATTTCTACTTAACTTAATCATCCAATCAAGCAAATCTATCAAGGCAAAATTGAGTTTCCAAGTCCTCTTTGAGTAATCCTTTTTATCCAAACTTGTTTCTTCAAACCAAACGCTTCTTTAAAATTGTAAGCACCTTTTTCAATAAAAACACACTTCAAAGAAATATTAGTACTCAACTTATACTTAACTATTTTGCTTATCATCAAAATCAATAACGGAGTCAACAAAAAGGTATTTGTTGATTCATCATATTGCAACATCTTATCAAGATTATGTGAACCCCATAGGTTAAGGTAATAGAATTAGGTTATGACAGAGATCATAATGGTGAGATCTAAGTTGCTATAAATCCTAATCTAAAATGTTCTTAGTCGTTGGATCATCAATTTGGAAATCGATGTTTTCGGAAAGACTAGCACATCCGTGTATGCTTGACAAAGAGGGTGGTTGGTCTCACAGCAATTTATGTAGGGATACTAATACAAGGATGTGTGTGCTCATTAAGATATGAGTTCACTGAACTGATCTGCCTTGAGAATATATTATGGAGGTCTACTACTTATCAAAAGATGGTTCTCATAGTGGGAGTTGTGCAAGTGATCTTTAGACCTGAGATCATCATGGTTTCTTATGCATATAAGCCATGTTTTGGTTCATACTCATTCATGACAAAAAGTCATATATGGGTATTCTTGGATGTGGTGGATTGTGCAGGAAGGATGTGAGTGGATCAACAAGGAATCGATCACTCCTAGTAAGAGGAGGACTTATCCCATGTAATCTCTTCAATTATTGACTCAAGAAGTCTTTGATCAAAGTAAGATGAGATTAAAAAGGATTTCTAATCTTTCATCAATCAAGTCTTCATTATCAAATTGAGATTCTAAAGGATTAAGTGCTAGGGTTTGATAATTCTCTATACCCATCACTTATTCGAGAAAAAGGAAGATCGAAGGATTGAATTATATGGAACTTTTTATTGAATGGTATTTTAGTAATTTATACCAAATTTCTCATCTTCCTGGTAGGCATGACACATTGCTAGATATTAATTATGTCTTGTAGGTTTTCATGAATCAAATTGGATGGATTCATGAGTCAATTTGGAAATTGGTTCGAATTGGCTAACTTGGGTAAGCTTGATTAGACCTAATTGGGTCAATTGTTTTGATTGGATCGAAATTGCTGGGACCAGGACCTACTACTGGCTAGATGTGGAACCCAAAGGGTCACACATTCTAGGAAATTGGTCAAAGAAGTCAATTGAATTTTGGTTAGGATCATTGGATCATAATAGTCTGGCTATTTGCATACTAGCATATGCACGCTAGCCTAACTCCTAACCCAATGGATTGGGTCAATTTGCTTGCTATTTGGGTTAACCAATTAAGTGAGACTTAGATTAGGCTGAGTTCTAATTAGGGCAGCATTTATTTATATTTATCTAGAATTAATTAAGAATTATTTTTGGATTATAGAAGAGTCTAAGTGGGATTAGACTCTTGGTGCCATGTTTGGCATGCACCAAGATTAAGGGGCATAGAAAGACCAAGAGTCCTTCTGCCACTTAATCACCTATTCCACATAATGCTAGGCCACTCTCCCTTATCTCTACACCCATTGGATTGGGCTTGACAGGTCAAAAGATGGAATTGGCATGGAAGAATTGTCATGCACAAAATGAAGGGTTGCATCCCTTCATGTGTGGGCATGCAATCTTAATCTAGAAGTCCTTCTTGAAGACTTCTAGTTCTCTGATACATCCATTGGAATCCTGCATCTCTTAGTCAAGTTTTGACTGGTTACTTGCCACATGGCAAGTGGAAAATCATTAAAAATTGAAGAGACACATATATGTCTCTTGGCACAGTAATATGACATATCATGATAAGACCTTTTTCCAAGGGACTCCTTGTACTTGAAGGGTCCTATCTAATCATTAAAAAATTAGATCAAGGGCTGAGAAAAGGTTTATCAAGTTTTCCCTCACTCAGTATAAAAGGCATCAGTATTCTAATGCAAAAACATCCAAAACAATCCGAAAGAAATCCTTTCTATTTCTCTTCCTTCTCTTAGGACAAGAAGTCTTCTTTAAGACAAAACTTATCATTTTAAGACAAGAGCCTAGGAAGAGATATAAATTGATAATCAAATTCTGAGAGAGAATTCAGAGAGGTCTTTAAGTGCCCTACAGGAGGGTAGGGGTTCCAGCAAATGAAGAAAGGTCGCTAAAGGAAGAAAGGCTACCTAGAGGAGTCATAGTCAAATAAACAAGCTCAGTAGGAATGCTTCCTAGGTTCTGTTTTTATGTAAAATCACCTCTAGAGGGCATAAACTTGTGTGCCTTGTAGAAATTAAGGAGTATAGCACTCCAAATATTCCTCTATAACCTAAATTATGATTTATTAGTTGTCATGGTCAAGTGGTCCTGGGTCTAGGATTTCGGGCGATTAGGGTTCAATAATAAAAATTTTGAAATCCAGTCTTCCACTGCATCAGCCCGAAACCCTACATGGTGTAAGAGCAATCTTGATTCATGCAATTAGTAGTCATTTTAGTGTTAATGCTTGCTTTGCTATTACTCTTGCATTATTAGTGTATATTACATATGTGATGTGTTATGTTCCTAATAACTACTTCGGATTGGGTTAGTCACCATGGCCGTCTAGTCCTAGGAGCTAAGTAAGGTTTAAAGGCCCTCTCTTTCCATTCAATGGGATGTCCTATGGCATGTTAGGGGGCCGCTTTGGCTTTATCCCATGAATAAGTAAGGTGAACGGATTGTTGTTTGAATCATGCTATGGTTATACATATTAGGGTTAATATGCTTATTGATGGAATATGCATGTTGGCATGGTTAATTAGGATGTGTTAAGACCATCAAATTTCTTAAAAATTATATTTAGTTATAGTGTTATATAAAATCTTGATGCAAATCCTTTTAGGGTTTGATTGATCGATTGGTGTCTAAGGAAAGTGGTTCTAGAAAGGTAAAGAGAATGTAGTTTTTAATTGGTTCTGTTACTTATGGCCAAAATTATTTGGTGTCTAAGTAGGAACAAGGAGACTCCCACACCTTTTTACTTAGCCAATTCAATTAATTTAGACCTTAGAATTGGAAATGCTAATTGATTTTTAAACATACTATAATTTGCCTTCCTTCATGCCAAGCCAAATTTGTATCAAAATCATAGTAGATTTGTTGAGCAAACTCAAGGCTTACTATTAGGATTTGATAAAAAAAAAAAAAAAAAATTGACATGGTGTATTTTATGTTTTATAGTATGCTTGATAATGTTATTTTGTTGAGCAAACAAGGGTGACATTATTCAATCATGACTATATAAAATGAAGGTTCCGACTAAACTAAGACATTATAGTTTGTTATGCAAACACAAGATTATAAGTGTCTTAGAAACAAGTATTATATTGAGAATTGCAAGGGATGCAATTGGAAAAGAATTTCCTATCCTTGAACTTATAAATTGTGTTATGCAAACAAAAGACATTTATAAGGAATTAAGATCTCAACCCACTAAGAAAACAAGATATTGGTTTCTCATTTACCATAGTTGAGGGTTATGATATTCGAAGAAAAAATAGGGGAGACATAATTAGATTTAAAGTCCTTATCTAATTATGATTATCATCTTGAGTGGTATGCTTATGTATTGTTCTTGTTTGAATGTAGATTTAATTAATGGCTTCATCATTATCACTATGGGCATACTAGATACCAATAAACTGACCGGACTAAACTATGTGGACTGGTTAAGGAACCTGAGAATAGTACTTGCTCAGGAAAAGGTATCCTACATCCTCAATTCTTCGAATCTAGATCAGATCGAAGATGATGCGACAAAGGAGAAAAAGGCCACTTATAGACTATGGCAGAATGATAGCTTGACCATTAAGTGCATCATGTTAGCCTCGATGAGCAACGAGCTATAGAGGCAACATGAAGATATGGAATCTTAGTCCATACTGCTCAATCTCTAAGAGCTGTATGGAGAGCATAGTAGGACTGCTAGATATGAGATATTGAAGTAGTTGTTCCGAGCATGTATGAGTGATCGCTCGTCCATACAGGTCCTTGTTCTCAAGATGATTGACTTAATCACCTAATTAGGTCAATTAGTTTTGGTCATGGACAAGGAGCTTAATCAAGATTTGATCCTACAATCACTTCCAAATTTCTACTCTCAATTTATAAAACTACCACATGAACAAATTGAACCTTTCATTACCAGAGCTACTTAACATGCTTAAGATAGATGGGAGCCACTTCAAAGGTGATAAGGCTCATCATCTTCTCCTAGTTGATGAGAGAAGAAAAAACTAATGAAGAAGGGTTCAAAGAGAAAGCTAAACCCAAGAAGAGCATCAAAAAGAGAAAAAAGGCAATGAGGTATTCAAATGTTGGATCCTGTTCTTCTATGATAAGAAGGGACATTGGAAGAAGAACTGCAAGATATATCTTGCAAGTCTGAAGCAAGATGCCAATGAAGCATCAAGAGGTTGTTTATGATACAAACAAACTTATCATTGAGTTCTTCAACTTCTGATTCATGGGTATTGAAACTGCATGTGGGTCTCACATATGCAAATCTTTGTAGGGACTCCACAAGATTAGAAGATTGAAGAAAGGTGACTTCGAGCTTTATGGCACAAGTGGAGAGGCCATTCATGCAGAAGCTATTGGAATCTACATATTATTGTTGCCTTCGGGCAAGATATTAAAATTAAAAGATTGTTATTTCATTTCAAATGTTGTTAGGAATATTATTTCTATACCTTTGTTATTAAGACAAGGTTTTGAAATAAAAGTTAAAGCAAAGGTTGCTCCATTTTTTATTCTAATAACTTTTTTCGAATGGGTAAATTTGTGAATGGTCTTTATATTATATCTCAATGATGAAGTATTACTTATAGAAAACAAAAAGAGAAAGAGGGATGATACTAATAAAACATTTCTTTGGCATTGCCGATTAGGTCATATAAGTGAGTCAAGGATTAACAAGTTATACAAAGATGATTTCTTTGACCTTTATGATTATAAATCATTAGAAACTTGTGAATTATATCATGGATAAAATGATCAAGTCTCCATTCACTGGACATGGAGAAAGGGCAACTAAGTTATTAGGGTTAATACATTTAGATATATGTGGACCTATGTCAACTTAGGCTAGAGGAGGATACTCTTATTTCATCACATGTATTAATAATTTATTTAGGTTCGGATATGTGTATCTCATGAAATATAAATCCGAAGCCTTTGATTTATTTAAAGAGTATCAAAATATGGTTGAGAAACAAATTGGTAAAAGTATTAAAGTTCTTCAATCTGATCGAGAAGGAGAATACTTTCTAGTAAATTTCTTAATCATCTTAAGAAAAATGATATTCTCTCTGAATGGGCCCCTCCATATACATCATAATTAAATGGTATAGCAAAAAGGAGGAATCGTACCTTGTTTGACATGGTAAAGTCCATGAAGTGTTTCACAGATCTTTCAATATCATTCTGGGGATATGCCCTAGAAACTGCTGCATACGTATTAATAGGATACCATCAAAATTGGTACCTAGCATTCCATATGAATTATGGAATGGCAAGAAACTAAGTCTAAACATCTTAAGATTTGGGGTTGTCCAGCTTATGTTAAAAAGGAATAGGACATAAGCTAAATGCTAGGGCTGAGAAATATAGGTTTATTGCTTATGTTAAAAGGAATTAGGACATAAGCTAAATGCTTGAACAAACTCAAGTTTCTTAACCAAAAGTACCAGTTGATCAAGTACAACCACAACACACACCTCCTCTCCATAGGCAGAAAGAGTGTAGGAAACATCTCTAAGAGATGGTTTTATGATTGGAAATAATAATGAAACTAGCATCATTGAAGATGATGATCCACTGACCTATACGGAAGTAGCATCAGTAAGGACTCTGACAAATGGCTCAGTGCCATAAAATTCGAAATGGACTCCATGTATGACAACCAGGTTTGGACCTTGGTTGACTCACCTGAGGGAATTGTCCTAATAAGGTACAAATAGATCTTCGAGAGAAAGATTGAAGCAGATGGGCAAATAGAAACCTACAAGGCTAGGTTGGTGGCAAAAGATTTCAAGCAAAAGCATGGTATTGACTATGATAATACTTTTTCGCCTGTTGCCATGCTCAAGTCCATTAGGATTATGCTTGCTATTGCTGCATACTATGATTATGAGATCTGGTAGATGAATGTTTAGATTGCATTTCTCAATGGGAATCTTGAGGAAGAAGTCTATATATCACAGCTAGAGGGTTTTGTCAAGTGGGAGACCAAACCAAGTATGCAAGTTTAGAAAATTCATTTATAGATTGAAACAAGCATTAAGGAGCTGGAACATTTATTTTGATGAAATTATTAAGGAATTTTGGTTTCATTAAGAATACGGAGGAGCTGTGTATATGTAAGAAGATAAGTGGGAGTGTCATTGTCTTCTTGGTATTATTTGTCAATACATACTTACATTGAAAATGATATTCCAATAATGTAGTTAATTAAAACATGGCTGTCAAAATGGTTTTCCATGAAAGATTGGGATAAGCATCCTATATTCTAGGAATAAAGATCTATAAAGATAGTCTAAAAGGATGCTAAGTTTATCCCAGTCCAGGTACATAGACTTAATATTAAGAGATTCAATATGAAGGAAAGTAAGAAGGGTTATTTTCCAATGAGTCAAGGCATATACCTATCAAAAAGGATGTCACCTAAGACTCCAGAGAAAGAGATAGATGAATAAGATCCCTTATGCTTCAGTAGTGGGATCAATTATGTATGCAATGCTATGTACCAGGCCTGATACTACTTATGCTTTAGGCATAGTAAGCAGGTTCCAAGCTGATCCAGGGGAGGATCATTGGAAAGCTATGAAAATATTCTTAAGTACCTGAGAAGGACCAAGGATGTTTTTCTAATATATAAAGGATCGAATCAAAAATTAGAAGGCTATATAGATTCAAGTTTCCAATCTGATCTAGATGATAGTAAATCCATATCAAGGTATATCTTTACTATAAATGAAGGAGCAGTGAGTTGGAAGAGTACTAAGTAGCCAACTGTAGCTGACTCAGTCACTGAGGCAGAATACATATGCTAGTAAAGCCACTAAGGAAGCAGTCTAGATGATGTTCATCATCGAATTGGGCATAGTTCCTGCAATACAACAACCAGTGCTAATTATAACACTGGAGCTGTGCACAAGTGAAGGAACCAAGATCTCATCATAAGTCTAAGCACATTCTAAGATGCTTCTACCTTGTTCAAGAAATCATTGAAAGAAATGATGTGGTAGTAGAACGAGTTGATATAAAGAACAACATAGCAAACCCATTCACTAAGGCACTTTCTATAGTAGTTAGATCGCCATCTAGATTGTATGGGTATTAAGTACAAGTGCGATGGCTTTAGTGCATGTGGGAGATTGAAAGAATTATGCTCTGAAAGCTAATCACAGTTATTATATCAATGACATTTTGTATTCTCTCAACTCAAGATTGATATTAGTAAAAGGCATTTATTGATTCATCATACTGCAACATCTTATCAAGATTATGATGAACCCCATAAGTTAGGGCAATGGAATTAGAGTTATGATGGATATCATAATGGTGACACCTAAGTTCCTATAAAGCCAAATCTAAAATATTCTTAATCATTGGATCATCGATTCAGAGATCGATGTTTTCGAAAAGACTAGCACATCTTATGTATGCTCGACAAAGAGGGTGGTGGTCTCACAAGCATTTGTGTAGGGACACTAATACAAGGATATGTGTGCTTATTAGGATATGAGTTCACTAAATTGATTCGCCTTAAGAACATATTATGGAGGCCTTACTACTTGTCAAAAGATAGTTCTTATAGTAGGAGTTATGCAAGTGATCCTTAGATGTGATATCACCATGGTTTCTTAAGCACATAAAAGCTATATTTGGTTTATATTAATTCATGACAAAGAGTCAAATACGGGGTGTTCTTAGATGTGGTGGATTGTATATAAAGGATGTGAGTGGATCAATAAGGAATAGATCACTCCTAGTAAGAGGACTATCTTATGTAATCTCTTCGATTATTGACATAGAAAGTCTTTAATCAAAGCATGATAAGATTAAAAAGGAATCTAATCTTTCAATGATCGAGTCTTCATTATCGAATTGAGATTTGAAATGATTAAGTGCTAGGGTTTGACAATTCTCCATACCCACACTTATTCGGGATAAAAGGAGATCGAAGGATTGAATTATATAGTAACTTCCACTAAAGGATATTTGATAATTTTATCAAATTCCTCATCTTCCAGGTAGGCATGATACATTGCTAGACGTCAATCATATCTAGTAAGTTTTCATGAATCAAATTAGATAGATTCATGAGTCAATTTGGAAATTTGTTTGAATTAGCTAACATTGGTCAGCTCGATTTGACCTAATTAGGTCAATCATTTTGATTGGATCGAAATAGATTGGACCTGGACCTACTACTAGCTAGATGTGGAGCCAAATGGGTTTCACACACTAGAAAATTAGTCAAGGAAGTTGTTACCACTTGGATCGCCATGGCCTGTAGCTCTGATGTGTCGCGGACTCGTCGAGCTCCCGATGGGTGCTTGGTCCTCTTCCAACGTGGCCTATAAAAAAGAGAAGACCCGGGCCGGGGATTTTGGTGGGGACACTCTGATGATCAAGTTAGTTGGGATGATCAAGAGGAATAGAACCTCTATGCTGGAGAGCTTAGGATCTCTCCGGGTAGAAGGTGAAAGAAGATATGTAAGTAATGAAAAGAAAGGGTCGAGTGGAGATTAGAGAGCTGGGAGATTTTCTTGGCTAGTTCCTTGCCTGTTTGCTCTCTAAGTCTTACTAGTTGCCTCTTGATGGGAATTTCTAGGAGCCTAGGTCATCATGCTATATGCGGAAGTGAGTTTTAAAACAAAAAATTCAAGCATGAAAACCCTTGCTAGCTAGAAGAAACCCTAATTCCGGATCCCCTTAGACATTATTAACTAATGAATCATAAATGAAGTACAAGAAACATACCTGAAATGCTATTTTCCACTTCTTTCCACAAGGCTCACAAGTATAAGCCCTACAACGGTGATCCATACAAGAATTGAACCAAGGAAGAATTCCTTCTTAGTTGCTTGCTTGACTAGAATTTTTCTTGATAGCCTTCTAGACTTTGACCTTTGAAGGACACCCTATCCTTCTGTAGGGTACTCTGAATGCCTTCCAAAACCACTCTTGGATTTGGTATTGCCCTCCTCTAGAACACTCT
The DNA here is from genome assembly GCA_021397845.1 of Areca catechu. Taxonomy (NCBI): domain Eukaryota; kingdom Viridiplantae; phylum Streptophyta; class Magnoliopsida; order Arecales; family Arecaceae; genus Areca; species Areca catechu. The sequence goes on from CM038042.1 coordinate 63,596,869, forward strand.
AGGCTTATGTCTTAAATTCTAAGACTTGTCCTAGTAAGAACAACCTTTTCATAAAGAGACAAGGTTTATCGTAAAGGAGGAGGGAGGGTGAACAAAAACTTTCAAAATAACTTTACGATAGAATCAGATATCTAAAACTTATATCACCACCCCTATTTATAGTTTAAGAGGGGTGTGTGATATGTCCTCCCAACATGTTATCAGATTTGATTTTTCAAGATCGAAGAGAAATTATCTAGCTTGAAAAATTATATCTAATATGTCTTATCATGCACCAAAGTGCATATCAGCATCCATTCCCATTCCTGGACAATTTGTCACTTGCCACATGGCAAGTACGGTCTTTGGGAAGCCAAGAGGTGCCTCTTCAGTCTCCAAACACCAAAGAATTTGAAGCGTCCTGATAGCAGAAGGACACTACTTCAGGCCGCGCGCCAAATGAAGAGACGCATCTCTTCATGCGTGCATTCCCTTTTCATGCCAATTCAAAATGTGTTGGCCGATCAAAAACAATCCTAAGAAGCATGGGAATATGTGCCAAGAGAGTCCCAGAGGAATCATCCAAAGTGATTCATCTGTAGAAAGACTCTTAGTCCTTTTTGCGCCCTCTCTTCCTTGGCACGCGCAATATTGCGCCAAGAGTCCATGCCGACTTGGACTCTAATCCAAGTGGCATTCCAAGTCCAAATAAATTAGGATAAAACCTGATAATGCTATCTTAACCCAAACTTAACCCATTTAAGTCTCTCTTAAAATGGTTAATCAAAATAGCAAGCAGCTGGACCCAAATCGACTTGGGTTAGGAATTAGGTTAGCCCACACATGCTAGTGTGCAATCTAGCTAACTAATTAGGATCCCATGACCCTAATTAAACCATGAATGACTTCCTTGGTCAACTCCCTAATGTGTGTGACCCTTGGGTTTCACATTTAGCTAGCGGTAGGTTTAGGTTTGAGCCGATTCGATCCAATCGAACTCGATTGACCTAATTAGGTCAAATTGGCTCACCTAATTATCCAATTCAAAACATCCATCAAATTGACTCATGAAACCAATTCAATTGGTTCATAAAAATCTACAAGAGAAGATTTACGTCTAGCAACATGTCCTGCCTACCCAGAAAATATGGAATTTGGTGAAAAGTATCAAAATACCCTTCAATAAAAGTTACCGTGCAATTCAATCTTTTGATCTCCCATTGCCTGATTAAGTGATAGGTATGGATATATGTCAAACACTAACACTTAGTCATATTGAATCTCAACTCGATCATGAGGACTCAATTGATGACTGATTAGAAACAGTTCTAATATCATTTGATCAAAGGCTTCTGAGTCACTTATTGAAGAGATTATATGGGATAACAATTCCTCTTACTAGGAATGATTGATTCCTTGTTGGTCCACTTATATCCTTTGTACACCTTCCACCATAACCAGAATATCCCGTACATGACTCAATGTCATGAATGAGTATGAACCAAAAATATGGCTTAGTATGCACAAGGAACCATGGTGACCTCAGGACTAAAGATCACATGCACAACTACTTTGAGACCTATCTTTTGACAAGTAATAAGACTTCCATAAGATAGTCCTGGTGTAGATCAGTTTAGTGTACTCATACCCTGATGAGCACCCTTATCCTTATATTAGTGTCTCTACACAAATGGTTGTCAGACCAACCCATCCTCATTAACTGAGCATACATAGGATAAGCTAGTCTTACCGGATTCATCGATCCCCGAATCAATGGTCCATTGACTAGAACATTTTGATTAGGGTTTATAGGAACTTAGGTCTCACTGTTATGATCTTTATCATAATCCTAATTCCATTGCCCTAATCTATGGGGTTTATCATAATCTATAAATAAAACACAGCAGTATATGAGGAAAATAAAATGCCTTTTTAATATAATGTCATACAAGAGTTGGAAGATTACAAAAATGCCCTAACAATGATTGGCTTTTAAGGCACTTTTCTTTCAATCTCCCACTTGCACTAAAGCCAATCACCCTTATACTTTATACACATACTATCTAAGTGGTGATCTAACTGCTGCTTGGGTAATGCTTTAGTAAATAGGTATGCTATATTGTTCTTTGTATCAACTCGATCGATGACAACATCTTATTTCTATTATCTCTCGAACAGGTGGAGCCGTCTTAGAATGTGCTTGGACTTATGGTGAGACTTCGATTCATTTGCTTGTGCAACGGCTCCAATGTTATCGCAATACAATGACACTGGTGATGTACATCAGGAACCACATCCAATTCCATGATGAATTTCTTCATCCAGATAGCTTCCTTCGCGGCTTCACTCGTAGCATGTATTCTGCCTCAGTGACTGATTTAGCTACTGTTGGCTGCTTTGTACTCTTCCAACTCTCTGCACCACCATTCAAGGTGAAGACATACCCCGATGTTGATTTGCTATCATCTGGATCTGATTGGAAACTAGATCTGTATAGCCTTCTAATTTCAATTCAGATCCTCCATATACTAGAAAAATATCTTAGTCCTTCTCAGGTACTTAAGAATATTTTTCACAGCTTTCCAATGATCCTCTCCTGGATCTGCCTGAAACTTGCACACTATGTCCAGGCATAAGGAACATCAGGTCTGGTACATAACATAGCATACATAAATTGATCCTACAGCCAAAGCATAAGGAATCATAGCCATCCTCTCTCTTTTTCTGATATCTTAGGAGACATTTTCTTAGAGAGATGTATGCCTTGACTTATAGGCAAGTAACCTTTCTTACTTCCATCCATGTTGAAACTCTTCAACACCAAGTCTATATACCTTGACTGGGATAAGCCTAGCATCCTTTTAGATCTATCTCTATAGATCTTTATACCTAGTATATAGGATGCTTCTCCCAAATCCTTCATGGAAAACTTTGATGATAGCCAAGTTTTAATCAATTATAACAATTAGGATATCATTCCCAATGATTAGTATGTCATCAACATACAAAATCAAGAAAACAAGTGCACTCCCACTTATCTTCTTATACACACATGGTTCATCCTCATTTTTGACTAAACCAAAACTCTTGATTGTTTCATCAAAAGGGGTACCAACTCCTTGATGCTTGCTTTAGTCCATAAATAGACTTCTTTAACTTGCATACCTGGTTTGGTCTCCCACTTGATACAAAACCTTCTGGCTGTGTCATATAGACTTCTTCCTCAAGGTTCTATTGAGAAAAGCAGTCTTAACATCCATCTTCCAGATTTGATAATCATGGTATGCTGCTATAGCAAGCAAAATCCGAATGGATTTGAGCATGGCTATTGGAAAAAAGGTTTCATCATAGTCAATGCCATGTTTTTGTCTAAAACCTTTTGCTACCAGCCTGGCCTTGTAGGTTTCTACTTAACCATCTGCTCCTATCTTTTTCTTGAAGACCCATTTACCCCTATTGGGTTTAATTCCATTAGGTGGATCTAGCAAGGTCCAAACCTAATTGGAATACATGAAATCCATTTCAGATTTCATAGCACTTAGCCATTTATCAGAGTCTTTTCTCTCGACAGCTTCCGAATAGGTCACAGGATCATCATCCTAAATGATACTGGCTTCATTGTCATCCCCGATGACAAAGCCATATCTTAGAGGTGCTCCCTGCACCCTGTCTGACCTTTGGAGAGGAGGTGTGTATAGTGGCTGTTCTTAATCTACAAGAACTTCTGGTTGAGGAATTTCATTTGAAGACTCAATAGGTTGTTGGTTATGTTCTTTACATAACTCAAGTGAAGAATCACTACTTTTTTTGATAAATTCTTGCTCCAAGAATGTAGCATGCCTACTAAAAAAACTTTTGCTCGGTAGCATTATAAAAGAGGTATCCAATATCTTCTTTAGGATAACAAACAAACCTACACTTATCAGCCATAGCACTTAACTTATGTCCAAAGTTATTTTTGATATAAGCATAGCAACCCCAAATCTTTAAGTACTTAAGACTTGGTCTTTTGCCATTTCATAACTCATATAGAGTGCTACTTACTGACTTAGATGGAACCCTATTCAAAATATGTGCAACAGTTTCTAGAGCATGTCCCCAGAAGGGAATGGGAAGATATATGAAGCTCATCATGGACCTACAATGTTAACAAGGTGCGATTTTTTTTTCTGCCACACCATTTAACTGGGATGTATAAGGAGGACTTCATTCAGAGATTATGCCTTTGTCTTTAAGATGGTTTAGAAACTCACTAGACAAGTATTCACCTCCTCGATCAGAACGAGGAGCTTTAATACTATGTCCAATTTATTTTTCAACCATACTTTGATATTCTTTAAACTTATCAAAAGCTTCAGACTTGTGTTTCATAAGATACACATGACCAAACCTTGATAAATCATCAATAAAAGTGATGAAGTAAGAATATCCACCTCTAGCTTGAGTTGTCATAGGTCCGCATACATCAGTATGCACAAGACCTAGTAACTTAGTTACCCTGTCTCCATGTCTAGTGAATAGAGACTGGTCATTTTCCTTTGAGGCAAGACTCACAAGTTCCTAATGATGGAAATCATAAGGGTCAAAGTAATTATCTTTGGCTGACTTGTTTATCCTTGACTCATTGATATGACCTAACCGGCAATGCCAGAGAATGTGACATTGACATTATCTCTCTTTCTCTTCTTATCATTAATAAGAAGTATTTTATCATTGAGTTTCAAAGTTAGAAGACCATTAATAAAACAACCATGCCCAAATATTTTATTATTATGAGAATAGAGTAGCCACTGCTTTTTACATTTGTTTCATATCCTTGTTGTAATAACAAGGGTATAAAAATAATGTTTCTTACAATATTGGGTATGTAGTAACATTCTTCTAGCTTTAACATATTACCCAAAGGTAATAATAAGATACAAGTGCCCACAGCATAAATAGCCTCACCATAAATAGCCTCACCACTTGTCCCATATAGCTTGAAGTCACCTTTCTTCAAATTCCTAATTTGGTGGAGTCTCTACAACGAATTGCAGATATAAGTCCACATGCGGTATCCATACCGATGAATTAAAATTTGAAGAACTCAATGATAAATTTGTTTGTATCATGTACAAACCTTTAGATGCTCCACTTGCATCTTGCTTCACACTTGCAAGATATATCTTGCAATTTTTCTTCCAGTGCCCTTGCTTGCCGTAGTGGAAACAAGCTCCATCAGCCTTCTTAGCTTGCTTCTTATTGGAAGCTCTTCTTAGGGTTGAATTTTCTTTTCAAGCCCTTCTTCTTTGCCTATTTTTTTCTTCCATCAACTAAAAGAAGATGAGCCTTGTCTCCTTAGAATGGCTCTATTCTATCTTAAGCATATTAAGCAGCTTTGGCAATGAAGTATTCAGTTTGTTCATATGGTAATTAAGAACAAACTAAGAGAAAGAATCTGGGAGTGACTATAGGATCAAGTCTTGATTTAGTTCACCATCCATGACAAACCCTAATTGACCTAATAGGTGACTAAGTCAATCATTTTCAATACGTGCAGTTGTATAGATGAACCCTCACTCATCCGTGCATGGAATAACTGCTTTGATATCTCGTATCGAGGAGCCCTACTTTGTCTCTATATAGCATTTTAAAATCGAGCAATATGGACTGAGGTTCCATACCTTCATGTTGCCTCTAGAGCTCGTTGCTCATCGAGGCTAACATGATGCATTTGATAGTTGTACTATCATTTTGCTACATTTTGTGTGGAAATTTTCTCCTCCAAAGCATCCTCTCCAATCATCTCAAGATCCAGAGAATCAAGAATATAGGAAAGCTTCTCCTGAGTCAGTAAATTCTCAGGTTCCTTAGCCAGTCCATATAATTGGGACCGATTAACTTGTTGGCATCTAAAATGCCCTGCAGTGATAAATTTGAAGCCATAATGTAAATATCTTATATTAATTAAAGAACAATATTAGCAGACCACCCAAGATGACATTCATAATAAGATAAGGACTTTTATATCTAATTATGTCTCCCACTATTTTTTGAATACCATAACCCTCAATCTATGGTAAGCGAGAAACCTTACTAGTTTCTTTAGTGGGATTGAGATCCTAATTCCTCATGAATGCCTTGTGTGTACACAACAAACACTCATGAGTTCAAAGATAGGACTTCCTTTCCAATTGCAATCTATGCAATTCTCAACTATTAAACTAGCCTCTAAGACACTTATGGCCTTGTGTGTATACAACAAACCATAATGTCTTAATTTAGTCAAACCCTTCATTTCTATATAGCCATAATTGAATAATATTTCCTTGTATATACACAACAAAGCAACAATTCCAATCATGCTATAAAGCACCTAGTGCACCAAGACAAATTTCATATCAAACCCTAATGTAGGCCTTGGTGTACACAACAAACCTACTATAGTGTTGACATAAATTTTACTTAGCATGAAGGAAGGCAAATTATAGTATTCTTAATCAATTAGCATTCCCAAATTAAGGTTTTAGATATGACCAAATTGGCCAAGTAAGTGGAAGGGGTGAGGGTGTCCCCTCGTTGCTTTCCTTAGGCGCCAATTGAATTAGCCAATGATTGGCTTTTATGGCACTTTTCTTTCACCTCTCTCCCCCTCTCGGGGGTCCTTTCGTCTATTTTTATATGAAAAGGAATGGTCCAAACCAAGCCTGGGGCTTTATTGAACCATCCCCTTCCTGGTATCCCTTTCTAGAGGGGTTTTCTTTGTCTACAGCCCCTCTTTGTCGGACCGGTCCTTTGAAAGAGATCCTTCTATTGGGGGTAATTGTGCATAGTACAGATCTTGTCTCTTTGGTGGTGCAGTTTCCCATGGGAGGGGCGGGCACCATGTCGCTGAGCCCCGAGCCATGGTAGAGCATTTCTATTCTAAGAGGGACCATCCGAGAGTCGCACGGCCTGTGGCCTTAATGGGATACTCCGCTTGGAGGAGGTATGGTTTCGTGTCATGAGGATCAGAGCCCTTGGTTGTACGGCGTTGACGTGGCGTGCACTACAGGGTGTGAAGCCTGGTGGAGTATGCATTATACAGAATGTGTGGGTAGCGCGTTCCAACATTTGAATTATCTAGCTAGGATTGCACCCCTTTTGGGAGGTTGTAGATAGCTAGGAGCTTCCATGTCATAGTCTATACCTCTGCTAATCTTCACTTTAGCTTTTGGCAAGAATTTTGTCCTTAGCAAGATAGGGGGAGCTCCATCTTGGGAGCCTGACCCCGAAAGCATGAGCACGACCTCGACCGGGTGCTCGAGCCGGATATAGGGGCTGCCTCGACTGGGGGCTCGCCCTAGGAAAGCATGAGCACAACCTCGGCCGGGCGCTCGATCTCGGATATGGGGGCCACCTTAGCCAAGGGGCTCGCCTTTGGAAAGAATGAGCACGATGAAGGTGAAAAGCACCTACACCTCGCATACAATATGCAAGAATAGAGGGTAGAAAGATATGCATTTTAAAACATTTTTAAGGCATGCACAGCAGAAGGCTCGGTAGATAGATCTAAACGATCTATCGATCTGCCTGCAAAAGGATCTAGCATAATGATCTAGCATGTATCATAACATCAAAGCATAATATAAGCACAAATATAAAAGTACCATACCTTTATATCTCTGAGAGTGCTGGAGAGAAGCTACGAGGAAGAGGAGGGTGCTCGAGCCACACATATGTCAGCCTCTACAGGATATCCATACCTGGGCTTGACTCTGATCAACTCCCTCAGAGTGCTAGCTCTTCGGGATCCTTGGCGATCTACTTCTTCAGGAAGACAAAGATGAGAGGTGGAACCCTTCCCAAGACTCTCTTTCCAAGACCTAGATTGAATACTAAGTTACTCACACCCAATCCCTGGACCTCACAAGCCCTTCTCCTTCTAGTAAACTCTTTTTCTTTTCTCTCTAATGGTGGTGTAGTTCTTGTAACCTCTACAGCCTATAGAATGACCCTCATTTATAGGTGCAGCCATGAGAGGGAGAAGAAGGAAGGAGGAGAGATGAGGAGAGAGAATGGGGGAGAGGATCAAGGCCATACCAAATGGGTCCAACCCAAGAAGGTAAGTATGACTTTCATACCATAAAGCCTTGAATCCAAAAATGTTTGAATTCGAAATTCAAACTAAGTCAAAACCTGCCCAAAACCTCCCATGAAGTCTTCCCAAAATTGCTCATCACAGGAAGTGTCGACACTCGAAAATTGCCAAGTGTCGACACTTCACCAAGTGTCGACACCTGTAAATTCCAAGTATCGACACTTGGAACCTAGTCAATCAAATTGACCTCTGGTGATGACAAACGATTCTCAATCGTCGATTAGCCAAAAGATCAGATAGAAATCCTCTATGGTGTGTGATCCCATAGGTTCGAACACTAAGCCGTAGCACTAGAACATTTCCAGTACCAGTCAAAGTCCTCATCTAGCAATAATACCCGACGTTCAGATAGATCGAATATGCAGAGCACCACACAAGAACCTCTAGCATATGGTTGCCGTATAATTCATCCTTTTGACCTCACAATGCTTAGGATGACCTAGGGTTAGACTGTCAACCCTAATTTGGTTATCCAGATCATGTCTCAACCTCACAAGTTCTGTGACTCCTCACAAGAATTACCCTAGCCAAGGTTTGCTGAATTGAGACATAGTGAGTCATTCACTCCAAACTATTTGGAGAGGTCAATTCCATCTTGATCCTCCATCGCTCCATAAGTACTTGACTATACCCAGAAACCTTTCGTCACTGGATTAGAAATCCAGGTAGTCTGGCACCAAAGTATAGTGAGTTGCTTGCAAGCTGCCATGGTGACTTTAGGTCTGAGGGACATATATACCCATATCCCTTCGTGAGCAACCCTTTGGTAGAAGGGAACTTCACAAATGGTCACATTCAGTGAAATGTCACACATTTCACTTGCATGTCATCCCAGTGCTCCATACTCCTTGGTTAAGAGGATAACCAACAAATGTGACATACACCAACCTATACTTGATACATCATCGTCCTATAACAATGTATCCTTTGGTTGTGAAATAGTTTAAGAACAACTGATATATCCTCTCTATATCAAATAATATAGTTCTAAGAACTCCATCACACAAGAGTTCTTTACATGAAAATGTAATATGATGGATAGCCAAAATAAATAACTTTTATTTATTAAAGAATTCATATACAAATATAAAGATAGCATAACAGTTTATAGCCTAGACGATTGGCTTTGAGACACAAATCCCAACAACTCCCACTTGGACTAAAGCCAATCAGTGCAGAATCTCATTCTATCTCATCCTATTTTCCGTTTACAATAGTCAAACTCTTGAACTCTGACGGCTTTAGTGAAGGGGTCAGCCAGGTTCTCCTTTCCATCGATCTTCTGAAGGTCGATGTCACCTCGTTCCATGATCTCTCATACAAAGTGATAGCAACACAGAATATGCTTTGTGTGGTGATAAGTCTTTGGCTCTTTGGCTTGAGCAATGGCTCCAGTGTTGTCACAGTACACTAGAACAGGACCATCAAGGGAAGGTGTCACTCCCATCTCACCAAGAAACTTTTGCAACCACATAGCTTCCTTCGCCACATTGATGCTGCAATGTACTCTACTTCGCACACTGAGTCTGCCATAGTAGGCTGCTTGAAACTTTTCCAGCAGACAGCTCCTCCGTTTAGGGTCAAGATAAATCCTGACATACTCTTGCTATCATCCTTATCTGACAAGAAACTGGAATCAGTAAACCCCACAAGTTCAAGTTAGATTCTCCATAAATGAGCCATTGGTCCTTAATATTTCGTAAATACTTAAGGATGTTTTTACCACTTTCCAATGAACTTGGGTGAGACTAGTATCTGCTCACTAAATCTAGTGAGTATGCCATGTCTGGTCTAGTACATGTCATGGTATACATGATAAACCACTACCAAAGCATATGAGATTATACTCATGCGGTCTCTCTCCTCAAGAGTTGTCGCACAATTCCTTTGGGAGTGATCAATTCCAATGCCTATCGGAAGATAGCCCTTCTTGGAATTCTCCATGCTAAACCATTTTAGCATGGTGTCGATGTACGTAGATTGAGACAGTCCCAGAAGCCTCTTAGATTTATCTCTATAGATCTTCATACCTAGTATATAAGAGGCTTCACCCAAGTCCTTCATAGAGAACTGAGATGATAACAGACCTTATTCCTTCCAGTGTTACAATGTCATTCCCGATTAAGAGAATTTCATCACATACAGCATAAGGAATACAATCACAGAACCATTAGCCCATTTGTAAATGCAAGGTTCTTCTTCGTTCCTAATGAAGCCATACGACTTGATACACTTATCAAATCACATGTTCCAACTCCTTAATGCTTGCTTTAGTCCATAGATGGACTTTTGAAGCCTGTATACCTTTGACTCATCTATGGATGTAACCCTTCAAGTTGTATCATATACACCTCCTCTTCTAGCTCACCATTCAGGAAAACTGTTCGGACATCCATCTGCCAGATTTCATAGTCAAAGTGTGCTGCTAAAGCGAGCATAATTCGAAGAGATTTGAGCATTGCCATAGGAGAGAACGTCTCATCATAGTCAATACCATAATGTTAACGATACCCTTTGGCAACCAGACGGGCTTTATGATCTCCACCTACCCATCTGCGCCCCTTTTTCTCTTGAAAATCCATTTGCACCCAATGGATTTTATCCCTTCAAGTGAATCAACCAATGTCCATACATTATTGATCTCCATGGACTCCATTTTGGATTTCATGGCTCCTAGCTATTTCTTAGAGTCGGACCTCTGCATTGCATCCATATAGGTGATCGGATCCTCATTGTTCTCATCGAGTTCAATGGGATCACCGTCCCGGACTAAGAAATCATAGTATTTGTCCAGTCGACTCGGTACTCTATCGGATCTCCTTAATGGTTCCTGAGTGGGCTCTAGGTGTGATCTAATCACAGCCAGTTCTATGTTGTCCCTTAAGTGTGTCGGTTCTTCTACTTGTTGAACTTCACTAAGTTCAATCTTAGCAACTACAGTTCCTTCACCAAGGAACTCCTTTTCCAAAAAGATAGTCCTAAGATTGATGAACAACTTTTGTTCCTCAGCTAAGTAAAAGTAATACCCCTTAGACTCCTTTGGATACCCAACAAATAGGCACCGGTCAGACCTAGGTCCAAGTTTGTCCATTTCCAAATATTTTACATAAGTCGGGCATCCCCAAATTCGAAGGTTTGAAAGTGTCGGCTTACATCTAGTCCATATCTCATATGGTGTTTTGCTAACAGACTTACTTGGAGACCTATTCAGAAGGTAACAGGTGATTCTAAAGCATATCCCTAAAAGGATACCGACAGAGAAGCAAAGCCCATCATGGACCTAACCATGTCCAACAGGGTTCGATTCCTCCACTCAAACACTCCATTTAACTAAGGTGCCCTGGAGGTGTCCATTGAGTGAGAATCCCATTCTCCTCAAGATATGTCAGAAACTTGCCAGAAAGGTATTCACCACCTCGATCGGATCAAAGGATTTTGATACACTTCCCAGTTTGTTTTTCTACTTCATTACGATATCGTTTGAACATTTCAAATGATTCAGATTTATTTCTCATCAAGAAGACATAACCATACCTTGAAAGGTCATCTATAAAAGTAATGAAATAACCATACCTTCCCCTAGCACTAACATTCATGGGTCCACATACATCAGTATGTATTGGACTCAGAATCTCATTGGCTCGTTAACCTTTTCCAGCAAAAGGTGACTTTGTCATTTTTCCAGAAGACAGAACTCACAGGTTGGAAGTGAACTATCCTCACTAAAATTGAGGAGACCCTCAGTTTTCAACCTGTTTATCCTGTTCCTGTTAATATGACCTAGCCTACAATGCCATAGGTATGCATCACTGACATTATCTATCCTAGGGCATTTGCTAGACGTGTACATTACACTAATAGGTCGCGATAGTACATAGATGCCATCACGCATTTGTCCATTCAAAATTATAGAACCATTCAAAATGATTTTGAAAATATCATTCTTTATTAATAGTTCATAACCATACATGGCCAACTGGCCTACAAAAATGACATTCAAAATAAAAGAGGACAAAAATGACACTCATTCAAAATGATAGTATAGGACTCGAAAACAAATTTAAGGACTCCCAACGCCAGAACTGGAACTCGGCTTCCATTTTCCACGTTCAAGAACCTCTCGCCGTCCTCGAATCTTCTACTAACTTGAAGTCTCTGCAAAGAATTGCAAATGTGAATTGGACTTCCTGTATCCAATACCCAGTTAGTAGTATCACAAACAAAGAAACTACAAGATGTTATCATATAAATACCTTATCCAAGACCATACTTAACCTTTCTCTTCCTGGACCTGTTTGGATCAAGGGATGCAATATAAAGAGGACAGTTCCTCTTCCAGTGACCTTGCTTCTTGCAGAAGAAGCACTCTGCATGACTTTGATCAGCCTTCACTTTCTTGGCCTGACTGGGCCCAAAAGCACTAAGCACCTTTCCCCTTTATTATATTTCTTCTTCCCTTTCTTAAAGGGGCGACCCCTCTCGAAGAACCTTCCACTAGATTCACCACCCCTTTATTCAACTGGTGGTCTTTCTCATAAGTCTGCAGCAACCCCAACAGATCATGGTAGTTTACTGCAAGCTTATTCCATTATATAATGATCGAGAAAGTCTATAGGAGGAGGGGAGTGAATTCAAATTCGCATCTTTTCCAAGCTGTTCATGCAAGGGAAAGCCGAGCTTGCCCAGGAACTCAATCATCTCGATCATGTACAGTACATGGTCATGACTGAGCTCCATCATGCATCCATGCATTGTAGATAGCATAAGAACCCTATATCTCTCAACGTCATCTGGTGTCCTGAAAGACTCCTTCACCTTTAAGGATTTTCTTTCAGCTAGGCTTTTTCGAATTTGCAACTGAACTCATTGTTCATCGTCACTACTATGATGCATCGAATAGTGGTCCTGTAGATAGCCACTTCTTATAAGTGTCTTTGACCCCCCGAGCATTGGTAGTAGGGATCTCAGTTGCTGGATCCGATATCACATACAGATCCATTCCTGCTCCAAGATAATCTTGAGCCTTTGATACCAGCTATTGAAGTTGGGTCCATTGAGCTTCTCGTTGTCGCGAAGAGACCAGAGGGACAGGTTAGAAGATATCTAAAAGGAAAACCAAAACTAATTAGTGTATATGAATTATTAACCTAAAGACATGGACTTTAGTCTAAAGGTCCCTCCCACTATTTTGCACAGATTGGTAGCCTCTCCCTCCCTCCAATCGAGGAATTACTTTATTCCTTAGCGGGTACTAGAGTCCAATAAACAATACATGAGCTCGACTTTGTGTTGCCCAGGTGGGCTTCCCAAGAGGGGGCTGAACTGGGATTATAAAATCTTTTCACAAGTATGTGCAATTTGAAATCCTCTTGGTGTTGTGGTGCATATACAATGTGAAGTAATTAATTCAATACACTAACTAAAGTAAGCACAACACAAACACAAGAAATTTAGAGTGGTTTGAAGCAACCGGCTCCTATGTCCACTACCCAAGCACCACTTGGGATTTTCACTATATCCCCCACCAGAATACAATGGATTGTTTTACCAGGCTCACAATCCAAACCTATACACTTTGGTTTTATTGGGATCACCAAGAAACCCAAACTTCTTTTAGTTTTGAATGGGATTACCAAAGAAAACCCTACACTGGTTTTATACCGGGATCATCAAGAACCCACTTAGGTTTTTCATAAGGTTCACCTAAAAATCTTAACCCCTCTCTTAAGACACAGTCCTTGCTGTCTTAGAGAGAAACAAGATATAAGAATAAAAAGCAACTACAACAAACCGAGTTTGTTTTAAATGTTGCCGGTGTAGATCAGATGAAGCATAGCTTTGAATGCTTTTTATGCTCTTCAAGCTACTTCTTTGCTTCTTCAATGAGTGGATTCAATGATGAAGAGAAATTGGTGAGCTTTGAGTCCTAACTTGAAAGCTCTTGAAGTAGGTTGGTGAAGACTTGAAGCTCTTCAAAGTCCCAAGATAAGTCAATAATAATCTTTCAAAATTATTTAATCCATCAAGTAATCCCTTTTAGAGTTTTCCATGATATATGGCCATTGTAGGGCCTAGGATTCATGAAAGAGCTGTTGGAGACAAATTTGAATTCAAAAATCACTTTCAGCATAGTCGTTAAAGTGCAGAAAACAATTACTCAAGTCGGCTGGAGGTCCACGAGTCGGCTCGAAGTCTCAGATAACCCAAACAAATTTCTGTACGAGTTTCACCTAGAGTCAGCTCGTACCTTCATTCATTCAAAACTGCAAATTACTTGAGTCGGCTCTTTAGGGCAGAGTCGGCTCGAAGTCTTAGTCCCCAAAATCATAATCTGGAGGAGTCGGCTCGAGATCTCAGACTTCAGAATATGGTATTTTCCACGAGTCGGCTCTTTGGACACGAGTCGGCTCTTGGGACGTGATCGGCTCGAGATACTGAAACTCTAAAATTTTTTCGTGCCATGCCACAGAAGTCGGCTCTTGATCCATGAGTCAGCTCTTGCCAAAATCTTCAATTGATGCTTCAAACTTCTCCAAAATTCTTCAACACTTGAATAAAATAAGAGCTAATCTATACACTCTTATTTTTACAATTTTACAGTCCATTTACAAGATTACATAGTTGAAAAATTAGGGCTTTTACAATTCAAAGTCCATAAGGGTCTATACATAATTGAATTACCTCTCAACCTTTGGAAAACCGATTAAACAGAAGGTAACCAATTTCCTACAAAAACTTCTCAAGTAATTGAAAGAATTAGTAACATATACATGCTCCAATATTTTGTGATCATCAAAATCATTCGAGGGTCAACAATCTTTCCCTTTTTAATGATGACAAAATATGGGCATGAACAGGATTTAAAAACACTTTACAATTACAGTGTATCATATTCACATGTATCAAATGATATTAGACATAGTGTGTATCAACCGTTGAGTATCAAGGTATCAATACATGTATCATAATGTATCTATATTAATAAAACTGAAACTATCAACACAAAGTATCATATATATCAACACAATGCATCATCTATACCTATGTGCATTAAGTATCAAAACAATGTATCAAGAGTATCATCTATGCATTGCGTATCGAAACTTCACAATTAACTAGTATTTGAAGTAAATTTCATGAAAGCTTACAAAACTCACCATAAGCTCCCCCTTACTAATGTAATAACATTTCTTCATATTTTCTTCAATTTTCACATTCATATTCACATTCATACACATTTTTCATATTCACATTTATATTCACATTCACATTCATATCTTCACACTTTCATGCACATTCATTTCTCCCTTCCTCCCCATTTTTGTCATAACAAAAGTATATAAAATAGGAGAACATTCATTCACAGAAAGTCATTCACATGTGTATATAAAAGACATGTATCATAAGAAATTCATATATATATATGAAACTGTCAATACATGAGTGATACAGTACAAAAGTGTCTCGGTACGACAAAAGTAGTATCACAACAAAAACATGAAATAATAAGTCCTAAAAACAATCAAATGAGGGACAACAACATCAAATGAATGACTAGGGTCTCATCACTAGGGTCTTCTTACTAGAGGAGGAACCGACCTCTAAAATGCCTAGAGCAGGCCTGAACTTAGGGACCTAGGCCTAAGGTCCTGATTCTATTCCTAGCAGGTGTAGTAGTCCTAGAGTTTTTGGTTTGGCTTTAACTTTAACTTTGGACTCAGAGGAATCATAATAGGGTGGGTCTGGCAGTAGGAGGAATCAAAAGACAAGGCTAGAGTGCTGGTGGTAGACAATATCTCTGTGGCTAGAGTGTCTCCAACATCAGATCCTAGAATCTCAGTACCAGTCTCAACCTCAACAGGAGTGCCTCAGAAGGAATATCACTGAAGTTGTGCTGCCTTCCCTGCCCGCAATCTGTGCCAATGTCAGGTGCTGCTATAGAAGTAGTCGGTACAAACTGACTAGCTGCTGTAAGCTATCAAAGAATAGTCATGATATCCTGGAAGCCCTGGGCATCTCTGATTGAAGTGCAGATATCCTGGCATCATCTCAAATCTCCCTCTGTGAAGACTCAAGATCTCATCCAGTACATGTTACAATCGGTCATCATCACCCGATCCAATAGATGTCGATCCTCTAACAGGTGATCGAGGAGTAGAAGGAGCTGGCTCTGAGGGTCCAGCCTCATCAACATGTGTCTCTACCTCTGCACCATGTCTCTGTGCTACCTGAGCATCCTCATCTGAATCATCCTCTGAATGAGTCATTGGAAGACCTAAGCTCTTCCTAATCCAGTGACCCTCAACCTTAATAAATCCCATCCAGTTAGAGATTCAAGTTGTATCTGTTTGTGTGAACAGTGGTATGTTGTCCTCTCTAGACAAATCAACTAGGGATCCTGAAATAGTAGAGTAAATACCATCCCATATGGAAGATATGCTCGTGCCCTACGAGCAGCTTCCCTCATCTGTGATAACATAATAAACTGTAAATTGAGGGCCTCCCCTCAACCAAGCATCTCATAAGACTAGCTCGCGCTCACTAACCTAGTCAAACCTCCCCATTCGGGGTAAAAAGATACGACTAATAATATATGCAATATCTTGTCGCTAAAGATAATTGGTTTGCACTAACATGAACAACACCTTTCATATTGTCCTCTCAAGTACCAATCTCAAAGTCTTTTGCTTGTCCTTCAATACTAGGTAGCTCTCACCCTCTTTTGGTATATGAAGAACACTAGACAACTTCTATTCACTGATTTCAATATACTTACCCTTCACAGTACCTTCAATGTGAATTCACCCAAGGACATGTTCTCAAAAATTGCCAAACAAGGTTTGGATAAGTAGGAAGATTAAGCATACAGAAGTCTTTCCACCCTGTCTAACCAATCAATCTCCAATGTGCAAATTTTTTTGTTCTAGAAAATAAAATCTATGCATCTACCCAATGTAACTTGTCTATTTTCTATAATATTACTTGCTTTGGTGCCTCTTTCTCTTCTTCATGCTCTATTTGATGTTCCTCTACTCTACCATAATTGAAGTATCCGACCATCGCTTTGTCCTTCTTTCCTCTGCCACTGACCGAACCAACCTCCTAGGTTCTTGGCCACGGCCTTCTTAGGAGCCTCTAGGGTGGATTAGGATTTTGGATGGTTTAGGAGGTTGTTGACCCCATAAGTGATTTTTGATGATAACCAAATATTGGAGCATGTACATTTATTACTGACAACTCTTCAAGTGTTTGACAAGTTTTTGTAGGATGTATAATATGTTCAACTTCAACTCCTACATTTCTATTTTCTTGCTTGAGTTGTGGTTGTAAGTGTTTTTGTAAAGAAGAACCCCAATAAAAATGCTAAGAAAATCAAGTAAAAGGGTTACTTCTATAAGTGTGTGTGCCTTAGATTTTGCCTTGAGTTGGTTTGTGTGAAATTGTAAAGAGTTGGTGAGAGTTTTCTTTAAGTTCAAATTATAAAAAATCCTAAAGAAGACACTCAGCCGACCCCAAGAAAAGAAGAGCTGACTCTGCTTACTGGCATGCAGCAAGGATTCTGGAACGTGGCAATCCGAGCCAACTCGATGGAAAGCGAGCTAACTCTAATGAATCCGAGTCGACTGGAATCAGTCCGAGCAGACTCCTCCAGAGTCTATTTTCTAAAAGTTTTCTGAGAACAGCCAGGCGAGCCGACCCAACCTAGAAAGAGTCGACTCTGCCAGACTTAATTTCAAAGCCTAAGAAAGCGCGCCGCCTCTTCCATAGTAAGGTTTTTCGAACCTAAGAATAAGAGCCGACCCAAACTGAAAAGAGCTGACTCCTCGAGTTCAAGAATTTTAAGATTCAAGTTCGAGCCGACCTGAGCTATAAAGGGCCGACTCGTCTAGAGTGACATTCTGTGCCCTGAGACAAAGTGCTGACTACATTGAAGAAATGGCAACTCGACCTATCGACTCGAAGGATCCGAGCTAACTCGAAGGATTTTGAGCCGACTCGAATGTCACTTCCAGGTATCTAACGGCTAGTTTTAGAATTTATTTTTGAATGCCAAAAAGTGCTCCAACGGTCACAAATCATTCCTAATGATCTATAACAGCTAGAACTGCCTTGGGATGATGGAGACTTTAAATTTGAAGGATTTGAACTACCTTAAAGCAATTAATTAAGAAGAGAGTTCAAAAAGAAAAAGAGAGAGCTTCATTAAATATCCAACCAATCACAAGAGATAGAGCACAAGTGCATTCAAGTCTCATTCAAGCCCTCAAAAACTCTCTGATAAAGCTTGAATCAACTTTGGAAGAAGCCACTGAAGTCATTAAAGCTTATTCAGTGCATTCAAGTAGACTTCCAATGAGCTGCACCAGCAATTATCCGACAACTTGAGTTTGTCATTTATTGTTGCATTTATTTTTAATTCAATCTTTGAATTGTTGGGTTATTGGTGAGCCCGATTGAAAAACCAAAAAGGTTTTTGGTGAGCCTTGTCAAAACCAAGGTTTAGGTTCTTGGGATCCTATGAAACCAAGTTTAGGTTTCTTTAGTGAGCCTGTTAAAAATAAAGGATGTTGGGTTTTCTTTGGTGATCCTGTAAAACCAAAGGTAGAGTTTTTGGATTGTGATCCTGTAAACAATCCTACTGTATTCGGGTGTGAATATAGTGTGAAATCCCAAGTGGTATCTTGGGTAATGGACGTAGGAGTTGGGTTGCTCCGAACCACTATAAATTTTGTATGTTGTGTTGTGCTTTCTCTACTTTGTTTAGCTTCTGCATTCTATAACCTTATCACAGCACCTACCACTTGCAAAGGATTTTGAAATAGCACATTACTTATTTAAATTTTTAAAAGTCCCAATTCACCCCCTCTTGGTAGCCACCTGGGCAATAGAGGTGTTCTAGGAGGAATAGGAGTCGTCTAGGAAAAGTGAAAAATAAGGAAAGAATTGTGATTTCAAACCTATGGAACCGTATTTAAAAACTTCGGCCCGACTCTCGAGTTGGCTCACCAAACCACCTGGTGACTCAAGTCGGCTCGAGCCAAAATTCAGCTCAAAACTCGAAAACGGTAAATTAAATTCTATGGGTTTCTAATCACTAAAATAGGTTGTCATGAGCTCTAGAATGAAATTTGAAAAAGTCTAGATAATTTTTCCTTATTTTTGAAAAATTAGGTCAAAACATTTAGAATGTGTCACACAGGCCTAATTCGCCTCTAATCTTTTAAATCTATCTTGACTAAGGGGTTTTAGTAAAAATATCAGCAAGTTGATCTTTAGTAGGTACAAATTCTAATTCAACAACATTATTTAAAACATGATCTCGAATGAAATGATATCTAATTTCTATGTGCTTAGTTCGAGAATACTGAACTGGATTTCTAGATAAGTTAATAGCACTATGTTATCACATTTAATAGGAATTTTAGATTGGATAACACCATAATCTTCTAGTTGTTGCTTGATCCATAACACTTGAGCACGATAGCTCCCCATAGCCACATATTCTACCTCAGTAGTAGACAGCGCTACAGAGTTCTATTTACGACAATGCCATGAAATCAAGTTACATATAGAAATTGGCAGGTGCCACTTGTACTTTTTTATCAATTTTACAGCCTCCATAATCAGCATCAGATAACTAATTAATTTCAAAGATGTGTGCTTAGAGTACCATAAACCTAGATTGCATGTGCCTTTAAGATACTTAATGATTCTTTTAATAGCATGATGTGTGACTCTTTTGGATTAGATTGAAATCATGCACACATACAAACACATAATAAAATATCTGATCTATGGCTGTTAAATAAAGTAAATACCGATCATACCTCTGTACAGTTTTTGATCAATATTTGTGCCATTCTCATCTTTATCAAGTCTATATGCAGGATTCATGGGTGTTCCAATTTCTTTGCTTGATTCAATGCCAAACTTCTTGATAATCTCTTTGATATATTTGGCCTGTAGATCAGAATACCTTTCTTAGATTGTTTGATCTGAAGCACGAGGAAGTAATCAGCTCGCCCATCAAACTCATCTTAAATTCACCCTGCTTAACTTAGCAAAGTCTTGATACAAAGATTCATCAGTATATCCAAAATAATATCATTAACATAGATTTGAACAACTAAAATATCATTATCTTTTCTTTGAATAAATAGTGTGGTGTCAATACTACCTCTTACAAAATATTTGCAATTAAAAACTTAATCTGTCATACCAGGCTCTAGGTACAAGTTTCAGACCATACAAAGCTTTATTCAATTTGAAAACATGATTGGGATATATGTGATCGATAAAATTTGGTGGTTGTTCGACAAAAACTTCTTCAGATAGAAAACCATTCAAAAATGCATTCTTTACGTCCATTTCAAATAATTTAAAATTCATAAAGCCTGCATATGCTAATAGTAATCTAATGGCTTCTAATCTAGCCACTGGTGCATAAGTCTCATCAAAATCTATTCCCTCTTCTTGATTATATCCTTGTGCTACCAGTCTAGCCTTATTCTAATTACATTACTTGCTCATCAAGTTTATTTCTATAAACCCACCTCGTACCTATAACAGGATAGTCATTAGGTCTTTCTACTAGGATCCAAATATTATTCCTCCTAAATTGGTTTAACTCATCATGCATGGATAACATCCAATTAGGATCAGTTTCAGCTTCTTCTATATGTGTGGTTCTACATGAGAAACAAAAGCAATTAAGTCGTGTATCTCTATGTGCAGCTAGTTCTAACACCTTGAGATAGGTCTCCTATAATTAGTTCTTTAGGATGTGAGTGCACATACCTTCATTCTTTGAATATATCTTCATGATTTTTGCTTACCTCTTCTTCATGTAGTACACTTGATTATTTGTCTTTGAGAGTCAAATCCTTCAATCCATGTTCTAATGTACCTGCATCATCATCAGCACGATCTTCTTTTCTAGAAGATAATGTCAGATTCATTAAAACAACATATATTGATCTTCTACAGTCAAAGTTCTTTTGTTGAAAACTCGATAGGCTTTACTATTTAAAGAATATTCAAGAAAAATAGCTTCATCAGATTTTGCATCGAATTACCAAATTATCTTTTTTATTATTAAGAACAAAACATTTACAGCCAAAATAAGAAAATATTTGATACTAAGCTTTCTATTGTTCCACAGTTCATAGGGGGTTTTTCTAATGATAGATCTAATCAAAATTTTATTCAAAATATAGCAAGAGGCATTTACAGCTTCTGCCCAAAAGTATTTTAGAAGATTTTCTTCACAAAAAAGCACTGTTCTGGAAATCTCTTCAAGTCTGATTCTTTCTCTCTACAACACTATTTTGCTATGGTGTTCTAGGAGCAAAGAAGTTATGGTCAATACCATGCTTTATGCAAAAGTGATCAAAATGTGATTTTCAAATTCTGCACCATGATCACTACGAATAGAAATAACAAATAGATTTTTCAAATTTGAAACTCTTTTATAAAACTTTTTGAATACTTTGAAAGTTTTATCTTTATGTGCAATAAACAAAACTCATGTGTATCTTGAAAAATAATACAATCACAAGGCCATATTTCATACCACTAGGCTTGTAATCTAGTAGGTCCAAATAGGTCCATGTGAAGTAGCTCTAAGGGTCTAGTAATAGAAACAATGTTTTTAGATTTAAAACTCCCCCTCACTTGTTTTCCTAATTGACAAGCATCGTAACATAATCAAAATTAACTTTAAACTTTGGCAATCCTTTGACTAAATCCTTTGAAATTAGTTTTTCTATAGTATCCATACTAGCATGTCCAAGTCGCCTATGCCATAGTAAACTTGATTCCTTATCATTCATTGCTACAAGACTTGTATTGCTTGACATAGCCAGATCATTAAGATCTACTACATAAATTTTACCAAGTCTATGTCCAATGAATTTAGTACTAGAGTCAAGTGGATCAACTACTATACACATTGAAGACTTGAAAAAAATATTATAACTAATGTTACAAAGTTGACTAATACTCAAAAGATTATGTTTTAGCTTTTCTACAAGTAACATATTTTCAATAAATGTAGAAGGAGTAATTTTGATTTTACCAATACCAATTATCCTTCCTTTGCGATTATCACCAAATGTTACCATTCCACCATCTTTTTGTTCTAGGATGAAGAACTGATCAATATCATCCGTCATGTCTTGAACAGTCACTATCAAGGTACCATCTTTTCTTTATATTTGTGAAGCAAGATATCCCTGCAAAATAATCATGTAATAGATTTAGGTACCAAGCTTTCTTGGATCCTTGCAAGTTAGTAGAAATAGTCCTTTTGGAACCCAAACATTCTTGATTTCTTCTTGTCATTATGTTTCAAATGACACTCAAATACCTTATGACCAATATTATTGCAAGCATAGCATATAATTCTTGACTTTGAATAAAAATTATGTGATGATGCAATTTAAGTCCAGATTATTTTGAAATAATAAACTTAGAAGCATATGATGTAGATGCAGAAAATTTATTTGAAATAGAACCTTTGTAACCAATTCCAAATTTGTTATTTGTCTCTTTTTGATCTTTCAAAAATTAGTTCAAGCTTGTTGGAACTTAGGGTTAGTTTTTCAACTAAAGGCTTAAGCTTTTGAACTTCTTTCTTTAAATCATCATTTTCATTTGCAAACCTTTATTTTTCTCAAGAAGCTCATCTTTTTCAAATTGGGTGGTCTTAAGTCTTTCACAAACTAGACTTAATTCCTTTGCAAAATATTATTCTTTCATGAAATTCATTTTATCCTTTTCAATTGTATCACATGATTTTTAAAGTTTTCATTTCAAACCAGCTTTTTGTAATCCACTAATAATTCACAAAATGCATTATGTAACTCATCATATGTAAATTCTAAATTAGGTTCAGAAGTAGTTACCTCATCCTCCAAACCCATAAGACATATCTGTGTAGTTTTTGTTCCTTCTTCATCCTCTTCAGTGGATGTAGGTTCATCATTGTCACCCCATGCTACAAGCATTGCCTTCTTCTTCTTCTGGTGATCATCTTTTTCTTTGCTTCAGGACAGTCAGGATGGATATGTCCTGGTTTTTGCATCCATAGCATATTGGAACTTGATCTTTATCTTTATCCTTCTCCTTTCTTATCCTTTTCTCTTTCTCTTCCAAAATCTCCTTTTCTAAATTGCTTCCTCCATCTATTTGTTCTTCTATCCATAAATCTTTTAAACTTTCTCATTACAAGGGCTATCTCATTATTTTTAAGATCATCATCATCTGATGAGTCTGAATCTTCATTCTTGTCCTCCTTAGTAGCTTTAAATGCTATAGCTTTCTTTCTCTTAGAATCTTCATCAGTCCTTTGTTGCATGGCTAATTCATGTGTAATTAGTAATCCAAGCAACTCATCCAGTGGTAGGGTGTTCAGTCTTTTGCCTCTTGAATAGCTATCACTTTAGCTTCCCATTTATCTAGCAAGGATCTCAAAACTTTTGAACAAGATCAGCATTAGTGTAAGTCCTACCAAGACTTTTGAGACCATTGATATATCAGTAAAATGAGTATACATAGCAGATATAGTCTCACTATGATCCATCTTAAATAACTCATAGTTATGTACAAGAAAATTGATTTTTGATGTTTAACTTGTGAAGTACCTTCATGTGTAATTTCTAACTTTTTCTAAATTTCTTTAGTAGAATTATAAGTTGAAATTCTGTTAACTCATTTGGATCCAAAGCACAATACAGCAAATCATAGCTTTGGCATTCAGCTTATCTAATTTCATATCATTTTCGTCCCAATCCTTTTCTTGTTTGGAAACCTCAATATCATTTACTCTAACAGTGGGTGTATGAGGTCTTTCAAGATAATTTTCCATAAATGAAAATCTATGGCTTGAATGTATATTTTCATTCTTGCCTTCTAATATGTATAATTCGTTCCGGTGAAAAGTGAAGGTCGATTTGCGGATTGGCCTTCGACCAAAGAAGTGCTCATGGGATGTGCCATCTATCTTTACTCAAGGTAATTTTCAGAGACTCTGCTCTAATACCACTTGTTGCCTAAGTGGCTTCCCAAGAGGGGGGTGAATTGAGATTATATAAACTTTTCACAAGTATGTGCAATTTGAAATCCTTTTGGTATTGTGGAGCAATATGCAATGTGGAAGTAATTAAGTAAATGCAATAAGCTAAAGTAAGCACAAACACAAACACAAGAAAATTTAGAGTGGTTCAGAGCAACCGGCTCCTACGTCCACTACCCAAGCACCACTTGGGATTTCCACTTTATCCCCTAATCGAAATATAGTCGGATTGTTTTACCAAGCTCATAATCCAAACCTATACACTTTGTTTTACCGGGATCACCAAAGAAACCCAACTCCCTTTGGTTTTGACCGGGATCACCAAAGAAAATCCTACACTTGGTTTTATACCAAGATCACCAAGAACCCAACTTAGGTTTTCACAAGGTTCACCTAAAAACCTTAACCCTCTCTTAAGACATAGCCCCTTGTGTCTTAGAGAGAAAACAAAGATAGAGTGAAATAAAAAGTAATACGCAACAAATCGAGTTTGTTTAAATGTTGCCGGTGTAGATCAAGATGAAGCTTAGCTTTAAATACTTTTCAATGCTCTTCAAGCGGCTTCTTTGCTTCTTCAATGAGTGGATTCAATGATGAAGAGAAGTTGGTGAAGCTTTGAATCGTAACTTGAAAGCTCTTGAAGTAGATTGGTGAAAGACTTGAAGGCTCTTCAAATTTCCAAGATAAGTCAATAATTCAAATATTATTTAATTCATCAAAAGTAATCCTAATCAATAATTTTTATATCAAAGTAGTATTACCTTTTATAGTTTTCCAGAGTATGGCGTTGATAGGGCATAGGGAATTCGTGAAAGAGCTGTTGGAGATGAACTTGATCTTAAAAAAATCACTTTCAGCAACTAGCCGTTAGGGTGCAGAAAATGGACTACTCGAGTTGGCTCGAGGTCCACGAGTCAGTTCGAAGTCTCAAACAGCCAACAGAATTTTATGCGAGTCGGCTCTTCAAGCTAGAGTCGGGTCGTGCCTTCAGTCAATTCAAAACTATAAATTACTGAGTCAGCTCTTCAGGGTAGAGTCGACTCAAAGGTCTCAGTCACCAAAAATCATAACTCTAGAGGAGTCGGACTCTTGGAGCTTGAGTTGGCTCGAGATCTCAGACTTCAAAAACCATGTATTCTTAGGAGTCGGCTCTTAGGACACGAGTCGGCGCGAGATACTGAAACTCTAAAATTCTTCATGCCTGTGCCATAAGGAGTTGGCTCTGATCCATGAGTCAGCTCTTGCCAAAATTTCAATGATGCTTCAAACTTCTCCAAAATTCGTCAATACTTGAATCAAATAAGAGCTAATCTATACACTCTTATTTTTACAATTTTATAGCCCATTTACAAGATTCATAAATGAAAAATTAGGGCTTTTACAAATCAAAGTCCATAAGAGTCTATGCACAATTGAATTACCTCTCAACCAATTTGAAAACACAATTTAAAACAAAAGGTAACCAATTTCCTATAAAAATTTCTCAAGTATTGAAAAAATAGTAACATATACAAGCTCCAATATTTTGTGATCATCAAAATCATTTTCAGGGGTCAATACTTTGGCCGGCCCACCCATCGTGTCTAAAGGTAGGTTCTTCAATCGATTACTTCTCCAAGTAATCTCTAGTAATGGGTTTTGCCCCAAGGAGCACTTCAATCGCCTTTGGGCCTCCTATTGAAGGTCTGGGTTAGGTCCAACCATTAACATGACAAAATTTAATGCTTCTAACTAACGAATAGTCTAGCCCGACTTTGGCGGCCCACCTGACCACTATTAAGAGAGTCGCACTGAGCCATCATATCAGGAACAGCAATTCCAATAGCCGAAAACACCCGATCTTTGGATCTACCGATGAATACCGAACTACTGACACATTACTATCCCATTTAAGGGAGGCTAGGACTTGGTTATCTCTATAACTTATCCTTTTAAGGATCTAATAATTTAGAAGGTTTTTAATTAATGTGACAGGGAAGAGATGAGAAGACATGGATCAACCTCCTTTGACTACATCAGTAATCTAGGAGGGTTACACATAACTAATGATCTATGGGCACCTAAAATCAGTCAAGACTGATTACCTTGGGTGACAAGGTTAACATGAGTCATTGAGCTATCTAATCAATCTTAATCGACCACATTAGCCAGGTAAGGAGATCATGGATTGGGTTCTCCATTAACCATCTTGCCTTAGACACCAATAGGTGGCCAGGTAAGAGGTATCCCCAAAGAACCATGATCACAATGCCAAACTTATTTCGACACCAATCAGTTCATCAAACTCGATTAGACTAGCCTAAAGACTCGGGCTTTCCACTGAGCCACAATTAGGTCCATTTAGATTAGGACTAATCAATCAACTATTAGAGAGATCTAAAGAGAAAAAATCCTACTCAACATTTAATTAGATTAGTTCTCTATTAGTCCAATGTATCTAAACTTAGGTCTAACCCAATTAAGGACCTAATAGAAGCTAACCATGACCTTAAGGCTTATTGAAATGACTTAAAATCCTTTGAATTATATTCCTAGAGTTTTTAGTCATTCTAATTCAAAATTAAGTTCAATATCCTTAAATAAATAAAATAATTTTAATTTATAAATATAAAATAATTTTTAAAAAATTAAAATTTGAAGTCACTGTTTTTTAGAATTTTTCAATCCAAGTGTTGACACTTTACGAGCAAGTGTCAACTCAAGGCCTGAGACAGAGAACAGAAATAGAACAACAAAAATTTTCTGGCATGCACTCAAGTGTCGACACTTCAAAGGTCAAGTGTCGACACTCAGGTCAAGTGTCAATACTCAACCTATCTCAGAAGAAAAATAGATACCAAATCTCAGGAAATTTCTTATAAGTCGACACTTCAAAAGCCAAGTGTTGACTCACAGCCTGAGACAATAAAAAAAATAGTGATTTCAATCCAATGTTTCTCCAAACATTCAATCAAAACGATCAATATAATTCTTAGATCTTATCTAAAGTTATTTTATGATTATTACATTAGATTAAAATATTTTTAATCTATAATTTTCTTTCTTTTTATTTTCTTTTCAAGAGTCAATCATAGCGGCACCCCTACATGCATAGGAGATCCCATTGAATGGGAAGAGAGGGTCTTGCAGCCCTACTTTCTCCTATGACCGGACGGCCAAGTTGAAGCACTCAATCCAAGTACATAAAAAGAAAGGAGATATTATTAGCATGCTAGCATCATTATACTACAAAAAAGAATTTATTGCTCTGATACCATTAAAGGTGAAAAGCACCTACACCTACATACAATATGCAAGAATAGAGAGCTAAAAGATATGTATTTTAAAATATTTTTAAGGCATGCACAGTGGAAGGCTCAGTAGATAGATCTAAATAATCTACGATCTGCTCGCAAAAAGATCTAGCATAATGATCTAGCATGTATCATAACATCAAAGCATAATATAAGCATAAATATAAAAGTACCATACCTTTATACTCTAAGAGTGCTGGAGAGAAGCTGCGAGCCACACACGTGTCAAGCCTCTACAGGATATCCATACCTGGGTTCAACTTTGATCAACTCCCTCGGAGTGCTAGCTCTTCGGGATCCTTGGCCGATCTATCTTCCAGGAAGCAAAGATGAGAGGTGGAACCCTTTCCAAGACCTAGCTGATTGCTAGGTTACTCACACCCAATCCCTAGACCACACAAGGCCTTTCCTTCTAGTAAACTCTTTTCCTTTTCTCTCTAGTGGTGGTGTAGTTCTTGTAACCTCTGCAACCTAGAATGACCCTCATTTATAGGTGCAGCCATGAGAGGGAGAAGAAGGAAGGAGAAGAATGAGGAGGGAGAGAATGGGGGAGAGGATCAAGGCCATACCAAATGGGTCCAACCCAATAAGGTAAGTATGACTTTCATACCATAAAGCCTTGGAGCCAAAACTGGTTTGAATTCAAAATTCAAACCAGGTCAAAACTTGCCTAAAAACCTCCCACGAAGTCTTCCCAGAATTTCTGCTCGTCAAAAGAAGTGTCGACACTCGAAAATTGCAAAGTGTCGACACTTCACCAAGTGTCGACACCTGCAAAATTCCAAGTATCGATACTTGGAACCTGGTCAATCAAATTGACCTCTAGTGACGACAAACGATTCTCAATCATCGATTAGCCAAAAGATCAGATAGAAATCCTTTATGGTGTGTAACCCCATAGGTTCGAATACTAAGCCGATAGCACTGAAAATTTCCAGTACCAGTCAAAGTCCTTATCTAGCAATGATATACCGACATCCGGATAGGTCAAGATGCAAAGCACCTTACAAGAACTTATGGCATGGTTGCCGTATAATTCATCCTTTTGACCTCACAATGCTCAGGATGACCTAGGGTTAGATTGCCAATCCTAATTTGGTTTATCCAGATCATGTCTCAACCTTACAAGTTCTGTGACTCCTCACAAGAACTATCCTGGCCAAGGTTTTACTGAATTGAAACATAGTGAGTCATTCACTCCAAACTATTTGGAGAGGTCAATTCCATCTTGATCCACCATCGCTCCACAAGTATTGACTATACCCAGAAACCTTTCATCACTAGATTAGAAATCCAGGAAGTCCGGCATCAAAGTATAGTAAGTTGTTTACAAGCTGCCACAGTGACCTCAGGTCTGAGGGACACATATACTAATATCCCTTCGTGAGAAACTTTTGGTAGAAGGGAGCTTCGCAAATGGTCACGTTCAGTGAAATGTCACACATTTCACTTGCATGTCACACCAGTGTCCCACACTCCTTGGTTAAGAGGACAACTAACAAATATGACATACACCAACCTATAATTGATACATCATCGTCCTATAACAATATATCCTTTGGTTATGAACCAGTTTAAGAACTACCTGATATATCCACTCTATATCAAACAATGTATTCTAAGGACTCCATCACACAAGAGTTCTTTACAGGAAAATGTAAATATGACTTTTATTTATTAAAAGAATTCATATACAAATTCAAAGATAGCACCAACATCTACAGCTAGATGATGGCTTTGGGACATAATTCCCAACAAACCACTTGGACTAAAGCTAATTAGTACAGAATCTCATTCTCATTTTCCATTTACAACAGTTGAACTCTTGAACTCTGACGGCTTTAGTGAAGGGGTCAGCCAGGTTCCTTTCCATCAATTTTCTAAAGGTCTATGTCACCTCGTTCCATGATCTATCGCACAAGGTGATCGCACCATAGAATATGCTTTATGCGATGATGAGACTTTGGCTTTCTAGCTTAAGCAATGGCTCCAGTGTTGTCACAAGTACACCAGATTAGGACCATCAAGGGAAGGTGCCACTGCCAGCTCGCCAAGAACTTTCGCAACCACACAGCTTCCTTTGCCGTATCTGATGCTACAATGTACTATACTTCGCACATGAGTCCACCACAGTAGGTTGCTTAGAACTTTTCAGCATACAACTCCTCCATTCAGGGTAAAGATAAATCCTGATACACTCTTGCTATCATCCTTATCTGACTGGAAACTGGAATCAGTAAACCCCACAAGTTTCAAGTCAGATTCTCCATAAATGAGCCATTGGTCCTTAGTATTTCATAAATACTTAAGAATGGTTTTTACCATTTTCCAATGAGCTTCACCTGGGTCAAACTGGTATCTGCTCATTACACCTAGAGTATGACACATCTGGTCTAGTACATGTCATGGTGTACATGATAGAATCCACTGCTGAAGCATATGGGATTCTACTCATGCTGTCTCTCTTCTCATGAGTTGTCACACAATTTCTTTTGAAGAGATCAATTCCAGTGCCTATCAGAAGATAGCCCTTCTTGGAATTCTCCATGCTGAAATTTCAGCATGATGTCGATGTACGTAGACTGGGATAGTCCCAGAAGCCTCTTAGATCATCTCTATAGATCTTCATAGCCAGTATAAAAGAGGCTTCATCCAAGTCCTTCATAGAGAACTGAGATGATAACCAGACCTTTATTCCTTGCAGTGTTGCAATGTCATTCCTGATTAAGAAAATGTCATCCACATACAGCACAAGAAATACAATCACAAAACCATTAGCCCATTTGTAAATGCAAGGTTCTTCTCTTCCTCCTAATGAAGTCATACAACTGATACACTTATCAAATCGCATGTTCCAGCTCCTTGATGCTTGCTTTAGTCCATAGATGGACTTTTGAAGCCTGCATACCTTTTACTCATCTGTGGATGTGAACCCTTAGGTTGTATCAATACATCTCTTCCAGTTCACCATTCAGGAAAGTTGTTCGGACATCCATTTGCCAGATTTCATAGTCAAAGTGTGCTGCTAAAGAAAGCATAATTCGAATAGATTTGAGCATTGCCACAAGAGAGAACGTCTCATCATAGTCAATACCATAACATTGACGATATCCTTTGGCAACCAGATGGGCTTTATAGGTCTCCACCTGTCCATTTGCGCCCCTTTTCCTCTTGAAAATCCATTTGCACCCAATGAATTTTATCCCTTTAGGAGGATCAACCAATGTCCATGCATTGTTGATCTTCATGGACTCCATTTCAGATTTCATGGCTCCTAGCCATTTCTTAGAGTCGGACCTCTGCATTGTATCCATATAGGTGATTGGATCCTCGTTGTTCTCATCGAGTTCAATGGGATCACCGTCCCACACCAAGAAATCGTAGTATCTATCCGGTCAACTCGGTACTCTACCAGATCTCCTTAATGGTTCTTGAGTAGGCTCTGAGTGTGATCTAATCACAGCCAGTTTTATGTTGTCCCTTAAGTGTGTCGGTTCTTCTACTTGTGGAACTTCACTAAGTTCAATCTTAGTGACTACAGTTCCTTCACCAAGGAACTCCTTTTCCAAAAAGATAGTCCTAAGACTAACGAACAACTTTTGTTCCTCAGCTAAGTAAAAGTAATACCCCTAAGACTCCTTGGATACCCAACAAATAGGCACCAGTCAGACCTAGGTCCAAGTTTGTCCATTTCCAAATGTTTTACATAAGGGGGCATCCCCAAACCCGAATGTTTGAAAGTGTCGACTTACAGTCCAGTCCATATCTCATATGGTGTTTTGCTAACGGACTTACCTGGAGACCTATTCAGAAGGTAACAGGCTGATTCTAAAGCATATCCCCAAAAGGATACCAGTAGAGAAGCAAAGCCAATCATGGACCAAACCATGTCCAACAGGGTTCGATTCCTCCTCTCAGACACTCCATTTAACTGAGGTGTCCATAGAGGTGTCCTCTAAGAGAGAATCCCATTCTCCTCAAGATATGTCAGAAACTCACCGGAAAAGTATTCACCACCTCGATCGGATCGAAAGGTTTTGATACACTTCCCAGTTTTTTTTCTACTTCATACGATATCGTTTGAACATTTCAAACGATTCAGAGTTATGTCATCAAGAAGACAACCATACCTCGAAAGGTCATCTGTACAAGTAATGAAATAATCGTACCCTTCCCTGGCACTAACTTCATGGATCCATATACATCAGTATGTATTAGACTCGGAATCTCATTGGCTCGTTCACCTTTTCTAGTAAAAGGGACTTTGTCATTTTTCCAAGAAGACGGGACTCATAGGTTGGAAGTGAACTGTCTTCACTAAAATCGAGGAGACCCTCAGTTTTCAACCTATTTATCCTATTCCTGTTAATATGACCTAGCCTACAATGCCATAGGTACGCATCGCTGACATTATCTATCCTAGGGCATTTGCTAGACGTGTACATTACACTAATAGGTTGCGATAGTACATAGATGCCACCATGCATTTGCCCATTCAAAATTACATAACCTTCAAAATGATTTTGCAAATGTCATTCTTTATTAATAGTTCGTAACCATACATGGCCAGCTGACCTACAGAAATGACATTCAAAATAAAAGGACAAAAATGACACTCATTCAAAATGATCGTACAGGACTCGAAAACAAATTTAAGGACTCCTAACCCAGAACTGGAACTCGGCTTCCATTTTTCATGTTCAAGAACCTCTCACTGTCCTCGAATCTTCTACTAACTTGAAGTTCTGTAAAGAATTACAAATATGAATTGGACTTCCTGTATCCAATACCTAGTTAGTAGTATCGCAAACAGAGAACTACAAGGTGTTATCATATAAATACCTTGTCCAGGACCATCCTGCACCTTTCTCTTCTTGGACCTATTCGGATCAAGGGACGTAATGTAAAGAAGACAGTTCCTCTTCTAGTGACCCTGCTTCTTGTAGAAGAAGCACTCTGCACAACTCTGATCAGCTTTTACTTTCTTAGCCTGACTGGGCCCAGAAGCACTAAGCACCATTTTTTCTTTATTATTTTCTTCTTTCCTTTCTTAAAGGGACGACGCCCTCCCGAAGAACCTCCCACTATATTCACCACCCCTTATTCAACTGGTGGTCTTTCCTATAAGTTTGCAGCAACCCAACAGACGATGGTAATTGATTGCAGGCTTATTCATTTTATAATGATCGAGAAAAATCTAGATAGGAGGAGGGGAGTGAATTCAAAATCGCATCTTTTCCAAGCTGTCATGCAAGGGACAGTCGAGCTTGCCCAGGCACATAATCATCTCGATCATGTACAGACATGATCAGTGACCGAGGCCCCATCATGCATCCATGCATTGTAGATAGCACAAGAGACCCTGTACCTCTTAACATCGTATGGTGTCCCGAAAGACTCCTTTAACCTTTGAAGGATTTCTTCTGGCTAGGCTTCTTCGAATTTGTGACTGAACTCGTCATTCATCAATGCTAACATGATGCATCGGACAGTGGTCCTATCAGAGAGCCACTTCTGATAAGTGTCTCTGACCGAACCCCGAGCATTGGCAGCAGGGATCTCAGGTGCCGGATCTGATATCACATACAGGATCCATTCATGCTCTAAGACAATCCTGAGCCTTCGATACTAGCTATCGAAGTTGGATCCATTGAGCTTCTCGTTGTCGAGAAGAGATCGGAGGGGCAGGTTCGAAGATATCTGAAAGGAAAACCAAAACTAATTAGTGTATATGAATTATTAACCTAAAGACATGGACTTTAGTCTAAAGGTCTCTCCCACTATTTTGCACAAAACTGGTAGCCTCTACCTCCAATCTGAGAAATTACTTTAATTCCTTAGCGGGTACTAGAGTCCAATAGACGACACATGAGCCCGACTTTGGTCGGCCCACCCATGCATGTCTATAGGTAGGTTCTTCAACCGATTACTTCTTAAATAACCTCTTGTAATTGGGTTTTACCCAAGGAGCACTTCAATCGACCTTTGGGCCTCCTATTGAAGGTCCTAGTTAGGTCCAACCATTAATATGATAAAATTCAATGCTTCTAACTAATGAATAGTCTAGCCTGACTTTGGCCGGCCCACCTGACCACCGTTAATCGAGTCGCACTGAGCCATCATATTAGAAATAGCAATTCCAATAGCTCGATGAACACCCGATCTTTGGATCTGCCAATGAACATCGAACTACTGGACACATTACTATCCCACTTAATGAGAGGCTAGGACATGATTATCTCTATAACTTTGTCCTTTTAAGGACCTAATAATTTAGAGAATTTTTAATTAATATGACAGATGAAGAGATGAGAAGACATGGATTAACTCTCTCTAACCACATCAGTAATCTAGGAGGGTTACAAATAACTAATGATCCATGGGCACCTAAAATCAGTCAAGACTGATTAACCTTGGGTGACAAGGGTTAACATGAGTCAATGAGCTATCTAATCAATCCGATCGACCACATTGGCCAGGTAAGTGAGATCATGAGTTGGGTTCTGCCATTAATCGTCTTGCCTTAGACACCAACAGGGTTGGCTAGGTAAGAGGTAGCCCCAAAGAACCATGATCACAATGCCAAACTTACCTTGATACCAATCGGTTCATCATACTCGATTAGACAGTCTAAAGACTTGGGCTTTCCACTGAGCCACAAATTAGGTCGATTTAGATTATGGACTAATCAATCTAACTATTACAGAGATCTAAAGAGAAGAAATCCTAACTCAACATTTGATTAGATTAGTTTTTATTAGTCCAATACATCTAAACTTAGGTCTAACCTAATTAAGGACTAATAGAAGCTAACCCATGACCCTTATGGCTTATTGAAATGACTTAAAATCTTTTGAATCATATTTATAGAGTTTTTAGTCATTCTTAATTCAAAATAAGTTCAATAGCCTTAAATAAATTAAAACAATTTTAATTTATAAATGTAAAACAATTTTACAAAAATTAAAATTGAATTTACTATTTTTCAGAATTTTTACCTAAGTATTGACACTTCAGGAGCAAGTGTCAACTCAAGGCCTGACACAGGGAACAGGAAACAGAATAAATTTTTTCTAGCATGCACTCAAGTGTCGATACTTCAAATATCAAGTGTCGACACTTCAGGGTCAAGTGTCGACACTTCAGGGTCAAGTATCGATACTTCAGGATCAAATGTCAACACTTTAACCTGTCTCAAAAGAAAACCAGAAACCAGATCTCAGAAAATTTTCTCATTAGTCGACACTTCAAAAGCCAAGTGTCGACTCACAGCCTGAGACAATGAAAAATAATGATTTCAAATCCAATGTTTCTCCAAACATTCAATCAAAACCGATCAATAAAAACTCTTAGATCTTATCAAAAGTTATTTTATCATCATTATATTAGATTAAAATATTTTAATCTACAATTTTCTTTCTTCTTATTTTCTTTTCAAGAGTCAATCATAATGGCACCCTACACGTCATAGGAGATCCATTGAATAGGAAGAGAGGGTCTTGCAGCCTTACTTCTTTCCTATAACGGACGGCCATGGTGAAGCACTCAATCCAAGTGTTAAGAAAGAAAGGAGATGTTATTAGCATGCTAGCATCACTATACTATAAAAAAGAACCTATTGCTCTGATACCATTGTAGGTGAAAAGCACCTACACCTAGCATACAATATGTAAGAATAGAGGGCAGAAAGATATGCATTTTAAAATATTTTTAAGGCATACACAGCGGAAGGCTCGATAGATAGATCTAAACGATCTACCGATCTGCCCGCAAAGGATCTAGCATAATGATAGCATATAGATCTAGCATATATCATAACATCAAAGCATTATATAAGCACAAATATAAAAGTACCATACCTTTATACCTCTGAGAGTGCTGAAGAGAAGCTGCAAGGAAGAGGAGGGTGCTCGAGCCGCACACGTGTCTGGCCTCTACAAGATATCCACACCTGGGTTCGACTCTGATCAACTCCCTTGGAGTGCTAGCTCTTCGGGATCCTTGGCCGATCTACTTCTTCCAGAAAGATAAAGATAAGAGGTGGAACCCTTCCCAAGACTCTCTTCCTATGACCTAGCTTGAATGCTAGGTTACTCACATCCAATCCCTAGACCTCACAAGCCCTTCTCCTTCTAGTAAACTCTTTCCTTTTCTCTCTAGTGGTGGTGTAGTTCTTGTAACCTCTGCAGCCTATAGAATGACCCTTATTTATAGGGACAGCCATGAGAGGGATAAGAAGGAAGGAGGAGAGATGAGGGGAGAGAATGGAAGAGAGGATCAAGGCCATACTAAATGGGTCCAACCCAAGAAGGTAAGTATGACTTTCATACCATAAAGCCTTGGAGCCAAAACTAGTTTGAAGTTGAAATTCAACCAGGTCAAAACCTGCTCAAAAACCTCCCAAGAAGTCTTCCCAGAATTTTTGCTCGTCACAAGAAGTGTCGACACTCGAAAATTTCCAAGTGTCGACACTTCAACAAGTGTCGACACCTGCAAAATTTCAAGTGTAGACACTTGGAACCTGGTCAATCAAATTGACCTCTAGTGATGACAAACTATTCTCAATCGTCGATTAGCTAAAAGATTAGATAGAAATCCTCTATGGTGTATAACCCCATAGGTTCGAACACTAAGCCAGTAGCACTGAAACATTTTTAGTACCAGTCAAAGTCATCATCTAGCAGTGATACCCGACATTCAGATAAGTCAAAGATATAGAGCACCTCATAAAAACCTCTGGCATATGGTTGCCATATAATTCATCATTTTGACCTCACAATGCTCAGGATGACCTAGGGTTAGACTGCCAACCCTAATTTGGTTTATCCAGATCATGTCTCAACCTCACAAGTTCTGTGACTCCTCATAAGAACTACCCTGGCCAAGGTTTTGCTGAATTGAGACATAGAGTCTTTCACTCCAAACTATTTGGAGAGATCAATTCTATCTTGATCCACCATCGCTGCACAAGTACTTGACTATATCCAGAAACCTTCTATCACCGGATTAAAAATCCAGGTAGTCTGGCATCAAAGTATAGTGAGTTACTTGCAAGCTGCCATGGTGATCTTAGGTCTGAGGGACACATATATCCATATCCCTTCATGAGGAACCTTTTGGTAGAAGGGAGCTTCGCAAATGATAACGTTCAGTGAAATGTCATACATTTCACTTGCATGTTACACTAGTGTCTCCACACTCCTTGGTTAAGAGGACAACCAACAAATGTGACATACACCAACCTATACTTGATACATCGTCGTCCTATAACAATGTATCCTTTGGTTGTGAACCAGTTTAAGAACTACCTGATATATCCTCTCTATATCAAATAATATAGTTCTAAGGACTCCATCACACAAGAGTTCTTTACAGGAAAATGTAAATATGATAGATAGAAAAAATAAATAACCTTTATTTATTAAAAGAATTCATATACAAATACAAAGATAGAACAACCATCTACAGCCTAGATAATTGTCTTTGGGATAATTCCCAACACACGATCATGGCCGGGTGGTCGACCCCGAATGCGGGGGCTTCCTCGACCAAGGGCCTTGCCCATAGAAAGCAAGCACGCCCTCGACCGGGAGCTCGACCCTATAACGGGAGCCACCTCGACCAAGGGGATCACCCTCGGAAAACATGAGCATAACCTTGGTGGGGCGCTCGACCCCAGATATGGGGACTACCTCAACCAAGGGGCTCACCCTCGAAAAGCATGAGCACAACCTTGATTCGGTGCTCGACCTTGGATGCGAGGGCTACCTTAGCCAAGGGGCTCGCCCTTGGAAAGCATGAGTATGACCATGACTGGGCGTTCGACCCTGGATGTGGGGGCTACCTCGGCCAAGGGGCTCGCCCTTGGAAAGCATGAGCATGACCTCGTCCGAGTGCTCGACCCTGGATGCGGGGACCACCTCGACCAAAGGGCTTGCCCTTTGAAAGCATGAGTACGACCTTAGTCGGGTGCTTGACCCTAGATGTAGGGGCCACCTCGACCAAGGGTTTCATCCTTGGAAAGCATGAGCATGATCTCCACCGGGTGCTCGACCTTGAATGCAGGGAATGCCTTGGCCAAGAGGCTTGCCCTTGGAAAGATGAGCATGACATCGGCGAAGCGCTCGACCTCGGATATGGGGGTCGCCTCAACCAAGGGGCTCGCCTTAGAAAATATGAGCATGACCTCGACTAGGCGCTCGATCCTGGATGCAGGGTGATAGAAAAGTGCCATAAGAGCCAATCATTGTAAGGGCCTTTTTTGTATTTTTCCAACTCTTGCATGACATTATATATTAATAAAGGCATCTGTTTTCAATATACTGTTGTATCTTATTTATGATTATGATGAACCCCATAATTAGAGCAATGAAATTAGGGTTATGATGAAGTTCATAACAATGAGACCTAATTTTCTATAAACCCTAATCTAAAATGTTCTTAGTCATGGCACCATTGATTCAGGGATCAATGAATCCGGTAAGACTAGCTTATCCTATGTATGCTCAGATGATGAGAGTGGTTGGTCTCACAACCACTTATGTAGAGATACTAATACAAGGATAAGGGTGCTCATCAGGGTATGAGTACACTGAACTGATCCATACCGGGACTATCTTATGAAGTCTTACTACTTGTCAAAAGATAGATCCCTGAGTAGGAGTTGTGCATGTGATCTTTAGACCTGAGGTCACCATGGTTCCTTATCACACTAAGCCATATTTGGTTCATACTTATTCATGCCATTATGGCATGTACGGGATGTTCTGGGTATGGTGGAAGGTGTATGGAGGATATGAGTGGACCAACAAGGAATCCATCATTACTAGTAAGAGGAATTGTTATCCTATGCAATCTCTTCGATGAGTGACTTAAGGAGCCTTGATCAAAGCAGGATGAGATTAGTGGAATCTAATCAATCATCAACTGAGTCCTCACTATTGAGTTGAGATTGATATGATTAAGTGTTAGGGTTTGACATCTATCCATACCTATCACTTAATCGAGATAATGGGAGATCGAAGATTGAATTGCACGGTAACTTACTACTGAAGGATATTTTGATAATTTTTACCAAATTCCTCATCTCCGGGTAGGCATGACATGTTGCTAGATTTCAATCTTGTCTTATAGGTATCATCATGAACCAATTGGTGGTTTTATGAGTCAATTCGATGGATGGTTCGAATTGGACAATTAGATGAGCTAGTTTGACCTAATTAGGTCAATCGGGTTCGATTGGATTGAATCGGCTCAAACCTAAACCTACTGCTGGCTAGATGTGGAACCCAATGGATCACACACACTAGAAAATTGGACAAGGAAGTCATTCATTATTTAATTAGGATCATAGGATCCTAATTGGTTAGCTAGGTGACACACTAGCATGTGTAGGCTAACCTAATCCTAAACCCAATTGGATCGGGTCCGGTTGCTTGCTAAATGAACTAACCAATTTATGGGAGACCTAAATTGGGTTATGTTCTAAGTAGGATGAATTTATCAGATTTTATCTGATATTTTTGGAGGTTTTATCTCGGAATTATGAAGAGTCCCTAAGGCATTGGACTCTTGGTGCCTAAATGACATGTTGGCATTCAAAAGGCCTAGAAGGGTCTATAGTTCTCTGATCAGAAAAATTTTTATATGGTCAGAAAGCCTATTTAATGCTCTTTCATTTGACACCCATATTGCATATACTTTGACTTTGTCAAAGGTAGCATATGGCATGGAAAAAAGTTGATCGAATTGTGAAGAGAAGCGACTCTTCATTTAGCGCGCAGAAAGAACCAAGAGTCCTTCTGCAGATGAGTTTCATCTGTTGATTGGACTTCTTCTAATCTTTATCTTTATCTCCATGCCCTTTCATGAAGGATTTGACTGGTCAATGATTTTTGAATTGGCATGAAGAAGGAAAGGATGAATGGCGTACATGAAAGGTTGCGACTTTTCATGAGAGGGCGCACGGTTTGAAGTAGAGTCCTTCTGCATTCAGATCTCTTCAGTTTTCTCCAACTTTTGAGAAATGAGAAGATGCCTCTTGGCTCTTCCAGAGACCGGTACATGCCATGTGGCGTGAGAAGGTTTCATTGGACATGAAGAGATGTCAGATAAGACTCTTGAATCCTAAAGAGTTTTATCAGATATGAAGAAACATATTTGATAAGAGATTTTGGGATGTGTTTCATGCCCCTTAACAAACTATTTAAAGGGTGTACGGTGGAATGAGATGATATTGATTCGGTCATCTGAAATAGGAGTCTAGATTCTACCGTATTATCCATCTGAGTTTATCTCTCTCCTCTTCCTTTCTTTAAGACAAGACTTGTCTTGTTAAGACAAGGTCTTTTCTATTAGGACAAGGCTTTGTTTTAGGACATAAGTCTAAGGAGTCCTAAAGGAGGGTTGTCCTAAAACCAAGAGTGGTTTAGTGTCCAAAGAGTCCTATAGTGGGATAGTGAGTCCTATAAAGGTCAAAGTCCAAAAGGTTGCCGAAAAAGTCCTACCCGGGCAAGCAACTTCAAGAAGGAGTTCTTCCTTGTTTCAAATCTTGTGTGGATCACTGTTGGAGGACTTACACTTGTGAGTCTAGTGAAAGAAGTGGAATATAGTGCTCTAGGTATGTTTCATTAACCTTCTTTTATGACATATTAGTTGTAATCGAATAAGGGATCTTGGGAATTAGGGTTTCTAACTGATAAAGTTTTATCTTTATGCATGAAATTTTATAATTCAGTCTTACTAAGTTGCATAATGATCTCCTTGAAACCCAACAGTGGTATCAGAGCCACCCTTAGTTTATTCAACTATTTGTCATTTGTATAAAGATGATCCTCCCAGGATTATAATTCAATGCATATTAGGGATCATATGTTTGGTCTCTACTTTATTATGAAAAATAGCATGTATTATTTTATGCATATTGTAGATCAAATACATCGTTATAACATGTTTTATCCTAATAGCTATTTAGAATTGGATTAGTCAGTGGGGTATTTGAAATATCATGCTATGATATGATTGCTATGTACATCATGCAATGTTATGCATATGCTAGATTGATATGCCTTATGCTAGTCACTAGTTAGGGTTTTTAACACTTAAACCCTAATCTTTAAAATATGTCAAGATTTTTTTTTAGTCACATTCTGAAATAAGGTTGTCCTAACATAACGGTGGATGTCTGTTATGTTGTAAGGTTGTCCTAGAATGATGACACACCTAGCATATATTTTGCATCATGTCATATATGTATGGTTTTCTATTATAAGTACATTATGATATGTTAAATAGTATTAGAATGTGTTTGAGACCATCAAAGCCCTCATTAAAAATCATATTTGGTCTTAGTATCAAATTAATCATGATGCAGAACCAATTAGGATTTGATCAGCCAATTGGTGTCTAAGCAAGTGGTTCTGGGAGGTAAAGGGATTGAGGTTTATTAATTTGTTCCGTTGTCTAACCTGGCCAATTTAATTGGTGTCTAAGGAAAGTAACGGAGGGACCCCCTCACCCTTTCTACTTACCTGGCCAATTTGGTCATATCTAAACCTTAACTTGAGAATGCTAATTGATTATGTATAATATAATTTGCCTTCCTTCATGCTATGCCAAATTAATATCAAAACTATAGTAGGTTGTTGTGTAACACAAGATCTACTCTAGGGTTTGATATGAAATTTGTATTGGTGCACTTAGTGCTTTATGGCATAGTTGAAATTGTTGCTTTGTTGTGTAACACAAGGGTAACAATCTTCAATTATAGCTATATAGAAATGAAGGGTTTGACTAAACTAAGATATTATAGTTTGTTGTGTAACACAAGACTATACGTATCTTAGAGGCAAAGATAATTGTTAAGAATTGCACGGGTTGCAATTGGAAAGTAAGTCCTACCTTTGAACTTATTAGTGTTTGTTGTATAACACAAGGCAATAATAAGGAAATAGGATCTCAGCCCCACTAAGAAAACCGAGAAGGTTTCTCGTTTACCATAAAATGAGGGTTAGGTATTTGAAGAAAATAGTGGGAAACATAATTAGATAGTAAGTCCTTATCTAGTTATGAATGTCATTCTTGAGTGGTCTGCTGATATTGTTCTTTAATTAAATATAGGATATTTAAATAATGGCTTCAAACTTATCATTGAGTGGCATCTTAGATGCTAATAAGTTAACCGGTTCAAACTATGTGGACTGGTTGAGGAAGAAGGCTGATGAAGCATGTTTCCATTGCAGCATGTTTGGGCATGGAAGAAGGATTGCAAGACTGTTTTGCAAATGTGAAGCTAGATACAAGTGGTGCATCTAGGGTTTATACATGATACAAACCAATTTATCATTGAGTGAATCTATTTCTAATTCATGGGTATTGGATACCGCATGTGGATCTCATATTTGTAAATCTTTACAAGGACTCCACAGAATTAGAAATTTGAAAAAAGGTGACTTCAAATTATATGGGGCAAGTGGAGAACCCATATATGCTGAAGCTGTGGGCACCTATCTTCTGTTATTACCCTCGGGTAATATCATAAGGTTGGAAGAATGCTACTATATGCCAAATATTGTAAAAAACATTATTTCTATACCCTTGTTGTTACAACAAGGATATGAATAAGTGTAAAGAGCAGTGGCTGCTCTATTCTTTATAATAATAAAATATTCGGACATTGGTCTTTTATTAATGGTCTTCTAACTTTGCAACTCAATGATAATATTTTCTTGTTGATAATAAGAAGAGAAAAAGAGATAATGACAATGTCATATATCTCTGGCACTGTCGATTAGGTCATATCAGTGAATCAAGAATAAACAAGTTAGTCAAAGATAATTACTTTGACTCTAATGATTTCCAAACATTAGGAACTTATGAATCTTGTCTCAAAAAAAAAATGACTAAGTCTCCATTCACTGGACATGGAGAAAGAGCAACTAAATTGTTAGGTCTTATACATACTGATGTGTGTGGATCTATGTCAACTCAAGCCAGAGGAGGATATTCTTATTCCATCACTTTTATTGATGATTTATCAAGGTTCGGTTATGTGTATCTTATGAAACACAAGTCTGAAGCTTTTGATAGATTTAAAGAATATCGAAGTATGGTTGAAAAATAAACTGGACTTAGTATTAAAACTCTTCGTTCTGATCGAGGAGGTGAACTTGTCTAGTGAGTTTTTGAACCATCTCAAAGACAAAGGCATTATTTCTGTATGGACTCCTCCTTATACACCCTAGTTAAATGGAGTGGCAGAAAGGAGAAATCACACCTTATTAGATATGGTGAGGTCCATGATGAGCTTCACAGATCTTTCCATTTCCTTTTGGGGACATGCCCTGGAAACTGCTGCATATATATTAAATAGGGTTCCGTCTAAGTCAGTAAGTAGCACTCCATATGAGTTATGGAATGGCAAGAGACAAATCTTAAATACATAAAGATTTGGGGTTGCCACGCTTATGTCAAGAATAATTTAGGACATAACTTAAGTGCTAAGACTGACAAATGTAGGTTTGTAGGTTATCCAAAAGAGGGTGTTGGATACCTCTTTTATAATACTACTGAGCAAAAGATAATTGTCAGTAGGCATGCTACATTCTTGGAGCAAGAATTTATCCAAGAAAGAAGTAGTAATTCTTCACTTGAGTTATGTGAAGAACTGAACCAACAAACTGATGAGCCTTCAAGAGATATTCCTCAACCAGAAGTTCTTGAGGATCAAGAACAATCACAATACACCTCCTCTTCGAAGGTCAGAGAGGGTGCGGGGAGCACCTCTTAGATATGGCTTTGTCATCGAAGATGACAATGAAGCCAGTATCATACAGAATGATGATCCTGTGACCATTCGAAAGCTGTTGAAAGTAGAGACTCCGACAAATAGCTAAGTGCCATGAAATCTGAAATGGACTCTATGTATTCCAATCAGGTTTGGACTTTGGTAGATCTACCTGAAGGAATTAACCAGATGGGTCTTCAAGAAAAAGATTGGAGTAGATGGTCAAATTGAGACCTACAAGGCTAGACTGGCAGCAAAAGGTTTCAGACAAAAACATGATATAGACTATGATGAAACTTTTTCTCCAGTAGCTATGCTCAAGTCCATTCGAATAATGCTTGCCATAGCAGCATACCATGACTATGAGATCTGGCAGATGGATGTAAAGACTGCTTTCCTCAATGGAAACCTTGAGGAAGAAGTCTATATGTCATAGCCAGAGGGGTTTGTCTCAAATAGGAGACCAAATCAGGTATGCAAATTAAGAAGTCTATTTATGGACTTAAGCAAGCATCGAAGAGTTGGAACATCCATTTTGATGAAACAATTAAAGGATTTGGTTTTGTCAAAAATGTGGATGAACCATGTGTGTAAGAAGACAAGTGGGAGTGCACTTGTTTTCTTGGTTTT
Organism: Areca catechu; assembly: GCA_021397845.1. Taxonomy (NCBI): domain Eukaryota; kingdom Viridiplantae; phylum Streptophyta; class Magnoliopsida; order Arecales; family Arecaceae; genus Areca; species Areca catechu. The sequence continues at coordinate 63,640,749 of CM038042.1, forward strand.
GTATGTGGATGACATACTAATCATTGGGAATGATATCCCAATGTTGCAATTGGTAAGACTTGGCTATCATCAAAGTTTTTCATGAAGGATTTGGGAGAAGCATCCTATATACTGGGTATAAGGATCTATAGAGATAGATCCAAGAGGATGCTAGGCTTATCCCAATCCAGGTACATTGACTTAGTGTTGAAGAGATTCAACATGGATGGAAGTAAGAAATGTTACTTGCTAATGAGTCAAGGCATACATCTCTCTAAAAATGTCTCCTAAGACATTGGAAGAAAGAGAGAGGATGACTAAGATTCCTTATGCTTCAGCTGTAGGATCAATTATGTATGCTATGTTATGTACCAGACCTGATGTTGCTTATGCCTTAGACATAGTGAGTAGATTTCAGGCAGATCCAGGAGAAGATCATTGGAAAGCTGTGAAAAATATTCTTAAGTACCTTAGAAGGACTAAAGATATTTTTCTAGTATATGAAGGATCTGAGTTGAGATTAGAAGGCTATATAGATTCTAGTTTTCATTCAGATCCAGATGATAGCAAATCCACGTCGGGGTATGTCTTCACCTGAATGGTGGTGCAGTGAGTTGAAAAGTACAAAATAGCCAACAGTAGCTGTCTCAGTCACTGAGGCAGAGTACATAACTGCAAGTGAAGCCGCAAAGGAAGCTATCTGGATGAAGAAATCATCATGGAATTAGGCGTGGTTCCTGATATACAACAGCCAGTGCCATTGTACTGTGATAACACTGGAGCTGTTGCACAAGCCAAGTAACCAAGGTCATCACAAGTTCAAGCACAATCTAAGACGGTTCTACCTCGTTTGAGAGATAATAGAAAGACAAGATGTTGTCATCAATCGAGTTGATACAAAGAACAATATAGCAGACCCATTTACTAAAGCATTACCTAAGCAACAGTTAGATCGCCACTTGGATGGTATGGGTATAAAGTACAAGGGTGATTGGCTTTAGTGCAAGTGGGAGTTTGATAGAAAAGTGCCTAAGAGCCAATCATTATAAGGGCCTTTTTTGTATTCTTCCAACTCTATGACATTATATATTAATAAAGGCATCTATTTTCATCATATATTGTTGTGTCTTATTTATGATTATAATTAACCCCATAGATTAGAGCAATGAAATTAGGGTTATGATAAAGTTCATAATAGTGAGACCTAATTTCCTATAAACCCTAATCTAAAATGTTCCTAGTCATTGGACCATTGATTCGGGGATCAATGAATCCGGTAAGACTAGCTTTCCTATGTATGCTCAGATGATGAGAGTGGTTGGTCTTACAACCACTTGTGTAGAGACAGTAATATAAGGATAAGGGTGCTCATCAGGGTATGAGTATACTGAACTGATCCATACCGGGACTATCTTATGGAAGTCTTACTACTTGTCAAAAGATAGATCCCTGAGTAGGAGTTGTGCATGTGATCTTTAGACCTGAGGTCATCATGGTTCCTTATGCACACTAAGCCATATTTTGGTTCATACTCATCATGCCATTATGACATGTACGGGGTGTTATGGGTATGGTGGAAGGTGTATGGAGGATATGAGTGGACCAACAAGGAATTGATCATTCCTAGTAAAAGGAATTGTTATCCTATGCAATCTTTTCGATGAGTGACTTAAGGAGCCTTTGATCAAAGCAAGATGAGATTAGTGAATTTAATCAGTCATTAGCTGAGTCCTCACTATCGAGTTAAGATTCGATATGATTAAGTGTTAGGGTTTGACATCTATCCATACCTATTACTTAATCGGGATAATGGGAGATCAAAGATTGAATTGCACGGTAACTTACTACTGAAGGATATTTTGATATTTCTACTAAATTCCTTATCTTCCGAGTATGTATGACATGTTTCTAGATGTCAATATTGTCTTATAGGTATTCATGAACCAATTGGATTGGTTTCATGAGTCAATTCGATGGATGGTTGAATTGGACAATTAGATGAGCTAGTTTGACCTAATTAGGTCAATCGGGTTCAATTGGATCGAATCAGCTCAACCTAAACCTACTGCTGGCTAGATGTGAACCCAATGGATCACACACACTAGGGAGTTGACAAGGAAGTCATTCATGATTTAATTAGGGTCATAGGATCCTAATTGGTTAGCTAGGTGACACACTAGAACGTGTAGGCTAACCTAATTCCTAAACCCAATTGGATCGGGTCCGGTTGCTTGCTAAATGGACTAACTAATTTATGAGAGACCTAAATTGGGTTATCTTCTAAGTAGGATGAATTTATCAAATTTTATCTGATATTTTTTGGAGGTTTTATCTTAGAATTATGAAGAGTCCTAAGGCATAGGACTCTTGGTGCCTAAATGACATGTTGGCATTCAAAAGGGCCTAGAAGGGTCTATAGTTCTCTGATCGGAAAATTTTTATATAGTCGGAAATATTATTTAATGCTCTTTCATTTGACACCCATATTGCATATACTTTGACTTTGTCAAAGGTAGCATACGGCATGGAAAATGGTTGACCAAATTGTGAAGAGAAGCGACTCTTCATTTGGCGCGCAGAAAGGACCAAGAGTCCTTCTGCAGATGAGTTCTTCTTTGTGATTAGACTTCTTCTAATCTTTATCTTTATCTCCATGCCCTTTCATAAAGGATTTGACTGGTCAATGATTTTTGAATTGGCGTGAAGAAGGAAAGGATGAATGGCACACATGAAAGGTTGCGACTTTCATGAGAGGGTGCACGGTTTGAAGCAGAGTCCTTCTGCTTTCAGATCTCTTCGGTTTTCTCTGACTTTTGGGAAATGAGAAGATGCCTCTTGGCTCTTCCAGAGACTGATACATGCCATGTGGCATGAGAAGGTTTCATTTGGATATGAAGAGATGTCAGATAAGACTCCTGAATCCTAAAGAGTCTATCAGATATGAAGAAACATATCTGATAAAAGATTTTGGGATGTGTTTCACGCCCCTTAAGAAACTATTTAAAGGGTGTACGGTGGAGTTAGATGATATTGATTCGGTCATCTGAAATAGGAGTCTAGATTCTACCGTATTATCCATCTGAGTTTATCTCTCCCTCTTCCTTTCTTTAAGACAAGACTTGTCTTGTTAAGACAAGGTCTTTTCTATTATGACAAGGCTTTGTTTTAGGACATAAGCCTAAGGGGTCCTAAAGAAGGGTTGTCCTAAAACAAGAGTGGTTTAGAAGAGTGTCCAAAGAGTCCTATAGTGGGATAGTGAGTCCTACAAAGGCCAATGTCCAAAAGGCTGCCAAAAAAGTCCTACCCGAGCAAGCAACTTCAAGGAGTTCTTCCTTGTTTCAAATCTTGTGTGGATCACCGTTGGAGAACTTACACTTGTGAGTCTCATGGAAGAAGTAGAATATAGCGCTCCAGGTATGTTTCATTAACCTTCTTTTATGACATATTAGTTGTAATCGAATAAGTGATCTTGGGAATTTGGGTTTCTAACTGATAAAGTGTTATTTATGCTTGAAATTTTATAATTCAGTCTTACTAAGTTGCATAATGATCTCCTTGAAACCCAACATAGGGGCCATCTGACCAAGGGGCTTGCCCTTTGAACTTCATTTGGGCAACGCATCCAGGTGGCACTTCGCACCAGCACGACTGCCATTGTTGCCATCATGGGCTCCACATCAGCAATTATGCCATATCAAATGCCCCCCACTCTTGAGCCCGAAGAATGAAGTGGTGCTTGGGATGATGATAGTAATGATCGTGCTGACATGGAAGGATGCACTTCCTATGCCATTAATGTCTCGGAGATCATGCATCCGCCCCAATGAAGTGGCCCACATCAGCCCTCCTTTAAGGAAACCATAATTACAATGCCAAGCCAATGCGGGTGCCTTAAATCGAAGCATCGCCCTCAGTAGATCTCGATGCATGGCAAGCTTTGATTGGCCTGGAAGAAGAAGAGGTGCACATCTTTGACTCGTACGAGGTGACAGGACTCTGCAGGTGCTTGAAAGGGACTTGTCCTCTTACCCTCTAGCCCCTTAGGGTTTTTTAGCACAGAAGGCCGAGTTTCTGTAGAGTCCACCTTCTTCCTCAGTCCTCCTCTTTTCTCCTGTGTTTGAAGCCTTTAGTAGGTCAGACCTCTCCCTCCTTCTTCCTCTTTCTTTCCCCTCTTGTTCTTCTTCTTCGGCCTATACTGAAGGAGAGCTTTCATTAGGCTTCTAGACTTATGTTTCTCTTTGTTTCTCTCCTCTTTTCTTTTCTTGTCTCCATGGGTTCTTCCGGCAGAGGGATTCGTCGCTGGATCATTCTGGTAAGGCGGGGCCTTTCGACGAGGCCTCCTTCCTCAAATAGCGAGGAGGAGGAAGTTCCCTCGTAGTCCGCAGGGATCCTCGCCAGCCGGGGATTGTCATTAGATGCCTTGCGGCTCCTCCGCCTACACCTATTTCCATCAGGGAGTTAGGCGATCTTGTCGGCATTGCTTTGGTGATGATCGGTGAGGAACTCTCCATGTCTGGAATGCGTTGAGATCCTTGACTCCATTCGACTTTCTATTCCAAGATCGAAGGAATGAGTCACTTCTAGTGGCCCAAGTTGAATCATCCTGTATGAAGAATTTTCTTCGGGGGCCTTCGTCTTCCTTTCCATCCTTTCTTTCTTTCCTTTCTTAGCAATTATCGTCTGATCTCGGCATAGCTTGCTTCTAATGCCATCCGGACCATCTTTTGCTTTACTATCCTTTATCACTTCCATGGGATTGTTGTCATTTCTCTCTCTTCAAGGCCTTGTTCACCCTGAAGCGCCACCCATCTGATAATGGATGGTGGTTCCTTTCGGTGGCCACCTGCTCGGGACCCTCAAGCTTGACCTACCCTCCAATGACAGTCTGCAGTCGAGTCGGTCAACAAAAAGATATTCGATCGACTCGTTACTTCTGAGGTTCTGGCCCTTCTGGATCTGCTGATCGAGCTGAACCTCGTCGATGCTGGGGTCTGCTAGCCCCACCTTAGGGTAAGCCTTGATACGAGCTTCCTTCTCTTCTGAGTTTGATATCTAGCTTTGACAGGTGACTGACCAATCTTTTATATTTCACAGGGATGAAGTTCTCGATGGATGAGCTCCTTAGCATGTCCAGAAAGAGGCTACCTCCATAGGGCTTGAAGAAGAACTGTGAAGAAAAGCCTGGGAAGAGCCGGGATGGAGGCCCAATGGAGAGCCAGCAAGAGGGGGCTTGCTACTTCACCGGGCCATGCCTGGGCTGGCAGTCCATCCTCTAGCCCACGGGCCTCGAAGGGAAGCCCGACTAGCATAGGGGGCTGTGCCAGCACCTCGGCAGTCCTTGCATGAATTGAAGCTCCACCGTAGCTAGAGGTGGAGGAGGTGGTGGGAGATGCTGGCACAAAGAGCCCAACCCCACTATCTGGGGGTAGATTTGCTGGCGACCAGTCTACCATCGCCGTGCCCCACTAGCCACTATCCCAGAACCCTTGAACCATCCTGGATGATGTCAGAGTTGAAGAAGATATCTCTTATCTTGCCCCGAGATGCCAGGTTGACGAGGGATGAGAAGCTGGCCGAGGAGGTTCTGAATGCCCTCACCCAATCGTTGGATGCCAGGAGAGGACCGACCGACAACTGATGGACGTCTTCTTGGGGTGTTCCCCAACTCTTCTCAATAAGTCACCTTCCTGGTTGCTTCATTCTCTCTCCTATTTATAGGGTATTAATTGACATTCTTCATGCAGGTGGCCCTCGACGTTTAACTCCTCAGGGACTCCTCTAGGGTCTAATGAAGCATGAGTTTCATCTCTACAAGGAGAGGGACGAGGCTCGGGCTTAGGCTGCTCGGGCTCAAGAACTGGAGGGCCAGGTGAAGGCCCTCCAAGACCAACTGGCTAGCTCTAAGGTGAGGGTGACCGGCCTGGAAAAGAAAATCCTTCAAGCTCGAGATAGCCCCAGAGAAAGAAGGGGAGAGCCTCCGTAGGGCTGAGAAGGTGGCTGCCTCCGTAGTGGAAGTGGCTCACCTGGAGGGGGACGCAGACCCTCCAAGTGAAACTGGAGATGAAGCGGCCAAGACCGTGGTAGCCTTGGAGAATGCCATGGCAGCCGGTTGCACTGATAGAGTGGCCAAGAAGAAGTCACCGAGGCCATCCCTAGGTTTCAAGGCATCCGAGGCCTTTAAGGACGAGGTCGCCGAGGCGGTGTTGGACTCCTACCACCAGGGTTCAACGACTTCCAAGGTAAGGCCATCCTCTCCTTGATCAAAGGGATTGGAGGACATCGTTATAGAGATACCGTCCCCATACAACCAAGGATGCCTGCCATGGAGACGCAGCCAGAGCCGGAGCCGGAGGTTATCGAAGTCGAAGCTGGAGCCACTGCCGCCTAGGACATGCCTCCATCAGATGGAGTCACTCGCTAGCCAGGAAAGGAACCGGTGATCGAGACTTAAACTTTTTTCTTTTGTTTTTGTAATTTAGATTTTTGGAAGGAGTAAAAAATATTCATCAATGAATACATATTTTTTTCCAACTATGTGCCTTCTCATCTTGTCTTCTTTCTTTTTTTTTTTTCTTTTGTTGAACATCCTCAAAGAATCCATTAAAGTCTGTGAAGGACTTATTCCTGTAATGAAGTAGTCCCACTCGACCGATGTCTTAGCCTGGTACTTCTTTGTCCTTCAGCTCCTTACCTTTTTGCATGATAGAGGACGGCTTCATGGCTGCCATATGTGCGTGCCTCTCCCAGGCCTTAGTTCTCTAGGTTGACCCTGAAACCTTAGGATCGGCATGAAGGACTCTAAGAACACTTCGTTCCTATTTTGCTGGTCTTGAAGTCATGCAAACCTAGTGCAGGGCTTTTGGAGCTTCTTCTTGCTTTTCTAAGCTATGAGTCAAGCAGTAGATGGTGGAACTTCAGGGTTGCTCACTGACATCTCTGGATTGTGAGCAAGGTAGTTGAGTGCGGGGCTTCTGGAGTCTCCTGATTGATTGCCAAACTATGATCAAGCGTATATGAGGGGTTTCAGGGATTTCCCGGCTGACATCTTCACCATGAGCAAGGTAGTTTGAGTGCGGGGCTCTGTGAGTCTCCTAGCTTGATTGCCAAACTATGATCAAGTGGTAGATAATGAGATTTCAGAGGATTTTTCCAGCTGACATCTCTGGATTGTGAGCAAGGCAATTGAGTGCGGGGCTTCTGGAGTCTCCTAGCTTGATTTGCCAAACTATGATCAGCGGTAGATGGTGGGATTTTAGAGGTTTCCCAGTTGACATCTATAGATTGTAAGCAGGTAGTTGAGTGCGGGGCTTCATAAATTTTCTGGCTTTGAGTGTGGGACTTCATAAGTTTTCTAGCTTTGAGTGTGGTGCTTTGTAAGTTTCTCTCAGCTTTGTCTACCGGACTTGGAGTCGAACGGATGTGTTCCTGCATAGGTGAAATATAGGTTGCACCAAAAGGAACCTTAATAATTAAAAGGAAGTCTTACATTATTGATAGTACATCCTTAGATTGTTTGCATTCCAGTCCATGTAAATCAGGCACCATCGAGCCCCGGTGAGATAGTAGGCCCCATTTGGTAGAGCCTCGACCACCTTGCAGGGACCCTCCTAGTTCAGGAGAGTTTGCCATATTCTCCTGGCTGGAACACCTCTGCGCGCCTAAGTGACTATGTTACCTACTGGAATGCCTTGGCCACATGTGAGAGTTGTAGTAGCAATACTCGCTGCGTAGGCTGCCATTCAAAATCGGCTTTGTGCCTCGTCTCATTCAGAAGATCTAGGTGGAGGAGGAGACGGGCTGATTTTCAATCTCATCATATTGCTCACCCGTAGCAGGTGGGCAACCAAGCTCTACCAGAATCATGGGCTTCGGCACCAAAGATGAAGTTGAAGGGGTCTCCCAGTTGCCGTGCGAGGCATAATATGGTAAGCCTATAGCACACTGAGGAGGTCCGCGACCCAACGACCCTTTGCTTCGTCCAATCTGGTGCAGAGCCCTTGCAAGATGGTTCGGTTGGTCACCTCGACCTCTTCATTAGTCTGAGGATGAGCCACCGAGGTGAAGCGATGGTGGATGTTGAGGTCAGCACAAACTCCTCGAAAGCTTGATTATAGAACTACCATCCATTGTCAATGATGATGAGTGTAGAATTTCGAATCGACAATGACCGACTTCTAGAAGAACGATCCGACTTTGCCTCAGTGATCCATGCCAGGGGTTCGGCCTTAACCCACTTGGAGTAGTCGATGGCCATAATTAAAACATTCATTGGCCAAACACGGGAGGAAAGGGACCTAGGATGTCCATTCCTCACTAGGCGATGGCCACAGCTGATAGCTGGGAGAGCGAGGCCATTGGCTATCGTTGGATTGGGGGGGCACTGACAGTATTCACACTTCCTTACGAAATCGGTGGCATCCTCGTGCATAGTCTCCTAGTACCCTTGCCGGAGAGCCTTGTAAGCTAAGGTCCTATCCCCACATGATTTCCACAGACCCTTCATGTATCTCTCGGAGCACGTAAACGACTTCTGAGAGCTTCAAGCACTTCAATAGGGGGAAGAGCAAGACCTCTGTAAAGCTGTCCATCCATCAACACACGAATCATGTAGCCCTCTTCTTGAGAAGTATGGTTTCTTTGCGATCCTCAGGGAGGGTAAAGAAATGTAGATCCATTTTATTTCTAAAAAAAATGATGATTTTATTATTAGTAGTACAATATATATGATGATATTATTTTGGTACCATTGGTGAAATATTTGTCAAGAATTTGCCAAGTTAATGCTAGAGGATTTTGAGATGAGCATGATGAGAGAGCTAAACTTCTTCCTTAGACTCCAAATAAGCAAACTAAAGATGGGATTTTCATCAACCAAGCAAAATATACCAGAGAAATACTCAAAAAATTTGGGATAGAACCATAAAACTACTTGCATACCTATGGTCCTCTCTTATAAGCTTGACAAAAATAAGAATGGTAAGAGTATTGATCAAAAATTATATAGAGATATTATTGACTTTTTACATTATTTTACTGCAAGTAGACCAAGCATTATGTTCCGTGCTAGATATCAGCCAAATCCTAAGAAATCACATTTACTAATATTAAATGAATACTTAGATATTTATTTAGTACTATTATATAAGATTATGATATTATAAATAATCATCCATTGAACTAATTATATATTTTAGTGCTAATTTTGCTAGATGCAAGTTAGAAAAAATATAAGTGGACCCTATCATTTCTTGAATTAACACTTAATTTAAGTTTAGTGATAAAACAGTAAAATAATTCAATTGACACTAAGCTGTGACCAAGGCCGAATATAGACTATGTACTGAATCATCTTGGATAAGCTAAGCACTTGAAGATTTTTGCATCAAACTAAGTAAATTTTATAAACATATGATAATACAATATTACAAAACATCTAACTAAGAATCTATTCAATATTACAGAGAAATAATACATTAAGATAATACATCAAACATAAGAGACTTGTTCAAAATAAGTGTATTGCTTGATTTTATTTTCACTGATAGATAATTAGCGATATCTTAAGCAAACCTCTTAATGAAAATATTTTACATGATTAAAGAGAGCTAGGAGTCATAGATCCCTTTGACTAGACTTTTCATCTTCTCTCAATCTCTACTCTTGAAAATCTTAAATTAATTTAAATCACATCCTCTTTTGATCATTCTAATCTCCTAAGATTTTTTGTGAAACTCCCTTGAACTCCTTTTCAAAGAAAATCCATTTCAGTTATTATTTAGTGCTTGAGTCGACTCATGGTTTTCACCATAAGTTGACTCATCGTTGAGTCGACTCATAGTTAGTTCCATGAGGAAACTCACTGATAACACATTTTTTTTAGGGCTAGCATGTGCTCTCATTTTCACTCCAAACTCTCCATTTTCTTTCCTAAAACACCCTAAAAAACCCTCCATAGTTTCCCAAACAGAAATCCTTTGATCCTTGCCCTTCATCTATCTGATTCTTGTTCATTTCCTCTGATCCATGCATAATGGGGTCAAGGAAGCAACTAGCTCACCAAGTAAGCATCCATGACCCATTTTTGATGGATCTAGGAGTGGGGCATCAGTCAAAGTACGACATGATCCCGTGCCTAGAGTGGAGACTCATTCTCCTCCACCTCCCATGGCTGAGAGAGTGCCGATTGAGTGATTACATGGGGGAGATGGATTGATTTTGGCTACTTCGATAGAGAGGTTTTCTAGATTACATAGTGGATCTACTCAACTGGCTATGAGGATTTTGCTTGATGAGGGAGAGGTATTTTCCTCACCTCATCCATGAGTTTTATGGATCTCCTGCCAGAGGAGGAGATGGATAGGTAGCTACTATTCGAGACATTCATATCCTTGTTTTTGATGAGTTGCTGGCTCAAGTTTGGGTCATTCATTATCGTGGACCGATTGTAGACTGTTTGAGCAACAAGGAAGCTGATTTTCAGATGTATTTTAAAGAGAGAGAATGTTAGAGGCATTTCTGTGGTGATGGTGAACTAGTTGTCCATCGAGATGAGATTGCTGCATCATGTGATTGGATAGATTTGGTGCCCGATACTAGAGATTTGATGTCATCACAAAGAGAGAGAGTTGATGCTTATGGTATCTCTTGTCCAAGGGACTACTTGAACCTGGTAGGTATCCTGTTCGGTTAGATGCAAGAGGTAGTAGCAGTAAGAGAGTATGTTTGCTCTATGGGATGGTTTTGACACAAGTATTTCAAAGAGTTCGGTGTACCACATGAGGGAGAGCCTTCAAGGAGCTGCTGCATACCAGTACCTATGATGACGGTCCATCATATGGGGTATCAAAAGATTGGAGGTTGCTGGGTGTGCCGAGCACGGGCTAGGAGCCTAATTTGGATCCAGATAGAGAGCTTGCACTAGCTAAGGCAGGACCTTTGGAGCCACCTATTGATGTAGCGACTCAATTATTCGAGCTTGTCACCCCTCCAATGCCTACAGCTCCAAATACTACACCATGGACTCTAACAGCTCCTCAGCCCTAGCTAGCCATGATGATCTCGATTAGAGGATTCCTGAGGAATTTGAGTTGAGTTCACTACCATCAGGGTAGAGATTTAGGGCCTGAGGATGGACATAAATGATATACTTGCTTAATTCAAGAAGAGGATGGAATCAGAGTCTCAGAGATCTTGGTAGCTATTCAGCAACTCACTCCTATCCCTACGACTACTAGTTCTTCAGATCCTCCACCTGATTCTTCACCTGACCTACCTATAGCATCGAAGCCACTAGCAGCACTAGAGCCTCCAGTAGCAGTTGATCCAAGACCTCCTTCAGGCCAACAGTTGGATCAACCCTGCTTTATCATTTGACCAACCATTCAATAGGATTGTAGCTTCCATACTCCTGGATTCCATCATTCTACCCTTCTAGCAGGACCAAAAGTCTGACTCATAGGAATCCAGGCCTCCAACTTCTGGGATCATAGCTTCCATTATTGTTGATTTCCCCTTTGATGAAGATTAGTATCATAGGGTACATCTACATTTATAGGATCATAGCTTTTACTTATATATAAATGTGCCTTGGTGTACTGCGATACATTCATTTTGTATCTTGGTATTTTGCAGCACACTCATTTTGTACTGACACATATATTATTATCTTCACTTTTATGTAATGAATTTATGATATAATGAAGTTTTCATTTTCTACATGGCTTATGAATAGATGTTTATATATATATATGGAGAGTAGATCTGAAATGATTGTTCTCGACTTACAATGATTGTTTTCACTTGCATTGTTTGTTTTTTGACCGATTATAAAAGGGGAAGTAGAACTCAAAGTTGATTATATAAGCATAAATAAGCAAAAAGAAAGGGGGAGCAAAAAGTAAGAGTATATTTGATTGAATAAGTAAAAGAATAGGGGGAGCAAAAAGTAGAATACATTTGATTGAAAAATCAAATAATTAAGCTTTATAACATTACTTGATATACTTTGATACATTATTTAATATGATGATATGCTTTGATATATTAATTTAATCTCTTTAATATGCCTTAATACATTTTGATATATATTGAAATATTAATACTACATACTCTGATATATTACTACATACTCTGATATATTGTTGATTCACAAATAATGCTCCGAACATTGATATTCAAGCAGTTTGTCATGAATCCAATATTAATGCTCTGATACACCCGTTAATTATAAGCAATTATGTTTTGATATGATTATACTTTGACACCTTAAGAATTATTAATCTTATACTCTGATACTTTGAGAACATTATCAATCATGTGCTCTGATACCTTGAAAAAATTGAAAAATCAATCTCACTCTAATATCAAGATTCATTAGCAAATTCACTTTTGAAATAATTCTAAATTTTATATGCTTATATACTAAAAGATTTATCATCATAAAAAAGAGAGAGATTGTTGACTCCATCATTGATTTTGATAAATAATAAAATATTTGAATACATATGAGATACTAATATTTTATTGGAGTATTGAAATTAATATTTTAGGTATCTTATAAATTAAATAGAAAAAAGATAAATTGATCAATCCTTAAGCAAGAAAGTTTCAAGTTTTTGGATATCTTTACAAAGTGAAAAAGCCAAAGAAATCATGAATAATGAAAATTTGAAAGATAGTTTAGAAAAATCAAGTCATAACTTCCAATCTCAAGTTTGGTACATAAGTTTTTTAGTTGGCACAAGCTACGAGTTGACTACTATGGAAATGGTGAGTCGATCTCTAGAAAAGTCCTAGAAAGAAAGACGACTAGCATGCAGAGTTTTAACCAGCACAGCCTATGAGTCGACTCAAGTAGATGGTGAGTTGACTCAAGGGTGGACTCAAGGATCGACTTAAGCTCCATGTTTCCATGAGTCGTAGTTGCAAGAAATTCAGAGCAAAAAAAAATCAAATCATGGCTATGAGCCAACTCAAGTAGATGATGAGTTGACTTAAGGATCGACTCAAGCTCAATGGATTATAGTTGTAGAAAATCTAGAGGTTGATTTTGTGGCACAGGTTTATGAGCCAACTCAACTTGTTGATGTAGTCAACTTATCAAGGTCTGTGGTCAACTCAAGGACTAGGTGAGTTGACCATTAGTTTTTGACAAATAATAACAGCTATTTTTTCAGAAGCGTAGAAGTTTATACAATGTTCCAAATGGCTAGTTTTCACTTTCAAATAGTCATAAACAATCATTTAAAGGTTCTAAGATATTAAGTTTTTACTAACTCATTGAAGAACTAAGAGAATTTAAGAGAAATAAAGAACTTTCAGGAAATCTTTCAAAGAACAAACTTTCAAGAGAAAAGCCAATTTCTTAAGAGTGTCCATAAATTTCAACCATTAGTTTTCAAAGCAATTATTAGTGGCTTTTCATCAAGAAGACAATTCAAAATTCCTTTAAGAACTTTATCAACTTTTAATTTGCTCTTTTAGAGAGCTTTTAGTTTCATAATTTCTATACCTTATTTTTGTACTGTAACTAGTTTCAAGGAGATTGAAACTATGGATAAGCTCATCCAAGCATTAGAAATGGATTGCATGCCAAGGAGTGGCTTATTATAAGTTATGGTTGGTGGGCCTAAGAGGCAACTAATTGGGTTTTGATTTGTGAGCTTAGAAAATAAACCAGCTGTAATCTTTGAGGGATTACAATAAATTTTTCAAGAGGCACTTGGAAAGTAGATGTAGAGCTTGTAGTGCACCAAACCACTATAAAACTTTATATTTTGTTTTGCTTTTCTCTCTTTCTTTCTTCTCTTCATTAGCTTAGCACTTATTTTTAATTTATTCATATATACTGTCGCACATACATTTCCCTGATTTTTCAAAAATAGTATATATTTGTTTAAAGTTTTGAAAAATCTAATTACATCCTCTTAGGTTGCTTCGCTGGGTAACAAGACATAAAGTTGTAGGTTTCAAGTTCCTATAATTTTTTATGCCCAAGATATGTCAAATTATATTGCTAGAGCATCAGAATATGAGGAAGCATACTAGCTTTTATACAATCATTCAATTAAGTTAAGCAAGAAGGTGGAAGAAATTATTTAAAGGCAAACTATGTTGACCAAGCTATTATGGAAGCTCCTGATTAAGTAACTTTATTTGATATAAATTATACAGTTCAGGCAAACAAAGAAATGGAGAATATGAATATAGTAATACCAAAAGGACAAACAGAAAGAGGGTCGTAAAGGAAGGACTCAATATAAGAGTGGTATAGGGAAAGACTTGTTAAAGAAAAGAGGAAGCCTATAAAATCCAAATTTCCAAATGTTGAAATTCCACCACCCATCTCTTTGGATTATAATTTTTCTAAGGTAACTTTTTTTATAATTATCAAGCAATTTACTCTATTAGGCATAATACATTGGGCATAAGATTGATCTCCTCTTTGCATGCTACCGTGATTGGTGCAGTGTTCAAATGCTTAAATTTCTTTCATGCCATATAAAACATGCCAAGTTGTTTACTTAATTTATTATATCTTAATCAAATGCTATTTATCCATTGTATTTATGATTTACTAATCTAGCCATACATTTATTGTAGGATATTACTGTATCGACACATTACCTAGGACAAACGGACAAGATCAATTCACCAGTATTCCAAGTTTTACTCAGTTATCAATGATAAATTATTTAAGAATTAAAGTTATAGTACTATATGAAGTTACATATATTCAGCTATAGTATCTAAAAGTTTTACATTACTTTTGTTCTTCACAGCGTTCATGCTAATCCATCCTAATTTTCTCAAGCATCAAATAGTGCTCAATAGAGCCAGGTATAGTAAAATATTGTTATGGTTTTTTTTTTTCTTTTAAATTGTATGTATAAATAATATTATTTTTTATTTTTTTTCATATTAGGTAAGGAGTATTGGAAACAAGCATCCCCCACTAAGCTCAAATATTTTTTTTGAGAAGGATAACAATTTAAAAGATTCTGTTGATATGGGCTAAAAGACTAGTAATTTCATCATCACAAGTTCAAGTTGATGAAACATGTCTTATATTATATTTATTAAAAAAAATTATGGTTTTAAACCCTTTTACCTTTCTTGGTGAAACCACCATCGATCTATTTATAGATCATACTTTGTGAGGAAGTTATTTTTGGAATGGTTTTAAAATGCCATCAATTGAGATGGATTCTTCAATCAACTTTACTTTCCTAATTTTGTAGAAATTATTATCCTTTATTTCGTTTGCTGAATTGAATTGTTGAGAAGTTCAATTTGTTATGAATAATTTATTTGAGCTGGTAATGCCACCTTCCTTGGACTGTTGAAAAGTTTAAATAAAAACTAGATATAGGCTCTACTCACTTGTTATGATAGACTCATTAAACAATCCATTAGCTTTCATTTTGTTTATTTATTTATTTATTAGAAGAGCATGCAGTCACTCCTTACTTCATAGTTGATGGGGATATCGGTCTGCACAAATCCCAGAGAAGCATGAATTTCGGAGCAGCAAATAAATTGGAAGAATATTTATTCAGAATTTATCTTTTATTGAAATTTGAATTAGGATTTAGTTGGTTAGGATTGAGATAGGCTTATCTTATCCTATCTTGTATTTGAATTTGAGTCATCCCTATCTTTTATCCTGTATTCAAATTCAAACGAGGGTTGGACAGGTCTATAAATATCACCCTCAGTCCTTTGTAAAAAATCAGTTTGGTCAATAAAGAGTTTTTTTTAAAAAAAGAGTTTTTTCTTTTTCGTTCGCCTCGTATGGGGAGGGTGAGAGGCCCGTCTGTCCTTCGCCTTCGGGTGTCGAAGGGTGAGAGACCCTAGTCCTTCACCTTCGTGCGTCGAGGGGTGAGAGACCCTAGTCCTTCGCTTTCGAGCGTCGAGGGGTGAGAGACCCTAGTTATCCCCTTTTCCCCGTCGAGTCCTCTCTTTGTCTTAGGGATTTTCCTTCACGGCCCCAGGTAGTGATTGGGTGGGATGCCCTAGGCTCCACATATAGTGAGATGGGTGGGATACCCTAGGCTACAGGTAGTGGGATGGGTGAGATGCCCTAGAGGTGAGTGTCTCTCCATGAATGTAAGTTCCAAGTCCTAGAGTGTCCAATTTTCCTACCCTCCATCTCTATTTTTTCCTTCGCCACCACCATAGAAAAATCAAAAAAAAAAAAAAAAAATAGGATACCCTAATCTTCGGTGACTTCTCAGCTCGCCAACGATCCTACCCTGATCTGTCCCCCATTAAATTGGTATCAGAGCCATAGGTCAGGTTGGGTACATTCTTTTTTCCAATCCCAGATTCCCCCCATCCCATCGGTTCTGCAGTTCTCCGTCTTCCCTGTTCTTGCTCCACCCTGCAACAGTCCATGAAGAATCCACCGCATCTCCCATTTTTGGTTCTATCTCTTGGCGCCGATGCTTGCAAACTCCAGCCCCACGCTCGTCTTCTCCACCACATTGGTTTTGGAAAGACCGAGTCACCAGCAGAATCTCCCAAGAGATGCCTGCATCGTCTTCTCCGACATCCAGCCGTCGGTCTCATCCAAAAATTGAAGAGTTCGATGATGATTGCTTGGTGCTGGATTCCAATTTTGGACTTTGGTGCTGCAACAGAGTCTCTCCCTACCCAAACCCAGCAGCCGACAACCACCATCTAAGCAGTCCCTCGGATCGGCGCCTCCATCGGATCTCCTCCCATCCGAGACCAAATTCTGACACCCTGCAGCCGCTTCACCGATGCCCCATCCTCCGTCCAAGAAGCTTCCCACCGATCAAACACCCGAGAAGAATCCACAACGCCAATCTCTATCAGATCTATTATTCTCCAGTTTGGCCGATCCGTCGCTGCTCACCATCGATCGGATACACCCATCTGCCAAGCGCACCGACTCCTAGCTGACGGACTCCACCTCCACCCGTGACGACTGCCCTCCTCCCTTCCACCCAAAGTCGCCCACAACCAGATCATCCCAACGCCGCCACCCAGCCGATTTCTCTCCGTTCACCGTCACCAGCACACCGCCCGAAATCGAGCACGCCCGTCTTCCCCTCCAACCCCGCCTCCGATCGGCCTCATCCCATCCGTCCGTGAAACATCTACCGCGCAACCCCCTTTCCACCGTCACCAGTTGCCGCCCGTGCCGTCTACCGGAACCAACACCGCCTCCCTCCGCCGGATCCAACGCCCTCCCTCCTTCCGGTCCTTCACCACCCACCGACCGTCCACCTTCGGTCTTTCTGGCCCGGATCACATCCCCTGCTCCTCAAGCTCACAAGCAACCGTCACCGGACATCCCTCCACCGGATCCCATCGCCAGACCCTTCCTCCTTCTGCTCCTCCGCCCGATCTCCCTCCGCCAGCCTCCTGTCGCCCAAACCTCTCGCCCCCAGTCTCCTATCGTCCGAAAGCCCCTCCGTTCTCCTGCTGTCCGCAAGTCTCCTCTGGATCTCCACGTCTAAACTCCCTCCTTCGGTCCGCCCCAGCACCGAGTTGCCCTCATCTTCTTCCCAAGTTGCTGTCCTCCTCCCCAGCGCCGTCGCTGGAGAGCCCGTCGGCAAAAATCCCTTTGTTCCTGGTTCGGTCCGTGAAGGAGAAGGAGGAGCTATTGTGCACGAGCGTGAACACAAACCCACATCGGAGCCGACTTCCCCTCTGCACGCTTCTCAAAGCAAGCCAGTTCCTGTTGCCGACTTCAAGTTCCTGTGCTGATTTCAAGTCCCTTTTTTCAAAGTGCACTGTTCTCAAAGCTGCACGACTTTCAAAGCTACACCATTTTCAGAGCAGCCTTTTTTTGATTGGATGCAGTTCACTAGAGTCACTGCTGATCCACACTCGACGGAGTCGAGTTTTCCCCCCTCCGGGGAATGATGAGGAAATCGGTCTGCACAAATCCCGGAGCAGTACAGATTTCAGAGTAGCAATAAATTGAAGAATATTTGTTTAGGATTTATCTTTTATTTGAAGTTTGAATTAGGATTTTGCTGGTTAGGATTGAGATAGGCTTATCTTATCCTATCTTGTATTTGAATTTGAGTTATCCCTATCTTTTTATCATGTATTCAAATTCAAACGAGGGTTGGACATATCTATAAATACCATCCTCAGTCCTTTGTAAAAATCAGTTTGGTCAATAAAGAGTTTTTTTCTGAAAAGAATTTTTTTCTTTTCATTCGTCCCGTATGGGGAGGGTGAGAGGCCCGTCTGTTCTTCGTCTTCGAACGTCGAGAGGTGAGAGACCCTAGTCCTTTGCTTCGGGCATCGAGGGGTGAGAGATCATGGTCCTTCACATTCGAGCATCGAGGGGTGAGAGACCCTAGTTATCCCCTTTTCTCTGTCGAGTCCCCTCTAGGTCTTAGGAATTTTCCTTCACGGCCCCGGGTAGTGATTTGGGTGGATGCCCTTGACTCCGCATGTAGTGAGATGGGTAGGATGTCCTAGGCTACAAGTAGTGGGATGGGTGAGATGTCTCTCCGTGAATGTAAGTTCCAAGTCCTAGAGTGTCCAATTTTCCTACCCTCCATCCCTATTTTTTTTCTTCGCCACTACCATAAAAAAATCAAAAAAAAATTAAAAAAATAGAATACCCTGATCTTTGATGACTTCTCAGCTCGCCGACGATCCTACCCTGATCTATCCCCCATCAATAGTGGTTTATACACAAAAATGTTTAGTACTACTTACGAAAAAAAGACATGTAGCCTGAACTCGAAAGGCAATACAACTCGTTACATACCCAACATTCTGATAACATAAACCAATCAAAAAACCTAATAGCAAGGCCCATATAATACAAACAACAATATACTTTGACTAATAACATAAACCATTCCACAACTCTTTGGAATTTGATAGAGATGAAGTTCATAACTTGATGGTAAATCCAGAACCTGTTCTTTTAATCGACCAATAGAAAAGATAATCTGCGACATTGGATTTGGTTGAGTAATAGAAACCAACTAATAACAACAACCCATATATGCACATTCCCATGAGTGCTGGTAAGAATAAAATATACTGCTATGTATTTCTATGAATACTATGTGAGAGGATATGTAAGCCTGTATTGTAATTAGCATAGATGAACTAGGATTGCAAGAGTCCATTGACAAACATTGAATGCAAAACATGAGGGATTGACCTATGTGATGCAATAGGATGGTAAAGAGATCATTAACATTTTCTATGCAATGTCTAGTCAAGACCATGCTATTGCCATTGAGTGTGCATGGACCGAAAATTGTTTTGATTGTAGTCCAGAATTACAACAAAATTAGTTTGCAAGATTGTAAGCATTGCCTGTCAAGAAATAAACCAATATAGTGGATGTAGCAAAGTAAGAGGGATTTCATGAAGCACCCAATATCGTATTGGCTCCCCCCCCCCCCGCTCCAACCAACACCAAAAAAAAAAAAAAAAAAGTTATAATCTCTTTCAGTCATTTTCGCAAGCACTTGCTATATTATAAAATACTAATGACAAAGCATAGCCAATAGAACGGGAAGAATTATGAATTTTTGAAAATAATAGTAATGAATATGAATAATCTTTGCTGACATGGTGGTGATGATGGTTGTTGCCGCGCTTCACGCGGACCCGACCGGGCTTGGCTCGCTGCGCTGGAGCTCCTCCGCCGGTCAACGTGCACAAAGTCCCTTGGGCGCCGGAGGTACTCCGGCGGGGGACACTCCGATGCCTAAGTTAGCAAGGGTCTGGAGCAACAGAGTGGAGAGAAAAAATAGAAGAGTGTAGCGTGGAGAGGAAGAGAACTTCCTCCCCAGTGGAGGTCCCCCGGTACCTTTTATGGGCATGGGATACTGCCAAAATTCATTGGAGGGCAGAAATAAAGTCCCTGATTTATCCTGGGAGGATCAAGGTGACGGCCAGGTGGCATAAAGTCGTGGTCACATCGTGGAGTTCGTTGCAACAGAATTCTGGTACCAGCTGGAGGGAATCTTCCGGAACCTTCAAACGGTTCCCTGGATGGGAGTAAGTCCACCAAGCTCAGCGGTGGTAGATCAGCTGGTCTTCAGGTTGGTCGGCCTTCAATAGGTCGGCCTTTGATGGGTCGGCCTTCTGTGGGTTGACCCTTAATGTCAGCCGATCTTCAGATGGTCGGCCTCCATATCAGTCGGGCCTGCAGTCAGTCGGCTCATTGGACTTCCGGTGGGAACAAGTCAGCCTCAGTGAGAGCCGATCAAAGGGAGCTCAACTCGGGTCAGCCGGCTGGATGGGTATAACAGTTGCCCCCCTGCTGCTGGGCTTTGAGGAGGCATGTGACCTCGAAGTGCAAGAGCATCATTTTTGGTACAGATCGCGTCCGTCCAGGCTCGATCTGGGATCATCGCGATGGATCGCTTCGAATCTCCCACAATCGGCCTCCTAGACAGATGTTAGCCCCGTATTGGGGGCGCAGGGGTCGCAATTAATGCTGAAAAGGCATCATGATGAAGACGGGCTGGCAAGTGTACTGGCGAGAACGAAGGGACGCGCCGCATCACGTGGTAGCATCTGGGCGGTCGGTTCCATTTTTATGCAATTCCTACACTATTGATTTGGCACTTACACGGATCGTTGTCTGCCACTGGGATCGGCCCGTCGCTTCGGTCTCCGAGACATGGGCGGTCGCGTCTTCTGATGGGGCATTGGGATGCCCACGAAGAGAAAGGCAGTGCCCCCTTGAGATCTATAAAAGGAGGGGTGAAGCATTCTGAGAGGGTTTTCCAGCCGCGTTTGTGCCCCGCGAGAGAGAGAGCTTCTCCTTCTTCCGCGAAACTCGGCTCTTAGGAGTTCATCTTCAGGTTAGCTCCTTAGTCTTCATTCTTTTTTAGTCTTAATGGCGACCACTAGTAGGGCAGAGCAGTGTACGGGATCCCCACTACTCTACACCTCACGTTGCTAGGCCGAGGGGAGAGCGAACAGTCCGTTGGGACCGGGAACCCATCCAATGTATGAATCTCACCTCAAAGCCGGTTTGAGGTTTCCTTTGCACCCCTTCTTTGTAGAGGTCTTCAAGTTCTATAGGATAACCCCGATGCAGCTAACCCCGAACAGCATCCGGATCATAGCTGTTTCATCGTGTTGTGTCATAGGGTCAGACTTGAACCTAGGCTATCTCTTTTTGACAACTTCTTTCTTTTGAAGAAAGACTTTAGGAGCCGGGAATGTGGATGTTCAGTCCCTATCCCGATCGAAAAATCTTAAAGTATCTCCCGTCGGCCATCCACGGGTGGAAGGCCCGGTTCTTCCTTGTGAGCAGTCTCCAACCCTGGGGGTTCGAGCCCTTGTGGAGGGAGCCATGGGCAAGGCTTCGCGAGGGGAGGTCGATCCTGGTGGCCGACCAGGCTAAGTTCAATGAGATCAACGGAGCTGGCCCGACCGCGGCATTTGAACTGCTGGGGGAAGACCGCCTTCACCGGGCAGGGATCAGCTCCCAAAGATTTTTAGGCAAGGGCCAAACTCTTTCTCTACGGCTTGCCCTCTTGACCTTGTTGCTCTTTTTCCTTCGACTAATCTTTAATCTCTTTATAACAGGAGGGGGGATGAAGAGAATCGACAAGGCTAAGGTCATTCAGCAGGCGGTGCGGAAGAGGCCCGCTCTAGGGTCGGCCCCAACACCATTGCTGAAAGACAAGAAGAAATGGGAGGAGAAACAGCCTGCACCCATCGTGGAGGTAGGGTCCGATGAGGACAACACCCTTTCACTGAGGTGTTAGCCAAGAAGATGCCCGGGGCTTCGATTCTTGTTGGGAGGGTGCCCCTGACCTGGAAGGTACGGATCGAGTCCATCCATGATGCCTCCTCTCCCTGATGGATTTCAGTCGGTTATTCAGCAATGCTTGGGCACCTTAGATGCTCCACAAAGGTTCGGTCAGAGGTGCTGTCCACAGCTGTAGCTAACCACGATAGGGCATCCGCTCGGGAGTTCTGCAGTCGAGGTATATGGAGAATCTCGAAAAACTTGAGCTGAGATGTAAAGCCTCGTACCTTGTCCAAGTACTTGGCCAAGGTAGGGTCCCTCGTTTCAAACTCGCCCTTCACTTGATTGACTACCAACTGGAGTCGGAGAAGGCCCAGATTCTATCGATGCCTAATTCATCAGCTATCCTCAACCCTGCAAGTAAGGCTTCATATTCTGCCTGGTTGTTCGATACCTGAAATGCAAAGTGTAGAGCATACTCCAGACATTGCCCGTCGGGGTCGGCTAAGATTAGGCCTGTCCCACATCCAACAAGATTAGAAGCTCCATCCATATGGAGAGTCTAGGTAGGCTCGATCCCTTTCGCTGGACCAGCCACAGGTACTTCGGTTATCGAAGATGTGGCCTCTGGTCTCCAGGTGCATTCTGCAATAAAATTAGCGATTACCTGGGCCTTCAAGGCCGATCGGGATTGAAAGGAGATGTCGAACTCGCCCAGCCTGACAGCCCACTTGGCGAGCTGTCCGGAGGTGTCAGGGCTTCAGAGGATTTCCTTGAGAGGCTGGTCAGTCAGCACAATGATGGGGTGCACCTGGAAGTAGGGACGGAGGTGCTTCGCTGCTATAACCAATGAATAAACTAGTTTTTGGACTTTTGGGTATCTTGTGTTGGCATCGTGGAGGACCTTGCTGATGTAGTAGACAGGTTTCTGCTGGCCATCTTCCCTACCCGCACAAGGACGGTGCTAACGGCTTTATTAGAGGCCGACAGGTATAGGTATAACACCTCCCCCTCCATTGACTTGGCCAACAGTGGAGGGTTCTTTAGATAGTCCTTTAAGGCTTTGAAGGCTGACCAGCACTCGTCAGTCCACTGAAAGCGGTCCGATCAGTGCAAAATTTTGAAGAAGGGCAAGGACTTCTCAGCCGACCGAGAGATGAAATGGTTGAGAGAGGCAATACGGCCCGTGAACTCTTGCACCTGTTTCTTACTGGTCAGGTGTGCTATGTCGATAATGGCCTTCATCTTCTTGGGGTTGATCTCAATATCCCTTTGAATGACCAGAAAGCCGAGAAATTTCCCGGAGGTCACCCCAAATATGCACTTGGCAGGATTTTTTCATCCGATGACATCTCAGTGCGTCAAAGGATTCCCGCAGTCCCTGATGTGGTCGGCCTTTCGGAGGCTCTTAACAATCATATCATCGACTTAAGCCTCCATATTCCTTCCGAGTTGCCCTTCAAAAACTCGGTTGATCAGTCGTTGGAAGGTGGCACCTGCATTCTTCAGGCCGAAAGGCATCATCTTGTAACAATATAGCTCCATGTCTGTGACAAAGGCCGTCTTCTCCTCATCCTCGGGGTGCATCCTGATCTGGTTATACCCAGAGAAGGCATCCATGAAGCTCAAGATCTAGTGCCAGCTGTAGCATCCACCAGCTGGTCAATCTTTGGCATGGAAAAACTATCCTTCGGACAAGCCTTGTTGAGGTCTGTGTAGTCTACACAGATCCTCCACTTTCCACTAGCCTTCTTCACCATAACGACATTGGCCAACCACTCCGGATAGTGGGACTCCCTAATGAAGCCGGCATCGAGGAGTTTCTTCACTTCTTCTTTGATGGCTTTCTGCCTTTTGAGCTTCTTCACTTAGCGTACTCCCGATTTGAAGTACTTTAGTAGGGTCATCCTCTCTAAGCGGAACAAACACAATCTTTTCGATAGGCTGACCGCAGTCGTCAGTTTCATCTCTGGGGTCTAGTTGCTCAAGTGTAGGGCGCTCATCTAGCTGCCTGTTATGTATGGCCAGACATTGTCTGGCCATCCTGCAGTCTCCCCTCAGTTCCCCGACCCCATTACGAGTTAGGAACTTTGCCAGCAAGTAATAAGTGGATACAATGATGCGGAACTTGTTAAAAGCCGGTCGGCGTAAGATGGCGATATATGCCGAAGTCGTACGGACGACCACAAAATTGATGGGGAAAGTCCATAGCAAGGCTCCATCCCAAGGGTTACGGGTAAGGTGATTTCTCCTTCTACTCCGACGGAGTTTTCCCCAAAGCCTGTGAGCAGCATTAGGGATTCCCGCAGCCTTGATATGGACAGGTTCATTCGAACAAAGACGTCGTACACACAAACTTCCGCACAGCTTCCATTATCAATAAGGACATGCTTTACATCATAATTGGCAATGATTGCGGATACAACGACATGGTCATCTCCTGAGAGATGGGATTCCAAGAGGTCTTCATCAGAAAAACTGATCACTCCAGAGCCCTGGGCCTCTTTACAATGTCCTGGCCCCCTT
This sequence comes from Areca catechu, assembly GCA_021397845.1. Taxonomy (NCBI): domain Eukaryota; kingdom Viridiplantae; phylum Streptophyta; class Magnoliopsida; order Arecales; family Arecaceae; genus Areca; species Areca catechu. The sequence continues at coordinate 63,664,978 of CM038042.1, forward strand.
CACACCCCAGTCGGATCGCCGATGCAACATGCCAACGCCTCCACTTGTTGGACGCTGATTGGGGAGTTCAGCCTCTTCCGGGGGGTCTCTGATAGTTGAGGCCTCAACCCGATCCCGACGGGGTCGGACGTACTTGCTCAGATACCCTCTCCTGATGAGGTCTTTGATAGCATCCTTCAACTGGAGGCACTTCTCAGTGTCGTATCCATGGTCCTTATGAACCGGCAATACTTGTTCTTGTTTCTGGTGGCGGGAGGGCCCCTCATCGGTCGAGGCCTTTGGAAGTAAGCCTCATTCTCAATCTCCATGAAAATTTTCTTCCTTGGAAGGAGAGGGGTGCGTAAGTCTCAAACTTTTTGAAGAAGTCCCTCGGCTTCAGGCTTCGGCATCGAGTGGGTCGGCTGTCATCGCTGGGAGGTCGGACTGCAGGGTCTTTATCGCTCTGCTTCTTGGTGGTTGACTTCCCCTCCGCTTGGCGGTGACTTGCAGACTGCTCCTCTGCCAAGGCATACTTGTGGGCCCTAGTCAGCTCGTGTAGTCATTTAGGAACTTCTTGTCCAGGAAGAATGTGAGCCTGGACGATCGGAGCTCTCTCTTGAAGGCCGACATCACTACCGCCTCGTTCAAGTCTGGGACTTCCATGGCCGTTGAGTTGAAGCGGGCCATGTAGTCCCGGAGGGTCTCCCCCTCCTTTTGGAGTATGAGAAAGAGGTAGTCGATGTTCTTCGGGGTCCGACTGCATGTCCTGAAATACGAAAGAAAAAGGGTCTCAAGTTGAGAAAAGATCGGATTGTACCTGGTCAGATGGCTGTAAACCACATCCGGGCGACCTTCTTCAGGGTTGCTGGGAAGGCGATATAATGAAGGGCGTCGGAGGTGCCCTGTACCATCATGTGGGCCTTGTAAGTGCCTAAATGATCCAGTGGGTCGGTGGTACCGTCGTAGGGATCCACCTGAAAATTTTGAAGTGACGGGAGATAGGCTCCCCCAAGATCTCAGCAGAAAAAGGTGGGCGAGTGTTGTACGCCTGCCTCCTTCGGCCTTCTAGCACTCGATAATCTCCGCCATGCACATGATCTTACTGCCATAGTCATGTAGATCTTTAGCAGGGTGCCGGCCATCAAGGGGGCGGAGTCAGCGAAGGATGGGAAGCCGACCTCGCCCTCTTCCCGCTAGCGTGAGCCCCCAAAGACCTTCGGGCTCCAGAGCGGCGTGGGAAGAAGGTGGTGGCACCTCTTGCTGCTGATTCCCCCGGCAGCCGGTTGATGGTTGATGCAGGATGCCGTGGGTGGCTGCCACCAGTCGGCAGCCACTTCCTGAAAATGCTGGACCACTGAGGTAAGCGTCTTGATGCGGTTCACCGGCATCTGGAACTACTACAGCCCCAGAGTGATGGTGGGCTCGGTGGCAGTGCCCGTGGCATCTTCCCCGCGGGTGCTTCAGACCTGTGGGGAGAATGCCTCCCTCTGGCGAAGGTACTTCGTGTTCTTTTTCCTTACCATTGATAACTTCCCTCAGTCGATCTCTCCTTTTAAAGTAGAGAGCGGAACGAAGGTTCAGGCCCTCCTTCTAGTGCCAATCTGTTGCCGCGCTTCCACTGGACCGGGCTCGGCTCGCTGCGCTGGAGAGCTCCTCCACCGGTCAACCTGCACAGAGTCCCCTGGGCGCCGGTGGTACTCGGTGCGAGACACTCCGATGCCTAAGTTAGCAGGGGGTCTGGAGCAAAAGAGTGGAGAGAAAAAATGAGAAGAGTGTAGCGTGGAGAGGAAGAGAACCTCCGCCCCAGCGAAGGTCCCCCGGTACCTTTTATGGGCGCGGGATATTACCAAAATTCGTTGGAGGGCAGAATAAAGTCCTGATTTGTCCCTGGGAGGATCAGGGTGGCGGCCAGGTGGCATAAAGTTGTGGCCACGTCATGGAGTTCATTGCAACAGAATTATGGTACCAGTTGAAGGGAATCTTCCGGAACCTTCAAGCGGTTCCCTGGATGGGAGTAAGTCCGCCAAGCTCAACGATGGTAGATCAGCTGGTCTTCACTTTGGTCGGCCTTCAATAGGTCGGCCTTTGATGGGTCAGCCTTCAGTGGGTCGGCCCTTAATGGATCAGCCGATCTTCAGATTGGTCGGCCTCCATATCAGTCGGGCCTGCAGTCAGTCGGCTCATTGGACTTCTGGTGGGGAACCAGTTAGAACATCCGCAAGAGCCGATCAATGGGAGCTCAACTCGGGTCAGCCGGCTGGATGGATATAATAATGATGAATAAAGATGGCGGCAAAGAATGATAACAACTTTCTATTATGAATATTGTTGATTAAAAAAATTCAAGAGAAAAAAAGAAAGATAGGGTTATTAAATTTATTTTAACGGAGGAAGGAGAGAAGAAGAGTCATGAATTGATTTTAATTTTAACGAGAGAGAAAAGAGAAATTAAACCATTAAATTAAATTTAGGCCATTAAAATCTTTGAAAAATAGATTTTTTTTTTTTTTTTGGATTCTCTTCTGTCTATAACTTTAGATGGTTTAGTATGATTTGCGGTGATACCATTGATGCTGCATCACGTGCATCATCCATGACGCGGTAAATGGCCGCGCATGGACATCGATGATCCATGCTTTTCTATTCATGCTTGTACGGTATCGATTTTTGATTTTCTTTGTGCCCAGTCATCCCAGCCATGACATGGACTTGGAACCATATCTTCCTGTGCCCAATCATCCAAGCCAATGACTTGCACTCTGAACCATATCTTCGACCGCAAGTTTTTTTTTTTTTTGATAAATCAAAAAAAATAGACGAATAAATTTCCTTCTCATCTGATGGTCGGCAGGTCAATCCGAAAAATTTTTAAATTTATTCATGGGATCAAGACCGAGCCTGCGACATGTTGATAGTGCGACAACGTCCCAACCAACCCGGCTACCGCCCTAGCGGGACCCCCGAAGCAGCGAACGCTTCCAATGGTAGAGAAGTTGGAAACGTGACAGCAAGCTAGCAGTGAACGTGGCCGTACTTCTGCCACCGGATTGATCTAAAATCTGATGATAATGGCTCGATTGCAGCTGGTACTTCGGTATTGGAATCACGGCCTCGCTGGAACAAAATGGCGTGGAGATTGCTACTTTGCAGCAACCAGACTCCCGTCATCTGCATCCGTCTTCGTCTCTTCCTTCCCAGATCCTCCTCCGTGGTCGCTTTAGAGGAACGCCGGCAGCGTGGAGGTCGGTGTTGGCCGACGACCAGTGGAAGAAGCAGCGGATTCCTGCTGGGCCGCCGATTGCCGTTCAAAGGCCCAGCTTCGTGCACGGCCAAGAAAGGCAACAATGTCTCGCCGGCGGAGGTCTGGCCGCTCGCGGCGGTGCTGCAGGCTGCGCTGTGGGCCGGCCGAGGCCGTTTACATTCTCTGGCTCTTCCTTCTTCCTTATGCTCCGGTACCATCCTCTTCTTCTTGCCAAGTCTGTTGTGACTCGGTTTTTTTACTGTTGTTGCAACCTAAGAGATCTACTTATTTCATGCAATCCTGAGCAGCAAAGCATCTGCTTCTGCTCCATTCATATATTGGTATGGTCTTCTATCTCTTGGCTATGCTGTTCTGTATTCGCATCATAGGGACAAAAGTTTAATTTGATATTAGTAAATTTGATAGGAACCAAACTTTGGCGATAAAAATAATTAGGATTTCCTTTTTAGCTTCTCTTATTTTGGTACGATTCTCATTTAGAATTGTATCATAGATTCCTCTCTTAGCTTCCCTTATTTTAGTACTGATTCATTTAGAATCGTATGACCTATTATTTGATAATTATTCTAAATGAAGTATGATGTAATAAATGAATATTGTGCTTGAATCAATCTATAATGTAAACCATGTCGCTCTTGATAATCAAGTAATAAAGAATTCTCTTTTCTCTAAATCTCTTTCTTCTTCCTCCTTTTCTCTTCTAGTTGGAGGTTGACCCCCAGAAGTGGTCATGATACAGGAGACACTATCATTGGTATAAGAGCCGGTTCACATGACTTTGATCCGATCTATGGTTTTCTTGGTCTATGGTGCAAACCTATTCTTAGAAGGAGATGTAAGCAGAATTAGTAGAAAGGGAGTTCACCAATACCTGGATTTTAAGCTTGAGATTGAGGTACAGAATGTCAAAAAAGCTATCAACAATCTCAAATTTTAATCATTGCTATGAATATGAGATCATTTCCTGGCCATCTACTTAATGGAGAGGTGCGATGCTAATTTCCGATACAATCATCCATTTCTTTCCATGCCTACTAGGAAAAAACCATATCTTTCCCCTATTGAGACTATGACTATGGTGCAGCCACAGTTCACTCAATTGAAATTTTCTTGCTTTGATAGTGATGAACCCTATGGATGGATATACCACGTAAAGCAATTCTTCAAGTTCAATTAAATATCTAAATTCAAAAGATACCATTTATATCCTATCACTAAAAAAAAGTGGCTTCTACAATGGTTCTAGTGGTTTGAAAAGAATCATAGAATTATATCTTGGATAGAGTTTATTGAATATTTTTGCATCCATTTCGGCTCAACTATATATGAGGATTATATTTAAGCACAAGTTGCATCAGGGCCCCACTTAATTAGTTCGAGATTACTAAGTACGATTTAAGATGCTTGCAAATCGTACATCTAGGCTAACCGAGGAGTGCTTCATTAGCTTCTTTATTAGTGGACTAAGAGAGAATTTAAATTATGATGTACGTTTTTTCGTCCTACCTTTATATCTACAGTGATTGGCCTTGCTTGTCTACAAAAAGAGAAGCAAATTGCCTAACTTCGATGCCAAGCCCCCCTTACTCGCCTACGATTTTCATAACAACTGTGCCAAGAAGGCACTTCCCCTGTTAAACTTCTGATACCTGCTGAAGCAAAGGCATGGAGAAACAAAGTCTTTGCCACAACTATGATAAAAAGTTCAGCCCTAGCCATCAGTGTAAATCAAAGCATTTATTTTTGATTGAGTTACTTTGATATGAGGTTGAGGAAACCATGAATGAGATATATGAAGAGCTATGGAAGAGATAGCACCTGAAATCTCTATAAATGCTATCTCAAGATGCATGTCCCCCCAGATGATGCGGGTTTAAGGATAATCAAGCATCAACTAGTCTCTATTTTTTATTTTCTTAGAGCATCCACAACTTCATCAACCCTACTCTTGCTAAAATTCAATGCCTCCATGGAGAAAAAATCTTTTGAAGTATGGTTGCTAATGAAGACAAATAGCAACAAGTGGTAAATGCTCTAACCTACAATTACTTTTCAAGATTGTTATTTTAAGACATCTATATGTGCTTCCTATTGGGGTTGTAAGGTAGTGCTTGAAGCCTTCTAGCTTCGCACCCTTGGACCCCAATCTAGGATTTCTTGAAGCTATCTAGGTAGTTTACAACTTAGGAATAACAATACTCGCTAAAGGATCTAGAGTTCCAACCACACAATCAAAAGGTCTTGGCAGGGAGGAACTATATACATATGACTTTGCATCTGTAAAAAAAAGTAGAGCTAGAACAATTCTTGCCTTTGGCATTGCAGAACTTGCTAGAGCCTATAAGACATCTTCTTGACTCATACAACATTGCCTCCCAATCGAGCTCATGATCATCAAATTCTCTTCTCCTGGTAGTTGTCCCCTAAATATTCAGCTCTAGCATTACCCACATTATCAAAAGGAAGAAATTGAGTGCCAATCACGAGAAATGTTTAGTAATGGCCTCATTCAACTAAGCAACATTCTTTATTCATCATCAATGTTGCTGGTATGGAAGTGGGATGGAACTTGGTGGATGTGTATCGATTGAACTACATTCCCATCAAGGATAATTTCCAATCCCAACTATTGATGAGCTATGGATGAGCTACATGGAGCTACTTACTTCTTTAAGTTAACCTCAGATCAAGCTATCAAGTTCGAGTTCATGAGATGATATTCCAAAGATAGCTTTCAGAACTCATGAAGGCTACCATGAATTCTTAGTTTTGTCCTTTGGATTAACTAATGCTCCAACTTTCATAGCCTATGAATGATGTCTTCTAACCATTCTTGCAGTGCTTGTGTTTAGTCTTCTTTGACGACATCTTGACTATACCTCATCATGGGAGAACCACCTAGCTCACATAGAGGTAATATGTCGAACCCTTCGAGAACATAAACTATTTATCAAATGTTCAAAGTGTTCCTTGGTCAAAGATAGGTGGAGTATTTGGGGCATGTTATATCCAAAGAAGGCATCTCTATTGATTCCCAAATGATACTTGCATGTTGGAGTGGCTTACACCTAAAGATGTAAAAGGATTGCAAGGATTCTTAGGGCTTACTAGTTACTACAGAAAATTTGTCAAGGACTATGAGAAGATTAGCACTCCATTAACTGTCTTGTTGTTAAAGAAGGATTTCTTTTAATGGAATAATGTTGCTAAGTCGGCCTTTCAAGTTCTCAAGCAGCTATGTAACTACTCCCATACCAGCACTTTTTGATTTCTCCAATTCTTTGTCATGAATGCGAAGCATCAGTTATTGGGATTGGTGCAATCTTGATGCAAGCAAGATGACCTCTTGCCAAGGATCAGATCCTCATGGGACCACTTATGGGACATCGGGATGGGGTACCATCCCATGTATTAGGACAGGATGTCCCCTATCATCCCAAATCCCAATCAGGATACCTTGGGACATCCCTGTCAGAAGTGTCGGACAGGATGAGCACTGATATATCCCGTTTCATGAAAAAATTGGGACAACCCTGTCCCACAGGATTTAAAAACCTTGCCTCTTGCCTTTACATAAGTCTTATCAGAGAAGCACTTGAGTCTTCCTACCTATGAGAAGGAGATGATGGCTATATTACATGCTGTTGATAAACAACGACAATATTTGATGGGAAGGCATTTGTAATTTACACTGACACTGTAGTCTCAAGTACTTGTGAACAGTGAGTCTCTTCAGAGGTGCCGCAAAAGTGGACTTTGAAACTCTTGGGATTCACTACAAGATCAAATAGAATCGTGGAGTTGATAATCATTTGTTGGTGCTCTCAAGCTATCTCCTTGCTTTTATGGACCTACAAAGTATTGAGAGAATTGGACCCGGTTGCTTATGGTTTGAGCTACCAAGTGGATCTAAAATCCACCCAATTTTCATGTTTCCTACCTGAAAGAAGATTACTTGGTGGATGAGGTAATTTCTCAATACCCATTTAGAGGATGAGATACTTAAAATCTAGCCAATGAAAATTCTTGATCGTCACCTAGAGAATTGTAGTCATGCAATACAAAGAGGCTAGTCTAATGGGCCCATTTGCATTCTAAAGATGCCACATGGAAAGACTGGCATAAGTTTAAAGAGTGCTTTTGGAATTCCAACCTTGAGGACAAGCTATTTCTGAGGGGGTGTAGTGATAGGAACCAAACTTTGGCACTAAAAATAAATTGGAATTTCCTTCCTAGCTCCTCTTTTTTGGTATGATTCTCATTTAGAATATTATCGTGGGATTCACTTCTTAGCTTCTCCTATTTTGGTACTGATATCATATAGAATCGTATGGCCTATTATTTAGTATTATTCTAAATGAAGTATGATGTAAATGGAATATTAGGCTGAATCAATTTATAAATGTAAGCTGCTAGCTCTTGATATCAAGCATAAAGAATGCTCTTTTCTTTAAATCTTCTTCTTCTTCCTTCTTTTCTCAAAGTGGTCACTTATGTGGAGACATGTTTCAAAATTACTCGAAAAGCTGTTAGGTGAACGTGTGTTTTAGATCACCACTTGTTGCAGATATGGCTGAACCATGGTTTTTGGTGTTTCTCCAAAGTAATGCTTGCTAACTTTTTATTGTTATTAGTCATGGCTGGTCTTCCTCATCTTTAAGTTAGGTTTCGTTATTAGATGAAACCCTAGGAAGAAAAATAAAGACTTGCAAGAACAGAATCTCTGGCACAATCAATAATGTCATCTCATGCAAAATATCATGCTAACATGTCAATTAATAGGTGATTGCATTCTTTCCATGAGAATATGATAGTTCTTCAATAATGGTTGTGGGACATCTAACCAAGTAACAAAGGTTGAAGCAACACAGATATATGATAGCATCTTTGTTCCTTCAACAAGCATCTCATTCTTGCATAATTATTCTTTCATTATTCTGATTTGAGATGTTCATATCTATGCACAGATTCTCAACATACTCTAGAATAGCCTATGCAGGGGTAGCATAAAGCTTTATACAAAAAATTTTAGCATACAGCTGACTTATGCCCAATTACAAATTTTCATTTCTAACATTACTCTTGACCTTTATGCAAACATGTTGTATGAATTTGTTCCCTAATTTTATATAGTTTGGCATTGTTCATAACTCCATCCTATGTCAGAACCTTCTGAGATATGGCACTTGTTGGCATAGAACCTCTGCTGGAGGGGCTGAGCCGCTGAATCGCTGGTCCGCTCCTCTTGGTACCTGCAAAACAGTCCCTTGACCGGATTATCTCTGGTGGGGGACACTCTGATGCCTAAGTCAGGAAGATGTTCCAGCAACAGAACAGGAAGTTCTCTGAGAAGGCAGGAAGATAGCAAAAGTGTTATCGTGTCCAACTCACCTTGAGTGTTCCTTCTTACCTGTATTTATAATAGTGGGCACTGGCCTGGGTTGGGCTTAACTTGCCCCTGGTTAGCATGCGGTCGGTTAACCTCGCCCCACGTATAATGGGGAACGGTTGCCGTTTGTCCAGGGATACTTGTCGCTCTATTACGGCCAGTCCGGAATTATCAGAGAGTGGGCTCGCCGATCGTGTGCTCAGCTCGAAATGGCTGGAGTTGGGGATGGCAGTTACGCTTCAGGTCGCAACAGCCATCCCTCCATTCGGGGTTTTGTGGCAGATTGAGATTTGTCTCGGGCCTTCTTCTTCTTCTTCGGACTTTTGGGTCGGTCGTCTTCGGACTTCTTCGGGTCAGTCGTCTTCGGCTTCGTTGGTGGAGTTAACTTCAGACTTCTTCGGTCAGTCGTCTTTGGACTTCGTTGGTGGAGTTAACTTCGGACTTCTTCGACGGAGCGATTGGTCGGATGGTGGACATCGGAGATCTGGAGGGGTAGTCCTTCGGACCCCTAGTCTTCAGCTTATCTGAAGATTGGTTCGGAGGGAGGCATTATGGCACTCCCGGGTCGTTGTTGGTTCTTTCGGTACGGGCGGCCGGCTGGGGAGAACCCGACCGGATCCTGAGCTGGAAATAGCTTCAGTTGAGCCGGCGTCCCCCAACAGCACTAAATGTTAAAATTGATATGAAAGCTCAACAAATGATTAAGCAAATCAAATTCTGCAGAAAATGATATGCAGCAAAAACATTAAATTAAGAGAGAATTAGAACTAAAGAAAATACCATTTATTACTTGATGCGACACATAGATCATCAAGTAAGGAAGAATGGAATGGAAGAAAAGAAAACTAAGTTGAAAGAAGCAACAAGTGAGAGAGGGGTGCGGATAAGCACAACCAGTCTACATGCAATCTTATGCTTTACAATCAAATGATCAATTCTAGTTGGTTGATGGCCATGATGCCCCTGGAAGTTGTGCTGGTTGTAATACATTTTCAAAATTAGTGGCCCAAGAAAATCTAGAATTCTAGACTAATGGTGCAGCAGATCACAATTCCAAGTTACACCAAGACTGTAATCAGCATTCTTTATGTCATTTGGACAACATAGCAGCAATCTTATTCTCAATTCTTTAATAGATATCTCATGAGGATATCTTCAAAATATAGAATCCATATATGCTTCTTAGCAGTGCTATCATTGCGCGCATGAACTATTACATGCTTCGGAGATCCTAGCATATATGAATTCATCATAATGATGGCACCACCATGCATGAAGATGCTGCCTAGCCTCACTCTAAAGCATTTATCATTTGTATTCAGTTCAGAAAAGCATGGCTTAAAGTAGGCTATGCAAGAATTCGATGTAGATGTTGCAACTGGGTCCCACCTTATGAAATTTTTCATCAATTCCCTTATATAATATAAGATCTGAAAAACTTGTATGATGTTTGGTTTTGGGCTCAAACAACTTCATCATATCTAGAGTCCTTTTTATGCTTGGTAAATGTCAATTTGAAAAAACAGTATGCCCCAGGTAATGCATTTCAGTTTGTTCACGCTGCCAACCACAAAGATTATATGAAAATATTTTCTAGTGCCCAAACTTGTGAGCCATGTGGTAGGTTTAAAGTATATTATATCGTGGGCTTGGCTGAGTTTTGCTGCTGTGTATGGACAAGAACTATATGCAATGATGTTCAGTATTACCAAAAGGTACAAAGAAGTCAGACAAATATTTGCTAGCAAAATTGGTATTTTAAAATTTTAATATCTTGTAAGTGCTTGTTGGTGACACATAGATGCTGTGAACCTTTAAACATTTAAAGAAATTTTGACTTGTAGACACAAGTTTTCAAAAACAGGGCTGGATATGCATGCTGCTGTCAATGAAAATTGATATACCTCAACATTTACAGAACGCTAGTTGAAGAAGTATAGATAACCACTGATATTTCAGTCTCATGAACTTGGAGTCACTCATGTCGCAATAGACAAAAGAGAAAAAGGCATATTTGGTTTTGGAGTTTATATGTGGAGTGTCTATAGGTGCTGTAACTCTTGTCAAGAATGTAGATGCTGTCTGTAATTAAAATATATTTCAGAAATCATTAGCCAATATCTATAATTGTCTTTTTATGAAAAGAAAGTGCTTGGTTTGTAACTATTATTCTAAAAGATGAAAAGAAAATGAAGAGAAAAACCAGAGAACATTTCCCTCAATTTTCAGTATTAACTAGTAACTTGTCTGCAGGGTGACCCAGTATGGTCAATAAAGTTGGACACCATCAATGATATCGTGGGCCTGTCCCTCAATTTCTTCTATATCCTGCCCTTACTGAACACTGGTAAGTTAGTTGTGAATGCTGAAACATTATTGTTTAGCATCATATTTGAAGATCTTTTCTCATTGAGATTGTTCCTTAAATTTTTCATGTGTTTTGATTTTGTCAACTATATGAGAGAAAGATTTAGCATTTGGCAAATATGCAAGTCATGGTCTAAGATAATCAACTTTTTCTGACTATAGTGCTGTTTGGAACTTAGTGGCATCTAACTTTTATTTTTGATAGTCAATACATATTCCATCTTCAGTTATTGAAGTATAGCTACTGCGCCACCATTTCTGGTTATAACACATAATAGAAATTGTTTATTCCATGATTGTTTTTTTGTCTTTAGTTAAATAAGTTTATTTATTGTTTTAGAAAGGAAGTAATATGAGTTCTAAGGTTTGCATTTGATAGAGGGATAACTTGTGGAGTGTTATGCACTTTACTGTTGAAGGGATGGTAAATGTCATGGGATAAGTCCCATTTTTAGTATGTGGTTGGAGAGATGTGGAGGGAATATGAGCATATTGTTTTCATGATTATTTGGATTTCATGACAAAGATAAAATTGTCCTCCCACTTTTTGCTGTGTGTAAATAGTGGATATAGGCAAAATCATATTGAAGGGGATAAATTTCCCCTATTCCTGAGGATAATTCTATCCTACCAATTCGGTGAAAAAGAATTTATCCTAGTAAGCCCACTTTTTGACTTATGTGAATAGGGCTATTCCATCGTCTATTTTGGGGGTGTTTGGCGGGATAATTCCCCATTTGGGGTGATGTCCCCCACCCCCCACCACCACCCCCCATCCCCTCTACCAAATGCGTTAGGTAGATCTACCTTTTAGACTAAGAATCTTTAGGTTTTCAGTTTTTTTTGCAAAAGGTTCTGAGAGACATTGTTGCTATTCTCATGGTGGATGCCTCTCCCACTTTCTTGTCAACTGCCTTATCTGTTTCATTTAAAATGCATGTGCAATTCATGGTTCAAGTCACAGTTAATGCTGTGGGAAAATGAAAAGCAAAGACTACCATACAATGGGTTTTTGAGTTGAGAGATCTTGTGTAGCATAATGATTAAATCTTCCATAAAGATATCGTTAGATCTTGAAAAATGTCCATAACACTAAAGAATCACATTTCTTCTGAACATCCATTCAGATCATCTTAATTTTCTTTTCCACTTGAAAATTCTGAGAACTTTTATCATAAGTTCTGGTCCTTTTTTCTTGAGATGAAGATCTGGTCTTGTCATGTGGATCAGAATACCTTTTTCTAACTTTCATTTTTATAAAATCCTGCTATGACTGTACTGAAGGTGATAGCTGGATTATTCACTGATATTATTGCTCTTGTTAAAGTTTGAATAAATATGTATCTTCAAAAGTTGGAAGTTTGTCTTTCCCAGGAGTTTGTGAGACTCCCAAGTCCCTATGGAAATAAAATGTAAAATGAAAGGAGGAAAGCTTATGACAATCAAATTCAAGGCACGTGTTATCTTTGCACATGGTTATTGGCAATGGAAGCATCGAGGACTTTGTTTGGATGGTGATTATTAGATAGTTTGTGTATTAGTTGTCAAGATATCCCACTTAGCTTTCTTTATTAATGTATAGAATATTAGGAAGTATATTGTCTAGAATATTCTAAGACATGATCTTCGAGATTGCTAGAATATTTTACATGATCTTTGGGATTGCTAGAATATTCTACAATCACTAAGACATGATCTTTAGAATTGGGAGGATCTTGTGACTATCTATCTAATTTTCTCTTCTTTACTTTTATATAAGGATATACATCTCATAGTAAAAGACATGGAAGAAATCTTTTCCACTTGTTTTTGATTTTCTCTTCTTCATTTACTTTATTTCTCCTATCATAGTATCAGAGCATTAGGGCTCAAGCCCTAGATCTCAACTATGCCGCTATGCTGCCTCATCCCAGGTCGCATCGTTCCGTCCTAGTCATGGCTTCTAGTTCTACTACTCGGTTCTTCCAGTCATCAATATTAAGAGTCTTGTCACCATCAAGCTAACTAAGGTTTTCTTACTTTGGAAGGTTTTTTTCTAATGTTTTTTCTACCTTTAAGGTGTTAGGCCATGTGAACGGTACCAGCCTCCCACCTCTATGTTTATTGAAGATGATTCAAAAAATCGTCTTCCTAATTCGATATTTGAGACTTGACAGGAGAAGGATAGCACTATTCAGCTATGGCTCGCTGCCACCATGTCCCCTACTATGCTTCAACACATTCTTTCTGGTACTGAGAATACTACTAGGGATATTTGGCTTGTCATTGAGAAGTACTTTGGTGACAAGACCATTGCTATGGAGTTCCTAGTTGGAGAGTGAGCTTTGCCTTTGGAAGGGCACTGTCTGTCTCTGATTATATCATAAAAATTAAGGATATTGATTAAAGTCTTTGCTCCATTGATAGTCATGGTATAGATCGTGAGCTTGTGATGGCTGCTTTTCATGGTCTTCCTGAGGAGTATAGGAGTTTTATTACCACTGTTACTATGCATGATAATTTTTTTGATCTTGAGGAGTTGCGCCTATTACTTTTTCAACAGGAATAGCAGGATCAACACTTTAGTGCTCTTCGTAGTTTCACTCCTCCACTGGCAATTCTACTGCCTTTGTGGCTGCATGTGGTGATTGGCTAGGCAATCAGGGTGTTACAGAGATCGATCTTGTGGAGGTAGAGGCAATCGTGGAGGACGATGCTAGGGACCAGGACAGATGACTAACAATATGGTGCTTAGTCCAACTACTACCAGTAGTAGCATCCATACTACCGAGCCCCACCAACTCTTAAACCTTTTCCTAACCCTCCATGCCATATATGTGGTAAATTTAATCTTATAGCACTTCAGTGTAGATAGTGCTTTAATCATAATTATATATTCTTATGATATATCACAATCCTTTGTTGCGATGAGGATTCATAGGATGAGTATGACCAGGAGGTGTGTACCCTGATATGAGCGCAAAGAACCACATGACTACCAATTCAGGTATACTTTTGCACTCTCAACCCTTTCACGGTAATGATCATATTCTAGTAGAAAATGAAGAACAAATTGCTATTCATGTTGTTGATGATTTAGGCTACATACACCTCATACTAAATTTTTTTGCATAATATTTTAATCATTCATTTCATTAAGAAAATTTGTTATCTGTTCGACAATTTTGTTGCGATAATAATTATTCTATGGAATTTGATTCATCCAGGATTTTTATGAAAGATCTGAGAGCAAGGAAGGAGCTTCTTCGATGCAATAATCTTGGCTCGTCACTTTATCCTATTGCCTCTCAGGTTTCCATTATTGGTGTTAGGAATAAGACAACATTAGTAGCATCGAGTTGAGCCCTGAACTTGCATAGGAGATTGATCATCCCAGTAATGATGTTTTGCTTCGTTTCTTGAAAGAAATTATAATGTTTCACTTGCATCTATTAAGTCTGTTCAATTTAATAATTATATTGCTTGTCATCTTGGAAAGCATGTTAAATTACCATTTAATATTTCTTAATCAAAATCTTCTCATCCATTTGAATAATTCACTCTGATGCTTGGCAATCACCTGTTCTCTCCCTCTGGATATCAGTATTATATATTATTTATTGATGATTTTCTTGATATGTCTGTGTATATACTTTTAGATTTAAACATAAAGTTTATGATAAATTTATGGAATTTCATGCTATGGTGAAAAATATTTACAAAGCAAATATTTATTATTTTCATTCTGATGGGAAAGAGTTTGTTAATAAGACTTTTACTAATTTTTTTGAGTGCCAATGATATTTTTCATCGATTGTTGTGTCCCTATATGTCTCAATAGAATGGCAATGTTAAGTGCAAAAATAGACACATAGCAAACACTATTCATACTCTTTTTATTTCAATCTACCATGCCTGTACGGTTTTGGGTTGAAGCCATACACTATTGTATTTTTTTTAAATCGCACTCTATTATTGACTGTTCTGAATGGCTCAACTATTCATCAAAAATTATATGGATTGTCCCTCTTGATGTGAATATTATCAAAACTTTTGGATGTCTTTATTATCCGAGCATCCAAGATATTGCATTGCATAAGCTCTATCCCAGTCTCTGCCTTGTATTTTTCTTGGCCCTTTTGAACATCAGAAGGGTTTTTGTTGTTTATATCCTCCCTCTGGTAAAGTTTTGTTTTCCATCATGTTGTGTTTATTGAGTCTGTATTTCTCTATACTTGTTTATAGTCATTTCAAAGCAATCACATGACATGCCTACTATTGTTGACTTAAATAAATTGAATTTATTTGTCTCACATCCATAACATGATTTAGATCCCTCTATTGCCTACTCCATTTTTGAGTTAGTATTTCACATGTCGCAATTTGATGTCAATGACAACATCACTGTAACTGCATTGCATCTGGTCTAGCCCTAGATTCATCTAATGTTGTTGATACTCGTTCTCTTTTCCTACTATGGATACTACGGTTCTGTAGAGGTTTCTATTGGTAGTCAGTGGATCGGCCACCGGTTCAAATTGTGTATCAATGCACTCGGATATGGACTCCTACTGAATCACTCTGGTTCCCACACCCTCCAAGTAAATTCTATCCAATCCAATATTGCCGCTGCTCCCAAATCTTCTAGACAACCTTGTCCTATTTTACAATGCTCGCACCATATGATTCTTAGACATCGGTCATCTTCTCCGATAGACCGCTCTCCATTGCTTGTCTATTCTAGTTCTGATCTTCTGCAGGAACCATCGACATTCAAGGAGGCCTCTCAGCACCTAGGTTGGGTCATTGCTATGCAGGAAGAATATGATGCTTTTATATCAAACTATACTTAGGATCTTGTTTTTTCTTCCATTCCATGCTAATGTTATTGGATGCAAATGGGTCTATAAAGTCAAAACTCATGCTGATGGTTCACTTGAGCGCCTTAAAGCTCATCTTGTGGTACAGGGATATAAGCAACAACAAGGTATTGACTTTAACGAAACCTTCTCTCCTGTTGTTAAGGCCACTATTGTTCGTACTGCTTTCTATGGTGTTATCGCAAGGTTGGTCCCTTTGGCAACTTAATGTTAAGAATGCCTTCATGGCATTCTTCAGGAGGTCTATATAAGACCTCCAAGATTTGTTGATGCTGCTAATCTGTATTACCTTTATAGATTCAGGAAGCCTATATGGTCTCAAGTAGGCTCCTCGTGCCTGGTTTCAGAGGTTTAGCTCATTTCTTGCTGAGCTTGGCTTTCGTTCTAGTTTTGCAAGCATCTCTTTTGTTCATTCTAGTATTCATGGCATATTAATACTGCTATTGTATGTAGATGATATTATAGTCAGGCAGTTCTGGCCCTCTTTTAGACTCTCTCATTGCCACTCTTCAATTTGAATTTGCTATGAATGACCTTGGGTCATTTCACTACCTAGAAATTGAGGTTAAGTCTAGTTCCTTAGATCTTCATCTTTCACAAGGCAAGTATGCTATGAGTTTTTTTCTTGCCATCGTATATATGATTACAAATTTGTCAGCGCACCACTTTTTTGTAGCACACATCTCTCTATTCATGAAGGACAGTCTCTCTTAGACCTGTATGAATATCGTCAAATTGTTGGAGCCTTATAGTACCTTACCTTCACTCGGCCTGACTTATCTTATGCTATGAATCTGGTAGCTCAGTTTCTTCATGCACCACGTGAACTACATCTTTAGGCTGTGAAGCAGATCCTATGTTATGTTTGTGGTACATTTAGCTATGGATTCGTTTCTCTCGGTGTCAAAATCCATCGCTTATTGCTTATTCAATGCTGATTGGGCTGGGTGTCTTGTTACTCAGCATTCCACTACTGGATTTTACTTCTTTCTCGGGTCCAATCTCATTTCTTGGTTTTCCAAGAAACAATCCACTATTTCGAGATCCAGTTCTGAGACCGAATATTGTGCCATGGTTTTGGCACTTGCTGAAACAGTTTGGTCCATCATCTTCTTTGTGATTTGGGATGCTTCTTGTTATGCCCAATCCAGTTTTATTGTGACAACCTTAGTGCAACTTACCTTGTCGCCAACCCTATTCTCCATGGTCGCACTAAACATGTTGAACTTAATCATCATTTCTTTCGAGAGACTATAGTGTGGCGAGCTTTCCGTGTTTCATATTTTCCTGTAAAGCAATTGGCTGATATCTTCACTAAATCACTATTTATATCACGCTTTCGTACTCTCTACACCGATCTTCACATCTGTCCACCGGATGCTCAGCTTATGAGAGAATGTTAGCTGTGTATTAGTTGTCAAGATACATCTAGCTAGCTTTCCTTATTAATATACAAAATATTAGGAAGTATATTATCTAAAATATTTTAAGATATTATCTTTGGAATTGTTAAAATATTCTACATGATTTTTGGATTGCTAGAATATTCTACAATGCAATCACTAAGACATGATCTTTGGGATAAGGAGGACCTTGTGATTATCTGCCTAATTTTCTCAACTTCACCTCTATATAAGGATGTACATATCATAGTGAAAGACAGGAAGAAATTTTTCTCACTTATTTGCTTTTGTTTTTCTCTTTCTTCACTTATTTTACTTCTCCTATCAATGATGATATAAAAGTTTTAACTGAAATTGAAGCCTACATCTTGTTCACAACAACCAGCAGGTCCAGCACAATAAGCCAACAGCACTTAGTCCAGCTGTCCCCTGCCATCTTGGGAAGAGGTCCTGCATCCGATCCTGTATTATTGCACCAGGACTCTTACTTTTTGTCCATGTAAAGGCCATTTGATGTGCAATGTTTTTCTTGTGATGACAAACCTTGCTTTTTGGTAGAATTTGGTTCTTTGATCAGGTTGTAATTCATGATTCTTGAACCAAGTTTTTCCTTTTAAGTGATTTATATTTATGCCTTGGAAATTTTTAGAGAGGGAGATTACATTAATGGCCTGAATTATACTTAACAGATCCCTGTGTAAGCTGTATTCATGATTAAAGTTTATAAGGGCAGAAGAAGTCTTTGATGAACATGAGATTGATCTTTTCCCAAGAATGGTAATCTGATGTTAAATGTACTTTTGTATCCAGTTCAGTAGACTTATGTTGGCTGCATTGCAAAATTTACTAACAAACTTCATGAGGCCATACATGTTCACCCAAACAATGATTTATGAGGAAAAAGATAATTGTATTTTCTTTTTATTTATATTAGCATAATAGCTATGTAAATACATAGGAATGACTATATTTAGAGGATCAAATTCTAAAGAATAAGCAACTAATTAATAAATAAGGGAATAAAATAACAACCAATTAACAAATAGATCAAACCCTAATTAGTACTATTATGGATAAGTAAGTTGAGAGATTTTAGGGATTCTAACACTCTCTCAAGCAGGTGAATAAATATTTTCCATTCTCAGCTTGCTTGCGAGTTCTTGAAATCTTGCTACGAGTAGTCCTTTTGTTAAAACATTGGCTAATTGATAATTTGATGGCATATAAGGGATGCTAATCAAGCCACTGTCCAGTTTCTCTTTTATGAAATGTCTATCTCAATGTGCTTAGTCCTATCATGTTGAACATGATCATGCACAATATTTATAGTAGACTTGTTGTCACAATACAACTTTATAGTTCCTTCTCTCTTAATTCTGAAATTGTCCAAAATATTCTTAGCCACAAAAGTTCACATACTCCATAAGCCATAGATCTAAATTCAGATTCAGCACTGTATCTTGTAACCACATTCTATTTCTTACTTTTCTTGTAACCAAATTTTCTCCAGGAAGGTGCAATAGCTAGATATTGATCTCCTATCTATTTGGGATCCTACATAATCTGCATCTATGTAGGCTTCTAGTGTTAATCCTTTTTCCTTTTAAACAAAATTTCTTTCCTGTGTTACTACTTGAGATAATGGAGGATTCTATGACCACATGCAAATGTTCCTCTTTTGGATTATGCATGAATTGATTTACCACACTTACTGAGTATGCGATGTCTGGTCATGTGTGAGAAGGTAGATCAATCTTCTAACAAGTCTTTGGTATCTTCCTTTGTCCACTACGTTGCTTTCTTCTATCCTTCCTATTTTGTGATTTGGATCAATAGGTGTGCTTGATGCTTTGCTGTTGAGATTCCTTGTCTCTTTGAGTAGATCTAGCACATATTTTCTTTAGAGATGAAAATGTCCCTTTTTGAATATGCTACCTCAATGCCTAGGAACTACTTGAGTTTTTCTAGTTCTTGATTTTAAATTCTTGAGCTGGGTGTTTCTTAAGGGACTCCTTTTTAGTTTTATCATTCCCTATCACAATGATATCATTTACATAGATCAATAAAGCAATGAGTTGATCTTTAATTGAGTGCTTGATAAATAATATACGGTCCTTTTGACCCTATTTACATGCCATTCTCAACATGGCATTTGTAAATCTCCCAAACCATGCCCTAGGTGATTGTTTCAAGCCATAAAGTGTCTTTTTAAACGATATACCTTATTGACCCTAAAACTCTCATCAAATCCGAGTGGAGATTTCATGAAGACCTTCTCTAAGTCCCTATGTAGGAATGCATTCTTGACATCAAACTGCTATAAATATCAATCAAATTAGTGGGAATTGATAATAAATTTGCACAATATTCATCTTTGCTACAGTTGCAAAAGTTTCTTATAGTCCACTTCATAAGTGAGTATATCCTTTCGTAACTAATCTCGCCTTGTACCTCTCAAGAGACCTGTTAGCCATATATTTCTCATTTACATCCTACCAGTTGTTTCCTTTTAGGGAGAGTGACAATCTCCAAAGTCTTATTCCTCTCTAGTGCATTCATTTTCTCTTTCATAGCTTGTACCCAATTCTTATTTTTTAATGCCTCTTGCATGGTTTTGGAAATGCCAATTGAGTTTATAAAAGTGAGGAAACTTTTGTGATGTGGGATAATCTATGGAACGAAATAAATTGTGAAATTAGATGATGGTTGTAATTTTTGATTCCTTGCTCAAGGCTATTGGTAAGTTCAAATCTTGGGGTGTAGGCTTTATAGAATCAACTCAATAGTATAGGAGGAGGAATTTTATTATTTGGATCCGGTTCAGATTCATGAATTTGTCTCAGCTCTGGATTGAACTTCTTCCTTCTTGGGTATGTTAGTAGTTTTGCTGGTGGTTTGGAGCTCGGCTACTGCTGCTGTTATTCTTGTAATTCTGGTGGAGTCACTAACGGAGGAGAGGAAGAGACCTCCAAGGAGGAAGAGGCCAGTGCTGGCAAGGAAGAGGAGAGATAAGAGGTATTGAATTATCGAAAAGGGTATCCCATTCCATATCGCATTAGTCTTATCTGCATTAGTCTTCTCCCCTTGAAGATAGGAATGGGAAGGATGAAAAAAATGGTTCATTTTCTTAAAAGAAGACATCCATGGAAACGAAGACTTTCGGGTAGAGGGTAGATTGTTAGGTTTTCGAAGGTGTTTGCATATAGAATTTTAAAAACAAGATTTTATAATTGCAGCGGAAGAGAAGATTAAAACATTTTTAATCTTAGCATGCATAGATCTAATCTATAAACACCGGATCTAGTTCATATGACGTATGAGAGATATAACATCTGAAATCTAAAAATTAAGAAACATGGAAGATCGTATCTGATTTGCTTAATCCTTCACCTTGATTCGAGATCTAGATGCCATCGAGGTTCCTTGAAGAGCCGTACACGCGTCCAGTCTCTACAGGTATGCACAGGAGTTGATGTTGATCAGGAGCCTCTGAAACATCGGGGTGCTAGCTCCCTTTGCAAGTCTCACTCTTTCAATGGCTCGAGTTGGCTCCCTTCTGTCTCTTCTCAAGAATGAAGCAGGAAATTGGGATTAGGAGGAAAGGGCTATGTAGCGTGAACTCCTTCATGCTAGAAGAGGGAAGGGAGGAAGGAGTGAAGGGAGAACACTTTTCTTTTTCTTTTCTCTCTCTTTGACTCTGTATGTAGCATGGAGAAAGAATAGGTGCATAAACAAGAAGGGGCGTCTCATATGATTTTCTCATGTAAAAGTCAAATAAAAAATCATGAGGGTCTGCACCATCTTATCACAACCACCTATTCCCTTAATCAAATTTCAAATATCAAGTTTGAAAATTAAGTTTCAAGTTTGAATCTAATTCAAACTTAAAAGAAGGATAAAGCCCCAAAGCAAAGGAGTCAAAGGGAGGGGGTGCCCCATTTGATTTTTGTGTGAAAAACTTCATGCAAAAAATATGTGCGCCACATAATATGCACAAACTTTCTTAGGCATGAGATGGAGATAGTGAAGAAAGAGAGACCGAGAACAGGAGTCTCATAGTTGGTGCCCCACTTCATGAAAATTCTACGAAGAAAAATGGCCATCTCTCCTTTATGCACCATATGTTTTTGGCATGGAATAGAGAGGGGAGAGAGTCCCAGGTGCCCAAATGCTTGGGACGCCTCTTTCTTTTCATGCATGCACAAACAAAAAATGTTGCGCCCCTTTTATTTGTTTGCATGCATCTTCTTCTTGGCATGTGGGTTAAAGGGCGAGTCCCAGTCTAATTGGGATGCTATAATCCTAATCTAGTTAGATTCATTCCAAACCCAATTCGAATCTAATTTGAGTCAAACTAAATCCTAATCTAATTAGGAGTCAAGTCCAAGTCCCAATTGGACTGGAAAACCTAATTCGACTCAAATTAGACTAAGTCTAGTCAAATTAAATCTGATTTAATTCGATTATGACTTGAACCTAATTTGATCAAATCAAATTATATTGTAACTATTGCAATTAAATCCTCCTTGCTAACTTTTAGCAGATCCTTTATGTAACCAGGGTTCTCCAAACCATGCCAAACCAGACCGCCGGCCGCCGGCACGGTTCGGCTTTAAAAAACGGCACAGCCCCTTTTAAAAAAAAAAAAAACCTTACCGCACCGAACCGGTCCCGAACCGGTCGAAACGGGCTCGAACCGGTCGATTCGGCCCGGTGCGGCTTGGGAAGGGGGGGCAAATTTTTTTTTTTTTTGGTGTCACATGGCTACACTGTAGCCATGTGACCTTTTGTCCAAAGGGGGGGAAGATGCCTTTCCTTAATTATAAGGAAAGGCATAGAGAGCTCTTACGAGCTCTCTGTGTTCTCTGCTGCAGCGCACGGTGGAAGGAAAGCAGAAAAAAAATTCGCAGGGTCAATTTCAAACAATTCAACTTGCAAAAATTGAAGGGGTAGGTAGAATCAAGGTCCGTATACCTTTCTTTTTCCGTATTTTCATCTTTGTAGCGTTAAATTTTATTAAAATCCATGCAAATTAGAAAATTAAGAAGAAATGTTGTCAAAATTTATTTGTTGGCATGATTTTAGAGTATGTGGTAGATCTAGGATAGATCTACACAATGATACTAAAATCTTATTTTTTGTTAAGTATATAATTTTTTAAATTTAAATAATTTTGTATTAATAAATTAATTAAAAAATTATAATTAGAAAAAATTATAATTATAAATTATTAATTTAGGGATTGTAAGCTACTCTTACTATAAACTTCATGTCGATTTATTCAAGTTTTGTGCATCTCATGAATAGTGCCCGTAGGTCTTAAATTGAAAAAATTTGACTTTTAATGCATTTCTAGGATCTTAAAAAAATATATGTTCCATGTATGATGGAATCCTATATGAATCTAAATTTTTTTTATTTTTTTATTTTTCTTTATTTTTTTGAATTTTTTAAATAAAAAAATAAAAAAATTAATTTTAAAATTAGGTTAATAAACTGTTAATTAATAAAGATTATTATTGACCTTATATATAATTTAAATATTCAGGTATGGATCCATCAAGGAGGAAGAAGGATCCGGAGTGGGACATTGGCTGGTTTACATGAAGAGATGCTCTCGGGTCGGCATCACTAGAGGTGTAAATGGTGCAATACCGAACTCAAAGATGAGGGGTAACAGGTTGAAGCAGTACTTGGCTAGCGGCTATCCTGATGTATCTGCATACCGACAGTGTCCACAGGAGGTCCGTCAGTTGATGAATAAATACTTTGCTGATTTTAAAGCTAGGAAGGAAGAGCAGCAAAGAAGAAGGCAGAGGTGGACCGCAGAGCCACAGAACCACCTTATCACTCCAGGGAGTCAGAGGAAGCATCTATTTTTCTGATGAGGAGGCACAGATGGAGGCTGCTATTCAGGCGAGCTTGTATGAGCAGAGGCAGTAGGAGGAGGCAGCCAGGCATAGACAACGATTCGGGCCATCAGCTTTTGAGTCAGGATTGGAATCCGCTTCTGCTAGTACTCCAGGAAGTCAGACAGTTTAGGAGGACCTCCTCAGTCAAAGAGCCCGTCAGGAGAGGCACCGGCCGTATTGCATCCATGTTGGGAGTATTTGGCAGTAGAAGGAAGTCTTCCAGGCCCAGAGACATTCCAGAGGGAGCCACTATCCATGATGTCGATCTACATGCATTTTCCAGTAGAGATTCCAAGCAACAGAGGATTGACACAATATTGAAAAAGGATAAGAAGAAGGATATATGGCAGGCCATCTCCTCCTGGTTTCATTTCAGTTATATCCCAGCCCATGCAGCAGACAATCCTGATTATTGCTTTGCTATTTCATCTATACAGGCTGCTGGTGTAGGTGTAGATCCTCCAGCATCGAGGGATATCTATGGTCATCTTCTGGACAGCAATAAGGAGCTAGAAAGATGGATATCCTCATATAAGAGCAAGTAGCCTGTGTATGGATTGACGGTAATGTGTGATGGTTGGACTGGTCCTACTAGACAGAGCATCATCAATTTTTTGACTTATTGTGATGGGAAGACTTTTTTCAGAAGTCTATTGATGCTTTAGATCAGGTACACGATGTCAGTTATATCCTCAGATTGATGGAGGAGGTGATTAATCAGTGGGAGAGCATAATGTCGTGTAGGTAATCACTGATAATGGACCACAGTACAGGACCGCAGGGCAGATCTTGATAGAGCGGCGGTCGCATATTTTCTTCTGATCCCTTGTGCTGCACATCGTATAGACCTCATGTTAATGGATATTGGTAAAATTTGCAGGGTGTAAAAGATTGTTGAGCTAGCACAGTCTAGCACCAGATTTATATATAACCATAAATGGGTCTTATCATTGATGAGGAGCTTTACAGGAGGAAAATATTGAGACCGGGGGTCATACGGTTTGCAACTAATTACATTGTACTTGATAGTCTTCTTAACAAGAAAGCATAGCTGCGTCAGATGTTTGTCAGTCAGGATTGGCAGGAGAGCAGATATGCCAGGGTAAATACTGAGGGAAGCAATGTGGAGAATTTAGCGACAAGACAGACATTCTGGCAGCGGGCTGAGAGGGTAGTGAGGCTATCAAGCCTCTATATGAGATACTTCGTGCCGTGGACTCCGAGAATAATGCTCAGATGGGCTTCTTATATTTCATGATGCAAAGGGCAAAGGAAAAGATCCAGGAAGCAGATCCATCACATGCATATGAGTATACCGGATCATTATGGACAGTGGAGTTATCAAATGAGTTCGGATTTGCATCTAGCAGGTACATAGTATTTATGAAGTCCCTAAAAATTAAGTTTCAATTAGATTCATGCAAGTACGCTTGACTGATTCTTAAAATATACGTGCATCTTATTATCTAAATCCGAGATTTCAGTACTTCGTACTGGACATTGCCATGGATGAGGATCTTATGTCTGCCATGTGCAATGTTATATATAAGATAGAGCCCGATCCAGATATCGTTGCTATGTGCCTTGAAGAAGTAAGTTAGGTTAAAATTATGAATGATTTTTAATAGCATTAATTTTAACAAGCTAACAAATTTTTTTCTGGCAGACAATTTTTTAGGGAGGGCACAGATTCATTTGGATCCACTGTAGCGATCAAAAATAAGTCAAAGATGAATCCTGGTAGGTACTACTAAGGAGTAAGTTTAATATTATATCAGGATTAAATTTTTTATTTGCAAATCTAAAATTCTAAATGATGTAATGTCTTTTACAGCTGAATGGTGGATGCATTTGGTGGATTTGCTAAAAATTTGAAGGTTCTTGCAGTAAAGATCCTCTCCCAGACGGTGTCCTCCAGTGGATGTGAGCGCAACTGGTCTACATTTGGTCTTATCCACTCCAAGCAGAGGAACCGTCTGAAACAGAAACGCTTCAACGATCTTGTATATGTTCACTAATTATATTAGGGTGAGGCTAAAATGTATTCAAGAAGAAGTAGAATTAAAATATCTTGATCCCACTGCAAGTTCATATGTTGATGAGGATGATCCAATGATTGGGTGGGTCATGGATTAGCAGCAGATGCCAGAGCTTGATGAGCCAGGATCGCCTCCTCGACCAGCCAGTTTTGTAGCTAGTGAGGCTGGGGTGGATGCTGGACAATGGACAACAAGTCATATTCCTCACAGGGCTCCAGCAGATACAGCATATCGTCTGTCCCCACCATCTAGTAGACCTGGAGATAGAGGAAAAGGAAAGGCAGTTGCACCTCCATCGGAGCACTTAGTCCACTCAGATTCAGATACTAGAGACAGTGATGATAGTGCTTCAGATAGTGGAGGATCTAGTGATCAGGAAGGGGTAGGAGGACAGGAGTTGCAGCCACCTAGTCCTATTCGATTCACTAGGGAGTCACGGTTTTTCCATGCCATGCAGGATACAGATCATGGAGCACAATCTGATAGACCTCGTGGTGATACGATTCCATATAGGCAACGGGCTTCGCGTGGTCATTCAAGACACGATACAGCTGCAGATCTTGCACGTGAAGTAGGATCTTTGGATGTATCTGGATCATCCTCATATTCAGGATCCTCTTATCCGCAACTACCGGCAGCTTCTGGTCCATATGATCTATATGGTGCGTCCGAGACATCAGCATCCAGTGGTTATTATCCCGGAGCATCTTATGCATCTGATTTTATTGCTGGTATATTGGATTCCCCCCTACACCTGCACTGCCATATCGTCAGTCTCTGGACAGCTCTCAGAGTCGGGACATCAGAGAGGGATCTGCGATTAGTTATAACCTATCACGCATACCTCTTGGGATGAGCTTAGAGGAGTATCATGCTGCCCGGCAAGAGGGACATGCCGAATTTCCTACAGAGTACATACATGATCCCTATATTTATGGACATCGTCACTCTACCCGATTCTAGACATTGGTATAATTATATGTTTATGCCACATTTTACTTTTATTAATTGCTGATAATCTTTGTTTAGTTATCATTTTTTTTATTTCAATTGAAAATAGTCCTAAATATTAATATTAGTCCTAAACCCTAAAGCGGTACGCCATCCTAAACCCTAAATCTTATACCGCCTAAACCCTAAATCCTAAATCCTTAAAAAATAAACCCTAAACCCTAAACTCTAAACCCTAAACCCTTAAAAATTAAAATAAAAACTTTAAAATTACAAAAAAACAAAAAAAATCAAAAAAAAAAAAAAACTTTGGGCGTGCTGGTCCAAAACCGGCACGCCCTGCCGTACCGTGTGTCGGCACGGTATGGTTCGGTACCGAACCGGTACCGGCCGGCCACTGGTACATTACCCGGTACCGGTACCGGGAATCTTGTATGTAACTATTACAAATTGATCATAATCATCAGTCATATTGATATTTAGGTTGTGATTCAACCATTCGATCAAGTTGAACTCTATTATGTGTGACCCCATAGGTTCTATTGTATTTGGTAGTGAGATATATCATGATCTTCATCATAGTATTATCGAAACACCTTTCAATGGATTGGAACAATTCCAACTCATCCCAACAAGGATGATCAATCTGAAATGATCCTAGTATGTTCTCACAATCCACCAGTGATGCCTAGCAGCATGTAGTAGCAATATAGCAGAACGGAATATATTGAACCTCTAGGTATTGTTACCATGTGATTCAATTCTTCTATCGAAAGTTCCAACCAGATAGAGATTATGGAAAACTCATCAAATCCTTTCGTCTATTATATGTAAGATTTGTTTTATTCAAGTTTATGATGAAAAACTTAATGAAAACTCCTTTTCATTCTTCACACTATTGGGGCTATGGAATTTTAAAACTCAGTCTCACAAATCACATATGACTATTGTTCATTATTGAGATTGATAAATCTCATCTAGGTACGCACACTACTCCTATAATGGACCTACTGTAGCCAACCTACATCATAAGAACTTGAATGGCTAGAAGATTAAGTGATTGCGTAGTCAAGCTACAGTAATCTCACTGTGAGCAGCTGAGGCACGTAGGTCAAAAAAATTACTCACATAACTACAACATCGAGAAGTCAATGATGAGTGAGTAGACATTCAAGTGACTTCTTATTCTTTGGTCATGCTTAGTACCCTTGTCTTACAACCATCTGCACTCTCACTCTAGTGCCCCCATATTGTAGACTCGAGACTCGTCTATCTAAAAGAGAAGCCATCCGTGCACTGATCTAGACAGATTAATCATCATCCTTGAGATGGTCCAATGATTGTGAGAATTTAGGAATTAAACTACAATATCACATGCCTAAAATTCTCAACTCTTGAGAATATGTATCATCGTTTATTAATTCCTTGGATGATACATGGATACATATATAACATGTATGATAAAAATAATCCAATTTAAGAGTGTCATACAAAATTATGTTCCAAAAAAAATATACATTTGCTT
Organism: Areca catechu; assembly: GCA_021397845.1. Taxonomy (NCBI): domain Eukaryota; kingdom Viridiplantae; phylum Streptophyta; class Magnoliopsida; order Arecales; family Arecaceae; genus Areca; species Areca catechu. The sequence goes on from CM038042.1 coordinate 63,692,664, forward strand.
AATTGGCTTTTAGGATATATATCTAATAATCTCCCACTTGCTCTAAAGCCAATTAGCTATATACCTTAGCCCTTCTTCCTAAGATGTGCCTTAGTCTTTTATCGACTAAAGCTTGCTGAGCTAGTGGGTTTGCTACATCTTATATGGAGTCTACTATTATATCTTAATAATGTAGTCGCGAATGATATACAATCATCGCTCTATGTGCTTGGACTTCTAGTGAGATCTTGGTTCCTTAACTAAAGCTATGGCACTATATCCACAGTAGAGTGCTATGGCATTTGATGACATGACATCCAGTTCTGTAACAAATGTTTTGAACCATATTGCTTTCTTATATCCTTAGAAGCTATAATGTAGTCAGCTTCCATGGTCAAACTTGCAATTATCGGTTGTTAGGATGTTCCAAACCATCATTGTATAAGAACACATCCCAATGTAGACTTTCTATCATCAATGTGTCCTGTTCCTTCTTTTCTCTTGCTCTAAAGACCAAGAACATATCATGTTCTTCACATAATTGCTTGATATATGCTCATGATACTCAGCAAAATCAGGTTGTGTACATAGCATGGTATACATGAGACTCTTTATGACCAAAGCTTAAGGGATCTTGCTCATGCACTAAATCCCATGTATAAGGTATAAAATCCCCTTCTTGGAGTTTCCATGCTAAACCTCTTCAGCACCTCCTTTATAATTATTTTCTGTGATAAGCCGAGCATCCTCTTAGATCTATTTCTAGACCTTAATCCCTAAATACAGACTTTCCAAGATTTTCATGGAGAACTCTCTAGACAACCATAACTTAACCAAGTATGGGAATAACATTCCCAATTAGGAGGACTTAATCTGCGTACAATACGAGGAAATTATAGAACTTCCATTGACCTCCTTATAAATACATGTCGTTCTTGTTCTTGACAAAATCAAACGATTTGATCATATCATTGAAATGAATGTTCCAACTCCGAGATACTTGCTTTAGTCCAAAATAGACCTTTGAAGTTTGTAGTTGTGATCTCCATCACATCCATTTACCCGATCTCATCATGGTAAACTGTAATAGCAAGTAGTATGGATTTCAGCGTTGTCATAGGCGAACAAGTCTCCTGATAGTCAATGCCTTAGTGTTGATTATAACCTTTCACCATAAGCCTTGCCTTATAGTTCTCTATCTATTCTTATAAATCCATTTGCATCTAGTAGGTATTATACTTTCTGGTGGTCTATTAAGGTCCATACTTGGTTAAAATGCATTGAGTCAATTTTTGACTTCATAGCATTCAACCATTTCTCGAAATCAATGTCTGACATTGCCTTGTAGGTTTTGGGATCATCTCCATATTTCCAATCTCCAATGAGGAACATTTTTTTTGCATCCTTTATAAGAATACTTAAGTATCTTTCAAATGAAGGGAGATCCTATTAGATCCACGAGGTGGATGAAGTACTACATGTACTAGCTCTGCTCGAATGGGTTCTATAGGTTTTATGGCCCGTTGCTCTTGAGAACTTTCTCTTCGAGCTTAATTATCCTCCCACTACATCTAGGATAAACTATTTAACAATAAAGACAGCATATAGGCTCACAACAATGTTGTGATCTTTTGGGAAGTGGTATTCTAACAGCTCGAACACTCAATAAAAACAAGCCTTTTAAGGACCTAGCCTCTAACTTGTCGCTTGTAGTTACTTGACATAGAATAGACATCACTGAATCCTGAAAAATCAAGACTTGGCTTCCTACCATGCCATATCTCAGATGAGTATGATAATAACAGATTTGGAGGAAATCCTAGTGAATAGATAAGTTGTAGTAAGTAAAATGTCTCAAAAGAAATATGGATAAATCAATGATTCTTATAATGGATTGAACCATATCCAATAAGGTTCGATTTCTCTACTCAGATACCTTGTTGAGTTAAGATGTAAGAAGTTTCCACGGTGAGACTATGCCATCCCACTTGAGATGATTCTAGAATTCTCCACTAAGGTATTCACTTCCTTGATGTAATTGAAAACCTTAAGGAGTTTTTAAATTCACATATCTACCTTTTACCCAAAATCCTTGAACCTTTCAAAGGCTTCAATATGCTAGTAAAGATAATCTCCTTGGCTAGCCACCGAATGTGCCAAACACATCAATGTATACCAAGATAAGTATATCAGAGGTCCTCTTCTCTCGTCCCATAAAAGTAGCTTAGTTAGCATTCTTGAAGATAGGATGCACAAACTGAAATGACTTAGTAGTCAATGAGCTAAGAAGCCTAGGGTTTCCAATTTATTTGTCCTTTCTTCTTCGACATGACTCTAAGCCAGAGTGCCACATATATACTTTAGGTTAAATTATCTCAAGATCTCTTAAATCCCATGGACTCACTAATTGCTCAATAGATGTATCTATATGCAAGTGATAAAGGCTGGCAATCATAAATAATCTGCAACCATTTTATTTTTAAAATAAACAGAATAATGGTCTTTATGTAATATGCTAGACATAAATCAATTTTTGCTCCTAGTAGATAATTAGAGCAATCTCTATAACCAGACGGTAGTCACAAAGGATAGGAGCCAATAGCAACAACTATTGCCCTGTTACTAACCCATAGGGTTAGTTTGCCCTACCTAAGCCCTTTACTTTTCTATAGACCCTACATAGTGTCTATATCTTAACTGGAAGTAGAGGAAAACTATAAGGTTAGTTTCAATTATAAGTAGGTCTAATATACCTTTCAAAGGTGTGTCCTTGTTCTTCAAGGATTCCAAGCATAGGGACAGTTTCTTTTATAATGGCCATCAACATTATAGTGGAAATACCTTTCTATTATCAATGGCCTTCTTCTTAGGAACATCTTCTTTTGGCTTGCTTTCAATTTTTTTGCTTCTTTATAGATTTCTTTTTTCAATTAGGCTTGTTTTTTGGAAAAGAAAGTCTACTCTAAATCGAGAAGCATGTTCCTTGAACCATTCAAGGTCCCTTTAGTCACCAACATGTTTAATTGACCTTGTTGCAATCAATCTTATTCAATTGGTAGTTTACCATAACTGCCCATATGAATTAGAAAGAGATTGCTGGATCAAATCCATCTGTAATCCTTTATGCATCATCATGCCTAAGCTTTTCAAGCATTTAATCCTTAATCATTGTCAAATAATGATCATAGATGAATTGTACTTAGGTCAACCATCGGATAGCTTGATAACATGGGGAGGTCCTGGAAATTTACTTTACACAGCTTTTCTAAAGTCAAATAATTTTCAAGTTGAGCCGGTCTTTATAATTGATTTTTGGTTAATTACTTGGTTTAAGAGGGTTGGAAGCTGACAATTTAAACTACAGAGAGTAAAAATTTTAGTTAGATATTTGTATTTGTTTTAAACATTTGTTTTAGGATCAATTTTCTTTTAAAATAAAGTATATACTCTTTCTATTTTCTCGGATCTCTCATACTCAATGAGGATATGGAAATCCCTATGCGACTAGGATTCTACATGGGTAGTGTGGTCCCATTGATCTACATGCATCTCACCTGATAGTTATTGTTGTCATGCAAATCAATGCATAGACAACTCTTGCCCAATGCTTCTCAAGCATGCTGCAGCGATTTGGTCTCTAATTCATATGGGCTCACGTGACAGATATTGGTCACACTCCTTAGTTAGTTGGATCCACCGTTCAATGCATGGACAAAGCCGTCATTGGAGTCCTCACTTGATAGATGTTGGGCCCAACCCCATTTTTACCTCACAGCAACTCTTTGCTAATAGAATGGTTGTCTTTCCGATGCAACTGAACCACTGTATCCACCCAAAAATAATTAATACGATTAGGATGCCTGTACATCTACAATGATGGAATATTGCTAGACTTACTATGTGCAAGGAGGTTTTTAATTTAGGTCTTATTAAATTAGTTTTCTACATCTCATGTAAATGACTAACTTAAATGGCATGGGCGAACACAAGTAACCAAGCAACCTTATTCAAGACTTATTCAACCAAATTAGACAGGTAAGTGGAGATCGGTGGGAGCCTCCTACTTTCCTTGAATACCAATAATTTGGTCAGGTAAGCAAATGGTCATAATTAAATAACCACCTTTCAAGTACTAGCCTTAAACACCAATTGGTCAATCAGTTTCAAATATGTTAGCTTAAGTGATTCAGGCTTGATTCACTGAGCCGAATCAGGTCTTTGGGTTAATCGATTTAATATATGCCAATCGATTCGACCAACTACAATTATTGTCTTGATCTTGAGCACTTTGATCTAATCTTAATCAACTCTTGATTTGGTTCAATCAACCTCTCTTCTCGATTGGGTTCTATCATGTTCTAATCGAAAATCCTAATTGTAATCACCTTACAGACCTAATTTGATTTACCCATTACCAAACCCTCAGGTAGAAACATAAAATTTAGATTTGAAACAAAATTCAGATCTAAATAGAATAAAAAATAAATCTTGTAACAAATTTCAGATCTAAAATAAAATGCATGAATCACATGAAATTAAAAGCAGATCGAAACTTCTTTCAGATCTAAAGAGTGCAATACATATATCTCATATATGAACTATAAATTCAGTTCTAAAACTTTTATTAAACTAACATTAAAACTATTTCCAAAAACATTCAACATCGATCTAGGACAACCTTAGCAATTTAAGAGGTAAACCTTATACTAGAATAACCTTATTCCAGATCGATGTTGAATTTTTTAATCAAAATTTCATATCTAAATAAGCACTACATATATCTTATATATGAACATAAAAACTATACCTAAACCAGGGTTCCCGGTACGGGTACTGGATCCATACCGGTGGTCAGTCGGTATGGTACGGTACTGGTACCGTATCGTATCGATACACAGTACAGGTAGGCGTTCATACCGGCATGTCCATTTTTTTTTGATTGATGGATTTTGGCCTTTTTAGATTTTTATTTTGTTTTTTTAGGGTTTAGGATTTAGTGTTTAGGGCTTTTAGGATTTGGAATTTAGAGTTTAGGATTGAAGACTTCAAGGTTTAGGATTTAGAATTTAAAAAATGCTAATACATTGATTCTAATTAAAATAAGATATAAAATGATAATTAAACTAAGATTATCAATAATTAATGAAAGTGAAAGTTAACATATAAATATAATTACATACCAATGTCTAGAATCGGGTAGAGTGTCGATGTTCATAAATATCGAGATCATTATGTACTCAGTAGGAAGATCAGTAATCTCTCTAGCTAAGCAGCATGATAGTCCTGTAAGATCATCCTAGGAGGTATGCGTAATAGATCGTAACTCATCACAGATCCCTTACTAAGGTCCCGACTTTGAGAGCTATCCAGAAATTGATGATATGGCTGTTCAGAGGCCCATCCAAATATACTAGCAGCAAATTCAGATCCATAAGATACTTCGGGCTGCATGGGATAATAACTACTAGAAGATGTCTCAGATGCACCATATGGATCATATAGACCAGAAGCTGCTGGTAGCTATGGATAAGATCTTGAATATGAGGATGACCATTATACATTCATGGATTCTACTCCACGTGCAAGAGCTGTAGCCGCATTGTATCCCGAATGACCTCACGGAGCCTGCATCTATATGGAATCGTATCACCACGAGGTTTACCAACTGGTACTCCATGGTCTGTCCTATGTGGCATGGTTAAACTGTAACTTTCCAGTGAATCGAAGATAAATAGACGGCTGCGATTTCTATCCTTCGTCCCTCCTTGATCACTAGATCCTCCACTATCTGAAGTACTACTAGCACTACTCTCTTTGGTATCTGAATCTGAATGACCGAGTGCTCCGATGGAGGTGCAACTGCTTTTCCTTTTTCTCTATCTCCGGGCCGAATAGATGGCGTGGAGGGATGATGTGCTTATCTGCTGGAGCCCTGTGAGGAATATTGCTTGTTGCCATTGTCCAGCATCCACCCCAGCTTCGCTAAGTACAAAATGGCTGGTCGAGGAGGCGATCTTGGCTTATCAAGCTCTGGCTCCTGCTGCTAACTCATGACCCATTCAATCATTGGATCTTCATCCTCATCAATATATGAATTTGCAGTAGGATCGGAGTATTTCAATTCAACTTCCTCCTGAATGCATTTTAGCCTCAACCTTAAATTATAATGTACATACACAAGATCGTTGAGGCATTTCTGTTTCAGACGGTTCCTCTGCTTGAAGTGGATAAGGCCAAATGTAGACCAGTTACGCTCACATCCACTGGATAACACCGTCTAGGAGAGGATTCTGACTACAAGAACTTTCAAATTTTTTGCAGATCCACCAAAATGCACCCACCATTCAGCTGCAAAAGATATTACATCATTTAAAATTTAGATTCGACAAAATAAAAAATTCAATGTGAATATAATATTACACTTACTGCTTAGTAGCAGGATTCATCTTTGATTTACTTCTGATTGTTATAGTATATCCAAATAAATCTGTGCCCTTCCTAAAACATTTTGTTTACCAGAAAAAGCTTTGTTATCATGTGTTGTTAAAATAATGCTAATAAAAATCATTCAACAATTTCAACCTAACTTCTTCTAGGCATATAGCAGCGACATCTGGATCAGGCTCCATCTTGTAGATAACATTGCATAGGGTAGACATAAGCACTTTATCCATGGCAATGTCTGGTATGGAGTATTGGAATCTCGGATTCAGATAGCAAGCTACACATATTTTAAGAATTAGTCAAGCGTACTTGTACAAATTTAATTGAATTTAAATTTTTAGGGATTTCATAAATTACTGCGTACCTGCTAGATGCAAATCCGAACTTATTTGATAACTTCGCCGTCCATCAATGATCCGGATATACTCAGTAGCATATGCTACATCTGCCTTTTGGATCTTTTTCTTTGTTCTTTGCATCATGTAATACAGGAAGCCCATCCGAGCATACCTCTTAGAGTCCACGGCATGAAGTACCTCATATAGAGGCTATCATCCGTTCAGCCCATTGCCAGAATGTTTGTTTCGTCTAAATTCTCTACGTTGCTTTTCTTAGTATTTGTCCTGGCATATCTGCTCTGCTGCCACTCCTGACTGACAAACATCTAACGCAGCTCTGCTTTCTTGCCAAGAAGACTATCAAGTGCTATGTAATTAGTAGCAAACCATGTGATCCCTGGTCTTAATATTTCTTTCTATAAAGCTCCTTATCAATGATAAAATACATGTATATGATTATATATGAATCTGGTGATCGATTGTGCTAGCTCAACTATTTTCTGCATCCAGCGGGTTTTTCCAATATCCATCAACATGAGGTCTATACAATGTGCAGCACAAGGGATCCAGAAAATATGCATCACTCTGCATCAAGATCTGCCATGCGGCCCTGTACTATGATCCATTATCCGTGATGACCTGCACGATATTATGCTCTCCCCCTGATCAATCATCTTCTCCATCAATCTAAGGATATAACTACATCGTGCACCTCATTTGAAGCATCAACAGACTTTTGAAAAAAAAATTTATCATAATAAGTCAAGAAATTGACGATGCTCCGTCTAGTAGGACCAGTCCAACCATTACACATCAATGTCAATCCACGAGCCATTTGCTCTGATAGGAGGCTATCCATTCTTTTAGCTCATCTTTATTGTTGTCCAGAAGCTGACCATAGATATTCCTCGATCTTGGAAGATCTATAACTACACCAACAGCCTATATAGATGAAATAGCAGAGCAATTATATGGATTGTCTACTGTATTTCTGGGATATGACTGAAATGAAACTAGAAGATGGCCCGTCACATATCCTTCTTTTTATCTTTTTTCAGTATGGTGTCAATTCTCTGTTGCTTGGAATCTCTACTGGAAAGGGTATGTGGATCGACATTATGGATAGTGGCTCTTGCTGGAATGTCCCTAAAAGATTTTTTTCTACTGCCAAATGCTCCCAACATGGACAATACGGCTGGTGTCTCTCCGACGGGCTCTCTGATTGAGAGGTCCTCCTAAACTGTCTCTCTTACAATACTAGCAGAGTCGGATCCCGACTCAAAGTTGATGGCCTAAATTGTTCTATGCCTGGCCATCTCCTCTAGTTACCCTACTTATACAAGCTCGCCTGAATAGCAGTCTCCATCAGTACTTCCTTATCAGAAGGAATAGATGCTCCCTCTGACTTTCTAGAGTAATAAGGTGTTCTCTGCGGTTCTGCGGTCCATCTCTGCCTTCTTTGCTGTTCTTTCCTTTCCAGCTTTGAAATCAGCAAAATATTTCTTCATCAACTGACGGGCCTCTTGTAGACATTATCAGCATGCAGATACATCAGGATAGCCACCAGCTAAGTACTGCTTCAACCTTGTTACCTCCTACCTTTGAATTCGGTATTGCATCATTTACACCTTCAGTGATGCCGACCCGAGAGCATCTCTCCATGCAATCATCAATGTCGTGCTCTGGATCCTTCTTCCTCGATGAATCCATACCTGAATATTTAAATTATATATAAGGTCAATAATAACGTTTATTAATTAATATTTTATTAACCTAATTTTTTTATTTTTTAAATTTAAATTATTATTTTATTTTTTAATTTAAAAAATTTCAAAAATAAAAATATTATAAAAAAATTTGATTTTAGATTTATGTAAGATTCTATCATACATGCTACATATATTTTTTTAAGATCTTCGAAATGTATTAAAAGCTAATTTTTCTTCAATTTAAGACCTAGAGTATTTATAAGACGCATCAAAATCTGGATAAATCGACATGAAATTTATAATGATAGTAGCTTACGAGCCATAGATTAATAATTTATAATTATATTTATTTTACTAATTATTTTTTTATTCATTTTTTAATCCAAAATTAATTTTAATTTAAAATATTATATATTTAATAAAAAATAAGATCTTAGTATCATTGTATAGATCTATCCTAGATCTATCACATACTCTAAAATCATGGCCAACAAAAAAATTTGACAGTATTTTTTCTTAATTTTTTATTTTTCTCGAATTTCAACCAAAAAAGAGGGGAGAGGGAAAGAGGGAAAGGGAAGCTATACATATCTTGATTCTACCTTCCTCTTCAATTTCTGGACGTCTGATTTTCTTGAAATGGAAAAAAAATGAAGGATTTTTCGTTCATTGAGTTGAATATCAAAAGACAACAGACAGCTCTCTGTTTGCTCTCTTAAGAAGCCAAACAACGGCCCCTCCCTCCCCAAATGGCTACAGTAGCCAATAGTGAAAGGCAAAAAAAAGGAAAACCAGTTCGAACCAGACCGAATTGGTCGCGAACCAGCCGAACCGACTAGTTTGGCATGGTTCTGATCGGTTCAAGTCCTTTGGTCCGGTTCTGGACCAGTTCAGGCTGGTACATAATTTTTTTTATTTTTAAAATGGGTGGGAACCAAATTATATGGCCGAATTGTGCCGGCCAGCCATCGGTCCGGTTCGGTACACCCCGAACTGGCCGGTTCGGCACGGTTCGGTGTTCCTTGATCTAAACTATTTGATTAAACTAGCTTGAAAATTCTTTTCAAAACTCTCAATATCAATCTAGGACAATCTTTTCAACATAAGGGATAAACCTTATACCAGAACAATCTTATTTTAGATCGATATTGATTTTCAATCAAGAACTTTAGATCTAAAATTTAGCAATCAATTTCATTATTCTTATGCATATGAACCCGTGGCTCTGATACCGCTATTAGATTTTCGAAAGTGTTCGCATGCAGAATTTTAAAAACTAGATTTTATAATTGCAACAGAAGAGAAGAGTAAAACACTTTTAATCTAAGTATGCATAGATCTAATCTCATACCTGATTTGCTTAATCCCTTACCTTGATTCGAGATCTGGATGTCATCAAGGTTTCTTGAAGAGCCGCACACATGTTCAACCTCTATAGGTATCCACACGAAGCCGATGTTGATCAAGAGCCTTTGAAACTACTGGGGTGCTAGCTCCCTTTGCAGGTCTCACTCCTTCAATGGCTGGATCTGGCTCCCTTCTTTGTCTCTTCTTAAGAATGAAGCAGGAAAACTGGGATTAGGAGGAAAGGGCTATGCAGCATGAACTCATTCATGCTAGAAGAGGGAAGGGAGGGAGGGAAGGGAGAACTCTTCTCTCTTTCTTTTTCTCTCTTTGGCTCTCTCTCCATGACATGGAGAAAGGATGTGTATAGAAACAAGAAGGGGGTGTCTGATCTGATTTTCTCCCATAAAAGTCAGCTCAAAAATCATGAGGGCCCCTCTTTTATTTCTTGCACCATCTTATCACAACCACTTGATCTCTCAATCAATCAATTTTCAAATATCAAGTTTGAAATTTGAGTTTTAAGATTGAATCTAATTTAAAATTAAAAGAAGGATAAAGCCCCAAAGTAGGAGTCAAAGGGAGGGGCACCCCATCTGATTTTTACGTGAAAAATTTCTTGCAAAAAATGTGCACCACATAATGTGCACCAACCCTTTGGCACAAACTCCCTTGGGTGTGAGATGGAGATAGAGGAGAAAGAGACTTAGAATAGGGGGTCTCATACAGCGATGCCAACTTTTGGCACCCCACTTTTCTTTATGAAAATCCTATGAAGAAAAGTGGCCATCCCTTCTTTGTGCGCCACTTGTTTGGAGCCCCATTTTTTCTTCGAGAAAATTCTATGAAGAAAAGTGGCCATGCCTCCTTTGTGCGCCACATGTTTGGCGCCCTACTTTTCTTTGTGAAAATTCTACGAAGAAAAGTGGCTATCCCTCCTTTGTGTGCCATATGTGTTTGGTGTGGAATAGAGATAGAGGAGAGAGAGTCCTAAGAGCTCAAAACACTTGGGATGCCTCCTCTCTCTCTTTCATGCATGCACAAACAAAAAAATGTTGCGCACTTGCGCTCCTTTTATTTGTTTTTGTGCACATCCTCTTCTTCTTGGCATGTGGGATGAGGGAGAGTCCCAGTCTAGCAGGGATTCTATAATCCTAATATAATTAGGTTCATTCCAAATCCAATTCGAGTCAAACTAAATCCTAATCTAATTAGGAGTCTAAGTTCAAGTCCCAATTGGACTAAAAAATCCAATTTGACTCGAATTAGACCAAGTTTAATTAAATTAAATCTGATTAAACTCGATTAGGATTGGAATCCTAATTTGATTAAATCAAATTACATTACAACCTTACAGTTAGGTCATCGCTAACTTTTAGCATATCCTTTACGTGTCTATTACAAATTGATCCTAATCATCAATATATTGATAATTAGGTCGCGATCCAAGCATTCAATTAAGTCGAACCCCTATCATGTGTGATCCCATAGATTCTATTATATTGGGTAGTGAGACATACTATGATCTTCATCATAGTATCATTGAAACATCTTTCATGGGTTAGAATGATTCCAACTCATCCCATAAGGATCATCGATCTAAAATGATTCTAGTAAATTTTCATAATCTATCAGTGATGCTTAGCAATATATAGTGGTAATACAGTAGAATGGAATGTATTGAACCTCTAGGTGTAGTTATCGTGTGATTCAGTTCTTCTATCAAAAGTTCCGACAAGATGGAGGTTATGGAAAACTTGTCAAGCCCCTTCATTTGTCATATGTAAGATTTATTGACTCAAGTTCATGATGTAAAACTTAATGAAAGGTCCTTTTCTTTCTTCACACTACCATGGCTATAGATTTTCAGAACTTAGTCTCACAAATCACAGAAGACTATTCCTTATCTACCGAGGTCGATAGATCCTATCTCGGTATGCACCCAACTCCTATAATGTACCTACTATAGCCAACATACATCACAAGGATCCGAATGGCTAGAAGTTTAAGTGATTGTACAATTAAACTACAACAACCCCATTATGAGCAGCTGAGGTATTGTAGGTCAAAGAACTACTTACATAACTATAGTATCGAGAAAGTCATTGACGAGTGAGTAAACATCCAAGTGACTTCTCATTCTTTGGTCTCCCTCGGTACCCTTGTCTTACAACCACCTGCACTCTCGTTCCAGTGTCTTCACATTGTAGATTCAAAACTCATCTACCCAAAAGAGAAGCATCCATGCACTGATCTTGATAGATAGATCACCATCCCCGTGATGATCCAATGATCGGGAGCAATTTAGAAATTAAATCATAATGTCACATGTTTCAAATTCTTAATTCTTGAGAATGTGTCATCGTCTATTAATTCCTTAGACGATACATGGACACATATATAACATGTATGGTAAGATACATGGACACATATAACATGTATGGTAAAAATAATCTAATTTAAGAAATCAAATACAAAATTATGTCCTAGAAAAAAATATGCATATTTTAGGATATACATCTAATATAGAAAATATTTGTACCTTGTTTATGTGTTTAGGTAGTCTATAAACATGCATTTGAGAGCTTTAGGGTCAAGCTTACTCTTGTGTTGATGAATATGGACAAAAGACACAATCGAATACTCTAAGTGGTAGAGTGTTTGAATAATGGAAATCTGGGTAGAAATCAGATACGAGTTGTATATGACTCTTATGATCAAAAAGTCGTGAAGGCACACTCGGTTTATTAATTAGGCTGCTGTTGGAACAGCCTTCCCCAAAATTTTTTAGGAGCATTGGTGTGTTAACAGAAAACTCATGCATAATGCCTTCATTTTGTAAGAAGGTGGATAGTGTTAGGTTGAAATAGTCCCTAGCATTATCCAATCTAACCCTTTTAATAAGAATCCCAAATTGTGTCTTTATCATTTTGTAGAAAATGGAAAAGGTGTGGCAAACTTCAGACATCTCTTTCACGAGGAACAACTATGTTGTTTTGTGTAGTCATCAATAAATGAAACAAACCACCTAGCACCATAGTACAAGGGATTTTAGATGGTCTCTAGATATCGGTATGTACCAAGGAAAAAAGGATGGAATGACTTTGTATTATTTAAAGGAAATGACACATAATGATGTTTTGCAATTTCACAAGTATCATAATGAAAAATATCAATAGGAACATTTTTAAAGAGTAAAGGAAACATTGTCATTGGTAATTGAACTGGTGGATGTCAAGACAAAGGTGATGAAGTCAAATTTCAGATTTATTGGATGAGGTGGAAGGGTTACAGAGAACATCTTTAAAGAGCACGAGAGAGTCAACCGAGCCCCTTTATCTATAGAACTACTCACACCTTTAAGAAGATAGAGGCTATTCCTTTTCTTAGCAAATCCAATCATCTTCCCCCAACCATGTTTCCGAAACACACAATAAGTAGGAAAGAATGTCACTTGGCAATTTAAGTCTTTTGTAACCTGATGAATAAAAATGAGGTTGGTAGATAGCTTGGGAACATGGAGAACATTTTATAGAGAGAGAATGTGTTAATTTGATGGTTTCCTTTCTTGCAATAGTTATTGAGTGCCATCAGCAATGTTAACTGTCTTATTGCCTGGCCTTGGCTTATAGGTGTCAAATCTAATGGGAATATTGGTCATATGGTCAGTAACTCTTGAATTAATGATCTAGGAGCTAAAATTGTTCACAGGATTGGCATTAAAAATGTCAGTAGAAATGAAACACTTACCAAATTGAACCAATGAACATGAGCTAGAGGAATTAGAGAGGGAGTTGAGTAAACTTTGCAATTTTTCAATCTCATCTTTGTTGCAATCTTGGGTTTCTTCTTTTTTTCAAGGCTGGTTTATTCAGTGGTGGTCCCTATTTATTTATGAAATTGGCTTGTCCCCTTTGCTGACCCTTGAATCTGCCATTGCGACTAAGAACTTGGGCTTTGCTATGAAGTTTAAAGCAATTATCTTTCGTGTGGCATGGCTTTTTACAATATGTATGCCAAAGATTGTCTTAGGTGGATTGTGTTTTGGAGAGGAGCTATCATTTGACTTGTCACCATGGTCTTGGCCAAGAGAAGTTGGCTTGCCTTCTCCATGCAGAGTCTTTGCAGAGATCATTGCTAAACTTTGGATGAATTGAGTTTCTATTATAACAGACTGTCGACTTTCTTCAGCATGCATAAGGGAGAAAACTTCATTCAATGGAGGCAACCAATCCTTTCCAAGAATTTGTACATGGAATGGATCAAATTCCATATTTAGTCCTGCAAAAAATTAAAAATATGATCCCTTTCCACCAAATTGACAAGGGCCTTAGCATCTTCACTGCAACACATCTTAATATCTTGGTAGTGATCCAATTCAAGCCAAAATCCATTCATGAGATTGTAATATTCTATAATAGAGAGATTACCTTGCTTGGTGATCAAGATTTTGGACTTGATTTCATAAATAACTGCAACATCTTGTATTTTGGCGCATGTTTGGCGAATGATGTCCCAACTATCCCGAGTAGCAGGCCAAAACATCAGATTTTTGCTGATATCTAGTTGTATGGAATTCCAAAGCCGTGACATAATCATGGAGTCCTTGTCCCATGCTAGAAACTTAGGATTGGTAGAACTTGGTCCTGTCTCGGTCAAGTGATGAATTTTGCCACTCCCCTTGAGAATGTCTCGACGATCTGTGACCACTGGAGGTTGTTTTTTCCATCTAGCCGGTAGGAGGTAGTCATGCTTTGGAGTTCCCCACTTGGAGTGGTAGGATTGCTGAAAACCAATCTAGTAAAATTACTGGTTGCAGTTTCAGAGACCGGAGTGGTGGCTTTTGACATGGTTCAGCAACAGAGGAGAATGGGATGACTGATAACTAGTAACAGCAACAAGTGTTGGAGAGAAATAGGATCGAAGGCAATGAAGGCCTTAAAAAATCAGAAAGTGTCTAAGAAGCCTCACTTTGATACCATAAAGAAAAAAATAATTGTATTTTCTTATAATTTACAATGCATAATAGTTGTATGAATGCCTAGGGAATGACCATATTAAGAGGATCAAATCCCAAAGAATAAGCAACCAACCAACAAATAAGAGAACATCCCATAGAATAAGCACTAACTAATAAATAAGGGAACAAAAAAACAATCAATTAACAGATAGATCAAACCCGAATTACAACTATTCTGAGCAAGTAAGTTGAGAGATTAGGGATTCTAGTAATTTATACTTGTCAGCAAGTGATATTCGTGATTCATGTTGCATGTAGGATTATGTCAAAATCCTATCATTTGGAGTTAAAAATTGAGCTCAAGTTTCAAGATAATTTAAACTCATTGTGATATTCGGGTGGCTTCTTGGGTTGGCAACAGCATGGTTGTATCAATGCGGTTTTCAATTTTTGGTTTAAAAAATAAAGCATGAAAACTGGGTGATAAACTGGTTTGGTATGCATGTTTCCATTTTTTGCCTTTTAGAAAACTGAACTCAAGTTTTTGGAAAAAAGTTTATAACTTTCTAAACTAGATTACTTTTTTGGAGAGAACAACCATTCAGGTTTTTTTCTTTCTCAAATTAGGGACCACGTAAGCCCTTCTCTCTGGACTCTAACTCACAACAATTCTCTGCTCTGATATAGAATCTGGCCACTTCTAAGCTTCAGCCATTTGTCTAGACATTGACTAGATATTTCTCTCTTCTTCTCCTTTTGTTCCTTATCTATCTTTCTTCTCTTCTTTGTCCTTCTCCTATTCTTCTAATCCTTTACATCTGGTCCAGTTCAGTGCAATCTAGGTGAATGGCTTTCTAGCAGGCTGGATTGCTACTTCTTTACTCTTCTTCCCCTCTCGTATTCTTTTCCTTCTTCTCTTCCTTTCCTCTCTTCCTTCTATTTTTTGTTACATAAAACAAAAAACATAGTGACTGCCAACAAATTTTGTTGTCAAAAGTTAGAAAAAGGAACAAAAGTTTATTCTCTGATTTTAAAACATTTTAAACTAATGAGAATGCCAAATGCATCGTAGGGCCTATTTGTTTGCCTGTAATTGCAGTCTGTGGTTGTTGTTGGCTGCATTAATGTCCAGCCTTGCAGGCATCCATAACTAGTGTTTGTATGCCTACAATTGCAACTGCATGTTGCAATTAAACCACAATAAGGGGCTTAATAAACATGTAATTGGAATTGTAGCCAAATTTGGTCATAGTTCCAATTACAAGTTTCCTTGTAACTGAGAAAGCCCTTTTGGCAAGTCCCCTCACCGCTCCAACCAATAATATGCTTATTTATTATTATTGCTGTATGCAATGATTCTTGTTGTAGTACAAGTAATATTATAATAATATTTATATTTGTATATAATAAACAATATAATTATTTATAGCTATAGATTATTAATATATTTATTATATGATTATATATTATTATTATATATAATAACTGTAACTATTAATTATATTTAACAAATAATCGATAGTAATAATGAGTTATTGTAATGCATATTAATATATATCTATGACTTTGGTAATATGTCTAGATGTTATCATATTAAAATATTTTACATTGGCATAATTACTATAGAAATTATTCCTATTACTAATCTAATGGATAATTCCAAAGCAAACAGCCTCCTAAAGTATTAGGCTTTCTATTTATATCAAAACTAAAAGTAAACACAAAATTTCAAATACACTATAGATTATTTTCCATGGTTCGCGGTACCATCCCGTACTGGCCAAGAGCCGGTACGGTTCGCCACTAAAAAACGGTTGAAAAAGAAATTTTAAAAAAATTTTCCATACCGGTACGGTACCGTATGAACCGCCCGGTTCGGGTCGGTTCGGGCTCGTTTCAGTCCGGTTCGGCCCGGTTCGAGGTCGGTTCAGCGAGGGGGGGAGAAAGATTGTTTTTTTTTTAATTTGGCATGCCGGTACACATGCCGGTATGGTACGGTACGGACCATATCGTACCACCAGCTGACCGGTACGGGTCCCAGTACCGATTCAGTGGACCTTGATATTTTCTAAAATGGATTGTCATGAGAGAGAGAGAGAGAGTGACTTAAATGGGAAACATAACCATAATGCAGTGGAATCTTTTAAATTCAATAATTATAGCAATCAAAAATTTAAGCTTTTTGATTTCTGATTGACGATAAATGAATGAATCAAGTGATCAAGAAAGGAATGAGAAATTATATGTTATCCTACTATTTCATTAAAAAGGAAAGGCTTTGTTGATTGGCTGAACTTCCATTTTAGCTAGGAGTTGATAGAAGATAAACTAGTGATTTTGCTTGACAAGCTGACAAATGAGATTTATAAAGTACTATATGCCAAAGTTCCACCTTTTTCATTTTTCTTAAAAATGTACAGATTATAAAAATAAGTAATTTAAATTGATCAATGACTTGTAGTAAGTTACTAGAGTTTTATTCTGTTAAGATCTGCATAAATCATCTGCTGCATTTTTTAAGTTTTATAGGGTTTACTTAAACTAAGGGTTTTAATTCAGATGCTGTCGTTGCTAGACTTCTCATTCTGCTCCAACTAAACTATTGGTCATTTTCAACAACCATGCAATCCAAGCAGACAATGCTATTTCTATAATCATGGAACAAGGCTTAGTTCTGGATGCAAGCATAGAAATTTCTGCACATTTGCTATCAATGATGCCCAAGACAAATCTGCTTCCATCCATTTGTCACCCTTGACACCCCTTTGTCATCAAAGGTGCAGACAGAAGATATCTTATGCAGAAACTTCTATGCTCTATCTAGAACTGAGCCCTGTGCAATAGTCTCACATCCAATCACCAATTCTCAAAATCTAATGCACAAACATTGACAAAGATGAGCAAACCTTCTATTCCTTCTCTGGACCCTATCTTCCCACAATCCTTATACTTCTCTCATCTTTTTCTAGTAGTTCCAAGATGTTTCTCATGGTAAAGATAATGGGGAGTATTAGCAATGATATTGGGTAGCCAAACAACAGCACTGCTCGACGAAAAGAGCAGAATCAACAATGGCACCTGTTGCATTCCTCATTTCCTTTGTGACATCATTAGTAACCATAAGCAATGATTGGCCTGAGCACAGGCATTGGTAGCACCTTAAACTGTCAGCATTAAAGTATAATATATATTTTATATAACTCAAGGGTCAATGAATTGTCTTTTGATGTTACCTTCTGTTGGACTCGTTCTCACTTTCTCGATAGGTATCTCCATTCTATCTTTCATATCATCTGAGGGAACCCTCCACGGAAACGCTTCATCTTTTTCTTTGCTATCTTTGAGATTCCATGAGGTGGAGGTTCATATGTGCATTTTCAATTCCTTGCAAATTCTTCATTGCACATTTTCATATTTCTTTCCTTCCTACATAACAGTATTTCGACATATGGAGTGTTTTAAGTTTGCCATGCACAAAGATCAGAAGGGTTTTGTGATCTCATAGAAGGAACCATGCAGGAGTGCATTAGCAGAGTCTATCACAGATGAGGCAGTTTACACATAAGGGGCTGTTTGCTGCTGGTTTAAAATTCACCTGGAGTTCTTTTATGTATGCCTGCTGCTAGGAATGAGCTAATGGTGGGAACAAAACTCAAGAAACAGAAAAGCAGTATTTGTGTGGAATCAGGTATCCTGGTTTTTTTCTGATTGTAGCCTCCATGGAAGCTACTGGGTGGTGCTTTCTTCAAATTTATTCTATCCTGTAATTGCCCTTCCTCTCATTTTCATCTGAAGGTTTGGTTTATCTAGGGGCACTCTATGCTGACATCCAGAGACCTTAGTGATGAGTCTATGCTCATGTCAAAGCCTATATATCTTATGCTTTTAGTTTTCCTACCTCATCCACATCTAATGTTAAACATAAACTTCATATCTAAAGTTTTTCAAATCTTGGTATTTATGTCACGTACAGCTTGTCAAGAACAACGGTGACATAATCCATAATTTTTGTTGTGAATAAGTGTTCAGTTCCCTGGTACATTGTGATAAGTAATTCTCATTTTTGTTATTTATCTTCCTTAATTCTATAATTTTGTTACATCGTATTTGTTCATCTTGTGTGCACCTGAAATTTGGCTCCGTCAAGCTCTTGTTTAACATGCACATTTGCAGTATCTTCAAAATTTACTAATTCAGTTGGTGCATTTGTTGGCAGTGTAGTTGGCATTCATGTGATGGAAGCACCAGTGCTTCACCCTGTAAGATACTAAAATGCACCCACAGATACTGCTTCATTTCTTTTGATCTTTAAAGTTTATCATTTGTTAACTTCAAATTTTCACTTTTGAGTTTCTTCTGTTTTTCTAGATGGCAGAGGGATTATTCAATTTCGTAATTGGATGGACACTTCTGTTTGCTCCATTGCTATTCACTGATGGTCGGAGAGACAGATACAAAGGATCTTTAGACCTCTTGTGGGGTTTTCAGATGTTCCTCACCAATAGTATGCTTCATTTTGAACTCCAAGTTTCATTTCTGAACAAGAAAATGATATCTAATTTTACCTTTTATCTTTCATCATTTCCACTGACAACTGTTTTCTTTGTTCTCATGCAATGATGTCCATAGCTTTCTTGATACCTTACATGGCGATCCGACTTAATGACATGGATATGAAGCATTCTCCTTCCAAACCATCTCAATTGGTTTATTGATGACAAATGGTGCATCATTTGTGGGAATAGTAGGCGGGACAGCCTGCTTATCTCAACACTGTGGGCTGTTTTTGGCGCTCTGATGTTGGGTTTGGATGTATTGCGGATCGTTGGGAATTTTTGGAAAGGTATGTTGGCTCAGAGAGGCTGGCTTATGCATTTATATGGGACATCTGTCTTTATGCCATATTCCAGCCTTGGTTGATAGGTGACAATGTTCAAAATGTGAAAGAATAATGAACAGATAGTGAGGTACCTAAGGTTCATACCTGTTGTGGGTTTGGTTGCTTATCTTTTGAGCTTAGATAAAGAAAATGTACTTTAGTTCAGCTTAAACCGATATTTCAGTGTTCTATTGTAAACATATCTAGACTCTAGAGTAGTTAATATTGGAGAGATTAAAATAAAAATAAGTTGCAATTTTGTTTTCAAACTATTTTTATTTTTTTGTGATCACTATTATTCTTCTCATAATTTGTTAATTGTTAAAATTCTGCTACAATTTGCTCCTGTGACATTACTTATGTGAATCCTTTACTGATTTAGATTAAAAGGGATGTAATTAAACTTTCCACTTTTAGTGCTTACTGCCATTAGCTTCTAATAATTTCTTGTTCCTTGTATGTTATAATGTTAGAGAATAACCAGTCTGTAGACATATAAGCTGATACGTGCAAAGATGACAATGCAGAGGTGAACGAAGCATGCCTTGTTAGTGAGGGGGAAATGGATATTTTGATGCTTTGAGAAGAGAGAATTTGAATTAAAGAAGGCTTTGGAGAAACATAAAAAGGTTTCTTTTGAGGATTATTGACAACTAGTAGATTATCGAGCCATCTGTGAATAAATTCGAGTAGGTTTTTTTGGTTACTGAATTTGAGATTTTGTGTATCTTTCTTTTAAGAGCTGAAAGAAGGGACAGAAAGCAGAAAAATGTATAGAATATGAAGGAACATGATTACGAGTTCAGTATTACTTGGTATCATAAAGCAATTTTCAAATAAATTTAAAGTGTTATCTTCAGAAATGATAGATAAGTCTGTTTTGATTGTTTTGGGTGTATCCTAATTTTTCTAGGTATTCTCAAAATGCAAAGCAATACCATGCTATTTAAACTTACCTTTTCAAGTATTATTATTAATCCTGCCTTCCCATAATATTTCTTCAGTGTTATCTTGATAATAAGCTGAAGGTCATTTTTGAGAATAACATATATTCATTTTTTATAGCTATTGGGTGCCTATTATATGAATTCTTGCTTCAATATGGACTCGTTGCTGGTAGTTTGCAATGGTCCTGAGCACTCTATGATTTCGATGCGGACGGGCTAGCTATCGTAAACCTAATGACCATCTATTGAGATTATTAGATTAAATTAAATATCTAATTAAAATAAATAATAGCTATGTCAAAGGTAAGCAAGATTTTTTTGTTTAATTAATTAGATTTGTCAAATTAAAGTCTATCTAAAAGTGACTGATTTGGCCTGCACAGTCAAATATTTCAAGAAGTTAGATCGTGGTTGTTTAATAAACGACGTTAGTTTAGGTTAGTTTAATTTAATTAAATTAAATCCGACTGAATTAAAGATAGGACAATTAATAAATTACCAGTAATGAATTTTTAAATTCTATTCTAAATCATAAAAAAAAAAAATTACCAAGCATGGGATGTCATTAAATCCTAGAAAAGAAAGATCAACCTGAAAGTAGTCGAGGTGGATGGCGATGAGTTTATGGACGAATCAAACAGGAAGTCTTTGGATCTGGTTCAACCAAAAACACGAGAAAATTAGTTAAGGCAAAGAATAAATCATCCAATAAATCCAAAATTTGAGGTTGGTGTGAGTTTTTGGATTTGCAGCATGCGAACTCCTTGATCATGCATGTGTTTTTTCAGTCGGGTGATTAAGATTCCTAGAAATCAACGAGGCGGAACCAATTAAATAAATCCAAGTATTTTTTTCCTTTTTTCCTTGAAATAACTTGAAGCCAGTAGGAAGGAATGGCTTTGCTCTGAAAGTCATGCAGATATTCTTTCCTGCTTTCACGATCGTGCAAAAGAGGGCCTATTGCTTTTACAAGCATGTCAAACAGAGAAGGAGATTTCGGAGGAGGAATTTTGGCAGGGCTTGACAGCGATCTTGGAAGAGGTCGTCACTAGAGTGGAAGATGCCGGTGGGACTGGTGGTCGGGGCCGATGGAGAGATTCACCGGCAATGGGAGAACGGGATGGGGAATAATTCATGGACGAGTCTAGGGTCGACTACGGCATAGGGAGATCATGTGAAGACGGCCAATGGTGTGGTCGATGGGCATCACTTGGTGGGAATCTGGGCACCGGCAGTTGGCTTGGTTAATGGAGACGACAAGTGATGGTCAGATAATGGGCATCGCTTGCTGGGAATTTGGGCACCGACGACCGGCTTGGTTGATAGAGAAGACAGGTGATGGTTGGACAATGGGCGTTGCTTGGGCAGAGATGCGTGTTGGCTAGGAGCAGAGGTGTGGAGTCGACGGCAATGTCGGAGGAACTGGGGTGGACTTAGTCGATGGTTCTCATGGTTGTATTCTCCTTGGGCCACGGTTAATGGAGTTTGGCAGAGAAGAGGAGGGAAAAAGCCAAGGCGGTTGATGGCGACTGTGGTGGGTAGTCACAGGGCTTGAAGACGGCCAGAAATAAGGGCTCGAGTGAGTTGATTCTTAGAATAGTAAGAGGAAGAGAAGAATAGGAAAGAGGGAGAAGAGAGGAAAAAGAAGTAGAGAAGAAGGAGAAGAAGAATATAAAGAAGAGGAGGAAGAAGAATAAGAGCAGGGGAAAAGAAGACCGGGAGAGAGAGAAAGAGAGAAGAAGGGGGAAGGAGAGAGAGAAAATGGGGAAGGGAGGAGTCTAGAGAAAATTTAAAATTTTTTCAATAATTTCTTGCTTTATTCCAATTACAAAATTTTTTTAAATAGACTATAATTCTTGGCAAGTTGGAGACCAACTTAATCAAACTGTAGGATTCCAGACTAATCTAAAATAACTAGACTAATCTAAAACATACTCCAAACTAATCCAATTTTCATGCTCTAAAATTTGTGTATGAGCTGGATAAAAAATAAAAAAAATAAAAATAATATGTCCAATTTCCATACATCCAGATAAAATAAAAAAAAAATACATATATCTACTCATAAGAGTGCTAGATGTGCATCAGGATCTGTGCTCGATGATGTCCTAATCAGATTTCATCAGAATAATGGATAGAATGCGATATGAATTTGAATAAATGGAATGGAAAATATGCAAGAAAATCAGCTCAATTTTATGCCATAGGGAAACATACCCATAGATCAGACATTAATTTCAGTTAGATATGTATGATGAAAACTTAGCAAGCCACCAATTAATTTGTGTTGCACAAGTCAAATGACAGTATTTTCTGCTTTCTTGCATGGTATTGAGGACAACTTCCTGGGCATTGGTTGATTTTACTGGCCAGTCATGTACAATTTTTTTGGTAAATTAGGAAATAGGCTTAATGTTGTCAATGATAATACTAAATGTCTTGAGCATCTTGAAGGTTGCAAGGGTTTCAATCTATCTGAGGAGCAACAGCTGAGAAAGGATTATAGCTAGCCTCTATAATGTCCTGGAGTGGTGACATGCAAACCCACTTGCTAACCATTGTTGGCTTTCTATGTGGAATTTTATAAGATCAATTGGAGTGTAGTCGGTCCTGATTTATACGAGGATATTCAATATTATATCATAGTGGTAGCCTTTCTTGCCCAACGGAGGGAACCCATATTGTACGTAAAGGAAGATCCAAAATTGTCCAAGATTATTGGCTCATACCTTGTATAGTACGCACATATGCTCATTCACATGATATACATTCATGCATGCACCGATATTTTATGTTTAAGCCTTCATATGAAACACCATCCGCCATGCAGTGATGTAGCAAATAGTTAAATCCTAGGTGTTCAAGAGTAGAGTCATGTTTTGCCTCTCCAGGGAAAAAGAATAATATCTATCATTAGTACCGCTAAGACGGTAACCCGGTTGGTAAAGGTCTTGCCTCACTATCAACGGGTCGGCGTTTGAGAATGATCCGTGGATGACTCGATTAAATCTAGAATTTTTCTGGGATCCTCGATAGTTGAGTGAGTGAGAGATTAGGATCCCTCTTTGTCCCCAATCTACAATTTTTCTGGGATCCTCGATAGTTGACGTGAGTGAGAGGTTAGGATCTCCTTCTTTGTCCCCGATCTACTGGTCGGCGTCTTAGTGGTGTCAGGTTGACCTACTCATTAGGTGGGAGAGCTGCGCGAATCTGAGCGCCCTACTCATTAGTGGGGAGAGGCTGCGCGAATCTGAGCGCTTCGTATCGAACATACCTGGCGGGATAGGGGCATACGGGAATAGCTACTCCGGGATTTATCCCCTCTATCTTTTTTTTATTATTATTATCAAAAAAAAAAAAAAAATCTATCACTAGTAAAAGCCTATTGAAGATTCTTGAGTTAGGTCCGAGGCCTCCTTGTTGTGGTTGCTCATTGTGTCTATATGAAGTTGAGAGGGCATTTAGAGCATTTATGTGAGCTAGAAATCCACTAATAGTCCACAGCTAGGATGAAATATACTTTATACTATAGCTAGACTTATAAAGTCTCTTACTAGAAGTAATTTGGTAGCCAGGAAAAACCAATTTTCATCGGAATTATACCCATTAAAACACATGCTCTATATGTTTTGAGCAATTAGAACAAAGTATTGAAAATTGAAAAAGTCCTAAAATCTCAATCAAAGAATTTAACTTCAATGATCATTCTTGTTCAAAGCTAATTATTTTTTAAAGACCATTCAGAAAACTCAGTCCATTAATTCAGACCAAAAGACTTTTTAATTATTAAGTAAAGTCTTTAGAACAGACCCATTCTTAAATGAATACCATACCTCCGCATGGGACTTGTTTAGGTAGCGATAAGGCCTAAACTAGCAGGCCCGAATCCTAGCGTGTCTTAGAGATTATGAGAATCTAAGTGTCCGTTTTTTTATGGATATTTTCCCATATAAATATTTTTTAGATAATATTTAAATAAAAAAATAATTTATCAATATTTTTTTTTATGTATGATAAGTAGTTTCGAAATTTGTTATCTAGGTTTTTTTTATATTATTACTTTTCTGGATAAATTACTGAAATTTATCTATATTTTCTATAATATCTTTTATTAGGACTAAAATTTTATTTACTTTACTGCTAGTGAAAAAATGATTTAGCCAAGTTCTAGGTAGATAATATTTTTTTCTCTGTAAAGATAAATGCTATCTAGGAAAAATAATTTATCCATCTTGAAGAAGTAAAAAAATAAAAATAAATAAATTAATTAAAATGTTGATAAATTTTTTTATAATATTTATCCATAAAAAATGGATCTTACAATTCTGTGATTGACCTCTAGATTTAATAGAAACTAGCCTAAGTGGTGGACCAGTATTCTTGACTATCTTTCCAAACTACTTTTGGCTGAAACTACTTTTGGCTGATCTCCATCCTGGAGTGCTTGGTCTTAAAGCTGCAAATGTCGGGCTACAATGCAAAATCAGGAATAGAAAACATTGCCATGAACTATAGAGTTTACTACAAACCTATGGCCACCATTGCCCTAGAAATAAAGAGAGCCACTCCAAAAGGATTAATTACACTTTTTAATGCCAACCCTAGACATAATTTTATCATCACAAGATAATTTAAATGAAAAGAAATTTCACTTCCCAAACAAATGGACTTTATGCCAAGTTTCTGAGCACAAAAGGACTCGAGAAACTGAATGAGAGGATTTAAAAACTCTAAAAAGGGATAATGGAATATGTTTTTCATCTATTAGAAGAATAGTTCGGGACAACGGACAAAAATCATATGAGCAGACACTATAGAATATCATCTTGCATGGACTTCATAGTTTACCATATTTTTTTAACACCAATCTTTAAGAATAAGTTTAAAAGTCAAATAATTTTTTTATTAACAGGAGTTATTAGTTCCATAATTATGACATTATCCCTTTTTCTCATTTTTAGCATATATTTTTTATCGGTATATACTATATGGTCATATGATATGTACTAAACAAATTAATCATCAAATAAGTCAATACACAATTACATATCTCTAGATAAATCAATACATAATTTCTAAAATATAGTTTTTACCAATATACAGTATATGATTAAATAATATATACTTAATAATTTATTGATGATATGGCACATCCGCTAACGTGGAGCCTCTGCTGACGGTCCTGTTGACAAAGAGTCCGCCACTCGAGTACGGTGGCCAAACCAAAGAGCCAAGGTGAGCCCTCTTGCTGAGGTCAGCTCCCAGCCGGAGTCGTGCTTATAGGGCGAGCCTCCCGTCTAAAGGCAAGACGAGGCTCCTGAAGCAGGCCCCTTTCCTGCCCCACAGAGAAAAGAATTCTCGCCAATAGCAAAGAAGAGAAAGATCAACAGAAATTCAAACCACAGCAAGAGGGGTCCCCGTTTGCCTGCAACCTCTGGAAGATGGTGCATGCCCCGCCATTAATTTAATTTCTGCAATGCGCTGCCCACGTGCTCTGCGCAAAGAGTGCTCCTTCAGGGGTCTTTAGACCCCAGATCCTGTAGCATGCTACCACGTTGATAACCATGCAATCGGGAGCTTCAACCCCCGTGACATGAAGCCTGAACCTCCCCTAAGAGAAGTATTCCATTAAGACCCCAGGGCCTTGCAATGCTCGAATGGTCCCTCCAGGAGTGGAAACTCTCTACCATGGCACGGGGCTCAGCGGCGCGGCATTCACCCCTCCCACAGTTGAACCACCAGAAGGGACAGGATCTGTACCATGCCGGCATGCACCCCAAAGAAAGGATCTCCTTCTAAGGACTGGTCCGACAGGAGGGAAGCCACAGGCAACAGTAAGCCCCTCCTAGAGAGGGCACATGGAAATGGACATCGGGACAAAGCCTCAGACATGTTCTAGGCCTTCCCATATAAAAAAGGAGGAAAAAAGGAAGAGAAAAGGGAGAGGGCCAGGTGAGGAGGAGATGGAGGGCGAGTGAGTGAGGGATCCCCAGCAGACCCTTCTAGGCTCTTCGCTCCCATCTCTGCTTGTTCTTTCCACATCAATTCTATCTTCCACCCTCTCGACAGAGAGCCCCCCCAAACTCTCTGCCATAGAGGTTCTATTTCCCTTGATTGTCTCGTCTGACTTGATCATCGGAGTGTCCCTGTCGAAATCCTTGGCTTGGGTCTCCTCTTTTTTGCAGGGTGGCTGGAGCAAGGAGCCAGCCAGGAAAGAGAGGACAAGCACCCCACAGGAACCTGACGCACTCGTGGCATGTCAGAGCTACAGGCCACAGCGATCTTGGCGACAACAGATTGGCGCACCAGGTAGGGGAAGAGCTAGGGTGAAAAGCCCTGTCCACTCGCTATCAACAACCGGCCCATCGGGAAGCCGGCAGGGATGATGTCCTGGGGGGCAGGGAGAACCCTGAAGAAGGCTAGGGGGAGAAATGACACCCCCAACAATGATCGGGGCCCCACCTCAGGAAAGATCTCCAAGGATTTTTGCATTGATCTTGACATCCATCGCTGTTCCCCTTTGGTATCCCACCCTCGGATCAACGGGGAGGCCGAGGTGACTAGTCGGGCCATCCTTCCCGGGATCCACAGGGGGCTGGATCAGATAGGAGACAAGGCCTAACCCTAGGGGGCAACCTCCCAGTGATGGATAGCGTGCTACAACAACTCCCATGAAAGGCCTCGGAGAAGAGGTTGAGGCCTAACGGGGCAGAGCCTACTACCTCACTGGCCTCGACGGTGCCCGAGGCATGCAATTCCAGAATGCAAGCAATTTAAAAATGCGCTACCAGTAATGTAGGACTTTCTCTCAATCATTAAAGTTCTTTTTTGGTGCAACTTTATCTTTTACCTGTGTAGGAACATATCCGTCCGACTCTAAGTCCGGCAAACTAAGCCGGGAAACTTACAAAGCTTCGCACCTTTAAGCCGGAAAACTTACAAAGCCCCGCACTCTCAAGCTGGAAAACTTACGAAGCCCCACACTCTCAAGCCGGAAAACATACGAAGCCCTGTACCTTTAAGCCGGGAAACTTATGAAGCCCTACACTCTCAAGTTGGGAAACTTACGAAGCCCCGCACCTTTAAACCGGGAAACTTACAAAGCCCCGCACTCTCAAGTTGGGAAACTTACGAAGCCCCGCACTTTTAAGTCAGGAAACTTATGAAGCCCTGCACTCTCAAGCCGGGAAACTTACAAAGCCCCACACTTTCAAGCCGAGCCCCCCATCAGGTTCGCACTCCTCGCCGTGCTCATAGTCTAGAGATGGCCACAGGGCAACCCATCATCTACCGCTTGACTCACAATTCGGTACCATCAAGCTGGGCCCCTCCAACAAGCCCGCACTCCTTACCATGCTCAAAGTCCGGAGGTGGCAGCAGGGCAACCCGCCATCTGTCGCTTGACTCACAGTTCGGCACCTTCAAGCTGGATCCCCCATCAGGCCTGTACTCTTCGTCGTGCTCACAGTCTGGAGGTGGTAGCAGGGCAACCCACCATCTACCGCTAGACTCATAGTTCGACACCCTTCAAGGCCCCCCATCAGGCATGCACTCCTCGCCATGCTCACAGTCCGGAGGTGGCGGCAGGGCAACCTGCCATCTACTGCCTGACTCATAGTTTGGTATCTTCAAGCCGGGTCCCCATCATGCCCACACTCTTCGTCGTGCTCACAGTCCGGAGGTGGTGGTAGGGCAACCCACCATCTATCGCCCGACTCACAGTTTGGCACCTTCAAGATGGGCGCCCCATCAGGCCCGCACTCTTCATCATGCTCATAGTTCGGAGGTGGCGGCAGGGCAACCCACAATCTACCCCTTGACTCATAGTTCGGCACCTTCAAGTCGGGACTTCATTAGGCCCGCACTCTTCATCGTGCACACAGTTCGGAAGTGGAGGTAGGGCAACCGCCATCTATTGCCTGACTCACAGTTCGGCACCCTTCAAGCTGGCCCCCCCATTAGGCCTGCACTCCTTGCCGTGCTCACAGTCCGGAGGTGGTGGCATGGCAACCCGCCATCTACCGCTTGACTCACAGTTAGGCATCTTCAAGCTAGGCCCTCCATCAGGCCTGCACTCCTTGCCATACTTACAGTCCGGAGGTGGCGGCAGGGTAACTCGCCATCTACCACCTGACTCATAGTTTGGTACCTTCAAGTTGGGCCCCTCCATCAGGCCCACACTGCTTGCCGTGCTTATAGTCCGTATGTGGCGGCAGAGCAACCCACCATCTATCGCTTGACTCTCAGTTTGGCATCTTCAAGCCGGGCCCCACATCAGGCCCGCACTCCTCGCTGTGCTCACAGTTTGGAGGTGGCGGTAGGGCAACCCATCATCTACCGCCTGACTCACAATTCGGCACCCTTCAAACTGGGCCCCCATTAGGCCTGCACTTTTCACCGTGCTCATAGTTTGGAGGTGGCGATAGGGTAACCCATCATCTACCGCTTGACTCACAGTTCAGTACATTCAAGCTAGGCCCCTTCATCAGGCCCGCATTCCTCACCATGCTCACAGTCCGGAGGTGGCGGCAGGGCAACCCACTATCTACCACTTGACTCACAGTTCGTCACCTTCAAGTTGCACCCCCCATTAGGCTCGCACTCCTCGCCGTGCTCATAGTCTAGAGGTGGCAGCAGGGCAGCCCGTCATCTACCACTTGACTCACAGTTCAGCACCTTCAAGCCAGGCCGCTCCATTAGGCCCACACTCCTCACCATGCTCACTATCCGAAGGTGGCGGCAGGGCAACCCGCTATCTATCGCTTAACTCACAGTTCGGCACCTTCAAGCTGGGCCCCTTATCAGGCTCGCAGTCTTCATCATGCTCACAGTCTGGAGGTGGCGATAGGGCAACCCGCCATCTACCGCCTAACTCATAGTTCGACACCCTAAAGCCGGGCCCCCCATTAGGCTCGCACTCTTCGCCGTACTCACATTCTGGAGGTGGCAGCAAGGTAACCTACCATCTACTGCTTGACTCACAGTTCGGCACCTTCAAGCCGGGCCCCCCATCTGGCTTGCACTCTTCTCCATGCTCACAGTCCGGAGGTGGCGGTAGGGCAACCCACCATCTACCACCCGACTCATAGTTCGGCACCTTCAAGCTGGGCCCCCCATTAGGCCCACACTCTTCACCGTGCTCATAATCCGGAGGTGGTGGCAGGGCAACCCGTCATCTACTGCTTGACTCATAGTTCGGCACCTTCAAGCTAGGCCCCCCACCAGGCCTACACTCTTCACCGTGCTCATAGTCTAGAGGTGGCAGTAGGGCAACCCACCATCTATCGCCTGACTCACAGTTCAGCACCCTTTAAGCTGGGCCCCCCATCAGGCCCGCACTTCTCATCGTGCTCATAGTTCGGAGGTGATGGCAGGGCAACCCGCCATCTACCACCTGACTCATAGTTTGGCACCTTCAAGCTGAGCCCTCCATCAGGCCCGCACTCCTCGTCATGCTCATAGTCCGAAGGTGGCGGCAGGGCAACCCGCCATCTACCACTTGACTCATAATTCGGCACCTTCAAGCTGGGCTCCCCATCAGGCCCGCACTCTTCATCGTGCTCATAGTCTGGAGTTGGCAGCAGGGCAACCTACCATCTACCACCTAACTTACAGTTCGGCACCCTTCAAGCTGGGCCCCGATCAGGCCTGCACTCCTCACTGTGCTCACAGTCTGGAGGTGGCTGCAGGGAAACCCGTCATTTACCGCCTGACTCACAGTTCGGCACCTTCAAGTCGGGCCCCACTATCAGGCCCGCACTCCTCGCTCTGCTCACAGTCTGGAGGTGGAGGCAGGGCAACCTGCTATCTATCGCCCAACTCATAGTTTGGCACCTTCAAGCCAGGCCTCCCATCAGGCCCGTACTCTTCGCCGTGCTCACAGTCTTGAGGTGGTGGCAAGGCAACCTACCATCTACCGCTTGACTTACAGTTTGGCACCCTTCAAGCCGGGCCCCCATTAGGCATGCATTCCTTATCGTGCTCACAGTTCGAAGGTGGTGGCAGGGCAACTCATCATCTACCGTTTGACTCATAGTTTGGCACCTCAAGCTAAGAAACTCTAGAAGCCCCGCATCCACTGCCTTACTCATTGTCCAGAGGTGGCGGCAGGGCATCTTGCCATCTACTGCCTGACTCATAGTTTGGCACCTCAAGTCGGAAAACTCCAGAAGCCCCGCATTCATTGCCTTACTCATAGTCCGAAGATGTCCACTAGGAAACCAAGGAATCCTGCCATCTATCGCTTGACTTACAGTTTGGCACCTCATGTCGAGAAACTTACGAAGCCTTGCACTCAATGTTAGGAGACATCAGCAATCCCACCTTTGAGATCAGGAGACATTAGCAGCTCCATCTCTGAGGCTAGAAGATCCCAGAATCCTTGGACTCCGGAGTCGGAGATCCCTCAATCGTCCCGCTCACAGTCCAAAGATATCAGCCAAAAGCTTCAAAGCCCACCACCTACTACTCAATTCATAGCTTGGTGAGCTAAAAAACTCCTAGAGTCCTACGTTCAGGCCACACGACTTCAGAGTTAGAGGAATGAGGATGAGATGCCCCCAAAAATTCTGGTGCTAATCCTAAGGTCCTGATGCTCGCCTGGAGTGACTAAGGCCTGGGAAAGACATGCCTACATTTTTAATAGCCCCAGAGTTCATCCGCTTTCCATGCAAAAGGAAGGAGCAACTAAGTGAAGAATGAAGTCTAGGTTGGATGTTTTGGTCAAGTTGGACTTCATCCTCATTGCAAAGCTAAGTCCCTTGAATATCTTAAAGGGTTCCTTCGAAGTCCCTAAAAAAAAAACAAAAACAAAAAAAAGTAAGAGAGAAAAGAGGGGGAGAAGAACAATAGCCATAAAGAAAGGGATCTTTTCATTGCTAAGTCTTCTCTTACATCCTATGAAGGCTAGGAGATAGGCCGAGAAATTCTTCAAAAATCTAAGTTACAAGGGAAAGAAGGATGCACGAGAGGTAAGGGAAGAAAAAATTTTTCCATTGATCAAAAGTCTCTTACACTTGAAGACCCCCGACAGGCCGAGAAATTTTTCAAAGGTTCAGATATAAAATGAAAAAAAAGAGGCTTGAAACACCCTCTCTGCTCTTCGCCCGACCAATGGGCAGGCCCTCTCCGACTCTGGACTCTACCCCCGGCTTGGCATGCCTTCAGCATCGGGGTTATCCTGTTCTAGAGCACACCTCCCCCGGACACCAAAGGTATAGGCAGGACTAGCCGGAGACATTCCAATCCCTTCTGCTTGAGAAGGCGGGCACCCATCTTCTCCTGGATCCCCCATAACAAGGGTCCAGTGACGCACCAGCCACCTCATCCTTGGAGGTCATCGATCTCATGATTCCAGGGGTAGCTTTAGCGGCTTCTTGTTAGGCCACCTCTATCAACGCCATGGCAGCCATGGCCTTCTTCATAGCAACCATGATTGCATCCACTTTTAAGGGGTGTTCTCCTTCTCCTCTTTCCTCCTGGGGGTGGCATCAAGCTTGGTGGGTTCCTTCTCTAAGACTAGACATCCTCGCCGGGACACCGGTCGGCCCCTCCTGAAGGGTTGTTATCTGGCTCGTAACACCGACTGGCACTTCCCGAAGGGTCATTATCTGGCCCGCAGGCTCTCGGGATCGAGTAGCCTGAGCCCATAATTTGTCCCACCCCACGTCCAGGTGATGGCTCCACCTCTTTGACACTCGGCGAGAAAGAAGTAGGAAGAGGGGGCTAGAGAAGAAGGAAGGAAACTCTACAAAAGATTGGCCCATTACACCCACAAGTCCTTTAAAAAGGCAAGGAGACAGATCCCTTGCAATAAAGTCCACTGCTCACTATTGCCATGTGCCCATCGAAGGCATGTGACTCTTCAACTCCTTGACCTACCAAGAGACTCTGATGCTTTGGATCAAGAGTAGTTGCCTCGATCCAAATGAAACATTCATGATCTTTCTATCGGAGGACCGAGCGCAGCGTTGCTTTGTTAGCACGAAAGCATGATCTTCGAGATGCGGGCACTCGAGGCATTAATGGTGCAGGGGGCGCATCCTTCCACATCAGCATGGTCGTTACTCCCTTTGCCCTGAGCGATAATTTATTCTTTGGGTTCGAGAGTGGGAGGCATCTGATGTGGCACATTCACTGATGTGGAGCCATTGCTGGCAGCCCCGTTGACAAAGAGTCCGCCACCCAAGCACGGTGGCCAAACCAAAGAGCCAAGCAAGCCCTCCTGCCAAGGTCAGCTCCTAGTCGGGGTCATGCTTATAGGGTGAGCCCACTGTCTGAGGCTATCTCTCGGCCGAGGTCATGCTTATGCTGCTAAGGCGAGCCCTCATACCGAGGTCAGCACCCAGCCGGAGTCATGCTCATAGGGCGAGGCCCCCGTCTGATGCCAGCTCCTGCTGGGGTCGCACTCATGCTACCAAGGTGAGCCCTCCTATCAAGGTCAGCACCTAGCCAGGGTCATGCTCATAGTGCGAGCCCCTCGTCTAAGGTCGGGGATGCGCGCATGCTGCCAAGGCGAGCCCTCCTACCGAGGTTAGCTCCTAGCCAGGGTTATGCTCATAGGGTGAGCCCCCCATCTGAGGCCAGCTCCCGATCGGGGTCACGCTCATGCTACCAAGATGAGCCCTCCTATCGAGGTCAGCTCTTAGTCGGGGTCATGCTCATAAGACGAGCCCCTCATCTAAGGCCAGTTCTCGGCTAGGGTCGCGCTCATGCTGCCAAGGCGAGCGCTCCTTCCGAGGTCATCTCCTAGTCGGGGTCGTGCTCATTGGACGAGCCCTCTATCTGAGGCTAGCTCTCGATCGGGGTCATGCTCATGTTGCCAAGGCGAGCCCTCCTGCCGAGGTCAGCTCCCAGCCAGGGTCATGCTCATAGGATGAGCCCCCCGTCTGAGGCCAGCTCATGACTGGGGTCGTGCTCATGCTACCAAGATGAGCCCTCCTACCAAGGTCAGCTCCCAGCCATGGTTGTGCTCATAGGGAGAGCCCCCCGTCCGAGGCCAACTCTTGGCCAGGGTCGTTCTCATGCTACCAAGATGAGGCTCCTGAAGCGGGCCCCTTTCCTGCCTCGCAGAGAAAATAATTCTCACCAATAACAAAGAAGGGAAAGATCAACAAGAATTTAAACCACAATACGGGGGGTCCCCGTCCACCTGCAACCTCTAGAATATGGCACACACCCTGCAATTAATTCAAGTTCTGCATCGTGCCACCCACGTGCTCTACGCAAAGAGTGCTCCTTTAGGGGTCTTCAGACCCTAGATCTTATAGCGCGCCACCCCGTTGATGATCGTGCAACCAGGAGCTTCAATCCCCATGACATGAAGCCTAAACCTCTCCCAAGAGGAGAATTTCATTAAGACTCTAGGGCCCTACAATGCTCAAATGGTCCCTCCAAGAATGGAAACTCCCCACCGTGGCATGGGGCTCAGCAGCACGGTGCCCGCCCCTCTCACGAGGAGCTGTACCACCAAAAAGGACAGGATATGTACCATGGCGGTATGCACTCTCAAAGAAAGGATCTCCTCCTAAGGACCGGTCCGACAAGGGGAAAGCGGCAGGCAACAGTAAGCCCCTCCTAGAGAGGGCACACAGAAAATAGAAAGAGACACCAGGACAAAGCCTTAGACCTATTATAGGCCATCCCATATAAAAAAGAAGGAAAAAGGAAGAGAAAAGGGAGAGGGCCAGGTGATGAGGAGATGGAGGGTGAGCGAGTGAGGGATCCCCAGCAGACCCTTCTAGGCTCTTCGCTCCCATCTTTGCTTGTTCTTTCCACCTAAATTCTATCTTTCACCCTCTCAATGAAGAGCCTCCCTCCAAGCTCTCTGTTATCGAGATTCTATTTCCTTTGATCATCTTATCTGACTTGATCATCGAAGTGACTCCGCCAGAATCTCCAACCCGGGTCCCTCTTTTTTGTAGGGTGGCTGGACCAAGGAGCCAGCAAAGAAAGGGAGGGACGAGCACCCCACAGGAACCCGACGCACCCGTAGCACGTCGGAGCTACAAGCCACGACGATCTTGGCGGCAACAATTGATATATATTGTAAGCTTTTTTAATATACATTCAGAAGTAATTTAGTATATATCTATAGATAAATTGATACATAGTTTTCTAAACATAGTACTCACCAATATACCAATCAATATATACCTAGAAAAATATTCACTCGACATTCCAATACATATCGCTAAGTAAATGGTGTATAATTTTTATAATATGATACTTACGAGTATATAGTACATGATCAAATGATACATACTTGATGGCTGTGATACATACTATAAGATTTTTTGATACATATTTAGTAACGATTCAATATATACCTATACGTAAATTGACACATAGCGTAATATACATTAGTATACAGTATATAGCCAATTGATACATACCTAGCGAAATATTCATTTGATGTTCCAATACATAGCTTTAGATAAGTTAATATATAGTTTCGATGGTACTGAAATATGCTCAATATTGGAGTAAGCTAGAGAGGGAATGCTGATGGCTGTACCTGCAAAAGAAGTCTTGGTCGGAGATGGCTTTAGTGAAGACCTTTCGATGCTCAAGTCAGTATCTCTGACCACATAACAGAAAATGGAGTAAAAGTAGAATTAAAGCACATGCATGCATATAGAGGGTGCGTACCTCTAGGTTTTATACTTAAGCTACAGGGATAGTTTGGGAATGCCTTAGCATGTCAGAGAGCAGGCAGGGAATGATTAAGTTTGATTGTTGTTAAGCTTTTAAGAGGAAATTATCCTTTATTATTTAGGATTTTTCCTTCTCATTAATGAAAGGTTTTGTCTTTCATGTCTCCTGTCGTTTGCTTTAATGGCTTCGAAAGTTCTGGCCTAAAAAGGGGCCACACTTTTTTAATGACTGAGATTTTCTGTTGATAATGGGATTTGATGGTTTGTTTATTATAAAGGGTGTATCAGGATGAGTATCGGTGGATTCTTCCTTCAGTCATTTGGTGGATACCCTTAGGATGAGTGGCTAGCAGGCTTGGACCTTATGTGCTATGGTTTGGTAAGTTTATTTGGCCTTTTGATACTAAAGCTCTGTAGGATTCGAGGATCGGAGGGTTTGGGTATCAAATGTGCTGAAGGTAGATAGATGAGCCTATCTCGATCAAGGGTCTGTGAGATAGTAATTCAAATGGCTGAATGTTTATTTGGGAGAGGTCAGGAAGACTAGGGGCCAAGCTTGGCAGGGGTCTGGAGGACCGAAGATTTGTCCCAAGATGAATCCATAAAGATATTTGATCCGAGAGAGAGCCATAAGGTCGAATGTTGGGCCTACTAGAGTCTCAAGTGGTCGAACGTACCTTAGCGTGGCATTTGATAGGGCAGGGAGTTGAAGTATTTCTCATGACTTCTGCTCTGGGAAAGTGAAACCAGATGACCAAAGAAATATTTTAGGGGACTATCCTGAAGTAGGATTTATTCTTCAAGTGATTTGGTATCATGCTATTCCGGTTATAAAGGTCCGATTATTTCTAGATGATGCAGGGTTTGTATGTCCAAAATACTATAGATTCAATATTGGAGGTAGAAGCAGCCGGGTATAGTTTCATTGCACCCTAATATAGATTCGATCATTTTCCTCCTGGTCTTAAAGCATTTAGGATCCCATGGGTGGGGTCTCCCCCACATTAATTGCCCCCCACTTCTTAGTCAGAGTATGGAATATTCGGACTAAGGAGTAGTTCTAGCATCGCATCCAAGGGATTTCGTATGCTTCGTTGGGTTTTGTTCTCTTAGAAAGCAGGCTTGTCAGAGGGTTTCCATATTCTACTCTTATACTTGGAGGACATGCGATCCATTTTCCTTATAAGGGTGCTTCAAAAATGATTTGTAACTATCGCTATTGTTAAGGGATCTCTTTGCTCACAAGGCAGTGATTTCTACTGGGAAGGGCAATTTTCGATAGATTTTCTAGCAAACCTTTTGTTGGTTTAATGGATCCACATCATGTTCGGGATCTGAAGAGGGTGGTTTTAAAGCACCGAAGGGCTGGTGCCCTGAGTAATAAGGACTCTGATTCCTTCATTGGCAAGTTCGGTGTTCTCGATGTTCCTAAGAGTCTAGTATCTAGCAAAGAACAGGTTAGGACTTTCCTTCGAGTGAAAGGTGACCATTAAGCCACGAGATAGAGTTTGAAGAGTATGGTCGTATGGCCTTTATGTCTATGGGTATGTATGATAGGCTACAATATTATTGTTAAGACACCGTGGCTATCAATTTAATTAATCGACTTCTAAATTAAATTAAGAACACGTAGAAAGGGTGAGTCGGGTCGAATCTACAGGGAAGGTACACTGTTGAATGTTTTGAAATCCTTGATTTAAAAAAATTAACAGATCAAAGTCAGGGAAATAAAAATTAAAAGTATAAAAAATAAATAACTTGGTACTAGGATCTACTATTTAGATCCTAGCATCTACTTGTAATAAAAATAAAGAGCATGAATTTAAAAGTGTATGAAAATAATTTTTTTTGTATTAAATAAAAGGAGAATTTTATTATGAGAAATTAAAAAGGGTAATTTAATAACTAAAAAAATTATACAAAAATAGTAATAAAGATTGGAAGTAGATCAGCATAGCCTTATCGGGAAGATGGTTGATGAACTTCCTTCTTCCTTCGTACTCCTCGGAATGAACTGGCTTTCTTTGCTTCTTTTTCTTTAGATCTTGATCTTCAAGATGGAGTAGGCTTGAAGATGGTGTAGGGGGCAGAACTCTTCTCTATGAAACCTCATTCTTAGAGTCCAACCCGCAACCCAAAGCTATTCCCTCTACCCTGTACTGTATCCTTTCTTCAGGATGCCTTTCTTTTGTAGCATAAGGTCATTTAAACAGAGCTCATCTAGGACTTCCTCCCAGTCAAATTTGGACTTAATCAGGCTCCAGATCAGCTAAATATCATAAGGAGAAATTTGGGCCATCCATTGTGCATCGTGATGGATGGTCACTGTGTTCCTTCCTTCTCTGGCAGTAGAGTCCGATCCGGACTCATAGGATCCTGATCCCTAGGTCTTCCACTGGGATTGTGCTTCTCCCCATCATAGTGAACGGTTGGCAGCATGAGGTGATGAACATGGTGGCTGGCGGTGGTGTGGTTGGTGGCACTGTTTACTGAACAATAGGGGCAGCAACAGGGGCTTGATGGAAAGGAGGTCGGTTGATGGAAGACCATGGAACGATTATGACAGGGGCCATCACTGGAGCTCAGTGGTGGTAGAATAGTCATGGATGGGCAGCTATGGTGGTGGGAGGTAGTGATCAAAGGAGGAAAAGATAATGAAGATGGTGGCTAGCATGAAAAAGGGGTCTTCCGGGGGCTCTTTTTGGTGAGGGGCAGCGGCGATCGGTGGCTGTATAACGGCTCCGGCATCCCAGGTCGGGCTGCAGGGAGATTCGGGTGGCAAAAGGCAAAATTTCTTCATGGTCCATGGCTCAGAGCCATGGACCACTGGCAAAGGCATCCGTGGACCACTCCGACTTCCGTAGACCAAGCAATCGGTCCATGATGGGCCGGTTGGTTTAAAAAATGTTCTATTCCTTTAATAAATTTCAAACTCTAATTTCAGACTCAATTGAACTCCGATTTGAGTACCGTTTATATCGTTGGACTCCAAAAATTAAATTTTTTTAATCTATAGGCTTCTTTTCTATAAAACATTTATAAAAAATATAAATTCTTAATAAATATTAATTAATTAATACTTATTTTAATGGTTAAATTAGGATAATTAATAGACTTATCACACCCCCCAACTTAGTCATTGCTAGTTCCTTAGTAATGCAATTAAGATATAAGTATTAATTATATAACTATGTCATAAAGATTCTCCTTTAAATCCAAGCTGAAGGTCAAAAGGAGTTAGCCAGTATCACTAACTAGATATTAAATTTTTGAACTAAATTTCTCAGTTAGAACTATTAAAAACTTTCTTAGAATTCATCCAAAGGTCTACAGTACTTGTGTTCGTGATGACTGACTTAGTATTTTAGTGCTAGATTATAAAGGATAATTATATCTTCGCTTATCACCTACTTCTGGTTAATTTTCTATACACCCCCCAACTTAAGCACATGACTGAGATAATTTTCACACCACCTAAATTTCTCTTTTTTTTAGCGATGTCTTCACACTACCTACTTTTTGATATGAACAACAATGCTTACTTAGGTGAAGGTGCTTGGTTATTCAGTAAAAAATCAATGTTTAGAACTTGCCTCTTTTTTTTTTATTTCTTTTTTTTTTTCAGGCAGGTAGCTCTTTCCTTAAATTCAAGTTAAATGGAAGGAGTATATATTAATTATCAATTTTTTAGTAATAATTGAATCTTTAATTGATCTTATAACTAATACATACTTTACCTCATCAGTGTGCATGTGCGATGGAAGATCTAATAGTCTTTAGGTGACCTAAGTAGGCCTGTAAAGGTTTGACCAGCTAGTTTACTCTTTGACTCGCTATACTAATTAGTAAACGCTTTCTAATTCTATTATCCTTTTCCTAGTTTATTTAGCTCAAGAATTTTTTTCATGGCACATAGTTTATTTAACTTTTTTTATTTTCAAGATTTTCAAAAGATTTTTAAAATTTTTTTAATATTTTCAATATTTTTTTCAAAAATTTTAAAGTTTAACAATTTTTTAAAGTTTAACTGTTTTTAACATTTAACAAGTTTGTCCCTACCCCCAACTTAAATACTATTGTCCCTAATGGTATAAACATGTTCAAGAAATAAATTTAAACCATAAGGACAAAAAGAAATATATAGGAATAGAGGTTACCTGAGAAGAGGAGCTTATCAACAAGATAAAGACTATAATAGTCAACTTGTATTAGAATTTATTATTATTATTATTATTATTATTATTATTATTATTATTATTATTATTATTATTTTATTTATAAAATAAATATTGGGTTGCCTTTCAATAAGTACTAAGTTTAACATCTTTAGCCAGACATTATGAGGGAGTCCAATAGATAATTAGCTTTAAAGTTCCCTCATAACATCACAAGGACAGGGCCAATCAGGAGGCTTTGTCATGATGGCAGAAAAATATTCATAGAGTACTCTATGACAATTAGCCTGGTTCCAGAAAGTACACTAGGCAGGCATGTTATTCTAGGATTTAAAAAAATTATTATAGTTTATATGATAACTAGGAAGGGATTATGTTTACTAGGTCGAGATTGGAGGTGGTAGTTTAAGAGTTTTTTCACTTATGAGTTGATCTACCCTACTCCCTTTCTCGAGTATGATGTGTTTGGTCAATATCCCTTTTCATTTTAAATTTAGACACTTTTTCTAGATTAATATCAATTCTGTCTCCATATATTATTTTAATATTATGAAAATATTTTGGAGGCAATTCTCAAAATTATTATCGAATACAGAGAAATCAATTATAAAATTCTCAAAATCATGATCCATCATTTCAGTAATATCCCACCTGATAGCTTCTTTATGTACTTTCAGAATATCACTAAGTTGGGCTTCCTGAGTAAGGTTCACTGAAAAAGTTTCAATGCGTGCATTAGAAAGTGATTTCAATGCAAGATCAGGTGGTGATTTGAACAAGGGGCTAGTGGTGGGCTAGGTGATGGCTCTTATTATTCATCGATAAAAAATGGAGTGGTTTCAAAGTAGGGTATTTATATTAGTTCATTCACTTGTAAGGCATATCCATCTACATTAAATTTATTGACCCCGAACTGAGCCAAATAGGGATCTACTAAATCCTAGGGGAGAACTGTGGGGACAACTTCCTCTATAATTTTATACATTTGTAGTTCTTGAGAAGGCTCAACTAATTCCATTATTGAATCTATTTATTCTCCCATCCATTAAAAGGCATAGATGATTCTAGGGTACTAGAGAATAGGGCCATAGGTGATTGGGATAATGATAGAATTTATTCGTTCCACAAGTTTAATTTCTTCATATATTTTTCTACCTTAGCCAAATTATCTATATTGATTTTTATGGTCGTGTAAAGTTATTCTAAGACCAGTTCATTCTTGGGAGTCAGAGTTGATTATTCAAGAAAAGAAAGAGGGTCATTAAAATCTTGAGCTAGGTATGGTCCCTTTAGGTTTCTCTCAGGTTAACTAGGCAATTCACCTCCCTCCTCTCTGTTAAATTCACTTAATCATTGGTCAATTTAATCCATTAGCTTATTAATAGATTGTTGTTGGGCTATAATCATTAGTTAAAATTGAGTAGACCTATCGACATCTAGGTTGGTCTATAGGAGAGGTGGGTATGATGCTGGCTAACCTTCTTTTCAAATGATGGACTATAATTTGTTGAAAAAGGTTGATAATGTGGATAGGGCTAATCATAATAGGGTGTATCTATAAACATGGACCCTTGGGTTGCCTGGGTAACCACTGGGTGTGGTTGCCATGAAAAGTCTAGTTGAGCCCCCCAACTTGAATTATAAGCATTAAAGTATAGATTATCTCTTGAATTGTAGGTCATTTGGACTTGATCTTGATAAACTTGGTTATACATAGACTCAAGAGGTTGGTACATAGTTGGGCATTTACTCTCAAAGCGAATGGGGCTTGAATAAACTTGGTGTATTGGGAAAAAGGTTCTCTACTATAAGGACTCATGCTCCTAGCACTAGTATTAGATTATTCTGATTATTTGGATATGCAATCAAGATTTTAGATTAGAACAATCCTTATTTATTTCTGTATTTATTATTATTATTATTATTACTATTTTTTTAAAAGAAGTGGTGAGATGAAGGAGAAGAGTTCTAAAGAAAAGGGCTTAAGGAGTCCTAGAGCTAAGAAAGAGAGAGAGAGAGGAAGAATTAGTTAGGATTTTGTATTATTTACAAACAAGTTAGCATAACATGGACTCTCTATCCTAGGGTTATCTTAAATCTAGATAGCTCTTAACTACCAAGGCAACCTTGGAGCCCTCCAAGTCAGAAATTGACTAATCAACTGGTTAGATAAGGGTAAGATTGGTGGGGGTCCCCTCATGTGATCTCCCCTCTTTTTAATATGGTGTTGTCCAAACTTGTTGCAGCTAGCTCACTACCTCTACTTCTTTATGGAATTGACCAAAGCTGTTGAGGTGGAGGTTGCAGTTATGGAGGAAAAGGTTGTTGATACTAAAAAGAAACTGAGTGAGGTTGAAATTTGGGCTTTCGAGGCAAAAGAGAAATATCGGGAGTAGGAGTGTGTAGATGTCTAGTCAAAAAATATTGTCCATTCGGTGATAAAGCTTGGCAAGGTGGGTAGTCATCTTGCCTTTATGTGCCGAAAAGTGGATGCTATATGCCAAGAAGAGACTCGAACAATTTTAGATGCTAAAGTGGAGATCGCCAAGTTAGAGAAAGATTTTCAGACTAGAGTTAAAGATTTAAAGGATGAGGCGAATAGCTGAATTCAATATTTTTGGGGAGAACTCAATTTGGCTAGGAATCAAAATGAGTGGTTATAGGA
Source organism: Areca catechu (assembly GCA_021397845.1). Lineage (NCBI taxonomy): Eukaryota > Viridiplantae > Streptophyta > Magnoliopsida > Arecales > Arecaceae > Areca > Areca catechu. The sequence continues at coordinate 63,734,758 of CM038042.1, forward strand.
GTTGGCCTCTGCCATCAACTACTCGAGGGTGATGACTGAATACTTCTGAAGCGGTCGGTGAGGCTCGCTGATGCCTTGGGGCACAGGAGTTGACCACTACCATCACCCACTTGGGGAAAGTGACTAAACACCTTTGGAGTGTTGGCGTGGCTAACTGATGCCTTGGGGCATGGTTTGCAACTCACACTAGCGATCAAGCCATCGGCCCTTGTTTATTGTCTTGGGCCCTAGGTCTCTGCATGATCACATTTTTTACTAATAGATACCTCCCTACTTTTCAATCCAAATCCAAAAGAATTGTGCTCTAAAAGCCAATCTTTGTATGGACATTTCTATAATCTTCCAACTTATGTATGATATTATTTATTAATAAAAGATAATTAGTGATTCATCATACTATTGCATCTTATAAAGATTATGATGAACCCCATAGGTTAGGATGATGGAATTAGGGTTATGATGGAGATCATAATGGTGAGACCTAAATTTTTATATACCCTAATCTAAAATGTTCCTAGTCGTTGGATCATCGATTCGGGGATCGATATTTCTGGAAGGACTAGCACATCCTATGTATACTCGATGGAGAGTGTGGTTGGTCTCATAGCAACTTGATAGAGATACTAATACAAGGATGTGGGTGCTCATTAGGGTATGAGTTTGTTGAACCAATCTACCTCGAGAATATCTTATGGTGGTCTTACTACTTGTCAAAAGATGGTTCTCATAGTGAAAGTTATGCAATTGATTCTTAGACCTGAGATCACCATGGTTCCTTATACATATAAAGCCATGTTTTTGGTTCATACTCATTCATGACAAAGAGTCATGTACAGGGCGTTCTCGAATATGGTGGATTGTGCATGAAGGATGTGAGTGGATCAATAAAAAATTGATCACTCCTAGTAAGAGGACTTATCCCATGTAATCTCTTCGATTGTTGACTCAAGAAGTCTTTGATCAAAGCATGATGAGATTAGATAGGGTTTCTAATCTTTCATCAATCGAGTCTTCATTATCAAATTATGATTTGAAAGGATTAAGCGCTAGGGTTTGATAATTCTCCATACCCATCACTTATTCGGGATAAAGGAAGATCGAAGGATTGAATTACATGGTAACTTTTACTGAAGGATATTTTAGTAATTTTCATAAAATTCTTCATCTTCCGGGTAGGCATGACATGTTGCTAGACATCAATTATATCTTGTAGGTTTTCATGAACCAAATTGGAAGGATTCATGAGTCAATTAAGAAATTGGTTCGAATTGGCTAACTTGGGTCAGCTTGATTTGACCTAATTCGGTCAATCGATTTTGATTAGATCAAAATAGCTTGGGCCTGCACCTACTGCTTGCTAGATATGGAGGCCAAGGGTCACGCATGCTAGAGAATTGGCCAAGGAAGTCAATTAGATTTTAATTAGGGTCCAAGTGAGATTGGACTCTTGGTGCCAAGCTTGGCATGTGCCAAGATTAAGGTGCACAAAAGGACTGAGTCCTTCTGCCACTTAATCACCTTTTCCAGATAAATGCAAGGAGCCTCTCCCTTATCCCCACACCCATTTAGATTGGGCTTGACTATTCAAAAGAAGGATTTGGCATTGAATTGGATGGCATGCATAATGAAGGGACGCGCCCCTTCATATTTGGTTCAGATTTAAATTCCAGAAGTCCTTCTATTTGAAGGCTTCTATTTTCTCTAATACATCCTTGGAATCCCATACCCCTTAGCCAATTTATAATCGATTACATGCCACATGGCAAGTGGGAATAATGCTAAAAAAATGAAGAGACATATATATGTCTCTTGGTGCGTGATATGACATGTCAAGATAAGTCTTTTCACCCAAGGGACTCCTGCTTGAAGGGTCTTATCAAGGGTTGAAGAAAAGATTTATCAAGTGCCCCCTCATTTTTTATAAATAGGTATTGGTAATCTGATGCCAGAGTATCCAAAAAACATTCGAAAGAAGTCCTTTCTATTTTCTCTTCCTTGTCTTAGGACAAAGGTCTCTTTTAAGACAAGGCTTGTCCTTTTAAGACAAGACTTGTCATTTTAAGGCAAAAGCCTAGGAAGAGATATAAGAGAGATAATCAGATTTTGAGAGAGGATTCAAAGAGATCTCTGAGTGCCCTATAGGAGGGTAGAAGTTCTAGCAAAAGAAAAGGAAGAAAGGCTATCGGGAAGAGTCCTAGTCAAATGAGCAAGCTCGACAGGAGTGTTTTCGTGGTCCGATTCCTATGTGGATCACCTATGGAGGGCAAACACTTGTGCACCTTGTAAAAATTAAGGAGTATAGTAATCCAGGTATTCTTTTATAATCCTAAAGTTATGATTTATTAGTTATCATAGTCAAGTGGTCCTAGTGTTTAGGGTTCCGGCCGATTAGGGTTTCAATAATGATAATTTTGAAATCCAGTCTTCAACTGCGTCAGCCTGAACCCAATAGTGATATTAGAGCAAGCATGATTCATGCAATTAGTAGTCATTTTTAGTGTTAATTACTTTCTTTGCTAAGACTCTTGCATGATTAGTTTATATTACATATGTGATATATCATGCTCCTAGTAATTACTTCGGATTAGGTTAGTCACCATGGCCGCCTGGTCATAGAAGCTAAGTAAGGTTTAAAGACCCTCTCTTTCCATTCAATGGGGTCTTCTATGATGTATTGGGATACCACTATAGCCTTATCTCATGAACAATTGAGGTGAATGGATAGTTATTTTAATCATGCTTTGGTTATGCATATTAGGGTTAATATACTTATTTGCTAAAATATGTGTCATGTTCGCATGTTTAATTAAAATGTGTTTAAGACCATCAAAGCCCTTGAAAGGGATATGCCCTACAAGCCAATCTATGTTGTATCTCCCAAACCATTGTAATTGACAATATTCTAATAAAGGCATTATTTTTCATCATACGCTGTGTTTATATTATATGATGAACCCTATAGATTAGGGCTATGATTTTAGGGTTATGATGAGATCATACCAGTGAGACCTAAAGTCTTAAAACCTTAATCTAAAATATTCCTAGTCAAAGGAACCCTGAGTAGGGGATCAGGTTTTTCCCGGTAAGACTAGCACATCCCATGTATACTGGAGAGGGTGACTGCTCTCACAGTCACTTGTGTATGACACTAATACTAGGATGTGGGTGCTCATTAGAGAATGAGTTCACTGATATGATCCAACTTGAGAACATCTAATGGAGTCTTAGCTACATGTCAATAGAAGGTTCTTATAGTGGGAGTGGTACAAGTAATCCTTTGACCTGAGACTACCATAAGTACCTTATGTACATGAACCCATGCTTTGGTTCAATTCTAATCATGACACTGAGTCATGCACAGGATTGATACTGGGAATGGTGAATTGGATATGAAGGTAATGAGTAGGTCAACAAGGAATCGATCACTCTTAGTAAGAGGAGATTGCATCCAGCTAGTTATCAATCGGATGATGATTCCGGGAATCTTTGATCAAAGTAAAGATATTAGAGATGATTTTTAATATCAAGATAATTGAATCATCAATATAAGATTGAGCTAGAAATGAATATAATATTGGAGTTGACATATATCCATATCCATAATTATATTCTTGGTGCAGGCTGATCGAAGGATTTAATTGTACGGTAACTTTCTACTGAAGGGTATTTTTGGTATTTCACTAGAATTTCCATATCTTCCGGGTAGACATGACACGTTGCTAGACGTCAATCTTGTCTTGTGGGTTGATTAAATTGAATGATCACTTATTAGGAAGAGTCCTAATTGATCATAATCATGTAAGCCCGGTTTGACCTAAATCGATTAAAAAGAATTCTAATCAAATTAGGTCAACTTGTATTCGAACCCACTGCTGGCTAGATGTGGAACCTAATGGGTCACACACTTAAGAGAATTGATCAAGGGTTTAATTTTATAATTAAATCATTTTGCATGATGACACTCTAGCAGGTGTTGCAAATCCTAGCTTCTATTCGAATTAGGGTTCCGGATTGGTTTAATTTGGGTTCTAATTGGATCTAATTAGACCCTAATTGAGGTTATAAGGATTATGGCTAACCCTATTGGCTAACCATGTATCTAGGCTAGCCCCCCACCTGCCCCTTTGCATTTTCACGCCAAAATGCCAAGAGTCCATGCGCTTATGGACTCTTGGCGCGCCATTTGGAAGAGTCCATGGCGCATGGACTCTTGGTGCGCTCCAAATAATTCTCCGATGTTTTTATATGGGGCAGCATTCTTTCTCTCCTTTAGCGTCTCAGATGTGCCCCCTTGGATGGGAATCCAACGGTTGATGGGTTTTTAAGAAAGGAAGAAAGCACTTGTTGCTTCCCGGTTGCGCGAAATAACATCTCTTCGGAGATTTAAATTCGCGACTCCTTTCTTTTAAAAACATCGTGACTTTTCCTTTAAGAAAGGCCATGGGATTTAATTTGGAAGGCCATGAGAAGGAGGGAAGGGGTGTGAGAAAATGAGAAGGGCATGAGAAGGAGTTTACGGAGAGATGTGTGGGCGCCTATCTAAAATCTATTTAAGGGGTCAGGAAAAATCAGAACCGGGTAATGCTTTTATTTTTCTTCTTCCTCTCCAAAAGACTCCTTCCCTCTTTTCTTATTTTACATTGTTTCCTTTATAGAGGACTCCTCTGTCGAAACTCTGTTGCTGAACAAGAATAAAAGAGAAGGTCTCCGACGGTAAAGGATAGAAGGAGTTCTGATTTTGTTCCTTTCTTTCTTACATTAAGACATTCTTGTCTTAATTTCTCCTCCAATTTAAGACAAGCCTAAATCCTCTTAGGACAAGGTCTTATCTTCAAGACATGGGTGTCTTAGAGGGTCAAGGTCTTAGTGGAAGGAGGAGAAGAGATCAAAGAAAGGGAGGCAACCTCTTGTGTGGAAGAATTGCAGCCATAATCCGAAGAATTGAGTTCTAGGAAGAAGAACTCAATAGGAGGAACCATTGGACAAGAAGATAGTGTTCTTGATCATTGCTCTGTGTGGATCACCATCGGAGGGCAGACGCCTAGACGCCTGGTGAATTCAGTTAGCCCCTTCAACTTCAAGTTTGTTGGAATAAGCGATTACAGGTTGGTACCCTAATCCTAATTTGCATAGATATGCTTGTCATATGTTCTAGTCTTATTTAAAGAGTTCCTGGTTTAGGGTTTTTGGTGTGAATTTAGTTTCAATTTTGAAATTACCCTTCCGCTGCATTGCACCGGAACCCTACAGCCCTCATAAAAATTATATTTAGTCATAGTATAAGTTAATCATGATGCAAATTTGTTTAGGATTTGATTAGCCAATTGGTATCTAAGCAAGTGGTTCTAGAAAGGTAAAGGGAATGAGATTTTTAATTGGTTTCGTTGTCTGTCCTAGCCAATTCATTTGGTATCTAAGAAAATTAATGGGGGAACCCCCTTATCTCTCCCACTTACCTGGTCAATTTGGTTATATCTAGACCTTAAATTGGAAATGCTAATTAATCAAGCACACTACAAATTGCCTTCATGCTAAGCCAAATCCATGTCAAAAACTATAGTAGATTTGTTGTGATTAATATAAGGCATACTCTAGGATTTGATATGATATTTATCTTGGTGCATTTTATGCTTTATGGCATGATTGGTGGTGTTGCTTTGTTATGATTGACATTAGGGCAACATTTATCAAACATGGCTATATAGAAATGAAGGGTCTGACTAAACTAAGACATTATAGTTTGTTGTAATTGATACAAGGCTATAAGTATCTTAGAGGCAAGTGTTATGTTGAGAGTTGCATGGGTTGCAATTGGAAAAGGGTTTTCTTATCCTTGAACTCATGGGTGTTTGTTGTCATTAACACAAGGCATTCACGAGGAATTGGAATCTCAACCCCACTAAGGAAGCCCTAGAAGGGTTTTCCTACTTACCATAGCTGAGGGTTATGGTATTTGAAAGAAAATGGTGGGAGATATAATTATATGCAAAAGTCCTTGTCTAATTATGAATATCATCATGAGTGGTCTGCTTATAGTTGTTCTTTATTTAATATATATTTTACATTATGGCTTCTACTCTTTCACTGTAGGGCATCTTGGATGCCAGTAAGTTTACCGATCTCAATTATGTGGACTGGTTGAGGAACCTGAGGATTGTATTAGCTCAGGAAAAGCTTGCCTATATCTTCGATTCTTTTGACCTAGATCTAGTAGAAGAGGATGCTATTGAGGAGGAAAGGGCCATATATAAAATGTGGTAGAATGACAGCATGACTGTCAAGTGCATCATGTTGGCCTTTATGAGCAATGAGTTATTGAGGCAACATAAGGAAATAGAACCTTAGTCCATATTGCTCAATCTTAAAGAGATTTATGGATAACATAGTTGGATTGCTCGATATGAGACATCGAAGCAGTTGTTCTGAGCATGCATGAGTGAGGGCTCTTTCATTCAAGCGCATGTCCTCAAGATGATTAACATGATCACTTGATTAGGTCAACTAGGGTTTGTGATGGATGGAGAGCTTAATCAGGACTTGATCCTACAGTCACTCCCAAATTTCTTCTTATAGTTTATCATGAATTACCACATGAACAAACTAAATTTGTCATTATCTAAGCTACTGAATATGCTCAAGATAGCAGAGAGCCACTTCAAAGGTGATAAGGCTCAGCTTCTGGTTGATGGAAAGAAGAAGCAGGCAATGAAGAAGGGTTCAAAGAGGAAGAGGAACCCTTAGAGTAACTTCCAGAAGAGGAAAAATGTGAGGAAGCCCTTTACTGATGGGACCTGCTATCGTAGTGGGAAGTAAGGGCACTGGAAGAAGAATTGCAAGTTGTATCTTGCAAGTCTGAAGCATGATGCTGGCGAAATATCTAAAGGTTTGTACTTGATACAAGTAAACTTATCATTGAGTTCCTCAATTTTTGATACATGGATATTGGATACTGCATGTTGGTCTCATATCTGCAAGTCATTGCATGGGTTATAGAGACCTAGAAGCTTAAAGAAGAGTGACTTTGAGTTGTTTAGTTCAAGTGGTGAACCAATTTAGGCTGTAGCTGTTGGCACCTATCTGTTGTTATTACCATCGAGCAATATTCTTGAATTAAAAGATTGTTATTATATATCCAACATTATAAGAAATATTATTTCTACACCTTTGTTATTAAAACAAGGTTATGAAATAAATTTGATGAGCCATAGTTGCTCAATTTTCTTTTCAAAGAAATTCTTTGGTTGTGGTATATTCTCTTATGGTCTTTTGATTATGTCACTCAATGATGAGGTTATACTTGTTGAGAACAAGAAAAGAAAGTAAGATGATGTGAATGTCACTTATCTCTGGTATTGTCATTTGGGTTATATCAGTGAGTCAAGGATAAACAAGTTGTACAAAGATAATTTCTTTGAACCTTTTGATTATGAGTCATTAGGAACTTGTGAGTCCTGTCTCATGGGTAAGATGACCAAGTCTCCATTCACTGGACATGGAGAATGGGTAACTAAGTTGTTAGGTCTAGTACACACAGATGTGTATAATCCTATAACAACCCAAGCTAGAGGAGAATACTCTTATTTCATCAGTTTTATTGATGATTTATTAAGGTTCGGATGTGTATCTTATGAAACACAAGTCGATGCCTTTGATAAATTCAAAGAGTATCAAAGTGAGGTTAAGAAACAAACTGGGCATAATATTAAAATCCTTCAATTTGATTGAGAAGGATAATACTTGTCTAGTAAATTTCTTGATCATCTTAAAGATAAAACCATTCTCTCTGAATGGACTCCTCCATACATATCACAGTTAAATGGTGTAGCAGAAAGGAGGAATCATACCTTGTAGATATGGTATGATCCATGATGTGCTTCACGGATCTTCCAATATCCTTCTAGGGTTATGCCCTAGAGACTACTGCCTACATACTGAATAGGGAGCCATCAAAGGTAGTTAAAAGCACTCCATATCAATTATGGAAAGGAAAAAAGCCAAGTCTTAAGTATTTTAAGATTTGGGTTGCCTTACTTTTGTCAGGAATGTTTTTGGACATAAGCTAAGTGCTAGGGCTGATAAGTGTAGGTTTGTAGGATATCTTAAAGAAGGTATGGGATACCTTTTCTACCACCCTACTAAGTAAAAGGTCTTTATCAATAGGCATGCCATATTTTTGGAAAAGAAGTTTATCCAAGAAGGGGGTAGTGGGAGGATATTTGAACTTGAAGAAGTTCAACTTATACTTGAAGCAATCCTCAACCAAATGTTCCTAAGGTTTAGGAACAACTACAATACACACCTCTTCTCCGTAGGTCAGAGAGAGTGCGAAGTGCACCTTGTTGAGTCTTGGGTGGTGCATTCAAGGCTTGTTGGGTCAATGTCCTTGTATTGGTCTAGTCTATCATGATTTTCCATGATGTATTTAGGGCTAGGATTGAGTTCGAGAAAAGTCTTAGATGTTTAGGCTGAGTTTTGGTCAGTCTGGGTCTTAGAGTCAGCTCCTCTGGTGTAAGAGTCGGCTCTACTAGTTGGCAAGGCTCAGAATAGGAGGATGTGTTCTGGTTAAGTCAGCTCATTAGGTTTGAGTCAGCTCGGTTACACAGTCAGGAAACTTTATGGTCTGAACGAGTCGGCTCCAATGGGTTCGAGTCGGCTCGGTTACACAATCAGGAAATCCTGTGGTTTGGACGAGTTGGCTTTGATGCTTAGAGTTGACTTGGTTCTAAGGTCGAGTCGACTCTAGTGTCTAGAGCTAGCTCGAATGATGGATGAGCTATTTTTTTAAGCGGTGCCAACTGGAGGGAGTTTGGGATACTCGATCACGTGAGATTGAGGTATATATTGTAACTTTTTGAGAGGTTGTAAGAGGGTTGAAAATGAACTTCTCGGATGTGGAATCAAGAAAATCCCCATTCTCCAGAGAATTCTCTCTTCTTCTCCCTTCTTCTCCCGTTCTTGGATCTTAATATGATTGATCTTCAAAGATTTGTATCCTACCATGTTCTTCAAGGAGATTGCCGGCAGAGGGTCATTTATAACTTGAGGTACGCTTCCACTATTACTTTGTTGATCAGGGAGTTTGTTCTTGATCAAGAACAAGGCTGCTTTTGGGTATTTGGGTTCAATGTGAAATCTGAAGTTGGATCCCAATTCTTAATAATTTGGTATCAGAGCAAGGTTCATGGAAGGAAAATCTCAAGATCAAAGGGTTGGAAGGAAAGCTTCTTACAGGTACGGTTTTTAGATCTCTTGATTTCTTAATTATGGTAATGGCATCAAGTGGGTTCAAGGTAGATTTTGAAAAGCACGATGGCAAGGGAAACTTCACCCTATGGCAGCAAAGGGTTAAAGATTTGCTGGTTTAATAAAGGATCTACAAGGTCTTGGTTAAAGAAAGACCAAAAAAGATCAGTGTTGAATAATGGGAAGAGTTAGAAGAGATTGCTTTTAGCACCATCAGGATGTGTTTGGCTGATTAGATTTTACCTGAGGTTTGTTCGAAGACTACCAGAAAAGGTCTTTGGAGAAGACTTGAGAACACATACATGGAAAAGAATATGATGAACAAGCTATGCTTGAAGAAGCAACTATATAGCTTGAGAATGCCTGAAGGAGGAGAACTAGTTGCTTATATTCAGAGGTTCAATCAGGTATGTTATGAGGTGATGAGTTTGGATGTCAAAATTGATGAGGATCGCGCATTGTTGCTGCTGTGTTCACTCCCTGGATCATATGATGGTCTCATAACAACCTTGGTTTATGAAAAGAAATCCTGAATTATGAAGAGGTTGTTGGTGTGCTCAGATCTAATGAGCAAAGAAAAAAAATCTGCAAAGGTAATCCTAACTCAGAGGTTCTTGCTGTGAATGAGAGGCAAGGTAGACCAAAGGAAAGAGCTCTGGGAAAATCCAAGGGAAGATCTTAGTCTCGAAACCATAAGAACTTGAAATGCTATAGGTGTCATCAGCTTGGGCGTATCAAGAAGCATTGTCCTCTTTAGAAGATAGAAAAGGGAAGAGTCAATATAGGTGGTGCAAATGTATTAGATGGTAATGGAGGAGATGTACTGATTGTATCAGATGGATCAGTAGATTGGGATAATATTTAGATTTTGGATTCTGCATGCTCATACCACTATACCTCACATCAGGAATGGTTTTACACCTATGACAGGTCAGATGGAGGTAGTGTAAGCCTTGGTGATGATCATCCTTGTACGGTGGTTGGAGTTGGCACCATAATGGTGAAGATGTATGATGGAGTGATAAGGACTCTATCAAATATCAAACATGTACCAGAGTTAAAAAAAAATTTAATTTCTTTGGGCTACTTGGAAGAGCAAGGTTATGCTTTTAGTTGTTAATCTGGTAGTGGATGTTTAAGAATAACCAAGGGAGCTTTGGTGGTAATGAGAGAAAGAAGACTAAGCAACAATCTGTACAAGATGGAGGGCTCAGTTGTGAATGATAGTGCGGAGATGCTTGCAGCGGCACAGGAGGAATAGTTGACATATAAACTGTGGCATTATCGGATGGGTCATATAAGTGACCGAGGGCTCACGGAGTTAATCAGAAGAAAAAACTTTTCAGCTTTGAAGAAGGATGAAAATGATCTGTATAAGCCATGTATCTTTGGTAAACAGCATAAGGTAAAATTTGCTATTTGTACCAAGCCAAGTGAAGGAGTGCTAGATTTGGTGCACTCAGATGTATGGGGACCAGCACCTGTTTTATCTAGGGGTGGAGCAAGGTATTTTGTTACCTTCATTGATGACTTCTCTAGAAAATTATGGGTGTATTTGATGAGGGAAAAATCAAAGGTATTTGCCCAGTTCAAAGCCTAGAGGACTGAAGTAAAGAAGGAGACAGGAAGACATGTGAAGTTCCTTTGGTTAGATAATGGTGGGGATACTCTAGTTAAGAGTTTAGGAGTTACTATGAGAAAAATGGGATCAAACGTCATTACATAGTAAAGATGACCCCACAACAGAATGGTGTTGCGGAAAGGATGAATCGAACACTATTAGAGAAGGCAAGGAGTATGAGGCTGCAATCATCACTACCAAAAACCTTTTGGAGTGATGCTATTACTCTAGCATGTTTTCTTATGAATGGGTCCCCACATTTCAAGCTGAATGGAGGACTCCGGAAGAAGCTTGGAGTGGGAAGAAGGTGGAGCTTGGCTACCTGAAAGTCTTTGGTTGCCCAGCTTATATTCATAGAGTATCCACAAGGAGTCAAAGGTTACCTATTGTGGGATCTTCAATCATAGAGGATAATGATTAATAGGGATGTCATTTTTGATGAAAGGAGCATCTTGGAGAAACCAGGGACTGCAGTTGGAAGTGTAGACACAAAGATGAATAGCAAGGAGTGCCTTACACAGGTAGAGGATATGCCATCAACATCAGCTAGAAATGAAGTTTTAGTTGAGGTGGAGTTGGGCAGGAAAGATTCTCCAGGGATGAAGGAGAAGCAAGGAGAACCAGTTGTTCAAAGGAAGGTATAGGAGGCACCACAAATAGGAGACTTGCAGGACAGTGCAAGGGGAGTGGCATTGCATAAGCCTCAATGCACAATTCAGAAGCCGGTGAGATATGGCATGGATGAAACTATATCATATGCTCTTATATCTATTAATGGAGATCCAAAAAATTTTGTGGAAGCCATGAAAAGTCCTGATAAAGAGTCATGGATGCAAGGCATGATGGAAGAGATGGAATCTCTTAGGAGGAATCAGACATGGTAGCTGGTGGATCTACCTAAAGATGCTCATGTAATTGGCTTCAAATGGGTGTTCACAAAGAAATCAGTACCTTCAGACCAAGGTGGAGTGAGATACAAGGCAAGGATGGTAGCAAAGGGATATTCATAAACGGAGGGAGTTGACTACATAGAGGTGTTTTCTCCAGTGATACGCCATACTTCAATTTGGGTGTTGTTGTCATTGGTGGCAAAACATGATATGGAATTGGAGCAGATGGATGTGAAGATAGCCTTTCTATATGAAAGTCTAGAAGAGAAGATCTACATGAAGCAACCAAATGGCTTCATTGAGATTGGACAGGAAAACAAGGAATGTCTACTCCAGAGGTCATTGTATGGTTTGAAACAATCACCTCGTCAGTGGTATCACAGATTTGATACATTTATCTTGAGCCATGGGTTTCTCAGATGTGAACATGACCATTATGTTTATGTCAAGGATGTGGATACTATGGATGCTCTCTATTTATTTCTGTATGTGGATGATATGTTGATAGCTAGCAGAAGTATGAAAGCTGTGAAAGGGCTGAAGAGAGCATTGTCTCATGAATTTAAGATGAAAGATTTGGGATCAGCACAGAAAATTCTTGTAATGGAGATTTGTAGGGATGGATGCAAAGGAATACTCCATTTGTTACAAGGTGGGTACATCAAAAGGGTACTCTCGAGGTTTGGGATGGAGAAGGTCAAACCAGCAGATACACCATCACCAGGGCATATTTCTCTCTCAAAAAATTAGAGCCCCCAGACAGAGAAGGAGAGAGAGTACATGGAAAGAGTTCCATATGCTAATGCAGTGGCAATGTGATGTATGCTATGATTTGTTGCAAACTAGATATAGCATATGCTGTAAGCCAGGTGAGCAGATACATGGCTGACCTTGGGAAGGAACACTAGAAGGCATTGAAGTGGATTTTGCGATATCTACAAGGGGCTTAAAAGCATGGACTGGTATTTGGTGGGTAGCCAGAAGGACATGAATAGAACTCTATAGAGTCAGGTGAATATTCAGGTCCTTGGGAAGGTTTTGTTGATGCAAGCTATGCAGGTGATCTTAATACAAGAAGGTCTACAACAGGTTATATCTTCTGAATGTATGGTGGAGCAATTTCTTGGAGATCTACCCTTCAATCTATTACTGTTTTGTCTATAACGGAAGTAGAGTATATAGGGATTACCGAGGCTGCAAAGGAAGCACTATGGCTGAGAAGGCTAGTGGCTGAAATGAGGATGAAACAGTGTATGGTGGTCCTGCACAGTGATAGCCAGAGTGCCATACACTTGACTCAAAACCCAGTCTATCATGCTCACACCAAGCATATAGATGTAAGATACCACAGAGTCATAGAGCTAGTGGAGGAAGGAGAAGTGGCGCTGGTGAAGGTCCATACAAAGGAGAACTAGGCGGATGCACTTACAAAGGCTCTACCAAGGGAAGGCTTCTACTCTTGTATGTGGTTGATGGGTTTGAGGAGTCTAGCATATGTAGCCTTGAAGCACCAAGATGGAGATTGTTGAGTCTCGAGTGGTGCGTTCAAGGCTTGTTGGGTCAATGTCCTTGTATTGGTCCAGTCTATCATGGTTTTCCATGATGTATCTAGGGCTAGGAGTGAGTCCGGGGTGAGTCCTAGATGTTTAGGCTGAGTTTTGGTTAGTTTGGATCTTAGAGTTGGCTCCTCTGGTGTAAGAGTCAGCTTTGCTAGTTGGCATGGCTCAGAACAGGGGAATATTTTCTGGTCGAGTCGGCTCATTAGGTTCGAGTCGGCTCGGTTACACAGTCAAGAAACCCTGTGGTCTGGATGAGTCGGCTCCAATGGGTTCGAGTCGGCTCGGTTACATAGTCAGAAAATCCTGTGGTATGAACGAGTCGGCTCTGATGCTTAGAGTTGACTCGGTTCCAAGGTCGAGTCGACTCTAGTGTCTAGAGCTGTCTTGAATGACGGGTGAGCTATTTTTTTAAGTGGTGCCAACTGGAGGGAGTTTGGGGTACTCGGCCATGTGAGACTGAGGTATATATATTATAACTTCTTGAGAGGTTGTAAGAGGGTTGAAATGAACTTCTTGGACATGAAATTAAGAAAATCCCCTTTCTCTAGAGAATTCTCTCTTCTTCTCCCTTCTTCTCTTTTTCTTGGATCTTGACATGATTGATCTTCAAAGACCTGTGTCCTACTGTGTTCTCCAAGGAGATCGCTGGCAGAGGGTCATCCACAACCTGTAGTACACTTCCACTATTGCTTTATTGATCAGGGAGTTTGTTCTTGATTGGGAATAAGGCTGCTTTTGGGTATTTGGGTTCAACGTGAAATCTAAAGTTGGATCCCAATTTTCAACACACCTCTTAGATATGGCTTTGTTATTGGAAATGACAATGAAGCCAGTATCATACAGGATGATGATCCTATGACCTATATGGAAGCTGTCACGAGTAGAAACTCTAATAAATGATTGGAAGCTAGGAAATCTGAGATGGACTCCATGTACTCTAATCAGGTTTGGACATTAGTTGATCCACTTAAGGAAGTAAACCCAATTGGATATAAATGGGTCTCAAGAAGAAGATAGGAGCAGATGGTCAAGTAGAAACCTACAAGGTCAGATTGGTGGCAAAAGGTTTCGACAAAGATATGGTATTGACTATGATAAAACATTTTCACCAATAGCGATGCTCAAGTCAATTCGGACATTGCTTGCCATAGCTACATACTATGACTATGAGATATGGCAGATGGATGTAAAGATCGATGTTGCCACGTTTACCCCTGGACCCGGCTTGCCTTGCTGTGCTGGAGAGCTTCTCGACCGGCCAACCTGCACAAAGTCCCCTAGGCGCTGGAGGTGCTCCGGCGGGGGACACTCTGATGCTTAAGTTAGTAGGAAATTTGGAGAGCATAGTGGAGAGAAAGTGAGAAGAGTGTAGTGTGGAGAAGGAAGAACCTCTTACCCCCATGGAGGCCCCCTGGACACCTTTTATGGACGTGAGATACTGCCAAAATTCGTTAGAGGACATAGATGAAGTCCCTGATTTGCCCCTGGGAGGATCGAAGTGATGGCTAGATGGCATAGGGTCGTGGCCATGTCATGGATTCCATTGCAACAGAATTCTAATACCAGCTGGAGGGAATCTTCCAGAACCTTCAGGCAGTTCCCCGAATGCGGACAAGCCCGACGAGCTAAGCAGGAATAGATAAGCCTGTTTTCCTTAATGGGTATCTTGAGAAAGAAGTCTATATGTCACAACCAGAAGGGTTTGTCTCAAGTAAAAGACCAAACCAAGTATACAGGCTTAAAAAACCCATTTATGGATTAAATCAAGCATCTAGGAATTGGAACATTCACTTTGATGAGATGATCAAAGAGTTTTGTTTCATCAAGAATGTGGATGAACCATGTGTATAAGAAGACAAGTGGGAGTGCCCTTATTTTCTTGGTTTTGTATATTGATGACATACTCATCATTGAGAATGATATACAATGTTGCAATCGATTAAGTCTTGGCTATCAAAGTAGTTTTCAATGAAGGATTTGGGAGAGGCATCCTATATACTAGGTATAAAGATCTACAAAGATAGATTTAAGAGGATGCTTAGCTTGTCTCAATCCAAGTACATTGATTTAGTGTTGAAGAGTTCAACATAGAGAGAAGTAAGAGAGGTTACTTTCCCATGAGTCAAGGTGTACATCTCTCCAAGAAGATGTCTCCTAAGATACCCGAAGAGAGAGGGAGGATGAGTTTGATTCCTTATGCTTCGGCTATAGGATCAATTATGTATGCCATGTTATATACTAGGCCCGATGTTGCTTATGCCTTGGGCATAGTAAGCAGGTTCCAGGTTGATCCAGGAAAAGATCATTGGAAAGCTATGAAAAATATTCTCAAGTACTGGAGAAGGATTAAAGATGTTTTTCTAATATATGATAGATTAGAGTTGAAACTAGAAGGGTATACAGATTCTAGTTTTCAATCAGATCCAGATGATAGCAAATCCGTATCAGGATATATCTTCACCCTATATGGTGGTGCAGTGACTTGGAAGAGTACAAAGTAGCAAACTATAGTTGACTCAATTATTGAGGCAGAGTACATAGCTATAAGTGAAGCCTCAAAAGAAGCTATGTGGATGAAGAAATTCATCACAGAATTGGGCATGGTTCCTGCTATACAACAATCAGTGCAACTTTATGTTGACTCCGTTATTGATTTTGATGATTAACAAAATACTTAAGTATGTTTGAGTACTAACAATTCTTTAAAATATATTTTTAATAAAAAAGGTACTCATCAAATCAGCTAAATTAAATTACTTGTCAAAGATTAAAGAAGCCTTTTCTATGGATGAAACATCAGTGATTAATGGACTTAAGTATTTAAGACTTGCTTGAAAGGAATTAATAAGTTTAGTTGAAAAATGATTTAGTAGAGTTTCAGTCATTTTTGAAGAAGTTTCAGCGAGGGTCGACTCAAAGTGCCAACTCACAGTTCAAGTGTCGACTCATGATAGTGCATGTATTGACTCAAGCTAGCACATAAAAAGAAGTTTCAGTGGCATGCTTGAAGTGTTGACTCAGACATTCAAGTGTCGACTCAAGAATTGACTCAAAGCTTGAGACAGAACTTTTTAAGAACATGCTAAAATCCAAAATTTGTCTCATGTGTCGACTCATGGATATCAAGTGTTGACTCATGTGTCAACTCACCAGATGAAGTGTCGACTCACCTGAGATTTTCAGAGAACTTCAATACAGAATTTTGAACTAGATTTCTACTCATGGGACTTAAGTGTCGATCCTAAGTATTGACTCAGCCTGAAGTGTCGATACTTGGAGTTTTAGAAACAGTAATGGCTAATTTTTTCAAACACAAAACTCATCCCTTTTACTCCCAACGGCTAGTTTCTCATGTCTAATGGTCATAAACTGACTTTTAGGCCTTGGGATGGTATTTAAGTGGATTAAATTCAATTGGGACATAAGAAAAAACAACATGAAGAAGAGAAAATGAATAGAGAATAAGAAAAAGAAAGAAAGAAAGTGTATTTACTCATACATTCATTAAGAGTTATTTCTTCCAAGAAAAGAAGTCTTCAAGCATTTAAAGCAATCAAGAGCATTTAAGTCCAACAACTTTTGAGCATTGATTGAGGCTTCATCAAATTGAAGACAAGCATCTTCATCGAACTTCAAAGAGATAACAGCTTTTATTAGAAAGCTTTTCTTATTTTCTTTATCTCATTTCATACTTTGTTGTAAAAGGTTTTTGGTGAGCCTAAGAACAAAACCAAGAAAGTTTTTGCTTAGCCTAGTTGAAAACCAAGAAAGTTTTAGGTTAGCCTAGTTGAAAACCAAGGAGGTTTTTGGTTAGCCTTTGAAAACCAAGAGATTTCTTTTGGTGAGCCTTGTGAAAACCAAAAAGGGTTTTGATTAGTGAGCCCGGAAAACTAATCGACTATAATCATGTGTGATTATAGTGAATTCCTAATTGGATCTTGGGGAGTGGATGTAGGTGCCTTGGAGAGCATCGAACCACTATACTTGTCTTGTGTTTGTAGTTGATTGTTTCCTTTCTACTTGCTCTTACTTTCATTGCATTTAAATTTCTGCTACACACTCTTTAAGAGCACACTACACTTGTATCTCTCTAGCACTTGTTTTGTTTATCGAGTTGGCACATTTACTTGCAAATCATTTTTAGGAACCCAATTCATCCCCCCTCTTGCATTGCTTACTGGGCAACAAGTGGTATCAGAGCCACGTTCTCAATATACAGGTCTAACTATCTTGAGTAAATATCTATGGCAGCCCCCTTTGGTACTAGTATAGTTGAGGGACAAGACTCAAATAGACCACCTTATTTTAATGACTCTAATTATACATTTTGGAAAACTAGAATGAGAATTTACATGCATTCTATAGATTATAATTTATGGAAAGTGGTAGATAAAGGTCCTCATATTCCTTCAATTATGGTTAATGGTATTTCCATCCTAAAGCTTGAAGAGGATTGGGATGAAAATGACATTAAACAATCCAAGATCAATGCAAAAGCAATGAATCTCCTTTATTGAGCATTGGATCCTAGTGAGTTCAATAGGATCTCTACTTTCACCTTAGCTAAAGAAAATGGGACACACTTAAGGTTACTCATGAGGGTACCGATCAAGTGAATAACACAGAAGTTAACATGCTTGTGCACACTTATGAGATATTTCGGATGGAACTTAATGAATCAATCACTGATATGTATACAAGATTCATGAATATTGTTAATGGCATGAGAAGCTTAGGTAAAATTATGTCTAATGCCGATCTTGTGAACAAAATTCTTAGATCTCTTCCAACATCTTGGGATCCAAAGGTGACTGCCATCCAAGAAGCCAAAGATGTTGATAAACTTCCATTGGAGCAATTGGTAGGTTCGCTCATGACCTATGAGCTGAACTTGAAGTAGAAATCAATGGATATGGACAAGAAGAAGAAGGGTATAGCTTTCAAGTCCACAACTCAAGAAGAATCTTCAAATGAAGAATCAGAAGAAGAAGAACAGAATGAGGATGAAGAAGCTCTATTAGCAAGAAAATTTAGAAAACTTATAAGGAGAAAGAAATTCCCTTACAAGAAAAAGTTCCAACCAAGTAAGGAAAAGGGAAATGAAAAAGAGAAAGAAAAAGACAAGGAGAAGGAGGTACCAATATGCTTTGAATGCAAGAAGCCTGGACATTACAAGTATGACTGCCCTCTCCTAAAGAAATCAAGGAAGAAGCTTAGAAAGAAGGCAATGATGGCAACTTGGAGTGATAGTGAGAACTCCAGCTCAGATGAAGAACCAACTGAAGTCGCGAATCTTTGCTTCATGGCACAACATGAAGAAGAGGTACATTATGATCTTGAAGTTGATTAAACTTTGATGAATTAAAAACTACATTTGATGAATTAATGCATGATTATAAGTTGATATTATATGAAAATAGAAAGTTGAAAAAGCATGCAAACTCTTTTTCACATGAAAACTCAAATCTTTTGGATGAAGTAATTGATTTGAAAAACAAAAATGATGTTTTAGAAAAATAAAACAAAGCTTTATGAATGGAAAATGAAGTTTTAAAAAGATCTAAAGTAAATATTTTAAACAATGAGCTTTTGAAGAAAAATAAAGATCTTGAAGTAAAAAACAAGAATATAAAGATGAGCTTGATAGAATAAAACTTTTTGTTGAAAAATTCACCTATAGTTCTGAAAAGTTAAATCTTCTTTTGAACAACCAAAGAGCTATTTTTAATAAAGCTGGATTAGGTCTTAAGCCCCAAAAATAGCAAAAGTTTTTCAAAAACTTCTTTATTCCTGCATCATCAAACATCATTTATTACTCTTGTAGAAAAGTAGGTCATAAAACATATCATTATGACTTAAGAAAAATCAATAATTCTAGAATGATTTGGGTTCCAAAAGGAACCACTTTTAGTACTATCCCTAAAGGATCCAAGTTGGCTTGGATACCTATAATCAAAACTTAATTTATTTTGCAGGTGTGTCTTGCAACCAAAGAAAAGAAAAGACTGTGGTATCTCGATAGTGATTGCCCAAGACACATGACAGGAGATGTGAAGCAATTCACCTCTCTTGAGGCACTTAATGAAGGGAGTGTAACCTTTGGTGGTAATGGTAAAGAAAAGATTGTTGGTATCAGTAAGGTTGACATCTTTCCTTCTACTTGGATTGATAATATTCTTTTAGTTGAATGTTTGAGACATAATCTGCTTAGCATTATCCAATTTTGTGATAAAAGTTTTCAAGTTATTATTAAATCATCTCTTTGCATAATTACTAGTCCTAAAATTAATGGAGTGAAATTCATTGAAAAAAGGCATGGTAATATCTATCTAGTAGATTTGGATAATCTATCTTTGCCTAATGGTGAATGCCTAGTTGTAATGAATTCCACTATTAATGAGACTAGTTGGCCGTGGTATCATAGATTAGGTCATGCTAGCATGTATTTACTCTCTAAACTATGCAAAAAGCATTTAGTAAGAGATTTGCCAAAACTTAGTTTTGAAAAAGATAAAATTTGTGAAGCGTGTCAATTTGGAAAACAAGTAAAAATATCTTTCAAACCTAAAGGTTTTGTTTCAACTTCTAGGCCATTGGAACTACTCCATATGGATCTCTTTGGACCAACTAGGACATCTAGCTTAGGAGGCAAGAGATATGGATTAGTTATAGTGGATGGCTTTTTTCGATTTACATGGGTTCTATTTTTAGCTCACAAAGAAGAATTATTTTCAGCTTTTATAAAGTTTTATCGAAAAGTTTCAAATAAAAAAAGAACTTCAGTTATTTGTATTCGTAGTGACCATGGTTATGAATTTGAAAATCAAGTTTTTGAAAATTTTTGTAATAAAAAAAGAATAGAACATAATTTTTCTGTACCTAGGATACCTTAACAGTTTTTTTGAAAGGAAAAATCATACTTTAGAAGAAATGGCACGTACAATACTTTGTGGAAATTATTTGCAAAGATATTTTTAGGTTGAAGCAATAAATACCGCAAGCTATATTTTAAATTATATTTTAATTCGATCAATTTTAAAGAAAACTCCTTATGAGCTTTGGAAACAAAGAAAACCAACTTTGAAATATTTTTGAGTTTTTGGTTGTCGTTGCTTTATTATGATTAATGGTAAAGATAACTTAGAAAAATTTGATGCCAAGTCTAATGAAGGTATTTTTTTAGGATACTCTACATCAAGCATGCATACCGAGTCTTTAATAAAAGAACTTTAATAGTAGAGGAATTTGTACATGTAGTATTTGAAGAATCTACTAACAAATTCTCTAGAAAAGAGGATACTTCTGATGCATGTGCAGGTGCTGAAGAACTAAAGAAGTTGACTCTAGATGATCATCCCTCTCAAGAGAATGAAGAAGATCAAGACAATAATGAAAGAGAAGAAGTCATACAACCCACACCAAAGCATCTAAATCTATCCAAAGAGTGGAGGAATGCTCATGGACATCCTAAGAAATTAATCCTAGGTGATCCATCGAAAGGGATAATGATGGGAAGAAAAAATGAAAAAAATGCTTTATGAGATGAAGGAATGAGACTAAATATTCTAAAGGAGATTAGTTAAAGATCAATCTAATTAATTTCTTAAGCATATGGCTAATCGAACTATAATGACTAGGAATTTAATGAACACAACTCAATATGATTAAACGCAAATCTAGAGTGGACTAAACAGAATAATAATGATCTACCATAGTAAATTAACCATCTAAATTAAGCTAGTCCTACTTTTTTAATAATCCAAACCCTAAGAAGTTAGGGATTACCTGACCTTGATCAATCCAAAGGATTTCTCTCAAGGTAAGTTCTAGGATGACCAAAATACACCACTTGGTGGCTCACTCAGCATTCTGGGTTCTGGCAAGAAGTTCCTTCTTCTAAAGTCTGGATTCCGGAGGCCCTGTCACAAAGAAACCTGGGATTAGAAACAAGCTAAAGAACTCAAGTTAAAGAAGGGAAGAATGATGGGTTGAAGGATGGATGAAGGCTTCTTCTTCTTGAGGGAATCGACTCCTTTCTGATTCCTAGGGTTGGAGAACCGGCTCCTTGCTTGATCACTTGATTCTTGGCTTGATTTCTTCTTGAACTTTGATGCGAACTTGATCTTCTTTGAGAGATGCAATGGAAAGAAAGTGTTTGAAGTGGAGAAAAGAGGAGGAAGAGGAAGAGAGAAACAAGGTCACATAGACCTAAAAGAAACCTAGGCACAAAGCCAAAGAGGGGCACATAGCCAAGACCTTCACATAGAAGAAAGAGCTTTTTTTTCATTCATTTATCAATCTCCCACATTTCTCATGCCCAAGGCTTTTTAAAGACTTACATTTGAATTCAAACTAACCTAATTTGGTGGAGGATATCATGGGGAAGTTACATGGAATAAGGAGAGAATTGTGGGAATAGGTTTGATATGATTTGGAGGAGTGGTCCCCCCTCACTTTGGCCGACCACCCTTGCTTTGGAGAGCTTTGGTCGGCCAAGCATGAATTTAAATTCAAATGACATGCTAAGGCTTGACTTGGTTGACCATCTTCAAAAGCTTGGACTTGGTGATTTGACCTCCTTCTTGATTTTGACAATTTGACCATCTCCATGACTTTGGACTTTGACTAATTGACTTTCTTCAAGAATTGGCTCCTTGGGACTTGATTAAGAGTCAGCTCCTTTAGTGGTGAGGTGTCTGATGAGGTGGCAAGAGTCGGCTCCAAGGTGGTGGTGATGTGCCTTCAAGAGTCGGCTCCAGGGTGGTGATGTGTTGAAGTGGTACTTTGAAGCCCGAGTTGCTTCTTGATAAGTCTTCAAAAGTGAGTTGACTGGATTGACTGACCCAACAGCGGACTAACCTGTCCTTGATTACATTTATTTTGAAATAAAATATTGACATGATTTGTTACTCCAACCATAAGGACTTTTGGATGGGTTGAAGTCTTTTTGTTAACCTGGTGCCCACACCAATTCTCCCAGGGTGGGAGGAACTCGACCCTGTCGAGTGATATGTTTCTATTATATCCGGGTCGATTTGTTGCAGGTCCTCTCGGGTGATCCAGGAGTCTTCAGATTCAGGACGTCCTTGCCATCGAATCAGATAGCGTTGGTAGCCCTTATTTCTAGTGGTGATAATCTGGTCATCCAAGATTCTTTCAACACTCTCTCTTTGCTCAGGAATATTTGGTGGTGGACACTCATTTGGGACATCACTCTCAAAGGATACACTAGGACCAAAAAGCTCATCAGGTATTGGTACAGGTTCCTTGTATTCTTTGAGGTCAGAAATATTAAAAGTAGAACTAATGCCATAACTAGATGGTAAATCTACTACATAAGCATTAGATCCAATTCTCTTTATTATTCTGAAGGGTCCGGCTCCCCGGGCATGGAGTTTCTTCATTGTTCCGGGTGGAAACCTCTCTGGTTTGAGTTTAATCATTACTAAATCCCCTTCATTAAATTCTTTAAGCCGTTTATGTAGATTAGCCGTATGCTTATAAAATTCATTGCTTGTTTGAATCTTTTGGCTAATCTCCTTATACAAGTCCTTAAGATGCTGTGCATATGATTCGGCGGATTCCGACACCCGTGCATGTGCTGGTAATGGGACTAGATCTAAAGGTCTCTTAGGTTTATATCCATGGACCACTTCAAATGGACTCTTCCCAATAGATCTATTGACTGAGCTATTATAAGCAAACTCAGCACGAGGAAGTAAAAGATCCCAGTTCCCTAAGTTTTCTCCAACTAAACACCTCAATAGATTACCTAAGCTTCGGTTTACAACCTCGGTTTGGCCATCAGTTTGAGGGTGATAGGCTGTAGAGAATTTCAGTTTGGTACCTAACATGTGCCAGAGGGTTTTCCAGAAGTAACTGGTGAACTTGACATCTTTATCTGACACAATGGTTCTAGGTAAACCATGAAGCTTAACGATATGATCCAAGAAAAGTTTGGCCACTTTTGACGCATCTAAAGTCTGAGAACACGGAATAAAGTGCGCCATCTTAGAAAATCGATCGACAACCACAAAGATAGAATCATGTTTCTTGGGAGTTCTAGGGAGACCTGTCACGAAATCCATACTAATGTCTTGCCACGGACCCTCAGGGACAGGTAAAGGTGTGTACAAACCAGTGTTTTGTTTTTGGTGCTTTGCTACCGCACAGGTTCGACACTGGGCTACTATCTGGGCAACATTCTTCTTAAGACTAGGCCAGAAAAATTGATCCTCCATAGCCAAGATGGTTTTGTTTCTACCAAAATGTCCAGCTAATCCTCCAGCATGGGCTTCCCAGATCAGAAATTCCCTAACAGAAGTTTTGGGAATGCACAGCCTATTTTCCTTGAAAAGGTATCCATCTAATAGAATGTAATCGCTATGTTCACTAGACGGACCTTGTTGGAGGGAGTGATAGATATGACCAAAGTCAGGGCATGTAGAATACTCACTCTTCAACCTATCAAATCCTACTATCTCAGTCCTCACAGTATTCATCAACATAGATCGACGGCTTAATGCATCAGCAACTCGATTCTCAGTACCGGCACGATGTTTCAGAACGAACGTGTACCCTTGTATGAACTCTACCCATTTCCCGTGCCTAGGGTTCAACTTCTTCTGAGAACTAAGGAACCTAAGAGCTTCATGATCAGAAAATAAAACAAATTCCTGCGGTAAAAGGTAGTGACGCCAATAGCGTAAAGCTTGTACTACCGCATATAGCTCCTTATCATAGGTTGAATACCTTAGTCTCGCATCATTCAACTTCTCACTAAAGAATGCTACTGGGTGATTCTCTTGACTTAAAACTCCTCCAATTCCAACCCCAGAAGCATCACAAGCGACCTCAAATAATTTGGAAAAATCCGGAAGCCTTAAAACAGGTGCTTGTGTCATTATCTCTTTAATCATTAGGAAAGCTTTATCAGCCGCTCTAGTCCATTCAAAATTTCCTTTCCTAATGCAATCAGTGATGGGTGCCACTATCGTACTGAATCCCCTAATAAACCTCCTATAGAAAGTGGTTAGACCATGGAAACTACGTACTTCATGGATGTTCTTGGGTACAGGCCATTCTACTATGGATTTGACTTTCTCTGGGTCAGCTGACACTCCTTCAGAAGTAACTACAAATCCTAGAAAGATGACTCTATGTGTGAGGAAGTCACACTTTTTGATATTGGCATAGAGGCTATCTTTTCTAAGAACTTGACAAACTTGGCTCAGGTGATCTAAGTGGTCTGCCTTGGTTTGGCTATATATAAGGATATCATCAAAATAGACCACAACAAATTTTCCTATGAAGGCTTTCAACACCTGATTCATGATCCTCATAAATGTGCTGGGTGCGTTGGAAAGACCGAATGGCATGACTAACCACTCATATAATCCATCTTTAGTCTTGAAAGCGGTCTTCCATTCATCCCCAGGTCTAACTCTAACCTGATGATAGCCACTCTTTAAATCAATTTTGGAGAAAATTGTTGCTCCGGCTATCATATCTAACATGTCGTCAAGTCGTGGGATCGGGAACCTATACTTTACCGTAATCTTATTGATGGCTCGGCTATCTACACACATCCGCCAAGTACCATCCTTCTTAGGGGTTAACAATGCGGGGACTGCGCAAGGACTTAGACTTTCCTTAATAAACCCCTTCCTAAGTAATTCCCCAATCTGTTTCTGCATTTCCTGATGTTCAGCTGGGTTCATCCTATAGTGAGGCAAATTAGGTAAAGTTGCCCCAGGGACTAAATCTATGACATGCTGTATGTCCCTTAAAGGTGGAAGGCTATCGGGAAGATCTTCGGGAAATACGTCCTTATACTCTTCTAATAATTGGACCACCTCTGGAGGGTGTTCTATAGGTGTGTGGTCCTTAACCTCTTTTGCTGCTACCACCCAAATAGGTGCTCCCTCTTGGATATCTTGTTCTATTTCTTTTGCACCTATCAGATTTAATCCAGTTTTCTTTTCCTTCAAGCTACTGGTTCCTCTCCTGACATTGTCCTTAGGCTCTTTTGGATGAATGACAATTCTCTTGCCATTAAAATTGAAAGCACAGGAGTTTGACCGACCAAAGATGGTCACATCATGATCAAACAGCCATGGCCTGCCTAAGATGATGCTACTTACTCCCATAGGAAGCACATCACACCAGACCTTATCTTGATAGGATTGAATTTGGATTTGGACTTGGCACCGTAGCTTGATTGGAATAGATGTAGAGTCTATCCAGGATACCTTATATGGATTGGGATGTGGTACAACGGATAACCCTAAACTCTTTGCTGCACTAGTGGAAATGGCGTTGACACAGCTTCCACTATCTATCACAATCTTACAGACCTTTTCCTTAATTTTGACAAATGTTTGTAGGATGTTAGTCCTACGCCAGTCTTCTTGTTCTTTGGTCTGTGTCATGATACACCTAACGACTCCTAGTAAATCTGATGAGTCCAAATTTTCCTCATCTCCCTCATACTCATCAGCTAAGCAATCTTCTGCTTCATACACTTCTTCGTCACCATTCTCTAAATGCTCTAAGCCTTCTTCCTCTACTTCACCAATGTGTAAAGCTCTAGAGGGACACTGACTCATATAATGACCCGGTTGACGGCACTTATAACATACTTGACTTGTCCTACCTTGACTTTCAGGCCCTTTTCCTTTATCTTCTCTAGATGGGGTGGCTGAATTGGGCCTAGGAATTGGATTTGAGCTGGACCTAGGCTTAGCTGTGGGAGTAGGAACCGAACTGGGTCTACTAGCAAGTGGACTGAACCTAGAGGGCTCTGGTTTCCTAAAAGTAGATCTCCTCTGAAATCTCTCATAGTCCATGGCAACCTGATATGCCTGCTCTAAATCATGGACTTCCCTCAAAAATAATTCCCCCTTGATGTCTTCATTCAGCCCTGATCTAAACCTAGACAAAGTGGCTGCCTCCGACTCGACCACGTTGCACCGCATGACAAACTCGTCAAATTTGGTGACATACTCAGAGACGGTTTTGTTTCCTTGTGTTAACCGTTGCCACTGATCTAGTAATCTCTCTTGATAAGACATGGGTAGGTATTTTTCTCTAAGTTTTCTCTTCATATCTCTCCATGTGCTTACCGGTACATCTCCCCTCTGTCTAATCGTGCGCTCTACATTTCCCCAATGTAGTCTAGCCTGTCGAACCAGCCTGATCTTAGCGAATTTGAATCTCCTCTCCTCTGACATGTCATACCAATCAAAATACTGGTCCATGTCAGCCTCCCAATCTATATACACCTTAGGATCTAAGCTTCCTTCAAAAGTTGGTGCATCTAGACGGATGTTCCTTAAGGCCCGGTCATCCTGATCGAAATTTTCATGGTGATGCCTTCTTTGATTAAAGTCAGGGGTGTGATCATCAAAATCGTGTTGTGGCCTTCTATGGGTTGGGTCAGGAGTGCGTTCTTGTCGTTGGGCTCTGGGATGGTCTGGAGGTAATCTGGGAGATGGTGGTTCAGTTGGAGTTAACCTAGCTTCCTCTAGGACCCCTATTCTATCCTCGACCCGATCAAGCTTAGCATTCATTGTAGCCATTTGCTCTATCATAGACTTCATGAGACTCTCCATATTAGGGTCCATGGACGAACTTGGTTGATCTTGTGAACGGTGGAATGGTGTTCCTGATCTAGTGGTCATGAAAATGATGCACTCGAACGACTATGGCTCCTAGACCTAGAGCACAAGTTAAGAACCCAATTGAAAGACTAACTAACCAGTAGTAACTTATGTCACTTGGCCAGGTAGGTGGAAGGGGAGCTGGAGATCCCTGAATACCAACCTTAGACACCAATCAGAGATTGGCCAGGTAGGTGGATCAAACCACAAGCCCTTACACACCAATCCTAGACACCAAGTTAATAAGCACACACTAACTAGCTAATACAATCAACTTGATTTCTAATTCGAACCCGACCTGTTGGTGTCCCTAACCCACTAGGGTATTAGGTCTAATTGATTTTAATTAAGGATTGGGTTCGAATGATGAAGGGAGGTGGTTTTTTGGGCTAAGGACAGGTAATTACTTCCTGACCTTATGTTAATTTCATGCCCTTAGATAGCTTAATCATGAAATGAATGCATGACTAAATTACTGATGCAGAGTGGTGTGTTGCAGTTCGAAAGTGATGTTGGAAGGTGCAGTAAAAAACGTCAAAAAAATTTGAAAAAAATTAATGAGAACTCCTAACTTATAGATGTCATACCAGGTGAAGCAGAATTTCAAAATAAAATCTAGACTGTTCTAGGCAGATCCTGAATAAAGGCACTAAAAGCTCAAGAACAGAACAGAAAACCTAATGACACTATCGGACTGCAGGAATTTTCATTTTTTTGTAATTTTTTTCTGAAGCTGAAATTTTAAACGGTGATAAACAACTTAAAATGGAACAAGAAAAAAAATATGTCAAAGAAAAATGCACTACTTGCCTTTGGAGCTGCAGGCGGATTACAGTCAGCCTACACCTAATTACAGCAAGCAGGGGAAAATCAGACTTACATAGAATTCTTCTATGTAGTCCAAAGCAATGACCAAGATAGGACAACCTTACACTATAAGGATCCACCTTATAGTAGGACAACCTGATTTCATCTTGGTTTTGCAATGCAAGGGTTGGCTATAATCTTATAGCACCAAAGATAAATCGATGCAAACCCTAAACACAGATATGCCCTAATCAACCTGCTCTGATACCAAAAATGATGGGAAGAAAAATGAAAAAAATGCTTTATGAGATGAAGGAATGAGACTAAATATTCTAAAGGAGATTAGTTAAAGATCAATCTAATTAATTTCTTAAGCATATGGCTAATCGAACTATAATGACTAGGAATTTAATGAACACAACTCAATATGATTAAACGCAAATCTAGAGTGGACTAAACAGAATAATAATGATCTACCATAGTAAATTAACCATCTAAATTAAGCTAGTCCTACTTTTTTAATAATCCAAACCCTAAGAAGTTAGGGATTACCTGACCTTGATCAATCCAAAGGATTTCTCTCAAGGTAAGTTCTAGGATGACCAAAATACACCACTTGGTGGCTCACTCAGCATTCTGGGTTCTGGCAAGAAGTTCCTTCTTCTAAAGTCTGGATTCCGGAGGCCCTGTCACAAAGAAACCTGGGATTAGAAACAAGCTAAAGAACTCAAGTTAAAGAAGGGAAGAATGATGGGTTGAAGGATGGATGAAGGCTTCTTCTTCTTGAGGGAATCGACTCCTTTCTGATTCCTAGGGTTGGAGAACCGGCTCCTTGCTTGATCACTTGATTCTTGGCTTGATTTCTTCTTGAACTTTGATGCGAACTTGATCTTCTTTGAGAGATGCAATGGAAAGAAAGTGTTTGAAGTGGAGAAAAGAGGAGGAAGAGGAAGAGAGAAACAAGGTCACATAGACCTAAAAGAAACCTAGGCACAAAGCCAAAGAGGGGCACATAGCCAAGACCTTCACATAGAAGAAAGAGCTTTTTTTTCATTCATTTATCAATCTCCCACATTTCTCATGCCCAAGGCTTTTTAAAGACTTACATTTGAATTCAAACTAACCTAATTTGGTGGAGGATATCATGGGGAAGTTACATGGAATAAGGAGAGAATTGTGGGAATAGGTTTGATATGATTTGGAGGAGTGGTCCCCCCTCACTTTGGCCGACCACCCTTGCTTTGGAGAGCTTTGGTCGGCCAAGCATGAATTTAAATTCAAATGACATGCTAAGGCTTGACTTGGTTGACCATCTTCAAAAGCTTGGACTTGGTGATTTGACCTCCTTCTTGATTTTGACAATTTGACCATCTCCATGACTTTGGACTTTGACTAATTGACTTTCTTCAAGAATTGGCTCCTTGGGACTTGATTAAGAGTCAGCTCCTTTAGTGGTGAGGTGTCTGATGAGGTGGCAAGAGTCGGCTCCAAGGTGGTGGTGATGTGCCTTCAAGAGTCGGCTCCAGGGTGGTGATGTGTTGAAGTGGTACTTTGAAGCCCGAGTTGCTTCTTGATAAGTCTTCAAAAGTGAGTTGACTGGATTGACTGACCCAACAGCGGACTAACCTGTCCTTGATTACATTTATTTTGAAATAAAATATTGACATGATTTGTTACTCCAACCATAAGGACTTTTGGATGGGTTGAAGTCTTTTTGTTAACCTGGTGCCCACACCAGATAAGAACAAGATCTTCAATTAGAAATGAATGTGACTATATTGCTTTTGTTTTTTAATTGAACCAAAATGTATTAAAGAAGCTGAAAAAGACTATAATTGGATAAATGCAATGCAAGATGAACTATATCAATTCAAAATAAATAATGTTTGGACTTTAGTTGAAAGATCATCAAATGTTTCAATTATTGGCACAAAATGGGTTTTCAGAAACAAACTTGATAAAAATGGTATTGTTACTAGAAATAAAGCTAAGCTAGTTGTCAAAGGCTACAATCAGGAGGAAGGGATTGATTTTGATGAAACCTTTGCTCCTGTTGCTAGATTTGAGGCAATTAGACTATTGTTAGCATTTGCATGTTTTATGAACTTCAAATTATTTTAAATGGATGTTAAAAGTGCTTTTCTAAATGATTTTATTTTTGAAGAAGTGTTTGTTGAACAACCACCTGGTTTGGAAAATCATGCATATTTTGATTATATTTTTAAACTACACAAAGCACTTTATGGTTTAAAGGAAGCTCCCGAGCATGGTATGAAAGACTGAATAAATTTTTGATTGAAAATGATTTCTCTAGAGGCCATGTTGACACTACATTATTTCTAAAAAGGAAAAATAATGATTTATTAGTAGTATAAATTTATGTTGATGACATTATATTCAGTTTCGGTGCTACTAATAAAATTCTTTGTCAAGAGTTTGCCAAGCTTATATAGGGAGAGTTCGAGATGAGCATGATGGGAGAACTTTATTTCTTCCTTGGACTCCAAATCAAGCAAACCAAAGATTGGATCTTCATCAACCAAGCTAAGTATACATGAGAAATCTTAAAGAAGTTTGGGATGGAGACTACCAAGATAAGAAGTACACCTATGAGCCCTTCTTGTAAACTTGATAAAGATGAGCATGGTAAATCTATTGATCAAAAATTATATAAAGGAATAATTGGCTTTTTATTATATTTGATTGCTAGTAGACCAGATATCATGTTTAGTATTTGTATGTGTGCTAGATATCAGTCTGATCCAAAAGAATCTCATCTATTGTCTGTTAAGCATGTATTTAAATATTTATCTGGTACAATTGATATTGGCTTATGGTATTCTAGAGATTCATGTATTGATTTAATTGGTTATTTAGATGCTAACTTTGCTGGGTGTAAAATAGATAAAAAAAACATAAGTGAAACTTGCCAATTTCTTGGAATTAACTTAATCTCCTGGTTTAGCAAGAAACAAACTTCAGTTGCTCTATCCACGACTGAGGCTGAGTATATTGCAGTAGGAAGTTGTACTCAAATCTTGTGGATTAAATAATAACTTGAAGATTTTGGAATCAAACTAACTAAGACACCTATAAAATGTGATAACACTAGTGCTATAAATTTAACTAAAAATTCTGTTTAGCACTCTAGAAGTAAACACATTAAAATTAGGCATCATTTTATATTAGAAATCATGTTGAAAATGATGATATTATGTTTTGAAATGCAACTGGCTGACATATTGACTAAACCTCTCCAAGAGGATCAGTTCAATATGATTAGAAGAGAATTAGGGATAATCAACCCTTTTGATTGAAACTTCCATCTATTCACATTCTTTAACTCTTGATTGATTAAAATTGCTTATAAATCATGTTTAATCTCTATAAATTCATTGAAATCCTGTTCTACATTGATCAATGATCCGTTTCCTTTTTTTCTTGATTTCAAGTCGAAGTGTCGATACTTGGAAGTGTCGACACTTGGAAGTGTCGACACTTGACTCTGTATCGTGAGTCAACACTTGAACGATGACAGACCGAGATAAAAATAAGAAAACAAAGTGTTTTCTTCGAGTTTTTCACTCCAATTCGAGCCGACTCATCCCCAAACCAAGCTCCATCATCTTTTTCCCTCCAGATTTTGGATTCAACCACCCGATTCTTTGTTTGGGATAGGTTCTCTTCGATTTCTCATTGCTCATTATCCCATTTCTTAGGTTTTCACCATAGAAACCTTAGTTTCTCTTCCATTCTTTCTTTCCTACCTTATTTCCTTGCAATGAGGCCTAGAAAACAAGTTGTCTGGCATCCTAGACCATCCATTCAAGAGGAAGAGAGAAGAATGAAGGCCAGGCATGAGGATAAAGCAGCAAATGTGCCTAATATTCCTACCAGACCCCTTGTTCCTGCAGCAAATAGGATGGGATCAAAGACCATCATTAGAGGATGATGTGTGGACTTTGATTTCCTAGACAGTAGCACTTACGGATTGGCCAATGGCTAAGGGATGCAGGTCTTGCACCATTTTGTTCACTGTTAGAGAGATTCTACCCGGGACTGATTAGAGAGTTCTATGGTTCACTTGCCCGAGGTAGTGATGGCTGGATTGCACAGGTCCGTGGTAGAGATGTTCCAGTATCCACAAAGATTCTGAGCAAAGTATGGGACATTCCTGTGATATGACATCAGATCACTCACCGGATGGGTTACCAGCTTGTTAGAGGCCAGTGGAGATGACGTATATATGGTCAGGCCACTGACAGAGATGATGATGTGGTAGAGGAGGAGCGTATCTTTTCAGGTGAGGCAGGGCCCTCAGAGCCACACAGTGATATCCCTGAGGTCCAGCCCGAGCCTTCGGCATAGCCAGAGCCTACTCCATAGCCTGAGCTAGCCACTCCTACATAGATAGATATCCCCGGTGCTACTGACAGTTTAGAGGATAGGGTCACTCGTATTGAGATTGAGGTGATGATTATTTGTCAGTGAGTCTACAGGATTCATATGGAGATGAGGGAGAGCCATCGAGGATTGAGTGATGGCATCTTTGCCATTTTAGCTGCATTAGCTAGACATTCATCAGGTAGAGCTCTTGCACCTTTAACTCCATCTGATTCACCTTCAGCACCACCTAATCAGGACCTGACATAGCAGATGATCAGTCTAACTCCACAGAGTTTGATACAATAGATTTCATGATGGAGCCAGAGCCGTAGACAATAGATGTTCCTAGGAGCCCCATTCATGATCCTTCCCATTTATATCATGATACTCTGATTTTATCCTCTCCTTCCATATATGATCCACATCCTTCTTCCATTCTTGCACCTACTCCTATCATTCCATCTTCTGGCACTCTAGTCTTACACTCTTTAGCTTTTCATACATCTTCCTTTATCAGGGAACTTGGATTTTATACTCCTGATCTCCACCATCTTGATTCTAGACCCATTTTTGATCCTTCTCCCCTTCCTCTTGATACAGTTCCTCTGGTTAGTTCTATTTCTGCTACTAATGTTGCCTCCACCTCTTCTACACCAGCTAGAAGTAGGACATATGTCAGACACAGAGGACGAGGCCATCGTGTTCCTTCGAGACCTACCCGAACTCGATTCTTTGATCTTCGATCGATGTGGCCATGATCACGTACTTCTACTGATACTGGATTGATTAAGATTGGATCCTCTGATGAGGAGCACTCTTCTTAGGATAGTCTCTATGTTAGTTAGCTTACATTTCAGCATTACTTGTATGGATCTGTGTTTGTTTACCATCTTGTATCTATGTATGAACGTTTGTATCAATGTATGAACTTTTGAATTCAATGAATGAAAGTTTTTATATTAATGTTTTGTCTTTGGTCATTACCTCTTGTGATTATTGCTCAATTTCTATAAATGGTTATTATCATCTTTTCTTCTCTCTATCATTTTTTAATGATGACAAAAAGTGAAAGAGATAAGTGGAAGATAAAGGAGAAAAGAATGAATTGTTATTAGTAAAGGTTAAAGAGGAAAAATTAAATAAAAAGTAGTTTTATGTGAAAGAGAAAAATAAGAGTGAGAGTAAAAGAAAAGTAAAATTAGAAGCAATAAGTCAAGGGGAGTAATCAGTTTGCTAAAATTTCTTGCAAAATTTTTGAAATCAATTTTTCAGTTTATGAAAATTCTTTGAAATTCAATTTTTTAAATCACCTTTTGAGAGGAAGTATCTATACTCTTCAATCACTTGTTTAAAGATTTTTTTGTTGATTACATTCATTATGTTTCAATGCTAAAATTCTTATTCTTAAAGTTTGTTTTAACTTTGATACACATTTAGAGTATCATGGTTCATGTAATTTTAGCTCTGATATTCCTTATAGTTCTAATTCAATTCAAATGAGCTTCTTGACTTAAACTTCTACCTTTTTCTTTACTCTGATACAAATTGCATTAAGCTTTATACTATTGATTTTTTTTTTAAAGAGATTATCATATGAAATATACTTAAAGGTTTTGTTATCTTAAAAAGAGAGAGATTTTTGACTCCGTTATTGATTTTGATGATTAAATACTTAAGTATGTTTGAGTACTAACAGTTCTTTGAAGTATATTTTTAATAGAAAAAGGTACTCATCAAATCAGCTAAATTGAATTGCTTGTCAAAGATTGAAGAAGCCCTTTCTATGGATGAAACATTAATGATTAATGGACTTAAGTATTTAAAACTTGCTTGAAAGGAATTAATGAGTTTAGTTAAAAAAGGTTTCAGTAGTGTTTCAGTCATTTTTGAAGAAGTTTCAGCAAGTGTCGACTCAAAGTGTTGACTCACAGTTCAAGTGTCGACTTATGATAGTGCAAGTGTTGACTCAAGTCGGCACGCAGAAAGAAGTTTTAGTGGCATGCTTGAAGTGTCGACTCATACCATTCAAGTACCGATTCAAGGTGTCAACTCAAGGATCGATTCAAAGCCTGAGACAGAACTTTTCCAGAATATGCTGAAATCTAAGATTTGGCTCACGTGTCGACTTATGGATATCAAGTGTCGACTCATGTGTTGACTCACTAGATGAAGTATTGACTCACCTGAGATTTTCATAGAGCTTCAATGCAGAATCTTGAACTAGATGTCGACCCTAAGTGTCGACTCACAGCCTGAAGTGTCGACACTTGGAGTTATAGAAATAGTAACGACAAGTTTTTTCAAAAGCAAAACTCATTCCTTTTGCTCTCAACAGCTAGTTTCTCGTGTCTAACAGTCATAAACTGACTTTTAGGTCTTGGGATGGTATTTAAGTGGATTAAATTCAATTTGGACACAAGAAGAAACAACAACAAGAAGAGAGAATGAATAAAGAATAAGAAAAGAAAGAAAGCAAGTGCATTCACTCATACATTCATTGAGAGCTATTTCTTCCAAGAAAAGAAGCTAGCCTTCAAGCATTCAAAGCAATTAAGAGAATTCAAGTCTAACAACTTTTGAGCATTGATTGAGGCTTCATCAAATTGAAGACAAGCATCTTCATCGAACTTCAAAAAGATAATAGCTTTTATTAAAAAGCTTTTCTTGTATTCTTTATCTCATTTCCTACTTTGTTGTAAAAGGTTTTTGGTGAGCCTAAGAATAAAACCAAGGAGGTTTTTGGTTAGTCTAGTTGAAAACCAAGAAGGTTTTTTGTTAGCCTAGTTGAAAACCAAGGAGATTTTTGGTTAGTCTTTAAAAATCAAGAGGTTTCTTTTAGTGATCCTTATGAAAACCAAAAGGGATTTTGATTAATGAGTCCGAAAAACTAATCGACTGTAATCGTGTGTGATTATAGTGAATTCCCAAGTGGACCTCGAGGAATGGATATAGGTGCCTTGGAGAACACCAAACCACTATACTTGCCTTGTGTTTGTGGTTGATTGTTTCCTCTTTACTTGCTCTTACTTTTATTGCATTTAAATTTTTGCTACACACTCCTTAAGAGCACACTACACTTGCATCTCTCTAGCACTTGTTTTGTTTATTGAATTGGTACATTTACTTGCAAATAATTTTTAGAAACTCAATTCACCCCCCTCTTGGGTTGCTTACTGGGCAACACTTTATTGTGATAACACTGGAGCTATTGTGCAAGCTAGGGAACCGAGGTCTCATCAAAAGACAAAACACATCTCAAGATGCTTCCACCAAGTTCAAGAGATCATAGAAAGACAAGATGCTGTCATCGAACGAGTAGATACAAAGAACAACATAGTAGACCCATTCACTAAAGCACTATCTCAATAGTAGTTTGATCGCCACTTATATTGTATGGGTGTAAGATACAATTGCAATTGGCTTTAGTGCAAGTGTGAGATTGAAAGAATTATGCCCTAAAAGCCAATCTTTGTACGGGCATTTCTATAATCTTCCAACTCATGTATGATATTATTTATTGATAAAAGGCAATTATTGATTCATCATATTGTTACATCTTATCAAGATTATGATAAACCCCATAGGTTAGGATAGTGGAATTAGGGTTATGATGGAGATCATAATGGTGAGATCTAAATTCTTATAAATCCTAATCTAAAATGTTCCTAGTCATTGGATCATCGATTCGGAGAATGATATTTCCAGAAAGACTAGCACATCCTATGTATGCTCGATGGAGAGGGTGGTTGGTATCACAACCACTTGTGTAGGGACACTAATACAATGATATGAATGCTCATTAGGGTATGAGTTTACTGAATTGATCCACCTCGAGAACATCTTATGGAGGTTTTAATACTTATCAAAAGATGGTTCTTATAGTTAGAGTTATGTAAGTGATCCTTAGACCTGAGATCACCATGGTTTCTTATGCATATAAAGCCATATTTTTAGTTCATACTCATTCATAACAAAGAGTCATGTATGGGGTGTTCTTGGTTATGGTGGATTGTACATGAAGGATATGAGTGGATCAACAAAGAATCGATCACTTCTAGTAAGAGGAGGACTATCTCATATAATCTCTTCGATTATTGACTCAGAAAGTCTTTGATTAAAGTAGGATAAGATTAGATAGGGTTTCTAATCTTTCATTAATCAAGTCTTCATTATCAAATTAAGATTTGAAATGATTAAGTGCTAGGATTTGACAATTCTCCATACCCATCACTTATTCGGGATAAAGGAAGATCGAAGGATTGAATTGCACAATAACTTTTCACTGAAGGATATTTTGATAATTTTCATCAAATTCTTCATCTTTTAGGTAGGCATGACACATTGCTAAACTTCAATCATATCTTATAGGTTTTCATGAATTAAATTCGAAGGATTCATGAGTCAATTTGGAAATTGGTTTTAATTAGATAACTTAGACTACTCGATTTGACCTAATTAGGTCAATCAATTTTGATTGGATCAAAACTACTTAGGCCTAGACCTATTACTAGCTAAATGTAGAGCCCACAGGGTCACACATGCTAGGAAATTAGCCAAGGAAGTCAATTGGATTTTAATTAGGATTATAGGATCCTAATTAGCTAGCTAATTAACATACTAGCATATATTGGCTATCCTAACTCCTCCTAATTGGCTAGCTAATTAACATACTAGCATATATTGGCTATCCTAACTCCTAAGCCAATTGGATTGGGTCAATTAACTTGCTATTTGGGCTAACCAATTTAAGTGGGACTTAGATTGGGTTGAATCCTAATTGGGACAGCAATTATCTATATTTATTTGGAATTATTTGGAGCTTTATCCTTGAATTATGGAAGAGTCTAATTGAGATTGGACTCTTGGTGCCAAGATTGGCGGGTGCCAAGATTGGCATGTGCTAAGATTAAGGTGCGCAGAAGGACCAAGAGTCCTTCTGCCACTTAATCACCTATTCTAGATAAACACAAGGACCCTCTCCCTTATCCCCATTCCCATTTGGATTGGGTTTGACTAGTCAAAAGAAGGATTTGGCATGGAATTGGATGGTGTGCATAATGAAGGGACACGTCCATTCATATTTGGCACAGATTTAAAATCTTGAAGTCCTGTTTGTAGATTTCTATTTTCTTTGATATATCCCTTGGAATCCCATGCCCCTTATCCAATTTATGACTAGTTGCATACCACATGGCAAGTGGGAATAATGCTAGAAAAATGAAGAGACATATATATGTCTCTTGGCGCATGATATGACATGTCAAGATAAGTCTTTTTGTCCACGGGACTCCTTCTGCTTGAAGGGTCTTATCAAGGGCTGAAGAAAAGATTTATCAGGCACCCCCTCATTTTTTAAAAATAGGCATTGGTAATTTGATGCCAGAGTATCCAAAAAATATCCAAAAGAAGTCCTTTCCATTTTCTCTTCCTTATCTTAGGACAAAGGTCTTTTTTAAGACAAGGCATGTCCTTTTAAGATAAGACTTGTCATTTTAAGATAAGAGCCTAGGAAGAGATATAGGAGGAATAATCAGATTTTGAGAGAGGATTTAGAGAGGTCTTTAAGTGCCCTTCAGGAGGGTAGGGGTTCCAGCAAAGGAAAATAAAGAAAGGCTATCGAGAAGAGTTCTAGTCAAATAAGCAAGCTCGATAGGAGTGCTTCCTTGGTCCGGTTCCTATGTGGATTACCTTTGGAGGGCACACACTTGTGTGCCTTATGAAAATTAAGGAGTATAGCACTACAGGTATTCCTCTATAATCCTAAAGTTATGATTTATTAATTATCATAGTCAAGTGGTCCTAGGGTTTAGGGTTCTGGCCAATTAGGGTTTCAATAATGATAATTTTGAAACCCAGTCTTCTGCTGTGTTAGCCCAAATCTAACAAAATCTAGTTCGAGTTATGAAGGTATTCAAAATGTAAAAGAGGGCAAGGAATGTAGGAGCTTTCTTTTGACCGGGGGCTTGCTATTTTCTAGATGGATCTGGGTAGATGGGGCAATGTGTGCCTCACTTTGTATTTGCTGATGGTGCTTCATAGAACATGTTGCATTTACTCTAGACAGTGAAGTATCCACAACTCAGCATCTTTAAGGTTCCACATGGTAGTTGTTGGATGCACTTCTGCATCTAAAAAGATGGGATTGATCATTCTTCCACCTTTTTCTTTACCTTTGAATTAAGCGGCTCCATCCTTTTCCTAGGGCATTTTTGTTGTCATCTTTCTTCTACTTGTCCTCTGCTTTTGCTTGAGTGCTTCTTCCTTCCAGGATTTTCTTCAGGAAGTCTATTGTTCTTGACCTCCTATTCCTTCCTGTTCTCGGGTTAGTCCTTCTGTCCTTCCTACATTTTTTTCTTTTTCATTCTATCTTTTCCCTGGGTGCTTAGTCCATGGTGGGTCATAAGAAAGGGAAATCACTTAGGAATGAAGTTGGAGAGGGGGAATCGAGGGACCTAATTACCTAATTCTCAGAGTGCACTCAGCTAATGTTGCTTAGAGTGCACTCAGCCAACATCTGATGGCCCAGAGGTATACCAATCTCTGGTGGACTAGGAGGACTTATGTCTTGTCTGCATTGGTACTATGTCTGGTGCGGGCACCAGACTCAGAAGAAGACTTTAGGGCTCCATCTGGATCTCTGATTGACATTGCCCAAAGAATTAGGGTTTTCTGGTTTTGTAATAAGGGTTGACTTGGTCAACTCAATTTTGGTTTGAGTCTGTATTTCCCTGCAATTTAAATTTTGTTGAGTCATGTTGACTCAATACAAGTCCTAGTAGTGGTCTAGGTCTTCTCCAAGGTGCCACATTTTCTCCCAGGACCAAGCAAGTGGGCGCCACACTCCCAGCCACACGCTAGAGTCCAGGAGGCGCCACATCTCCATCCAGTGTGCCTTGGTCCCCACACCACAAGAAAGAAGGTCCCTTCTTTCATGCGCCACTTGGGGGAGAAATCCATCAAGATACCTCAATCCAAGGAGGAGCCAACTTCTTTCCAGATAAACCCAAGCCAGGATGGCAAGAATTTTTCTTGAAGAGAGGATCAAGGAGGTGCCCCACAATGTTCCATAAAAACCCAAGTTATAAAAGGGAAGAGAGCATGTCTTGGGGAGAAAATCAAGGAGGCACCCAAAAGTTTCCTAAAGTGCCAAAGCCATGAAAGGAAGAAGCCTAAACTTGTGGAGCAAGACTAGGAGGTGTCCAAAAGAGCCAAACCATGAAGGGAAAATCCTTGATTCATGGAGAGATACTAGGAGACACCCCCATAACCTGCCATTTGGAGCTGATTTTCAAGTTTTCTTGGAGTTTTTGGGCTGTCCACTCATGGAAGGAGTCTTGGAAAGAGAATTTGATGCCTAAAGTGTGGGTTAGTCC
Source organism: Areca catechu (assembly GCA_021397845.1). Lineage (NCBI taxonomy): Eukaryota > Viridiplantae > Streptophyta > Magnoliopsida > Arecales > Arecaceae > Areca > Areca catechu. The sequence goes on from CM038042.1 coordinate 63,774,298, forward strand.
TATTAGTCCCACATGGAAAGTGTATGAAATTTTATTTCTTTGTTATGTCTATATATTCAACTCTATGTAACTTTTGGAAAAATGATGAATGAAATCAATTTCTTTGTGAGCAACTTTGTGTTTCTCTCTTTCGCACTTGTATTCAAGTGTTGAGCTCCGTGAGGGAGTAAATCCGGGTTCCCTAGGAACCTTGAGGAGGTGTGAGATCTCCAACCCCAAAACCCTAGCTTAGTCCACCCATCTCTACTCCACCACCACCAAACCCTAATTTTCCATCTACATCCCACGGCCCCTCTCTTCCACATAGAGGCCGGCCACCAGCATCCAGGTTCAGATCAACTGTTTCAACTACAGAGCAAGTTCAACGAAGAGTCAGATCAGTATCAAGATCTTCGGAACTTTTACATCCAACAATCTTCATTAAGTCCTCAGGTCAGTATCTTTCTTTGAGTTTCTGGTTCTTTTTTTTTTGTTCTTCTTCTTCCAGATCCTGAGTTCGAGAAGAAGGCCAACCTTGCCATAGGACTACAATCCGAGGATCCATTACGAAGATACCTCGTCTCCAAGGATCCTACAATCTGCTCGAGAGTGTCCTTCAATTGAAGCAACGAGAGATATCACAGTCAAGTATAAAACCTTCTCTTCTCTCTTCGTCTGTTTCTTGAAAGAGGAGTAAACCCTAGGTCTGGGGGTTTCTCAATCCCCAGCGATCCTACTTCTGAGTTACTCTGATAATCCACTCCTTTCAATTGTGCTTTCTGTCATTTCTTAGTTTCTTTCAACATTAGTTTATCTTTCCTTTGAGTCAAAGCCAACTTCTGAAAATAAATAAATAAAAAAAATACATTAATTTTAATTTGCTTCCGCATTCCACATATCTGTTCTGCATTATTTTTGGTATCAGATTTTTCGTTATGCATCAATTTTGGTATCAGAGCTTTCGTTCTGCATCAATTTTGGTATCAGAGCACAGTCTAGGGTTTCTGTTTTGCTTGCTTGTTTTAAGTCTATCTCCTTTTACTTTGTCTGCTCGAAGTAGACTCCCCAGGATGTCCGGTCCTAGGAACGAAGCGAGGTGCAAACCTCCTCTTCCCATTCCACGGGATGTTCCTAGGTCGTGTAGGGGATCCGTTGGGTTACAACTTCGTAGCAGGAATTGTAAACGGGGGAAGCACCCTGTTTTCAGTCCTTAACTACCCGATTGCAAGAATTGTTTCTCACTGCTAGGTAACAAGAACCTTCCCTTCTCACTTTGTCTGCTTCGTTGAAACTCAGAGCAAACCCTAGATCTGGGGGTTTCTCAATCCCCAGCGATCCTACTTTTGAGTTACTCTGATAATCCACTCCTTTTAATTGTGCTCTCTGTCATTTCTTAGTTTCTTTCAACATTAGTTTATCTTTCCTTTGAGTCAAAGCCGACTTCTGAAAATATATTAAAAAAAAAAATACATTAATTTTAATTTACTTCCGCATCGCATCATCTTTTTTGTTCTGCATCTTTTTTGGTATCAGAGCTTTCGTTCTGCATCATCCTTTACCTTTGAATTAAGCGGCTCCATCCTTTTCCTAGGGCATTTTTGTTGTCATCTTTCTTCTACTTGTCCTCTGCTTTTGCTTGAGTGCTTCTTCCTTCCAGGATTTTCTTCAGGAAGTCTATTGTTCTTGACCTCCTATTCCTTCCTGTTCTCGGGTTAGTCCTTCTGTCCTTCCTACATTTTTTTCTTTTTCATTCTATCTTTTCCCTGGGTGCTTAGTCCATGGTGGGTCATAAGAAAGGGAAATCACTTAGGAATGAAGTTGGAGAGGGGGAATCGAGGGACCTAATTACCTAATTCTCAGAGTGCACTCAGCTAATGTTGCTTAGAGTGCACTCAGCAAACATCTGATGGCCCAGAGGTATACCAATCTCTGGTGGACTAGGAGGACTTATGTCTTGTCTGCATTGGTACTATGTCCTTAGGGATTACAAAATAGAGTTGCCTAGACCTGATGCTTGGATAGATATCCCTCTTAGTTGGGGGTCTATGAAGATATGTTCAAGGTGAGACTTAGGTTTCTTCTTTATCCATTCATCCTTGAACTCCTTAGGGCCTACAGTATGTCTCTGAGTGTCCGAACTTCGAATTTGATTAGACATAGAATAGGGTTTCTAGGATTGTATTTCTTAGCCAAAATCTAGCCATTTTTGTTTCTATTTCACTCCTTTTTCACTACCCAGAGGCACCCATATGCCAAGATATAAGGGTATCTTTTGGCTCAAAGGGGGGTTAAACCCCTAATCTCGGGTGGTTCTTTTGCCATCATGGAATGGAAAGAGTACTTTTAATTTGTATCATCTTCTTTGATGGACAATTGGGGTCTGTCGAATTAGGGTGAACCAGTTGATCCTTTGCCACTCCCAAATTGAGTCTCAAGAAAGTGGCAAATTTTGAAGCCCTAAATAAATTTATGGTCTCTGACTTGGAGTGGCTCTTATTAGAAGAGTCTCTCCATAGGATGGGGCTTAGCATGCCTCCTGAAGGTGAGTTTGAAAGCTTTGTATTCCTTCCTTTATTTTGACCCATCTTTTCTTTATTCTTGATCGGTCGGCCCATCTACATGTATATATGGTGTGGACACCAGGGCCATAAAATATCGATAGGTTAAACCCACATCCCTGTAGATCACTTATGAATAAAGCCCTGAACCCAACCCCTTTTACCATGTAAATATTTTATTTTAAATTATGTTATTTTGGCTTAGTTAGGGTTAGCCCTTTTTATCAACTGTAATTAGGATTTTGTTATTTAGCCTTTTGGGCTAAACCCTTTTTATTGTAGGGGTTTGGTGACTAGGGTGGAAGCATGGATTTCAAAAATTTATTATGGAACCACTACCAAACCCTTAACCCAAGACCTCCTTACTAGGAATTAAAATATATAAACATGCATATATGATATAAACTAGAGTTTAGGCACCAACCTGAACCGCTAGTATCCAATCCGATGAAGAAAACCCTGATTCAGCCTTCTTCTCTACTAGGCGCCCAAATCTTCGCCCTCCAACGGTGATCCACACAGAGATGTGACAAAGACTATAACCTCTTCTTTAGTGGCTCCTTTACTTGAGTTCTTCTTCTAAGAACTTAAAACTTGGACTATGGCTGAGTTTTGTCTACTCCAAAACTCCCTTTCTTCCTTCTTGCCTCTTCTTGAACTTCTCCCTGACTTTAATCCTTGTAGGACCCTCTTGTCTTGAAGAACTAAGGTTGTCCTAAAGGTTTTAAGCCTTGTCTTAAAATGGGAGATGAATTAAGACAAGTATTGTCTTAATGCAGGAAAGAAAGAAATATATATCTTTCTTCCTTTACCGATCAAGACCTTCTTCTTTATTCTTGTTTAAGACCAAAGTTTTGACAGAGGAAACCTCTGTAGAGGAAACAATATCCAACAAGAAAAAAAGGAAGGAGTCTCCTGGACAAGAAGAAGAAAATCTAAAAAGGCTTCTTAAAACCAACACTCTTCATCCGAGACCTTTCCTCCCATTATATAGACAATAGAGAGATGTCTTTCCAAAAGAACGCAACTCTCTGCTATCCAAAGATCATGTCCCTCCATCCTTCACACGTCCCCTCTATTTTATCATGCCTTTCTAGTTTTATTTCAAGACTTTTCGATGAAGGAAAATCTCGGAAGAAACTTAGGAAGAGACGCGATGTTTTGAGACGGAGTTACGCGTGACCGGGAACCATCAGAAACCTTTCTTATTTCCTAAAACTTTGCAACCATCAGATGACCATCCAATGGCCATCCTTTGAGGCACTAAAATGAGAAGACTTCCGCGCCCGCGCCCCCCCCCCCCCCCCCTTTTTGTTTTTCACAGTAAAATAGATAAAGACTCCATGCGAGTGAAGAGCCCATGCACGCCTAAGGGAGAGTTATGCGGCTTGGGGAGATGAAATAAATTGCTGTAATTCAAGTGGGTTCAGCCATGGGTTAGCCCAAAGTCTGAAAAACTTAATTAGACCCTAATTAGGTTCAATTAGAATCCAATTAAGCCTAATTAGGAACCAAAATTCGAATCCGATTCAAATAGAAGTTAGGGTTTGCAACACATGCTAGTGTGTTTGTCCTGCAAACATGATTTAATTCCAAATTAAATCCTTCATCAACTCTTTATTGTGTGTGACCCATTGGGTTCCACATCTAGAGAGCAGTAGGTCCGAGTGCTATTTGACCTAATTCGGTTAGATCTCAATTAAGCCAATTTAGGTCAACTCAAGCTAGCCTGAATAGGTCAATTAGAATCCAATTCTAATTAACTGATTGAATTACCATAATTCAATCAAATCCCCACAAGACAAGATTGACGTCTAGCAACGTATCATGCCTACCCGGAAGATGTAGAATTTTGGTGGCATTACCGAAATACCCTTCAGTGGTGAGTTACCGGGCAATTCAGTCCTTCGATCAGCATGCACCCTGAATATTACTATGGATATGGATACTTGTCAAATCCAGTTTCATATTCATTCCTAGCTCAATCTGATAATGATGATTCATTAATGAACCATTAGAAACTATTTCTAATGTTCATACTTTGATCAAAGATTTCCCGAATCTTCATTTGATCGAAATCAGCTGGATGCGATTCTCTCTTATTAGGGTTGATCGATTCCTTTTTGACATACTCACAACCTCCATATGCAATCCACCATACCCAATATCACCCCATGCATGACTCAGTGTCATGATTGAGTGTGAACCAAAGTATGGATTCATGCATACAAGGTACCATGGCAGTCTTAGGTTAAAGGACCACATGCACTACTCCCACTATGAGAACTATCTCTTGACAAACAGATAAGGTTCCATTAGATGTTCTCAAGCTGGATCCATTCAGTGAACTCATTCTCTAATGAGCACCCACATTCTAGTATTAGTGTCAAACACAAGTGACTGTGAGATCAGTCACCTTCTTCATCAAGTGTACATAGGATGTGCTGGTCTTGCCGGAAACATTGATCCCCTACTCAATATCCCATCGACCCGAAATATTTTAGATTAGGATTTTAAGGCTTTAGGCCTCACTGGTATGATCTCATCATAACCCTAGAACCATAGTCCTAATCTATGGGGTTCATCATATAATAATTAAATAATTAAGACACAATATATGATGAAAATAAAATGCCTTTATTAATTGATAATGTCAATACATTGGTATGGGATACAAAAGAAAATCCCATCGAAATACAACATTTCGATTGGCCTTTAGGGCATAATCCTTTCATTTATCACATTATGTAAAAACCCCATTTATTGGTTGTGTCAAACCCTATTGGGCCAAACCCTGTTTACCAATTTATTATTTTTTGTTACATGAGGATATGCCTTTTGATCAATTGATCAAATGGGGCTTTAGTTATTTAATTTTGAGTCTTGTAATAATTAGTATTGAGTCCATGTGATTAGTTATTGAGTCCATGTAATTAGTTAAGTCTTGAGGAACTTAAGTCAACATCCCATGTGCACCCAATTGAAGACCTATGTGAACCCGATTGAAGACCTATGTGACTTCATGTGCACTAAATTGAAGACCCATGTGCTAGCCCAAGTCACTTAGCATGTGCAACCCTTTTCTTGGCGCCACCTTTCAAAAATTTGGACATCAACACATGTCATGTTTGGACATATCATGCCATTTCATTTTGGGACAAGAACACATGCCATGTCACATTTATTTGGACATCCCACATGCCATGTTTTTTTTATTTTGGTTGGCCAAATGAAAGTAAAGTTAGTCCAACTTTTTTTAAGATAAGTAAATATGAAGGACTCTCCCAAATTGGCACCTTCACTCAAGAATTTCATGCCAAAAAATTCCAAGAGTCAGCCAAGCATTTTTCTCACGCCAACTTCCAAGGAGTTCTAAAATATTTGATCACCCAAATGGAGGAGGTTCAATGGTTCTCTACCGTAGATGTTTGGATCAAACAGGTTCAGAGCTGCTTAAGTTTCCAGAACTCAAGAGTCTCACCAAAACTTTTAAGTCCTCTTCTATCCAGAGACAAGAGTTTAAAATGACCAGAGCAAGAATTCTAGGAGTTGTAGTCCAAGGGAGAAAAAGTCTAGTGTTTGAGTCCCTTACACCACTGGTTGAGGGTCTATAAATACCCCATCAACCCCTTTGTAATCATTATTATTATTTATCAATAAAGAAGATTTGCTGAATTTTCTTCCTTTGCTATGTGCATCACGGGGTGTGAGGCCCTTTTCTTCTGTTCTTCGGAACATCGCGGGGTATGAGGCCCTTTTCCTTTATTCTTCGAAATATCACGGGGTGCAAGGCCCTAGTTATCCTACCTATCCAGCCGACAAGAAAACCTAGCCACCTTTTCTAACCCTTCCGTTTCCTTTTCTATTCAATTTCCTTTCCTTGCTACTTCTTACCTTTAGTTTTCATTGTTGAGTGTTTGCAGGTGATCAGGAAATGAAGTCAGGTATTCTTGCCTCGAAACCAGTATCGCGTAGAAGATCGAAGCCCGTAAATCGTGTTCTTGAAATCCTATCATGACAATCTTGAGAGTCCTACCAGATCTATTTCAGAGGAGCGATTTTCATTGGTAAAATTGAAAACTTATTCCCTTATCTTTAATTTCTAATTAGTTGAAAGTAAATCCTAGTTTACGATGGTTTCTCAACCACCAAGTTCTGCTTTATAGCTACTTGTAGGTTTACTTGTGCAGGTAGTTAACTAGAACTAGTTTTCTATTATCTCCTTTGAGTCTTCCTTAAAAGTCTGAAAAAATCTAAAAAAATTATTCTCTACTATTCTCTGATAATTAGGCTTTAATTATTTATCCTGCATCAGTTTTGGTATCAGAGTAGGTTAAACTAAGGTTTAATCTCTTTTGTACTGATTTAGTTTCTCTTTAAGTACTCAGATTGGGTGCTTCACCCTGGCCATTTGGTCATAGAAAAAAGTAGGGCTACAAGACCCTCATCACCCATTCAAATGGGATTTTCTATGGTGTGTAGGGGTGCCGCTATGATTGACCCTTGAAGAAGAAAACAAAGAGATATGCATCTTTAGGGTTAATTTTCTGCATCATGTCCATCCCAGTACTTAGTCTATTATTTTAATTATTTATACACGTAGAAAGATTAATAAATTTTGATTCTTATTTTATTGGATTTCTCGTAATTGATAGTATTTATCAAAATTTTCTCATAATTTATTATGGATTTTAAGTCAACTGAATCTCTAATTTATTTCTTGAGAATAGTTTTACCCAAAATTTCAGCAATTCTAGTTTAGGGTTCTTTTTGCATAAATTTTGTATATTTTAACTTTTTTCATATTTTTTGCATATTAGGTTCTTTTTTGCAAAATATATCTTTGCTAAAAAAAAACAAACTTGGAAACCCTAATTGCATCTTCATATGCTTGCTATCATCATTTGAACCTAATCTTAAGGGCACCCAATATCTACATAAGGGAGGGATTTCATCACCCTTCCTTGGCCCACAACCACCACCTTTGCATCGATCCTAACCTAATTAAGATCAATTTGACTTAGTTGCTCTAGTGAGCTAGGGACACCAACAGGTCGGGTTCCAAGTATTGTGTGTAAGCTAGTGCACCTAATCCTATGATTATCACTTGAATCTAGTGTCTAAGGCTAGAGATCTAGAGGCAAACATCCTAAGCGGTTTCGTGGTTTTTAATTAGGACCCTATGAGAGCAGGGGGAGCCTTCCACAACCCCACCTCTTACCTGGCCAGTGGACAGGGTAATTATTGAATTGGTTGTAATTTGAGTTGACCCATTCTACTTGAGCTCTAGGTCTAGGAAATCCTAGTCTGAGTCGAGTTCTGTGTGATTACATTGCATGGCAACTAGGTCAGGCACACTGATGGGGAATGAAAATAAAATGATGAATGGAGAGTTTTAGCAAGCTAACCAGCAAGCAAACTTGAGCAATTAATTATCAAATAAATGGGCTAAATTAATCCAAAAAAAAAATTTTCATATGGAGACTAGTTGATCTAATTTTTAAAACACGTAATGTAGATTTAGTTTAAAATAAGGATTAGGATCTTCATGGAAAGGAAAACATCACTACTAGGATAAGTTAACCTTCAAATGATCAGATCTAATGAAGCTTAGGAAGAGTTTTCCAACCAACAATGATGGCTAATTATTTGGTGGAAGAAGGAGCTCTCATCACTCAAGGATTGAGGCCTAGAAGTCAAGATTGGCACTCTCTACTTTAAGACTCACCTTGGCCTTGATCCACGGCATGGAGACCTTCATCCTTGACCAGGAACCTGAGAGAACCTACAAAGAAATTTGGGATTAGACATGGAAGAAGAATTGGAGTTGGAATGGAAACAAAGAAAAAAATGAAGAAGAAAGTGGCCGGCGGCTTGGGACTTGGAGCTTGATCATAGATCCATCAATGGATATCCCATCCTTTACTCCTTGCAAAAGCATACTTCACTCTCAAACTCAAACTTAGAAAACTCTCATTCTCTCCTTGGATAAGGATCTACACACTCAAACTAGTAAGAAAACTTTCACTCCAAACAAGAACTCAAGAAAACTAGAACACAAGGAAACAATCCTTTCATTAATTCAAATCATAGCATAGAATGAATACAATGAGAGCTTAGGGGCCCTATTTATAGGCTCCAATGATAGGAATTTCATTCAGGGGTGGAGAGGAGGAGATAAGGATGGCTTAGTTGGCTCCAATAATTTTTAGGTAAGTAGTTTTAACTAAAAATAAATTATTGGTAGAAAGTTACAATCACTTTGACATGTGGCATCTAGAAGATCCTAATATGGCTTCCAAATACTAATGTGGAGGCTTAGGTGTCATAAGTTATGGCATCCCACATGTCAAATATTGTTGGGGTAGTGGAAGGAATCTTTATGTTCCCCATAAAATTCTTGATGTAGTGTAATTCCTTCTCTCCCAAGGTTGTTTGATTAGTTGTTCCCCTATGTGCTTCAAATCTTGGCATGAATTGGGCTTGGACTTGGTCTTGAAGAGGCTTGAATGGTTGGTCTTGGACTTGATCAGGATGCCCTCCATCAGGCTTTGGGCTTGAGCCGAATGGGCTTCTTCCATGTGTTGGCTTATGAGCCAAATCATGCTTCAAGAAAATTTGGCTTATGAACATGCTTCAAGAAAATTAATGGGCTTCTTCCAAGTCTTGGTTTAGGTGCCAAATCATGATTCAAGAAAATTTGGCTTATGAACATGTTTCAAGAAAATGTAACTTGCTTCGAAAACTTTATTGACTATAGCTACAAAAACAAAGTGAGTTAATAAAAGTATATATTCTTTTATGGATGTCCCCATCAGTTCTCCTGGGGTGGAAAGAGCTAGACTCTGTCGAGTAGGAATTCATCTGGCTTTGGTAGTACTCTAGGAGGTCAGGATCGATTTTTTTGTAAGTTCTCTAGAGTGATCCATGAGTCTTCAAAATCAGGATGTCCTTGCCAGTGAACCAAGTAGAGCTGATAGTCCTTGTTTCGAGTAGTGATAATCTTGTCAACTAAGATTTGCTCAATCCTATCTTGCCGCTTTGGTAATATGGCTAGTGGACACTCAAGGATTTGTTCACTCTTAAAGGTGGAATCAGACCTGAATAGCTTACTAGGTATCATTATTGGTTCCTTATACTTTACTATATCTAAAATGTTGAAAGTGGAATTGATACCAAAGTTGGATGGTATATCTAGCACATATTAGGTCCAATTTTTCTTACTATTTTGAAAATGACCTACACCACGGGCATATAATCATTTTGATCCTAATCAAGACATAGTCTCCTTCCTGAAATTCTTTGGCTTTTTCTACAAAATTTAGCCATATGCTTGTTAATTTCATTGCTCAAAATTTGTTTTACTAATCACGCTATGCATATGACTCTTATAATCATGGATACTTATGCATGGGACACCAAATGACAAGAGACAAATGCAAATGATACTAAATGATAAAAGACAAACAAAAACAAAACAACCTCAAATGGACTTTATTATCTATGGACTAAACTTTACTGTTGGGCTAGGAAACAAGGTTCCTAAATTCCAATATTCCCTAAATGGCTTTGAAGACTTGGCACAAAACTTCAAGTAGCTGGCAGTGAATCTTAATTTGGCTCCCAACATATGCCAAAGAGTCTTAATAAAGTAATTGTTGAATATCACTGGGACCAGATCAATGGTATGGTAGATATCCCAGCCGGATGGGATAGAGGAGTGAATGGAACGTAATGGTGGATCGGGATGGTGGATGTTCAGAAATGGGGAATCAGGGATAGAAAAATTGTTAGGAAAAATATTTTGAATGGTTTTCAAAGGCTCTACAGCTTCTTGGGGCTGATCCGTAGGGTTTTGTTCTTTGATGGTCAATACCCCAATATGTGATCCTTCATCATTCTCTAGATCTAAACCTTCAACATCAATTAATTATGGATCTTCTATGTTATCCTCAGATTGATCTCCATGGTTTTGTCCTTGGATTTCATTTTGATCATCCTCGTTGTTGATTTCTTTAGGCAGGGTAATTATTTTATCTTCAAGTAATTGTTCTTGATCATATTCGTCCATAAGGTTAGACCTAGCTTCATAAACTTCTTCCTTAAGTTCTTCAACAGGTTTAGGATTTTCTCTTTCTAGCCCTTCATTTGGATAAGATTTTGATTATATTTCATCTTTTAATTCTTTAATTGGTTCAGGAGATCTTTCCACTAAGCTCTCAGTGGGTTCAATCTCTTCCTCATCTCCCACATACTTATTGAATTTACCAATATATTTAAATACAGTTTCATCGTCCTGTCTCAATTTGTACCATTGGGTTGGAAGATTTTGCTTATAAGATTTGTCTAGGTACTTTTCCCTCAACTTACTCTTCATATCTCTCCAAGTAATTATTTTATCCCCACTATAATAATTTTTATGCTTAACATGTTCCCAATATAACTTAGCATGTCGGATTAGCTTTAATTTGGCAAATTGACACTTTCCTTCTTTCGACATTTCATCAAACTCAAAGTACTGATCCATTTTCTTCTCTCAATCGACATCACCTTAGGGTTTCCATCAAAAGTGGGTGCATAGGGTCCATTGCTCCTAAAGACTCTCTCCTCCTGATCTACAAAGCCTTGACAGGGGTATCTAAGTTTATTCTCAGGGGTGAGATCATGACAATGGACTCTTGGATCAATGGGAGGAAATTTAGGATTAGTACGGGTCAAGCGATCTTTTTTGAGGTTCTCGATTTGATTATTTACTTGCCCTAACTCTTTGTTCACTTGTCCTAATTGTTTAGTTAGGGTACCAAATTTTTTAGTCAGGATCCTTATAAAGAATTCAAGATTGGGATCCTTAGATAAGTGTAGGACTATTGGTATAGGACTTTAGATCAAATGGGCAAGCAGTACAAACCTAACTTCTAGGGCTCCTAGACATAAAAGTTCAAAATACAGGAATTGACTAAGTACTAGTTAAAGTTGTAATTACCTTTTCCACTAGCCAGGTAAGAGAAGAGGTTGTGGGAGGCTCTCCTCGGTTTCACGAGATCCTAATTAAAAAATCCCAAGTCCACTTAAGGAATTTGCCATTGGACCTCTTGAAAGAAAAATGGTACAAGTGGTTTGACATGGTCCTACACTAGGCATGCAAACAGCTGTGGGAGCAGAATGGATTTTAAAACATTTTTAAAAATTCTCGCAGCGGAAAACTGCTCCGCCCAGAACCTAACCTATTCATGTTGCATGTAGGCATGTATGATGATATAAAATATTTGCAAAAACTTAAACAAATAAATCTATTTATGCATGATTAAAAAAAATAATTTTCCATACCTTTATTCTGCCTGGAATAACTCTAGAATAGACCTGGAATAGGCTGGAATAGCTGGAATAAAACTATTCCAGCCTTCTTCTTCCTTGGGCTAAAATTTTTGCTCCGTTTTGAGCTTGAAAAACAGCAGTGAAACACCACTTTTCGGACCTCCGTTTGCTCTCGAATCGTAGTAGCGGCAAGGTGGATAAGTGTTCTTCGATCTCCAATGAAAATCTGCAAGGAAAATAAAGTGTACACGATGTACAAAATGGCCAAAAACCTGCTACCAGAATTTCTATAGCAGAACAGGACAACTGGTTCTTCCTTCGTTTTGGAGCAGTAGAAGCGATCCCGGCTCGCGTGGCTTGCTCCCAGGAGAAGAAGGGTACACTCTCTAGAGGGGAGATGTGCCTGGGGCTCTCGGATCCCTCTCCAAATGCGGTGCTAGCCGCTGGAAGATGATTCGCGGCCATAGTGGACTGCGGCAATACTCCTTTGCTGCAGTGCAGGTTTGAGCACTTCAAAAGCAGTGAAATGGCTCTTGATACACTCCCTTACACTCTCCAAATCCCAGCTCTACAAATACCCAATGGGAAGAATCAAGCTTTCAAGGGATCTATCAACTCTAAGAAGAACAGCACTAGCTATTTTCTTCACACGATGTAACTCCCTTTTTGAAACAGGGTTCAGTTGCTGGAATTTAAAGGCAGCAAAGGAGGAAAACGAAGAGACTGGGAGAGGAAGAGGTAGTCGGATGCGTTTCTACCATTTAACAACCATTTAACAGGGATTAAAATCATCCAGTGGAGGAGAGGAAGAGACGAGAGTTTTTGCCATCGTTCGGTTCGGACGCTTGGATTTCTCCCAACGCTAGGACTTCTTTCCAGTGTAAAGAAGTAATCGAACGTGATACCGTGTAAACGGTCCAAGGGAGAAAACACTGGTTTAATTAACTAGTCCAAGCCAATTTGGTTTAAACCCATTTAAAACCAATTGGTCCAACCCAATTAAAAATTGGTTCAATTGGTTCACAACCAATTGGAGGCCGAAATGAGCTCCGAATCAGTTTAAAACTGATTCAGAAAAATCCTGGCGCAGTCCTGGTCAGCCCGGAACAATTTCTAGTTGACACAGACAAGGGCAAGATGGGGAAAAGAGTGCTAAAAAATATTGTGACCATAAAACTGAGACGATTCCCAATCGTAATCGGTATCCGGATCAGAGACTAATCCTCTATGGCGAGTGACTCATAGGTTCGAACCTAAACGGTAGCACTAGAACAATTCTAGTACCAGCACAGGAAATCATCTAGCAATGGGTCCCGATGTCCGGATAGGTCGAAGATGCGGGAGCAAACTATCGAACCTCTAGCATATGGTTACCGTATAATTCATCCCTTTGACCTCTAATGCTCAAGATGACTGAGATTGGGCTGCCAACCCAGACAGAGTCAGTCCACTACATGTCTCAACCTCGCAAGCCCAGTGACTCTTCACTAGGACTACCCCGGCCGAGGATTTGCTAAATTGAGATACTGCGAGACATTCAATCCAAACTGTTTGGACATGTCAATTCCATCTTGGTCCATCACTGCTCCACAAGTACTTGCATGTACCCATAAACCTTCCATCACCGGATTAAAAATCCGGGTAGTCTGGCACCAAAGCATAGAGAGTTGCTTGTAAGCTACCGTGATGACCTTAGGTTAGAAGGACACATATACCCATATCCAATCTTGAGTATCCCTTTGGCAAAAAGGGGCTGCACGGAGTCACGTTCAATGAGATATCACATATCCCACTTGTAGATCACATCAGTGTCACCACACTCATTTGGTCAAGAGGACAACCAAACGATGTGAACTACAACAACCTATACTTGATATATTGTCGTCCAGTATAATATATCCTTCGATTGTGAATAGGGCTTAAGGACCACTCGATACATCCTCTCTACATCGAAGTCAGTGTAATCCTAAGGACTTCATCACATGGAAAGAGTTCATTTCAGGGAAATACAATATGTGATGAGCTGCCAAAAATAATATTTTATTAATTCAAAGAAAGAGTACAATACTTAGCTCAACCGTCTACAACCCAGGCAATTGGCTTTGGGACACAATTCCCAACAACTCCCACTTGTACTAAAGCCAATCAGAAGAGTATTTAATACCCATTTCCCATTTACAATAGTCGAACTCTTTTATTTCGAGGGCTTTAGTGAAGGGGTTGGCAAGATTTTTTTTTCCATCGATCTTTAGAAGATTGATGTCGCCTCGTTCCACGATTTCTCGAACGAGGTGGTAGCGCCGCAGTATGTGCTTGGTGCGGTGATGAGCTTTAGGCTCCTTAGCTTGAGCAATGGCTCCAGTGCTGTCACAGTACACCAGAACAGGACCATCTAGGGAAGGTGCCACCCTTAGCTCTCCAAGGAACTTCCACAACCACACAGCTTCCTTTGCTGCATCTGATGCTGCAATGTATTCTGCTTCGCATACCGAGTCTGCAACAGTTGCCTGCTTGGAACTTTTCTAGCAGATCGCTCCTCCATTCAGGGTAAATACAAACCCTGACACACTCTTGCTATCATCTCTATCCGACTGGAAACTGGAGTCAGTGTACCCCACAAGTTTCAAGTCAGGTTCTCCATAAATCAGCCACTGATCTTTAGTATTTCTCAAATTCTTAAGGATGGACTTAACCACCTTCCAATGCGCCTCACCTGGGTCAGACTGGTATCTGCTCACTACTCCTAGTGAGTATGCCACGTCTGGTCTAGTACAAGTCATAGCATACATGATAGAGCCTACCGCAGAAGCATAAGGTACTCTACTCATGCGCTCTATTTTCTCAGGAGTTGTCACACAATCCTTCTTAGAAAGAGTAATTCCAGAACCTATCGGGAGATAGCCTTTCTTGGAATTTTCCATGCTGAACCATTTCAGCACGATATCAATGTACATAGACTGGGATAATCCTAAAAGCTTCTTAGATCTATCTCTATGATCTTCATACCTAGTATGTAAGAAGCTTCACCCAGGTCTTTCATGGAGAACTGAGATGAAAACCAGACCTTTATTCCTTGTAATGCTGCAACATCATTCCCGATTAAGAGAATGTCGTCAACATACAGTACTAGGAATACAATCACAGACCATTAACCCATTTATAGATGCACGGTTCTTCTCCGTTCTTAATGAAGCCATTTGATACACCTATAAAACCGTAAGTTCCAACTTCGAGATGCTTGCTTGAGTCCATAAATGGACCTCTGCATCTTGCATACTTTTGATTCATCTGTGGATGTGAGCCCTTCAGGCTGTATCATATACACCTCCTCTTCCAGCCCCCCATTAAGGAAAGAGGTTCGGACATCCATCTGCCAGATCTCGTAATCAAAATATGCTGCCAAAGCAAGCATGATTCGAATGGACTTGAGCATTGCTAGAATGTTCCAGTAGTTTAGCTAACTCTTAACAACATGAATTTAAATTTTGAATCCCAAATTCTAAATCCTTCTAAAATTCAAAATTATGGTGAAAAATAACAAAAATCAAAGTATGGATCTCAGATATAAAATTAAAAATTTAGAAAAAATAGTTTTATATTTTTTTTGAAAATTAAATGAAATGGAAGGTAGAAACAGAATTCTGGACAGAACTTCAGAAATGATCTAAGAACTCATATTTTTAAATCTAGAAATCTAAAGAAAATATTTTTTGAATTTTATATTTCGAATTCTAACATACTAAGGTACTAGAAAAGTATTTTTGTATATTTTTTTGTAATATAAAAAAAATTACTAAAATTCATGAAAAATTTGGGTGAATACTAGAATAGAAATTTAAGCAATCAAACACTTGACTTAGTAACCATAAGCTTTGATACCAAACAATTGATGGGGGATGAAAATAAAATTATGAATGGAGAGTTTTAGCAATCTAACCAGCAAGCAAAATTAAGCAATTAATTATCAAATAAATGGGCTAAATTAATCCAAGAAAAGAATTTTCATAAGGAGACTAGTTGATCTAATTTTTAAGACCCGTAATGTAGTTCTAGTTCAAAATAAGGATTAGGATCTTCATGGCAAGGAAACCATCACTACTAGGGCAAGTTAACCTTCAAATGATCAGATCTAATGAAGCTTAGGAAGGGTTTTCCAACCAACAATGATGGCTAATTATTTGGTGGAAGAAGGAGCTCTCATCACTCAAGGATTGAGACATAGAAGTCAAGATTGGCACTCTCTACTTTGAGACTCACCTTTGGTGGGGACATGCAAGATGAGGATGCAACTATGCAACCCTAAAGGAGATTAGCAAAGATTAACTTAGCAATTTCTTATTTGCATATGATTAGTTCATCATATAGTATCAAAGGAGGTCTAATGAAGAGAACTCGAACGATCAAACGTAAACCTAATTAATAAGACTATCAAAATAACAAAGAAATAGGAATAAGATTCGAACCACACAAGTTAAGCTAGGCAAATTTAATATTTCAAACCTAATCGATACTAGAACATACCTAGCATTAATCTTTCAAGTAGATCAAGTTCACTCATGAAGAGACCTCCCAAATGACAAGACCATACTACAAATTGAGGGCCCTTCTTGTTTTCTGGATTATGGCAAGTAATTCCTTCCTCTTGAGTTCGGAATCCCGAAGAACCCTACAACAAAGAAACCTCGAGATTAGGAACTTGGTAAAATACGTTAGTCATGAAATGGAGAAACTAAAGAAGAGTCAAGGAAGCATTGTTGAAGAATAATCTTGGCGCCATGGTAGATCACTTGAAATGGATTAGGCCGGCCTCCTTGTGATGGTCTTCTTGATCAACCTTGAATATTGAAGAGCTAGCTTGAGATTGGAGAAGAAGGAGGGTGTCTTAGGCGTTGGAGATGGAGGAGGAGAAACTAGGGTTGGCGTGGGATAGGGAGAAGAATTTAAAACTACCACTTAGGCACATAGAACTCATATAGAAGAAAATTTTTAATTTTTCTTTTCCATCCTTTCTTTACAAGAAGACTAAGAGTCTTTTATAGACTATTAAGCCATTTTGAATTCAAACTACACCAAATATCATGGAGAAAAATTTGTGGAGAAAAATATGGGGCATCCCATGAGTAATGGAGGAAGTTGTGGAGGAGGTTGTAGCCAATTCAAATTCAAATTCCCCTTTTCTTCTCTTGGGCGGCAACCTTGGATGGTGAGGTGGCATGTGTGATGTGGCAGCAACCTTGGATGGTGAGGTGGTATGTGTGATGTGGCAGCAACCTTGGATGATGAGATGGCATGTGTCATGTGGCATGTGTCATGTGGCATGTGGTCCCCACTTGAGGTGGCTTTGGTCTTTCTTTGGAGTATAAGTCTTGAGTCTTCTTTAGTCTTCAAATGTGGTTTGGTTTGATTCTTCATGGAGGTTTGTTTTGATTCTTCATGGATTGGACTTGACTCATTTGGATCCAACTCTCAAATACAAGATTAATCAGGCTGGACTAGTCCCAACATAAAATTGAAATGGACTCGAATTACATAATTATTTGGACTCAAAATTAAAGAAAGAAAAAAAATTACAGGACTTTCTTTTACTCATCCAACCATAAGGACTCGGATTTGACTTGAATTGGTTGGAGTCTCTTCCTGATTCTGGTGCCCACACTAATTCTCCCGGGGTGGGAGGAACTCGACCCTATCGAGTGAGGGTTGGCTTGATAAGTTTCTAATGCATCCAGGTCGATTTGTTGTAGGTCCTCTCGGGAAATCCAGGAGTCTTCAGATTCAGGACATCCTTGCCATCTAACCAGATAACGTTGGTAGCCTTTATTTCTAGTAGTAATGATCTGGTCATCCAAGATCCTTTCAATTCTCTCCTTTCTCTCAGGAACACTTGGTGGTGGACACTCATTTGGTGTTTCACTCTCAAAAGAAACATTAGGACCAAAAAGCTCACTAGGTATCAATGCAGGTTCTTTGTATTCTTTTAAGTCTGAAATGTTAAATGTTGAACTAATGCCATAACTTGGTGGTAATTCTAATACATAAGCATTTGGTCCAATTTTCTTTATTATTTTGAAAGGTCCGGCTCCCCGGGCATGGAGTTTCTTCATAGTTCCCGGCGGAAACCTTTCAGGTTTAAGTTTGATCATGACGGAGTCCCCTTCATTAAATTCTTTTAATCGTTTATGTGAATTAGTCATATGCTGATAAAGTTCATTGCTCGTTTGAATCTTTTGCCTAATCTCCTTATGCAATTCCCTAATATGCTGTGCATATGACTCGGCAGACTCGGACACCCGTGCATGTGTGGGTAAAGGAGCTAGGTCTAAAGGCTTCCTAGGTCTGTATCCATGGACCACTTTGAATGGACTTTTCCCAATAGACCTATTAACTGAGCTGTTATAGGCAAATTCAGCATGAGGAAGTAATAGGTCCCAGTTTCCTAGGTTGTCACCAACTAAGCATCTCAACAGATTTCCTAAGCTTCGGTTTACTACCTCAGTCTGGCCATTGGTTTGAGGATGATAGGCAGTAGAGAATTTCAGCTTGGTGCCGAGCATGTGCCAGAGGGTTTTCCAGAAATAGCTAGTAAATTTGACATCTCTATCAGACACAATGGTTTTAGGTAAACCATGAAGCCTAACGACCTGATCGAGAAAAAGCTTGGCCACCTTTGAAGCATCTAAAGTTTGAGAATAAGGAATGAAGTGAGCCATCTTGGAGAAACGATCGACAACCACAAAGATAGAATCATACTTCCTAGACGTCTTAGGGAGGCCTACTACAAAATCCATGCTGATATCCTGCCATGGACAATCAGGGACAGGTAAGGGTGTGTACAGACCGGTGTTCTGTCTTCGCTGTTTTGCAACAGCACAGATACGGCACTGAGCTACAATCTGGGCCACATTTCTTTTGAGACCAGGCCAAAAGAATTGGTCTTCTATTGCTAAGATGGTCTTATTCCTACCAAAATATCCTGCTAAGCCCCCAGCATGAACTTCCCAGATCAGAAATTCCCTAACAGAGGTCTTGGGAATACACAACTGATTTCCTCTGAAAAGGTATCCATCTAAAATGGTATAATCACTATGCTCACTAGTTGGTCCTTGTTGAAGGGATCGATAGATGTCACCAAAATCAGGGCATGTAGGATATTCCTCTTTTAATCTTTTAAACCCTACTACCTCAGTGCTCACAGAATTCAACAATATTGAACGACGACTCAATGCATCAGCAACCCTATTTTCAGTTCCGGCACGATGTTTCAGTACGAACGTATAAGCTTGTATGAACTCTACCCATTTCCCGTGCCTAGGGTTCAATTTCTTCTGAGAACTAAGGAACCTAAGAGCTTCATGGTCAGAAAATAGGACAAACTCTTGTAGTAGAAGATAATGCCTCCAATAACGTAATGCCTGAACTACCGCATACAGCTCCCTATCATAGGTGGAATACCTTAGTCTCGCTTCATTTAACTTCTCACTGAAATATGCTACTGGGTGATTCTCTTGACTCAAGACACCTCCAATTCCTACCCCAGAAGCATCACAAGCAACCTCGAACACTTAGGTAAAATCGGGTAACCTCAAGACGGGTGCGTGTGTCATTTTTTCCTTAATTGTTAGGAAGGCTTTGTCTGCTGCTTTAGTCCATTCAAAAGTTCCCTTCCTAATACAATCAGTGATTGGAGCCACTATCGTACTGAACCCTCTAATGAATCTCCTATAGAAGGTGGCTAAACTGTGAAAACTACGGACATCATGGATACTCTTGGGTACAGGCCACTCTACTATTGACTTAATTTTTGCAGGGTCAGCGGACACTCCTTCAGATGTTACTACGAATCCTAGAAAGATAACTCTATGTGTTAAGAAATCACACTTCTTGATATTGGCATAGAGGCTATCCTTTCTAAGGACTTGGCAAACTTGTCTTAGGTGGGTTAAATGGTCTGCCTTAGTCTTGCTATAGATAAGAATGTCATCAAAGTAGACCACCACAAATTTCCCGATGAAAGTTTTCAACACCTGATTCATAATTCTCATAAAGGTGCTGGGTGCATTGGACAGACCGAACGGCATGACTAACCACTCATATAATCCATCTTTAGTCTTAAAAGCGGTCTTCCATTCATCTCCAGGCCTAACCCTAACCTGGTGATAGCCACTCTTTAAGTCTATCTTGGAGAAAATTGTTGATCCGGCTATCATATCTAACATATCGTCCAGTCTTGGGATTGGAAACCTATATTTGACAGTAATCTTGTTGATGGCACGGCTGTCTACACACATCCTCCAGGTACCATCTTTTTTAGGGGTTAACAAGGCAGGGACTGCACAAGGGCTTAAACTTTCTCTAACAAACCCCTTTCTAAGAAGTTCACTAACTTGCCTTTGTAACTCTTGATGTTCAGTTGGATTCATCCTATAATGAGGCAAATTAGGTAAAGTCGCGCCAGGAACTAAATCTATGGCATGCTGTATGTCCCTTAAAGGTGGAAGATTGTCGGGAAGATCCTTGGGAAACATGTGTTCAAAGTCTTTCAATAATTGGACCACCTCTTAAGGGTGTTCTACAGGGGTGTGGTCCATAGTTTCCTTAGCAGCTACCATCCAAATAGGTGCTCCCTCATTAATGTCTTTTTCTAATTCTCTTGCACCTATCAAATTTAATCCAGTCCTTTTT
Organism: Areca catechu; assembly: GCA_021397845.1. Lineage (NCBI taxonomy): Eukaryota > Viridiplantae > Streptophyta > Magnoliopsida > Arecales > Arecaceae > Areca > Areca catechu. Next base: position 63,794,832 of record CM038042.1, read on the forward strand.
TCTTTCAGGCTGCTAACTCCTCTTTTGGTGTTGTCCTTAGGCTGGGTTGAATGAATGACAATTTTCTTGCCATTGAAATTGAAAGCACAGGAATTTGATCGACCAAAAATTGTCACATCATGGTCAAACAGCCATGGCCTACCTAGGATGATGCTACTTACTCCCATAGGGAGTACATCACACCAGATTCGTTCCTGATAGGACTGAAGTTTGATTCGGACCTGACATCTCTGCTTGATTGGGATAGAAGTGGAATTGATCCAGGATACCTTATATGGATTGGGATGTGGTTCAGTGGGTAATCCTAGACTCTTGGCTGTACTAGTGGAAATGGCATTGACACAGCTTCCACTATCGATCACGATCTTACAGACCTTTTCTCCTATTTTGACAAATGTGTGTAGGATGCTAGTCCTACGCCAGTCTTCCTGCTCCTTGGTCTGTGTCATGATACATCTCACAACTCCTAACACATCTGATGAGTCTATATTTTCTTCATCTCCTTCATACTCATCAGCCAAGCAATCCCCTGCTTCATAAACCTCCTCTTCATCATTCTCCAGGGGTTCTGATTCACCTTCTTCTGCCTCCCCTATATGTAAAGCTCTAGAGGGACATTGGCTCACGAAATGACCTGGTTTACGATACTTATAGCAGACTCGCTCCCTCTCACCTCGAACATCAGGGCTCTTTCCTTTGTCTTCTCTAGGAATTAAGGGGTGGTCAGATTGGGTCTAAGGGTTGGATTCGGGCTGGACCTTGTTCTATTGGTGGGACTAGGGACTGAGCTAGGCCTGCTAACAGGAGGGTTAAACCTAATAGATTCAGGTCGTCTAAATGTAGCTCTCCTTTGAAACCTCTCATAGTCCGTGGCAACTTGGTATGCCTGATCTAAATCATGGACTTCCCTTAAAAACAGTTCCCCTTTTATATCATCATTCAACCCTGATCTAAACCTTGATAAAGTGGCTGCTTCAGACTCGACTACATTGCATCGCATCACAAACTCATCAAATTTAGCAATGTATTCAGAAACGGTCTTGTTACCCTGTGTCAATCGTTGCCACTGATCTAATAACCTTTGCTGATAAGACATAGGCAGATATTTCTCTCTAAGTTTCCTCTTCATATCTCTCCATGTTGCTATAGGTAAATCTCCCCTTTGCCTTGATATGCGTTCCACATTTCCCCAATATAACCGAGCCTGACGAACTAGTCTGATTCTGGCAAACTTAAATCTTCTCTTTTCAGACATATCATACCAGTCAAAATACTGGTCAATGTCAGCCTCCCAGTCTATGTACACCTTAGGATCTAGGCTTCCCTCAAAGGTTGGTGCATCTAGACGTATATTCCTTAAGGCCCGATCATCCTGATCAAAAGTATCATGACGAGGTCTTCTAGGATTTGGCTCCGGAGTGTGATCAGTATAATCCTGATGTGGCCTTCTATGAATTGGATCAGGTGTATGTTCCTGTCGTTGGGCTCTAGGGCGAACTGAAGGTAATCTGGGTGAAGGTGGTTCAGTTGGGGTCAACCTAGATTCCTCTAGGGTTCCTATCCTTTCCTCGAACTGGTCAAACATAGCATCCAAACGGTCCATCTTCTCGATCATAGATCTCATAAGGCTTTCCATACTAGTATCCATGGATGAACTAGGTTGGGCTTGTGAAGGGTGGTAAGGTGTGCCTGACCTAGTTGTCATGCAAACAATTAGACTCAGACCCGAACTACGAGTTTTCTAAACCGGTTAGTCCAAATAAACTGAGTTGACTAGATACAATCAAATCAACAGCTACTCTCTTCCACTGGCCAGTCAGGAGGTGGGTCTGTGGGAGGTTCCCCCAGCTTTCACTGGGTCCTAATTAAAAACCACAAGAACCGCTTAGGCTTGAGCCACTTAACCTCTATCCTTGACACCAGCTTTCAATAATAGATGAAGAAATGGGTTGCACAAGCTTTCCCAATTGAATTGAACTGGACCTAGAGTTCCAAGCTAGTTGCCTAATCAAGGTGGCAAGCTAGATTGTAGTAACTCTATACTTGGCTAGGTTTTAGAACAAGGGGAGTGTGAGATCCTGTCTCTGGCCTACCTAGGCCCGGTGGAATTGGCCCGATAGACGGATCAGCACCCAAGCCCTTAGTCCCAATTCTAGACACCAAGTAATAGGGCGCACACAAGACTAGTTGACACAATGAGTTGACAATAACCCGGACTCGACCAAATTGATGTTCCTAACCCACTAGGGCAATTAATGTCTAATCAATTTTAGTTAGGGATTGGATCGATATGCAATTTGGTGATTTTTGGGCTAGGGACAGGTGATGAAATCCTGACCCTATGTCAATTTCATGCCCTTAATTTGATTTGCCATGAGATGCATGCAAATTCCAAATTTCAGGTGCAGAAGTAGTGTGTTGCAGTTTAAAAGTGGTGTTGATAAGTGCAGAAAAAAATGTCAGAAAAATCTAAAAAAATCACAGAAAACTTCTAACTTATAGATGACATACTAGATGAAACGAAATTTCAAAATAAAATCTGTACTATTCTAGGCAGATTCTGAAATGAAGATAATGAAAAGGAACAGAATAGAATAGAAACCCTAATAACACTGATGGACTGTAGGAATTTTCATTTTTTTGTAAATTTTTTCTCAGATTGAAATTTTAAACGGTGATAAGCAACTTAAAATGGAACAGGAAAAAAAATATTCCAATGAGGAATGTGATACTTGTCTTTGGAGTTGCTGGCGGATTACAGTCAGCCTATAGAAAATACAGCAAGCAGAAAAACAGAACGTGCCCAATGCAAAATTCACAAATGAAATCTAAGAAGTCCTTTGGCTTTCTTTTTCACGGGTCAATCACAATGGCACCCCGACACGCCTTAGGAGATCCCCGTGGAATGGGAAGAGAGGGTGTTTAAACCCTACTTTCTCCTAAGACCGGACGGCCTGGTAACGCCCCCGATCCAAGTACTTCAAGGACTTAATGCTATGTAATCAGGAACCTATTCTACCATGCTCTGATACCAAGAATGGTGGGGACATGCAAGATGAGGATGCAACTATGCAACCCTAAAGGAGATTAGCAAAGATTAACTTAGCAATTTCTTATTTGCATATGATTAGTTCATCATATAGTATCAAAGGAGGTCTAATGAAGAGAACTCGAACGATCAAACGTAAACCTAATTAATAAGACTATCAAAATAACAAAGAAATAGGAATAAGATTCGAACCACACAAGTTAAGCTAGGTAAATTTAATATTTCAGACCTAATCGATACTAGAACATACCTAGCATTAATCTTTCAAGTAGATCAAGTTCACTCATGAAGAGACCTCCCAAATGACAAGACCATACTACAAATTAAGGGCCCTTCTTGCTTTCTGGATTATGGCAAGTAATTCCTTCCTCTTGAGTTCGGAATCCTGGAGAACCCTACAACAAAGAAACCTCGAGATTAGGAACTTGGTAAAATACGTTAGTCATGAAATGGAGAAACTAAAGAAGAGTCGAGGAAGCATTGTTGAAGAATAATCTTGGCGCCATGGTAGATCACTTGAAATGGATTAGGCCGGCCTCCTTGTGATGGTCTTCTTGATCAACCTTGAATATTGAAGAGCTAGCTTGAGATTGGAGAAGAAGGAGGGTGTCTTAGGTGTTGGAGATGGAGGAGGAGAAACTAGGGTTGGCATGGGATAGGGAGAAGAATTTAAAACTACCACTTAGGCACATAGAACTCATATAGAAGAAAATTTTTAATTTTTCTTTTCCATCCTTTCTTTACAAGAAGACTAAGAGTCTTTTATAGACTATTAAGCCATTTTGAATTCAAACTACACCAAATATCATGGAGAAAAATTTGTGGAGAAAAATATGGGGCATCCCATGAGTAGTGGAGGAAGTTGTGGAGGAGGTTGTAGCCAATTCAAATTCAAATTCCTCTTTTCTTCTCTTGGACGGCAACCTTGGATGGTGAGGTGGCATGTGTGATGTGGCAGCAACCTTGGATGGTGAGGTGGTATGTGTGATGTGGCAGCAACCTTGGATGATGAGATGGCATGTGTCATGTGGCATGTGGTCCCCACTTGAGGTGGCTTTGGTCTTTCTTTGGAGTATAAGTCTCGAGTCTTCTTTAGTCTTCAAATGTGGTTTGGTTTGATTCTTCATGGAGGTTTGTTTTGATTCTTCATGGATTGGACTTGACTCATTTGGACCCAACTCTCAAATACAAGATTAATCAGGCTGGACTAGTCCCAACATAAAATTGAAATGGACTCGAATTACATAATTATTTGGACTCAAAATTAAAGAAAGAAAAAAAATTACAGGACTTTCTTTTACTCATCCAACCATAAGGACTCGGATTTGACTTGAATTGGTTGGAGTCTCTTCCTGATTCTGGTGCCCACACCAACCTTGGCCTTGATCCGTAGCATGGAGACCTTCATCCTTGACCTAGAAACCTGAGAGAACCTGTAAAGAAATTTGGGATTAGACATGGAAGAAGAATTGGAGTTGGAATGAAAACAAAGAAAAAAAGGAAGAAGAAGAAAGTGGCCGGTAGCTTGGGACTTCGAGCTTGATCATAGTTCCATCAACGGGTGTCCCATCCTTTACTCCTTGCAAAAGCACTCTTCACTCTCAAACTCAAACTTAGAAACCTCTCATTCTCTCCTTGGATAAGGATCTACATACTCAAACTAGCTAGAAAATTTTCACTCCAAATAAGAACTCAATAAAACTAGAACACAAGGAGACAATCCTTTAATTAATTCAAATCATAGCATAGAATGAATATAATAAGATCTCAGGGGCCCTATTTTTAGGCTCCAATGCTAGGAATTTCATCCAAGGGTGGAGAGGAGTAGATAAGGATGGCTTAGTTGGCTCCAATAATTTTTAAGTAAGTGGTTTTAACTAAAAATAAATTATTGATAGAAAGTTACAACCACTTTGACATGTGGCATCTAAAAGATCCTAATGAGGCTTCCAAATACTGATGTGGAGGCTTAGGTGTCATAAGTTGTGGCATCCCACATGTTAAATATTGTTGGGATAGTGAAAGGAATCTTTATGTTCCCCATAAAACTCTTGATGTAGTGTAATTCCTTCTCCTCCAAGGTTATTTGGTGAGTTGTTTCCCCATGTGCTACAAATCTTGGCATGAATTGGGCTTGGGCTTGGTCTTGAAGAGGCTTGAATGGTTGGTCTTGGACTTGATGAGAACGCCCTCCATTAGGCTTTGGGCTTTAGCCGAATAGGCTTCTTCCATGTGTTGGCTTATGAGCCAAATCATGCTTCAAGAAAATTTGGCTTATGAACATGCTTCAAGAAAATTAATGGGCTTCTTCCATGTCTTGGTTTAGGATCCAAATCATGCTTCAAGAAAATTTGGCTTATGAACATGTTTCAAAAAAAATTGTAACTTGATTCGAAAACTTTATTGACTATAGCTGCAAAAACAGAGTTAATCAAAGTAAATATTATTTTATGAATATCCCCATCAGTTCTCCCAAGGTGGAAAGAGCTCGACTCTATCGAGTAGGAATTCATCTTGCTTTCGTAGTACTCTAGGAGGTCAGGATCGATTTTTTTGTAAGTCCTCTTGAGTGATCCATGAGCCTTCAGAATCAGGATGTCCTTGCCAGTGAACCAAGTAGCGCTGATAGTCTTTGTTTCGAGTAGTGATAATATTGTCTTCTAAGATTCGCTCAATCCTATCTTGCCGCTTTGGTAATATGGCTTGTGGATACTCAAGGGTTGGTTCACTCTCAAAGGTGGAATCAGGCCTGAATAGCTCACTAGGTATCATTATTGGTTCCTTATACTTTACTAGACCTGAAATGTTGAAAGTGGAACTGATACCAAAGTTAGATGGTATATTTGGCACATATTAGGTCCAATTTTTCTTACTATTTTGAAAAGGACCTACACCACGGGCATATAATCATTTTGAGCCTAATCAAGACATAGTCTCCTTCCTGAAATTCTTTGGCTTTTTTTACAAAATTTAGCCATATGCTTGTTAATTTCATTGCTCAAAATTTGTTTTACTAATCATGCTATGCATATGACTCTCGTAATCATGGATACTTATGCATGGGACATTAAATGACAAGAGATAAATACAAATGATACTAAATGGTAAAAGACAAACAAAAACAAAACAAACTCAAATGGACTTTATTATCTATGGACTAAACTTTATTGTTGGGCTAGGAAACAAGGTTCCTAATTTTTAATATTCCCTAAATTACTTTGAAGACTTTGGCACAAAACTTCAGGTAGCTGGCAGTGAATCTTAATTTGGCTCCCAACATATGCCAAAGAGTCTTAATAAAATAACCATTGAATATCACTGGGACCATATCAATGGTATGGTAGATGTCCCAGCCGGATGGGATAGAGGAGTGAATGAAACATAATGGTGGATCGGGATGGTGGATGTTCAAAAATGGGGAATCAGGGATAGAAAAATTGTTAAGGAAAATATTTTGTAGGGTTTTCAAAGGCTCTACAGCTTCTTGGGGTTGATCCGTAGGGTTTTGTTCTTTGATGGTCAATACCCCAATATGTGATCCTTCATCGATCTCTAGATTTAAACCTTCAACATCAATTAATTCTAGATCTTCTATATTATCCTCGGATTGATCTCCATGGTTTTGTCCTTGGATTTCATTTTGATCATCCCCGTTGTTGATTTCTTTAGGCTGGATAATTATTTTATCTTCAAGTAATTGTTCTTGATCATATTCATCCATAAGGTTAGACCCAGCTTCATAAACTTCTTCCTTAAGTTCTTTAACGGGTTTAGGATTTTCTCTTTCTAGCCCTTCATTTGGACAAGATTTTGGTTCTATTTCATCTTTTAATTCTTTAATTGGTTCAGGAGATCTTTCCTCTAAATTTTCAGTGGGTTCAGTCTCTACCTCATCTCCCTCATACTTATTGAATTTAGCAATATATTTAAACGCACTTTCATTATCTTGTTCAATTTGTACCATTGGGTTGGAAGATTTTGTTTATAAGATTTGTCTAGGTACTTTTCCCTCAACTTACTCTTCATATCTCTCCAAGTAATTATTTTACCCCCACTATAACAATTTTTATGCTCAACATGTTTCCAATATGACTTAGCATGTCGGATTAGCTTTAATTTGGTAAATTGACACTTCCTTTCTTCCGACATTTCATCAAACTCAAAGTACTGATCCATTTTCTTCTCCCAATTGACATACACCTCAGGATTTCCATAAAAAGTTGGTGCATAGGGTCGATTGCTTCTAAAGACTCTCTCTTCCTGATCTACAAAGCCTTGACAGGGGTATCTAAGTTTATACTCGGGGTGAAATCATTACAATGGACTCTTGGATCAATGGGAGGTGATTTAGGATTAGTACGGGTCAAGCGATCTTTTTTGAGGTTCCCGATTTGATTATTTACTTGCCCTAACTCTTTGTTCACTTATCCTAATTGTTTAGTTAGGGTACTAAGTTTTTTAGTTAGGGTACTAAGTTTTTTAGTTAAGGTCCTCATAAAGAATTCAAGATTGGGATCCATAGATACGTGTAGGACTATTGGTATAGGGCTTCAGATCAAATGGGCAAGGAGTACAAACCTAACTTTTAGGACTCCTAGATCTAAAAGTTCAAAATACAGGAATTGACTAAGTACTAGTTAAAGTTGTAATTACCTTTTCCACTGGCCAGGTAAGAGGTGGGGTTGCGGGAGGCTTCCCTCTCTTTCACAAGGTCATAATTAAAATCTGCAAGTCCACTTAAGGCATTTACCATTGGACCTCTAGCCTTAGACACCAATTTCAAGAAGTACAAACTCAACTAATATTTGGTCTCATCTTGTACTTGAACCCGACTTGTGGGTGTCCCTAGTTTTAGGTTCCTACTCGATTTCAATTATGGTTTAGCTCAATGCAAATATGGGTGATTATTTTTTCGGCCAAGGAAAGGTAATGACCTCCTTCCCTTATGTTATGGTTGAATGCCCTTAATTAGATTTAGGAATGAATACACAAACAATTCACCAACTAGATAACACAACAACTAGTATTAGCACAAATATGTGATTCAAACCCAAATTTTAAAAAATTAAAATTCAAAAAAAAATTAAATTAAAAATTTTAATTTTTGAAGTCTAGATTTTAGAAATCAAATTTTAAAATTTAAATCTTGAATTAGGATTAAAAATTCATTCTAGAAGTTAGAGTTGTTGCAAGATAGTTTCAGCCCTAACTTCTAGTCAACTAGATTTAAAAATTTGAAATTAAAATTTTAAAATTTCAAAAATTAAAATTAAAATTAAAATTCTTAAATCTCTCAGTGAAGATTCCAGATTTCAAATTCTGAAATTTAATTCCTAGAATTTGGTTAAGAAATTCATTTTGAAAGCTTGTTGTAAAAGAAAATTTTAGCAGGGAACAACTTTCAACTAACTAGTTTTAAAAATTTAAAATTTAATTTTTTAAAAAATATAAAAATTCAAAATAAAACTGATTTGGTTAACTCTCAGATAATAATTCTTCGATTTTAAAGTTTTGACTTCAGATTAACTCGACTTTTGGTTGAGAAGGTAGTTTGAAAACAGTTGCTAGAATGTTCCAGCAGTTTAGCTAACTCTTAACAACCTGAAATCAAATTTTAAATTTCAAATTCTAAATCCTTATAAAATTCAAAATTGTAGTGAAAAATAACAAAAATCAAAGTCTGGATCTCAGATCTAAAATTAAAAATTTATAAAAAATATTTTTGTATTTCTTTTAAAATTAAATGAAATGGAAGGCAGAAATAGAATTCTGGACAGAACTTCAGAAATGATCTAAGAACTCATATTTTTAAATCCAGAAGTCAAAGGAAAATATTTTTTTGAATTTTATATTTTGAATCCTAACACACCAGGGTACTAGAAAAGTATTCTTGTGGATTTTTTTCTAATATAAAAAAAATTACTAAAACTCATGAAATATTCGGGTGAATACTAGAACAGAAATTTTAGTAATCAAACACTTGACCTAGTAAACCATAAGCTTTGATACCAAAAAATTGATGGGGGATTAAAATAAAATGATGAATGGAGAGTTTTAGTAAGCTAACCACACTACAGTGAAACAAGACATAGCCGACGCTTTTTGGGACCTTTGTCGATGCTTTTAAGCATCGGCAAGAAGTCTTCCGATGCTTCCTAAAGTGTCGCAAAAGTGTCGGCTATGTAAACGTTGGGATACAACATGCCGATGCTTTAAAGCATCGCTAAATTTAAAGCTACCGATGCTTTAAAGCATCGATATATGCCGATACTTTAAAGAATCACTAAGTTTGAAACCTAGCGATGCTTTAAAGCATCGGTATTTGCTAGAATAGCAATACTTTAAAGCATCGACAATTAGTAATTTAGTGATGCTTTAAAGCATCAGCAAATTTAATTATTTATTTATTTTAAAATATACCTGTATGTTACCTGTATACATCAAATACATACATCATTCAATCAAATACATACATCATTCATTGAAACCTGTATCATTCATTCAAACCTGTATCATTCATCAAACCTGTATCACACATAGCCAAAGTCATACAAAATGAAATCAAACATCATTTAAATAAAATTTGTATCATACAAACATAACTTTAATACTCCAAACACCAAATACACTTGAAGTCAATATAAAGAGTGTTTTATATATATATAAAGTATCAACAGATGCTCAATATCGATCCAAGGTCAACTACATAAAAAGACATACAAAAATAATAATAAAAAAATCAACTAGCATCACTAATTTGCGGGAGGCTGGTTGTCGTCCTATTTATGACTAGCAAATGCATCAGGAACCTACAAGATATATATATATATAGTTACAATACATACATTATATATATTCTAAATTATTAGATACATACAATATATATATATATATATATATATATATATATATATATATATATATATATGTAGTTATAAATAATTACTTACCTGAGATGACATGAACATATGCAGCACAGATGTAACATGCTCAAGCTGAGACCGAATGTCTGCATCTCTGCTCTGTCTGCATCATGTGTCTATCTTTGCTCTGCTATCTCATCCTCAAGTCGACGAACATTTGAATGATCATGACTATCTCTAGCATCCCGAGTATATCTACTCACCTCAGATAACTGAGTAAGGGCAACTCCAATCCCATAACCCCTCACTCGTCCAGGATGCTCTGGTCCCATCAACTCCGAGAATACCTCGACCTCGATGCGACTGCTCTGAGTAGATGAGGTAGGCTCGCCACCCTGCTCGGTGATCATAGGGCAGCCCTATCCTATGTTTTATAAAAAACTAATATATCAATACTTAATAAAAATAAAATTATAAATCATGATATAATATAAATAAAAAAAATACATATATATCTCTGGACTCCTCTCAAACAAAATTGCCATCCTAGTGAACATGAGTCATCCGATAGAACTCCACCTCACTAGGCTCCCTCCCTTGCTGATTAGCCTATAGAAAGAATAAATGTTATAAAAAAATTATAAATGATACATCTTATACCCCGTACCATGGTACATGATGATACATGATATTAAAACTAAAAATGTACTAAAAGTATTATAGGATGAGAAACATACAAACTCATGCCTGAGCCATGCATAACTCTTGTATTGACTCCGTTATTAATTTTGATGATAAGCAAAACAGTTAAGTATAAGTTGAGTACTAATGATTTTCTTGAAGTATATTTTTATAGAAAATGGTGCTCACAAATTTGAAGAAGTTTGTTTGATTGAAGAAGCCAAGCTTAGATGAAAATATCTGCTAAAAGAGGACTTGGACAGTCAAAGGTTTCTTGAATGATTAATTGAGTGAAGTATAAATTTGTTTCAGCACAAGTTTAGACTTTTTGTGAAGATTTTAGTGAGGTGTCTACTCAAAGTGTCGACACATGACACCAAGTGTCGACACATAGAAGTAAAGTGTCGACTTAAGCCGGTACATAAATAATGTTTCAAATGGCATGGTTCAAGTGTCAACACATGGACCTGAAGTGTCGACTCAAAGTGTTGACACATGGATTAGCTCATCACCTAAGATTTTCAAGCCACAAAACTTACTGAAAATGAAGAACGCAGAAGTGTCGACACATGGAAGCAAAGTGTCGACTCACCTGAGGAAGTGTTGATACATCTGAGATTTCCAGAGAACAAGATTGAAGATTCTTGAACTGGGTGTCAACTCAAGAAGTTTAAGTGTCGACCTAAAGTGCCAACTCATAGCCTGAAGTGTCGACACATGGAGTTCTGGGAACAGTAATGGCTAGTTTTTCAAAAGCAGAACTCGACCCTTTTGCCCTCCAATGGCTAGATTTTCAAGTCTAACGGCTAGAAACTTGATTTGAGACCTTGGAAAGGTATTTATATGCTCCAAATCAAATCAAAATATATATTATTGATGAGAATGAAATAGAAGCATCCAAGAGAGAAGAAAAGAGAGAATTCACTCCTATTCATTGAAGATTCAACCACTCTCAAGCAAAAGTAAGCCTCGAAGCATTCAAGAGCCTTCAAGAGCATTAAAGATCATCCATTCTTGAGCAATCAAAGAGACTTCAACAAGTTCAAAAGCACCATAACATTGAGCTTCAAAGAGATATCCGCTTTTTATTAGAAAGCTTTTATTCACTTTACTTCAAAAACTTATTTGTTGTAAGGGTTCTTGGTTAGCCTATTGTAAAACCAAGGGCGGTTATTGGTGAGCCTTTGAAAACCAATTAGATTCTTGGTTAGCCCGGAAAACCAAGGGAGGTTGGTGATAAGCCTTAAAATCATTTAGGTTCTTGGTTAGTCTATAAAACCAAGTGAGGTTTTGACTTATGAGCCTTGTAAAAACAAGTTGGGTTTTTGATTAGTGAGCCCGAAAAACTAATCAACTGTAATCGGTAGAGATTATAATGAATTTCCAAGGGGATCTTGGGGAGTGGATGTTGGTGCATTGGATAGCACTGAACTATTATACTTCTTTGTCTTTGTGGTTGATTGTTCTCTCTACTTGCTCTTTCATTTATTGCTCTTTATTTCTACTGCATTTTAACTTAAGAGCATTACATTTGAATTCATAGTACCTTGTTTAATTATTGAGTTGGATTACATCCTATTGCATTTCATCGAGTAATAATTTTTAGAGACCCAATTCATCCCCCCTCTTGGGTTGCTTACTAGGCAACAAGTGGTATCAGAGCCCTGTTCTTAGTGTATAGGCTTTACTGCCTTGAGTAAAGATCTATAGCAGCCCCTATTGGTACTAGCGTAGTTGAGGGTCAAGCCTCAAATAGACCTCCATTTTTCAATGGATCAAATTATATATATTAGAAAACTAGGATGAGAATTTATATGCATTCTATTGATTATAACTTGTGGAGAGTTGTTGATAAGAGTCCTCATATTCCTTCGGTAATGGTTAATGGTGTTTCCATCCTAAAGCTCAAAGAAGATTGAGATGAAAATGATATTAAGCAATCCAAGATCAATGCTAAGGTAATGAATCTCCTTTATCATGCATTAGATCCTAGTGAATTCAATAGGATATCTACTTGCACTTCAGCCAAAGAAATATGGGATACACTTGAAGTTATCCATGAGGGTACCGATCAAGTAAAGAATACTAAGGTAAACATGTTATTGCATACTTATAAAATATTCCAAATGGAACCTAATAAGTCAATTGCTGACATGTATACTAGATTTACAAATATTGTAAATGAAATGAGAAGTCTAGGAAAAGTAATGTCTAATGCTGATCTTGTGAATAAAATCCTCAAGTCACTTCCAACATCGTGGGATCCGAAGGTGATAGCAATCCAAGAAGTAAAGGATGTTGACAAGCTACCTTTAGAGCAGCTGGTTGGATCGCTCATGACGTATGAGCTGAATTTGAAGCAAAAGTCAATGGACATGGATAAAAAAAAAGAGGAGATTGCATTTAAATCAAAAATACAAGAAGAATCCTCAATAGATGAGTTCGAAGAAGAAGAAGAAGATAAAGGTGAAGAAGCTCTCCTTGCTAGGAAATTTAGAAGATTCATGAAGAGGAGGAAGTTTCCTTACAAGAAGAAATTTCAATCAAAAGAAAAAGGAAAAGAGAAAGAGAAAGAAAAGGAAAAAGAAAAGGAGAAGGAAATACCTACATGCTTCGAGTGCAAGAAGCTGGGTCACTACATGTTTGATTGCCCTCTCCTAAAGAAGTCAAGGAAGAAGTTAAGAAAGAAAGCAATGATGGTCACCTGGAGTGATAGTAAAGACTCCAGTTCTGAAGAAGAGCAAACTGAAGTTGCAAATCTTTATCTTATGGCACATCAAGAGCAAGATGAGGTAAATTTCGATACCGAAATAGATTTTACTTTCGATGAGTTAAGAAATGCTTTTGATGAACTTATGCATGATTATAAAATAATTTTATCTGAAAATAAAAGGTTGAAAAAGCATGCAAATAATCTTTCTCTTGAAAACAATTCCTTGTTGAATGAAGTTAGTGATTTAAAAACTAAATTAGATGTTTTAGAAAAGAAAAACAATACTTTGACAATGGAAAACGAAGTTTTGAAAAGATCCAAAACTGTTATTTCGAATGGTGATCTTTTGAAGAAAAATAAAGATTTGGAATTAGAAAATGTAAAGTACAAAAAAGAACTTGATAAAATGAAGCCCTTTATTAAAAAAATTACTTATAGTTTAGAAAGACTAAACCTACTTTTAAATAGCCAAAGAGTCATTTTCAATAAAGCATGATTAGGCTATAGAAAACAAAAACAATAAAAGTACTTTAAAAACTTTTTTGTTTCTACATCTTCTAGCTTAACATGTTTTTCATATAAAAAGCAAGGTCATAAATCTTTTTAATGCAATTTAAGAACAATTAATTCTTTTGAAAAAGCTTGGGTTCCAAAAGGAACCATTTTAAGTGCTAACCCTAAAGGACCCAAGTTGGCTTGGGTACCTAAAAACAAAGCTTGATTTTATTACAGGTGTGTCTTGCAACCAAGGAGAATAAAAGACTTTGGTATCTTGATAGTGGTTGCTCAAGGCACATGACAGGAGATGTGAAGCAATTCACTTCTCTTGAAGCAATGAATGGAGGGAATGTGACCTTCGGGGATAATGGTAAAGGAAAAATCATTAGTATTGGTAAGGTTCACATAACTCCTTCTAGTTGTATTTGTAATGTACTTTTAGTTGAAGGTTTAAAGCATAATCTTTTAAGCATTAGTCAATTTTACGATAAAGGTTTTCAAGTTATTTTTAAATCATCTTATTGTATGATTGCTAGTCCAGATATAAATGGAGTACAATTCGTTGGAAAAAAGCATGGTAATGTTTATTTGGTAGATTTAGATGATCTATCTTTGCTTATTGGAGAATGCCTTATTGCAATGAATTCTACTAAAGATGAGACTAGTTGGCTTTGGCATAGAAGATTAGGACATGCTAGTATGTATCTACTTTCAAAACTTTGCAAAAAGAATTTAGTTAGAGATTTACCTGAACTTTGTTTTGAAAAAGATAGAGTTTGCCAAGCATGTCAATTTGGAAAACAAGTTAAAACCTCTTTCAAACCTAAATGCTTTGTAACTACTAGTAGGCCACTGGAACTACATGGATCTTTTTGGACCAACTAGAACATCAAGTCTAGGAGGCAAAAGATATGGATTAGTAATAGTGGATGATTTTTCGAGATTTACATCGGTTTTCTTTCTAGCACATAAAAATGAATCATTCTCTGCTTTTATAAAGTTTTATCAAAAAGTTTCAAATGAAAAAGATATTTCAGTTGTTTGCATTCGTAGTGATCATAGAACTGAATTTGAAAATCAGGATTTCGAAAACTTTTGTAATGAAAAAGGTATTGAACACAACTTTTCTGCACCTATGACACCTCAGCAGAATGGGATAGTAGAAAGAAAAAATCACACTTTAGAAGAAATGGCACTCACTATGCTTTGTAAAAATGATTTACCAAGATATTTTTAGGCTGAAGCTATTAATACTGCATGTTACATTATGAATCGAGTTTTAATCCACCCTATTTTGAAGAAAACTCACAAACTTTGGAATCAAAGAAAATCAACTTTAAAGTATTTTCGAGTTCTTGGTTGCAAATATTTTATCTTAAATAATGGAAAAGATAATCTTGGAAAATTTGATGCCAAGTTTGATGAAGATATCTTTTTAGGATACTCCACATCAAGCAGGGCATACAGAGTTTTCAATAAAAGAACCTTGGTTGTAGAAGAGTCAGTGCATGTTGTTTTTGAAGAATCTACTAACAAATCATCCAGAAAAGAGGATACATCTGATGAATGTGCAGGTGCTGACAAGCTTCAAAAGTTGACACTGAATGATCAACCTCCTCAGCCAAATGAAGAAGATCAAGACAAAAGTGAGAAATGTGAAGACACTCCAAAGCACCAAGATCTATCTATAGAGTGGAGGACATCCTAAGGAATTAATCCTAGGTGATCCATCTAAAGGGATAAGAACTTGAGCCTCAATTAGAAATAATGTGACTATATAGCTTTTGTATCACAAGTAGAGCCTAAATGTTTTGAAGAAGCTGAAAAAGACCCTAACTAGTTTAATGCCATGCAAGATGAACTAATTCAGTTTGATAGAAATAATGTTTGGATATTAATAGAAAGACCATCCAGTGTTTCTATTATTGGCACAAAATGGGTATTTAGGAATAAATTAGATGAAAATGGAATTGTTGTTAGGAATAAAGCTAGACTAGTTGCTAAAGGCTACAACCAGGAGGAAAGGATTGATTTTGATGAAACTTTTGCTCATGTTGCTAGACTTAAAGCAATTAGACTATTATTAGTATTTGCTTATTTTATAAATTTTAAACTATTTCAAATGGATGTTACGAGTGCTTTTTTAAATGGTTTTATAATAGAAAAAGTTTTTGTTGAACAACCACCAGGATTTGAAAATCACGCACATCCTGATCATGTTTTTAAATAGCATAAAGTACTTTATGGATTAAAGCAAGTACCTAGAGCTTGGTATGAAAGACTCAGCAAATTTTTAATTGAAAATAAATTTTCTAGAGGCCATGTTGATAAAACCTTATTTTTGAAAAAGAAAGATAATGATTTATTAGTAGTACGAATATATGTTGATGATATCATTTTTGGTGTTACTAATAAATTCTTTGTCAAGAGTTTGCTAAGTTAATGTAGGGTGAGTTCAAGATGAGCATGATGGGAGAACTCAATTTTTTTCTCAAACTCCAGATCAAGCAAACTAAAGATAGAATCTTCATCAACCAAGCTAAGTATACAAGAGAGATTATAAAAAAGTTTGAGATGGAGACTACTAAATCAATAGGTACACTTATGAGTCCTTCTTGTAGACTTGATAAAGATGAGCATGGAAAATCAGTAGATCAAAAGTTATACAGAGGTATGATTGGCTCCTTACCGTACTTAACTGATGTAGACTCGATATAATGTTCAGTGTATGCATATGTGCTAGATATCAGTCTGAACCTAAAGAATCACATCTGATGGCTGTTAAGCACATTATTAGATATCTATTTGGTACTATTGATATTGGTTTATCGTATTCTAGAGATTCATCTGCTGAATTAATTGGATATTCTAATACTAATTTTGTTGGTTGTAAATTGGATAGAATGAGTACTAATGGTACTTGTCAATTTCTTAGAGTTAACTTAATCTCTTGGTTTAGCAAGAAACAAACTTCAGTTGCACTATCCATAACTGAGGCTGAGTATATTAAGCAGGAAGTTGTTGTACTCAAATCTTGTGGATTAAGCAACAACTTGAATATTTTGGAATCAAGTTGACTAGTACACCTATAAAATGTGATAATACCAGTACTGTTTGCTTGACTAAAAATCATGTTCAATATTCTAGGAGTAAACATATTGAAATTAGACATCATTTTATTAGAGATCATGTTGAAAATAATGATGTTGTGCTTGAATTTATTAGTACTGAATTTCAATTAGCTGATATTTTGACTAAACCTCTTCTGGAAGATCGGTTTTGTATGATTAGAAGAGAGCTCGGGATCATTAATCCTTTTGATTAAAATTTTCCTATCTTTGACTCAAATCAATCATATTTGACATCAATCATAATCAATCATTGTTAATTGTGTTGAATATCATTGAATTATCTATGATTTTGATCAAACCTTCAATCTCTTATTTTTTGATTTTTAAGTTGATGTGTCGATACATTAATGTGTCGACACCTGAATGTGTCGACACATTCATGAGTCGACACATGAACGGCAGCATATCGAGAATAAGGGCATTTCGAAAGGTTTTTACCTCATTTTGTCTTCACTCTCGACACATTTAGGTGTCGACACATGAACGGCAGCAGATCGAGAATAAGGGCATTTCGAAAGGTTTTTTCCTCATTTTGTCTTCACTCTCGAGCCGACACATACCCTAAGGTACTTCTCACTCCTCCTTGCCTCTATTTTATGCTTTAAACCCTCTAATTCATTGTTCGGAACACTTTCTTATTTGGATTTTGCGACATTTCGCCTCCCATTTGTAATTTGAGCCCTAGAAACCCTATGTTTCCCCTCCAAACTTGTTCAAATTCTTATTCTATACAATGGAACCCTGAAAACAAGTAGTCCATCACCCTCGGCAGTCCAATCAGAAAGAAGAAAGAAGAATGAAGGCCAGACACAAAGCTAGAGCTCTAGATCTGCCTGCTCGACCTCTTTTTGTAGCTTCTAGCCGGATGAGTTCGAAGTCTGTCATTGAGGGATGACGTGTAGACTTCAGTTTCGTCGATCAGCAGCACTTCACGATCGGACAGTGGATTCGAGAGGCTGGTTTGACATCATTTTGCTCACTGAGCGAGAGATATTATCTAGGGCTTATTCAGGAGTGTTATGGATCACTAGCTCGTGGGACTGATAGTTGGATGGCTCAGGTGAGAGGCCGGGATATCCCAGTTACCTCAGAGACATTGAGTAGAGTTTGGGACATTCTGATGACTAGGTCAGTGGTTGACAGCCTGATTGATCGAGTGAGTGGTCTCTATATATCTTCAAGTCAGACATATTGTCTGAGGGAGCCACCGTACTTGCATCTCGCCTATCAGCAAAGATGAGACTGTTGCACCATATTGTTGCACGGATCCTTCTGCCGATGATCGGACGGTTCGATTACATCACTGAGTGGGAGATGCTCATGATGGTCTCATTGGTACAGCGCACACCTGTCTGCCTTCCAAAGCTCGTGGTTCACTAGATGACGGAGGCTTCGACGAGTCAGCAACTCTGCCTGCACTATGGGATGGGGTTGACTATACTGTTTAGGGAGTATGGCGTCAGCTTTGAGGACGAGCCCTTCTGCATGCTACTTCATATGATGTGTATGACATCAGGTCATTACACAAGATGGTTATCGTCTATTCCGAGGCTAGTGGAGACGGAGAGTATCTTGTCAGGCCGACGACAGAGCTGATGATGATGATGCTGCAGAGGAGGAGCGCATCCTCTTCGGCAAGGCAGGACCTACTGAGAGTTAGCCTGAGATAGCAGCATAGCCAGAGACTGCATCTTAGTCTGAGCCTACTACTTCAGTACAGCCTCAGCCAATTTAGATGGAGACTCCAGCAGTTTCAGACAGTTTATTGGATAGAGTCAAACGCATTGATATAGATATTTTGATCATTAGACAGCATCTTGACTACTTCATAGTTGAGACCAGAGAGAGCCAAAGTGGACTGAGTAATGGCATCTCAGCTATACTGACCGCTCTGTCCAGACCTATAGGGAGTACTCCAATTGCTGATACAGCTCCACCTGCTCCAGCACCAGTTGCTGATGGTGGTGATGATGATGATGATGGAAATGATGAAGAGACTAACTCTGATGGATTCGATTTTCCAGATCTGATTTCAGAGCCAGTGGCAGAGGTGACGGCAGACTTGCCTAGGAGTCCTACTAGTGACCCTTCTAGTTCACCTACCCAGACTCCAGTCTTATCTTCTCCTCCTTCCAGATCAGATGATCATATTTCGATTCCTATTCTTTCATCTATAGTTGATTCTCATGTTGTTCATTCACTAGTTATTGATTCACCCATTGTTGATACACCCATTATTGATACACCCATTATTGATAGTCCTATTATTGATTCACCGATTGCATATTCACATATTCATTCTTCAGTTGATATGCCTATCATTGATACACCTATCATTTCATCAGCTGATATACCTATTTTTGATATTCCCACTCTTGATACACCTACCATCCATACATCCTCTCTTATTCAGGAGCTAGGTTTTTACACACCTGGCTTTCAGTATCTTGATTCTAGTCCATCTTATGATTGTACACCACTTCCGACAATCGCAAAGATTGTCGCCCCGATCTGCTCTGTTCCTACTGAGGACATAGCCTCCACCTCTTTTGCTCTAGCTAGAGGTCGGACTTATGCTCGATGCAGAGGACATGGTCGTCATACTCCACCACGACCAACTAGGACCCGCCTTTGAGAGCTCAAATCGATGTGGCCTCAAGCTCGCTCTTTTATGATACTGGACCGATTGAAATCGGATCTTCTGACGATGATGAGGACGAGGATTAGGATATTTGTGTATGTTTAGATAGTTTACTTGTATACATCTTTTGTATGTTTTATTATTGTACAAATTCTGACTTGAAATGAAATATTATGTTGTACTTCATGTTTATGACTTCAAATGAATGAAATGGTTTAACTTTTCTTTAGTTCTTCATTATCTTCATTTTTGAATGGATGAATGAACTATTCTTATTATTTTTGGATGAGTGCTGTACTTTGAATGTTTTGCCTATTTGTCTTCCTACCTTTTTAATGATAACAAAAAAAAGGAGTAATAAGATTAAAGTATAAATGTAAAGTATAATTATGATGTGCAAGGGATAATAAAAGTATTTGCAAATTTGAAAATTGTTTTGAAAACTTGAATTGAAAAGTGTTTACAAATTTTTTAAGTAAGGGGGAGCAATACTGTGTTTATATTGAAAACCCTTTCTGAATTGAATTTCATCCTAAATCCTTCTTTAAATGTTTGAAAAGATATTTACAAACTCTTTTATAGATCATTAATTTAGGGGGAGCCTTGTTTATTACTAAATTTTTTTGTAGAGTATCACGATACGTGTGTTTATGTCTTAAATATATCATAAAGCTTTGATACTCTTAATCATTATAACAAGCTATGACACTCTTAATCAGTATATCACTTTTGTTCTGATACATCATATCATTATTACAAATTACTTTGGTATACCTATTGTATTTAGCTCTATACACCTTGATAATTTCTTTTAAAAGCTTCTTATGCAATTTATACTTAAAGATTTTATTATCATCAAAAATGGGAAGATTGTTGACTCCATTATTGATTTTGATGATAAGCAAAATGGTTAAGTATAAGTTGAATACTAATGATTTTCTTGAAGTGTATTTTTATAGAAAAAGGTGCTCATAAATTTGAAGAAGTTTGTTTGATTGATGAAGCCAGATGAAAAGATCTGTTCAAAGAGGACTTGGATAGTCAAAGGTTGCTTGAATGGTTAATTGAGTGAAGTATAAATTTATTTCAGCACAAGTTCAGACTTTTTATGAAGATTTTAGTGAGGTGTCGACTCAAAGTGTCGACACATGATACCAAGTGTCGATACATGGAAGTGAAGTGTCGACTCAAGCCGGTACGCAAAGAATGTCTCAAATGGCATGGCTGAAGTGTCAACACATGGACCTGAAGTATCGACTTAAAGTGTCGATACATGGATCAGCTCATCGCCTGAGATTTTCAAGCCACAGAACTTGCTGAAAATGAAGAACTGCAGAAGTGTTGACACATGGAAGTAAAGTGTCAACTCACCTAAGGAAGTGTCGACACATCTGAGATTTCCAAAGAACCAGATTAAAGATTTTTGAACTGGGTGTCGACTTAAAAAGTTCAAGTGTTGACCTAAAGTGTTGACTCACAGTATGAAGTGTTGACACATGGAGTTCTGGGAACATTAATGGCTAGTTTTTCAAATGCAGAACTCGACCCTTTTGCCCTCCAATGGCTAGATTTTCAAGTCTAATGGATAGAAACTGGATTTGAGGACTAGGAAGGTATTTATATTCTCCAAATCAAATCAAAACATATATAATTGATGAGAATGAACAAAAGCATCCAAGAGAGAAGAAAAGAGAGCATTCACTCCTATTCATTGAAGATTCAACCACTCTCAAGCAAAAGCAAGCATCCAAGCATTCAAGAGCCTTCAAGAGTATTAAAAATCATCCATTCTTGAGCAATCAAAGAGGCTTCAACAAGTTCAAAAGCACCACAATATCGAGCTTCAAAGAGATACCCGCTTTTTATTAGAAAGCTTTTATTCTCTTTACTTCAAAAACTTATTTGTTGTAAGGGTTCTTGGTTATCCTATTATAAAATCAAGGGAGGTTATTGGTGAGCCTTTGAAAACCAATTAGGTTATTGGTTAGCTTGAAAAACCAAGGGAGGTTGGTGGTAAGCCTTAAAACCATTTAGGTTCTTGGTTAGCCCGTAAAATCAAGTGAGGTTTTGACTTGTGAGCCTTGTGAAAACAAGTTGGGTTTTTGATTAGTGAGCTCGGAAAACTAATCAACTGTAATCGGTAGAGATTATAGTAAATTCCCAAGGGGATCTTAAAGAGTGGATGTAGGTACAATAGATAGCATCGAACCACTATACTTCTTTGTCTTTGTGGTTGATTATTCTCTCTACTTGCTCTTTCATTTATTGCTCTTTATTTCTGCTGCACTTTTACTTAAGAGCATTATATTTGAATTCATAGTACATTGTTTAATTATTGAGTTAGATTACATCCTATTGCATTGCATCGAGTAATAATTTTTAGAGACCCAATTCACCCCCCCTCTTGGTGAAAGATTGTGCCCTGAAAGCCAATTGAAATATTGTAATTTTGATCCAAAATCAATGAATTGACATTTTATAAAGGCATTATTTTCATCATTTGCTGTGTCTTTTTGATTTTATGATGAACCCCATAGATTAAGGCTATGGTTCTAGGTTATGATGAGATCATACCAGTGAGACCTAAAGCCTTAAAACCCTAATCTAATATTCCTGGTCGATGGGACATTGAGTTGGGGATCAATGTTTCCGGCAAGACCAGCACATCCTATATATGTTTTGTAATAAGGGTGACTGATCTCACAGTCACTTGTGTTTGACACTAATACTAGGATGTGAGTGTTCATTGGAGAATGAGTTCACTGAATTGATCCAGATTGAGAATATCTAATGGAACCTTATCTGTTTGTCAATAGATAATTCTATAGTGGGAGTAGTGCATGTGGTCCTTTGACCTGAGACTACCATAGTACCTTATATACATGAATCCATACTTTGGTTCGCAGTCAATCATGACACTGAGTCATGCACGAGGTGATACTGGTTATGGTGGATTGTATATGGAGGTTGTGAGTAGGTCAACAAGGAATTGATCAGCCCTAGTAAGAGGGAATAGCATCCAGCTAATTTCAAATGATGGATTCAGGAAACCTTTGATCAAAGTATGAACATTAGAGTTATCTTCTAATGGTTCATTAATGAATCATCATTATAAAGATTAAGCTAGGGATGAATATGAAAATTGGATTTGACAAATATCCATATTCATAATCATATTCGGGATGCAAGTTGATCAAAGGACTGAATTGCCCGGTAACTCACCACTGAAGGGTATTTTGGTAATTCCACCAAAATTCCACATCTTCGGGTAAACATGATACGTTGCTAGACGTCAATCTTGTCTTGTAGGTATATGATTGAATCATGGTAATTCAAATCAGTCAATTTGAATTAGATTCTAATTGACCGAGTCGAGCTAGTTTGAGTTGACCTAAATCGGCTTGGTTGAGATCTAACCGAATTAAGTCAAATAGCACTCGGACCTACTGCTGGCTAGGTGTGGAACCCAATGGGTCACACACAAAAGAAAATTGATGAAGGATTTAATTTGGAATTAAATCATGTTTGCAGGATAAACACACTAGCATGTGTTGCAGACCAAATTTCTATTCGAATTTGGTTCCGAATTGGGCTTAATTGGGTTCTAATTGAACCAGATTAAGGTCCAATTTAATTTTAGGACATGGGCTACCCATGGCTGAACCCAAGTGAACTTAGTTCACTGAGACCCTCTCTCCAAGCCGCCCCCTCCCTCTTCTCACCCGTGCGCGCCAAGAAAGAAAAGTCCACGCGCGTGGACTTCTCTTAAAACGTGTGAGAAAGAAAAAACGTCGGAGAAAAAAAAAAAAATCTGAAAAGAGGCATTTCAGATCCTTGTGGCGCCCTTGGATCTGGATCTGATGGCCCAAAAAAAAAAAAAAAAATTTAAGAAAAAGATCCGTCGCTTTTCGGTCGCAAATCCGTCTCCAAAAGTCGCGATCCTTCCTGAAGTTTTTCCGAGAGTTCTCCTCGTCAGAAAAACGAAAATCCAATCGAAGAATCATGATTTTTGGATGAGGGGACGCGTGAGGAATGAGGGATCGTGATCCCTGGGGTTTCAGAGGGTTGCGTTGTTTCGAGATGACACCCCTTTGAGATCTATAAATAGGGTTGGGGTTCTCGGGGGTTTTCACGCAACATAGTTCAGAGATCCAATTCCCTCACTTCCTCTCCAGAATACTCCTTCCTCTTGTTCTGTTGGGTATTGTTTCCCTTACAGAGGTATCCTCTGTCGAAACTCTGACCCTAAACAAGAATAAGAAGAAGGTCTTGAACGGTAAAGGAAAGAATAGGGAAAGGATCTTTCTTCTTTTCTTTCTTGAATTAAGACTTTGACTGTCTTAATTTTTTCTTCCAATTCAATTCAAGAAAAGGGATTCAAGAAAGGGAATTCTTGAAGAAATTCAAGAAGAGGAAAGAAGGAAGTAAAGGAAATTTTCAAGAAAGAAAATTTCAGCCTAAAGGTCCAAGAATTGAATTCTTGAAAAAGAATTCAAGAAGAGGAACCAAGAAATAGAAATTTTGTCTTCATTGTTTTTCTGTGTGGATCACCATTGGAGGGTGAACATTGGGCACCTGGTGGAGATTCAGAGTTGGATTTTGCGATACAGGTTAGTATCTTAATTTGAGATTAAATCTTATATAAACATCTTATATGTTTTAATTCTTTTAAGGAGATTTTGGGTTGAAGGTTTGGTGAAGATTTCATTAAGATAAATAATTTTGAAATCTATGATTCCGCCTTGCCACCGAACCCTATAGTGGTATCAGAGCCTCCTTATTAAGATTAAAATATATATTCTGAATTTTAGATGCATATTTATAAAAGTAACATGAGATGTAATATATGTTTGTTATAATGTCACCAATTAGGGTTTTCACTCAAACCCTAATTGTTGTAGAGATATGCATAGAGATCTAGTCATCATACTGAAATAAGGTTGCCCTGGCATAATGGTGGATCCATTATGTGGTAAATGGTTGTCCTAGTATGATGACACACTAATCACATTTTTGTGTTAATTATGCATATATGTTTGATGTATGCCACTAATTAAGGTTTTCACTTAAACCTTAATTTGCATAGAGATATGTTTAGCCTTCTAGTCATCATACTGAAATAAGGTTGCCCTGGCATAATGGTGGATCCATTATGTGGTAAATGGTTGTCCTAGTATGATGGCACACTATGGAACATATTTGCTAGAATGTGCTTTGTTTTAATAAAGCCCTCTTTAACAATATTAAGTTGTAGTGTCATATACCAAAAGCAAAATAATCAATATGATTAGTTTATCATTCGGTGTCTAGGAAAAGTGGTTCATGATCGATAAAGAGGACGTGGTTTTTATTGGTTCCGTTGACTGACCTGGCCAATTCTTATTGGTGTCTAAGGAAAGCGGGGGGACTCCCACCACTCTCCCACTTACCTGGCCGGTATGATTAACTTAATTATTGATTAATATGCTCAGTGTAATATTCACTACATATGGCTTTCCTTCATGCCAAGTCATTATCATGTTATGATCCATATTAGGTTTGTTGTGTACACACAAGGCCTTTTCTTTATGGTGACTAACATAATTTTTTCTTGGTACATTTGATGCTTATGGAATGATTTAATATAATACTTTGTTGTGTACACACAAGGGTATTATGATTAATATCATGACTATATAGCAATGAAGGGTCTAACTTAACTAAAAATATTATAGTTTGTTGTGTACACACAAGACTATTAATATTTTAGAGGCCAAGATAAGTTGAGAATTGTATGAATTACAATTGGAAAGAGTTTTTCCTACCTTTGAACTTATATAAGATTTGTTGTGTACACACAAGGTCTTTTATAAGGAATTAGGATCTCAAACCCACTAAGAGAACCAATTAGGGTTTCTCGATCATCACATTGAGGGTTATGATGCTTGATAAAATAGTGGGAGACATAATTAAGTTAAAGTCCTAATTTAATTATGTTTTGTCAACATGATTGTCTGCTTATGTAATGTTGTTTGTTAATGTAGATTAAATGGCCTCTTCACTCTCACTCCGTAGCATTCTTGATGCAAAATAAATTGACTGGACCCAACTATGTGATTGGTTGAGAAACCTGAAGATAGTACTCAGCCAAGAAAGAATTTCTTATATTCTTGATACCCCACCTTGGAACCATTAGGGGAAGATGCCTCGCAAGAGGATAAGACCACATATAACACGTGGCAAAATGACTCACTTACTGTCAAGTGTATAATGCTTGCCTCTATGACCAATGAGTTACAGAGGCAACATGATAGCATGGACACAAACTCCATATTGCTCAATTTAAAAGAACTTTATGGAGAACATAGTCGAACTGCAAGATATGAAATATCTAAGCAGTTATTCCGTGCAAGGATGACAGAAGGTACATCCGTACAAGACCATGTATTAAAGGTTATTGACCTAATCACCCGATTGGGTCAATTAGGTTTTGTCATGGATGGGGAGTTGAATCAGGATTTAATCCTGCAGTCACTCCCAGAGTCATTTTCACAGTTTGTTCTTAATTATCATATGAACAAACTTAACACTTCCTTGCCTGAGCTGTTGAATATGTTAAAAACAGCAGAGAGCCATTTAAAGAAAAATAAGGCTCCACTTCTTCTTGTGGATGGTGTAAACAAGAAGAAAATAGGCAAAAAGGGTTCCAAGAGGAGGTTAAATCCAAAAGGGGGCATCAAGAAAAAGAAAGGAAAGAAGGCCTCCGGACAAATGACCTGCTTTCATTGTGGCAAGCCGGGTCACTGGAAAGAAACTGCAAGGTTTACCTTGCAAGTCTGAAGCCCGGTGCTAGTAATGCACCAACAGGTATGTATGAGATACATGCATTTTGTCATTAGACACTTCTAATTCAAACTCTTGGGTATTGGATACTGCATTGTGGTCATCATATCTGCAATCATTGAAGGGACTACGAGAACTTAGTAGTTTTGACGGAAGGCGAGACTTCGACTCTAACTTGCTGGAGAGATTCCATCCAAGCAGCAAGCTGTAGGGACGTATATGTTGAAGCTCCTATCTTCTGGGAAGATTTTAGAGTTAAAGAATTGTTATTTTATGCCTAGAATCATTAGAAACATCATATCTGTACCCTTGTTACTTAAACAAGGATATCTTATGAATGTAATTAGCAATTGGCCTGCTCAATCCGTTTTTCTAATGAAATATTTTATGGCATATTTTGCCAATGGTCTCTTAACTTTATCTTCTGATGACATATACTAACATGTTAGTAATAAACGAAAAGATGAAGTAAACTACTTTACTTTGGCACTGTCGTCTTGGACCTATTAGTGAGCAGAGGATTAACAAGTTATCAGAGAGAGAAAATTCCTTAATCCTTCTGACTATGAATCATTAGGAACTTGTGAATCATGTCTCATGGGTAAAATGACCAAGACCTCCATTTAGTGGACATAATGAAAGGACAATAGAGTTATTATGACTCATACACACTGATGTATGTGGACCTATGACAACCAGGCCAAGGGGTGGATACTCATATTTCATCACATTCACTGATGATTTTCAAGGTACGGATGTGGTATCTAATGAAACATAAGTCCGAAGCTTTTGAAAAATTTTTAGAGATCAAAGTATGGTAGAGAAACAAACGGGAAAAAGTATTAAGATCCTTCGCTCAGATAGAGGAGGTGAATACTTCTCCCGAGTTTCTTGATCACCTTAAACAAAAGGGAATCATCTCTGAATGGACTCCTCCTTACACACCACATTAAATGGTGTTGCTGAAAGGAAAAATCGTACTTTATTAGATATGGTACGTCCATGATGTGCTTCACAGACTTACCTATTTCTTCTGGGGATATGCCTTGGAAATAGCGGCTAATATTTGAATAGAGTACCATCCAAATCTGTATCTGGCATTCCATATGAGTTATGGAGGGGAAGAAACCCAATCTTAAGCACCTTAATATGGGGATGTCCAGCTTATGTCAAAAGAAATTTTGACAAAAGCTTGATGCTAGAGCAGAAAAATGTCTATTTGTTGGATATCCCAAAAATAGTATAGGATATCTATTCTACCACCCTACTGAACAAAAGATTTTAGTCGTAGGCATGCCATTTTTATGGAAAGGAATTCATCCTACAAAAGTGCAGTGAGAGAAATTTGAACTTGAAGAAGTCAACAAATAGATACATCTCAACAAAATCATAACACAGTTAGTATAGAACCTGAACAACCACTCCTATCGTAAGTGCTGATAGAGTGCGACTGCACCTGAAAGGTATGGGTTCATTATTGAAATAATGAAGCCGAATCATTGATAATGATTTCCCTTAACATATACGGATGCGTCATAAGTAGTGACTCAGACAAATGGCTGGAAGCCATGAGATCCGAAATGGACTCCATGTAGTTCAAACAAGTCTGGACTTTGGTTGATGCACCAGAGAGTGTTACCCTATTGGATGCAAATGGGTCTATAAGAAAAAGATTGGGACAGATGGCCAAGTTGAAACTTATAAAGCCAGATTAGTGGCTAAGGGTTTCAGACAAAAACAGGGAATAGATTATGATGAACATTTTCTCCTGTTGCCATGCTCAAATCTATTCGGATCATGCTTGCTATAGCAGCATATCATGATTATGAAATCTGGCAGATGGATGTGAAGACTGCATTCCTCAATGGTTTCCTTGAGGAAGAGGTTTATATGTCACAGCCAGAAGGTTTTGTCTTGGAGACTAAACCTAATCAGGTATGTAGGCTAAAGAAATCTATTTATGGATTAAAGCAAGCATCTAGGAGTTGGGACATCCGATTTGATAAGACAGTCAAAGAATTGACTTTATCAAAAATGAGGATGACCTTGTGTGTACAGAAGACTAGTGGGAGTGCCATAGTTTCTTGGTTCTGTATGTAGATGACATACTCCTCATTGGAATGAATCCCCAATGTTACAATCAGTCAAGGTATGGTTATCTAAACAGTTTTCCATGAAAGACTTGGGAGAAGCATCTTATATACTAGGCATCAAGATCTATAGAGATAGATCTAGGAGGATGCTAGTTTATCCAGTCTAGGTACATTGACCAAGTGCTAAAAGATTTAGCATGGAGGAAAGTAAAAGAGGTTACTTACCTATTGGTCATGGCATAAATCTTTCTAAGAAGATGTCTCCTAAGAACCTGAAGAAAAAATAGAATGAATTCGGTACCTTATGCTTCGGCAGTAGGGCTATTATGTATGCTATGTTATGTACTAGGCCTGATGTGGCATATGCCTTAGGTATAGCCAGCAGGTTTCAGGCTGATCCAGGAGAGGATCATGGAAGGCTGTGAAAAATATTCTTAGTACTTAAGAAGAACTAAGGATATTTTCCTAATATACGGAGGTCTGATCTTAAACTAGAAGCTTATTCAGATTCTAGTTTCAATCAGATCCAGATGACAGCAATCTATATCTGGGTATGTTTTTACCCTTAATGGAGGAGCTGTAAGTTGGAAAAGTTCTAAACAGCAAACTGTAGCTGACTCAACAACTGAGGCAGAATACATTGCTGTTAGTGAAGCTGCCAAGGAAGCTGTCTGGATGAAGAAGTTCATATCAGAGTTGGGCGTAGTTCCTGAGATTGAAGGTCCAGTATCACTTTACTGTGATAATACGGGGGCTGTTGCCAGCAAAGGAACCAAGAGCTCATCACAAATCAAAGCACATTCTGAGACGCTTCCATCTCATTCGAGAAATTGTCGAAAGACAAGAAGTCTGCATTAAAAGGGTAGAAACGAAGAACAACGAGCAGGAGACCCGTTCACTAAGGCTCTATCACAGCGAGAGTTTGATCGCCACCTTGATTTATGGGGTTAAGATTTAAAGGCGATTGGCTTTAGTGCAAGTGGGAGATTGAAAGATTGTGCCCTGAAAGCCAATTGAAATATTGTATTTTGTGATCCCAAAATCAATGAATTGACATTTTATAAAGGCATTATTTTCATCATTTGCTGTCTTTTGATTTATGATGAACCCCATAGATTAGGGCTAGGTTCTAGGGTTATGATGAGATCATACCAGTGAGACCTAAAGCCTTAAAACCCTAATCTAAAAATTCCTGGTCGATGGGACATTGAGTTGGGGATCATGTTTCCGGCAAGACCAGCACATCCTATATATGTTTTGTAATAAGGGTGACTGATCTCACAGTCACTTGTGTTTGACACTAATCTAGGATGTGAGTGTTCATTGGAGAATGAGTTCACTGAATTGATCCAGATTGAGAATATCTAATGGAACCTTATCTGTTTGTCAATAGATAATTTTCATAGTGGGAGTAGTGCATGTGGTCCTTTGACCTGAGACTACCATAGTACCTATATACAGAATCCATACTTGGTTCGCAGTCAATCATGACACGGAGTCATGCACGAGGTGATACTGGTTATGGTGGATTTTATAGAGGTTGTGAGTAGGTCAACAAGGAATTGATCACCCTAGTAAGAGGGAATAGCATCCAGCTAATTTCAAATGATGGATTCAGGAAACCTTGATCAAAGTATGAACATTAGAGTTATTTTCTAATGGTTCATTAATGAATCATCATTATAAAGATTAAGCTAGGGATGAATATGAAATTGGATTTGACAAATATCCATATTCATAATCATATTCGGGATGCAGTTGATCAAGGACTGAATTGCCCGGTAACTCACCACTGAAGGGTATTTTGGTAATTCCACCAAAATTCCACATCTTCCGGGTAGACATGATACGTTGCTAGACGTCAATCTTGTCTTGTAGGTATATGATTGAATCATGGTAATTCAAATCAGTCAATTTGAATTAGATTCTAATTGACCGAGTCGAGCTAGTTTGAGTTGACCTAAATCGGCTTGGTTGAGATCTAACCGAATTAAGTCAAATAGCACTCGGACCTACTGCTGGCTAGGTGTGGAACCCATGGGTCACACACAAAGAAAATTGATGAAGGATTTAATTTGAAATTAATCATGTTTGCAGGATAACACCACTAGCATGTGTTGCAGACCAATTTCTATTCGAATTTGGTTCCGAATTGGGCTTAATTGGGTTCTAATTGAACCAGATTAAGGTCCAATTTAATTTTTAGGACATTGGGCTAACCCATGGCTGAACCCAAGTGAACTTAGTTCACTGAGACCCTCTCTCCAAGCCGCCCCCCCCTCTTCTCACCCGCGCGCGCCAAGAAAGAAAAGTCCACGCGCGTGGACTTCTCTTAAAACGTGAGAAAGAAAAAACGTCGGAGAAAAAAAAAATCTGAAAAGAGGCATTTCAGATCCTTGTCTGGCACCCTTGGATCTAGATCTGATGGCCAAAAAAAAAAAAAAAATTTAAGAAAAAGTTCCGTCGCTTTTCGGTCGCAAATCCGTCTCCAAAAGTCGCGATCCTTCCTGAAGTTTTTCCGAGAGTTCTCCTCGTCGGAAAAACGAAAATCCAATCGAAGAATCATGATTTTTGGATGAGGGGACGCGTGAGGAATGAGGGATCATGATCCCGGGGTTTCAGAGGGTTGCGTTGTTTCGAGATGACACCTCTCTGAGATCTATAAATAGGGTTGGGGTTCTCGGGGGTTTTCACGCAACATAGTTCAGAGATCCAATTCCCTCACTTCCTCTCCAGAATACTCCTTCCCTCTTCTTGTTGGGTATTGTTTCCCTTACAGAGGTATCCTCTGTCGAAACTCTGACCCTAAACAAGAATAAGAAGAAGGTCTTGAACGGTAAAGGAAAGAACAGGGAAGGATCTTTTCTTCTTTTCTTTCTTTCTTGAATTAAGACTTTGACTGTCTTAATTTTTTCTTCCAATTCATTCAAGAAAAGGGATTCAAGAAAGGGAATTCTTGAAGAAAATTCAAGAAGAGGAAAGAAGGAAGAAAAGGAAATTTTCAAGAAAGAAAATTTCAGCCTAAAGGTCCAAGAATTGAATTCTTGAAAAAGAATTCAAGAAGAGGAACCAAGAAATAGAAATTTTGTCTTCATTGTTTTTCTGTGTGGATCACATTGAGGGTGAACATTTGGGCACCTGGTGGAGATTCAGAGTTTGGATTTTGCGATACAGGTTAGTATCTTAATTTGAGATTAAATCTTATATAAACATCTTATATGTTTTAATTCTTTTAAGGAGATTTTGAGTTGAAGGTTTGGTGAAGATTTCATTAAGATAAATAATTTTGAAATCTATGATTCCGCCTTGCCACCGAACCCTACACTTGGTTGCTTACTGGGCAACATCTTGGACCCCGCTTATGAGAAACAGACTGAGCTGCTCGTGTAGCTCTACCAATAGCAGAATATGTCTACAAAAATAAATTAAAATTATGTTATATATTGTATAATATAATTAGGATGAGTGAAAATAATAAATTTATATGTTTGATGATGCTACACAACCTTGCCCTCTCAGAGAACCAATAGTGCACCAGCTCCCTCCACGAACGAGGGTGAACATCAGGTAGCTGCAACCTGCTCCTCTGTCCTACCTCTAGCTTGTAGTCTTCCTTCAACTTTGTCCTATATTCTTTTTACTTGTGATTGAGAGACTTAAGCACAAAATCAAAAGAATCTGGAGGGAGAACGAACTTGCTCTACAATTAAATAAATAATAAATAAGTATTAAATGAAATAAGCAATTCAATTATTAAAAACCTAAGATATAAATAATATATCAATTTTTTTACCTGCACAAATCGTACCATCTCTACTTTATAGGCAGAAGCATGTTGCTCCACTTCGAATAATTTAGGGGACATAGTTGATCCCAGCGTGCTACTGTCCACAGAAAACTAGTCAACAAGCTAGTAGCTTTCTAATAGGCTAGCATAGCTTGTTGCACTCTATGACTATCCTCCTCATCCCCTCAGGTAACTGCCACACATCATAGACTAGTGTGCTCCTCGCCTCCACCTAAGTCTCCCGGATCCATCTACAAAAAAAATATAGAAAATTATATAACAAAACTATTGCATATGTATGAATTGAAATGGGATGAAATTATTAATTACCCTATATTTGTATGTCATCGATGATAGGCTCGTCATCAGGATGATCCGTAGGAGGATCGTGATGTGCTGACTCGGAGGGAATGGAGTCATCCCGAGGTGGAGAGGTATTGGCCTCCACCGGATGTTCATAAATGGATGGACTAGCATCAGATCGATATGAAACTAATCGACCCTCGTTGGGCTGTTGTGATGAAGTACTAGTCTCGGTATGAGAAAACTGAAACTGTACATCCGATAGGCATTTCCTTCGAGGCATGGTGTACCTAACATGCATTATTTAAAATCAAGTCAGTCAACATTATAATTAAATTATAACAAAAATGAATTGTAATTTAAAAGATAACATAATCATTCATGCAAAAATATAAACCATCTTATAAACTACTTACTTGTCATAATCAACCAGTTGTACCTTCTTCGGAATCCAACATAACCAAAATGGTTGTATCATTTGTATGATCATCCGGCACAATATTATAAGGCATACACTGAGTATAAGTATCATCATCATCTTCTTACATCCTTTTTCTCATATCATACAAGTCTCTGGGTTTTGTCTTAATAACAGTAGCCCATTCTTTTTCTTTCGAGTCTTGTACATAAAAAACTGTCGAGCTTAAGATGAAAAGATAAATGGATTATCCTTCAACAACACACTTGTATGTATCAATTTGAAAAATTGACAAGTATGAATCCGTTTGAGTCCTTTTTCAAACCTTTTGGTGTATTATATCCACCCAATCGTATCGAAATAA
Source organism: Areca catechu (assembly GCA_021397845.1). Taxonomy (NCBI): domain Eukaryota; kingdom Viridiplantae; phylum Streptophyta; class Magnoliopsida; order Arecales; family Arecaceae; genus Areca; species Areca catechu. The sequence goes on from CM038042.1 coordinate 63,828,195, forward strand.
TACAACTTTAAAATTTTCATAATAATCCAACTCAAAAATATCTTTAAGTATACCATAATAAGATTTTCCATCTGCTTCTACCATAACACCACTTTTCTAATTTTTCTAAATTTCTCGCGCTCCTTGGTATGAAATTTAAAGCCATTTATAATAAACCATTATATTTGTTCAAATATAATTTGGATCTCTGGCAAGTGCTATTAGTTCTGCTGAACAATTTTTCTCCATCAGTACCGGTACCTTAAAAATTAATATTAATTATCGATCACTTATTTGATGTTAAATGTATGTAAAATTATTATATGACATATATATACTAACCTGATTAGCAAGCCAATTAGGGAATAACTCAACCACCATCTTTGTTCAATCCTTGGATTAGGATGAGTGGAATGATTGGCTTGTCGTTGTACAACTAAAATTCACTGCATGATAATCAATATAAGTTTGACAACAACATGTCTAATATTTGTATTATCCATGTGTGGATAGACTAACCTGCGATAGTCAGATATTATGTCACTATGTAGTAATACATAATGCTATGCTTGTGACAAGGATTTATGGTCAAGAACAATACTTTCAACTTTCCTATAAATCTTCCGGAAGATGCAAATTTGTATAGATTTGTATTCTCCACAATATCACCATGATGTTAAGGTCGATTGAATACACTCTATACCTTCGAGATATCTTGAACAAAATGTTAAACACTCTTCAGTAATATATCCCTCTGCTATTAAGACCTCAGGATGAGCTTTGTTTCGTACATAATCCTTCAAACTACAAAATACCTTCAAAAGTATGATATTTATTAAAATCGTAATATTAATATCACATTAAATAATGAAAAAGATATCTAAATTATGAAATTTTAGTTTTACAGCATTACCTCTCAATAGGGTACATCCATCTGTACTATACTGGTCCACCAAGTTTAGCTTCCAAAGCTAGGTGAATGAGTAGATGAACCATAATCATAAAAAATTCAAGAGGAAAAATCTTTTCCATCTGACATAACGTAAGTATGACTTGAGACTGCAACTGATCAAACTCCCGAGGATCAAGAACCTTAGAACATAATGACTTAAAGAATGATGATAACCGAAAAATAACCGTAATACTTGTTTCGGCATTGACGACCTTAAAGGTAATGGAAGAATATCTTGCATTAGTATATGTCCATCATGACTTTTAAGATTTGAAATTTTTTGCTCTTTCAGATTCACACACGTGGAAATATTTGATGCATAACCATCAGGAACCTTGATATTCTTTAAAACTATCAGGAAGAGATCTTTTTCTCGACTAGACATTATATAACATGCATGAGGGATATAAGTTCTATCATTTGCAAGCACTTGTGGATGAAGTTTATGTCGGATGCTTATTTCTTTTAAATCAAGACGCCCTTCATGTTATCTTTAGTCTTTCTATCAATATTTAATATTGTTCCAATCAAATTATCATAAACATTCTTTTCTATATGTATAATCAAGATTATGCTAGAGTATATTATGCTCCCAATAAGGTAAGTCAAAGAATATGCTTCTTTTCTTCCATAATTTTTTGTATGTTGATGGGTAGATGCTGTCATTATATCATCATCATTTTCAACTTCAAAAAGTTATCTGGATCCTCGAACACTGCTGTATCTAAGATGCAAGTATTAATTTCCTCTGATACTTCTTCTTGTGCTGAAGTCTCAACATCATCTCTTCCTCTCTTTTTAGAGGACTTTGTCATCTTACCGTAACTATGTTTGATACCAAGAATTTGTCTACAAATATCAGAACCAGAAGGTATAATTGGAGCATATCCCAATTCGATAGTAGCATCAAATAAATCATTCTGAAATCAAAATGGATGATTTGCCTCCAACCATCGATGATGTCCCATATAACAAACTTTCCTCTATGTTTTAACCAATTGAATGGGTTGATTCACCATAAGAAGGACATGCAACTCGTCCCTTAGTGCTCCAGCCAGATAAATTAGCATATGCAGGAAAATCATTAACAGTCCATAATAGAACTGCCTGCAGATTGAATGTTTGGCCATTCAAAGTATCAATTGCACTGATACCCTCCCACATTTATTTCAATTCATCTATTAAAGATTGTAAAAAATATCAATATCATTGCCTGGACCCTTACCACTTGGAATGATCATTGATAAAATAAGTGAAGACTGTTTCATGCATATCCATGGTGGCAAATTATAAGGAATCAGAACAATTGGCCAAGTGCTATAGATAGAACTTAAGATCCAAAATGGATTGAACCCATCACTGGCAAACCCAGCCTGACATTACGAGCATCATATGCAAAATCAGGATGTCTGTCATCAAATGCTTTCCATGCTAAACTATCCGCTTGGTGTCTCAAACTTTCATCTTTTGTATGTATTTCATCATGCCATCTCATTGACAAAGCTGTCTTTGATGATGCATAGATCCTTTTTAATCTAGGTACAAGAGAAAAATAACGTAATACCTTCGCCAGCTTTTGTTTAATTTGTGTTACATCCAACTCGTCTAATTTCTCAATCTCATTTTTTTTTTGCTTCATCCATCATGAACATCCACACCATGGCACGACTCTTGATCAGCATGTTCTCCATGATATAATAATATATCATTGGACAGCTATGAATCTTTTTGTATCCAAGATCTAATTCCTTTACTAATTTTTTAGCTTCATAACAAGATATTGGTAATAGTACCTTTAGGAAATGTATCCTTTAATAACTTAAGCAACATAGTAAAACTCTTGCTAGACCATCTATTCAAGTATTTATATGAAACAAATATACAAGAAAAGAAATTTTTGAAAAGTTCTTGCAACCGGCATATAATCCTTGATCTGCATCTCTTATCAGCTTCTGATAACGATCTATTCCAACATTAGTTAGGGATATCGGCTCCTCATTATGTATAGATTCAGTAAATATAGGACCATCAGGTAGCCCATCTGCTACTTGTCCTCCACTGAAATCTCCAGGATTTTGAGCACCATATTCAAAAGTATCTCTAAGCAAACCCCTGATATCATCATCTCTTGCAAGATTTTTCTGTTGGTTACTGGATCCAAATTAGGTATATTTTCCATGTTAGAGGTTTGGTTACATGTAGATTGTAACCTTGACTCTCCATGAAAAAACCACTCCATATAACCTCTTAAAAAACCATTTCATACTAATATTCTTCAATAGTATTTGAATATAGATAACTAGAATTTACATATTTTTGGCATGGACATAAAATCTTCCATTGATACTACTTATCTCTCTCTCCTACCAAATTTAATGAAATTCTGAACTCCATCCAGATATTCTTTGCTATTCCTTGATTTAGTTATCCAACTCTTATCCATTGTAAGATAAAACTAACTGAAATAACAAATATTTATAAGAACAGAATAAATTTAAAATAAGTTTATTCAATAGATCAATTAGAGTATTATTAAATGTACCTTATCACCAACTAATAGATAAAGAGGTCCTATCCCATTCAAGAATTGCATTAATTATATAGATTATTTACAGTAACCAAAGGATATGCAATAGAAGTTCCAGAAAAATTTTGGCAACATTTTTTCTTAGTTCTCTCCCATACAAATAAATATGTATGAGGAGAACTAAAAGGAAATGCTATCCAAAATATATCTGAAACTCTATCCATACCATTTGATTACTATAAGCACCTATAAACTTATTTGCAATTCTCAAACTGTCTAAACTGGATAATCAATTGATCACTGTACATTTTCTGCCATCCGTACAAAAATAAAATAATTGTATGGATGCTGTAGAATATGTACTTTAATCAATTGATGGGTCTATGTTTCAATGCAATGCAAGTTTTTAAAAAATATTTAAAAAGTCATAATTGATCATAACAAAGCTATAGATGGTATTGAAATAAAAGATTTGCAATAATAAAACTAACCTTAAAGCATAACATGTTAGTAAGATGCAGGTATATACCAAAAAATTTATAAAGAAACAAAAATAATCTACTAAGGAAAAGAAAAATAAATAATAAAAATAAGGAGGCTCAATTATACTATTTAATCTATAACTAATCAAAATGACTATAATCGGTTGCCCATAAAAGAAGGCCATCCAAGATTATTGCCATTAGAAACAATTGAATCAGCCAAATATACATCGCATATTTTCATAGCCTCCATATACAAACCTTAAACCAATTTAAAATTGGTTATACAGCATATTTACTCTCCAAGCAGTCAAACACCTGATAAAAAAAATGGCAACAAAATAGGTAGAGCAAATTTTTCTTAGTGGTGTGCAATTACCAAAGTTATTTAAGTAGAAACCCTAGCTCCTGTACTTGGACTAATATAATATTTGACTTTAGAAGAATCAAGATGACTTTTTGAAGAATATAACTCAAACCTAATGTACGAACAGAAGAATATAGTGAAGTACAAACCTATAAGGTGCTACTTTGTTCGCATGGAATCTATTTGGGCTATGCATGGATGCGGATAAACCTTACATACTGTCTGACAAACTAATACATAAAGCACGTACTATTTTCATGCATGTACATATAGTTTCTAGTTTGGCAAAATATATGGCCAAGTTAATACATGTACTAATACATGCTTGGTGGGTGAATGATTTGCTAATCTGATGAAAGAACTGTTGCAAGGGCAAGATGATTTATTTTGAAAGAAGTAAAAGGAGCTTTTTAGTTTCTATGCATTCATTGTCTACAGATGATCCACTAGCAAACAAAGAAGATATCCATTCAATCTATTTCTCCTTATAGGGTGGTTTCTTAGGATTTGATTACTTTGGTTTTTTTGTCCATTGCCTATCATCTCTCTTCTTTGGCTATGTCTTAGTGTGTCTTAGGGCCATGGTCCTAAATTTTGGATCACCTTGGTGGTTTTAGATTTACAACTCTCTGACTCTAGTTGCATGCTTCTATAATTAGAACGTCATCCACACTAAAACTATACCTTATTCTTTCAGCTTTCCTCTATATTTTGTTTTTTCTTTCAAGTCTTGCTAGAAAACTAATCCAAAAGCATTAGAGAGAACCATCGAAATCATTATGTGAAGCAAAAGATAATGTACTGTAGATATCTTGAAGACTTAGTCAATATGCAGTTGTCGTAGCAGACATTTTTTTATTCAAATTCTAAAAATACACCTTTAGTATCTTGTAAGCTAGCTAGGATGATGAGGGGACAAAAGTATCTGAATAAATAGGGTCAGCCTGGGTAGAAGTAGATAATGTATTTGAGTGCATAAATACTTCAGTTTTAATGGTGTTTATCAATTAATGGATATGTTCCCACAAATTTTTCCAAGACATCCATCTCCAAGTGAGAAAAATGCTTATATTATTTGGCAGAAAGGCTATGGGCCCATTTATCTTTCTTCATGTACATAACAGATAGATCTGCCATATTGAGAAGCAAATGAATTAAGAACCATTATTACATAATAAATAGATCTGCCATATTGAGAAGCAAATGAATTAAGAACCATTATAAATGCCTTTACTAAAATTGGATTCCTAAATCTTTGGTTTCCAATTGAAATTAGACGGTTCATTGCACCAAGGGTTGGGATTTAAGTAGTATACTGGAATAAAACACAAGTGAACTTCAAGTACAGGAATGCTGAATATTGGACATGTTTCAAGGTGTCGATGGTTGAACTTGTGAGTTATGAAGGTGATATAAAATCTATAGGTTTCTTTTGTAGATTTTTCCCTTTAGTTCTATTAGAGGACTGCCTCATGCATTCAGAGAGCTTATTCTATCATTACATTTTAAGTAGTATAAAAGTAGCCACTATTTGATCCGACCAGCAGTCAACAACAACATGATGAGAACAGGAAGTGACAAGGTGATTTTTATTTTTGTTTTTTTCTTTTTCAGGATTTAAGAGTGATACGACCCTAGAACATTTTGGAACTTCAAGATAATGGTGACCTCCTTTTTTTAAATAAAAGGAATAAAGAATTGATGGTAAAATGTTAATTTAGAGATATTCCTACATAATTTTTTAATAATAAAGGCCAACAAAACTAGAAAACATCATGTACCCACTATGGAAAGCATTAACAAATTTGAAATATACCTAGATTTGATGAACAAAGAGATCGGAGGATAAACGGAGGAGGTGGCCAGTGTGCGATGGTGACTCGACTCAAGGCCACACGTCGTTGGCTCGATCCTTCGGATGGCAAGGATATAGACGTAGGAGGGAGGGATTGGGGGATCGGAGGAGGAGGAGGGATCGAAGGAGACGGAGGATCGAAGGAGATGGAGGGATCGAAGGAGGAGCTACCGGCCATTCGAATGAGAGGAGGAGGGAGGGATCAGGGGATCAGAGGAGGAGGAGGAGTGAGGGGTTGGAGGAGGAGGGAGTTGTGGGGGATCGGAGGAGATCTAGGGCTCAAAGGAGAGGAGGAGGGAGGGATCAAAGGAGGAGGAGGAGAGGAGTGAGGGATTGGAGGAGGAGGAGGAGGAGGTTGAAGCATAGCAAATGGGATTAGGGCTGGGAATCGAAAGAGGAGGAGGAGGCACGACTAGATTTAGGGCTCAAGCTGGGGAGAAAAGGGTACTGTCATGGAGACGCCTAAACAAAAGTCCGTTGATGCTTTTAAGCATCATTAAAATCGACATACTTGCCGATGCTTAAAGCATCGGAGGATACCGATGCTTTTCAAAAGCATCGACGGGTTTGCGGAGTCTCCTGACACTACCCAGAAGCATCAGAAGAAATGGGTCAGCTTTTTACCTTTTTACTATAGTATCGGCAAGCAAACTTGAGCAATTAATTATCAAATAAATGGGCTAAATTAATCCAAGAAAGAAATTTTCATAAAAAGACTAGTTGATCTAATTTTTAAGACCCACAATGTAGTTCTAGTTCAAAATAAGGATTAGGATCTTCATGGCAAGGAAACCATCACTACTAGGGCAAGTTAACCTTCAAATGATCAGATCTAATGAAGCTAGGAAGAGTTTTCCTACCAACAATGATGTCTTATTATTTGGTGGAAGAAGGAGCTCTCATCACTCAAGGATTGAGGCATAGAAGTCAAGATTGGCACTCTCTACTTTGAGACTCACCTTGGCCTTGATCCATGGCATGAAGACCTTCATCCTTGACCTAAGAACCTGAGAGAACCTGCAAAGAAATTTGGGATTAGACATGGAAGAAGAATTGGAGTTGGAATGGAAACAAAGAAAAAAAGGAAGAAGAAAAAAGTGGCCGGTGGCTTGGGACTTGAAGCTTGATCATAGATCCATCAATGGGTGTCTCATCCTTTGCTCCTTACAAAAGAACTCTTCACTCTCAAACTCAAACTTAGAAACTCTCATTCTCTCCTTGGATAAGGATCTACACACTCAAACTAGCTAGAAAACTTTCACTCCAAACAAGAACTCAAGAAACTAGAATACAAGGAAGCAATCTTTTCATTAATTCAAATCATATCATAGAATGAATATAATAAGAGCTTAGGGGCCCTATTTATTGGCTCCAATGCTAGGAATTTCATCCAAGGGTGGAGAGGAGGGGATAAGGATAGCTTAGTTGGCTCCAACAATTTTTAGGTAAGTGGTTTTAACTAAAAACAAATTATTGGTAAAAAGTTACAACCACTTTGACATGTGGCATCTAGAAGATCCTAATGTGGCTTCCAAATACTGATGTGGAGGCTTAGGTGTCATAAGTTGTGGCATCCCATATATTAATATTGTTGGGTAGTGGAAGAAATCTTTATGTTTCCCATAAAACTCTTGATGTAGTGTAATTCCTTCTCCTCCAAGGTTGTTTCCCATAAAACTCTTGATGTAGTGTAATTCCTTCTCCCCCATGGTTGTTTGATGAGTTGTTCACCCATGTGATTCAAATCTTGGCATGAATTGGGCTTGGGCTTGGTCTTGAAGAGGCTTGAATGGTTGGTCTTTGACTTGAAGAGGATGCCCTCCATCAGGCTTTGGGCTTGAGCTGAATGGGCTTCTTCCATGTGTTGGCTTATGAGCCAAATCATGCTTCAAGAAAATTTGGCTTATGAACTTGCTTCAAGAAAATTAATGGGCTTCTTCCATGTATTAGTTTAGGAGCCAAATCATACTTCAAGAAAATTTGGCTTATAAACGTGTTTCAAGAAAATTTGTAACTTGCTTCGAAAGCTTTATTAACTATAGCTGCAAAAATAACGTGAGTTAATCAAAGTATATATTCTTTTATGGATGTCCCCATCACACACCCTATTAGTCTCACCCAAACCCAGCCTAATTTAGTCATGGATCCCAATTTTGAGACCTTCCTTATGACCTTCTTGAATAATGTCCCAAATGAACCATAAGTTTGATCGACTGGACCAACAATTAGGGAACCTAAAAAAAACCCGTAAGACCCATCCTGAATCTAAATTTGAAATACACCATGACCCATTCCTAGAACCCAACCCTAGGATAGCCCCTCGCCATGACCCAATCTGGGATCTTAGTTTGAAGAGACCCAATTATGATTTCATAGACCAGGATGAGAGAGCCACTAGGAATTTTAGGGTAGAAGCATTTAAATTTGGTGGTGATCTTGATCTTGAAAATTATCTTGATTGGGAAAGAAATATGGATCTATATTTTAAGAAGGATCAAATGACTGAGAAGGAAAGTTTAAGATTGCTAAACACAAATTAGTACGCAAGGCTAGAATTTATTAGGATGATGTCGAACGAATGATCAGACGAAGAAAAGACAAACCCATAACTACCTGGAGTGACATGAAACTTACACTTAGGGAAAAGTACCTACCCAGATCATATAAACCTAGTTCCTATATACCTAGATCCTTTGAACCCAGCTCCTACGAACTCAGATCCATGACCTATAGATCTAAGCCCATATCCTATGAATCTAAGGAACCCAAAATCCCTAGGTATCACCTAGTGCTAGTCAGGTTTCACTTAGTTGGCCAGAATCCATTAGGATTAGTGCTCCTTATAAAAAATTAACATCTAGTCAAATCCACCCGAGTCGACCTATTCCTCAGCAGAGTCGACCCAATTCTCACCAGAGCTGACTCAACCCTAATCTGAGCCGACCTACCCCTACTAGCCTAGATCCTAGCCAATTTTTCTTAACCAACTTACTCCTACTACCCCATTGGTTCACCAAGATGACATTGAAGAAGAAGTGTATGAAGCTAATGTGAACTTAGTGGATGAGTATGAGGGAGAAGAGGAAACATATGGCTGACCTAGAATTAGCTAACCCGATAGGCACCCAGGCTAAAGCTAGCCTAAAGTTTGTTGACCATGACCGTACCCTGACTGAAACTATACTGGTAGGATCCTTAGAAAAAGAGACCGATGAGGAATGTTGCCCAGGTGGCTACCCAAGAGGGGGGTGAATTAGAAATTTAAAAATTTAAAGTAGATAATGTGCAATTAAAAATTCCTTACAAAGTGTTAGGTGCTGTGATAGAGCAGTAAGTTGTAGAAGCTAAATAAGAATGAAGAAGCACAACACAAATATACCAAATTTATAGTGGTTCGGAGCAACCCAGCTCTTACATCCACTACCCAAGATACCACTTGGGATTTCCACTATATTCACACAAGAATACAGTCGGATTGTTTTACAGGAACACAATGCAAAGCCTCTACACTTTGGTTTTAACGGGATCATCAAAGAAAACCCAACACCCTTTGGTTTTATATAGGATCACTAAAGAAACCGAACTTGGTGTTTGCAGGATCACCAAGAACCTAACTTGGTTTTACCAGGATCACCAAGAACCCAATACTTGATTTTTATCAAAGGCTCACCAAGAACCTATTTGGTTTTCAATCGAGCTCACCAATAACCCAAATAATTTAAGAAATGAATTGAAATAAATGCAACAATAATGACAAACTCAATTTGTCGGATAGTTGCTGGTGCAGCTTGATAGAAGTCCACTTGGATGCACTTGAATAAGCTTTAATTGCTTCAGTGGCTTCTTTCCAAATTGCTTCAAGCTTAGATTAGAGTTGGTGAAGGCTTGAAGGCTGACTTGAATGCTCTTGTGCTCTCTTGCTTGTTGATAGGTAGGATATTCAATGTAGCTTCAAAACTTTGAATAACTTTCAAAAACTTACTTGAGAGAAGTTCAAATCCCTCAAATATATGGTCTTCCACCACTTCAAGGTAGTTTGAGATATTATAGACCATTGGGATGTGACATATGACCATTGGAGCACTTTTTGGCATTCAAAAAGAAATTATGGAACTAGCCATTAGATACCTGAAAGCGATATTCGAGTCGGCTCGGATTCCTTCGAGTCAGCTTGGATCCTTCGAGTTGATAGGTCGAGTCTCCAAATCTTCAGTGCAGTCGGCTCTTTGTCTCAGGGTGCAAAACTTCACTCTGGACAAGTCGGCTCTTGATAGCTCGGGTCGGCTCGAACTTATATCTTCGAAAATCTTGAACTCGAGGAGTCGGCTCTTTTGATCTTTGGTCGGCTCTTCTTCTCAGGTTCTAAAATCATTAGTCTAAAAGAGTCGGCTCGTTGCAGTTCGGGTCGGCTCGCTTTCTCAGATCTTCAAAATTAGGTCTGGCAGAGTTGGCTCTTTCTGGTTCAGGTCGGCTCACCTAGTTGTTCTCAGAAATCTTCAAAACTGGACTCTGGAGGAGTTAGCTCGGACATATTCCAGTCAACTCGGATTTAATGGAGTCGGCTCGATTATCTTCAAGTCAGCTCGGATTGCTACATACCAGAATCCTTGTTGTGTGCCATGAGGTAGAGTCGGCTCTTCATCATGCTGGGTCGGCTTGGGTAACTTCTTCAGGATTTTTATAATTGAACTTAAAGAAAAACTCTCACCAACACTCTTACACTTTTCAAGCAAACCAACTCAAAATAATTTTAAGGCACACACACAGAAGTAACCCTTTTTCATGATTTTTTCTTAGCTTTTTCATTGGGTTCTTCTTTACAAAAACAAATTACAACACAACTCAAAACAAGAAGAAAATGTAGGAGTTGAAGTTTTGAACAAACAAATCATCCTACAAAACTTGTAAAATACTTGAAGAGTTGTTAGATAAAATATACATGCTCCAATGTTTGGTTATCATCAAATTTACTTATGGGGTCAACAATCTCCCCCTTTTTGATGATGACAAAATACTGGGCATGAAAAATTCTTTACACTTACATGTATAAATATATTTGAAAGTAAATATTCACATGTATCTGAGCTAACTATATTTGTAAATAAGTATCAGAGCTTTAAAGATGAAATTGTATAGCATTGATGTTAGTGCTTTTGTGTATTTCAAAATACTAGACTTTGCAAGCTTCATAAAGTCAGAATTAGCACAAACATGGGGTATCAAAGTTTGAAATTGAAAGAATTTAGACTAATTTTAGAGCAATCAGAGAAAAAGAAGGGTTTAGAATTAAAGCCATTCTTTTAAGAGAATCTCCCCCTTTCTCTAGGTTTTGAAATAATATAGCAGTTAGGTCCAATTTGAATACTATCACTTTTGTACTCCCCCCTTTTCATTCTTTTTATGCACTTTAAGAATAATTGAATAGGAAGCTCAACATAGATATCAGAATTTTCATGACAACTCAATTATAGATACCATTCTCTCCCTTTTGTCAAGCAATCAAAAGGTAGTTTTTCAATAAAGCTTAGATTTTAAAATAGATTGAGAAAGTATTTAATATTTGTTTGAGATAATTTCACTTTCTCAAATTTGAAATTCTAATTAAAATTTCATCATTGTTGTATCAAAAATATTGTATGAATAGAAGGATATCATATGACAACAACAGAAATTACTAAAAGAACTTTCATTTCATTGAGAAGATTTTCATACACAGTACAAAGTATGAAAGAAAGTACATTCATTCAGTAGAAGATAAAAGGTAGAATATTCATATATCAAAAAGTGAGAAGCACAAAGAAGTGATCAATCACAACCAAAAGACTAACTAAACTACCTATTCTTCTTCTTCACTAGAAGAAGAAGAGCCAACCTCTATAATCTTATCAGAGGTCTTAGTTTTCAGGGGTTTAAACCTTAAATCCCTGAACCTAGTTCTAACAGGGGCTCTAAATGCCTTAGTCTTTTTGGCCTTAGGTTTCTTCTCGGTCACAACAAGTTTGGGTTTGACTGAGGGTGGATCAGATGAAGGAATAGAGGAGTCTCAAGTGACTCTTTGATGATTTGTGCAGGAGTATTGTCAGTAGTGACTGTTTCCTTCTGAGATTGCAGCAAGATACTTCTGACTTCTTCTTTAAAATCCTTCATTTCCTTTTCCATTTTCTCCTTGTGAAGCTTCTGTTCAGATCTCATTTTCTAGAAGCTGGCATTAACTATATTTTTCATTTTATCAATTGTAGAATTCATGTGATCTGTCAATGAATTTGAGATAGTTTCCATCTTCTAAATATTAGCTTCTTAAGGTTAGATGGAGTAATCATTGTAACTTTAGATTTGTCTTCAACAGCAGTAGCTTCATCATCTTCTGAGGAAGTAGCAGCAAACTGACCAGACACTTTCTTTATTCATACTCCTTGTAATTTGTAACCCATTCTTTTCAGTGAATTGAAGGAATAAGTGTCAGAGTGATGTAAAGGCTTGCCTATCTCATTGGTTAAATTAATTCCAGCTTCTTCAAATAGTAAGGTAAAAACCATACCATAGGGTAGGCAAGCTTTAACTTTCCTAGCTGCTTCAGTCATTTGAATCATCATTATATAAGGAAGGTTGAGAGGCTTTTCTTCTATCAAATATCCCATAAAAGTCATGTCCTTCTCGCTTACCCAATCAAAGCGACCGGTTCTGGGAAGAAATATTCTGCTGACCTTATTGTGAAGAAGCCTCATTTTCTTTGACAGTAAGTTGGCCTGAATATGTTGAACGGAGCTCACATCTTCTTTTTCCAAAATAAGCTTTAGAGTGTGTTCTTTGTCTAGTAGGGTAAGCTTGGTGGCACCATCCGTTAGCATTTGAAGCAAGCTACCTAACTTTTCTTCATCCACAATGACTTTCACTCCCTTAACAGTTGATTCCAAATGATATTCTTTAAGAACTATATTTTCATAGAAAATCCATACCAGTGAGGGGTAGGTTAAAATGTCCAATGAACAGAAATGCATCCAACCTTGGCTGTCTATCTATCTTCCGATCTTCATTTTCATTTCTTTTAAAATGAGAAATCTATCCTTCTTCTGCAAGTAACGGGTCGGTTGGCCATAGAGATAATCTGTCCAGGAGGAGAAGGAGTTTCTTCTTCTTGTTGCTTAGGAGTGGTAGACCTTTTCCTCTTTTCTTTTTTTACTTTTGCATCTTCACTACATGTGCTTGATTCACCTACTTGAAGAATCTTCCTTGCAGATCTTCGTGGAGCCATTACAGTGGGATTTAGGAAATTAGGATCTAGGAATGGTTCTTGAGAGATTGGTAAAGGTTCTGAGTGGAGTAAGGTGAGTTTGAAGTAAAAATAGAAAGAGTTAAGTTCAAGAAAAGATTTCACAGAACTATTTAACCAGCGAATTCCCTACTTTCGAGTCAGCTTGCTCAGCCCTAGAAACATCCGAGTCGACTCTACCAAAGCAAACTCGGAACAATCAGAACATCGAGTCGGCTAGGCAAGATATCAGGTTGACCTAGTTGGCTCAATCAAAGCAAAAGTAAAAAAATTAGACATTCAAGCCAGCTAGACCTGAGCAAAATTGCTCGAGTCGACTCGAACAGAAACTTTCCACAGAATAAGAAATGATTTGGAAATTAATTTGATTCAATGAAATTTCAAGGAAAGTTGTTCTACAAACATAAGTAGTTGTAGGAGGTTTTCTAGATGATTTTTCCTTAGTTTCTAAAGGAAAATTGGGTTACCTAAATCTAGAAAGGATCATAAAGCACTATTTCTCTTCTAAGCAATTCAAATCTATCCTGATTCAGTGGCTTTGTAAAATGTTAGCTAATTATTTCTCGGTAGGGATAAACTCTAGTTCTATGTCACCATTCAAAACATGGTCTCTAATAAAATGGTATATAATCTTTATATGTTTAGTCCTAGAATGCTGAATAGGATTTTTGGTTAAATTTATAGCACTTGTGTTATCACACTTGATTGAAATTTTGCATTGTGTAACACCAAAGTCTTCTAGTTGTTGTTTAATCCATAACACTTGTGCACAACAACTCCCTGCAGCAACATACTCTACCTCAGCAATAGAAAGTGCTACCGAGTTTTGTTTCTTACAGTGCCATGAGATTAATTCAACCCTAGAAATTAGCATGTACCGCTAGTGCTTTTTCTATCAATTCTATAACCAGCATAATCAACATCTGAAAATCCAATTAAATTTAAAGATGATTATTTTGAAAACCAAAGACTAGATTACTTGTACCTTTCAAATATCTCAATATTCTTTTAATAGTAAGCATATGTATTTCTTTAGGATTACATTAAAATCTAGCACATACACATAACTATACAAGATATCCAGTCTACTTGCAATTAAATAATAAGGATAAGATCATACCTCTATATAGCTTTTGATCAACATTGGATCCATTTTCATCTTTGTCCAATCTACAAGATGGCTCATGGGTGTGCTCATTTGTTTGCTCGTCTCCATACCAAACTTCTTGATTATTTTCTTGGTGTATTTGGCTTGGTTGATAAAGATTCCTTCCCTAATTTACTTTACTTGAAGTCCGAGTAAGTAGTTAAGTTCACCCATTAGGCTCATTTTAAATTCTCCCTGCATTAGCTTAGCAAATTCTTCACAAAAACTTTCATTAGTTGCGCCAAATATAATATCGTCAACATAAATTTGTACAACTAATATGTCATTTTTTTCTTTTTGATGAAAGGGTTTTATCAACCTTTTCTCTTGAAAAATCATTTTCAATTAAGAAAGTGCTAAGTCTATCATACTAAGCTCTGGGTGTTTGTTTCAAACCATATAAAGTTTTATGTAATTTAAACACATGGTTTGGAAAAACATGATCTTTAAAACCCGATGGTTGTTCCACAAAAACTTGTTCAAAGATAAAATCATTTAAAAATATATTTTTTTACATCCATATGAAAAAGTTTAAAATTCATGTAGCAAGCAAATGCAAGAAGAAATTTAATGGCTTCTAGTCTTGCTATGGGTGCATTTATTTTATTAAAATCAATACCTTCTTCTTGACTATATCCCTTAGCCACTAATCTAGCTTTGTTTCTAATGACATTTCCTTGTTCATCTAATTTGTTCCTATAGACCCATTTGGTTCCTATGATTGGGTGGTCTTTAGGTCTATCAACTAATATCCAAACCTTATTTCTTTCAAACTGGTTCAATTCTTCAAGTATGATTAACATCCAGTTTGGATCATTTTCAGCTTCTTCTAAGGTATGAGGCTTTATTTAAGATACAAAAGCTAGGTAGTCATGTGTAGTTCTATGTGCAAACCTAGTCCTAATACCTTGTGAAGGATCATCAATAATTAATTTTTTAGGATGGGAAGTAGCGTACCTCCATTCAGTTGGTAGATCTGTATGATCCTTACTTACCATTTCTTCTCCTTCAATTGGACTTTCTTGTATGCTCATGTCTTCCATCCCCTTTTGAATTATACCTGCATCATTGTCAAACACTCATCTTTTCTAGATGGTGAAGGGTTAGTTTCTTCAAAAATAATATGCATTGACTCTTCAATAATAAGAGTCCTTTTATTGAATACTCTATATGCTTTGTTATGAAGTGAATAACTAAGAAAAATTGCTTCATCAGATTTAGCATCAAATTTTCCTAGATTATCCTTACCATTATTAAGAACAAAGCATTTACATCCAAATACATGAAAGTAATTGATATTAGATTTCTTTTCATTCCAAAGCTCATAGGGGGTTTTCTTCAAGATAGGACGGATCAAAACGTAGTTTAAAATATAACAAGCAGTGTTCACCACTTCTTCCCAAAAGTATCTTGGAAGATTACCTTCATATAACATTGTTCTGGCCATTTCTTCCAAAGTCCTATTTTTCCTCTCTACAACACTGTTTTGTGTGGTGTTCTTGGAGCAGAGAAATTATGATCAATGCCATTTTCAGTACAATAATCATCAAAAACTAATTTTCAAATTCAGTGCCGTGATCACTCCTAATTGAAATTATTGAAAGATTTTTCTGATTTGAAACCTTTTTATGAAATTTTTGAAATACTTTGAAGGTTTCATCTTTATGAGTAATAAATAAAATCCATGTAAATCTGGAAAAATTATCTACAATCATAAGGGCATATTTCATACATCCTAGGCTTGTGGTCCTGGTTGGTCCAAATAAGTTCATGTGAAGTAGTTTGAGAGGTCTAGACGTTGAAATCATATATTTGGATTTAAATCTCCTCCAGTTTGTTTACCCATTTGGCATGCATCACAAACATGATCAAGATCAACTTTAAACTTAGTCATGCCTTTAATTAATTTTTTGGAAATCAACTTGACAATAGTATGCATGCTAGCATGGCCTAATCTTCTATGCCATAATAAACAAGACTCCTTGATCTTAGCATTCATTGCAACTAAACTGGAACTACTTGACATGGCAAGATCATTCAGATCTACTACATAAAATTTCAAAGTATATGTCCAATGAATTTACTACTAGAGTCAAGAGAGTTTGTTACTATACACATAGATGATTCAAAGATAACCTTGAAGCCTTTATCACAAAGTTGACTAATACTTAATAAATTGTGCTTCAATTTATCTACTAGCAATACATTTTCAATGAAAGTGCAGGGATTATTTTTATCTTACCAACTCCGATTATTTTTCCTTTGCCATTGTCTCCAAAAGTAACCATAACTCCTTTCATTTCCTTGGTGATGAACTGATCTTTGTCACCTGTCATATGCCTTTAACATCCACTATCGAGATACCATCTTTTCTTCAATTTCTGGGCTGCAAGATATTCCTGCAACACAATCAAGGAGTTCTTTTAGGTACCCAAGCTAACTTGGGTCCTTGCAGGTTAGTTGAGTTGGTTCCTTTAGGAACACAAATCTTTCTTGATTTATTAAGGACATTTCCAATAGTATTGCAATTAAAAACTTTATATCCAGGTTCTTTGCAAGCAAAATATTTGATTCTAGAAATTTGAAAAGATTTATGCTTTGAAATTTTAGATGCATGAGATGCAGAGATAGCAGATTTTGTATTTGAATTTTTGGGAACATACAAGGCAGCTTTTGAAATAGAAGTAGAACCTTTTGTCACAAAAGCCTTTTGAGAAGTAAATTTGGAACAAAATCTTTTGTTTCATAAATGTAGTTGCTAAATATAATTTGACCTTGAAGCATTAAAACCTATTCCAGCTTTATTACTAGAAATTCTTTATTCTTTAAGAATAAACTCAAGCTTGTTAGAGGATAGAGTTAGTTTTTTCAACAAGTGGCTTGTGTTTTTCAACCTCCTTTTTCAACTTATTATTTTCTTTTAACAAAACTTTATTTTTGTCAAGATAATCATTATTTTCAATCTTTAAAACATTGTAATTTTCTGAAAAGGCATGAAGTTCTTTTTCCAATAAAATGTTCTTTTCTAAAATCTCCTCTTTTTCTTTGAGTAAAGAATCATTAGTATTCTTAGGAGATCTAATCTTTACTCCTGTCTTTTTAAATTTTGATAAAAAGTCATGAAATGCAGAATTTAATTCATTGAATGTAAATTCAATTTGAGTGTCAGGGGTTGTACATCATCCTCAAGACCCATTAAACATAAGTTCACAGTTTTCATGGTCTTTTCCTCTTCAATTGAAGTGGAGTCTTCACTGTCGCTCCACGTGGCAACCATCGCTTTCTTTTTCTTCTTTTTGAAAAATTTCTTCAATAGTGGATGGTCTAGATGAATATGCCCTGGTTTCTTACATTCATAGCAGGTAGGGACTTGTTCCTTATCTTTGTCCTTGTCCTTGTCCTTTTCTTTTGAATGTTCTCCTCGTTTATGGAATTTTCTGTTATATCTTCTTTTTTCTTTCCCATAAACATTCTGAATCTCCTCATGATCATTGCAATATCTTCATCTTCTAGATCATCTTCGGAGAGGTAGAGTCATCTTCCGATTCTTCATCATTCTTTGATTCCAATGCATCCTTGAATGTAATAGTTTTCTTCTTCTTTTGATCATCATCTATTCTATGCTACATGGCTGATTCATGTGTGATGAGGGACCCATTAGTTCATCCATCGATAGAGTGTTCAGGTCTTTAGCTTCCTAGATGGCAGTAACTTTAGGGTCCCATTTGTCAGGAAGTGATCTCAAAATTTTCTGTACCAAATCAGCATTTGAGTAACCCTGCCAAGGCTTTTAAAACCATTAATAATATTTGTAAATCTAGTGTACATGGCAGAGATATTTTCATTAGGCTCTATTTTAAATAATTCATAAGTGTGAACTAAAAGATTAATCTTTGAAGTTTTCACTTGTGAAGTTCCTTCATGGGTCACCTCAAGTTTATCACAAATTTCCTTTGCTGAAGAGCAAGTGAAAATTCGATTAAACTCATTTGAATCCAAAGCACAGTATAAAAAGTTCATTGCTTTGGCATTCAATTTTCCTAATTTCATGTCATGTTTATCCCATTCCTCTTCAGGCTTAGGGACATCCATGCCATCAATTTTGAATATGGGAACATGTGGCCCTTTAGAATGACCTTCCATAATTGAAAATCAACAGCTTGTATATAGATTTTCATTCTTGCTTTCCAATAAGAATAATTTGTGCTTGTGAAGAGTGGAGGTCTATTAGTTGATTGGCCTTTTGCCAAGGATGTACTCATGGGATGAGTCATCAATCTTTACTCTAATGTAATCAGAGACACTGCTCTGATACCAGTTTTGCCCAGGTGGCTACCCAAGAGGGGGGTGAATTGGGTATTAAAAATTTAAAGTAGATAATGTGCAATTAAAAACCCCTTATAAAGTATTAGGTGTTGTGACAAAGTAGTAAATTGCAGAAGCTAAATAAGAATGAAGAAGCATAATACAAACACACCAAATTATAGTGGGTTCGGAGCAACCCAGCTCCTACGTCCACTACCCAAGATACCACTTGGGATTTTCACTATATTCACACCCGAATACAGTTGGATTGTTTTACAGGAACACAATCCAAACCTCTATACTTTGGTTTTAACAGGATCATAAAAAAAATCCAACACCCTTTGGTTTTAAACAAGATCACTAAAGAAATCCAACTTGGTTTTCACAAGATCACCAAGAACCTAACTTGGTTTTACCAGGATCACCAAGAATCCAACACTTGGTTTTTATCAAAGGCTCACCAAGAACCTATTTGGTTATCAATCGGGCTCACCAATAATCCAAATAATTCAAGAAATGAATTGAAATAAATGCAACAATAATGATAAACTCAATTTATTGGATAGTTGCCGGTGCAGCTTGATAGAAGTCCACTTGGATGCACTTTAATAAGCTTTAATTGCTTCAGTGGCTTCTTTCCAAATTGCTTCAAGCTTCATATTAGAGTTGGTGAAGGCTTGAAGGCTGACTTGAATGCTCTTGTGCTCTCTTGCTTGTTGATAGGTAGGATATTCAATGTAGCTTCAAAACTTTGAAGAACTTTCAAAAACTTACTTGAGAGAAGTTCAAATCCCTTAAATATATGGTCTTCCATCACTTCAAGGCTGTTTGAGATGTTGTAGACCGTTAGGATGTGACATATAACCGTTGGAGCACTTTTTGGCATTCAAAAAAAAATTCTGGAACTAGCCGTTAGATACCTAAAAGCAATATTCGAGTCGGCTCGGATCCTTCGAGTCGATAGGTCGAGTCACCAAATCTTTAGTGTATTCGGCTCTGTCTCATGGTGCAAAACTTCTCTAGACGAGTCGGCTCTTAATAGCTTGGGTCGACTCAAACTTATATCTTTGAAAATCTTGAACTTGAGGATTTGGCTCTTTTGATCTTTGGTCGACTTTTCTTTTCAGGTTCTGAAATCATTACTCTAGAAGAGTCGGCTCATTGCAGTTTGGGTTAGCTCACTTTCTCAAATCTTCAAATTAGGTTTGGCAGAGTCGGCTCTTTCTGGTTCGGGTCGGCTCATCTGGTTGTTCTCAGAAATCTTCAAAAACTAGACTCTAGAGAAGTTGGCTCGGATATATTCCAGTCGACTCGGATTTAGTGGAGTCGTCTCGATTATCTTCGAGTCGGCTCGGATTGCTGCGTACCAGAATCCTTGCTACGTGCCATGAGGTGGAGTTGGCTCTTCATCATGCTGGGTCGGCTCAGTAACTTCTTCAGGATTTTTACAATTGAACTCAAAGAAAACTCTCACCAACACTCTTACACTTTTCAAGCAAACCAACTCAAATAATTTTAAGGTGCACACACAGAAGTAACCCTTTTTCATGATTTTTTCTTAGCTTTTTCATTGGGTTCTTCTTTACAAAACACAAATTACAACACAACTCAAAACAAGAAGTAAAGATGTAGGAGTTGAGTTTTTGAACAAATAAATCATCCTATAAAACTTGTAAACACTTAAAGAGTTGTTAGATAAAATATACATGCTCCAATATTTGGTTCTCATCAAAATCATTTATAGGGTCAACAAGGAACCTAACCCTACTACTCAGACCTTACCTGGGGAAATCCTAGAAAAATGTCAAGCTATAGAACTTAGTCCTGAAGTAATTAGTGAGGACTTAATTTTTCCAAACCAGAAACCTCAAGAAGAATTACTCCATCAGTCCTTATTGAAGATCTTTTTCCTGAAATTCTTGACTCGTCCTTTCTTCAGGCTGACCCTTTATTACCTATTGGTGTGAATCAATGTCCAAACCTTAAGGTCAACCCCATTAGTTTAGGATAAATTTTTGAACCCTTTTCTTATTTCCTACCCTACTAAGTCATCCCTAAATCTACTTCTTATTTTCTACCTTTTCCTGAAGCTTCCCATATTTCTAGGATCATTGGTTTGCATTTTGTAGATGTTAGCATGTTGCATAAGCCCATTGAGCATGTTAGGTTTACAACCTATTTCTGGCAGACTCTATGGCATTTGGTAGGAGTCCATGCACCATTCTCATCTGCATGTCACCCACCAACCAAGGGTCAAACTCAGTTGCAGTTTAGGGTTTACATGCATGTCAATAGAAAAAAGAAGAAAAAAAGAAAAAAGAACAAAGACTCAAAGAATACAATAAAGGAGACTTTATTATGGTTAGACTATGACCTGAACGGTTCCCACTTGGAACCATGAAAAAGTTAAATGCCCATATTAGTGGACCATACAAAGTGATTAGAAAAACTGGGTCTAATGCCTATGTGCTCGAGTTACCATTTGAACTAGGTATTAGTCAACTTTCAAGTTTCAGACCTTATTGAGTATAAGGAGCCAACATTGATTCCTAGTGAGCCATTTGGATCTAATCCAATCCTTGAGAGTGAACCAACCCAAGTGTATCCACCTGCCATACCACCACCCTGGAGAGACAAGATTGAGCGGATCTTGGATGACAAGATCATTGCTACCCGAGCAAAGATTACCAGCGGTATCTGATTCGTTGGCAAGGGCAACCTGAAACTGATGATTCTTGGATCACTAGAGAGGACTTACAAAGAGTTGACCCAGACTTGCTAGAGCGCTATCACAGCGACGTTGATCCATACTCGACAGGGTCGAGTTTCTCCCACTCGGGGAGAATTGGTGTGGACACCAGGGCCAGAAAATATCGACAGGTTGAATCCACATCCTTGTGGATCACTTGTGAATAAAGCCCTAAACCCAACTCCTTTTACCATATAAATATTTTATTTAAATTATGTTATTTTGGCTTAGTTAGGGGTAGCCCTTTTTACCAACTGTAATTAGGATTTTGTATTTAGCCTTTTGGGCTAAACCTTTTTTACCACATTATGTAAAACCCCATTTATCAGTTGTGTCAAACCCTATTGGGCCAAACCCTGTTTACCAATTCATTCTTTTTGTTACATGAGATTATGCCTTTTGATCAATTGATCAAATGGGGCTTTAGTTATTTGATTTTAGTCTTATAATAATTTGTATTGAGTCCATGTGATTAATTATTGAGTCCATGTAATTAGTTAAGTCCTGAGGGAACTCAAGTTAACATCCCATGTGCACCCAATTAAGACCCATGTGCACCTAATTAAAGATCCATGTGACTTCATGTGTACTAAATTGAAGACCCATGTGCTAGCCCAAGTCACTTAGCATGTTCAACCCTTTTCTTGGCACCACCTTTCAAGAATTTGGACATCAACACATGTCATGATAGATTGATCGTTGTCCTCTTCCTTCTTGGGCAAACAGAGTCCCACTATGCTTCTTGCCGAACCCCAGATCTTGGGCTTCCTCCTTCAACTTGGACTTTACTTCTCCTAGTTTCTAGTGCAGTGTTTGGGTGGTGGCATGAGGCGGTGATTGACGATGGGCGGTAGTGGGAGGAACGAATAGAAAAATGGTGAACTGGATGGCTTGCAATGATGATTGCATGATAGAGGAGAAAACTGGTGACTGCGATCAAGGATGTGTTGGGAATTGTGTCCCAAAGCCAATCATCTAGACTGTAGACAGTTGAAGTATTTTATAATTATATATGAATTTTCAATGAATAAAAGTTATTCTTTTGGCTGTTCATCACATGTGCATTTTCCTGAAAAGAACTCTTGTGTGATGGAGTCCTTAGAACTACATTATATTTGATATAGAGAGGATATATCAAGTAGTTCATAAACTGGTTCACAACCAAAGGATACATTATTATAGGATGACGATGTATCAAGTATAGGTTGTTGTATCTCACATTGGTTGGTTGTCCTCTTGATTAAGGAGTGTGGTGACACTGATGTGACATACAAGTAAAATATATGACATCTCACTAAACGTGACCATCTATGGAGTTCCCTTCTACAAAAGAGTTGCTCATGAAGGGAAATGGGTATATGTGTTCCTTAGACCTGAGGTCACCATGGTAGCTTGCAAGCAACTCACTATATTTTGGTACCGGACTACCTAGATTTCTAATCTAGTGATGAAGATTTATGGGTATAGTTAAGTACTTGTGGAGTGGTGGTGGATCAAGATGGAATTGACCCCTCCAAATAGTTTGGAGTGAATGACTCGTTGTGTCTCAATTTAGCAAACCTTGGCCAAGGTAGTTCTTGTGAGGAGTCACAAAACTTGTAAGGTTGAGACATGATCTGGATGAACCAAATTAGGGTTGGCAGTCAAACCCTAGGTCTTCCTAGCATTATGAGGTCAAGGGATGAATTATGTGGTAACCATATGCCAGATGTTCGAGAAAGTTTTTCTATAATCTTCACCTATCCAGACATCCGGTATCATTGCTAGATGAGGACTTTGACTGGTACTGGAAGTATTCTAGTATTACCGCTTAGTGTTTGAACTTATGGGGTCACACCATAGGGGTTTTTATCTGATCTAAAGGCTGATCGATGATTGAGAATCATTTGCTGTCACTGGAGGTCAATGTGATTGACCATGTTCCAAGTGTCGACACTTGGCTGTGACGAGCAGAAATTTTGGAAAGATTTCTGGGAACATTTTGACTTCGAATTTTGAATTTGAATTTCAAAATCTGGCTAGTTTTGGCTCCAAGCTTGCATGGAATGATGGTCATTCTTGCCATTTAAGCTTGGAACCTATTTGGTATAGCCCTTAGCCTTCTTCCCAATCACTCCTCCTTCCTCATTCTCCCTCTCATGGCTGCCTTTATAAATAAGGGTTGTTTTAGGGCTGGCAAGCTGGATGAAACTGTATTCTTATTGAAGAGTTTTCTTGCTACCGAGATTCTAGAGGGAAGAGAAAAGGGGCTTATGAGGACTAGGGTATTGGGTGTGTGAATACCTAGCACTCAAGCTAGCTCTTGGAAGAGAGCTAGTTAGGAAGGGTTCCACCTCTCCTCCTCGTCTTTCGAGAAGAAAATCAGCCTAAATAATCCTAAAGAGCTAGCACTCCAAGGGAGTTGATTAGAGTCAAGCCCCAATGTGAACTACCCGTAGAGGCCAGACATGTGTGTGGCTAGAGGGCTTTTTCCACAACATCCTTCAAAGGTATAACGGTAAGGTATCTTTATATCTTTGGTTCTTTTCCTATTTTTGATGTTTATTGCATGCTACATTATCATACTAGGTCCTATTACAGGCAGTTTGGTAGATCATTTTGATCGATCTACCAAGTCTTCCACTAATTTTATTTTAAAATAATTTTAAAATATCTTTCTACAGTGCATGCTCACCTGCATTTCTTCACCTTCAGGATGGTGATCGGTGGTGGGATGGCAAGCGATGGGCAATCTATGAGTTAAGAATATTTGGTGGTGAGGAGGATGGTGGGTGGCCAATGGTGATGATCGAATGGAGAAAGAATGGTGGCTTGCCAAAAAGTGCTTCTTCGATGGTTTTTCCAATGAGGGACAGCTTTTGGCAGTGAAGGGATGGTAGGGGACAACTCCGATGGTTGGGCGGTGTGAAATGGCAATAGTGGTCCATGGGCAAGGGTCGTGGACTAAGGTTCATGGCTACCGTAGACCGCCTTTATCATTTATAGACTGAGCGGCTAGTCCACCATGGACCGACTACTTCAAAATCCATGCCTTTCTTTTAATAAATTACCAATTTTGATTCTGGGCCCATTTGAACTCTGATTCGATGTCGTCTGTACCATTTGACTCCAAAAATTGAGCTCTTTCTATCCATGAACTTTTTTTCTATAAAACTCTAATAAAAATATTAATGCTTAATAAATATAAATTAATTAATATTTATTTTAATATTTAAATTATGATATTTAATAGTCTCATCAAACCCCCTAACTTAATCATTGCTAGTCTCTTAGCAATGCAATTAAAATATAAGTATTATTGTATAACCATGTGTCATTAAGATTCTCCTTTAGATCTAGGCTTAAGGTTAAAAGGAGTTAGCTAGCATCACTAGCTAGATATTGAGTTTCTGAAGTAAATTTTCCAGTCAGAACTATCGGAAACTTTCTTAGAATTTATCCAAAGATCTACCATACTCGTGTTTGTAATTGCTAACTTAGTATTTCAGTGCTAGATTATAAAAACAATTATATCTTTGCTTATACCTACTTTTGGTCAATTTTCTATAAATCCCTAAAATTAAGCACCTAAACTAAGGTAGCTTTCACACCACCTAAATTTCTTTTTGGTTGGTGATGTCTTCACACTACCCATTTTTTGACATGAATAACAATGTTTACTTAGGTGAAGGTGCCTAGTTACTTGGTGGAAAACTAATGTTTAGAACTTGCCCCCTTTTTTTTCTCTTTTTTTCTTTTTTTTTTCTTTTTTTCCAGGTAGGTAGCTCTTTCCTTAAATTCAAGTTAATTGGGGGGTATATCAATTACAAATTTTTCAGTAATAATTGAATCTTTAATGACCTTACAACTAATACCTACTTTACCTTGTTAGTGTGCATATGCGATGGAAGTGCTAATAGCCTTTGGATAACCTAAGTAAGTTGCTAAAAGTGATGGGGACCCGAGAGTCTAGTATATTTTATTTTGAGTTCAGTTGAGTCCATTTAGTCAAGTCCAGTAATTTTCAGTCCAATCAAGTGAGTTAGATCGAGTCCTATAATTTTCATTTATGTCAAGATCCAAGAGGAGAGTAAGCAAACCAGAAGATTCACCAGGCCCCCCAACCAGAGCCGACCTTCATGCACCTGGGCCCTTTCATGCCGCCAAGCCCATAAGAGAGAGAGGTCCAGTCCAAGACAAAGGCCCATTGTTGATCAGGTCCACCAGGGTTTCTTGGCCCATAAGTCAGGATTTCTTAGCCCTCAAGTCATGTACCCTGGGGTGAATCTATAAATATCCCACCCCCTTTTGTATTTTTTAATGCCATGGATGAATAAAATTTCTTGAGTTATGTGTGAAGGATCTGTGTGATCTCAGGGTATCTGTGTGATCCCTATTGTTATATGTCCCAGGATATTTATGTGATCCCAGTTGTTCTATGTGAAGGGTATCTGTGTGATCCCTATTATTCCTAAGGGTATTTGTGTGATCCCTTTCCCCCTCTTTTCAAGGTATCTATGTGATCTCTAGGGTATCTGTGTGAGCCCCTTGCTATGTGCTTGTCCTTCTAAGAGAATTTGTGTGAGCCCCAGTTATCTTTTTAAACCCTTCGCCCTCTTCTTTCTTCTTTCAGATAAACCCTAATCACCTGGTGACTTCTCAGCACGCTAGCGATCCAACCCCGCACCCATCTGTCCCTTATCAACTTGGTATCAGAGCAAGAGGATTAGGGTTTTTTCTTCTTCCTCCCCGGCTCCATCTCTTTCCTCTTGTCCAGATCCATCCCTGTTGCATGATCACCATCGTTCCACCATCGCACAGCACCCCCCCAGGTTAAGCTCCACCAACGCCCCTTGCTACCGCGAACCCCCGATCATCCCGATTGAAACCATCGCCGCCCTCCACTCCTCCGATCGACACCTCCAAAGCCACTGACCATGGTCAACACTCTCGCCCGAACCCCCTCCTCCACCATCCAGTCACTGATCTCACTGGAGCCGCCTGAGATCGCATCGCCTGCTGCTGTCTCTCATCCGCCTGGCCATGTGGAGCAGATATGCATAAGATTATTTTTTTGTGTTTTAGGGGTTGGATAGGTGGTTAAATCTCGAATATCAGATCAAAATATATGTAGATAATTCTATATGAATTTTAAAAGCTACGCATGCAGATCAGGACCTAGGAAAGTAGTAAAGAGGGATCGCCGGGGCTGAGAAGCCTCAGTTAGGGCTAGTTCTCCTACAATAAAACTACTGGTGGTAGAGGGTGTACCTGGCAATGTCTGAAGTGCCTGATGAAGATTACAGCGAAGAGATCACTCATCCTCGATGGATGCAGCCTGGAAAACCAAGCTAGAGACCCTGGATGCCCGGCTTTCTACTTGGTGGTCCGATTACAGCCCGGTTGGAGTTGTTGGATTCATAGAAACTCGGGGACCTGCAAACAACCATCAAGGTGAGAAAGCAAAGGTTGGAAACAAAAATAATTTCAGAAAAGGCAGCAAGGGGTGTTTGGAAGAAGAGGCTTGGAAGAAGGTTGGTCGGCTAGCACTTTGGCAGATTTCAGGCTCATATAAGATCCCTTAATGTACATAGCAGGGAGGCACACAGCAAGAAAAGAACTCAAGAGTATTTCATATATCAAAATTATCCCATACAAGAGATTAGGGTCTTTAAATAGACCCATAGCCTTGGGCTTTAAGTAAGGATACATAAGTAATTACATAGGAGTCTTGTTCCCACCCCAAACCCTAGCTAGAAAATAAGGAAACCCAGGATGAAAAAATCCCTACAATCTCTCCCTCCTCTCCTTGCCTGGTCGGCAAGAGGGTGACTCTAATTGGCCGATCAAGGGTGGTCCACCATAAGCTCTTGGCGCCCTAGCTCTCTCCTAGGCCTGGCTGGCCTAACTTGTGCTTCCGGCTAGTCCAGGCTTCAGGATTTCTGATTTCTCCTCCTGAGATCTTCAAATCTTCAAGTTGGGTTGGACTTGGCTATTCTTTCATGTCTTCAATCTGATTGGACTTGGTCTTTCTTGTATGATGTGGTCTTCAGTCTTCATGTGTTTGGATAGGACTCAGAAAAAAAAATAGCTCAACATGAGCTGACTAGTACTGGACTGGACTAGCTCATCATAAGCTGACTAATACAGGACTCAAATAAAGACAACTCAAAAGGCTAAGCCCTTATTACAAATGGACTCAATCACCACTAGGTAATTGTTCTTCCACTTTAGCTTTAAAGCTAGGTTCTCTTCCTTTAATTGTTCTTCCACTTTAGCTTTAGGCTGGGTATAGTCAAGGTCACTAACTCTAGGTTGGCTTCTACCTGGGTACCTACGGGGTCAACTAATTCTAGGTCTTCTAGAGGTGTGTCCTCTTCTCCCTTATACTCATCCGCTAAATTCATATCAGCTTCATACACTTCTATGTTATTGTAAGCCTTGTCAATCAAAGGGATGGTAGGGAAGGTCGGCTAAGGAAAAATTGGCTAGGTCCTGGTTTCTGATTATGGGCACTACTCCTCGTAGGTTCAGGTTGCCTAAGGGTAGTGGTTTACTACTGGGTTCATATTTAAGGGTACTAATCCTATGGGTTCAAGTTGACTAGGAGAAACATGACTAGTACTAGGTTGATACCTAGGGGTTATGGGCTCCTTGGCTCATAGGACAAGGACGCAGATCTATGGGTCCTATGATTATAGGATCTGGGGTTATAAGATTTGGATTCAACTTTATGGGTCTTGGGTCTACTGGACTCATGGGATATAGGCTCATAGGTTCTAGGTTCATAGGATTTGGAGTCATAAGACCTATAGGTTGTGGTCTCTTCGACTGATAGGACTTAGGTAGGTACTTTCTATCCTTAGTTCAGTTTCATATCCCTCAGGTAGGTATGGGTTCGCGGCTTCTAGCTAAGTATTCTTAAACATTATTCCAGTCTAACCTAGCCTAGTGAACTAACTTAGCTTTAGCAAACTTGAACTGAATCTTTCAGAATCGAAACCCATATTTTGTTCAAAATACAGGTCCAAAATATAGGTCCATATCTCTTTCCCAAGCAAGATAATCCTGACACTCAGCATCACAAAATTTAGGTGCAACTAAACAACATACCTAGTGGCTCTCCTAGGGTTGGGCTCAAGTATGGATCAGGGTTTGGGGTCCTCCTAGGTTCAGTATCATAGTATGGGTCATGGCAAGGGGTTATCCTAGGGTTGGGCTCCTATATGGGTCAAAGTATTGGGTTCTCTTAGGATTGGACTCCCTATATGGGTCAGAGTATGGGTTCTCTTAGGTTGGACTCCCTATAGGGTCGGAGTATTGGGTTCTCCTAGGGTTGGACTCCCTATATGGGTTAGAGTATCGGGTTCTTTTAGGGTTAGGCTCCATAGTTTCACTAGGTTGAGTTGGGTTGAGGCTATCGGTCTGGGTCCTACTGAGTCATCTGGGTAGTTAACTGGGTAGTCATCTGGGCCATGGATTGGGTTAGTTGCTCAGTAAGGGCTTTCATTTGGGCTTCAAAGTTATCCATGGGTTCAGCCAAAAATGGAGATGGTGGATGATATGATGCTCCTGATCTAGTGCTCATGCAAGACTCGATCAAACCAACTACAGCTCCCTAGACCTAGAGTCCAAAACTAGATGCTCAATCAGGGTGGCAAACTAGCCTATAGTAACCCTGTACTCAGCCAGGCAGGTGTAAGGGGAGTGTTAGGTCCTTGATTGCCAATCCTAGACACCAATCAATGATTGGCCAGGTAGGCAGACCAGGACACAAGCCTTCATGAATGAATCCCTGAACCACCGTTCTAGACACTAAGCACAAGGCATACACAAGTTAGCTTGACACAATGATTTGACACTTAGCCCGGACCCGACCAGTTGGTGTCCCTAGCCCACTAGGGCAAATTAAGTCTAATAGATTTTAAGTTAGGCTTGGGACTGAATGCAGGGGATGTGGTTTTAGGCTAAGAAGAGGTGATCAAATTCTCCTCCCATCTGACATAGCAAGAGTGCCCTTAAAGGTAGTTTATGCAATGATGGCAGGCAGATGATGCAAAATTAGGGTTTAAGTGTCTTATATAGCTTTTATATATGTATTTTTTTTTTTGTTCTTTTGCAGAAATATGATTTGTAGCCAATGACCTAATATGCTATAAACATACTAAAAATAAAAATATGCAAAAGAGATGTTAAACAAAACCCTAAACCTTCCAAAGTTGTCTTGCTGAAAAATAGAGCCAAAAATTTACAGGCTGTATTTCGATCTACAGAAATTGTATAGACTGAAATAAAATCTGAAGAAATTTCATAAAATAAATTAGAATAAGAGGAATCCAAGAAAAAAAAATTGTGATTGTTTGAGTTCTGAGAAGAGAGAAACATTAAAAGAACAGAGTATATATAGACTATAAAGGATGTAGAAAACAAGTGCTAATCTAAGCTCTGATACCAGATGATGCAGAACTAATATGCATGCGATTATTTTTTATGTTTTAGGGGTTGGATGAGGTGGTTAAATCCCAAATATCAGATCAAAATATGATGTATATAATTCTATATAAATTTTAAAGCTACGCATGCAGATCAGGACCTAGGAAAGCAGTAAAGAGGGATTGTCGGGGCTGAGAAGCCTCGGTTAGGGCTAGTTCTCCTACAATAAAACTACTGGTAGTAGAGGGGGTGTACCTAGAAATATTTGAAATACTTGATGAACATCGCAGCAAAGAGATCACTCATCCTATATGGATGCGGCCTAGAAAACCAAGCCAGAGACCCACGGATGCTCGGCTTTATATCCAGTGGTCTGATTGCTGCCCGGTTCGAGTCATTGGATTCATAGGAACTCAGGGACCTACAAACAACCATCAAGGGTGAGAAAGAAAAGGCTAGAAACAAGAATAATTTCAGAAAAGGCAGCAAGGGGCGTATTGGAAGAAGAGGCTTGGAAGAAGGTTGGTCGGCTAGCACTTTGGCAGGATTTCAGGCTCACACAAGTTCCCTTAATGCACACAGCAAGAAAAGAACTCAAGAGTATTTTATATATCAAAATTATTCTCATACAAGAGACTAGGGTCCTTTAAACAAACCCATAGCCTTGGGCTCCAAGTAAGGATACATAAGTAATTACATAGGAGTTTTATTCCCCCCAAACCCTAGCTAGAAAATAAGGAAACCCAGGATAGAAAAAATCCCTACAATCTCTCCCTCTCTCCTTGCCTTGGTCGGCCAAGAGGGTGACTCTAAGTGGTCGACCAAGGGTGGTCACCATAAGCTCTTGGCACCCTAGCTCTCTCCTGGGCCTGGGCTGGCCCAACTTTGCTTTCGGCTAGTCTAGGGCTTCAAGGTTTCTGATTTCTCCTCTTGGGATCTTCAAATCTTCAAGCGGGTTGGACTTGGGCTATTCTTCCATGTCTTCAATCTGATTGGAGTTGGTCTTCACTTGTATGATGTGGTCTTAAGTCTTCAGTGTGTTTGGACAGGACTCAGAAAAATAAAATTAGCTCAACATGAGCTGACTAGTACTGGACTGGACTAGCTCATCATGAGCTGACTAATACAGGACTCAAATAAAGACAACTCAAATAGGCTAAGCCCTTATTACAAATGGACTCAATCACCACTAGGTAATCCCAAAGGGATTTAGAAATCTCTATCTTATTCTGGTGCCTCTGGTTTCTGCAACCTTGGGACAAGGACCACCCGATCATCAGTGATTCACAACTGCCGGTCTCCATCTCTAATCAAGCCCAGACCCGATCGGTGCCTCCACCGGATCGCCCCCTTCCCTGCCAATCAGACACCCAAGAAGATTCATCGACACCACCTCCCATCGGATCCGCCAGCAGCCGATGGCTCATCTCCTATCAATCTCCTCCCACCGACCGGCACTGCCCCAGGCCACTAGATCAACGCCTCCACCCGTGAAGCCTGATCACATCCCACGGCCACGCACACCCACCACCGTTGCCCGTGCCGCAGATCCGCATGATGTCGCCAGCCACCAAAACCCCGTCTGTCCAGCCATCTTCCTCTTATGCTGGCATCATCCTCCACCTAACATCGACACAGCAAGCCCCTCCGTGAGCCTCCCTTGTTCCAAGTTCAAGTCCATGGAGTGAATGAAGCTTTGGCATGAACGTGAAAGCAGTTCACGTTCCTGATGACGACTTTAGGTTTTGCATAGATCTCAAAGCAGGACCTCATGGATCTCAAAGCTACATGCTGCACACTCCTCAAAGCACACGATCCTCAGAGTTGCACGATCTTTAGGACTACATAATTTTTAGAGATGCCCAAATTTTAGAGTTGCATGTTTTCAAAGTAGAGCCTCCACTATTTTCCAAGCTTATTTGGGTATATTGGATTTATTTGATCGAGTTTATTTTATGGATTTATTTTTTTGATGTGCTTAGATTCGGTCCCATCAAAGTCCCTGCTGAGCTTGACTTGACAGAGTCGAGTTCTCCCTACTCTAGGGGAATGATGGGGACCCGAGAGTCTAGTATATTTTATTTTGAGTCTAGTTGAGTCTATTTAGTCAAGTCCAGTAATTTTCTGTCCAATCAAGTGAGTTAGATCGAGTCCTGTAATTTTTATTCATGTCAAGATCCAAGAGGAGAGTAAGCAGACCAGGAGATTTACCAGGCCCCCTAACCAGAGTTGGCCTTCATGCACCTAGGCCCTTTCATGCCACCAAGCCCATAAGAGAGATAGCTCTAGTCCAAGACAAAGGCCCACTGTTGACTAGGTCCACAGGATTTCTTGGCCCATAAGTCAGGGTTTCTTAGCCCTCAAGTTATGTACCCTAGGATAAATCTATAAATACCCAACCCCCTCTTGTATTTTTTAATACCATGGATGAATAAATTTCTTGAGTTCTGTGTGAAAGATCTGTGTGATCCCAGGATATCTGTGTGATCCTTATTGTTTTGTGTCCCAGGGTATCTGTGTGATCCTTATTGTTCTGTGTGAAGGGTATCTGTGTGATCCCTTTTCCCTCTTTTTAGGGTATCTGTGTGATCCCTAGGGCATCTATGTGAGCTCCTTTGCTATGTGCTTGTCCTTCTAGGAGAATCTGTGTGAACCCCAATTATCATTCTAACCCTTCGCCCTCTTTTTTCTTCTTCCAGGTAAACCCTAATCCCCTGGTGACTTCTCAGCATGCTAGTGATCCAACCTCGCACCCATCTGTCCCTCATCAAAAAGTCTGACCAGCTAATTTACTTCTTGACTCGCTATAGTAATTAGCAAATACTTTCTAACTCTATTACCTTTTTTTAGTTTGTTTGCTCAAGAATTTCTTTCATGGCACATGATTTTAAAAAAATTTCTTCATAATTTTTTTCCAAGATTTTTTAAAAGATTTTCCAAATAATTTAAAAAATTTTTAAAATAATTTTAAAATCTTGAAAATTTTTTAAAGGATTTTTTCTTACCTTTCAACTTCATTTTCATTGTCCTCAATAAAGTAAGGAAAAACTGAAACATGAAAGTAAGATAAGGAGAGGTACCACTTGAACTAAATATGCATCATGAATTGCCATGTGCATGTAAAGAATGGTCCATTATTCCTACAAAAATAAAAATTACTAAAGAGAAAATCAATAAAAAAGATTGGGTTGCCTCCCAACAAGTACAAAGTTTAACATCTTCAGCTAGATCTCTTAGGATTGTTATCTTATTCTTGCCCGAATCTTGATGTAGGTTTGTAATTCCCTATGTGATTTAGGTTCAACTACAGAGTATTTCTTGCATGAGACCATTGAGTGGCTCATTCTCCGATAGCTAACAATTCCTATTTTATAATTAGATCCAGGTATAACTAAGTAGTAGTCGGGTTTCTAATGGACCTAGATCTATATACTCAATGTGCTCAATGTATGAAGGAAGCATTTTAGGATCCCCATTTGATGCCTCTTCCTTCATAGGCAAGGGTACAATGGTGTCATGTAGGGTTTGGTTAATAATTTAGATCTTAGCATAAGCCCTTTCTGATCTATAACTTAGCACTTTTCCAAATCAATATCAACTCTGTCTCCATACATCATTTCAATATTATAGATAAATTTTGAAGGCAGTTCTTGAAAGTAGTGCCAAACACAGAGACATCAGATATAAAAGTTTTAAATTTGTTAGCCTCTATATGTGCAATGTCTCATCAATAACTTCTTTATTTGTTTCTAGAACACCTATAATTTGGTCTTCCCGATTGTATAATATCGGTAAGGTATCAGTGGATGTGAAATGAAGTGGCTTCAATTCTGGGTCAGGTGGTGATTCGAATAAGAAAGCTATTGGAGGTTTGGGTGATGGCTCATATTGCTCAATCGAAAGTGGGGTGGTGTTGGGATATAATGTTTCTACTAGGTCATTCATTTCTAGGGTACATCCCTCTATATTAAGATCATCCACCTCAACGTGAGCCAAACTAAGGTTTAATGAATCATGGGGGGAACTTTCATGCATGGCTTCCTCTATTACATTATTGATGCGGGGAGGAAAGCGAGGATCACTGGCAAGCATAGAAGTCACCAGGGGATTAGGGCTTACATGGAAGAAGAAAGAAGAGGGAGCAGGGCAGCTAGGGCTTGCACTCAAGAACAGGGAACACGGGCCTCACACCCACTCCAATCTGGAGAAGAAAACTTAGACAAAATAACTTTCAATTTGTATTCATGAAAAAAAAGATGTTTCATACAAGAGGGGAGGGGTGGGTATTTATAGATTCATCCAGGTTACATAACTTGAAAGTTAAGAAACCCTAACTTAAGGACTAAGAAACCTTGGTGGACCTGGTCAACAGCAATCCTTTATTTTGGGCTGGGGTGCCATCTTCATGGGTTGGGGGGGGTGCTCCCTTCTTGGCTTGGCGGCATGAAAAGGGCCCAATATTGGGGCACCTTGTTGGGGAAGGCCTAGATAGGGATCCAGGTGCATGGGGCTCTATTCTGGTGAGGGGGCCTGGTGAACCTTATGGTTTGATGACTCTCCTCTTGACTTGAATGACATTACAGGACTCTTGACTTGAAACAAAAGACTCACAGGACTAAAGGGACTCAACTAGACTCACATGTTCCATTTTATTATAGGACTCAATTGGCTCACTTTGACTCAAGTGACACAGTACTAATGGACTCTAATAGATTCTTGGATCCCATCATTTTCTTGGGGTGGGGAAAACTTGACTCCGTCGAGTCATGCTTAGCGGGAATTTGATGGAATTGAATCAATCACATCAAAAAGGGCTCTTAGGCTGGGTTCAACTTTTTTTTAAACAAATCCTAGATTTTCTTTTTTTTATCAGCTCTACTCTAAGATCTATGAAGCTTTGAAATTGGTGCAGCTCTAAGATTCATGCTTCACCATCTTTGGGCCACTTTGAGATCCATATGCTTTGAGGAGCGTGCACTTTCACATTCATGCAATAGCTGGGTTCCTTCTTCATGGACCGAAGGGGCTGAACGATGGTAGACACGGAGGTCGTGATGGCTGGGGAGGGCGCGGAGGTCATGACGACTGGTGGCGGGCATGGGTGGCCGACGGGAAGCAGGGAGGATCTGATGAGATGATCGTGGGCTCTTGGTTGTAGGCGGAGGAGATGGGGGGGGGATCATCAGGGTGATGGATGGTGGGGCATTTGGAGGGGTCCGACGGTCGGACAAGCCCGGAGATGAGTGACTGTGGGGTTATGGATGGGTAGGGCAGCGATGAGGGCTCTTTGGTTGGTGTCAGTGGCGTCGGTTGGGAGTAGAGGAGATGGGGGCTCGGATCTGGGTGGAGCGGGTCGGTGTCGCGGTAGCAGGGAGTCGGTGGCTGTTCGCTGGAGGAAGGAAGGTCCGGTGGGAGGCAGCATCACTGAGTCTTTTGGGGTGTGCAATCTATGGGAAGCTTCATGGATGGAGGATGGGCGTCGGTGAGGCAGAGAAAAGATGGCTCAATCTGGGTGGGGTGCCAACCGTTGGTGTGGATGATGGAGGTGGAGGTGGGCGGCGGCAGCTGGAGTTAAGCGAGATGGAGGGAGCGGCTCGGTGGTCATGGGCACGGTTGTGGGTAGTGGGACAAGAACAGTGTTGGCTCCATCCAGTGATTTTGATGAATAACAAAACATTGAGTGCATATTGTATATTAATATGTATTTCAAGTTATGAGTTTTCAGGAAGAAAGCACCTCAAAATCTCAAAAACTTATGTTTCATGGCACGTCATGGCACGGAGCATTTCTCACAAATCTGGACATCCTCTTCATTGAAAAAGGGCATCTAAATGATTAAATATTTATGTTTATGATTCATTTGAGTTTCAAAATTTAAATTTATGCTTTTGAGGTTGTTTACACTTGAATCTGAGCATTTCAGTCTCAAGTGTCGATACTTGGAAAGTCAAGTATCGACACTTCAGCATTTGGCACGGACAAAAATCCTTGGCATGCCAAGTGTCGACACCCAGAACCAGTGTCGACACCAAGTGTCGACACTTAGGTTTCCAAGTGTCGACTCAAGGCCTGAGAATTTTAAAAATACAGAACTTTATCATTTGAGAATTTTGTGTCAAGTGTCGACACCTGTGCATCAAGTGTCGACACTTGAAAGTTCAAGTGTCGACACCTAGAGATCAAGTGTCGACACCTGATAGCCAAGTGTCGACATCTGACAGCCAAGTGTCGACACTTGCAGCCTGACAACTCTAACGGATCTATTTTTCTGGCTTGCAAAACTTGCTTTTCAAGCTCCAAACGGCTATTTCGGAGGTTCCAATGGTCACAAACCATTTTTTGGAAGGTTCATGGTGTATTTAACCTCCACCAACCTCATTTTAAAGATAAGGAAGTGCATTTGAAGTGATTTGAAGTCTACTCAAAAGCCAAAAAGCCTACATTCTCTCAAATACTTCACATCAAAGCCTTTATAGTTTGATTCCTTGAAAAGCCTACAAGCTCATCCTTACTTCATTCCAAAAGAGGCACTTTGAAGGACATTCCAAGAAAGAATCAAGACAAAGCATCAACTTGAGCATCAAAGATTTCATTCTACTCTTGAAGAGAGTTTGTTTTAGTTTTAAAATTATATATCTATTTTTACATTGTGATTTGACCTTGCTTTCAAGGGTGTCTTGAAAGAAGGTTATTGTGGTTTGTTGGTGAGCCAAAGGGATAAATCCAACTAGGGTTAACTTGTGAGCCCAAAGACAAAACAAGTGTTAAGATTTGTTGGTAAGCCTAAGTGACAAAACCAACTTAGTTTTGACTTGTGAGCCTTGTGAAAAATAAGTCAGCTGTAATCTTGTTTGGATTATAGTGAAATTCCCAAGGATGGCTTGGAGTGGTTGTAGGTGCTAGGTTTGCACGAACCACTATAAACCTTATTTTTATGTGTGATTGCTCTCTTCCTCTCTTGCTCTTTGATTATTGCTACTGCTTTAAATATCTTGCATTGAATTCATCATTTTTAACTAGCACCACTAGTCCCTCTCATTATTGTTTTAAATTTTTTAATAGACCAATTCACCCCCCTCTTGGACTCCATTTCTGGGCAACAAGTGGTATCAGAGCACCGGTACTCTTTTGTAGGTCCAAGGATCTTGAGTAAAAGATCATGGCAGCCCCAATAGGAATGAGTATTGTTGAAGGTCAAGCTTCAAATCGTCCCCCACTTTTCAATGGCACAAATTACACATACTGGAAAACATGCATGCGCATATTTATTCAAGCTCTTGATTATAATTTATGGAGGACAATTGTAAAAGGTCCTCATCAGCCTACGATGTTGATTAATGGCATTCTCACTCCAAAGATGGAAGATGATTGGGATGAGAATGACATTAAGCAAATCGAGCTTAATGCTAAGGCTATGAATCTATTATTTTGCTCTCTTGATCCAAGTAATTTAATAGAATATCTAATTGTCTCTCTGCCAAGGAGATTTGGGATACACTTGAGGTTACCCATGAGGGTACACACTAAGTGAAAACTACCAAGGTCAACATGCTTATTCACATATATGAAATGTTTAAAATGGAACCTACTGAGTCTATTAGTGAGATGTATACTAGGTTCACAAATATTGTGAATGGCATGAGAAGCCTAGGAAAAATTATTTCTAATGGTGAACTTGTCAACAAACTTCTCAGGTCTCTACCAGCTTCGTGGGATGCAAAAGTAATAGCTATTGAAGAAGCTAAGGATGTCAACACTCTCCCATTGGAACAACTGTTGGGTTCACTAATGACCTATGAGCTCTCCCTCAAGCAAAAGAATGGAGAAGTCGACAAAAAGAAGAAAGTAATTGCGTTCAAATCTACTACGAGAGAGGAATCAAGCGAAGATTCCGAAGAAGATGATGAAGAAGATGAGATGGCTCTACTGGCAAGAAAATTCAGAAGGTTCATAAGGAAGAAAAGGTTCAACTTCAAAAAGAAATCTCTGAAAGGTGATCCAAGTAAAGAGAATGATAAAGAAAGGAGGAGCAGCCTACTTGTTTTGAGTGCAAAAAACCCAGCCATTTCAAGGTAGACTGCCCCTTGCTAAAGAAAAATGGAAGAAAGCTGAGAAAGAAAGCCATGATGGCAACTTGGAGTGAAAGTGAGGACTCCGGTTCTGAGGAAGAAGAACAGCAGGAGGTGGCAAACTTCTGTCTGATGGCTGATCATGATGAGGTATGTTCCGAAATAGAAAATGAATTTACTTTTGATGAGCTTCATGAAGTTTTTGATGAATTAGTCATAGAATTTCAAAAACTAAAATCAAAATATAAAGATTTAAAGAGGCAAAATTTGGATCTAGCCAAAACAAATAACAAACTTTTAAATGAAAATGAATGCCTTCTTCTTCAAAATAAAAAATTAAGTGATAAGATTGTAGCACTTGAAGAAGAAAAAGAAGTCTTGAAAAAGAAAAGTGCCTCACTTTCAAATGAAAATTTGTCAAAACAAAGCAAAGAAATTTTAAATGAAAACAAAAGATATAAAGAAGAAATTGAAATATTAAACTTTTGTAGAAAGATTTACTTATAGTTCTGAAAAATTGAATTTGCTTTTAAATAACCAAAGAGCAGTATTTGATAAAGCAGGTTTAGGATTCATAACTCATAAGAAACAAAAACTTTTTAAAAATTTCTTTGTGCCTGCATCTTCATCCTTTACTTGCTATACTTGTGGTACTAAAGGACACAAATCTTATATGTGCAACAAAAGAAGATTAAGTAACACTAAGAAAGTTTGGGTTCCGAAAGGAACCAATTCCACTAACCAAAAAGGACCCAAGATGGCTTGGGTACCTAAAGTCTCCACTTGATCTTTATTGCAGGTATGCCTTGCAACCAATAAGAAAAGGATGTGGTACCTTGATAGTGGTTGTTCAAGGCATATGACAGGAGATGTGGAGTAGTTCTCATCACTCGAATATCAAAATGGTGGCAATGTAACTTTTGGTGATAATGGAAAGGGCAAAATTATCGGTATTGGTAAAGTCCATATCACCCCTTCTTCTTATATTGATAATGTCTTATATATTATGGTTTGAAACATAACTTGCTTAGCATTAGTCAGTTTGCGACAAAATTTTAAAGTGTTTTTGAATCTTCTTTGTGCATTGTTTCTAGTCTAGATGACAATGGCATTAAGTTCATTGGTCATAGGCATGGCAATATTTATATGGTTGATCTTGATAATCTCCCTATTCAAAAAGGTCAATGCCTAGTGGCAATAGAAGCCAAGATCGATGAAACTAGTTGGCTTTGGCATCGCAGACTAGGACATGCAAGCATGCATTTAATTTCAAAACATAGCAAAAAGAACTTGATAAAGGATTTGCCTAAACTCAATTTGAAAAAGACAAGATCTGTAGTGCATGTCAACTTGGAAAACAAACCAAATCCTCTTTCAAACCAAAAGGAGTAATCTCTACATTAGACCTTTGGAATTGCTTCACATGGACCTCTTTGGGCTAACTAGAACATCTAGTTTGGGAGGTAAGAAGTATGGTCTAGTCATTGTAGATGATTTCTCACGATTTACATGGGTCTTGTTTTTAGCATATAAAGATGAAACTTTTTATGAATTTATTAGATTTCATAAAAGAGTTTTGAATGAAAAAGGTGTTTTAGTCATATCTTTGAGAAGTGATCATGGAACCGAATTTGAAAATGCTGATTTTGATAAATTTTGTATTGAAATGGCATTCATCACAATTTTTCTGCACCTAGGACACCTCAACAAAATTGGGTAGTAGAAAGAAAAATAGAACTCTTGAAGAAATGGCATGCACCATGCTTTGTGAAAATGATTTACCTAGATATTTTTGGGCGGAAGCCATAAATACTGCATGCTATGTTTTAAATCAAGTTTTAATTCGACCGATTCTAAAGAAAACACCTTATGAGCTTTGGAAGGGTAGAAAACCCTCAATTCGTTATTTTATGTTTTTGGATGCCGTTGTTTCATCTTAAATAATGGTAAGGATAATTTAAGTAAATTTGATGCCAAATCAGATGAGGGAGTCTTTCTAGGCTACTCCACATCTAGTAAGGCATACAGGGTCTTTGACAGAAGAACACTTGTTGTTGAAGAATCCATACATGTGGTATTTGATGAATCTAACCAAAAATCTTCAAGAAAAGAAGATGTGCTTTCTGATGAAACAGTAGCAAGAAAACTGAAGGAATAAACAACAATGAAGGGCTTACCAAGGAACAGAACGATGATCAAAACACTGAAGGAGATCAAGCACAAGGTGATGAAAACATGTCAACGGTTGATCCATTACCAAAAGAATGGAGGTATGTTCATGGACACCCAAAAGAACTAATTATCAGTGATCCATCTAAAGGTGCAAGTACTCGATCATCCCTAAGAAATATCTGTGATTACTTAGCTTTGTTTCTCAAATTGAACCTAAAACTATTGAGGAAGCTGAATGTGATAGTAATTGGATAAATTCTATGCAAGATGAACTTAACTAATTTAAAAGGAATAATATTTGGACTTTAGTAGATAGGCCTTCAAACACTTCAATTATTGGTATAAAGTGGTTTTTGAAATAAACTTGATGAAAATGGAGTGGAGTAGTTACTAGAAATAAGGCTAGACTAGTTGCCAAAGGATACAATCAGGAGGAAGGAATATATTTTGATAAAACCTTTGCTCCTGTAGCTAGACTTGAGGCAATTAGGCTATTGTTGGCTTTTGCTTGCTTCATGAATTTTAAATTATATCAAATGGATGTTAAAAGTGCCTTTTTAAATTATCTAATTGAAGAAAAAGTTTACGTTGAGCAACCCCCTGGTTTTGAAAATTTTGAATTTCCAAATCATGTTTACAAACTTCATAAATCTTTATATGGTTTGAAACAAGCTC
Source organism: Areca catechu (assembly GCA_021397845.1). NCBI lineage: Eukaryota > Viridiplantae > Streptophyta > Magnoliopsida > Arecales > Arecaceae > Areca > Areca catechu. Next base: position 63,869,156 of record CM038042.1, read on the forward strand.
CAAGAGTTTGGTATGATCATTTAAGCTCCTTTTGCTCAAAAATGATTTTACTAGAGGTAATGTAAACAAAACTTTGTTTTTAAAGAAAAAGGATGATGATCTTTTAGTAGTACAAATCTATATAGATGATATAATATTTGGTGCTTCTAATGAATCTCTTTGTCAAGATTTTGCAAAGTTAATGCAGGGTGAGTTCGAGATGAGCATGATGGGAAAACTGAATTTTTTCCTCGGACTCCAAATAAAGCAAACCAAAGAGGGGATCTTCATCAACCAAGTAAAATACACAAAAGAATTACTCAAGAAGTTTGGGATGGAGAACACTAAGCCTTTAGGTACCCCTATGAGCTCTACTTATAGACTTGACAAGGATGAAGACCAAAAATTATATCATGGCATGATCGGTTCATTGTTATATCTTATAGCCAGTAGGCCAGATATCATGTTTAGCATTTGTATGTGTGCTAGATATCAGTCTAATCCTAAAGAGTCTCATCTTTTGGCTGTTAAACGCATACTTAGATATCTATCTGGTTCAATTGAGATTGGTTTATGGTACTCTAGAGATTCTTCATTTGAATTGATTGCTTATTTTGATGCTGACTTTGCTGGGTGTAAACTTGATCGTAAAAGTACTAGTGGAACCTGTCAGTTTCTTGGAGTAAATTTGATCTCTTAGAGTAGCAAAAAACAGAACTCAGTTGCTTTATCTATGGCGGAAGCCGAATATATAGCAGCTAGAAGCTGTTGTGCTCAAATCCTTTAGATCAACCAACAACTCAAAGTTTGGCATTAAACTAACTAAGACACCCATAAGATGTGACAATACTAGTGTAATCAATCTATCTAAAAATCCTGTGCAACATTCAAGAAGTAAACACATTGAAATAAGACATCATTTCATAAGAGATCATGTACAAAACTCTAATGTTATTCTCGATTTTGTATGTACTGATGATCAGTTAGTAGATGTGTTTACCAAGCCTTTGTGTGAAGATAGGTTCTGTCTAATTAGAAGAGAGTTAGGTGTCATTGATCCCTTCTCCTAGAACTCTCTTAGTTTTAATTATACCTAAATCTTTTCGCTCAAAACCACTTGCTTTAATCCCCAAAAATCTGATTAAACTATTTCCTATTTTTAAAAATCTTTTTTCGGATTTTCTAAATTTTTTGGCCAAGTGTCGACACTTGGAAATTGTCAAGTGTCGACACCTGACCAAGTGTCGATACTTGACAAATACTAAGTGTCGACACTTGTGAAACAGAAACTATTTTTAAAAAGGCCGACCGGGTTTTGTCACTATTCTCCACCCATCAATTTCTTGCAATAGTGGTCCCCTCTATCCAAATCCTCCCATTTCCCTTTTAACCCATCACAAATCAGGTAATCCTTCTTTCGATTTCACTATATTTTCTTTTTTATTTTCTTGAATTTATGTTTTTGTTTATTACCATCAAACTGTGAATAGGATTTTTCTGGGTATTTTTTAAGATTCTAACTGGATTTTCATGAGTTTTATCAGATTTCTAAAGCTCCATTTAAGGGAATAGCGATTAAATGGCTTTTTTCCTTGATTTTCCATGGTTTTTGGTCGTTTTCACATTTATCTCACCCGTTTTTGAGAAAAACACTGTTTGATTGATTTTGGGGAGAAAAAATTTGTTTTTTTTATTTAAAATCTAGTATTCTAAATCCATTTATTGATCTATCATCATTTTGGAAAGGTTTTTCATGATGTTCTTGCGACATTTTCACCTCTTTGCTAAAACCCTAAATAATTTAGACCCAAATTCCATGGGTTTTGATTTTTGGCCTTACAAAAAGTATTTTCCAAAAGTTCAAATGTGTTTTAATGAACAAAAATATTTTCTATAATTATATGTTCGGAATTTTGTCATTTAATCAAAGTATAGGTTGTAAAAATCTCACCTTTAAACTGATTGACACTTTTTTCAAACTTTGTTTGGGGTATTTTACAACCCAAAATTGTTTTAATTCTAGTTTTCAAAACCTGTTTGAACACATTTTAAGAAATGAAACTCTCCTTATCTCAGCCTGTAGCCAGTCCCATAGTTCTAAGTCTGATTGAACCCATCTTCCTTCTTTCCTGGTTAGCTTGCTGTAATGGGTCCCAGGAAGAGACTTGCAGTTAGGGAGAGACCTAGTCGTGGTGTAAAGAGGAGATCGAAGGCTAGATTTAACCCTACATAGGCTAGCAAATCAGTCACACCGAGTTCCCCCCTGTAGAGAGGATGGTAGGGAAGTTAGTAGCCTCTAGGAGGAGAGTCGACCTGGAGTGTTTTGATAGGCACCATTTCAGCTTACGACAGGTGCTCACTGATGCAGGATTAGTACCATTCTGTACTATGCAGGAGAGGTACTATCCTCATCTAGTGAGAGAGTTCTATGGTGTGTTGGATTGTCAACGATTTCTTTGGACTACGACAGTCAGAGGTGTTCAGATTTCACCTACAGCAGAGCTATTGAGCAGAGTATGGGAGATCCCCCATAGGGAAATCGTGTCCTTTCGGTAGATGATAGAGAGGCTGCCTTTAGGTGTATCTTGAGAGAGAGGATGTTCATGGTATATCCATAGTTACCGCGAACCAGTTATCTCTGGAGATGTGCCTATTGCACCACATCACGGCACGTATACTTCTATCGAAGACTGGGAGATTTGACTTCATCACTGAGAGAGAGTAATGGTGATGACGAATCTGATAGAGAGGAGATAGATTGATCTTCCATCCTTGATGCTAGTTTAGATGCATGATGCTGCGACTCAGCACCGTCACTGTTTACCTTACGGCATGGCACTGACTAGATTATTTAAAGCTTGTGAAGTATCACTGGAGGGGGAGATCCCCAAGGAGATACTACACACAGATGTATATGATGAGAGATCTTTGCACCGTATGGGATATAGACTAGTTGCAGGTCGATGGGTGTGTAGAGAGTTTGGCCAGGAGCCAGATAAGGGGGACGAGCTTTGAGAGGCAGAGGCAGGACCATCTGAGCCAGCAGTTTTTCCTCTCGTTGATATCCCATCGACACAGGCAGAGCATTTGACTCCTAATACTTCAGCTCCTCCGCCACTTTCTACTGGACTATCCTTTGAGGAGCACGCCAGAGAGCAGTTCACTGAGATCAGGGGTGAGTTGACTCAGCTACGCAGCGAGGTTGAGATTCTTCGAGCACATACTACCTCGGAGCATGCTGAGATCCATGGATCTATGGTGGAGGGATTCTCTCGTATTGAGGATCTGTTGAGATCCCTTATACCTCCTGCAGCCCCTGCAGTTGTATCGATGATGATGATGATGATGATGATGATGATGATGATGGTGATGATCACCAAAGCGACCTATTTGTATGACTCTGATGATATCTGTTGTTTCAGTTCTTGATGGTAACTCAGCAAATTTTGTACTGAAAACTTGTCTTATCTATCATATATATTTTAGTTTAGTACATATTATTTATGTTTGAATGATTAAATTTATCTTCTTCATCTCTGATTCTCTTTGATCTTTTTGGCTCTGATACCTATCTTACTTGATTCTCTACCATCTTTTTGTCTCCATGCTCATTATGAGGGGGAGGTTATTCTCCTTTCTAATGATTGACAAAAAGGGGGAGAAATAGTATTGATTGTATTGATTGTTGATGAATAATTTTTTGAATTTTTGTGGTTTCACCTTGTAAGAATCTTTGAAATTTACTTTAATAAGAAATATCTAATTAAGGGAGAGATTGATTCTTCCTAACTATGAAGTTTTTGCCTCTCATATGGACTTAAATTCATATTCATGAATCATAATAGTTAAAGTTTGAAATGTATTACTATTTTACTCAAGGTTTTGTCATCATCAAAAAGGGGGAGATTGTTGGCTCCACCCAGTGATTTTGATGAATAACAAAACATTGAGTGCATATTGTATACTAATATGTATTTCAAGTTATGAGTTTTCAGGAAGAAAGCACCTCAAAATCTCAAAAACTTATGTTTCATGGCATGTCATGGCACGGAGCATTTCTCACAAATTTGGACATCCTCTTCATGGAAAAAGGGCATCTAAATGATTAAATATTTTGTGTTTATGATTCATTTGAGTTTCAATATTTACATTTATATTTTTGAGGTTGTTTACACTTGAATATGAGCTTTTCAGTCTCAAGTGTCGACACTAGGAAAGTCAAGTGTCGACACTTCAGCATTTGGCACGGACAAAAATCCTTGGCATGCCAAGTATCGACACCCAGAACCAAGTGTCGACACCAAGTGTCGACACTTAGGTTTTCAAGTATCGACTCAAGGCCTGAGAATTTTGAAAATACAGAACTTTGTCATTTGAGAATTTTTGTGTCAAGTGTCAACACCTGTGCATCAAGTGTCGACACTTGAAAGTTCAAGTGTCGATACCTAGAGATCAAGTGTCGACACCGACAGCCAAGTGTCGACAGCTGATAGCCAAGTGTCGACACTTGCAGCCTGATAGCTCTAACGGATCTATTTTTCTGGCTTGCAAAACTTGCTTTTCAAGCTCCAAACGGCTATTTTCGAGGTTCCAACGGTCACAAAAATTTTTTTGAAAGGTTCTTGGTATATTTAACCTCCACCAACCTCATTTTAAAGACAAGGAAGTGCATTTGAAGTGATTTGAAGTATACTCAAAAGCCAAAAAGCCTACATTCTCTCAAATACTTCACATCAAAAGCCTTTTATAGTTTGATTCCTTGAAAAGCCTACAAGCTCATCCTTCATTCCAAAAGAGGTACTTTGAAGGACATTCCAAGGAAGAATCAAGACAAAGCATCAACTTGAGATTCAAAGATTCCATTCTACTCTTGAAGAGAGTTTGTTTTAGTTTTAAATTGTATATCTATTTTTACATTGTGATTTGACCTTGCTTTCAAGGGGTCTTGAAAGAAGGTTATTGTGGTTTGTTGGTGAGCCAAAGGGATAAAACCAACTAGGGTTAACTTGTGAGCTCGAAGACAAAACAAGTGTTAAGGTTTGTTGGTAAGCCTAAGTGACAAAACTAACTTAGGTTTTGACTTGTGAGCCTTGTTAAAATAAGTCAGCTGTAATCTTGTTTGGATTATAGTGAAATTACCAAGGGTGGCTTAGGGAGTGGATGTAGGTGCTAGGTTTGCACCGAACCACTATAAACCTTGTGTTTGTGGTGATTTCTCTCTTCCTCTCTTGCTCTTTGATTATTGCTACTACTTTAAATATCTTGCATTGAATTCATCATTTTTTACTAGCACCACTAGTCCCTCTCATTATTGTTTTAAATTTTTTAAAAGACCCAATTTACCCCCCCTCTTGGGCTCCATTTCTGGGCAACAAACAGGGAAGAGAGAATGCTAGGTCTGGTGAGGAGGGGATCTGGATGGGAGGAAGGGGGTGGTGCTGGGGAGGAAGAAAAAAAAACCCTAATCCTCTGGCTTTGATACCAATTGATGTGGGACGGGAAAGCGGGGATCACCGCTTTTTTGAAGTGAGAGTAGCTGTCACTTGGAGATTAGAGCTTGCTTGGAAGAAGAAAGAGGGGGAGCTGGGTAGTCTAGGGCTTTGCACTACAAGAACAGAGAACACGGGCCTCACACCACTCCAATGGAGATAAAAACTTAGACAAAATAACTTTCATTTGTATTCATGTAAAAAAAGATTGTTTCATACAAGAGGGAGGGGTGGGTATTTTTAGATTCCACCTAGGTTACATATCTTGAGGGCTAAGAAACCCTAACTTAAGGACTAAGAAACCTGGTGGACCAGCTCAACAACAGGCCTTTATCTTGGGGGGTGCCATCTTCATGGATTGGGGGGGTGCTCCCTTTTGGGCTTGGCGGCATGAAAAGGGCCATTATTGGGATGCCTTGCTGGGGAAGGCCTAGATAGGGATCCAGGTGCATGGGGCTCTGTTCTGGTGAGGGGGCCTGGTGAACCTTCTGGTATGATGACTCTCCTCTTGACTTGAATGACATTACAAGACTCTTGACTTGAAACAAAAGACTCACGGACTAACGGGACTCAACTGGACTCACATGTTCCATTTTATTACCGGACTCAATTGTCTCACTTTGACTCAAGTGACACTGTACTAATGGACTCTAATAGACTCTTGGATCCCATCCATTATACATTTATATTCCTGGAATGTCTTAATTAATCCATCATTGCATCTATTTGTTCTCCCTTCCTATTGAAAGTAATGGATGATCTAGGGTTCTTGGGATTAGGACCATGGTAAGTTGGTGATGATGAAGTGGTTTGTCCCTCCATTTTGATCCTCTTCATATATTTTTACGTTAGCCAAATTATCTAGGTTAGTCTCTTTGGTTGTGTAGGGTTGTTCTATGACCAATTTATCCTGGAAGTTATAATCAATTGTTTAGGGATAGTTATACCGATATTAAAATTTTCAGTTAGGTATTGTCCCTCAGAATGATTCTCAAGTTGACAAGGCAGCTCTTCTTTACTAACAGCCATGGCCAATTGACTTAATTGCATCTCCAAATAGGCAATAGCTTGGGTGTTGGAGGTTATCTTTTGGCCCATGGTTTGCATAAAGTTATTCAGGATAGTATTAGTGTTATTATTATAACATGGAGGTCAGCTTGGACTTTATCCAAAGTTTCTAAACTCTTTTCTAATGTGTTGATTCCTTTCTCAAGATCTAAACATGGTTGATGATTAAATACTTGGCTAGGCCTAGGATAGGTTGATCAAAATCATGGGCTCCTAATGTTGCATCTTGTGTCACATAGAATTGGGATGATGATCCACCCTGGATTATATGTTGGGGCATAAGGTTCAGTCATATATCTATTATTGGCCACAGTTCCCTGTATAAACCCATTTTGGGTTGGGTGCATTAAGTAAGGACATTCCTTTACAACATGGTCTGGTGAGTCATATGCGTGCACATAGGTGCTGGCACATGATAAATTCGGTATATCCTTTACATTCTAAGACTTCCTTAGTCTATGGATCATAGATGCTTATGTAGTTCTTTAGGTCCTTTGTGTGATTGTATGCATCTTCAAATCTCATAAAATTAGGGTGCATATCATATGTTGTGGTTGATTCATAGAATTGTTAGCTGGGCTCTCATTCTAAATGGTCAGTCAGAGTCTATCTTGTACCAATAATCTGGTAGGATTGAGGTCATTCAATAGGATCAGAGTAGCAATAATCTTTTAGACTTTTGGGTCATCTAGTAGGATCCATGACCATTTAATCTTGTATGGTTTAGACTATATCTTACTAATCATCTTTTTATCTTAGCAATTTCTTTCTTGATTTTTTTAGCCCTTTTTTATATTTATGGAAAAGAGGGGGAGAAGAAAAGGAAGAAAAGAGAGAAGTCTAAAGGTGAGAGCCTAAGGAGTCCTAGATCTAGAGATGATAGAGATGCGTGTCTTAATTAAGTTAAAATTATGTTAGCATAAACAAGTTATCATACAATGTACTCTTTATCCTAGGGTTCCTTATGTCTAGATAACTCCTAATTGCCAAGATTGCCTTTGAGCCTTCAATGTTAGATACTAACTAGCCACTAGCCAGGTAAGGGTAAGGTCGGTGGGGGTCCCCCCATTGCTTTTCTTAGACATCAAATTAATTGGCCAGGTCACATAATGGAACCAATTAAAGAATCATCTTTTTTTAGGGCTACATCATCCTTGAACTCTTTTCTTAGGCACTGTTAACTAGTTAATTCTGAGCTAGTCCAGCTCTTAGGGTCCTTTATCCTAGTGAGCTCAAAAATCCTAAGGGTCAATGTCTAATTGATTTTAAATTTAAGGTTTGGGTTATGCAATATGTAGGGTGATGGTTAGTGGACCAAGGAAGGGTAATGAAATCCCACCTTATGTATTTAAGGGTGTTGATGCAACTTCTCCTGGATCGGGCTCGATCGGCTGTGTTGGAGCGCTCCTCCCCCGATCGACTTGCAACAAAGTCCCCCAGGCAACGGTGGTGTTCTGGCGGGGGACACTCCGATGCTTAAGTTAGTAGGAGCTTGAAGGCAACAGAATGGAGGATCAAGGAGATAGCTTATGAAGAGTGAAGAGAGTCCTTAGCTCAAAATGGGATCCCCTGGGCACCTTATATAGGCACGGAACAGTCCAAAATCCATTAGGGAGGAGTCCAAAAAAGACTGATCTGCCCTAGGAGAATCTAGAGAGTGGCCACGTGGTGTTCGGATAGGGCAGCATGTGGGAGTGGGGAGCAGTACCGCTGATATGGCAAGAGTTCGTTAGAACAGAAGAGGTTTCTAGACCTCTCCAGACCTGAAGTGGCCTGGTCGGATGCCGATCGAGAGGGCTAGCCATTCCTCCAAGGGAAGGTGTGTAGAGCGTAGGCCGAACCTCAGCAGGAGCTGGCCGTCGGACCTTTGCTCTAGTGGGTCGGACTTCCGAAGGAGAGCAATGGGTCGGACCTCAGCAGGAGTGGGCCGTCGAACATTTATTCTAGTGGGTCGGACTTCGAAGGAGAGCAGTGGGCCGGACTCAGCAGGAGCAGGCGTCGGACCTTTACTCCAGTGGGTCGAACATCGGAAGGAGAGCAGGGGCCGGACCTCAGCATGAGCAGACCATCAGACCTTTACTCCAATAGGTCAGACTTCCGAAAGAGAGCAGTGGGCCGACCCCAGCAGGAGTGGTCGATCAGGCCCCTGCAGCAGTCTGGTTCAGACGGTGAACCGGCGGGGTATAACAGTTGCCCCCCTTGCCCTTGCCCTTCGAGTGAGCCTTGGGCTCGAAGGATGAGGGCATTAATTGGTAATAAACACGCCAGCCTTTAGGATGATGGTGAATCCACTTCGGCGTGCTATGATTGACCGTCTTCTGCTCCATTTTTGCTTTTGGATGATGTCAACATTGAATTGGTGGCGACAGGAGAGGCAGTTATTGCTGGTATGGTGCATGATGATCGCCAGTCCAAAAATGCATGCCCGTTGAGCTCCTGATGCGACGTGGGCCATGTGGCCTTTCGCATGGTCAGCACGGTGTCTGGAATGATCTATCCAACATTGCCTTGATGGTCATGCGGATCGCGACCGAATACGATCCGGCGCATCCCATCGGATTCTTGCTAAACCCGAGAGCCAAGCCACTTACTGTCGGGTCGCGGCACATGGGGGCGTTAGGAAGCTATCCCCTGGTGCCTATAAAAGGGAGGGACGAATGCTCAGAGGGAGTTTCTCACCATATCTGGGTTTGAAGAGAAAGCCTCCTCCTCCCGCTACTCTAGCCTCTGTAGAAAACTAGAGATCCAGGTTAGTCCCACAACCATCTTCCTCCTTTTTCTGCAACTCCATTAGGATTGCCTCCGGGAGTCAGAGTATGGCTCATGGAAATAAGGAACCTGGCCGTATGACATCCTTTCAACCATGACCCAGGAGAGGGCCGAGAGTCTTAGGGTTGTGTATAGCATCTCCTCTATTTTGCACTTGAGCATCCCAAACGTGATGGTAGGGTGAACAACCCCCAAAATTTAGGAGCCTTCCCTTATATGAAGACCACCTAAAAGCCGCCTTCGATTTCCCTCCACAATTTCTTCATCCAGGTCTTCAACCTGTATAGGATTACACCTTCCTAGCTGAACCCGAACAGCATTCAGGTGCTCTGCAGGTCCTACTGTTTTTGAACTTTTCCTTTTAAAGCAGGACTTCCGGAGTCAGGATTGGTAGATGTTTAGTCCCTGTCCTGGCCGGAAGATTCTAGGGGGGCTTCCATTTGCCATCCACGGAAGTCTCGATATTTTTTTGTGGATAGCCTAGAGCCGCGGGGCTTTGAGTCAGCGTGGAGAGAGTCGAGGCCGAATGCTATAAATGGAAGGAAGGTATCAAGGGCCGATGAGATTGACTTCCACAAGCTGAACGACGAGGACTCGAAGTTTGTCGGCTTCCTGCTCCACGAGGAGAGTCTCCATCAGGCTGGGATCAGCCAACATCAGATGCTGGGTAGGACGGAGGCCATTAAGAGGGACCTACTATTCTTTCTTTCGTTGATTTTGATGTTGTTACTGACTCTATCTGTGTTTGCTGGCAAGTGGCAAAATGAAGCCGGATCGAGCGATCCTTTCAGTGCGGTTGGCACAAAGGAGGTCCATCCACCTTTTGGAGCCGACCCATCGGGAGCCGAAGAGACAACGGGCGTCAGAGCGATGCCAAGAGACCAAAGAAGCAACAGACGGAAGAGCCATCCCTGACAGTAGTGTCAGTGGAGTCAAAAGATGACATACCACTGGTGAATTGCCAAAGGGTGATGGCAAACTAGCATTCGTCATCTATCGGGCAGTCAGCTGTCCGGGCGGGGAGAAGAATGTCCGGCACCGACCAGGGTAGAGACAACTCCATCCTCTCCTTCGCTAGATCTGGTGGAAGAGACTTCTCTAACGGTCGGGGGAACCAAGTGGCTGAAGGGCCGATGGCCTCCTAGTGGAGGCTGACGACGTCGGCAATGATGGGGATCGCCATAAGTGGCAAGACATCCATGACGCCGAATATGTCAAAGAGCAGCTCCAAAGGGCTGTTTCCGGTGTCGATGAACGGTTCAGTGAATGAGGCTGTCAGAAGTACTCTTCATCACTTGTTGGGGGTAAGTTTCAGTTTCAAGCCTTACTTTGTTGTTAATAATTTTCTAACTGTTTATCTGTCGGCAGCTCATCCGGGACTCGCTATTGGTAGACGATGGCTTGGGCGAGTTGCTCCATCTAAAGGAGCACTTGACCAAGAGAGCAGAGGCAGTTGAGGTGGCGAGGGACAATGCATGGGTGGCACTGACAGCTGCTAGAATGAAAGCTGACTAGTTTTCGGGCAGTTGAAGGAGAGATGTCCGCCCTGCGGGCCGAGTCGGAGGCCCAAAAGAAATAGCTCGAGGACTCGCAAGCCCGGGAGGCTGACCGGGAGGCAAAGCTGAAGGATAAAAAGCGAAAGGTCAAAGCTCTGACTCGCTGGCTGGTAGAGGAGGGGGAGCACCTGTCCAACACTAAAAGGCGTGCGAAGGGTCACCAGGTGGTGCGGAGCGGTACAAGGGTCTGCTGAAGATGAGCCAAGAACTGCTCAAGATGGTGACTGACAAGGCCATGGTGGAGTATAAAGCCTCCGAAGACTTTATGGAGGAGATGAACGAGGCCGGCACGGTCAGCTTCGGTTATGCGTATGAAGAGTGTCTAGAAAAGGTCGGAGTCACTTTTCTAGAACTCGATCTCTCCTTCCTTCAACTACCGAAGCCGGCGGAACAGGAGAGCGCGGAGCCGGCGGATCTGACCGCCGATGTGGCCAAGACCCCAATTGAGGCCATCGCAGTGGGGACCAGATCGGATGCCTTAGTCAAAGCTGACATAGGGGCGGCCACCACTCTTGTCAGAGCTCCAGGAGGAGCCAGGGAGTAGAAGTCGATGTTGTGTCCATACATCCGAGGGTCAGACCTAGATGTTTGTAAAGGTCTGACCTTCGCTTTTGTAAAGAACTTTTAATTCAGTAGAACCTTTTGTTACATTTCCTGTGCATGCTTATGTTGTCGATTGATAAGACTGGTTGAAGTAATGTCTTCTGAAAAATTTTCTAAGTGTTCGCCCATCGGTTAGTCTGAGCGGATGGTCGGACCTCCGAAGTAGATGTCAAATAGTAGCTCGACGTATGACACTAGAAATTTTTCCAAGTGTAGACCTTCGGTCAGTCGAACGACGCAGCCATACCTTCTTTTGAAGTAGGTGCCGAGCTTTGGTTCGTCAACTAGTCCGAATCCGAAGATGTTGAGGTAGGCAACGGATGGTAGCTCAGGCCGAACCCATTACTTGAGAAGTTTCTTCCCAAGTGTTTGTCCATTGGCTCGTCTGAACCCGGAGATGTTGAAGCAGGCAATGGATAGTAGCTCAGGCCGGACTCATTTACTTGAGAGATTTCTTCCCAAGTGTTGGTCCGTCTGCTCGTTCGAACCCGGAGATGTTGCCAACTGGGATCGGACTTTTGAAAGTGGGCTACCCTAGAGCCTTTGCTGACCGAAGTCAAACTTTTGGAAGTGGGCTGCCCTAGAGCCTTTGCTGACCGGAGTCAGACTTACAGAAGTGGGCTGCCCTAGAGCCTTTACCGACCTAAGTCGACTTTCGGAAGTGGGTACCCTAGAGCCTTTGCCGACCGGAGTTGGACTTTCTGAAGTGAGCTACCCTAGAGCCTTTGTCGATTGGAGTCGGACTTTCAGAAGTAGGCTACCATAGAGCCTTTGCCGACCAGAGTCAGACTTTCGAAAGTGGGCTGCCCTAGAGCTTTGCTGACCAAAGTTGGACTTTTGGAAGTGGGCTATCCTAGAGCCTTTGCCGACCAGACTCGGACTTTTGGAAGTGGGCTGCCCTAGAGCCTTTGCCGACCGGAGTTGGACTTTTAGAAGTGGGCTACCTAGAGCCTTTGCTGACCAGAGTCAGACTTTCGGAAGTGGGATGCCCTAGAGCCTTTGTCGACCAGAGTCGGACTTTCGGAAGTGGGTTGTAGTAGAAACTGTAGACTTTATTGATAATACTTGCGAAGGTTGTCTACATTCCACGGGCGTGCTATCTGCCATCCATCCAAATGCTCGAGTCTGTAGGTTCCAATCTGGATTACTTCAACGACTCGATAAGGTCCTTCCAAATTTGGGAAAAGTTTGCCTTGCTGTCAGTTTTGAAATCTCCGTCCTTCGCAAGACTAGATCCTCGACTCGGAAAACTCATGCCTTGACTGTGAGTTATAGTATTTTACCATCTTCTAATAGTAGGTCGCCATCTTCAGCTTGTCGGAGTAGTTTCTTCAAGTAGGTCTAGGTCAGCCCTTCGCTGCTCAGAGTTAGCCAATTTGGCATAGTGGTCAATCCGTAATGATTGCAGAGAGATCTTAATGGGGATGATGGCTTCACTTCTGTAAGGTTGAATGGAGTCTCCCCGGTCACCGTTCGAGCGGTTGTCCGATATGCCCATAGCACTGAGTGGAGTTCTTCTGTCCAAAGCCCTTTGGCTTCGTTTAGATGGGTCTTCAATCCATGTAGGATCGTCGATTGGTGACCTCAGCTTCTCCATTGGACTAAGGGTGACTGACCGACATAAGCCGATGGGAGATGTGATATTGCTGACAGAAGTCCCAGAACATAGAGTTGTCAAATTGTCTTCTATTATCAGTAATAATGGTTTGTGGAATGCCAAATCGGAAGATAATGCCGTTTCGGGATGAAGTTCTCCACCTTGGCCTCCGTTATTTGTGCCAGCGGTTCAACCTCCATCCATTGGGTGAAGTAGTCAATGGCCAGAAGTAGAAATTTCATTGCTCGAATGTCGGGGGAAAGGGTCCCAAGATATCCATCTCCCACTATGGGAATGGCCATGGTACAGTGATCGGTGTCAGCTGGCTAGTAGGCCTCCTTTGGATAATAGAGTATCTTTGACATGCGTCGCACCTTCGGACGAAGTCCGACGTGTCTTCTGAATGGTAGGCCAATAGTACCCCTGTCGGATGATCTTGTAGGCTAGAGACCTCCTCCAAGTGGGTTGTCGCAGATGCCTTCATGGACTTCTCTAAGTGCATAGTCCGCATCGGTCGGCCCCAAACACTTTAGCAGCGGCGTGTGAGAATGACCATTTGTACAGGATGCCATAAGACGACGTACTTGGAGGCTGTCCAGCGCACTCGCTTGGCCTCAGTCGGATCTTCTAGAAGAGTCCCTTTGATCAGGAAAAGCAAGAATTGGATCCATCCAAGAGGTTTCCCGTTCCACTTGGTGGACCTCGATTGGCTCCTTCGTGATACTTAGGTGCCGCAGGTGCTCCATAAAGGTTCGGTCAGAGGTAGTGGTGGTAGCCATGGCCAGTTTTGATAATGCGTCCACTCGGGAGTTTGCAGGTGGGGTATATGGAGAATCTCGAAGAATTTGAATCGAGATATGAGACTTTTACCTTGTCTAGGTATTTGGTCAGGGTAGGCACCCTTGCCCTGAATTCACCATTTATATGGTTCACCACCAGCTGGGAGTCGGAGAAAACTCTCATCCGATGATGCCAAGCTCGTTGGCGATTCATAATCCTATGAGGAGGGCTTGGTACTCCACCTGATTGTTTGACACTTGAAATGAAAAGTGCAATGCATACTCCAGGCTTCCTTTCTCCTGGGTTGGCTAAGATCAGGCCGGCTCGTAGCCTGCCAGGTTGGACGCTCCATCCACATGGAGGGTCCAGGCTAGTTCAGCTTCGTAGACAGTGTCAGCTTCAGGTGCTTCAGCTATTTGAGGGGATGCTCCTACTTCCTGGTGCACTCTACAATGGAGTCAGCGATTACCTAGGCCTTCAAGGCAGATCGAGATTGGAAGTATACGTTGAACTCGCCAAGTCTGCTAGCCCACTTGGCGAGCCCGTCGGATGTGTCCGGACTCCAGAGGATCGCCTTTAGAGGTTGGTCGGTCATTACCACAATCGGATGCACCTGGAAGTACGGTCGGAGCCGCTTGGCAGATATGACCAAAGAATAAACCAGCTTCTGCATCTTGGGGTACCTGTTTCGGCATCATGGAGGACTTTACTGATATAATAGATAGGCTTCTGCTGATCGTCCTCTCTGGCCGCATGAGGGACGATGCCGACCGCCTTATCGGATGTCGACAGGTAGAGATATAAAGGCTCCCCTCATCGGTTTAGCCAGTGACGGGGGATTCTTCAAATATTCTTTCAAGGCTTCGAAAGTTGACCAACATTCATCAGTCCAAATGAAACCTTCCGACCGGTGCAGGATCTTGAAGATGGCAGGGACTTTTCAGCTGAATGGAAGATGAACGACTGAGGGAGCAATTCGACTTGTGAGCTCTTGCACTTGCATTTTATTGGTAAGATGTGCCATCTCAATGACGGCTCTTATCTTGTCAGGGTTTACTTCAATTCCTCTCTGTGTAACCAAGAAGCCGAGGAACTTGCCGGAAGTTATCCCAAAAGTACACTTCATGGGATTCAGCTTCATCCGATGATGTCTGAGTGCATCAAAGGATTCCGCAAGTTGTTGATGTGGTTGGCCTTATGGAGGCTCTTTACTATCATGTCATCCATGTAAGCCTCCATATTTCTGCTAGCTGCCCTTCGAACACTCGGTTGATTAGTCTTTGGAAGGTGGCACTGGCATTCTTTAAGCTGAAGGGCATCATCCTGTAATAGTATAGGCCTTTGTCGGTGTTGAAGGCAGTCTTCTCCTCATCCTTCGGATGCATCTTGACCTGGTTATAGCCAGAGAAGGAATCCATAAAGCTAAGGAGCTGGTGGCGGCTGTAGCATCCTAGTTGATCAATCTTGGCAAGGGGAAGCTATCCTTCGGACAGGCCTTGTTGAGGTCTGCGTAATCTACACAGATCCTCCACTTCCCGTTAGCCTTTTCCACCATAACAACATTCGCTAGCATTCAAGGTAGTGAGCTTCCCTGATGAATCCAGCGTCAGAGAGTTTCTTTACTTCTTCGTCGATAGCTCTCTGCCTTTCAACAGCGAAGCTCCTCTTCTTCGCCGGACGAGCCTATAAATTGGATCCACCATAAGCTAGTGGGTGATGACATATGACGATATACCAGGCATGTTCGATGCCGACCAAGCAAAGACATCGGCATTACTTCTAAGGAAGTCGATCAGCTCTGACTTGAGGTCTTTGCTAAGGGAGCTTTCGATCTGGAGGACTTTTGTGGGGTCATCTTCCCGAAGGGGGATGAACAGGATTTTTCGTCTGGCTGACCACGGCCATCGGCCTCAGCCCTCGGATCGAGCTGCTCCAGAGTAGGACGGCCTTCGGACTATTGGTTAAGAATAGTTAAACACTGTTTGGCCATCTGACGGTCTCCCCTCACGACTTCGACCTCGTTCCTGGTTGGGAATTTTGTTAATAGATGATAAATAGACACGATGGCTTGTAACTTGTTGAGGGTCGGTCGGCCCAAAATGGCATTGTAAGCCGAGGTCGTCGGACAACCACAAAGTTGATGTGGAGAGTTTTCTGGAAGGGCTCCATCCTGATCGTTACAGGGAGAACTATCTCTCCCTCGACTCCGACGGAATTCTCCCGAAACCTATTTAACGGTATCGGGGATTCTTGTAGCATTGACTTGAATAGGTTCATTCTCAGAAATGTATCATATAGTAATACCTCCGTGGAGCTTCCATTATCTATAAGTATCCTCTTTACATCATAATGGCAATTACTGCCGACATGACTACAGGATCATTTTGAAAACATGGGCTCCAGAAGGTTCATCAGAGAAGAAGTGATTGCATTAGAGCCCCTAGACCTCTTGACAATGAGGTCATCTTCGTAGCTCCATTCAGGTTGCCGATGCAGCATGCCGACATCTCCATCGTTCGACTGTTGGTTGGGAAGCTTTGACCTCTGGAAGGTTTCTGGCATTTGAGGCTTCGGCCGATCCTGATGGGGTCGAACATATTTGCGCAGGTAAACCCCTCCGGATGAGGTCTTCAATGGCATCTTTCAACTATAGGAATTCTTCGGTGCTGTGCCCTGTGTTCCCTATGGAACCGATAGAATTATCTCTATTTACTGGAAGGCCCCTCATCGATCGAGGCCAAGGAAGGTCTCTTGATCCTAGGAGGATCCTCTCCTTGGAAGGGAGGGGGCCATAGGTCTTGACCTCCGGGAAGGTGCTTCAGCTTTGATAATTGGCGGCGGGTCAGATTACGTGTCACTCACTTCTTAGAGGCTAGGAGCCTCACTTCATTAGGGGCTGGCCTCCCCTCTACCTAGCATTGGCTGGTGCTTGCTCTTCTGCCATGGCATACTTCTGACCAGAGGAGTTCACTATAGCTTGTCGAAAATCTCTTGTCCAGAGAGAAAGTAAGCCTGGACAAGCGGAGCCCTCTTTTGAAGGCCGACATAGCTACTGCTTCATTCAGATCTGGGACTTCCATGGCCGCTAAGTTGAAATAGGCCATGTAATCCCTACCGGAGGTCTCCCCCTTGCTTACCAGAGAGGAGAGGACGCCGCGAGGAAAGTCGGAATCTGATTGCATGTCAAAAGGGAGAGGAAAAAGAATTTGAGCGAGAGAAGAGTAGATCATACTGGTCGGATGGCGTTGAACCATATCCGAGGGGCCTTCCTCAGGGTTGCTGGGAATGCAATATAGTGGAAGGCGTCGGAGGTGCCCTGTACCATCATGTGGACCTTATAAGTGCCTAGATGGACCAGCAGGTCGGTGGTGCAGTCGTAGGGGTCCACCTGTGGAATTTTGAAGTGACGGGGAATCATCTCTGCCTTCTTCTCATCGGAGAGGGCGGATAGGTGTCATATACTGCCCCCCTTCGGCTTTCTGCTGATGGACTATTTTATCAATGCGCTCCTCCATGCACAAAATCATGTGGTGTAGTCTCTCGAAAGTTCGGCTGTAGGCCGAACGCTAGTAGGGATGGATTAAGGCAGGAGGGCAAAGTAGACCTTGCCCTCTTGCCATCGGCACGAGCGCCCAAAGACCTCCGGGGCTGGCCAAAGGAGGAAAAATGCTGAGGGGCTTCCGATTGTCGGCTTCTGGGGGACACCCAGGCACGGAAAAAAAATAAGATAGAGACCACCTCAACCCTCTATGATCAATCCATTATCAGCAGAAGAGTCCATTGTAAGAAAGATTTAGTCAATCTGAGTTATTATTTTATCATTGAGTCCTGTAGAGAGCTTCAGTGAGCTAGTCTTCCAGTTCCTGTACAGTGTCAGCCCAAGTACAAGAGAAAACCAAGCAGTCCAAGTGGAGACCAACCCAACTGAAGACATGAAGACCATGGAAGGCCTAGTAGAAGAAATTAGATTATGGGATTTGTGTGACACCACAGGATCCAAGATGTCTTCCGAAAACCCTAATTCCTTGCAGATGCCCTCCAGATGCCCAGATTCTCTTTCCGATGCAAGAGTATATTCATAGACCAGGGCATCCATGATTCCAGAGGTCCACCTGCATCCTAGACCAAAGAAATCAAGCCCAGGCTCAAGCCCAAGCCCTTAAAAATCAAGATACCAGGGAATATTCCTGCTACCTGGCTACCACGCCACCCAAGCTTCCAGAGGCCCAAGCCCATGTGCCTAAACCCCTTTGGGCCAGCCCCTTGCTACTCTTAGAAGTCCAACACACCCCCCTAGGAATGGACTGTGTGAGTTGACCAAGTACAGAGAGAGGAGGAGGAGTTTTAGGGATTTTTTTCTACGAAGCTATCCTTATTTTTCTAGCTAGAGTTGGAGGATTCAAACTCCTGTCTCAATTCTCTATACTATCTCAAACTAACTGGGGGCAAGGTATGGGTAAATTTAAAGGACCTAGTCTCTTATTATGAGGAGGATGATTATGATAAAAAAAATACTTGAGTTTTCTACAACTATCATGTTTTACCTGCGTGTGCATAAAGGGTTTTGAGAGTTCTTCTTCCCAATGTTGAACAATATCTTCCTGCCGCCAGCCAGCCTTCCAGAACCCTAGCCGCCCACTCAAAAGACACCTCATCCTTGCTATTTTTCTCTTATTTTTTTCATCTCCTCTGAGTTTTCTATCCCCTGACATGTTGTTTGCAGGGTTTCGAGTTCCTACGAATCCAACGACTCTAACCAAGCCTCAATCGGACCAGCGAGAGAAGAAGAAAGAATCGGGGTCTTTGGCTGGGTTTCAGGATGCATACATCGAGGAGAACGAGGATCCCTTTGCTACAATCTTCATCGGGGGCAGATTACAGGAACACCCTTCCTTTAGCAGAAAAAATACCATTGTAGAGCCACCAGGAATTTTATTGTAGGAGGAACTCCCTCTCCGACCGGGCGATCCATCTTTACTACTTTCTTAGGTCCTAATCTGCACTGCTTAGTCTCTCTAAAATTCATATAGAATTCCCTACAACTTATTTTGATCCAATATTTAGGATTAATTACTTCACCCCATATATAAAATCCACAAAAATAATCCATTTATATTAGTTTAGCATATGGGCAGATCTAGAGCTTAGATAGGACTTATTTTTGCACTATTTATAGTCTGTATAGTGCTGTTAGTTATAGATTTCTCTTATTCAGAACTCAAAGAATTTTGAAATCTTTTTTTGGATTCTTCATAATTCAAAGTATTTTATGGAATTCTTGCAGATTTTTTTTCGATCTGTGCAATTTTTGCAAGCCAAAATACAGCCTACAATGTTTTGGCTCTATTTTTTTCAACAAGACAATTTTGGAAGGTTTAGGGGTTTGTTTAGCATCTCTTGCATATATTTTTATTTTAGTAGTTTCTAGCATATTAGGTCATTTGCAAATCATATCTCCAAAAAAAAAAAAAAAAAAAATTAAAAATAAAAAAAAAATATATATATACATAAAACTACCAAAATATCTAACCTCAATTTGCATAATCTACCATCATCAATCTGCAATCACCTAGGGCTCTCAAATGCCTGTCGATGGGAGAGGATTTGATCACCTCTCCTTATCAAAAACCACATCCCCTGCATTCAGTCCATGCCTAACTTAAAATCGATTAGACTTAAGTTGCCCTAGGGGCTAGGGACACCAACTGGTCGGGTCCGGGCTAAGTGTCAGATCACTGTGTCAAGCTAACCTGTGTGTGCCTTGTGCTTGGTGTCTAGATGGAGGTTTAGGGATTCAATCCTGAAGGGCTTGTGTGCGGTTCTCCTACCTAGCTAATCTCTGATTGGTGTCTAGAAATGGCAATCAGGGACCTAACACTCCCCTTATACCTGCCTGGCTGAGTACAGGGTTACTATAGGCTAGTTTGCCACCTTGATTGAGCACTTAGTTTTGGCTCTAGTCTAGTCAGCTATAGTCGGTTTGATCGAGTCTTGCATGAGCACTAGATCAAGGGTTTCATATCATCCACCTCCTTCACAAATGGCTGAATCCATGGACCATGTTGATGCTAAAATTGATGCCTTGGAGAAAGGTTAGCCCAAACATCAATTTTAGGCTTGATAAATCAGATGCCCAGTTGACCCATAGGCTTGAGCAGCAAATGCCCATTTGACCCATAGGCTTGAGCAAGCAAATAACCAGTTGACCCTTAGGCTTGATCAATTAGATGCCCTACTAGGAACCCTAGAGAAAACTCATAGGACCAGACTAGATCCAAACCTGAGCCAACTTTACCTACAACCTATGAACATAGATCCTATGCACCCACTCCCTATAAGCCTAGTATACCACAACCTATAGATCTTATAACTCCAAATCCTATGACTCTAGAACCTATGAGCCCATATCCCATGAGTACAGTAGACCCAAGACCCATAGAGCTGACCCAAAATCCTATAACCCAGATCCTATAATCCCATGACCTATAGATCTGCGCCCTTGTCCTATGAGCCCAGGGACCCATAACCCCTAGGTATCAGCCTAGTACTAGTCAGGTTTCTCCTAGTCAACTTGAATCCCATAAGATTAGTACCCCTAAATAGGAGCCCAGTAGTAAGCCACAACCCCTTATTCAACTTGAACCTACTAGGATTAGTGCCCATACTCAGAAATCAGGACCTAGCCAATTTTCTTTAGCCGACCTTCCCCTACCATCCTTTGATTGACAAGGCTTACATGAATGCAGAAGTGTATGAAGCTGATGTGAATTTAGCGAATGAGTATAAGGGAGAAGAGGAGATACCCCTAGAAGACCTAGAACTAGTAGACCCCGTAGTACCCAACTAGAAGCCAATCTAAAGTTAGCTAATCCTGACCATGCCCAGATTGAACAGCAGTAGAGGACCAATTAGAGGAAGAGAACTCTAATACTAGGATTTTACTTGAGGAAACACTAGAAAAGGGTCTAATTGTAGAAACTATTCCTAAATTCCATGAACTAGAAGACTTTATTAGGATTTGGCTTACTTAACCCATTGCCCTCAGGATGAATCCCTTCCTGCCATTCCTATTGAAGATATCTTCCCAGAAATTGTCGACCTATCCTTCCATAGCATGGACCTTTTCTTGCCCATAGATATACCGTAACCCCGTAAGGTTAGCCTCATTAGTCTAGGTTTAGTCCTCGACATGCTTTCTTATATCGTACTTTATCCAACTAACCTGGAACTTTTTTTTACCCTACCAGACTAATTCTGAACCCACTTCCTATTTCTGCCCTTTCCAGACATCTCCAGCATTTCTAGGATCATTAGATTGTATTTAGTTGAAATTAGCATACTGCATGCATTCATTATGCATGTTAGGTTTGCATTATACTTCTGGCATATTTGGAATTTGCTAGGAGCCCATTGTAAGTTTTCATGTGCATGTCAAGCTAGGATCAAACCTAGAGAACCTATAATCTCTTAGGTTTTGGTCAAAGAGTTCAATAAAATTTCCTACTATAGAATGCATAGTCGAGTCTATTAGGTGTCAGTATGAGTCCTTTGCATCATTTGTTAGGAGTCTGCATGTGCCTAGCATGTTCACCACCTGCACTAATTTTGAATCAAACTGGCTAATTCCCGAAGAAGAGCAAAGGAATTTGATGTAGTAGATTCTATCATGGTTAGGCTTAGGCCTAAAGAAGCTTCATGCTTGTAGAGCCAGACTTTTAAAGTGATAGAGAAGGTTGGACCAAATGCCTAGGTGTTAGGTTGCCTCCGGATTCGAGGATTAGTTCTACCTTTAATATTGCAAACCTGGTTGTGTATAGGGAACCGGCAGCGATACCTAGTGAGGCCTTTGGACCTATTTTTTTTCATTGTGAGTGACCCTAACCCAGAGTGTCCACTAATAAATTTGGCTTGAGAGAGGAGAACGGATCGAGCGTATCTTGGATGATCAAGCCATAACTACCCGGGGCCATGGCTATCAAAGGTACCTGGTTCGATGGCAAGGCTGGCCAGAGTCAGACGATTCGTGGATTCTCGAGAGGACTTGCAGCACCTCAGCCCAGACCTCCTCGAGAGATATGTGAGTCAGCCTGATCTTCACTTGACAGGATCGAGTTCCTCAATCCCGAGAGAATTGGTGGGGACACCAGAGGCACCAAAATAAGATAGAGGCTTCTCAACCCTCTATGGATCAACTAGCAGCATTAGAGTCCATTTGTAATAAAGATTTAGTCCATCTGAGTTGTTATTTTACTGAGTCCTGTACTAGTCAGCTCATGTTGAGCTAGTCTTCTTCCTGAGTCCTATACATGTCAGCCCAAGTACAAGAGAAGACCAAGCCAGTCCAAGTGGAGACCACCCAACAGAAGACATGAAGACCATGGAAGGCCATGTAGAAGAAATCAGATTATGGGATTTTAAGTGACACCACAGGATCCAAGATGTCTTTCAAAAAACCCTGATTCCTTGCAAATGCCCTCCAGATGCCCAGATTCTCTTCCTGATGCCAGAGTATATTCATAGACTAGGGCATCCATGATTCTAGAGGTCCACCTACATCCTAGCCAAAGAAATCAAGCCCAGGCACCAAGCCCAAGCCCTTAAGAAGCAAGATACCAGGGAATATTTCTGCTACCTAGCTACCAGGCCACCCCAGCTTCCAGAGGCCTAAGCCCATGCACCCAAATCATTTGGGCCAGTCCCTTACTTCTCTTAGAAGCCCAACACGCCCCCTAGGCATCCTTGGAGTGTTGACCAAGTCAAGAGAGGAGGAGAGAGTTTTTAGGGATTTTTCTTCTACCAAGATTCCTTATTTTTCTAGCTAGAGTTGGATGGGGATTCAAACTCCTATGTAATGTCTCTTTTTAACTTAACTTGGGGGCCAAGGCTATGGGTCTATTAAAAGACCCTAGTCTCTTGTATGAGGATTGATTATTGATATGAAAAATACTTAAGTTTTCTACAACTATGTGTGTTACCCTGCTGTGTGCATAAAGGGGTTTTGAGAGTTTCTTCTTCCCAATGTTGCAACTATCTTCCTGCTGCCAGCTAGCCTTCTAGAACCCTGGCCGCCCACTTAAAAGACACCTCATCCTTGCTATTTTTGCTCTTATTTTCTTCATCTCCTCTGAGTTTTCTAACCCTGATAGGTCATTTGTAGGTCCCCGAGTTCCTACAAGTCCAACGACTCCAGCCAAGCCTTAATCGGACCATCGAGCAGAAAGTCGGGTATCTGCCGGTCTTTGGCTCATTTTTCAGGATGCATCCATTGAGGAATGAGAGATCCCTTCACTGCGATCTTCATCGAGTGCATCAGACATTTCCAGGTACACCCCCTCTACCACCAGTAATTTTATTGTAGGAGAACTTGCCCTAATCGAGGCTTCTCAGCCCGGGATCCATCTTTACTGCTTTCTTAGGTCCTAATTTGCATGCTTAGTTTCTAAAATTCATATAGAATTCCCTACAACTTATTTTGATCCAATATTCAGGATTTAATCACTTCACCCCATATATAAAATCCATAAAAATAATTACATGCATATTAGTTCCGCATCAGCTTCCCTCAACAACGGCTGGAGAGTTAGCGCAGGAAGTGGCTAGCAGTTGCTGTTGGTTGTCAGTCACCTCCTAGAAACATTGAACCACGGTGGTTAGCATTTCAATGTGGTTCATCAATATCTAGAACTACTGCAGTCCAGAGTAATGTAGGCTCGATGACAGTGGCGGTGGCATCGTTTTCCCTGGGGGGGTCCCTAAGACCTAGATGGGGAATGACTTGTTCCGATAGAGGTATTTTGAGATCTTCCCTTAGCCATTACTTGGCTAAACAGATGGATTCCTCCTTTTAGAGAAGGGATACAGCCCTTCCTCTAGCGCCAATCTGTTGAAGCAACTTCTCCTAGACCGAGCTTGATCGGCTATGCTGGAGTGCTCCTCCCCTAGTCGACCTTCAACAAAGTCTCCAAGGCACCGATGGTGTTCAGCAGGGGACACTCCGATGCTTATGTTAGTAGGAGTGATGCGGCAAGCATATAATTAATGTTTTGAATATGGTTTGTAGAGCAATGAAACGTAATTACACTAGCATTGTACTCATCATAATAAGACTTAAGGATTATAAGAAATGGGACTTTTACTTGATTAGACACAATCCTAAACTAAGAAGGAAGAAGATCTAGACAATAGGGGCTAATGATTGTGGACTTACCTTGATGAGCTTTCCAACCATCTTTGATTCATACCTTGAAACTACCAACGCTCAGAACTGAAGAACTTGGATAACAAAGATCAGAACCCTGGACTTGGGGCTTCAGCTTGTTGGTTCTTGTCAAGGTGAACCCAGTTCACAACTCAAAGACTTTGAAGGACCCTGTAATGAAGATCAAAGTTAAGGAAGAAGGATAAGAACGTATAGAAGGATGGAAGAATTTATGAACTAAGAACAGAAATTTGAGAAGATCTGGCTGACTCCAATGCCTTCACGTGAGCTTGGAAGATGCTTTGCTAGGGGAAAAGAATGGCTTTGGCATGGAGGGAGAGGATGGGAAACTTTCACATAAGAAAAAAAAAATACAAGACAACTTCTACTTCCAAAATTCAACTTCAATTTTCATTCTTCCCAAAATCAATCCCTTTACAATGGGCATCCAAGGCCTTTAATAGCCTCACAAAGCTAGCTTTTGAAATTAAAAAACTCCCCAAATTGAGGAGGATTACAAGGGGGGTTGGAGGATTTGGTGGAGAGTTTGGAGGGATGGGGGGGTTGGAGGATTTGGTGGAGGATTTGGAGGGTGTGTGGCCAACCTCCTTGAATTTGAATCTTCCTTGTTGGTGCCAAAGAGTGATGAGGTGACTAGTGAGGTGGCGCCTGATGACGTGGCATGATGAGATGGTCTTCTACTTGGATAAGGAATGACATGTGGTGCCAAGTGGTCCTAGTTGATGGTCCTTTTCTCTTGCTTGGTTGATGTGTCTTCTCTTCTTCATGTGGTCAAATTCTGGTGCAGAATTTGAGTCTTGTTGCTGGCTTTCATTGCTTTAAGACTTGATTAACTGAAATAGACTTAACTCAACTGAACTGACTTGACTGACCTAAACTTGAAACGGACTTACAGGAAATGAAATTTTTTTTTTTTCAAAGTAATTATATGACTCAATAAACACTCTTGATTAATTACAGGACTCTTGAAAAGGAAATGGCTTTTGAAAATAAAACATTTATAGGACTCTTGAAAAGGAAATGGCTCTTGAAAAAAAAATATTTTTGAACTAAAGGATACAAGGTAACCTAATCATCTTCGATCCAAATTGGGATAAGGCTAACCTTATTGGAGTGAAGTTTCTTTCAGTTTCTGGTGTCCACACCAATTCTCCTGGGGTGGGCAGAACTCGATCCAGTCGAGTATGGTTCAGTTTTGCCCTGGTAATGCTCGAACAAGTCTGGGTTAAGTCTTTGTAGGTACTCTCGAGTAATCCAAGAGTTGTCGGACTCAGGTCGACCCTACCATTGAAACCAGGTATCGCTGATACTCCTTATTCCTGGTAGTAATTGTCTTGTCATCCAGGATTCACTCAATCCTCTCTCTCTGCTCAGGTAGGGTTGGTGGTGGACACTCGGAAATATGTTCACTCTCAATGAAAGTTTCTGGCCTAAAAGGTTCACTAGGTATTAGTACTGGTTCTTTGTATTCTACTAGGTGTGAAACATTAAAGGTTGTACTGATATCCATATCAGGTGGAAGTTCCAAAACATATGCATTAGGCCCTATTTTCTTTAAGATCTTGAAAGGTCCCGCTCCGCGGGCATGCAGCTTCTTTATGGTTCCAAAGGAGAACCGTTCAGGGTTGAGCCTAATCATCGCATAATCCCCTTCACAGAATTCTTTAGCCCTCTTATGTGAGTCAGCTAAGTGTTTATAAGTTTCATTGCTCAGGTTGATCTTATTACTGATTTCTTTATGTAGATTTGTGACATGCTGTGCAAAAGACTCAGCAGACTCAGAAACTTACACAAGCACTTACGAAATGCAGACTGAACTAGGCATCTTTATCGAGAGGAATTTTATTAGACTCTCTAGGGCCTAAACCTAACAGATTAATGACTCTCTAGGTTTGACCCTGGACTGGTATGCACATGAGAATTTACCATGGGTTCCTAGCAAATGCCATAAGGTTTTCCAAAAGTAGGTAGCAAACGGAATAGGCTTTAAAGGCTCATGCAACTAGTAATCTCATCAAAATGAAACTTAATGGCTCTAAAATTAGGATAAGACTTAAGAAAGGCAGAAAATAGGAATCCGAGTCTGGGATAATTTAGAAGAATCTTGAAACAGACCTTGGTTACTCATGATGACCTTATGATTTGAATATTGATCTACAGGTGGGATGCTTCTAGGAGTTGAAGGTCATAGGAAAGTCTTCTAAAATAATGATTGGGTTCTTCTCAGGTACCTGAAGGAGTTCTTGTGTCGAAGCTAAAGTATTGGATTCTTTCTGAGGGCATTGTCTTACAGGAACAAGTCCTCACTAAATTTTGGTTGTTCTGATGTTTCAGGACTAGGCTCAATAATCTTTTCTTTACCAAAGGTTTCCTCAGGTAAGGTACTAAAGGTGTTCTCTTCACAGTCTTCCCCTTCATATTCATCTATTAACTTATGTTAGTCTCATACACATTTACTAGGTTTAGACTTGCCTTCTTCCTTCCCTAGCCCTTCAGTTTGAGGATATCCTAAGTCTTGAGTATTCATGAACTCAACTTATACTTCAGGGTTCTTACTATCATTCATATGAGCTAATGGGATAGTAGGAGTTGGTTGGACTAGGAAAATTGTTTAGCCAGCATTTGGTTCAATTGGGCCATTAGATCATTTAGGCCTTTCAGCATGGTTTCAAGATTTGGGTCCATGGCTATACTGGACTGGGTCTAAACTAGTGAATATGAGGCTCCTGATCTAGTTTTCATGCATGCAAGTAGACTCAAGCTCGAGCTAAGGTTTCCTAGAGCTAGAGCACAAATTAGAGGTCTAATTAAGTGAACCAACTAGCTAGTAGTACTTATGGGACTTAGCCAAGTAGGTGGTGGGAGTGAAGGTCTCTGATTGCCAACCTTAGACACCAATCTGAGATTGGCCAGGTAGGCGAACAAAATCACAAGCCCTGATGCACCAATCCTAGACACCAAGCTAGTAAGCACACACCAATTAGCTGACACAGTTAACTTGACCCTAACCTGAACCCAACTTGTTGGTGTCCCTAACCCACTAGGGCAATTACGTTCTACTCAATTTTAATTAACAGGCTGAGATCGATATGCTGGGTGGTGATTTTTGGGCTAGGGACAGGTGATGAAACCCTGACCCTATGTTAAATTGATGCCCTTAATTTGATTTCTCATGAGATGAATGAAATGCAAAGGTACTGCAGAAGTGTGTTGCAGTTTGAAATTGGTGTGGGAAACATGATGAAGAAAATGTCCAAAAATTCTAAAAAATTCACAAAGGACTCCTAACTTATATTTTTCAATGCAGATGAAAGTAATTTTAAAACTAAAATCTGTGCTACTCTAAGAAGATCCTACAAATGAAGATAATAAAAAGGACAGAACAGAACCCTAATGATAGTGTCGAACTACAAAAATTTTTATTTTTTTTATAATTTTTTTCTGATGATGAAATTTAATATGGTGATAACTGACTTAAAAAGGAATAAGAAAAAAATATTTCAACAAAAAATTAGTGACTTGCCTTGGAGCTGCAGACGGAGGATTATAGTAAACAGATGCAATTTTCAGAAAACAGAACCTAATCAAACAAGTGCAATGGCTTACCCAAACTTCAATCTAAAAAATTCACGTCCGGCCAGGGGCTCATTATTCCCATGGGTCATGATAGTGTACTGGAGTACACCGCTCAGGAGGCGTGAATTTTGGATCTTGCTTGTATTTAAAAAAAAAAAAATTAACTAGATAACAAGTATGCATGCAACATATCTAAATGCAGGAAATTATCCGACCATGCTCTGATACCAAGTTGATGCGGCAAGCATATGATTAATGTTTTGAATATGGTTTGTAGAGCAATGAAACCTAATTACACTAGCATTGTACTCATCATAATAAGACTTAAGGATTATAAGAAATGAGACTTTTACTTGATTAGACACAATCCTAAACTAAGAAGGAAGAAGATCTAGACAATAGGGGCTAATGATTGTGGACTTATCTTGATGAGCATTCCAACCTTCTTTTGATTCATACTTGAAACTACCAACGCTCAGAACTGAAGAACCTGGATAAAGATCAGAACCCTGGACTTGGGGCTTAGCTTGTTGGTTCATTGTTAAGGTGAACCGGTTCACACTCAAAGACTTCGAAGGACCCTGCAATGAAGATCAAGTTAAGGAAGAAGGATAAGAACATATAGAAGGGATGGGAGAATTTATGAACTAAGAACAGAAATTTGAGAAGATCTGGCTGACTCCAATGCCTTCATGTGAGCTTGGAAGATGCTTTGCTAGGGGAAAAGAATGGCTTTGGCATGGAGGAAGAGGATGGGAAACTTTCACATAAGAAAAAAAAACACAAGCAACAACTTCTACTTACCAAAATTTAACTTCAATTTTCATTCATTCCCAAAATCAATCCCCTTTACAATGGGCGTCCAAGGCCTTTAATAGCCTCACAAAGCTAGCTTTTGAAATTTAAAAACTCCCCAAATTGAGGAGGATTACAAGGGGGTGTGGAGGATTTGGTGGAGAGTTTGGAAGGATGGGGGGGGTTGGAGGTTTGGTGGAGGATTTGGAGGGTGTGGCCAACCTCCTTGAATTGAATCTTCCTTGTTGGCGCCAAAGAGTGATGAGGTGACTAGTGAGGTGGCGCCTGATGACGTGGCATGATGAGATGGTCTTCTACTTGGATAAGGAATGACATGTGGCGCCAAGTGGTCCTAGTTGATGGTCCTTTTCTCTTGCTTGGTTGATGTGTCTTCTTTTCTCATGTGGTCAAATTCTGGGGTCCAGAATTTGAGTCTTGTTACTGGCTTTCATTGCTTTAAGACTTGATTAACTGAAATAGACTTAACTCAATGAACTGACTTGACTGACCTAAACTTGAAACGGACTTATAGGAAATGAATTTTTTTTTTTTTAAAGTAATTACAGGACTCAATAAACACTCTTGATTAATTACAGGACTCTTGAAAAGGAAATGGTTCTTGAAAATAAAACATTTATAGGACTCTTGAAAAGGAAATGGCTCTTGAAAATAAAATATTTTTGAACTAAAGGATACAAGGTAACCTATTATCTTCGATCCAAATTGGGATAAGGCTAACCTTGTTAGAGTGAAGTTTCTTTCGGTTTCTGGTGTCCCACACGCTTGAAGGCAACAGAATGGAGGAATCAAGGAAATAGCTTATGGAGAGGGGAAGAGAGTCCTTAGCTCAAAACAGGGTGCCTCGGGTACCTTATATAGGCACAGAATAGTCCAAAATCCATTAGGGAGGAGTCCAAAAAAGATCGGTCTACCCCTAGAGAATCTGGAGAGTGGCCACGTGGCATCCGGATAGGGTAGAATCGTGGGATTGGTGGAGCAGTACCATTGATGTGGCAAGAGTTCATTACAATAGAAGAGATTTCTGGACCTCTCTAGACCCTGAAGTGGCTCGATCGGATGCCGACCGAGAGGGCCATCCGTCCTCCGAGGGAGGGCATCTGTAGAGCGATAGGCCGGACCTCAGTAGGAGTGGGCCGTCAGACCTCTACTCCAGTTGGTCAGACTTCCGAAGGAGAGCAATGGGCCAGACCTCAGCAGGAGCGGGCCGTCGGACCTTTACTCTAGTCGGTCGGTCTTTCGAAGGAGAGCAGTGGGCTAGACCTCAGCAGGAGCGGGCCGTCGGACCTTTACTCCAGTGGATGGTCTTCCGAAGGAGAGCAGTGGGCCGGACCTCAACAGGAGCAGGCTGTCGGACCTTTACTCCAGTGGATCAGACTTCTGAAGGAGAGCAGTGGGCCGGACCCCAGCAGGAGTGGGTCGATCGGGCCCTGCAGCGATCTGGTTCAAACGGTGAACCAGTGGGGTATAACATAGGGTTATGCCCTTAAAGTATTTTATGAAAATGCAATGCAGATCAAGCAAGGTGTCTAAACAAGTTAGGAAGTTTTTAAAGTTTATTATTTATTTTCTTAAATTAATTAAATTTTATGGAAGGTTTAATATAAAAAGTTAATTAGGTTAGGAGTTGGTTTGTAAAAAGAAGAAAAGTAATTTTTTTATGTTAACAAGAATAAATGGAAATATAGTAATTAAGGTAATAAAAAGGTCAATGATACTTAAAAGAGTAATTACTAAAACAAAAAAATAATTTTTTTTTTACTTTTTACTTTTTTTCTAAAATAACTATGCCTGGATCTTAGCAACGGTGCCAAAATTTGATCGTTATCGTAGGTAGTTAAAATTAAACCTACTCACTACTATAGCTAGTGATGAGTTAGAATTATATCCTCGGGGATTAAGGGCAATCATTTCATGAGAAAAAAAAGAAAATAAAATTATTATAGAGGATTATATTAAGAGTAGTAGTTATTAAAAAAATAACTAATTGATTAATAAAATCAAGATAGCAGGAGAAGTAATCTTGGAATCCGAACCCACCATATAAATAAATTTTATCTTTTTTTTTTTATTGCAATAATAATAATTCTTGCATATTTAGTGTTAGAATAATTTCTCTTATTGGGCACGGACTGTATTCGGAGATCATGATACGTTCACTTAGAGTATAAACTATCTACTTGATTTGCAAAGTTAGGGATCTAATCTATTATACTATGATCTACCTCTCTTAAGCATGTCCGTATCTTGAGGTAATGGCACGTCAATAGAGGGGTGTAGGCCATGCATGCCAGAATAAATTTATGATCATAAAAATAACTCAAAAGATATATAAAAGAAGAGCATGATTTTTATAGCATAGAAATCTGGTACAAAAAGAGAGATGAATCCGGGTATAGGCTTCATCTTCATCTTAGGTTGAAGGAGTCTAGCCGTGCATCACTACTGCCAGAATCTCCTCCATGATTCTCCTCTTTCCTAAGCCTAAATTAATTACAAGAAGGAAAAAATATAAAATATTGATGGTAGAAATGATGATCCTCTCTGCTTCTCGGGGTTCCTCCTTTCATAGAGCTTGTCTAGGACTTTCTCCCAGTCAGATTTGGAGTCAATCTGAATTAAAATCAGTCGTATATCATGAGGAGAAAATTTTAATCATTGATTTGTTGCATGATAGATCAATCATTGCCTCCTTCCTTCTCAGGCAAACAAAGCCCATTATGCTTCTTGCTGAACCCCGGATTTTGGGCTTCCTCCTTCAACTTGGACTTTGCTTCTCCTAGTTGCAGTGCAGTATATGGGCGACGGCGTGAGGTGGTGGTCGGTGATGGGTGAGGGCAAGAGGAATGAATAGAAAAATGGTGAACTAGATGGCTTGCAATAGTGACCACATGACAGAGGAGAAAATCGATGACTATGGTCAAGGACAGTGGCGGTGGTGGGACGGTAGTGTGGGTGGCACTACGAGCTAAAAAATGGTTGGCAGTAAGGAGGATGGTGGGTGGCCTGTGGCGGTGACTGAATAGAGAGGGAAATGGTGGTTGACTAGAAAAGTGCTTCTCTGGTGGTCTTTTCGACGAGGGATAGCTCCTAGTGGCGAGAGGGATGGCGGGGGACAACTTCAATGGCTAGGTAGCTTGAAATGATGATGGTGGTCCTTGGGTAGGGGTCATGGACTGAGGCTCATGGCTACTATGGACCACCTTAGCACTCATAGATCAAGTGGCTGGTCCACCATGGACCAG
Source organism: Areca catechu (assembly GCA_021397845.1). NCBI lineage: Eukaryota > Viridiplantae > Streptophyta > Magnoliopsida > Arecales > Arecaceae > Areca > Areca catechu. Next base: position 63,900,850 of record CM038042.1, read on the forward strand.
CTGCTCTAAATTCATGTTTTTTCTTTAATAAATTTCTAACTTTGATTCTAGATTTGTTTAAACTCTAATTTGAGTGATGTCTGCACCGTTGGACTTTAAAAATTAAACTCTTTCTGCCTATAGACTCTTTTTCTATAAAACTATAATAAATTTATCAATTCTTAATAACTATAGATTAGTTAATATTATTTTAATATTTAAATTAGAATTTTAATAGTCTCATAAGTGGTGAGCAGCTGCACCAAGGTCCTTCAGAGGGACCTATGATTATTCTGGTGGTGGCAGCACTACCCGATCATTGGAGGTTACACCACTGGTAGTGGCAGAAATGTAGGCAATGCCGGAGGTGGCACAAGGGTAGCCTAGATGGCCTGGATGGTTTGGTGCGGGCACCAGACTCAGAAGAAGACTTCAGAGCTCCATCTGGATCTCTGATTAACCTTGCCTGAAGAATTAGGGTTTTTGGCTTGTAATAAGGGTTGACTTGATCAACTTTAGTTTGAGTTTGTATTACCTGCATTTTTTTATTTTATTGAGTCATGTTGACTCAGTAGTGGACTAGGGTTTCAACCTGGGGTGTTACATTTTCTCCCAAGGCCAAGCAAGTGGGCGCCACACTCCCAGCCACACTCCCAGCCATACGCCTGAGTCCAGGAGGCGCCACATCTCCATCCAGTGTGCCTTGGTCCCCACACCACAAGAAAGCAGGTCCCTTTTTTCATGCACCACTTTGGGGAGAAATCCATCAAAATACCTCAATCCAAGGAGGAGCCAACTTCTTTCCAGAAAAACCCAAGCCAGGATGGCATGAATTTTTCTTGAAGAGAGGATCAAGGAGGTGCCCCACAATGTTCCATAAAAACCCAAGTTATAAAAGGGAAGAGAGCATGTCTTGGGGAGAAAATCAAGGAGGCACCCAAAAGTTTCCTAAAGTGCCAAAGCCATGAAAGGAAGAAGCCTTACTTGTGGAGCAAGACTAGGAGGTGTCCAAAGAGCCAAACCATGAAGGGAAAATCCTTGATTCATGGAGAGATACTAGGAGACACCCCCACTACCTGCCAAAAAAATCCAAGACAAAGATGGGAAGGACCTTGACTTAGGGAGGAAGAAAAGGAGGAGTCCAAAAGAGTTGATCCATGGAAGGAAAAAAAAATTCTCTTGAAGATCCATACAAGGAGGCGCCATCTACCTGCCTTTTATAACCCAAATCAAATTTTTTTGGTACTTGGCCGACCATATGTGTATGATTTTTCCTGATTTGTAGATCCCCTCCTTTAGTCCCACATGGGAAGATGTAAAACCTACTCCTTTGTAAAGCCCTATAAATTAAACCCCTCTTGTAAGTTTAAAAAAATATCATATGAATGAAAGAATTTTTTTATGAGCAAACTTGTGTTTTCTCTTTTCCGCACTTGCTTCCAAGTGTTGAGCTCCGTGAGGGAGTGAATCCGGGTTCCCCTGGAACCTTGAGGTGGTGAGAGATCTCCAAAACCCCAAACCCTAGGTTAGCCACTCCACTCCCAAACCCTAGCCGCCATCATCCTTCTCTTTCCACCAAGCCCTAGTCTATTTCCCTTCTCACGGCCACCATCTCCAAGTCCAGGCGACCACCAGCATCCAGCTCCAGTCCAGATACCGCAGATCTACAGCAATTCTAAGAGGAAGTCAGATTGGCCTCCAGGAGAATTCGACTTCAGCAACTTCGGCTTTCAAGTTCTTCAACCTGGTAAGATCTTTTCTTGAGTTTCTGAATTCTTTCACTTGTTCCTCTTCTTTCACAGATCTTGAGTCCAGAAGAAGCCGACCAAACCACGAGACCAGTATTAGAGGATCCATTGCGAAGATAGCCGACTCCGAGGATCCCACAATCTGCTCGAGAGAGTTCTTCCACCAAAATCCTGAGAAGATCACTGTCTGGTTAGTAAACCACCTCTCCTCTCTATTTCTGTTCTGTTGAAAGTTCAGAGTGAAACCCTAGGTCTGGGAGTTTCTCAACCCCAGCGATCCGTTACTTCTGAATTACTCTGATAATTTAGTTTCCTCTAAATTGTGCTTTCAATCCTTACCTAGTTTCCTTCAACTTAGTTTAGCTTTACTTTGAGTCAAAGCCAATTTCTGAAATAATATAAAAAAAAAAAGAAATTAATCCTAAATTACTTCCGCATACGCTTCTTTGTGCTTTGTTCTGCATCATTTTTGGTATCAGACACCTGTCTAGGGTTTCTGTTTGATTGCTTGTTTGAGTCTCTCTCTTTTTACTTTGTCTGCTCGAAGTAGACTCCCCAGGACGTCCGGTCCTAGGAACGAAGCGGGGTGCAAAACCTCCTCTTCCCATTCCACGGGGTGTTCCTAGGGCGTGTAGGGGATCCGTTGGGTTACAACTTCGTAGCAGAAATTATAAACGGGGAAGTGCTCTGTTTTCAGCCCGTAATTTCCCTGTTGCAGGAATTATTCTCACTGTAGGTAACTCCAAATATAGTGATTTTTGTTTTTCTGAAACCAATATAATTGAAACTAATTTTCATAATTTTCTCATGATTTATTGGTTTCCGTGCGATTTCTGAAAATAAATTACTGCAACTCTATTTTTTGTGTTCTGCAATTCATTTATTTTTGAGTGTTCATCTCTTAATTCAACTTAAGGGCATTTGAGCATCTAAGATAAGGGGAGGAGTTGATAACCTCTCCTTAGCCCAAAACCACCACCCCTTCATTCGAACCTAAGCCTTTAATCTAAAAATTGATTAGACCTAATTTGCCCTAGTGGGCTAGGGACATCAACAAGTCGGGTCAAGACTAGTGTTGAGTCAGTTTTCTGGTTACTCTGTGTATGCTTTGTACTCAGTGTCTAGAACGGTGGTTTAGGGATTCCATCCCGAAGGGCTTGTGTGCTGGTCCGCCTACCTGGCCAATCTCTGATTGGTGTCTAGGATTGGCATCTAGGGACCTAACACTCCCTTACACCTGCCTGGCTGAGTCCTGAGTACTACAGGCTAGCTTGCCACTCTGATTGGGCATCTAGTTTGGACTTAGGTTTAGTTAGCCCGTAGTCGATTCAGTTGAGCCTCATTTTGTGTGTTGCTTGCATCATCATGTCTACCCGGAATGGAGTACCCTACCAACCTAGTCAAACCCAACCAGATTTAGAGGCCATGGTTAGAAATCTTACCAAAAGTATGACCAAATTGAGTCAGGACATGAATGAGGGTTTTTCCCAGTTTAGGGATCGAGTCCAAGTACTGAGAAACGTAGACATCAAAATTGGACCCCTGATCCAAAATTTAATAGGCCCCAACCTCACCCATGCCAGGAACCTAGGAGGACCTTATACCGTGATCCCGAGCATAACCTTAGGAAGCCTAACCATGATATCTATAGTGTGGATCGTGTCTATGAGAGGTCCTTACAATATTCTAGACCAGTCACTCAACAACCCAAGTCTTCTAGATCAAACCATTTAGATCCACACCCATGCCCAAGTAAGGTCTCTACTAGCTTGAAACCCAGTGTGACCCAGGTTCCTATATCTCAAGAATGTTTGTTTTGTGGAGAAAGAGGCCATAAATCTAGTCAGTGCCCATGCATAGGACTGGCTTGTGCACAGCTAAGTGGTAAGAATCCTAAGGATGACATTAATGAGGGAGAACCCAAGCCTACCAATGAGGAAGAACGGTTAGGTATGACAAGCCTAGAATCAGTTGACCGATTACCACTGACCCGAAACCCATTGAAGATGGCATCGAGGAAGTATATGATGCTGGCTTGAGTCTAGTTGATGAATATGAGGGGGAAGAACTTGAAGAATGTGACATTGATACTATTGGTTCCTTACTGAGGAGATCTTGGAAAGCAACAAGTGGTAGGACCTAGTTCAGAAATTCAAGAGATTTGTGAGAACAAGGATCCTTTAGTCAAACACCCCCAGGAAGAACTCATAGTGTTAGCCCGAGATATCAGTGCGTATCCTCTAATGACAGTCATTCCCCAAGTACCAATTGAAGATCTTTGCACTAAACTGTTTAAGTTTGCCCACCCTATGGTAGATCCTCTCCTTAGGATGACTGAATCAAGCCTCTTACAATTGGACCTTATCCCATGCCCAGCCACTAAGGTCTCTCCCGTAATCTCAGTTGAACATCCTTGTCTTGAACGGATTGATTCACCCAGTCCTATAGAAGTCCTCCTTATGACCCCAGACGCCTTCCTTCGCATGACTGACCTACCCTTCTATAGAGTATACCTTTCCGTACCCATAGGTCAAATTTCAAGTCTTGAGGTCATCATCCATAGGCCCTCCCATGAATCATTCTCTAATCCAGTTCTTGAGAAAGTGGATCATTATTTGCTTAGAGAACAAACCTTAACTGTTGCAATCACATGTCCTAGGCTACTCCTCGAACCATCTCTTGATCCATTTCTAGGAATAGCAAACTTTTCCTTTCGTAAGGATGACCAGTTGACACTCATAGATCACCATTCAAACCTTCAGGTCACTACCTTTAATCAGCAGGTAATTCAAGACTCCACCTCATATTTCCTCTCTTTCTTTAGGACTTCCAATGCTTCTTACACCATCCAAGTATACTTTGTCGAAGTCTTTAGAGTGAACCACGTGTTAGAACCTATTAGTTTGCCACCTACCTCTGGAAGACCTTATGGCACCTACTAGGCATCCATAATAAGTTTTCATGCTCTGCATGCCATCCTCTGACCCAAGGTCAAACCTAGAGAGCCGTAGTTTGTTAGGTTTAGACCTAGGGTTTGAATAAAGTCCATTCTTTAGGAATGCATCGTCAGTCGAGTTTAGGACATTGTCTCAGAATTTGGTTTGATTGAGAGCACCAGGAATTAGGATTTGTATTTTGTCCAGGGCTGAAATTGCGTTCAATGTTTCGATCAATAGGTCTATAGGCTAGAGTCCCTTTGAAATTGTTCATGGATACAAGCCTCACACACCACTTGATCTGATTTCACTACTAGCCCACACACACAAGTCTCTTGATGCACTTGCATAGCATGTAAAAGACTTGCATAAAGAAATTCATGCCAAATAATTTAAGTAATGAAACTTATAAGAAGTTGGCTGATTCTCAAAGACGAGTCAAAACTTTTGTTGAGGGAGACTATGTAATGATTAGGTTAAGGCTTGAACAGTTTCCTCCTGGAACCGTTAGAAAGTTACATGCTAGAGGAGCTGGACCATTTAGAGTGGTGAAGAGAGTAGGATCCAATGCCTATGTGCTCGAGTTGCCTCCAGAACTAGGCATTAGCTCCACTTTCAACATTACAGACCTAGTAAGTATAGAGAGCCAGCTGTGATTCCCAGTGAAGCTTTTGAACCTAATCCTGCTCTTGAGAGTGAACCCACCCTGTGTGTCCACCAACAAACTGGCCTGTGAGGAAGAGCAGATTGAAAAGATCCTGGATGATCAGGTTATCTCTACTCGTAATCGAGGATACCAAAGATACCTGGTCCGCTGGCAAGGAAGGCCAGATTCTGATGACTCTTGGATCTCCGAGAAGAGTTACAAGAGCTGGACCCAGACCTCTTGGAGAGATACCAGAGCCAACTTGATCCATACTCGACAGGGTCGAGTTCCTCCCACCTTGGAGAATTGGTGCGGGCACCAGACTCAGAAGAAGACTTCAGAGCTCCATCTGGATCTCTGATTAACCTTGCCCGAAGAATTAGGGTTTTGGCTTGTAATAAGGGTTGACTTGATCAACTTTAGTTTGAGTTTGTATTACCTGCATTTTTTTATTTTATTGAGTCATGTTGACTCAGTAGTGGACTAGGGTTTCAACCTGGGGTGTTACATTTTCTTCCAAGGCCAAGCAAGTGGGCCACACTCCAGCCACACTCCCAGCCATACGCCTGAGCAGGAGGCCACATCTCCATCCAGTGTGCCTTGGTCCCCACACACAAGAAAGCAGGTCCCTTTTTTCATGCACCACTTTGGGGAGAAATCCATCACAAAAATACCTCAATCCAAGGAGGAGCCAACTTCTTTCCAGAAAAATCCAAGCCAGGATGGCAAGAATTTTTCTTGAAGAGAGGATCAAGGAGGTGCCCCACAATGTTCCATAAAAACCCAAGTTATAAAAGGGAAGAGAGCATGTCTTGGGGAGAAAATCAAGGAGGCACCAAAAGTTTCCTAAAGTGCCAAAGCCATGAAAGGAAGAAGCCTTAACTTGTGGAGCAAGACTAGGAGGTGTCCAAAAGAGCCAAACCATGAAGGGAAAATCCTTGATTCATGGAGAGATACTAGGAGACACCCCCACTACCTGCCAAAAAAATCCAAGACAAAGATGGGAAGGACCTTGACTTAGGGAGGAAGAAAAGGAGGAGTCCAAAAGAGTTGATCCATGGAAGGAAAAAAAAATCTCTTGAAGATCCATACAAGGAGGCGCCATCTACCTGCCTTTTATAACCCAATCAAATTTTTTTGGTACTTTGGCCGACCATATGTGTATGATTTTCTGATTTGTAGATCCCCTCCTTTAGTCCCACATGGGAAGATGTAAAACCCTACTCCCTTGTAAAGCCCTATAAATTTAAACCCCTCTTGTAAGTTTAAAAAATATCATATGAATGAAAGAATTTTTTTATGAGCAAACTTGTGTTTTCTCTTTTCCGCACTTGCTTCTAAGTGTTGAGCTCCATGAGGGAGTGAATCCGGGTTCCCCTGGAACCTTGAGGAGGTGAGAGATCTCCAAAACCCCAAACCCTAGGTTAGCCACTCCACTCCCAAACCCTAGCCGCCATCACCCTTCTCTTTCCACCAAGCCCTAGTCTATTTCCCTTCTCACGGCCACCATCTCCAAGTCCAGGCCGACCACCAGCATCCAGCTCCAGTCCAGATACCATAGATCTACAGCAATTCTAAGAGGAAGTCAGATCGGCCTCCAGGAGAATCGACTTCAGCAACTTCAGCTTCATGTTCTTCAACCTGGTAAGATCTTTTCTTGAGTTTCTGAATTCCTTCACTTGTTCCTCTTCTTTCCCAGATCTTGAGTCCAGAAGAAGCCGACCAACCACGAGACCAGTATTAGAGGATCCATTGTGAAGATAGCCGACTCCGAGGATCCCACAATCTGCTCGAGAGAGTTCTTCCACCAAAATCCTAAAGAAGATTACTGTCTGGTTAGTAAACCTCCTCTCCTCTCTATCTGTTCTATTGAAAGTTCAGAGTGAAACCCTAGGTCTGGGAGTTTCTCAACCCCCAGCGATCCGTTACTTCTGAATTACTCTGATAATTTAGTTTCCTCTAAATTGTGCTTTCAATCCTTACCTAGTTTCCTTCACTTAGTTTAGCTTTACTTTGAGTCAAAGCAAATATAAAAAAAAAAAAAAAAAAAAGAAATTAATCCTAAATTTACTTCCGCATACGCTTCTTTGTGCTTTGTTCTGCATCATGGTTGCTACTAGATTCTAGACTTGCTCGATGAGCAAGTTAAATCAATTTAGGCCTGCCACTATTGCTTGTGGTGGAGGTGAGGCTCCTTCTAATGTAGGGCAGGATGGATCATTCGCCTAGCTTTCCACCCTCTTTTAGGTGACATGGCCATCCTTCTTATGAGTCACACTCCCTACAAATATTCAGGCCCTTCTTCTAATCTATTGGTGCCAAAATTCATCGAGCAATAGAGGAAGAGCTGAAGAGGGTGCTAGAGTTGGTGGTGCAGGCCAGGCTCTAGGAAGAATACCTACTACAAAAAAGCCCCACCAAGGGTGGCCCCATGATGGCACTTTGATGCTCTCAAGTCAGTATGGTTACCAACTAGGGAAGTGTGAGCGGAAAGGCTTGTGTACCTTAAGGATTCACTAGGAATCTTTTTATAGTCTTTGACACATGAAATAGTCTAATCTTGGATAGGATTCTGCTAGATCTTGCAAAGGGCGGTGGAGTCTTCCACATGTCATGCAGAGCATTCTTGCATGTCAGTGTGTTACCATCTCTTTAAATGCATTCTTGTCACTAATCTCTTGCATGGCATGCCTCATTAAATGATGGTCTAAAATACAAGGAACTTGAACATGCCATTTCCATTTGCCTAGATCTGGCTATGATCGAGAATTTTGGGATGTGATAGAGGGCTAGTCACGTGGTAGGAGCTATAGCGATAAATGTCCAAGTGTTACCTCTTCGGGAATCAAGATGGGTATACTTTCAGGGCCTTGCATGTTGGAGTGCCCTTGGAGTAGTTGGCGAGGCTCGCTGATGCCTGGGGCATAGGAGTTATCCTTTGCCATCACCCGCTCAGGGATGATGACTGAATGCCTTTAGAGTGATTAGCGAGGCTTGCTAATGTCTTAAAGCATAGGAGTTGTACTCTATCTTCACCCACTCAGGGGTGGTGACTGAATGCCTTTGGAGTGGGTAATGAGACTTGCAATATCCTGGAGCATTGGAGTTGGCCTCTACCATCACTCGCTCGGGGGCGGTGACCAAATACCTTCAGAAAGGTTGGCGAGGCTCATTGATACCTTGGGGTGCAAGAATTGGCCTCTACGTCACCCACTCGGGGGTGGTGATTGAATGCCTCTAGAGTGGTCGATGAGGCTTGCTAATGCCTTGGGATAGGATTGACCTTTGCCATCACCTACTTGGGGGTGGTGACTAAATACCTCTAAAGTGGTTGACGAGGCTCGTTGATATCTTGGAGCACAGGAGTTGGCCTATTTCATCACCCATTTAGTGATGATGGCTAAATGCTTCTAGAGTGGTCTGTGAGGCTCGCTGATGCCTTGGAACACAAGAGTTGGCCTTTGCCATCATCTACTACCTCAGGGGTGGTGACTGAATACCTTCGAAGTGGTTGGCGAGACTTGCTAATGCCTTAGGGCATTGAAATTGGCCTTTGCCATCACCCACTTGGGGGTGGTGACTGAATGCATCTAGAGTAGTTGACGAGGCTTGCTAATCTTAGAGCATAGGAGTTGGCTTCTACCATAACCCACTTGGAGGCAGTGACTGAACGTCTCTAGACTGATCGGTGATGCTTGCTAATGCCTTGGCGTACAGGAGTTGACCTCTACTATCACCACTCAGGGATGGTGATTGAACACCTCTAGAGCAATCATTATGGCTCGCTGATGCCTTGGGGCACAGGATTTAGCCTCTACCATCATCTACTGGGGTGGTGATCGAATACCTCCAGAGCAATCGGCGAGGCTCATTGATGCTTTAAGGCATAGGAGTTGGCCTTTATTGCTGCTACTTAAGGGTGATGATTAAACACCTCCAGAGTAGTCGACAAAGTTGACTAATGCCTTAGGACATAGGAGTTGGCCTTTATCGTCACCCACTTGGGTATGGTGCCTGAATCCCTCCAAAGTAGTCAGCAAGGCTTGCTGATGCCTTTGGGCACAACAGTTGGCCTTTTTCATCACTCACGCGGGAATGGTGATTGAATGCTTCTAGAGCGATGGCAAGGCTTCTTGATACCTTGGGGCATAGGAGTTGGCCTTTGCCGTCACCCACTCAGGGACGGTGACTAAATACCTCTAGAGTGGTCAAGAGGCTTGCTGATATTTTGGGATATAGGAGTTGGCCTTTACCATCACCCACTTAAAAATGGTGATTGAATGCTTCGGAGTGGTAGCGAGGCTCGGTAATGCTTGGGGACACAAGAGTTGGCCTCTGCCATCACCCGCTTAGGGGTGGTGACTGAACACCTCTAGAGCGATCATCAAGGCTCACTGATGCCTTAGGGTGTGGTTTACAACTTACATTGGTGATCTAGCCAAAGCCATCTTCATTGTCCTGGGTCCTAGGTCTTCGGCCTGACCACATTTTCTACTAACACCATTTATTTTATATGGATTTGAGATAATCTATGCTCTTAAAGGGATAGGTCATGATTTGGGGGATACAATTTGTACTTAGATAGAGATATGTTACATTAAATACTAGTTAATTACAAGCTTTTTGCATGGATAAATACCAAAATCTATTAATAAAAAGAATGGATTCCTAAATCCTAAGTTGCATTAGCTAGTTATCTTTTAAATTAATTTATTCTACTTATTAGTTTCTAAAATTTATAATTAAATTATTTTAATTATCTTTCTTTGTTTTCTTTGCTAAACAATTATCCTAAATCCCTGAGGATAGGATCCTTACTCACCTTGGCTATAGTAGTGAGTTAGATTTTTATTTTTGACCACCCTATGATAAGCAATCAAGTTTTAGCATGGTGTGAGGATCTAGGTACAATTATTTTTAAAAAAAATAATAAAAAAAATAAATTCTTTTTTATTACTGCATTCTTTAGTTTTATTCTTCTTTAATTATTATTGTCTTGTTTTAGTTTTCTTATTATCTAATTTATCTTTTATTCTTGTTAGCATAAAAACAAAATTACACTCCTTTATTTACAAGTTGACTTCTAACCTATTAAGATTTTTTTTATTTTACTATCTTAAATATTTTAATAAGAAAAAAAAACCCTTTTTATAATACTTAATTAATTTAAAGAAACACATAAAATCTTTAAAAATTTTACTTTATTTAGATATCTTGTTTTATTTGTATTGCATATTCCATAAAATAGTTTAAGGACACTAATCCATTAAACAAGATAAGGTGAGGATTTCATCATCTTTCTTGGCCCATAGACCGTCACCATGCTGCATATTGCATTGACCTAGACCTTTACTTATTAAATTAATTAGATGCTGACCCTAGGATACTCGAGCTTACTAGGACAAGGTACCTGAAAGAGTTAGACTAAGTGTAGGATTAGCTTGTTGATTAATATCTATGAAAAGGTTCAAGGATGATATAGCCCTAAAGAAAAGTAGTTCTTTAATTGGTTTTGTTGACTGACTTGGCCAATTTATTTGATATTTAAGAAAAGTAATGGGAGGGACCCTCACTGACCTTATCCTTACCTGGCTGGTTGGCTAGTTAGTTTCATACTTGGAGGGCTCTAAGGTAACCTTGATAGTTAGGAGCTGTCTAGACCAAAGGTAAACCTAAGTAAAGTTTTAATTTATTTGATAACTTATTTACTAAAAAAACTTTAATCTAATTAAACACACTTCTTTATCATCTCTAGATTTAGTACTCTCTAGGTTTTTTAACTTTAGAATTCTCCTTCATCTATCACTCCTTCCTTTTCCCTTCTTCATTTGAATAATAAAAAATAATAAAATAAAATAAAATAAAATATTTTTTTGCTAAGATAAAATAAGATGGGTCAGATTTAATCTAAGCTCTAAAGATTATAAGGTTACTAAGGAAGAAATGGATTCCAATGATCGATCAAAAATTCTAAGGAACTATTGGTACCCTAAGTTCAAAGTGATTCCAATGTTCAACCTAAATTCCTAAGGGACTATTGGTACCTAATTGACTCTATCCACCATCTAGAATTAGCTAATAATTTATGAACAGGCCTCAACTTATTGATATGCATCCTAAATTTACTAGATTTAAAGATGCATATAATTATACAAAGAGAGTCAGGAGAAGATATATTTACAACTTGGATTGTAAGATTGAAGCCTTAAAATGCCAAGGATATACCCAATTAAACCATGTGCATGCACCATGTGCAATGCATGCGATGCTCTAGATCATATTATAGAGGAGTGTCCTTACTTGATGCATCCAATCTAAATGGGTTCACTTAGGGAGTACAATGATGACATATATATAATGGACCCTATGCACTAACCTAGAACCCAAAATGGAAAATCATCACAATTTTGCATGGTTACCAGATGCAACATTAAGAGCCCATAATTTGATTAGCTCTATGGTGTGGGCACTAGGATCATACAGAGATTATTGAGCCCATATGGATTTCTGACTGATTTCAAGTCCTTTTGTCATTAGTACTGAGTCACTTGAGTCATGTACTAAAGTGAGCCAATTGAGTCCTATATTGAAGAGTGAGTCCTATAATAAAGTGAGACCATTGACTCTAGTTGAGTCACTTAGTCCAGTGAGTCCCTTATTTTAGTCCAATGAGTCCTGTAATCTTTCACTCAAGGCAAATATCCAAGAGGAGAGTAACCAGACATGAGATCACCAGGTCCCCCAACCAGAGCTGGACTTCATGCACCTGGGCTCCTACCCAAGCCCCCAGCCAGGTGTCTGGGCCCTTTCATGACACCAAGCCCATAAGGAGCGGCCCCCCATCCATGATGTTGGCACCCCAGTCCAAGATGCCCTAGCCTTGGCACCCTAGTCCAGGTTTCCCCAGTCCAGCACCCAGTCCAAGACCCAAGAGAGTAGACACCCCAGACTAGCCCAATTCCACTGGAGTTCATGCACCCAAGCCCACAAGGAGGCTGCCAAAGACCATGAGAGTTGCTACCCAAGCGCAAGAGAGTTTTCTTGGCCCTCAAGTTTTGTAGTCCTAGTCTATCAGAGAGTTTAGGGACTTGGGTGAATCTATAAATACCCACCCCCTCCCCTTTTAATGAACAATTTTATGAATAAAAAATTAAGTTTCTTCTAAATTGCCTTTGTTCTTTGAGAACATCAACCTCCATAAGGGAGTGCGTGTGAGGCCCTATTTTCATTCAACCCTAACTTTCTTACAAACCCTCGCCACCCCTTCTCTCTTCACCTAATCAAACCTTGTTGACCCCAGCCCTTCCCCATCCAGGCCACCATCTCTCCTCCTCCTCTAAACCATAGGATGCCCCCCATCTTTCCTTCTAGGCCGCCCCATCTAACATCCCTGGCCACCCACCTGTCTGTCATCTGGAGCACCCACCACCATCCAAACCCTAACCCAACACCTCCAAAGTCTTCTTGCACCAAGCCGCCAACCCTAAAGGCTTCCAGGCATCTTTCTCTGCCTTAGGCCACTAGCTCCAGGCAGGCATCCCTCATCCTTCCGATAGGCACAAGACATCCATCTGCCCTCTCCCCTTCCGACTGTTTTTTTTATATTTTCCCTATCTTCTTTAATCCTAACCTTTGATGTTTGCAGGATCTCTCAGTGAAATAGTCCTTGGAAGAATGTTTTCCTTGCCTGAGACCAACTGATAAAAGTTGGCAGATTTGCGGGAACAAGATTTTGTCATCTAAGCGTCGATCTAGAGTGCTGAGCAACCCCACTACGATAAGGAAGACATCATGCCAGGTACATTGTTGCCCAGGTGGCTACCCAAGAGGGGGGGTGAATTGGGACTTAAAAAAAAAAACTTAAGCAAGTAATGTGCAATTTCAAAATCCTTTACAAGTGGTAGGTGCTGTGATAAAGTTATAGAAAGTAGAAGCTAAACAAAATCAAGAGAGCACAACACAAATACACCAAATTATAGTGGTTCGGAGCAACCAGCTCCTATGTCCACTACCCAAGATACCACTTGGGATTTCCATTATATTCACACCCGAATATAGTAGGATTGTTTTACAGGATCATAATCCAAAACCTCTACACTTTGGTTTACGGGATCACCAAAGAGAACCCACATCCTTTGGTTTTAAACAGGCTCACCAAAGAAACCCAACTTGTTTTTCACAGGATCATCAAGAACCTATTTGGTTTTTCAATCGGGCTCACTCAATAACTCAACAATTCAAAGATTGAATTGAAAATAAATGCAACAAGAAATGACAAACTCAAGTTGTCGGATAGTTGCCGGTGCAGCTTGTTGGAAGTCCACTTGAATGCAGTTGAATAAGATTTAATGGCTTCTTCTCAAAGTTGCTTCAAGCTTTAGATCATAGTTGGTGAAGACTTGAAGACTGACTTTAATGCTCCTGTGCTCTTTTTGCTATTAGTTGGAAGAATATTCAATGGATGCCTCTTTTCTTTGAAGAACTCTCTTATTGATTGCTTCAAGGAGGTTCAAATCCTTAAATTTAAAGTCTTCCATCATCCCAAGCCAGTTCTAGCCATTGTAGATCGTTGGGGAATGATTTTGACTATTGGAGCACCTTTGAGCATTCAAAAACAAATTCTGGAACTGCAATTAGATACCTGGAAGCAACATTCGAGTCGGCTTGGATTCCTTCGAGTCGGCTCGGATCCTTCGAGTCGATGGGTCGAGTCGCCAAATCCTCAATGTAGTCGACTCTTGTCTTAGGGTGCAAAACAACACTCTAGACGAGTCGGCTCTTTTCAGCTTGGTCAGCTCGAACTTGAATCTTAAACTCGAAGAGTCGGCTCTCTTTAGCTCCGGTCGACTCTTCTTCTTAGGTTCAGAAAATCTTACTCTGGAAGAGTCGGCTCGAAGCAGTTCGGGTTGGTTCGCTTTCTCAAGCGATCAAAATTAGGTCTGGCGGAGTCGGCTCTTCTGGTTCGGGTCGGCTCGCTTGGTTGTTCTCAGAAAGCTTCAAAAATTGGACTCTAGAGGAGTTGGCTCGGACAGATTCAAGTCAACTCGGATTCCCTGGAGTTGGCTCGCTTTCCATCGAGTCGGCTCAGATTGCTGCATTCAGAATCCTTGTTGCGTGCCACTAAGCAAAGTCGGCTCTTCTTCTCTTGGGGTCGGCTCGAGTGTCTTCTTCAGGATTTTTACAATTTGATCTTAAAGAAAACTCTCACCAACTCTTTTACAATTTTACACAAACCAACTCAAAAACAAAATCTAAGGCACACACGCTTATAGAAGTAACCCTTTTAGTTGAATTTTCTTAGCATTTTTGATTGGGTTCTTCTTTACAATAGCACTTACAACACAACTCAAGCAAGAAAATATGAGAGTAGGAGTTGAAGTTTGAACATGAAATTCACCCTACAAAAACTTGTCAAACACTTGAAGAGTTATTAAAACAAATGTACATGCTCCAATGTTTGGTTATCATCAAAATCACTTATGGGGTCAACAATCTCCCCTTTTTGATGATGACAAAATACTGGGCATGAAAAATCAGTAAGACACTTTACATTTACTTGTGTAATAGTATTTGCAAGAGTATATGAACAAGTAAAATTAATTGACTTGAAATAGTACCAAACAATGAAAGGAGAATTAGGGCAATGAGAAACAATCTCTCCTCAATGAAATACTCCATGTTTTGGCTTTCTTTTTATGTATTTTTAAATTTTAGATTTTCAAAGCTCAAGAACTTTGTGTATCAGAGCTAGCTATAATAAAAAAAATTATAGAGCTTTGTGTATCAAAGCTTAAAAAAAACTTAACGTATTAAACATTCTTTTCAAGTGCTAGAGTAGACTTGACATGAAAGAATGAGCTTTCGCCTTTTGTATATCATAGCAAATAATATCAGTAATGTTAGAGAAAGTATACTGCTAAACATTTCAAATACATTTTATCTTTTCATGCAACATTATACCATCTCCCCCTTTTTGTTAATCAATCAACAAAGGTGATTTTAAATAAAGCTCAGATTTTAAAATAGATTGAGAAAGTCTTTAATATTTGTTTGAGATAATTTCACTTTCTCAAACTTATCTTGAAATTCTAATTAAAATATCAGTCATTGTCACAACAAAATAGAGTATAAGCATTTATTTTCATAACAGAATAAAACAATTCAGTGAACCAAAAGAGTGTACTTTTCATTTGCTTGAAGATATTCAATACAGTACAAAAGTGTAGTACACTTAGTCACTATCTATATCTACTTAGATCTTGAAGGGTGAGAAGGAATTTGAATTCCTGCAGGCATTGAACTAATGGGATCAGGATCTAAGATAGGTCCTTGTGCCCTAAAGTGGCGAGCAGGTTGCCTAGGATGAAAAGATTGAGGTGTAGGTCTAGGAGTAGGATAAAGTGCACTCCTTGCAGCTTGAAGATCTTCAATCTTTGCCATCAACTTCATAGAAAAAATGTTCATAGATTTTAATTCAGCTTCAACCTTCTTTACACTTCTAAAAGCAGCTAAGTCTTCTATTCCATCTTTGATTTCTGCTACTTCCTTTTGTAGAGAGAGCATTTTTGAAGCTTGAACATTAGCAAAAGCTTCGGCTGAACCTCTTAACCTTCCAAATTCACTTTTGATTATACCTATGCCCTTGGTATAATCTTCCTCCATCATTTTTCCTTCTTCAAGAGATCCCATTATGATCCTCAAGTTGTCCATTTCTGTCTGTATGCTATGAGGTTGAGTGACTGAATTTTTGGTTGAATCAGAACTGGATGCTATTAATTGGAGTATTGGTTGGATATCAGTTTCATTTATACCAGATGCAGTTTTGGAGCTTTCAAGAGTATCAGTTCTTCCTTTATACTATCTATTTGTTCTCCAAACTGGTTTAGCTTATTATCAACAGATCTTTGAAACACTTCAAACATTTCACTCATTGAAGACTTGATGGATTCAGTCATACTGTTCATCTGTTGTGCCAAGAAGTCTTGTATCATTGAAGTATCCATGTAGGGGCAGTAGCTGCTTGACTTTGACTTGGAATGTCAATAGCCTGATCAAATGTGGGTGTGCTGTAGGGTATATCAGGCAAACTAGAGATAGAATATCTAGGAAGGAAGTATCAAACTCCATATGAACTGGAGAGTCTTGCTATGGCTGTGGCTCAGGGATGTGTGAAGTAGTGCCTTCACCAGCTTCTTCTTCTCTCTATTCTTGGACTTCTTCAGTTTCTTCAATTGTAGGAGTGTCAGACTTCTTCTTCTAGGTACCATCAGTCAGTAAGTACCCCATTCTCTGAAAGGTCTTCGCTGTGTAGGTGTCAATGTGAAGTAATACCCTGTTGTCTTCTCCTGTCAACTCAACATTGGCTCTTTAAAAAAAGATTATGAGAACCATTCCATATGGCAGGCAGGCTTTGACTTTCCTAATTGCCTCTTTCATTTGGCAAATCATAATTGCAGGTAAATTGATTTTCTCGCCAATGATTAGGAGTTTCATGAAGCACAAATCTCTTTCACTCAACCAGCCAAATCGACCTGTTCTAGGTAAGAAAATATGACTAATGAAGCTGTGTAGGACCCTCATCTCAATTGATAGCATAGTTGCTTTAAGAATCCCAATCTCATCAACTTCAGTTCTTTCCAAAATAGTTTGCAAAGCCTTGGATCTATCCTTTAGTACAAGATACTCGATTCCTTCGAATGGCATTCCAAGATACTTCCTAGAATCTTAGTAGAAATGATTATTCTTTTTCTTTAACTGTAGACTCATGAAATTTCCCCAAACCTCAGATTCTCATAGAACATTCTGACTAAATTGGATAGGTCTTAATATCCAATGAACATAAATTTTCCAACCCTGATTCTCAATTAAATCCCCAATCACAAAACCGATTTCTTTTAAGATATTCAAAAGAATGCATCGGCCAATAGTGACTGGTCTCATACTAGGGATCTTTGCTAGCTAGGAGAAACTGGGCTTGCTTTCTCTCAGACTATGTTTCATTCGGGGGACATTATCTTCACGAAATTTGCTTCTCCGTTCCTGTGGAGCTACAACATCACTTCTCCCTGATTTCTTCCCAACCGATCTCTTTGGTGCCATTTCAAGGAAATTGGGTTTAAAGTAGTTATGGAAGTTTAGAGAACTTGGAAAATTCTTTGGAGGGAGTTGACGAGGGTTTGGAAGTAAGAATGTCACAAACAAAACACTATGGCTTGAGTTAAAAAAGCAACAACTCGACATCCGAGTCGGCTCGATCAACAGATCATCTGCTCGAGTCAGCTCGAGTAGAGGAGGAAACACAAAAATATTCTTTGGAATTCAATCAAAGCTCAAAAAAGTTTGGGATTTGGACCAGAAAGTTGTATAGATATATTGTCTTAGAGTTTTGGGAATTCTATAGATGGGATATATAATCCTAATTCAAAAATTAATCAATGCAAACTTGTCTAAATTTAATGGTTTTGTACAGATATCAGCAAGTTGGTTTTCAATAGGTACATTTTCAAGAATAATAACATTGTTCAAAACATGTTTTCTTATAAATGGTGCCTAATTTTAATGTGTTTAGTCGAGAGAAATTTAGTGCAAACACATACACGTACAAGATATCAGGCCTACTTGCTGTCAAATATAAAAAGGGATCCGATCATACCTCTAGATAGTGTTGATCAACGTTGGATCCATTTTTATTCTTGTCTAACTTGCAGATAGAACTCATAGTGTGTGCTAGCTCTTTGCTTGTGTTTCTATGCCAAATTTTTGATTAATTCCTTGATGTACTTGGCTTGGCTTATAAAGATACCTTCCTTCAGTTGTTTGACTTGTAAGCCAAGGAAGTTGTTGAGCTCACTTATAAAGTTCCCTTCAAACTCAACTGTACTAACTCAGTAAATTCTTATGAAAACCTTCATTAGTTGTACCAAAGATAGTATCATCAATGAATTATTTGTACAACTATCAGATCATTTTCTTTAAAGAGTTTCATTTACATTTTCTCTTTTAAAATCATTTTCAAGTAGCAACATGCTTATTTTACCATGCATGTGTAGATGTTGTTTCAAACCATGTAAAGTTTTGTTCATTTAAACACATGATTTGAAAAAGCAAGATTTTCAAAACCTGGTGCTATTTTACAAACTTATTCAAACTAGAAGTACTTTTGAAATTTATTTTAAATAGTTTAAAGTTCATGTAGCAAGCAAATGCATGGGATAATCTAATGCTCTCAGGATTTGCTACTAGATCATAAGTTTCATCAAATCGATGTCCTTTTCTTGATTGAATTCATTTGCTACTAGCTTGCCTTAGTCCTTATAACCTTGCCATTTCATCTACTAGTTCCTATAAATCCATTGGTTTCTACTATTGGATGGTTGGAGGTCAACTAACTAGTGTCCATACTTATTCCTTTCAACATGGTTTAGTTCATCATGCATGGCTATCATCCAGTTTGGGTCATTTTCTGCTTCTTCTAGATATGAGGCTCTATTTGAGATACAAAGGCTAGGTAATCATGTGCAGTCCTATGTGCAGACTAGTCCTTATACCTTGAGAAGGATTACCAATAATTAAGTCTTTAGGATGGGAAGTAGCGTACCTCCATTCAGTCGATAGATCAGTATGATCCTTATTCACCATTTCTTCTCCTTCATTCAATTAGGTTTTCTTGAATACTTAGTTCTTCCATCTTTTGAAGGGTAAAGCATCATGTCAATACACTCTCTTTTCTAGATGGTGAGGGGTAGTTTCAAAAAATAAATACATGCTTTCAATAGTGAGAGTCCTTTATTAAAACCCTATTATGCGCTTTGCTAGTAGTTGATAACCAAGGAAAATGGCTTCATCAAATTTAGCATCCAATTTTCCTAGATATCCTTACCATTATAAGTACAAAAGCATTTGTATCCACAATCCAATGAAAATAGAATTTATATGGATTTTCTCCATCCACACTCACTTAGGGGGTTTTCTTTGAAATTGGGTGGATTAAACTCGGTTTCGTATGTAACAGGCAGTGTTCACCACTTCTACCCAAAAGTACCTTAGAAGATTACCTTCACATAACATTGTTCTTGCCATTTCTTTCAAAGTCCTATTCTTCCTCTCTACAACACCATTCTGTTGTGGTGTTTTAGGAGCAGAGAAGTTGTGATCAATGCCGTGCTCAGTGCAATATTCATCAAAGAATTGATTTTGAAATTCAGTTCCATAATCACTTCTTATAGAAATAATGGAAAGATTTTTCTCATTTGAAACTTTCTTGTGAAATTTTTAAAATATATTAAAAGTTTCATCTTTATGTACGATAAAAAATATCCATGTGAATCTAGAAAAGTCATCTACAATCACAAGGCCATATTTCATACCTCCTAGGCTAGTGGTCCTAGTTGGTCCAAATAAGTCCATGTGAAGTAGCTCAAGGGTTCTGATTATTGAAATAATATTTTTTGATTTAAAACTCTCCCTAGTTTGTTTGCCTAATTGACAAGCATCACAAACATAATTAAGATCAACTTTAAAATGTGGCAAACCTCTAACTAGATTCTTTGAGATTAATTTTACAATAGTATGCATGCTAGCATGACCTAATCATCTATGCCATAATAAACATGACTCCTTGGTCTTAGTATTGATTGCTACTAGACTAGAACAACTAGACATGGCTAGATCGTTCAGATCTACCACATAGATATTTCCAAGTCTATGGCCAATGAATTTGTTGCTAGAGTCAAGAGAGTTAGTTACTATACACATAGATGATTCAAAGATAACTTTGAAGCCTTTGCAACACAATTGACTAATACTCAATAGATTATGCTTCAATTTATCTACTAGCAGTACATCTTCAATAAAAGTATAAGGGGTTATTTTGATCTTACCGATTCTGATTATTTTTCCTTTGCCATTATCTCCAAATGTAACCAATCCTCCTTCTTTCATTTGTAGGGTGATAAACTGATCCTTGTCACCCATCATATGCCTTGAATAGCTGCTGTCAAGATACCATCTTTTCTTTAATTTTTGGGCTGCAAGACAATCCTGCAAAACAATCAAGGAGTGATTTTAGGTACCCAAGCTAACTTGGGTCCTTTCGGGTTAGTAAAACTGGTTCCCTTTGGAACCCACATGGTTCTATATTTCAATGCATTGTACATGGAACTTTTTAAAGAATTGCATTGGAAAGATCTATGCCTAAATTTATGACATGCATAACAAATAATTTTGTCATTTTTGAATGATGCATGCTTTGAGGCTATAGTAGTTGTAGAAACAGAAATACTTGAAGTGAAGGATTTTTGCATTGCATTTTTAGGAACATATTTCAAGCTATTTGAAATTGATTTTGATGAAAAAGCTCTTTCAAGTTTAGATTTTGAAACTGAAGCTTTTAAGGGTACAAACTTTGTTGCTGAAATCCCTTTAGCTTTTAAAGCATTAAATCAAATTCCAACTTTACTTTTAGAGTCTTTTTTTTTTTCCAAATTAGCTCAAGCTTGTTAGAACTCAAAGTTATTTTTTCTACTAAAGACTAAAGCTTTTCAGCTTCCTTTTTTAGATCAACATTTTCGGCAACCAAAATATCATTTGTCTTATTTAAAACATTTTTTCATTGTTCAAAACAATAGCATTTTCAGAAAGATTGTTCAATTCTCTTTGCAAAATATTGTTCTTTTTAACAATTTCATTCTTGTCTTTTAATAACACATCGTTTTGTTTCTTCAAGGATTTAATTTTAACCCCAGCTTTCTTGAATTCGAAGAGTAAGTCATGAAATGCATAATTCAATTCATCATATATAAATTCAGTTTGAAGCTCAGGGGATGATACCTCATTTTCAAGACCCATTAAACAAAGATTCATAGATTTCGGAGCCTCTTCGTCTTCAGTGGATGAGGATGCTTCGCTGTCGCTCCATGTCGCTACCATTGCTTTCTTTTTCTTCTTCTTAAATTTCTTTTTCAATAATGGATAGTTAGTCTAATGTGCCCTGATCTTTTGCATTCATAGCAGGTAGGCACTTCTTTTTCTTTTTCCTTTTCCTTGTCCTTCTCCTTATTGAATTCTTTGTTCTTGTAGAATTTTTTAAAGTATCTTCCTTTTTTTCTTCTCAAGAACTTTCTAAATTTTCTGATGACCATAGCAACATCTTCGTCTTCCATGTTGCTTTCAACAGAGGAGCTTTCTTCTTTCGATTCTTCACCCTTTTTGAAATCCATAGCAGCTTTAAAAGCAATTGATCTCTTTTTCTTTTGATCATCTTCAGTTCGGTGTTGCATGGTTAGTTTATGTGTGATGAGAGATCCTAACAGTTCATCCAGCAGTAAGGTGTTCAAATCTTTTGCTTCCTAGATGGCAGTCACTTTCGGATCCCACTTGTCCGGAAGAGATCTTAGAATCTTCTGCACTAAATCTGTATTAGTATATACCCTGCCAAGACTTTTTAAGCCATTAATAATATCAGTGAATCGAGAAAACATGGCAGATATAGTTTCATTCGGTTCCATCTTAAATAATTCGTAACTATGTACAAGAAGATTAATCTTAGAAGACTTCACTTGAGAAGTTCCTTCATGGGTCACATCGAGTTTATCCTAAATTTTTTTTGTCGAGGAGCAAATAGAAATTCGATTAAACTCATTACTATCCAAAGCATGGTATAAGAGATTCATGGCTTTGGCATTTAACTCTCCCATCTTCATGTCATGTTCGTCCCAATCCTCTTCAGGTTTAGGAATCTCCACTCCATCAATTTTAACCATGAAAATGTAAGGACCCTTTAGAATGACCTTTAACAACTGAAAATCAATATCTTGAATATAAATCTTCATTCTAGCTTACCAATATGCATAATTTATGCCAGTGAAGAGAGGAGGTCTGTTTGTTGATTGGCCTTCCGCCAAGGACGTACTCATGGGATGAGCCATCTATCTTTACTCTAGTGTATTCAGAGATATTGCTCTAATACTAGTTGTTGCCTAGGTGGCTACCCAAGAGGGAGGTGAATTGGGACTTAAAAAAAAAAAACTTAAGCAAGTAATGTGCAATTTCAAAATCCTTTGCAAGTGGTAGGTGCTGTGATAATGTTATAGAAAGAAGAAGCTAAAAAAAATCAAGAGAGCACAACACAAACACACCAAATTTATAGTGGTTCGGAGCAACCCAGCTCCTATGTCCACTATCCAAAATACCACTTGGAATTTCCACTATATTCACACTCGAATACAGTAGGATTGTTTTACAGGATCATAATTCAAAACCTCTATACTTTGGTTTTATAAGATCACCAATGAGAACTCAACACCCTTTGGTTTTTAACAGGCTCACCAAAGAAACCCAACTTGGTTTTCACAGGATCACCAAGAACCTATTTGGTTTTTCAATCAGGCTCACCAATAACCCAACAATTCAAAGATTGAATTGAAAATAAATGCAACAAGAAATGACAAACTCAAGTTGTCGGATAGTTGCCGGTGCAGCTCGTTGGAAGTCCACTTGAATGCACTTGAATAAGCTTTAATGGCTTCAGTGGCTCTTCTCAAAGTTGCTTCAAGCTTTAGATCATAGTTGGTGAAGACTTGAAGACTGACTTTAATGCTCTTGTCCTCTTTCTGCTGTTGTTTGGTAGAATATTCAATGGATGTCTCTTTTCTTTGAAGAACTCACTTATTGATTTCTTCAAGGAGGTTCAAATCCTTCAAATTTAAAGTCTTCCATCATCCCAAGCCAGTTCTAGCCATTGTAGACTGTTGGGGAATGATTTTTGATAGTTGGAGCACCTTTGAGCATTCAAAAATAAAATTTGAAACTAGCCGTTAGATACCTGGAAGCGACATTTGAGTCTGCTCGGATTCCTTCGTGTCAGCTCGGATCCTTCGAGTCGATGGATCGAGTCGCCAAATCCTCAATGTAGTCGGCTCTATGTCTCGGGGTGCAAAACAACACTCTGGACGGTCGGCTCTTTTTAGCTTGGGTTGGCTTGAACTTGAATCTTAAACTCGAAGAGTCGGCTCTCTTCAGCTCGGGTCGGCTCTTTTTCTCAAGTTCAGAAAATCTTACTCTGGAAGAGTCAGCTCGAAGCAGTTCGGGTCAGCTCGCTTTCTCAGGCAGTCAGAATTAGGTTAGCAGAGTCGGCTCTTTCTGTTTGGGTCGGCTCATCTGGCTGTTCTCAGAAAGCTTCAAAAAATGGACTATGGAGGAGTCGGCTCGGACAGATTCCAATCGACTCGGATTCCCTATAGTCAGCTCGCTTTCCATCGAGTCGGCTCGGATTACTGCATTCCAGAATCCTTGCTGCGTGCCAGTAAACAGAGTCAACTCTTCTTCTCTTAGGGTTGGCTCGAGTGTCTTCTTCAGTATTTTTACAATTTGAACTTAAAGAAAACTCTCACCAACTCTTTTACAATTTCACACAAACCAACTCAAAAACAAAATATAAGGCACACACGCTTATAGAAGTAACCCTTTTAGTTTAATTTTCTTAGCATTTTTGATTGGGTTCTTCTTTACAATAGCACTTACAACACAACTCAAGCAAGAAATATGAGAGTAGGAGTTGAAGTTTGAACATGAAATTCACTCTACAAAAACTTGTCAAATACTTGAAGAGTTGTCAGAAATAAATGTACATGCTCCAATGTTTGGTTATCATCAAAATCACTTATGGGGTCAACATACATGAACCAAACCATCTCTTTAGATATGTTTTATTGAAGTGAACTTGTCCTAATTAGTGTTTTCTTAACCCTAGTGGTCCTGTTTCTTCATCTTTTGATAGTTCCTAATCTGCGGGAGTAGTTTCTAATCCTTACATCATCCCTAGTGTTCTTCATCTCTTTTTTGAGAACAAACTTTTCATAAAATCTGAAAATTGCTCACTTTAATATGCTATTTTTTTTATGTTCATCCCTTGTATACTCGTCCCTCATCAGTTTGGTATTGGAGATTAGGATTAGGGCATGTTCATGCATTCACTTTAAACAACAAAAAACACAAAAATAGAATTTCTGCTTGCTGAAATCTACACTAGTAGTTTAACATAGGATTAATTACCCATTAAATCCTTGCTGTTTTCCTCTAATTTTTGCATCAATTGATCTCTGATTTGTCCTCTTGTTTTTTGCTATTTTTTATTAATTTTATAGTTCTGGAAAATCAAAAAAAAAAATCTGCATACAAAAACCCTGACAAAAAAAAATTACTTGCTGAAATTCTGCACACTTGTCATAAACCCTAGGATTTCCTTCATCAAACCCCATCTATTTTGCATCAAATTTAATAGTAATTAAGTATGTTATTAGTTCCTTTATTTATGTAATTTTTTTGAAAATCTTTCCCTCTAAAAATTGGAAAAAAACCTGCAAAGAGACAACTCAAAAAAAAAAAAAACTTGTTGCTGAAATTCTACATAGTTTAGGGCTGAACTTAATCACCCATCAAACCAGAGCACTTCTATTTTGTTAGATTAGGGAAGGATTTCATCACCTTTTTTGGGCCCAAAATAATCACCTTGCATTCGAACCCAAGCCTAACAAAAATCAAGTAGAAACCTAATTGATCTAGGGACACCAACAGGTCGGGTTCAAGTCTTGTAAGAAAACTAGTAAACTCAATGTTGACTCCGTTATTGATTTTGATGATAAGCAAATTGCTTAAGTATAAGTTGAGTACTAATGATTTCTTTAAAGTGTGTTTTTATAGAAAAAGGTGATCATCAACTTAACAAAAATTGTTTGATTGAAAAGTCCTAAATACGGATGAAAGATCTACTTAAAGAGGACTTTAGAAGATGAAGAATGCTTGAAGGACACATGAGTTCAACACAAACTTGTTTCAGCAGAAGTTCAGATATTTTTGAGAGAATCTTAGTGTTATGTCGACTCAAAGTGTTGACACCTACAACTCAAGTGTCGATACATGACAGTGAAGTGTCGACATAAGTCGGCACGCAGAGAAAGTTTCAGATGGTATTGCTAAAGTGTCAACACATGGATGTGTTGTGTCGACTCAAAGTGTCGACACATGGATCAGCTCATCGCTTGAGATTTTTGGGTTACAGAACTTGCTAAAGTTGAAGACTTGCCTGAAGTGTCGACACATGGATGCTAAGTGTTGACTCACCAGAGAAAGTGTCGACACATCTGAGAATTCTAGATGACTTCATTGAAGATATTTGAAGTAGGTGCCGACACATAAAGAGCAAGTGTCAACCCTATGTGTCGACTCATAGCCTGAAGTGTTGACACTTGGAGTTCTTGGGAATAGTAATGGCTAGTTTTTCAAATACAGAACTCGTCCCTCTTGGCTCCCAATGGCTAGTTTTTCATGTCAACAGCTAGAAACCAGATTTGAGACCTTGGGAAGGTATTTATTGATCAAATAAAATCTAAACACAAGAGAATGAAAAAAGGAATAACCAAGAGAAAAGAAAAGAGAGCATTCACTCCCATTCATTGAGTTCAACTACTTTCAAGCTAAGAAAAGTCTCTAAGCATTCAAGATCCTTTAAGAGCTTTCAAGATCAACCTTCTTAAGCATTAAAAGAGGCTTCATCAAGTTGGAGGCAGCACTACAACAAAGCTTCAAAGAGATATTCGCTTTTATTAGAAAGCTTTCATTATTTCTTTACTTCAAACTTATATTTATTTCAAAGGTTTTTGGTTAGCCTATTGAAAAACCAAGGAGGTTATTGGTGAGCCTTTGAAAACCATTTAGATTCTTGGTTAGCCTGCAAAATCAAGGGAGGTTGGTGGTTAGCCTTAAAACTGTTTAGGTTCTTGGTTAGCCCGAAAAACCAAGTGAGGTTTTGACTTGTGAGCCTTGTGAAAATAAGTCAAGTTTTGATTTGTGAGTATGGAAAACTAATCGACTGTAATCAGTTGAGATTATAGTGAATTCCAAGTGGGTCTTGGGAGTGGATGTCGGTGCATTGGATAGCATTGAACCACTATATTTCTTTTATGTTTGTGGTTGTTTGTCTCTTACATTTATTCTTCTCTTATTGCTTTTATATTTTTGCTGCACACTTATTAAAAGCACTTTGTCTTTGCATTCATAATACTAAGTTTTATAATTGTATTGGTTCACACACTTGCATTTAAATTTTTAGAAACCCAATTCACCCCCCCTCTTGGGTTGCTTACTAGGCAACAAGTGGTATCAGAGCCCTATTCTCAGTTTATAGGTCTAACTGCTTTGAGTAAAGATCAATGGTAGCCCCCCTAGGTACTAGCATAGTTGAGGGACAAGCCTCAAATAGACCACCATATTTCAATATAACAAATTATACTTATTGAAAAACTAGAATGATAATATATATGCATTCAATTGGTTATAACTTGTGGAAAGTTGTTGATAAGGGTCCTTATGTTCCTTCGATTGTTGTGAATGGTGTTTCCATCCCAAAGCTCGAAGAGGATTTGGATAAAAATGATATTAAACAATTCGAGATTAATGAGAAAGCAATGAATCTCCTTTATTGTGCATTAGATCCTAGTGAGTTTAATAGGATTTCTACATGCACTTTGGCTAAGAAAATATGGGACATATTTGAAGTTACCAATGAGGGTACCAATCAAGTGAAGACCACAAAAGTAAACATGTTAGTGCACACTTAGGAAATGTTCTGAATGGAACCAAATGAGTCTATCACTGACATGAACACAAGGTTCACAAATATTATAAATGGAATGAGAAGTTTAGGAAAAGTAATGTCTAATGTTGATCTTGTCAACAAAATTCTCAGGTCACTTCCAACATCATGGGATCCAAAAGTGACCACCATCCCAGAACTAAGGATGTTGACAGGCTACCATTGGAGCAATTGGTGGAATCGCTCATGACTTATGAGTTAAACTTAAAGCAAAAGTCTATGGATATAGACAAGAGAAAAAGGGGATTGCATTCAAATCTACTATTCAAGAAGAATCCTCAAATGAAGAATTTGAAGAAGAAGAAGAAGAAGAGAGTGAGGAAGCTCTTCTAGCAAGAAAGTTTAGAAGATTTATGAAGAAAAAGAAGTTTTCCTATAAGAAGAAGTTTCAATTAACTAAAGAGAAGGGAAAGGAAAAGGAGAAAGAAAAGGAAAAGGAGAAGAAAATACCTATATGCTTCGAGTGCAAGAAGCCTGGTCACTATAAATTTGACTGCCCTCTCCTAAAGAAGTCAAGAAAAAAGCTTAGGAAGAAAGCTATGATGGCAACCTGGAGTGATAGTGAAGACTTCAGTTCAGAGGAAGAACAAGCTGAAATTGCAAACCTATGTCCCTGGCACATCAAGAGCAGGAAGAGGTAACTTCTGATACAAAAATAGATTTTACTTTTGATGAATTAAGAAATACTTTTGATGAATTAATGCATGATTACAAATTGATTTTAACTAAAAATAAAAAGTTAAAAAAGCATGCAAATAGTTTTTCTCATGAAAACAATTCTTTTTGAATGAAGTTAGTAAATTAAAACTAAACTTGATGCTTTGGAAAAGAAAAATAAGGCTTTAACTATGGAAAATGATGTTTTGAAAAGACCTAAAACTATCATTTCAAATGGTGATCTTTTGAAGAAAAACAAGTGTTGCCCAGGTGGCTTCCTAAGAGGAAGGTGAATTGGGATTATAAAAACTTTTTACAATTATGTGGACTTTGAAATTCTTTTAGTGTTGTGGTGCAATATGCAATTCTGAAATAATTAAGTAAATGCAATAAGCTAAAGTAAGCACAAACACAAGAAAATTTAGAGAGGTTCGAAGCAACCGGCTCCTACATCCACTACCCAAGGATCATTTGGGATTTTCACTATATCCCCCAACTGGAATACCGTCGAATTATTTTTCCAGGCTCACAATCCAAACCTATACACTTTGGTCTTACTGAGATTCCCAAAGAAACCCAAACTCCCTTCGATTTTAAACGGGATCACCAAAGAAACCCTAACACTTGATTTTATTCCTGGATCACCGAGAACCTAACTTAGGTTTTCACAAAGTTCACCTAAAAACCTTTACCCACTCTTAAGACACAGCCCCTTGTTGTTCTTAGAGAGAAAACAAAGATAGAGAGAAATAAAAAGCAACTACATAATAAACTGAGTTTGTTTAAATGTTGCAGATGTAGATCAAGATGAAGCCTAGCTTTGAATGCTCTTTAATGCTTTTCAAGCTGCTTCTTTGCTTCTTCAATAAGTGGATTCAATGATGAAGAGTCTTGAATCCTATCTTGAATGCTCTTGAAGTAGGTTGGTGAAAGACTTGAAGGCTCTTCAAATTCCCAAGATAAGTCAATAATAATCTCTCAAAATTGTTTAATCCATCAAAAGTAATCCCTTTTATAGTTTTCCATGAGATATGGCCATTGTAGGGCCTACAGATTCGTGAAAGAGCTATTGGAGACCATTTGGAATTCGAAAATCACTTTCAGCAACTAGCCATTAGAGTACAGAAAACGATCACTCGAGTTGGCTCGAGGTCCACGAGTCGGTTCGAAGTCTCAGACAGCCCAAACAAAATTTCTGTGCGAGTCGGCTCGTGCCTTCAATCAATTTAAGACAACAAATACCTTGAGTCGGCTCTTCAAGGTAGAGTCGACTCATTATCTCAGTCACCAAAAAATCATAACTCTAGACGAGTCAGCTCTTGGAGCTCGAGTCGGCTCAAGATCTTAAACTTCAGAAACATGTATTCTTCCACGAATCAGCTCTTGGCACACGAGTCAGCTCGAGACACTGAAACTCTGAAATTTCTTCATGCCGTTCGACAATGAGTCGGCTCTTGATCCATGAGTCAGCTCTTGCCAAAACTTCAGTTGATGCTTCAAACTTCTCCAAAATTCAACACTTGAATCAAACAAGAGCTAATCTATACACTCTTATTTTTATAATTTTACAACCTATTTACAAGATTACATAGTTGAAAAATTAGGAATTTTACAATTTAAAGTCCATAAGAGTCTATACATAATTGAATTACCTCTCAACCAATTTGAAAACCAATTTAAACTAAAGGTAACCAATTTCCTACAAAAACTTCTTAAGTAATTGAAAGAATTAGTAACATATGCATGCTCCAATATTTTGTGATCATCAAAATTATTGAAGGGATCAACAACAAGGATTTAGAATTAGAAAACACAAATTATAAAAATGAGCTTGATAAAATAAAATCTTTTGTTGAAAAGTTTACTTTTAGCTCAGAAAAACTAAATCTTTTGTTAAATAACCAAAGAGCCATTTTTAATAAAGCAGGATTAGGTTATAAACCACAAAGACAAGAAAATTATTTGAAAAACTTTTTTATACCTGCATCATCTAGCATCACATGCTTTTCATGCAAAAAACAAGGACACAAAGCTTTTCAATGTAATATGAGAAAAATCAATAACTCTAGAAAAGTTTAGGTTCCAAAAGGAACCAATTTAAGTACAAACCATAAAGGACCCAAGTTGGCTTGGGTACCTAAAAACAAAACTTGATTTGTTTTACAGGTGTGTTTTGCAACCAAGGAAATCAAAAGACTATGATATCTGGATAGTGGTTGCTCAAGGCACATGACAGGAGATGTGAAGCAATTCACTTCTATTGAGGCAATGAATGGAGGGAGTGTGACCTTCGGGATAATGGTAAATGAAAATTCATTGGCATTGGTAAGGTTCACATCACCCCTTCTACTTGTATTAATAATGTACTTTTAGTTGAAGGTTTGAAACATAATCTTTTAAGTATTAGTCAATTTTGCGACAAAGATTTTCAAGTTATTTTTAAATCATCTTATTGCATAATAGCTAGTCATGATAAAATGGAGTACAATTCATTGGAAAGGGCATGGTAATATTTATTTAGTAGATTTAGATAATCTATCATTGCCTAATGGAGAATGCCTAGTTGCAATGAATTCTACTATTGATGAGACTAGCTGGCTTTGGCATAAAAGACTAGGACATGCTAGTATGTACTTACTTTCAAAACTTTGTAAAAATGATTTAGTAAGAGATTTACCAAAACTAGTTTTTAAAAAAGAATAAGTTTGTCAAGCTTGTCAATTTGGAAAACAAGTCAAAACTTCTTTCAAACCTAAAGGTTTTGTTACCACTAGTAGACTACTAGAACTACTCCATATGAATCTCATTGGACCAACTAGAACATCTAGTCTAGAAGATAGAGATATGGATTGGTTATAGTGGATGATTTTTCAAGATTTACTTGGGTTTTTTTCTTGCTCATAAAGATGAATCATTTTATGTATTTGTTAAGTTTTACCAAAAAGTTTCAAATAAAAAAAGTACTTATGTTATTTACATACGAAGTGATCATGGTTTTGAATTTAAAAATCAAGATTTCAAAAGTTTTTGTAATAAGAAAGGTATAGAACATAATTTTTCTGTACCTAGGATATCTCAACAAAATGGGATAGTAGAAAGAAAAAATCATACTTTAGAAGAAATGGCATGCACTATGCTTTGCAAAAATGATTTGCCAACATATTTTTGGGCTGAAGTATTTAATACTGCTTGCTACATTTTAAATCATGTTTTAATCCGACCCATTTTAAAGAGAACTCCTTATGAACTTTGGAATCAAAGAAAACCAACTTTGAAGTATTTTTGAGTTTTGGTTGTCAATTTTTTATTTTGAATAATGGTAAAGATAATCTTGGAAAATTTGATGCCAAGTCTGATGAAGGTATCTTTCTAGGATACTCTACATCAAGCAGGGCATAGATTTTTTAACAAAAGAACCCTAGTTGTAGAGAATTCTGTACATGTGGTTTTTGAAGAGTCTACTAACAAATCCTCTAGAAAAGAGGATACTTCTGATGCATGTGCAGGTGCTAATAAGTTACAAAAGTTGACATTGAATAATCAACCATCTCAAGAAAGTGAAAAAAATCAAGACAAAGATGGAAATGAAGAAGCTATAAAATCCATACCAGAGAATCAATATCTACCTAAGGAGTGGAGGTATGCTCATGGACATCCTAAGAAATAATCCTAGGAGATCCATCAAAAGGGATAAGAACTTGAGCCTCAATTAGAAATGAATGTGATTATATTGCTTTTATTTCTCAAATAGAGCCTAAATATTTTGAAGATGTTGAAAAAGACCCTAACTAGATAAATGCTATGCAAGATGAACAAATTCAATTTGATAGAAATAATGTTTGGACATTAATAGAAAGACCATCTAACGTTTCTATTATTGGCACTAAATGGGTGTTTAGAAATAAGTTAGATGAAAATGGAATTATTTTTAGAAATAAAGCTAGGCTAGTTGCCAAAGGCTATAATCAGGAGGAAGGAATTGATTTTGATGAAACCTTTACTCCTATTGCTAGACTTGAGGCAATTAGACTACTATTAGCATTTGCCAGTTTTATGAATTTTAAACTATTTCAAATGGATGTTAAAAGTGCTTTTCTAAATGTCTATATAGCAGAAAAAGTTTTTGTTGAACAACCACCTAGATTTGAAAATCATACACATCTTGATTATGTTTTCAAATTGCATAAAAAACTTTATGGTTTAAAGCAAGCACCCCAAGCATAGTATGAAAGACTCAGCAAGTTTTTAATTGAAAATAAATTTTCTAGAGGCCATGTTGATAAAACTTTATTTCTAAAGAAGAAAAATGATGATTATTAGTAGTACAAATCTATGTTGATGATATTATTTCAGTGCTACTAATGAGATTCTTTGTCAAGAGTTTGCTAAGCTATGCAGGGAGAGTTTGAAATGAGTATGATAAGAGAACTCAATTTCTTTCTTGGACTCCAAATCAAGCAAACCAAGGATGGAATCTTCATCAACCAAGCTAAGTATACAAGGAAAATCACAAAGAAGTTTGGGATGGAGACTACTAAGTCAATAGGTACACCTATGAGCCCCTCTTGTAAACTTGATAAAGATGAGCATGGTAAATCTGTTGATAAAATTATATACTATTTATTGTATTTGACTGCTAACAGACCAGATATAATATTCAGTGTATGTATATGTGTTAGATCAGTCTGATCCTAAGGAATCTCATCTATTGGTTATTAAGCACATTATTAGATACTTGTTTGGTACAATTGATATTGGTTTATGGTATTCTAGAGACGCATCTGCTAAATTAATTAGATTTTCTGATGCTAATTTTGCTGGGTGTAAATTAGATAGAAAAAGTACTAGTGGAACTTGCCAATTTCTTGGAATTAACTTAATCTTCTGGTTTAGCAAGAAACAAACTTTAGTTGTACTATCCACAGTTGAGGCTGAGTATATTGTAGTAGGAAGTTATTGTGCTCAAATCTTATGGATTAAGCAATAACTTGAAGATTTTGAAATCAAATTAACTAAGACACCCATAAATGTGATAATACTAGTGCTATTTGTTTAATTAAAAATCTTGTTCAGCATTTTAGAAAATAATGATATTGTACTTGAATTTATTTGTACTAAATTGTAATTAGCTGATATTTTGACTAAGCCTTTCCAAGAAGATCGGTTCAGTATGATTAGAAGAGAACTTGGGATCATTATTTATTTTGATTGAATTTTTTATTCTTTAACCCATAAAAGATCAAATTTGACATCAATTACATTTAATCATTTTGAATGTCATTGTATTTCTTGTGATTTTGCTCTGCACTTCATTTTCTTTTTTTCCAGTTTTAAGTTGATGTGTCAACACTTGTATGTGTTGACACCTTGACGTGTCGACACATGGCCCTGTGTCATGAGTCGACACATGAACGGCTGCAGACCGAGAATAAAGGTGAAAATGAAGTGTTTTCCTCTTCATTTCTTTCTAATTCGAGCTGACACTTGCCCTAGCACTATTTTAATCACTTCTTCCCTCCAAATTTCATCAAAGATCCTCTCAAATTCCATTTTGGATGGTTCTTGGTTTGGTTTTTGCTACAATCCCCCTTCCATTTTCTGTTTTGGACCATTCAAACCCTAGTTTCCTCTCCTCTTTTGTTCAATCCATGAATCTATGGAATGGGACCTAGATAGCAAGTGGTTCATTGCCCTCAACCACCCAACCATGAAGAAGAGAGAAGGACAAAAGCCAGATATAAATGTAGAGCACCTGATCCACCTGTTCGGCCACTTTTTCCTGCTTTCAGTAGCATGAGTTCGAAGATAGTTATCAATGGATACCGTGTAGACTTGGATTCATCGACCAGCAGTACTTTCGAATTGGTCAGTGGGTTATAGATGCTGGTTTGACTTCATTCTACTCGTTGTGAGAGATTCTACCTGAGCCTGATACGAGAGTTCTATGGATCTTTAGCCTATGACAGTGATGGATGGATCATGCAGATCCATGGCAGAGATATCCTGGTGACTGCATATGTTATGAGCAGAGTATAGGATATACCCCTGACTAGAGCTGTAGTGGACAGCATAATAGATAGATTCAGTGGACTCCAATACATTTACGAGTTAGATATTCTACCTGAGGGAGCCATTATTGCAGCATCCTGTCTTTCTGTTGAGATGAGACTACTACATCATATCGTTGCCCAGATTCTTCTACCGAAGACCAGATGTTTTGACTACATCACAGAGAGAGCTGCTTGTGATGCTCTCTTTAGTTTAGCATGCACCAGTTTGCCTTCCAAACTCATGATACATCAAATGACGAAGGCATCGACCAGTCAAAGACTATGCTTGCCCTATGGGATGGGCTTGACATTGCTCTTCAGAGCATATGGAGTGACATCCGATGATGAGCCCTACCATATGCTTTTACACACTGATGTCTATGACATCAGGTCACTACACTAGATAGGATATCAGTTGGTTAGAGGCCAATGGAGATGCAGAGTATTAGGACATGCCGATGATAGATAAGGACACCAGAGGAGGAGCACATATATTCGAGCGAGGAAGGATCTTTAGAGGCATATTTACTTGAGATTTAGCCTGAGCCAGCTACTCAACCTTAGCCAGTATAATCAGATGTTCCAGGAGCTTTAGAGAGTCTTATGGATAGAGTCAGTCATATAGAGACAGATATTATGATTGTTCGACAGCGACTTGACAGCTTCATTATAGAGACAAGAGAGAGCCATCGAGGATTGAGTGATGGCATCACTTCTATATTGTCTGCACTGTCTAGACCCTCTCTAGGAGTGTTCTCGACTCTTCTTCTCCAGCTCCACATGCACTAGGACCAGAGATTGACACTGATGGTGATACTGACTCTGACGGATTTGACTTTCCAGATGTGACGACAAAGCTAGTACACGAGACTATAGCTGACTTACCTAGGAGTCCCGTTCTTGATCTAGAGAGTTCATCCTTTCAGACTCTTATCCTATCCACACTACCTTCTAGATCTGTTGATCATTCTGCCATTCCTATACTTTCACCTATTATTGATTCACCTATTGTTGATACACCTATTGTTTCTTCAGCTGATACACCTATGATTGATACCCTATCATTTCTTTAGCTGATACACCAATTTTTGATACACCTGTGTTGGTACACCATCATTGCATACATCTTATCTTATTCAAGAGCTAGGTTTCTACACACCTGGTTTCCATTATCTTGATTCAGGTCCTTCATTTGATCGTACACCACATCTGACAGTTGTTGAGACTGTCACTCTGATTTGTTCTGTTCCTGCTGATGACATAGCTTCTACCTCTTTTCTCTAGCTAGAGGGAGGACTTATGATTGACGCAGAGGTGGTGGTCATGGTATTCCTTCCAAATCGACCAGGACTCATCTTCGTGATCTTAGATCGATGTGACCCCGATCTCGTGCTTTCACTGATACTGGACCTATCGAGATTGGATCCTCAGATGATGAGGATGATGCTTAGGATAGTTTTATATGGTTTAAATTTTTTTGTACTTTCTGTATATTTTGATGTTCCCTTTATGTATCAACTTATTTTAAGTGAATGAAATATTATGTTTCACCTTATGACTTTGAGTGAATGAAATGCATTAGTTACTCTTAGTAATTCATTGTCTTCCATTATGATTGAGTGAATAGCTTACCTCTTTATACAAACTCATTTAGTTCATCCTTCCTTTTTATGATAACAAAAAAGGGGAGAAATCAGTATAAGTATAAATAAGAAATGAGATAAATATGCATGATGAAAGAAATTTTGAAAATCTAAAATTTTTGGAAATTTCTATGTATTGAGTGAGGGGGAGTAATACCACCTTTGTATTGAAAATCTATTTGAATTGGATTTCATGCCCAATTCCTATCTTCAGATATTTAAAAGATGTCACATTTTTGTTTATGAATCATCTCCTCAGGGGGAGTATAGTTTATTGCTAAACTGTTTTCTTAAGCATGTTTTCTTTTAGAGTATCATGATACATGATTTTATCTCCCATATAATTTAAGTTTTGATACTCTAGCCTGGTGCATCTCTTTCAGTATCTCAATACCTATTGCAATATGCTCTATGCACATTGAAAATTTCCTTGAAAGCTTTTTATTGTGCAATTTATACTTAAAGGTTTTGTCATCATGAAAAAGGGGGAGATTGTTAACTCTGTTATTGATTTTGATGATAAACAAAATGCTTAAGTATAAGTTGAGTACTAATGATTTCTTTGAAGTGTGTTTTTATAGAAAAATGTGCTCATCAACTTAATAAAATTGTTTGATTGAAAAGTTCCAATATGGATGAAAGATCTGCTTAAAGAGGACTTTAGAAGATGAAGAATGCTTGAAGGACACATGAGTTCAACACAAACTTGTTTAAGCAAAAGCTCAGATGTTTTTGAGAGAATCTTAATGTTGTGTCAACTCAAAGTATCGACACCTACAACTCAAGTATCGACACATGACAGTGAAGTGTCGACACAAGCCGACACGTAGAGATAGTTTCAGATGGCACGGCTAAAGTGTCAACACATGGATATGTTGTGTCGATTTAAGTGTCGACACATGGATCAGCTCATCGCTTGAGATTTTTGGATTACAGAACTGGTTGAAGTTGAAGACTTGCCTGAAGTGTCGACACATAGATGCAAAGTGTCGACTCACCAGAGGAAGTGTCGACACATCTGAGAATTCCAAAGGACTTCATTGAAGATATTTGAAGTAGGTGCCGATACATGAAGAGCAAGTGCTGACCTAATGTGTCAAGTCACAGCCTGAATTGTCGATACTTGAAGTTCTTGGAACAGTAACGGCTAGTTTTTCAAATGTAGAACTCATCCCTCTTGGCTCCTAATGGCTAGTTTTCATGTCTAACAGCTA
The DNA here is from genome assembly GCA_021397845.1 of Areca catechu. NCBI lineage: Eukaryota > Viridiplantae > Streptophyta > Magnoliopsida > Arecales > Arecaceae > Areca > Areca catechu. Next base: position 63,937,372 of record CM038042.1, read on the forward strand.
GAAACCAGGTTTGAGGCCTTGGAAAGGTATTTAATAGATTCAAATCAAATCTAAACACAAGAGAATGAAAAAAGGAATAACCAAGAGAAAAGAAAAGAGAGCATTCACTCCTATTCATTGAGTTCAACTACTTTCAAGCTAAGAGAAGTCTCCAAGCATTCAAGAGCCTTCAAGAGCTTTCAAGATGAACCTTCTTAAGCATTAAAAGAGACTTCATCAAGTTGGAGGCAGCACTACAACAAAGCTTCAAAGAGATATTCACTTTTATTAGAAAGCTTTCATTATTTCTTTACTTCAAACTTATATTTATTATAAAGGTTTTTGGTTAGCCTATTGGAAAACCAAGGAGGTTATTGGTGAGCCTTTGAAAACCATTTAGGTTCTTGGTTATCCTGCAAAACCAAGGGAGGTTGGTGGTTAGCCTTAAAACCATTTAGGTTCTTGGTTAGCCCAGAAAACCAAGTGAGGTTTTGACTTGTGAGCCTTGTGAAAATAAGTCAGGTTTTGATTAGTGAGCCCTGAAAACTAATCGACTATAATCGGTTGAGATTATAGTGAATTCCCAAGTGGGTCTTGGGGAGTGGATGTTGGTGCATTGGATAGCACCGAACCACTATATTTCTTTTATGTTTGTGGTTGCTTGTCTCTTACATTTATTCTTCTCTTATTGTTTTTATATTTTCGCTGCACACTTATTAAAAGCACTTTATCTTTGCATTCATAATGCTAAGTTTTATAATTGGATTGGTTCACACACTTGCATTTAAATTTTAGAAATCCAATTCTCCCCCCCTCTCGGGTTGCTTACTGGGCAACACACAACTCTCCAATTATTACTGGAAGCTGGTGTCTAAGGCTAGAGGTCTAGAGGCAATGCCCTATGTAGGCTGTTGGTTTTAATGAGGACCTTGTGACAAGCAGGGAGAGCCTCCCACCACCCTACCTCTTACCTGGCCAGTGGAAGGATTAATTGTTGAGTTGGGTGTAAATTGAGTTGACTCACTCTACTTGGGCTCTAGGTCTAGCAAACCCTAGAATGCATAACTCTTGTGTGCTTGATTGCATGACCACTAGGTTAGGAGTCCAGTACCATCCATCTCAACCCAACCCAGTTCAACCATGGAACCCACTCTTGAGACTTTAATGAGGACCATGACTGAATAGTTTGCCCAGCTGAACCTTAAGTATGACCAAATGAACCATAAGTGTGACTAAACGAACAATAGGCTTATCCAAATAAAAGATCATTTAGGAAATCTAGAGAGAACCAAGAGTCCAACACTGAACCCGAGCCTGAGTCACCTCTTCCACACCTCCCAACACTTGGAAAGCCCCATTCCCTAACCCATTCTTAGAGCCTAACCCTTGGAGAGCCCAATATCCTGACCCATTCTTGGAGCCCAACCCTAGGAGAGCCCAACATCCTGACCCATTCTTGGAGACCCAATCATGATTTCTTTGACCAAGATGAGAGGAGCCATTAGGAATATCAGGCTAGAAGCACCCACATTTGATGGCAGTCTTGATCTAAAGGTTTACATAGATTGGAAAGGAGACATGGACCAATATTTCGAATGGTATGAGATGAGTAAGGAGAGAAAGTGCGAATTTGCCAAACTCAGGTTAGTTTGCCAGGCTAGGCTATGCTGGGGGAATGTTGAGCGCATAGTTAAACAACAAGGAGAACTTCCTATAGTCACCTGGAAAGCCATGAAGCTGAGACTTAGGGATAAGTACCTTCCTGTATCCTACCATTAGAGACTCCTATACCAATGGCAGAGGTTAAGTCAAAAGAATAGGATTGTGTCTGAGTACATAGCCAAGTTTGATAAGTTTGCCATAAGGTGTAGCATAGAGGAGTCGGAATCCATGACCCTACTAGGTTTAGGGATGGACTTCATGATAACATATAGAGAGAGCTATTTTTGAGGGAGGTCCATGATCTAGAGCAGACCTACCAGATAGCTAGGGACTATGAGAGATTCCAAAGGGAGCCCATAACTCGTCGACATGAGCCCATTAGGACTAGTGCCCTTATTCCAAGACCAAGTCCTAGCCAAGTATACACTAGCCGACCCAACCCCAACTCGAGCCGACCCATCCATCCGATCCAACCTAGTTCTCGCAACCCATTGACCCTTAGAGATGACAAGGGTAAGGCACCTGAAGCCCAAAGAAACCCAAGTCCCAATCCTAATACATGTTTTAAATGTCATAAGGTGGGACACTATGCTAGCCAATGCCCAACTCGATCCCTATATATAGGAGAACTCTAGGAGGAAACCCTGAACTTGATGATTGTTGCCGATCTTACCGCTGTGGCCTGTAGCTTATGAGCTGGCCGAACCTTGGACTCCTTCATCTCGGGATCTCCAAGTCTCCTGTCCTGCAAAACAAGGTTAGAGACTCGGGTGGGATTTCTAGTGGGGGCACTCCGACGGCCAAGTTAGCGAACAACAAGATGGAACAGGTCCACTAAGATGGGTCTCTGATGGATTCCCATGCTTAGAGTTGGTTTTGATGAAATAAGTGTGGGAAAGAGAGGGGTTGACACCTAGCTTCCTGCGCTGGACTTGCCAGACTTGCATTTGGAAACTTTCGAAAGCCACAAGATCGTTATCCCTCGGTGTCCTTTCCCTTCGTGGCATACCTTTTCGTTCACTTTTCCCATCCCCTTTATACCACCGGAATGCCTTCAGCTTTCGTTTCCTCCCCCGGAGACCCTTGGAGGTCCCTGGCTCCTCTCCCGCCTCCTCCCCTCTTCTTCGAGTTGAGGAGTTAAGCGGCGAGCTCACCTCGTCCGCCATGCTGTCATGAAAGGGGGAACCTGGCGGGATCTCGAGTCAAGCACGAAAGCCCTCATCTCGGGTGTTGACTGTGGATTTCCTGGGTTCTAGGCCCCTGACTGCAAGGATTCAATACCTCGATCATGGGGCCCTCCTTAACTGATGTAAATGAGATTCTGTGCACCGTTGCAAGCCATACTGGGCACCCTGTATGGGGCGCGCCGCACGTCAACTCTAGCATCGACCTCATGGCCCATGCCTCTGACCCCCGGAGGCTTTATAGAGTAGGGCTGACTTCAATTGAGGTGGACCCATCAGGGGGTGCCACCTGGCGGAGGAGCAGGAGCACTTGGCTTGACCTCGGTTGAGGTTGACCCGTCTTGGGATGCCACCTGGTGAGGGAGCAGAGGCTGCCAGATTTAGCCGAGGTGGACCCCTCCTAGGTGGACACCTGGCAAAGCAGTAGAGGAAAGCTCGACTTCGGCCAAGGTGGACCCGTCTTGGGGTGCCACCTCGGAAAGGAGCAGGAGTGCCTGGCTCAACCTCGATTGAGGTGAACCTGTCTTGGGGTGACACCTGGCGAGGGAGCAGAGGCTGCCAGCTTCAATCGAGGTGGACCCCTCCTGGGCAGACACCTGGCGAAGTGGCAGAGGAAGGCTCGACTTCGATCGAGGTGGACCCATCTTGGGGTGCCACCTGGTGAAGAAGCAGGAGTGCCTAGCTCGACCTTGATTGAGGTGGACCCGTCTTGGGGTGCCACCTGGCAAGGGAGCAGAGGCTGGCAGCTTTAGCTGAGGTGAACCCCTCTTGGGCGGACACCTGGCGAAGTGGCAGAGGAAGGCTCGACTTCGATCGAGGTCGACCCATCTTGGGATGCCACCCAGCGAAGGAGTAGAAGCACCTGGCTCGACCTCGACTAAGGTGGGCCCATCTTGGGGTGCCACCTGGTGAGGGAGCAGAGGCTGCCAACTTCAGTCGAGGTGGACCCCTCTTGGGCAGACACTTGGCAAAGTGGCAGAGGAAGGCTCGACTTTGATCGAGGTTGACCCATCTTAGGATGCCACCTAGCGAAGGAGCAGGAGTGCCCAGCTCGACCTCGATTGAGGTGGACCTATCTTGGGGTGCCAACTGGCGAGGGAGCAGAGTTCGCCAGCTTCAGCAGAGGTGGACCCCTCCTAGGTGGACACCTGGTGAAGTGGCAGAAAGGGATCGACTTCGACCGAGATGGACCCATCTTGGGGTGCCACCTGGCGAAGGAGCAGGAGCGCCTGGCTCAACCTCAGTTGAGATGGACCCATCCTGGGGTGCCACTTGGTGAGGGAGCAGAGGCCGCCAGCTTCGGTCGAGGTGGACCCCTCCTGGGCGAACACCTGGTGAAGTGGCAAAGGAGGGCTCGACTTCGGTTGAGGTGGACCCATCTTGGGGTGCCACCTGGCGAAGGAGCAGGAGTGCCAGGCTCGACCTCGGTGGAGGTGGACCCATCTTGGGATGCCACCTGGCGAGGGAGCAGAGGCCGCCAGCTTCAGTCGAGGTGGACCCCTCCTGGGCGGACACCTGGCGAAGTGGCAGAAAAGGGCTCGACTTTGGCCGAGGTGGACCCATCATGGGGTGCCACCTGGCGGGGGAGCAGGAGTGCCTGACTCAACCTCGGTTGAGGTGGACCCATCCTGGGGTGCCACCTGGTGAGGGAGCAGGGGCTGCCGCTTCGGCCGTGGTGGACCCCTCTTGGGTGGACACTTGGTGAAGTGGCCGAGGAAGGCTCGACTTCGGTCGAGGTGGACCCGTCATGGGGTGCCACCTGGTGAAGGAGCAGAAGCACCTGGCTTGACCTCGGCTGAGGTGGACCCGTCTTGGGGTGCCACCTGGCGAAGGAGCAGGAGCGCCTCGCCCCGGGAAGAATTTTGAAAGAAAAATCCATGTGGCACCGATCACATCCAGTTGGATCTGACACGCACTCCTCGTTAACGATGTTGCCATATCACTGATGGTTGCAAGGAAGAAGTTTATGAAGCTATGGTGAACTTGGAAGATGAATATGAAGGGTTATAATTACCTAGCAATGATTCTCCTTGAATCGTAGAAGGGATCTCACACCTCGAATCAGTGCCTGGACAATGAAGCAGCTTTCTTGCAGATCAGCTGGCTTTTTATCATCTAGTTTCGAGGGCAAGGAAGACTTCATCCAAAGAGCGTGGCACTGGATGGATCCTGTAGATGTCAAGGGTTAGGGCTTATGAAAATAAAAAATATATAAAATGGGGGATTAGAAGGGAAGTGAAAGCAAGAGGGTTACTGGGCTGATTGGAGGCCTGGATAGATGGTTGGATGCCTTGCTTGATAGAGGGGGTGGCCTGGAGTTTGATGAAGATGCCTAGATGTCTAACGGGGTGGCCTAGAGGATGATGATGCCTGGAAGGGGTTCAGGGGCTAGCAGTTAGGGTTATGGAAGGGATGGAGTGGGCGGCCAAGAGTGGAAGAAGGGATGGGGCATCCTAGGATTTTAGTGGATGGATGGTGGGTGGCCAGGGATGGAAGAAGAAGGCTAGGGTTTGGAAGATAGTTGGGTTGCACCTCATGTGCCATTCTTGCGAAGTGAATATGGGCCTCACTCCCTCTCCCTCATGGAACATCAAAGCAGAATTGCATGGAAATAATAAGAAGAAACACAATTTTCATTCACTCATAGTTATTCATTACATGGGGGAGGGGTTGGGTATTTATAGATTTACCCAGGTCCTTGGACTCCCTAATAGACTGGGATTACAAAACTTGAGGGCCAAGAAAACTCAATTCCCTATTAGACTTGGAATGGCTTGAATCCTCTTGGGCTTGGGTGCCTCTTCCTCTTGGGCTTGGAATGCCTGGTTCTTATTGGGCTGAGAGGGGTGCCATCTCCTAGTGGGCCTTGGGCTGCGGTGCCAAGGCTGGGGTGGCTTGGACTGGGGTCCCAATCTTCATGCTAGGCCGGGACACCAAATGAACTTGGATTGGGAGGGGGTGACTACCTTCTGGGCTTGGGTGGAAAGAAGGGCCCAGATGCCTGGCTGGGGGGGCTTGAGTAGGGGCCCAGGTGTATGAAGTCCAGATCTGGTTGGGGGGGCCTGGTGAATCTCCTGGTCTGGTGACTCTCCTCTTGGATTTTGACTTGAATGAAAATTATAGGACTCATTGGACTGAAACAAGGGACTCACTTGACTAAGTAGACTTAACTGGACTTAGTTGTCTCACTTTATTACAGGACTCACTCTTCAATATAGGACTCAATTGGCTCACTTTAGTACAAGACTCAAGTGAGCAAATGGACTCAATGGATTAGAAAAAAGTTGATTGACTTTCCAACACATGACTCAGAGTCTTCATGGAACCCTGAAATTCTTGTCTGATCCTGATGTCCCCATCTCTTCTGATGAATGTGCAGGTATTGAAGGACTTAAGAAGCCAATTTTGGATGATCCACCTACCAAAGAAAGTGAAGAAGATCAAAACAAGAAGAATGAAGAAGAAGCTACAAGATCTTCACCAAAGGATTTACCTAAAGAATGGAGGTATGCTCATGGACATCCTAAGGAATTAATCTTAGGTGATCCATCGAGATGGGTAAGAACTAGATCCTCTATTAGAAATGAGTATGATTATATTGTTTCTGTTTTACAAATTAAACCTAAATATATTGAAGAAGCTAAAAAAGATTCAAACTGGATGATTGCTATGCAAGAAGAATTAAACAAGTTTAAAAGAAATAAAGTATGGACACTAATAGAAAGACCAACTAATGCTTCCATAATTGGTACTAAGTGGGTGTATGGAAATAAATTAGATAAAATGGTATAGTAACTAGAAACAAGGCTAAACTGGTAGCTAAGGGTTATAATCAAGAAAAAAGAATTGATTTTGATGATACCTTTGCTCTAGTAGCTAGACTTAAAGCTACTAGATTACTTTTAGCATTTGTGTATTTTATGGATTTCAAACTATTTTAAATGGATGTTAAAAGTATATTTTGAATGGTTATATTACTGAAAAAGTTTTTGTTGAACAACCACCTGGTTTTGAAAATTATGCACATCTTGATCATATTTTCAAATTATACAAAGCACTTTATGGTTTAAAGCAAACCCCCTATGCATGGTATGAGAGACTTAGTAAATTTTTTATTGAAAATGGTTTTACTAGAGGTCATGTCAATACTACTTTATTTTTAAAGAAAAAGGCTAATGATCTTTTAATAGTATAGATCTATGTTGATGATATTATCTTTGGTGCCACTAATGAATCTATTTGTAAAGAATTTGCAAAGTTAATGCAGTGAGAGTTCAAGATGAGCATGATGGGAGAATTGAGCTACTTCTTCGAACTCCAAATTAAACAAACAAGTGAAAGGATCTTCATCAACCAAGCTAAATACACAAAGGAAATCTTAAAAATGTTTGGGATGGAGAAGACTAAACCTATTGGTACACTTATGAGCCCTTCATGTAAGCTTAACAAGGATGAATCTGGTAAGAAAGTTGATCAAAAATTTTATAGAGACATCATTGGATCATTACTGTACTTAATTGCTACTAGACCAGATATTATGTTTAGTGTATGCATATGTGCTAGATATCTGTCTGAGCCTAAGGAATCACATTTAATCGTTATTAAGCTCATACTTAGATATTTATCTGGCACTATTGATATTAGATTATGGTATTCTAAGAATTTAGCTATTGATTTAATTGCATATTCTGATGCTAATTATTAGGCGAACCCAGGGTGGGCCCTTGATACATGCAATTTAAAACTTTTCTAAATGTATGATGCAGCAGAAGTACATAAAACGCTTTTATTTAATATGTTAATCTGATTAACACTGGCCCTACACAGATTTTTATGTATATTAAGTAATACATGTATTAAATCAAGCATGCAAATTATGTGACTCATGGAACCCTTCTATGAATCACATAAAAGGGTGTCGAAGAACATATCTTCAGACCCATGGGATAGGAGTGCAAAGCTTTTATACGCGGTGACAATCACTATCAAGGAAAGCACTCCAAAAGGAACACTAGCTCTGCGAGTAGCATAGACGTCTTGCCTCTACAGGTGGTTCACACCAAGGTAAGGGGATTCTCCTCCTTCCTTTGAGGTGCTAGCCTCGCCAGAAATGATGTGACTATGGAGGACTCCTTTTTCAACACCTTGAAGATCTGATTGCTGAACTGAAATGGGACAAAATATCCAAGAACCCTTCCCGGAACACTGTCCCAAACCTTCGACAGAAGGTAAGCACATAGGAATCCCAAAACACAAACCTCACACTATTTTTCCAAGAATGAGATCTGATCTCATAATCTCTCAGAGGTCAAGGATGAGTTCTAACCAACAAAAGTGGTAGAATCTCGACCTTGAAAAAGGTGAACAATTATTTCTTTTTCAGCTCATCCAAAATAGCCCTTTTTTTATAACCATAAAGGGGAGATCAATGAGAGATTAAATGGGAGGTTGGGAGCTTCTTAAGATTCAAGGGTGTTACAAACCCTTTGGACTTCAGCAACTGATGCTGGTTTGGACTCTAAAATGCCAAAATTAAGTGCCATAACCCTTACAACAATCAATGAAGCATTCTCGAATTTTTTAGCAGAGTCCATCAGATGAGTCGACTCGCCTTGGATCAACTCAATTGGCAGTTTGACAACTTGTTGTCAAACGAGTCCGGAATGATTTCCAATCATTTTCAAGCCAATAAATCGAGAAGAAACCCCATGGTGTGTGACCCCATAGGTTTAAATACTAAACCGATAGCACATGAACATTTTCAGTACCAACCAAAGTCGCCATTTGTAATGACATTCGGCGTTCGGATAGGTCAAAGGTTGTAGAGCAACAAGAACCTGTCGAACATAGAATACCACTGAACTTATTCCTTTGATCTTCTAATGCTCCAAATGACCTAGGATTAAAACTGTCCAATTCTAGTAAGTCCATCTCAATAAGTCTCAAACAAAGAATCCCTGTAATTCCTTACAAGGAATGCCCTGGCCAAGGTCTTTCTCAATTAAGGCATATTAAGCATTCAATCCAAACCATTTGGAGAGATCAATCCTATCTTGATCCAACTATCGCTACACAAGTACTTGACTATACCAAGCAACCTTCCATCATCAAATTAGAAATCTAGGTAGTCCGGCACCTAAGCACCGTGAGTTGCTTGCAAGCTGCCATAGTGATCTCAAGTCAGAGAAATAATTCATATCCACATTCTAATGCTAAACTTCTCTTTGGCAGAAAGAGAATCTCGCATGGGAGTCAAGCTCAGTGAAGTGTCAAACACAACACTTGATGTCATGCTAGCATCTCCATGCTACTCGGTTAAGAGAACAACCAACAGACATGACATCAATGACCTACTCTCGATACACCCATCCTGAAACAGCATATCCTTTGGTCGCGAACTAGTTAATGAACTACACGATTACAAGGAATGCCCTGGCCAAGGTCTTTCTCAATTAAGGCATATTAAGCATTCAATCCAAACCATTTGGAGAGATCAATCCTATCTTGATCCAACTATCGCTACACAAGTACTTGACTATACCAAGCAACCTTCCATCATCAAATTAGAAATCTAGGTAGTCCGGCACCTAAGCACCGTGAGTTGCTTGCAAGCTGCCATAGTGATCTCAAGTCAGAGAAATAATTCATATCCACATTCTAATGCTAAACTTCTCTTTGGCAGAAAGAGAATCTCGCATGGGAGTCAAGCTCAGTGAAGTGTCAAACACAACACTTGATGTCATGCTAGCATCTCCATGCTACTCGGTTAAGAGAACAACCAACAGACATGACATCAATGACCTACTCTCGATACACCATCATCCTGAAACAGCATATCCTTTGGTCGTGAACTAGTTAATGAACTACACGACGTATCCTCTCTACATCGCATACAAGGTAGCTCAAAAGACATCATCACACAAGAGTTCAATTAGGAAGATGCCATATGATGACCAACCAGAATAAACTTTTTATTCAATTCAATAATTCATATACATATACATGAGTCACACAGCCATCTACAACCTAGATAATTGGCTTTGGGACACACAATTCCCAACAACTCCCACCTAGACTAAAGCCAATCAAAATAGAATCTGATCCCATCTTCCATTTGTAATTGTCGAACTCTTGCATTCTAATGGCTTTAGTGAAGGGGTCAGCCAAGTTCTCCTTACCATCAATCTTCAAAATTTTGATGTCACCTCATTCAATAATCTCCCAGACAAGGTGATAGCGATGTAGAATATGCTTGGTGCAATGATGTGACTTTGGCTCTTTGGCTTGAGCTATGGCTCTAGTGCTGTCATAATACATCAGAATAGGACCATCCAGGGAAAGTGCCACTCCCAGCACTCTTCCTGTCATCATTATCTAACTAAAAACTGGAGTCAGTGTACCCTACAAGTTTTTAAGTCAAAATCTTCATAAATAAACCATTGGTCCTTGGTATTTCTCAAATACTTAAAAATATTCTTACAACTTTCCAATAAGCTTCACCTGGGTCAGACTGGTATCTACTTACTATCCCTAGTGAGTATGCCACATCTAGTCTAGTACATAACATGGCATACATAATAGAACCCATTACCAAAGCATATGGATTCTACTCATATGCTCTCTTTCCTCAGGAGTTGTCGCACAATCCTTCTTGGAAAGAGTAATTCACTGACCTATCAAAAGATAGCCCATTTTGGAATTCTCCATGCTGAACCACTTCAGCATAGTGTCTATGTACATAGATTGGGACAATCCTAGAAGCCTCTTAGATCTATCTCTATAGATCTTCATACCTAGTATATATGAGGCTTCACCCAAATTTCATAGAGAATTGAGATAAAAGTCAGACCTTTATTCCTTGTAATGCTAGAATGTCATTTTCGATTAGGAGAATGTCATCCACATACAAAACAAGAAATATAACTACAGAACCATTTGCTTATTTATATATACAAGGTTTTTCTCCATTCCTAATGAAGCCATACATCTTGATACATTTATGAAAATGCATGTTCCAACTCCGAGAAGCCTATTTTAGTCCATAAATGGACCTCTGAAGCTTGCACACTTTAGACTTATCTATGGATATGAACCCTTCAGGTTGCATCATAAACACCTCCTCTTCTAGCTCACTATTTAGGAAATCTATTCGAACATCCATTTGCCAGATTTCATAATCTAAATATGCCGCTATAGCAAGCATAATCTGAATGGACTTGAGCATTGCCATAGAGAAAAATGTCTCATTATAGTCAATACCAAAATGCTAACAGTACCCCTTGGCAACTAGACAGGCTTTATAGGTCTCCACCTGCCCATCTGCACCCCATTTTCTCTTAAAGATCCACTTGCACCCAATGGGTTTTATCCTTTCAGGTGGATCAACCAATGTCCATAATTGTTGATTTCCATGGACTCCATTTTGGATTTTATAGCTCTCAGCCATGACTCAGAATCAGACCTTGACATGGCATCCATATAGGTGATCGGGTCCTCGTTGTTCTCATCAAGCTCAACGGGATCACCATCTCAGACCAAGAAATCATAGTATCTATCTGATTGATGTGGTACTCTACCAGATCTACTTAATGGTTGCACTATGAGCTCTGGATCTGATCTAATCAAATCTGGTTCTATAGTGGCCTTAGAGTGAGAAGGTTTTTCTATCTATTGAACTTTTCCAAGTTCAATCTTAGCAGCTTGAGTGCCTTCACCAAGGTACTCCCTTTCTAAAAGGTTGCTTAAGATTGATGAACAACTTTTGTTTCTTAGGTAGATAGAAATAATACTGATGGGGGACCAAGCCTTGATACCAGAAATGATGGGGGACTAACTAGATGCGAATATGAAAAAATGATGCAAGTGATTTGTTGGTTTTGTGGTTTTTAAGTTTTAAAGATTTTGTTTTGTTTTGGATTCCCGAAGACAAGACAATAGCAAATCTAGGGATTCAATAATAATAAGAACTATCAAGCAAGTAAGTAGTCCCTAAGCAATGATAAAGAGAGGACCCTGAGATTGAGAAACCCCGTAGGACTTAGCTCTCAAATCAATACCTACTTAGGAGTCAGGGGGCAAACCTCAAAGATCTGAAGTGCCCGATGCCAAGGTCACTCACTCTAGTGGATGCGGCCTGGATGATCGAGCCGTCACCCTGTGGATGCGCCGGCTTGCTGTCTGAAGATCTCGATGGCAAGGGCAACCGACTTCGTACTCATGTCACCTGGAGGACCTGCAAGCATTCAAAGAAGGGTTAGGTTTCAATCAGAAGAAAGCAATAGAAGAAGGAAAGGGAGTTGTTGTGGTGATGGCGGAGTTCTTCTTGACTCTAAGTTGGAGGATGGAGTTGCAGAAGTGATGGTAACTTGAGGCCTCACACCTCTTGACGTCCGAGGCGAAGGTGCTCCCTCACGGAGATCGACGTTCCTAGTGAACGAAGGCAACTAAATAAAAATTGGATCTCAAGAAACTTGGTTTTTCATTCATCAAAGATTTACCTTACAAGGGAGGGGGTAAGGTCCTTTATATAGGCACCTTAGACCCTTTCAAAATTTGAATGAAAAAAATACATTTCTTCTCTTGCAAAGGCACCAAAAAATATTCAAAAATCAGAAATTCAAACTCCTTGGCCGACCAAAGCTTCTTGGATTTGGGCATGGCATGATAATGTGCTTGGAAGAAGGAATTTGGCTCCCTTGGACTTAGAAAGTTGACCTTCAATTTTGGGAAGAAGGCATGATGCAAAGCTTGTGTCCCTATTTCCTTGGTTGCTCACCCTTCTTTGGAAAGAAGCTTGATATAAGGCTTGGAGCAAGGCCTTTGTCTTCAACCTTTCCTTGGTTGCTCACCTTTCTTTGGAAAGAAGCTTGATATAAGGCTTGGAACAAGGCCTTTGTCTTCAACCTTTCCTTGGTTGTCCATGACTCCTTTAGTAAGTGGCTTGATGGAGGGAGGGAAAGGAGGAGAGAATATTTGATGTGTCTCCATTGTTATCCAAGAAAGTCTCACTTGTGCCGCCCACATGGCTGGATGAGGTGGTGCCACATGGGATGATGAAGTGGCACCACATGGGGTGGTGAAGTGGCGCCCTAGGGTTGACATGTTGACCTTCAAGGCTCGGCCCAAAGTAGTTGAGCCGGACTCAAAGACCACTCCGGCTTGGACCCAAACTTGGACTAGACTTAATACAGGACTGGACTCAATACAGGACACAACTTAACCCAATTGGTCAAAGTACAGGACTAGACACAGACATTATAGACTCAATTCAAAACTAATGAAATTACAAGTTTTATGCTTGAAGCCTTATTTCAAGACCTGTAAAAAAATGGAACCCTAATTGGACATCCACAGAGGGTTGAAGAGCCTCTGTCAGATTCTGGTGCCCACACCAGTTCTCCCGGGGTGGGAGGAACTCGACCCTATCGAGTAAGAGTTGAGTTGGCTTAGGTACTCCTCCAGAAGGTCAGGATCGAGGCACTGCAAGTCCTCCCGAGTAATCCACGAGTCATCGGACTCAGGTCGGCCTTGTCATCGGACTAAGAAATGTTAATAACCTTTGCCCCGGGTAGTGATAGCTTGGTCATCCAGGACACACTCGATCTGCTCTCCTCTCTCAGGTATAATTGGAGGTGGACACTCAGGTTCGGGTTCACTCTCAAAAGAAAGGTCAGGCCCAAATGGCTCGTTAGGTATATTTGCTGGTCCCTGTACTCGACTAAGTTTGAGATATTGAAAGTCGAGCTAATGCCATAATTCGGGGGTAGGCATTAGGGCCAACTCTCCTTATCACTCTAAAGGGACCAGCTCCACGAGCATGAAGTTTCTTAATGGTTCCAGGTGAAAACCGTTCAGGCCTAAGCCTAACCATTATAGAATCACTAATTTCAAACTCTTTGGCTCGTTTCTGGGATTCAGCCAAATTATTTTAAAATTTATATTTAATACAGAATTCTATCATGATGCAAAATGCAGACTTAACTATGCATTCCTATTGAGAGGAATTTTATTGGACTTTCTAGGATCTAAACCTGACAGACTTTTGACTCTCTAGGTTTGACCCTGGTCTGGTATGCACAAGAAAAATTACCATGAATCCCTAACAAATGCCATAAGGTATACCAGAAGTATGTGGCAAAAGGGATGGGTCTAAGGAGTCCTGCATTCTGGTAATCTCAACAAAAAGTAACCCCATGGCTCTAGAAATGTGAGAAGGCTCAAAGAAGGGTAGGAAATAGGAATCTGAGTCTTGGGACAATCTATGGGAAGCATGAAACAACCTTGGTTACTCATGATAACCTCAAAATTTGGACATTGTTTTATGGGTGCACTCGTCCTAACCTCGTGATTAGTACTAGGAGGGTCTACATGTGCAAGTTCTAGGATAGGCTGGGAGCTCCTAGAAGGTGGAAGGTTATCAGAAAGGTCTTTGGAAAGTTTATCTAGAAAGTCCTCTAAACTACTATCTTCTTCTTGTTCTTGGACCTTCTCTATGGGCGATACTTGAGAACCTTCACTATCATCGACTTTGTCTGATCCTGACTTGGTCATTTCTTCTTTAAATTCTTTAGTGGGTTCAGGATCTTTTTCCTTTGATTCCTTAATGATTTCAACTTTGGGCCCATCTTCACCATACTCCTCTACTAAACTTGGCTCATAGATGTTTTCTTTGGATTCTTTGATGGGCTCTGGAGTTTCTTTCTCTAGATTATCAATGGGTTCAACCTTTTCATACTTAAAGACTTCATTGGGCTCAGGGGTTTTCTCATTTAAATTCTCAGAATGTTCAACCTTTTCTCCCTGAAATTCATTAAAGGGTTCCTCTCTCTGGGTTAGTTCATGAGTCTTTTTTATGGCAGGGGTTCCCTCAGTCATCACATTCTCTGACTCTTTGGCCTTGATCAGGTTAACTTCTGGCTCCTTTTCCTTTAGGCTAGTCGATTCTCTTTTAGCCTGGTTCTTAGGCTGAACTGGATTAATTGTCAATTTCTTTCCATGGTGATTAAAGGTACAGGTATTGGTCCAACCATGAAGGGTGGCATCATGATTGTAAAGCCAGGGTTGACCTAGGATAATGCTACTGACGCCCATAGGAAGGACATCACACCAAATCATCCCTTCATATGATTGCAACTTGATCAAGACTAGGCACCTAGACTTTATGGGTATAGAGGTTGAATTAATCCACGAGACCTTATAAGGGTTAGGGTGAGGAACTGGAGTCAATCCTAGGGATTTGGCAGTACTTGATGAAATGGCATTGACACAGCTCCCACTATCAACTATGTGAAAGGGATATTCCCTACAACCCAATCTATGTTATATCTCCCAAACCATTGTAATTGACAATATTCTAATAAAGGCATTATTTTTCATCATACGCTATGATTATTATTATATGATGAACCCCATAGATTAGGGCTATGATTTTAGGGTTATGATGAGATCATACCAGTGAGACCTAAAGTCTTAAAATCTTAATCTAAAATATTCCTAGTTAAAGGAACCCTGAGTAGGGGATCAGGGTTTTCGGTAAGACTAGCACATCCTATGTATACTGAATAGGGTGACTACTCTCACAGTCACTTGTGTATGACACTAATACTAGAATGTGGGTGCTCATTAGTGAATGAGTTCACTGAAATGATCCAACTTGAGAACATCTAATGGAGTCTTAGCTGCATGTCAATGGATGGTTCTTATAGTGGGAGTGGTGCAAGTAATCCTTTGACCTGAGACTGCCATAAGTACCTTATGCACATGAACCCATGCTTTGGTTCAATCCTAATCATGACACAGAGACATGCACAGGATTGATACTGGGAATGGTGAATTGGATATGAAGGTAATGAGTAGGTCAACAAGGAATCGATCACTCTTAGTAAGAGGAGATTGCATCTCGCTAGTTATCAATCGGATGATGATTCAGGGAATCTTTGATCAAAGTAAAGATATTAGAGATGGTTTCTAATATCAAGATAATTGAATCATCAATATAAGATTAAGCTAGAAACAAATATAATATTGGATTTGACATATATCCATATCCATAATTATATTTTGGGTACAGGCTGATCGAAGGATTTAATTATATGGTAACTTTCTACTGAAGGGTAGTTTTGGTATTTCACCAGAATTTCCATCTCTTCATGGTAGACATGATATGTTGCTAGATGTCAATCTTGTCTTGTGGGTTGATTAAATTGAATGATCACTTATTAGGAAGAGTCCTAATTGATCATAATCGGGTAAGCCCGGTTTGACCTAAATCAATTAGAAAGAGTTCTAATCAAATTAGGTCAATTTGTATTCAAACCCACTGTTGGCTAGATGTGGAACCCAATGGATCACACACTTAAGAGAATTGATCAAGGGTTTAATTTTGTAATTAAATCATCTTTGCATGATGACACTCTAGCAGGTGCGGCAAATCCTAGCTTCTATTCGAATTAGATTCGAATTAGGGTTCCGAATTGGTTCAATTTGGGTTCCAATTGGATCTAATTAGACCCTAATTGAGGTTATAGGGATTATGGCTAACCCTATTGGCTAACCATGTATCTAGGCTAGCCCCCCACCCGCCCCTTAGCATTTTCACACCAAAAATGCCAAGAGTCCATACGCTAATGGACTCTTGGCACGCCATTTGGAAGAGTCCATGGCGCATGGACTCTTGGTGCGCTTCATAAAAAAAAAAATCTGCATACAAAAACCCTGACAAAAAAAAAATTACTTGCTGAAATTCTGCACACTTGTCATAAACCCTAGGATTTCCTTCATCAAACCCCATCTATTTTGCATCAAATTTAATAGTAATTAAGTATGTTATTAGTTCCTTTATTTATGTATTTTTTTTGAAAATCTTCCCTCTAAAAATTGGAAAAAAACCTGCAAAGAGAAAACTCAAAAAAAAAAAAACTTGTTGCTGAAATTCTACATAGTTTAGGGCTGAACTTAATCACCCATCAAACCAGAGCACTTCTATTTTGTTAGATTAGGGAAGGATTTCATCACCTTTTTGGGCCCAAATAATCACCTTGCATTCGAACCCAAGCCTAACAAAATCAAGTAGAAACCTAATTGATCTAGGGACACCAACAGGTCGGGTTCAAGTCTTGTAAGAAAACTAGTAAACTCAATGTTGACTCCGTTATTGATTTTGATGATAAGCAAATTGCTTAAGTATAAGTTGAGTACTAATGATTTCTTTAAAGTGTGTTTTTATAGAAAAGGTGATCATCAACTTAACAAAAATTGTTTGATTGAAAAGTCCTAAATACGGATGAAAGATCTACTTAAAGAGGACTTTAGAAGATGAAGAATGCTTGAAGGACACATGAGTTCAACACAAACTTGTTTCAGCAGAAGTTCAGATATTTTTGAGAGAATCTTAGTGTTATGTCGACTCAAAGTGTTGACACCTACAACTCAAGTGTCGATACATGACAGTGAAGTGTCGACATAAGTCGGCACGCAGAGAAAGTTTCAGATGGTATTGCTAAAGTGTCAACACATGGATGTGTTGTGTCGACTCAAAGTGTCGACACATGGATCAGCTCATCGCTTGAGATTTTTGGGTTACAGAACTTGCTAAAGTTGAAGACTTGCCTGAAGTGTCGACACATGGATGCTAAGTGTTGACTCACCAGAGAAGTGTTGACACATCTGAGAATTCTAGATGACTTCATTGAAGATATTTGAAGTAGGTGCCGACACATAAAGAGCAAGTGTCAACCTATGTGTCGACTCATAGCCTGAAGTGTTGACACTTGGAGTTCTTGGGAATAGTAATGGCTAGTTTTTCAAATACAGAACTCGTCCCTCTTGGCTCCCAATGGCTAGTTTTTCATGTCACAGCTAGAAACCAGATTTGAGACCTTGGGAAGGTATTTGATTGATCAAATAAAATCTAAACACAAGAGAATGAAAAAAGGAATAACCAAGAGAAAAGAAAGAGAGCATTCACTCCCATTCATTGAGTTCAACTACTTTCAAGCTAAGAAAAGTCTCTAAGCATTCAAGATCCTTTAAGAGCTTTCAAGATCAACCTTCTTAAGCATTAAAAGAGGCTTCATCAAGTTGGAGGCAGCACTACAACAAAGCTTCAAAGAGATATTCGCTTTTATTAGAAAGCTTTCATTATTTCTTTACTTCAAACTTATATTTATTTCAAAGGTTTTGGTTAGCCTATTGAAAAACCAAGGAGGTTATTGGTGAGCCTTTGAAAACCATTTAGATTCTTGGTTAGCCTGCAAAATCAAGGGAGGTTGGTGGTTAGCCTTAAAACTGTTTAGGTTCTTGGTTAGCCCGAAAAACCAAGTGAGTTTTGACTTGTGAGCCTTGTGAAAATAAGTCAAGTTTTGATTTGTGAGTATGGAAAACTAATCGACTGTAATCAGTTGAGATTATAGTGAATTCCCAAGTGGGTCTTGGGGAGTGGATGTCGGTGCATTGGATAGCATTGAACCACTATATTTCTTTTATGTTTGTGGTTGTTTGTCTCTTACATTTATTCTTCTCTTATTGCTTTTATATTTTTGCTGCACACTTATTAAAAGCACTTTGTCTTTGCATTCATAATACTAAGTTTTATAATTGTATTGGTTCACACACTTGCATTTAAATTTTTAGAAACCCAATTCACCCCCATCTTGGGTTGCTTACTAGGCAACAAGTGGTATCAGAGCCCTATTCTCAGTTTATAGGTCTAACTGCTTTGAGTAAAGATCAATGGTAGCCCCCCTAGGTACTAGCATAGTTGAGGGACAAGCCTCAAATAGACCACCATATTTCAATATAACAAATTATACTTATTGAAAAACTAGAATGATAATATATATGCATTCAATTGGTTATAACTTGTGGAAAGTTGTTGATAAGGGTCCTTATGTTCCTTCGATTGTTGTGAATGGTGTTTCCATCCCAAAGCTCGAAGAGGATTTGGATAAAAATGATATTAAACAATTCGAGATTAATGAGAAAGCAATGAATCTCCTTTATTGTGCATTAGATCCTAGTGAGTTTAATAGGATTTCTACATGCACTTTGGCTAAGAAAATATGGGACATATTTGAAGTTACCAATGAGGGTACCGATCAAGTGAAGACCACAAAAGTAAACATGTTAGTGCACACTTAGGAAATGTTCTGAATGGAACCAAATGAGTCTATCACTGACATGAACACAAGGTTCACAAATATTATAAATGGAATGAGAAGTTTAGGAAAAGTAATGTCTAATGTTGATCTTGTCAACAAAATTCTCAGGTCACTTCCAACATCATGGGATCCAAAGTGACCACCATCCCAGAACTAAGGATGTTGACAGGCTACCATTGGAGCAATTGGTGGAATCGCTCATGACTTATGAGTTAAACTTAAAGCAAAAGTCTATGGATATAGACAAGAGAAAAAGGGGATTGCATTCAAATCTACTATTCAAGAAGAATCCTCAAATGAAGAATTTGAAGAAGAAGAAGAAGAAGAGAGTGAGGAAGCTCTTCTAGCAAGAAAGTTTAGAAGATTTATGAAGAAAAGAAGTTTTCCTATAAGAAGAAGTTTCAATTAACTAAAGAGAAGGGAAAGGAAAAGGAGAAAGAAAAGGAAAAGGAGAAGAAAATACCTATATGCTTCGAGTGCAAGAAGCCTGGTCACTATAAATTTGACTGCCCTCTCCTAAAGAAGTCAAGAAAAAAGCTTAGGAAGAAAGCTATGATGGCAACCTGGAGTGATAGTGAAGACTTCAGTTCAGAGGAAGAACAAGCTGAAATTGCAAACCTATGTCCCTGGCACATCAAGAGCAGGAAGAGGTAACTTCTGATACAAAAATAGATTTTACTTTTGATGAATTAAGAAATACTTTTGATGAATTAATGCATGATTACAAATTGATTTTAACTAAAAATAAAAAGTTAAAAAAGCATGCAAATAGTTTTTCTCATGAAAACAATTCTTTTTGAATGAAGTTAGTAAATTAAACTAAACTTGATGCTTTGGAAAAGAAAAATAAGGCTTTAACTATGGAAAATGATGTTTTGAAAAGACCTAAAACTATCATTTCAAATGGTGATCTTTTGAAGAAAAACAAGTGTTGCCCAGGTGGCTTCCTAAGAGGAAGGTGAATTGGGATTATAAAAACTTTTTACAATTATGTGGACTTTGAAATTCTTTTAGTGTTGTGGGTGCAATATGCAATTCTGAAATAATTAAGTAAATGCAATAAGCTAAAGTAAGCACAAACACAAGAAAATTTAGAGAGGTTCGAAGCAACCGGCTCCTACATCCACTACCCAAGGATCATTTGGGATTTTCACTATATCCCCCAACTGGAATACCGTCGAATTATTTTTCCAGGCTCACAATCCAAACCTATACACTTTGGTCTTACTGAGATTCCAAAAAGAAACCCAACATCCCTTCGATTTAAACGGGATCACCAAAGAAACCCTAACACTTGATTTTATTCCTGGATCACGAGAACCTAACTTAGGTTTTCACAAAGTTCACCTAAAAACCTTTAACCCACTCTTAAGACACAGCCCCTTGTTGTTCTTAGAGAGAAACAAAGATAGAGAGAAATAAAAAGCAACTACATAATAAACTGAGTTTGTTTAAATGTTGCAGATGTAGATCAAGATGAAGCCTAGCTTTGAATGCTCTTTAATGCTTTTCAAGCTGCTTCTTTGCTTCTTCAATAAGTGGATTCAATGATGAAGAGTCTTGAATCCTATCTTGAATGCTCTTGAAGTAGGTTGGTGAAAGACTTGAAGGCTCTTCAAATTCCCAAGATAAGTCAATAATAATCTCTCAAAATTGTTTAATCCATCAAAAGTAATCCTTTTATAGTTTTCCATGAGATATGGCCATTGTAGGGCCTACAGATTCGTGAAAGAGCTATTGGAGACCATTTGGAATTCGAAAATCACTTTCAGCAACTAGCCATTAGAGTACAGAAAATGATCACTCGAGTTGGCTCGAGGTCCACGAGTCGGTTCGAAGTCTCAGACAGCCCAAACAAAATTTCTGTGCGAGTCGGCTCGTGCCTTCAATCAATTTAAGACAACAAATACCTTGAGTCGGCTCTTCAAGGTAGAGTCGACTCATTATCTCAGTCACCAAAAAATCATAACTCTAGACGAGTCAGCTCTTGGAGCTCGAGTCGGCTCAAGATCTTAAACTTCAGAAACATGTATTCTTCCACGAATCAGCTCTTGGCACACGAGTCAGCTCGAGACACTGAAACTCTGAAATTTCTTCATGCCGTTCGACAATGAGTCGGCTCTTGATCCATGAGTCAGCTCTTGCCAAAACTTCAGTTGATGCTTCAAACTTCTCCAAAATTCAACACTTGAATCAAACAAGAGCTAATCTATACACTCTTATTTTTATAATTTTACAACCTATTTACAAGATTACATAGTTGAAAAATTAGGAATTTTACAATTTAAAGTCCATAAGAGTCTATACATAATTGAATTACCTCTCAACCAATTTGAAACCAATTTAAACTAAAGGTAACCAATTTCCTACAAAAACTTCTTAAGTAATTGAAAGAATTAGTAACATATGCATGCTCCAATATTTGTGATCATCAAAATTATTGAAGGGATCAACAACAAGGATTTAGAATTAGAAAACACAAATTATAAAAATGAGCTTGATAAAATAAAATCTTTTGTTGAAAAGTTTACTTTTAGCTCAGAAAAACTAAATCTTTGTTAAATAACCAAAGAGCCATTTTTAATAAAGCAGGATTAGGTTATAAACCACAAAGACAAGAAAATTATTTGAAAAACTTTTTTATACCTGCATCATCTAGCATCACATGCTTTTCATGCAAAAAACAGGACACAAAGCTTTTCAATGTAATATGAGAAAAATCAATAACTCTAGAAAAGTTTAGGTTCCAAAAGGAACCAATTTAAGTACAAACCATAAAGGACCCAAGTTGGCTTGGGTACCTAAAAACAAAACTTGATTTGTTTTACAGGTGTGTTTTGCAACCAAGGAAATCAAAAGACTATGATATCTGGATAGTGGTTGCTCAAGGCACATGACAGGAGATGTGAAGCAATTCACTTCTATTGAGGCAATGAATGGAGGGAGTGTGACCTTCGGGGATAATGGTAAATGAAAATTCATTGGCATTGGTAAGGTTCACATCACCCCTTCTACTTGTATTAATAATGTACTTTTAGTTGAAGGTTTGAAACATAATCTTTTAAGTATTAGTCAATTTTGCGACAAAGATTTTCAAGTTATTTTTAAATCATCTTATTGCATAATAGCTAGTCATGATAAAAATGGAGTACAATTCATTGGAAAGGGCATGGTAATATTTATTTAGTAGATTTAGATAATCTATCATTGCCTAATGGAGAATGCCTAGTTGCAATGAATTCTACTATTGATGAGACTAGCTGGCTTGGCATAAAAGACTAGGACATGCTAGTATGTACTTACTTTCAAAACTTTGTAAAAATGATTTAGTAAGAGATTTACCAAAACTAGTTTTTAAAAAGAATAAGTTTGTCAAGCTTGTCAATTTGGAAAACAAGTCAAAACTTCTTTCAAACCTAAAGGTTTTGTTACCACTAGTAGACTACTAGAACTACTCCATATGAATCTCATTGGACCAACTAGAACATCTAGTCTAGAAGATAGAGATATGGATTGGTTATAGTGGATGATTTTTCAAGATTTACTTGGGTTTTTTCTTGCTCATAAAGATGAATCATTTTATGTATTTGTTAAGTTTTACCAAAAAGTTTCAAATAAAAAAAGTACTTATGTTATTTACATACGAAGTGATCATGGTTTGAATTTAAAAATCAAGATTTCAAAAGTTTTTGTAATAAGAAAGGTATAGAACATAATTTCTGTACCTAGGATATCTCAACAAAATGGGATAGTAGAAAGAAAAAATCATACTTTAGAAGAAATGGCATGCACTATGCTTTGCAAAAATGATTTGCCAACATATTTTTGGGCTGAAGTATTTAATACTGCTTGCTACATTTTAAATCATGTTTTAATCCGACCCATTTTAAAGAGAACTCCTTATGAACTTTGGAATCAAAGAAAACCAACTTTGAAGTATTTTTGAGTTTTTGGTTGTCAATTTTTTATTTTGAATAATGGTAAAGATAATCTTGGAAAATTTGATGCCAAGTCTGATGAAGGTATCTTTCTAGGATACTCTACATCAAGCAGGGCATATAGATTTTTAACAAAAGAACCCTAGTTGTAGAGAATTCTGTACATGTGGTTTGAAGAGTCTACTAACAAATCCTCTAGAAAAGAGGATACTTCTGATGCATGTGCAGGTGCTAATAAGTTACAAAAGTTGACATTGAATAATCAACCATCTCAAGAAAGTGAAAAAAATCAAGACAAAGATGGAAATGAAGAAGCTATAAAATCCATACCAGAGAATCAATATCTACCTAAGGAGTGGAGGTATGCTCATGGACATCCTAAGAAATTAATCCTAGGAGATCCATCAAAAGGGATAAGAACTTGAGCCTCAATTAGAAATGAATGTGATTATATTGCTTTATTTCTCAAATAGAGCCTAAATATTTTGAAGATGTTGAAAAAGACCCTAACTAGATAAATGCTATGCAAGATGAACAAATTCAATTTGATAGAAATAATGTTTGGACATTAATAGAAAGACCATCTAACGTTTCTATTATTGGCACTAAATGGGTGTTTAGAAATAAGTTAGATGAAAATGGAATTATTTTTAGAAATAAAGCTAGGCTAGTTGCCAAAGGCTATAATCAGGAGGAAGGAATTGATTTTGATGAAACCTTTACTCCTATTGCTAGACTTGAGGCAATTAGACTACTATTAGCATTTGCCAGTTTTATGAATTTTAAACTATTTCAAATGGATGTTAAAAGTGCTTTTCTAAATGTCTATATAGCAGAAAAAGTTTTTGTTGAACAACCACCTAGATTTGAAAATCATACACATCTTGATTATGTTTTCAAATTGCATAAAAAACTTTATGGTTTAAAGCAAGCACCCCAAGCATAGTATGAAAGACTCAGCAAGTTTTTAATTGAAAATAAATTTTCTAGAGGCCATGTTGATAAAACTTTATTTCTAAAGAAGAAAAATGATGATTTATTAGTAGTACAAATCTATGTTGATGATATTATTTTCAGTGCTACTAATGAGATTCTTTGTCAAGAGTTTGCTAAGCTAATGCAGGGAGAGTTTGAAATGAGTATGATAAGAGAACTCAATTTCTTTCTTGGACTCCAAATCAAGCAAACCAAGGATGGAATCTTCATCAACCAAGCTAAGTATACAAGGAAAATCACAAAGAAGTTTGGGATGGAGACTACTAAGTCAATAGGTACACCTATGAGCCCCTCTTGTAAACTTGATAAAGATGAGCATGGTAAATCTGTTGATAAAAAATTATATACTATTATTGTATTTGACTGCTAACAGACCAGATATAATATTCAGTGTATGTATATGTGTTAGATATCAGTCTGATCCTAAGGAATCTCATCTATTGGTTATTAAGCACATTATTAGATACTTGTTTGGTACAATTGATATTGGTTTATGGTATTCTAGAGACGCATCTGCTAAATTAATTAGATTTTCTGATGCTAATTTTGCTGGGTGTAAATTAGATAGAAAAAGTACTAGTGGAACTTGCCAATTTCTTGGAATTAACTTAATCTTCTGGTTTAGCAAGAAACAAACTTTAGTTGTACTATCCACAGTTGAGGCTGAGTATATTGTAGTAGGAAGTTATTGTGCTCAAATCTTATGGATTAAGCAATAACTTGAAGATTTTGAAATCAAATTAACTAAGACACCCATAAAATGTGATAATACTAGTGCTATTTGTTTAATTAAAAATCTTGTTCAGCATTTTAGAAAATAATGATATTGTACTTGAATTTATTTGTACTAAATTGTAATTAGCTGATATTTTGACTAAGCCTTTCCAAGAAGATCGGTTCAGTATGATTAGAAGAGAACTTGGGATCATTATTTATTTTGATTGAAATTTTTATTCTTTAACCCATAAAAGATCAAATTTGACATCATTACATTTAATCATTTTGAATGTCATTGTATTTCTTGTGATTTTGCTCTGCACTTCATTTTCTTTTTTCCAGTTTTAAGTTGATGTGTCAACACTTGTATGTGTTGACACCTTGACGTGTCGACACATGGCCCTGTGTCATGAGTCGACACATGAACGGCTGCAGACCGAGAATAAAGGTGAAAATGAAGTGTTTTCCTCTTCACTTCTTTCTAATTCGAGCTGACACTTGCCCTAGCACTATTTTAATCACTTCTTCCCTCCAAATTTCATCAAAGATCCTCTCAAATTCCCATTTTGGATGGTTCTTGGTTTGTTTTTGCTACAATCCCCCTTCCATTTTCTGTTTTGGACCATTCAAACCCTAGTTTCCTCTCCTCTTTTGTTCAATCCATGAATCTATGGAATGGGACCTAGATAGCAAGTGGTTCATTGCCCTCAACCACCCAACCATGAAGAAGAGAGAAGGACAAAAGCCAGATATAAATGTAGAGCACCTGATCCACCTGTTCGGCCACTTTTTCCTGCTTTCAGTAGCATGAGTTCGAAGATAGTTATCAATGGATACCGTGTAGACTTTGGATTCATCGACCAGCAGTACTTTCGAATTGGTCAGTGGATTATAGATGCTGGTTTGACTTCATTCTACTCGTTGTCTGAGAGATTCTACCTGAGCCTGATACGAGAGTTCTATGGATCTTTAGCCTATGACAGTGATGGATGGATCATGCAGATCCATGGCAGAGATATCCTGGTGACTGCATATGTTATGAGCAGAGTATAGGATATACCCCTGACTAGAGCTGTAGTGGACAGCATAATAGATAGATTCAGTGGACTCCAATACATTTACGAGTTAGATATTCTACCTGAGGGAGCCATTATTGCAGCATCCTGTCTTTCTGTTGAGATGAGAACTACTACATCATATCGTTGCCCAGATTCTTCTACCGAAGACCAGATGTTTTGACTACATCACAGAGAGAGCTGCTTGTGATGCTCTCTTTAGTTTAGCATGCACCAGTTTGCCTTCCAAAACTCATGATACATCAAATGACGAAGGCATCGACCAGTCAAAGACTATGCTTGCCCTATGGGATGGGCTTGACATTGCTCTTCAGAGCATATGGAGTGACATCCGATGATGAGCCCTACCATATGCTTTTACACACTGATGTCTATGACATCAGGTCACTACACTAGATAGGATATCAGTTGGTTAGAGGCCAATGGAGATGCAGAGTATTAGGACATGCCGATGATAGAGATAAGGACACTACAGAGGAGGAGCACATATATTCGAGCGAGGAAGGATCTTTAGAGGCATATTACTTGAGATTTAGCCTGAGCCAGCTACTCAACCTTAGCCAGTATAATCAGATTCCAGGAGCTTTAGAGAGTCTTATGGATAGAGTCAGTCATATAGAGACAGATATTATGATTGTTCGACAGCGACTTGACAGCTTCATATAGAGACAAGAGAGAGCCATCGAGGATTGAGTGATGGCATCACTTCTATATTGTCTGCACTGTCTAGACCCTCTTCTAGGAGTGTTCTCGACTCTTCTTCTCCAGCTCCACATGCACTAGGACCAGAGATTGACACTGATGGTGATACTGACTCTGACGGATTTGACTTTCCAGATGTGACGACAAAGCTAGTACACGAGACTATAGCTGACTTACCTAGGAGTCCCGTTCTTGATCTAGAGAGTTCATCCTTTCAGACTCTTATCCTATCCACACTACCTTCTAGATCTGTTGATCATTCTGCCATTCCTATACTTTCACCTATTATTGATTCACCTATTGTTGATACACCTATTGTTTCTTCAGCTGATACACCTATGATTGATACACCTATCATTTCTTTAGCTGATACACCAATTTTTGATACACCTGTGTTGGTACACCATCATTGCATACATCTTATCTTATTCAAGAGCTAGGTTTCTACACACCTGGTTTCCATTATCTTGATTCAGGTCCTTCATTTGATCGTACACCACATCTGACAGTTGTTGAGACTGTCACTCTGATTTGTTCTGTTCCTGCTGATGACATAGCTTCTACCTCTTTTTCTCTAGCTAGAGGGAGGACTTATGATTGACGCAGAGGTGGTGGTCATGGTATTCCTTCCAAATCGACCAGGACTCATCTTCGTGATCTTAGATCGATGTGACCCCGATCTCGTGCTTTCACTGATACTGGACCTATCGAGATTGGATCCTCAGATGATGAGGATGATGCTTAGGATAGTTTTATATGGTTTAAATTTTTTGTACTTTCTGTATATTTTGATGTTCCCTTTATGTATCAAACTTATTTTAAGTGAATGAAATATTATGTTTCACCTTATGACTTTGAGTGAATGAAATGCATTAGTTACTCTTAGTAATTCATTGTCTTCCATTATGATTGAGTGAATAGCTTACCTCTTTATACAAACTCATTTAGTTCATCCTTCCTTTTAATGATAACAAAAAAGGGGAGAAATCAGTATAAGTATAAATAAGAAATGAGATAAATATGCATGATGAAAGAAATTTTGAAAATCTAAAATTTTTGGAAATTTCTATGTATTGAGTGAGGGGGAGTAATACCACCTTTGTATTGAAAATCTATTTTGAATTGGATTTCATGCCCAATTCCTATCTTCAGATATTTAAAAGATGTTCACATTTTGTTTATGAATCATCTCCTCAGGGGGAGTATAGTTTATTGCTAAAACTGTTTCTCTTAAGCATGTTTTCTTTTTTAGAGTATCATGATACATGATTTTATCTCCCATATAATTTAAGTTTTGATACTCTTAGCCCTGGTGCATCTCTTTCAGTATCTCAATACCTATTGCAATATGCTCTATGCACATTGAAAATATTCCTTGAAAGCTTTTTATTGTGCAATTTATACTTAAAGGTTTTGTCATCATGAAAAAGGGGGAGATTGTTAACTCTGTTATTGATTTTGATGATAAACAAAATGCTTAAGTATAAGTTGAGTACTAATGATTTCTTTGAAGTGTGTTTTTATAGAAAAATGTGCTCATCAACTTAATAAAAATTGTTTGATTGAAAAGTTCCAAATATGGATGAAAGATCTGCTTAAAGAGGACTTTAGAAGATGAAGAATGCTTGAAGGACACATGAGTTCAACACAAACTTGTTTAAGCAAAAGCTCAGATGTTTTTGAGAGAATCTAATGTTGTGTCAACTCAAAGTATCGACACCTACAACTCAAGTATCGACACATGACAGTGAAGTGTCGACACAAGCCGACACGTAGAGATAGTTTCAGATGGCACGGCTAAAGTGTCAACACATGGATATGTTGTGTCGATTTAAGTGTCGACACATGGATCAGCTCATCGCTTGAGATTTTTGGATTACAGAACTGGTTGAAGTTGAAGACTTGCCTGAAGTGTCGACACATAGATGCAAAGTGTCGACTCACCAGAGGAAGTGTCGACACATCTGAGAATTCCAAAGGACTTCATTGAAGATATTTGAAGTAGGTGCCGATACATGAAGAGCAAGTGCTGACCTAATGTGTCAAGTCACAGCCTGAATTGTCGATACTTGAAGTTCTGGAACAGTAACGGCTAGTTTTTCAAATGTAGAACTCATCCCTCTTGGCTCCTAATGGCTAGTTTTTCATGTCTAACAGCTAGAAACCAGGTTTGAGGCCTTGGAAAGGTATTTAATAGATTCAAATCAAATCTAAACACAAGAGAATGAAAAAAGGAATAACCAAGAGAAAAGAAAAGAGAGCATTCACTCCTATTCATTGAGTTCAACTACTTTCAAGCTAAGAGAAGTCTCCAAGCATTCAAGAGCCTTCAAGAGCTTTCAAGATGAACCTTCTTAAGCATTAAAAGAGACTTCATCAAGTTGGAGGCAGCACTACAACAAAGCTTCAAAGAGATATTCACTTTATTAGAAAGCTTTCATTATTTCTTTACTTCAAACTTATATTTATTATAAAGGTTTTTGGTTAGCCTATTGGAAAACCAAGGAGGTTATTGGTGAGCCTTTGAAAACCATTTAGGTTCTTGGTTATCCTGCAAAACCAAGGGAGGTTGGTGGTTAGCCTTAAAACCATTTAGGTTCTGGTTAGCCCAGAAAACCAAGTGAGGTTTTGACTTGTGAGCCTTGTGAAAATAAGTCAGTTTTGATTAGTGAGCCCTGAAAACTAATCGACTATATCGGTTGAGATTATAGTGAATTCCCAAGTGGGTCTTGGGGAGTGGATGTTGGTGCATTGGATAGCACCGAACCACTATATTTCTTTATGTTTGTGGTTGCTTGTCTCTTACATTATTCTTCTCTTATTGTTTTTATATTTTCGCTGCACACTTATTAAAAGCACTTTATCTTTGCATTCATAATGCTAAGTTTTATAATTGGATTGGTTCACACACTTGCATTTAAATTTTTAGAAATCCAATTCTCCCCCCCTCTCGGGTTGCTTACTGGGCAACACACAACTCTCCAATTATTACTGGAAGCTGGTGTCTAAGGCTAGAGGTCTAGAGGCAATGCCCTATGTAGGCTGTTGGTTTTAATGAGGACCTTGTGACAAGCAGGGAGAGCCTCCACCACCCTACCTCTTACCTGGCCAGTGGAAGGATTAATTGTTGAGTTGGGTGTAAATTGAGTTGACTCACTCTACTTGGGCTCTAGGTCTAGCAAACCCTAGAATGCATAACTCTTGTGTGCTTGATTGCATGACCACTAGGTTAGGAGTCCAGTACCATCCATCTAACCCCAACCCAGTTCAACCATGGAACCCACTCTGAGACTTTAATGAGGACCATGACTGAATAGTTTGCCCAGCTGAACCTTAAGTATGACCAAATGAACCATAAGTGTGACTAAACGAACAATAGGCTTATCCAAATAAAAGATCATTTAGGAAATCTAGAGAGAACCAAGAGTCCAACACTGAACCCGAGCCTGAGTCACCTCTTCCACACCTCCCAACACTTGGAAAGCCCATTCCCTAACCCATTCTTAGAGCCTAACCCTTGGAGAGCCCAATATCCTGACCCATTCTTGGAGCCCAACCCTAGGAGAGCCCAACATCCTGACCCATTCTTGGAGACCCAATCATGATTTCTTTGACCAAGATGAGAGAGCCATTAGGAATATCAGGCTAGAAGCACCCACATTTGATGGCAGTCTTGATCTAAAGGTTTACATAGATTGGAAAGGAGACATGGACCAATATTTCGAATGGTATGAGATGAGTAAGGAGAGAAAGTGCGAATTTGCCAAACTCAGGTTAGTTTGCCAGGCTAGGCTATGCTGGGGGAATGTTGAGCGCATAGTTAAACAACAAGGAGAACTTCCTATAGTCACCTGGAAAGCCATGAAGCTGAGACTTAGGGATAAGTACCTTCCTGTATCCTACCATTAGAGACTCCTATACCAATGGCAGAGGTTAAGTCAAAAGAATAGGATTGTGTCTGAGTACATAGCCAAGTTTGATAAGTTTGCCATAAGGTGTAGCATAGAGGAGTCGGAATCCATGACCCTACTAGGTTTAGGGATGGACTTCATGATAACATATAGAGAGAGCTATTTTTGAGGGAGGTCCATGATCTAGAGCAGACCTACCAGATAGCTAGGGACTATGAGAGATTCCAAGGGAGCCCATAACTCGTCGACATGAGCCCATTAGGACTAGTGCCCTTATTCCAAGACCAAGTCCTAGCCAAGTATACACTAGCCGACCCAACCCAACTCGAGCCGACCCATCCATAACTCGATCCAACCTAGTTCTCGCAACCCATTGACCTTAGAGATGACAAGGGTAAGGCACCTGAAGCCCAAAGAAACCCAAGTCCCAATCCTAATACATGTTTTAAATGTCATAAGGTGGGACACTATGCTAGCCAATGCCCAACTCGATCCCTATATATAGGAGAACTCTAGGAGGAAAACCCTGAACTTGATGATTGTTGCCGATCTTACCGCTGTGGCCTGTAGCTTATGAGCTGGCGCCGAACCTTGGACTCCTCATCTCGGGATCTCCAAGTCTCCTGTCCTGCAAAACAAGGTTAGAGACTCGGGTTGGGATTTCTAGTGGGGGCACTCCGACGGCCAAGTTAGCGAACAACAAGATGGAACAGGTCCACTAAGATGGGTCTCTGATGGATTCCCATGCTTAGAGTTGGTTTTGATGAAATAAGTGTGGGAAAGAGGGGGTTGACACCTAGCTTCCTGCGCTGGACTTGCCAGACTTGCATTTGGAAACTTTCGAAAGCCACAAGATCGTTATCCCTCGGTGTCCTTTCCCTTCCGTGGCATACCTTTTCGTTCACTTTTCCCATCCCCTTTATACCACCGGAATGCCTTCAGCTTTCGTTTCCTCCCCCGGAGACCCTGGAGGTCCTGGCTCCTCTCCCGCTCCTCCCTCTTCTTCGAAGTTGAGGAGTTAAGCGGCGAGCTCACCTCGTCCGCCATGCTGTCATGAAAGGGGGAACCTGGCGGGATCTCGAGTCAAGCACGAAAGCCCTCATCTCGGGGTGTTGACTGTGGATTTCCTGGGTTCTAGGCCCCTGACTGCAAGGATTCAATACCTCGATCATGGGGCCCTCCTTAACTGATGTAAATGAGATTCTGTGCTGTTGACCGTTGCAAGCCATACTGGGCACCCTGTATGGGGCGCGCCGCACGTCAACTCTAGCATCGACTCATGGCCCATGCCTCTGACCCCCGGAGGCTTTATAGAGTAGGGCTGACTTCATTGAGGTGGACCCATCAGGGGGTGCCACTGGAGGAGAGGAGCAGGAGCACTTGGCTTGACCTCGGTTGAGGTTGACCCGTCTTGGGATGCCACCTGGTGAGGGAGCAGAGGCTGCCAGATTTAACGAGGTGGACCCCTCCTAGGTGGACACCTGGCAAAGCAGTAGAGGGAAAGCTCGACTTCGGCCAAGGTGGACCCGTCTTGGGTGCCACCTCGGAAAGGAGCAGGAGTGCCTGGCTCAACCTCGATTGAGGTGAACCTGTCTTGGGGTGACACCTGGCGAGGGAGCAGAGGCTGCCAGCTTCAATCGAGGTGGACCCCTCCTGGGCAGACACCTGGCGAAGTGGCAGAGGAAGGCTCGACTTCGATCGAGGTGGACCCATCTTGGGGTGCCACCTGGTGAAGAAGCAGGAGTGCCTAGCTCGACCTTGATTGAGGTGGACCCGTCTTGGGGTGCCACCTGGCAAGGGAGCAGAGGCTGGCAGCTTTAGCTGAGGTGAACCTCTTGGGCGGACACCTGGCGAAGTGGCAGAGGAAGGCTCGACTTCGATCGAGGTCGACCATCTTGGGGATGCCACCCAGCGAAGGAGTAGAAGCACCTGGCTCGACCTCGACTAAGGTGGGACCCATCTTGGGTGCCACCTGGTGAGGGAGCAGAGGCTGCCAACTTCAGTCGAGGTGGACCCCTCTTGGGCAGACACTTGGCAAAGTGGCAGAGGAAGGCTCGACTTTGATCGAGGTTGACCCATCTTAGGATGCCACCTAGCGAAGGAGCAGGAGTGCCCAGCTCGACCTCGATTGAGGTGGACCTATCTTGGGGTGCCAACTGGCGAGGGAGCAGAGTTCGCCAGCTTCAGCAGAGGTGGACCCCTCCTAGGTGGACACCTGGTGAAGTGGCAGAAAAGGGATCGACTTCGACCGAGATGGACCCATCTTGGGGTGCCACCTGGCGAAGGAGCAGGAGCGCCTGGCTCAACCTCAGTTGAGATGGACCCTCCTGGGGTGCCACTTGGTGAGGGAGCAGAGGCCGCCAGCTTCGGTCGAGGTGGACCCCTCCTGGGCGAAACTGGTGAAGTGGAAGAGGAGGGCTCGACTTCGGTTGAGGTGGACCCATCTTGGGTGCCACCAGGCGAAGGAGCAGGAGTGCCAGGCTCGACCTCGGTGGAGGTGGACCCATCTTGGGATGCCACCTGGCGAGGGAGCAGAGGCCGCCAGCTTCAGTCGAGGTGGACCCCTCCTGGGCGGACACCTGGCGAAGTGGCAGAAAAGGGCTCGACTTTGGCCGAGGTGGACCCATCATGGGGTGCCACCTGGCGGGGGAGCAGGAGTGCCTGACTCAACCTCGGTTGAGGTGGACCCATCCTGGGGTGCCACCTGGTGAGGGAGCAGGGGCTGCCGCTTCGGCCGTGGTGGACCCTCTTGGGTGGACACTTGGTGAAGTGGGCGAGGAAGGCTCGACTTCGGTCGAGGTGGACCCGTCATGGGGTGCCACCTGGTGAAGGAGCAGAAGCACCTGGCTTGACCTCGGCTGAGGTGGACCCGTCTGGGGGTGCCACCTGGCGAAGGAGCAGGAGCGCCTCGCCCCGGGAAGAATTTTGAAAGAAAAATCCTACGTGGCACCGATCACATCCAGTTGGATCTGACACGCACTCCTCGTTAACGATGTTGCCATATCACTGATGGTTGCAAGGAAGAAGTTTATGAAGCTATGGTGAACTTGGAAGATGAATATGAAGGGTTATAATACCTAGCAATGATTCTCCTTGAATCGTAGAAGGGATCTCACACCTCGAATCAGTGCCTGGACAATGAAGCAATTTCTTGCAGATCAGCTGGCTTTTTATCATCTAGTTTCGAGGGCAAGGAAGACTTCATCCAAAGAGCGTGGCACTGGATGGATCCTGTAGATGTCAAGGGTTAGGGCTTAT
Source organism: Areca catechu (assembly GCA_021397845.1). NCBI lineage: Eukaryota > Viridiplantae > Streptophyta > Magnoliopsida > Arecales > Arecaceae > Areca > Areca catechu. Next base: position 63,970,952 of record CM038042.1, read on the forward strand.
GAAAATAAAAAATATATAAAACGGGGGATTAGAAGAGAAGTGAAAGCAAGAGGGTTACTGGGCTGATTGGTGGCCTGGATAGATGGTTGGATGCCTTGCTTGATAGAGGGGGTGGCCTGGAGTTTGATGAAGATGCCTAGATGTCTAACGGGGTGGCCTAGAGATGATGATGCCTGGAAGGGGTTCAGGGGCTAGCAGTTAGGGTTATGGAAGGGATGGAGTGGGCGGCCAAGAGTGGAAGAAGGGATGGGCATCCTAGGATTTTAGTGGATGGATGGTGGGTGGCTAGGGATGGAAGAAGAAGGCTAGGGTTTGGAAGATAGTTGGGTTGCACCTCATGTGCCATTCTTGCGAAGTGAATATGGGCCTCACTCCCTCTCCCTCATGGAACGTCAATGCAGAATTGCATGGAAATAATAAGAAGAAACACAATTTTCATTCACTCATAGTTATTCATTACATGGGGGAGGGGTTGGGTATTTATAGATTTACCCAGGTCCTTGGACTCCCTGATAGACTGGGATTACAAAACTTGAGGGCCAAGAAAACTCAATTCCCTATTGGACTTGGAATGGCTTGAATCCTCTTGGGCTTGGGTGCCTCTTCCTCTTGGGCTTGGAATGCCTGGTTCTTATTGGGCTGAGAGGGGTGCCATCTCCTAGTGGGCCTTGGGCTGCGGTGCCAAGGCTGGGGTGGCTTGGACTGGGGTCCCAATCTTCATGCTAGGCCGGGACACCAAATGAACTTGGATTGGGAGGGGGTGACTACCTTCTGGGCTTGGGTGGAAAGAAGGGCCCAGACGCCTGGCTGGGGGGGCTTGAGTAGGGGCCCGGTGTATGAAGTCCAGATCTGGTTGGGGGGCCTGGTGAATCTCCTGGTCTGGTGACTCTCCTTTGGATTTTGACTTGAATGAAATTATAGGACTAATTGGACTGAAACAAGGGACTCACTTGACTAAGTAGACTTAACTGGACTTAGTTGTCTCACTTTATTACAGGACTCACTCTTCGATATAGGACTCAATTGGCTCACTTTAGTACAAGACTCAAGTGAGCAAATGGACTCAATGGATTAGAAAAAAGTTGATTGACTTTCCAACACATGACTCAGAGTCTTCATGGAACCCTGAAATTCTTGTCTGATCCTGATGTCCCCATCTCTTCTGATGAATGTGCAGGTATTGAAGGACTTAAGAAGCCAATTTTGGATGATCCACCTACCAAAGAAAGTGAAGAAGATCAAAACAAGAAGAATGAAGAAGAAGCTACAAGATCTTCACCAAAGGATTTACCTAAAGAATGGAGGTATGCTCATGGACATCCTAAGGAATTAATCTTAGGTGATCCATCGAGATGGGTAAGAACTAGATCCTCTATTAGAAATGAGTATGATTATATTGTTTCTGTTTTACAAATTAAAACTAAATATATTGAAGAAGCTAAAAAAGATCCAAACTGGATGATTGCTATGCAAGAAGAATTAAACAAGTTTAAAAAAAATAAAGTATGGACACTAATAGAAAGACCAACTAATGCTTCCATAATTGGTACTAAGTGGGTGTATGGAAATAAATTAGATAAAATGGTATAGTAACTAGAAACAAGGCTAAACTGGTAGCTAAGGGTTATAATCAAGAAAAAAGAATTGATTTTGATGATACCTTTGCTCTAGTAGCTAGACTTAAAGCTACTAGATTACTTTTAGCATTTGTGTATTTTATGGATTTCAAACTATTTTAAATGGATGTTAAAAGTATATTTTTGAATGGTTATATTACTGAAAAAGTTTTTGTTGAACAACCACCTGGTTTTGAAAATTATGCACATCTTGATCATATTTTCAAATTATACTAAGCACTTTATGGTTTAAAGCAAACCCCCTATGCATGGTATGAGAGACTTAGTAAATTTTTTATTGAAAATGGTTTTACTAGAGGTCATGTCAATACTACTTTATTTTTAAAGAAAAAGGCTAATGATCTTTTAATAGTATAGATCTATGTTGATAATATTATCTTTGGTGCCACTAATGAATCTATTTGTAAAGAATTTGCAAAGTTAATGCAGTGAGAGTTCAAGATGAGCATGATGGGAGAATTGAGCTACTTCTTCGAACTCCAAATTAAACAAACAAGTGAAAGGATCTTCATCAACCAAGCTAAATACACAAAGGAAATCTTAAAAATGTTTGGGATGGAGAAGACTAAACCTATTGGTACACCTATGAGCCCTTCATGTAAGCTTAACAAGGATGAATCTGGTAAGAAAGTTGATCAAAAATTTTATAGAGACATCATTGGATCATTACTGTACTTAATTGCTACTAGACCAGATATTATGTTTAGTGTATGCATATGTGCTAGATATCTATCTGAGCCTAAGGAATCACATTTAATCATTATTAAGTGCATACTTAGATATTTATCTGGCACTATTGATATTAGATTATGGTACTCTAAGAATTTAGCTATTGATTTAATTGCATATTCTGATGCTAATTATTAGGCGAACCCAGGGTGGGCCCTTGATACATGCAATTTAAAACTTTTCTAAATGTATGATGCAGCAGAAGTACATAAAAGCTTTTATTTAATATGTTAATCTGATTAACACTGGCCCTACACAGATTTTTATGTATATTAAGTAATACATGTATTAAATCAAGCATGCAAATTATGTGACTCATGGAACCCTTCTATGAATCACATAAAAGGGTGTCGAAGAACATATCTTCAGACCCATGGGATAGGAGTGCAAAGCTTTTATACGCGGTGACAATCACTATCAAGGAAAGCACTCCAAAAGGAACACTAGCTCTGCGAGTAGCATAGACGTCTTGCCTCTACAGGTGGTTCACACCAAGGTAAGGGGATTCTCCTCCTTTGAGGTGCTAGCCTCGCCAGAAATGATGTGACTATGGAGGACTCCTTTTTCAACACCTTGAAGATCTGATTGCTGAACTGAAATGGGACAAAATATCCAAGAACCCTTCCCGGAACACTGTCCCAAACCTTCGACAAGAAGGTAAGCACATAGGAATCCCAAAACACAAACCTCACACTATTTTTCCAAGAATGAGATCTGATCTCATAATCTCTCAGAGGTCAAGGATGAGTTCTAACCAACAAAAGTGGTAGAATCTCGACCTTGAAAAAGGTGAACAATTATTTCTTTTTCAGCTCATCCAAAAATACCTTTTTTTATAACCATAAAGGGGAGATCAATGAGAGATTAAATGGGAGGTTGGGAGCTTCTTAAGATTCAAGGGTGTTACAAACCCTTTGGACTTCAGCAACTGATGCTGGTTTGGACTCTAAAATGCCAAAATTAAGTGCCATAACCCTTACAACAATCAATGAAGCATTCTCGAATTTTTTAGCAAAGTCCATCAGATGAGTCGACTCGCCTTGGATCAACTCAATTGGCAGTTTGACAACTTGTTGTCAAACGAGTCCGGAATGATTTCCAATCATTTTCAAGCCAATAAATCGAGAAGAAACCCCATGGTGTGTGACCCCATAGGTTTAAATACTAAACCGATAGCACATGAATATTTTCAGTACCAACCAAAGTCGCCATTTGTAATGACATTCGGCGTTCGGATAGGTCAAAGGTGTAGAGCAACAAGAACCTGTCGAACATAGAATACCACTGAACTTATTCTTTGATCTTCTAATGCTCCAAATGACCTAGGATTTAAAACTGTCCAATTCTAGTAAGTCATCTCAAATGTCTCAAACAAAGAATCCCTGTAATCCTTACAAGGAATGCCCTGGCCAAGGTCTTTCTCAATTAAGGCATATTAAGCATTCAATCCAAACTTTGGAGAGATCAATCCTATCTTGATCCAACTATCGCTACACAAGTACTTGACTATACCAAGCAACCTTCCATCATCAAATTAGAAATCTAGGTAGTCCGGCACCTAAGCACCGTGAGTTGCTTGCAAGCTGCCATAGTGATCTCAAGTCAGAGAAATAATTCATATCCACATTCTAATGCTAAACTTCTCTTTGGCAGAAAGAGAATCTCGCATGGGAGTCAAGCTCAGTGAAGTGTCAAACACAACACTTGATGTCATGCTAGCATCTCCATGCTACTCGGTTAAGAGAACAACCAACAGACATGACATCAATGACCTACTCTCGATACACCATCATCCTGAAACAGCATATCCTTTGGTCGCGAACTAGTTAATGAACTACACGACGTATCCTCTCTACATCGCATACAAGGTTGCTCAAAAGACATCATCACACAAGAGTTCAATTAGGAAGATGCCATATGATGACCAACCAGAATAAACTTTTTATTCAATTCAATAATTCATATACATATACATGAGTCACACAGCCATCTACAACCTAGATAATTGGCTTTGGGACACACAATTCCCAACAACTCCCACCTAGACTAAAGCCAATCAAAATAGAATCTGATCCCATCATCCATTTGTAATTGTCGAACTCTTGCATTCTAATGGCTTTAGTGAAGGGGTCAGCCAAGTTCTCCTTACCATCAATCTTCAAAATTTTGATGTCACCTCATTCAATAATCTCCCAGACAAGGTGATAGCGATGTAGAATATGCTTGGTGCAATGATGTGACTTTGGCTCTTTGGCTTGAGCTATGGCTCTAGTGCTGTCATAATACATCAGAATAGGACCATCCAGGGAAAGTGCCACTCCCAGCACTCTTCCTGTCATCATTATCTAACTAAAAACTGGAGTCAGTGTACCCTACAAGTTTTAAGTCAAAATCTTCATAAATAAACCATTGGTCCTTGGTATTTCTCAAATACTTAAAAATATTCTTAACAACTTTCCAATAAGCTTCACCTGGATCAGACTGGTATCTGCTTACTATCCCTAGTGAGTATGCCACATCTGGTCTAGTACATAACATGGCATACATAATAGAACCCATTACCAAAGCATATGGATTCTACTCATATGCTCTCTTTCTCAGGAGTTGTCGCACAATCCTTCTTGGAAAGAGTAATTCACTGACCTATCAAAAGATAGCCCATTTTGGAATTCTCCATGCTGAACCACTTCAGCATAGTATCTATGTACATAGATTGGGACAATCCTAGAAGCCTCTTAGATCTATCTCTATAGATCTTCATACCTAGTATATATGAGGCTTCACCCAAATCTTTCATAGAGAATTGAGATAAAAGTCAGACCTTTATTCCTTGTAATGCTAGAATGTCATTTTCGATTAGGAGAATGTCATCCACATACAAAACAAGAAATATAACTACAGACCATTTGCTTATTATATATACAAGGTTTTTCTCCATTCCTAACGAAGCCATACATCTTGATACATTTATGAAAATGCATGTTCCAACTCCGAGAAGCCTATTTTAGTCCATAAATGGACCTCTGAAGCTTGCACACTTTAGACTTATCTATGGATATGAACCCTTCAGGGCATCATAAACACCTCCTCTTCTAGCTCACCATTTAGGAAATCTGTTCGAACATCCATTTGCCAGATTTCATAATCTAAATATGTCGCTATAGCAAGCATAATCTGAATGGACTTGAGCATTGCCATAGAGAAAAATATCTCGTATAGGCAATACCAAAATGCTAACAGTACCCCTTGGCAACTAGACAGGCTTTATAGGTCTCCACCTGCCCATCTGCACCTCATTTTCTCTTAAAGATCCACTTGCACCCAATGGGTTTTATCCCTTCAGGTGGATCAACCAATGTCCATAATTGTTGATTTCCATGGACTCCATTTTGGATTTTATAGCTCTCAGCCATGACTCAGAATCAGACCTTGACATGGCATCCATATAGGTGATCGGGTCCTCGTTGTTCTCATCAAGCTCAACGGGATCACCATCTCAGACCAAGAAATCGTAGTATCTATCTGATTGATGTGGTACTCTACCAGATCTACTTAATGGTTGCACTATGAGCTCTGGATCTGATCTAATCAAATCTGGTTCTATAGTGGCCTTAGAGTGAGAAGGTTTTTTATCTATTGAACTTTTCCAAGTTCAATCTTTGCAGCTTGAGTTCCTTCACCAAGGTACTCCCTTTCTAAAAGGTTGCTTAAGATTGATGAACAACTTTTGTTTCTTAGGTAGATAGAAATAATACTGATGGGGGACCAAGCTTTGATACCAGAAATGATGGGGGACTAACTAGATGCGAATATGAAAAAATGATGCAAGTGATTTGTTGGTTTTGTGGTTTTTAAGTTTTAAAGATTTGTTTTGTTTTGGATTCCCGAAGACAAGACAATAGCAAATCTAGGATTCAATAATAATAAGAACTATCAAGCAAGTAAGTAGTCCCTAAGCAATGATAAAGAGAGGATCCTGAGATTGAGAAACCCCGTAGGACTTAGCTCTCAGATCAATACCTACTTAGGAGTCAGGGGGCAAACCTCAAAGATCTGAAGTGCCCGATGCCAAGGTCACTCACTCTAGCGGATACGGCCTGGATGATCGAGCCGTCACCCTGTGGATGCGCCGGCTTGCTGTCTGAAGATCTCGATGGCAAGGGCAACCGACTTCGTACTCATGTCACCTGGAGGACCTGCAAGCATTCAAAGAAGGGTTAGGTTTCAATCGGAAGAAAGCAATAGAAGAAGGAAAGGGAGTTGTTGTGGTGATGGCGGAGTTCTTCTTGACTCTAAGTTGGAGGATGGAGTTGCAGAAGTGATGGTAACTTGAGGCCTCACACCTCTCGACATCCGAGGCGAAGGCGCTCCCTCACGGAGATCGACGTTCCTAGTGAACGAAGGCAACTAAATAGAAATTGGATCTCAAGAAACTTGGTTTTTCATTCATCAAAGATTTACCTTACAAGGGAGGGGGTAAGGTCCTTTATATAGGCACCTTAGACCCTTTCAAAATTTGAATGAAAAAATACATTTCTTCTCTTGCAAAGGCACCAAAATATATTCAAAAATCAGAAATTCAAACTCCTTGGCCGACCAAAGCTTCTTGGATTTGGGCATGGCATGATAATGTGCTTGGAAGAAGGAATTTGGCTCCCTTGGACTTGGAAAGTTGACCTTCAATTTTGGGAAGAAGGCATGATGCAAAGCTTGTCCCTATTTCCTTGGTTGCTCACCCTTCTTTGGAAAGAAGCTTGATATAAGGCTTGGAGCAAGGCCTTTGTCTTCAACCTTTCCTTGGTTGCTCACCTTTCTTTGGAAAGAAGCTTGATATAAGGCTTGGAACAAGGCCTTTGTCTTCAACCTTTCCTTGGTTGTCCATGACTCCTTTAGTAAGTGGCTTGATGGAGGGAGGGAAAGGAGGAGAGAATATTTGATGTGCCTCCATTTGTTATCCAAGAAAGTCTCACTTGTGCCGCCCACATGGCTGGATGAGGTGGCACCACATGGGATGATGAAGTGGCACCACATGGGGTGGTGAAGTGGCGCCCTAGGGTTGACATGTTGACCTTCAAGGCTCGGCCCAAAGTAGTTGAGCTGGACTCAAAGACCACTCCGGCTTGGACCCAGACTTGGACTAGACTTAATACAGGACTGGACTCAATACAGGACACAACTTAACCCAATTGGTCAAAGTACAGGACTAGACACAGACATTATAGACTCAATTCAAAACTAATGAAATTACAAGTTTTATGCTTGAAGCCTTATTTCAAGACCTATAAAAAAATGGAACCCTAATTGGACATCCACAGAGGGTTGAAGAGCCTCTGTCAGATTCTGGTGCCCACACCAGTTCTCCCGGGGTGGGAGGAACTCGACCCTATCGAGTAAGAGTTGAGTTGGCTTAGGTACTCCTCCAGAAGGTCAGGATCGAGGCACTGCAAGTCCTCCCGAGTAATCCACGAGTCATCGGACTCAGATCAGCCTTACATCGGACTAAGAAATGTTGATAACCTTTGCCCGGGTAGTGATAGCTTGGTCATCCAGGACACACTCGATCTGCTCTCCTCTCTCAGGTATAATTGGAGGTGGACACTCAGGTTCGGGTTCACTCTCAAAAGAAAGGTCAGGCCCAAATGGCTCGTTAGGTATATTTGCTGGTTCCCTGTACTCGACTAAGTTTGAGATATTGAAAGTCGAGCTAATGCCATAATTCGGGGGTAGGCATTAGAGCCAACTCTCCTTATCACTCTAAAGGGGCCAGCTCCACGAGCATGAAGTTTCTTAATGGTTCCAGGTGAAAACCGTTCAGGCCTAAGCCTAACCATTATAGAATCCCTAATTTCAAACTCTTTGGCTCGTTTCCGAGATTCAGCCAAATTATTTTAAAATTATATTTAATACAGAATTCTATCATGATGCAAAATGCAGACTTAACTATGGATTCCTATTGAGAGGAATTTTATTGGACTTTCTAGGATCTAAACCTGACAGACTTTTGACTCTCTAGGTTTGACCCTGGTCTGGTATGCACAAGAAAATTACCATGAATCCCTAACAAATGCCATAAGGTATACCAGAAGTATGTGGCAAAAGGGATGGGTCTAAGGAGTCCTGCATTCTGGTAATCTCAACAAAAAGTAACCCCATGGCTCTTGAAATGTGAGAAGGCTCAAAGAAGGGTAGGAAATAGGAATCTGAGTCTTGGGACAATCTATGGGAAGCATGAAACAAACCTTGGTTACTCATGATAACCTGAAAATTTGGACATTGTTTTATGGGTGCACTCGTCCTAACCTCATGATTAGTACTAGGAGGGTCTACATGTGCAAGTTCTAGGGTAGGCTGGGAGCTCCTAGAAGGTGGAAGGTTATTAGGAAGGTCTTTGGAAAGTTTATCTAGAAAGTCCTCTAAACTACTATCTTCTTCTTGTTCTTGGACCTTCTCTATGGATAATACTTGAGAACCTTCACTATCATCGACTTTGTCTGATCCTGACTTGGTCATTTCTTCTTTAAATTCTTTAGTGGGTTCAGGATCTTTTTCCTTTGATTCCTTAATGATTTCAACTTTGGGCCCATCTTCACCATACTCCTCTACTAAACTTGGCTCATAGATTTTCTTTGGATTCTTTGATGGGCTCTAGAGTTTCTTTCTCTAGATTATCAATGGGTTCAACCTTTTCATACTTAAAGACTTCATTGGGCTCAGGGGTTTTCTCATTTAAATTCTCAGAATGTTCAACCTTTTCTCCCTGAAATTCATTAAAGGGTTCCTCTCTCTGGGTTAGTTCATGAGTCTTTCTTGTGGCAGGGGTTCCCTCAGTCATCACATTCTCTGACTCTTTGGCCTTGATCAGGTTAACTTCTGGCTCCTTTTCCTTTAGGCTAGTCGATTCTCTTTTAGCCTGGTTCTTAGGCTAAACATGATTGATTGTCAATTTCTTTCCATGGTGATTAAAGGTACAGGTATTGGTCCAACCATGAAGGGTGGCATCATGATTGTAAAGCTAGGGTCGACCTAGGATAATGCTACTGACGCCCATAGGAAGGACATCACACCAAATCATCCCTTCATATGATTGCAACTTGATCAAGACTAGGCACCTAGACTTTATGGGTATAGAGGTTGAATTAATCCATGAGACCTTATAAGGGTTAGGGTGAGGAACTGGAGTCAATCCTAGGGATTTGGCAGTACTTGATGAAATGGAATGACACAGCTCCCACTATCAACTATGTGAAAGGGATATGCCCTACAACCCAATCTATGTTATATCTCCCAAACCATTTAATTGACAATATTCTAATAAAGGCATTATTTTTCATCATACGCTATGATTATTATTATATGATGAACCCCATAGATTAGGGCTATGATTTTAGGGTTATGATGAGATACCAGTGAGAAGTCATGATAATAAAGTAAAACTTAATCTAAAATATCCTAGTCAAAGGACCCTGAGTAGGGGATCAGGATTTTTCGGTAAGACTAGCACATCCTATGTATACTGAATAGGGTGACTACTCTCACAGTCACTTGTGTATGACACTAATACTAGAATGTGGTGCTCATTAGTGAATGAGTTCACTGAAATGATCCAACTTGAGAACATCTAATGGAGTCTTAGCTGCATGTCAATGGATGGTTCTCATAGTGGGAGTGGTGCAAGTAATCCTTTGACCTGAGACTGCCATAAGTACCTTATGCACATGAACCCATGCTTTGGTTCAATCCTAATCATGACACTGAGACATGCACAGGATTGATACTGGGAATGGTGAATTGGATATGAAGGTAATGAGTAGGTCAACAAGGAATCGATCACTCTTAGTAAGAGGAGATTGCATCTAGCTAGTTATCAATCAGATGATGATTCAGGGAATCTTTGATCAAAGTAAAGATATTAGAGATGGTTTCTAATATCAAGATAATTGAATCATCAATATAAGATTGAGCCAGAAACAAATATAATATTGGATTTGACATATATCCATATCCATAATTATTTTGGGTACAGGCTGATCGAAGGATTTAATTATATGGTAACTTTTACTGAAGGGTAGTTTTGGTATTTCACCAGAATTTCCATCTCTTCAGGGTAGACATGATATGTTGCTAGATGTCAATCTTGTCTTGTGGGTTGATTAAATTGAATGATCACTTATTAGGAAGAGTCCTAATTGATCATAATCGGGTAAGCCCGGTTTGACCTAAATCAATTAGAAAGAGTTCTAATCAAATTAGGTCAATTTGTATTCAAACCACTGTTGGCTAGATGTGGAACCCAATGGGTCACACACTTAAGAGAATTGATCAAGGGTTTAAATTTATAATTAAATCATCTTTGCATGATGACACTCTAGTAGGTGTTGCAAATCCTAGCTTCTATTCGAATTAGATTCGAATTAGGGTTCCGAATTGGTTCAATTTGGGTTCTAATTGGATCTAATTAGACCCTAATTGAGGTTATAGGGATTATGGCTAACCCTATTGGCTAACCATGTATCTAGGCTAGCCCCCCACCCGCCCCTTAGCATTTTCACACCAAAAATGCCAAGAGTCCATGCGCTAATGGACTCTTGGCACGCCATTTGGAAGAGTCCATGGCGCATGGACTCTTGGTGCGCTCCGTAAAAAAAAAAAAAGAAAAAAAGAAAACTCTGGTGTTTTATATGGGGTGGCTTTTCCTTCTCTCTTTTAGCGCCTCAATTGTCCCCCCTGGATTGGAATCCAAGGGTTGACGTTTTTTTTGAGAAAGGTAGAAAGCATTCGTTGCTTCCCGGTTGCGCGAAATAACATCTCTTCGGAGATTAAAAGTCGTGACTCCTTTCTTTTAAAAAACATCATGATTTTTCATTTAAGAAAAGTCGTGGGATTTATCCGGATGGCCGTGAGAAGGAAGGATGGGGCATGAGAAATGAGAAAGGGCGTGAGAAGTTTTTCATGAAGAGATGTGTGGGCGCCTCTCTGAGATCTATTTAAGGGGTCAGGAAAATCAGAACTCGGTAATGTTTTTAATCCTTCTTCCTCTCCTAAAGACTCTTTCTCTCTTTCTTGTTCTTGCACTATTTCCTTTACAGAGTACACCTCTGTCGAAACTCTGCTACTGAACAAGAACAAGAGCGAAAGTCTCCGACGGTAAAGGAAAGAAGGAGTTCTGATTTTGTTCTTTCCTTCTTACATTAAGACATTCTTATCTTAATTTCTCCTCCAATTTAAGACAAGCCTAAATCCCCTTAGGACAAAGTCTTATCTTCAAGACAAGAGTGTCTTAGAGGGTCAAGGTCTTAGTGGAAGGAGGAGAAGAGATAAAAGAAAGGAAGGCAACGTCTTGTGTGGAAGAATTCCAGCCATAATCCGAAGAATTGAGTTCTAGGAAGAAGAACTCAATAGGAGGAACCATTGGACAAGAAGATAGTGTTCTTGATCATTACTCTATGTGGATCACCATCGGAGGGCGGACACTTGGACGCCTGGTGAATTCAAATAGCCCGTTGATCTTCAAGTTTTAAGTCTTCAAATTGGAATTAGCTATTACAGGTTGGTATTCTAATTCAATTTGCATAGAAATGTTTGTCTTCATACATTCTAGTCTTATTAAGAAGTTCCTATTTAGGGTTTTGGTGCATATTAATTTCAATTTTTGAAATTACCCTTCCACTACATTGCACCGAAACCCTACAGTGGTATCAGAGCCACCTTAATTAGGACTATAATTTATGATAGCTTGTATGTCACATCTTAGGGTTTTTAAATCCTAATATGTTACTACACTTAGCATATCTTTGATTGCATATATGTTTTGATGTATGCCACTAGTTAAGGTCTTTTACTCAAACCCTAATTATTATAGAGATATGTTTAGTTTTAAGTCATCATACTGAAATAAGGTTGCCCTGGCATAATGGTGGATCCATTATGTGGTAAATGGTTGTCCTAGTATGATGACACACTTAGCACATATTTGTTTATAAGAGTGATATGTTGATTGTGATACATTCTATAAGGATGTGCTGGCAATTTATAAATCCCTCCTCTTAAAAATTATATTAAGTTTAGTATATTTAACTAATAAGTATCACTAGTCATGATGTACAATTGATCATTCGGTGTCTAGAAAGGTGGTTCTGGGAAGGTAAAGAGAATTGTGGTTTTTAATTGGTTCCGTTGACTGACCTGGCCAATTTTTATTGGTGTCTAGGAAAGCCACGGGGGGACTCCCACATCTCTTCCACTTGCCTGGCCGATTTGATTAAATTTAAATCTTGACTAAAAAGCTTAGTGTTAAAAATACTATATATTGGCCTTCCTTCATACTGGATCATTATTGTGATATGAACCACATTAGGTTTGTTGTGTTATCTGCAAGACCTAATATGGTGATTGACATAATAATAGTCTAGTGCATAGATATGCTTACAGTATATTCAGTATAATGCTTTGTTGTGTTATCTGCAAGGGCATTATATTTGAGTATTGACTGTATAGAAATGAAAGGGTCTTGACTTAACTAGAACATTATGGTTTGTTGTGTTTTCTGCAAGACTAATAATGTTCTAGAGGCTAAGTTACTTCTTGAGAATTATATGAGATATAATTGGAAGAGTTTCCTACCTTTGAGCTTATAAAAGATTTGTTGTGTTTTCTGCAAGATCTTTTATAAGTTATTAGGATCTCAATCTCACTAAGAAAAACGATCAGGGTTCTTCTCGATTATCATAATGAGGGCTATGATTTTTGATAAAATAGTGGGAGACATAATTAAATTAAAGACCTAATTTAATTATGTATGTCATTTCATGGTTGTTTGCTTATGTATTGTTCTTTGTTAAATGTAGATAAATGGCATCTTCATTATCATTGCGAAGTATCTTAGATACCAACAAACTGACTGGTCAAACTATGTGGACTGGTTGAGAAATTTAAAGATTGTACTGAGTTCAGAAAAACTTTCTTATATTCTAGATACCCCTAGTCTTAATCCACTAGGGGATGATGCCATAAAGGAAGAAGATATGGCCACATACAAAATGTGGCAGAATGACTCCCTTACTGTCAAGTATATCATACTAGCCTCTATGACCAATGAGTTATAGAGACAGCATGAAAGCATGGATACTCAATCCATAATGCTCAATTTAAAAGAGCTTTATGGAGAACATAGCAGAACTGCTAGATATGAAATATCTAAGCAGTTATTCCGTGCTAGGATGATAGAGGGTACATCCATTCAGGATCATGTTCTGAAGGTAATTGACTTGATCACCAGATTGGGTCAATTAGGTTTTATCATGGATGGGGAGTTGAATCAGGATTTAATCTTGCAATCACTCCCGGAGTCATTTTCTCAGTTTGTCTTGAATTATCACATGAACAAACTGAACACTTCCTTGCCTGAGCTGTTAAATATGTTAAAAAACAGCGGAGAGCCACATAAAGAAAGAAAAGGCTCCACTTCTTCTTATTAATAAGACCAATAAGAAGAAATCAGGTAAAAAGGGTTTTAATAGGAGGCTAAACCCTAAGAGTGGCATCAATAAGAATAAGAAAGAAAAGAAGGCCTCCAAACAGTCGACATGTTTCTTTTGCGGCAAAGCGGGACATTGGAAAAGGAATTACAAGGCTTACCTTGCAACTGTGAAGCCTGGTGCATCAGATGCACCAAAAGGTATGTATGAGATACATGCTATATTGACATTAAATTCATCTATATCAAATACTTGGGTATTGGATACCGCTTGTGGTTACTATATGCAAATCTTTGCAGGACCTCCACAAGCTTAAAGTATTGAAGGAAGGTGACTTTAATCTCTACGGTGCTAGTGTTGATGTCATCCAAGCAGAAGCTGCAGGGACATATATTCTGAAGTTGCCTTCAGGGAAGATCTTAGAGTTAGAAAATTGTTATTATATGCCTAAGATTATTAGGAACATTGTATCTATTCCCTTGTTATTAAAACAAGGATATGTAATGGATGTAACGAGCACTGGTTGCTCGATAATGTTGTCTAATAAAATTGTTTGTTCTGGCATATTTAGCAATGGGCTCTTATCTCTTTCTTCCAATGATAGTGTTTTTCATATCAATAATAAAAGAAAAAGAGAAGACTTTAATGATACTTTACTTTGGCATCATCGACTTGGTCATGTTAATGAGTCTAGGATAAGCAAGTTATACAAGGAAAAATTCCTTGATCCTTATGAGTATAAATCATTAGGAACTTGCGAATCATGTCTCATCGGTAAGATGACCAAGACTCCATTTACTGGACATGGAGAAAGGTCAACTGAGTTATTAGGATTATACATACTGATGTATGTGGTCCAATGACAACTCAGGCCAGAGGTGGATGCTCATATTTATCACTTTTACAGATGATTTATCTAGGTTCGGATATGTGTATCTTATGAAACATAAATCTGAAGCCTTTGATAAATTTAAGGAGTATCAAAGTATGGTCGAAAACAAACGGGAAAAGTATTAAAGTTCTTCGATCTGATCGAGGAGGAGAATACTTATCCATGGAGTTTTTAGACTATCTTAAGTTAATGGAATTCTTTCTGAATGGACCCCTCCTTATACACCACAGCTAAATGGTATAGCTGAAAGGAGGAATCGTACCTTATTAGATATGGTACGATCCATGATGTGCTTCATAAATTTACCCATTTCCTTCTGGTGTCATGCCCTAGAAACTGCTGTTTACATTATGAACAAAGTACCTTCTAAATCCGTTGTTAGTACTCCATATGAAATTTGGAGTGGAAAGAAACCGTATCTTAATATTTTAAGGTATGGGGATGTCCAGCTTATGTTAAAGGAAATTTTGGACATACGTTGGAACCTAGAGCAGATAAATGTCTATTTGTAGGATATCCTAGAGAGGGTATAGGATATCTATTTTACCATCCACTGAACAAAAGATTTTTGTCAGCAGACATGCCACTTTTCTAGAAAAGAGTTTATTTTAGAAAAGGGCAATGGTAGAACTATTGAACTTGGAGAAGTACAAGAAACACAGATAGACAATTCTCAATCAATAGAACGTATAGTTAGATCAGAACCAGAACACAAAACTCCTCCCCATAGGTCTGATAGAGTGTCACGGGCACCTGAGAGGTATGGGTTTATTATTGAAAATAATGAAGCCCAAGTCATTCAAAATGATGAACCTCTGACCTATACGGAAGCTATCTTGAGTACTGATTCAGATAGATGGCAAGAAGCCATGGAATCCGAGATAGACTCTATATATGTCAACAAAGTATGGTCTTTGGTTGATGCACCAGAGGGTGTTAATTCTATTGGGTGCAAATGGGTCTATAAGAAAAAGATTGGGCTGATGGCCAAGTTGAAACCTATAAAGCTAGATTAGTGGCAAAAGGTTTTAGACAAAAATAGGGAATTGATTATGTTGAAACATTCTCACCTGTTGCCATGCTCAAATCAATTCGGATTTTACTTGCTATAGCAGCATACCACGATTATGAGATCTGGTAGATGGATGTGAAGACTGCATTCCTCAATGGTTTCCTTGAGGAAGAAGTCTACATGTCATAGCCAGAAAGTTTTATTTCAAAGAATAAACCTAATCAAGTATGCAAGCTAAAGAAATCCATTTATGGATTAAAGCAAGCTTCAAGGAGTTGGAACATCCGCTTTGATGAAACTATTAAAAGGTTTGATTTTATCAAAAATGTGGATGAACCCTGTGTTTATAAGAAGACTAGTGGGAGTGCCATAGTCTTCTTGGTTCTGTATGTAGATGACATACTCCTCATTGGGAATGATATCCCAATATTACAATCAGTCAAGGTTTGGCTATCAAACCAGTTTTCCATGAAAGATTTGGGAGAAGCATCCTATATACTAGGTATTAAGATCAATAGAGATAGGTCTAAGAGGATGCTAGGTTTATCCCAGTCTAGGTACATTAACTTAGTGCTGAAAAGATTCAGCATGGATGGAAGTAAAAGAGGTTATCTTCCTATGAGTCAAGGCATACATTTGCCAAAAGGATGTCTCCTAAGACACCTGAAGAAAGAAATAGAATGAATTCTATACCTTATGCTTCGACAATAGGGTCCATAATGTATGCCATGTTATGTACCAGGCCTGATGTGGCATATGCTTTAGGCATTGTCAGTAGGTTTTAGGCTGATCCAGGAGAGGATCATTGGAAAGCAGTTAAAAATATTCTTAAGTACTTGAGAAGGACTAAGGATATTTTTCTGGTTTATGGTGGTTCTGATCTTAAACTAGAAGCTTATTCTGATTTTAGTTTTCAATCAGACCCTGATGATAGCAAATCTATTTCGGGATATGTTTTTATCCTAAATGGTGGAGCAGTGAGTTGGAAGAGTACCAAGCAGCAGACTGTAGCTGACTCAACCACAGAGACAGAATACATAGCTGTCAGTGAAGCCGCCAAGGAAGCAGTCTGGATGAAGAAGTTCATCATAGAGTTGGGTGTTGTTCCTGAGATTGAAAACCCAGTGCCACTTTACTGTGACAACACTGGAGCTGTTGCTCAAGCTAAGGAACCAAGAGCTCATCATAAGTCCAAGCACATTCTGAGATGCTTCCATCTCGTCCGAGAAATAGTAGAAAGACAAGATGTCTACATAAATAGAGTTGATACAAAGACAACGTAGCGGACCCATTCACTAAGGCTCTACCACAGCGAGAGTTTGATCGCCATCTTGAGAGTATGGGATTACGATTTAAAGGCGATTGGTTTTAGTGCAAGTGGGAGATTGAAAGGGATATGCCCTACAACCCAATCTATGTTATATCTTCCAAACCATTGTAATTGACAATATTCTAATAAAGGCATTATTTTTCATCATACGCTGTGTTTATTATCATATGATGAACCCCATAGATTAGGGCTATGATTTTAGGGTTATGATGAGATCATACCAGTGAGACCTAAAGTCTTAAAACCTTAATCTAAAATATTCCTAGTCAAAGGAACCTGAGTAGGGGATCAGGGTTTTTCGGTAAGACTAGCACATCCTATGTATACTGAATAGGGTGACTGCTCTCATAGTCACTTGTGTATGACACTAATACTAGAATGTGGGTGCTCATTAGTGAATGAGTTCACTGAAATGATCCAACTTGAGAACATCTAATGGAGTCTTAGCTACATGTCAATGGATGGTTCTCATAGCGGGAGTGGTGCAAGTAATCCTTTGACCTGAGACTGCCATAAGTACCTTATGCACATGAACCCATGCTTTGGTTCAATCCTAATCATGACACTGAGACATGCATAGGATTGATACTGGGAATGGTGAATTAGATATGAAGGTAATGAGTAGGTCAACAAGGAATCGAGCACTCTTAGTAAGAGGAGATTGCATCTAGCTAGTTATCAATCGGATGATGATTCAGGGAATCTTTGATCAAAGTAAAGATATTAGAGATGATTTCTAATATCAAGATAATTGAATCATCAATATAAGATTGAGCTAGAAACAAATATAATATTGGATTTGACATATATCCATATCCATAATTATATTTTGGGTGCAGGCTGATCGAAGGATTTAATTATACGGTAACTTTCTACTGAAGGGTAGTTTTGGTATTTCACCAGAATTTTCATATCTTCCGGGTAGACAAGACACATTGCTAGACGTCAATCTTGTCTTGTGGTGATTAAATTGAATGATCACTTATTAGGAAGAGTCCTAATTGATCATAATCGGGTAAGCCCGGTTTGACCTAAATCGATTAGAAAGAGTTCTAATCAAATTAGGTCAACTTGTATTCGAACCCACTGCTGGCTAGATGTGGAACCCAATGGGTCACACACTTAAGAGAACTGATCAAGGGTTTAAATTTGTAATTAAATCATCTTTGCATGATGACACTCTAGCAGGTGTTGCAAATCCTTGCTTCTATTCGAATTAGATTCGAATTAGGGTTCCGAATTGGTTCAATTTGGGTTCTAATTGGATCTAATTAGACCCTAATTGAGGTTATAGGGATTATGGCTAACCCTATTGGCTAACCATGTATCTAGGCTAGCCCCCCACCCACCTTAGCATTTTCACGCCAAAAATGCCAAGAGTCCATGCGCTAATGGACTCTTGGCACGCCATTTGGAAGAGTCCATGTGGTGCATGGACTCTGGTGCGCTCCGTAAAAAAAAAAAAAAAAAAAAAAAAAAAAAAAAAAACTACGGTGTTTATATGGGGTGGCTTTTGTTTCTCTCTTTTAGCACCTCAATTGTCCCCCTTGGATTGGAATCCAAGGGTTGATGTTTTTTTGAGAGAGAAGGCAGAAAGCATTCGTTGCTTCTCGGTTGCGCGAAATAACATCTCTTCGGAGATTAAAAGTCGCGACTCCTTTCTTTTAAAAAACATCATGATTTTTTATTTAAGAAAAGCCGTGGGATTTATCCGGAAGGCCGTGAGAAGGAAGGATGGGGCATGAGAAAATGAGAAAGGGCGTGAGAAGTTTTTCACGAAGAGATGTGTGGGCGCCTCTCTGAGATCTATTTAAGGGGTCAGGAAAATCAGAACTCGGTAATGTTTTTAATCCTTCTTCCTCTCCTAAAGACTCTTTCTCTCTTTTCTTGTTCTTGCACTGTTTCCTTTACAAAGTACACCTCTATCAAAACTCTGCTACTGAACAAGAACAAGAGCGAAAGTCTCCGACGGTAAAGGAAAGAAGGAGTTCTGATTTTGTTCTTTCCTTCTTACAATAAGACATTCTTGTCTTAATTTCTCCTCCAATTTAAGACAAGCCTAAATCCCTTAGGACAAAGTCTTATCTTCAAGACAAGAGTGTCTTAGAGGGTCAAGGTCTTAGTGGAAGGAGGAGAAGAGATAAAAGAAAGGAAGGCAACCTCTTGTGTGGAAGAATTCCAGCCATAATCCGAAGAATTGAGTTATAGGAAGAAGAACTCAATAGGAGGAACCATTGGACAAAAAGATAGTGTTCTTGATCGTTGCTCTGTGTGGATCACCATCGGAGGGCAGACACTTGGATGCCTGGTGAATTCAAATAGCCCGTTGATCTTCAAGTTTTAAGTCTTCACAAATTGGAATTAGCGATTACAGGTTGGTATTCTAATTCAATTTGCATAGAAATGTTTGTCTTCATACATTCTAGTCTTATTAAGGAGTTCCTATTTTAGGGTTTTGGTGCATATTAATTTCAATTTTGAAATTACCCTTCCGCTGCGTTGCACCGGAACCCTACACTATGATCTGCATACCTTATTCCCTTGTCTAGCAAAGGTTTGTAGGATGTTGTCCTATGCCAATCTTCTTGCACTATGTCCTGGGTAAGGATGCACCTAATACTCCTAACAGGTCATCAGACTCATGCAGTTCTTCCTGATCCAAGAACTCCTGATTAGGTCTCCTAGGATGAATCGCTTAGGCTGAGTTAAAATGGGGAATTCTCCTGGGTTCAGCCTCTATGGATGGTTCATGATGAGGGTAATCCCTAGGGGGAAAGGGTGACTCAGACTCAGGTTCAACAGATGGCCTAAGACTATTCTTCTTTATGGCTCCAACTCTATCATATAGCTTGTCTAGCCTACTGTTTATCCTAGCCAATTGCTCAAGAATAACCTTAAGTTGATCTTCTCTTTCATTCTCCATAGGTTCACTTAATGGGAATGGTGGGGATTATAAGGGACTCTTGATCTAGTCGACATGAGTCAAGCACGCAAAAATCGTCTATGATATTAGACCTAGAATCTTAACCAGTTGCCTAAGTCAGGGTGGCAAACCAGTCTGTAGTAACTCTGTGCTTAGCCAGGTAGGTGTAGGGGAGTGGAGGTCCCTGAACGCCAACCTTAGACACCAATCTAGGATTGACCAGGTAGGCGGACCAACTCACAAGCCCTGAATCACCAAGTCTAGACACCAAGAGCAGCAGCACACACAGAATGGACTGATGCCATGAATAGACACTTAGTCTTGACTCGACCTGTTGGTGTCCCTAAGCTCTCTAGAGCAAATTAAGTGTCTATTTGATTTTTGTTAGAGCTTGGGTTCGATATGCCGGGTGATGATTTTTGGACTAAGGACAGGTAATGAAATCCTGACCCTATGTCAAATTGCCGCCCTTAAAGTGATTTATGCAAATGATGGCAAACAAATGCTCTAATGAGATGGGTCTAAATTAATATATATATATATATATATATATATTTGGATGTATGATAACATAGATAAGATGATGAAAATAAAATGATATGACCCTAAATGCAAGATTAAACTATATGACAAATGAAAACGTAAGAAAATGCACTTGCAGAAATTCTCATAACAGAATTTCTTCTCAGGTAGTATTCCGGCTTGTAGAAATTCTACAAGCTTCAATAAAATCTGAGAAAATTACTAAAAAATTTTAAATTACGAGTAATCAAAAAAATAAAAATCAAAAAACTTAGAGACTCCTACAAATAGAAAGATCTAAAACAACAGACTATATTCGGAAAGAAAAAAATGCAGAAATTTAAAGATGAGATCTAAGATGCAAAAAAAAATTTTTTTCTTTTAAATCTATTCTTCTTGTATTTCCTTCAAAGGCCTATCACAATGGCACCCGTACACGCCTTAGGAGACCCTCGTGGAATGGGAGGAGAGGGTCTTGAAACCCTACTTTTCTCCTAAGACCGGACGGCCTGGTGAAGCACCTAATCCAAGTACTTAAGAAGTGCAAAGTCCTGACCATGCTCTGATACCAGAAATGATGGGGGACTAAGCTCTTATACTAGAAATGATGGGGGACTAACTAGATGCGAATATGAAAAAATGATGCAAGTGATTTGTTGGTTTTGTGGTTTTTAAGTTTCAAAGATTTTGTTTTGTTTTGGATTCCTGAAGACAAGACAATAGCAGATCTAGGGATTGGTGCGGACACCAGGCACAAGAAGAGATTTTAGCAAGCTTAGCTAGGTTCTTATTTGAGTCCTGTAATAATTTAGTTCTTATTTGAGTCCTGTAATAATTTAATTTTGCATTTGTTTTCTTTTAAATTGAGTCATGAGTCAAGTCTCATTGAGTCCTGTTTAAATCAAATTTCATTGAGTCTTGTTTAAGTCAAGTTCGGGCCAGTCCAATTGCAAAATCATGAAGGGTTAGTGTCTAGTCAAAAGTCAAAGGGAGCATGGTCCATGGGTTCACCACCAAAGAAGCCACATCATCACATGGAAGCCACCTCCTTGCCACATCACAAGGAGGTTCAAATTCAAGGAAATTTGGCCAAAGAAGAGGGAATTTTGAATTGGCCAACCTCCCCACCCATCTCTCCTACATTCATGGGGACGAGCCACCTTTCTAGGAGTTGCATTTTGAATTCAAAAACAAACAAGGCTGCAAAGAAATTCTTATAAGAGTCCTTGGTTTTTGTAAAAGGGGAGATCATGATGAATGAAGAAAATAGCCTTTCTTTTCAAAGAAGTTCTCTTGCTTGTGATGTTTGGTACTCTATGAGAGGGTAAGGTGTGAGGCCTTGAAGTTTTGATATCCTGTAATCTACAACTCTTCCTCTCCACTCCAAGATCTTGCATGAATTCGGCTTAGAGGAAATCTTCCAAGAGCTTGCCAAGGGTTGCCTCATCAACAACTAGTGCAACAAGGGTTTCTACAACAAACCTTAAAGTCATCGTGCTAAGGAGCCATGGAAGATTCAAGACAAACCTCTACAACCTCTTCCCATCTTGTTTATTTATTTCTGTTATCCCAATCATAATTTCTCTTCCTAATTCTTTCATATAATTTGTTGTAGGATCCCTTGGTTTATTCTTGAGTTCCAAAGAAGGAGGTTGGATTTGCTAAGAACTAGAAAACCTACCTAGGATAATTTCCTTATCATCCAGAATCCCCCTTGAGTGGGTTATTCAAGAGAGTAGTTTAATGCCTGGAAGCCCTCTTATGAACTCTTTCAGATCTGAAATTGGTAAGGTGAATTAGCTCTAATATGAGTGGTTTCCTAACCACTAAGATCCTTCTCTCTTAATTATCTTGAATAGAAAATTTCAGGATTTTGTGTGACATTTCAGAATTTCCTTTGTTTACATCTAGGTTCCTTACTTTGAATGGATAAATCTATTGCTTTGTTTTCATTTGAGTTTTACTAATTTGATTAAGAGCATGTCATTCCCATTGTTTTCCACATCATTTGATATCAAAGCCAGTTAGATTAGAGCTTCATAGTTAAAAACCCTGTTTTCTGGTTTGCATATATTTTCTCTTGTGCTATAAGATTATAGCCAAATCTTTGCATCGTAATACCAAGGTGAAATCGGGTTGTCCTACTAAGGTGGGTCCTTATAGTGTAAGGTTTTCCTATCTTTGTTATTGCTCATTGACCACATAGAAGAAATCTATGTAGGTCTGATTTCCCTGCTTGCTGTAATTCTGTGCAGGCTGACTGTAATCCACCTGCAACTCCAAAGGCAAGTAGTGCATTTTGCATTGAAACATTTTTCTATTGTTCCATTTCAAGTTAGTTTGACCATATTACATTTAATCATTAGAAAAAAATCAAAAAAAAAATGAAAATTACTGGATTCCATCACTGTTGCTGAAATTCCTGTATATTCTATTCTGATCCTTTTCACATTGTTTAACTTTAATGATCTGCTCAGCATAGTACAGACTTTATCTTTTAATTTCCTTTAATATGGCATATCCTCTATCAGTTAGCAATCTTCTGTGAATTTTTTAATTTTTTTGAAACTGTTACACAGCACTTCTCAGCCCCATTTTGAACTGCAACATACAATATTTCTGCTGCTGAGATTAGGGTTTATATACATGTTTTGCATCATTTCATGATAAATCAATTAAGGGCATCATTATGACATGGGGGCAGGAATTAATCACCATCCTTATCCCAAAACCACAACCCGTCATCTCGATCCCAATCCTTTAATTAAAATCAATTAGACCTAATTACCCTAGTGGGTTAGGGACACCAACGGGTTGGGTTCAGATTAGGGTCAAGTTAATTGTGTCAACTAATTGGTGTGTGCTCACGGGCTTGGTGTCTAGGATTGGTGCATTAGGGCTTGTGGGTTGATCCGCCTACCTGGCCAATCTCAGATTGGTGTCTAAGGATTGGCAAAATAGGGACCTCCACTCCCCTTTCACCTACCTGGCCAAGTCACATAAGTTACTACTAGCTAGTTGGTCTTTTTAATTAGATCTCTAAATTGAGCTCTAGGTTTAGGAGCCTTAGTCATCTTGGTTTGAGTGCATTATTTCATGAAAACTAGATCAGGAGCTTTATATTCATGAGTCCAAACCCAATCCAGTGTAGCCATGGACCCGAATCTTGAAACCCTAATGAAAGCCCTAAATGACCAAATGGCCCAACTCAACCAAAATTTGACTGATCAGTTGGCCCAAAGCAACAAGAGCATGAGGGAGCAAATGTCCCACATTACTGCTAGGCTTGACCGACTAGAGTCTAGAACCCCTGGAGGAAATCAAGATGCCCAGAATGAGCTAGACCCTGAGCCTAAATTTGAGACACCAGCCAACCCTAGAATGATCCCAAGACAAGGCCTTTTCAAGAGCATGATCCTAATCGAATCAATGAACCAAATCCTAGGAGACCCACCCCAGCCCAATTGGACCAAGATGATCGAACCTTGAAGAACATTAGGTTGGAAGCCCCCACATTCGATGGAATATTAGATCCCAAAATCTACATTGATTGGGAAGGTGAGATGGACCAGTACTTTGACTGGTATGAGATGAGTGAGGATAGGAAGTGTAAATTTACAAAGCTTAAACTTGTGCGTCAAGCTAGGTTACATTGGGAAAACGTTGAGAGACTAGCTAGACAAAGAGGAGATGTCCCTATAGTAACTTGGAGAGCAACGAAACTTAGGTTGAGAGAGAAATACCTTCCTATGTCCTTCCATCAGAGATTGTTAGATCAATGGCAGAGACTGACACAAGGGAACAAAAGTGTGGCTGAGTACATTGCAAAGTTCGATGAGTTTGTAATGAGATGCAATGTCGATGAATCAGAGTCAATGACTTTGTCTAGGTTTAGAGTCGAACTTAGAGTGGAAATCCAGAAAGAACTATTCATGAGGGAAGTCCATGATTTGGAGCTAGCATACCAGATAGCGCGTGATGCAGAACGATTCCATAGGGGTTCAGTTTTTCGTCGACCTGAAGCCCCTAGGCTTATTGTTTCTAGTCAACAACCAGGACAAAACCAGTTAAGGTATAATCGACCCAATTACAACACCCCTTAGACCCGAAGAGATGATAAAGGGAAAGCACCTGAAGTCCAAAGGAATTCGAATGCATGCTTCAAATGTCAAAAGGTAGGTCACTATGCTAGCAACTGTCCAAATAGAGCCTTACACATAGGAGTAGCAGCAGAGAAAAATGAATCTGAGCCCATAGAGCCCTTACCAGATTGTGAGGAAGAAGTATATCAAGCTGATAATTGTTTAGCTGATGAGTATGAAGGGGATGAAGAGATTGTTGACTCATCAGAAATGCTAGGAGTCATCAGATGTATCTTGACCCAAAATAAGGTACAGAAGATTGGCGAAGGACTAATATCCTATAGACTTTTGTCAAGATAGGGGAGAAAGTTTGTAAAATCATAATCGATAGTGGTAGCTGTGTCAATGCAATTTCAACAAGTGCAGCCAAGAGTCTAGGATTAACCACCGTCCCTTATCCCAACCCCTACAAAGTTTCATGGATAGATGCTACCTCGATACCTATCAATTTAGATGTCAGGTCCAGATCCAATTCCAATCCTATCAAGAAAGATCTAGTGTGATGTGCTCCCTATGGGAGTAAGTAGCATCATCCTAGGCAGGCCATGGCTATTTGACCATGATGCGACCATTTTCGGTCGATCAAATTCATGTGCCTTCACTTTTAATGACAAGAAAATTGTCATTCACCCTACTCAGCCTAAGGACAACACTAAGAGAGGGTCGAGCAACCTGAAAGATAAGAGACCGGGATTGAACCTAATAAATGCAAAGAATTAGAACAAGAAATCAATGGAGGTTCACCCATTTGGATGCTAACTGTTAAGGAAACCCAAAGTCGAAACCTTGTAGAACAACCTAAGGAAGTGATCAAATTGTTAGAGGAATTTAAAGATGTCTTTCCTAAAGACTTACCTAATCACTTACCACCATTAAGGGATATTCAGCACGCTATAGATTTAGTCCCTGGAGCCACCCTACCCAACTTACCTCACTATAGGATGAACCCTACCGAACACTTAGAATTGCAACGACAAGTAAGGGACCTCTTAGAAAAGGATTCGTCAAAGAAAGTCTGAGCCCCTGTGCAGTACCTGCACTCCTAACCCCTAAGAAGGATGGCACGTGGAGAATGTGCGTTGATAGTCATGCCATCAACAAAATTAAGGTGAAATATAGATTTCCCATCCCCCGTTTGGATGATATGTTGGACATGATGGCCGGCACAAATGTGTTTTCTAAGATTGACCTGAAGAGCGGCTATCACCAGGTAGAACTAGACTAGGGGATGAATGAAAAACATCATTCAAAACTAAGGATGGGTTATATGAATGGGTAGTAATGCCTTTTGGATTAACCAATGTGTCGAGTACATTTATGAGGATGATGACCCAGGTCCTACGAGCTTTCATGGGAAAATTTGTGGTGGTATATGTTGATGATATCTTGATATATAGTAGGACCAAAGAAAACCATGTGGACCACCTTAGACAAGTCTGTACAGCCCTTAGAAAGAAGAATTCTATGCTAATTTAAAGAAATGTGAATTCATGACCCAAAGAGTTACCTTCTAGGTTTCATTATCACCACTGATGGAGTTTCAGCTGATCCTGAAAAGATAAGATCTATAGTTGAATGGCCCGTTCCCAAAACCGTTCATGATGTTCGTAGCTTCCATGGATTGGCCACTTTCTATAGGAGATTTATTAGAGGATTTAGCTCCATTGTTGCCTCGATAACGGATTGTATTAGGAAGGGAAGTTTTGAATGGACAAAAGCAGCTGACAAAGCCTTTCTATATATTAAGAAAATGATGACACAAGCACCTATCTTAAGACTGCCGGATTTTTCTAAAGTTTTGAGGTAGCTTGTGATGCCTCTGGAGTAGGTATTGGAGGAGTATTGAGTCAAGAGAATCATCCAGTGGTATTTTTTAGTGAAAAGTTAAATGAGACTAGGGCAAGATATTCAACGTATGACAAAGAGTTGTATGCGGTAGTCCAGGCTTTAAGATATTGGAGACACATCTGATACCGCAAGAGTTTGTCCTCTTTTTTGATCACGAAGCCCTTAGATTTCTGAGCTCCCAGAAGAAACTGAATCCTAGGCATGCCAAGTGGATAGAGTTCATCCAAGCTTACACTTTCATCCTGAAACACCGTGCCATAACTGAAAATAAGGTTGCTGATGCTTTGAGTCGTAGAGCCTTGTTTATAAATTCAATTAGCACTGAAGTCATAGGTTTTGAAAGAATTAAGGATGAATATGACACCTGTCCAGACTTTAGTGAAATTTTTCAGGCTTTAAAATAAGGACTATCCTCTGATCATAGTGAATACACCCTTTTAGATGGATACCTATTCAAAAAAAACAAACTCTGTATTTCCAAAACATCTTTAAGGGACTTTCTAGTTTGGGAAACCCATGCCGGAGGCTTAGCTGGTCATTTTGATAGAAACAAAACCATCCTAGCTATAGAAGACCAGTTTTGTTGGCCAGGACTGAAATGACAAGTTGCCCAAATAGTGGCCAGATGTCGAACTTGTGCTGTTGCCAAACAGCAGAAGCAAAACACTGGACTCTATACACCCTTACCTGTACCTAATTGTCCCTGGCAGGACCTGAGCATGGACTTCGTGATAGGTTTACCTAAGACCCAAAGGAGACACATCCAATTTTTGTTGTGGTCGATAGGTTCTCAAAAATGGTCCATTTCATCCCATGTTCACAAACATTCGATGCATCCAAGGTAGCCAAACTTTTTCTAGACGAAGTGGTCAAGTTACATGGGCTACCTAAAACCATAGTGTCTGATCGAGATGTTAGGTTCACCAGCTACTTTTGGAAGACGTTATGGCATTTGCTAGGCACCAAACTGAATTTTCCACTGCCTATCACCCACAGACTGATGGACAAACTGAGGTAGTCAATCGAAGCCTAGGGAATCTATTAAGATTCTTAGTTGGTGAAAATATGGGTAATTGGGATCTTCTCCTCCCTCATGCCGAATTTGCTTACAACAGCTCAGTCGATAGGTCTACGGGCAGAAGTCCTTTTGAGATAGTCCATGGTTACAAACCTAGGAAGCCTTTAGATCTTATTCCACTACCCACACATGCACGAATTTCTGAGTCTGCCAAGTCATATGCACAGCATATTAGAGAATTGCATAAAGAAATTAGAAAAAAATTCAAATGAGTAACGAAGTATATAAGCATATAGCTAATTCACGGAAAAGAACAAAAGAATATAATGAAGGAGATTTTGTAATGATTAAACTAAGACCTGAATGGTTCCCACCGGGAACTATGAAGAAACTACATGCCCGGGGAGCTGGACCTTTCAAAATAATTAAGAAAGTTGGACCTAATGCATACGTGTTAGAGTTGCCACCAGAATATGACATTAGTTCAACCTTTAATATTTCTGATCTAAAAGAGTATAAAGAACCGGCATTAATTCCTAGTGAGCCTTTTGAGCCTTGTCCTATTTTTGATAGTGCAACCTTACCTGAATGTCCACCAGCAAACCACCAGACCAGGAAAGATCGAGTTGAACAAATTTTGGATGATCAGGCAATTACCACAAGGAATAAAGGTTATCAACATTACCTGGTTCATTGGCAAGGATGACCCGAATCGGAGGACTCCTGGATCACCAGAGAGGATCTTCAACAGATTGACCCAGACCTATTAGAAAGATATCATGAGCAGGTTGATCCTTACTCGACAGGGTCGAGTTCCTTCCATCACGAGAGAATTGGTGCGGACACCAGGCACAAGAAGAGATTTCAGCAAGCTTAGCTAGGTTCTTATTTGAGTCCTATAATAATTTAGTTCTTATTTGAGTCCTGTAATAATTTAATTTTGCATTTGTTTTATTTTAAATTGAGTCATGAGTCAAGTCTTATTGAGTCCTGTTTAAATCAAATTTCATTGAGTTGTTTAAGTCAAGTTGGGCCAGTCCAATTGCAAAATCATGAAGGGTTAGTGTCTAGTCAAAAGTCAAAGGGAGCATGGTCCATGGGTTCACCACCAAAGAAGCCACATCATCACATGGAAGCCACCTCCTTGCCACATCACAAGGAGGTTCAAATTCAAGGAAATTTGGCCAAAGAAGAGGGAATTTTGAATTGGCCAACCTCCCCACCATCTCTCCTACATTCATGGGGATGAGCCACCTTTCTAGGAGTTGCATTTTGAATTCAAAAACAAACAAGGCTGCAAAGAAATTTTAATAAGAGTCCTTGGTTTTTGTAAAAAGGGGAGATCATGATGAACGAAGAAAATAGCCTTTCTTTTCCAAAGAAGTTCTCTTGGAAGATTTCCTCTAAGCCGAATTCATGCAAGATCTTGGAGTGGAGAGGGAGAGTTGTAGATTACAGGATATCAAAACTTCAAGGCCTCAGACCTTACCCTCTCATAGGGTACCAAACTTGCCAAGGGTTGCCTCATCAACAACTAGTGCAACAAGGGTTTCTACAACAAACCTTAAAGTCATCTTGCTAAGGAGCCATGGAAGATTCAAGACAAACCTCCACATCCTCTTCCCATCTGTTTATTTATTTCTATTATCCCAATCATAAATTCTCTTCCTAATCCCTCAATGTAATTTTGTTGCAGGATCCCGGGTTTATTCTTGAGTTCCAAAGAAGGAGGTTGGATTTGCTAAGAACTAGAAAACCTACCTAGGATAATTTCCTTATCATCCAGAATCCTCCTCTGAGTGGGTTATTCATTAATGCCTGGAAGCCCTCTTATGAACTCTTTCAGATCTGAAATTGGTAAGGCGAATTAGCTCTAATATGAGTGGTTTCCTAATCACTAAGATCCTTCTGTCTTAATTATCTTGAATAGAAAATTTCAGGGTTTTGTGTGACATTTCAGAATTTCCTTTGTTTACATTTAGGTTCTTTGCTTTGAATGGCTAAATCTTATTGCTTTGTTTTCATTTGAGTTTTACTAATTTGATTAAGAGCATGTCATTCCCATTGTTTTTCGCATCAGTGATTCAATAATAATAAGAACTATCAGGCAAGCAAGTAGTCTCTAAGCAATGATACAGAGAGGACCCAGGAATTGAGAAATCTCATAGGACTTAGCTCTCAGATCAATACGTACTTAGGAGTCAGGGGGCAAACCTCAAAGATCTGAAGCGCCCGATGCCGAGGTCACTCACTCTGGTGGATGCGGCCTGGATGATTGAGCTGTCAACCCTGTGGATGCGCCGGCTTGCTATCCGAAGATCTTGAAGGCAAGGGCAACCGACTCCATACTCGTGTTACATGGAGGACCTGAGAGCATTCAAAGAAGGGTTAGGTTTCAATCGGAAGAAAGCAATAGAAGAAGGAAAGAGAGTTGTTGTGGTGATGGCGGAGTTCTTCTTGACTCGAAGTTGGAGGATGGAGTTGCGGAAGTGATGGTAACTTGAGGCCTCACACCTCTCGACATCCGAAGGCGAAGGCGCTCCCTCACGGAGATCGACGTTCCTAGTGAACGAAGGTAACTAAAGAGAAATTGGATCTCAAGAAACTTGGTTTTTCATTCATCAAAGATTAACCTTACAACGGAGGGGATATGGTCTTTATATAGGCACCTTAGACCCTTTCAAAATTTGAATAAAAAAAATACATTTCTTCTCTTGCAAAGGCACCAAAAAATATTCAAAAATCTAAAATTCAAACTCATTGGCCGACCAAAGCTTCTTGGATTTGGCATGGCATGATAATGTGCTTGGAAGAAAGAATTTGGCTCCCTTGGACTTGGAAAGTTGACCTTCAATTTGGGAAGAAGGCATGATGCAAAGCTTGTGTCTCCCTCTTTCCTTGGTTGCTCACCTTCTTTGGAAAGAAGCTTGATATGAGGCATGGAGCAAGGCCTTTGTCTTCAACATTTCCTTGGTTGCTCACCCTTCTTTGAAAGAAGCTTGATACGAGGCTTGGAACAAGGCCTTTGTCTTCAACCTTTCCTTGGTTGCCCATGACTCCTTTAGTAAGTGGCTTGATGGAACGAGGGAAAGGAGGAGAGAATATTTGATGTGTCTCCATTTGGCATCCAAGAAGAAAATCTCACTTGTGCCACCCACATGGCTGGATGAGGTGGCGCCACATGGGGTGGAGAAGTGGTGCCCTAGGGTTGACATGTTGACGTTCAAGGCTCGGTCCAAAGTAGTTGAGCTGGACTCAAAGACCACTCCGGCATGGACCCAGACTTGGACTAGACTCAATACAAGACTGGACTCAATACAGGACATAACTTGACCCAATTGGTCAAAGTACAGGACTAGACACAAACATAAGAGACTCAATTCAAAACTAAAGAAATTACAAGTTTTAGGTTGAAGCCTTATTTCAAGACTTGAAAAAAAATGGAACCCTAATTGGACATCCACAGAGAGTTGAGGAGCCTCTGTTAGATTCTGGTGCCCACACCAAATACCCTTTGGATTCTTTGGGATACCCAATAAAAGATATCTATTAGACTTAGGTCCTAGGTTATCCATCTCCAGATGCTTGACATAAGCTGAAAACTCCCAAACCTGAAGGGAGAGAGAGTTGGCTTACGTCCAGTCCATATCTCATATGATGTCTTATCAATGGACTTAGTTGAAACTCTATTCAGAAGGTAACATGCTGACTCAACAGCATATCCCAAAAGGATTTAGGCAGACTTGCTAAGCCCATCATGGATCGACCATGTCCAACAGAGTTCGATTTCTCCTTTCAGACACACCATTTAACTGAGGTATTCCTGAAGGAGTCCATAAGAGAGAATCCCATTCCCCTCAAGATAAGTCAGAAACTCATTTGAAAGATATTTACCACTTCGATCTGATCGAAGGTTTTAATAAACTTCATAGTTTTTTTTTTCAACTTCATTATGATAGCGTTTGAACATTTCTAACGAGTAAGATTTATGTCTCATCAGGTAGATATAACCATACCTTGATAGGTCATCTGTGAATGTAGTGAAATAATTATACCCACCTCTTGCACTGATATTCATAGATCTATATACATCAGTATGTACTAGACTTAGAATATCACTGGCTCTTTCACCTCTTCCAATAAAAGGTGACTTGGTCATTTTCCCAAGTAGATTGGATTCATAAGTTGGTAAAGATTCACTCTCAGCGATATCTAGGAGACCTTCTCCCACCAACCTATTTATCATGTTCTTATTTATATGACCTGTTCTTATTTATATGACCTAGCCTATAGTGCCAGAGAAAAGTATCACTGACTTTATCCAACTAGGCCATTTATTAGTAATGTACAATATAGTAACAGGTTATGATAGTACATATATGCCATTCTTCACTTGTCCAATCATCACATTTGAACCATTCAATGTGATTTTTCAAATATCATTCTTTATAGATAATTCATAACTATCTTTGGCCAACAGGCCTACATAAATGATATTTACTAAAAAGGACAAAAATGACAATCATTAAGAATGACAGTACAGGACTCGAAATACAAAGAAATAGTTCCCAATGCCAGAACTGGAGATGACTTCCATTCCCAACATTTAGAAACTTTCATCGCTTTTGAATCTCCTACTAACTTGAAGTTCCTGCAATGAATTATAAATATGGTAAGGATTTTCGGTATCCAATACCCAGCTAGTAGTATCACAAATGGAGAAACTACAAGGATTTATCATATAAATACCTTGACCAGTAACAGTTTGCCGCTTTCCCTTCCTTTGCCTATTCGGGTCTAGGGTACCAAGGTATGCAGAATAGTTCTACTTTCAGTGACCCGGCTTCTTGAAGAAGAAGCACTCTGGTTGACTCTTGCCAGCCTTCACCCTCCTTGTTTGACTATATCTAGCACTTTGAATCCTCTTATTTCTTATTCTTTTTCTTCTTCCCTTTTCTAAAGGGATGATGCCTGCTCTAGAACCTCCCACCAAATTCACCAATCCCTTATTAAGGTTGTGGTCTCTCTCACAAGTTTACAGTAACCCTAACATCTCATGATAGTTTACTGCAGGCCTATTCACTTTGAAATATCAAGAAAGACCTAGTAGGAAGGGGGCAGAGATTTCAGTATGCATCCTTGCCAAGCGGCTCATGCAAAGGACATCCAAGTTTGTCCAAATGCTCAAATAACTCGATCATGTACATTACATGATCAGTTACCGAAGCTCCATCATGCATACGCATGTTGTAGATGGTGAAAGAGATCTGATATCTCTCCGTATCATCCGAAGTGCCAAAAGATTCCTTCAACCTTTGAATGATCTCCACTGGCTAGGCCTCCTTAAATTTATGACTGAACTCATCCTTCATCGCAGCCAACATAATACAATGCACAGTGGTGTGGTCAGAGATCCACTTCTAGTAAGTGTCTCTGATAATGCCACGAGTGTTGGGGGCTAGGATCTCAGGTGCCGGATCCATTATCTAATAAAGGATCTGCTCGTGCTCTAGGCCTATCCTAAGTTTTCGATACCAGCTATCGAAGTTGGGTTCAGAGAGTTTGTCATTATCCAATAATGACCGGAGCAACAAAGTAGTCGACATTATCTAAAAAAGGAGAACAAGACTTATTAGTATATGAATTATTTTAAATATCCTAAAGACATGGATTTTAGTCTAAAGATTTCTTTCACTATTTTATTCAAACTGATAGCCTCTACACTCCAATCCAAAGAATAACATTTATCCTTTAGCGGGTACTAGAATCTAATAAACTACACATAAGCCCGACTTTGGGAAGCCAACCCATATGCATCTAAAGGTAGGTACAATACCAATTGCTTCTCTAAGCAATTCCTAGTATTCATTTTGCCCCGGGGGTTCTCACAATCGACCTTTGGGCCTCCTATTGAAGGTCCTGGTTAGGTCCAACCATTAACATGATCAAATTTGATGCTTCTAACTAACCCATGGTCAAGCTCGACTTTGGTCGGCCCACCTGACCATGTGTTAAGAAAGTCGCACGAAGCCATCATATGCTTAATGGCAATTCACTCACCTGATGACCATCCGTCTTTGGAACTACCGATGATCACCCAACTTATGGACTCATTACCAATCCAACTTATTAGGAGGCTAAGACTTAGGCTATCACATAGCTTAATCATTTTATGGATCTAATAATTTAGAAGATTTAATTTTGTGACACATGAAAAGAAAGCATGGACCTTGATCAAGAAGATTCCCACCAAACTCTTAGAGGGTTTCAAAATCAAATTGGTCCATGGGTACCTTAAATCAGTCAGACTGATTAACCTTAGTTGACATGGGTCAACTCAAATCAATAGATAGTCTAATATGGTCTAATTCACCACATTACCTAGGTAAGTAAAATGAAGGGATGGGTAAGCCAGGTAAGCCTCTTGCCTTAGACACCAATCTTGAATTGGCCAGGTAAGAGTTAGCCACTAAGAACCTTGATCACTAATGTCGAACTTACTTAGACACTAAGTAGTTTACCAGACTCATCAGACTAACATAAAAACCCATGCTCACCATGAAGCCATCAATCAAGTCCATTTAGATGTATGGACTGATCTATCTAACTATTAGATAAATCTATAGAGGAGAGACCAAATTCAACTTTTGATTAGTCTTTTCTCTAATTAATCCATTCATTTAAAGTTAGGTCTAACCCATTTAAGGACCTAGTTCTAGCTAACCCAATCAACCCATGGTTTATCAATCATGACTTAAGATTAGAATCACATCCTAAATCTTAAAGGTTTCAAAAATATAACTTAATTCTTAATTAAGTGTAATATACCAATTGAAACATTTTCAATTATTCCAAGTTTTGAAATATTTCAAAAGGGAATGAAACAATTTCATAAACAAATCATGAACTTTAAATTTACTGTTTTAGGTTTCCTAGTTGAGTCGGCTCATGCAGGATGCGAATCGGCTCATCTATAAGACCTTTCTTTATTCTCAGATCTGAGTTGAATCCTACATGGATGAGTTGGCTCAGACAGAACAATCTTCTTTGTTCTGTAGAGATGAGTTGACTCGAGCAGGAGGCAAGTCGGCTCGTCTACCTGGGCAGAAAACAGTAACTCTAAAATTCATTCCATTTTACTTGAACTTTTCAAATGTTAGATCATGCATCTTTTAGATCTTATCTAAACAAAGCCATGATCCATAAACGTAGATTAAATAATTTTAACCTAACAAATCCCTCACTTTCTTCTTCAGAAGGTCATGACACAGTGGCACCCTACATGCCATAGGAGAACCCATGAATGGAAAGAGATGGCCTTTAAACCATTCATCTCTCCAATGACCGGATGGCCATGGTGAATCCACCTTCATCAAAATACTATGTAAAGGATATCAAGCTGATTGTATATAAAAGTATTAAACTAAATATGCATTCGACCTGTGGCTCTGATACTAAAGTTGGGTGAACCCAGGGTTGGCCCTTGATACATGCAATTTAAAACCTTTCTAAATGCATGATGTAGTGGAAGAAGATAAAACATTTTTATCTAATATGTTAATCTAATTAACATTGGCCCTACATAGATCTTCATGCATATTAAGTAATACATGTATGAATCAAGCATGCAAATTATGCGACTTATGGAACCCTTCTATGAATCACATAAAAGGGTGCCGAAGAACATATCTTCAGACCCATGGGATAGGAGTACAAACCTTTTGTATGCGGTGACAATCATTGTCAAGGAAAGCACTCCAAAAGGAACACCAGCTTTGCGAGCAGCATAGATGTCCGCTCTACAAGTGGTTCACACCAGGGTAAGGGGATTCTCCTCCTTCCTTTTTGGTGCTAGCCTCTTTGAAAATGATGTGGCTATGGTGGACTCCTTCTTCAACACCTTGTAGATTTGGTTGCTGAACTAAAATGTGACAAAATACCAAGAACCATTCCTGAAACACTCTATCCCAAACCTTCGACAGAAGGTAAGCACACAAGAATCCAAAAATCCAAACCTCATATTATTTTTCCAAGAATGAGATCTGATCTCATAATCTCTCAGAGGTCAAGGATGAGTCTAACCAATAAAAATGGTAGAATCTCGACCTTGAAAAAGGTGAACAATTCTTCTTTTTCAGCTCACCCAAAATCATCCCTTTTATTAGAACCAAAAGGGGAAGATCATTAAGAGATTAAATGAGAGGTTAGGAGTCTCTTGGGATTCAAGGGTGTTACAAACCCTTTGGACTTCAACAACTAATGCTGGTTAAGATCCTGAAATGCCAAAATTAAGTACCATAACCCTTACAGCAATCAATGAAGCATTCTTGGATTTTTTAGCAAAGTCTGTCAGACGAGTCGACTTGCCCTGGCTCGACTTGTTTCCAGTCGACTCGCCTCAGGTCGACTTGATTGGTAGTTTGAGAACTTGTTGTCAAACGAGTTCAGAATGATTCCCAATCATTTCCAAGCCAACAATCGAGAAGAACCCCATAGTGTGTAACCCCGCAGGTTTAAACACTAAATCGGTAGCACAAGAACATTACCAGTACCAGCCGAAGTCACCATCTAGCAATGACACCTGGCATCCGGATAGGTCGAAGGTTGCAGAGCAATAAGAACCTGTCGAACTTGGAATACCATTGACTTATCCTCTCTGCTAGTGCTGCTCCAAATGGCTTAGGTTTAAACTACCCAACCCTAGTCAGTCCATCTTAATATGTCTCAAACAAAGAATCCCTATAACTCCTTACAAGGAATGCCTTAGCCAAGGTCTTTCTCAATTGAGGCATATTAAGCATTCAATCCAAACCATTTGGAGAGATCAATCATATCTTGATCATACTACTGCTACACAAGTACTTGACTGTACCTAGCAACCTTCCATCATCGGATTAGAAATTTGGCTAGTCCAGTATCTAAGCATCGTGAGTTGCTTCCAAGCTGCCATAGTGATCTCAAGTTAGAGAATAATTCATGTCCACATTCTAATGCAAAACTCTCTTTGGCAGAAAGAGAATCTTGCATGGGAGTCATGCTCAATGAAGTGTGAAACACAATACCTGATGTCATGCCAGCATCTCCATGCTACTTGGTTAAGAGGATAACCAACATACATGACATCAACAACCTACTCTTGATATACCATCATCTTAAAATAGTGTATCCTTTGGTCGTGAACTAGTTTATGAACTACACGATGCATCCTTTCTACATCTCATACAAGGTACCTCAAAGGACATCATTATACAAGAGTTCAATTAAAAAGATGTTATGTGATGAACAACCAGAATAAACTTTTTATTCAATTCAATAATTCATATACATATACATGAGTCGTACAACCGTCTACAACCTAGATGATTAACTTTGGAACACATAATTCCCAACACTAATTGGTAGGGGTACCAGGACAGACACAAATTACTAGGCCCTATCTGTTTTACTTAGTCATGTGTCAAATTTCAAAAATTTTGTAATCAATTAAGATTGAGTCCTGTAATAAGTTAAGGTTAGTTGAGTTGTCTTAACCCTCAACCCTAGTCAGTGTATTGAGTCCTGTACTTTAGTTATGAGTCCAGTAAGAGTTCAATTTTATATAAAGAAGAGGATACCCTACTTTGAAGTTCCACCAGGCCTCATCCAGGTGCCAGAAGCCCCCACTTCAGCCAATTGGACTTTGTATGCCATCCCAAGGTCCAAGATTCCTGCATGATGCCTAGATGCCCTCCAGATATCTAGATTCTCCTCCAGATGCTAAAGTATATTCCCAGACCAAGTCACATCATGAATCTAGAGGTCCATCTGTGCCCCAGCCCAAGAGAAATCAAGCCCAAGCCCTTAAGAAGCAAGATTCCAAGGAATATTCCTGTTACCAAGCTACCAGGCCTTCCCAGCTTCCACGAGGCCCAAGCCTATGTGCCCTTCACCTCTTGGCTGGCGCTTGCTACCCCATGAAGCCCAACATGCCAAGTAGGTGTCCTCACTTGGTTGACTTGGTCCAAGGGTTGGATGAAGACTAGGTCAAATCATGAATGGAGAAGGAGAAGACTAGGTCAAAGTTCCTAACCAATTAAGGATTCTTTTCCTATTGCCTTAAGGAGAGGTTATTCTTAACCTAAGTGTAACCCTAGTTACGAGAGGGCATGGAAGCTCTATAAATATCCCACCCCTCTTCCTCTTGTAATAACTTTTCTCTTATGAATACAACTTTGCTAAAATTTTGAGTTATTTGCCTTGTGTTAGTTTCTTGTGTTGGTTCTCTTATTTTTGAGTGTTCTCCTTGTGTACCCTGGCTGAATCCTTGCTGCCCTAGCATCCTTCTACATAATTGGAGATCAGCCACGCCCAAGGAAAGGCCCTAGCTGCCATCCAAGACAAAGAGCTTCTTTTTCCCCAAGCCACCCACTCCTAACCCTAATTCTATTTCCTTCAACCCTAGTTTCCTTTACTTTTATTATTTGCTATTTTGATTGACCTCTGATGCTTGCAGGATCCCTAAGGTATTTCACCTCCCCAGAGGAGGCTTTCCTGCCTCTAGGACCGTCCAAATCAGCCATCAGATTCAAGGGAACTGAAGCTTCATCATCTAGGCTCCAATTAGATTATGAGTGATCTCTTCTATTGCAAAGTTTTCAAACTCTAGCTGGTAAGAAACCTTCCCTTCTCTTAATCTCTGATTTGATTGAAGATAACTATCCTAATCTAGGAATTCCTAATTCTCAAGTCCTAAATTTATTTATCTTGCATGACTATGCATGCGATATGATGATTCTTTGCATTGCTGATTATCTTGCTAGTCTTTACTTTATTTTGGGAATATAGCCTGCAAATTAAAATTATAGAAAAATACAAAAAAATAGTTTATTATTTTTTTCCTACATATTTAGCAATCTTAGAGTTGTCCTGTATCAGTTTGGTATTAGAGTGGGTTTAGGATAGTTTTTATCTACATTAGAATCAAAAAAATAATTTCTACATCCTATCACCTACATTAGAGGTCTAGCTTTTGATCAATTTTGGCATCTTAAATATTTTAGTTTTCTATAAAATTTGCATGTCACGTCCTCTTTTTTGTCTGATAATTTTCATAATTTTTAATTAATTTTACCAAAACCCTAGTTCCCTAAAATTCAGAATATTAGAAACCTTAACTAAAATCTTGAGATTTCTGAATCAGTCTGAAAGCCCTATGATTTGCATCATCATCTGATTTTTGTTTTACATGAAATTGGTAGAGTTCATCATCACCATCCATCCTCTATTTTGAATTTTTTTAGATTTTTTTTATGCATCGATAACTATGTCAAATTTTGCATCTTCTGAAATCCAAGTTTTCTTAATTATGCTATTTCTGCACCTTGAGTCAACCTAACCTAATCAACTTCCACACCCCCAATCCCAAGCCCAATTTGTTTGCTAACCTAATCAACCTAAACCTAATTTGCCACCTCATAAAACACACATAAAATATTTTATTTTTTGATCATTTTTAGATTGCATCAGGATCATCGATTGCCATCATCTCTTTAACCTAATCTTAAGGGCAATTGCTATCTAACACCAGGACAGGATTTCATCCCCTGTCTTAGGCCCAAAACAACCACCAACATTCTGACCCAAGCTTAATTAAAATTAATTAGACTTAATTTTTCCTAGAGGGCTAGGTGATACCCAACAGGTCGGGTCCGAACTATGTGGGCCAACTAGTGCATTTAATATTATGGCTATTATTGAAATCTAGTGTCTAAGGCTGAGGGTCTAGAGTTAAACGACCTAAGTGGTATTGTAGTTTTTAATTGGGTCCCTGCGAAAGCAAGGGGGCCTCCCACACTCTCACCCTCTACCTGGCTAGAGGAAGGATTAGTTACTGGGTTAAGTGTAAGTTGAGCTAACCCATTCAATTTTAGCTCTAGGTCAAGGAAACCCTAGATTGTACTAACTTTTTTTTTTTTGCATGCTTGGCTGCACAATTCCACTTTGATTGATTCTTTGTTGCATGACCACTAGATTAGGAACCCAATACCAAAAGACTACACCCCAACCTAGCCCAATCATAGAGTCCAATCTAGAAGCCCTCATAAAAGCCTTGAGTGAAAAGATGGACTTCAAATTTGACCAATCCAATACCCAATCCCAAACCCAGCTTACCCAATTAATAACAGGCTTGACCAAATGACCCAAATGAACACCCAAACAACCGATAGACTTAACCAATTAACCAATAGGCTTAACCAAGTTGAGAACTGACTAGAGACTATATAGAAAACCCAAGAGTCTAACACTAAACCAGACCTTGATTCCATCCCTTCTACCCTTCATAACCCTAGAAGAGCCCAAAACCATGAACCCTTTATAGAACATAACCCTAGGACCCCCAAACCAGGATCAATTTAGGGAGCCTAACCATAGAGGAAACCAACACCAGGATCGATACCATGAACCTAACCTCAGGCGACCCAATCATGAAGACCAAGATCAGGATGATAGAATTCTTAGCAGCATCAGGATAAACCCACCCATCTTCGATGGCAACCTAGATCCAAAGGTTTATATAGACTGGGAGGGAGGCATGGAGAGGTACTTCAAATTTTATGCCCTGAGTGATGAGAAAAAGTGTCAATTTGTCCAGCTTAGGCTAACTAATCAAGCTAGATTATACTGGGAGCAAGTAGAGCGACTCGGTAACCA
The DNA here is from genome assembly GCA_021397845.1 of Areca catechu. NCBI lineage: Eukaryota > Viridiplantae > Streptophyta > Magnoliopsida > Arecales > Arecaceae > Areca > Areca catechu. The sequence continues at coordinate 64,011,169 of CM038042.1, forward strand.
AATAGGACACCATCCATTATCACCTGGGAAGCCATGAAATTAAAGCTTAAGGCTAAATATGTTATCCCATACTATAAGCAGTGTCTCTTAGATCAATGGCAAAGATTAAAATAAGGGACCAAAACTGTAAGGGAATACATTGCCCAGTTTGATGAGTGCACCCTAAGATGCGGCATAGATGAACCTGAGTCAGTTACCCTCTCTAGGCTTAGAAATGGTCTTGGAGAGGATATCCAAAGGGAGCTATACCTTAGGGAAGTTGAACACCTGACCATGCCTATCATGTAGCTGAAAACATTGAGAGTTCCAGAGAGTACATATGGTTAGAAACCTGAACCCTTTAAATCCAACACTCCTAGCTTTAGGCCCAACTCGAACCAGGCTTACCCAAATCGACCCAGCTTTAACCAAACCCACCCCAACCCCAACCCGAGTCATCCAAACCCAAACTAAGTCGACCCAACCCGAACCCAACCTGTCCTAACCCTAATCCATCTCATCCTAACTCAAGCCCGAGTCAAGCTAGCTCAAGTAACTCAGCATCTTTTAGGAATGATAAGGGTAAGGCACCAGCTTTTCAAAAGAACCCAGGCACCAGCCCCAATGCCTATTTTAGCTGCAACAAGATAGGTCATTTTGCTAGCCAGTGTCCCAACAGGTCTTTGCACATAGGGGAGCTTGAGGAAGATGAGCCTGAACCTAATGAGAATGAAGAAGAGGAGGTCTATAAAGTTGAACTAGACTTAATTGAGGAGTATGAAGGTGATGAGGAGGATTTTGATCAATCAGACCTCATAGGGGTAGTTAGATGCATCCTGTCCAAAAGTAAACCCCAGGAAGATTGGTCTAGGATCAACATCCTACAGATCTTTGTAAAGATTGGGGACAAAGTGTATAAAATAATTATAGATGTGGAAGTTGTGTGAATGCCATATCCCATAAGGCTATCAAACCCTATGCTTACACCCAGTTCCTCACCTAAGCCCCTATAAGGTATCCTGGATAGATTCCACCTCTATACCCATTAGTCTAGATGCCAAGTCCAGATCTTGCTTCAATCATACCAGAATAGAGTGTGGTATGATGTTGTGCCCATGGGGGTAAGTAGTATAATCCTAGGATGGCCATGGCTTTATGATCATGATGCCACCCTTTATGGCCGAACTAATGCTTGCATGTTTACTTTTCATGGAAAGAAGATCACCATAAACCCCACCCACCTCGGGAATCAATTAAGAGAAGATCTACTCACTTAACGAGAAAAAGTCTGGAGTTAACTTAATCACTACAAAAGAGCTAGAGAAAGAGATATCTGAGGGCACTACTATTTGGATGTTAGCTATGAAGGAAGTATCTGATCCTATTGATAGAGTGTACCCTCAGGAGGTCAAAGGAGTCTTGAATGAAATCAGTGATATATTTCCTGAAGTTTACTTGACCAATTACCACTACTTAGGGACGTCCAACATGTAATTAATTTAGTCCCAGGAGCTACCCTACCTAACCTACCTCATTATAGGATGAACCCAACTGAACACTTAGAGCTTCAAAGACAGGTAGGTGAGCTTCTTAGAAAAGGGTTTATTAGGGAGAGCCTAAGTCCTTGTGCTATACCAGCCCTATTAACCCCTAAGAAAGTTGGCATGTGGAGGATGTGTGTTGATAGCCATGCCATAAATAAAATAACTATGAAGTATAGGTTTCCCATCCCCCGCTTGGATGATATGTGAGATATGATGGCAGGAGCCACAATCTTTTCAAAGATAGACCTAAGTATGGCTACCATCAGGTTCGAATTAGACCTAGGGATGAATGGAAAACAACTTTTAAAACCAAAGATGGTCTATATGAGTGGGATGTAATGCCTTTTGGGTTATCCAATACCCCTAGCACTTTCATGAGAATTATGACTCAAATCCTTAGAATGTTCATAGAAAAATTTATGGTAGTATTTTGATGACATCCTAATTTATAGCAAAACTAAGGAAGATCATATAGAACATCTGAAACAAGTTTGCTTGACCCTTAGGAAAGAGAACCTCTATGCGAGTTTAAAGAAGTGTGATTTCTTGACCCATAAAGTTATCTTCCTAGGCTTTGTGGTGACCCCTGAAGGAGTAGCAGCTGATCCTGAAAAGGTCAGATCCATAATAGAGTGGCCAGTACCCACTAGTGTCCATGAAGTTAGAAGTTTTCATGGTCTAGCCACTTTCTATAGAAGATTTATTACGGGATTTAGCACCATAGTAGCACCAATTACTAATTGTATTAGGAAGGGTAGTTTTAAATGGATCAAAGCTGTAGATAGAGCCTTCCTAGAGATCAAGACTAAAATGACACGAGCACCTATTTTGAGGTTACCTAATTTCACCAAAGTTTTTAAGGTAGCTTGTGATGCTTCGGGAGTAGGCATAGGAGGAGTTCTAAGCCAAGAAAATCACCCAGTAGCCTTCTTCAGTGAGAAACTTAATGAGGCTAAACTTAAGTACTCAACCTATGACAAAGAGTTTTATGCGACAGTACAAGCTCTTAGATATTGGAGGCATTATTTACTATCCCAGGAGTTTGTTCTATATTCTGATCATGAAGCACTATGATTTCTGAACTCCCAGAAAAAATTAAACCCTAGGCATGCTAAGTGGGTAGAATTCATATAAGCCTATACCTTTGTACTGAAACACCAAGCTGGAACTGAAAACAAGGTAGCTGATGCCCTTTGCAGATAAGCCTTACTATTGAATACTGTTAGCACTGAAGTCATTGGATTTGATCGGTTAAAAGATTAATATGAAACCTATCCAAACTTTAGTGAAATTGTCCAATCCTTAGCCTAAGGACTATCTAGTACCCATAGTGAATACACCCTTCAAGATGGTTATTTGTTTAAGAATAATAGACTGTGTATTCCCAGGACCTCTTTTAGAGAATTCTTAGTCCGGGAAACCCCTGCAGGAGGCATTGCTGGTCACTTTGGAAGAAATAAGACTATCTTAGCTATAAAGAACCAGTTCTTTTGGCCTAGTTCGAAGAGGGACGTTGCCAATATAGTGTCCAGATGTAGAACCTGTGCTGTTGCAAAACAGCATAAACAAAACACTGGATTATATACCCCTATGCCCGTACCAGACCCTCGATGGTAGGACTTAAGCATGGACTTTGTTTTAGGACTACCTAAGCCTCTCAGGAAACATGATTCCATATTTGTATTGGTCGATAGGTTTTCCAAAATGGCCCATTTTATACCTTGCTCTCAAACTTTTGACGGATCTAGAGTAGCCCATCTTTTTCTTGACCATATGGTTAGGCAACATGGATTGCCTAAGACAATAGTGTCAAATAAGGATGTTCGCTTTACTAGTTACTTTTGGAAAATCGTTTGGCACTTATTAGGGACTAAGTTAAAATTTTCCATAGCCTACCACCCACAGACTGATGGTCAGACTGAGGTAGTGAACAGAAGTTTAGGAAACCTTCTTAGATGCTCATAAGTGAACACACAAGAAATTGGGACCTATTATTACATTGAGCTGAATTTGTCTACAATAGTTCTCTAATAGGTCCATAGAGAAGAGTCCTTTCGACGTTGTGCATGGTTACAAACCCAATAAACCTCTTGATTTGATCCCCTTACCCTCACATGCATGAGTTTCTGAGTCAATTGAGTCTTTTGCATAGCATGTTAGGGATCTGCATAAAGAAATTAGTCAAAAGATAAACCTAAGTAATGAACTATATAAGAACTTGGCTAATTCTCAAAAGAGAGCTAAAGAGTTTTCTACAGGGAATTTTGTGATGATCTGTCTTAGACCTGAACAGTTCCCTCCAGGGACTGTAAACAAACTTCATGCTCACGGAGCTGGCCCATTCAAGATAATAAAGAGAGTTGGACCCAATGCCAATGTACTTGAGTTACCATCCGACTTAGGTATAAGTTCCACCTTCAATATCTAAGATCTTATAGAGTATAGAGAGCTAGCAACGATACCTAGTGAGCCATTTGGACCTATCCTTTCTATTCAGAGTGAGCCTGCCCCAGAGTGTTCACCAACCAATGGCCAAATAGCGAGAAAAAATTAAGAGAATCCTAGATGATCAAGCCATAAGCACCGGAATAGAGGCTATTAGAGGTATTTGGTATGGTGGCAAGGTTGGCCAAAATGAGGACTCGTGGATCACCCGTGAGGATCTGCAGCACCTCAACCCAGACCTACTCGAGCACTATGAGAGCCAAGTTGACCCATACTCGACGGGGTCGAGTTCCTCCTACCTAGGGAGAATTAGTAGGTCTCCAGGATTAGACACAGATTATTGGTCCATATCTGGTTTACTTAGTCATGTGTCAAAGTTTTGAAAGTTTCATAATCAATTAAGATTGAGTCTTGTAATATGTCGAGGTTAGTTGATTTATCTCAACCCTCAACCCTAGTCAGTATATTGAGTCCTGTACTTCAGTTATGAGTCTAGTAAGAGTTTAATTTTGTACAAAAGAAGATGATACCCTACTTTGGAGTTCCACCAGGCCTCATCCAGGAGCCAGAAGCTCCCACTTCAGCCAAGTGGACTTTGTATGCCATCCCAGGGTCCAAGATACCTGCATGATGCCTAGATGCCCTCCAGATGCTCTCCAGATGCTCTTCAGATATCCAGATTCCCCTCCAGATGCCAGAGTATATTTTCAGACCAAGTCACATCATGAATCCAAAGGTCCATCTGCACCCTAGCCCAAGAGAAATCATGCCCAAGCCCTTAAGAAGCAAGATTCTAAGGAATATTCCTGCTACCAAGCTACCTGGCCATCCCAGCTTCCAGGAGGCCCAAGCCCATGCACCCTTCACCTCTTGGCCAGCCCTTGCTACCCGATGAAGCCCAACATGCCAATATTAGGCGTCCTCACTTGGTTGACTTGGTCCAATGGGTGGATGAAGACTAGGTCAAATCATGAAGGGAGAAGGAGAAGACTAGGTCAAAGTTCCTAACATATTAATGATTCTTTTCCTAATGCCTTAAGGAGAGGTTATTTTTAACCTAAGTGTAACCCTAGTTAGGAGAGGGCATGGAAGCTCTATAAATACTCCATCCCTCTTCCTCTTGTAATAACTTTTCTCTTATGAATACAACTTTGCTGAAATTTTGAGTTATTTGCCTTGTGTTAGTGTTCTTATGTTGGTCCTCTTATTTTTGAGTGCTCTCCTTGTGTACCCTGGACGAATCCTTACTACCCTAGCATCCTTATGCATCCTTGGAGATCAGCCATGCCCAAGGAAAGGAAGCCCTAGCTACCGTCCAAGACAAAGAGCTTCTTTTTCCCCAAGCCGCCCACTCCTAACCCTAATTCTATTTCCTTCAACCCTAGTTTCCTTTCCTTTTATTATTTGCTATTTTGATTGACCTCTGATGCTTGTATGATCCCCGAGATGTTTCACCTCCCCAGAGGAGGCTTTCCTTGCCTCCAGGATCACCCAGATCAGCCATCAGATTCAAGGGAACTGAAGCTTCATCATTTAGGCTCCAATCAGAGTGTGAGTGATCTCTTCTATTACAAAGTTTTCAATCTCTGACTGGTAAGAAATCTTCCCTTCTCTTAATATCTGATTTGATTGAAGATAACTATCCTAAGTCAGGAATTCCTTAATTCTCGAGTCCTGACTTTATTTATCTTGCATGACTATGCCTGCGATATGATGATTCTTTGCATTGCTGATTATCTTGCTACTCATTACTTGATTTTAGGAATATAGCCTACAAATTAATATTATAAAAAAATATTAAAAAAAATAGTTTACTATTTTTTCCTACATATTTAGCAATCTTGGAGTCATCCCACATCACTAATTTTGCTGGCTATAAGTTAGATAGAAAAAGTACTTATGGAACATGTCAATTTCTTGGAGTTAACTTAATCTCATAGTTTAGCAAGAAAAAAAATTCAGTGGCACTATTAATAGCTGAGACTGAATATATTATGGCTGAAAGTTATTGTGCTCAAATCTTGTAGATTAAGCAACAACTTAAGGAATTTGGCATTATACTAAGACACTGATTAGATGTGATAACACTAGTGCTATAAACTTAACTAAGAATCATGTTCAACACTCTAGAAGTAAGCACATTGAAATTAGACATTATTTTATTAGGGATCATGTTCAAAACAATGATGTTATGCTTGACTTTATTTACACTGAAATGCAATTGGCTGATATATTAACCAAGCCACTTAATGAAGATCGGTTCAGTATGATTAGAAGAAAATTAGGGGTCATTAATCCTTTTGACTGAATTTTGATCTCTTTGTAACCTTTCAAATTCTCCTTGAGAATTTCTGATCAAATATCCTTGAAAATCATGATTAATCATTTGTAGATCATTGAAATCAGTTGTTGTATTTTTTTATGATTTTTTCATTTTTTTTTTGTATTTTTGTCGAAGTGTCGACACTTTGAAGTGTCGACACCTCCAAGTGTCGACACTTGGACTGAAGTCATGAGTCGACACTTGAATGGCAGGAATCTAAGATCAAATAGAGAAAACTCATCATTTTCTTTCATTTTTCTTCTTAAACCTTGAGATGACTCATCCCTAAATAGTATCCTAACATCCATTTAACTCCAATCACTGTTCCACCGTCTGATTCCTTGTTTGAGCCTATTTCTTTCCATTTTTCACTATTCTTCTTTGATTTCTCATGGTTTTACCATGAAATCTTTGTCCATTTCACCCTACATTGCTTATTTCCCTATTTTCTTGAGAGATGGGTCCCAAAAAATAAGTTGTCAGGAGACCTTGTTCATCTGCACAGGACAGAGTGATGCACGAAGGTGCAGCACGAGGATTAGGCATTGGAGGCACCTGTTCAGCAAGATATTTCTATCAGACCACCAGTCAATGGAACAGATTGGATGGCCTCCAAGGCCATTATTGAAGGATGGTGGGTTGATTTCGATTTTGTGGACCAGCACCACTTCCATATAGGAGATTGGTTGAGAGATGCTGGGCTGGACCACTTCTACTCACTAACTGAGAGGTTTATCCTGGCATGATACGAGAGTTGCATAGCACTTTGGCCAGAGGAGCAGATAGCTGGATTTCTGAGGTTCGAGGGACAGCCATATTGCTCACTACAGAGGTTTTGAGTAGAGCTTAGGAGATTTCGATGAGAGGTACTATGGCAAACTCCTTAGTTGACAGTATGAGCAGATTTTGATGTATTTTTGAGATAGAAGATCTTAGAGAGGGAGCCACAGTTGTAGCATCCCAACTTTCTCCAGAGATGATATTATTGCATCATATTGTCTTCCGGATACTTCTATCGAAGGCTAGATTCTTCGACTTCATCATGAAGAGAGAGTTACTTGTCATTTTGTCTCTGATATGATGGACTCTGTTTGCTTCCCAGTTCTCATGGTATATCAGATGATTGAGGCAGCTACTAGCAGGAGGTTATGTTTATCATATGGCATGGGTCTGACCATCCTCTTCAGAGCTTATGGAGTTGTCGTAGATGGAGAGCTCTACAGGCAGTTGCTTCATACTAACATCTACAATGAGAGATCGCTACATAGGATGGGATATCATTTGCATAGAGGATAGTAGAGATGCAGGATCTCTATGCAGGCTACTGATGTGGATGATGAGGATGCTACTGAGGAGGATATATACTGATGAGGCCAGGCTATCTGAGCCATAGAGGGACATTCCTGATACTCAGCTCGAGCCATTAGTTCCGCACATCCTGAGGTGCCAACTCCGGGAGATAGTATGGATGAGAGGATGACTAACTTAAAGACCGAGGTTATGACTATCAGACAACGAGTTGATAGCATTCACATGGAGGTGAGAGCATGTCATCAGGAGATGAGAGAGGGACTCTCAACTATTCTGGCCACACTTGAGAGATTATCTTCTGCCAAAGCACCCTCACCTTCATCATCAGATTCCCTGCCTGCTCCACCAGCACCTCTAGCTCCAGCACAAGACATAGGAGATGGCCAGGCCAACCTTCCATGAATTTTGACATTACAGATTATATGGCGAAGCCTGAGCTAGTTGTTGCTATAGACATGTCGATGACTCCTATTCTTGATCCTCCTAGTTCATCTACTTAGACTCCAGTCCTATCCAGCACACCCATCATTCCTGATCCATTTGACACCTTAGTTTCCACACCTATTCTTCACACCGACCCCTAGATACTTCTATTGATTTACCGACTCCTACTTTAGTATCCCCACCAAGACTCTACCAGTTCCTTCGATATCCTCTTTGATCTGGGAACTAGGGTTTTATATACTTAGTTTTCATTTTCTTTCTTCACAGGATCCACTTTTGATATCACACCATCGATCAATGATATAGTTGCTGATTCTATCAATCTTCATGTTCTTGCTACTGACATCGCTTCCTCCTCTTCCGCACTAGCCAAAGGAAGAGCACATACCAGAAGTAGATGTAGAGGGCATGGTGATGCACCTAGACCTATCTGGACCAGACTTTCAGATCTCTGGTCGATGTGGCCATGACCTCGACCTTCTAGGATTACCGGATGATCATTATGGAGATTGGGTCTTCCTCTGATAAGGAAAGCACCCCTTAGGATTGTTTGGTATATCAGTCAGTCTGTATTTCAATGTTTCTATATATCTGTGTTTTAGTGTGTCATTGTACTAGTTATCTGTTATATGTATCAAATTCTAAATCAGTTGTATCAAATGCTTGAAATTATATATATATTAGCTTTTTCAGACTTTGTCTATGTACACTTTTGCTACTATAATGTTTCATGTCTACCTTGCTCTTTTTCTTATCTTTTAATGATGTCAAAAAGGGGGAGAATTAATGAAAATTTAGAAATGGGGAGTAAGGGGAGTAATAAAAAATTAATGAAAATTAATGAGAATTAAGCAATAAGTAAGGGGGAGAGAGAAAATTAAATTACTAAAGTAGTAATATTTTGAAAACTTTTCAAAAATCTCTTCTTGAAAATTAGTTTTCAGATCATATATTGAAAGGGAGTTTTTTTGTTCAATGCTCTATTACTCTTGATCTATACCCTTCAATTCTATCCTCTGATACTTATTATTCTTATTTGCTCCATTTTTTTATGCTTTAATACTCCTTATTCTTATTTTTAATATGCTCCGATACTTTTTATTTTCATACTTTGATACTCTTCATGCTCTATTAATTTTGCTTTGATACTATCTATTTTTTTGGCATATTATTTGCTCTAATATGTTATAACATTTTTTTTATATTCTTAAAGCTTTTTTCTGATACTCTTCATAATTCAACCTATTTTACTCTAATGCTTATCTTTCAAACCAATTTTAAACACTGATGTACATTATGTGCATCTAATATAAGTATATAACTCTAATATATTTGGATTATAAGCTCTGATACATTACAATCATAGCTCCAATACATCATAATTACAGCTTTGATACATTGAATTTTTATGAATTGAAATTATTCTTATATACATACAGCTCTTATATATTGAATTTATTCTTATAGCTCTGATACATTGTAGATGAGTTTTTGTTCTTGATAAACATAACAATTTAAACTATGATACTCATTATAAATTGCCCTGATACTTATAATTAATTGCTCTATGCTTATTGTAAATTCTTTGAGCTTATCATGGGTATATACTTAAAGGTTTTGTCATCATCAAAAAGGTAGAGATTATTTACTCTTATCTTGATTTTGATATATAAAAAAATACTTAAGTATATTTGAGTACTAACTGTGTGTTATAAGTATGTTTACCAGAACAAGGTACTTATCAAAGCTATTTTGTGTTAAAAGTTCAAAGCTTGTTATCTTGTTGAAGAAGCCAGTTAAATTGTTAGAATTTAAAGTTAAATGGACCTTGATACATAATAATTCTTAATTCTCAGGTGGTGTGTTCAAGGCTTGTTGGGTCAATGTCCTTGTATTGGTCCGGTCTATCATGGTTGTCCATGATGTATCTAGGGCTAGGAGTAAGTCCAGGGTGAGTTCTAGGTGTTTAGGCTCAGTTTTGGTCAGTCTGGATCTTAGAGTCGGCTTCTCTGATGTAAGAGTCGACTCTTTTAGTTGGTACAGCTCAGAACAGGGGATTGTGTTCTGGTCGGGTTGGCTCATTGGGTTCGAGTCGGCTCGGTAACACAGTCAGGAAATCCTATGGTCTGGTCGAGTCAGCTCGGATGGGTTCGAGTCGGCTCGGTTACATAGTCAGAAAATCCTGTGTCTGGATAAGCTGGCTCTGATGCTTAGAGTCAACTTTGTTCCAAGGTCGAGTCAACACTAGTGTGTAGAGCCGGCTCGAATGATGGGTAAGCTATTTTTAAGCGATGCCATTAGAGGGAGTTTGAGATACTCACCACGTGTGACCGAGGTATATATATTATAACTTCTTGAGAGGTTCGATGTGAGATGTAATTGAACTTCTCGAATGTGGAATTAAGAAAATCCCCTTTCTCCAAAAAATTCTCTCTTCTTCTCCCTTCTTCTCCCATCCTTGGATCTTGATGTGATTGATCTTCAAAGACTTGTATCCTACCGTGTTCTCCAAGAAGATCGCTGGTAGAGGGTCATCCACAACCTGTGGTATGCTTTCGCTATTGCTTTATAGATCAGGGCATTCGTTCTTGATCGGATACAAGGTTGCTTTTGGCATTTGGGTTCAACATGAAGACTGAAGTTGGATCTCGATTCTTAATAATTTCGTATTAGAGCAAGGTTCGTGGAAGGAATATCTCAAGATCAGAGGGTTGGAAGGAAAGCTTCTTGCATGTACAATTTTCAGATATCTTTTGATTTTTTTATTGTCGTAATGGCATCAAGTGGGTTCAAGGTAGATTTTGCGAAGTACGATGGCAAGGAAAACTTCACCTTATGGTAGCAAAGGGTTAAAGATTTGCTGGTTTAACAAAGGATCTACAAGGTCTTGGTTAAAGAAAGACCAGAAAAGATCATGTTGAAGAATGGGAAGAGTTAGAAGAGATTGCTTTTAGCACCATTAGGATGTGTTTGGCTGATCAGGTTTTACTTGAGATTTGTTCGGAGACTACTATAAAAGGTCTTTGGAGAAGATGGAGAACACATCATGGAAAAGAACATGATGAACAAGCTATGATTGAAGAAGCAACTGTATAGCTTAAGAATGCCTGAAGGAGGTTATCTCGTTGCTCACATTCAGAGGTTCAATCAAGTATGTTCTGAGGTGATGAGTCTGGATGTAAAAATTGACGAGGATGATCGGGCATTGTTGCTGCTATGTTCACTCTCTGGATCGTATGATGGTCTCATAACAACCTTGGTTTATGGAAAGGAAACCCTGAATTATGAAGAGGTTGTTGGTGTACTCAAATCTAATGAGCAAAGGAAAAAGATCTACAAAGGTAATCCTAACTCAGAGGTTCTTGGTGTGAATGAGAGGCAAGGTAGACCAAAGGAAAGAGCTAGAAGAAAATCCAATAGCAGATCTCAGTCTCGGAACCATAAGAACTTGAAATGCTTTAAGTGTCATCAGCTTGGGCATATCAAGAAGCAATGTCCCCTTTGGAAGACAAAAAAGGGAAGAGTCAACATAAGTGGTGCTAATGTATCAGATGGTAATGGAGAAGATGTACTGATTGTATCAGATGGATCAGTAGATTGGGTTAATACCTAGATTTTGGATTATGCATTCTCATACCACTATACCTCACATCAAGAATGGTTTTACATCTATGACAGGTCAGATGGAGGTAGTGTAAGCCTTGGTGATGATCATCCTTGTACGGCGGCTGGAGTTGGTACCATTAGGGTGAGGATGTATGATGATGTGATAAGGACTTTGTCAAATGTCAAACATATACCAGAGTTGAAAAAAAAAATTTACTTTTTCTAGCTACTTGGAAGAGCAAGGTTATGCTTTTAGTTGCCAATCTGGTAGTGCATGTTTGAGAATAACCAAGGGGGCTTTAGTGGTAATGAGAAGAAGAAGACCGAGCAACAATATATACAAGATGGAAGGCTCAGTTATGAATGATAGTGCGGAGGTGCTTCCAATGGCACAGGAGGAACAGTTGACGGATAAACTATGGCACTATCAGATGGGTCATATAAGTGACCAAGGGCTCACAAAGTTAAGTAGAAGAGGGAACATTCCAGCTTTGAAGAAGGATGGAAATGATCCGTGTGAGCCATGTATCTTTGGTAAACAGCATAAGGTAAATTTGCTGCTTGTACCAAGCCAAGTGAAGGAGTGATAGATTTGGTCCACTCGATGTATGGGGACCAGCACCTATTTTATCCAGGGATGGAGCAAAGTATTTTGTTACCTTCATTGATGACTTCTCTAAAAAATTATGGGTATATCTAATGAGAGAAAAATCAGATATATTTGCTCGGTTCAAAGATTGGAAGGCTAAAGTAAAGAAGGAGACAAGAAGACATGTGAAGTGCCTTCGGTCAGATAATGGTGGGGAGTACTCTAGCAAAGAGTTCAGGAGTTATTGTAAGGAAAATGTGATCAACCCATTACACAGTAAGGATGACCCCATAGCAGAATGGTGTTGCAGAAAAGATGAACCGAACACTATTAGAGAAGGCAAGGAGTATGCAGCTGCAGTTATCACTGCCAAAACTTTTTGGGGTGACGCTATTACTTTATCATGTTTTCTTGTGAATAGGTCCCCACATTTTAAGCTAAATGGAGGACTTCCGGAAGAAGCTTGGATTAGGAAGAAGGTGGAGCTTGGCTACCTGAAAGTCTTTGGTTGCCCAGCTTATGTTCATGTGGAGACAACTGAAAGAAGTAAGCTAGATCCTAAGTCAAAGAAGATGATATTCATAGGGTATCCACAAGGAGTCAAAGGTTACCTATTGTGGGATCTTCAATCATAGAAGACAGTGATTAGTAGGGATGTCATTTTTGATGAAAGGAGCATCTTGGAGAAATTGAGGACTGTAGTTGGAAGTGCAGTCACAAAGATGAACAGCAGTCAGTGCTCTACACAGGTGGAGAATAAGCCATCAACATCAGCTGAAAATGGAGTTTCAGTTGAGGTGATGTTGGGTAGGAAAGATTCTCTAGGGGTGAAGGAGAAGCAAAGAGAACCAGCTATTCAAAGGAGGTGCAGGAGCCACAAACAGGAGACTTGCAGGACAGTGCAAGGGGTGTAGCATTGCATAAGCCTCAATGCATAATTCAAAAGCTAGTGAGATATAGCATGGATAAAACTATATCATATGCTCTTATATCTATTAATGGAGATCCTAGAAAATTTTATGGAAGCCATGGATAGTCCTGATGAAGAATCATGGATGCAAGGCATGATGGAAGAGATGGAATCTCTCAGAAGGAATCAGACATGGTAGCTGGTAGATCTACCTAAAAATGCTCATGCAACTGGCTCCAAATGGGTGTTCACAAAGAAATCAGTACCTTCAGAGCAAGGTGGAGTGAGATATAAGGTAAGACTGGTAGCAAAGGGATATTCACAAAGGGAGGGATTTGACTACAAAAAGGTATTTTCTCCTGTGGTACGCCATACTTCAATTTGGGTGTTGTTGTCATTGGTGGCAAAACATGATATGAAATTGGAGTAGATGGATGTGATCCATTGTAACAGGTCAGGTTTTATATACTTGTTAATCCATTGTAGTAGTCACCTCTGTGTGTGCTTCTAGAATTGGTGTCTAAGGCTAGAGGTATAGTGGCAAACGTCTTGAGCAGACTGGTGGTTCTTTAATTAGGACCTCACGAAAGTGAGGGGAGCCTCCACCAACCACCTCTTACCTGGCCAATTGAGGAGTTACTATAGTCTTGGTTATTACCTTGACTAAGCACTATATTGGCCTTTAGGTCTAGGAACCCTAGACTTAGGTTGATTTGTATTGTTTGCACTGCATGACTACTAGGGCAGGTACCCCATACCAAGATCAATAGACTCAAGCCAGTACATCTGCATCTATGGATTCAGTCCAGAAAGCCTGATGCATACTTTGACTGAACAGTTTAGGTATACTTTGACTGAACAGTTTAGGCAGTTGAGTGGTAGGCTAAACCAAATTGAGCATAGAATGGGAACCCTTGAGGAATCTTATGTGTCTCAGCCAGACATTACACCTCCTAGACCCACTCTAGTTCATATTCCTAGAGCCCAACGTCCTAATCCAAATCCTAGACGCCCAACTCAGGATGAAACTGAAGAAGATAAAGCCTTTAGGAGTGTTAAATTTGATGCACCAACGTTTGATGGAAACTTAGATCCTAAGGTCTATACGGATTGGGAGAGTGACATGGATCAATATTTTGAATGGTATGAAATGTCGGAGGAGCAAAAGGTGAAATTTGCAAAGTTCAAGTTAGTCCGACAAGCACGATTGTATTGGGTAATATTGAAAGATTGACCCTTCAGAGAGACACATGCCCATAGTTTCATGGAGGGATATGAAGGACAAGTTGAGAGAGAAGTATGTGCCATTAACATATCAACAAAGGCTATTGGATCAATGGTAGGACATGACTCAAGGTAGTAAGATCGTGATCGAGTACATTGCCAAGTTCAATGAGTTTATTATGCAATGTGGTATAGTCGAGTCAAAATCTGTGACACTATCTAGGTTTAGAAAAGGCCTGAATGAGGATATTAGAAGGGAACTATTTCTAAGGGAAGTACATGATTTGGAACATGCTTACCAGGTTGCTAGAGACTGTAAATGATTTCAATGAAGACAACCTATCTATCAACCTGAACTCAAGATTTAGTAACCCTAGAAATAGGTCAAGCCAAGTTCCTGTTAGTCGGCCTAGTCAACCCACACCAGTAAGTCGAATGGATGATCGAGGAAAGGCACCAATTGGTTGAGTGGATGATCGAGGAAAGGCACCAATAGGTCATATGAATGATAGAGGAAGAGCACCTGTAGTACATGGAGAAGGAAGTCATAATGTAGTGTTATAGGTGTCATCAGGTTGGCCATTTGCTAACAAATGCCCTGTACAGAATCTACACATAGGTGAGATGAGAGAAGAAGAGGAACCTGAAGCAACTGAAGAGTGTGGAGAGGAAGAATATGAAGCTGAGCTTGATTTAGCAGAGGAGTATGAAGGTAATGAGGAGGAAATAGAGTCACCTGACCTTGTAGAGTTGTTAGGTGTATTCTAGCTCAGACCAGGAAGAACGAGCCTGGCGTAGGACCAACATCCTGCAAACCTTCATCAAATTAGGGGACAAAGTGTGTAAGATCATTGTAGACAGTGGAGCTATATCAATGCCATTTCTACCAATGCAGTCAAAAGTCTAGGTTTACCTACAGCACCCCATCCCAAACCATATAAGGTTTCATGGATTGATGCAACCTCAATTCCCATTAAGTCGATTTGTTAGGTCACAATCCATTTCCAGTCATACCGAGAGAAGGTCTGGTGTGATGTGTTACCAATGGAAGTCATTAGCATAATTTTGGAAAGACCCTGGTTATATGACCATGATGTTACCCTATTTGGAAGATCAAATTCTTATTCTTTTAATTATCAGGGTAAGAGGATAGTCATAAACTCAACCCCACCCAAGGATAACATTAAGAGGGGATCCAGTAATTTGAAAAAAGAGAAGCTAGGATTGAACCTAATTACTGCTAAGGAAATGGAAAGAGAAATCATTGGAGGTGCACCCATTGGAGTTTTAGTAGTTAAAGAGACTTAAGAACAACCTAAACCTGAACACCCTAAGGAAGTTATAGAGCTTTTGAAAGACTTTTAGCATGTGTTTCCTAAAGACTTGCCAAATGAACTGCCACCATTATGGGACATCCAACATGCCATAGACCTAGTCCCAGGAGCTACATTACCAAACCTCCCACATTATCAGATGAACCCTATAGAACACTTAGAGATGCAAAGACAAATAGGGGAGCTTTTTCAGAAAGGATTCATTAGGGAGAGTCTTAGTCCTTGTGCAATTCCAGCCTTGTTAACCCCCAAGAAAGATGGCACTTGGAGGATGTGTCAACAGTAGAGCCATCAATAAAATCACTGTTAAATATAGGTTTCCAATTCCCCATTTGGATGATATGTTAGATATGATGGCAGATCAACCATTTTCTCGAAGATTGACCTTAAAAGTGGCTATCATCAAGTTAGGATCAGAATTGGGGATGAATGGAAAATAGCCTTTAAGACTAAGGATGGTTTGTACGAATGGTTGGTAATGCCTTTTGGCTTAGCCAATGCTCCTAGCACTTTTATGAGGATAATGACCCAAGTATTAAGAGCCTTTATAGGAAAATTTGTGGTTATATACTTTGATGATATCCTCATATACAGTAAGACAAGGAAGGATCACTTAGACCATCTTTATCTAGTGTGTTAGACACTTAGGAAAGAAAACATGTATGCCAATCTTAAGAGTGTAGCTTCATGACCACTAGGATAGTCTTTTTAGGTTTTGTATTCACCCTAGAGGGAGTATCAGCTGATCATGAGAAGATCAAATTAATAGTTGAGTGGCCCATACCTAAAAATATCCACGATGTCCAAAGTTTTCATGGAAAAGCCACCTTCTATAGAAGATTTATCAAAGGATTTAGCACCATTGTGGCATCGATTACAGATTGCATTAGGAAGGGAGCCTTTAAGTGGACCAAGAATGCTGATAAAGCCTTCCTAGAGATAAAAGAGAAGATGACACAAGCCCCGATCTTTAGACTTCCTGATTTTTCTTAAGTGTTTGAAGTTGCTTATGATTCTTCGGGTGTGGCATAGTAGTACTTAGTCAAGAGAGTCATCCTGTAACTTTTTTAGTGAAAAATTAAATGAGGCTAAATCCATGTACTCAACCTACGATAAAGAATTTTATGCGGTAGTACAAGCGTTGAAATATTGGAGAAATTATTTACTACCATAGGAATTTGTTTTGTCCTCTGACCATGAGGCACATAGGTTTCTAAACTCTCAGAAAAAATTAAATCCAAGACATGATAAGTGGGTAGAGTATCTCCAATCTTATACTTTCATGTTGAAGCATCGAGCTGGTTTAGAGAATAAGGTTGCAGATGCCCTTAGTCGCCGATCAATGTTGTTGAATTGTATCA
This sequence comes from Areca catechu, assembly GCA_021397845.1. NCBI lineage: Eukaryota > Viridiplantae > Streptophyta > Magnoliopsida > Arecales > Arecaceae > Areca > Areca catechu. The sequence continues at coordinate 64,028,239 of CM038042.1, forward strand.
ATACTGAGGTTGTTAGATTTAACAAGCTCAAGGAGTAGTATGAGTCTTGTCCAGATTTTGGGAAAATCTATGAGAAAATCAAGCAAGGACCAGCTAGTTTGGATAGAGATTATACTTTTTGAGATGGTTATCTTTTTAAGGAAAATAAGATTTACATACCTAGAACATCCCTAGGGAATTTCTAATTTGGGAGATCCATGCTGGAGGCTTAGCAGGACATTTTGAAGAAATAAGACTATTCTGGCAATGGAGGACCAATTCTTCTGGTCAAGTCTTAAGAAAAATATAGCTCAAATAGTGGCTAGGTGTAGAACTTGTGCTGTTGCGAAGCAGCAAAAGCAGAACACTGGCCTCTATACCCCTTAGCCCGAGCCCGACTACCCTTGGCAAGATCTAAGTATGGACTTTGTTCTAGGTTTATCCAAAATCATGAGGCGACACGATTCCATCTTTGTCGTGGTTGACAGACTTTTCAAAATGGCGCATTTCATTCCTTGTTCACAAACATTCGATGCCTCTAGAGTCGCCAAACTTTTTCTAGATGAGGTGGTCAAATTACATGGTTTACCCAAGATAATTGTGTCTGACAGGGATGTACGGTTCACAAGTTATTTTTGGAAATCCTTTGGCATATGTTAGGGACTAAGCTGAAGTTTTCTACTACTTATCACCCTCAAACTGATGGCCAGACCGAGGTAGTGAACCGAAGTCTAGGAAACTTGTTAAGATGTCTGGTATGAAAGAATACTGGCAATTGGGACCTATTACTGTCTAGAGCAGAGTTTGCCTATAATAGTTCCGTCAATAGGTCTACTGGTAAGAGTCCTTTTGAGATTGTACATGGGTACAAGCCACGAAAGCCTTTAGATTTGATTCCATAACCCATGCATGCCTGCATTTCCAAATCAACCGAGTCATTTGCATAACATGTCAAAGCATTGCATAAAAAAATCAGTAACAAAATTAAAAAGAGTAATGAATCATATGAGCACGAGGCTAACTTACATAAGAGATTTAAAGAGTTTAATGAAGGGGACTTCGTCATGATCAGGTTATGACCTGAACGGTTTTCAGTCGGAACCATGAAAAAACTGCACACCCGTAGTGCTGGACCATATAAAATTATAAAGAAGATTGGATCTAATGCTTATATGCTAGAATTACCATCTGAGTTAGGTATTAGTCCGACCTTCAATATTTCTGATCTAGTCGAGTTTAAGGAACCAATGGTGATACCTAGTGAGCCATTTAAGCCTGATCCCACCATTGAGAGTGACCCTATCCCATAATGTCCACCATCCAAATTATCAGAGAAGAGAGAAAAGATTGAGCAAATCATAGATGATAAGATCATAACTATTAGAAATAAGAACTACCAAAGATATCTGGTTCGTTGGCAAGGGAGACCTGAGTCTGAGGATTCTTGGATCACAAAAGAGGATCTTTAAAAGTTGAACCCTGACTTGCTAGAACATTACCAGAGTCAAATAGACCGATACTCGACGGGGTCGAGTTCCTCCCATCCCGAGAGAATAAGTGAGGACACAAGAGCCAGGAAGAGGAAGCAAACCTTTTCCAATTCAATTTGGATCACCAATGAGTAAGTCCATGTGTTCTTCACAAAGAACACTCGAGTCCCAATTATTTTGAGTTTGTAATTTAGTCAAATTGAGTTGTAATTTGATCAAATTGAGTATAATTTGGACAATTAGGATTGTTGAGTTATCAATTAGTCCATTGAGTCCATCAATTGGTTTAAGAGTCTTAAATAGCATTAATTTACTTTGTTTGGTAAATTGCCCAATTTGAGTCCTGTAATTAGTACTTGAATAAGTCAAGGGGTCATAAGTACCCATGACCCAAGTCATCATCACCCTGGTGGATCAATTCTAGGTCAGAAAAGAGTTATCCAAATTTTTCTCTAAACATCAGGACATCCAGATATCAAGACATCCGGACATCCGGACATTGGGACATTCGAACATTGGGACATCCGAACATTGGGACATCCAGATATTTGGCCATCATGAAAAGTCATCCTTATCCAAGAGAGGCAACCCATCCCAATTATTTTTGATCACTCATTTCAATTTCAAGGAGGCACCCATTTAAGAGGAGTAAAGCGAAGGACTCTGTTTTTCATCTGACGCCCCCCCTCTCATTGTTGCCCATTCCACTCTAGATGAAGTCCATACCAAGGATTAGTTCAAATTTAAATGGGAGAATCCAAGATTAGATGGAGTCATCCACATTTCAAAGGGAGCCTTATCCTTATCCAAATGCCTTTTTCTCATGCCAAAAGAATTCATGCCCAGATGAATGTGCGCCATCTGCTTTCTTCTTTTCTTAATGCCAATTCCAAGATAGCCAGCCTATTTGAAGTTTGAAAGAATTCCAAGATTAAGGGAGAATTCAAATTCAAAGTGTCCTAAGATAAGAGATGAAATTTGAAGATCAAATGGAAGCCCCTCATTCAAACTTCTTTCAAATTCAAGGAAGGATTTTAAACTCAAATTCTAGCATTCAAAAGGACTTCTAATCTCATGTTGCCGACCAAGGAAGATTAAAAATCAGATTAAGAAGGATTTCATGCCAAGAAGTGGGGAGGATTAGTGCTAAATAAAGAAAGGATTAGCGCCATCTAACATCTTAATTTTGTCACACAAGCCAGAAGCCTTCATCTCATCTCAAGTTGTCACCCAAGCCATGAAAAAGCAATTCAAATTTCAAATTCAAGGAAGATGCCAAGAAGCCAAGGAGTATTTGAAGTTTAAATTTGTAATTTAAATTCAAATGGAGTCCTATGTTATCTTCATATGTAAAAAACCTATAATAGGACCCCATACCCCCCTTGTAATTATTATTATTCATTCATGAAATAAAGATGCATTCTTTCTTCCACAAAGCTAGGTTAGGCTTTAGTATTTTTCTTTAAGGGTGGGGAGGTCCTTAAGAGCTCAAGGCGGTGAGGTCCTTGAGTGAAGGTTCTGCCAGATTCGATAAGCTGCTACCGTTCTTCTTCAAGCTCTACACATCCAACCCTTCCTTTTTCCATTTTGAATATGATTTACTTTATTTTAAAGTCTTGTTTACTGCCTTCTTTGCAGATCCCAGGTGTTCAAGGACTTTATAGGATGGATCCTTTGCTTCCAAATAGAGATCTGATGGTAGATCTGAAATCTGGAGTCCCGATCTTCATCCTGCTGCGAGATCTGAGCGACCAAGCAGCCGATCTATCCCGAGTCAAAGATAATCTCCATTGGGGTAAGCAACCATCCTTTCTCATTATATTTGATAGTTGAAGCATGGAATAGCCTAATCTTAGATGGTTTCCTAGTTGTCGGGTCCTTATTGTTTATAGCTTGCGGATCAGATTGCGGGTAAGTAGTTAGTTACTTTCTTTAATCTCTTTAGTCTATTATGTTTAGTTGCTTTATTGCTATGATCATTACTCTTAAAATATCTTAGACTAGAATTAAATCATCTTACACCGTATCGTATCATTCCGCATCACTTTCCTTTTGGATAGACAAGTCTTGAGTCTATAATATAGTGACACTAGAGCGAGAGTGCTGATGGTTGTTAGAGAACAACGATACTAAGTGTGACTATGTATGAGAAGTCACATGGATATCTACTCCAATCAGTGACTTTTCAATACTATAGTAGTATGAGTAGTTTCTTGACCTATGGTATCTTAGTCACTTACAGTAGGGTTGCTATAGTTTAACAAGCATATAAACATGGCCTCTAGCCATATAGGGCCTTGTGGTATATGTTGGCTGCAGTAGGTTCACTGTAAGAGTTGAAATGCATTTAAAGATGATCATCAATCTTAGTAGTATTGAAGTGTCCTATGAGACCTAAGATGGTTGAGTCTTTAAGTCTATAGCCATAGCACCATGATAGTGGAAAGGAGTTTCCATGGAAATCATGAATTGGCTCGAGCTTGTTAGGTCATGCATATGATGATTGCTAAAGAATTGACGATCTTCCAAGACTTGCATTCTGTCAAGACTCTCAATAGAAACTTGATCATATAGTAATTATACCTAGAGGTTCATGCTTCTATTCTACTAGATTGCCCTACATACTGCTAGGTGTCACTAGTGGATTATGAGAACTTACTTGGATCATTTTCTGATCAATGATCCATATTAGGTTTGAGTTAAAAAGTTCCAATCCATTGAAAGGGTTTCAATGATACTATAGCAGAGACCATAAATGTCTCACTTCCAGACAAAATGAAACCTGAGGGGTCACACAGAATAGGGGCTTGAGCTGATCAAGGCTTGGATCAAATTTAGTACCTCCTAATTTAAGCACCTATTAATTTTAGCACTAGAGACTTAATTATAAGAGTTACAATATTAATGAACTTAATTAAATTTTGGATGAACTCCCAATTAATTTAAATGAAATTTAATTTAATTAGCTTGACCTAATTAGATTTAAGAATCCCAGTTGGACTCGGTTTCAATCCTATTATAAATAGGGTTAATAGCCTTTTTGAATTTGATCAAAATTAGGCTTGAATTTGATTCAGATTAAACCCAAATTGAACCCAATTGAAGAGGCCACCTAACCTGATGAGATTGGGTTAGAATCATTCTATTTTGACATGAGAAATGAAGAGGGGTGCTAGATTTTGCACCCCCCCTTCCCTTGGCATACAAAATTATAGAGAGGTCTTTCCTGTCCTATTAGGACTCTCTCTCTTATTTTTAAATAAAGCCTAATTTTATTTAAATTCTTATCTAAACTAGGATTGAGCCTTATCTCTTTATGGCATGGGATTGAATTCTTTTAGGGCATGGAAAATTGCTTTGTGTAACAAAAGAAAAGCAAAATCAAATTAGCACACGTAATACCTTACCACTATTTTTTTTCTCATTGCCCAACTATTTTTGATACCTATTCTTTTTTTTTTTTTGATTTTCATTCATATTAGGATGAGGCTTGATCAAGATGAGGTGTTATTTAGTTGGTTTATGGGGGAATAGGGAGTTGTGTGCGACAACTTTAAAACAAGACTTTGTGGGGCAAGCGCAAAAGAGAATTCTTCTTCCTTGCCGCTAGTTTTTCCTTCATACTACCATCCTTTTTTCCTCAGGTTTCCATGAAAAAAATCAGAAAGAATAGAGAGCTTTGAGAGAGATTTAAAAGAGGAAGCAAAGGGTTTCTTCCTTTGGGTTTTCATCCCTTCCAATCTTGATGATCTGCACGAAGAGTTAGCACAAGCTTTGCTTTAAGTTCATTTTCTTATCATCCTTTCTTTATGTTTTCCATGCCATCCCTCTACAAAATCAAAGAAAGAAAGGGTCTAGAGAGAGAAGAAAAGGAGAGAAAAGGGTTTTACGCTCCCTTGGTATCTAAGAAGAAGTCCTGATATCCTAAGTGAAAGTTTTATGCAAAGGCTACAAAGGTTGCAGCCCTTCTTTCAAGTTATTGAAGGAAGATCTAGATCCAAGCCAAATAAGATGCTTATGAAGGAGATAGCACTTCGGTAACATCACTAATTTAATCCAAAATAGGCCCTATATAGATACTATTAGAGGCTGGGTGCGTGCATGGCTCTGATAGAAATTTGATGATTTGTCAGATCTGATATGATTCGAGTTAAAGATGGAAAATGCTTCCAAAAATATCTTTCTTCTTTTGATTCTTATTTATAATTTCAGACCTGATTTATTTCTAGTCAAGCCGGTTAGTTAGATCCTAATCTAGGTGTTTTAATTATATTTGCATTCAATTTTATGAAAAATGTTTTCATAGATCTAGCTTCCACTGTTCTAAGGTTTAGAACCTAGAAAAATTTAGCAAGCTAACACATAGGAAACCAACAAGAAGGTCTAAGATCTAGTACCAGGTTATATAATGGAACTAAATGGTAGCTAGTTGGGGTTGATGAGGGTTATGGTGTAGGTCTAGGTGGTTGACTGGAAGTTTGTCCAAAGGATGACCTAGATCATTTGAATCCAAGCAAAATGACTCCTAGCTCAAACTTGATCCTATGAATCCCCTGCTATAAGGATCTAATGGCCTCGGTCTACTCCTGTGCAAACTTATCTGTGACATCTCTCATCCTCCCAAAATCAGCTCTTAAATCATCCAAATCTCTACTCTAAACTCCCGCAGCTTCATTGCTCTACTCAACTACCTTGACTCTAAGAGTAAGCTCTCTCAAGTCCTCTCTTAGCTCATGATAACTCTGTAAACTATCCTATCTCAGACCCTGACACATCTGTGAGACCTCTTATCTCAAGTTTGATCTAAGTGGGTCAAAGAATCAAAAACAATATGAGGTGCTCATAGAGATTAATTGGTGTGCTGAACTGAGGGTCTAGTATGTGGTGTTGAGGTTGGAGTGCTTGGACTGGCTAGCTGTGGTAGTTTGCTTTGTAGGAGCTCTAGCTGAGTCTATAGGTGTTGTATTAGTGTGTGTCTCCTCCTCATCATTATCATCCTCTCCACCATCAAAGTTGTCTGGTCTAGCTACTCTCTATCTAAATACACAACATATTTATCTATCATCCACCTTCTAATATTCGATCCAGTATAGTGACCTCTCATTGTATCGATATGTATGTAATAACCTCCTCTCATCCTTCCCAGTACAGTTTACACCAAACTTCTAAAAGATCAATGTAAAAACATCCCATAAGGTAGGCAAACCCTCCTCTTCTTGGCTACCTCCTTGATTTGTGTCAACATCAGAAATGGGAGATTTATGGACTAACCCTTAACAAGATAATACATAAAAGCTATATCCTTCTTGGTCACCCAATCAACCTTCTAGTTTTAGGAAAAATATTATGCTAACCATATGATGAAGAAGCCTCATTTCTACTAAAAGTTGATTGGCCTATAAACTTTTGAAATTTCTAGCATTCTCATCCTTTAGATCACTTTCAAGCCATCAAGCTTCCTCTCTAAGTGTAGAAACATTAGCCATTTCTTGGCATTTCTAATAGATTTGCTAATCTCATTTCATTTAACATAATCAAGAATCCTTTAACTATAGATTCAATGGATGTAGCTTCCAATCTCATATTTTCAAAAAGGGATTGAACTAAAGTAGGATATATGGGTAACTCCAAAGAAAAAAAATGCTCTCAACCTTATGTATGAATCATTGTTGGGAATTGTGTCTCAAAAACAATCATCTAGGCTATAGACGTTTGTACCATTTTATAATTGTATATAAAATTTTATGAAAAAAAGTTATTCTTTGGCTGTTCATCACATTTATATTTTCTGAAATGAACTCTTGTATGATGGAGTCCTTAGAACTACATTATTTGATATAGAGAGGATATATCAAGTAGTTCTTAAATTGGTTCGCAACCAAATGATACATTATTATATGATGACAATGTATAAAGTGTAGGTTGTTGTATGTTACATTTGTTGGTTGTCCTCTTAACCAAGGAGTGTAGAGACACTGGTGTGACATGCAAGTAAAATGTATGACATCTCACTGAATGTGACCATCTACGGAGCTCCCTTCTGCCAAAGGGTTGCTCGCGAAGGGATATGGGTATTGTGTCCCTCAAACCTGAGGTCACCATGGCAGCTTGCATGCAACTTACTATACTTTGGTATTAGACCACTTGATTTCTAATCTAGTGACGGAAGGTTTCTGAGTGCAGTTAAGTACTTGTGGAGTGGTGATGAATCAAGATGGAATTGAACCCTCCAAATAGTTTAGAGTGAATGACTCATTGTGTCTCAATTGAGTAAATCATTGGCCAGGTAGTTCTTATGAAAATCATAACTGTAAAGTTGAGACACGATCTATAAACCAAATTATGGTGGCAGTCCAACCCTTGGTCATCCTGAGCATTATGAAGTTCAAGGGATAATTATGCGGTAACCATATGCTAGAGGTTCTAGAGAGGTGCTCTGCATCTTTGACCTATCTAGATGTCGGGTATCATTGCTAGATGAGGACTTTGACTGGTACTAAAAGTGTTTCAATGCTATCGGCTTAGTGTTCGAACCTATGGGATCATACCCATAGGAGTTTCTATCTTACTGTAAGGCTGATCGATGATTGAGAATCGTTTGCCATCACGGAGGTCAATATGATTGACCCATGTTACCCAATTGGAAAGTCGATACCACTTGAATCGACACTTGGAAAGTATCGACACCTGGCGATTTTCTATGAGTCGACACTTGCTATGGTGAGCAGGATTCTGAAATGATTTTTGGAAAGGTTTTGACTTTAGATTTTGAGTTCGAAATTTGAAATCTGACAGGTTTTGGCTCCAAGCTATAATAGTATGATGGTCATACTTGCCTTTAATGCTTGGAACCTTTTTAGAATGCCTCCCCATCTTCTCCCCCTATCTATCCTCCTTCCTCTTTCTTCCTTCCATGGCTACCTCTTTAACTAAGAGTTATTTTTGGGCTGCTGGTTGATGGAATTGGTTCTTGGTCTCTGAATCTCTATGCTGCTGAGATTCTGAAGGGGAAGAAAGGGGCTTGTGAGGATTTGGGCGTTGGGTGTGAGCTACCTAGAACTTAAGCTAGCTCTTGGGAAGAGAGCTAGTTAGGAAGGGTCAACCTCTCATCCTCGTCTTCCAAGAAGAAGCAGATCGGTCTCAAGGATCCCAAGGAGCTAGCACTCTAAGGGAGTTCATCAGAGTCGAGCCCCAGTGTGAACTACCTGTAGAGGCCAAACACGTGTGTCTCAAGAGAACCATCCTTGGGACACCGCCACTACATCCATCAAAGGTATAATGGTAAGGTATCTTTATATCTTTAAGTTTTATCTTGATTTTGATGTTTATTGCATGCTATATCATTATAGTAGATCCTGTTGCAGGCAGATTAGTAGATCATTTGATCGATCTACCATGTCTTATGCTGTGCTTGTTTTAAAATAGTTTTAAAATGTATGTTTCTGCCTTGCTGTTATATATTGGTATATTTCTCTTATTCACCCTTCAATGGTATCAGAGCCCAGGTTCATCGTAGTATAATAATGTTAGCATGCTTTAAAATCATATTTTTTTTTAAAGTACTTGGAATAAGTGCTTCACCATGGCTGTCTGGTCATGGGAGAGAAATAGGGCTGCAAGACCCTCTCTTCCCATTCAATGGGGGTCTCTTATGGTGTGCAGGGGTGCCGCTTGTGATTGACTCATAAAGAGGAAAGATAAAAGAAAATATAGATATAAAATATTTTGATCATGTATTATGATCTTAAAACAAATTTAGATAAGATCTAAGAATATTGTTTTGATCAGATTTGATTGAAAGTTTGGTGAAACTTTGGATTTGAAATCGCTATTATTGCCCTATGATAGGCCTTGAGTTGACCTCTTGAGTCGACTCATGAAGGTTGAAGTGTCAACACTTGACCAGGAAGTGTCAACACTTGGGCTCGTGAGTCGACACTTTGTCTTGAAGGTGTCGACTCATGAGCGCTTCCCAGAAAACATAGTGTTTTGTTTTCTTCTTGTCTTAGGCATTGAGTCGACCCAAGTGTCGACACCTAGTGTCGACACTTGCCCCTGGTGAGTCAACACTTGACAAGAAAAGTTGCAAAAATAGTGAATTCAAATTTCTTATTATTGTAAAATTATTTTACATTTATAAATTAAAATTGTTTTAATTTATTAAGGCTATTGAACTTAATTAAGAATTAAGTCACTTTGAATAACTAAGAACTCTAGGAATATGATTCAAATATTTTAAGTCATTTCAATAAGCCTTAAGGGTCATGGATTAGCTTCTATTAGGTCCTTAATTGGGTTAGATCTATGTTTAGATGCATTGGACTATGTAGAGAATCATTCTAATCAAATGTTGAGTTAGGACTTCTTCTCTATTGATCTCTCTAATAGTTAGATTGATAAGTCCATAGATCTAAATGGACCTTATTTGTGGCTCAGTGGACAGCCCGAGTCTTTAGGCTAGTCTAATCGAGACTGATGAACCAATTGGTGTCCAAGGTAAGTTTGGCATCTTGATCATTGTTCTTTGGGGCTTCCTCTTATATGGCCAACTCGATTGGTATCTAAGGAAAGATAGTTAATGGTGAAACCCAATCCATGATCTCACTTACTTGGACAATGTGGTCGATTAGTACTGATTAGATAGCTCACTAACTCGTGTTAATCCATGTCACCTAAGGTTAATCAGTCTTGACTGATTTTAGGTGCCCATGGATCATTAGTTATGAGTAACCCTCCTTGATTGTTGATGTGGTTAGTAAGAGGTTGATCCATGTCTTCTCATTTCTTCTATCATAATAAGATTAAACCCACTAAATTATTCGGTCCATAAAAAGATGAAGTTATGGGGATAATCGAGTCTTAGCCTCCCATTAATGAAAGGGATATGCCCTACAAGCCAATCTATGTTGTATCTCCCAAACCATTGTAATTGACAATATTCTAATAAAGGCATTATTTTTCATCATACGCTGTGTTTATTATTATATGATGAACCCCATAGATTAGGGCTATGATTTTAGGGTTATGATGAGATCATACCAGTGAGACCTAAAGTCTTAAAACCTTAATCTATAATATTCCTAGTCAAAGGAACCTTGAGTAGGGGATCAGGGTTTTTTTCGGTAAGGCTAGCACATCCTATGTATACTGAATAGGGTGACTGCTCTCACAGTCACTTGTGTATGACACTAATACTAGGATGTGGGTGCTCATTAGAGAATGAGTTCACTGATATGATCCAACTTGAGAACATCTAATGGAGTCTTAGCTACATGTCAATAGAAGGTTCTCATAGTGGGAGTGGTACAAGTAATCCTTTGACCTGAGACTGCCATAAGTACCTTATATACATGAACCCATGCTTTGGTTCAATCCTAATCATGACACTGAGTCATGCACAGGATTGATACTAGGATTGGTGAATTGGATATGAAGGTAATGAGTAGGTCAACAAGGAATCGATCACTCTTAGTAAGAGGAGATTGCATCCAGTTAGTTATCAATCAGATGATGATTCAGGGAATCTTTGATCAAAGTAAAGATATTAGAGATGGTTTCTAATATCAAGATAATTGAATCATCAACATAAGATTGAGCTAGAAACATATATAATATTGGATTTGACATATATCCATATCCATAATTTTATTTTGGGTGTAGGCTGATCGAAGGATTTAATTATACGGTAACTTTCTACTGAAGGGTAGTTTTGGTATTTCACCAGAATTTCCATATCTTCCGGGTAGACATGACACATTGCTAGACGTCAATCTTGTCTTGTGGGTTGATTAAATTGAATGATCACTTATTAGGAAGAGTCCTAATTGATCATAATCGGGTAAGCCCAATTTGACATAAATCGATTAGAAAGAGTTCTAATCAAATTAGGTCAACTTGTATTCGAACCCACTGCTGGCTAGATGTGGAATCCAATGGGTCACACACTTAAGAGATTTGATCAAGGGTTTTCACCATCGGAGGGTGGACACTTGGATGCCTGGTGAATTCAAATAGCCCAATGATCTTCAAGTTTTAAGTCTTCGTAAATTGGAATTAGCGATTACAGGTTGGTATTCTAATTCAATTTGCATAGAAATGTTTGTCTTCATACATTCTAGTCTTATTAAGGAGTTTCTATTTTAGGGTTTTTGTGCATATTAATTTCAATTTTTGAAATTACCTTTCCACTGCATTGCACCGGAACCCTACAATTAAGTGGGATGGTAATGGGTCCAATAGTTGGGTGTTCATCAATAGATCGAAAGATCGGGTGTTCATCGGGCTATTGGAATTGCTGTTCCTAATATGATGGCTTAGTGCAACTCTCTTAACGATAGTTAGGTGGGCTAGCCAAAGTTGGGCTTGACTATTCGTTAGTTAGAAGCATTGAATTTTGTTAGGTTAATGGTTGGACCTAACCGGGACCTTCAATAGGAGGCCCAAAGGTCGATTGAAGTGCACCTTGGGGTAAAACCTAAATACTAGAGGTTACTTGGAGAAGTAATCGATTAAAGAACCTACCTTTAGACATGCATGGGTGAGCTGGCCAAAGTCGAGCTCATGTATTGTCTATTAGACTCTAGTACCCACTTAGGAATCAAAATGATTCCTCAAATTGGAGGTAGAGGCTACTAGTCTGAACAAAATAGTGGGAGGGCCTTTAGACTAAAGTCCATGTCTATAGGATAAATAATTCATATACACTAATTAGCTTTGGTTTTCCTTTCAGATGTCTTCCAGCTTATCGCTCAGGTCTCTTCTCGATAACGAGAAGCTTAAGGGTCCCAACTTCAATGGCTGGTATCGAAGGCTCAGGATTGTCCTGGAGCATGAACGGATCTTGTATGTGATATCAGATCTGGCACCTGAAACCCCTACTCCCAATGCTCAGGGTTTGGTCAGAGACACTTATCAAAAATGGCTCTCTAACAGGATGACTGTCTGATGCATAATGTTGGCAGCGATGAATGATAAGTTCAGTCACAAATTCGAAGAAGCCTAGCCGAAAGAAATCCTTCAAAGGTTGAAGGAGTCTTTCGGGATGCCAGACAACATTGAGAGGTACAGGGTCTCTTGTGCTCTCTACAATTCATGGATGCGTGATGGGGCCTCAATCACTAATCATGTATTGTATGTGATCGAGATGATTGAGCACCTGGGCAAGCTCGGATGTCCCTTGCATGAATAGCTTGGGAAGGATGCGATTCTAAATTCCCTCCCCTATTTCTATTTAGATTTTCTCGATCATTATAGAATGAATAAGCCTGCAGTTAACTACCATGGTCTATTGGGTTGCTGCAGACTTATGAGAAAGACCATCTAAACAAAGGGATGGTAAATCTAGTGGGAGGATCTTTAGCAGGGCATCGTCCCTTCAAGAAAGAAAAAAAGAAAGTAAAGGGAAACAGGTGTAGAATGCTTCTAGGCCCAGTTAGGCCAAGAAGGAGAAGGTTGATAAGAGCCAAGCAGAGTGCTTCTTCTGTAAGAAGAGGGGACATTGGAAGAGGAACTGTCCTTTTTATATTACGTCCCTTTACCCGAACAGGTCCAAGAAGAGGAAGCAGCCAGAAGGTGCTGGACAAGGTATTTATATGATAACACTTTATAGTTTCTTTATTTACAATACTACTAACTGGGTATTGGATACAGGAAGTCCAATTCATATTTGCAATTCTTTATAGGGACTTCAAGTTAGTAGAAGATTCGAGAATGACGAGAGATTCTTGAACATGGAAAATGGAAGCCAAGTTCCAGTCCTGGCATTGGGAGTCCTCATACTAGTTTTCAAGTCTTGTATAATCATTTTGAATGAGTGTCATTATTGCCCATCTTTTATTTTAAATATCATTTCTGTAGGCCAATTGGCCATGTATGGTTATGAACTATCAATAAAGAATGATATTTGCAAAATCATTTGGAATGGTTCTATTATAATGAATGGATATAAGAATAATGGCATTTATATACTATCACGACCTATTAGTGTAGTGTACATGTTTAGCAAATGCCCTAGGATAGATAATGTCAGCGATGCATACCTATGGCATTGTAGGCAAGGTCATATTAACATGAACAAGATAAACATGTTGAAGTGCGAGGGTCTCCTCAACTTTAGTGAAAGTGGTTCACTTCCAACCTGTGAGTCCTGTCTTCTTGGAAAGATGACAAAATCACCTTTTATTGGAAAAGGTGAATGAGCCAAAGAAATTCTAAGTCTGGTATATACTGATGTATGCGGACCCATGAATATTAGTGCTAGAGGTGAGTATAGTTATTCATTACATTTACAGATGACCTTTCGAGGTATGGTTATATCTTCTTGATGAGGCATAAATCTGTGTCGTTTAAAATGTTCAAACGATATCATAATGAAGTAGAAAAACAAACTGGAAGATGTATCAAAACCCTTCGATCAGATTGAGACGATGAATATCTTTCCAGGGAGTTTCTGACATATCTTGAGGAGATTGGAATTTTCTCTCAATGGACACCTCCAGGGACACCTCAGTTAAATGGAGTGTCTGAAAGGAGAAATCGAACCCTGTTAGACATGGTTCAGACCATGATGGGCTTTGCTTCTTTATCGCTATCCTTTTTGGGATATGCTCTGGAATCAGCCTATTACCTTTTGAATAGAGCTTCGAGTAAATCTGTTAACAAAATCTCATATGATATATGGACTAGACGTAAGCCGACACTCTCACACCTTCGGGTCTGGGGTTGCCTAGCTTATGTAAAATATTTTGAAAAAGGATAAACTTGGATCGAGGTCTGACCAGTGCCTATTTGTTGGGTATCCAAAAGAGTCTAAGGAGTATTACTCTACATGGCTGAGGAACAAAAATTGTTCATCGATCTTAGGGTTATCTTTTTTGAAAAGGAGTTCCTTGGTGAAGGAATTGTAGCCGCTAAGATTGAACTTAGTGAAGTTCAACAAGTAGAAGAACTGACACACTTAAGAGATAGCATAGAACTGGTTGTGTTTATATCATACTCAGAGCCCACACAAGAACCATTAAGGAGATCCGATAAGGTATCGAGTTGACCGAACAGATATTACAGTTTCTTGGTCCGGGATGGTGATCCCATTGAACTCGATGAGAATAATGAGGATCTGATCACCTATATGGATGCAATGCAAATATCCGACTTTGAAAAATGGCTAGGAGCCATGCAATCTGAAATGGAATCCATGAAAATCAACAATGTATGGACATTGGTTGATCCGTCTAAAGGGATAAAACACATTGGGTGTAAATGGATTTTCAAGAGGAAAAGGGGTGTAGACGGGCAGGTGGAGACCTATAAAGCCCGTCTGGTTGCCAAAGGATATCGTCAACGTTATGGTATTGACTATGACGAGACGTTCTCTCCTATGGCAATGCTCAAGTCTATTCAGATAATGGTTACTTTAGTGGCACACTTTGACTATGAAATCTGGCAAATAGATATCCGAACAGCTTTCCTGAATGGTGAGCTGGAAGAGGAGGTGTATATGATACAACCTGAAGTGTTCACATCCATAGACGAGTCAAAGGTATGCAAGCTTCAAGGTCCATCTATGGACTGAAACAAGGATCACAGAGTTGGAACATGCGATTTGATAAGTGTATCAAATCATATGGCTTCATTAGGAACGGAGAAGAACCTTGCATTTACAAGTGGACAAATGGTTATGTGATTGTGTTCCTTTTGTTGTATATGGATGACATTCTCTTAATCGGGAATGACATCCCAGCACTACAAAGAATAAAGGTCTGGTTGTCATCTCAGTTCTCTATGAAGGACTTGGGTGAAGCCTCTTACATACTAGGTATGAAGATCTATAAAGATAGATTTAAGAGGCTTCTGGGACTGTCCCAGTCTATATACATTGACACTGTACTGAAGAGGTTCAGCATGAAAAATTTCAAGAAAGGCTATCTCTCGATAGGCACTGGAATTGCTCTCTCCAAAGAGGATTGTGCGACAACTCCTAAGGAGAGAGAGCGTATGAGCAGAATCCCATATGCTTCGACAATGGGTTCTATCATGTACACTATGACATGTACTAGATGACATATGGCATACTCACTAGGCATAGTGAGCAGATACGAGTCTGACCCTGGTGAAGCTCATTGGAAAGTGGTAAAGACCATCCTTAAGTATTTTCAAATTACTAAGGACCAATGGTTGATTTATGGAAAACCTAACTAGAAACTTGTGGGGTATACTGACTTCAGTTTCCAGTCAGATAAGGATGATATCAAGAGTGTGTCAAGATGTATCTTCATCCTTAATAAAGGAGTGATCTGCTAGAAAAGTTTTAAGCAGCTTATTATGGTGGACTCAGTATGCGAAGGAGAGTACATTGCAGCATCGATGCAATAAAGGAAGCAGCGAGGTTGCGAAAGTTCCTTGGTGAGCTGGGAGTGGCACCTTCCCTGGATGGTCCTATTCTGGTGTATCGCGACAGCACTGGAGCCATTGTTCAAGCCAAAGAGCCGAAGTCTCATCACTGCACAAAGCATATTTTGCGATACTATCACCTTGTGCGAGAGATCGTGGAACGCGGTGACATTGACCTTCAAAAGATCGATGGAAAGGAGAACTTGACTGACCCCTTCATTAAAGCCATCGAAATTCAATAGTTCGATAGTTGTAAATGAAAAATGGAAATGAATTCTATACTGATTTGCTTTAGTCCAAGTGGGAGTTGTTAGGAATTGTGTCTCAAAACCAATCATCTAGACTGTAGATGGCCATGCCATTTTGTAGTTATATATAAATTTTTAATGAATAAAAGTTATTCTTTTAGCTGTTCATCATATTTATATTTTCTTGATATAAACTCTTATATGATGGAGTCCTTAGAACTACATTATTTGATATAGAGAGGATATATTAAGTAGTTCTTAAATTGGTTCACAACCAAATGATACATTATTATAGGACGACAATGTATCAAGTGTAGGTTATTGTATGTCATATTTGTTGGTTGTCCTCTTAACCAAGGAGTGTAGAGACGCTGGTATAACATGCAAGTTAAATGTATGACATCTCACTGAACATGACCATCTACGGAGCTCCCTTCTGCTAAAGGGTTGCTCATGAAGGGATATGAGTATATGTGTCCCTCAGACTTGAGGTCACCATAGTAGCTTGCAAGCAACTCACTGTACTTTGGTACCGAACCATCTGAATTTCTAATCTAGTGATGGAAGGTTTCTAGGTGCAATCAAGTACTTGTAGAGCGGTGATTGATAAAGATGGAATTGACCCCTCCAAAGAGTTTGGAGTGAATGACTCATTGTGTCTCAATTTTGCAAATCATTGGCCAGGATAGTTCTTGTGAAGAGTCACAGAACTTGTAAAGTTGAGACATGATCTGGATAACCAAATTAGGGTTGGCAGTCGAATCCTTGGTCATCTTGAGCATTATGAGGTCAAAGGGATGAATTATGCGGTAACCATATGCTAGAGGTTCTAGAGAGGTGTTTTGCATCTTCAACCTATCCAGATGTCGGGTATCATTACTAGATGAGGACTTTGACTGGTACTGGAAGTGTTCTAATGATACCGATTTAGTATTCGAACCTATGGGGTCACACAGCATAGGGATTTTTATCTGATCTTAAGGCTGATCGATAATTGAGAATCGTTTGCCATCATCGGAGGTCAATATAATTGATCATGTTCCAAGAGTCGATACTTGATGATTTTGCATGAGTCGACACATGCTATGATGAGCAGAATTCTGGGAAGATTTCTAGGAAGGTTTTGACTTCAAATTTCAAGTTCGAAATTTAAAATCTGACCAATTTTGGCTCCAAGCTATAATAGTATGATGGTCATACTTGCCTTTTATGCTTGGAACCTTTTTGGAATGCCTCCCCATCTTCTCCCCCTATCTCTTCCCCTTCCTCTTTCTTCCTCCCATGGCTACCTCTTCAAATAAGAGTTATTTCTCAGCTGCTGGTTGAAGGAAATTGGTTCTTGGTCTCTAAATCACCTTGCTGCTAAGATTCTGAGAGGGAAGAAAGGGGCTTGTAAGGATTTGGGTGTTAGGTGTGAGCTACCAGCACTTAAGCTAGGCCTTGGAAAGAGAGCTAGTTAGGAAGGGTCCACCTCTCCTCCTCGTCTTCTAGGAAGAAGTAGATCAACCTCAAGGATTCCAAGGAGGTAGCACTCTCAGGGAGTTGATCAGAGTCGAGCCTCGGTGTGAACTACCTATAGAGGCTAAACACGTGTGTGGCTCAAGAGCACCATCCTTGGAGCACCACCACTAAATCCATCAAAGGTATAATGATAAGGTATCTTTATATCTTTGAGTTTTATATTGTTTTTGTTGTTTATTGCATGCTATATCATTATACTAGATCCTATTGCAGGCAGATTAGTAGGTCGTTTGATCGATCTAACATGTTTTCTGCTATGCTTGTTTTAAAATAGTTTTAAAATGCATGTTTTTGCCTTGATGTTGCATATTGGTATGCTTCCCTTATTTACGATGCCCTATGCAAAAGTACTCTCTCCAAAAAGTCAAAATATATCTTCCTCCTAGTCATCCCTGGTCGATTAGCCATAGAAATGGCTAGTTATGGTTGAGTCGGAGGATCCACGGGGGTCGATTGGTCATTTCTCCTTGCGGTTCACCTCTCAACTAAAGAGGTTGCTCCCAATCTCTTCCTCTTATAGGCTATGGCTTTTCCAGGACCCATCTTCCTTTGGATTCACTAGGAAAATGTCCTAATAGTGGTCCTAAGGTTTTGGGAAATATTTGGAACTATAAAAGTGACAAGAAGGCTTGAGGGAAATAGTGAAAATATAAAAGAGTAAAGCTTTTGTTGGGTTTTAAAAAAAAGATTTTTGACAGGCGAGTCAGCTCACTTAGTCATGTTTGCTAGAACGAGTTAGCTTGCACAGGCTAGAAATTGAAAAATTAAGATTTTAAAGCCAAATTCGAGGGAATTCAAAATGGAAATTTTCAAGGTTATAGAATATGCAAGAATATACTTTAAAATGATGAAAATGAGATAAATTAGCTCAAGAGTGATTTCCCTTAATTTTGAGAAAATTCTAGATAATAATGCTTAGAAAGGATCATAAAAACCTAATTCACCTTTAATCATTGAAAAGCTATCTTCAATAAGAGGTTTGGTGAATATATCGACTAATTATTTGTATGTTCCAACAAATTCTAGCACTATGTTACTATTTTATACATGATCTTTAATAAAATATGTTTGGTCCTTAAGTGTTGAATAAGGTTTTTAGTTAAATTAATAGTGCTGGTGTTACACATCTTATTGGAATTTTAGTTTGTTTGATACCGAAGTGTTCAAGTTGTTGCTTAATCTAAAGTACTTGAGCACAACAACTTTGTGCAGCTACATATTTTTATCTCGATAGTTGATAGTACTATGGAGTTTGGTTTATTACTGTGCCATGAGATTAAGTTCAATCTTAAAAATTGGTAGGTACAACTAGATTTTTTTTATCAATTTTGTATCTACCATAATCAATATTAGAGTAACCAAATAAATTTATTAAAAAATATTTATATTATCATAATCCTAGATTAGATATTCTTTTTAAGTATCTTATGATTCTTTTGACAGCAAGTATATGTGATTCTTTAGGTTTGATTAAAATCTAGCATATATATAAATAATAAATAAGATATTTGGTTACTAATAGTCAAATATAGCAAAAATCCAATCATACCTCGATATAGCCTTTGATCAATGTATTGCCTTTTTCATCTTTGTCAAGCTTGCAAGTGAGACTCATTGGTGTGTCAATTTCTTTTATAGATTCCATCTCAAACTTCTTTAGTAGTTCTTTAATGTATTTGATTTGGTTGATGAAAATTCCTTTCTTTGTTTATTTGATTTGATGTCCAAGAAAGAATATCAGCTTACCCATCATGCTCATTTCAAATTCTCCTTTCATAAGCTTAATAAACTCTTGACAAAGATCTTCATTAGTTATACCAAAAATGATTTCATCCATATAAATTTATACAACTAACATATCATCATCTTTTCTTTTTATAAAAAGGGTTGTATCTACACTTTCTCTAGTAAAATTATTTTTGAGCAGAAATTTACTAAGTCTTTTATACCATACTCTAGGTGCTTGTTTCAAGCCATATAAAGCTTTGTTTAGTTTGAAAACATGATTATAAAATATATAACTTTCAAATCCAAGGAGTTTCTCTATAAATTTTTTTTCAAAAATATATCCATTTAAGAAAGTACTTTTTACATCCATTTAAAATAATCTAAAATTCATATAACAGGTAAATGCAAGCAATAATCGTATAGCTTCTAATCTTACAATAGGTGCATATGTTGATGAAAATCAGTGTAGGTTTTCATGCATGTATTTTATTTTTTATAAAATTTGGTAAAATTAAATCTAATTAAAAATAAATTTTAAATATAAATACAAGCATAAGATCAAATCTAAAAATTTTATGTAGTATTTTGACAGAACATGCAATTTAGAAAATAAAATCAGCATGTATTGATCTAACCAATAAATGTTGTAGATCTAATCTACAAAAAACTTGAGATTGTGTCTCATGCTTGATCATGGATCACTAATTGCCGCTACTGATACCATATGGTAAGGCCTTTTCATGTTGCTTCATAGCTGTATAAGGTGTCTAGCCTCTATAGATCATCCACACGAAGCTCTGACGTGATCAATCCTTGGCTGCTAGATCTGTGCAAAGGCCTTTGATTGACTAATTATTTTTCCTTCTTTAGAAATTCTTGAACCCTCCATGATGATCAAGAATAAGAGGATGTGATGATCAAGAGGAAGGAGAAATCAAAAATATAGAAACCTTCTCTCTTATTTTTCTCTCTCTTTTCATTTTCTCTTTAAGAAAACCCTAGCATTAGAACCTAAGAAGCCCTCACGCCAACTTGAATTCATGCCCTCAAATCAAATAAGGCATGGAGATTGGAGGGATTAGATTAGGATAGGGACATGGATTTTGAATAGGACAGGAGTTTGATTCCCCATCAAACTCTTCCAATTTAAATTCAAACTAACTCTAATTTAAATCAAATTTAAACTAGATATTATCATAATCTAAATGGAAATAAGGGAGAGTGTGTAAACACATTTTGGGTATGGCAATCTTCATACAAATTCTAAATGTGTGTGAAGGGGAATGAGATATCTTTAGGAGCGCTTGGTGGAGGGGTTTGAAAATTGGTTTGATTTAATTCAAATATAACCTAATCAAATTAAGTTAGACCCAATAAAAATCCTTGAACCTAACCTAATTAAATCCTAATTAACATAATTAATTTTTAATTAAAATAAAAATTAATTTAGTCCAAATCTAAATTAAATTCAAAATCAAAATTTCTTAGTAATTAGGTCATCGTATAACCTAATCGAGTAAAACCTAATTGAACCAAATTCAGTTAAGCTTGACCTATTGGGAATTGTGTCCTAATACCAATTGTCTAACTTTTAGATGGTGGATTTTGTATATGAATTATTATGAATAAGAGTTATTTTTGGTGGTTTATCATATTGTATCTTCTTGTAATGAGCTCTTTTATGATAGAGTCCTTATAACTACATCTTATATGATAAAGAGAGGATTTATCATATAGTTCTTAAACTTGTTCATGACTAAATGATGCATTATTATGAGATGCTAATGTATTGAGTACAGGTTATTGTGTGCTATATGGATTAGTTATCCTCTTAACCAAGGAGTGTGGAGATGCTGGTATGGTATGCAAGTAAAGTATAGGATATTTCATTAAATATGACCCGCCTGTAAAGTACACTTTTACCAAGTGTTGCTCATGAAGGGATATGGATTGTGTCCTTTAGACCTAAGATCACACTATGATTTGGAAGCAACTTACTATATTTTGGTATCAGACAACCTGGATTTCTAATCTAGTGATAGAAGGTTTTTAGGTATAGTTAAATACTTGTAGAGTCGGTGTGTGAGTCAAGATAAGTTGACCCCGTCAAGTATTGGAGTGCATGTCTCTTTGTGTTTCAATTTAACCTTAGCTAGGATAATTCTTGTGAGGAGTTACAAGACTTATGAGGTTAAGATATATTATTAATGTACTATTTAAGGGTTGGCAATTAAATCTTGAAGTCATCCTAAGCATTGAGGGCCAAAGGGATGAATTATATGGTAACCATATACTAGAGATTCCTGATTATTACTCTACAACTTTTGACCAATTCAGATATTGGGTGTCATTGCTAGATGGTAATTTTGATTGGTATGGAAAGTGTTCTTGTGCTACTAGTTTAGTATTCAAACCATGGGATCATACATTATAGGAGTTACTACCTAATCTGATGGTTGGTAAATGATTAAGAATCATTTTAGGGTTTAATTATCAATTTAATTGATACTTGATCTTGAGTCGATACTTCTAAGTGTCGACACTTTGGTGAGCCGATACTTGGGGTTTTTCCATATATCGATTCATTAATGTTACAAAAATTATGACAAAAATTTTTCACTAAAAGTTGATGAATTATTAAAGGATTAATTAATAATTTGATTGTTTTTTAACTCAATTTGATTGAGTAGTAAAATTTGGATCAACCCAAATATGATTTGGTTTAAGCTCGAGTCTAATTAAATTGGACATAACCCAAATATCCTAGCCCATATTTTGAATTTGAGTTTTGAATTCAAATTCAAATAAGTTTCTAAATTTAAATTCAAATCTAAATTTTGAATTCAGGATTTTGAATTTAAATACTTGAATTTTGAATTCAAGTAGTTAGAAACCTCCTCCCATATCTCTTCTTTATTCTTTCCTTCTATCTCTCCTTATCTCTTTCACCCTCCTAACTACTTGGGTGCCTATATAGTATGGGTTGCTGGTGTGTTTGTATGATTGATGAGATTAAAGAGGAAAAGATCTAGAAATTAAAGAGAAAAGGCTGGTTAAAAGAAAGTCTTTTATCTAAGAGAGAGTGGGGTGTGTGGGATTTTGTACAAGGAGAAAGAGTATCTCCTAGGCTGGGTTTGTAAACTATCTAGGCTTGGAAAGTGAGTTCCATCTCAAAATTCCATCCTCCAGCAGGTTCCTCTTTGGTTCCAGAAGTGTCCCAATGTCTAGAAGAAGAAGAAAGATTAGCCGTCAAGGTTCCAGAGGAGTTAGTACTCCATAGGGAGCTGATCAGGTAAGAACTCCTACGTGGATGACCTATAGAGGCCAGACATTGTGTGTGGCTAATAGGATGTTCAAACCTCCATCTTCCGGTAGTAGTGAGTATCATCTACTACTAAAAGGTAATGTTGTCACCATTATGCTATGATATAATCTACAGCAATAGGTTTGTATATATATTTATTTTATTTTTAGATTATCTTTATATGCATATTATCATGTCATTATGTTGTATTGGCTATTTATAGAAATGTTCTAATGCATGACTAGATTAAATAGTTTAGTCTTGTAGTTTTTGCTATGTTATATTTTAAAAAATTTTGAAATACATGAATGAAATAGTCTAGGTTTCTCAACAACAACAGTATTAGAGCACTAGGTTCATATGGCATAATGATCGTGTATATGAATATGAAATTATTTCAATGGAAAAGTTGATGAATTTAATTAGAAATTAAGTTTTAATAACTAAAAGATCTAGATTTGACAATGAAAGATCTTAAGTCATTTTTCATAAATCTTTGGATTCATGGGTTAGCTCAAGTTAGGTTCATTAACTGGATTAGACATAGGATTAGAAGAATGTGGACTTAAGAAGAAAAAATTAAATATAATCAAGTATTGAGTTAGATCTCCTTCTCTCTTAGATCATTTATAATAGTTGTAGTTTGACCAGGTCCATACTTCTAATTAGACCTGATTATGGCTTAGTGGTCAAACCCGAGTCTTTAGGCTAGTCTAATTGAATATGGTGAAGTAATTGATGTCTAAGATAAGTTTGACAGTTATGATCATGGTTATTGGGGCTACCTCTTACCTGGCCAACTTGTTTGGTATCTAAAGAAAGAGGTTAATGGTGGAACCTCCTATTGATCTCACTTACCTGGCCAATGTAGTCAATCATGTTTGATTAAGATAACTTATTGATTTTGGTAAATCTATGCCATTAAGGTTAATTAGTTTGACTAATTTAGGTGCCCTTGAATCAGTTTGTCTTGAGCCCTTTTCTATGACTTGGGAAATTTAGTGGAAGGGTTCTTGACTTAATAATTCATGTCTTCTCTATTTCGTCTATCATATATAAGT
Organism: Areca catechu; assembly: GCA_021397845.1. Taxonomy (NCBI): domain Eukaryota; kingdom Viridiplantae; phylum Streptophyta; class Magnoliopsida; order Arecales; family Arecaceae; genus Areca; species Areca catechu. The sequence continues at coordinate 64,051,958 of CM038042.1, forward strand.
TTAAATCCTCTAAATTATTAGATCCTTAAAATGATGAAGTTATTGCAATAACTAAGTTATTGCCTCCCATTAAATGGATGGTAATGGTTTCAATAGTTGGGAGATTGTTGGAAGGCCCATAGGTGATGGGGGACAAATTTGATGAAATGGGTGTGTGGGGATGTGATCTACTTACCTAGCAATAATATATCAGCATTTGAGCTCCAAATATGGCCGAATTCATGGGTGGAAGGGATGAAGAAATTCGAGCTAGGGACTAGGTGAGCAGAAAATCTGACACCCTTGTGCAAGCTTCCTTTCAAAAAATTAATAGATAGGATCTAAGGGTATAAAAATCCTCAACTAGGCTAAGCAACCTTTAATGACCTCAGATCTAAGGATCAAGAGGTTTTCTTCCCAACAATGAAGAGAAATTAAGCTCAAGTGGAAGGAATTCACTCACCACTCAAAAAATTGAAGGCTAGAGGCAAGATCTCCACTCCCTTCTTGGATTCACCATTGGAGCTTGGATCCTTGGCATGGAGCCTTCATCTTTGTCTTCAAATCACCAAGAAGAACCTGCAAAAAGTCAAGATGAGGTCGAAATTCAAAGAAATGGAGGGAAAAATGAAGGAATTAATAAGAGAAGTGAAGAGAGTTGCTAGAATTTTTGGGCAGCACTTCCTCCTCTTCTTGGACTATTTGGATCTTTTGTAGAAGAACTTGGGAATGGAACTATGGCACTCCAAAACTCAAAGCACTCACTCCAATTTAGGATCAAACTCAACACTCCAAAGAAAATCAAAGAAAGCACTCAAAATTCTAGGAAGAACTCAAGAGAACTAGGCAAGATGGAAGAGAACTCAAACAAGGAAATTTCATTCATTCAAATTACTTCATGCTTACAAGAGGGGGGCCTTGGTCCCTATTTATAGGCCAAGGCCAGCTCCTTTGGGCGGCAAGAACATGGATTAGGGAACCAACTAACCTATGCTTAGTTGGTGGCTAATTACAAGATTAGTTTTTCTAGCAACTAATCCTAACAAGAGAATTCTAGAAACTCTATGTGGCATGATTTCCTTGGAACACTTGGCTTTATCTCATCCTTCCACATAGTCTTTAAAATTTGGTCTCCAAGTAGGCTTTCATGGTAGAGAATTTCTTCAAGGCTTGGTTGGCCCATGGGCTTGGAGAAGGGTCTTCAATTTGCTTCATAAAATTGGGATCTTCAAAAGATGCTTCATGATTTTGTGGGAACCTGGAAGAAAGAAATGGGACTATAACCAAAGATCATTAGTTTGTAATTTCTTCCTCTTGCCAATGTCCTCATTAATAGGCCTAGTATTTATCATGCTGTTGAAATTTGCCTTTCATAATATGATGGCTCAGTACGACTCTCTTAATGATTGTCAAGTGGGCTGTCCATAGTCAGGCTTGACTATTCATTAGCTAGAAGCATTGAATTTTGTCATGTTAATGGTTAAACCTAACCAGGATTTCAGAGGAAGACTCATAAGCCTACTAAAGAGATACCTGGGGTAAAATTAATTATTAGAAGTTGTTTGGAGAAATAATTGGTTTAAAACCTATCTTTAGATGTGCATGGATGGGCCAACTATAGTCGGGCTCATGTGTAGTCTATAGAATTCTAGTATCCACTAAAAAATTAATGTAATTCCTCGGATTGGAGGTAGAGGTTATCAATCTAAATAAAATAGTGAGAGGACCTATAGACTAATGTCCAAGTCTTTAGGATTAATAATTCATATACTAATTGGTCTTATGGTTCTCTTTTCAAATATTGGCTACCAATTTATTGCTCAGGTCACTATTGAATAATGATAAGCTCATGGATCTCAACTTCAATAATTGGTATTGAAAGATTAAGATCATCTTGGAGCACAAAAGGATCCTTTATGTGATAACATATCCTACACTTGAGCATCTTGCTCTTAATAAGCTTGATGTGTTAGGAAAACTTATCAAAAGTGGTTCTCTGATTGAACCATTGTGCGATACATTATGCTGGTGGCTATGAATGATGAGTTCAGTCACAAGTTCAAGGAAGCCCAGTCAAATAAAATTCTTCAAAAGTTGAAGGAATCATTTGGTATACCTAATGACATTGAGTGGTACAGGACTTATACTATTTTCAATTCCCAAATGCTTCAAAGGGCATCGATCACTGAGCATATATTATACATGATCAAGTAGATGAAGTTCTTGGGCAAACTTAGCTATCCCTTACACAAGTAGCTTAGAAAAGATGTGATATTGAATTTCTTACCCCCTTCCTACCTAGACTTTCTTGATCATTATAAAATGATGAGGCCTGTAGTAAACTACTATGGTTTGTTAAGATTACTACATATCTATGAGAAGGATCACCAGCTCCACAAAGGGTTGGTGAATGTAGTGGGAGGTTCTTTGGCAGGGCATCATGCCTTTAAAAAGAAAAAAAAAATAAAATTAAGAAGGTACAGAGCACTGGTGCTAGTCAGACTAAGAAGAATAAGGCTGATAAGAGCTAGGTGAAGTGCTTCTTTTGCAAGAAGCAAGGTCAATGGAAGAGGAACTATTCTCTTTAAATTGCTTCCCTTGACTTGAACAGGCCAAACAAGAGGAAGTAGCAAGAAATTGCTGGATAAGGTAATTACATGACAATGTCTTGTAGTTTATCTATCTGTGATACTACTACTTAGGTATTGGATATCGAAATTCCTATTCATATTTGTAATTCAGTGTAAGGACTTCAAGTTAGTAGGAGTTTGAGGATGGTAAAAGTTTTTTGAATGTGGAAGATGGAAGTCAAGTTATGGTCCTTGCTTTGAGAGAGTCATCTAGCTAGTTTTCAAGTCATATACTATCATTTTAAGTAAATGTCACTATTGTCCTTCTTTTCTTTTAAATATCATTTCTATAGACCTTTTGGCCAATGATAGTTATGAATTATTAATAAAGAATAATGTTTGCAAAATCATTATGAATGGTTTTGTTGTGATGAATGGATAATTGCTAAATGGCATATATATAGTATCATGGCCTATTAGTATAATGTACACTTCGAGTAAGCACCCTAGGATAGATAATGTTAGTGATATATATCTTTGGCATTGTAGGCTAGATCATATTAATAAAAATAGGATTAATAGGTTGATAAAAGAGGGCATCCTCGATGTCAGTTATTGTGAATCACTGCCAACCTATGAGTCTTATCTTTTTGGAAAGATGACCAAGTCACATTTTACTAAAAAAGATGAAAGAGCCAGAGAAATTCTAAGTCTGGTACATACTGATGTATGTAGGCAAATAAATACCAATGCCAAGGGTTGGTATAACTATTTCATTACATTTATAGGTGACCTATCAAGGTATGGTTATGTCTTTTTTGTGACATAAATTTGAGTTGTTTGAAATATTCAAACGATATCATAATAAGGTAGAGAAACAAACTAGAAAGATTATTAAAACTCTTCGATTAGATTGAGAAGGAGATACCTTATTAGTGAGTTTCTGACATATCTAGAAGAAAATGAGATTCTCTCTCAATGGACACCTTCAGGGATACCCTAGTTAAATAGAGTATCTAAAAGGAAGAATTGAGCTCTATTGGACATGGTTCGGTCCATGATGGGCTTTGCTAGTATGTTGATCTTTTTTGGGGATTTGCTCTTAAGTTAGCCTATTACATTCTTAATAATGTTTCAAGTAGGTTTGTTAATAAAATATCATATAAGAAATGGATATGGCATAAGTTGACACTCTCACACCTCCGAGTCTGGGGTTACCCAGCTTATGTCAAACATTTACAGATAGATAAGTGTGGACCTAGGTTTTATAAATGCCTATTTGTTAGGTGTTCTAAAGAAACCAAAGGGTATTACTTCTACAATCATGAAGAACTAAAGTTGTTCATCAATCTTAGGGCTACCTTTTTAGAAAGAAAATTGCTTGGAGAAGGAATTGAAGCCACTAAGTTGTACTTGGTGAAGTTCAATAAGTAGAAGACTGACACATTTAAGGGACACTATAGAACTAGCTTTGATTAGATCAAACCCAAAGCCCATAGAGAAACCATTAAAGAATCCGATAGAGTATCGTGTTCGCCAGATAGATACTATAATTTCTTAGTTTAGGATGGTGATCCTGTTGAGCTCGATAAGAATAATGAGGATCTGATCACCTATATGGATGTCATACAAAGGTCCGACTCTAATAAATATCTTGGAGCCATAAAATCCAAAATGGAGTCCATGAAAATCAATAGTGTATGGACATTTGTTGATCCACCTAAAGGGATAAAATTCATTAGGTGTAAATGGATTTTCAAAAAGAAATAGGGCATAGACGGGCCAGTGAAGATATATAAAGCTTGTTTGGTTGCCAAGGGATATCGTCAACATCATGGTATTGACTATAATGAGATATTTTCTCATATGGTATTGCTCAAGTTGTAGGGTTCCGGTGTAACGCAGCGGAAGGGTAATTTCAAAAATTGAAATTAATATGCACAAAAACCCTAAAACAGGAACTCCTTAATAAGACTAGAATGCATGAAGACAAACATTTCTATACAAATTGAATTAGAATACTAACCTGTAATCGCTAATTCCAATTTATGAAGACTTAAAACTTGAAGATCAACGTGCTATTTGAATTCACCAGGCGTCCAAGTGTCCGCCCTCCGATGGTGATCCACACAGAGCAATGATCAAGAACACTATCTTCTTGTCCAATGGTTCCTCCTATTGACTTCTTCTTCCTAGAACTCAATTCTTTGGATTATGGCTGGAATTCTTCCACACAAGAGGTTGCCTTCCTTTCTTTTATCTCTTCTCCTCCTTCCACTAAGACCTTGACCCTCTAAGACACTCTTGTCTTGAAGATAAGACTTTGTCCTAAGGGGATTTAGTCTTGTCTTTAATTGGAGAAGAAATTAAGACAAGAATGTCTTAATGTAAGAAAGAAAGAACAAAATCAGAACTCCTTCTTTCCTTTACCGTCGGAGACTTTCGCTCTTGTTATTGTTCAGTAGTAGAGTTTCGACAGAGGTGTACTCTATAAAGGAAACAGTGCAAGAATAAGAAAAGAGAGAAAGAGTCTATAGGAGAGGAAGAAGAAAAATAAAAATTACCGAGTTCTGATTTTCCTGACCCCATAAATAGATCTCAGAGAGGCGCCCACACAACTCTTCGTGAAAAACTTCCCATGCCCTTTCTCATTTTCTCACGCCCCATCCTTCCTTCTCACGGCCTTCCGGATAAATCCCATGGCTTTTCTTAAATGAAAAATCATGATGTTTTTAGAAGAAAGGAGTCGCGACTTTTAATCTCCGAAGAGATGTTATTTCGCGCAACCGGGAAGCAACGAATGCTTTCTGCCTTTCTCAAAAAGCATCAACCCTTGGATTCCAATCCAAGGGGGGACAATTAAGGCGCTAAAAGAGAGAAGGAAAATCCACCCCATATAAAACACCAGAATTTTTTATGGAGCGCAACAAGAGTCCATGCGCCATGGACTCTTCCAAATGAAGTGCCACGAGTCCATTAGCGCATGGACTCTTGGCATTTTTGGCATGAAAATGCTAAGGGGCCGGTGGGGGGCTAGCCTAGATACATGGTTAGCCAATAGGGTTAGCCATAATCCCTATAACCTCAATTAGGGTCAAATTAGATCCAATTAGAACCCAAATTGAACCAATCCAAAACCCTAATTCGAATCTAATTCGAATAGAAGCCAGGATTTGCAACACCTGCTAGAGTGTCATCATGCAAAGATGATTTAATTACAAATTTAAACCCTTGATCAATTTTCTTAAGTGTGTGACCCACTGGGTTCCACATCTAGCCAGCATTGGGTTCGAATACAAGTTGACCTAATTTGATTAGAACTCTTTCAAATCGATTTAGGTCAAATCGGGCTTACCCGATTTTGATCAATTAGGACTCTTCCTAATAAATGATCATTAAATTTGATCAACCCACAAGAAAAGATTGACATCTAGCAATGTGTCATGTCTACCCGGAAGATATGAAAATTTTGGTGAAATACCAAAACTATCCTTCAGTAGAAAGTTACCGTATAATTAAATTCTTTGATCAGTCTGCACCCAAAATATAATTATGGATATGGATATATGTCAAATCCAATATTATATCTATTTCTAGCTCAATCTTATATTGATGATTCAATTATCTTGATATTAGAAACCATCTCTAATATCTTTACTTTGATCAAAGATTCCCTGAATCATCATCCGATTGATAACTAGCTAGATGCAATCTCCTCTTAGTAAGAGTGATCGATTCCTTGTTGACCTACTCATTACCTTCATATGCAATTCACCATTCCCAGTATCAATCATGTGCATGTCTCAGTGTCATGATTAGGATTGAACCAAAGCATGGGTTCATGTGCATAAGGTACTTATGGCAGTCTCAGGTCAAAGGATTACTTGTACCACTTCCACTATGAGAACCTTCTATTGACATATAGCTAAGACTCCATTAGATGTTCTCAAGTTGGATCATATCAGTGAACTCATTCTCTAATGAGCACCCACATCCTAGTATTAGTGTCATACATAAGTGACTGTGAGAGCAGTCACCCTTTCTAGTATATATGGGATATGCTAGTCTTATCGGAAAAACCCTGATCCCCTACTCAGGGTTCCTTTGACTAGGAATATTTTAGATTAAGGTATTAAGACTTTAGGTCTCACTGGTATGATCTCATCATAACCCTAAAATCATAGCCCTAATCTATGGGGTTCATCATATAATAATAAACACAGTGTATGATAAAAATTAATGCCTTTATTAGAATATTGTCAATTACAATGGTTTGGGAGATACAACATAGATTGGCTTGTAGGGCATATCCCTTTCACAAGTCCATTCGGATTATGCTTGCTCTGCTATATACTTTGGTTATAAAATCTAGCAAATGGATGTCCAAATAGTTATCTTAAAAGGTGAGCTAGATGAGGAGGTGTATATGATACAACCTGAAGGGTTCATATCTATAAATGAGTTAAAGGTATGCAAGCTTTAGAGGTCTATTTTAAACTAAAGAAGGATTTCAGAGTTGGAACATGCATTTTGATAAAATAATCAAAATATATGGCTTCTTTAAGAATGGAAAGAAACTCTGCATTTATAAGTGGGCTAATGGTCCCGTGGTAGTATTCCTTATACTATATATGGATGACATTCTTTTAATTAGGAATGACATCACTGCACTATAAGAAATAAAGGTCTAGTTGTCATCTCAGTTTTTCATAAAAGACTTAGATGAAGTTTTTTATATCCTAAGAATGAAGATCTATAAAGATAGATGTAGGAAGCTATTGGGAAAATCCCAGTCTATGTGCATCAATACTATGTTGAAATGGTTTAGTAAGAAAGGCTATCTTTTGATAGGCCATAAAATTTCTCTCTAAGAAGGATTGTGTAACAACTCTTGAAGAGAGAGAGCATATGGTAGGATTCCATATACTTTGATAGTGAATTCCATTATGTATGCCACATGTACGAGACTAACCATGGTATATGATGCGACACGATGATGAGAATGCAATCTAAATGATGGATTGAGAAATGAGAGCAATGAAGCCTATTAACAGGTACTAAATTTCAGATCAAAAGTACTAAGGTAAAGCTATGGAAGGAGCACTGAAATTTGGAACTTACGCCACGATGTAGTTATTTAAATCCTAGAGAAGATTAGGGCTAATGAATATTGAATTTAAACCTTAGCAACGATCTTCAATAACTCAGACTTAAGAGATTAGGTGGTGTTATTTACCCAAGATGATCACTCCTTGGTAGATCCATTGAAGCTCTTAGACAAACTAGCCTTGAAGTGGAAGATTGGCATTCCAAAGAAACTAGTTTCATTCAACATTGATCTTTGGCAAGAGAACCCTTTCTTGAACTCCGAATCGTAGAAGGATCCTGCACAATGAAAGGGTTAGACTGGGACCAATTTGAAAGATATCAAACAAAGAAACCAAACAGGCAAGGAAACTTCGATGGAGGCATGGATCCCTAGAGGTGGATGTTGGCGTTGGACATTTGAAAGCTTGAGAAGAGAAAATCAAACACACCCAAAGAAAACAAGAGGATACTACCAAAAAAAAAAAAAAAACACCTTCTTCAACTACTACTACACTTAAATTTCATTTCATCCAGAAAGCTCTTTTCTTTCTACCATGGGCGTACAAGAGGCTTTTAATGGCCTTTCAATCAATTTGAAATTTCCCATATCATGGAAAAATATTAGGGGGGGTTACATGAAATGTGGAGGATTTGGTGGAGGATTTGGTGGAGGGTTACATGGAATGTGGAGGATTCGGTGGAGCTGGTTGCATGATTTGTGGATGGAGTTGGCCGACCTCCTTTGAATTTGAAAACACTCCTTGGTCGACCACTTGTAGCTTTCATGTAATTTAAAATTTGAATGATGCCACGTGGCAGGTGAGGTGGCAATGATGTGGCGTGGCAAGGTGGCATGGTGACATGGCGCATCCTTCTCCATGGCGCCCCTTGGAGATGACATGGCAAAGATGATGTGACGTCCTCTGGTGATGAGTTGGCACCGGTGGTCCATGATGATGTGGCATTCCAAGTAAAGCTGGTCTGGCCTAATTTCAAGTAGCTCTTGAACTTGACTCAGTACAAAGCCTAATTGACTCTAGTTGAACTTTAAAACCCCAAAAGAAAATAAAACATGACTCAATAAACATACAGGACTCATACGAGACTTGAGTTCCTAGTCCCAATCCATAAAGAACTTGGTATTAGTTGAAGCTTCTTCTTTTTGAGCCTGGTGCCCCCACCAATATATACTCACTAGGGGTAGTGAGTAGATATCAGTCTAACCCAAGTGTGGCCCATTGGAAGGTAGTGAAAATTATCCTTAAGTATTTGAGAAATACTAATGACCAATGGCTTGTTTATAGAGAACTTGACTTAAAACTTGTGGGGTATACTAACTCTAGTTTTTAATCAAATAGGAATGATAGCAAGAGTGTATTAGACTTTGTCTTTATCCTGAATGGTGGAGCGATCTACTGGAAAAGTTTTAAGTAGCACACCGTGATAGATTTAGTTTGTGAGGTGGAGTATATTGCATCATCAAATGTGGCAAAGGAAGATGTATGGTTAGAAAAGTTTCTTAGTGTGCTGGGAGTGGCACCCTCCTTTGATGATCCAGTCCTCTTGTACTATGACAGCACTAGAGCTATTGCTCAAGCCAAAGAACCAAAGTCCCATTAGTGCACCAAGCATATTATGCATCATTTTCATATTGTACGAGAGATCGCGGAACGAGGTGAAGTCGACCTTCAGAAGATTGATGGCAAGAAGAACCTAGCTGACCCATTTACAAAAGCTCTAGGAATCAAAAAGTTCGATGATCATAAATGGAAGATGGGTATTAGAAATTGTTTCGATTGGCTTTAGTCCATGTGGGAGTTGTTGGAAATTGTATCCTAATGCCAATCATCTAACTTGTAGATGGTCAATTTTGTATATAAATTATTATGAATAAAAATATTTTTGGTAGTTTATCATATTATATCTTCTTATAATAAGCTCTTTTGTGATAGAGTCCTTAGAACTATATCTTAATAATAAAGAGAGGATTTATCATATGGTTCTTAAACTTGTTCATGACCAAAAAATGTATTGTTACAGGATGATATTGTATCGAATATAGGTCATTGAGTCTATATGGATTGGTTGTCCTCTTAACTGAGTATGAAGATACTGGTATGGCATGCAGGTGAAGTATAGGATATTTCACTAAATATGGTCCACCTGTGGAGTACTCTTCTACCAAGTGTTGCTCACGAAGGGATACACATATGTGTCCCTCAAACCTAGAATCACCACAATGACTTGCAAGCAACTGACTATACTTTAGTGTCGGACTATCTGCATTTCTAATCTAATGATGAAAGGTTTCTGGATACACTCAAGTACTTATGAAGTTGGTGTGTGAGTCAAGATGGGATTGACCCCTTTAAGTATTGGAGTGAATATCTTATTGTGTTTCAATTTAGCAAAACCATGGCAAAGATATTCTTGTGATGAGTTACAGTACTTGTAAGGTTGAGATACATTGTTGATATACTATTTGAAGGTTGGCAGTTAAACCTTGAAGTCATCCTGAGCATTGAGGATTGAATAGATGAATTATATGGTAACCATATACAAAGGTTTTTTATTGTTGCTCTATAACTTACAACCTATTCGGATGTTGGGTATCATTACTAGATAGCAACTTCAATTGGTATAGGAAGTGTTCCTGTGCTACTAGCTTAGTGCTTAAACCTATGGAGTCACACAAAATAGAAATTACTACTTGATCAGATAGCTGGTCAATGATTGAGAATCATTTTAGGGTTCAATTATCAACGTGATTATGCTTGACCTTAAGTTGATACTTCTAAATGTCGATACTTTAGTGAGCTGATACTTTGGATTTTTTCAAGTGTTGACTCATTAATGTTGCAAAAGTTGTGACAGAAATTTTACTAAAAGTTTGTAAATTATTGGAGGATTAATTGGTAATTAGATTGATGGTTAACTCTATTTACTTTAGTGATAAAATCTAGATCAATCCAAATACGATTTGGTTTGAGCTCAAGTCTAATTAAATTGGACCTAATACCCAAATGTCCTAGCCCATGTTTTGAATTTGAATTTTAAGTTCAAATTCAAATAGATTTTTGAATTTAAATTCAAATCTAAATTTTGAATACATAATTTTGAATTTAAATACTTGAATTATGAATTCAAGTGGTTAGAAACCTCCCTTATCTCTTACTTATTCTCTCCTTCTATCTCTCCCTATCTCTCTCACCCTCCTAATGTTGCCCAGGTGGCTTCCGAAGAGGGGGGGTGAATTGGGATTATAAAAACTTTTGGCAAGTATGTGCGATTTAAAATCTTTTTGGTGTTGTGGTGCAATATGCAATGCGGAAGCAATTAAGTAAATGCAATAAGGTAAAATAAGCACAAACACAAAAAAAATTAGAGTGGTTCGGAGCACCTTGCTCCTACGTCCACTACCCAAGCACCACTTGGGATTTCCACTATATCCCCCAATCGGAATAAAGTCAGATTGTTTTACCATGCTCATAATCCAAACCTATACACTTTGATTTTATCGGGATCACCAAAGAAAACCATACTCCCTTTGGTTTTAAACGGGATCACCAAAGAAACCCTACACTTGGTTTTATACCGGGATCACCAAGAACCCAACTTAGGTTTTCACAAGGTTCACCTAAAAACCTTTAACCCTCTCTTAAGATATAGCCCCTTGCTATTCTTAGAGCGAAGACAAAGATATGAGAAAAATATAAAGCAACTACACAACAAACCGAGTTTATTTAAATGTTGTCGATGAAGATCAAGGTGAAGCCTAGCCTTGAATGCTCTTTTAATGCTCTTCAAGCTACTTTTTTACTTTTCAAAGAGTAGATTCAATGATGAAGAGAAGTTGGTGGAGCTTTGAATCCTATCATGAATGCTCTTGAAGTGGATTGGTGAAAGACTTGAAGACTTTTCAAATTCCCAAGATAAATCAAAGAAAAACCCCTCAAAAATTGTTTTATCCATCAAAAATACTCCTTTTTATAGTTTTCCATGAGATATAGCCATTGTAGGGCCTAGGAAATCGGGAAAGAGCTGTTGGAGACCATTTGAAGTTCAAAATCAACTTTTAGTAACTAGCCGTTAGAGTGCAGAAAACTGTTACTCGAGTCAGCTCGAGATCCACGAGTCAGCTCGAAGTCTCAGACAGTCCAAACAAAAATTCTGTGTAAGTCTGCTCTTGAAGCTGGAGTCGGCTCGAACCTTCAATCAGTACAAATCAACATTTTCCTTGAGTCGGCTCTTCAAGGCAGAGTCGGCTCGAAGTCTTAGTCACCGACAAACATAACTCTAGATGAGTCGGCTCTTCTGGGCTTGAGTCGGCTCGAGGTCTCAGACTTCAAAAACATGTGTTCTTCAATGAGTCAGCTCTTGGGACTTGAGTCAGCTCGAGATACTGAAACTCTGAAATTTTTTATGCCGTGCCAAAAAGAGTCAGCTCTTGATCCATGAGTCGGCTCTTGCAAGAACTTCCTTTAAAGCTTCAAACTTCTCCAAAATTCTTCAAAATGTGAATCCAACAAGAGCTAATCTACTTACTCTTATTTTTTATAATTTTATAGCCCTTTTACAAAATTACATAGTTGAAAAATTAGGGCTTTTACAACTTGAAGTGCAAAAGAGTCTATACAATGTTGGATTACCTTTCAACCAATTTGAAAACCAATTAAACTAAAGATAAACATTTTCCTGCAAAAACTTCTCAAGTTATTGAAAGAATTAGTAACACATACATGCTCCAATATTTTGTGATCATCAAAATCATTCCACGGGTCAACAATCTCCCCTTTTTGATGATGACAAAACACTAGGCATGAACAGGATCTAAAAACATTTTACATTTAAATGTATCGTATTCACATGTATCAAATAATATTTAACATAGTGTGTATCCAACCAAGTTGAGTATCAAATTGTTAAACTGAAGAGTATCAATACAATGTATCATATGTGTCATCTATGTACTAAGTATCGAAAACTTCACAAAATTAACTTGTATTTGAAGTGAGTTTATTGAAAACTTAACACAAGCTCCCCCTTACAATTGTAATAATATTTTCTTCATATTTTTACTTTCATATTCACACTTTCATGCATATTCACACTTTCATGCATACTCTTCTCTCCTTTCTCCCTTCTCCCTCTTTGTCATCAACAAAAAAGTATATAAAAAGGAGAACATTCATTCAGAAATTAAGTTATTCATAATATGTAACAGATGTATCATGAAAAGATATATATATATATGAAAAGTGTTAGTACAAGAGTGATACTATACAAAAGTGCCTCGACACGACGAAAGTAGTATCACAAACAACAAAACATGCTAAACATAAAGTCCTAAAACATCAAAATGAAGGACTAGGGTCATCATCACCAGGCTCTTCCTCACTAGAGGAGGAACCGACCTCTAAAATACCAGGAGCAGGCTTGAATTTAGGGAACCTAGGGCTAAGGTCCCTAAGTCTGGTCCTAACAGGAGTAGTAGTCTTAGAGGTTCTAGGTTTAGCTTTAGCTCTAGGCTTAGAAGATATCATAATAGGAGTAGGTCGAGCAGTAGGAGGATCAACAGATTAGGCGAGGGTGCTGGTAGTAGATAAAATCTCTATCACCAGAGTGTCTCCAACATCAAAACTCGGATCCTCAGTACCAGTGCCAGCCTCAATAGGAGTAGCAGCTATAAAAGTGTCAGTGAAGTGTATTGCCTCTCCTTGCCCACAATCTATGCCAATGTCCGGTGCTGCTGTAGAAGGAGTAGGTGCAGAGTGACTAGCTACTGTAATCTGCTGAAGAATAATCAGAATGTTCTGAAATCCTTGATGCATCTCTAACTGAAGTGCAAATATCCTGGCATCAGTCTCTGATCTCCCTCTCTGAAGACTAGAGATCTCATCCAGTATATGCTGCAGTCTGTCATCAACTTGATCCAACAGTAGTCGATCATTTGATAGGTGATCGAGGTGTAGAAGGAGCTAGCTTGAAGGTCCAGCCTTGTCAACATGTGGCTCCACCTTAGCATCCTATCCCTGTGCTGCCTGATCATCCTCTCCTAAATCATCATCATAATGAGTCACTCGAAGCCCTGAACTCTTCCTAATCCAGTGACCCTCAACCTTTAAGAATCCCATCCTGGTCAAAGATTTTAAGTTGTATTTGTCTATATGCAATAATGGTTTGCTGTCCTCTCCAGACATATCAACATGGGCATCTTGAAACAGTAAAGTAAACACCATACCATACGGAAGACATGCTCGTGCCCTACGAGCAGCTTCCCTTATCTATGACAACATAATAAAAGGTAAATTGAGGGCCTCCCCCTCAACTAAACATCTCATAAAGACTAGGTCTCTCTCGCTCACCCAATCGAATTTCCCAGTCCGGGGTAGAAAGATGTGGCTAATGATATTATGTATCAACCTCATCTCCAATGAGAGTTGGTTGGCTCTAACATATATCACACCAGTCACATTAGTCCTCTCCAATATAGTTCTCAGTGTTTTCTGTTTGTCCTTCAATACTGAATAACCTTCTCCCTCTTTAGGTATTTGAAGAACATTAGAGAATTTTTGCTCACCGATCTCAATGTGTTTCCCCTTCATAGTAGATTCAATATGAAAAGCACCCAAAGACATATTCTCAAAAAACTATCTAACAAGATTATGATATGTAGGAAGATTAAGCATGCAAAAATCCTTCCAACCATGTCCAATTAACCAATCACCAATTTTCTAGCTCTCTTATTCTAAAAATGGGAAATCAATGCATCGACCTAGGGTTACTTGCCTATTTCCCATCGAAATTACCTGCCTTGGAGCTTCTTGTTCTTCTTCATGCTCTTCTTGATGTTCCTCTGATGGATTTGAAGTGTCCAACCTTCGTTTGGTCCTCCTTTCCTTTGCCACTAACCGAACAACCTTCCTAGCCTTCTTTGCCATGGCTTTCCTAGAAGCCATCTAGGTTAGATTAGGATTTTGGAAGGGTGTAGAGGTGTTCTAGCACCTTTTCTTAGGTTAGGGAAAGGAAACGGCTAAGGAAAAATAAGAAGGGTGGAAAGAAATAACAAATTCAAACCTATAATGCCCTATTTAAAAAGCCTCAGCCCGACTCTTGAGTCGACTCACCGAAACAGCAGATGGCTCGAGTTGGCTCGAGCCCAAATCCAAGTCATAACTTGAAAAATGACAAAATAAGTTTTTATGAGTTTCTTACTACTAAAGGAGGTTGTCATATGCTTTAGAAGGAATTTTGAAATGTCTAGATAATTTTTTCTTATTTTTGAAAAGTTAGGTCAAAACTTTCAGAATGGGTCACACAGGCCTAATTCACCTCTAATCTTTTCAAATCTATCTTGACTAAGGGGTTTAGTAAAAATGTCAGTAAGTTGATCTTCAGTAGATATAAATTCTAATTCAACAATATTATTTAAAACATAATCTTGAATGAAATGATGTATAATTTCTATATGCTTAGTTTGAGAATGCTGAATTGGATTTCTAGATAAATTAATAGCACTAGTGTTATCACATTAATAGGAATTTTAGATTAGACAATACCATAATCTTCTAGTTGTTGCTTGATTTACAATACTTGAGCACAACAGTTCCCCGTAGCCACATATTCTGCCTCAACAGTAGACATTGCTACATAGTTCTATTTGCAACAGTGCCATGAAATCAAGTTGACACCTAGAAATTGATAAGTGACACTTGTTCTTTTTTATCAATTTTATAGCCTCCATAATTAGCATCAAAATAACTAATTAATTTTAAAGATGTATGCTTAGAATACCATAATCCTAGAGTGCATGTGCCTTTAAGATACTTGATGATTTTTTTAACAGCTATGATGTGTGACTCTTTGGATTAGATTGAAAATATGCACATATACAAACACTAAATAAAATATCAGGTCTACTGGTTGTTAAATAAAGTAATGAACTGATTTTACCTCTATATAGTTTTGATCAACATTTATGCCATTTTTATCTTTATCAAGTCTATATGCAAGATTCATGGGTGTTCCAATTTCTTTGCTTGATTCCATGCCAAACTTTTTGATAATCTCTTTGATATATTTGGCCTTGTTGATCAGGATACCTTCCTTAGATTGTTTGATCTGAAGCCCGAGAAAGTAACTCAGCTCACCCATCAAACTCATTTTGAATTCATCCTGCATTAACTTAGCAAAGTCTTGACACAAAGATTCATCGGTAGATCCAAATATTATATCATCAACATAAATTTGAACAACTAAAATGTCATTGTCTTTTTTTTGAATAAACAGTGTAGTGTCAACACTACCTCTTACAAAATAATTTCCAATTAAAAACTTAATCTATCATACCAGGCTCTAGGTGCCTGTTTAAGACCTTACAAAGATATATTCAATTTGAAAACATGATTTTGAAATATGTGATTGATAAAACCCGGTGGTTGTTCGATAAAAACTTTTTCAGATAAAAAATATTTAAAATGCACTCTTTACGTCCATTTGAAATAATTTGAAATTCATAAAGCATGCATATGCTAGTAGTAATCTAATAGCCTCTAGCTTAGCTACTAGTGCATAGGTCTCATCAAAATCTATTCCCTCTTCTTGATTATAACCTTAAGTTACCGGTCTAGCCTTATTCCTAATTACATTACCTTGCTCATCAAGTTTATATCTATAAACCCATCTAGTACCTATAACAGGATAGTCATTAGGTCTTTCTACTAGAGTCCAAACATTATTTCTCCTAAATTGGTTTAACTCATCATGCATAGCTAACATCTAATTAGGATCAATTTCAGCTTCTTCTATAGTGTGAGGTTCTACATGAGAAACAAAAGTAATCAAGTCATGTGCAGCTCTAGTTCTAACACCTTGAGATGGATCTCCTATAATTAGTTCTTTGGGATGTGAGTATACATACCTCCATTCTTTAGGTATATCATCATGATTCTTGCTTACCACTTCTTCATGTTGTTCAATTGTTTGTTTGTCTTTGAGAGTCAAATCCTTCAGTCCATGTTCTAGTGTACCTGCATCATCATCAGCACGATCTTCTTTTCTAGAAGATGTAAGGTCAGATTTATTGAAAACAACATATAGTGATTCTTTCACAATCAAAGTTCTTTTGTTGAAAATTGATATGCTTTACTATTTAAAGAATATCTAGAAAAAACAGCCTCATCAGATTTTGTATCAAATTTACCAAGGTTATCTTTACCATTATTAAGAACAAAACATTTACAGCCGAAAATATGAAAATAATTGATATTAGGCTTTCTATTATTCCAGAGTTCATAGGGGGTTTTTCTAATAATAGGTCTAATTAAAACTTTGTTCAAAATATAGCAAGCGATATTTGCAGCTTCTGTCCAAAAGTATTTTAGAAGATTTCCTTTACAAAGCATTATTCTGGACATCTCTTCCAAAGTTTGATTATTTCTTTCTATAACACCATTTTGCTGTAGTGTTCTAGGAGCTAAGAGGTTATGGTTAATACCGTGCTTTGTGCAAAAGTGATCAAAATGTTGATTTTCAAATTCACTGCCATGATCACTACAAATAGAAATAACAGAAAGATTTTTCATATTTGAAACTCTTTTATAAAACTTTTTGAATACTTTAAAAGTATCATCTTTATGTGTAATGAACAAAATCCATGTGTATCTTGAAAAATCATCTACAATCACAAGGCCATATTTCATACCACCTAGGCTTGTTGTCCTAGTAGGTCCAAATAGGTCCATATGAAGTAGCTCTAAGGGTCTAGTAGTAGAAACAATGTTTTTGGATTTAAAACTCCCCCTCACTTGCTTTCCTAATTGACAAACATCGCAAACATAATCAAAATTTACTTTGAATTTTGGCAAACCGTTAACTAAATCTTTTGAAATAAGTTTTGCTATAGTATTCATACTAGTATGTCCAAGTCGCCTATGCCATAGTAAACTTGATTCCTTGCTCTTGTCATTCATTGCTACAAGACATGTATTGCTTGACATAGCAAGATCATTAAGATCTACTACATAAATATTACCAAGTCTATGTCCAATGAATTTTGTACTAGAGTCAAGTGGATCAACTACTATATATATTGAGGACTTGAAGAAAACATTAAAACCAATATCATAAAGCTGACTAATACTTAAAAGATTATGCTTTAACTTTTCTACAAGTAACACATTCTCAATAAATGTAGAAGTAATTTTGATTTTACCAATACCGATTATCCTTCCTTTGCGATTATCACCAAAGGTTACCATTCCACCATCTTTTTATTTTAGGGTGAATAATTAATCAATGTCACCCATCATGTGTCTTGAACAGCCACTATCAAGATACCATCTTTTTTTATATTTGTGGCTGCAAGACATCCCTGCAAAATAATCAAGTAATAGATTTAGGTATTCAAGCTTTCTTGGATCCTTGAAAGTTAGTAGAAATGGTTCCTTTTGGAACCCAAATTTTCTTGATTTTCTTCTGGTCATTCTATTTCAAATGACACTCAAATGCTTTATGACCAATATTATTGCAAGCATAGCATACAATTCTTGGCTTTGAATAAAAAGTATTTGATGATGCAACTTTAGGTCTAAATTGTTTTAAAGTAATGAACTTAGGAGCATATAATGTGGATGTAGAAAATTTATTTGAAGTTGAGTCTTTATAAGCAATTCTAAACTTGTTATTTGTCTCTCTTTGATCTTTCAAAATCAGTTCAAGTTTATTAGAACTTAAGGTCAATTTTTCAACCAAAGGCTTAACCTTTTAAACTTTCTTTCTCAAATCATCATTTTTATTTTGCAAATTTTGTTTTTCTCAAGAAGCTCTTCTTTTTCAAATTGAGTAGTCTTAAGTCTTTCATAAACTAGACTTAATTCCCTTTATAAAATCTTATTTCTTTCACCAATTTCATTTTTATCCTTTTCAATCATATCACAATGATTTTTCAAACTAGCTTTTTTATATTCTACTAATAATTCACAAAAAGCATTATGAAGTTCATCAAAAGTAAATTCTAAATTAGGTTCAAAAGTAGTTACCTCATCCTCCAAACCCATAAGGCAGATCTGAGCAGTTGTTGTTGTTTCTTCATCCTCTTCAATGGATATAGATTTGTTGCTGTCACTCCATGCTGTAAGCATTGCCTTCTTCTTCTTTCTCCTGATCATCTTTTTCTTGGCTTCTAGACAGTCAGGACGTATATATCCCGGTTTCTTGCACTCATAGCAGATTGGAATCTGATCTTTGTCTTTGTCCTTCTCCTTTTCTTTGTCCTTTTCTTTTTCTCTTCCAAACTCTCCTTTTCTAAATTGCTTCCTCCATCTGTTTGTTCTTCTTCTGCCCATAAACCTTTTGAATTTTCTCAATACAAGGGCTATCTCATCATTTTCAAGATCATCATCATTAGATGAATCTGAATCTTCATTCTTGTCTTCTTCAGTAGCTTTAAATGCTATAGCTTTCTATCTCTTAGAATCTTCATCAGTTCTTTGTTGCATGGCTAGCTCATGTGTAATTAATGATCCAAGCAACTCAACCAGTGGTAGGGTGTTCAGGTCCTTTGCCTCTTGAATAGCAATCACTTTAGCTTTTCATTTATCTGGTAAGGATCTCAACACTTTTTGAACTAGATCAACATTAGTGTAAGTCCTACCAAGACTTTTAAGACCATTGATAATATCAATAAAATGTGTATACATAGCAAATATAGTTTTACTAGGATCCATTTTAAATAATTCATAGTTATGCACAAGAAGATTGATTTTTGAAGTTTTAACTTGTGATGTGCCTTCATGTGTAATCTCAAGCTTATCCCAAATTTTTTTAGTAGAATTACAAGTCGAAATTATGTTAAACTCTTTGGGTCCAAAGCACAATAAAGAAAATTCATAGCTTTGGCATTCAGCTCTGCTAATTTCATTTCATTTTCATCCCATTCCTCTTCCAGTTTGGGAACCTCAATATCATTGATTTTAATAATAGGTGTGTGAGGTCCTTTCAAAATAATTTTTCATAAATGAAAGTCTATGGCTTGAATGTATATTTTCATCCTCACCTTCCAATATGTATAATTGGTTCGGTGAAAAGTGAAGGTCGATTTGTGGATTGGCCTTCATTCAAAGAAGGCTCAAGGGATGTGCCATCTATCTTTACTCTAAGTAATTTTCAAAGACTCTGCTCTGATACCACTTGTTGCCCAGGTGGCTTCCCAAGAGGGGGGTGAATTGGGATTATAAGAACTTTTGGCAAGTATGTGCAATTTAAAATCCTTTTGGTGTTATGGTGCAATATGCAATTACGGAAGCAATTAAGTAAATGCAATAAGGTAAAATAAGCACAAACACAAACACAAGAAAATTTAGAGAGGTTCGGAGCAACTGGCTCCTACGTCCGAGGCTGGATGATATGCTGATCAGTTGAGTGGTGCCATGTTCTTTACTAAGATTGATTTGAAAAGTGGGTATCATCAGATCAGAATGAAGCTAGGTGATGAATGGAAGACAGCCTTCAAGACAAAGGAAGGCCTGTATGAATGGTTGGTGATGCCATTCGGGCTATCTAATGCTCCTAGTACGTTCATACGAGTAATGAACCAGGTTTTGCATCCATTCCTTAGTTCTTTTGTTGTTGCATACTTTGATGATATATTGATATACAGTAAGACAGCACAAGAGCATGTTGAGCATGTTTCATAAGTTGTAACAGTATTACGTGAAAACCAGCTTTTTGCTAACCCAGAGAAGTGTATTTGGATGGTAGACAAATTAATTTTTCTGGGATATGTTGTTACTGGTGATGTGATTCTTCCAGATGAAAGTAAGGTGCGAGCAATAGTGGACTGGCCAGCACCTACAACTTTAACTGAATTGAGATCCTTTTTGGGTCTTGCGGGTTTTTACAGAAGGTTTGTGAAGAGGTATAGTGAGATTGCTGCACCCTTAATAGATTTGTTGAAATTAAATCAGTTTGGATGGAATGACACTGCTCAGGCAACATTTGATGAGATGAAAGTCAAGTTGACCCAAGCACCACTGTTGGTTCTTCCAGATTTTGACAAGATATTTGAAGTGGATTGTGATGCTTCGAAGACTGGGATTGGCGCAGTACCCAGCCAAGATGGGAGACCTATGCTTTCTACAGTGAGAAGCTTGGAGGTGCCAAACTGTTGTATTCGGTTTATGATTTGGAGCTATACGCCATTGTGAGGTCATTGCAACATTGGCGACATTACTTGATCCAGCGAGAATTTGTGCTGTACTCAGATCATCAAGCATTAAAATTTCTACAGGGACAGCATAAGTTGAGCTCCAGACATGCAAAATGGGTAAGTACTCTACAAGAGTATACTTTCAGCATCAAGCATAAGTCAGGCACTTTGAACAAAGTAGCAGATGCTTTAAGTAGACGGGTTTATTGATTGGTGCTATGCAAGTATATACCCTTGGATTTGAAAGCATGAAGGATGATATCCGTGCAAATGAGCATTTCCAGAGCATTATGACTGAATTGGAAGCTGGAGGTCGATCTGACTTCGTCCTACATGATGGATATTTGTTTCGTGGTAATTGTCTCTGTATTCCTAACACTTCATTGTGTGTATTGATTATTCAGGAGCTGCATAATCAAGGACATTTTGGAAGAGACAAAATTGCATGGTTAATTCGTCAACGGTTTTATTGGCATGGGCTTGACCGAGATGTCAAAACCTTTGTGAAAAGATGCCGTTTGTGTCAGGAATCCAAAGGAACAGATACAAATCAAGGTTTATATACCCCTTTACCGATTCCAGATGAGCCATGGCGAGAGGTATCTATGGATTTTGTTGTAGGTTTACCGCGGACAGTGAGAGGTCTTGATTCAATTATGGTAGTCGTAGATCGGTTCAGCAAGATGGCTTGTTTCTTGCCATGCAAAATGATATTTGATGCATCGAAAGTAGCTGATCTTTATTTTTCTGCAGTTGTCCGACATTATGGGTTACCATCGTCAATAGTTTCGGATCGAGATAGTAAGTTTATGGGGCATTTCTAGCATGAATTATGGAAAAAGTTGGGTACAAAATTAAAATTCAGTAGTCCCTATCATCCTCAGACCGATGGGCAAATCGAGACTGTCAACCGAAGTCTTGGTAACTTGTTGAGAGCCAATGTGCAAGAATTTAAAAACTAGGATGTATGTTTGTCGAAGATTGAGTTTGAATTCAATTCTTCAGTGAACCGTTCTACTGGTTTTGCATCCTTCAGGTATTGTACGGATTTCTGCCAAGAGGACCACTTGATATTTTACCTGTTGCTGTGCCAAACAAATCAAGTAAGAAGATAGAAGGTCGAGTGGCTGATCTACGTGAGGTGCACGCAACTGTAAAGCCAATCTAGAGCAAAATTATGTCAAGTATAAGGCTAAGGCTGATCAAACACGTCGACAGCAGACTTTGAGGTTGGTGATTTGGTATGGGTCTTCTTGCCAAGAGAACGATATCCACAGGGAGCCTACACCAAACTCAAACCAAAGAAAATTGATCCTTGTCAGGTGTTGGAGAAATTTAGTGACAATGCCTACCGAGTTGAATTACCAGACGATGTCCTTATTTCTGATGTATTCAATATTCGACATCTAACCCCTTATGCAGGTGATAATTCAAGCTTGAGGACAAGCTTTTCAAAGGAAGGGGAGAGTGATGCGGACATCGAGATGAATATTGAACATGATCAGCTGACTCATATATCAGGACAGCTCGGTGATAGTTCGGCGAAGCTCAACCCAGACGTTTCGGTTCAGCTTCCGGCCCATGATGATTTGGGGTCGCCAGCCTCGCCAGCAGGAAACGTGCACAGGTCCAAACGCCTTCAAGGGAAGCAAGTTTCAAATCTACCCATTTTGGGATGAAAACAATTAATTGGGAATTGTGCCGAAGGCCCAATACACTAATTACGTCCGTGAAGTTTCAGATTCGGGAAAACACCGGAGTCTTTAGTCTTATTATTATTATTATTTTATTAGTGGCATGATCTCTTGATTTTTTTTTTAAAAAAAAAAATCCGTTTGGAGTTTTCATGCAAGAGTCAACGTGTTGGATTGTGTTACAATTGTTTTCTCCCTCCCTTGTAGTCACGTGGGGGACATTAATGCTTGGTATTTTTTTTAAACCCGTACCAAGGAAACAAAAGGCAGTGTGTTGATTGTTTTGTTTTGGAATAAGATATTGCATAGCAACGTTGTTTTGGTTTTGGAAATATACGGTGAGTTTTTTGGACGGTCTTTTGGGTGATTCCGTGGAAGGCCGCCGGCCACCCTTTTCCCCCTTGCGCACACCAGGCCAAAAGCCTGGTTGGGAGAAGACGATTCTGTGAGGAATCTCTTCCTTCCGTTCCAAGTTCCTGATAAAAAAGAAAAAGAAGAAACAGGGACTCACGGTGAGAAACCCATCGTTCATCCCTTCCAATCTTGAAGACCCGGATTGAAATCCGGTAGAGGGCTGGCAACATGAGGAATCACGCTACCCTTCCAGCGCTTGATCGTTGCAGGTTTCAAAGGATCTTCCCCATCTTGCTCAATCCTAGCATCCAAGAATTCCCAGAACCCGTTCTTGCTGATTTGGGGTTTTGGTCACTGCAGGCATTTGACAATCACCCTGCACCAATGAGTCAGCTCGAAGTCTCAGACAGCCCAAACAAAAAATTCTGTGAGAGTCAGCTCTTGAAGCTGAGTCAGCGTAAACCTTCAATCAGTACAAATCAACATTTTCCTTAAGTCGACTCTTCAAGATAGAGTCGGCTCGAAGTCTCAGTCACTAACAAACATAACTCTGGGAAGTTGACTCTTCTGGGCTTGAGTCGGCTCGAGGTCTCAGACTTCAAAAATATGTGTTCTTCAATGAGTCGGCTCTTGGGGCTTGAGTTGACTCGAGGTACTGAAACTCTGAAATTTTTTGTGCCATGCCAGAAAGAGTCGGCTCTTGATCCATGAGTCACTCTTGCAAGAACTTCCTTTAAATATTTAAACTTCTCCAAAATTTTTCAAAATGTGAATCCAACAAGAGCTAATCTACTTACTCTTATTTTTATAGTTTTAT
Source organism: Areca catechu (assembly GCA_021397845.1). Taxonomy (NCBI): domain Eukaryota; kingdom Viridiplantae; phylum Streptophyta; class Magnoliopsida; order Arecales; family Arecaceae; genus Areca; species Areca catechu. The sequence continues at coordinate 64,075,667 of CM038042.1, forward strand.
AGCCCTTTTACGAAATTACATAGTTAAAAAATTAGGGCTTTTACAATTTGAAGTGCAAAAGAGTCTATACAATATTGGATTACCTTTCAACCAATTTGAAAACCAATTAAACTAAAGATAAACATTTTCCTACAAAAACTTATCAAGTAATTGAAAGAATTAGTAACACATACATGCTCCAATATTTTATGATCATCAAAATCATTCCACGGGTCAAACCTAACCACTTGGGTGTCTATATAGTATGGGCTACTAATGGGTTAGTAAGGTTGATGAGATTAAAGAGGAAAAGAGTTAGAAACTATTAAGAATAGGCTGGTTAAAACAAAGTCTTCTACCTAGGAGAGAGTGGGGTGTGTGGGGTTTTGTACAAGGAGAAAGAGTATCTCATGGACTGGGTTTCTAGATTATCTAGGTTTGGGAAGTGAGTTCCATATCAAAATCCCATCCTCCAGCAGGTTCTTCTTCAATTCCAGGAATGTCTCAGTCTCCAAAAGAAGAAGGAAGATTAGTAATTAAGGTTCTAGAGGAGGTAGCATTCCATAAGGAGCTGATCAAGCAAGAACTCCAATGTGGATCACCTATAAAGCTGGATGCTCCGTGTGGCTAGCAAGGTCTTCAAATTTTCATGTTCCAGTAGCAGCAAGCATCGTCTACTACTAAAAGGTACTGATGTGATCATTCTGCTATAGATATAATCTACAACAAAATAGGTTTGTAAATGTATTCATTTTATATGTTAGATTATCTTTACATACATATTATCATTTGTGATCCCGTGTAGGCTATTTATAGAAATATTCTAATGCATGACTAGATTAAATAGTTTAATCTTATAATTTTTGCTATATTATTGTTGATCCCTTGAGTGATTTTGATGATAACAAAATATTGGAGCGTGCATTTGTCTTACTAACAACTCTTCAAGTGAATTACAAGTTTTTGTAGGATGATCTTAATGCCTAATTGCAACTCCTACAACCATATTATTTGTTTTGTGTTGCATTGTAAATGTTTCATGTAAAGAAGAACCCAAAGAAAGATTGATGTAATTTTCAATGAAAAGGGTTACTTCTATGTGTTTTGCAACCTTAAATTTCTTTAGAATTTGTTATCAGTTGAGTTGGAAGAGTTTTAAGTGTTGAAGAGTTGCTCGAAGAATTCTGAAGAGGAGTTAAAGTTTTTATTAAAGATTCACTCCAGCTGACTCGCATGAAGAGAGCCGACTCTAATCCGTGGCATGGTCGAAGGATTCTGGCATGCAGAGATCTGAGCCAACTCAGAGGAATGCGAGGCGACTCGTCCAGAGCATCATTTCTTGAATCAGACAGGCAAGCCAACCCGAAAGAAGTCCAAGCTAACTCATCTATTCAATCAGGCATCCAAGTCAACCCTTCAAGCATCCAAGCCGAGTCCTCCAGAGTCTAGGAAAAATTAGTTCTGAGAACAGCCAAGCGAGCTAACTCTACTGACAAGGGTCGACTCCTCCAAAGTACAACTTCGAAGACCTAAGGATCCGAGCTGACTCAATTATGGCGAGCTGACTCGTCCAAAGTGAAGAATCAACTCTCTAAGAATCCGAGCCGACTCGAGGCATCCAAGCCAACTCGAAAATCAATTCCAGGTAGGTAACGGCTAGTTCCAGAACTTCATTTTTGAATTGAAAAAGTACTCCAACAATCAAATATCATGTTCCAATGGTCTACAACGACTATGTCCATCCCAAGAAGAGTACAAGACTCTATAAATATGGGATTTGGACAACCTTTGAAGTAGCTAATGCTTAATTAAACATTAAAAGAGCTTGTGAGCAAGAGAGCACAAAAAGAATATTCAATTCAGCCTTCAAGTCTTCACCAACTCCTACCAGAAGCTTGAAGCACTTATTGAAGAAGAAGAGGAAGCCATTAAAGTGCATTAAAGGCCATTTAAGAAGGCTTCACTTGAGCTATGTTGCGCAGGTGACTTCCTAAGAGGGGGGTGAATTAGGATTAAAAAATTTTTCACAATAATGTGCACTTTCAAATTCTTTTAGTGTTGTGGTGCAATATGCAATGCGAAAGTAATTAAGTAAAAATAAAGCAATAAGAACACAATCACAAACAGAAATTTAGAGTGGTTCGGAGCAACCAGCTCCTACGTCCACTACCCAAGCACCACTTGGGATTTCCACTGTATCCCCAATGGAATATAGTATGATTGTTTTACCAGACACACAATCCAAACCTTTACACTTTGGTTTTACCGGGATCACCAAAGAAACCCTAACTTCCTTTTATTTTAAACGGGATCACCAAAGAAACCCTAACACTTGGTTTTATACCGGGATCACCAAGAATCCAACTTAGGTTTTATAAGGTTCACCTAAAAACCTTCAACCCTCTCTTAAGACACAGCCCTTTGCTGTTCTTAGAGAGAAAACAAAGATAAACAAATGATAAATAAGCAACTATAACAAACCAAGTTTGTTTAAGTGTTGCCGATGTAGATCAAGATGAAGCCTAGCTTTGAATGCTCTTTAATGCTCTTCAAGCTGCTTCCTTGCTTTTTAATGAGTTGATTCAATGATGGAGTAGAGTTGTTGAAGCTTTGAATCCTCACTCGAAAGCTCTTTGAAGTAGGCAGGTGAAAGACTTGTAAGCTCTTAATATCTCAAGATAATTCCATAATAAAGCTCTAATATTTTTTAATCCTTTAAGAACAATCTTTTTATAGTTTTCCAAGAGATATGGCCATTGTAGGGCCTAGGGATTCATGAAAGAGCTGTTGGAGATGAATTGGAGTTCAAAAATCAACTTCAGCAACTAGCCATTGGAGTGCAGAAAATAGCTCCACGAGTCGGCTCGAGATCCATGAGTCGGCTCGAAGTCTCAGACAGCCCAAAATGAAATTCTATAAGAGTCGGCTCTTCAGACTGGAGTCGGCTCTTCAGACTGGAGTCGGCTCTTTCTTTCAGTCAATTCAAAATGATGAATACCTAGAGTCAACTCTTTAATGCAGAGTCAGCTTGAGTTCTCAGACCTTCAAAATTCATAACTCTAGACGAGTCGGCTCTTGGGGCTCGAGTCGGTCGAGGTCTCAGGCTTCAGAAAAATGCTTTCTTCCAAGAGTCGGCTCTTGGGATAGGAGTCGGCTCTTGATGCTGAAATACTAAAACTTTCTCCGTGTCGTGCCACAACGAGTCGGCTCTTGTTCCATGAGTCAGCTCTTGCAAATCTTCAATTAATGCTTCAAGCTTCTTCAAAACTCTTCAGCATTTGAATCAAATAGAAGCTAATCTACATACTTTTAATTTTACAACTTTCAGCCTATTTTACAAGATTACAAGATTGATAAAACTAGGGCTTTTACAATTCAAGTTCATAAAACTTTATTCATAATTGAATTACTCTCAAATCAGTTTGAAAACCATTTTAAACTAAAGGTAACCAATTTCCTGCAAACTTCTCAAGTAATTGGAAAGAATTAGTATCAAGTACATGCTCCAATATTTTGTGATCATCAAAATCATTCCAAGGGTCAACAATCTCTCCCTTTTTAATGATAACAAAACACTGGTCATGATTAAAAATTTAAAACACTTTACAATTGTAGTATATTCAAATTTATCAAATGATATTAGACATGATGTGTATCACACAGATTAAATATCAATGTATCAATATAGTGTTCTACAACATATCGTATGTATCAAATGTATAAAACTGAACACTCTTAACATAAAGTATCATATGTATCGATACACTATATTATCTGTATCATATGAGCAATAGGTATCAAAACATAATGTATCAAGAATATCATCTATACAATGCATATCGAAACTTATAAAATTACCAATATTTGACAAGAAACTTAACAAAACTCCCCCTTACTATGATAATAGTATTTCTTTAAGTTTCATCAAATCTTCATGAATCACATTATTCAACATTCATATTTCATTTCAACATTCATATTTTCATAATATAGCCTTTTCAAATTTTCATATAAATTTGTAAGTTGAACATTCATATTATAGCTTTTTTCCATGAATTCATGCATAATCTCCATTCTCCCTCTTTTTGTCATCAACAAAAGGTATAAAAGAGAACATTCATTCACAATAATTCAATCATAACAAAAATAGACATGTAGCATAAAAAAGTGATATGCAATATATATAAATGAGTACATAGGTGATACATTACAGATGTTCCTCGGCATGACAAAATTGTATCACAACAACCAAAATACAACAAGCATAGAGTCCTAAAACATCAAGATAAAAGTCTAAAAACATCAAAAAGATGGGCTAGGATTATCACTACCAGGTTCTTCCTCATCAGAGAAGGAACCAACTTCTAAGATTCCTGGACTAGGCTTAAACTTAGGAAATCTAGGTCTAAGATCCTAATCCTAGTCCCAGTAGGAGTGGAGTGGTAGTTCTAGACACTTTAGTTTTGGCTTTGGCTTTCACTTTGGACTCTAAAGATATGATGATGGGAGTGGGTCTGACAGTCGATGGATCAAAGGATAACGCCAAGGTGTTGGTGGTCGAAAGTATCTATGTATCTAAAATCTGTCCAACCTCAGATCCAGTAGCCTCAATACCAGCCTCGGGCTAAGCATCAGCAGATGTGGCATGTGAAGGTACGTCACTGGAATGTGCCACATATCCTTGCTCTCGATCAGTGCCAGTGCCAATGCCAGGTGCTATGGAAGTTGATGGTACATGCTAGCTGGCTGCAGTAAGCTGTCTCAGTATGGTCATAATATCGCGAAATCCCTGTTGCATCTCAGACTATAGTAGAGTAATCCTGCTATCAGTGTCTGATTTGAGACAAGATATCTCCTCCAAGACTTGAAGTCTGTCATCTGCATTGGGTCCAACAGCTGCAGATCTCATGACTGGTGACTGAGGTGTGGTAGGTACTGGCTCTGACGGTCCAGCCTCATCAGCTTGTGCATTTGCCTCCTCAACAAGTCCATGTGCTACCTGAGTGTCGTCCTCTGAATCATCCAAGTGTGCAATCGGACACCTGAAGTCTTCCGAATCTAATGGCCGTCTACTTTAATAAATCCCATATCCCATTCTAGTAAGGGATTTCAGAGTATACTTGTCTGTATGTAGTAGTAGTCAGCTACCTCACCTGTCAGATCTACCAAGGCATCCTAAAATAATAGTGTGAAGACCATCCCATAAGGTAGACAGGCTCGTACCCTATAAGCCGCCTCTCGCATCTATGAAAGCATGATAAACGATAAGTTGAGGGCCTCCCCCTCAATCAGACATCTCATAAACACAAGGTCATGCTCACTAACCCAATCAAATTGCCCGGTCTGGGGCAAGAAAATCCTACTAATAATGTTGTGCAATAGTCTGATCTCCAATGACAGCTGATTTGCACTAACATGCACAACACCCTTCATATTAGATCTTTCTAGTATGAGTCTAAGGGTCTTCAGTTTCTCTTTTAAAACCAATAACATTCCTTTCTTTTGGGATATTCAGGATACCTGATAATTTTTGCTCACTATTATATATGCTTCCCTTTAACAGTTCCTTCCAAATAAAATGCGCCAATAACATATTTTGTCGGACTATGTTAGGATATGTAGGAACATTCAATAGACAAAAATTCTTCCAATCCTTTTTCTAACCAATCCCCAATACGCAACTATTCTTACTCCAAGAAGCTAAAATCAATGCACTGACCAGGAGTTACCTGATGATTTCCCATAAGAATCACTTGTCTGGGTGCCTTAGGCTCTTGTTCTTGCTTAATTGGTTGTTCTTTTCCAGATTGGAGGTGTCCAAGCACCTTTTGGTTCTCCTTTCTTCCACGACGGTCTGAACCACCCGTCGGGGTTTCTTGGCTACGGCTTTGCGGGGTGCCATCTAGCTAAGATTAAGAGATTGGAAGGGTTTGAGAGAGTTTTTGGAAGTTCTCCTTGGATGGAATGTGGAGTCGGCTAAGTGGAAACGACCAAAACTAAAAACACAATGAAACCAAACCACAGAAACCCTACTTAAAAACATTCGGCCCAACCTTCGAGTCGGCTCTCCAAGCACCCTAATGACTCGAATCGTCTCGAGCCAAAAAGCAGTCTAAAAGTCTAAAAATGTCAAAATCAGTTTCTATAGGTTTCTAGACACTAACATAGGTTGTCCTATGCTCTAGAGAAAAATTTAAAATACCTAGATAATTTTTCCTTATTTTTCAAAAATTAGGTCAAAAAGTTCAGAATGGGTCACATAACCCTAATTCGCCTCTAATCTTCTCAAATCTATCTAGACTAAGTGGTTTAGTAAAAATGTTTGCAAGTTGATCTTTAATGGATACAAATTCTAATTCAACAATATTATTTAAAATATGATCACGAATAAAATGATGTCGAATTTCAATGTGCTTAGTCGTGAGTGCTGAATTAGATTTTTGGATAAATTAATTGTATAGTATTGTCACATTTGATAGAAACTTTAGATTGGACAACACCATAATCTTCTAGTTTTTGCTTGATCCAAAACACTTGAGCACAACAGCTCCTAGTAGCCACATATTCTGCCTTAGCAGTAGATAGTGCTACAGAGTTCTGTTTGCGACAATACCATGAAATCAAGTTAATACTAGAAATTAACAGGTGCCACTCGTGCATTTCTATCAATTTTATAGCCTCCATATCAGCATCAGAATAACTAATTAATTTCAAAGGATGTGTGATTAGAATACCATAAAACTACATTGCATGTGCCTTTCAGATATTTAATGATTCTTTTAACAGCTATGATGTGTGATTCTTTTGGATTAGATTGAAAGCGTGCACACATACAAACACTAAATAATATATCAGGTATACTAGCTGTCAAATAAAGTAATGAACCGATCATATCTCGGTACAGCTTTTGATCAACATTTGTGCCATTCTCATCTTTGTCAAGTGTACTTGTAGGACTCATGGGTGTTCCATTTTCTTTGTTTGATTCCATGCTAAATTTTTTGATTATCTCTTGATGTACTTGGCCTAGTTGATTAGGATACCTTCTTTAGTTTGTTTGATTTGAAGTCCAAAAAGTGACTCAGCTCACCCATCAAGCTCATTTCGAATTCTCCTTGCTTTAGCTTGGCAAAATCTTGATACAAAGATTCATCAGTAGATCCAAAAATAATATCATCAATATGTATTTGAACTACTAAAATATCATTATTCTTTCTTTGAATAAAAGTATGGTGTCAACACTTCCTCTTACAAAATCATTTGCAATTAAAAACTTACTTAATCTATCATACCAGGCTTAAGGTGCCTGTTTTAGACCATACAAAGCTTTATTTAGTTTGAAAATATGATTTGGAAAAGTGTGATCAATGAAACCTGGTGGTTGTTCAACAAAAACTTTTTCGGATTAAAAACCATTCAAATATGCACTCTTTAAGTCCATTTGAAATAATTTAAAGTTCATAAAGCATGCATAAGCTAGTAGTAATCTAATGGCTTCTAATCTAGCTACTGGTGCATAAGTTTCATCAAAATTTATTCCATTTTCTTGATTTTATCCTTATGCAACCAGTCTAGCCTTATTTCTAATTACATTTCCATCTTCATCTAGTTTATTTCTATAAACCCACTTAGTACCTATAACAGAATGGTCATTAGGTCTTTCTACTAAGGTCCAAAAATTATTTCTCTAAATTGGTTTAATTCATCATGCATTGCTAACATCCAATTAGGATCAGCTTCAGCTTCTTCTATATTATGTGGTTCTACATGCGAAACAAAAGCGATTAAGTCATGTGCATCTCTATGTGCGGATCTAGTTTTAACACCTTGAGATGGGTCTCCTATAACTAATTCTTTAGGGTGTGATTGTACATACCTCCATTCTTTAGGTATATCATCATTATCTTTGCTTACCTCTTCTTCATGTGGTTCACTTGATTGTTTATCTTTAAGAGTCAAGTCCTTCAGTCCATGTTTCAGAGTACCTGTATCATCATCAGCAAAATCATCCTTTCTAGAAGATGTAATATCAGTTTCATTGAAAACAATATATACAGATTCTTCAACAGTTAAAGTTCTTTTATTGAAAACATGATAGGCTTTACTATTTAAAGAATATCCAAGAAAAAATAGCCTCATCAGATTTTGCATCGAATTTACCAAGATTATCCTTTTCATTATTAAGAATAAATATTAAGAATAAAACATTTGCATCCAAAAATATGAAATACTTAATATTTGGTTTTCTGTTATTCCAAAGTTCATAGGGGTTTTTTTGATAATAGGTCTAATTAAAACTCTATTCAAAATATAGCATGCGGTATTCATAGCTTCTGACCAGAAGTATTTTAGGAAGATTTCCTTCACAAAGTATTGTTCTGGACATCTCTTCCAAAGTACGATTCTTTCTTTCTATAGCACCATTTTGCTGTGTTCTAGTTGTAAAAAAATTATGATCAATACCGTGCTTTGTGCAAAAGTGATCAAAATATTGATTTTCAAACTCGGTACCATGATCACTATGAATTAAAATAATGGATAAATTTTTCAAATTTGTAACTCTTTTATAAAACTTTTTGAATATGTTGAAAGTTTCATCTTTATATGCAATAAATAAAACTATGTGTATCTTGAAAAGTCATCTACAATCACAAGGCCATATTTCATACCACCTAGGCTGGTAGTCCTAGTAGGTCCAAATAAGTCCATGTGAAGTAGCTCTAAGGGTCTAGTAGTAGAAACAATGTTTATAGATTTAAAACTCTCCCTCACTTATTTTCCTAACTGACAAGCATCGCATACATAATCGAAATTAACTTTAAATTTTGGCAAACCTTTGACTAAATCCTTTGAAATAAGTTTAGCTATAGTATCCATACTAGCATGACCAAGTCGCCAATGCCATAGTAAACTTGATTCCTTGCTCTTATCATTCATTGCTACAAGACTTGTGTTACTTGACATAGCTAGATCATTAAGATCTACTACATAAATATTACCAAGTTTGTGTCCAATGAATTTAGTATTAGAGTCAAGCAGATTAACTACTATACACATTGATGACTTGAAGAAAATATTAAAACCAATGTCACATAGTTGACTAATACTCAAAATATTATGCTTTAGCTTTTCTACAAGTAACACATTTTCAATAAATGTAAGAGTAATTTTGATTTTACCAATACCAATTATCCTTTCTTTTCGATTATCACCAAATGTTACCATTCCACCATCCTTTTGTTCTAGGGTGAAGGATTGATCAGCATCACCCGTCATATGTCTTGAATAGTCACTGTCCAGATACCATCTTTTCTTTATATTTGTGGCTGCAAGATAATCCTGCAAAACAATCATTTAACAAATTTAGGTACCCAAGCTTTCTTGGATCCTTGCAAGTTAGTGAAAAAGGTTCCTTTTGGAATCCAAACTTTCTTAATGTTCTTTTTGTCGTTATGTTTCAAATGACATTTAAATACTTTATGACCAAGGTTATTACATGCATAGCATACAATTTTTGACTTGAAATAACTATGAGATGATGCAAATTTAGGTGTAACTTGTTTTGAACTAATAAACTTAAGAGCATATGAAGTAGATGCAGAAAATTTCTTTTAAGTAGAACCTTAGTAACCAATTCTAAATTTATTATTTGTTTATATTTGATTTTTAAAAATCAATTCAAGTTTGTTAGAGCTTAAGGTTAGTTTTTCAACCAAGGGTTTAAGTTTTTGAACTTCCTTCTTTAAATCATCATTTTCATTTTCAAACCTTTATTTTTCCCAAAATGCTCTTCTTTTTTAATTGAACAATCTTAAGTCTTTCACAAACTAAATTTAATTCTCTTTGCAAGATTTTATTCTTTTACCAAATTCATTTTTGTCTTTTTCAAATGTATCACATTGATTTTTTAAAGCTTTCATTTTTAAATCGGCTTTTTTGTATTCTGCCAATAATTTACAATATGCATTATGTAGCTCATCATATATAAATTCCAAATTAGGTTCAGAAGTATTTACTTCATCCTCCAACCCATAAGACAGATTTGTATGATTTTTATTGTCTCTTCATCCTCTTCAGTGGATGTAGATTCGTCATTATCACTCCAGGCTGCAAGCATTACCTTCTTCTTCATTTTAGTGAACATCTTTTTCTTTCCTTCAGGATAATCAACATGAATGTGTCCCGGCTTCTTGCATCTGTAGCAAATTAGTACTTGATCTTTATCTTTATCCTTTTCTTTTTCTTTGTCTTTTTCTCTTTCTCTCCCAAAATCTTCCTTTTTGAATTGATTTCTCTATCTGTTTGATTTTCTTCGGCCCATAACCTTTTGAATTTTCTCATGACAAGGGAAATTTCATCATTTCCAAGGTCATCATCATCTGATGAATCTGAGTCTTTATTCTTATCTTCTTCTGTAGCTTTAAATGCAATGGCTTTTTTTCTTTTGGTATCTTTCTCAGTTCTTTGTTGCATAGCTAATTCAAGCGTGATCAGTGATCTAAGCAGTTCATCTAGTGGCAGAGTATTTAGATCCTTCGCCTCTTGAATTGCTGTCACTTTGGCTTCCCACTTATTTGGTAAAGATCTTAAAACCTTTTGGACAAGATCAGCATTAGAGTAAGTTCTACCAAGACTTTTGAGATCATTTATAATATCAGTAAAGTGAGTATACATAGCAGATATAGTCTCACTAGGATCCATTTTAAATAACTCATAATTATACATAAGAAGATTTATTTTTAATGTTTTAACTTGTGATGTGCCTTCATGTGTAATTTTTATTTGTTCCAAATTTTTTTAGCATAATTGCAAGTTGAAATTCTGTTAAACTCATTTGGATCCAAAGTATAATACAATAAGTTCATTGCTTTGGCATTAAGCTCAGCTAATTTCATATCATTATCGTCCCAATCCTCTTTTGGTTTGGGAATCTCTACATTAATAACTTTAACATTAGGTGTGTGAGGTCCTTTCAGGATAATCTTCCATAAATGAAAATCTACGGCTTGAATGTATATTTTCATTCTTGCCTTCCAATATGTATAATTGGTTCCAGAGAAAAGTGGAGGTCGATTTATGGATTGATCTTCGGCTAATGAAGTGCTCATGAGATGTGCCATATATATTTACTCTAAATAACTTTCAGAGACTCTGCTCTGATGCCACTTGTTGCCCAGGTGGCTTTCCAAGAGGGAGGCAAATTGGGATTAAAAAAACTTTTCATAATAATGTGCACTTTCAAATTTTTTTAGTGATGTGGTGCAATATGCAATGAAAAAGTAATTAAGTAAAAGCAATAAAGCAATAACAACATAATCACAAACACAAAGAAATTTAGAGTGGTTCGGAGCAACCGGCTCCTACGTCCACAACCCAAGCACCACTTGGGATTTTCACTATATCCCCCAACCAGAATATAGTCAGATTTTTTACCAGGCTCACAATCCAAACCTTTCACTTTGGTTTTATCGGGATCACCAAAAAATGCTAACTCCCTTTGATTTTAAACAAGATCACCAAAGAAAACCCTAACACTTGGTTTTATACCGGGATCACCAAGAACCTAACTTAGGTTTTATAAGGTTCACCTAAAAACCTTCAACCCTCTCTTAAGACATAGCCCCATGCTATTCTTAGAGAGAAAACAAAGATAGATAAATGATAAATAAGCAACTACAACAAACCAAGTTTGTTTAAGTGTTACCGATGTAGGTCAAGATGAAGGCTAGCTTTGAATGTTCTTTAATGCTCTTCAAGCTGCTTCCTTGCTTTTTCAATGAGTGTTCAATGATGGAGTAGAGTTGTTGAAGCTTTGAATCCTCACTAGAAAGCTCTTTGAAGTAGGTAGGTGAAAGACCTGAAAGCTCTTGAATATCTCAAGATAATTCCATAATAAAGCTCTAATAATTGTTTAATCCTTCAAAAATAACCCCTTTTATAATTTTTCAAGAGATATGGCCATTGTAGGGTCTAGGGATTCGTGAAGGAGCTGTTGGAGATAAATTGGAGTTCAAAAATTAACTTCAGTAACTAGCCATTGGAGTGCAGAAAACGATTCCACGAGTTGACTCGAGGTCCACGAGTCGGCTCAAAGTCTTAGACAACCCAAAATAAAATTCCGTAAGAGTCAGCTCTTACTTTCAGTCAATTCAAAATAATGAATACCTAGGGTCGGCTCTTCAATGCAGAGTCGGCTCGAGTTCTCAGACCTTCAAAATTCATAACTCTAGACGAGTCGCTCTTGGGGCTCGAGTCGGCTTGAGGTCTCAAGCTTCAGAAAAATGCTTTCTTCCAAGAGTCGGCTCTTGGGATAGGAGTCGACTCTTGATGCTGAAACACTAAAACTTTCTCTGTGCCGTGATATAACGAGTCGGCTCTTGTTCCATGAGTCAGCTCTTATAAATCTTCAATTAATGCTTCAAGCTTCTTCAAAACTCTTCAACATTTGAATCAAATAGAAGCTAATCTATATACTCTTCAATTATACAACTTTCAGCCCATTTTACAAGATTACAAGATAGATAAAACTAGGGCTTTCACAAGTTCGAGTTCATAAAACTTTATTCATAATTGAATTACCCTCAAATCAGTTTGAAAACCATTTTAAACTAAAGGTAACCAATTTTGTGCAAAACTTCTCAAGTAATTGGAAATAATTAATATCAAGTATATGCTCCAATGTTTTGTGATCATCAAAATCATTTCAGGGGTCAACAAGCTGCAACTGCAACCATTAGACAACTTGGATTTGTCATTAGTTGTTTACTTTCTTTCAACTCTTTGTGAGTTTATTTGGTTATTGGTGAGCCCGGTTTAAAAACCAAGTGTGGGTTGTTAGTGATCACATTTTAAAACTAACAGCGTAAGGGTTTTTGGTGAGCCCAATCAAAACCAAGGTTAGGTTCTTGGAGATCCTGTTCAAAACTAAGTGTTGGGTTCTTGGTGATCTTGTTCAAAACCAAGTGTTGGATTTTTGGTGATCCCAATTGAAAAATCAAGTTTGGTTTTGGATTGTGAGCCTGGTAAAATAATCCGATTATGTTCTGGTAGTGAATATGGTAGAAATTCCAAGTGATATCTTGGGTAGTGGATGTAGGAGCGAGGATGCTCTGAACCACTATAAATTTGTTGTATTTGCATTGTGCTTTTTTTGTTTGCATTTGCTTTTGCTCTTAATTATTTGAAACACAGCACATACCACTAAAGTAGATTTTAAAAGAGCACATATCTGATTAATTTTTTAAATTTCTAATTCACTCTCCTCTTAAAAGCCACCTGGGTAACAACTGGTATCAAAGCAGAGTCTCTGAACTTATTTAGAGAATGATTAATGTCTTATTCCATGTGTACTTCCTTGGCCGAAGGCCAATCTACTAATAGACCTCCATTGTTCACTAGCATTAATTATTCTTACTAGAAAGCTAGAATGAAGATATACATTCAAGCTATTAATTTTTAGTTATGAAAGGTTATTCTTAAGGGTCCATAAATTCTCATGATTAAAATTGATGGCGTAGATGTCCCAAACCTGAAGAGGATTGGGACGAACATGACATAAAATGGGAGAATTGAATGCCAAATCCATGAACTTACTATATTATGCTTTGGATGCAAATGAGTTCAACCAAATTTCTATTTACTCATTTATAAAAGAAATCTGGGACAAACTCAAAGTGACCCATGAAGGAACTTCCCAAGTGAAGATCTCCAAAATTAATCTTCTAGTACATAGCTATGAATTATTTAGGATGGAGCAAACTGAAACTATTTCTGCCATGTTTTCATGATTTAAAGATATTTTAACAGTTTGAAAAGTCTTGGCAGGATTTATTTGAATGCTGATTTAGTATAGAAGATTCTAAGATCACTTCCGAATAAATGGGACCCCAAAGTAACTACCATCCAGGAAGAAAAAGACCTAAACACATTGACTCTGGATGAATTACTGGGTTCTCTCATCACTCATGAATTGGCCATGCAGCAAAGAAATGAAGATGATCAAAAAAAGAAGAAATAATTGCCTTCAAAGCTGATCGGAATCAAAGAAATAAGATGAGGAATCAGAAGATGAATGCTCTTCCTCCGAAGATGACTTAGAGGATGAAGATATCGCTATGGTTGTGAGACAATTTAGAAGATTTATGAGAAAGAAGAAAGGAAGATACTTCAGAAAGTTTCACAAGAGAGGTGAACATAGTAAGGACAAAGAAAGGGAAAAAGAGAAGAAACAAATGTCCACATTCTATGAGTGTAAGAAATCAGGATATATTTATCTCGATTGTCCTTTACTAAAGAAAATATTGAAGAAGAAGAAAAAGAAAGCGATGGTTGCAACTTGGAGCGACAGTGAGGAGTCGACTTCAACAGAAGAAGAAGATACCATAAAAACTGCCAATCTATATCTTATGGATCTCGAAGATAAGGTAATGTCCCCTGAATCTCAAGCTAAATTTACTTTTGATGAACTGAATTCTGCATTCCATGATTTGCTTTCTGAATTTAAAAAGACTGGTACAAAAATTAGAGCTTTAAAGAACATTAATGATTCTTTAATAAAAGAAAAGGAAGATATTTTAGAAAAGAACAAATTATTGCAAAAGGAATTATCTGTCTTATCTGAAAACAACAAAGCTTTGAAATTGAAAAAAATATATATCTTGGGAGAAACAAAGCTTTAGTTGATGAAAATTCTAATTTGAGAATGAAAATGGAAAACTCAAGCCTTTGGTTGAAAAGCTTACCTTAAGTTCAAATAAGCTTGAGTTAATTTTGAAAGAGCAAAGAATTTCAAGTAACAAGGCTGGAATCGGTTATAATTCTTCGAATTCAAATAAAACTTCAGCTACTAGATTTGTATCTTCAAAAGCATTTGTACCAAAATCTATTTCTGAAAATGCTTTTGTGTCACATGCTTCTACATCAACATCACATGCTTCTACATCTAGAACTTCAAAGTTTACATCTTTTTAAAATATTAGAATTGTTTGTTATGCATGTCATGGGGTTAGACATAAATTTTTCCAATTCAATCTATTAAAGAAAAACATAAATAGAAAGAATAAAGTAGAAAGATTTGGATTTCTAAAGGAACCACCTCTGCTAACCAACAAGGACCCAAGGTAGCTTGGGTACCTAAAAGAACTTGTTGATTATTTTGCAGGAATGTCTTGCAGCCCAAAATATGATGAAAATATGGTATCTCATAGTGGCTATTCAAGACATATGACGGGTAACAAGGATCAATTCATTACCCTAGAAATGAAAGAAGGAGGTTTGGTAACCTTTGGAGATAATGGCAAGGGAAAAATAATCGATATTAGTAAGATCAAATTAACCCCCTCTACTTTTATTGAAAATGTATTGCTAGTAGACAAATTGAAGTATAATTTATTAAGTATTAGTCAATTATGTGATAAAGGCTTCAAGTTGTTTTTGAATCATCTATGTGTATAGTAACAAACTCACTTGATTCTAGTAACAAATTCATTGGACATAGACTTGAAAATATTTATGTGGTAGATCTGAATGATCTAGCCATGTCTAGTAGTTCAAGTCTAGTAGCAATGAATACTAAGACCAAAGAGTCTTGTTTACTTTGGCATAGATAATTAGGTCATGCTAGCATGCATATTATTGCCAAATTGATTTCCAAAAATCTTGTTTGAGGTTTACCTAAATTTAAATAGATTTTGAACATGTTTGCGATGCTTGCAAATTGGGTAAACAAACTACATGAAGTTTTAAATCCAAAAATATGATTTCAACTTCTAGACCCCTTGAGCTACTTCACATGGACTTATTCGGACCAACTAGGACCACAAGCCTTGGTGGTATGAAATATGCTCTTGTGATAGTAGATGATTTTTCAAGATTTACTTGGATCTTGTTTATTGCACATAAAGATGAAACTTTTAAAGTCTTTAAAAATTTTACAAAAAAGTTTCAAACCAGAAAAACCTTTCAATTGTTTCTATTAGGAGTGATCACAGCATGAAATTTGAAAATTAATTTTTTGATGATTATTGCATAGAAAATGGCATTTATCACAACTCCGCTCCTAGAACACCATAACAAAATGGTGTTGTAGAGAGAAAAAATTGAACTTTGGAAGAGATGGCCAGAACAATGTTATGTGAAGGCAATCTTCCAAGGTACTTTTGGACAGAAGTGATGAATACTGCTTGTTATATTTTGAACTGTGTTTTGATTCATCCAATTTTAAAGAAAACCCCTTATGAGCTTTGGAATGAAAAGAAACCAAATATAATTATTTTTATATTTTTGGTTGTAAATGCTTTGTGCTGAATAATAGAAAGGATAATCTAGAAAAATTTGATGCTAAATCTGATGAAGCAATTTTCCTTAGTTATTCAATACATAACAAAGCATATAGAGATTTAATAAAAGAACATTGACTATGGAAGAATCAGTACATGTTATATTTGATAAAACTAACCCCACCTTCAAAAAAGAAGAGTGCATAGATAATGATACAGGTATACTTCAAAAAAAAATGGAAGATATGAGCATTCAAGAGAGACAAACTCAAGAAGGAGAAGAAATGGTAATTGAAGACCATGCTGATCTACCAAGAGAATGAAGGTATGTAACTTCTCATCCAAGAGACTTAATTATTGGTGATCCCTCTCAAGGTGTTAGGACTAGGTCATCACATAGAGATGCACATGATTACCTCGCTTTTGTATCACAAATAGAGCCACATAGTTTAGAAGAATTTGAAAATGACCTAAATTGGATGATGGCCATGCATGAAGAACTAAACTAGTTTGAAAGAAATAATGTGTGGACTTTAGTTGATAGACCATCAGGCCATCCCATTATAGGAACCAAATTGGTCTATAGAAATAAACTAGATAAACAAGGTAATGTGGTTAGAAACAAAGCTAGATTAGTAGCCAAAGGGTAAAACCAAGAGGAAGGAATAGACTTTGATGAAACCTATGCACCCATAGCAAGACTAGAGGCTATAAGATTACTACTTGCATTTGCTTGCTACATAAATTTCAAACTTTTCCAAATGGATGTAAAGAGTACATTTTTAAATGGTTTTATATCAGAACAAGTTTTTGTAGATTAGTGTTGACCCCTTGAATGATTTTGATGATAACAAAATATTGAAGCATGCATTTGTTTTCCTAACAACTCTCCAAGTGCTTTACAAGTTTTTGTAAGATGATTTCATTGCTCAATTACAACTCCTACAATCTTATTTTTTCCATTAGTTGTGTTGTAAGTATCTCATGTAAAGAAGAGCCCAAAGAAAAAGCAAAATAAAAATCATGAAAATGGGTTACTTCTGATTGCTTTTCAAGCTTCAAAATTTTTTAGAAATTTTTGTTAGAAGAGTTGGAGAGTGTTTTGAATGTTTGAAGACTTGCTGGATGATTTATGGAAAAGATTTGAGAATTCATGTAAAACTCATCCGAGCTGACTCGAGTAAAGAGAGCCGACTCTTGTTCATGGCATGCATGAAGGGTTCTGGCACGTAAATATCCAAGCCGACTCAAAGGAACCCGAGCCGACTCGTCCAGAGTACCATTTCCTAAATCAGACAAGTGAGTCAACATGAAGGAAGTCCGAGCCGATTCTATCATTCAGTCAGACATCAGAGTCAACCCTTTAGAAGTTCGAGCCAACTCCTCTAGAGTCCAAAAAGAATAGTTCTGAAGGAATAGTTCTGAAAGAATAGTTCTGAAAGAACAGCC
Source organism: Areca catechu (assembly GCA_021397845.1). NCBI lineage: Eukaryota > Viridiplantae > Streptophyta > Magnoliopsida > Arecales > Arecaceae > Areca > Areca catechu. The sequence continues at coordinate 64,093,372 of CM038042.1, forward strand.
AGGCAAGCTGACTCTAATAAGAAGAGCTGACTCTTCCAAAGTGCAGTTTTGAAGATCTGTGAATTCGAGCCAACTTGAACTAAGGTGAGCCGACTCTTCCAAAGTAAAAAAAAAGAATACTATGAAACCGAGTTGACCCTAATGAAGCGAGGCACTCGACCATAACTTCTCTGAGGATCCGAGCCGACTCAAAGTCAATTCCAGGCAGATAATGGCTAGTTCCAGAACATCATTTTTGAATTTGAAAAGTGCTTCAATGGTCAAATGTCACATCCAAATGGTCTACAACGACTAAAATCACCTGAGAAGAGTATACGACTCTATAAAAGAGGGATTGGGATAACTTTTGAATGGTTAATGCTTGGTTAATGCTTAGTTGATCATTTATTGAGTTTGTGAGCAAAAGAGCACAAAAGAGAGCATTCAAGTCAGTCTTCAAGTCTTCCCAACTCCTATCTGAAGCTTGAAGCATACCTTAAAGAAGTTGAAGAAGCCATTGAAGTGCAATTAAGAAGGCTTCTCTTGAGCTACATCGGCAACCATCAGACAACATCTGTTTGTCATTTTCTTGCTTGTTCTTTTCAATTCTTTTATTGAATTGTTAGGTTATTGGTGAGCCCGGTTTAAAAACCAAATTGGTTTATGGTTAGCCCGTGTAAAACTAACTGTTGGGTTATTGGTAAGCCCGATTTAAAAACCAAATAGGTTCTTGGTGATCCTGTGTAAAATCAAGAGTTGGGTTTTTGGTGATCCTATTAAACCAAGTTTTGGGTTATTGGTAAGCCCAGTTTAAAAACCAAATAGGTTCTTGGTGATCCTGTGTAAAACCAAGTGTTGGGTTCTTGGTGATCCTACTAAAACCAAGTTTTGGGTTTCTTTGGTGAGCCCGGTTTAAAAACCAAAGGGAACAGGGTTTGGGTTGTGATCCCAGTAAAACAATCTACTGTATTCTTGTTAGAATATAGTGAAAATCCCAAGTGGTATCTTAGGTAGCGGATTTAGGAGCTGGGATGCTCCGAACAACTATAAACCTACTATTTTTGCATTGTGAATTTTCTACTTGCTTCTACTTCTGTTTTTAATTATCTCAATCATAGCACTTTACACTTCAAAGAAGTTTTCAAAAGAACACATATCTATTAAATTGTTAAACTTCTAATTCACCCCCCTCTTAGGAAAGCTACCTGGGCAACAACTGGTATCAGAGCAGTATCTCTGAATACAATTAGAGTAAAGATTGATGGCTCATCCTATGAGCACTTTTTTGGCTGAAGGCCAATCTACTAATAGACCTCCACTGTTCATTGGCATGAATTACTTAATTAGAAAGCTAGAATGAAGATATACATTCAAGCTATCGATTTTCATTTATGGAAGGTCATTCTTAGGGTCCACAAATACCCATGATAAAATTGATGGCGTGGATGTCCCAAAGCCTAAAAAGGATTGGGATGAACACGATATGAAAATGGAGGAATTGAATGCCAAAGCCATGAACTTATTATATTGTACTTTGGATGCTAACGAGTTCAATCGAATTTTCACTTTCTCTTCTGCAAAGAAAATTTGGGATAAACTTGAAGTGACCCATGAAGGAACTTCCCAAGTGAAGTCTTCAAAAATTAATCTTCTAGTACATAATTATGTTTATTTAAAATGGAACAAAATGAATCTATCTCTGTCATGTTTTCTCACTTTCATATATTATTAACGATTTGAAAAGTCTTGGCAAGGTCTATTCAAATGCTGACTTAGTACAGAAGATCCTTAGATCACTTTCGAACAAGTGGGACCACAAAGCGACTGCCATCCAGGAAGCAAAAATCTAAATGCTTTACCTTTTTATGAACTGATGGGTTCTCTCATCACACCTGAACTAGCCATGCAGCATAGGACTGATGATGATCAGAAGAAGAAGAAATTAGTTGCCTTTAAAGCTGCATTGGATTCAAAAAACAAGATGAGGAATAGAAAGATTACTACAGCTCCTCCGAAGATGACTTAGAAGATGAAGACATTGCAATGATCGTGAGAAGATTTAGAAGATTTATGGAAAAGAAGAAAGAAAGATATTTTAGAAAATTTCATAAGAAAAGAAAACATAGTAAGGACAAAGACAAGGAAAGAGAGAAAGAAAGAAACAAATGCCTACATGCTATGAATGTAAAAAGCCAGGGCATATTCATCCCGACTGTCCTTTACGAAAGAAAACTTCTAAGAAGAAAAAGAAGAGAGCTATGGTTGCTACTTGGAGTGACAGTGAGGAGTCGACTTCAACTAAAGAAGAAGAGACCACAAAAACTACAAACTTGTATCTTATGGGTCTCGAAGATGAGGTATTGTCCCCCGAACCTCAAATTGAATTCACATTTGATGAATTAAATTCTGTATTTCATGACTTATTATCTGAATTTAAAAAGGCTGGAGTAAAGATTAGAGCTTTAAAGAATTTCAATGATTCTTTACAAAAGAAAAGAAAGAGATTTCAGAAAAGAACACTCTATTACAAAAAGAATTAAAAGTCTTTTCTACAAACAACAAGGCTTTAAAAATTGAGAAAAATCTATACCTGGACAAAAACAAAGCCTTGATTGATGAAAATAATGATTTAAAAAAGGAGGTTGAAAAGCTCAAGCCTTTGGTTGAAAAATTTACTTTATCTTCAAACAAGCTTGAGTTAATTTTAAAAGATCAAAGAATTTCCAGAAATAAATCTGGAATTGGCTTAAATTCTTCTAATTCAAATGGAATTTCAGCTACTACCTTTGTGATTTCAAAAGCTTATATTCCAAAATCAATATCTCAAAAAGCTTTTGCAACAAATAATTTTGCATCCACTTCTAAAACCTTAATGTATGTACCTAAGATCTCAAATAGAAAATATTATATGTCAAAAGGTATTGCATCTGCATCTCATGCTTCTACATCTAGAACTTCAAAATCTACATCTTTTCAGAATTCTGAAATTGTTTGTTATGCATGTAAAGGGTTAAGACATAAGGCCATTCAATGCAATATTATTAGAAATGTTAAAAATAAAGTAAAAAAAGTTTGGGTTCCCAAAGGAACCACCTTTGCTAACCTGCAAGGACCCAAGTTAGCTTGGGTACCTAAAAGAACTTGTTAATTGTTTTGCAGGAGTGTCTTACAGCCCAAAAATTAAAGAAAAGATGGTATCTAAATAGTGGCTGCTCAGGACATATGACGAGTGTCAAAGATCAATTCATTACCCTAGAAATGAAAGGAGGTATGGTTACTTTTGTAGACAATGGCAAGGAAAAATAATCAGAATCAGTAAGATCAAAATAACTCCCTGTACTTTTATTGAAAATGTATTGCTAATAGACAAATTGAAGCATAATTTGTTGAGTATTAGTCAATTGTATGATAAAGGCTTCAAGGTTATCTTTGAATCATCTATGTGTATCATAACAAACTCTCTTGATTCTAGCAACAAATTCATTGGACATAGACATGGAAATATTTATGTGGTAGATCTTAATGATTTAGCCATGTCTAGTAGTTCAAGTCTAGTTGCAATGAATACTAAGACCAAGGAGTTATGTTTACTTTGGCATAGATGATTAAATCATGCTAGCATGCATACTATTGCCAAGTTAATTTCTAAGAATCTAGTTAGAGGCATGCCTAAATTTAAAGTAGACTTTGATCATGTTTGCGATGCATGCCAAATGGGTAAACAAACTAGGGAGTTTTAAATACAAAATATAATTTCAACTTCTAGACCCCTTGAGCTACTTCACATGAACTTATTTGGACCAACTAGGACCACAAACCTATGTGGTATAAAATATACACTTATGATAGTAGATTTTTCTAGATTTATATGGGTCATGTTTATTGTACACCAAGATGAAACTTTTAAAGTATTACGAAAATTTCATAAGAAAGTTTCAAATGAGAAAAATCTTTCAATCATATCTATTAGAAGTGATCATGGCACTGAATTTGAAAATCAATTTTTTGATGACTATTGCACAGAGCACGGTATTGATCACAACTTCTCTGCTCCTAGAACACTACAACAAAATGATGTTGTAGAGAGAAAGAATAGGACATTGGAAGAGATGGCCCGAACAATGTTATGGGAAGGCAATCTTCCAAGGTACTTTTGGACAAAAGTAGTGAACACTACTTGTTATATTTTAAATCATGTTTTAATTCACCTAATTTTAAAGAAAACCCCCTATGAGCTTTGGAATGAAAAGAAACCTAATATCAATTAGTTTCATGTTTTTGGCTATAAATATTTTGTGTTGAATAATGGTAAGGATATCTAGGAAAATTTGATGCTAAGTCGGATGAAGGAATTTTTCTTGGTTATTCATTACATAGCAAAGCATATAGAGTATTTAATAAAAGAACTCTAATCGTAGAAGAGTAATGAATGCTATTTTTTATGAAACTAACCCCTCACCTTCAGAGAAAGAAGAGTGCATAGATAATGATGTACGTATACTACAAAAAGAAATGGAAGATATGAGCATACAAGAAAGACCAACTCAAGAAGGAGAAGAAATGGTAAGTAAGGATCATGCTGATCTACCAAGGGAATGGAGGTATGTAACCTCTTATCCAAGAGACTTAATTATTGGTGATCCTTTATAAGGTGTTAGGACTAGGTCATCACATAGAGATGCACATGATTATCTGGCCTTTATCTCAAAATAGAACCCCAGAGCTTAGAAGAAGCTGAAAATGACCCAAACTAGATGATGGCTATGCATGAAGAATTAAACTAGTTTGAAAGAAATAATATACGGACTTTAGTTGATAGACCATCGAACCATCCCATCATAGGAACCAAATGGGTCTATAAAAATAAGTTAGATGAAGAAGGCAATGTAGTTAGAAAAAGCAAGGTTGGTACCTAAAGGATATAACTAAAAAGAAGGAATATATTTTGATGAAACCTATGCACCCTAGCAAGACTAGAGGCCAAAAGATTATTACTTGCATTTGCTTGCTACATGAATTTTAAACTATTCCAAATATATGTGAAAAGTGCTTTTTTAAATGGTTTTATATCTAAACAAGTTTTTGTAGAACAACCACTAGGTTTTGAATGTCATGCTTGTCCAAATCATGTTTTTAAACTCAATAAAGCATTATATGTTTGAAACAAGTACCTAGGGCCTAGTATGATAGACTTAGCACTTTCTTGCCTAAAAATAATTTTAATAGAGAAAATGTTGATAAAACTCTTTTCATCAAAAAGAAAAATAATGATATATTAGTTGTACAGATTTATGTTGATGACATTATATTTGGTGCAACTAATGAAACTTTTTATGAAGAATTTGCTAATTGATGCAAGGAGAATTTGAAATGACTCTAATGGGTGAACTGAACTACTTCCTTGGACTTCAAGTGAAACAAACAAAGGAAGAGATCTTCATAAACCAAGACAAATACATCAAAGAGATTATCAAGAAGTTTGGTATGGAGTCAAGCAAACAAATGAGCACACCCATGAGTGCTACCTGCAGATTGGATAAAGATGAAGATGGCAACAACATTGATCAAAAGCTCTATTGAGGTATGATTGGATCATTGTGGTGCGGACAACAAAGGCACCAGAATAAGGCAGAGGCTTCTCAACCCTCTATAGATCACTTAATTGACATTTGAGTCCACTGTAATAAAGATTAGTCCCGCTGAGTTATTTTATTTTGAGTCCTGTAATTAGTCAGCTCATATTGAGCTAGTTCAGTTCAGTATTAGTCAGCTAATGTCCAGCTAATTTTATTTTTGAGTCCTATCCAAGTATAACGAAGACTCAAGACCACTTCATACAAGTGAAGACCAAGTCCAACCTAATTGAAGACATGGAAGTTGAGCCCGAGTCCAACCCAGCTTGAAGACTTGAAGATCCCAGGAGGAGAAAATTAAAACTAGTACAAACCTGAAGCCCTGAACCAGCCGGAAAGAAATTGGGCTAGCCCAGGCCTAGGAAGGAATTAGGGCACCATCTCTTATGGTGACCCTCCCCTTGGTTGGCCACTTATGGTCACCACCTTGGCCGATCAAGACAAGAAAGGGAGAGCAATTTGTATGGGATTTTCTACCTATGTTGCCTTGTATTCCTAGTTAGGGTTTGAAAGGGAGAAGGAATCCTACGTAAAGTCTAAAGTACCCTTACTTGGGGCCAAGGTTAAGGGTCTATTTAAGGGACCCTAGCCTCTTGTATGAAACTTAATTTTTGATATGAAATAAACCTTGAGTTCTTATATTATTTTGTGTGATTACCCTGCTATGTGCATAAAGGGTTTGAGAGTTCTTCTTCCCGGTGTTTGCAACCATCTTCCAGCCGCCAACCATCCTTCCAGCCCCCTCCAAAACTTTCTTTCCTTTGATATTTTCTTTGTTTTCTTGATTTCCTCCGAGTTTTCTAACCCCTGACAGGTTGTTTGTAGGTCCATGAGTTCCTACGAATCCAACGACTCCAGCCAAGCCTCAATCGGACCACTGAGCAGAAAGCCGGGTATCCACGGGTCTTTGGCTTGGTTTTCCAGGCTGCATCCATCGAGGAACGAGAGATCCCTTCACTGCGATCTTCACCGGGCACTTCAGACATTGTCAGCTACACCCCCTCTTCCTCCAATCTTTATATTATAGGAGAACTTGCCCTAACTGAGGCTTCTCAGCCCCGGCGATCCTTCTTTAGTACTTTTCTAGGTTCTAATATGCATGCTTGGCTTCAAAAATTCATACAAAATTCTCTACAACTAATGTTGATCTAAAATTTGGGAATTAATCACCTAACCCCATATATAAAACATACAAAAAGAATTGCATGCATATTAGTCCCGCATCATTTGGTATCAGAGCTTAGATTAGGGCTTGTTTACTGCAATTTTTCAATCCGTATATACTTTATTATTTAAATTATTTCTCCCTGATCAAAACTCCAAAAATTCTGAAATTTAATTTTCTAGATTTACAATAATTCATTGTAATTTTCAGAATTTTTGCAGTTTTTATTTCGGCCTGTGAAGTTTCTGCAAGCTGAAATATACCCAGCAAAGTTTTGGCTCTATTTTTTTCAGCAAGACAAGTTTGGAAGTTTTAGGGTTTTGTTTAGCATCTTTTTGCATATCTTTTAATTTTAGTATATTTCCTGCATATTATGCCATAATTTGCAAGTTTTCTTTTATTTAAGAAAATACCAAAATAAAAAAATAAAAAAATTACATATTCTCCAAAAATACTAAAAAAAAAAAACACCTAAACCCTAATTTGCATTCTCATCTGATTGCCATCATTGCATAAACCACTTTTAAGGGTACTCTTGATATATCAGATAAGGGGAGGAGTTGATAACCTCTCCTTAGCCCAAAACCACATCCCTTGCATTCAGTCCCAAGCCTTAACCTAAAATTTATTAGATGTAATTTGCCCTAGTGGGCTAGGGATACCAATTGGTCGGGTCTGGGCTAGTGTTAGATCACTGTGTCAAGTTAACCTGCGTGTGCCTTGTGCTCAGTGTCTAGAATGGTGGTTCAGGGATTCAATCCTGAAGGGCTTGTATGCTGATCTGCTTACTTGGCCAATCACTGATTGGTGTCTAGGCTTGGCAATCAGGGACCTAACACTCCCCTTACACCTGCCTGGCTGAGTACCGGGTTACTATAGGCTAGTTTGCCACCCTGATTGAGCATCTAGTTTGGACTCTAGGTCTAGTCAGCTGTAGTCGGTCTGATCGAGTCTTGCATGAGCACTAGATCAGGGGTTTCATATCACCCACCTCCTTTCACAAATGGCTGAATCCATGGACCATTTTGATACCAAATTTGAAGCCCTTGGAGAAAGGTTAGTCTAAACCCTCAATCTTAGGTTTGAGCAAGCAAATGCCTAATTGATCCAGAAGCTTGAACAAATAGATGCCCGACTAGGAACCCTAGAGGAGACACGTAGGACCAAGTCTGAGCCTGATCCTGAGTCCCCTCAGCCTAGGAGAGCCCCTCGCCATGGCCCTTATTATGATCCTAACCCTAGGAGGACCCCAAACCCTAAACCATACCGTGAGTTTGAACCTAGGAGAGCCCCTCATCCTGACCCATACTATAATCCTGGACCTAGAGGACCCCAAACCCTGATCCATACCAAGAGGTTGAACCTAGAAGAGCCCCTCAACCTGACCCATACTATAATCCTGAGCCTAGGAGGACCCCAAACCCTGATCCATATCTTGAGGCTGAACCTAGGAGAGGCCATCATCCTGACCCAATTCCTGAGGTTCGTCCTAGAAGGCCCAATCAGGATTTTGTAGACCAGGACGACAGATCCTATAGACATGTTAAGCTTGATGCCCCAACTTTTGATGATTGTCTAGATCCTAAGGTCTACATAGATTGGGAGGGAGAGATGGATCAATATTTTGAGTGGTATGATATGACAAAGGAGCATAACTTTAGATTTGCTAAACTTAAGTTGGTTCGGGAAGCCAGGTTACATTGGGCTAGTGGTGAGAGAACCCTTAGTCTAGGAGGGCATGATCCTATAACCACCTGGTGGGCCATGAAGGGTAAGCTTAGGACAAGATACGTTCCAGCATCATATCGTAGTGGGTTACTAGATCAATGGCAACGATTTAATCAGGGTAACAGGAGTATAGATGAGTACATCGCAAAATTTGATGAGTATTCTAAGCGATGTGATTTGAGGGAGTTTGAGGATGTTGTCTTATCTAGGTTTAGGGCTGGACTGAGAGATGACATTAAGAAAGAGCTCTATATGAGAGAGGTTAGGGACCTGGACCATGCTTACCAGATTGCGAGGGATCATGAGCATTTTCTTAGAGGGCCAATTTATCGTAGACCTGAGCCCACTAGATACCCTAGTCAGTATCTTGGAGCTAGCCAGCCCCATCAGAACCGACCCATGCCCAGCTGACCTAGCCCTAGTCGACCCAGTCCTATTCAGCCAGGCCTGAATCAGCCTAGTCCTAGTCAGCCAGGCCCGAGTCGACCCCAGCCTAGTAATCCTTTGACCCGTAAGGATGATCAAGGAAAATCTATAGAGGTCAATAAGAGTTACACTCCCCAGAAGACCTGTTTTAGATGTAATAAGCCAGGCCACTTTATGAGCCAATGTCCAGTTAGTGCCTTACATCTACGTGAATTGCAAGAATAAGAGCCTGAATCCGTAGTCAAAACTGAGGGTGAGGTTTATGAGGCTGATGATCAGTTAATAGAGGAGTACGAAGGTGAGGAGGAGGAACCTGAGTCTGAGAACCAATTAGGAGTGGTTAGGTGCATCTTAGCCCGAACCCCAGTTAAGGAAGATTGGCGTAGGACTAGCATCCTACAGACTTTTATCAAGGTAGGAGGTAAGGTTCTAAAGATCATCATAGATAGTGGGAGTTGTGTCAATGCTATCTCTGCCAAGACAGTTAAATCTTTAGGATTGACCACAGTTCCCCATCCTAGCCCGTACAAAGTTTCTTGGGTAGATTCCACCTCCATCCAGATTCAAGTTAGGTGCCAAATCTTAATTAGATTGTAGACCTATAAGGAAAAGATTTGGTGTGATGTCATTCCCATGGAAGTAAGTAGTATTATTTTAGGTCGACCTTGGCTTTTTGATCATGATGCAACCCTATATGGTCGGACCAACGTTTGTGCTTTCAACTACCATGGGAATAAGTTTGTTATCAACCCAACTCCCCCTAGGGACCCAGTTAAGAGGGGTTCTAGTAGCCTTAAGGACAAGAAACCTGGAGTTAACCTGATTAAGGCTGGGGAGTTAGAAAAGGAGATTGCTGAGGGTAACCCTGTTTGGATCTTGACCTCCAAGGAAATATTAGAGCATACCCAAAAGGAACACCCTAAAGAAATTGTTGAAGCTCAGAAAGAATTTGAGGATGTCTTCCGAGGATTTACCTGATCAACTACCACCCCTTAGAGACATCCAGCATGAAATAGACATAGTTCCAGGAGCCACTTTACCAAACCTCCTCCTATAGGCTGAATCCCAGTGAACATCAAGAATTACAAACAAGTGGGAGAATTACTTAGGAAGGGTTTCATTTGGGAGAGCCTGAGTCCATGTGCAGTCCCTGCTCTACTGACCCTTAAGAAGGATGGTACCTGGAGGATGTGTGTAGATAGTAGAGCTATTAACAAAATAACTGTGAAATATAGTTTTCCCATCCCGATTGGATGATATGTTAGACATGATGGCCGGAGCCAGAGTTTTCTCCAAGATAGACCATAAGAGCGGCTATCATCAGGTTAGGATTAGACCTGGAGATGAGTGGAAAACTGCTTTCAAAACTAAGGATGGCTTGTTTGAGTGGGTTGTAATGCCTTTCGGACTTTCCAATGCATCAAGTTCCTTTATGAGGATTATGACCCAGGTCCTGAAAGAGTTTTCAAGGAAATTCGTTGTGGTCTACTTTGATGATATTCTGATTTATAGCTACACCAAGAAGGACCACCTTAGTCATCTAAGACTAGTATGCCAAACTCTTAGGAAGAATAGCCTCTATGCCAACCTTAAGAAGTGTGATTTCATGACACGTAGACTTATCTTCCTAGGTTTTGTTGTCACCCCTGAGGGAGTTTCTGTTGATCCTGAAAAGGTTAGGGAAATTATTGAGTGGCCTACACCCTCTAGTGTCCATGATGATAGTTTTTATGGCCTAGCAACCTTTTACAGGAGATTTATTAGAGATTTTAGTACAGTCATCGCGCCTATCACTGATTGCATTAGGAAGGGTACATTTGAGTGGACCAAAGCAGCTGATAAGGCCTTCCTAGAGCTTAAGGATAAGATGACCCATGCACCCATCCTTAGATTACCTGACTTCACTAAGGTGTTTGAGGTCACTTGCGATGCCTCGGGAGTAGGAATAGGTGGGGTACTAAGTAAAGAGAATCACCTTGTAGCCTTCTTCAGTGAGAAACTGGATGAGGCTAAACTTAAGTACTCTACCTATGACAAGGAATTTTATGCGGTATTCCAGGTCCTTAGATATTGGAGACATTACTTACTACCACAGGAGTTTGTTTTATTTTCTGACCATGAGGTACTCCGATTCCTGAACTCCGAAAAGAAACTATACCCATGGCATGGTAAATGGATTGAGTACATTCAGGCTTACACTTTTATCCTGAAGCACCGTGTCGGCACTGAAAATAAGGTAGCAGATTCCCTGAGCAGTAGGTCTCTACTGTTAGGATCAGTTAGCACCCAAGTCATAGGGTTTGATATGTTAAAGGATGAATATGAAACTTGCCCAGACTTTGGAGACATTTATCAGACCCTCATGCTAGGACCATCCAGTACTGATGTAGAACAAAGAACAAAGAAGCGTATGCGAAAGTGAATTTAAGGTTAATTCTTTTTTTTTTTTTTGTTTTTTATATTTCAGAAATTGGCTTCGACTCAAAGTAAAATTAAACTAAGTTGATGGAAACTAGGTAAGGATTGAAAGCACAATTTAGAAGAAGCTAAGTTATCAGAGTAGTTCAGAAGTAACGGATCGCTGGGGTTTGAGAAACTCCCAGACCTAGGGTTTCGCTCTGAACTTTCAACAGGATAGAAATAAGAGAAGAGATGGTTTACCAACCAGATAGTGATCTTCACAGAATTTGGATGGAAGAACTCTCTCAAGCAGATTGTTGGATCCTCGGATTCGGCTATCTTTGCAATGGATCCTCCAATACTGGCCTCGTGGCTGGGTCGGCTTCTCCTGAACTCAAGATTTGGGAAGAAGAAAAACATGTGATGGATTCAGAGACTCAAGGAAGGATTTACCAGGTAGAAGAACTTGAAGGCTGATGTCGCTGAGATCCGGATTCTCTTGAAGGCTGATTCGACTCCCTCTGGAAAGAGCTTTGCGTCTGAAGTATTCGAACTAGAACCGGATGCTGGTTGTTGGCCTGGACTGGGAGAGAGAGGCCGTGAAAGGTGGAATAGGCTAGGGTTTGGTGGATTGAAGTGGATGGTGGGCGGCTAGGGTTTTGGAGTAGAAGTGGCTAACCTAGGGTTTGGGTTTTGGAGATCTCACACCTCCTCAAGGTTCCTGGGGAACCTGGATTTACACCTTCACGGAGCTCAACACCCTGGATGCAAGTGCGGAAGAGAGAAAACATAGAGTTTGCTCACAAAAGAAAGTTGGTTTCATTCATCTGATTGATTTCAAACTTACATGGGGGTTTAATTTATAGGACATTATAAGAGGTAGGGTTTTACATCTTCCCATGTGGGACTAAAGGAGGGGATCTTCAAATTAGGATTGTAGGATCAATCCCTACTCATATGGCCGGCCAAATAATTCCATAAGATGATTGAGGCTTCAAAAAAAGGAAAGTGGGTGGCGCCTCCTTGCCTTGACCTCCAAGAAAATTATTTTTTTCCTTCTATGCTTCGCCTTATCTGGAAGTGTTTGGGTGCCTCTTAACCTTGCCCTCCAAGAGAAATTTTTTTCCCTTTTATATCTGGCTTTATTTGGAATGACTAGGGCGCCTCCTAACCTTGCTCTTCAAGAGAAATCTCCTTCCTTCTATGGCTCAACCTTTTTTGGATACCTCCTTTTCTTTCTCCCCAAGTTATGGTTCTTCCTAACTTTGCTTGGGTGTTTGGCAGGTAATGGGCGCCTCCTAGTTGAAGTTCTCTCCAAGAAACTTTCTTCCCATTCATAGTTTGGCTCTTATGGAAGTCTTGGGCCGCCCCCTTGTTTTGTGGATCCTTGGTTGCATTCTCCTCAATTGGCGCATGAAAGAAGGGAGCTGCTATCTGTGGTGTGGGGACCAAAGTCTAATGGATGAAGATGTGGCGCCCCTGGACTCAGGCATGTGGCTGGGAGTGTGGCGCCCACTTGCTTGGCCTTGGAGAAAATGTGACACCCCAGGTTGAAGTCCTAGACCACTACTGAGTCAACATGACTCAACAAAATAAAATGCAGGTAATACAGACTCAAGCTAAAATTGAGTTGATCAAGTCAACCCTTATTACAAGCCAAAAAACCCTAATTCTTCGGGCAAGGTTAATCAGAGATCCAGATGGAGCTCTGAAGTCTTCTTCTGAGTCTGGTGCCCACACCAATTCTCCAAGGTGGGAGGAACTCGACCCTGTCGAGTATGGATCAAGTTGGCTCTGGTATCTCTCCAAGAGGTCTGGGTCCAATTCTTGTAATTCTTCTCAGGAGATCCAAGAGTCATCAAAATCTGGCCTTCCTTGCCAGCGGACCAGGTATCTTTGGTATCCTCGATTACGAGTAGAGATAACCTGATCATCCAGGATCTTTTCAATCTGCTCTTTCCTCACAGGCCAGTTTGTTGGTGGACACACAGGGTTGGGTTCACTCTCAAGAGCAGGATTAGGTTCAAAAGCCTCACTGGGAATCACAGCTGGCTCTCTATACTCTACTAGGTCTGTAATGTTGAAAGTGGAGCTAATGCCTAGTTCTGGAGGCAACTCGAGCACATAGGCATTGGATCCTACTCTCTTCACCACTCTAAATGGTCCAGCTCCTCTAGCATGTAACTTTCTAACAGTTCCAGGAGGAAACCATTCAGGCCTTAACCTAATCATTACATAGTCTCTTCATCAAAAGTTTTGACTCGCCTTTGAGAATCAGCCAACTTCTTATAAGTTTCATTACTTAAATTTATTTTGGCTTGAATTTCTTTATGCAAGTCTTTTATATGCTGTGCAAAAACTTCGGCAGACTCGGAGACTCGTGTGTGGACTGGTAAAGGAGCTAGGTCAAGAGGTGTGTGAGGTTTGTAACCATGCACAATTTCAAATGGACTCTTACCCATAGATTTATTGACCGAGTCATTATATGCAAATTCAGCTCTAGGTAAGTACAAATCCCAGTTCCTAATGTTTTCACCAACAAGACACCTTAACAGATTGCCTAAACTACGGTTCACTACTTCGGTTTGGCCATCAGTCTGGGGATGATAGGCAGTTGAAAACTTAAGTTTTGTCCCTAACTTATGCCAAAAGGTTTTCCAGAAATAGCTGGTGAACCGGACATCCCTATCTGAAACAATGGTCTTGGGTAGGCCATGGAGTCGAACTATTTCATTAAAGAACAGGGTGGCTACCTTAGACGTATCAAATGTTTGGGAACAAGGCAAGAAATGGGCCATCTTGGAAAATCGGTCTACTACAACACAGATGGAGTCATGCCTCCTCTGGGTCTTAGGCAAACCTAACACAAAGTCCATGCTCACATCTTGCCAAGGACGATCTGGGACAGGGAGTGGGGTATAAAGGCCGGTGTTTTGTTTTCGCTGTTTGGCAACAGCACAGGTCCGACACCTAGCCACAATGTGTGCTACATCTCTTTTTAAGCTAGGCCAGAAAAAATGGTCTTCAATAGCCAGGGTGGTCTTATCTTTTCCGAAATGGCCAGCTAAACCTCCAGCATGAGTTTCCAAATCAAAAATTCTCTAAGAGAGGTTCTAGGGATGCAAAGCCTATTCTTAAAGAACAGAAAGCCATCTAAAAGGGAATAATCCTTATGTTCACTAGATGGTCCTTGAGTTAGATCCTGGTACACAATCTTAAAATCCGACACGACTCATATTCTTCTTTGATTTGCTCAAACCCTATGACTTCAGCCCTAACAGAATTCAACAACAAAGATCGACGACTAAGGGCATCAGCTACCTTATTTTCAGACCCAGCCTTATGCTTCAAAACAAAAGTATAGGACTGGATATACTCTACCCATTTAGCATGCCTAGGGTTAAGCTTCTTCTGGAAATTCAGGAATCTAAGAGCCTTGTGGTCCGAAAACAGCACAAATTCTTGCGGTAGCAAATAATGTCTCCAGTAACGCAAAGCTTGCACTACCGCATAAAATTCCTTATCATAGATAGAATACCTAAGCTTAGCATCATTAAGTTTCTCACTAAAGAATGCTATGGGATGGTTCTCTTGGCTTAGGACTCCACCTATACCTACTCCTGAAGCATCACAGGCAACCTCAAATACCTTTGAAAAGTCCGGTAACCTCAAAATGGGTGCCTGGGTCATCCTATCCTTAAGATCTAGGAAGGCTTTATGGGCTGCTTTAGTCCACTGAAATTCTCCCTTCCTAATACAGTCTGTGATAGGAGCAACTACAGTACTAAACCCCTTGATGAATCGCCTATAGAAGGTAGCCAAGCCATGGAAACTTCTGACTTCATGCACACTGGTCGGTTCTGGCCATTTCTATGGACCTAATCTTTTTAGGATCGGCAGCCACATCGTCAGGGGTTACAACAAAACCAAGGAAGATAATTCTACTGGTCATAAATTCACACTTTTTGAGATTACCGTAGAGACTATCATTCCTCAAAACTTGACAGACTTGTCTAAGGTGGCCTAGGTGATCTGCAGGGGTCTTACTATAGATCAGGATGTCATCAAAATAGACCACTACAAACTTTCCTATGAAAGCTCTAAGTACCTGGGTCATAATCCTCATGAAAGTACTAGGGGCATTGGACAACCCAAAAGGCATAACAACCCATTCAAAGAGACCATCCTTAGTTTTGAAGGTGGTTTTCCACTCATCCCCTGGTCTAATCCTAACCTGATGATAGCTGCTCTTGAGATCAATTTTAGAAAAAACCATGGCACCGGCCATCATATCTAGCATATCATCTAGTCTTGGGATGGGGAACCTATACTTGATTGTGATTTTATTGATGGCACGACTATCGACACACATCCTCCACGTGCCATCCTTCTTCGGGTTAGAAGTGCAGGGACTGCACAAGGGCTAAGACTCTCTCTAATGAACCCCTTCCTCAACAATTCGCCAACCTGCTTTTGCAGTCTTTATGCTCAGATGGATTCATCCTATAATGGGGCAAGTTGGGTAAAGTAGCTCCTGGGACTAAATATATAGAATGCTGAATATCCCTAAGAGGTGGAAGGTGGTCTGGCAGATCCTCGGGAAAAACATCCTCAAATTCTTCTAATAAAGGCTTAACTTCCTGAGGAGGCTCTGAGGGTGTAGGAGTCCTAAGTTCCTTAGCAGTCAACATCCAAATGGGTGAACCACTATGAATTTCTTGTTCTAGATCCTTGGCACAAATTAGGTTCACTCCAGTCTTCATTTCTCTGACCTTATTGGTTCCTTTATCTACCTTGTCCTTAGGAGGGACTGAATGGATTATGATTTTCTTCCCATTGAAACTAAAGACACAGGTGTTGGATTTTCCTAAGAGGGTGGCATCATGATCATACAACCAAGGTCTTCCAAGAATTATACTGCTCACCCCCATGGGCAAGACATCACACCAAATCTTCTCTTGATAGGATTGCATTTGGTTTTGGACCTGACATCTAGACTGGATGGGTATAGAGGTAGAGTCTACCCAAGAAACCTTATAGGGGTTGGAATGGGGGACTGGGGTTAAGCCTAACATTTTGACAGTGCTAGTATAATGGCATTCACACAGCTCCCACTATCTATGATGATTTTACATACCTTATCCCCTAGTTTAAGGAAAGTCTGTAGGATGTTAGTCCTACGCCAATCTTCCTGAACTTTAGTCTGGGACAAGATGCATCTCACAACCCCTAATTGGTCAGACTCTGTGGATTCTTCCTCTGCTTCATACTCATCGACCAAATTCATTCCGGTCTCATAAACTTCTTCTTCAAACTCCTCATTGGGCTCGGAATTCTCTTCTCCTCCCTCTTCTATATAAAGGGATCTACGAGGGCACTGGCTAGAAACATGACCTACCTTATGGCACTTAAAACAAGCTATGGCTGTGCACTGGTTGGAGATATGACCGGGCTTCTGGCACTTAAAACAGATGATACTAAGGGTTCTCTGGGTGTCAGGTGCCTTACCTTTGTCCATGGGCCTAGGGGTGGGAATACCCTTATTAGGCTTGCTAGGGGTAACCTGGCTAGGTCCATTTCTTGGGATTGGGGCACTAATCCTAGAAGGCATGGGTCCTCTTTGAAACTTCTCAGTGTTCAGTGCAATCTGATAGGCTTGGTCTAGATCAGTAACCTCTCTCAGAAATAACTCTCTCTTAATGTCTTCCCTAAGTCCAGCCCTAAATCTAGACAAAGTGACCTCATGGGCTTCACTCATATCACATCTCATCAGGTATTTATCAAAGTGGTTATGTAGTCTGAAACAGATCGGTTCCCTTGTTTTAAAGTCTGCCATTGGTCTAACAGATTTTGCTGGTATGAAATGGGTAGGTACTTGTCTCTAAGTTTCTCTTTCATACCCTGCCAAGTGGTTATGGGCTCTACATTTCATCTTCTAGTGGTCAGCTCAATGTTCTCCCAGTATAACCTAGCTTGACGTACTAACTTCATCTTGGCAAACTTGAATTTCCTCTCCTCAGACATGGCATACCACTCAAAGTACTGGTCCATCTCACCCTCCCAATCAGAATACACCTTAGGATTTAAGCTACCATCAAAAGTGGGTGCATCTAACTTGATGTTCTGAATGAACCTATCATCTCTATCTTCAGGTTCTGGGTCAGGCCTCCTAGGATTAGGTTCAGGATCTCGGTATAAAGGTCTTCTAGGCTCTTGGTGTGGGTGAGGTTGAGGCACATTAAAATCTGGGTCAGGAGTCCAATTCTGATGCCTAGGTTCCTCAAGTACTTGGACTCGATCCCTAAGCTGGGCAAAATTCTCATTCATATCCTGACTTAATTTGTTCATACTCTCAGTAAGAGCTCTAACCATGGACTCTAAATCAGGTTGGGTTTGACCAGGTTGGTAGGGTACTCCATTCCGGGTAGACATGATGATGCAAGCAAACACACAAAATGAGACTCAACTGAATCGACTACGGGCTAACTAAACCTAGAGCCCAAACTAGATGCCCAATCAGAGTGGCAAGCTAGCCTGTAGTAACTCAGGACTCAGCCAGGCAGGTGTAAGGGGAGTGTTAGGTCCCTAGATGCCAATCCTAGACACCAATCAGAGATTGGCCACGTAGGCGGACCAGCACACAAGCCCTTCGGGATGGAATCCCTGAACCACCATTCTAGACACTGAGTACAAAGCACACACAGAGTAACCAGACAAACTGACTCAACACTAGCCTTGACCCGACTTGTTGATGTCCCTAGCCCACTAGGGCAAATTAGGTCTAATTAATTTTAAGATTAAAGGCTTAGGTTCGAATGAGTGGGTGGTGGTTTTGGGCTAAGGAGAGGTTATCAACTCCTCCCCTTATCTTAGATGCTCAAATGCCCTTAAGATGAATTAAGAGATGATCACTCAAAAGTAATTGAATTGCAGAAACACAAAAATAGAGTTGCAGTAATTTAATCCTCAGAAATCTCACAGAAACCAATAAATCATAGGAAAGTTAAGAAAATAGTTTCAATTATACTGGTTTCAGAAAACAAAAATCACCAAATTTGGAGTTAACTACAGTGAGCAATAATTCCTACAACAGGGCAATTATAGGCTGAAAATAGAGTACTTCCCCGTTTACAATTCCTGCTACGAAGTTGTAACACAACGGATCCCTACACGCCCTAGGAACACCCCGTAGAATGGGAAGAGGAGGTTTGCACCTCGCTTCATTCCTAGGACTGGACGTCCTGGGGAGTCTACTTCGAGCAGACAAAGTAAAAAGAGAGAGACTCAAACAAGCAATCAAAACAGAAATCCTAGACAGGGCTCTGATACCAAAAATGATGCAGAACAAAGAACAAAGAAGCGTATGCGGAAGTGAATTTAAGGTTAATTCTTTTTTTTTTTTGTTTTTTTATATTTCAGAAATTGGCTTCGACTCAAAGTAAAATTAAACTAAGTTGATGGAAACTAGGTAAGATTGAAAGCACAATTTAGAAGAAGCTAAGTTATCAGAGTAGTTCAGAAGTAACGGATCGCTGGGGTTGAGAAACTCCCAGACCTAGGGTTTCGCTCTGAACTTTCAACAGGACAGAAATAAAGAGAAGAGATGGTTTACCAACCAGACAGTGATCTTCACAGAATTTGGGTGGAAGAACTCTCTCAAGCAGATTGTTAGATCCTCGGATTCGGCTATCTTCACAATGGATCCTCCAATACTGGCCTCGTGGCTGGGTCGGCTTCTCCTGAACTCAAGATCTGGGAAGAAGAAAACAAGTGATGGATTCAGAGACTCAGGGAAGGATTTACCAGGTCGAAGAACTTGAAGGCTGATGTCGCTGAGATCCGGATTCTCTTGAAGGCTGATTCGACTCCCTCTGGAAAGAGCTTTGGATCTGAAGTATCCGGACTGGAACCGGATGCTGGTGGTCGGCCTGGACTGGGGAGAGAGGCTGTGGGAGGTGGAATAGGCTAGGGTTTGGTGGATTGAAGTGGATGGTGGGCGGCTAGGGTTTTGGAGTAGAAGTGGCTAACCTAGGGTTTGGGTTTTGGAGATCTCACACCTCATCAAGGTTCCTGGGGAACCCGGATTTACTCCCTCACGGAGCTCAACACCTGGATGCAAGTGCGGAAGAGAGAAAACACAGAGTTTGCTCACAAAAAAAAGATTGGTTTCATTCATCTGATTGATTTCAAACTTACATGGGGGTTTAATTTATAGGACATTACAAGAGAGTAGGGTTTTATATCTTCCCATGTGGGACTAAAGGAGGGGATCTTCAAATTAGGATTATAGGATCAATCCCTACTCATATGGTCGGCCAATAATTCCATAAGATGATTGAGGCTTCAAAAAAAGGAAAGTGGGTGGCGCCTCCTTGCCTTGACCTCCAAGAAAATTATTTTTTCCTTCTATGCTTGGCCTTATCTGGAAGTGTTTGGGCACCTCTTAACCTTGCCCTCCAAGAGAAATTTTTTTCCCTTTTATATCTGGCTTTATTTGGAATGACTAGGGCGCCTCCTAACCTTGCTCTTCAAGAGAAATCTCCTTCCTTCCATGGCTCAACCTTTTTTGGATACCTCCTTTTCTTTCTCCCCAAGTAATGGTTCTTCCTAACTTTGCTTTGGATATTTTTGGCAGGTAATGGGCGCCTCCTTGAAGTTCTCTCCAAGAAACTTTCTTCCCATTCATAGTTTGGCTCTTATGGAAGTCTTGGGCCGCCCCCTTGTTTTGTTGATCCTTGGTTACATTCTCCTCAATTGGCGCATGAAAGAAGGGAGCTGCTATCTGTGGTGTGGGGACCAAAGTCTAATGGATGAAGATGTGGCACCCCCTAGACTCAGGCGTGTGGCTGGGAGTGTGGCGCCCACTTGCTTGGCCTTGGAGAAAATGTGACACCCCAGGTTGAAGTCCTAGACCACTACTGAGTCAACATGACTCAACAAAATAAAATGCAGGTAATACAGACTCAAGCTAAAATTGAGTTGATCAAGTCAACCCTTATTACAAGCCAAAAAACCCTAATTCTTCGGGCAAGGTTAATCAAGGATCCAAATGGATCTCTGAAGTCTTCTTCTGAGTCTGGTGCCGTACCAAGTACCCATAGTGAGTATACCCTTCAGGATGGCTACCTTTTTCAGAACAATCGGCTCTGTATACCCAAAACTTCTCCTAGAGAATTTCTAATTTGGGAGACCATGCTGGAGGTTTAGCTGGTCATTTTGGTAAAAATAAGATGATCTTAGCAATTGAGGACATGTTCTATTAGCCAGGATTGAAAAGGCAAGTTGCACAGATTGTAGCCAGGTGTAGAACTTGTGCTGTTGCAAAATAGCAAAAGTAGAACACTGATCTTTACACACCTTTACCAGTGCCTGATCGCCCTTGGCAGGACCTAAGTATTGACTTCGTGTTAGGATTACCTAAGACCCAGAAGAGATATGAATCTATCTTTGTAATGGTCGATAGGTTCTCTAAGATGGCTCACTTCATCCCCTGTTCCCAGACCTTTGATGCATCTAGAGTAGCCAAGCTTTTCTTAGATCATGTGGTTAAACTCCATGGCCTACCCAAGACCATCATATCTGATAGGGATGTTAGGTTCACCAGTTATTTATGGAAGACCTTATGGCACCTGTTAGGGACCAAGCTTAAGTTTTCTACAGCCTACCACCCTCAAACAGATGGCCAAACTGAAGTGGTGAACCGTAGTTTAGGAAACCTACTTAGATGCCTGGTAGGTGAACATGTTGGAACTTGGGATCTATTATTACCTAGAGTAGAGTTTGCCTACAACAGTTCAGTAAATAGGACAACGGGTAAGAGTACTTTTGAGATAGTCCATGGGTACCAGCCTAATCGTCCCATTGATCTAATTCCTTTCCCTATTCATGCACGAGTCTCAGAGTCTGCAGAGTCATTTGCACAGCATATTAGAGACTTGCACAAGGACATTTGCTAAAAGATAAACATAAGCAATGAAACTTATAAAAAATTGGTTGATTCCCGAAGAAGGATCAAGAAATTTGATGTAGGGGATTCTTTCATGATTAGGCTTAGGCCTGAGCGGTACCCACCATGGACCGTTAAGAAGCTTCATGCTCGTGGAGCCAGACCTTTAAAGTGTTAAAGAAGGCTGGATCAAATGCCTATGTGTTAGACTTGCCTTCGTATATGGGCATTAGTTCTACCTTCAATATTACAGGCCTGGTTGAGTACAGGGAACCAGCAATGATACCCAGTGAGGCTTTTGGACCTATCCCTTCTGTTGAGAGTGATCCTTACCTAGAGTGTCCACCAATTAATTGGCCTGAGAGAGGAGAACAGATCAAGCATATCATGGACGATCAAGCCATTACGACCTGGGGCCACGGTTATCAACGCTTCCTAGTCCGATGGCAAGGCCGGCTAGAGTCAGATGATTCATGGATTTCTCGAGAGGACTTGCAACACCTCAACCCAGACCTTCTTGAGAGATATGTGAGCCAGTCTGATCTTCACTCGACATGGTCGAGTTCCTCTCACCCCGGGAGAATTGGTGCGGACACCAAAGGCACCAGAATAAGGCAGAGGCTTCTCAACCCTCTGTGGATCACTTAATTGACATTTAAGTCCACTGTAATAAAGATTAGTCCAACTGAGTTGTTTTTATTTGAGTCATGTAATTAGTCAACTCATGTTGAGCTAGTTCAGTTCAGTATTAGTCAGCTCATGTCGAGCTAATTTTATTTTTTGAGTCCTATCCAAGCATATCGAAGACTCAAGACCACTTCATACAAGTGAAGACCAAGTCCAACCTAATTGAAGACATGGAAGTTGAGCCCAAGTCTAACCCAGCTTGAACACTTGAAGATCCCAGGAGGAGAAATTAAAACTAGCACAAACCTGAAGCCCTGAACCAGCCGGAAGGAAATTGGGCCAGCCTGGGCCCAGGAAGGAATTAGGGTGCCATCTCTTATGATGACCCTCCCCTGGTCGGCACCATCTTGGATGACCAAGACAAGGAAAGAGAGAGTAATTGTGCGGGATTTTCTACCTATGTTGCCTTGTATTCCTTGTTAGGGTTTGAAAGGGAGAAGTAGTCCTATGTAAAGTCTAAAGTACCCTTACTTGGGGCCCAAGGTTAAGGGTCTATTTAAGGGACCCTAGCCTCTTGTATGAAACTTGATTTTTGATATGAAATAAACCTTGAGTTCTTATATTGTTTTGTGTGATTACCCTGTTGTGTGCATAAAGGGGTTTGAGAGTTCTTCTTCCCGGTGTTTGCAACCATCTTCCTGCCGCCAACCATCCTTCCAGCCCCCTCCAAAACTTTCTTTCCTTTGCTATTTCCTTTTGTTTTATTATTTTCTATGAGTTTTCTAACCCATGACAGGTTGTTTGTAGGTCCCTGAGTTCCTACGAATCCAACGACTCCAGCCAAGCCTCAATCGGACCACCGAGCGGAAAGCCTGGTATCCATGGGTCTTTAGCTCGGTTTTCCAGGCCGCATCCATCGAGGAACGAGAGATCCCTTCACTGCAATCTTCACCGGGTACTTCAGACATTGTCAGGTACACCCCCTCTACCTCCAGTCTTTATATTGTAGGAGAACTTGCCCTAATCGAGGCTTCTCAGCCCCGGCGATCCTTCTTTAGTACTTTTTCTCGGTTCTAATCTGCATGCTTGGCTTCAAAAACTCATACAAAATTTCCTACAACTAATTTTAACCTAAAATTCAAGAATTAATCACCTAACTCCACATATAAAACATACAAAAAGAATTGCATGCATATTAGTCCCACATCATTTGGTATCAGAGCTTAGATTAGGGCTTGTTTATTATAATTTTTCAGTCTATATATACTCTTTTTTTAAATTATTTCTCCTGAGCAAAACTTAAAATATTTTGAAATTTATTTTGTTTGATTTATCATAGTACACAGTAGTTTTCAAAATTTTTGTAGATTTTAGTTCGGCCTATAAATTTTCTGCAAGCCGAAATACAGCCTACAATTTTTGGCTCTATTTTTTTCAGAAAGACAAGTTTGGACATTTTAGGATTTTGTTTAGCATCTTTTCATATATCTTTTAATTTTAGTATATTTCCTGCATATTAGGCCATAATTTACAAGTTTTCTTTTATTTAAAAAAATACCAAAATAAAAAAAATAAAAAAAGTACATATTCTCCAAAAATATTAAAAAAAAAAAAACACCTAAACCCTAATTTGCTTTCTCATTTGATTGCCATCATTGCATAAACCACTTTTAAGGGCACTCTTGCTATATCATATAAGGGGAGGAGTTGATAACCTCTCCTTATCCCAAAACCACATCCCTTGCATTCGGTCCCAAGCCTTAACCTAAAATTATTAGACTTAATTTGCCTTAGTGGGCTAGGGACACCAATTGGTCGGGTCCGAGCTAGTGTTAGATCACTGTGTCAAGTTAACTGTATGTGCCTTGTGCTTAGTGTCTAGAATGGTTGTTCAGGGATTCAATCCCGAAGGGCTTGTGTGCTGGTCCGCCAACCTGGCCAATCTCTGATTGGTGTCTAGGCTTGGCAATTAGGGACCTTACACTCCCCTTACACCTGCCTGGCAGAGTACCGGGTACTATAGGCTAGTATGGCACCCTGATTGAGCATCTAGTTTAGACTCTAGGTCTAGTCAGCTGTAGTCGGTCTGATCGAGTTTTGCATGAGCACTAGATCAGGGGTTTCATATCACCCACCTCCTTCACAAATGGCTGAATCCATGGACCATTTTGATGCCAAATTTGAAGCACTTGGAGAAAGGTTAGTCCAAATCCTCAATCTTAGGTTTGAGCAAGCAAATGCCCAATTGACCCAGAAGCTTGAAAAAATAGATGCCCGACTAGGAAACCTAGAGGAGACACATAGGACCCAGTCTGAGCCTGATCCTGAGTCCTCTCAGCCTAGGAGAACCCCTCGCCATGACCCTTATTATGATCCTAACCCTAGGAGGACCCCAAACCCTAAACCATACCGTGAGGTTGAACCTAGGAGAGCCCCTCATCCTGACCCATACTATAATCCTGGACAAAGGAGGACCCCAAACCCTGATCCATACCAAGAGGTTGAACCAAGGAGATGAAAGATTGGGCCCTGAAAGCCAATTGAAATATTGTAATTTTGATCCCAAAATCAATGAATTGACATTTTATAAAGGCATTATTTTCATCATTTGCTGTGTCTTTTCGATTTTATGATGAACCCCATAGATTAGGGCTATGGTTCTAAGGTTATGATGAGATCATACCAGTGAGACCTAAAGCCTTAAAACCCTAATCTAAAATATTCCTGGTCGATGGGACATTGAGTTGGGGATCAATGTTTCCGGCAAGACCAGCACATCCTATATATGTTTTGTAATGAGGGTGACTGATCTCACAGTCACTTGTGTTTGACACTAATACTAGGATGTGAGTGTTCATTAGAGAATGAGTTCACTGAATTGATCCAGATTGAGAATATCTAATGGAACCTTATCTGTTTGTCAATAGATAATTCTTATAGTGGGAGTAGTGCATGTGGTCCTTTGACCTGAGACTACCATAGTACCTTATATATATGAATCCATACTTTGGTTCGCAATCAATCATGATACTGAGTCATGCACGAGGTGATACTGGTTATGGTGGATTGTATATGGAGGTTGTGAGTAGGTCAACAAGGAATTGATCAGCCCTAGTAAGAGGGAATAGCATCCAGCTAATTTCAAATGATGGATTCAGGAAACTTTGATCAAAGTATGAACATTAGAGTTATTTTCTAATGGTTAATTAATGAATCATCATTATAAAGATTGAGCTAGGGATGAATATGAAATTGGATTTGACAAGTATCCATATTCATAATCATATTCGGGGTGCAAGTTGATCAAAGGACTGAATTGCCCGGTAACTCACCACTGAAGGGTATTTTGGTAATTCCATCAAAATTCCACATCTTCCGGGTAGACATGATACGTTGCTAGACATCAATCTTGTCTTGTAGGTATATGATTGAGTCATGGTAATTCAAATCAGTTAATTGAATTAGATTCTAATTGACCGAGTCGAGCTAGTTTGAGTCGACCTAAATCGGCTTAGTTGAGATCTAACCGAATTAAGTCAAATAGAACTCGGACCTACAGCTGGCTAGGTGTGGAACCCAATGGGTCACACACAAAAGAAATTGATGAAGGATTTAATTTGGAATTAAATCATGTTTGCAGGATAAACACACTAGCATGTGTTGCAGACCAAATTTCTATTCGAATCAGATTCGAATTTGGTTCCGAATTGGGCTTAATTAGGTTCTAATTAAACCAGATTAAGGTCCAATTTAATTTTTAGGACATTGGGCTAACCCATGGCTAAACCCAAGTGAACTTAGTTCACTGAGACCCTCTCTCCAAGCCGCCCCCTCCCATTTCTCACCCGCGCGCGCCAAGAAAGAGAGTCCACGCGCGTGGACTTCTCTTAAACGCGCGTGAGAAGGAAAACGTCGGAGAAAAATCTGAAAAAAAGGGGGCATTTCAGATCCTTGTTTGGTGCCCTTGGATCTGGATCTGATGGCCAGAAAAAATTAAGGAAAAGATCCATCGCTTTTCGGTCGCAAATACGTCTCCAAAAGTCGCGATTCTTCCTGAAGTTTTTCCGAGAGTCCTCCTCGTCGGAAAAACAAAAATTAAATCAGAGAATCATGATTTTTGGTTGAGGGGATGGTGAGGAATGAAGGATCATGATCCCTGGGTTTTCAGAGGGTTGCGTTGTTTCGAGATGACACCCCTCTGAGATCTATAAATAGGGTTGGGTTCTCGGGGGTTTTCACGTAACATAATTCAGAGATCCAATTCCCTTTCCTCCTCTCCAGGATACTCCTTCCCCTTGTTCTTGTTGGGTATTGTTTCCCTTACAGAGGTATCCTCTGTCGAAACTCTGACCCTAAATAAGAATAAGAAGAAGGTCTTGAACGGTAAAGGAAAGAAAAAGGAAAGGATCTGTTCTTCTGTCTTTTCCTTCTTGAATTAAGACTTTTAATTTTATTCAATTATTCAAGAAAAGGGATTCAGAAAAGAATTCTTGAAGAAAATTCAAGAAGAGGAAAGAAGGAAGAAAAGAAATTTTCAAGAAAGAAATTTCAGCCTAAAAGTCCAAGAATTGAATCTTGAAAAAGAATTCAAGAAGAGGAGCCAAGAACTAGGAATTGTTGTTCATCTTTTTCTGTGTGGATCACCATTGGAGGGTGAACATTTGGGCACCTGGTGGAGATTCAGAGTTTGGATTTTGCGATACAGGTTAGTATCTTACTTAGAGATTAAATCTTATATATGCATTTTATATGTTTTAATTCTTTTAAGGAGATCTTGGGCTAAAGGTTTGGTGAAGATTTCAAAAGATAAAAATAAAAATTTTGAAATCTATGTTTCCGCCTTGCCATCAAACCCTACAGTGGTATCAGAGCCTCCTTATTAAGATTAAAATATATATGCTGAATTTTAGATGCATATTTATATAAGTAACATGAGATGTAATATATGTTTGTTGTAATGTCACCAATTAGGGTTTTCACTCAAACCCTAATTGTTGTAGAGATATGCATAGAGATCTAGTCATCATACTGAAATAAGGTTGCCCTGGCATAATGGTGGATCCATTATGTGGTAAATGGTTGTCCTAGTATGATGACACACTAATCACATATTTGTGTTAATTATGCATATATGTTTGATGTATGCCACTAATTAAGTTTTCACTTAAACCTTAATTTGCATAGAGATATGTTTAGCCTTCTAGTCATCATACTGAAATAAGGTTGCCCTGGCATAATGGTGGATCCATTATGTGGTAAATGGTTGTCCTAGTATGATGGCACACTATGGCACATATTTGCTAAAATGTGCTTTGTTTTAATAAAGCCCTCTTTAAAACATATTAAGTTGTAGTGTCATATACCAAAAGCAAAAATAATCAATATGATTAGTTTATCATTCGGTGTCTAGGAAAAGTGGTTCATGATCGGTAAAGAGGACGTGGTTTTTAATTGGTTCCGTTGACTGACCTGGCCAATTCTTATTGGTGTCTAAGGAAAGCAACGGGGGGACTCCCACCACTCTCCCACTTACCTGGCCGGTATGATTAACTTAATTATTGATTGATATGCTTAGTGTAATATTCACTACATATGGCCTTCCTTCATGCCAAGTCATTATTATGTTATGATCCATATTAGGTTTGTTGTGTACACACAAGGCCTTTTTTCTTTATGGTGACTAACATAATTTTGCTTGGTACATTTGATGCTTATGGAATGATTTAATATTATACTTTGTTGTGTACACACAAGGGTATTATAATTAATATCATGACTATATAGTAATGAAGGGTCTAACTTAACTAAAATATTATAGTTTGTTGTGTACACACAAAGCTATTAATATTTTAGAGGCCAAGATGAGTTGAGAATTGTATGAATTACAATTGGAAAGAGTTTTCCTACCTTTGAACTTATATAAGATTTGTTGTGTACACACAAGGTTTTATGAGGAATTAGGATCTCAACCCCACTAAGAGAACCAATTAGGGTTTTCTCGATCATCACATTGAGGGTTATGATGCTTGATAAAATAGTGGGAGACATAATTAAGTTAAAGTCCTAATTTAATTATGTTTTGTCAACATTGATTGTTTGCTTATGTAATGTTGTTTGTTAATGTAGATTAAATGGCATCTTCACTCTCACTCCGTAGCATTCTTGATGCAAATAAATTGACTGGACCAAACTATGTTGATTGGTTAAGAAACCTGAAGATAGTACTCAGCCAAGAAAGAATTTCTTATATTCTTGATACCCCAACCTTGGAACCATTAGGGGAAGATGCCTCGCAAGAGGATAAGACCACATATAACACGTGGCAAAATGACTCACTTACTGTCAAGTGTATAATGCTTGCCTCTATGACCAATGAGTTACAGAGGCAACATGAAAGCATGGACACAAACTCCATATTACTCAATTTAAAAGAACTTTATGGAGAACATAGTCGAACTGCAAGATATGAAATATCTAAGCAGTTATTCCGTGCAAGGATGACAGAAGGTACATCCGTACAAGACCATGTATTAAAGGTTATTGACCTAATCACCCGATTGGGTCAATTAGGTTTTGTTATGGATGGGGAGTTGAATCAGGATTTAATCCTGCAGTCACTCCCAGAGTCATTTTCATAGTTTGTTCTTAATTATCATATGAACAAACTTAACACTTCCTTGCCTGAGCTGTTGAATATGTTAAAAACAGCAGAGAGCCATTTAAAGAAAAATAAGGCTCCACTTCTCTTGTGGATGGTGTAAACAAGAAGAAAATAGGCAAAAAGGGTTCCAAGAGGAGGTTAAACCCAAAGGGGGCATCAAGAAAAAGAAAGGAAAGAAGGCCTCCGGACAAATGACCTGCTTTCATTGTGGCAAGCCGGGTCACTGGAAAGAAACTGCAAGGTTTACCTTGCAAGTATGAAGCCTGGTGCTAGTGATGCACCAAAAGGTATGTATGAGATACATGCAATTTTGTCATTAGACTCTTCTAATTCAAACTCTTGGGTATTGGATACTGCTTGTGGTCATCATATCTGCAAATCATTGCAGGGACTACATAACATCAGAGTTTTGAAGGAAGGCGACTTCGAGCTCTACGGTGCTGGAGGAGATTCCATCCAAGCAGAAGCTGTAGGGACTTATATGTTGAAGCTGCCTTCTGGGAATATTTTAGAGTTAAAAAATTGTTATTTTATGCCTAGAATCATTAGAAACATCATATCTGTACCCTTGTTACTTAAACAAGGATATATTATGAATGTAATGAGCAGTGGCTGCTCAATCAGTTTTCTAATGAATGAAATATATTAATGGCATATTTTGCAATGGTCTCTTAACTTTATCTTCTGATGACAATATACTACATGTTAGTAATAAACGAAAAAGAGATGAAGTAAACAATACTTTACTTTGGCACTGTCGTCTTGGACATATTAGTGAGCAGAGGATTAACAAGTTATACAAGGAAAAATTCCTTAATCCTTATGACTATGAATCATTAGGAACTTGTGAATCATGTCTCATGGGTAAAATGACCAAGACTCCATTTAGTGGACATAATGAAAGGACAACAGAGTTATTAGGACTCATACACACTGATGTATGTGGACCTATGACAACTCAGGCCAAGGGTGGATACTCATATTTCATCACATTCACTGATGATTTTTCAAGGTACGGATTTGTGTATCTAATGAAACATAAGTCCGAAGCTTTTGAAAAATTTTTAGAGTATCAAAGTATGGTAGAGAAACAAACGGGAAAAAGTATTAAGATCCTTCGATCAGATAGAGGAGGTGAATACTTATCCACCGAGTTTCTTGATCACCTTAAACAAAAGGGAATCATCTCTGAATGGACTCCTCCTTACACACCACAATTAAATGGTGTTGCTGAAAGGAGAAATCGTACTTTATTAGATATGGTACGGTCCATGATGTGCTTCATAGACTTACCTGTTTCTTTCTGGGGATATGCCTTGGAAACAGCGGCTAATATTTTGAATAGAGTACCATCCAAATCTGTATCTAGCATTCCATATGAGTTATGGAGGGGAAAGAAACCCAATCTTAAGCACCTTAAGATATGGGGATGTCCAGCTTATGTCAAAAGAAATTTTGGACAAAAGCTTGATGTTAGAGCAGAAAAATGTCTATTTGTTGGATATCCCAAAGATAGTATAGGATATCTATTCTACCACCCTACTGAACAAAAGGTTTTAGTCAGTAGGCATGCCATTTTTATGGAAAAAGAATTCATCCTACAAAATGGCAGTGGGAGAAATATTGAACTTGAAGAAGTTCAACAAGTAGATACATCTCAACAAAATCATAACACAGTTAGTATAGAACCTGAACACACCACTCCTATCCGTAAGTCTGATAGAGTGCGACATGCACCTGAAAGGTATGGGTTCATTATTGAAAATAATGAAGCCCGAATCATTGATAATGATGAGCCTCTAACATATACGGATGCTGTCATAAGTAGTGACTCAGACAAATGGCTGGAAGCCATGAGATCCGAAATGGACTCCATGTATGTCAACCAAGTCTGGACTTTGGTTGATGCACCAGAGAGTGTTAACCCTATTGGATGCAAATGGGTCTATAAGAAAAAGATTGGGGTAGATGGCCAAGTTGAAACTTATAAAGCCAGATTAGTGGCTAAGGGTTTCAGACAAAAACAGGGAATAGATTATGATGAAACATTTTCTCCTGTTGCCATGCTCAAATCTATTCGGATCATGCTTGCTATAGCAGCATATCATGATTATGAAATCTGGCAGATGGATGTGAAAACTGCATTCCTCAATGGTTTCCTTGAGGAAGAGGTTTATATGTCATAGCCAGAAGGTTTTGTCTTGGAGACTAAACCTAATCAGGTATGTAGGCTAAAGAAATCTATTTATGGATTAAAGCAAGCATCTAGGAGTTGGAACATCCGATTTGATAAGACAGTCAAAGAATTTGACTTTATCAAAAATGAGGATGAACCTTGTGTGTACAAGAAGACTAGTGGGAGTGCCATAGTTTCTTGGTTCTGTATGTAGATGACATACTCCTCATTGGGAATGATATCCCAATGTTACAATCGGTCAAGGTATGGTTATCTAAACAGTTTTCCATGAAAGACTTGGGAGAAGCATCTTATATACTAGGCATCAAGATCTATAGAGACAGATCTAGGAGGATGCTAGGTTATCCAGTCTAGGTACATTGACCAAGTGCTAAAAAGATTTAGCATGGAGGAAAGTAAAAGAGGTTACTTACCTATTGGTCATGGCATACATCTTTCTAAGAAGATGTCTCCTAAGACACCTGAAGAAAGAAATAGAATGAATTCGGTACCTTATGCTTCGGCAGTAGTAGGGTCTATTATGTATGCTATGTTATGTACTAGACCTGATGTGGCATATGCCTTAGGTATAGCCAGCAGGTTTCAGGCTGATCCAGGAGAGGATCATTGGAAGGCTGTGAAAAATATTCTTAAGTACTTAAGAAGAACTAAGGATATTTTTCTAATATACGGAGGATCTGATCTTAAACTAGAAGCTTATTCAGATTCTAGTTTTCAATCAGATCCAGATGACAGCAAATCTATATCTGGGTATATTTTTACCCTTAATGGAGGAGCTGTAAGCTGGAAAAGTTCTAAACAGCAAACTGTAGCTGACTCAACAACTGAGGCAGAGTACATTGCTGTTAGTGAAGCTGCCAAGGAAGCTGTCTGGATGAAGAAGTTCATATCAGAGTTGGGCGTAGTTCCTGAGATTGAAGGTCCAGTATCACTTTACTGTGATAATACGGGGGCTGTTGCTCAAGCAAAGGAACCAAGAGCTCATCACAAATCAAAGCACATTCTGAGACGCTTCCATCTCGTTCGAGAGATTGTCGAAAGACAAGAAGTCTGCATTAAAAGGGTAGAAACGAAGAACAACGTAGCAGACCCGTTCACTAAGGCTCTATCACAGCGAGAGTTTGATCGCCACCTTGATTGTATGGGGTTAAGATTTAAAGGCGATTGGCTTTAGTGCAAGTGGGAGATTGAAAGATTGTGCCCTGAAAGCCAATTGAAATATTGTAATTTTGATCCCAAAATCAATGAATTGACATTTTATAAAGGCATTATTTTCATCATTTGCTGTGTCTTTTCGATTTTATGATGAACCCCATAGATTAGGGCTATGGTTCTAGGGTTATGATGAGATCATACCAGTGAGACCTAAAGCCTTAAAACCCTAATCTAAAATATTCCTGGTCGATGGGACATTGAGTTGGGGATCAATGTTTTTGGCAAGACCAGCACATCCTATATATGTTTTGTAATGAGGGTGACTGATCTCACAGTCACTTGTGTTTGACACTAATACTAGGATGTGAGTGTTCATTAGAGAATGAGTTCACTGAATTGATCCAGATTGAGAATATCTAATGGAACCTTATCTGTTTGTCAATAGATAATTCTCATAGTGGGAGTAGTGCATGTGGTCCTTTGACCTGAGACTACCATAGTACCTTATATATATGAATCCATACTTTGGTTCGCAATCAATCATGATACTGAGTCATGCACGAGGTGATACTGGTTATGGTGGATTGTATATGGAGGTTGTGAGTAGGTCAACAAGGAATTGATCAGCCCTAGTAAGAGGGAATAGCATCCAGCTAATTTCAAATGATGGATTCAAGAAACCTTTGATCAAAGTATGAACATTAGAGTTATTTTCTAATGGTTAATTAATGAATCATCATTATAAAGATTGAGCTAGGGATGAATATGAAATTGGATTTGACAAGTATCCATATTCATAATCATATTCGGGGTGCAAGTTGATCAAAGGACTGAATTGCCCGGTAACTCACCACTGAAGGGTATTTTGGTAATTCCACAAAATTCCACATCTTCGGGTAGACATGATACGTTGCTAGACGTCAATCTTGTCTTGTAGGTATATGATTGAGTCATGGTAATTCAAATCAGTTAATTTGAATTAGATTCTAATTGACCGAATCGAGCTAGTTTGAGTCGACTTAAATCGGCTTAGTTGAGATCTAACCGAATTAAGTCAAATAGAACTCGGACCTACAGCTGGCTAGGTGTGGAACCAATGGGTCACACACAAAAGAAAATTGATGAAGGATTAATTTGGAATTAAATCATGTTTGCAGGATAAACACACTAGCATGTGTTGCAGACCAAATTCTATTCGAATCAGATTCGAATTTGGTTCCGAATTGGGCTTAATTGGGTTCTAATTGAACCAGATTAAGGTCCAATTTAATTTTAGGACATTGGGCTAACCCATGGCTGAACCCAAGTGAACTTAGTTCACTGAGACCCTCTCTCCAAGCCGCCCCCTCCCATTTCTCACCCGCGCGCGCCAAGAAAGAGAGTCCACGCGCGTGGACTTCTCTTAAAACGCATGAGAAGGAAAACATCGGAGAAAAATCTGAAAAAAAGGGGGCATTTCAGATCCTTGTTTGGTGCCCTTGGATCTGGATCTGATGGCCAGAAAAAATTAAGGAAAAGATCCTCGCTTTTCGGTCGCAAACGTCTCCAAAAGTCGCGATTCTTCCTGAAGTTTTTCCGAGAGTCCTCCTCGTCGGAAAAACGAAAATTAAATCGGAGAATCATGATTTTTGGTTGAGGGGATGCGTGAGGAATGAAGGATCGTGATCCCTGGGTTTTTAGAGGGTTGCATTGTTTCGAGATGACACCCCTCTGAGATCTATAAATAGGGTTGGGTTCTCGGGGGTTTTCACGTAACATAATTCAGAGATCCAATTCCCTTTCCTCCTCTCCAGGATACTCCTTCCCATTGTTCTTGTTGGGTATTGTTTCCCTTACAGAGGTATCCTCTGTCGAAACTCTGACCCTAAACAAGAATAAGAAGAAGGTCTTGAACGGTAAAGGAAAGAAAAAGGAAAGGATCTGTTCTTCTTCTTTTCCTTCTTGAATTAAGACATTGCCTGTCTTAATTTTATTCTTCCAATTCAATTCAAGAAAAGGGATTCAAGAAAGGGAATTCTTGAAGAAAATTCAAGAAGAGGAAAGAAGGAAGAAAAGAAATTTTCAAGAAAGAAAATTTCAGCCTAAAAGTCCAAGAATTGAATTCTTGAAAAAGAATTCAAGAAGAGGAGCCAAGAACTAGGAATTGTTGTCTTCATCTTTTTCTGTGTGGATCACCATTGGAGGGTGAACATTTGGGCACCTGGTGGAGATTCAGAGTTTGGATTTTGCGATACAGGTTAGTATCCTACTTTGAGATTAAATCTTATATATGCATTTATATGTTTTAATTCTTTTAAGGAGATCTTGGGCTAAAGGTTTGGTGAAGATTTCAAAAGATAAAAATAAAAATTTGAAATCTATGTTTCCGCCTTGCCATCAAACCCTACAGGAGAGCCCCTCAGCCTGACCCATACTATAATCCTGGCCTAGGAGGATCCCAAACCTTGATCCATATCTTGAGGCTGAACCTAGGAGAGGCCATCGTCCTGACCCAATTCTTGAGGTTCATCCTAGAAGGCCCAATTAGGATTTTATAGACTGGAGGACAGATCCTGTAGACATGTTAAGCTTGATGCCCCGCTTTTGATGGTTGTCTAGATCCTAAGGTCTACATAGATTGGAAGGGAGAGATGGATCAATATTTTGAGTGGTATGATATAACAGAGGAGCGTAACTTTAGATTTGCTAGCTTAAGTTTGTTCAGGAAGCCAGGTTACATTGGGCTAGTGTTGAGAGAACCCTTAGTCTAGGAGGGCATGATCCTATAACCACCTGGTGTGCCATGATGGGTAAGCTTAGGACAAGATACGTTCCAGCATCTTATCGTAGTGGGTTACTAGATCAATGGCAACGATTTAATTAGGGTAACAGGAGTATAGATGAGTACATTACAAAATTTGATGAGTATTCCATGCGATGTGATTTGAGGGAGTCTGAGGATGTTGTCTTATCTAGGTTTAGGGCTGGACTGAGAGATGACATTAAGAAAGAGCTCTATATGAGAGAGGTTAGGGACCTGGACCATGCTTACCAGATTGCTAGGGATCATGAGCATTTTCATAGAGGGCCAGTTTATCATAGACCTGAGCCTACTAGATACCCTAGTCAGTATCCTGGAGTTAGCCAGCCCCATCAGAACCGACCCATGCCCAGCCGACCTAGCCCTAGTCGACCCAGTCCTAGTCAGGCAGCCTGAATCGACCCAGTCCTAGTCAACCAGGCCCGATTCGACCCCAGCCTAGTAATCCTTTGACTCGTAAGGATGATCAAGGAAAATCTATAGAGGTCAATAAGAGTTACACTCCCCAGAAGACCTGTTTTAGATGTAATAATCCAGGCCACTTTATGAGCCAATGTCCAGTTAGTGCCTTACATCTAGGTGAACTGCAAGAATAAGAGCCTGAATCCGTAGTCGAACCTAAGGGTGTGGTTTACGAGGCTGATGATCAGTTAATAGAGGAGTACGAAGATGAGGAGGAGGAACCTGAGTCTGAGAACCAATTAGGAGTGGTTAGGTGCATCTTAGCCCGAACCCCAGTTAAGGAAGATTGGCGTAGGACTAGCATCCTACAAACTTTTGTCAAGGTAGGAGGTAAGGTTCTTAAGATCATCATAGAGAGTGGGAGTTGTGTCAATGCTGTCTTTGCCAAGACAGTTAAATCTTTAGGATTGACCACAGTTCCCCATCCTAGCTCATACAAAATTTCTTGGATTGATTCCACCTCCATCCAGATTCAAGTTAGGTGTCAAATCTGAATTAGATTGCAGACATATGAGGAAAAGATTTGGTGTGATGTCATTCCCATGGAAGTAAGTAGTATTATTTTAGGTCGACCTTAGCTTTTTGATCATGATGCAACCCTATATGGTCGGACCAACGTTTGTGCTTTCAACTACCATGGGAATAAGTTTGTTATCAATCCAACTCCCCTAGGGACCCAGTTAAGAGGGGTTCTAGAAGCCTTAAGGACAAGAAACCTGGAGTTAACCTGATTAAGACTAGGGAGTTAGAAAAGGAGATTGCTGAGGGTAACCCTGTTTGGATCTAGACCTCCAAGGAAATATTAGAGCAGACCCAAAAGGAACACCCTAAAGAAATTTTTGAAGCTCAAAAAGAATTTGAGGATGTCTTCCCTGATGATTTACCTGATCAACTACCACCCCTTAGAGACATCCAGCATGCAATAGACTTAGTTCCAGGAGCCACTTTACCAAACCTTCCTCACTATAGGCTGAATCCCAGTGAACATCAAGAATTACATAAACAAGTGGGAGAATTACTTAGGAAGGGTTTCATTAGGGAGAGCCTGAGTCCATGTGCAGTCCCTGCTCTACTGACCCCTAAGAAAGATGGTACCTTGAGGATGTGTGTAGAAATTAGAGCTATCAACAAAATAACTGTGAAATATAGGTTTCCCATCCCCCGATTTGATGATATGTTAGACATGATGGCCGGAGCCAGAGTTTTCTCCAAGATAGACCTTTAGAGCAGCTATCATCAGGTTAGGATTAGACCTGGAGATGAGTGGAAAACTGCTTTCAAAACTAAGGATGGCCTGTTTGAGTGGGTTGTAATGCCTTTTAGACTTTCCAATGCACCAAGTACTTTTATGAGGATTATGACCCAGGTCCTGAAAGAGTTTGCAGGAAAAATCGTTGTGGTCTACTTTGATGTTATTCTGATTTATAGCAACACCAAGAAGGACCACCTTAGTCATCTAAGACTAGTATGCCGGACCCTTAGGGAGAATAGTCTCTATGCCAACCTTAAGAAGTGTGATTTCATGACACATAGGCTTATCTTCCAAGGTTTTGTTGTCACCCCTGAAAGAGTTTCTGCAGATCCTGAAAAGGTTAGGGCAATTATTGAGTGGCCTACACCTCTAGTGTCCACGATGTGCATAGTTTCCATGGCCTAGAAACCTTTTACAGGAGTTTTATTAGGGATTTTAGTATAGTCGTCGCACCTATCACTAATTGCATTAGGAAGGGTATATTTGAGTGGACCAAAGCAGCTGATAAGGCCTTCCTTGAGCTTAAGGATAAGATGACCCATGCACCCATCCTTAGATTACCTGACTTCACTAAGGTGTTTGAGGTCGCTTGCGACGCCTCGGGAGTAGGAATAGGTGGGGTACTAAGTCAAGAGAATCTCCCTGTAGCCTTCTTCAGTGAGAAACTGAATGAGGCTAAACTTAAGTACTCTACCTATGACAAGGAATTTTATGCGGTAGTCCAGGCCTTAGATATTGGAGACATTACTTACTACCGCAGGAGTTTGTCTTATTTTTTAACATGAGTTACTCCGATTCCTAAACTCCCAAAGGAAACTAAACCCACGGCATGGTAAATGGATTCAGTACATTCAGGCTTATACTTTTGTCCCGAAGCACTGTGCCGGCACTGAAAATAGGTAGCAGATGCCCTGAGCCGTAGGTCTCTACTGTTAGGATCAGTCAGCACCCAAGTCATAGGGTTGATAGGTTAAAGGATGAATATGAAACTTGCCCAGACTTTGGAGACATTTATCAGACCCTCAGGCTAGGACCAACCTGTAGCATAGTGAGTATACCCTTCAGGATGGCTACCTTTTCCAGAACAATCAACTCTATATACCCAAAACTTCTCTTAGAGAATTCCTAAGAAAAGAGACCCATGCTGGAGGTTTAGCTGGTCATTTTGTTAGAAATAAGATGATCTTAGCAATAGAGGACCGGTTATTTTGGCTAGGATTGAAAAGGCACGTTGCACAGATTGTAGCCAGGTGTAGAACTTGTGCTGTTGCAAAATAGCAGAAGCAGAACACTAGTCTTTACACACCTTTACTAGTGCCGATCGCCCTTGGCAGGACCTAAGTATGGACTTCGTGTTAGGATTACCTAAGACCCAGAATAGACATGATTCTATCTTTGTAGTGGTCGATAGGTTCTCTAAGATGGCTCACTTCATCCCCTATTCCCAGACCTTTGATGCATCTAGAGTAGCCAAGCTTTTCTTAGATCATGTGGTTAAACTCCATGGCCTACCCAAGACCATCATATCTGATAGGGATGTTAGGTTCACCAGTTATTTCTAGAAGACCTTATGGCACCTGTTAGGGACAAGCTTAAGTTTTCTACAGCCTACCACCCTCAAACAGATGGCCAAACTGAAGTGGTGAACCGTAGTTTAGGAAACCTCCTTAGATGCCTTATAGGAGAACATGTTGGAACTTGGGATCTATTATTACCTAGAGCAGAGTTTGCCTACTACAGTTCAGTAAATAGGACAACGGGTAAGAGTCCTTTTGAGATAGTCCATGGGTACCAGCCTAATCATCCCATTGATCTAATTCCTTCATGCATGAGTCTCAAAGTCTGCAGAGTCATTTGCACAGCATATTAGAGACTTGCACAAGGACATTAGCCAAAAGATAAACATAAGCAATGAAACTTATAAAAAATGGTTGATTTTCGAAGAAGGATCAAGGAATTTGATGTAGGGGATTCTGTCATGATTAGGCTTAGGCCTGAGCGATTCCCACCAGGAACCGTTAAGAAGCTTCATGCTCGTGGAGCCAGACCTTTTAAAGTGTTAAAGAAGGTTGGATCAAATGCCTATGTGTTAGACTTGCCTTGTATTTGGGCATTAGTTCTACCTTCAATATTACAGGCCTGGTTGAGTACAGGGAACCAGCAACGATACCCAGTGAGGCTTTTGGACCTATCCCTTCTGTTGAGAGTGATCCTTACCCAGAGTGTTCCCAATTAATTGGCCTGAGAGTGGAGAACGGATCGAGCGTATCCTGGACAATCAAGCCATTACGACTCGGGGCTGCTGTTATCAACGCTTCCTAGTCGATGGCAAGGCCGGCCAGAGTCGGATGATTCATGGATTTCTCGAGAGGACTTGCAATGCCTCAACCCAGACCTTCTCGAGAGATATGTGAACCAGTCTGATCTTCACTTGACAGGGTCAAGTTCCTCCCACCCCGGGAGAATTGGTGCGGACACCAAAGGCACCAGAATAAGGCAGAGGCTTCTCAACCCTCTATGGATCACTTAATTGATATTTGAGTCAACTGTAATAAAGATTAGTCCAACTGAGTTGTTTTCATTTGAGTCCTGTAATTAGTCAGCTCATGTTGAGCTAGTTCAGTTCCATATTAGTCAGCTCATGTCGAGCTAATTTATTTTTTGAGTCCTATCCAAGCATATCGAAGACTCAAGACCACTTCATACAAGTGAAGACCAAGTCCAAACTAATTGAAGATATGGAAGTTGAGCCCAAGTCCAGCCCAGCTTGAAGACTTGAAGATCCCAGGAGGAGAAAATTAAAACTAGCACAAACCTGAAGCCCTGAACCAGCCGGAAGGAAATTAGGCCAACCTAGGCCCAGGAAGGAATTAGGGCGCCATCTCTTATGGTGACCCTCCCCTTGGTCGGCCACTTATGGTCACCACCTTGGCCGACCAAGACAAGGAAAGGGAGAGCAATTGTGTGGGATTTTCTACCTATGTTGCCTTGTATTCATAGTTAGGGTTTGAAAGGGAGAAGGAGTCCTATGTAAAGTCTAAAGTACCCTTACTTGGGGCCCAAGGTTAAGGGTCTATTTAAGAACCCTAGCCTCTTGTATGAAACTTGATTTTGATATGAAATAAACCTTGAGTTCTTATATTGTTTTGTGTGATTACCCTGCTGTGTGCATGAAGGGGTTTGAGAGTTCTTCTTCCCGGTGTTTGCAACCATCTTCCTGCCGCCAACCATCCTTCCAGCCCCCTCCAAAACTTTCTTTCCTTTGCTATTTTCCTTTGTTTTCTTGATTTCCTCTAAGTTTTCTAACCCCGACAGGTCGTTTGCAGGTCCTCGAGTTCCTACGAATCCAACAACTCCAACTAAGCCTCAATCGGACCACCGAGCAGAAAGCCGGGTATCCGCGGGTCTTTGGCTCGATTTTCCAGGACGCATCCATCTAGGAATGAGAGATCCCTTCACTGCGATCTTCACGGGCACTTCAGACATTGTCAAGTACACCCCCTCTCCCTCCTATCTTTATATTGTAGGAGAACTTGCCCAAACCGAGGCTTCTCTGCCCTGGCAATCCTTCTTTAGTACTTTTCTAGGTTCTAATATGCATGCTTGGCTTCAAAAATTCATACAAATTTTTCTACAACTAATTTTGATCTGAAATTCATAAATTAATCACCTAACCCCATATATAAAATATACAAAAAGAATTGCATGTATATTAGTCCTGCATCACATTGTTGTACTTAACTGAAAGTAGACCTGATATCTTGTTAGCGTATGTGTATGTGCTAGATTATAATCTAATCCTAAAGAATCACATATGCATGCTGTTAAAAGAATTATAAGATATCTAAAAGGAACAAGTAATCTAGGTCTATGATTTTGAAAGCATTCTTCATTAAATTTAATTGGGTTTTCGGATACTGATTATGCTGGTTGTAAAATTGATAGAAAAAGCACTAGCGGCACATGCCAATTTTTAGGATGAATTTAATCTCATGGCACTGTAAGAAACAAAACTCGGTAGCACTATCTACTACTGAGAAAATGTACATTGCTGCAGGGAGTTATTGTGCACAAGTGTTATGGATTAAATAACAACTAGAAGACTTTAGTGTTATACAATCTAAAATTTCTATCAAATGTAATAATACAAGTGCTATAAATTTGACAAAAAATCCAATTCAGCATTCAAGAACTAAGCACAAAAAAATTAGACACCATTTTATAAGAGATCATATTTGAATGGTGACATTGAATTAGAATTTATTCTAACTGAAAATCAACTTGCTGATATTTTCACTAAACCACTTAATCAAGATAGATTTGAAATGATTAGAGGATAATTAGGACTTTGTGACCCATTTTAAGAAATTTCTTTAACCTAATATTTTCAAAATTAAGAAAAAATTTTCTAGAAAGCCTATTACACCAAACCAAGATCTTTGATTATCTCTCATTGTGATTTTCTAGAATTAATTTTGATTTCTGAATCTTTTTGACTCTTGTGGGAAGTTGTTATTCGAGTCGACTCGATCTACAGTGCTCAAGTCGAGCCGACTCGAATTTCTGATTAGTTCTATAGAGCTCTGCTCCAGGCGACTCGAGTAGATTAGGGCTTGCCGAGCCGACTCGGATGTCGAGCAAGATATTTTTTAATAGAGCCATAGAACCTTTTTCTATTGTTTCTACTTTTTGCTCTGGCTCAAAACCTATGTTTCCCACTCGAACTTCACTTCCACTCCAAAACCTTTTTGTTCGAGCTCCGATTCTTGTCTTCTTCCCTTGTTTGTGCAATGGCTCCTAAAAGGACTATGAGAAAGCACTCTCGTGCAGTCGACTCAAGTGCTGGTAGTGAAAGATGGAATAAGAGAGAGAGAAGAGAAGAAATATGCTCAAAAGCATCTTGAAGAAGAAGAAATGGAAGAAGAGGAAGCACCTTCTCCACCGAGGCAAGTCACATCTATGGCCAATCGGCTAGTCACATGCGGTAGAAGGATCGATTTGCATTTCTGGAGGATTTGGGTGTGAAAATTAAAAACTGGATCGACAACCAAGGTTGGATGTTCTTCTATTCCTGGATACCCCAACCTATCCTTACTTAGTAAGAATGTTTTTGAGAATCTTGTCCTTGGTGAATACCACATTGAGTCTACTGTGAAAGAGGTAAGGATAATCATGGATGAAGAGAAGCTGAGCAATCTTTTACACATGCCCATTGATGGTTTGAATCATCTAGTTTTGAAGGACAAGCAAAAGGCATTAAGATTAGTTTTGGAAAGATCAAATGTGAGCTCTGTCAAGTATGTCCAAGTCAATATGCTTTCACTGGAAATGTGGTTGCTTCACAACATGATTAGTCGGATTTTTCTTCCCAGGACCGACTGCTTTGACTAGGTAAGCGAACAGGATCTGATATTTATGGAACATTTGATTGAGGGGGAGGCCTCTTAATCTGCCTTATATTATGATGATATAGATAAGAGAAGTAGCAAGGAAGATAAAAGCATGCCTACCCTACAGCATGGTGTTTACGCTGCTATTCCAAGATGCTGGGATCAACCTCTCAGGTGAGGTAGGCAGACCTCTACACCACTCAGATACCTACTTGACTGAATCCCTTCAAAGGATGGGATACCATATGGCAGAAGGAGTCTGGATGAAAAGATTGTCTGGTTAAAGGATTGCCAGTTCATTTGATGATGATGATAATGATGAGGAGCAGATTAAGCCTCAAGTAGATGACACTGATGCCATAGCAACTGAAGATGATGATACACTGGCAGATACCGATGAGCAGGATCAAACACAAAATGTGCATGACTATCCCAGGACATCTCCTGGACCTCTACTGAACCTACTCTTGGACCTTCAGTCTCTCAGGCCTTCATAATCCAGCAAATTAGAATTCTTTCAGATTCACTGATGAGCTTCATTAGTTTGACAATTAGTGAGCTATGCTAGTTAGTCGACAACTGTCTACAGGACTTCAGGGCAGAACAAGTTTTGGAAATGAAAAGAATGCAGAGAGGTCTAAATGATCTTAAGGAAGGGCTTCGAGCTGTCTTACTGCACTTACCTGAAAATGCTTCAGCTCAGACTTGTAGGGAGCCCCAGGCACATCCACTTTCACCACCAGCTCAGTCACCACCTTTTGTATCAACCGGATCAATTGACCCTCTTATACCTTCTGAAACTAAGGTAGAACGTCCTCCAACCAAAGCCAAACCCAAATCTAAGGGTAAACAAAAGATTTAAACACCTAAAGCCCAACAAGATTTAGGGACCTTAGGTTTAAACCCTTAAGGACTAAGACTTTTGATTCTATAATAGATGTCGGTTCTTCCTCTAGTGAGGAAGAACAATAGATTGCTTCTTGCTTCTTTTGAATGTTTATCTTTTGATGTAATGCTCTATCCTTCAAAGTAATGAAATACCTACATTCTGAATTGCCTAGTGATACTAAGTAGATTTTCCTTGTATTTGTATCTTTGCTTTCAATCCTTTGTAATTTGTATTGAAAATTTATGAATAAAATGAAATCTTCTTTATCTTACTATATGTCTTTGTGAAATGTGTATGCGCAATACTTTGCAATGATATATTAGCTTTGATGATTGTCAAATCTGTTTAAAAGTCAAATTATCTCAAACAATGTTTTCAATCTTTCATTCTATTTCAAAAATAAGCTTTGTGTATTTAACAAAGGGGGAGATTGATCTTAATTGGCCACCCTTTCTTGATTATTGACAAAAAGGGGGAGTATGATTAACTATGCATGGAAAATATACAAATAAGGGAGAGATTGATACAAATATTGTATCTTGCTTACTTTTGTTCTGATAAACTTGCAATTTGTTCTGATACATTAAGAATTTGCTATAACTTTGACATGATTCTGGCTAAAATTGCTTTTGACAATTGTACACAATGATACTTATTGATTCCTTTTTATCAAAAGCTTAGATATATAATGTTTTTCAAAGTGCTATGATACTCAGTCATATATAAGCTTTGATACTCTAATACATATATGAGCTCTAATACATGTATAGTTTTTCCAATATAAAAGCTTTGATACATGTTAATATTTACCTTCAAATATGCTCATACATGTAAATGTAAAGTTTTTCCATGCTCGGTGTTTTGTCATTATCAAAAAGGGAGAGATTGTTGACCCCTTGAATGATTTTGATGATTACAAAACATTGGAGCATGCATTATTTTACTAACAACTCTCCAAGTGCTTTACAAGTTTTTGTAGGATGATTTCATTGCTCAGTTACAACTCCTACAATCTTATTTTTGCCATGAGTTGTATTGTAAGTATCTCATGTAAAGAAGAATCCAAAGAAAAAGCAAAATAAAAATCATGAAAATGGGTACTTCTGATTGCTTTTCAAGCTTAAAATTTCTTAGAATTTGTTATTAGAAGAGTGGAGAGTGTTTTGAATGTTTGAAGACTTGCTGATGATTTCTGGAGAAGATCTGAGAATTCATGTAAAACTCATCTGAGCTGACTCGAGTAAAGGGAGCCGA
The DNA here is from genome assembly GCA_021397845.1 of Areca catechu. Lineage (NCBI taxonomy): Eukaryota > Viridiplantae > Streptophyta > Magnoliopsida > Arecales > Arecaceae > Areca > Areca catechu. Next base: position 64,137,336 of record CM038042.1, read on the forward strand.
CTCTTGTTCATGGCACGCATGAAGGGTTCTAGCATGCAGATATCCAAGCCAACTCAAAGGAACCCAAGCCGACTCGTCTAGAGTACCATTTCCTGAATCAGATAGGTGAACCGACCTGGAGGAAGTCTGAGCCGACTCTATCATTCAGTCAGACATCAAAGTCAACCCTTCAGAAGTTTGAGCCGACTCTTCCAGAGTCTAGAAAGAATAGTTTTGAAAGAACAGTCAAGCGAGTCGACTCTAATGAGAATCGACTCTTTCAGAGTGCAGTTTTGAAGACCTGTGAATCTGAGCCGACTCGAACTAAGGTGAGCTGACTCTTCCAGAGTAAGAAAAAAGAACATTGTGAAACCGAGCCGACCTGAATGAAGCGAGGTGACTCGACCAAAACTTCTCTGAGGATCCGAGCTACCTCGAGAGATCCGAGCTACCTCGAGAGATTCGAGCTACCTCGAGAGATCCGAGCTGACTTTAAGGTCAATTCCAGGCAGATAACAGCTAGTTTTAGAAACATCATTCTGAATTTGAAAAGTGCTCCAATGGTCAAATGTCACATCCCAACGGTCTAAAATGACTAAAATCACCTGAGAAGAGTACAAGACTCTATAAAAGAGGGATTGGGATAACTTTTGAATGGTTAATGCTTGGTTAATGCTTAGTTGAACATTTATTGAGCTTGTGAGTAAGAGAGCATAAAAGAGAGCATTCAAAGTAGTCTTCAAATCTTCATCAACTCCTATCTAAAGCTTGAAGCATACTTTGAAGAAGTTGAAGAAGCTATTAAAGTGCATTGAAGTGCAATTAAGAAGGCTTCTCTTGAGCTACATCGCAACCATCAGACAACATCTGTTTGTCATTTTGTTGCTTGTTCTTTTCAATTCTTTTTCTAAATTGTTGAGTTATGGTGAGCCCAGTTTAAAAACCAAATGGGGTTTTGGTTAGCTTGTGTAAAATCAAGTGTTTGGTTATTGGTGAGCCCGATTTAAAAACTAAATAGGTTCTTGGTAATCTTGTGTAAAACCAAGTGTTGTGTTCTGGTGATCCTGCTAAAACCAAGTGTTGGTTTTTTAGTGAGCCTAGTTTAAAAACCAAATAGGTTCTTGGTGATCCTATGTAAAACCAAGTGTTTGGTTCTTGATGATCCTGCTAAAACTAAGTGTGGGTTTCTTTAGTGAGCTCGGTTTAAAAACCAAAGGTTGTTGGGTTTGGATTGTGATCCCGATAAAACAATCCTACTATATCTTGTTAGAATATAGTAAAAATTTCAAGTGGTATCTTGGATAGTGGATGTAGGAGCTGGGGTGCTCCGAACTACTATAAACTTGGTGTATTTGCATTATGACTTTTTTACTTCTTCTGCTTCTGCTTTTGCTTTTAATTATCTCAATATAGTACTTTATACTTCAAAGAAGTTTTCAAAAGAACACATATCTGTTAAATTTTTTAAACTCCTAATTCACCCCCCTCTTAGGAAAGCCACCTGAGTAACAAACAGCCATCAGGTTTTGAAAGTCATGCTTTTTCAAATCATATTTTAAACTCAATAAAGTATTGTGGACTTAAACAAGCACCTAGAGCCTGGTATGATAGATTAAGCAAATTCTTACTTGAGAATGATTTTGCTAGAGGAAACGTTGATAAAACTTTGTTTATCAAAAGAAAAATAAAGATATGTTAGTTATACAAATTTATGTGATAATATTATATTTGGTGCAACTAATGAAACTCTTTGTAGAGAATTTGTAGAGTTGATGCAGGGTGAGTTTGAAATGAGCCTTATGGATGAACTAAATTACTTCTTGGACTTCAAGGAAACAAAAAATAAAGGAAGGATCATCATAAACCAAGCCAAATATATCAAAGAAATCATCAAGAAGTATGGTATGGAGACAAGCAAGAAGTAAGCACACCCATGAGTCCTACATGCAGACTAGATAAAGAGAAAATGGCAACAAAAACATTGATCAAAAGCTCTATTGAGGTATGATCGGATCACTATTGTACTTAACTGCTAGTAGACCAATATCTTGTTTAGCATATGTGTTTGTGCTAGATTTCAATATAATCCAAAAGAATCAGATATGCTGCTAAAAAAATGTTATAAAATATTTAAAAGGAACAAGTAATTTAGGTCTATGGTATTTAAAGCATCTTCATTGAATTTAATTGGATTTTCTAATGTGGATTATGCTGGTTGTGAAATGATAGAAAGAGCACTAGTGGTATGATGCAGAACAAATAAAGGGATGCGATGCGGAAGTAAATTAAGATAAACTAATTTTTTGTGATTTTTATAGGTTTGTAGAAGTTGGCTTCAAATCAAAGAAAAGTTAACCTAACATTGAAAGATACTAATATGATAATTGAAAGCACAACTTTAAGGAAACTAAATTATCAGAGTAATTCAGAAGCAACGGATCGCTGGGGGTTGAGAAACTCCCAGACCTAGGGTTTCACTCCGAGCTTTCAACAGAACAGAAATAAAGAGAAGGGAAGGGTTATCTAACCAGACAATGATCTTCACAGATTTTGGTAGAAGAACTCTCCCGAGCAGATTGTTGGATCCTCGGAGTCGGATATCTTCGTAATGGATCCTCCAATACTGGGCCTTTGGCGGGTTGGCTTCTCCTGAACTCAAGATCTGGAAGAGAAGAAAGACAATTGATGGAATCAGAGAGTCAAGGAAAAGTTTACCAGGTTGATGAACTTGAAGATCGAAATTGCTGAAAACTGGATTCTCCTGGAGGCTGATGTGATTTTCCTTGGAACTTGCTCTGGATCTGAAGTAGCCGGACTGGATCTGGATGAAGGTGGACGGCCTGGACTTGTAGAGAGAGAGAGGCCGTGGGAGATGGATGGATCTAGGGTTGGTGGATGGAAAATAATGAAGGGTGGCTAGGGTTTTGGAATTTCAAGTGGCTAACCTAGGGTTTGGATAAAGATGGAGATCTCTCACCTCCTCAAGGCTCCAATGGAACCCGGATTACCCCTCACGGAGCTCAACACTTAGAATAGTGCGGAAGAAGAGAAACCTAGGTCACTCAACACAAGAGAATAGCAAAAATAATTTTTTCTTCATTGATTTCAAAGTTACAAAGAGAGGTCTATTATATAGACCTAAAATTTTCTCCTAGCTTGTACAAATTCCCATGTGGGACTAAACTCTTCCAACCCTAGATTAGTAGAAAATCCTCTCCCTTGGCTGACCAAGAGTCCAAAAAAAATTGGGACGGCCATAAAGGAATTGTTTTGGAACTTTTATGGCACCTCCTTTGGAGTTGGATTTGGATTTGGAGTCCTCTTCTTCTTAAGGTATTTCTTCTTTTCTTCCACTCCAAGTTAAGCTCTTTGATTTTGATTTGAACTTCAATTAGGAGTAGGTTGGATGTCCTTCTTTGATTTCTTCTCCAAGAGAAGTTTTTCCTTCTTTGCTTAGGTAAATTAGGCAGGTGTGGGCGCCTCCTTAATTAGCCTCCAATTTGATTTTTTCTTCTTTGGATGTGGGGACCATGACACTGGGATGCCTCTATGGCGCCTCCTGGACTCTGGCGTGTGCTCGGAGTGTGGCTGGGCGTGTGGCTTGGAGTGTGGCCTCCACTTGTTTGAACCTTGAGTTGATTGGAAGAGAAATGTGGCACCATTTTGGACCAAATTGAAACCACATTGGGACTTGCACCGAGTCAACATGACTCAACAAAATTTAAATGGTGATTCAAGAAATAAATAAAATAAATAAACTGGTGACCAGGTCAACCTTTATTACAAACCCTAATTTCTCGGGCAATGTCAATCAGAGATCCAAATGGAGCTCTGAAGTCTTCTTCTGAGTCTGGTGCCCGCACCAATTCTCCAGGGTGGGAGGAACTCGACCCTGTCGAGTAAGGCTCAAGTTGGCTCTGGTATCTCTCCAAGAGGTCTGGGTCCAATTCTTGTAATTCTTCTCGGGAGATCCAAGAGTCATCAGAATCTGGCCTTCCTTGCCAGCGGACCAGGTACCTTTGGTATCCTCGATTACGAGTAGAGATAACCTGATCATCCAGGATCTTTTCAATCTGCTCTTTCCTCACAGGCCAGTTTGTTGGTGGACACACAGGGTCGGGATCACTCTCAATGATAGGGTTAGGCTCAAAAGGCTCACTAGGAATCACAGCTGGCTCCCTGTACTCTACTAAGTCTGTAATGTTGAAAGTAGAGCTAATGCCTAGTTCTGGAGGCAACTCGAGCACATAGGCATTGGATCCTACTCTCTTTACCACTCTAAATGGTCCAGCTCCCCTAGCATGTAACTTTCTAACAGTTCCAGGAGGAAACCGTTCAGGCCTTAACCTAATCATCACATAGTCTCCCTCAACAAAAGATTTGACTCGTCTTTGAGTATCAGCCAACTTCTTATAAGTTTCATTACTTAAATTTATTTTGGCATGAATTTCTTTATGCAAGTCTTTTATATGCTGTGCAAAATTCTCAGCAGATTCGGAGACTCGAGTGTGGACAGGTAAAGGGACTAGGTCAAGAGGTGTGTGAGGTTTGTACCCATGTACAATTTCAAATGGACTTTTACCCGTAGACCTATTGACCGAGTCATTGTACGCAAATTCTGCCCTTGGTAGGTATAAATCCCAATTTCTGGTGTTTTCACCAACAAGACATCTCAGCAGATTTCCTAGGCTACGGTTCACTACTTCAGTTTGGCCATCAGTTTGGGGATGATAGGCAGTTGAAAACTTAAGTTTTGTCCCTAACTTATGCCAAAGGGTCTTCCAAAAGTAACTGGTGAACCGGACATCCCTATCTGAAACGATTGTCTTAGGTAGGCCATGGAGTCTAACTATCTCATTGAAGAAAAGTGTGGCTACCTTAGACGCATCAAAGTTTGGGAACAAGGCAAGAAGTGGGTCATTTTAGAGAATCGGTCGACTACGACACAGATAGAATCATGCCTTCTCTGGGTCTTAGGTAAACCTAACACAAAATCCATACTCACATCTTGCCAAGGACGATCTGGGACAGGGAGTGGGGTATAAAGGCCAGTGTTTTGTTTTCGCTGTTGGCAACAGCGCAGGTTCGACATCTAGCTACAATATTAGCTACATCCCTTTTTAAGCTAGGCCAGAAAAAGTGGTCTTCAATAGCTAGAATGGTCTTGTCTTTTCCAAAATGGCCAGCTAAACCTCCAGCATGGATTTCCCAAATCAAAAATTCTCTAAGAGAAGTTCTAGGGATGCAAAGCCTATTTTTGAAGAACAAAAAACCATCTACAAGGGTATAATCCTGGTGATTACTAGACGGTCCTTGAACTAGATCCTGATACACAGTTGTGAAATCCGGACAAGACTCATATTCCTCTTTGATTTGCTCAAACCCTATGACCTCAGTTCTAACAGAAGTTAATAACAGAGATCGGCGACTAAGGGCATCAGCTACCTTATTCTCAACTCCAGCCTTATGTTTCAGGACAAAAGTATAGGACTGGATATATTCTACCCACTTAGCATGCCTAGGGTTAAGCTTCTTTGGGAGTTCAGAAATCTAAGAGCCTCATGGTCCGAGAAAATAGTACAAATTCCTGCGGTAGCAAATAATGTCTCCAGTAACGCAAAGCTTGCACCACCGCATAAAATTCCTTATCATAGGTAGAATACCTAAGCTTAGCATCATTAAGTTTTTCACTGAAGAATGCTATGGGATGATTCTCTTGGCTTAGGACTCCACCTATTCCTACACCTGAAGCATCACAGGCAACCTCAAATACTTTAGAAAAATCGGGTAATCTCAGAATGGGTGCCTGGGTCATTTTATCCTTAAGATCTAGGAAGGCTTTATGGGCTGACTTAGTCCAATGAAATTCTCCCTTCCTAATACAATCAGTGATAGGAGCAGCTAAAGTACTAAACCCCTTGATGAATCGCTATAGAAGGTAGCCAAGCCATGGAAACTTCTAACTTCATGCACATTGGTTGGCTCTGGCCAGTCTACTATGGACTTAATCTTCTCAGGATCGGCCGCCACGCCGTCAGGGGTTACTACAAACCAAGAAAGATAACTCTACTAGTCATGATTCACACTTCTTAAGATTGCCGTAGAGTCTCTCATTCCTCAAAACTTGGCAGACTGCTCTAAGGTGGCCTAGGTGATCTGCTGGGGTCTTACTATAGATCAGGATGTCATCAAAATAGACCACCACAAATTTTCCTATGAAAGCTCTAAGTACCTGGGTCATAATCCTCATGAAGGTACTAGGGGCATTGGACAACCCAAAAGGCATAACAACCCATTCATAAAGACCATCCTTAGTTTTGAAAGCAGTTTTCCATTCATCCCCGGGTCTAATCCTAACCTGATGATAGCCGCTTTGAGATCAATCTTAGAAAAAACCATTGCACCAGCATCATATCAAGCATGTCATCTAGTCTAGGGATGGGAAACCTATACTTGATTGTAATTTTATTGATGGCACGACTGTCAAACACACATCCTCCACGTGCCATCTTTCTTTGGGGTCAATAAGGCTGGGACTGCACAAGGGCTAAGACTTTCTCTAATAAACCCCTTCCTCAATAATTCTCCAACCTGCTTTTGCAGTTCTTCATGCTCAGATGGATTCATCCTGTAATGGGGCAAGTTGGGCAAAGTTGCTCCTGGGATTAGATCTATGGCATGCTGGATATCCCTAAGAGGTGGAAGGTGGTCTGGCAAATCCTCGGGAAAGACATCCTCAAATTCTTTTAACACAGGTTTAACTTCTTGAGGAGGCTCTGAGGGTTCCGAAGTTCTAAGCTCCTTAGCAGTCAAATCCAGATGGGTGAACCACTATGAATTTCTTGTTCTAGATCCTTAGCACTGATTAGGTTCACTCCAGTTTTCATCTCTAACCTTACCAGCTCCTTTAGTTACCTTGTCCTTAGGGGGAACGGAATGGATCGTAATCTTCTTCCATTGAAACTAAAGACACAGGTATGGATTTTCCTAAGAGGGTGGCATCATGATCATACAACCAGGTCTTCAAGAATTATATGCTCACCCCCATGGGTAAGACATCGCACCAAATCTTATCGTGATAAGATTGCATTTGGATTTGGACTTGACATCTAGACTGGATGGGTATGGAGGTAGAATCTACCCAAGAAACCTTATAGGGGTTGGGATGGGAAACTGGGATTAAGCCTAACATCTTGACAGTGTTAGTAGAGATGGCATTTACACAGCTCCACTATCTATGATGATTACATACTTATCCCCTAATTTAAGAAAAGTCTGTAGGATGTTAGTCCTACGCCAATCCTCTTGAACTAGATTCTGGGATAGGATGCATCTTACAACTCCTAATGGTCAGATTCATTGGGTTCCTCCTCTCTTCATACTCCTCAACCAAATTCATTCGGCCTCATAAATTTCTTCTTCAAATTCCTCACGGGGCTCGGAATATCATTCTCTCCCTCTTCTATGTAAAGGGATCTCGTGGGCACTGGCTAGCAACATGACCTACCTTATGACACTTGAAACAGGCTATGGCAGTACACTGACTAGAAATGTGACCTGGTTTCTGACACTTAAAACAGGTGATATTTGAACTAGGGGTTCTCTGGGTGTCAGGTGCCTTACCTTTGTCCATGGGCCTAGGGGTAGAAGTACCCTGAAAAGGTTTACTAGGGATAACTTGGCTAGGTCCATTCCTGGGATTGGGGCACTAACCCTAGAAGGTATAGGTCCTCTCTGAAATTTCTCAGTGTTCAGTGCAATCTGGTAGGCTTGGTCTAGATCAGTAACCTCTCTCAGAAATAGTTCTCTCTTGATATCTTCCCTCAGTCCAGCCCTAAATCTAGACAAAGTGACTTCGTGGGCTTCACTCACATCACATCTCATTAGGTATTCATCAAAAAGTAGTTATGTAGTCTGAGACAGATCGGTTCCTTGTTTCAGGTTTTGCCATTGGTCTAACAGGTTTTGCTGGTATGAAATGGGTAGGTATTTATCTCTCAGTTTTTCTTTCATACCCTGCCAAGTGGTATGGGGGTCAACATTCCGTCTCCTAGTGGTTAGCTCAATGTTCCCCAGTATAACCTAGCTTGACGCACTAATTTCATCTTGGCAAAACTTGTATTTCCTCTCCTCAGACATAGCATACCACTCAAAGTATTGATCCATCTCACCCTCCCAATCAGAATACACCTTAGGGTCAGACTACCATCAAAAGTGGGTGCATCTAATTTGATGTTCTGATGAACCTATCATCTCTATCTTCAGGCTCTGGGTCAGGCCTCCTATGATTAGGTTCAGGATCTCATATAAAGGCCTTCTAGGCTCCAGATGTGGGTGAGGCTGAGGCACATTAAAATCGGGGTCAGGAGTCCAATTCCGATGTCTAGGTCTTCAAGTACTTGGACTCGGTCCCTAAGTTGGGTAAGATCCTCATGAATTGTGCGCTAAACTGGGCCACAGTGTTTGTCATATCTGATCATTTTAGCCATACTTTCAGTAAGAGTTCTGATATGGCCTCTAAATCGGGTTGGGTTTGACCAGGTTGATATGGCACTCCGTTTCTGGTAGACATGATGATTCAAGCAAGCACACAAAATGAGACTAGACTAAATCGACTACTGGATCACTAGACCTAGAGTCCCAAACTAGATGCCCAATCAGAGTGGCAAGCTAGCCTGTAGTAACTCAGGACTCAGCCAGGCAGTGTGTAAGGGGAGTGTTAGGTCCCTGATTGCCAATCCTAGACACCAATCAGTGATGGCCAGGTAGGCGGACCAGCACACAAGCCCTTCGGGACGTAGTCCTGAACCACCGTTCTAGACACTGAGTGCTAAGCACACACAGAATAACTCAGCAAACTGACTCAACACTAGCCTAGACCCGACCAATTGGTGTCCCTAGCCCACTAGGGCAAATTAGGTCTAACTGATTTTAAATTAGGTCTAGGTTCGAATGATGGATGGTGGTTTTGGGCTAAGGAGAGGTAATCAACTCCTCCCCTTATTAGATGCTCAATTTCCTTAAGTAAATTATGAGATGATCACTCCAAAAAAAAAAAAAAAGAATTGAATTGCAGAACACAAAAAAAAACAGAGTGGTGTATTTTAATTCTCAGAATTTTACCGAACCATAAATCGCAGAAAAATTATGGAAAATAGGTTCAATTTATACTGGTTTCAACGAAGCAAAAATAATGCAATTCAGAGTTTTATGCAGGGAGAAATAATTCAGAAACAGGGCAATTACGGGCCTGCAACTAGATTGTCTTCCCGTTTATAATCCCTGCTACGAAGTTATAACCCAATGGATCCCTACACGCCCTAGGAACACCCGTGGAATGGAAGGAGGAGGCTTGCGCCTCACTAGTTCCTAGGACCGGACGTCTGGGGAGTCTACTTCGAGCAGACAAATAAAAAGAGAACAATCAAAGCAAGCAAGCAAATCAGAAACCCTAGACTGGGCTCTGATACAAAAAATGATGCAGAACAAATAAAGGGATGCGATGCGGACATAAATTAAGATTAACTAATTTTTTTGTGATTTTATAGGTTTGTAGAAGTTGGCTTCAAATCAAAGAAAAGTTAACCTAACATTGAAAGATACTAATATGATAATTGAAAGCACAATTTAAGGAAACTAAATTATCAGAGTAGTTCAGAAGCAACGGATCGCTGGGGTTGAGAAACTCCCAGACCTAGGGTTTCACTCCGAGCTTTCAACAGAACAGAAATAAAGAGAAGGGAAGGTTATCTAACCAGACAATGATCTTCACAGATTTTGGTGGAAGAACTCTCCCGAGCAGATTGTTGGATCCTCGGAGTCGGATATCTTCGTAATGGATCCTCCAATACTGGTCCTTTGGCGGGTTGGCTTCTCCTGAACTCAAGATCTGGAAGAGAAGAAAACAATTGATGGAATCAGAGAGTCAAGGAAAAGATTTACCAGGTTGATGAACTTGAAGATCGAAATTGCTGAAAACTGGATTCTCCTGGAGCTGATGTGATTTTCCTTGGAACTTGCTCTGGATCTGAAGTAGCCGGACTGGATCTGGATGAAGGTGGACGGCCTGGACTTGTAGAGAGAGAGAGGCCGTGGGAGATGGATGGATCTAGGGTTTGGTGGATGGAAAATAATGAAAGGTGGCTAGGGTTTTGGAATTTCAAGTGGCTAACCTAGGGTTTTGGATAAAGATGGAGATCTCTCACCTCCTCAAGGCTCCAATGGAACCCGGATTACCCCCTCACGGAGCTCAACACTTAGAATAGTGCGGAAGAAGAGAAACCTAGGTCACTCAACACAAGAGAATAGCAAAAATAATTTTTCTTCATTGATTTTCAAAGTTACAAAGAGAGGTCTATTATATAGACCTAAAATTTTCTCCTAGCTTGTACAAATTCCCATGTGGGACTAAACTCTTCCAACCCCTAGATTAGGTAGAAAATCCTCTCCCTTGGCCGACCAAGAGTCCAAAAAAAATTGGGACGGCCATAAAGGAATTGTTTTGGAACTTTTATGGCACCTCCTTTGGAGTTGGATTTGGATTTGGAGTCCTCTTCTTCTTATGGTATTTCTTCTTTTCTTCCACTCCAAGTTAAGCTCTTTGATTTTGATTTGAACTTCAATTAGGAGTAGGTTGGATGTCCTTCTTTGATTTCTTCTCCAAGAGAAGTTTTCTTCCTTCTTTGCTTAGGTAAATTAGGCAGGTGTGGGCGCCTCCTTTAATTTAGCCTCCAATTTGATTTTTTTCTTCTTTGGATGTGGGGACCATGACACTGGGATGCCTCTATGGCGCCTCCTGGACTCTGGCGTGTGCTCGGAGTGTGGCTGGGCGTGTGGCTTGGAGTGTGGCCTCCACTTGCTTGAACCTTGAGTTGATTGGAAGAGAAATGTGGCACCATTTTGGACCAAATTGAAACCACATTGGGACTTGCACCGAGTCAACATGACTCAACAAAATTTAAATGGTGACTCAAGAAATAAATAAAATAAATAAACTGGTTGACCAGGTCAACCTTTATTACAAACCCTAATTTCTCGGGCAATGTCAATCAGAGATCCAAATGGAGCTCTGAAGTCTTCTTCTGAGTCTGGTGCCCGCACCAATTCTCCCAGGGTGGGAGGAACTCGACCCTGTCTAGTAAGGCTCAAGTTGGCTCTGGTATCTCTCCAAGAGGTCTGGGTCCAATTCTTGTAATTCTTCTCGGGAGATCCAAGAGTCATCAGAACTTGGCCTTCCTTGCCAGCGGACCAGGTACCTTTGGTATCCTCGATTACGAGTAGAGATAACCTGATCATCCAGGATCTTTTCAATCTGCTCTTTCCTCACAGGCCAGTTTGTTGGTGGACACACAGGGTTGGGATCACTCTCAATGATAGGGTTAGGCTCAAAAGGCTCACTAGGAATCACAGCTGGCTCCCTGTACTCTACTAAGTCTGTAATGTTGAAAGTAGAGCTAATGCCTAGTTCTGGAGGCAACTCGAGCACATAGGCATTGGATCCTACTCTCTTTACCACTCTAAATGGTCCAGCTCCCCTAGCATGTAACTTTCTAACGGTTCCAGGAGGAAACCGTTCAGGCCTTAACCTAATCATCACATAGTCTCCCTCAACAAAGATTTGACTCGTCTTTGAGTATCAGCCAACTTCTTATAAGTTTCATTACTTAAATTTATTTTGGCATGAATTTCTTTATGCAAGTCTTTTATATGCTGTGCAAAATTCTCAGCAGATTCGGAGACTCGAGTGTGGACAGGTAAAGGGACTAGGTCAAGAGGTGTGTGAGGTTTGTACCCATGTACAATTTCAAATGGACTTTACCCGTAGACCTATTGACCGAGTCATTGTACGCAAATTCTGCCCTTGGTAGGTATAAATCCCAATTTCTGGTGTTTTCACCAACAAGACATCTCAGCAGATTTCCTAGGCTACGGTTCACTACTTCAGTTTGGCCATCAGTTTGGGGATGATAGGCAGTTGAAAACTTAAGTTTTGTCCCTAACTTATGCCAAAGGGTCTTCCAAAAGTAACTGGTGAACCGGACATCCCTATCTGAAACGATTGTCTTAGGTAGGCCATGGAGTCTAACTATCTCATTGAAGAAAAGTGTGGCTACCTTAGACGCATCAAAAGTTTGGGAACAAGGCAAGAAGTGGGCCATTTTAGAGAATCGGTCGACTACGACACAGATAGAATCATGCCTTCTCTGGGTCTTAGGTAAACCTAACACAAAATCCATACTCACATCTTGCCAAGGACGATCTGGGACAGGGAGTGGGGTATAAAGGCCAGTGTTTTGTTTTCGCTGTTTGGCAACAGCGCAGGTTCGACATCTAGCTACAATATTAGCTACATCCCTTTTTAAGCTAGGCCAGAAAAAGTGGTCTTCAATAGCTAGAATGGTCTTGTCTTTTCCAAAATGGCCAGCTAAACCTCCAGCATGGATTTCCCAAATCAAAAATTCTCTAAGAGAAGTTCTAGGGATGCAAAGCCTATTTTTGAAGAACAAAAAACCATCTACAAGGGTATAATCCTGGTGATTACTAGACGGTCCTTGAACTAGATCCTGATACACAGTTGTGAAATCCGGACAAGACTCATATTCCTCTTTGATTTGCTCAAACCCTATGACCTCAGTTCTAACAGAAGTTAATAACAGAGATCGGCGACTAAGGGCATCAGCTACCTTATTCTCAACTCCAGCCTTATGTTTCAGGACAAAAGTATAGGACTGGATATATTCTACCCACTTAGCATGCCTAGGGTTAAGCTTCTTTTGGGAGTTCAGAAATCTAAGAGCCTCATGGTCCGAGAATAGTACAAATTCCTGCGGTAGCAAATAATGTCTCCAGTAACGCAAAGCTTGCACCACCGCATAAAATTCCTTATCATAGGTAGAATACCTAAGCTTAGCATCATTAAGTTTTTCACTGAAGAATGCTATGGGATGATTCTCTTGGCTTAGGACTCCACCTATTCCTACACCTGAAGCATCACAGGCAACCTCAAATACTTTAGAAAAATCGGGTAATCTCAGAATGGGTGCCTGGGTCATTTTCTCCTTAAGATCTAGGAAGGCTTTATGGGCTGACTTAGTCCAATGAAATTCTCCCTTCCTAATACAATCAGTGATAGGAGCAGCTAAAGTACTAAACCCCTTGATGAATCGCCTATAGAAGGTAGCCAAGCCATGGAAACTTCTAACTTCATGCACATTGGTTGGCTCTGGCCAGTCTACTATGGACTTAATCTTCTCAGGATCGGCCGCCACGCCGTCAGGGGTTACTACAAAACCAAGAAAGATAACTCTACTAGTCATGAATTCACACTTCTTAAGATTGCCGTAGAGTCTCTCATTCCTCAAAACTTGGCAGACTGCTCTAAGGTGGCCTAGGTGATCTGCTGGGGTCTTACTATAGATCAGGATGTCATCAAAATAGACCACCACAAATTTTCCTATGAAAGCTCTAAGTACCTGGGTCATAATCCTCATGAAGGTACTAGGGGCATTGGACAACCCAAAAGGCATAACAACCCATTCATAAAGACCATCCTTAGTTTTGAAAGCAGTTTTCCATTCATCCCCGGGTCTAATCCTAACCTGATGATAGCCGCTTTTGAGATCAATCTTAGAAAAAACCATTGCACCAGCCATCATATCAAGCATGTCATCTAGTCTAGGGATGGGAAACCTATACTTGATTGTAATTTTATTGATGGCACGACTGTCAACACACATCCTCCACGTGCCATCTTTCTTTGGGGTCAATAAGGCTGGGACTGCACAAGGGCTAAGACTTTCTCTAATAAACCCCTTCCTCAATAATTCTCCAACCTGCTTTTGCAGTTCTTCATGCTCAGATGGATTCATCCTGTAATGGGGCAAGTTGGGCAAAGTTGCTCCTGGGATTAGATCTATGGCATGCTGGATATCCCTAAGAGGTGGAAGGTGGTCTGGCAAATCCTCGGGAAAGACATCCTCAAATTCTTTTAACACAGGTTTAACTTCTTGAGGAGGCTCTGAGGGTTCCGAAGTTCTAAGCTCCTTAGCAGTCAACATCCAGATGGGTGAACCACTATGAATTTCTTGTTCTAGATCCTTAGCACTGATTAGGTTCACTCCAGTTTTCATCTCCTTAACCTTACCAGCTCCTTTAGTTACCTTGTCCTTAGGGGGAACGGAATGGATCGTAATCTTCTTCCCATTGAAACTAAAGACACAGGTATTGGATTTTCCTAAGAGGGTGGCATCATGATCATACAACCAAGGTCTTCCAAGAATTATACTGCTCACCCCCATGGGTAAGACATCGCACCAAATCTTATCGTGATAAGATTGCATTTGGATTTGGACTTGACATCTAGACTGGATGGGTATGGAGGTAGAATCTACCCAAGAAACCTTATAGGGGTTGGGATGGGGAACTGGGATTAAGCCTAACATCTTGACAGTGTTAGTAGAGATGGCATTTACACAGCTCCCGCTATCTATGATGATCTTACATACCTTATCCCCTAATTTAAGAAAAGTCTGTAGGATGTTAGTCCTACGCCAATCCTCTTGAACTAGATTCTGGGATAGGATGCATCTTACAACTCCTAATTGGTCAGATTCATTGGGTTCCTCCTCTCCTTCATACTCCTCAACCAAATTCATTCCGGCCTCATAAATTTCTTCTTCAAATTCCTCACTGGGCTCGGAATTATCATTCTCTCCCTCTTCTATGTAAAGGGATCTTCGTGGGCACTGGCTAGCAACATGACCTACCTTATGACACTTGAAACAGGCTATGGCAGTACACTGACTAGAAATGTGACCTGGTTTCTGACACTTAAAACAGGTGATATTTGAACTAGGGGTTCTCTGGGTGTCAGGTGCCTTACCTTTGTCCATGGGCCTAGGGGTAGAAGTACCCTGAAAAGGTTTACTAGGGATAACTTGGCTAGGTCCATTCCTTGGGATTGGGGCACTAACCCTAGAAGGTATAGGTCCTCTCTGAAATTTCTCAGTGTTTAGTGCAATCTGGTAGGCTTGGTCTAGATCAGTAACCTCTCTCAGAAATAGTTCTCTCTTGATATCTTCCCTCAGTCCAGCCCTAAATCTAGACAAAGGACTTCGTGGGCTTCACTCACATCACATCTCATTAGGTATTCATCAAAAGTGGTGTGGGCACCAGGTTAACAAAAAGACTTCAACCCATCCAAAGTCCTTATGGTTGGAGTAACAAATCATGTCAATATTTTATTTCAAAATAAATGTAATCAAGGACAGGTTAGTCCGCTGTTGGGTCAGTCAATCCAGTCAACTCACTTTTGAAGACTTATCAAGAAGCAACTCGGGCTTCAAAGTACCACTTCATCACTTCACCACCAATGGAGCCCACACTTGAAGACACATCACCACCCTAGAGCCGACTCTTGAAGGCACATCACCACCACCTTGGAGCCGACTCTTGCCACCTCATCAGACACCTCACCACTAAAGGAGCTGACTCTTAATCAAGTCCCAAGGAGCCAATTCTTGAAGAAAGTCAATTAGTCAAAGTCCAAAGTCATGGAGATGGTCAAATTGTCAAAATCAAGAAGGAGGTCAAATCACCAAGTCCAAGTTTTTGAAGATGGTCAACCAAGTCAAGCCTTAGCATGTCATTTGAATTTAAATTCATGCTTGGCCGACCAAAGCTCTCCAAAGCAAGGGTGGTCGGCCAAAGTGAGGGGGGACCACTCCTCCAAATCATATCAAACCTATTCCCACAATTCTCTCCTTATTCCATGTAACTTCCCCATGATATCCTCCACCAAATTAGGTTAGTTTGAATTCAAATGTAAGTCTTTAAAAGCCTTGGGCATGAGAAATGTGGGAGATTGATAAATGAATGAAAAAAAAAAGCTCTTTCTTCTATGTGAAGGTCTTGGCTATGTGCCCCTCTTTGGCTTTGTGCCTAGGTTTCTTTTAGGTCTATGTGACCTTGTTTCTCTCTTCCTCTTCCTCCTCTTTTCTCCACTTCAAACACTTTCTTTCCATTGCATCTCTCAAAGAAGATCAAGTTCGCATCAAAGTTCAAGAAGAAATCAAGCCAAGAATCAAGTGATCAAGCAAGGAGCCGGTTCTCCAACCCTAGGAATCAGAAAGGAGTCGATTCCCTCAAGAAGAAGAAGCCTTCATCCATCCTTCAACCCATCATTCTTCCCTTCTTTAATTTGAGTTCTTTAGCTTGTTTCTAATCCCAGGTTTCTTTGTGACAGGGCCTCCGGAATCCAGACTTTAGAAGAAGGAACTTCTTGCCAGAACCCAGAATGCTGAGTGAGCCACCAAGTGGTGTATTTTGGTCATCCTAGAACTTACCTTGAGAGAAATCCTTTGGATTGATCAAGGTCAGGTAATCCCTAACTTCTTAGGGTTTGGATTATTAAAAAAGTAGGACTAGCTTAATTTAGATGGTTAATTTACTATGGTAGATCATTATTATTCTGTTTAGTCCACTCTAGATTTGCGTTTAATCATATTGAGTTGTGTTCATTAAATTCCTAGTCATTATAGTTCGATTAGCCATATGCTTAAGAAATTAATTAGATTGATCTTTAACTAATCTCCTTTAGAATATTTAGTCTCATTCCTTCATCTCATAAAGCATTTTTTTTCATTTCTTCTTCCCATCATTTTTGGTATCAGAGCAGGTTGATTAGGGCATATCTGTGTTTAGGGTTTGCATCGATTTATCTTTGGTGCTATAAGATTATAGCCAACCCTTGCATTGCAAAACCAAGATGAAATCAGGTTGTCCTACTATAAGGTGGATCCTTATAGTGTAAGGTTGTCCTATCTTGGTCATTGCTTTGGACTACATAGAAGAATTCTATGTAAGTCTGATTTTTCCCTGCTTGCTGTAATTAGGTGTAGGCTGACTGTAATCCGCCTGCAGCTCCAAAGGCAAGTAGTGCATTTTTCTTTGACATATTTTTTTTCTTGTTCCATTTTAAGTTGTTTATCACCGTTTAAATTTCAGCTTCAGAAAAAAATTACAAAAAAATGAAAATTCCTGCAGTCCGATAGTGTCATTAGGTTTTCTGTTCTGTTCTTGAGCTTTTAGTGCCTTTATTCAGGATCTGCCTAGAACAGTCTAGATTTTATTTTGAAATTCTGCTTCACCTGGTATGACATCTATAAGTTAGGAGTTCTCATTAATTTTTTTCAAATTTTTTTGACGTTTTTTACTGCACCTTCCAACATCACTTTCGAACTGCAACACACCACTCTGCATCAGTAATTTAGTCATGCATTCATTTCATGATTAAGCTATCTAAGGGCATGAAATTAACATAAGGTCAGGAAGTAATTACCTGTCCTTAGCCCAAAAAACCACCTCCCTTCATCATTCGAACCCAATCCTTAATTAAAATCAATTAGACCTAATACCCTAGTGGGTTAGGGACACCAACAGGTCGGGTTCGAATTAGAAATCAAGTTGATTGTATTAGCTAGTTAGTGTGTGCTTATTAACTTGGTGTCTAGGATTGGTGTGTAAGGGCTTGTGGTTTGATCCACCTACCTGGCCAATCTCTGATTGGTGTCTAAGGTTGGTATTCAGGGATCTCCAGCTCCCCTTCCACCTACCTGGCCAAGTGATATAAGTTACTACTGGTTAGTTAGTCTTTCAATTGGGTTCTTAACTTGTGCTCTAGGTCTAGGAGCCATAGTCGTTCGAGTGCATCATTTTCATGACCACTAGATCAGGAACACCATTCCACCGTTCACAAGATCAACCAAGTTCGTCCATGGACCCTAATATGGAGAGTCTCATGAAGTCTATGATAGAGCAAATGGCTACAATGAATGCTAAGCTTGATCGGGTCGAGGATAGAATAGGGGTCCTAGAGGAAGCTAGGTTAACTCCAACTGAACCACCATCTCCCAGATTACCTCCAGACCATCCCAGAGCCCAACGGCAAGAACGCACTCCTGACCCAACCCATAGAAGGCCACAACACGATTTTGATGATCACACCCCTGACTTTAATCAAAGAAGGCATCACCATGAAAATTTCGATCAGGATGACCGGGCCTTAAGGAACATCCGTCTAGATGCACCAACTTTTGAAGGAAGCTTAGATCCTAAGGTGTATATAGATTGGGAGGCTGACATGGACCAGTATTTTGATTGGTATGACATGTCAGATGAGAGGAGATTCAAATTTGCTAAGATCAGGCTGGTTCGACAGGCTAGACTACATTGGGGAAATGTAGAGCGCACGATTAGACAGAGGGGAGATGTACCGGTAAGCACATGGAGAGATATGAAGAGAAAACTTAGAGAAAAATACCTACCCATGTCTTATCAAGAGAGATTACTAGATCAGTGGCAACGGTTAACACAAGGAAACAAAACCGTCTCTGAGTATGTCACCAAATTTGACGAGTTTGTCATGCGGTGCAACGTGGTCGAGTCGGAGGCAGCCACTTTGTCTAGGTTTAGATCAGGGCTGAATGAAGACATCAAGGGGGAATTATTTTGAGGGAAGTCCATGATTTAGAGCAGGCATATCAGGTTGCCATGGACTATGAGAGATTTCAGAGGAGATCTACTTTTAGGAAACCAGAGCCCTCTAGGTTCAGTCCACTTGCTAGTAGACCCAGTTCGGTTCCTACTCCCACAGCTAAGCCTAGGTCCAGCTCAAATCCAATTCCTAGGCCCAATTCAGCCACCCCATCTAGAGAAGATAAAGGAAAAGGGCCTGAAAGTCAAGGTAGGACAAGTCAAGTATGTTATAAGTGCCGTCAACCGGGTCATTATATGAGTCAGTGTCCCTCTAGAGCTTTACACATTGGTGAAGTAGAGGAAGAAGGCTTAGAGCATTTAGAGAATGGTGACGAAGAAGTGTATGAAGCAGAAGATCGCTTAGCTGATGAGTATGAGGGAGATGAGGAAAATTTGGACTCATCAGATTTACTAGGAGTCGTTAGGTGTATCATGACACAGACCAAAGAACAAGAAGACTGGCGTAGGACTAACATCCTACAAACATTTGTCAAAATTAAGGAAAAGGTCTGTAAGATTGTGATAGATAGTGGAAGCTGTGTCAACGCCATTTCCACTAGTGCAGCAAAGAGTTTAGGGTTATCCGTTGTACCACATCCCAATCCATATAAGGTATCCTGGATAGACTCTACATCTATTCCAATCAAGCTACGGTGCCAAGTCCAAATCCAAATTCAATCCTATCAAGATAAGGTCTGGTGTGATGTGCTTCCTATGGGAGTAAGTAGCATCATCTTAGGCAGGCCATGGCTGTTTGATCATGATGTGACCATCTTTGGTCGGTCAAACTCCTGTGCTTTCAATTTTAATGGCAAGAGAATTGTCATTCATCCAAAAGAGCCTAAGGACAATGTCAGGAGAGGAACCAGTAGCTTGAAGGAAAAGAAAACTGGATTAAATCTGATAGGTGCAAAAGAAATAGAACAAGATATCCAAGAGGGAGCACCTATTTGGGTGGTAGCAGCAAAAGAGGTTAAGGACCACACACCTATAGAACACCCTCCAGAGGTGGTCCAATTATTAGAAGAGTATAAGGACGTATTTCCCGAAGATCTTCCCGATAGCCTTCCACCTTTAAGGGACATACAGCATGTCATAGATTTAGTCCCCGGGGCAACTTTACCTAATTTGCCTCACTATAGGATGAACCCAGCTGAACATCAGGAAATGCAGAAACAGATTGGGGAATTACTTAGGAAGGGGTTTATTAAGGAAAGTCTAAGTCCTTGCGCAGTCCCCGCATTGTTAACCCCTAAGAAGGATGGTACTTGGCGGATGTGTGTAGATAGCCGAGCCATCAATAAGATTACGGTGAAGTATAGGTTCCCGATCCCACGACTTGACGACATGTTAGATATGATAGCCGGAGCAACAATTTTCTCCAAAATTGATTTAAAGAGTGGCTATCATCAGGTTAGAGTTAGACCTGGGGATGAATGGAAGACCGCTTTCAAGACTAAAGATGGATTATATGAGTGGTTAGTCATGCCATTCGGTCTTTCCAACGCACCCAGCACATTTATGAGGATCATGAATCAGGTGTTGAAAGCCTTCATAGGAAAATTTGTTGTGGTCTATTTTGATGATATCCTTATATATAGCCAAACCAAGGCAGACCACTTAGATCACCTGAGCCAAGTTTGTCAAGTTCTTAGAAAAGATAGCCTCTATGCCAATATCAAAAAGTGTGACTTCCTCACACATAGAGTCATCTTTCTAGGATTTGTAGTTACTTCTGAAGGAGTGTCAGCTGACCCAGAGAAAGTCAAATCCATAGTAGAATGGCCTGTACCCAAGAACATCCATGAAGTACGTAGTTTCCATGGTCTAACCACTTTCTATAGGAGGTTTATTAGGGGATTCAGTACGATAGTGGCACCCATCACTGATTGCATTAGGAAAGGAAATTTTGAATGGACTAGAGCGGCTGATAAAGCTTTCCTAATGATTAAAGAGATAATGACACAAGCACCTGTTTTAAGGCTTCCGGATTTTTCCAAATTATTTGAGGTCGCTTGTGATGCTTCTGGGGTTGGAATTGGAGGAGTTTTAAGTCAAGAGAATCACCCAGTAGCATTCTTTAGTGAGAAGTTGAATGATGCGAGACTAAGGTATTCAACCTATGATAAGGAGCTATATGCGGTAGTACAAGCTTTACGCTATTGGCGTCACTACCTTTTACCGCAGGAATTTGTTTTATTTTCTGATCATGAAGCTCTTAGGTTCCTTAGTTCTCAGAAGAAGTTGAACCCTAGGCACGGGAAATGGGTAGAGTTCATACAAGGGTACACGTTCGTTCTGAAACATCGTGCCGGTACTGAGAATCGAGTTGCTGATGCATTAAGCCGTCGATCTATGTTGATGAATACTGTGAGGACTGAGATAGTAGGATTTGATAGGTTGAAGAGTGAGTATTCTACATGCCCTGACTTTGGTCATATCTATCACTCCCTCCAACAAGGTCCGTCTAGTGAACATAGCGATTACATTCTATTAGATGGATACCTTTTCAAGGAAAATAGGCTGTGCATTCCCAAAACTTCTGTTAGGGAATTTCTGATCTGGGAAGCCCATGCTGGAGGATTAGCTGGACATTTTGGTAGAAACAAAACCATCTTGGCTATGGAGGATCAATTTTTCTGGCCTAGTCTTAAGAAGAATGTTGCCCAGATAGTAGCCCAGTGTCGAACCTGTGCGGTAGCAAAGCACCAAAAACAAAACACTGGTTTGTACACACCTTTACCTGTCCCTGAAGGTCCGTGGCAAGACATTAGTATGGATTTCGTGACAGGTCTCCCTAGAACTCCCAAGAAACATGATTCTATCTTTGTGGTTGTCGATCGATTTTCTAAGATGGCGCACTTTATTCCGTGTTCTCAGACTTTAGATGCGTCAAAAGTGGCCAAACTTTTCTTGGATCATATCGTTAAGCTTCATGGTTTACCTAGAACCATTGTGTCAGATAGAGATGTCAAGTTCACCAGTTACTTCTGGAAAACCCTCTGGCACATGTTAGGTACCAAACTGAAATTCTCTACAGCCTATCACCCTCAAACTGATGGCCAAACCGAGGTTGTAAACCGAAGCTTAGGTAATCTATTGAGGTGTTTAGTTGGAGAAAACTTAGGGAACTGGGATCTTTTACTTCCTCGTGCTGAGTTTGCTTATAATAGCTCAGTCAATAGATCTATTGGGAAGAGTCCATTTGAAGTGGTCCATGGATATAAACCTAAGAGACCTTTAGATCTAGTCCCATTACCAGCACATGCACGGGTGTCGGAATCCGCCGAATCATATGCACAGCATCTTAAGGACTTGTATAAGGAGATTAGCCAAAAGATTCAAACAAGCAATGAATTTTATAAGCATACGGCTGATCTACATAAACGGCTTAAAGAATTTAATGAAGGGGATTTAGTAATGATTAAACTCAAACCAGAGAGGTTTCCACCCGGAACAATGAAGAAACTCCATGCCCGGGAGCCGGACCCTTCAGAATAATAAAGAGAATTGGATCTAATGCTTATGTAGTAGATTTACCATCTAGTTATGGCATTAGTTCTACTTTTAATATTTCTGACCTCAAAGAATACAAGGAACCTGTACCAATACCTGATGAGCTTTTGGTCCTAGTGTATCCTTTGAGAGTGATGTCCCAAATGAGTGTCCACCACCAAATATTCCTGAGCAAAGAGAGAGTGTTGAAAGAATCTTGGATGACCAGATTATCACCACTAGAAATAAGGGCTACCAACGCTATCTGATTCGATGGCAAGGACGTCCTGAATCTGAAGACTCCTGGATCACCCGAGAGGACCTGCAACAAATCGACCCGGATATAATAGAAACATATCACTCGACAGGGTCGAGTTCCTCCCACCCTGGGAGAATTGGTGTGGGCACCAGGTTAACAAAAAGACTTCAACCCATCCAAAAGTCCTTATGGTTGGAGTAACAAATCATGTCAATATTTTATTTCAAAATAAATGTAATCAAGGACAGGTTAGTCCGCTGTTGGGTCAGTCAATCCAGTCAACTCACTTTTGAAGACTTATCAAGAAGCAACTCGGGCTTCAAAGTACCACTTCATCACTTCACCACCAATGGAGCCCACACTTGAAGACACATCACCACCCTAGAGCCGACTCTTGAAGGCACATCACCACCACCTTGGAGCCGACTCTTGCCACCTCATCAGACACCTCACCACTAAAGGAGCTGACTCTTAATCAAGTCCCAAGGAGCCAATTCTTGAAGAAAGTCAATTAGTCAAAGTCCAAAGTCATGGAGATGGTCAAATTGTCAAAATCAAGAAGGAGGTCAAATCACCAAGTCCAAGTTTTTGAAGATGGTCAACCAAGTCAAGCCTTAGCATGTCATTTGAATTTAAATTCATGCTTGGCCGACCAAAGCTCTCCAAAGCAAGGGTGGTCGGCCAAAGTGAGGGGGGACCACTCCTCCAAATCATATCAAACCTATTCCCACAATTCTCTCCTTATTCCATGTAACTTCCCCATGATATCCTCCACCAAATTAGGTTAGTTTGAATTCAAATGTAAGTCTTTAAAAAGCCTTGGGCATGAGAAATGTGGGAGATTGATAAATGAATGAAAAAAAAAGCTCTTTCTTCTATGTGAAGGTCTTGGCTATGTGCCCCTCTTTGGCTTTGTGCCTAGGTTTCTTTTAGGTCTATGTGACCTTGTTTCTCTCTTCCTCTTCCTCCTCTTTTCTCCACTTCAAACACTTTCTTTCCATTGCATCTCTCAAAGAAGATCAAGTTCGCATCAAAGTTCAAGAAGAAATCAAGCCAAGAATCAAGTGATCAAGCAAGGAGCCGGTTCTCCAACCCTAGGAATCAGAAAGGAGTCGATTCCCTCAAGAAGAAGAAGCCTTCATCCATCCTTCAACCCATCATTCTTCCCTTCTTTAATTTGAGTTCTTTAGCTTGTTTCTAATCCCAGGTTTCTTTGTGACAGGGCCTCCGGAATCCAGACTTTAGAAGAAGGAACTTCTTGCCAGAACCCAGAATGCTGAGTGAGCCACCAAGTGGTGTATTTTGGTCATCCTAGAACTTACCTTGAGAGAAATCCTTTGGATTGATCAAGGTCAGGTAATCCCTAACTTCTTAGGGTTTGGATTATTAAAAAAGTAGGACTAGCTTAATTTAGATGGTTAATTTACTATGGTAGATCATTATTATTCTGTTTAGTCCACTCTAGATTTGCGTTTAATCATATTGAGTTGTGTTCATTAAATTCCTAGTCATTATAGTTCGATTAGCCATATGCTTAAGAAATTAATTAGATTGATCTTTAACTAATCTCCTTTAGAATATTTAGTCTCATTCCTTCATCTCATAAAGCATTTTTTTTCATTTCTTCTTCCCATCAAAAAGTAGTTATGTAGTCTGAGACAGATCGGTTTCCTTGTTTCAGGTTTTGCCATTGGTCTAACAGGTTTTGCTGGTATGAAATGGGTAGGTATTTATCTCTCAGTTTTTCTTTCATACCCTCCAAGTGGTTATGGGCTCAACATTCCGTCTCCTAGTGGTTAGCTCAATGTTCCCCCAGTATAACCTAGCTTGACGCACTAATTTCATCTTGGCAAACTTGTATTTCCTCTCCTCAGACATAGCATACCACTCAAAGTATTGATCCATCTCACCCTCCCAATCAGAATACACCTTAGGGTTCAGACTACCATCAAAAGTGGGTGCATCTAATTTGATGTTCCTGATGAACCTATCATCTCTATCTTCAGGCTCTGGGTCAGGCCTCCTATGATTAGGTTCAGGATCTCTATATAAAGGCCTTCTAGGCTCCAGATGTGGGTGAGGCTGAGGCACATTAAAATCGGGGTCAGGAGTCCAATTCCGATGTCTAGGTTCTTCAAGTACTTGGACTCGTCCCTAATTGGGTAAGATCCTCATGAATTTGTGCGCTAAACTGGCCACAGTGTTTGTCATATCCTGATTCATTTTAGCCATACTTTCAGTAAGAGTTCTGATCATGGCCTCTAAATCGGGTTGGGTTTGACCAGGTTGATATGGCACTCCGTTTCTGGTAGACATGATGATTCAAGCAAGCACACAAAATGAGACTAGACTAAATCGACTACTGGATCACTAGACCTAGAGTCCAAACTAGATGCCCAATCAGAGTGGCAAGCTAGCCTGTAGTAACTCAGGACTCAGCCAGGCAGGTGTAAGGGAGTGTTAGGTCCCTGATTGCCAATCCTAGACACCAATCAGTGATTGGCCAGGTAGGCGGACCAGCACACAAGCCCTTCGGGACGTAGTCCCTGAACCACCGTTCTAGACACTGAGTGCTAAGCACACACAGAATAACTCAGCAAACTGACTCAACACTAGCCTAGACCCGACCAATTGGTGTCCCTAGCCCACTAGGCAAATTAGGTCTAACTGATTTTAAATTAGGTCTAGGTTCGAATGATTGGATGGTGGTTTTGGGCTAAGGAGAGGTAATCAACTCCTCCCCTTATCTTAGATGCTCAATTGCCCTTAAGTAAATTATGAGATGATCACTCCAAAAAAAAAAAAAAAAGAATTGAATTGCAGAACACAAAAAAAAACAGAGTTGCTGTATTTTAATTCTCAGAATCTTTACCGAAACCAATAAATCACAGAAAAATTATGAAAATAGGTTCAATTATACTGGTTTCAACGAAGCAAAAATCATGCAATTCAGAGTTTTATGCAGGGAGAAATAATTCAGACAATAGGGCAATTACGGGCTGCAACTAGATTGTCTTCCCCGTTTATAATCTCTGCTACGAAGTTATAACCCAATGGATCCCCTACACGCCCTAGGAACACCCCGTGGAATGGGAGGAGGAGGCTTGCGCCTCACTTAGTTCCTAGGACCGGACGTCCTGGGGAGTCTACTTCGAGCAGACAAAATAAAAAGAGAACAATCAAAGCAAGCAAGCAAATCAGAAACCCTAGACTGGGCTCTGATACCAAAAATGATGCAGAACAAATAAAGGGATGCGATGCGGAAGTAAATTAAGATTAACTAATTTTTTTGTGATTTTTATAGGTTTGTAGAAGTTGGCTTCAAATCAAAGAAAAGTTAACCTAACATTGAAAGATACTAATATGATAATTGAAAGCACAACTTTAAGGAAACTAAATTATCAGAGTAATTCAGAAGCAACGGATCGCTGGGGTTGAGAAACTCCCAGACCTAGGGTTTCACTCCGAGCTTTCAACAGAACAGAAATAAAGAGAAGGGAAGGGTTATCTAACCAGACAATGATCTTCACAGATTTTGGTGGAAGAACTCTCCCGAGCAGATTGTTGGATCCTCGGAGTCGGATATCTTCGTAATGGATCCTCCAATACTGGGCCTTTGGCGGGTTGGCTTCTCCTGAACTCAAGATCTGGAAGAGAAGAAAGACAATTGATGGAATCAGAGAGTCAAGGAAAAGATTTACCAGGTTGATGAACTTGAAGATCGAAATTGCTGAAAACTGGATTCTCCTGGAGGCTGATGTGATTTTCCTTGGAACTTGCTCTGGATCTGAAGTAGCCGGACTGGATCTGGATGAAGGTGGACGGCCTGGACTTGTAGAGAGAGAGAGGCCGTGGGAGATGGATGGATCTAGGGTTTGGTGGATGGAAAATAATGAAAGGTGGCTAGGGTTTTGGAATTTCAAGTGGCTAACCTAGGGTTTTGGATAAAGATGGAGATCTCTCACCTCCTCAAGGCTCCAATGGAACCCGGATTACCCCCTCACGGAGCTCAACACTTAGAATAGTGCGGAAGAAGAGAAACCTAGGTCACTCAACACAAGAGAATAGCAAAAATAATTTTTTCTTCATTGATTTTCAAAGTTACAAAGAGAGGTCTATTATATAGACCTAAAATTTTCTCCTAGCTTGTACAAATTCCCATGTGGGACTAAACTCTTCCAACCCCTAGATTAGGTAGAAAATCCTCTCCCTTGGCCGACCAAGAGTCCAAAAAAAATTGGGACGGCCATAAAGGAATTGTTTTGGAACTTTTATGGCACCTCCTTTGGAGTTGGATTTGGATTTGGAGTCCTCTTCTTCTTAAGGTATTTCTTCTTTTCTTCCACTCCAAGTTAAGCTCTTTGATTTTGATTTGAACTTCAATTAGGAGTAGGTTGGATGTCCTTCTTTGATTTCTTCTCCAAGAGAAGTTTTCTTCCTTCTTTGCTTAGGTAAATTAGGCAGGTGTGGGCGCCTCCTTTATTTAGCCTCCAATTTGATTTTTTTCTTCTTTGGATGTGGGGACCATGACACTGGGATGCCTCTATGGTGCCTCCTGGACTCTGGCGTGTGCTCGGAGTGTGGCTGGGCATGTGGCTTGGAGTGTGGCCTCCACTTGTTTGAACCTTGAGTTGATTGGAAGAGAAATGTGGCACCATTTTGGACCAAATTGAAACCACATTGGGACTTGCACCGAGTCAACATGACTCAACAAATTTAAATGGTGATTCAAGAAATAAATAAAATAAATAAACTGGTTGACCAGGTCAACCTTTATTACAAACCCTAATTTCTCGGGCAATGTCAATCAGAGATCCAAATGGAGCTCTGAAGTCTTCTTCTGAGTCTGGTGCCCGCACCATGGTACATGCCAATTTCTAGGATTGAATTTAATCTCATGGCACTGCACGAAATAAAACTCTGTAGCACTATCTATTACTGAGGCAGAGTATGTAGCTGCTAGGAGTTGTTGTGCACAAGTGCTTTGGATTAAACAATAACTTCAAGACTTTGGTGTTACACAATTCAAAATTTCTATCAAATGTGATAACACAAGTACTATTAATTTATCTAAAAATCCAATTCAGCATTCCAGAACAAAGCACATAGAGATTAGACAACATTTTATTAGGGATCATGTTTTGAATTATGATATTATGCTTGAATTTATTCCTATTGAAATTCAACTTGCTGACATTTTCACTAAACATATTAATTTAGATAGATTTCAATTGATTAGAGGTGAATTAGGTCTATGTGACCCATTTTAGAAAACTTGACCTAATTCTTCAAAACTAAGGAAACATTATCTAGAAAGCCTTCAACATCAAATTAAGGATAATGACCAGTTCTCTTAGTGTATACCTTTCATTTGAAACCATTTTCGAATTGTTTAGAACCTTTTATGAAGTTTTGGTTCGAGTCGACTCGAGCTACAGTGCTCATGTCAAGCCAACTCGAATTATGGGTTAAGCATTTTTATATAAAAATCGCAAAACACCTCTTAGAGCCTTAAGTTCACTTAAACCCTAACTGAGCTATTGATCACTCTCTCCAAGCTTAGATTCTAGAACTCCTATCCTACATTCTCCTAAAATCCATCCTACCCTAACCTAATTGGTGCTAATGGCTTTGAAGAAAGCTATTGCCAAGAGATCTCGACAATCCGAGCCTACTATGGAAAGAGAAGGAAGAACCAAGAGATGGCAAGAAGAGCCGACTCAGACTAATGAAG
Source organism: Areca catechu (assembly GCA_021397845.1). NCBI lineage: Eukaryota > Viridiplantae > Streptophyta > Magnoliopsida > Arecales > Arecaceae > Areca > Areca catechu. Next base: position 64,165,337 of record CM038042.1, read on the forward strand.
TGGAAGAACAAGAAGTCAATGAGGAAGATCATAATCCATCCCCTATGTAGCCTTGACCAATCATCTGATGGGGAACCGACCGGTGACTACTGGTAGGAAAATCAACTTCACTTTTTAGAGAACCAGGGTTTCCGAATTGGTAATTGGATTGAATCTCAGGGCTGGGAATTTTTCTGCACTTTGGATTTGCCTACATACCCTAGCCTAGTCAGATCCTTCTATGAAAACCTAACCCTAGAAGAAAATGGAGTTACTTCAACTGTGAAAGGGGTTAGAGTGACTGTGAATGAGGAATGTCTAAGCCAAGTTCTGCAAATGCCAAGTAATGGAAGCTGCCATCTGGTTATAAGGAAAAGACAAAGGACTTTGAGACTGATCTTAGAAAGTAATAGTGTAGATGAAATTGCTAATGTAAAGGCTAATGTCCTTTCTTTAAAGATGAGGCTACTTCATAACATTATCAGTGTAATATTTTTGGCTCGCACTGGAAGATTTGATTGGGTCAGTGAGAGAGATTTGGTTTTTATGAGATATATGATTGACGAGGAGGCCCTCAATCTCGAATACATTATGCTAACCTAGATGAGTGATGAAGTCGGGAAGGCCAAGGCATGCTTACACTATGGTATGGCCTTCACTCTTATTTTCAAACATTTTGGTGTTGTGCTTGATGGGGAGGATAGCAGGTTGTTACACCATACTGATACCTACTTAGCTAAATCACTTCAACATATGGGTTATCATCAGGTTGAAGGTGCTTGGTTGAAGAAAGGATCATATCAGAGGGCTGGAGGATCTTCAGATGATGATGAGGAGGAGCAGCTACCTGAGGAGATTGGGACTACTGTTGAGACTTTTACACTTGAGAAGACTGCCACTACTTTTATTGATGTTGAGCTTACTGCTACTGCTACTAAGGAGTTAGAGCAAAGAGAGAGGAGTCCTAGGAGTTTCCCAGGATCTCAACCAGCACTGGCATCTCCACCAGCACTAGCATTTCCACCTACTTCAGTACCTGTACCTCCTATGCCAGCACCTGTAGTGACTGATACACATGCTCCAGGTCCATCTACTAATACTTTGAGACCATCTACTGATACTCCTGCACCTTCAGTGTCTCATGCATTCTTTGCCCAGTAGATGAGGCAACTATCTCAGACTCTGACCAACTCCATTGGTTCGATGTTATGCGAGTTTCACTAAACAGTCGACACCAAACTTGAAGAGATCTGTGGTGAGATTAGATAGCTGCACTCCAGGATAGACAGTGCCAAGTCTACTGGACCACAGCCACATATTGATATTCAGGCACTTTCTGACTCTTTCATATCAGTTTTAGATGACATCCGATAGACTGTAGCTCACAGCATAGATGAGTTCAGAACTGAATTGAGAGAAATGAGCTACAAAATGGGTTCACTAGAAGCAACAAAAAAGATGGAAGATGATTATACAAAAGGAGTGGAAATTCTCAGAGCAAAATTTGGAAGAATGAGAGGTTCAGTAGAGGCTTTTACTAAAGCTCAGGCTAGTGAGCTCAATGCTCTCTAGGAAGGAATGAAGAAGATACAGACCAAGCTCAATACTGTTTGGGTCTTCTTATCCTCCTTAGACTCTTTTGTCAGAGCTTTTGGGGCACAGTGCAGACCTTCAGCTAGTCAGCCTGCACCTCATCCTAGATAGCCTACACCACACTTTAGACAACCTCCACCTGAGTCTACTCAGCCACCACCTTTTGTTCCACCTGGTCTATTTGACCTAGAACCTATCTCTTCCAGACCACCACCTGAAACATCCACTAGCACTAGAGGACCTTCTAATATACCTAAATCTTGTCTAGGTAGATCTAAAAACATTAAGGTAGAACCTATTATAGAAGAGCCTAGTGATTGTGACTAGACTAAAGTTTGTATATCTGCTTTCAAACCTTTGTAATATGCATTGAAAATCCTTGAATGCAATGAAATTATATGTTTTTTATGTTTGCAATGTGATTTGTGGAATGAATGGTATTGTTAATGTGATTTGTGTATGCAACTCAAGATAAATTTAAATTAGAATATCAAAATTTCTTTCAAAATCAAGATTTATGTACTTAATAAAGGGGGAGAATGATTCTAATTGAATACCTTTTTGATTATTGACAATAAGGGAGAGAATGATATTTCTATTGAATGATATTGAATACATGGAAAATTGGTAGAAGAAACAAATGAAAAAGAATGTTTTTATTGAAAATCATGTTGTTTCAAAATTTTTAGAACATACAACAAGGGGGAGAAAAATTTGTTGAATGGCTTAAATTTATTTACAATTACTCTCAAATATGTGAAAATTTGCTCTGATTAGATCTTGCTATAAGCTTTTGTTGATATCTCAAGATTTGATACCTTTTGCCAACCTAAAACTCTAATACATTTATGGTAAAAATAGCTTTTGATAACTGTTTCTTATGATACATATTGATCTTATTTCAAAAGCTTTGACACATTGTCTATATGCAAGCTCTGATACATTAATTTCAAATATATTCTCAATATACAGCTCATACATGTTAATATTTACTTCCAAATATATTTATACATGTAATTGTAAAGTTTTTCCATACCCAATGTTTTATCATAATCAAAAAGGGGGAGATTGTTGACCCCTTGAGTGATTTTGATGATAACAAAATATTAGAACATCCATTTGTCTTACTAACAACTCTTCAAGTGAATTACAAGTTTCTATATGAAGATCTTAATGCCTAATTACAACTCCTACAACCTTATTATTTGTTTTGTGTTGCGCTGTAAATATTCCATGTAAAGAAGAACCCAAAGAAAGATTGATGTAATTTTTATGAAAAAGGGTTACTACTATGTATTTTTCAAGCTTAAATTTCTTTAGAATTTGTTATCAGTTGAGTTGGGAAGAGTTTTAGGTGTTGAAGAGTTGCTAGAAGAATTATGGAGAGGAGTTAAAGTTTTTATTGAAGATTCACTCGAGCTGACTCTTACGAAGAGAGCCGACTCTAATCCGTGGCATGGTTGAAGGATTCTGGAATGCAGATATTCGAGTCGACTTAGAGGAACCCGAGCTGACTCGTCAAGAGCATCATTTCTTGAATCAAATAGGCGAGCCAACCCAAAGGAAGTCCGAGCCGACTCATCTATTAAGTCAGGCATCCAAGTTGACCCTTCAGGCATCCGAGCCGACTCCTCTAGAGTCTAGAAAAAATTAATTTTGAGAGAACAACCAGACGAGCCGACTCTACTAAGAAGAGCTGACTTCTCCAAAGTACAACTTTGAAGACCCGAGGATCTAAGCTGACTTGACTGAGGTAAGCCGACTCAACCAGAGTGAGGAATCATTGATGCAAAGGATCCGAGCCGACTCGATTATGGTGAGCTAACTCGACCAGAGTGAAGAAACAACTCTCTAAGAATCCGAGCCAACTCAAGGCATCCGAGCCAACTCGAACATCGATTCCAATCAGGTAAGGCTAGTTCTAGAACTTCATTTTTGAATTGAAAAAGTGCTCCAATGGTCAAATATCAAGTCCCAACAGTCTACAATAACTATATCCATCCAAGAAGAGTACAAGCTCTATAAATGTGGGATTTGGACAACCTTTGAAGTAGCTAATTCTTAATTGAACATTGAAAGAGCTTGTGAGCAAGAGACCATAAAAAAAATATTCAAGTCAGCCTTCAAGTCTTCACCAACTCCTACTAGAAGCTTGAAGCACATATTGAAGAAGAAAAAGAAGCTATTGAAGTGCATTAAAGCCTATTTAAGAAGGCTTCACTTGAGCTACAACTACAACCATCAGACAACTTGGGTTTGTCATTAGTTACTTACTTTCTTTTAACTCTTTCTAAGTTTGTTAGGTTACTGTGAGCCCGGTTTAAAAACCAAGTGTGGGTTGTTAGTAATCCTGTTTTAAAACTAACAGTGTAAGGATTTTTGGTGAGCCCATTCAAAACCAAGGTTAGGTTCTTGGTGATCCTATTCAAAACCAAGTGTTGGATTCTTGGTGATCTTGTTGAAAACCAAGTGTTGGGTTTTTGGTAAGCCTAGTTGAAAAACCAAGTTGGGTTTTAGATTGTGAGCCTGGTAAAATAATCCGATTATATTCCGGTAGTGAATATAGTGAAAATCCCAAGTGGTAACTTGGATAGTGGATGTAGGAGCGATGGTGCTCCGAACCACTATAAATTTATTGTGTTTGTATTGTGCTTTTTATGTTTGCATTTGCTTTCGCTCTTAATTATTTAAAACACAACACCTACCACTAAAGTAGATTTAAAAAGAGCACATATCTGATTAATTTTTTAAATTTCCAATTCACCCCTCTCTTGGGGAAGCTACCTGGGCAACAGTTATGTTTCAAAAAATTTTGAAATGCAAGCATGAAATAGCCTAGGTTTTTCAACATGACCAAAACATTTTTGCATAATCAAATTGAGCCAATTAGCAATCTAATTACTAACTAATCTTCTTATAATTAATTAATATTTATTTATTTATTTATTTATTTACCTTATTTGTTTAGGTTAATTATTAATCAAATTGATAATTATATCCTTAAATGATTCTTAATCATTAATCAGCCATCATGATTGGTCAAAAACTTTTATTGTGTATGACCTCATAGATTTGAACACTGAGTCGATAATCTAGGAACCAATTCCTAAACTAATCAATGTGACTATCTAGCAATGGTACTTAACGTTTGGATAGGTATAATGATTGAAAAGCAATATTCAAGAATCCAGGCATATGGTTACTGTATAATTCATCTCTTTGACCTAATTCTCAAGATGACTTTAGAGTCAACTACTTACTCTTAATTAGTGCATCTAGATATGTCTCAACCTAACAAATGCTATAACTTCTCACAAGTATTGCCTTGGCCATGATCATGCTAAATTGAAACACAGTAGAGCATTTTCTCTGACATCTTAGAGTGGTCATTCCCATCTTGACTCATGCACTGACATAATAAGTACTTGCTACATCCAGAAACCTTTTATCATAAGATTAGAAATCCAAGTAGTCTGGCACCAAAGTATAGTGAGTTGCTTGCTAGTCACCATGGGGATCTCAGGTCGGAGGGATGCTTATACATATATCATTCTGAGAGATACTCTTGATAGCATAGTACTCTACAACATTGATCACGTTCAGTGAATGTACTCTTAGGCTCACTACATGCCATACTGGTATCTCCACAATCCTTGGTTATGAAGACAACCAATCCATATGGCATACAATGACCTATACTCAATAAATGTTGTCAACCTATACTCATTTGGTCATGAACATATTTAAAAACTACACAATAAATCCTTCTTTATCGAATAAAAGTAGTTTCTAAGGATTTCATCACAAAAGAGCTTATAAAAGAAGATGTACACAATATGATGAATTGCCAAAATAGCTTTTAGTTTTTAATGAATCATATATAAATTATAAAAGAGCTCAACCATCTACAACAAAGATGATAGGCTTTAGGACATATTTCCTAACAACTCCCATTTGGACTAGAGCTAATCGAAATAGTATCAAATACCCATCTTCCACTTGTGATCATCAAACTCTTTGATTCCTAGGACTTTAGTAAATGGGTCAGCCAAGTTCTCCTTGAGAAGAACCAAAAGTAGGTAAAAGATATGCATTTTAAAACCTTTTAACATGCATTGCAGCAGAAGAGTAAAGATTAAACTATTTTAATTTAAACATGATATAGAAACAACTTTCTACATAGCCTACCAATGTAATATGACATGAATAGCAATGTATAATATAAAACATGAACCTGCCATATCAAACCTTTTGATGCACACTTTTGAAGATGCAAAGCAACTCCTTGTAGCAGTGGAAGATGGAATAGATGATGCTCTCGAATCACCGACTAAAGAGGTGGATGAAGCTCTACTAGCCACATAATCATCTGGCCTCCACTAGTGGTTCACACTAGGGACTTGCTTGACCAGCACTTTCCGAAGTGCTAGCTCCAGAAACTCCTTGGTAGCCGATTCTTTTTCCTCAAAGGTCGAGACTCCTCGCATCACCGAAGAACATAATGGAGGTGGGAAAACACTCTAGAAACAATCCTTCCCAGACTCTCTTTTCTAGCCTAGAGCACTAGGCAATCGCACACCCAATACCCTTAGATCTCTCCTCCCAACTTTTGGTAGAAAACCACTCTAGCTATCTCTCCTTTTTCCTCTCAATTTTTGTGAAGCTTTTATGTCAAAAAGACTTTCATTTCCTCACATCTTCCACATCCTAAATAGTGAAAGGGATATGCCCTACAAGCCAATCTATATTGTATCTCCCAAACCATTGTAATTGACAATATTCTAATAAAGGCATTATTTTTCATCATACGCTGTGTTTATTATTATATGATGAACCCTATAGATTAGGGCTATGATTTTAGGGTTATGATGAGATCATACCAGTGAGACCTAAAGTCTTAAAACCTTAATCTAAAATATTCCTAGTCAAAGAAACCTTGAGTAGGGGATCAGGGTTTTTCCGGTAAGACTAGCACATCCTATGTATACTGAATAGGGTGACTGCTCTCACAGTCACTTGTGTATGATACTAATACTAGGATGTGGGTGCTCATTAGAGAATGAGTTCACTGATATGATCCAACTTGAGAACATCTAATGGAGTCTTAGCTACATGTCAATAGAAGGTTCTCATAGTGGGAGTGGTACAAGTAATCCTTTGACCTGAGACTGCCATAAGTACCTTATGTACATGAACCAATGCTTTGGTTCAATTCTAATCATGACACTGAGTCATGCACAGGATTGATACTGGGAATGGTGAATTAGATATGAAGGTAATGAGTAGGTCAATAAGGAATCGATTACTCTTAGTAAGAGGAGATTGCATCTAGCTAGTTATCAATCGGATGATGATTCAGGGAATCTTTGATCAACGTAAAGATATTAGAGATGATTTCTAATATCAAGATAATTGAATCATCAATATAAGATTGAGCTAGAAACGAATGTAATATTGGAATTGACATATATCCATATCCATAATTATATTCTAGGTGCAGGCTGATCGAAGGATTTAATTGTACGGTAACTTTCTACTGAAGGGTATTTTTGGTATTTCACCAGAATTTTCATATCTTTCGTGTAGACATGACACGTTGCTAGACGTCAATCTTGTCTTGTGGGTTGATTAAATTGAATGATCACTTATTAGGAAGAATCCTAATTGATCATAATCGGGTAAGCCCGGTTTGACCTAAATCGATTAAAAAGAGTTCTAATCAAATTAGGTCAACTTGTATTCGAACCCACTGCTGGCTAGATGTGGAACCCAATGGGTCACACACTTAAGAAAATTGATCAAGGACTTAATTTTATAATTAAATCATTTTGCATGATGACACTCTAGCAGGTGTTGCAAATCTTAGCTTCTATTCAAATTAGATTTGAATTAGGGTTCCGGATTGGTTCAATTTGGGTTCTAATTGGATCTAATTAGATCCTAATTGAGTTTATAGGGATTATGGCTAACCCTATTGGCTAACCAAGTATCTAGGCTAGCCCCTCCACCCGCTCCTTTGAGTTTTCACACCAAAATGCCAAGAGTCCATGCGCTAATGGACTCTTGGCATGCCATTTGGAAGAGTCCATGGCGCATGGACTCTTGGTGCGCTCCATATAATTCTCCGATGTTTTTATATGGGGAGGCATTCTTTCTCTCCTTTAGCGCCTCAGATGTGCCCCCTTGGATGGGAATCCAATGGTTGATGGGTTTCTAAGAAAGGAAGAAAGCACTTGTTGCTTCCCGGTTGCGCGAAATAATATCTCTTCGGAGATTTAAATTCGCGACTCCTTTCTTTTAAAAACATCACGACTTTTCCTTTAAGAAAGGCCATGGGATTTAATCTGGAAGGCCATGAGAAGGAGGGAAGGGGTGTGAGAAAATGAGAAGGGCGTGAGAAGGAGTTTACGGAGAGATGTGTGGGCGCCTATCTGAAATCTATTTAAGGGGTCAGGAAAAATCAGAACCGTGTAATGCTTTTATTTTTCTTCTTCCTCTCCAAAATCTCCTTCCCTCTTTTCTTGTTTTACATTGTTTCCTTTACAGAGGACTCCTCTATCGAAACTCTGTTGCTGAACAAGAATAAAAGAGAAGGTCTCCGACGGTAAAGGAAAGAAGGAGTTCTGATTTTGTTCCTTCTTTCTTACATTAAGACATTCTTGTCTTAATTTCTCCTCCAATTTAAGACAAGCCTAAATCCTCTCAGGACAAGGTCTTATCTTCAAGACAAGGGTGTCTTAGAGGGTCAAGGTCTTAGTGGAAGGAGGAGAAGAGATCAAAGAAAGGGAGGTAACCTCTTGTGTGGAAGAATTCCAGCCATAATCCAAAGAATTGAGTTCTAGGAAGAACTCAATTGGAGGAACCATTGGACAAGAAGATAGTGTTCTTGATCATTTCTCTATGTGGAACACCATCGGAGGGCGGATACCTGGACACCTGGTGAATTCAGTTAGCCCCTTCAACTTCAAGTTTGTTGGAATAAGCGATTACAGGTTGGTACCCTAATCCTAATTTGCATAGATATGCTTGTCATATATTCTAGTCTTATTTAAGGAGTTCCTGGTTTAGGGTTTTGGTGTGAATTTAGTTTCAATTTTGAAATTACCCTTCCACTGCGTTGCACCGGAACCCAACTGTGGTATCAGAGCCACCTTAATTAGGACTATAATCTATGATAGTTTGTATGTCACATATTAGGGTTTTTAAAACCTAATATGCTACTACACTTAGCATATCTTTGATTGCATATATGTTCTGATGTATGCCACTAGTTAGGGTTTTTCACTCAAACCCTAATTATTATAGAGATATGTTTAGTTTTGAAGTCATCATACTGAAATAAGGTTGCCCTGGCATAATGGTGGATCCATTATGTGGTAAATGGTTGTCCTAGTATGATGACACACTTAGCATATATTTGTTTATTTATAAGAGTGATATAAGAATGTGCTGGCAATTTATAAATCCCTCCTCTTAAAAATTACATTAAGTCTTAGTATATTTAACTAATAAGCATCACTAGTCATGATGTACAATTGATCATTCGGTGTCTAGAAAGGTGGTTCTGGGAAGATAAAGAGAATTGTGGTTTTTAATTGGTTCCGTTGACTGACCTGGCCAATTTTTATTGGTGTCTAGGAAAGTAACGGGGGGACTCCCACATCTCTTCCACATGCCTGGCCGATTTGATTAAATTTAAATATTGACTAAAATGCTAAGTGTTAAAAATACTATATATTGGCCTTCCTTCATACTGGATCATTATTGTGTTATGAACCACATTAGGTTTATTGTGTTATCTGCTAGACCTAATATGGTGATTGGCATAATACTAGTCTAGTGCATAGATATGCTTATAGTATATTCAGTATAATGCTTTGTTGTGTTATTTGCAAGGGCATTATATTTGAGTATTGATTGTATAGAAATGAAAGGGTCATGACTTAACTAGAACATTATGGTTTGTTGTGTTTTCTGCAAGACTAATAATGTTCTAGAGGCTAAGTTACTTCTTGAGAATTATATGAGATATAATTGAAAGAGTTTCCTACCTTTGAGCTTATAAAAGATTTGTTGTGTTTTCTGCAAGATCTTTTATAAGTTATTAGGATCTCAATCTCACTAAGAAAAATCGATCAGGGTTCTTCTCGATTATCATAGTGAAGGCTATGATTTTTGATAAAATAGTGGGAGACATAATTAAATTGAAGACCTAATTTAATTATGTAAGTCATTTCATGGTTGTTTGCTTATGTATTGTTCTTTATTAAATGTAGATAAATGGCATCTTCATTATCACTGCGAAGTATCTTAAATACCAACAAACTGACTGGTCCGAACTATGTGGACTGGTTGAGAAATTTAAAGATTGTGCTGAGTTCAGAAAAACTTTCTTATATTCTTGATACCCCTAGTCTTAATCCACTAGGGGACGATGCCACACAGGAAGATATGGCCACATACAAAATGTGGCATAAGGACTCCCTCACTGTCAAGTGTATCATACTAGCCTCTATGACCAATAAGTTACAGAGATAGCATGAAAGCATGGATACTCAATCCATAATGCTCAATTTAAAAGAGCTTTATGGAGAACATAGCAGAACTGCTAGATATGAAATATCAAGCAGTTGCTCCATGCTAGGATGATAGAGGGAACATCTGTTCAGGATCATGTTCTGAAGGTAATTGACTTAATCACCAGATTGGGTCAATTAGGTTTTATCATGGATGGGGAGTTGAATCAGGATTTAATCCTGCAATCACTCCCGGAGTCATTTTCTCAGTTTGTCTTGAATTATCACATGAACAAATTGAACACTTCCTTTCCTAAGCTGTTAAATATGTTAAAAACAGTGGAGAGCCACGTTAAGAAAGAAAAGGCTCCACTTCCTCTTCTTGATAAGACCAATAAGAAGAAATCAGGCAAAAAGGATTTTAATAGGAGGCTAAACCCAAAGGGTGGCATCAATAAGAATAAGAAAGGAAAGAAGGCCTCAAAACAGTCGACCTATTTCTTTTGCGGCAAAGCAGGATATTGGAAAAGGAATTGCAAGGCTTACCTTGCAACTGTGAAGCCTGGTGCATCAGATGCACCAAAAAGTATGTATGAGATACATGCTATATTGACATTAAATTCGTCTATATCAAATACTTGGGTATTGGATACCGCTTGTGGTTACCATATATGCAAATCTTTGCAGGACCTCCACAAGCTTAAAGTATTGAAGGAAGGTGACTTCAATCTCTACGGTGCTAGTGGTGATATCATCCAAGCAGAAGCTGTAGGGACCTATATTCTGAAGTTGCCTTCAGGGAAGATCTTGGAGTTAGAAAATTGTTATTATATGCCTAAGGTTATTAGGAACATTATATCTATTCCCTTGTTATTAAAACAAGGATATGTAATGGATGTAACGAGCACTGGTTGCTCGATAATGTTGTCTAATAAAATTATTTGTTCTGGCATATTTAGCAATGGGCTCTTAACTCTTTCTTCCAATGATAGTGTTTTTCATGTCAATAATAAAAGAAAAAGAGAAGACTTTAATGATACTTTACTTTGGCATCATCGACTTGGTCATGTTAATGAGTCTAGGATAAGCAAGTTATACAAGGAAAAACTTCTTGATTCTTATGAGTATGAATCATTAGGAACTTGTGAATCATGTCTCATAGGTAAGATGACCAAGACTCCATTTACTAGACATGGAGAAAGGTCAACTGACTTATTAGGATTTATACATACTGATGTATGTGGTCCAATGACAACTCAGGCCAAAGGTGGATACTCATATTTTATCACTTTTACAGATGATTTATCTAGGTTCGGATGTGTGTATCTTATGAAACATAAATCAAAAGCCTTTGATAAATTTAAGGAATATCAAAGTATGGTCGAAAAATAAATCGGGAAAAGTATTAAAGTTCTTCGTTCTAATCGAGGAGGAGAATACTTATCCACGGAGTTTTTAGACTATCTTAAAGTTAATGGAATTCTTTCTGAATGGACCCCTCCTTATACACCATAGCTAAATGGTATAGCTGAAAGGAGGAATCGTACCTTATTAGATATGGTACGATCCATGATGTGCTTCACAAATTTATCCATTTCCTTCTGGGGTCATGCCCTAGAAACTGCTGTTTACATTCTGAACAAGGTACCTTCTAAATCCATTGTTAGTACTCCATATGAAATTTGGAGTGGAAAGAAACCGTATCTTAAATATTTTAAGGTATGGGGATGTCCAGCTTATGTTAAAAGAAATTTTGGACATAAGTTGGAACCTAGAGCAGATAAATGTCTATTTTTAGGATATCCTAGAGAGGGTAGAGGATATCTGTTTTACCATCCTACTGAACAAAAGATTTTTGTCAGCAGGCATGCCACTTTTCTAGAAAAAGAGTTCATTTTAGAAAAGGGCAATGGTAGAACTGTTGAACTTGGAGAAGTACAAGAAACACAGATAGACAGTTCTCAACCATTAGAACATATAGTTAGGACAGAACCAGAACACAAAACTCCTCCCCGTAGGTCTGATAGAGTGCCACGGGCACCTGAGAGGTATGGGTTTATTATTGAAAATAATGAATCCCAAGTCATTCAAAATGATGAACCTCTGACCTATATGGAAGCTATCTTGAGTACTGATTCAGACAGATGGCAAGAAGCCATGGAATCCGAGATAGACTCATGAGATAAGTCCATGTGTCGACACATTGAAATTTCGACACTTTGGTAAAATTTTATCTTATGAAATTTCGACCCCTAGATGATTCTTAATAGTTAATCGGGTATTAGGTTAAGTAGTTACCCCTATGGAATATGATGCCATAGGTTCGAATACTAAACTGGTAGCACTGGAACAATTCCAGTACCAATTGAAGTCGCCATCTAGTAATAACATCCGACATCCGGATAGGTCGAAGTTGCAGAGAAACCATCAAAATCCTCTGGCATATGATTACTATATAATTCATCTCTTTGACCACTTAGTGCTCTAGATGACTTAGGGTTAGACTGCCAACACTAGATTAGCTCATCCAAACATATGTCTCAATTATGCAAGTTCAGTGACTCTTCACCAGAACTACCATGGCCAAGGTTTTGCTATATTGAGACATCAGTGAGTCATTCACTCTAATTAATTCGGAGAGTTCAATCCCATCTTGATCCTACCATTGCTCCAAAAGTACTTGACTACACCCAGCAACCTTTTAAAACTGAATTAGAAATTTGAGGAGCCCGGTGCGAAAGTATAGTGAGTTGCTTATAAGTTATAGTGGTGATCTTAGGTCTGAGGGACACATATTTCCATATCCCTTAGTGAACAACCCTTTTACAGAAAAGGGAGTTCCATTAGGTGGGTCACATTCAATGAAATGTCATACACTCCACTTGCATATCATACCAATATCTACGCATTCCTTGGTTAAGAGGATAACCAACCTATATGATATACAACGATCTATACTTGACACATAGTCATCCTATAACAATGCATCATTCGATCGTGAACAATTTAAGAACTACTCGATATATCCTCTCTATATCGAGTACAAGAAAGTTCTAAGGACTTCATCACACAAAAGTTTATATTAAGGAAAATGTACCTGTGATGAATTACCAAAAGATAACTTTTATTTATATCAAAACTCATATCCAATATACAAATAGCACAACCATCTACAGCCTAGATGATTGGCTTTGGAACATAATTCCCAACAACTCCTACTTGGACTAAAGCCAATCAGTATAGAATTGCATTCCCATTTTCCAATTACAATCTTTAAACTCCTGAATTTTGACTGCTTAAGTGAAGGGGTCAGCCAGATTTTCCTTTCCATCGATCTTCTGAAGGTTGATGTCCCCTCGTTCCATGATCTCTCACACGAGGTGGTAGTGGCACAGAATGTGCTTGGTGCACTAATGGGATTTTGCCTCTTTGGCTTGAGCTATGGGTCCAGTGCTATCACAAAATACTGGAACAAGGCCATCAAGGGAAGGTGCCACTTCCAGCTCACTTAGGAACTTTCATAGCCACACAGCTTCCTTCATTGCATCTGATACTGCAATGTATTTAGCTTTGCAAACAGAGTCCGCCACTATGTGTTGCTTGGAACTTTTCTAGCAGATGGCTCCTCCATGTAGGGTAAATACAAACCCTGACATACTTTTGCTATCATCTCTATCCGACTAAAAACTTGAATCGGTATAATCGACAAGTTTTAAGTTAGGCTCTTCATAGATAAGCCATTGGTCTTTATATTTCTCAAATAATTTAGGATGATTTTCACCACCTTCCAATCCATTTCACCTGGGTCAGACTGGTATCTGCTCACTACTCCTAGTAAGTATGCCACGTCTGGTCTAGTACATGTCATTGCATACATTATGGATCCCACTACCGAAGCATATGGGGCTCTACTCATATGCTCTCTCTCCTCAGGAGTTGGCGCACAATTCCTTTTGAAGAGAGTAATTCCATGGCCCATCAAAAGATAGCCTTTCTTGGAATTTTTCATGCTAAACCATTTCAGCATGGTATCAATGTACATTGATTGGGACAGTCCCAGAAGTCTCGAAGATTTATCTACATGGATCTTCATCCCTAGGATGTAGAAGGCTACACCCAAGTCCTTCATAGAGAAATGAGATGATAATCAGACCTTTATTTCCTGTAGTGCAGGGATGTCATTCCTGATTAAGAGAATGTCATCTACATACAATACAAGGAATACAACCATAGAATCATTAGCCCACTTATAAATGCAAGGTTCTTCTCCGTTCTTAACGAAGCCATTCGACTTGATAGACTTATCAAATCGCATGTTCCAACTCCGAGATGCTTGCTTCAGTCCATAGATAGACCTTTGGAGCTTGCAAACCTTGGACTTATTTGTGGATGTGAACCCTTCAGGTTGCATCCTATGCACCTCCTCTTCCAGCTCACCATTCAGGAAGGTTGTTCAGACATCTATTTGCTAGATTTCATAATCGAAGTATGTAGCCAAATTAAGCACAATCCAAATGGATTTGACCATTGCCAAAGGAAAAAATGTCTCATCATAGTCAATACCATAACATTGATGATACCCTTTGGCAACCAAATGGGCTTTGTCGGTCTCCACTTTCCTGTCTATGCCCCGTTTCCTTTTGAAAATCCATCTACACCCAATGGATTTTATCCCTTCAGGTGGATCAACTAATGTTCATACATTATTGATCTTCATGGACTCCATTTTGGATTTCTTGGCTTCTAGCCACTTATCAGAGTCGGACCTTTATAGAGTATCCATATAGGTGATCGGATCCTCATTATTTTCATCAAGTTTAATAGGATCTCCATCATGGACCAAGAAACTGTAGTCTCTGTCCAGTTGATACGATATTCTATGAGATCTCCTTAATGGGTGTTCAATGGGCCCCGGATTTGAATTAGTCAAATCTAGTTCTGAGGTGTCTCTTAAATGTGTTAGTTTTTCTAGCTGTTGAACTTCACTAAGTTCAATATTAGTGGCTTCAGTTCCTTCACTAAGGAACTCCTTTTTCAAAAAGATAGCCCTAAGACCAACAAACAACTTTTGTTCATCAGGCAGGTAAAATAAATACCCTTTAGACTCTTTGGGATACCCAACGAATAGGCACTGGTCAAACCTAGGTCCTAGTTTATCAGTCTACAAACACTTAACATAGGCTGGACACCCCGAGACCCTAAGGTGTGAGAGCACCGGTTTCCGTTTAGACCACATCTCATATGGAGTCCTATTCATAGACTTGCCAGGAGACCTATTAAGAAGATGATAGGCAGACTCCAAGGCATAACCCCAAAAAGAGATAGGTAGAATGGAAAAGCCCATCATGGACCAAACCATGTCCAGCAAAGTCGTATTCCTCCTTTCAGACACACCATTCAGTTGGGGTGTCCCTGGAGGTATCCATTAAGAGAAAATCCTATTCTCTTGAAGATAAGTCAGAAACTTACTGGAAAGTATTCACCTCTTCGATTTGATTGAAGAGTCTTTATACTTTTTCTAGTTTATTTTTCAACTTCTTTACGATATTGTTTGAACATTTCAAACAACTCAGACTTTTGTCTCATAAAGTAGACATAACCGAACCTAGATAGGTCATTTGTAAAAGTAATGAAATAATTATATCCATCTCCAGCACTGACATTCATAGGTCCACATATATCTGTATGTACTAGACTTAGAATTTCTTTGGCTCTTTCACCTTTTCCAGAAAAAGATGACTTGATCATTTTTCCAAGTAAATAAGATTCATCGGTAGGTAATGATTCAAAATCATTTACCTCTAAGAGACCTTCTTGTCTCAACCTGTTTATCCTGTTTTTGTTTATATGACCAATCCTACAATGCCAGAGATAAGCATCACTGACATTATCTATTCTAGGGCATTTGCTTGTCGTGTACATTACACTCATAGGCTGTGATAGCAAATAAATGCCATTTACCAAATTTCCATTCATTACAACTGAACCATTCAAAGTAATGTTGCAAACATTTCTCTTTATTGAAAGTTCAAAACATTCTTTTACCGATAAGCCTACATAGATAATGTTTATAAGAAATGTAGGACAATAATGGCAGTCATGTAAAACGATTTTACAAGATTCAAAAACAAGAGAGAAATCTCCTAACGCCAGAATTGGAACTCGACTTCCATCTCCAACATTCAGAAACCTTTCACCATCCTCAAACTTCCTAGTAATTTGAAGTCCCTGCAATTTGTTGCAAATATGGTAAGGACTCCCAGTATCAAGTACCCAATTAGTAGTATCACAAAAAGAATAGGTATAGGGATTTATCATATAAATACCTTGAGCAGCAACATCTTACTGCTTCCTCTTCTTCAGCCTGTTAGGATCAAGGGATGCAATATATAGTGGACAATTTCTCTTCCAGTAACCCTACTTCTTATAGTAGAAGCACTCCGCCTAACTCTAGTCTACCTTTTTCTTCCCAGCCTGACGGCCCCACCAACACTCTGCACTTTTTTGGTCTTTTTCTTTTTACTTTTTTTCCCCTTTCTAAGAGGACGACGCACTGCCCTATTTCCTCCCACCAAGTACACCAACCCCTTATTAAGGTTATGGTCCTTCTCATAATTTTGTAGTAACCCCAACTAACTATGGTAGTTTACTACATGCCTATGCATCGGGAAGTGATCAAGGAAACCAAGGTAAAAAGGGGGTAAAGAATTCAGTATAGCATCTTTCCCCAGCTATTCATGCAGGGGACATCCGAGTTTGGCCAGGCGTTCAAACAACTCGGTCATGTATAATACATGATCAGTTACTAATACCCCATCTCGCATATGGGCATTATAGATGGCACAAGAAGTCTTGTACAGCTCTACATCGTCATGCATACCAAAGGATTTCTGCAACTTTTGCAAGATTTCCTCCGGTTGAGCCTCCTCAAATTTGTGACTGAACTTATCGTTCACAGTCGCCAGCATAATGCAACATATAGTAGTTCTATCAGAAAGCCACTTCTAATAAGTGTCCCTGACAGATGTACGAGCGTTGGCTGCAGGGACCTCAGGTGCTAGATCCGATACAACATACATGATCCTTTTGTGCTCTAAGACAATCTTAAGCCTTCGATACCAATTATCGAAGTTTGGGCCAGAAAGTTTTCCAGTGTCAAGCAATGAGCGGAGGGACAAGTTGGCAGACATTTTCTTGAAAGGAAAATCATAAGATCAATTAGTGTATGAATTTCAATTTTACTTCTAAAGACATGGACTTTAGTCTAAAGGTCCTCCCACATAATTTATTATGATTAGTAGCCTCTACCTCCAATTCAAGGAATTACACTTAATTCCTTAGTGGGTACTAGAATCCTAAAGGTGCCACATGAGCTCGACTTTGGCCGGCTCACCCATGTGAACCTTAAGGTAGGTTCAATTAACCAATTGCTTCGTCCAAGCAGTTTCTAGTATTTCAAATTTTGCCCCAGGGGCACTTCAATCGGCCTTTGGGCTTCCTGCTAAAGAAGGTCCAACCATTAACATGACTAAATTCAGTGCTTCTAACCAATGAATGATCAAGCCCGACTTTGGGCGGCTCACCTGACTACCATTAAGAGAGTTGCACTGAGCCATCATATTATGAATGGCAATTCCAATGGCCTGATGACCACCCGTACTTTGGTACTGTCGATGATCACTCAACTAAAGGACACATTGCCACCCAACTTAATGGGAGGCTAAGACTCAGTTATCCCTATAACTTCATCTTTTTAAGGACCTAATAATTTAGAGGATTTAAAAAAAGGTGACATATGAAGAATACATGGACCATGATCAAGAATCCTCCCACTAACTTGTAGAAGGTTCATGAACATCTTGGTCCATGGGCACCTGAAATCAGACAAATTTGATTAACCTTAGGTGACATGGGTTAATCCAATTCAGTAAGCTTCTCATGAGTCAATTCCAGTTAGCCGTATCGACCAGGTAAGCATGGTCAAGGTACGAGTTCTGGCATTAACCATCTTTCCTTAGACACTAGCTACAAGTGAGCTAGCTAGGTAAGAGGTACCCTCATAACCATAGACCATAAGGCTGCTTGCCTAGACACCAATTCGATTCACCTTCCTCAACCAGATTAGACTTAAAGAACCAGATTAATCACTAAGCTACAATAGATCCTTTTAGATGTTTGGATCACACTTTCTAACTATTAGAAACTATAGAGAAATGAAACCTAATTCAACTTTTGATTAGTTTCTTATTTTAATTAATCCAATTCATCTAACCTTAGGTCTAACCCAAATAAGGATCTATTCCTAGCCCATCTCATTTAACCCGAGTTGCATTCAGATGACTTAAGATCTTCAAATTAAATTCCTAGATGTCTTAGGTCATTAGAAAACTCAATTCTAAATCAAGTTTAACATTTTTTTTTTTAATCATTGAAACAGTTTCAAGATTAATGTCAAATGATTCTACATCGAATTTTGAACTTTTGATTTTCTATTTTCTATGAGTAAACTCAAAAATTACTTCTAAAATTGATTCTTCATGTTAAAACAACTTTTCAACATAATCATAAACCCCTTTAGATATAATCTAAACCTTTTATGTCATCAAATTTAGAACAAACCAAGATTAAACAATTTTAATCTACTATGTTAGATTAAACTAGCTTCAATCTACAACTCCGCTTCGATTCCTTTTGGCACCCAAACATGCTATAGGATACCCCCTTGAATGGGAGGTGAGGGCCTTTAACCCCTACTAATCTCCTACAACAAAATGCCCTGATGTTTCCATCTAATACAAGAATCTACTAAGGATAACATGTAATATATTATACAAAACTAATCATGTCAATATCAACCTGGCTCTGATACCATTTGAGAGGAACCATAAGCAGGCAAAAGATATGCATTTTAAAACCTTTTTAACATGCATTGCAGTGAAAGAGTAAAGATTAAACTATTTTAATCTAAACATGATATAGAAACTACTTTCTACATAGCCTACCAATGTAATATAACATGAACAATAATGTATAATATAAAACATGCCATATCAAACCTTTTGATGCACACCTTTCGAAGATGCAAAGCAACTCCTTGCAGTAGTGGAAGATGGAATGAATGACGCTCTCAAATTACCAATTGAAGAGGTGGACGAAGCTCTACCAACCACATAATCATCTAGCCTCCATGGATGGTTCACACTGGGGACTTAATTGACCAGCGCTTTCCGAAGTGCTAGCTCCGAAAACTCCTTGGTAGCCAATTCTTTTTCTTCGAACGTCAAGACTCCTCGCACCATCGAAGAACACAATGGAGTTGATAAAACACTTTGGAAACAATCCTTCCCAGACTCTCTTTCTTAGCCTAGAGCACTAGGCAATCGCACACCCAATACCCTTAGATCTCTCCTCCCAACTTTTGGTAGAAAACCACTCTAGCTTTCCCTCCTTTTTTCTCTCAATTTTTGCAAAGATTCTCTATCAAAAACCTTTCATTTCCTCACATCTTCCATGTCCTAAATAGCCCCTATCTTATAGGAGAGAGCGAGGAAGGTGGGTGAGAGTTATGGGGAGAATTAGTGGGGAGGGAGTTAAGGACAGAAATTATCCAACCATTAATTTCAAATATCAGATTAAATTCAAAAATTAAACTGATAATTCAAAATTAAATGATGTTTGAGTTTAAAATCCAATTTCAAACTCAGATGGATAAGGTGCACCAATTTTGGTTCAACTCGAGTTGATCCAAACCTAGTCCGAATCAAATCGATTCAATTCGAGCTAGTAAATTTACAACTCAATCAAATTGAGTTTGGAAGCAATCATATTGTACATTAGACCTCCAAGACAGCATTAACAATTGATAAGAATAATTTCTCAACTTTTTTGAAGCCAAGTGTCGACTCATGAGATAAGTCCATGTCTCGACACATTGAAATGTCGACACATAAGTAAAATTTATCTTATAAAATTTTGATCCCTAGATGATTCCCAATCATCAATCGACTATTAGGTTAAGTAGTTATCCCTATGGAGTGTGACCCCATAGGTTCGAACACTAAGCCGGTAGCATTGGAACAATTCCAATACAAATCGAAGTCGCCATCTAGTAATGACACCCGACGTCTGGATAGGTCGAAGTTGCAGAGCAACCATCAAAAATCTTTGGCATATAGTTACTATATAATTCATCCCTTTGACCACTTAATGCTCTAGATAACTTAGGGTTAGACTGCCAACCCTCGATCAGCTCATCCAAACATATGTATCAATTTTGTAAGTTCAGTGACTCTTCACCAGAACTACCATGGCTAAGGTTTTATTATATTGAGACATCAATGAGTCATTCACTCCAATTAATTCAGAGAGTTCAATCACATCTTGATCCTACAATTGTTCCATAAGTACTTGACTGCACCCAGCAACCTTTCAAGACTGAATTAGAAATTTGGGGAGTCCGGTGCCAAAGTATAGTGAGTTGCTTATAAATTACAGTGGTGATCTCAGGTCTGAGGGACATAATATCCATATTCCTTAGCGAACAACCCTTTGACAGAAAAAAGTGTTCCGTTAGGTGGGTCACATTTAGTAAAATATCATATACTCCACTTGCATGTCATACCAATGTCTGCGCATTCCTTGGTTAAGAGGATAACTAACCTATATGATATACAACGATCTATACTTGACACATAGTCATCCTATAACAATGCATCATTCGATCGTGAACAATTTAAGAACTACTCGATATATCCTCTCTATATTGAGTACAAGAAAGTTCTAAGGACTTCATCACATAAAAGTTTATATTAAGGAAAATGTACCTATGATGAATTATCAAAAGATAACTTTTATTTATATCAAAACACATATCCAATATACAAATAGCACAACCATCTACAGCCTAGATGATTGGCTTTGGAACATAATTCTCAACAACTCCTACTTGGACTAAAGCCAATCAGTATAGAATTGCATTCCCATTTTCCAATTACAATCTTTAAACTCCTGAATTTTGACTGCTTAAGTGAAGGGGTCAGCCAGATTTTCCTTTCCATCGATCTTCTGAAGGTTGATGTCCCCTCGTTCCATGATCTCTCACACGAGGTGGTAGTGGCACAGAATGTGCTTGGTGCACTAATGGGATTTTGCTTCTTTGGCTTGAGCTATGGGTCCAGTGCTATCACAAAATACTGGAACAAGGCCATCAAGGGAAGGTGCCACTTCCAGCTCACTTAGGAACTTTCATAGCCACACAGCTTCCTTCATTGCATCTGATACTGTAATGTATTTAGCTTTGCAAACAGAGTCCGCCACTATGTGTTGCTTGGAACTTTTCTAGCAGATGGCTCCTCCATGTAGGGTAAATACAAACCCTGACATACTTTTGCTATCATCTCTATCCGACTAAAAACTTGAATCGGTATAATCGACAAGTTTTAAGTTAGGCTCTTCATAGATAAGCCATTGGTCTTTATATTTCTCAAATACTTTAGGATGATTTTCACCACCTTCCAATCCGTTTCACCTGGGTCAGACTGGTATCTGCTCACTACTCTTAGTAAGTATGCCACGTCTGGTCTAGTACATGTCATTGCATACATTATGGATCCCACTACCGAAGCATATGGGGCTCTACTCAAATGCTCTCTCTCCTCAGGAGTTGGCGCACAATTCCTTTTGAAGAGAGTAATTCCATGGCCTATCAAAAGATAGGCTTTCTTGGAATTTTTCATGCTAAACCATTTCAGCATGGTATCAATGTACATTGATTGGGACAGTCCCGGAAGTCTCGAAGATCTATCTACATGGATCTTCATCCCTAGGATGTAGAAGGCTTCACCCAAGTCCTTAATAGAGAAATGAGATGATAATCAGACCTTTATTTCCTGTAGTGCAGGGATGTCATTCCTGATTAAGAGAATGTCATCTACATACAATACAAGGAATACAACCATAGAATCATTAGCCCACTTATAAATGCAAGGTTCTTCTCCGTTCTTAACGAAGCCATACGACTTGATAGACTTATCAAATCGCATGTTCCAACTCCGAGATGCTTGCTTCAGTCCATAGATAGACCTTTGGAGCTTGCAAACCTTGGACTCATCTATGGATGTGAACCCTTCAGGTTGCATCCTATGCACCTCCTCTTCCAGCTCACCATTCAGGAAGGCTGTTCAGACATCTATTTGCTAGATTTCATAATCGAAGTATGTAGCCAAATTAAGCACAATCCAAATGGATTTGACCATTGCCAAAGGAAAAAATGTCTCATCATAGTCAATACCATAACATTGATGATACCCTTTGGCAACCAGATGGGCTTTGTCGGTCTCCACTTTCCTGTCTATGCCCCGTTTCCTTTTGAAAATCCATCTACACCCAATGGATTTTATCCCTTCAGGTGGATCAACTAATGTTCATACATTATTGATCTTCATGGACTCCATTTTGGATTTCTTGGCTTCTAGCCACTTATCAGAGTCGGATCTTTGTAGAGTATCCATATAGGTGATCGGATCCTCATTATTTTCATCAAGTTTAATAGGATCTCCATCATGGACCAAGAACCTGTAGTATCTGTCCAGTTGATACAATATTCTATGAGATCTCCTTAATGGGTGTACAATGGGCCCCGGATTTGAATTAGTCAAATCTAGTTCTGAGGTGTCTCTTAAATGTGTTAGTTTTTCTAGCTATTGAACTTCACTAAGTTCAATATTAGTGGCTTCAGTTCCTTCACTAAGGAACTCCTTTTTCAAAAAGATAGCCCTAAGACCAACAAACAGCTTTTGTTCATCAGGCAGGTAAAAGAAATACCCTTTAGACTCTTTGGGATACCCAACGAATAGGCACTGGTCGGACCTAGGTCCTAGTTTATCAGTCAACAAACACTTAACATATGCTGGACACCCCGAGACCCTAAGGTGTGAGAGCACCGGTTTCCGTTTAGACCACATCTCATATGGAGTCCTATTCATAGACTTGCCAGGAGACCTATTAAGAAGATGATAGGCAGACTCCAAGGCATAACCCCAGAAAGAGATAGGTAGAGTGGAAAAGCCCATCATGGACCAAACCATGTCCAGCAAAGTCGTATTCCTCCTTTCAGACACACCATTCAGTTGGGGTGTCCCCGGAGGTATCCATTAAGAGAAAATCCTATTCTCTTGAAGATAAGTCAGAAACTTACTGGAAAGTATTCACCTCTTCGATTTGATTGAAGAGTCTTTAAACTTTTTCTAGTTTATTTTTCAACTTCTTTATGATATTGTTTGAACATTTCAAACAACTCAGACTTATGTCTCATAAAGTAGACATAACCGAACCTAGATAGGTCGTTTGTAAAAGTAATGAAATAATTATATCCATCTCTAGCACTGACATTCATAGGTCCACATATATCTGTATGTACTAGACTTAGAATTTCTTTGGCTCTTTCACCTTTTCCAGAAAAAGATGACTTGATCATTTTTCCAAGTAAATAAGATTCATCGGTAGGTAATGATTCAAAATCATTTACCTCTAAGAGACCTTCTTGTCTCAACCTGTTTATCCTGTTTTTGTTTATATGACCAATCCTACAATGCCAGAGATAAGCATCACTGACATTATCTATTCTAGGGCATTTGCTTGTCGTGTACATTACACTCATAGGCTGTGATAGCAAATAAATGCCATTTACCAAATTTCCATTCATTACAACTGAACCATTCAAAGTAATGTTGCAAACATTTCCCTTTATTGAAAGTTCAAAACATTCTTTTACCGATAAGCCTACATAGATAATGTTTATAAGAAATGTAGGACAATAATGGCAGTCATTTAAAACGATTTTACAAGATTCAAAAACAAGAGAGAAATCTCCTAACGCCAGAATTGGAACTCGACTTCCATCTCCAACATTCAGAAACCTTTCACCATCCTCAAACTTCCTAGTAATTTGAAGTCCCTGCAATTTGTTGCAAATATGGTAAGGACTCCCAGTATCAAGTACCCAATTAGTAGTATCACAAAAAGAATAGGTATAGGGATTTATCATATAAATACCTTGAGCAGCAACATCTTACTGCTTCCTCTTCTTCGAACTGTTAGGATCAAGGGATGCAATATATAGTGGACAATTTCTCATCCAGTAACCCTACTTCTTATAGTAGAAGCACTCCGCCTAACTCTAGTCTACCTTTTTCTTCCCAGCCTGATGGCCCCACCAACACTCTGCACTTTTTTGGTCTTTTTCTTTTTACTTTTTTTCCCCTTTCTAAGAGGACGACGCACTGCCCTATTTCCTCCCACCAAGTACACCAACCCCTTATTGAGCTTATGGTCCTTCTCATAATTCTGTAGTAACCCCAACTGACTATGGTAGTTTACTACATGCCTATTCATCGGGAAGTGATCAAGGAAACCAAGGTAAAAAGGGGGTAAAGAATTCAGTATAGCATCTTTCCCCAGCTATTCATGCAGGGGACATCCGAGTTTGGCCAGGCGTTCAAACAACTCGGTCATGTATAATACATGATCAGTTACTAATACCCCATCTCGCATATGGGCATTATAGATGGCACAAGAAGTCTTGTACAGTTCTACATCGTCATGCATACTAAAGGATTCCTGCAACTTTTGCAAGATTTCCTCCAGTTGAGCCTCCTCAAATTTGTGACTGAACTTATCGTTCACAGTCGCCAGCATAATGCAACATATAGTAGTTCTATCAGAAAGCCACTTCTAATAAGTGTCCCTGACAGATGTACGAGCGTTGGCTGCAGGGACCTCAGGTGCTAGATCCGATACAACATACATGATCCTTTTGTGCTATAAGACAATCTTAAGCCTTCGATACCAATTATCGAAGTTTGGGCCAGAAAGTTTTCCAGTGTCAAGCAATGAGCGGAGGGACAAGTTTGCAGACATTTTCTTGAAAGGAAAAACATAAGATCTATTAGTGTATGAATTTCAATTTTACTTCTAAAGACATGGACTTTAGTCTAAAGGTCCTCCCACATAATTTATTATGATTAGTAGCCTCTACCTCCAATTCAAGGAATTACACTTAATTCCTTAGTGGGTACTAGAATCCTAAAGGTGCCACATGAGCTCGACTTTGGCCGGCTCACCCATGTGAACCTAAAGGTAGGTTCAATTAACCAATTGCTTCGTCCAAGCAGTTTCTAGTATTTCAAATTTTGCCCCAGGGGCACTTCAATCGGCCTTTGGGCTTCCTGCTAAAGAAGGTCCAACCATTAACATGACTAAATTCAGTGCTTCTAACCAATGAATGATCAAGCCCGACTTTGGGCGGCTCACCTGACTACCATTAAGAGAGTTGCACTGAGCCATCATAACATGAATGGCAATTCCAATGGCCTGATGACCACCCATACTTTGGTACTGTCGATGATCACTCAACTAAAGGACACATTGCCACCCAACTTAATGGAAGGCTAAGACTCAGTTATCCCTATAACTTCATCTTTTTAAGGACCTAATAATTTAGAAGATTTAAAAAAAAGGTGACATATGAAGAATACATGGACCATGATCAAGAATCCTCCCACTAACTTGTAGAAGGTTCATGAACATCTTGGTCCATGGGCACCTGAAATCAGACAACTCTGATTAACCTTAGGTGACATGGGTTAATCCAATTTAGTAAGCTTCTCATGAGTCAATTCCAGTTAGCCGTATCGACCAGGTAAGCATGGTCAAGGTACGAGTTCTGGCATTAACCATCTTTCCTTAGACACTAGCTACAAGTGAGCTAGCTAGGTAAGAGGTACCCTCATAACCATAGACCATAAGGCTGCTTGCCTAGACACCAATTCGATTCACCTTCCTCAACCAGATTAGACTTAAAGAACCAGATTAATCACTGAGCTACAATAGATCCTTTTAGATGTTTGGATCACACTTTCTAACTATTAGAAACTATAGAGAAATGAAACCTAATTCAACTTTTGATTAGTTTCTTATCTCTAATTAATCCAATTCATCTAACCTTAGGTCTAACCCAAATAAGGATCTATTCCTAGCCCATCTCATTTAACCCGAGTTGCATTCAGATGACTTAAGATCTTCAAATTAAATTCCTAGATGTCTTAGGTCATTAGAAAACTCAATTCTAAATCAAGTTTAACATTTTTTTTTTTAATCATTGAAACAGTTTCAAGATTAATGTCAAATGATTCTACATCGAATTTTGAACTTTTGATTTTCTATTTTCTATGAGTAAACTCAAAAATTACTTCTAAAATTGATTCTTCATGTTAAAACAACTTTTCAACATAATCATAAACCCCTTTAGATATAATCTAAACCTTTTATGTCATCAAATTTAGAACAAACCAAGATTAAACAATTTTAATCTACTATGTTAGATTAAACTAGCTTCAATCTACAACTCCGCTTCGATTCCTTTTGGCACCCAAACATGCTATAGGATACCCCCTTGAATGGGAGGTGAGGGCCTTTAACCCCTACTAATCTCCTACAACAAAATGCCCTGATGTTTCCATCTAATACAAGAATCTACTAAGGATAACATGTAATATATTATACAAAACTAATCATGTCAATATCAACCTGGCTCTGATACCATTTGAGAGGAACCATAAGCAGGCAAAAGATATGCATTTTAAAACCTTTTTAACATGCATTGCAGTGAAAGAGTAAAGATTAAACTATTTTAATCTAAACATGATATAGAAACTACTTTCTACATAGCCTACCAATGTAATATAACATGAACAATAATGTATAATATAAAACATGCCATATCAAACCTTTTGATGCACACCTTTCGAAGATGCAAAGCAACTCCTTGCAGTAGTGGAAGATGGAATGAATGACACTCTCAAATTACCAATTGATGAGGTGGACGAAGCTCTACCAACCATATAATCATCTAGCCTCCATGGATGGTTCACACTGGGGACTTAATTGACCAGCGCTTTCCGAAGTGCTAGCTCCGGAAACTCCTTGGTAGCCAATTCTTTTTCTTCGAACGTCAAGACTCCTCGCACCATCGAAGAACACAATGGAGTTGATAAAACACTTTGGAAACAATCCTTCCCAGACTCTCTTTCTTAGCCTAGAGCACTAGGCAATCGCACACCCAATACCCTTAGATCTCTCCTCCCAACTTTTGGTAGAAAACCACTCTAGCTTTCTCTCCTTTTTTCTCTCAATTTTTGCAAAGATTCTCTATCAAAAACCTTTCATTTCCTCACATCTTCCATGTCCTAAATAGCCCCTATCTTATAGGAGAGAGCGAGGAAGGTGGGTGAGAGTTATGGGGAGAATTAGTGGGGAGGGAGTTAAGGACAGCAATTATCCAACCATTAATTTCAAATATCAGATTAAATTCAAAAATTAAACTGATAATTCAAAATTAAATGATGTTTGAGTTTAAAACCCAATTTCAAACTCAGATGGATAAGGTGCACCAATTTTGGTTCAACTCGAGTTGATCCAAACCTAGTCCGAATCAAATCCGATTCAATTCGAGCTAGTAAATTTACAACTCAATCAAATTTAGTTTGGAAGCAATCATATTGTACATTAGACCTCCAAGACAGCATTAACAATTGATAAGAATAATTTCACAACTTTTTTGAAGCCAAGTGTCGACTCATGAGATAAGTCCATGTCTCGACACATTGAAATGTCGACACATAAGTAAAATTTATCTTATAAAATTTTGATCCCTAGATGATTCCCAATCATCAATCGACTATTAGGTTAAGTAGTTATCCCTATGGAGTGTGACCCCATAGGTTCAAACACTAAGCTGGTAGCATTGGAACAATTCCAATACAAATCGAAGTCGCCATCTAGTAATGACACCCGACGTCCGGATAGGTCGAAGTTGCAGAGCAACCATCAAAAATCTTTGGCATACGGTTACTATATAATTCATCCCTTTGACCACTTAATGCTCTGGATAACTTAGGGTTAGACTGCCAACCCTCGATCAGCTCATCCAAACATATGTATCAATTTTGTAAGTTCAGTGACTCTTCACCAGAACTACCATGGCTAAGGTTTTATTATATTGAGACATCAATGAGTCATTCACTCCAATTAATTCAGAGAGTTCAATCACATCTTGATCCTACAATTGTTCCATAAGTACTTGACTGCACCCAGCAACCTTTCAAGACTGGATTAGAAATTCGGGGAGTCCGGTGCCAAAGTATAGTGAGTTGCTTATAAATTACAGTGGTGATCTCAGGTCTGAGGGACATAATATCCATATTCCTTAGCGAACAACCCTTTGACAGAAAAAAGTGTTCCGTTAGGTGGGTCACATTTAGTAAAATATCATATACTCCACTTGCATGTCATACCAATGTCTGCGCATTCCTTGGTTAAGAGGATAACCAACCTATATGACATACAATGACCTATACTTGACACATAGTCATCCTATAACAATGGATCATTCGATCGTGAACAATTTAAGAACTACTCGATATATCCTCTTTATATCGAGTACAAGAAAGTTTTAAGGACTTCATCATACAAGAGTTTATATTAAGAAAAATGCACCTGTGATGAACTACCAAAAGATAACTTTTATTTATATCAAAATTCATATCCAATATACAAATAGCACAACCATCTACAACCTAGATGATTAGCTTTGAGACATAATTCCCAACACTCCTTTACGTTGAGCTTCTGAAGTCAACATCATCTCGATCTATGATCTCTTGGATAAGGTGGTAGCATTATAGAATGTGCTTGGTCCATTGATAAGCATTTGGTTCCTTCGCTTGAGCTATGGTCTCAGTGCTATCATAATATAAGAAAACTGGGCCATCAATGGAGGGTGCCACTCCAAGCTTGATGATGAACCTTTACAACCAAACAGCATCCTTTGTAGCATCAGATACCACAATATACTTCACTTTGCATACTGAATCAGCTATAGTGTGCTGCTTAAAACTTTTCTAGCAGATTACTCCTCTATTTCGGGTTAAAACATAACCCGATATACTCTTATTATCATCCCTCCCTGACTGAAAACTTGAGTTAGTATAACCAATTAGTTTTATATTAGAATCTTTATAAATGAGCCACTAATCTTTAGTATTTCTTAAATACTTAAGGATGGTTTTCATAACCTTGCAATGGTTCTAACCTAGATTAGATTGGTATCTACTCACAGCCTCTAGTGAGTATGCCACATCTGGTCTCACACATGTCATAGCACACATAATAGATCTCACTATCGAGGTATATAGAATCTTACTCATATGCTCTCTCTCTTAAGGAGTTGTTAGATATATTGGATTTGCACTAACGCATCGAAAGATTGGATTTCAAAAAATTTTCATTATTGATACCCTAATTAGCTGGAACCCTAGACCCAAGGATCACTTGACAAAAATAGCTAATAAATCATAACTTTAGAATTATATAGGAATACCTAGAGTGCTATACTCCTTAATTCTTATAAGGCACATATGTATATGCCCTCCAGAGGTGATCCACACAGGAACTGGACTAAGGAAGCACTCCTATCGAGCTTGCTTATTTGACTAGGACTCTTCCTGGTAGCTTATCTTTATTTAGCAGCATTTCTCCCTTTGCTGGACCCCTACCCTCTTGTAGCATACTCAGAGACCTCTCAGAATCCTCTCTCAGAATTCGATTATCCCTCCTATGTCTCTTTTTGGCTCCCTTTTAAAATGACAAGCCTTGACTTAAAGAAGACTTTTTGTCCTAAAAAAAAGAGAGATAGAAAGGATTTCATTCAGATATTTTGGCATCAAAATACCGATGCCTATGTATAATAAGTGAGGAAACGCCTGATAAATATTTTTCTCAACCTTTGATCTAATTCTCTAATGATCAGATAAGACCCTTCAAGCAGAAGGAGTCCCTTGGATGAAAGGTTTTATCTTGATATGTCATATCACTACACCATGGGACATATATATGTCTTTTTATTTTTCTAGCAATTTTTTCACTTGCCATGTGGCAAGTTTCTGGTCAAAATTTGGCTAAGGGATGTGGGATTCCAGAGGATATATTAGAGAACCAGAAGCCTTCAACCAGAAGGACTTCTGGATTTATGATTGTGCACCAAACATGAAGGGACGCGT
This sequence comes from Areca catechu, assembly GCA_021397845.1. Taxonomy (NCBI): domain Eukaryota; kingdom Viridiplantae; phylum Streptophyta; class Magnoliopsida; order Arecales; family Arecaceae; genus Areca; species Areca catechu. The sequence continues at coordinate 64,195,539 of CM038042.1, forward strand.
CCCTTCATTTTGCATGCCACATTTTCCATACCAAATGGCATGTTTTGACTATTTAAACCCAATCCAAATGGGTGTGGGGATAAGGGAGAGAGGCATAGCACTTATCTTGAATAGGTGATTAAGTGGCAGAAGGACTCTTAGTCCTTTTTGTGCTCCTTAATCTTGGTGCACGCCAATATGGTGCCAAGAGTCCAATCCCATTTAGAATATTCCATAATCCATGGATAATGTTCAATAAATTTCAGATAAATATAGATAAATATTGCCCCAATTAGGACTCAACCCAATCTAAGTCCTACTTAAATTGGTTAGCCCAAATAGCAAACAAACTGACCCAGTCCAATTATGTTAGTAGTTAGGCTAGTATGCATATGCTAGTATACAAATTAGCTGGCCTATTAGGATCCAATGACCCTAATCAAAATCCAATTGACTTCCTTAGCCAATTTCCTAGCATGTGTGACCCTTTGGGCTCCACATCTAGCCAGTAATAGGTCTAGGCCCAATTTGTTTCTATCCAATCAAAATTAATTGACCTAACTGGTCAAATCAAGCTGATCCAAGTTGCCAATTCGAATCAATTTCTAAATTGACACATGAATCCAACCAATTTGATTCATGAAAATCTATAAGACATGATTAACATCTAGTAACATATCATGCCAACCCAAAAGATAAAGATTTTGATGGAAATTATCAAAATATCCTTTAGCAAAAACTTACCATGCAATTTAATCCTTCAATCTCCATTTATCCTAAATAAGTGATGGGTATAGACAATTGTCAAACTCTAGTACTTAATCCTTATGAATCTTAATTCAATAATAAAGACTCGATCATTGAAAGATTAGAAACCCTTTCTAATCTCTTCCTACTTTGATAAAGTCTTCCTAAGTCAACAATCAAAGAGATTATATACGATAAGTTCTTCTCTTACTAGGAGTATTTGATTTCTTATTGATCCACTCACATCCTTCATGCACAATCCACCATATCTGAGAACACCCTGTACATGACTCTTTGTCATGAATAAGTATAAACCAAAACATGCCTTTATATGCATAAGGAACCATGGTGATCTCAGGTCTAAGATCACTTATACAACTCCAACTATGAGAACCATCTTTTGACACGTAGTAAGACCTCCATAAGATGTTCTCAAGGTGGATTAGTTCAGTGAACTCATATCCTATTGAGCACCCATATCCTTGTATCAGTATTCCTATATAAGTGGCTATGACACCAACCACCCTCTCCATCGAGCATATATAGGATGTGCTAGTATTTTCGAAAATATCAATCCCTGAATTGATGATCCAATGACTAGGAACATTTTAGATTAGGATTTATAGAAACTTAGGTCTCACCATTATGATCCCCATCATAATCTTAATTTCATTATCCTAACCTATGGGGTTCATCATAATCTTGATAAGATGCAACAATACGATGAATTAACAATTACCTTTTATTAATAATTAATATCATACATGAGTTGGAAGATTATAGAATGCCCGTATAAAGATTTGCTTTTAGGGCATAATTCTTTCTATCTCCCACTTGCACTAAAGTCAATCATCCTTGTATCTTACACCCATACAGTCTAAATGGCAATCAAACTGCTACTATGGTAGTGTTTTAGTGACTGGTTTGCTATATTGTTCTTTGTATCAACTTGTTCGATGACAACATCTTGTCTTTTTATAATCACTCAAATGTGATGGAAGCATCTTAGGATGTGCTTGAGCTTTTGATGAGACCTTAGTTTCTTAGCTTATGCAACAGCCCAGTATTATCACAATAAAGTGGCATTGGTTGTTGTATAGCATGAACTATGCCCAAATCTATGATGAATTTCTTCATCCACAAAGCATCCTTTTTGGCTTCACATGCAGCTATATACTCTGCCTTAATGATTGAGTTAGCTATTGTTTGCTATTTTGTACTCTTCCAACTCACTGCACCTCTATGTAGGGTGAAGACATATCTTGATATGGATTTGCTATCATTTGGATCTTATTGAAAACTAGAATCAGTATATCCTTCTAGTTTCAACTCTGATCCACCATATATTAGAAAAATATCTTTAGTCCTTCTCAGGTAATTAATGTTTTTCATAGCTTTCCAATGATCTTCCTTTGGATCAACCTGGAACCTGCCTACTATGTCCAAGGCACAAGCAACATTAAGCCTAGTACATAATATCGCATACATAATTGATCCTATAGCTGAAGCATAAGGAATCAAACTCATCCTCTCTATCTTTTGGTGCCATAGGAGACATCTTTTTGGAGAGATGTATGCCTTGACTCATGGGCAAGTAACCTCTCTTACTTTCCTCTATGTTGGATCTCTTCAACACTAAGTCAATGTACCTAGATTGGGATAAGCCTAGCATCCTCTTAGATCTATCTTTATAGATCTTTATACCTAGTATATAGGATGCCTCTCCCAAATCCTTCATGAAAAAATGCTTTGATAGCCAAGATGATGAGTATGCCATCAACATACAAAACCAAGAAAACAAGGGCACTCCCACTTGTCTTCTTATACACACGGTTCATCCACATTCTTGATGAAACCAAACTCTTTGATCATCTCATCAAAGTGGATGTTCCAACTCTTCGATGCTTGCTTCAATCCATAAATGGATTTCTTAAGCCGGCTATTGCCCAGGTGGCTTACCTAAGAGGGGGGGTGAATTAGGTATTTAAAAAAAATTTGCAAGTATGTGCTCCTTTTTTATGTTCTTGATGTGGTATGTGCTGTGAATCAAATTAACTACTGCGAAAGCAAGTAAGAACAAAAAATACAATCACAAACACAGCAAGTTTATAGTAGTTCAGAGCAACATCTCTCCAACGTCCACTATCCAAGATACCACTTGAGATTTCAACTATATTCACCCTTGGAATATAGCTGGATTGTTTTCACGAGCTCACAATCCAAAACCCAAACTTGGTTTTATCCCGAGCTCACCAAAAACCCAATACAAAGTTAGTTTTGAATGGGATCACTAACAACCCACTACACTTGATTTTAAGGCTCACCAATAATCTAACTAACTCCGAGTTATAGCCCCTTGCTATACTTGGAACAACTCAAAAGATGAGTTAGAAGAACAAAGCAATAATATGACAATCCAAAGTTGTCGGATGGTTGTAGTTGCAACATGTGAGAAGCCCTCTTGATTGCATTTTGAATACTCTTCAAGGCTTCTTAACTTCCTTGATGAATGCCTCAAGAATCTGATAAGAGTTGGTGAAGTCTTGAGTGCTTGCTTTGAATGTTCTCTATTGAGTTCTTTTGAATGTTCAGTGAAAGCTCTTTAATTCCTCATTCCCTTCTCATTCACTTCTTCAAAAGTGATTCAAATCACTTATAAATACTCCCTCCAACTGATTTTAGAAGGTTATAGCCATTGTGGACCATTGGGATTTGAAATATGATCATTGGAGACCATTTTGGATTCAAAATAAGAGTTCTGGAACTAGCTGTTACTAACCTGAAATTGGCACTCAAGTCGACTCGGATGGGTCAAGTTGGGTCGGATCCTCATGTAGGTCAAAACTTCACTTTGGTCGAGTTGACTCTTCTGCTTCAAGTCAGCTCACCTGGCTGGTTCTTCAGAACTGAGATTTTTAGCACTTTGGAAGAGTCGGCTCTTCAGTACTCGAGTCAGCTCGCTTGTTAATCTAAGAAAATCTCACTCTGGATGAGTCAGCTCAGATACCCTTGAATCAACTCGAATTCTCTGAACTTCAAAAAACATACTTTGCCCGAGTCGGCTCTTCTGACTCGAGTCGACTCAAATGTCTGAGAACTTCATAATTGAACTCTGGTCGAGTCGGTTCTTCTGACTCAAGTCGGCTCGAATGTTTACATGCCATAATACTTCTTGCCGTGCCAAACTTCGGGTTGGTTTTCCAGTCTTGAGTCGGCTCTTGTGACTTAGGTCCTTAATTGTTCAATCTTCTTCAGACTTCTTCCAGTGACTTCAAAATAGCTCAAAAACTTTCCAACTCCTTCAAAGACTGATCTTGAGAAAATTAAACTAGAAAACTACATAAAAGTGGCCCTTTTTTATGAAGACATAATTGATTTTTCTTTGGGCTCTTTTTTACATAGTATTTCAACAAAAATTAACTTGAGATTCTATAATGTTGTAGGAAGGAAGGTTGTTCAATGAAAACATCCTAAAAAAACTTTGAGAACACTTACAAGATATCAGTAATCAAATGCATGCTCCAATATTTGGTTAACATCAAAATCATTCCATAGGTCAACAATCTCTCCCTTTTGAAGATGATAAAACATTGGGCATGGAAAAACTTTATAGTTATATAAACATTTAAACGTATCAAAGTAACTTGTGTATGACTTTTAAAATTGAAATATATTCATGTGTATCAACAAGTATCATGAATGTATTGAAAGTATCAAAGTTGATCGATAGAGTATCAAAGCTTTTAAATTAGATATAATGAGTATCATAGTTAATATCTATCAAAAGCTGCTTTTGCCTAAAATAAATTAAAGTCAAAAATGTATCAGAGTTTAAGAAAAATATCAAGACAAAATGTATCAGAGCTTAGGCAAAAAATTATCAAGACAAAAATATATCAGTGCATAAAATGTATCAGAGCTTGGTTATCAAACAATATTATTAAAGCAGGATTGTATCAGAGCTATTATAATAGCAAATTGTGAATAACAGGGATGACTCCCCCTATTTCACTCAATCCAAGCATAGTTTCAATAGATTTGCCAAAAGATTTTGCAAAGCACAACCATTACATGCTATTTTTCCATGCACATACAATTACTCTCCCTTTTTGTCATCAGTCAAAAGGTATTTAGAAGCATATTACTTGATCTTTTTAAATAGAATAAGAACACTGATAACATAATTTCACTTTCTCATAGAGTTTTTTCAATTCAAATTCTTCATTAACACTCTGGTGAGGTGTTTCTCCCCCTTATTAGGTTAATTAAAGAGATTAATCATTGAGATCATTTAAAGAAGCAATAAGATATAACAATAAGAAGACTCATCATCAAAGAACACAGTGATTTGCAAAGAAAGCACTTCATTACTTTGAAGGAAAGTACAATAGATCAGAAAGTAATACATCCAAAAGATACATCAAAAAGAAACAACACAAAGATACAAACTAGTCTTCTTCCTCACTAGAGGAAGAGCCGATTTCTAAAACAACTAAGGAGGTCTTGATTTTCATAGGTTTAAATCTAATATCCCTATTTCTAGTCCTAGTAGGGGCCTTAGAAGCTTTAGGTTTTCCTTTAGCCCTAGATTTAGGTTTGGCTCTAGAAGGCGTTGGCTCTACTTTAACATTAGTAGGTGGCACACTAGGTTCTACTGAAGGTGGTAAAGCAGGTTGTGAAGAGGTAAGTGTAGGATCAAATAGTCCTGTGGTATAAATGGTGGTGTCGAGCTGGTGGAGAAGGTGATGTTCTGGTGGCTGCCTGAAGGAAGATGCTCCGAATCCCTCGACAGTAGATGATAATCTGGATATGAAGACCCAAACTCTCCATAGCTCAACCTTCAGTTCTTCTACTCCCTTCTAATACACTACATCTCAGCTACCTACTGAGCACTGAAAAAATCAGTAGCTCCTCTCAATCTGCCAAAGTCCGCATGCAGGTCTCTAATAATAGAATGAATGTCCTCTTGCGGGTGCGGTCTGCTCTCCACTGCCTCCACCCTGGTGGTCAAATGTGCTAGCTATGCCCTGATCTCTTGTAATCCAATGTCGATTGTTTGATGAAGGTCACCAAACATCAAAGCAAATGATCTCGTCAGAGACTCAGAAAATAGTATAATCTATTAGGCTATGAAGGCCTGTGAAGATGATGGTGCTGAAGTAGAAGGTCCGGGAGCATGTCCAATAGAAGGTGCTGGGGGTGTCCTGGGACTGTCAGGCTCTCTCTATGTCTGACCATGCTCATCAGTCTTAGCCTATGTACCATCATCTCCTCTGGCTACTGTAGTCTCAATATCACCAAATGGATGCCCTGTCTGATCATCCTCATCCTCATCATCATCCGAAGATGTAGTAGCTCTCTATCAACATCCTTTTTGACCAAATTCCTTCTACTAGATGGTAACCCATCGTTTGAAGGGATTTTGCCAAATAGGTATCCATGTGGTGTAATGGTCTGCCATCCTCTCCAGTCAAGTCTAATCCAGCCTCCTGAAATGGCAGTGTAAAGACCATTATATATGGTAGGCAAGCCTTTACTTTTCTGGCCGCCTCGCTAATCTGTACCAGCATGATGTACGGTAGATTGAGGGCCTCCCCCTCAATCAAATGTCTCAAGAACACTAGGTCTCGTTTGCTTAACCAGTCAAAGCGACCAATCCAGGCAAGAAATTTGACTGATTAAATTGTGTAGCAATCTCATTTCCAATGAGAGCATATTTGTCTGCATATTCTTAATTGTGTCCATATCTGATCTTTCAAAAATTAGCCTCAAAGCTCTTTGCTTGTTCTTCAGTACCAAGTGAATCACACGCTCATTTGGCATTTGCAAAATGCTACTTAGCTTTTCCTCATCCATAATTAGTCTTACCCCCTTTACTGTTCATTCAATGTGATACTCCCCAGGATAAGATTCTCAAAGAATGTTTTCACCAATTAGGGTAAGTAGGGGTGTCTAATGAACAAAAAAAGGTCCAACCCTGGTTTTCAATCCATCCCCTACCTTTACGCCTAATTCCTCCAAAATGAGAACACTATCCTTCTACCACTAGTGACAGGTCAGTTAGCCATTGAGATTACTTGCCTTGGGGTGAAGGTGACTTATTTTCCATTTCTTCTTCCTCTTGCTACCTTCGAGCTAACTCTTCTTCTTCCCTTCTTTTGCTTCTCCTTTCACTTTGAGCACTAAAGTCGACGGCCCGAGAGCATTTTCTTACTGCCCTTTTGGAGCCATTTCAAAAATCAAAGATAGAAAGAGGTTGAAACTCAAGGAAAGAGGGAAGGGAGAGTGGTTTCTAAGCTTTCAAAGGGTTTTTGGAGGTTTGGCTAAGGTTCAACAGTAAACATAAGCCCTAGTTCAGTCTTACGGGTTTTATATAAAAAGCCCTAACTTGATAATCTAGTCGACTCGGCCAGAAGCATGTTTGCTCGAGTCAGCTCAAGCAAAAATGCTCAAAAAGGCTCTAAAAAGCTACCAAAAAGATTCTTAAGATAGTAGCACTCTAGATAAGATCGTCATTGTCCTTAAATTGATGTAGGGGTCATCTAGACAATTTTTCTTAATTTTAGAAGAAATTAGGTCAAAAAATCTAAAAGGATCACACAAACCTAATTCACTTCTAATCATTTCAAATCTTTCTTTATTAAGTGGCTTGGTAAAGATGTCAACAAGTTGGTTTTCAGTTGGAATGAATTCAAGTTCAATATCTCCATTTTGTTCCTGATCCCTAATGAAGTGTTGTCTAATTTCAATATACTTTGTTCTTGAATGCTGAATAAGATTTTTTGTAAGATTGATAGCACTTGTGTTATCACACTGGATAGGAATTTTATTTTGAATAACATCAAAGTTTTCTAGTTGTTGCTTAATCCATAACACTTATACACAACAACTTCCTGCAGCTACATACTCTGTCTTAGTAAGATAGTGTTTGGAGTTTTGTTTCTTACAGTGCCATGAAATTAAGTTCAATCCTAGAAACTGAAAGTACCACTAGTGCTCTTTCTATCAATTTTACATCCCCATAATCAGCATCAAAGAAACTAATTAAATTTAATGAAGATTACTTGGAATACCATAGACCAAGATTACTTGTTCCTTTCAGATATTTTATGATTCTTTTAACATCAATTAAATGTGATTATTTAGGATTTGATAGAATGTAGCACATATACATACACTGAACAAAATATCAGGCCTACTAGCAGTTAAATATAATAGTGATCCGATCATACCTTGATAACGCTTTTGATCAATGTTGTTGCCATCTTCATCTTTGTCTAATCTGCATGTAGGGCTCATGGGTGTGCTCATTTCTTTGGATGACTCCATACCAAACTTCTTAATGATTTCTTTGATGAACTTTCCTTGATTGATAAAAATTCCTTCTTTTGTTTGGTTAATTTGGAGTCCAAGGAAGTAAGTCAATTCATCCATTAAGCTTATCTCAAATTCATCCTGCATTAACTCAGCAATTCTGTACAAAGATTTTCATTAGTTGCACCAAAAATAATATCATCTATATAAATCTGTACAACTAACATATCATTTTTTGTTCTTGATAAATAAAGTTGTATCTACATTACCTCTAACAAAATTATTTTCAAGTAAAACTTGCTTAACATATCATATCAGGCTCTAGGTGCTTGTTTCAATCCATACATGCTTTATTAAGTTCGAAAATATGATTTGGAAAAATATGACATTCAAAACCCGGTGGTTGTTCTACAAAAACTTTTTCAGATATAAAATCATTCAAAAATGCACTCTTTACATCTATTTAAAATAATTAGAAATTCATGTAGCAAGCAATACAAGTATAATCTAATGGTGGTGCAGGCACCAAACTCAGAAGAAGACTTCAGGGCTCCATCTGGATCTCTGATTAAACATGCCCGAAGAATTAGGGTTTTCTGGTTTTGTAATAAGGGTTGACTTGGTCAACTCAATTTTTTTGAGTCTATATTTCCCTGCAATTAAATTTTGTTGAGTCATGTTGACTCAGTACAAGTCTTAGTAAGTGTCTAGGTCTTCTCCAGGGTGCCACATTTTCTCCCAAGCCTAAGCAAGTGGGCGCCACACTCCCAGCCACACGCCTGAGTCCAGGGGGCGCCACATCTCCATCCAGTATGCTTTGGTCCCCCCACCACAAGAAGCAGGTTCCTTCTCTCATGCGCCACTTAAGGAGAAAAATAATCTGGGATCCACAATCCAGGGGGCGGCCAAAACATTTCCATAAGAGCCAAGCTATGTAAAGAAAGAAGCACTTCTTGGGGAGCACTTCAAGGGGCGCCCAATCCATGCCTAAAAAGCCCAAAGCAAAGATGGGAAGAACCATGACTTAGGGAGAAAGAAAGGAGGTGTCCAAAGAGTTGAGCCATGGAAGGAAAGAAATTTTCTCTTGAAGAGCAAGGCTAGGAGGCGCCACCTACTTACCTTTTGGAGCCACCAATCAACACTTTTGGAACCTCTTGGCCGGCCATATGTGTGGGAATTGATTCTATAAGCCTAATTTGAAGATCCATCCTATTAGTCCCACATGGGAAGATGTAAAACCCTGCTCTCTTGTAAAGTCCTATAAATTAAACCCCTCTTGTAAGTTTTGAAAAGAACTGATGAATGAATTCAAATTTTGTGTGAGCAACTTTATGTTTCTCTCTTCCGCACTTGCATCCAGGTGTTGAGCTCCGTGAGGGAGTAAATCCGGGTTCCCTAGGAACCTTGAGGAGGTGTGAGATCTCCAACCCCAAACCCTAGGTTAGCCACTTCACTTCCAAACCCTAGCCGCCCATCATCCTCTTCAATCCACCAAACCCTAGCCTACCCCCCCTCTCATGGCCACTCTCTCCAAGTCAAGGCCGACCACCAGCATCCAGGTCCAGTCCGGATACTTCAGATTCATAGCAATTCCCAGAGGAAGTCAGATCAGCCTTCAGGAGAATCCGGATTTCAGCAACATCAGCTTTCAAGTTCTTCTAACTGGTAAATCCTTCCTTGAGTATCTGATTCCATAAATTGTTCTTCTTCTTTCCCAGATCTTGAGTTCAGGAGAAGCCAACTCTGCCAAAGGATCAGTATTGGAGGATCCATTGCGAAGATATCTGAATCCGGGGATCCAACAATCTGCTCAAGAGAGTCCTTCCACCAAACTCCGTGAAGATCACTGTCTGGTCTGTAACCCTTCTCTTCTTTTTACTTCTGTCATGTTGAAAGTTCAGAGCGAAACCCTAGGTCTGGGAGTTTCTCAACCCCCAGCGATCCGTTACTTCTGAACTACTCTGATAACCCAGTTTCTTTTAAATTGTGCTTTCATTATTACCTAGTTTCTTTCAATTTAGTTTAGCTTTCCTTGAGTCAAAGCCGACTTCTGAAAAATAAATAAATAAAATTAAAAAAAAAAGAATTAGTCTCAATTTACTTCCGCATCGCATCATCTCTTCTTTTGTTCTGCATCATTTTAGTATCAGAGCTTCCGTTCTGCATCATTTTTGGTAACAGAGCCCTGTCTAGGGTTTCTATTTTGCTTGCTTGTTTTGAGTCTCTCTCTTTTTACTTTGTCTGCTCGAAGTAGACTCCCTAGGACGTCCGGTCCTAGGAACGAAGCGAGGTGCAAACCCCTCTTCCCATTCCAAGGGGTTTTCCTAGGGCGTGTAGGGGATCCGTTGGTTACAACTTCGTAGCAGGAATTATAAACGGGGGAAGCACTCTGTTTTCAGTCTGTAACTATCCTGCTGCAGAATTGTTTCTCATTGTAGGTAACTCCAAATGTATGATTTTTATTTTTCTAGAACCATTGTAATTGAAACTATTTTACATAATTTTCCTATGATTTATTGGTTTCCGTGAAATTTCTGAGAGTTAAATTATAGCAACTCTGTTTCTGTGTTTCTGCAATTCAATTATTTTGAGTGATCATCTCTAATTCATCTTAAGGGCAATTGAGCATCTAAGATAAGGGGAGGAGTTGATAACCTCTCCTTAGCCCAAACCACCACCCATTCATTCGATCCTAAGCCTAATTTTAAAATTTATTAGACTTAATTTGCCCTAGTGGGCTAGGGACATCAACAAATCGGGTCAAGGCTAGTGTTGAGTCAGTTTGTCTAGTTACTCTGTGTGTGCTTTGTACTCAGTGTCTAGAACGGTAGTTCAGGGATTCTATCCCGAAGGGCTTGTGCTGGTCCGCCTACCTGACCAATCACTGATTGGTGTCTAGGATTGGCATTTAGGGACCTATCACTCCCCTTACACCTACCTGGCTGAGTCCCGAGTTACTACAGGCTAGCTTGCCACTCTGATTGGGCATCTAGTTTGGACTCTAGGTCTAGTGAGCCAGTAGTCGCTTTAGTCTAGTCACATTCTGTGTGTTTGATTGCATCATTATGTATACCCGGAATGGAGTACCCTACCAACCTGGTCAAACCCAACCTGATTTAGAGGCCATGGTTAGAGCTCTTACTGAAAGTATGAACAAATTGAGTCAAGATATGACTGCTACTGTTACCCAGTGTAAAGAACAAGTCCATGAGAATTTTACCCAGCTTAGGGATCGAGTCCAAGTACTTGAGAAACGTAGACATCAAAATTGGACCCCTGATCCAAAATTTAATAGGCCCAACCTCATCCATGCCAGGAGCCTAGGAGGACCTTATACCGTGATCCCGAGCATAACCTTAGGAAGCCTAACCATGATATCTATAGTGTGGATCGTGTCTATGAGAGGTCCTTACAATATTCTAGACCAGTCACTCAGCAACCCAAGTCTTCTAGATCAAACCATTTGGATCCACACCCATGTCCAAGTAAGGTCTCTACTAGCTTGAAACCCAGTGTGACCCAGGTTCCTATATCGCAAGAATGTTTGTTTTATGGAGAAAGAGGCCATAAATCTAGTCAGTGCCCATGCATAGGACTGGCTTGTGCACAGCTAAGTGGTAAGAATCCTAAGGATGGCATTAATGAGGGAGAACCCAAGCCTACCAATGAGGAAGAAAGGTTAGGTATGACAAGCATAAAATCAGTTGACCCGATTACCACTGACCCGAAACCCATTGAAGATGGCATCGAGGACGTATATGATGCTGGCTTGAGTCTAGTTGATGAATATGAGGGGGAAGAACTTGAAGAAGGTGACATCGATACTATTGGTTCCTACCTGAGGAGACCTTGGAGAGCAACCAAGTGGTATGACCTAGTTCAGAAATTCAAGAGATTTGTGAGAATCAGGTTCCTTTAGTCAATACCCCCAGGAAGAACTCATAGTGTTAGCCCGAGCTATCAGTTCATACCCTCTAATGACAGTCATTCCCCAAGTACCAATTGAAGATCTTTGCATTGAACTGTTTAAGTTTGCCCACCTTATGGTAGATCCTCTTCTTAGGATAACTGAATCAAGCCTCTTACAATTAGACCTTGTCCCATGCCCAGCCACTAAGGTCTCTCCCATAATCTCAGTTGAACATCCTTGTCTTGAGCGGATTGATTCACCCAGTCCTGTAGAAGTCCTCCTTATGGTCCCAGACCCCTTCCTTCGCATGACTGACCTACCCTTCTATAGAGTATACCTTTCCGCACCCATATGTCAAATTTCAAGTCTTGAGGTCATCATCCATAGGCCCTTCCATGAATCATTCTTCAATCCAGTTCTTGAGAAAATGGATCATTATTTGCTTAGAGACAACTTTAACTGTTGCAATCACATGTCCTAGGCTACTTCCCGAACTATCTCTTGATCCATTCCTGGGAATAGCAAACTTTTCCTTTCGTAAGGATGACTAGTTGACACTCATAGATCACCATTCAAACCTTCAGGTCACCACCTTTAGTCAACAGGTAATTCGAGACTCCACCTCATATTTCCTCCCTTTCTCTAGGACTTCCAATGCTTCTTACACCATCCAAGTATACTTTGTCGAAGTCTTGAGTGAACCACGTGTCAGAACCTATTAGGTTTGCCACCTACTTCTGGAAGACCTTATGGCACCTACTAGGCACCCATGATAAGTTTTCATGCTCTGCATGCCATCCTCCGACCCAAGGTCAAACCTAGAGAGCCGTAGTTTGTTAGGTTTAGACCTAGGGTTCCTTTGAATAAAGTCCATTCTTTAGGAATACGTCATCAGTCGAGTTTAGGACATTGACTCAGATTTTTGTTTGATTGAGAGCACCAGGAATTGGGATTTGTATTTTGTCCAGGGCTGAAATTGCATTCAATGTTTCGATCAATAGGTCTATAGGCTAGATTCCCTATGAAATTGTTCATGGATACAAGCCTCACACACCACTTGATCTGATTTCACTATTAGCCCACACACACAAGTCTCTTGATGCACTTGCATAGCATGTAAAGGACTTGCATAAAGAAAGTCATGCCAAAATAACTTTAAGTAATGAAATTTATAAGAAGTTGGCTGATTCTCAAAGGCGAGTCAAAACTTTTGTTGAGGGAGACTATGTAATGATTAGGTTAAGGCCTGAACGGTTTTCTCCTAGAACCGTTAGAAAGTTACATGCTAGAGGAGCTGGACCATTTAGAGTGGTGAAGAGAGTAGGGTCCAATGCCTATGTGCTCGAGTTGCCTTCAGAACTAGGCATTAGCTCCACTTTCAACATTACAGACCTAGTAGAGTATAGAGAGCCAGCTATGATTCCCAGTGAGCCTTTTGAGCCTAATCCTGCTCTTGAGAGTGAACCCAACCCTGTGTGTCCACCAACAAACTGGCCTATGAGGGAAGAGCAGATTGAAAAGATCCTGGATGATCAGGTTATCTCTACTCGTAATCGAGGATACCAAAGATACCTGGTCCGCTGGCAAGGAAGGCCAGATTATGATGACTCTTGGATCTCCCGAGAAGAATTACAAGAATTGGACCCAGACCTCTTGGAGAGATACCAGAGCCAACTTGATCTATACTCGACAGGGTCGAGTTCCTTCCACCCCGGAGAATTGGTGCGGGACCAGACTCAGAAGAAGAGTTCAGGGCTCCATCTAGATCTCTAATTAACCTTGCCTAAAGAATTAGGGTTTTCTGGTTTTGTAATAAGGGTTGACTTGGTCAACTCAATTTTTTTGAGTCTGTATTTCCCTGTAATTTAAATTTTGTTGAGTCATGTTGACTCAGTACAAGTCTTAGTAAGTGGTCTAGGTCTTCTCCAGGGTGCCACATTTTCTCCCAAGCCCAAGCAAGTGGGCGCCACACTCCCAGCCACACTCCCAGCCACACGCCTGAGTCCAGGGGGTGCCACATCTCCATCCAGTATGCTTTGGTCCCCACACCACAAGAAAGCAGGTTCCTTCTCTCATGTGCCACTTAAGGAGAAAATAATCTGGATCCACAATCCAAGGGGGCGGCCAAAACATTTCCATAAGAGCCAAGATATGTAAAGAAAGAAGCACTTCTTGGGGAGCACTTCAAGGGGGCGCCCAATCCATGCCTAAAAAGCCCAAAGCAAAGATGGGAAGAACCATGACTTAGGGAGAAAGAAAAGGAGGTGTCCAAAGAGTTGAGCCATGGAAGGAAAGAAATTTTCTCTTGAAGAGAAAGGCTAGGAGGCGCCACCTACTTACCTTTTGGAGCCACCAATCAACACTTTGGAACCTCTTGGCCGGCCATATGTGTGGGAATTGATTCTATAAGCCTAATTTGAAGATCCATCCTATTAGTCCCACATGGGAAGATGTAAAACCCTGCTCTCTTGTAAAGTCCTATAAATTAAACCCCTCTAGTAAGTTTTGAAAAGAACTGATAAATGAATTCAAATTTTGTGTGAGCACTTTATGTTTCTCTCTTCCGCACTTGCATCCAGGTGTTGAGCTCCATGAGGGAGTAAATCCGGTTCCCTAAGAACCTTGAGGAGGTGTGAGATCTCCAACCCCAAACCTAGGTTCGCCACTTCACTTCCAAACCCTAGCCGCCCATCATCCTCTTCAATCCACCAAACCCTAGCCTAACCCCCCCTCTCATGGACACTCTCTCCAAGTCAAGGCCGACCACCAGCATCCAGGTCCAGTCTGGATACTTCAGATTCAGAGCAATTCCTAGAGGAAGTCAGATCAGCCTTCAGGAGAATCCGGATTTCAGCAACATCAGCTTTCAAGTTCTTCTAACTGGTAAATCCTTCCTTGAGTATCTGATTCCATAAATTGTTCTTCTTCTTTCCCAGATCTTGAGTTCAGGAGAACCAACTTTGCCAAAGGATCAGTATTGGAGGATCCATTACGAAGAATCTGAATCCAGGGATCCAACAATCTGCTCAAGAGAGTCCTTCCACCAAACTCCGTGAAGATCACTGTCTGGTCTGTAACCCTTCTCTTCTTTTTACTTCTGTCCTGTTGAAAGTTCAGAGCGAAACCCTAGGTCTGGGAGTTTCTCAACCCCCAGTGATCCGTTACTTCTGAACTACTCTGATAATCCAGTTTCTTTTAAATTGTGCTTTCAATTATTACCTAGTTTCTTTAAATTTAGTTTAGCTTTCCTTTGAGTCAAAGCCGACTTCTGAAAAAATAAATAAATAAAAAAAAAGAATTAGTCTCAATTTACTTCCGCATCGTATCATCTTTTCTTTTGTTCTGCATCATTTTTGGTATCAGAGCTTCCGTTCTGCATCAAATAGCTTCTAGTCTTGCTACGGGTGCATAGGTCTCATTAAAATCTATTCCTTCTTCTTAATTATAACCTTTTGCCACTAATCTTGCTTTATTTCTAATCACTTTTTCTTGTTCATCTAACTTATTCCTATAAACCCATTTGGTTCCTATTACTGGATGGTCTGAGGGTCTATTTACTAAGGTGCATACATTATTTCTTTCAAATTGATTAAGTTCTTCATGCATAGCCATCATCCAATTGGGATCATTTTCAGCCTCTTCTATACTATGTGGTTCTACTTGTGAGACAAAAACTAGATAGTCATTTGCTTTTCTAAGTGAAGACCTACTCCTAACACCTTGTAAGGGATCACCAATAATCAAATCTCTAGGATGTGAAGTTACATACCTCCATTCCTTTGGTAGATCACCATGATCTTTACTTACCATATCTTCTCCTTCTTGAGTTGGTTTGTCCTTCAAGCTTATATCTTCCATTGCTTGATCAAGTGTACCTGCATCATTATCTATACACTCTTCTTTTCTAGAAGGTGAGGGGTTAGATTCATCAAAGATAACACGAACAGATTCTTCTACTATTAATGTTCTTTTATTAAACACTATGTAAGCTTTGCTATTGAATGAATAACCAAGAAAAATAGCTTCATCAGATTTAGCATCAAACTTTTCTAGGTTATTCTTTCCATTATTTAACACAAAGTATTACAACCAAAAATATGAAAGTAATGAATGTTAAGCTTTTTGTCATTCCAAAGTTCATAAGGGGTTTTCTTCAAAATCGGTCTTATCAAAACACGATTCAAGATGTAGCAAGCAGTGTTCACCTCTTCTATCCAAAAGTACCTGTTACCCAGTAAGCAACCCAAGAGGGGGGGTCAATTGGATCTCTAAAAATTAATTACTTGATGCAATGCAATAGTATGTAATCCAATTCAACAAATAATCAAGGTACTATAAATTCAAATGTAATGCTCTTAAGTAAAAGTGCAGCGAAAATAAAGAGCAATAAATGAAAGAGCAAGTAGAGAGAACAATCAATCACAAAGATAAAGAAGTATAGTTGATGTAGCGATGGCGGACACGAAGAAACCTGGGGTTATTTGGAAATGGGAAAACCTAAAGCATACCAAGGATCGTGGGAGGGCTAAGAAGCCTCCCGGGACTAGGATAGGACGACCCCGAAAATCCTAAAACAGCCAGACTCTTTTGATTTTCAGTTTTCTTGGCGGAGGTGGCGAAGGAAGGATGGGGATGGGAGACAGGGGATTGGAACTCATGGACCTTGGGGCTCATCCTAACGAAGAGACCTCTCACCTCTAAGGCATTACGCCCTCCTCGATACTTAGAGGCACTAGGATGAATCTCAAGGTCACGAGGGGAACAGGAAGAGACATGAAGATGGGAGAAAAGAATGGGATACCTGGGGCCTCACACCCCTCGACGTCCCGAAGGATGAAGGCAAGTTGGGGCCTCACACCCCTCGACGCCCCGAAGGACGAAGGCAAGTTGGGGCCTCACAACCCTCGATGTCCCGAAGGATGAAGGCAAATGGGCCTCAGCCCAAAACCACACACAAGTGGAAAAAACACTCAAAAATTCATTTCATCAACTGCTTTATTAAAGGAGTATGGGTATTTATAGATGCCCAAATCCCTTTTGAAATTCAAAAATAAAATCTCCTGAAATCCTCCCTCGATTTTGAATTCAAGTTCAAAATCAAAATCCCAAATTTCCCAAATTACATTTATTAAAAAATTACCAAATATATCCCGTTTATTCAAAATTTGAAATCCCTCCCTACTCTGAAAGTCGTGCCGCTCAAAAATCGTACAGCCTCCTTCCAATTGCTTTGAGAAGCGTGCAGAGGCTTCTTGGGATGCTTTGAGAGGCGTGTAGGTCCTTCTTCTCGGCCGAGCAACAGGGAGGGAAAAAACCGAACTCCGGTCGGCCGGGGGGGGGGGCAGCGAGCGGTGGCGGCGGGGGCGGCCCAGGTGCGAACGGCGGCGCAGGAGTGGGACGGCCGCACCGCATGCACGAGCATCCGTTCGTCTTCCCACGGGCGTGGGCGGTGACGGAACGGGCCGGTGGTTGGGCGGGGGCGGCAGGCGGCGGGGACGGGCGGCACAGGGTGGCACGGCGGTGGCGTCACGCGGGTGCACGGGATGGACGGACGCCTCCCACGTTCGTTCATCTTCCCACGGGCGTGGGCGGCAACGGACCGGGCCCGCGCCCGGGCATGGGTCGGTGGGCGGCAGGGACGGCGGCGGGCAGCAGGTCGGTGGCGGCGCAGGGCGGCATGGCGGTGGTGTCACGCGGGCGCACGGGACGACGGACGCCTCCCCATCCATTCATCTTCCCATGGGCGTGGGCGGCGACGGACCGGGCCGGCGGCCGGCGAGGGCCGACGGGCGATGGGGATGGCGGTGGGCAGCAAGCCATGGCGGCGCAGGGTGGCACGGTCGCAAGTAGGCGGACGGATGCCTCCTCCATCCGTTCATCTTCCCACGGGCGTGGGCGGCGGTGTTAGTTTCTCCGGTGAGGGCGGGGGCCAACGAGTGTCGGCGGCGGACAGGCGGGGGCGGCTGGGGTTGGACAGCCCGAATGGGGGGGGGAAGGGGGTGGTGGCTAGGTTTTAGAAAAGAGTATGAACGGGTGGGAGGAGGTTGATGATGGAATAAGCTGGGAATAAAACGGGATAAACATGGAATAAAACGGGAATAAAAGGGATAGTTGGAATAACAGGGATAAGAAAAATAAGAAAAACTAGAAAAAATAAAAGAAAATCCAGATGGGTTTTGGGTCCCCCATCAATAGTGGTTCGGTGCTATCCATGCACCTACATCCACTCCCCATGATCTCCTTTGGAATTCACTATAATCTCCACTGATTACAGTTAATTAATTTTCGGGCTCACTAATCAAAAGCCCAACTTATTTTCATAAGGCTCACAAGTCAAAACCTCACTTGGTTTTATGACCTAACCGAGAACCTAATTAGTTTTAAAGCTCTCCACCAACCTCCCTTGGTTTTCCAGGCTAACCAAGAACCTAATTAGTTTTTAAAGGCTCAACAATAACCTTCCTTGGTTTTACAATAGGCTAACCAAGAACCCTTACAACAAATAATGGTTTGAAGTAAAGAGAATAAAAGCTTTCAAATAAAAAGCGGGTATCACTTTGAAGCTCGATGTTGTGGTGCTTTTGAACTTTTGAAGCCTCTTTGATTACTCAAGAATGGATGATCTTTAATGCTCTTAAAGGCACTTAAATGCTTGGAGGCTTGCTTTTGCTTGAGAGTGGTTGAATCTTCAATGAATAGGAGTGAATTCTCTCTTTTCTTCTCTCTTGGATGTTTCTATTTCATTTTCATCAATAATATCTATTTTGATTTGATTTGGATCATATAAATACCTTTCCAATGTCTCAAATCCAGTTTCTGTTGGGAATTGTGTCCCAAAGCCAATCGCCTGGGTTGTAGGCGTTGAGCTAAGTATTGTATTCTTTCTTTGAATTAATAAAAATATTATTTTTGGCAGCTCATGACATATTGTATTTCCCTGAAATGAACTCTTTCCATGTGATGAAGTCCTTAGGACTACACTGACTTCGATACAGAGAGGATGTATCGAGTGGTCCTTAAACCTTGTTCACAACCAAAGATAAATTGTACTTGACGGCAATATATCAAGTATAGGTTGTTGTAGTTCACATCGTTTGGTTATCCTCTTGACCAAATAAGTGTGGTGACACTGATGTGATCTATAAGTGGGATATGTGATATCTCATTGAACGTGACTCTGTGCAGCCCCTTTCTGCCAAAGGGATACTCACGATTGGATATGGGTATATGTGTCCCTCCGACCTGAGGTCATCACGTAGCTTGCAAACAACTCCCTGTGCTTTGGTGCCAGACTACCCGGATTTTTAATCTGGTGATGGAAGGTTTCTTGGTACAGGCAAGTACTTGTGGAGTAGTGATGGACCAAGATGGAATTGACCTGTCCAAACAGTTTGGATTGAATGTCTCGCAGTATCTCAATTTAGCAAATCCTCGGCCGGGGTAGCCCTAGTGAAGAGTCACTGGGCTTGCGAGGTTGAGACACGTAGTCGACTGACTAGTCTGGGTTGGCAGCCCAATCTCAGTCGTCCTGAGCATTAGAGGTCAAAGGGATGAATTATACGGTAACCACATGCCAGAGGTTCGATAGTTTGCTCCCGCATCTCGACCTATCCGGACGCCGGACCCATTGCTAGATGGTTTCCTGTGCTAGTACTAGAATTGTTCTAGTGCTACCGTTTAGGTTCGAACCTATGAGGTCACACACCACAGAGGATTACTCTCTGATCTGGATACCGATTACGATTGGAAATCATCTCAGTTTTATGGTCACAGTATTTTTTTAGCACTCTTTTTTCCCGTCTTGCCCTTGTTTGTGTCAACCGAAAATTGTTCCGGGCTGACCAGCACTGCGCCAGGATTTTTCTGAATCAGTTTTGAACTGATTCGGAGTTCGTTTTGGCCTCCAATTGGTTGTGAACCATTGAACCAATTTTATTGGGCTCGGACCGGTTCAATTGGATTGAACCACCATTGGTTAATTGAACTAATGGGTTTGAACCAATTAGTTTAAGGTTTTTGGACCGATTTCTTTTGAACCGTGTTTTCTTCTCCCAGCCATTTTACACATTTTCTTGCGTTAGAAATTTCCTTTTGCTGGAGGAGGCCAAACGACCGAAGATCCACCCTTGGGTGACGTCTCTTCTTCTCCTCCCACCCGCTGGTTTATTTGCTGGTTTAATGGTGGTTGGCAACTGCTGCCTCTTCGCCTCCCCGTCTCTCCACCTCCCTCTTCCTCTACTGCCTATATAAACCAAGCAAGTCCCCTGTTCCCATGATGAGTTTTTTCAACCGTGAAAACACCGTGAATGAAGCACCTGGATGTTTTTTTTTTGAGAGGTTGAGAGACCCCCTGTTGAGAGCTTAGAGTTTGCTCTATAGGCTGGGTTTTGAGGGTGAGAGGGAGAGTCACAGGTCCCATTTCCTTGTCCATTTGAGTGCTCAAACCCAGGACTGCAGCAAGCCCAGTTGCTACCGTTCACTGTGGCCGAATCTTCTTCCAGCGGCTAGCACCGTGTGCATGTGGAGAGGGATCCGAGAGCCCCGGGCACATCTCCCCTCTAGAGGGAGTACCCTTCTACTCCTAGGAGCAAGCCACGCGAGCTGGGATCGCTCCAGCTTCTCCAAATCGAAGGCCAAAGCCTGATGCCCAGTTCTGCTGTAGAAAATCTGGCAACAGACTTTGGTGAATTTTTATAATTTTTTGGCTAACATTTTCTTGCAGTTTTCAATTAGAGATCGAAGACCACTTGTCCAAGTTACCGCTGCTAAAATTTGGGAGCAAACGGAGGTCCGGAAGGCAGTGTTCCGAAACCGTTTTTAAAGCCAAAAATAGAGCTCTTCTCAGCCCAAGGAGGAAGAAGGCTGGAATAGATTTATTCCAGGTATTCCAGCCTATTCCAGCTTTATCCCAGAGTTATTCCAGCTGGAATAAGGTATGAAAAAATTATTTTTTAATCATGCATGTATAGATTTTTTAATTCAAATATTTTGCAAATATTTTATATTTTCCTACATGCCTATTTGCAACTAGAATTAGATTAGTTTTTGGACGGAGCAGATTTCCGCTGCGCGGATTTTAAAAATATTTTTAAATCCATTATGCTCCCGCAGTTGTTTGCATGCCTATATGTGGATCATGTCAAACCACCTGCACCGTTCTCTTTTAGTTTCTAGCTGTTTGAGGGCAAAATGGTCGAGTTCTTCGCGTTTGAAAAACTAGCCATTACTGTTCCCAGAACTCCATGTGTCGATACTTCAGGCTGTGAGTCGATGCTTCAGGTCAACACTTGAACTTCTTGAGTCGACACCCAGTTCAAATATCTTCAATCTGGTTCTCTGGAAATCTCAGATGTGTCGACACTTCCTCAGGTGAGTCGATACTTTGCATCCATGTGTCGACACTTCTGTAGTTCTTCATTTCAACAAGTTCTATGATTTAAAAATCTCAGGCGATGAGCTAATACATGTGTCGACACTTTGAGTCGATACTTCAGGTCCATGTGTGACACTTCAGCCATGTCATTTGAAACATTCTTTGCGTATCGGCTTGAGTCAACATTTCACTTCTATGTGTCGATACTTAGTATCATGTATCGACACTTTGAGTCGACACCTCACTGAAATCTTCACAAAAATACCTAAACTTGTGCTGAATCAAATTTATACTTCACTCAAATATCCATTCAAGCAAACTTTAACTATCCAAGTCCTCTTTGAGCATATCTTTCATTTAAACTTGGCTTCTTCAATCAAACAATCATTTTTCAATTTTATGAGCACCTTTTTTTATAAAAGCACACTTCAAAGAAATCATTATACTCAACTTACACTTAACCATTTTGCTTATCATCAAAATCAATAACGGAGTCAACAATCTCCCCCTTTTTGATGATGATAAAACCTTTAGTATAAATTGCATAAAAAGCTTTTAAAAGAGTTTATCAAGGTGCATAGAGTTGAATGCAATGGTGTATCAATGTAATTTGCAATATTGACAAGATGTATCAGAACAGGTGTGATATAATGATTAAGAGTGTCATAGCTTGTTATAATGATTGAGAGTATCAAGCTTTGGGATATGAGATATAAACACATGTATTAAGATACTCTACAAGAAAACATGCTTTATGAGAGACAAAAATTCAGCAATAAACAAGGCTCCCCCTGAATTGATGATCCATAAAAAAGTTTGTAAATATCTTTTCAAACATTTAAAGAAGGGATTTAAGATGAAACTCAATTCAGAAAAATTTTTCAATGAAAGCAAAGTATTGCTTTCCCTTACTTAGAAATTTGTAGATAATTTTCAATTCAAGTTCAATATTTTTGAAATAATTTTCAAATTTTCAATTCAAGCTCAATAAAGTTTTCAAACACAAATTTATACTTAGTCTTATTACTCCCCCTTTTGTTATCATTAAAAAGCTAGGAAGACAAATAGGCAATACATTCAAGATATAGCATTGAAGTACAATAAGAATTCATTCATTCATTCATACATGAGGACAATGAAGTACTTTGAACAATTAAAGCATTCCATTCACTTGAAGTTGTAAACATGAAGTACAACATAATATTTCATATAAATTTAAAATTTTGTACAACAATAAAACATACAAAAGATGTATAAAAGTAAACTGTCTAAATATACAAAGATATCATAATCCTCATCCTCATCATCATCAGAAGATCCGTCTCAATCGGTCTAGTATCAGCAAAAGAGCGAGCTCGAGGCCATATCGATCTAAGATTTCAGAGGCGGGTCCTGGTCGATTGTGGAGGGGCACGACAACCCACATCCTCTGCATCGAGCATACATCCGACCTCTGGCTGGAGCAGAAGAGGTGGAAGCTATGTCCGTAGCAAGAATAGAATAGATCGCATCGATAATCTCTGCGACTGTCAGAAGAGGTGTATGATCAAAGGATGGACCAGAATCAAGATACTGAAAGCTGTGTGTAAAAACCTAGCTCTCGAATAATAGAGGATGTATGGATGGTAGGCGAATAAATAGTGGGTGTATCAAAAATAGGCGTATCAGCTGATGATAAGATAGGTGTATCAACGGTAGGTGTGTCAATTGAAGAATGAATGGGTGAATTTGAAATTGGTGAATCAATACAAGGACTATCAATCATAGGTGTATCAACAATGGGTGAATCCACAATAGGCGAATCAACAAATGGTAAAAGAATAAGAATCAGAACATGATCATCTGATCTAGAAGGAGGAAAAGATAGGACTGGAGTCTGAGTAGGTGAGCTAGAAGGGTCAGAAGTGTGACTCCTGGGCAAGTCTAACCGCCACCTCTACCACTGGCTCTGAAATCAGATTTGGGAAGTCAAATCCATCAGAGTTAGTCTCCTCATCATCTCCATCATCATCACTGTCACCATCAACAACTGGTGCTGGAGTAGGTAGAGCTGTATCAGAAACTGGAGTTCTCCCTGTAGGTATGGACAGTGCGATCAGAATAGCTGAGATACCATCACTCAGTCTACTATGGCTCTCTCTGGTCTTAGCAATGAAGCAGTCAAGATGCTGTCTAATGATCAAAACGTCTATCTCAATGTGTTTGACTCTATCCAATAAACTCTCTGAAACTGCTAGAGTCTCCATCTGAACTGGCTGAGGCTGTGGGAAGGCTTAGACTGAGATGCAGTCTCTGGCTATACTACTGTCTCAGGCTGACTCTCTGTAGGTCCTGCCTCATCAAAAAGGATGCGCTCCTCCTCTACAGCAGCATCATAATCTCTATCATCGGCCTGACCAGATACTCTACGTCTCCACTAGCCTTCGAACAGATGATAACTCATCCCGTGTAATGACCTGATGTCATACACATCAGTATGAAGTAGCATGCAGAAGGGCTTGTCCACAAAACTGATGCCATACTCCTTGAATACAAAGTCAACCCCATCCCATAGGGTAGGCAGAGTCGCTGACTCGTTGAAGCTTCCATCATCTGATGAACCATGAGCACCGGAAGGCAGATGGGTGTGTGCTATACCAATAAGACTATCACAAGCAACTCCCGCTCAGTGATGTAATCAAACCGTCTGGTCTTCGGCAGAAGGATTTGCATGACAATGTGGTGCAACAATCTCATCTCTGTAGACAATCGGGATATAGGTATGGTGCCTCTCCTCAGATATATCTGACTCAAAAATACACCAGAGGCCACTCACTCGATCAATTAGGCTATCAACCACTGATCTAGTCATCAAAATATCTCATACTCTGCTCAATGTCTCTTAGGTAACTTGGATGTCCCTGCCTCTCACCTGAGCCATCCAACCATCAATCCCATGGGCTAGTGATCCATAAAACTCCTGAATAAGCCTTGGATAATATCTCTCGCTCAGAGAACAAAATGATGTCAAACCAGCCTCTCGAATCCACTGTTCGATCCTGAAGTGCTGTTGGTTGACAAAACTGAAGTCTACACGTCATCTTCTGATGATGGACTTCGAACTCATCCGGTATAAATGCTAAAAAAGAGGTCGAGCAGGAGGATCTGGAGCTCTAGCTTCATGTTTGGCCTTTGTTCTTCATTCTTCTTCCTGATTGGACTGCCGAGGGTGACTGACTACTTGTTTTCAGGGTCCCATTGCATAGAAGGATTTGAACAACTTTGGATGGGAAACCTAGGGTTTCTAGGGTTCAAATTTGAAATGGGAGGTGGAATGTCGCTAAATCCAAACCAAAAAGTGTTCCGAACAAAGAATTAGATGGTTTTGAGCATGAAATAGAGGGAAGAAGTGTGGAGTACCTTAGGGTATGTGTCGACTCGAGAGGGAAGAAGAAATGAGGAAAAAATAATTCGAAAAGCCCTTATTCTCGGTCTGCTACCATTCAAGTGTCGACTCACGAATGTGTCGACATATTCAGGTATCGACACATTAATGTGTTGACACATTAACTTAAAAACCAAAAAATAAGAGAAACAAGGATTGATCAAAATCACTGGAATTTCATTAAATTCAACACAATTAACAATGATAGAGAT
Source organism: Areca catechu (assembly GCA_021397845.1). NCBI lineage: Eukaryota > Viridiplantae > Streptophyta > Magnoliopsida > Arecales > Arecaceae > Areca > Areca catechu. Next base: position 64,220,498 of record CM038042.1, read on the forward strand.
GATTGATGTCAGATGTGATTGTTTTGAGTCAAAGATAGGAAAGTTTTAATCAAAAGGATTAATGATCCCGAGCTCTCTTCTAATCATACAAAATCGATCTTCCAGGAAAGGCTTAGTCAAAATATCAACTAATTAAAATTCAGTACTAATAAATTCAAGCACAACATCATTATTTTCAACATGATCTCTAATAAAATGATGTCAATTCTGATGGGGACCCGACAACCAATTTTATTTTATTTGAGTCCATTAGTCCTGTGTCACTTTAGTCAAAGTGAGCCAATTGAGTCTTGTAACAAAGTGGGATAACTGAGTCAGTTGAGTCCACTTAGTCAGGTCCAGTCATTTTAGTTCAATCAAGAGTCCAGTTAAGTTGTTCAAATCAATAGGAGAGTCATCAGCAGCCAGAAGATTCACCAGACCCCTCCAACCAGAGCCGACCTTCATGCACCTGGACCCTTTTATGCTGCCAAGCCCGCAAGAGAGGGCTTTAGTCCAAGACAGGCCCACTATTGACCAGGTCCACTAGGGTTTCTTAGCCCACAAGTCAGGGCTTCCTGGCACTCCCACGGTCCTAGTTTGTTTAGGTTTTCCCAATAAATCAGGTTACGTCTCAGCCGTCCCGCATCAACTTGGTATCAGAGCCCAATAGATTAGGTTTTTTTCCTCTCCCTGGCTTCCCATCGTTCCTTCTGTCCAGATCTCTGTGAAGCTTCTCAAACCTTGGTCAGCCGCCGAGGTCCGTCAACGCCCTGCACTCGAACACCAGATCTCCTGGTGCCATCACCCGTGAAGCCCGTCTCCAGCACCACCTCTGATCAAGTCTTCACCACACCGTCGACTTCCTCTCCGGATCCGCTCCTGCCACCACCAGATCTCCGCGTGCTTCGTCGCCTGCTGGTCTCCATCACCCCAATCAATGCCCAGCAGACGGAACCCCCGTGCCACAGACTTCCACGTGCAGTCCACCGATCCGGCCACCCATGTCACCCACGGGAAGATCTATCTCAGCTCCTGCCCCGGCCTCGTCCTCCTAGCGGGAGGATGTCGGCATGGTCGAAGGGTCGGATGGAAGAAAAGAGTGTCGGATCTGCTCTCGACCTCCTCCCACTGCCGACAACGCCGACGAACCCAATCGCTGCACTGCTCTCCATCTGCCACCTGCCCCCTCCCCCCTCCGCCTACAACCGGAAACACCCGACGACGATGCCGGACTCCTTCGGATGCACGCCCAAGTTGAGACGGAACTTGCAGCCTTTTCTCGATCGGGAGACCGGCCCAGATGCTCACCGTGCCAACCACCTTCTCACCATCCGGCTCCACCGTCGATAGCGGCAAGACCCCCTCCGCCACAACACGCCTTCAACTCAGACCAACGCCGATAGCCCATCTCGCTTCCCCCGCGATCAGACCATGACCGATGACCCTGGATCCGCCCTGTGGCGTGCCAGGCCACCGCCTGCCCCCACTGCTACCCACACCCCACCGCCATCGCCCCCGTGCTATCCACCGGAAGCATCTCCCTGAGCCGCCGTCTCCGCCCCAGCGCCACCACCGACGAAGCTCGCCGGACATCCCTCCCCCTCTACAAACCTCCCCCTCTCCGGCTTTGGTCCATGGAGAGGAAGTCCGTCCATAGCACGATCGTGAATGTAAGATCTTCACTACTGCCGACTTCAATTCGCATAGACTTCATGCCACACGGATTTTAGAGTGATAAATTTTGAGGCTGCACAGATCTTAGAGTAGCTAATAAGGAAAAAAATTGTGAAAAAATGAAAAAAAAAGGTGAAAAAAAAGGAACCTAGCCTACTTTGATTTGATTAATTTCAGTTCCTTCAAACCCCCGCTGAGATTGACTCGATGAAGTTGAGTTCTCCCCACCACAGGGAATGATGGGGACCCGAAAACCTATTTATTTTATTTGAGTCCTTAGTCCTGTGTAGCAAAGTTTTGAGTCCTATAATAAAGTGGGATAACGAGTCAGTTGAGTTCACTTTGGTCAGGCCCTCCATTTTAGTTCAGTCAAGATCCAGTTACGTTGTTCAAATCAAGAGGAGAGTCATCAGCAGCCAGGAGATTCACCAGACCCCTCCAACCAGAGCCGACCTTCATGCACCTAGACCCTTTCATGCTGCCAAGCCCCCAAGAGAGAGCTTCAATCCAAGACAGGCCCATTGTTTACCAGGTCCCACTAGATTTCTTGGCCCACAAGTCAGGTTTCTTAGCCCTTAAGTAATGTACCCTGGGGTGATCTAAATACTACCCCTCCCCTCTTGTATTAAACATCTTTTTCTCATGAATACAACTTAAAAGTTATTTTGTTTTGAGTTTGAGTTTTCCTCTGGATTGGAGTGGTGTGACACCCAGGTTCCTGGTTCTATATCTCGCCAGCGATCCTCCCCTACTCTGTCCTGCATCAAATTTCAATATGTTTACTTCTAGAATGTTGAACAGGATTTTTGGTCAAGCAATAGCACTGGTATTATCATTTTTATAGGTGTACTAGTCAACTTGATTCAAAACCTTCAAGTTGTTACTTAATCCACAAGATTTGAGCACAATATTCCTACTACAATATACTCAGCCTTAGCTATGGATAGTGCAACTAAAATTTTTTTCCAGCTAACCAGAGATTAAGTTAACTCCAAGAAATTGGCAAGTACCACTAGTACTCTTTCTATCCAATTTACAATCACAAAATCAGCATCAGAATATCCAATTAATTTAGCAATGAATATCTAGAATATCATAAACTAATATCAATTGTACCAGATAGATATCTAATAATGCGCTTAACAGCCATCAGATGTGATTCTTTAGGTTCAGACTGATATCTAGTACACATGCATACACTAAACATTATATCTGGTCTACTAGCAGTTAAGTACAGTAAAGAGCCAATCATAACTTTGTATAACTTTGATCTACTGATTTACCATGCTCATTGTTGCCCAATAAGCAACCCAAGAGGGGGTGTGAATTGGATCTCTAAAAATATTTACTTGATGCAAAATGCAATGCTATACAATCTCCAATTCAATAATCAATTCAGATACAAAGAAATCAAATGTAATGCTCTTAAATAAAAGTGTAGTAGAAATAAAGTAATAAATGAAAGCAAGTAGAGAGATCATCAACCCCAAGAGCAAGAAATATAGTGGTTTGGTGCTATCCAATGCACCTACATCCACTCCCAAGATTTCATTGAGAATTCACTATATCACACTGATTATAATTGATTATTTTTCCGAGCTCACTAATCAAAAAATCAACTTGTTTTCACAAGCTAACAAGTCAAAACCTCACTTGTTTTTACAGGCTAACCAAGAACCTAAATGGTTTTATGGGCTAACCACCAACCTCCCTTGATTTTCTTCTGGGCTAACCAAGAACCTAATTGGTTTTCAAAGGCTCACCAATAACCTTCCTTGGTTTTCCAATAGGCTAACCAAGAACCCTTACAACAAATAAAGTTTAGAAGTAGAGAAACCATATAAGCTTTCTAAACAAAAGCGGGTATCTCTTTGAACTCGATGTAGAGGTGCTTTGAATTTGTGAAGCCTTTTGAATGCTCAAGAATGGATAATCATCAATGTTCTTGAAGACTCTTGAATGCTTGGAGGCTTGCTTTTGCTTGAGAGTGGTTGAATCTTTTAATGGATAGAAGTTAAAGCCTCTATTTTCTTCTCTCTGGATGCTTCTATTTCATTCTCATTAACTACTTCCCTTTTGACTTGATTTGGAGCATATAAATACCTTTCAAGGCCTCAAATCTAGTTTCTAGCTGTTAGACTTGAAAATCTAGCCGTTGGAGGGCAAAAGAGTTGAGTTTCTGCATTTGAAAAATTAGCCGTTACTGTTTCCCAGAACTCCATGTATCGACACTTCAGGCTGTGAGTCGACACTTTAGGTTGACACTTGAACTTCTTGAGTCGACACCCAGTTCAAAAATCTTCAATCTGGTTCTCTAGAAAACTCAGATGTCGACACACTTCCTCAGGTGAGTCAGCACTTTGAGTCGACACTTTGCTTCCATGTGTCAACACTTCTACAGTTCTTCATTTTTAGCAAGTTCTATGGCTTAAAAATCTCAGGCAATGAGCTAATCCATGTGTCTACACTTTGAGTCGATACTCGGGTCCATGTGTTGACACTTTAGCCATGCTATTTGAAACATTCTTTGCGTACTGGCTTGAGTCGACACTTAAATTCCATGTGTCGATACTTGGTGTCATGTGTCACCACTTTGAGTCGACACCTCACTGAAATCTTCACAGAAATTCTTGAACTTATGCTAAACCAAATTTATGCTTCACTCAGATGTCCCTCATGCAAATTTTGACTTTCCAAGTCTCTTTGAGTAGTTCTTTTCATGTAAGTTTCCTTCTTCAAATAAATAAGCTTCTACAAATTTGTGAGCTCCTTTTTCTATGAAACACATTTCAAGAGATCATTAGTACTCACCTTATACTTAACCATTTTGCTTATCATCAAAATCAATAATGAGTCAACACTCATCTTTATCAAGTCTACAAGAAGGGCTCATGGATGTACTATTGATTTAGTAGTCTCCATCCCAAACTTCTTTAAGATTTCTCTTGTATACATAGCTTGGTTGATGAAGATTCCATCTTCAGTTTGCTTGATCTAGAGTTCGAGAAAGAAATTGAGTTCTCCCATCATGCTCACTTCGAACTCACCCCTGCATTAGCTTAGCAAACTCTTGACAAAGAATTTTATTAATAGCACCAAAATGATATCATCAACATATATTTATACTACTAATAATCATTATCTTTCTTCTTCAAAAATTATATTTTATCACATGACCTCTAGAAAATTCATTTTCAATCAAAAATTTGTTGAGTCTTTTATACCAGGCTCGAGGTGCTTGCTTTAATCTATAAAGTGCTTTGTACAATTTAAAAACATGATCAGGATATGCATGATTTTCAAATACGGTGGTATTCAACAAAACCTTTTCAGTTATAAAACCATTTAGAAAAGCACTCTTAACATTCATTTGAAATAGTTTAAAATTCATAAAACAAGCAAATGTTAATAATAGTCTAATTATTTCAAGTCTAGCACAGGAGTAAAAGTTTCATCAAAATCAATTCTTTTCTCCTGATTGTAGCCTTTAGCAACTAGCCTAGCTTTATTTCTAACAACAATTCCATTTTCATCTAATTTATTCCTAATATCCATTTAGTACCAATAATAGAAACATTAGATGGTCTTTCTATTATATCCAAACATTATTTCTATCAAACTAAATTAGTTCATCTTACATGGCATTAATCCAGTTAGGGTCTTTTTCAACTTCATCAAAACTTAAACTCTACTTGAGAAATAAAAGCTATATAGTCACATTCATTTCTAATTGAGGCTCGAGTTCTTACCTCTTTAGATAGATCACCTAGGATTAATTTCTTAGGATGTCCATGAGCATACCTCCACTGCTTTAGGTGCTTTGGACTGTCTTCACCTTTCTCACTTTTGTCTTGATCTTCTTCACTTGGCTGAGGGGGTTGATCATTCAGTGTCAACTTTTGAAGCTTGTCAACACCTGCACATTCATCAGATGTATCCTCTTTTCTGGAGGATTTGTTAGTAGATTCTTCAAAAACAACATGCATAGACTCCTCTACAACTAAGGTTCTTTGTTGAAACTCTGTATGCCCTGCTTGATATTGAGTATTCTAAAAAGATACCTTCATCAAACTTGGCATCAAATTTTTCAAGGTTATCTTTTTCATTATTTAAGATAAAACATTTACAACCAAAAACTCAGAAATACTTTAAAGTTGGTTTATTTGATTCCAAAGTTCGTAGGATTTTCTTCAAAATAGGTGGATTAAAACTCAATTCAAGATTAATGCAGTATTAATAGCTTCAGCCCAAAAATATATCGGTAAATCATTTTACAAAGCATAGTGCATTCCATTTCTTCTAAAGTGTGATTTTTTAACATGTAGTATTAATAGCTTCAGCCCAAAAAATATCGGTAAATCATTTTCACAAAGCATAGTGCATGCCATTTTTTCTAAAGTATGATTTTTTCTTTCTACTACCCAATATGCTGAGATGTCCTGGTGTAGAAAAGTTATGTTCAATACTTTTTCATTGCGAACTTTGAAATCCTGATTTTCAAATTCAATTCCATGATTACTACGAATGCAAACAACTGAAATACCTTTTTCATTTGAAACTTTTCGATAAAAACTTTATAAATGCAGAAAATGATTCATCTTTATGTGCTAGAAAGAAAACCCATGTAAATCTCGAAAAATCATCCACTATGACTAATCCATATCCTTTGCCTCCTAGACTTGATGTCTAGTTGGTCCAAAGAGATCTCATATGAAGTAGTTCTAGTGGCCTACTAGTTGTTACAAAGCCTTTAGGTTTGAAAGAGTTTTAACTTATTTTTCAATTGACATGCTTGGCAAACTCTATCTTTTTCAAAACAAAGTTCAGGTAAATCTCTAACTAAATTTTTTTGCAAAGTTTTGAAAGTAGATACACACTAGCATACCCTAATCTTTTATACCAAAGCCAACTAGTCTCATCTTTAGTAGAATCATTGCAACAAGGCATTCTCCATTAGGCAAAGATTGATCATCTAAATCTACCAAATAAACATTACCATGCATTTTTTCAATGAATTGTACTTCATTTATATTCGGACTAGCAATCATGCAATAAGATGATTAAAAACAACCTGAAAACCTTTATCCAAAAATTGACTAATACTTAAAAGATTATGCTTTAAACCATCAACTAAAAGAACATTACTAATATAGCTAGAAGGAGTTTATGTGAACCTTACCAATACCATGATTTTTTCTATACCTTGTCCCCAAAGGTCACACTCCCTTCATTCATTGCTTCAAGAGAAGTGAACTGCTTCACATCTCCTGTCATGTGCCTTGAGCAACCACTATCAAGATACCAAAGTCTTATGTTCTCCTTGGTTGCAAGACATACCTATAATAAAAATCAAGTTTTGTTTTTAGGTACACAAGCCAACTTGGGTCCTTTAATGTTAGCACTTGAAATGGTTCCTTTCAGAACCCAAACTTTTTTCAAAAGAATCGATTTTTCTCAAATTACATTGAAAAGATTATGACCTTGCCTTTTACATGAAAAACATGTTATGCTAGATGATGCAGGTACAAAAAAGTTTTAAAAAACTTTTGTTATTTTTGTGGTCTATAGCCTAATCCTGCTTTATTGAAGATGACTCTTTGGCTATTTAAAGTAGGTTTAGTCTTTCTAAACTATAGGTAAGTTTTTTAATAAATGACTTCATTTTATCAAGTTCATTTTTGTACTTTAATTTTCTAATTCTAAATCTTTATTTTTTTAAAAAGATCACCATTAGAAACAGTTTTGGATCTTTTCAAACTTCATTCTCCATTGTCAAGCATTGTTTTTCTTTTCCAAAACATCTAATTTAGCTTTCAAATCACTAAATTCATTTACAAAGTATTGTTTTCATGAGAAAAACTATTTGCGTGCTTTTTCAACTTTTATTTTCAGATAAAATCAATTTATAATCATGCATTAGTTCATCAAAATATTTCTTAGCTCATCAAAAGTAAATCTATTTCGGTATCAAACATTATCTCATCTTGCTCTTAATGTGCCATAAGACAAAGATTTGCAACTTGTATCTACTCTTCTTCAGAACTGGAGTCTTCACTATCATTTCAGGTGGCCATCATTGCTTTCTTTCTTAACTCTTCTTTGACTTCTTTAGGAGAGGGCAATCGAACTTGTAGTGACTCGACTTCTTGCACTCGAAGCATGTTGGTATTTTCTTCTCCTTTTCTTTTTCCTTTATTTCTCTTTCTCTTTTCCTTTTTCTTTATTTGATTGAAATTTCTTCTTGTAAGAGAACTTCCTCCTCTTCAAGAATCTTTTAAATTTCCTAGCAAGTAGGGCTTCTTCACCTTCATCTTCTTCTTCTTCTTCGGACTCATCGATTAAGGATTCTTCTTGTATGTTTGATTTGAATGCAATCCCCTTTTTCTTTTTACCATATCCATTGACTTTTGCTTCAAATTCAGCTCATAAGTCATGAGCGATCCAACCAGCTGCTCTAATGGTAGCTTGTCAACATCTTTTGCTTCTTGGATGTGTGGTCACCTTTGGATCCACGATGTTGGATGACTTGAGATTTATTCACAAGATCAGCATTAGGCATTATTTTTTCTAGACTTCTCATTCCATTTACAATATTTATAAATCTGGTGTACATGTCAATGATTGACTCATTAGGTTCCATTCAGAACATTTCATAAGTATGCACTAACATGTTCACCTTAGTATTCTTCACTTGATCGGTACCCTCATGGGTAACTTCAAGAATGTCCCATATTTCTTTGGCTGAAGTGAAAGTAGATATCCTATTGAATTCATTATGATTTAATGCACAATAAAGGAGATCATCGCCTTAGCATTGATCTCGGATTACCTAATGTCATTTTCATCCTGATCCTTTTCGAGCTTTGGGATGGAAACACATTAACCACAATTGAAGGAATATGAGGACCTTTATCAACAACTCTCCATAAATTATAATTAATAGAATGCATATAATTCTCATCCTAGTTTTCCAATATTTATAATTTGATCCATTAAAAAATGGAGGTCTATTTATGGCTTGACCCTCAACTACGCTAGTACCATAGGGGCTGCCATAGATCTTTACTCAAGGTGGTAAAGCCTATACACTTAGAACAGGGCTCTGATACCACTTATTGTCCAGTAAGCAACCCAAGAGGGGGGTGAATTGGATCTCTAAAATTAATTACTTGATGCATGCAATAGTATGTAATTTAATTCAACAAATAATCAAGGTACTATGAATTAAAATGTAATGCTCTTAAGTAAAAGTGCAGTGAAAATAAAGAGCAATAAATGAAAGAGCAAGTAGAGAGAACAATCAACCACAAAGACAAAAAGTATAGTGGTTCGGTGCTATCCAATACACCTACATCCACTCCCCAAGATCTCTTGGGAATTTACTATAATCTCCATCGATTACAGTTGATTAGTTTTTTGGGCTCACTAATCAAAAACCCAACTTATTTTCACATTTCTCACAAGTCAAAACCTCACTTAGTTTTACGGGCTAACCAAGAACCTAATTTGTTTTCAAAGGCTCACCAATAACCTCCCTTGGTTTTATAATAGGCTAACCAAGAACCCTTACAACAATAATGGTTTGAAGTAAAAAGAATAAAAGCTTTCTAATAAAAAGTGGGTATCTCTTTGAAGCTCGATGTTATGGTTCTTTTGAACTTATTGAAGCCTCTTTGATTGCTCAAGAATGGATGATCTTTAATACTCTTGAAGGCTCTTGAATTCTTGGAGGCTTGCTTTTGCTTGAGAGTGGTTGAATCTTCAATGAATAGGAGTGAATGCTCTCTTTTCTTCTCTCTTGGATGTTTCTATTCATTCTCATCAATAATCTATTTTGATTTTATTTGGAGCATATAAATACCTTTCCAAGGCCTCAAATCTGGTTTCTAGTCATTAGACTTGAAAATCTAGCCATTGGAGGGCAAAAGCATCGAGTTCTATGTTTGAAAAACTAGATGTTACTGTTCCTAGAACTCCATGTGTCGATACTTTAGGTTGTGAGTCGATACTTCAAGTCGACACTTGAACTTCTTGAGTCGAGACCTAGTCAAATATCTTCAATCTGGTTCTCTGGAAATCTCAGATGTGTCGATTCCTCAAGTGAGTCGATACTTTGAGTCGACACTTTGCATCCATGTGTCGACACTTCTGTAGTTCATCTTCAATAAGTTCTGTGATTTGAAAATCTCAGGCGATGAGCTGATCCATGTGTCAACACTTTGAGTTGATACTTTAAGTCCATGTTTTGACACTTCAGCCATGCCATCTGAAACAATCTTGCGTACCGACTTGAGTCGATACTTCACTTCCATGTATCGATACTTGGTATCATTTGTCGACACTTTGAGTCGACACCTCACTGAAATCTTCACAAAAATGCCCGAACTTGTGCTAAATCAAATTTATACTTCACTCAAATATCCATTCAAGCAAACTTTAACTGTCTAAGTCCTCTTCGAGCAATCTTTCATCTAAACTGGCTTCTTCAATCAAACAATCATTTTTCAAATTTGTGAGCACCTTTTTTTTATAAAAATACACTTCAAAAAAATCATTAGTACTCAACTTAGACTTAACCATTTTGCTTATCATCAAAATAATAACAGAGTTTATAGTAACTTGGAAGATTGCCTTCATATACATTGTTCAGGCCATCTCTTCCAAAGTCCTATTCTTTTTCTCCACAACACCATTTTGCTATGGTGTTCTAGGAGCGGAGAAGTTGTGATCAATACCGTGCTTAATGCAATAATCATTAAAATGATTTTCAAATTCAGAATGATAATCACTTCTAATTGAAATAACTGAAAGATTTTTTGATTTGAAGTTTTCTTGTAAAATTTTTGAAAAACTTTAAATGCTTCATCTTTGTGTGCAATAAATAAAATCCAAGTAAATCTCAAAAAATCATCTACTATCACGAGTCCATATTTTATACCACCTAGGCTTGTAGTCTTAGTTGGTCCAAATAGGTCCATGTATAGTAGCTCAAGAGGTCTAGAAGTTGAAACCATATTTTTCAATTTAAAACTCTTCCTGGTTTGTTTACCTAGTTGGCATACATCACAAACATGTTCAAAATCAACTTTGAATTTAGGTAAACCTCTAACAAAATCTTTCAAAATCAATTTAGAAATTATATGCATGCTAGTATGACCTAATCTTCTATGCCAAAGTAAGCTAGACTCCTTGATTTTAGCATTCATTGCTATAAGACTTGTACTACTAGACATGGCTAGATCATTCAAATCTACCACATATATGTTTCCAAGTCTATGACCAATGAGCTTGGTGCTAGAATCAAGTGAGTTAGTTACAATATACTTAGATGATTCAAAGACAACCTTGAAGCCTTTACCACATAATTGACTAATACTTAGCAAATTGTGCTTCAATTTGTCAACTAGCAATACATTTTCAATGAATGTAGAAGGAGTTATTCTGATCTTACTGATGCCAATTATTTTTTCTTTGCCATTGTTACAAAAGTGATCATTCCTCCATCCTTCATCTCTAGGTTGATGAATTGATCTTTGTTACCTGTCATATGTCTTGAACAGCCGCTATCCAGATACCATCTCTTCTTTGTGTTCTGGGCTACAAGACATTCTTGCAAAACAGTCATGAAGTTCTTTTAGGTATCCAAGCTTTCTTAGGTCCTTGCAGGTCAGTAAAAGTGGTTCCTTTGGAAATCCAAATCTTTCTAATCTTACTTCAATATTTCTTTTTAATTGTATTGAAATGACTTGTGACCAACTCCATTGCATGCATAACAATAATTCTTGAATTTTGTAAAGATACAAAAGTTGAAGCTCTAGATGCAGATGTAAAAATTTGATATAAATAACCTTTGATTTGAAAAGTTAGGTACATAAGCTTTTGAGGGTATTAACTTTGTTTGCTGAAATTCTATTTGTTTTCAAAGGATTATACCAATTCCAGCTTTATTACTTGAGTCTCTTGATCTTTCAAAATCAATTCAAGTTCATTGAACTCAATGTTAGCTTTTCAACTAAAGGTTTAAGTTTTTCAACTTCTTTTTGTAAGCTAACATTTTTCTTCATATGAAGCTTTGTTCTTTACAAGAAACCATTCTTTTCAGATTCTAAAGCAGTATATTTTTTAGAAAAGCCACTCAATTCTTTTTGTAAAATCTTATTCTTTTCTGAAATCTCATCTTTTTTTTCATTAAAATATCATTGCTATTTTTTAAAGATTTTATTTTCAAACTGGCTTTTTTTATACTCAGCTAACAATTCATGAAATTTATTATTTAGCTCTTAAAAGTAAATTCATCATGAGGATCAGGGGACATTACCTCATCTTCAAGATCCATTAAACATATAATCGCTATTTTTATGGTATCTTCTTCTTCATTTGAAGTAGACTCCTCACTATCACTCAAAGTCGCAACCATAGCTTTCTTCTTCTTCTTTCTAAAAGTTTTTTTCAAATTCGAACAATTGGATCTAAAATGCCTAGTTTCTTGCATTCATAGTAAATGGGTTATTGCTCTTTATCTTTTTTTCTTTTCCTTGTCCTTATTGTATTCTCCTTTCCTATGGAATTTTCTCTAATATCTTTCCATTTCTTGCCCATAAACTTTCTAAATCTCTTCACTACAAGTGCAATGTCTTCGTCTTCAAGATCATCTACGGAGGAGGGGCTTTCATCATCAATTTCTTCTTCTTGTTTTCTTCATCTCTGTAGCAGCTTTGAAGGCAATTGACTTTTTCTTTTTCAAGTCATCTTCACTTCTATACTGCATAGCTAGCTCATGAGTAATCAGGGATCCTAATAGCTTATCCAATGGTAGAGTATTTAAATCATTTGCTTCCTGGATGGTAGTTACTTTCGGGTCCCACTTATTTGGAAGTGATCTCAATATCTTTTGCATAAGATTTGCATTAGAGTAAGTCATGCCAAGACTCTTTAAATCGTTAATAATATCTATAAAATATGAGAACATGGCAAAAATAATCTCATTGGGTTCCATCTTGAACAGTTCATAATTATGTATAAGAAGATTATTCTTTGAGATTTTTATTCGGGAAGTTCCTTCATGGGTTACCTATTTCTTTTGCTGATGTACAAGTAGAAATGCGATTAAACTCATTGGCATCCAAAGCATAATATAACAAGTTCATGGCTTTGGCATTTAGCTCATCCATTTTCATGTCGTGTTCATCCCATTCCTCTTCAGGTTTTGGGACATCCACGCCATCAACTTTTATCATGGGTATTTGAGGTCCCTTAAGAATGACCTTCCATAATTGAAAGTCTATAGCCTGAATATATATTTTCATTCAGGCTTTCCAATAAGTGTAGTTAGTGCTTGTGAACAGTGGAGGTCTATTTGTGGATTGGCCTTCGGTCAAAGAAGTACTCATAGGGTTTGCCATATAATCTTTACTCTAATTAAAATTTAGAGACACTGCTCTGATACTAGCTGTTACCCAGGTGGCATACCTAAGAGTGGGCTGAATTGGGTAATTAAAAAACTTTTGCAAGTATGTGCTCCATTTTTAAGTTCTTAGTGTGGTATGTGCTGTGAATTAAATTAACTACTACGAAAGCAAGTAAGAATAGGAAACACAATTACAAACACAGCAAGTTTATAGTGGTCTGGAGGAACCTCGCTCCTATGTCCACTACCCAAGATACCACTTAGGATTTTCACTATATTCACCCTCGGAATACAGCCGGATTATTTTCACGGGCTCATAATCCAAAACCCAAACTTGGTTTTATCCCGGGCTCACCAAAAACCCAATACAAAGTTAGTTTTGAACGGATCACTAACAACCCACTACACTTGTTTTTAAGGCTCACCATTAACCTAACTAACTCCAAGTTATAGCCCCTTACTATACTTGGAACAACTCAAAAGATAAGTTAGAAGAATAAAGTAACAATATGACAAACCGAAGTTGTCAGATGGTTGCAGTTGAGCACTTGAGAAGCCCTTTTAATTGTACTTTGAATGCTCTTCAAGGCTTCTTAACTTCTTCAATGAATGCCTCAAGATTTTGATAAGAGTTGGTGAAGTCTTGAGTGCTTGCTTTGAATGCTCTCTATTGAGTTCTTTTGAATGTTCAGTGAAAGCTTTTTAATTTCTCATTCACTTCTCCAAAAGTAATTCAAATCACTTATAAATACTCTCTCCACTAATTTCAAAAGGTTATAGCCGTTGTAGACCGTTGGGATTCGAAATATGACCATTGGAGACCGTTTTGGATTCAAAATAAGAGTTCTGTAACTAGCCATTACTAACCTAAAACTGGCACTCGAGTTAGCTCGGATGGGTCAAGTCGGCTCAAATCCTCAGGTAGGTCAAAACTTCACTCTGGTCGAGTCATCTCTTCTGCTTTGAGTCAGCTCTCCTGGCTGGTTCTTTAGAAATGAGATTTTTAGCATGCTGGAAGAGTCGGCTCTTCAGTACTCGAGTCGGCTCGCTTGTCAGTCTAAGGAAACTTCACTCTGGATGAGTTAGCTCAGATACCCTTGGTTCAGCTCAAATTCTTACAATTTCAGAAACATACTCTGCCCTAGTCGGCTCTTCTGACTCAAATTGGCTCGAATGTCTGAGAAACTTCAGAATTGAACTCTGCCCAAGTCGGCTCTTCTGACTCAAGTTAGCTCGAATGTCTGTGTGCCAGAATACTTCTTGCCATGCCAACTTGAGTTGGCTCGCCAGTCTTGAGTCGGCTCTTGTGACTTAGGTCCTCAAATGTTCAATCTTTTTCAAACTTCTTCCAGTGACTTCAAAACAGCTCAAAAACTTTTCAACTCCTTCAAAGACTGATCTTGAGAAAATTAAACTATAAAACTACATAAAAGTGGCCCTTTTTTATGAAGACATGATTGATTTTTCTTGGGCCTTTCTTTACATAGTATTTCAACAAAAAATAACTTGACATTCTACAATGTTGTAGGAAGGAAGGTTGTTTAATGAAACATCCTACAAAAACTTTGAGAATACTTAAAAGATAGTCAGTAATCAAATGCATGCTCCAATGTTTGGTTATCATCAAAATCATTCCAGGGGTCAACACCTGCATAGTTGTTTGGTCTCTCACCTGAGACAAACCCCTCTGGCTGTGACATATAGACTTCTTCCTAAAGATATCCGTTAAAAAAAGTAGTTTTCATATCTATCTGCTAGATCTCATAATCATAGTATGCAGCTATGGCAAGCAATATTCGAATGAACTTGAGCATAGCTACTGTGAAAAAGTTTCATCATAGTTAAAACCATGTCTTTGTTTGAAACCTTTTGCCTCGCCTGGCCTTGTAGGTCTCTACTTGACCATCTACTCCTATCTTCTTCTTGAAGACCCATTTACATCCAATTGGGTTTACTCCCTCAAGTGGATCAACTAATGTCCAAACCTAATTAGAGTACATAGAGTCCATCTCAGATTTCATGGCTTCTAACCATTTGTCAGAGTTTCTATTCAATATAGGTCACAGGATCATCATCCTGTATGATACTAGCTTCATTATCATTCCCAATGACAAAGCCATCTTCGAGAGGTGCACCTCACACTCTCTTTGACCTACGGAGAGGGGGTGTGTGTTGTAATTGTTTTGAACCTTAGGAATATCTGGTTGAGGATTGCTTCAGGTGTAAGTTGAACTTCTTCTAGTTCAAAATCCTCCCACCACCCCCTTCTTGGATAAACACCTTTTCCAAGAATGTGGCATGCCTATTGACAAAGACTTTTTGCTCAGTAGAGTGCCAGAAAACGTATCCCATACCTTCTTTAGGATAACCTGCAAACCTGCACTTATCGGCCCTAGCACTTAGCTTATGTTCAAAAACATTTCTGAATAAGCAAGGCAACCCCAAATCTTAAAATACTTAAGACTTGGCCTTTTTCCTTTCCATAATTCATATGGAGTATTTTTAAATGCCTTTGATGGCACCTTGTTCAGTATGTAAGCAGCAGTCTCTAGGGTATAACTTTAGAAAGATACTGGAAGATCCGTGAAGCACATCATAGATCATACTATGTCCAACAAAATATGATTCCTCCTTTTTACTATACACCATTTAACTGTGGTGTGTATGGAGGGGTCCATTTAGAGAGAATACCTTTATCTTTAGATGATCGAGAATTTACTAGACAGTATTCTCCTCCTCTATCAGATTGAAGGATTTTAATACTATGCCCAGTTGTTTCTCAACCTCACTTTGATACTCTTTGAATTTATCAAAGACTTCAGACTTATCTTTTAAAGGTACCCATATCCGAATCTTGATAAATTATCAGTAAAACTAATGAAAAGAGTATCCTCATCTGGCCTGGGTTGTCATAGGACCACACCATCTATGTACTAGACCTAACAACTCAGTTGCCCTTTTTTCATGTCAGTGAATGGAGACTTGGTCATCTTATCCATGAGATAGGACTCACAAGTTCCTAATGATTCATAGTCAAAAGGTTCAAAGAAATTATCTTTGTACAACTTGTTTATTTTGGACACATTTTTATGACTAAAATGACAATGCCAAAGATAAGTGACATTCACATCATCATCTTTATTTTCTTGTTCTCAACAAGCATAACCTCATCATTGAGTGATAGAATCAAAAGACCATTAAAAATGTACCATAACCAAAAAATTTCTTTGAAAAGAAAATTGAGTACCAATGGATCGTCAAATTTATTTCATAACCTTGTTTCAACAACAGAGGTACAGAAATATATTCGTTATAATGTTAGGTACATAATAACAATCTTTTAATTCAAGAATATTACCTGATGGAAATATAATAGATATGTGCCAATAGCTTCAACCTGAATCGATTCACCACTCATGCCAAATAGCTTGAAGTCACCTTTCTTTAAGCTTCTAGGTCTTTATAATCCCTACAATAACTTGTAGATATGAGATCCACATGCGGTATCCAATACCCATGAATCAGAAACTGAAGAACTCAATGATAAGTTTGTTTGTATCATATACAAACATTTAGATGCTCCACCAGCATCTGCTTTAGACTTGCAGGATATAACTTGCAATTCTTCTTCCAGTGCCCTTGCTTCTCACAGTGATAGTAGATCCCATCAATAGAGGGCTTTCTCGACTTCTTCCTCTTTTGGAAACTACTCTTAGGGTTCCTCTTCCTCCTTGAAGTCTTCTTCATTGTCTGCTTCTTCTTTCATTAACCAGAAGAAGCTGTTGCCCAGTGATGAAGCAACCCAAGAGGGGGCTGAATTAGGATTTATAAAACTATTTGAACTATTTCAATGGATATACATCAAATATGTGCTATTTGCAATTAAATGCTTGTGTTTTGCCAAAGTATTTGTGTGCATAATGAAAATATGCAATAAAATTAACAAAGTAAATGCAAGAGTAAATAAGCAATAATAAGAGCAATCACAAATACAAGAATATATAGTGGTTCGGTGCACTCCAAGGCACCTACATCCACTCCCTAATTTTTCCTTGGGAATTTCACTATAATCCCCAAGATTAGAGTCGATTAATTTCCAGGCTCACTAATCAAAACCCAACTTGTTTTCCCGGGCTCATAAGTCAAAACTCCTTGTTGGTTTTATAACTTAGGCTAACCAACAACCTCCGATAGTCTTACAGGCTCACCAACAACCTAGTTGGTTTTGATACAAAGGCTTACCAACAACCTTGTTGGTTTTCATATAGGCTCACTAACAAACCTCTTTGGTTTTCCAAGGCTCACCAAAAATCTTAATAACATAGTATGCACAATATGAAAAGAACACAATAAAAGCTTTCTTAAACAAAGCAAATATCTCTTTGAAACCCTTGATTGTTGATGAAGAACTTGTCTTCAAGTTGTTGAAGCCTTTGATTGCAGCTTATGATGTGACGTTGGATGCACTCTCTTATCTTTGGATGCTTGAAGGCTTGAACCACTCAACTCTTGAATCCTTGAAGGATTTCAATAATCTCACCAAAGGATTTCTTCCACATTTGATTTTTAGTGTTTATATAGCTCTCCAACCCATAGATGATCGTTCATGACCATTGGGGATAAAAAACTAGCCGTTTGAGGTAAGTTAGATTCAATTCTATATTTCTAAAAAGCTAGTCATTAATTCAAGTGTCAACACTTGAATTTGATGAGTTGACACTTGATTTCTATGAGTCGACACTCGATTTCTATGAGTTGACACATGGTTTCTGTGAGTCGACACTTGGATCAGCTCAAGGCAAAAATTATGGATTTTCACAGTTATGTATTTTTCTTGTTCTCAGGCCTTGAGTCGATACTTGAACTTCTTGACGAGTCGACACTTGCTTATATCAGTGCTGAAACTTGCTGAAACTTCTTCAAAATTGATTTTTAGCCTCTTCAAGTTCTTCCATATCGATTCCAAAGTTCATATACTTGATTTTTCATTAATTTAAGAACTTTCTTCAACTAAAAGCATGTATTTCTTCATTCAACATAAATGAGTACTAAGTTCTGATAAACATACTTAAAAATATAATTAGTACTCATATATACTTAAATATTTCATCAATCATCAAAATCAAGATCAGAGTCAACAATCTCCCCTTTTTTTGATGATGACAAAATCTTTAAGTATATGAATAGGGTAGGCTTAAAAGATTAATAATAGTATAAACATGTAAGCTCTAAATCAATAAGAATCAAGCTCCCCCTCAAAATATGATCCAAAATTTTTTTCAAAGTTTTTTCAAAATACTTTTCAAAATATGCAAAATTTTCAAATTTCCTCTCTTACTAATTCTTCCCTTAAGATTAAAATATTTGCTTTCTTCTCTCCTTTTGTATTTTCTTTCATTTCTCATATAATTTTCATATTTATCATATCTTTCCTCTTTTCATATTTAACATTTTTCCCCTTTTGTCATCATGAAAAAGGGTGAAAGACAATAAAAAATAGGAATGAAGGTGGAAAGAACAGCAAGTAGATCATCAAAATCAATGTATGAAATCAATTAATCATGGTACCTATTAAATATGATACCAAATGAATGTAACTCCCCTCAAAATATTAAGTTTGAAAACAAGGAGGAGTATCAGATCAATATAATAATGATATCAAGAAAACATAAAAGCTTCATACGTGATAACAAATCTTTGGATGCTCCCCCTAAATATTATTCTTCCTTAAAAATATGCATTCATAAGAATAAAACATGAAAGCACAAGCATCATAATTTTAGATAATTTGAGATATGAACATAAATACCAAGTCTGAAAGCAAAGATTTGAATTTTCAAGATATACATTATCTTCAAAAAATAAGAGATTGATCATTTAAGAACTTTTAGCATGATTTAAAATCCATTTGAGATGATTTGATATCCATAAGATGCTAGAAGTAATATGATACCAAGTCTAGCTACTGGATTAAGGATTTATCAATGTGCATACCTTCTTCTTAAATATAACTCTTAACTACCAGTTCTATACTTGTTCTAAATCATTTCTAGTCTAAGCATGGATACAAATAGAATACATTTCATGAAAGCCATATAATTTGAAATGATTTTGATTACCCATACAAATGTTAGAAGTAATATAGTATCAAGTTTAGCTACTGAAGAAAGGATTTATTAATATACATACCTTCTTCTTAATGTAATCCTTGACTACCAGTTCTAGTCCTGATCCAAATCATTTCTAACTTAAGCATATATTTCAAAAATTTATACATTTCATTACCACATTTTACTTGACAATAGTTTAAAACTATATTAATCAAAATCAAGTGAAAGTTTAATAATCACAAGTTTAATAATGAGAGCATGAAATCCATCAACATCAAAAGTTCATGATTACGACAAATGACTATTAGTCTAAACTTGATTCTAATTAATTAATTAAAATAATTATAAAAGCAATATATAACTTTAAAAATATTTTTTATGAAGTAATTTAAGATACATTAATCAAAATTAAGTAAAGATCTTATAATCACATGTTTAATCATGATAGTACAAAATTCATCAATATCAAAAAGTTCATGATCATAACCAATGACTATAAGTCTAAACTTGATTCTAATTAAATATTTAAAATAATTTTTAAAGTAATTGATTCAATATTTATAACAAATATTCAACTACATTTTCAATTATGGAAGGAAATATTTAGAATTTACCAATAAGTATAATCTTTCCTTTACCATTTAGTCCAAAATGTAGCTTGTCCACTCTTTGTATTATCTTGTACAGCCACCTTTCAAAAACTTTCTTTCTTCTTGTTGGGCCTCGAGACACTCCTGCAAAATAAACTAGGTGGACAATTTTGGTATCCAAACATTCTTGGGTCCTTTAGGGTTAATAAATATGGTTCCTTTTGGAACCCAATTTTTCTTAATTTACAAGGATATGCATTAAGTCCAAATTTTTTATTTAAAGCATGCAATATTGGAAGAAGTAGCAACAAAAATTTCTTATTTTTCACTCAAGATTTTTATTTTCTTTAAAGGCTCATCATTTGATATAAAATCTTGGATCTTCTTAAAAATTCTTAACTCATTGAATAAATCAATTTTTTAATTTGAGAACTTATTGCATAACTATTTCAAATCAAAATTTTCTTTTTCTAAAATTCTTTTTTCTTTAAAAAAAATATTCTTATCATTTCTAAAATATCAATCTTTATATTTAAATCATGATTTTTATTGGCAAGATTGGTGTTCTCAAGAGAAAAAGAATCTACATGTCTTTTTAATTTCTTGTGCATAACTTTTAATACTTTATATTCATGCACAAGATCATAAATACATCATATAATTCATCAAAGGTAAATCATATTCATTTTCAAAATTACCTCTTCCTCATTTGTCATGAAGCAAAGATGGACAACTTCTTATTCATCATCCAAACTTGAATCTTCGCTATTGCTCCAAGTTGCCATCATTGCCTTAAATTTTTTTTGACCTAGAGGGCTATTATCTTATTCTTCTATTGATTAGCAATTATTTCCTTTTGCCATAAGTTCAACTCATAGGTCATGAGTGAACCGATGAGCTCCTCCAAAGGTAGGGTATCAATATCTTTGGCTTCTTAGATCATCGTTACCTTTGGATCCCATGATATTGGCAAAGATCTAAGAATTTTATCAACCAAATCAGTTAGTATAGACTTTGCCAAGACTTTTCAATTCATTTACAATAGTCATAAATTTAGTATACATATCAGATATAGATTCAAAATGTAGCATTTCAAACATTTCAAAAGAATGAACAAGCATATTAATTTTAGTACTTTTTACTTGAAGAGTACCCTCATGAGTAATTTCAAGTGTGTCCCATATCTCCTTCGCCGATGTGCATGTGAAGATCCTATTGAATTCATTAAAGTCTAATGCACAATAAAGCAAGTTTATTGGTTTAGCATTAATTTCATATTGCTTAATGTCATATTCATTCCAATCCTCTTCAAGCTTTGGAATGAAAATGCCATTAACCAAAATGAAAGGAATATGAGGACCATTAACTATAACTTTCCAAAAGAATAACTAATAGATTGAATGAATATAGATTCACATGCGAGTTTTTCAAAAAGTATAATTAGTGCCATTGAAATAGATGGTCTAACACTAATACCTACAAGGGTTGCCATGATCTTTTAACTCAAAATCATTAGATTTTCAAATAGAATACCGGGCTCTGATACCAATTGTTGCCCAATGATGATGCAACCAAAGTGAAGGGATGATTAGGTTTTATAAAAATATTTGAACTACTTTAATGGATATAAAACAAATATGTGCTATTAAGTGCTTGTATTTTGCCAAAGTATTTATTGCTTAATGAAAATATACGACAGAATTAATAAAGTAAATGCAAGAGTAAATAAACAATAAATAAGAGCAATCACCAATACAAGAATATATAGTTGTTCGGTGCAGTCCAGGCACCTACATCACTACCCATGTTTTTCTTGGAAAATTCACTAAATCACCAAGATTACAGTCGATTATTTTTTGGGCTCACTAATCAAAACCCAACTTAGGAAGGAAAAGAATTGTGGAACAAGTCAAATTTCTTGTTGTTTTATAACTTAGGCTAACCAACAACCTTCGATGATTTTACGGGCTCACTAATAACCTAGTTGGTTTTGATACAAAGGCTTACCAACAACCTTGATGGTTTTCACGCAAGGCTCACCAACAAACCTCTTTGTTTTCCAAGGCTCACCAAAAACCTTAATAAACAAAGTAAGCACAATATAAAAGAACACAATAAAAGCTTTCTTGAACAAAGCAAATATCTCTTTGAAGCACTTGATTGTTGATGAAGAACTTGTCTTCAAGTTGTTGAAGCCTTTGATTATAGCCTGATGAAGTGAACTTGGATGCACTCTCTTATCTTTGGAAGCTTGAAGGCTTGAACCACTCAACTCTTGAATCCTTGAAGGATATTCAATAATCCCACCAAAGGATTCCTTCAGCATTTGATTTTTGGTGTTTATATAGCTCTCCAACCCATAGATGACCATTTATGACTGTTGGGGATAAAAAATTAGCCGTTTGAAGCAAGTTGGAATCAATTCTGCAATTTTGAGAAACTAGCCGTTACTCCAAGTGTCAACACTTGAATCTAGTGAGTTAACACTTGGTTTCTGTGAGTCAACGCTTGGTTTCTGTGAGACAACACTTGGGTCAGCTCAATGCAAAAATTCTAGATTTTCACAATTCTGTATTTTTCTTGTTCTCAGGCTTTAAGTCGATACTTGAACTTCTTCATGAGTCGACACTTGCTTGTGCCAGTGCTAAAACTTGCTAAAACTTTTCCAAAATTGATTTTTAGCCTCTTCAAGTTCTTCCATTTCAATTCCAAAGTTCATATACATGATTTTCTATTAATTTAATAACTTTTTTCAACTAAAGCATGTATTTCTTCATTCAACATGGATGAGTACTAAGATCTGATAAACACACTTAAAAATATAATTAGTACTCATATATACTTAATATTTTATCAATTATCAAACTCAAGATCAGAGTCAATAAAGCTGAGCCTTATCACCCTTGAAGTGGCTCTCTACTATCTTAAGCATATTCAGCAACTCAAGCAATGACATATTCAGTTTGTTCTATGGTAATTCATGACAAACTATGAGAAGGAATCTGGGAGTGACTAAAGGATTAAGTCCTGATTAAGCTCTCCATCCATCACAAATCCCAGTTGACCTAACCGAGTGATCAGGTCAATCATCTTGAGGAAATGTGCCTGAACAAAAGAGCCCTCACTCATGTGTGCTCGGAACAAATGCTTCGATATCTCATATCGAGCAATCCGACTATGCTCTCCATAAAGCTCTTTAAGATGGAGCAATATGGACTGTGATTCCATTTTCTCATATTGCCTCTACAACTCCTTGCTCATAAAGGCCAACATGATGCACTTGATAGTCATGCTATCGTTCTAGCACATTTTATTTATGGCCCTTTCCTCCTTAGTAGCAACCTCTCTTACCATATATGGGTCAAGAGAATCGAGGATATAGGTAAGCTTTTCTTGAGCTAATACAGTCCTCAGGTTCCTCAACCAATCCACATAATTTTGACTGGTCAACTTGTTGGCATCCAAGATGCCCCATTGTGAAAGAGTAGAAGCCATAATGTAAAATCTACATTAAATAAAGAATACTATAAGCAAATCACTCATGATAATATTCATAATTAGACAAAGACTTTTGCATCTAATTGTGTCTCCCATTATTTTCATTCGAATACCATAACCCTTAACTATGGTAAGCGGGAAAACCCTTCCAGGACTTCCTTAGTGGGGTTGAGATCCCAATTCCTCATGAATGCCTTGTGTTAATCACAACAAACACCCTTGAGTTCAAGGGTAGAATACTCCTTTTCCAATTGCAACCATGCAACTCTCAACATAATACATGTCTCCAAGACACTTATAGCCTAGTGCCAATCACAACAAACTATAATATCTTAGTTTAGTCAGATCCTTCATTTCCATATAGCCATGTTTGATAAATGTTGCCTTTGTATCAATCACAACAAAGCAACACTACCAATCAGGCCATAAGGCATAAAATTCACTAAGACAAATATCATATCAAATCCTAGAGTAGGAGAGTAGGCATTGTATTAATCACAACAAACCTACTATAGTTTTTGACAAGGATTTGGCTTAGCGTGAAAGAAGGCAATTTGTATTGTGCTTAATCAATTAGCATTTCCAATTTCAGGTCTAGATATAACCAAATTGGCCAGGTATGTGGGAGAGATGAGGGGGTCCCCCCATTATTTTTCTTAGACACCAATGAATTGGCCAGGTCAGATAATAAACCAATTAAAAACCCTATTCCCTTTACCTTCATAGAACCACTTGCCTAGACACCAATTTGCTAATCAAACCCTAATAGATTTGCATTATGATTATCTTACACTATGACTAAATATAATTTTTGAGGGCTTTGATGGTCTCAAACACATCCAAATTAAACATGCCAACATGACATATTCCAGCAAATAAGCATATTAACCCTAATATGCATAACCAAGTATGATTAAAACAATAATTCTTTCACTTCACTTGTTCATGGGATAAGGCCACAATGGCACTCCAACACATATAGGAGACCTTATTAAATGGAAGAGAGGGCCTTTAAATCCTACGTAGCTTCTATGACCAGATGGCCATGGTGACTAACCCAATCCAAAGTAGTTACTAGGAGCATAACATATCAAATATGTAACATGAACTAATCATGCAAGAGTCATAGCAAAGCAAGCAATTAACACTAAATGACAACTAATTACATGAATCAAGATGGCTCTGATACCACTATTGGATTCATACTAATGTAGCAAAACATTGGATATCAAAAAATTTTCATTCTTGAAACCTTAATTAGCCGAAACCCTAGACCCAAGGACTACTTGACCATAACAACTAATAAATCATAACTTTAGGATTATAGAGGAATACCTAGAGTGCTATACTCCTTAGTTTTGCAAGGCACATAAGTATACACCCTCCAGAGGTGATCTACAAGGAACTAGACCATGAAAGCACTCCTATCGAGCTTGCTTATTTGACTAGGACTCTTCCCGGTAACCTTTCTTTATTTAGTTACCTTTCTTCCTTTGCTAGAACCCCTACCCTCCTGTAGGGTACTCAGAGACCTCTTTGAATCATCTCTTACAATCTGATTATCCCTTCTATATCTCTTCCTAGGCTCTTATCTTAAAAGGACAAGCCTTGTTTTAAGAAGACTTTTTGGCCTAAAAGAAGGAGGGAGATAAAAAGGACTTCTTTCGGATGTTTTGGCATCAGAATACCAATGCCTATATATAATAAGTGAGGGGCACCTGATAAATCTTTTTCTTAGCCCTTTATCTATTTTTGAATTATCAGATAAGACCCTTCAAGTAGAAGGAGTCTCTTGGATGAAAGGTTTTATCTTGATGTCATATCACAGTGCCAAGAGATATATATGTGTCTCTTCAATTTTTAGAAGTTTTTTTGCTTGCCATGTGGCAAGTTACTGGTCAATTTGACTAAGGGATGTGGAACTCCAAAGATGTATTAGAGAACCAGAAGCCTTCAAGCAAAAGGACTTCTGAATTTATGATTGTGTGCCAAACATGAAGGGATGCATCCCTTCATTTTGTGCGCCACCTTTTCCATGCCAAATGCCATGTTTTGACCATTTAAACCCAATCCAAATGGGTATGGGGATAAGGAAGAAGGCATATCACTTATCTGGAATAGATGATTAAGTGGTAGAAGGACTCTTGATCATTTTTATGCCCCTTAAACTTGGCACATGCCAATATGGTGCCAAGAGTCCAATCCCATTTGGACTCTTCCATAATCCATTGATAATGTTCAATAAATTCTAGATAATATAGATAAATTCTATTCCAATTAGGACTCAACCCAATCTAAGTTTCACTTAAATTGGTTAGCCCAAATAGCAAGCAAACAAAGCTAATCCAATTAGGTTAGGAGCTAGGCTAACATGCATATGCTAGTATACAAATTAGCTAGCCTATTAGGATCCAATGACCCAAACCAAAATCTAATTGACTTCCTTGGCCAATTTCCTAGCATGTGTGATCCTTTGGGATCCACATCTAGCAAATAGTAGGTCTAGGTCCAAGCTATTTCAATCTGATCAAAATCGATTGACCTAATTAGATCAAATCGAGCTAACCCAAGTTGCCAATTTGAACCAATTTCCAATTAATTCATGAATCAAACCAATTTGATTCATGAACCAAGTTGCCAATTCAATGTTGATCCACTTACATCTTTCATGGACATTCCACCATATCCGAGAACACCATGTACATGACTCTTTGTCATGATGAGTATGAACCAAAACATGGCTTTATATCATAAGGAACCATGGTGATCTCAGGTCTAAAGATCACTTGCATAACTCCCATTATGAGAACTATCTTTTGACACAGTAAGACCTGCATAAAATGTTCTCAAGGTGGATCAACTCAGTTAACTAATACCTTAATGAGCACCCACATCCTTGTATTAGTATCCCTATATAAGTGGCTATGAGACCAACCACCCTCTCCATTGAACATACATAGGATATGCTAGTCTTTCCAGAAACATCAATCTCAAATCGATGATCCAATGACTAGGAATATTTTAGATTAGAATTTATAGAAACTTAGATCTCACTATTATGATCTCCATCATAACTATAATTTCATTATCCTAATCTATGGGGTTCATCATAATCTTGATAAGATGCAGCAGTTTGATGAATCAACAATTACCTTTTATTAATAAATAATATCATATATGAGTTGGAAGATTATAGAAATGCCTATACAAAGATTGGCTTTTAGGGCATAATTCTTTCAAGATAATCCTTCTTAGAGAGATTAATTCCATGCCCTATCGAAAGATAGCATTTTTTGGAATTCACCATGCTGAACCGTTTCAGCATGGTCTCAATGTACATGGACTGGATTAATCCTAGCAATTTTTTAAATCTATCCCTATAGATCTTGATCACAGGAATGTAGGATGCTTCTTCTAAGTCCATGAAAAATTGAAATGATAGCCATACTTCTATTCCTTGCAATATAGGAATGTCATTTTTGATTAAGAGAATGTCATTCACATACAAAACAAGAAATACAACCATTGAACCATTAGCCCTTTGTGTATACAAGGCTCTTCTCTATTTCTAACAAAGCCATACATTCTGATTACCTTATCAAACACATGTTCCAACTTCGAGATACCTACTTCAATCCATAAATGGATCTCTAAAGCTTGCACACCTTTGATTCATCTATGGATGTGAACCCTTCAAGTTATATCATATATACCTATTCTATGGATTTGAACATTGCCACAAGCAAAAATATCTTGTCATACTCAGTACCATAATATTGATGATATTCCTTGGCAACTAGATGGGCTTTATAGGTCTCCACCTTCTTATCTTCGCCCCTTTTCTTTTTGAAAATCCACTTACAACCTATAGATTTTATCCCTTAAGGTGGATCAATGAATGTCCGTACATCATTGATTTTAATGGACTCCATTTCAGACTTCATGGCTTCAAGCCATTTATTAGAGTTGTTACTCTATATTGCATCCATATGTTGATCAGATCCTCATTATTTTCATCGAGTTCAATCGGATCACCATCCCGGACCAAGAAATCATAGTATCTATCTGGCTGATGCAGCACTCTATTGGATCTCCTTAAGGTTGCCTCTACAATGGGCTTTGGGTTTGATCCAAACAAATTCAATTCTGTGGGTTCAATCAATGATGTTGGTTCTTCTACCTCTCAAACTTTTTCAAGTTCAACCTTAGTGGCATTAGTTCTTTTTCCAAGAATCTTGTTATCTAAAAAGACTTCCCTAATCGATATTATGTATACCTTTTGTTCATCATTTAGTAGAAGTAATCACTTATTCTCTTTCGGGTACCCTATGAAAATATATTTGTCAAACCTAGGTCCAAGCTTGTTGGTGTGGGCACCAGGATCCGTCAGAGGCTCTCAACCCTCTGTGGATCTCAGATTAGGGTTTCCCTTCTATGAGTCCTGTAATAAGGCCTTGAGCTAATGCAATTTCATAATTTATTGTCAAAGTTTGTTTAGTCCTGTACCTTGACCATTTGAGTCAAGTTAGGTCATGAGTCCTGTATTTGTTCGAGTCTGAGTTTGGTCTGGGCCCAAGCCCAATTGAAGTCACCCTGGTTTTCTTAACCAAATCAAGTTCTGGTGGGCCAACCCACCCCTTCCACTTGAAATAATGCCAACTCAGGTGCCACCTCAGCTACCTACGTGGCGCCACATCAGCAGCCACTTGGGCATCCAAGGAGGGAAACAAAGTGGCACCCTCATGCTTTCCACATGCCTTGGGCGACATTGGAAGGAAGAAACACCATCCCCCTCTTCCCTCCCCCACATCATGCCTTGTTCCATCAAAAGAAGGGCGTTGAAGATCCTTGAAGAAACCAAGCCACAAAGCAAGCCCCCTTCCAAGCTTTCTTCCTAAAGTGTTCATGCAAGGATGGAAGGTCAAAGGACACACTCCCCTCTTCAAGCCCTCAACCATGCAACGTCCAAGGAGCTCTCCACTTGGTCGGCCTTGAATCAATCCAAGAGATGGTTTGAAGAGTCCAAGGGAACACATCCCTTCAAGCAAGCCATGCCCCACTCTTTCTTCCCAAAATGAGCATGCTAAGGAAGGAAGTCAAAAGACCAATCCCTCTCTCCAAGCCTTCCCACATGCCACGCCCAACCCAAGCCTTTTGGTCGGCCAAAGAGAGGAGAAGATGGAGAATTTTGGGTGCCACCATGAATGTTTGTAATTTGAATTTCAAATGGGCCTTGGGTGCCTATTTAAAGGACCCAATCCCTCCCTTGTAGAACTATTGAATGATTAATGAAAAAAGTTTGAGTTTTCCATCCTCCAACCATTGTCTCTTAGGCTAGGTTTGAGTAAAGTTGCCTTCATCCCCAGGGATGTCGAGTGGTGTGAGGCCACCTGTCCGTCGCCCCAAGGCAACGCGAATCCTTCGTCCTCCAGGATGTCGCGTGGTGTGAGGCCACATTCCTTCATCCTCCGAGACGTCGCGGGATGCGAGGACCCAAGTTATCTCCAACTTCGACTTTGGAATCTAGCCGGACACCGGGCTCGAAGCCCCTTCCCAACTCCATCTCAGTTCTTTTCCATGCATCTCCACATCTCGTTGATCCTTCTTTGTTTGCCTACAGGTCCTCCCTAGCATCTCGGGCATCGGAGACAGTCAGCTTTGCCATCGCGACCTCTCGACCAAAGACAATGCTTCCACGGGTTCGACTGCTCGGGCATCCAGGCCGCATCCACCGAGTTGAGCGATCTCTGCACCGGGCGCTTCAGAAATGTGAGGTTTGCTTTCTCTTTATCTCCTAAGAGGTATTGTATGTCGAGCTAGTCCTACCGGGGTTTCTTAATCCCGGGGTCCTGTTCTCGTTTTCACTTTTAGGATTTTGAACTGCTAGCGTAAGCTTACATTACTCTTCTTTCATATTTCTTGCCTTAGCTTGTGATCGGGAATCGAAACCCTAAGAAAAAAAAAACAACAAGAAACATAAAAAACTCATCAACCCTAAAAGAATTCCTTTGCATCGTAAGCATCCTTACTAGCATCTAGCATCCCTAGCCCTACCCCCTTGTTCTGCATCAATCTTGGTATCAGAGCATTTTTCCACATCATTTTGGTATTAGAGCATTTCTCCACATCATTTTTGGTTTCAGAGCAAGGCTAGGACTAGTGCATTTGTTTCATTTTCTGCATTCTGCTCAGTCCATATATGGTCTGATCATTGGATTGTTTCTCTCTGTAGAGACATCCAAATTTCATAATTTTAGTTTTGTTAGATTGAATTAATTTCAAAGTATTTTTTTCTATTTTCTCAATTTTATTTCAGTTTGTAGAGTTTCTACAAGCTGAAATACTGCCTGAGAAAATCTCAGATCTGAAATTTCAGCAAGCATCTCATCTTTTGATTCATTCATCCATCTAGCTTGTTTCTTGCATGTTTTAATTCCTGCATTTTGTTTAGCATTCACCCATCTAAAAGACACAAAAGAACATAAAAAAAAATTTTAAGTCATTTCATTAGTCATTGTGCTTCATTTTACATAACTTATCTTAAGGGCGTCAAATTAACATAGGGTCAGGATTTCATTACCTGTCCCTAGCCCAAAAAACCACCACCCGGCATATCGAACCCTAGCCATTAACTAAAATCAATTAGACGTTAATCTGCTCTAGTGAGCTAGGGACACCCACGAAGTCGGGTCGACCCAAGTGCCGAGCCAAGCTAGATTGCTTGTTGGTGTGTGCTTGAGTAGCTGGTGTCTAGGCAAGTGGTTTAGGGACTAGAGCCCGAAGGGAAGTGGGTTGGTTCACTTACCTGGACAATTTCTAATTGATGTCTAGGCAAGCAAAGAGGAACCTCCACTAACCTCACTTACCTGCCAGGTGACAAGTTACTGCTTTCAGTTCATCTTCTTGACTTTACATTTGGAGAGATCTCCTAGGTCTAGCAAACCGTAGCATCGCTTTGTTACATGAGCACTAGATCAGGAACCTCTTTTCACCCACCTTCTCCACCCTCCACCGACACCATGGACCAACTGCGAGCCGACATTGGAGCCTTAACCCAATCCATGGCCCAATCCATGACCCAGTTAAACAATAGACTGGACCAGATAGAGGCTAGACTGAGACCCTTAGAGGAAGCTACTAGGCCCCGACCTGAACCCAGTCCTGAGTCCCCTCACCCCAGGAGGAACCTGCCATAAGACCCTTACTTTGAGGATGACTTTGGAGAGACCCTGACCCCTTTGTTGATACCCGTCCTAGGAGACCCAATCTAGAGGACCGTGAAGAAAGAGCCCTTAGGAGCATCAAGCTTGAGGCAACCACTTTCGATGGTAGCTTAGATCCCAGGGTATATGAAGATTGGGAGTCTGCTATGGAGCAGTATTTTGACTAGTACTCTATGTCTGAAAGAACTAAGTTTAAGTTAGCCAAGCTTAGGTTGGTTCACCAAGCTAGGTTGTTATGGAACAGTGTTGAAAATTACATAGAGCAGAAAGGTCAATTACCCATAACCGCCTGGGGGGAGATGAGAGAAAAGCTTAGGAGGAAACTTACCTACATCCTACACCCAGAAACTGTTGGACCAATGGCAGACCTTAAGTCAAGGGAGTAATAGTGTGGCCGATTACATCGCCAAGTTTGATGAATATGTTATACGATGTAAGGTTGTTGAATCACCTGAGGTAACCCTGTCTAGGTTTAGGATTGGCCTACACCCAAACATCCAGAGAGAGTTGTATTTTAGATCAACCAGAACCTTGGAAGAAGCTTACCAAGTTGCTAGGCTCTGTGAGCGTTTCCAGAGAGCTCCGACCTATAGAAGACCTGAGCCCTTTAGAAACCCGAGCCGTATCCCTAGATCCACCCAAGGTTATAATCAAGCTTACCCAAGTCGACCAAACCCAAACCGAACTAACCCAAGTGGACCAAACCCAGCCCGACCCAGTCCTAGTCGTCCCAGCCTAAACCAACCCCAGTATAGTAGAGAGGAAAAGGGTAAGGCTGTTGAAGTCCAGAGGTGACCTGATCCCCAAGGCAAATACTTTAGGTGTCATAAACCTGGACATTTTGCTAGCTAGTGCACCGCCCCTGCCTTACTCATAGAAGAACCAACTAAGACTGAACCCGAACCAACCGTAGAACCTGAAGAGGACATCTATGATCCCGAAAATCAATTATTGGAAGGGTACGAGGGAGAGGAAGAAGTGTATGAATCTGAAGACCTTGTAGGGGTAGTCCGATGCATCCTAGCCCAAAACATAGTACAGGAAGACTAGCGTAGGACCAACATCCTACAGACCCTGATCAAGCTAGAAGATAAGGTTTATAAGGTCATCATTGATAGTGGAAGCTGTGTTAATGACCTTTCCTTGAGTAAAGTTAAATCTTTAGGACTAGCAACAATTCCCCACCCCAACCCTTACAAAGTCTCCTGGATAGATTCAACTTCAATCCCTGTAAAGTCTAGGTGCCAAATCAAGATAAAAATGAGTTCCTATGAAGAATCTATTTGGTGTGACGTCTTACCCATGGGTGTGGATAGTATCATTCTAGGACAACCCTGGCTTTTCGACCATGATGCCACCCTTTATGGTCGATCCAATACCTGTGTCTTTCTCCACCAAGGAAAAAAGATCACAATCAACCCAATCCAACCTAAGGACCCCGTCAAGAAAGGATCTAGCAGCCTCAAGGAGAAGAAAGCAGAAGTCAACCTGATCACACCTAAGGAGCTAAAGAAAGAGATTTTAGAGGGAGCCCCTGTTTGGATTCTAGCCACCAAGGAGAGTCACGAGCCAACCAATGTAGAACACCCCCAAGAGGTATTAAAGACTCTGAAAGAATTTGAGGATGTTTTCCCGAAGAATTACCTGATCATCTGCCACCCCTTAGGGACATCCAACATGCTATATATTTGGTCCCAGGATCCACTTTACCCAACCTTCCCCACTATAGGATGAACCCCACTGAACATCAGGAGCTTCAGAAACAAGTGGGAGAGCTGCTTAGGAAGGGTTTTCTTAGGGAGAGTTTAAGTCCCTGTGCCGTCCTTGCCCTACTTACCCCTAAGAAAGATGGGACTTGGAGGATGTGTGTTGATAGCAGGGCTATCAACAAAATTAGAATCAAATATAGGTTTCCTATTCCCCGCCTGGATGATATGCTCGATATGATGGCCGATGCCACTATCTTTTCCAAGATAGACCTCAAGAGTGGTTACCACCAAATTAGAATTCGACCGGGGGATGAATGGAAAATAGCATTTAAGACTAAGGATGGTCTGTTCGAGTTGGTAGTGATGCCTTTCGGGTTGTCTAATGTGCCCAGTACCTTTATGAGAGTCATGACCCAAGTCTTGCACGAGTTCACTGGAAATTCCTTGTAGTGTATTTTAATGACATCTTGATCTATAGCAAGACCAAAGAGGACCATATTCACCACTTAAGGTTAGTCTGCCAAACCCTTAGGGAGAATAGCCTTTACGCCAACCCTAAGAAGTGTGAATTTATGACAACTAGGGTTATCTTCTTAGGCTTTGTAGTTACCCCTAAAGGAGTTTCAGCCGACTCCAAAAAGGTTAGAGTTATAGTTGAGTGGCCTGTCCCTACTAGCATCCACGATGTACGTAGTTTCCATGGCCTAGCCACATTTTATTGACGATTCATTCAGGGATTCAGTTCAATTGTAGCACCGATAACTGATTGCATCAAGAAGGGAGATTTTCAATGGACTAAAGCTACAGACAAAGCCTTCCTTGAAATTAAGGATAGAATGGTACAAGCACCTATCCTGAGATTGCCAGATTTTTCCAAGGTTTTCGAGGTTGCTTGTGATGCTTCGGGAGTTGGGATTGGTGGAGTACTTAGTCACGAAAATCACCCCGTGGCCTTCTTTAGCGAAAAACTTAATGAGGCCAAAATTAGTACTCGACTTATGATGAGTTTTATGCAGTCGTCCAAGCCCTTAGGTATTGGAGGCACTACCTTTTACCCCATGAGTTTGTCTTGTTTTCAGACCATGAAGCCCTTCGATACCTGAACTCCTAGAAGAGATTGAACCCTAGGCACGCTAAGTGGGTTGAGTATATCCAAGCCTATACCTTTATGCTTAAACATCGTGCTGGTACTGAAAATAAGGTAGCTAATGCCCTTAGCTATCGTGCCCTTTTGTTAAACACGGATAGGACTGAGGTTGTAGGATTTGACTGACTTAAGGAGCAATATGAATCTTGTCCTGACTTCAGTGAGATCTTCCAGTCTAAGCTTCAAGAACCATTTAGTGCCCATAGTGACTATACCTTACAGGATGGTTATCTTTTCAAGGGTAATAAGTTGTGCATTTCCAAGACTTCACTCCGAGATTTTTTAGTATGGAAAAACCATGCGGGAGGCCTAGCTGGTCACTTTGGTAGGGAGAAGACCATTCTAGCTGTTGACGACCAGTTCTTTTGGCCTAGCCTTAAGAAAGATGTCGCCAATATTGTCTCTAGGTGCCGGACCTGTGCTGTGGCCAAGCAGTAGAAACAGAATACTGGCCTTTACACCCCCTTGCCGGTACCTAGCCACCCTTGCAAGACCTCATGGATTTTGTGGTAGGATTACCCAAGACCGCCAAGAAGCACGATTCTGTCTTTGTAGTAGTGGATAGTTTTTCCAAAATGGCTCATTTTATACCCTGCTCCCAGACCCTAGATGCTTCCAAAGTCGCCAAACTTTTTCTGGAACATGTGGTTAAGTTACATGGCCTACCCAAGAATATAGTGTCCGATAGGGATGTCCGCTTCACTAGCTATTTCTGGAAAACCCTTTGGCACCTCCTAGGCACAAGCTCCAATTCTCCATTGCCTACCACCCGCAAACCGATGGTCAAACTGAGGTGGTCAACCGCAGCCTAGGAAACCTCTTAGATGCTTGATAGGTGAACATACAGGAAATTGGGATCTTCTTTTACCTCGAGCCGAGTTCGCCTACAACAGCTCTGTAAATAGGACCACCAAGAAGAGTGCTTTTGAAGTTGTCTATGGATACAAGCCTAACCGACCTATTGACCTAATTCCCCTACCCATCCATGCACGTGTCTCCGAGTCAGCTGATTCACTTGCACAGCATATTAGGGACATGCATAAAGAATTAGCCAGAAAATTAATATAAGCAATAACACATATAAAAGGCTGGCTGATTCCCGAAAGCGAGCAAAAGAGTTTGAAATAGGGGATTTTGTAATGATTATGCTCCGGCCTGAACGATTTCCACCGGGAACCGTTAAAAAGCTTCATGCTCGTGGGGCGGGTCCCTTTAAAGTGAATAGGAGAATGGGCCTTGATGCCTATGTGCTAGAATTGCCTCCGGATTATGGAATTAGCTCGACATTCAATATCTTTGACTTAATCGAGTATAGAGAACCCGCAAACAACCCAGTGAGCCATTTGGGCCTGACCTCCCTTTTGAGAGTGAACCTGAACCTAAGTGTCCACCTCCAAATATACCTGAGCGAGGAGAGCGGATCAAGCGTGTCCTGGATGACCAAGCCATCACTACCCGGGGCAAGAGCTACCAGCATTACCTGGTTCGATGGCAAGGGCGACCCGAATCCGATGACTCATGGATCACACGGGAGGACTTGCAGCACATCGACCCTGACATCTTGGAGAGGTAACAAAGCCAGACTAACCCTTACTCGACAGGGTCGAGTTCCTCCCACCCCGAGAGAACTGGTGTGGGCACCAGGATCCGACAGAGGTTCCTCAACCCTCTGTGGATCTCAGATTAGGGTTCCCCTTCTATGAGTCCTGTAATAAGGCCTTGATCCAATGCAATTTCATAATTTCTTGTCAAAGTTTGTTTAGTCCTGTACCTTGACCAATTTGGATCAAGTTAGGTCATGAGTCCTGTATTTGTTCGAGTCTGAGTTTGGTCTGGGCCGAAGCCCAATTGAAGTCACCCTGGTTTTCTTAACCAAATCAAGTTCTGGTGGGCCAACCCACCCGTCCACTTGAAATAATGCCAACTCAGGTGCTACCTCAGCTACATACGTGGCGCTACATCAGCTACCACTTGGACATCCAAGGAGGGAAACAAAGTGGCACCCTCATGCTTTCCACATGCCGTGGGCGACATTGGAAGGAAGAACACCATCCCCCTCTTTCTTCCCAAAATGAGCAAGCTAAGGAAGGAAGTCAAGAGACCAATCCCCCTCTCTAAGCCTTCCCACATGCCATGCCCAACCCAAGCCTTTTGGTTGGCCAAAGAGAGGAGAAGATGGAGAATTTTGGGCACCACCATGAAAGTTTATAATTTGAATTTCAAATGGGCCTTGGGTGCCTATTTAAAGGACCCAATCCCCCCTTGTAGAACTATTGAATGATTGAATGATTAATGAAAAAAGTTTGAGTTTTCCATCCTCCAACCATTGTCTCTTAGGCTAGGTTTGAGTGAAGTTGCCTTCATCCCCAAGGATGTCGAGTGGTGTGAGGCCACCTGTCTGTCGCCCCAGGGCGTCACGAATCCTTCATCCTCCAGGATGTCGCGTGGTGTGAGGCCACATTCCTTCATCCTCCGAGACGTCGTGGGGTGCAAGGCCCCAAGTTATCTCCAACTTCGACTTCGGAATCCAGCCAGACATCGGGCTTGAAGCCCCTTCCCAACTCCATCTCAGTTCCTTTCCGTGCATCTCCACATCTCGCTGATCCTTCTTTGTTTGCCTACAGGTCCTCCCTAGCATCTCGGGCATTGGAGACAGTCAGCTTTGCCATCGCGACCTCTCGACCAAAGCCAGTGCTTCCACGGGTTCGACTGCTCGGGCATCCAGGCCGCATCCGCCAAGTTGAGCGATCTCTGCACCGGGCATTTTAGAAATGTGAGGTTTGCTTTCTCTTTATCTCCTAAGTAGGTATTGTATGTCGAGCTAGTCCTACCGGGGTTTCTTATTCCAGGGGTCCTGTTCTCGTTTTCACTTTTAAGGCTTTGAACTGCTAGTGTAAGCTTACATTACTCTTCTTTCGTAAGTCTTGCCTTTGCTTGTGATCGGGAATCGAAACCCTAAGAAAAAAAAAAAAAAACACAAAAACATAAAAAAACTCATCAACCCTAAAAGAATTCCTTTGCATCATAAGCATCCTTACTAGCATCTAGCATCCCTAGCCCTACCCCCTTATTCCGCATCAATCTTGGTATCAGAGCATTTCTCCACATCATTTTTGGTATCAGAGCATTTATCCACATCCATTTTCAAACATTTGATATAAGCCATATATTCCCAGACCCTAAGATGTGTGAGTCTTGGCTTATACCTTGTCCATATCTCATATGGTGTTTTATCTATAACTTGCTAGAAACTTTATTGAGAACTAATTAGTCTGCTCAAATGCATATCTCCAAAAGGAGATCAGTAGACCCACAAACCCATCATAGACCAAACCATGTCTTTTAGATACTCTATTATGCTGAGATATCCCAGGAGGTGTCCATTGAGAGAGAATCCCATTCTCTTCTTAATATATCAAAAACTTATTGGTGAGATATTCACCTCTTCAATCAAATCAAAGAGTTTTAATACTCTTCCTAATTTTTTTCTACTTCATTATAAATTTTTTGAACATTTTAATTAACTCAGACTTATATCTCATAAGGTAGATGTAGCAAAATCTCGATAGGTCATTAGTGAAAGTAATGAAGTAAAAATATCCTCCTATAGTAGAAGTGTTCATAGGTCCATATACATCACTATGTACTATACTCAAAATCTTAGTAGCTCTTTAACCTTTTCTAGTAAAAAATGACTTAGTCATTTTACTGAGAAGGCAGGATTCACTGGTTATAAATGATTCAAAATCATTGAGCTTAAGGAAACCCTCTTTAATTAACCTATTTATCCTATTTTGTTAATATAACCTAGTCTATAGTGCTAAAGGTAAATATCAAATACCTTCTCTAATCTAAGACGTTTGCTAAACATGTACACTACACTAATATATATAAGTTATGATAAAATATAAATATCATTTTAAATTGTCTATATATTATAGTAACACCATTTAAAATGATATCATAATAATCATCTTTTATTGAAAAATGAAAACCATTCTTGACCAAAGGCCTATAAAATAACATTCATTATAAAACTATAACAATAGTGATTATTACTCAAACTAATGATTTATCATTGAATACAAGCTTGACAACTCCTAAAGCCAGAACTGGAACTGCTTTTCCATCTCCAACATTCAGGAATCTCTATCATCTTCAAATCTTCTACTAACCTGAAGTTCCTATAATGAATTACAAATATTAATAGGACTTTTAGTATCTAATACTCAGGTAGTAGTATTATAAATTGAGTAGTTATAAGGTACTATTATATAAATACCTTGTCCAGCAACCCCTTGCTGCTTCTTCTTTCTTGGTTGTTCAGATCTAGAGAGGCAATGTAAAGAGGATAGTTTCTCTTCCAGTGACCATGTTTGATGCAGAACGGAAGCTCTGATACCAAAAATGATGCAGAACAAAGAACAAAGAAGTGTATGCGGAAGTCAATTTAAGATTAATTCTTTTTTTTTATATATATATTTCAGAAATTGGCTTTGACTCAAAGTAATGCTAACTAAGTTGAAGGAAACTAAGTAAGGATTGAAAGCACAATTTAGAAGAAACTTAATTATCTGAGTAGTTCAGAAGTAATGGATCGCTGGGGGTTGAGAAACTCCCAGACCTAGGGTTTCGCTTTGAACTTTCAACAGGACAGAAATAAGAGGAGAGATGGTTTACCAACCAGATAGTGATCTTCACAGAATTTGGGTGGAAGAACTCTCTCGGGCAGATTGTTGGATCCTCGGATTTGGCTATCTTCGCAATGGATCCTCCAATACTGGTCTCGTGGCTGGGTCGGCTTCTCCTGGACTCAAGATCTGGGAAGAAGAAAAACAAGTGATGGATTCAGAGACTCAGGGAAGGATTTACCAGTTCGAAGAACTTGAAGCTGATGTCGCTGAGATCCGGATTCTCTTGAAGGCTGATTCGACTCCCTCTGGAAAGAGCTTTGGATCTGAAGTATCCGGACTGTAGCTAGATGCTGGTGGTCGGCCTGGACTTGGAGAGAGAGGCCGTGAGAAGTGGGATAGGCTAGGGATTGGTGGAAAGAAAGAATGATGGGCGGCTAGGGTTTGGGAGTGGAGTGGCTAACCTAGGGTTTGGGTTTTGGAGATCTCACACCTCCTCAAAGTTCTTGGGGAACCGGATTTACTCCCTCACGGAGCTCAACACCTGGATGCAAGTGCGGACAAGAGAAAAACAACAAGTTTGCTCAAGAAAAATTTCTTTCATTCATCCGATTCCTTAGAACTTACAAAGGGGTTTTAATTTATAGGACATTACAAGAGAGTAGGGTTTTACATCTTCCCATATGGGACTAAAGGAGGGGATCTTCAAATTAGGATTGTAGGATCAATCCCTACTCATATGCCGGCCACCAGCATCCAGCTCCAGTCCAGATACTGCAGATCTACAACAATTCTAAGAGGAAGTCAGATCGGCCTCCAGGAGAATTTGATTTTAGCAACTTCGGCTTTCAAGTTCTTCAACCTGGTAAGATCTTTTCTTGAGTTTCTGAATTCCTTCACTTGTTCCTCTTCTTTCCCAGATCTTGAGTCCAGGAGAAGCGACCAAACCACGAGACCAGTATTGGAAGATCCATTGCGAAGATAGCCGACTCCGAGGATCCCACAATCTTCTCGAGAGAGTTCTTCCACCAAAATCCTGAGAAGATCACTGTCTGGTTAGTAAACCATCTTTTCTCTCTATTTCTGTTCTGTTGAAAGTTCAGAGCGAAACCCTAGGTCTGGGAGTTTCTCAACCCCAGCGATCCGTTACTTCTGAACTACTCTGATAATTTAGTTGCTTTTAAACTGTGCTTTCAATCCTTACCTAGTTTCCTTCAACGTAGTTTAGCTTTACTTTGAGTCGAAGCCAATTTCTGAAATATATATAAAAAAAAAAAGAATTAATCTTAATTTTACTTCCGCATACGCTTCTTTGTTCTTTGTTCTGCATCATTTTTGGTATCAGAGCTTTCGTTCTGCACCAATTTGGTATCAGAGCTTCCGTTCTGCATCAATTTTGGTATCAGAGCCCTGTCTAGGGTTTCTGTTTTGATTGCTTGTTTGAGTCTCTCTCTTTTTACTTTGTCTGCTCGAAGTAGACTCCCCAGGACGTCCGGTCCTAGGAATGAAGTGAGGTTCAAACAAACCTCCTCTTCCCATTCCACGGGGTGTTCCTAGGGCGTGTAGGGGATCCGTTGGGTTACAACTTCGTAGCAGGAATTGTAACGGGGAAGTACTCTGTTTTCAGTCCGTAATTACCCTGTTCAGGAATTATTTCTCACTGCAGGTAACTCCAAATTTGGTGATTTTTGTTTTTCTGAAACCAATATAATTGAACTATGTTTCATAATTTTCCTGTGATTTATTGGTTCCGTGGGATTTCTGAGAATTAAATTACTGCAACTCTGTTTTTGTGTTCTGCATTCCAATTATTTTTGAGTGTTCATCTCTTAATTCATCTTAAGGGCATTTAAGCATCTAAGATAAGGGAGGAGTTGATAACCTCTCCTTAGCCCCAACCACCACCCACTCATTCGAACCTAAGCCTTTAATCTAAAATTTGATTAGACCTAATTTGCCCTAGTGGGCTAGGGATATCAACAAGTCTGGTCAAGGCTAGTGTTGAGTCAGTTTGTCTGGTTACTCTATGTGTGCTTTGTACTCAGTGTCTAGAACGGTGGTTCAGGGATTCCATCCCGAAGGGCTTGTGTGCTGGTCCGCCTACCTGGCCAATCTCTGATTGGTGTCTAGGATTGGCATCTAGGGACCTAACACTCCCCTTACACCTGCCTGGCTGAGTCCTGAGTTACTACAGGCTAGCTTGCCACTCTGATTGGGCATCTAGTTTGGGCTTTAGGTTTAGTTAGCCAGTAGTCGCTTAGTCTAATCACATTCTATGTGCTTGCTTGCATCATCATGTCTACCCGGAATGGAGTACCCTACCAACCTAGTCAAACCCAACCAGATTTAGAGGCCATGGTTAGAAATCTTACCGAAAGTATGACCAAATTGAGTCAGGACATGAATGAGGGTTTTTCCCAATTTAGGGATCGAATCCAAGTACTTGAGAAACGTAGACATCAAAATTGGATCCCTGATCCAAAATTTAATAGGCCCCAACCTCATCCATGCCAGGAGCCTAGGAGGACCTTATACCGTGATCCCGAGCATAACCTAGGAAGCCTAACCATGATATCTATAGTGTGGATTGTGTCTATGAGAGGTCCTTACAATATTCTAGACCAGTCACTCAACAACCCAAGTCTTCTAGATCAAACCATTTAGATCCACACCCATGCCCAGTAAGTCTCTACTAGCTTGAAACCCAGTGTGACCCAGGTTCCTATATCGCAAGAATGTTTGTTTTGTGGAGAAAGAGGCCATAAATCTAGTCAGTGCCCATGCATAGGACTGGCTTGTGCACAGCTAAGTGGTAAGAATCCTAAGGATGACATTAATGAGGGAGAACCCAAGCCTACCAATGAGGAAGAATGGTTAGGTATGACAAGCCTAGAATCAGTTGACCCGATTACCACTGACCCGAAACCCATTGAAGATGGCATCGAGGAAGTATATGATGCTGGCTTGAGTCTAGTTGATGAATATGAGGGGAAAGAACTTGAAGAATGTGACATTGATACTATTGGTTCCTTACCTG
Organism: Areca catechu; assembly: GCA_021397845.1. NCBI lineage: Eukaryota > Viridiplantae > Streptophyta > Magnoliopsida > Arecales > Arecaceae > Areca > Areca catechu. The sequence goes on from CM038042.1 coordinate 64,261,506, forward strand.
AGGAGACCTTGGAAACACCAACTGGTAGGACCTAGTTCAGAAATTCAAGAGATTTGTGAGAACCAGGTTCCTTTAGTCAAATACCCCCAGGAAGAACTCATAGTGTTAGCCCGAGCTATTAGTTTGTACCTCTAATGACAGTCATTCCCCAAGTACCAATTGAAGATCTTTGCACTGAACTGTTTAAGTTTGCCCACCCTATGGTAGATCCTCTCCTTAGGATGACTGAATCAAGCCTCTTACAATTGGACCTTGTCCATGCTCAGCCACTAAGGTCTCTCCCGTAACCTCAGTTGGACATCCTTTTCTTGAGCGGATTGATTCACCCAGTCCTGTAGAAGTCCTCCTTATGACCCCAGATCCCTTCCTTCGCAAGACTGACCTACCCTTCTATAGAGTTTACCTTTCCTCACCCATAGGTCAAATTTCAAGTCTTGAGGTCATCATCCATAGGCCCTTCCATGAATCATTCTCTAATCCATTTCTTGAAAAAGTGGATCATTATTTGCTTAGAGAACAAACCTTAACTATTGTAATCACATCCTAGGCTACACCCCGAACCATCTCTTGACCCATTCCTGGGAGTAGCAAACTTTTCCTTTCGTAAGGATGACCAGTTGACATTCATAGATCACCATTCAACCTTCAGGTCACCACCTTTAGCCAGCAGGTAATTCGAGACTCTACCTCATATTTCCTCCTTTTCTCTAGGACTTCCAATGCTTCTTACACCATCCAAGTATACTTTGTCAAAGTCTTTAGAGTGAATCACATGTCAGAATCTATTGGGTTTGCCACCTACTTCTGGAAGACCTTAAGGCACCTACTAGGCACCCATGATAAGTTTTCATGCTCTGCATGCCATCCTCCGACCCAAGGTCAAACCCAGAGAGCCATAGTTTGTTAGGTTTAGACCTAGGGTTCCTTTGAATAAAAGTCCATTCTTTAGGAATGCATCGTCAGGCGAGTTTAGGACATTGTCTTAGATTTTGATTGAGTGAGAATACCAGGAATTGGGATTTGTATTTACCCAGGGCTAAATTTTCATATAATGACTCGGTCAATAGGTCTACGGTTAGAGTCCATTTGAAATTGTGCATGGTTACAAACTCAACACCTCTTGACCTAGCTCCTTTACCAGTCCACACACGGGTCTCCGAGTCTGCCAAAGTTTTTGCACAGCATATAAAAGACTTGCATAAAGAAATTCAAGCCAAAATAAATTTAAGTAATGAAACTTATAAGAAGTTGTGCGATTCTCAAAGACGAGTCAAAACTTTGTTGAGAGAGACTATGTAATGATTAGGTTAAGGCCTGAACGGTTTCCTCCTAGAACCGTTAGAAAGTTCATGCTAGAGGAGCTGGACCATTTAGAGTAGTGAAGAGAGTAGGATCCAATGCCTATGTGCTCGAGTTGCCTCCAGAACTAGGCATTAGCCCCACTTTCAACATTACAGACCTAGTAGAGTATAGAGAGCCAGCTGTGATTCCCAGTGAGGCTTTTGAACCTAATCCTGCTCTTGAGAGTGAACCCAACCCTGTGTGTCCACCAACAAACTAGCCTGTGAGGAAAGAGCAGATTGAAAAGATCCTGGATGATCAGGTTATCTCTACTCGTAATCGAGGATACCAAAGATACCTGGTCCGCTGGCAAGGAAGGCCAGATTCTGATGACTCTTGGATCTCCCGAGAAGAATTACAAGAATTGGACCCAGACCTCTTGGAGAGATACCAGAGCCAACTTGATCCATACTCGACAGGATCGAGTTCCTCCCACCCTGGGAGAATTGGTGCGGGCACCAGACTCAGAAGAAGACTTCAGAGCTCCATCTGGATCTCTGATTACCTTGCCCGAAGAATTAGGGTTTTTTGCTTGTAACAAGGGTTGACTTGATCAACTCAATTTTAGTTTGAGTCTGTATTACCTACAATTTTTATTTTGTTGAGTCATGTTGACTCAGTAGTGAACTAGGGCTTCAACCTGGGTTGTTACATTTTCTCCCAAGGCCAAGCAAGTGGGCGCCACACTCCCAGCCACACTCCCAGCCATACGCCTGAGTCCAGGGGCGCCACATCTCCATCCAGCAGGCTTTGGTCCCCACACCACAGATAGCAGCTCCCTTCTCTCATGCGCCAATTGAGGAGAAATCCACCAGGGGTCCACAAATCAAGGGGCGGCCAAGACTTTCCCAAAAGAACCAAACTATGAAAGGGAAGAAATTCTCTTGGAGAGAACTTCAAGGAGGCGCCCATTACCTGCCAGAAATATTCAAAACAAAGTTAGAATGAGCCATAACTTGGGGAGAAAGAAAAGGAGGTATCCAAAAGGGGTTGAGCCATGGAAGGAAAGAGATTTCTCTTGAAGAGCAAGGTTAGGAGGCGCCCTAATCATTCCAACTAAAGCCAGATATAAAAGGAAATAAATTTTCTCTTGGAGGGCAAGGTTAAGAGGCGCCTAAACACTTCCAGATAAGGCCAAGCATAGAAGGAAAAATATATTTTTCTTGGAGGTCAAGACAAGGAGGCGCCACCCACTTTCCTTTTTTGAAGCCTCAATCATCTTTGGAATTTTTGGCCGGCCATATGAGTAGGGATGATCCTACAATCCTAATTTGAAGATCCCCTCCTTTAGTCCCATATGGGAAGATGTAAAACCCTACTCTCTTGTAATGTCCTATAAATTAAAACCCCTTTGTAAGTTCTAAGGAATCAGATGAATGAAAGAAATTTTTCTTGAGCAAACTTGTGTTTTCTCTGTCCGCACTTGCTTCCAGGTGTTGAGCTCCGTGAGGGAGTAAATCCGGGTTCCCCTGGAACCTTGAGGAGTGAGAGATCTCCAAAACCCCAAACCCTAGGTTAGCCACTCAATTCCCAACCCTAGCCGCCCTCACCCTTCTCTTTCCACCAAGCCCTAGTCCATTTCCTTCTCATGGCCACCATCTCCAAGTCCAGGCCGACCACCAGCATCCAGCTCCAGTCCAGATACTGCAGATCTACAACAATTCTAAGAGGAAGTCAGATCGGCCTCCAGGAGAATTTGATTTCAGCAACTTCGGCTTTCAAGTTCTTCACCTGGTAAGATCTTTTCTTGAGTTTCTGAATTCCTTCACTTGTTCCTCTTCTTTCCCAGATCTTGAGTCCAGGAGAAGCCGACCAAACCACGAGACCAGTATTGGAGGATCCATTGCGAAGATAGCCGACTCCGAGGATCCCACAATCTGCTCGAGAGAGTTCTTCCACCAAAATCCTGAGAAGATCACTGTCTGGTTAGAAAACCATCTCTTCTCTCTATTTCTGTTCTGTTGAAAGTTCAGAGCGAACCCTAGGTCTGGGAGTTTCTCAACCCCCAGCGATCCATTACTTCTGAACTACTCTGATAATTTAGTTGCTTCTAAACTGTGCTTTCAATCCTTACCTAGTTTCCTTCAACGTAGTTTAGCTTTACTTTGAGTCGAAGCAATTTCTGAAATATAAAAAAAAAAGAAAAAAAAGAATTAATCTTAATTTTACTTCCGCATACACTTCTTTGTTCTTTGTTCTGCATCATTTTTGGTATCAGAGCTTTCGTTCTGCACCAATGTTTCTTATAGAAGAAGAACTCTACCTAAATATGTCAGACTTCATCTTCTTGATCTAACTCAGCTGAGTCACTGCAACATGTTGCACCTTTATTTTCTTCTTCCCTTTATTAAAGGTGATGTGCTATCGAAGTAGATTCTCCCACTACATCATCGGTCCCTTATAGAGCTGATGATCCTTCTCGTAAGACTATAGCAGCCCCAATAAATTATGATAGTTGATTACCAGCTTGGTCATTCTATAATGGCTAAGGAAGTCTACAAATGGTGGAACACCAGGATCAGACACAGATCACTGGATCCCATGTAGTTTATTGATTAGGATTTTAATTTTATAACCTTAGTCATGTGTCACAATTTTGTAATCAATTAAGATTGAGTCCCGTAATAAGTTGAGGTTAGTTGATTTGTCTCAACCCTCAACCCTAGTCAGTATATTGAGTCCTGTACTTAGCCATGAGTCCAGTATGAGTTCAATTTTGTACAAGAGAAAAGGATACCCTATTTTGGAGTTCTACCAGGCCTCAACCAGAAGCCAGAGGCATTTACATCAGCTTATGGGATCTTGTTTGACACCCCCAGAGCCCTAGATACCCTCCAGATGCCAGATTCCTCTAGATGCTCCAGAATATGCCAGATGCCAGGTGCCCCATGATTCCAAGAATATGCCAGCACCCCAGACCAAGAGATTCCAAGCCCATGAGCTCCAGAACCAAGATTTCAAGGAATATGCTGATACCAGGGCACCCCGCTTCCAAGGCCCAAAGCCCATGCACCAATCCAAAGGAGGACGCCCCTTGCTACCCTAAAGCCAAGCCCAACTCCATATTGGCGCCCAAGCCCAAAGAGAGCCCTTGGAATCCAAGTAGAATAAGGAGAACTAGTTTTATTTTCATTCAAAGTGTATTCTCCTAGTCTTAAGCAAACTTGTAATCCCTCTCCCTCTCACTTTGTAATCCTATCCTAACTAGGAGAGGACATGAAGAACATCTATAAATACCCCACCCCTCCCCCTCTTGTAAGCAACTTTTATTCATGATATTAAACTTTGCTAAAATTTTGTTTAGAAGCTAGTGTGCTTGTATTGGTGTTGGAGTTTTTGTGTTTCTTTGGTTATTATTATGCTTGGTCGAATCCTTTGCTGCCTAGCATCCTTCTATGTCCTAGCTTGCTACCATCCAGCCTTCACATGCCTAAAAGAAGAGTGCCCTAGGCCACCCAAGCAAGGGTCTTCATCAAGCTTCTAGCCACCAGCCATTCAAACCCTGATTTGGATTTCCTTCAAATCCTAGCTTCCATTACTTTTATTACTTGCTGTTTTGATTGACCTCTGATGCTTGCAAGATCCTCGAGGTGTTTCACCTACCTAAAGGAGGCTTTCCTTGCCTCTCGGACCACCCAAATCAGTCATCAAATTCAATGGAACCGAACTTCATCATCCAGGCTCTAATCAGAGTGCTGTGTGATCTCTTCATCGGAAGTTCTTCAAATCTCTGACTGGTAACATCCTTCCCTTCTCTTGATATCTAATTTATTGAAGATGAGCTATCCAAAACTGGGAGTTTCTCATTCCCAGGTCCTGACTTTCATTATCTTGCATGAGTATGCATGCGATTATGGTGATTCTTTGCATTGCTACTTTTTCTTTTCTGCTAGTTCTTATTTAATTTTGAAAATCTAGCCTGCAAATTAAATTATAAAAATATTAAAAAATTAGTTTACTATTTTTCTTACATGTCTAGAAATCTTAGAGTTATCCTGCATTAGTTTGGTATTAGAGCAGGTTTATGATAGCATTCATCTACATTAGAATCACAAACCCTAATTTCTACTTCCTGTCACCTGCATTAAAGGTCAAGGTTTTGATCATTTTGGCATCTAAATATTTTAGTTTTTAGTGAAATTTGCACGTCATGTCCTCTATTTTGTCTTGATAATTTTCATAAGTTTTAATTAATTTTACCAAAACACTAATTTCCTAAAATTTGGCATATTAGAACCCTAACTAAAATTCTGAGATTTCTGTATCAGTCTAAAAACCCTAGGATTTGCATCATCATCTGATTTTTTTTTTGCATCAAATTTGGTAAAGTTCATCATCACCATCCATCCTCTGTCCTAGAATTTTTTTTGAATTTTTTCTGCATCAATAACTATGTCAAATCCTTCATCTTTTGAAACCCTAATTTTCTGAATTTCTGCTCTTACTTGTCCAAACCTAACCAACTTCCACACTCCCCAATCCCAAGCCCAACTTGATTGCTAACCTAATCAACTCAAACCTAACTTGCCACATCATAAAACACACAAAAATATTTTATTTTTTTGATTATTTTAATTTGCATTAGGACTCATTGAATGTGCATCATTTGATTAACCTAATCTTAAGGGCACTTTCTTTATCTCAGATCAGGGCAGGAGGTCATAACCTGTTCTGGGCCAAAACAATCTCCTTGCATTCTCACCCAGCCTAATTAAAATTAATTAGACCTAATTTGCCCTAGAGGGCTAGGTGACACTAACAGGTCGGTTTCGAATTGTGTGGGCCAACTAGTGCATTTAATCCTATGGCTATTATTGAAATATGGTGTCTAAGGCTGAGGGTCCAGAGTCAAACAACCTAAGTGGTGTTGTGGTTTTTAATTGGATCCCTGCGAGAGTAGGGGGCCTTCAACACTCCCACCCCTACCTAGCAAGAGGAAGGATTAGCTGCTGGGTTAAGTATAAGTTGAGCTGACCTATTCAGTTTTGACTCTAGGTCTAGGAAACCCTAGAATTGTACTAACCTTTTTTTCTTTTGCATGCTTGGCTGCACCACATTACTTTGAATGATTGTTTGATTGTTTGCATGACCAATAGATTAGGAACCCAATGCCAATAGCCTTAACCCAACCCAACTAGTATGACATAGAGTCCAACCCTAGGAGAACCCAATACTCTGACCCATATAGGGAGACCCACCCTAGGAGAACCCCATACTTGGAGCCTAATCCTAGGAGAACCCAATACCCTGACCCATACCAGAAGTCCAACTATAGAAAGCACAATTATCAAGTACCCACCTTCAATGGCACCTTAGATCCCAAGATCTACATAGATTAGGAGAAAGATATGGAACAATATTTTGAATGGCATGACTTGAGTGATGAAAGGAAGTGTGAATTTGCCAAACTCGGGTTAATTGACCATGCTAGGTTATAGTGGAGAAATGTAGAGAGCCTAATCAAACAACAATACAAAGCTCCATAGATACCTGGTGGCCATGAAGCTGAAACAATAGAAAAAAATATGTTCCCCCATACTATCGACAGTGCCTTCTAGACCAATGGAATAGGTTAAATCAAGGAAATAGGTCTGTGTCAGAGTATATAGCCCAATTTGAAGAATGTTCCTTTAGTTGTTGCCTAGATGAACCCAAATCAATGACCTTATATAGGTTTGAGACTGTTCTTCGTGAAGACATCTAGTGGGAACTATCTCACTAGCAAATTTAGGGCCTAGAGGAAGCCTATCATATATCTAGGAAATTTGAGTCAAACCAGAGGGAACCATGTTCAGTCAACCTAAGTCCAAAGAACCCATACCCTATAGGTCTAAACCCATATCCTATGAGTCTCAGGAATCTAAAGTCTCTAGGTATCAGCTTAGTGCTAGTCAGGTTTCCATTAGTCAGCCTAAGCCCAATGGGATTAGTACCTCTAGATATGAACCCAGTGTTAGTCCACTTTTTCTTAGTCAACCTTAACCCACTAAGATTAGTGCCCATAGTCAGGGAACCCCTTAGTTAACCCATCCTTTTACCCCAGTTAATAGCCGATTTTCCTTTAGCCAAACCCCTCTTACTACCCCATTGGTTCACCAAGATGACTTGGAAGAAGAGATATATGAGGCTGATCCAAGTTTGGTAGAGGAGTATGAAGATGATGAGTCTATTGAAGATCTAGAAGAAGAAACACCTATAGAAGACCCAAAAGTAGTTGACTATAACCAACCCCAATAGAAACCACCCCAGAATTAGTTGAGTCGGAAGTCCAGTGTAACCAACCCAGTTCAACCATGGATTCCAATTTTGAGATCCTTATGAAAGCCATGATTGAAAAACTTACCCATATGAACACCCAAAACTAAGCCCAGTTTGACTAGATGATCACCTAATCCCAAACCCAGTTTACCTAGTTAACCTCCCAAACCAACCAAATGACCCAAATAAACAATGAAGCAACCAATAGGTTAGACCAGGTAGAAGCCAATCCAGTGTTAGTTGATCCAGTAGATACCTAGGTAGAAGCCACCCTAGAGTTAGTTGACCTTAACCACACCCAAACTGTAATGGAAGAACAGTTAGAGGAAGGAACCCAGATCCTACTATTAGAATTTTACCTGAGGAGCCACTAGAAGAAAACCCAATTAGAGAGCCCAGTCCTTTGATTTATGAGCTAGAAGAATTTATTAAGGACTTGATCTCTTTAAATTAGTACCCTCAAGATGAAGTCACCTATTTAACTCCACTTGATCTCTTTCATGAAATCAATGACCCTTTCTTCCATTATGCAGACCCTTTAGATAGACATCACCCCATAAGGTCAACCTCATTAGTGTAGGCCTCATTCCTGAAACCGCTTCTTATCTCCTATTCTACCCAATCAACCCAGAACCTCCTTCTTACTTTCTACCCTACCAGACTAACCCCAAATCCACCTCATATTTTTTTCCTTTTCTTGAGTTTTCCTATAATTTTTAATCATTTACCTGCATCATGTCGCGGTTTGCATGTTGAATTCATTCATTGCACATGTTAGGTTTGCATATAACTTTTGGTATACTTTGTGGCATTTGCTAGGAGTACATTGTGAATTTCATGTGCATGTCATGCTAGGGTCAAACCTAAAGAGTCTATAGTGTTTAGGTTAGAACCAAAGAGTCCAATAAATTTCCTTTGATAGGAAAGCCTAGTTGAGTCTATTAGGTATTAGCTGAGTCCAATAAATCCACAACCTTGAATCACATGTCTGCACCAAACTTACCTCTACACAGCATATGCATATGGAATTTAGTCAAAAGCTGCACATAAATAATGAACTAAATAACAACTTGCTAATTCCCAAAAAGAGATGAACAATTTTTGCAAAGGATTTTGTAATTGTAAAAGAATTTTCTGCTTGCAAAGCTGGCCCATCCAAAATAATGAATATTGGTGGACCCAATGCCTATGTGCCTAAGATATCACCTGATTTAGGTATTAGCTCCACCATCATCATCTCGATCTTATAGAGTCTAGGGAGCAGCAGTGATACCCAGTGAGCCCCTTGAGCCACTCCCTTTTTTTGTGAGTGAACCCACCCAGAGCAACCATATACAATTTGGCCTTTTGGTGAGAAAAAGATTGAGAGAGCTTTGGATGATCAAGCTATCGGTACTTAGGATAGAGACTATTAGCAGTACTTGGTCTGGTGGCAAGGTCGGCCAGAATCTAAGGACTTGTGAAATGCTGGTACGGATCTGCAACGCCTCAACCCAGACCCTCCTTGAGCCAAATTGACCCTCACTCGACGAGGTCGAGTTCCTCCCATCCCGGGAGAATTGATGGGGACACCAGGATCAGACACAGATCACTAGATCCCATATGGTTTATTGATTAGGATTTTAATTTTAGAACCTTAGTCATGTATCATAATTTTGTAATCAATTAAGATGGAGTCCTGTATAAGTTGAGGTTAGTTGATTTGTCTCAACTCTCAACCCTAGTCAGTATTTGAGTCCTGTACTTCAGCCATGAGTCTAGTATGAGTTTAAATTTTGTACAAGAGAAAAGGATACCCTATTTTGGAGTTTCACTAGGCCTCCCCCGGAGCCAAAGACATTTACATCAGCTTATCAGATCTTGTTTGATATCCCAGAGCCCTAGATACTGTTGCCCAGGTGGCAACCCAAAGGGGGGTGAATTGGGATTTAAAAATTACTGCTGCATATATGTGCTTTAGGAAATTAACTTCTATTGGTGAAAGGTATTGTGATAAATAATATAAACCACAAGCTAAAAAGAAAGACAAAGGAAGCAATACAAACACCAAAGATTATAGTGGGTTGGAGCAAACCCGCTCCTACATCCACTACCCAAGATACCACTTGGGATTTTCACTATATTCACACCCGAATATAGTAGGAATGTTTTACAGGCTCACAATCCAAAATCTCTGTGCTTTGGTTTTACCAGGATCAACAAAGAAACCCAACACCCTTTGGATTTAAAATGGGAGCACCAAAGAAACCCAACTTGGTTTTAACACAAGATTACCAAGAACCTAACTTGGTTTTACCAGGATCACCAAGAACCCAACACTTGATTTTTAGCTAGGGCTCACCAAGAACCTATTTGGTTTTTCAACCGGCTCATCAATAACCCAAGAAATTCACAAAGAAGTTGAAAGTAATTACAACAATAATGACAAACTCTTGTTATCGGATAGTTACTGCTTTTGTGCTGATGAAGCCTTCTTTTATTCTTCTTTAATGCACTTGAGAGGCTTCCTTTCTTTCTTTAATGAATGCTTCAATCTTCATATGGGAGTTGGTGAAGAGTGGAGTCTGCTTTGAATGCTCACTTATGCTCACTTGCTTCTTGGTTGGTGATATTCAATAAAAATCTTCTCTTTTTCAAAAACTCTTCAAATATTCTCTAAAACTTCTTTTTTAATGATCAAATCTCTCAATATTAGTCTTATACCTTTCTCTGAAGGTTATGGCCATTGAAGAACGTCGGGATTCGAAAACTAGTTGTTGGAGCACTTTCTAGCATTCAAAAAGAATTCTGGAACTAGCCGTTATGTACTTGGAAACGATACTCGAGTCGGCTCGAATTCTTCGAGTCTGATCGGATCCTCGAGTCAGTACTCCGAGTCACCATTTCTTCAGCAGAGTCAGCTCTCTGTCTCAAATTAGAATCTTCACTTTGAACGAGTCGGCTCATGATCGTTCGGGTCGACTCGAACTTCCATCATTGAAATCATTGAACTCGAGGAGTCAGCTCGCTTCTACTTGGATCGACTCTTCATCTCAGAATCAGAAATCTTTACTCTGGAAGTCCGCTCGTTGCAGATCGAGTTGGCTTGCTTTCTCAGGTTTTCAAAATTTGTTCTAGTGGAATCAACTCATTCTTGTTGGGGTCGACTCGCCTGGCTTGTTCTCAAAAAATATTAGGAATGGACTCTGGACGAGTCGGCTCAGATTGCAGCATGCCAGAATCCTTAGTGCATGCTATGAGATAGAGTTAGCTCTTCTTTTGGCTGGGTCGGCTCGAGTGACTTCTTTAGAAAATTTATAATTAGACTCAAGAACACTCTCCAACATTCAATATAAACCAACTCAAATTAATCTAGAGCACAACACTCATAGAAGTAACCCATCTTCATGATTTTACAAAGGTTTTTCAAGGGGTTCTTCTTTACATCACACTAATACAATATTACTTAACACACTCAACAGAATGAAGTAGGAGTAGTTGATAAATAATAAGAATCATCTACAAAACTTGTGAAACACTTGAGAGTAGTAAGTAATATATGTGCATGCTCCAATATTTGTCATCATCAAAATCACTCAAGGGGTCAACAATCTCTCCCTTTTGATAATGACAAAACACTGGGCATGAAAAAATAAGATAAAACTTTACATTTACTTGTATAATTGTATTTGCAAGAATGTATAAACAAGTAGAAAGAATTGACTCTAATTTTGAGCAATATATTTTATGACATGCTCAAATATCATTAATGTCAAACATGCAAGGAAATTAGAGCAGTAAGAGGTAATCTTCCCTTCAATAAGATACTCTATATTTTAACAAACTTTCCATGCAAGACAATATTTTTCTCAAGCATTTCAGGAAAATTTCATTATTCAGAGCCCATGTATCAAGGTTTTAAGAAAACTTTATGTATCAGAGCTTAAAAAGAACTTATGTATCACAGCATATGTGCTAAAGAAATTTTCAAGTATTAGAGCATGTCTTTCATAAATTAGATCATATTTTGAGAGATTAATGTTCAGATTTCTGAACATATCAATAAAGCATATTATGTTTCATGTATCAGAGCATAAGAAAATAGAAGCATAAGATTTTATCCTTTTCATGCAAGAACATAAATTTCTCCCCCTTTTTGTCATAAATCAAAAAAGTGAAGCAAGTAAAGCACATTTTGAAATATAGTGAGAAAGATTTTAATATTGTTTGCGATAATTTCACTTTCTCAATTTCATTTGGATATTCTATTTAAAATTTAGACATTGCATAAGCATAAAGATAATTCGTGAGAAGTCTCGTAAACATCAAAAGAGTTTTCATTTCATTTGAAAATTTTCAATACAAGGTGCAAACTATGAAAGAGAGTACATTCAATCACTATCTAGATCCACTCTAGTGTGGTGGAATGACTAGAATTTGAATGCCAGGAGGTATAAAAGCTATGGGGTCTGGATCTATATATCAGAAGTGTAGGAGCAGAATGAGATCCTTGAGGCCTAAGGTGTGGAGCTGGCTATCTGGGATGGGCAGACTGACCAGCAAAGGTTGAAGGCTGTGGCCTAGGTCTAGATTGAGGAACTGCAAATGCGGCAATTACTCGGCTTGATAGCTGGTCTATCTTGAATTGTACAAAGTCCACTTCTTCATCCATTTCTTTTGTTCTTTGTGCAGTTAGACTAATTCAGATGCTTGTTCATTTGCAAATGCCTCTGCAGATCCCCTTAATCTTCCAATTCAGCTCTCAATATTCCAATCCCCTTGGTAGAATCTTTTTCCATTTCTTCTTCCTTTTCCACTAAACCCATATTAAATCTCAGATTATCCATTTTAGTCTTGAATGCTTCAAGTGTAGTATTAATAGAGCTTTTAATGGATTCAGAACTAGCTAAAATCAATTCAAGTATGGGTTGAAGGTCGGGCTGAGTTCCAGTTGCACATTTTTGGAGGCTTCAAGAACATTTACTCTGACTGCGTAGATCATTATTATTTGTCCTCCAAACAAATCTAGTCTTTCTCACTGACTGGCGAAACTCACCAAACATGTTAGTCATTGTGCAAGTGACTGATACAAATTGTTATGACAAAGTCTTGCAAACTGATGTATCAATAGTAGGAGCAGGAGCAGCAGTGCTAGATAAAGGAATATCAGATGCTGTATGAACAGAAGCAGGTGTAGTAGAGTCCAAGTCAGGTACAGAAGCATCATGTATAGGAACATCAAAACCTATCAGAACAAGTGAGTCTGGCTGTGGCTGTGGCTAAGGAATAGGCATTGAAATGTCCTCACTAGCCTGCATCTCACCTTCTTCTCATGTTCTTCAATGTCAGCAGGAGTATCAGACTTCTTCTCTAGATACCTTTAGAAATAATCCTATTCTTTGTAATTTTGTGTGATTTTTGGTGTGTATGTATTAGAGTGTAGAAAGGTCTGCTCTCTCATCAGATAAGTCCACATGTGCAACTTGGAAGAATAATGTCAAAATCATTCCATATGGCAGACAAGCTTTTACTTTTTTAATAGCTTCTTCTTTGGGATAACATTATTGCAGAAAGGTTAATCTTGTCCCCATATATCACCAGCTCCATAAAACACAAATCTCTTTCACTAACCCAATCGAACCATCCTATTCTAGGTAGGAGAATTTGACTGATAAAGCTATGGGAGTCTCATTTCAATTATAGAAACTAGCTTTCAGAGTGCCATCACATTCACATTTTTGTTGTTCCAAAACTATTTGAAGTGCCTTTGTCTATCCTTTAGAACTAAGTGTTCAATTCCTTCAAAAGGCATTTCTAACATACTGCACAGACTTTCTTTAGAAATTATGATTCTTTTCCCTTTTACAACTGATTCAATGTGATGCTCTCCAAGTCTTAATTCTCATAAAATATTCTAACTAGGTTGTAAGTAAGAATATTCAAAGAGCACTTAAAATTCTAACCCTATTTTCAATTAAGTCTTTGACAATTAACCCTCTTTCCTTGAGAAACTCAAGAATAGGGTGAGATCCAAATTCTCTCTTGGTGTCATTGCTGGTGCCCTATGCATAACTAGGCTCGAGATATTGAAAGTCAAGATAATGCCAAAATCTGGGGGTAACATAAGCACAAAGTCACTAGGATCAACTCTCCTTATCACTTGTAAGGGTCCAACTTCATAGGCATGTATCTTCTTAATGGCTCCTAGAGGAAACCACTCAGGTCTAGATCTAATCTCTACATGATCTCCCTCAGCATACTCTTTGACTCGAATTCGGGAATTAGCCTTGTTATTATCAGTGTTCAAGTGAATGCTAATATCTTGATGCAGATGCTGTGCAGAGATCTGTGCATGTGTGAATAGTGGATTGGGCCTAGGGATCTTTTAGAATTAAACTACGTAGCACTTCAGTCTCGATTCTTACTTCGTCCCCTATTTTAAAGATGTAAATCCAAAACTTGATCCACCTTTCAGGTTTCAAACATAAAATATTTTGGGAATCATAAAACCTAAAAGTCTTATGGTATGGGTACCGTAAGTTTCCTAGGGACAGTAAATATTCTCATCAGAACTATAGGACATGGATTGTAGCATGGAAGTCCTTAAGATAGACATGGTTCAACAGGTTCCTATGCTTAAGGAAAATTAACTGGTGCTTGTCCTAACCTCATGTTTGGCACTAGAATGGTTTACAGGCACTAGTTCTAAAGTAGGCTGGGAATCCATTACTGGTGGAAGGTCATCAAGAAGGTCTTTGGAAGCTTACTAGGAAAGTCCTCTAAAATAATATCAACTTCTCAGATTGTTTCTTAGGGATTGGTTCCTGGACCTCCTCAATGAACAATCTTGGTGAACCCTCACTCTCATCAACTATTTTGATCCTGGCTCAGTCTCTTCTCCAAATTCTATAGTGGTTCAGGATCTTTTTTCTTTGATCCTTAATGGGTTCACTCTCTTGTTCCTCTTCTTCACACTCTTCTACTGGACTCAATTCATAGGTATCTTATTTAGATTTTTTAGTGGGCTTAGGAGTTTCTTTCTCTAAATTTTCAATGGGTTCATCCTCTTCATATTCCTCGATCAGACTTGAGTCAGCTTCATACACCTCTTCTTCAGGTTCAGTAATGGGTTCAGACTCGTCCTCTTCTAGCTCTCCTGTATGTAAGGCTTTGGTTAGACATTGGCTAGCATAGTGTCCTGGTCTGTGGCATCTAAAGCATATAATGTTGGGTCAGCTCGGGTTGGCTTGGCTAGGACTTGGTCTTGGGTTAGGGGCACCGGTCCTAATGGGCTCAAGTCGACTAAGAGATACTTGATTAATACTTGGTTAAGCTCTAGGGGTACTAATCCTATAGGGTTCAGGTTGACTAGGGGAAACCTGACTAGCACTAGGCTGATACCTAAGGATTATGGTTTTCTGGGGCTCATAGGACAAGGGTTCAGCTTTATAGGTCTAGGGTTCACTGGGATCATAGAATGTGGGTCCATAGGTTCTAGAGTCACAAGATCTAGAGTCAGAGGATCTAGAGTCATAGGATCTAGAGTCATATGATTGGGCTTAGATCTATAGCTTGTGGATCTCTTGGGCTATAGGACTTGGGTAGGTACTTTATCCTTAGTTTGAATTTCATATCGCTCCAGGTAGTTATGGGTTCATGGCCTTCTTGCTTATGTACTCTCTCAAACATATCCCATCTACCTTAGCCTGGTGAACTAACTTACGTTTAGCATATCTGAACTGACATCCCCATATATTTCTCCTTGTTGATCCCTTGAGTGATTTTGATGATAACAAAACATTGGAGCATGTATTTGTTTTGCTAACAACTCTTCAAGTATTTTACAAGTTTTTGTAGGATGATTCATATGGTTAAAATCCAACTCCTACAATCTTATTTTATGTTATAAGTTGTGTAAAGTATATCATGTAAAGAACCCAAAGAAAAGTTAAGAAAAACTATAAAAATGGGTTACTTCTAGATGTGTTTCAAGCTTAAAATTTCTTAAAGAATATTGTTAGAAGAGTTCAAAAGTATCTTGAATGTTTAAAGTCTTGCTGGATGAGTTCTGGAGAAGAACCGAGATTTCAATGAAGAACTCATCCGAGCCGACTCGAAGCAAAGGCGCCGACTCTGGCACATGGCACGCATGAGGATCTGGCATGCAAATATCCGAGTCGACTATAATTTCCCAAGCCAACTCGTTTAGAACATGATTTTCTAGATCAGACAACCAAGCCGACCCGAAAGAAGTCCAAGCCGACTACATTATTCTATCAGACATCCGAACTGACTCTTTAGAGATTTGAGCCGACTCCTCCAGAGTCCCGAAAGAAGACTTTTAAGTAAACAACCAACTGAGCCGACTCTAATGATCTGAGCCAACTCTTCCGAGCACAGTTTTGAACGCCTATGAATCTGAGCTGACTCTTCTAGAGTAAGGAATCAAGCTACTAGAAACTGAACTGACCCAATGAAGTGAGGTGACTCGACCAGAACTACTCTATGGATCCGAGCCGACTCGAAGGTCATTTTTAGGCTTATAATAGCTAGTTCCAAAACTTGAAATTTGAATCCAAAAAGTGCTCCAACAGTCAAGTGTCACATCCTAACGGTCTACAATGACTAAAACTGCCTGAGAAGAGTACAAAATACTATAAATGAAGAATTGGGATAACTTTTGAAAGTAGAATGCTTATTTTGAATATCAAAGAAACCTTGAGAGCAAGAGAGCACTAAAGAGCATTCAAGATAGTCTTCAAGTAGTCACCAACTCACATCAGAAGCTTGAAGCAATTATTGAAGATGTTAAAGAAGCCATTTGATGTGGACAAATAAATAAAAAAATAGCAATGATTATCGGAGAATAATTTTTTTTTTATATTTCAGATTTAAAGGAAGACTCAAAGGAGATAGTAAAGGAAACTAATCAAGTCAATTACTCGCACAAGTAAACCTATAAAATAATTAAATAGCAGGACCTGGTGGTTGAGAAACCATTGAAACTAGGATTATTTTCAACAATTCAGAAAATAACGAGAAGAGAATAAGCTCAGTTGTACCAATAAATATCGCTCTCTTGATGTAGGTCTGGCAGGACTCTAAAGATCATAGCGACAGGGTTCAAGATCTCGCTTTCAGGCTCCAATCTTTCACATGATGCTGGTTTCGAGGTAAGAACACCAGATCTAGATTCTTGGTCATCTAGAAAACACTCAACAAAGGATCTTAGGTTAAAAAGTAGTAAAAAAGGGAAAGAAAAAAAAAAGGATTAGAGGTAGTGGATGGATCTTCTTGTCGGCTTGATAAGTAAGGACTCTCACCCCGCGATGTTTCTGAAGAACAAAGAAAAAAGGCCTCACACCCTGCGATGGACACAGCAAAGGAAGAAAAATTGGCAGAATTTCTTTATTGATGATGAATAATTATTACAAAGGGGGGGTTGATGGGATATTTATAGACCCATAACCAGTGTTGTAAGGGACACAAAGACTAGACTTGTACTCCCCTGGAATACAACTCCTAGAGTCCTACTTGTGGGCATCTTGGACTCTTGCTTGTTTGGCAGATCTGGACTTCTATATATGAGTGGACTCTTCAGTTTGGATTGAAGAAGACTCAAGAGTTTGGTTAGACTCTTGAGTCCTATGAACTTAAGCAGCTTCCACCTATTTTACCAAAACTCTTGAAGTAAGAAAACCTTGCAACCTTCTCCACTTGGATGAGCAAATATTTTGAAACTCCTTTGAAATTGCTTGGTCGACTTCTATGCTTTTGGCATGAAATATTTGAGATGGAAGGTGCCAATTAAGAGGAACCCTTTACACTTACTCATCTTAAAAAGGAGGCACCAAATATTTCTCATGTTGGCACTAAATCCTTCTCACATTGGCTGGCCAAAGAAGTGTGATATGAGTGTGTTCTTGTCCCAAATGAAGTGGCATGCATGTCCAAACATGACATGTGCTGATGTCCCCTGGTGATGTGCAGTGATGTCCAAAAACTAGCAAAGATGGTGCCAAAATAAATTGACTTGCCGAGAACATGGCTTGTCTTGGACTAGCACATGGGTTGTCTTGGGCTAGCACATGGCTTGTCTTGGGCTAGCACATGGGTCTTCAATTGGATGCACATGGGTCTTCAATTGTATGCACATGGATGCACATGGTCATCGATTGGGTCCCCATGTAATATAGGACTTAATAACTAATTTTTATAGGACTCAAACCAAATAACTAAAGTCCAATTGATCAATGATCAAAAGGCTTAACCTTATGTAATAAAAAGAATAGATTGGTAACCAGGGATTGGCCCAACATGGTTTGACCAACTTATAAATTGGGTTTTGAATAATGTGGTAAATAGGGTTTAGCCCAAAAGGCTAAATAATAAAATCCTAATTACAGTTGGTAAAAAAGGCTACCCCTAACTAACCCAAATAATAGAAAATAAAATAAAATATTTACATGGTAAAAGGAGTTGGGTCCAGGGCTTTATTCACAGGTGATTCACAGGGATGTGGGTTCACCTGTCGATATTTTCTGGCCCTGATATCCACACCAATTCTTCTTGGATAGGAGAAACTCCACCCTATCGAGTAGGGTCAATATCTCTATGATAGCGCTCTAGCAAGTCGGGTCAACTCTCAGCAAGTCCTCTCTGGTGATCCAAGAATCATTAGACTCAGGTCACCCTTGCCAACAAACCAGATACCGCTAGTAATCTTTCCCTCGGGTAGCAATGATCTTGTCATCCAAGATCGCTCATCTTATCCCTCCAGGGCTGGTGGTATGGTAGGTGGACACACTTGGTTGGTTCACTCTCAAGGACAAGATTAGGCCTAAATGGCTCACTAGGAATCAACATTAGCTCCCTATACTCAATAAGGTCTGAAATGTTGAAAGTAGCACTAATGCCTAGTTCAGGTAGTAACTCAAGCACGTAGGCATTAGGTCCTATTTTTCTAATTACTTTGCATGGTCCACTACTATGGTATGTAACAACCATTCAGGTCATAGTCTAACCATGACAAAGTCTCCTTTATTATATTTCTTTGAGTCTTTTTTTCTTTTTTCCTTTTTTTTAAATTTTTGCAAGAGAGAGCTCCAGTCCAAGACAGCTAACTGTTGACCAGTCCCCAGGATTTCTTGGCCCACAGTCAGGTTTTCTAGCCCTCAGTAATGTATCCTGGGGTGAATCTATAAATACCACTCCTCCCCTCTTGTATTAAACATCTCTTTCTTATGAATACAACTTGCTAAATTTTGAGTTATTGCCTTGTGTTGGTGTTTTGTTTTGGTTCTTTGGTTTGTTTCTTGTGCTTGGACGAATTCCTTGCTACCCTAGCATCCTTCCACACCCTAAATCACTACCATCCAAGCCTTCACACGTCCAAGGAGGAGTGCCCTAGGCCACCAAGCAAGGAGATCTTCAACAAGCTTCAAACAGCCCAGCTTCTAATCCCTAACCTGATTTCTTCTAAACCTAGTTTCCTTTCCTTTTCATACTTGCTGTTTCAATTGACCCTTGATATTTTACAAGATCCTCGAGGTGCTTCCCTCCCCTAAGGAGGCCTTCTTTGCTGCCCGGACTGCCCAGATCAGCTGGTAGGGGATGCAAAGTGAAGATGATACTATGCAACTCTGAAGGAGATTAGCGAAGATTAATTGGCAAGTTCTATCGACATACGAAGAGTTCAGCATAATTTATCAAAGATAAGTTAATGAAGCAAACTTGAATGATCATGCATAACCCTAATTACTGAGACTTCAAAATAATAAAGAAATAGGACAGAATTAAAACACCAGTCATGCTAGGCAGATTATGTCTCAGACCTAATTGATACTGACTTACCTGGCATTGATTTTCCAATAAGAATAAGATCACTCTTGAGGGTCTTCCAGATGACCAGGCCATGCTACAGGTTGGAGACTCTTCTTGTTTTCTGGATTGGTGGCAAGAGATCCTCTTGAAGTCGGAATTCCAGAGAACCCTGCAACAAAGAAATCCCTAAGATGAAAGAACATAACAAAACATGAAATGGGAAAGGGAAGAGAGGTGGATGAGCATTGATGGGGATCCTTCTTGGCACCATGGTGGAGTGCTTGAGATGGAACAGGTTGGTCTCCTTATGTTGATCCTCTTGATTCACCATTGCATGTTGAAGGCTCACTTGAGATTGGAGAGGAAGAAAGGAGTCCTTGGGTTGGAGATGGAAGAAGGGAGGAACTAGAGTGGGCGTGGAAGAGGAGAAAGACAAACCACATAAACACAAAGACAATCACATAGAAAGAATAATCCAAGCCAAAAATTTTATTCATCCATTACCCTTACAATGGGGCATCCCAAAGTCTTTAATAGGAGCCTTACAAATCTTTAAAATTTGAAAATCCCTAAAATATGGAGGATTATAAGGAGAGTTAGAGGATTTGTAGGCCTTGATGCTTGATTTGTGGAAGAGGGTAAATCTTTAAATTTGAAAATCCCTAAAATGTGGAGGATTACAAAAAGAGTTAGAGGATTTGTAGGCCTTGATGCTTGATTTGTGGAAGAGGGTGGCCAACCATCATTTTGAACTCAAACTTTCTTCTTGGACGCCCTCTTGGAGTTCCTTCAACCCATGACAAGTGGCACCAAAGTGGGACCACTTGATGAGGTGGCTTCTAGCTGAGATGGCGCTGAGTGGCAAGTGGTAGCTGATGTGGCACTGAGGTGGCAAGTGGCATATGGCACCACTTTGCTTTGGACTTGTCTTGATGCTTCAAAATATGACTTTCAACTGGACTAAGGCTTCAAATTGGACCCGACCCAACATGGACTCGAAATTAATTGGACTAAAACTTTGACTTCAACTGGACCATACCTATATGGACTCTAAATTAATTACAAGATTATTTGGACTCAAAATTGAAAGAGAAATTACAGGACTAATTACAGGACTAATCCAACCATAAGGACTCAACTTGAATTGAATAGGTTGGAGTCTTTTCCTGATTCTGGTTCCCACACCAATTCTCACGGGGTGGGAGGAACTCGACCCTATCGAGTGAGGGTTGGCTTGATAAGCTTCTAATGCATCCGGTCGATTTGTTATAGGTCCTCTCGGAAATCTAGGAGTCTTCAGATTCAGGACATCCTTGCCATCAAACTAGATAACATTGGTAGCCTTTATTTCTAGTAGTAATGATCTGGTCATCAAGATCCTTTCAATTCTCTCCTTTCTCTCAGGAACCTTGGTGGTGGACACTCATTTGTTGTTTCACTCTCAAAGAAACATTAGGACCAAAAAACTCACTAGGTATCAATGCAGGTTCTTTGTATTCTTTTAAGTCTGACACATAAAGGTGAACTAATGCCATAACCTGGTGGTAATTCCAATACATAAGCATTGGTGTCCAATTTTCTTTATTATTTGAAAGGTTCCGGCTCCCGGGCATGGAGTTTCTTCATAGTTCTTGGCAAAAACCTTTCAAGTTTAAATTTGATCATAACGGAGTCCCCTTCATTAAATTCTTTTAACTGTTTATGTGAATTAGTCATATGCTGATAGAGTTCATTGCTCGATTGATCTTTTGGCTAATCTCCTTATGCAATTCCTAATATGCTGTGCATATGACTCAGCAGACTCATACACCGTGCATGTGTGGGTAATGGGGCAAGGTCTAAGGTTTCCTAAGTCTGTATCCATGGACTACTTCGAACGGACTTTTCCAATAGACCTATTAACTGAGTTGTTGTGGCAAATTCAGCACGAGGAAGTAATAGGTCCTAGTTTCCCAGGTTGTCACCAACCAAACATCTCAACAGATTTTCTAAGCTTCGGTTTACTACCTCTGTCTGGCCATTGGTTTGAGGATGATAGGCAGTAGAGAATTTCAACTTGGTACCTAACATGTGCCAGAGGTTTTTCCAGAAATAGCTAGTAAATTTGACATCTCTATTGGACACATGGTTTTGGGTAAACCATGAAGCCTAACGACCTGATCGAGAAAAAGCTTGGCCACCTTCGAAGAATCTAAAGTTTGAGAACAAGGAATGAAGTGAGCCATCTTGGAGAAACGATCGACAACCACAAAGACAGAATCATGCTTCCTAGATGTCTTAGGGAGGCCTACTACAAAATCCATGCGCTGATATCCTGCCATGGACAATCAGGGACAGGTAAGGGTGTGTACAGACTGGTGTTCGTCTTTGCTATTTTGCAACAGCATAGGTACGGCACTGAGCTACAATCTGGCCACATTTCTTTTGAGTCTAGGCCAAAATAATTGGTCTTCTATTGCTAAGATGGTCTTATTCCTACAAAATGTCCTGACAAGCCTCCAGCATGAACTTCCCAGATCAGAAATTCCTAACAGAGGTCTTGGGAATACACAACTGTTTTCCTTTGAAAAGGTATTCATCTAAAAGGGTATAATCACTATGCTTACTAGCAGATCAGAAATTCCCTAACAGAGGTCTTGGGAATACACAACTGTTTTCTTTGAAAAGGTATCCATCTAAAAGGGTATAATCACTATGCTTACTAGATGGTCCTTGTTGAAGGGATCGATAGATGTTACCAAAATCAGGGCATGTAGGATACTCCTCTTTCAATCTATCAAACCTACTACCTCAGTGCTCACAGAAGTCAACAACATGGAACGACGACTCAACGCATCGGCTACCCTATTTTCGTACCGGCATGATGTTTCAGTACGAACGTAAAGCTTGTATGAACTCTACCCATTTCCCGTGCCTAGGGTTCAATTTCTTCGAGAACTAAGGAACCTAAGAGCTTCGTGGTCAGAAAATAGGACAAACTCTTGCGGTAGAAGATAATGCCTCCAATAACGTAATGCCTGAACTACCGCATACAGCTCCCTATCATAGGTGGAATACCTTAGTCTCGCTTCATTTAACTTTTCACTGAAATATGCTACTGGGTGATTCTCTTGACTCAAGACACCTCCAATTCCTACCCCAGAAGCATCACAAGCAACCTCAAACACTTTGGTAAAATCGGGTAACCTCAAGACAAGTGGCGTGTGTCATTTTTTTCTTAATTGTTAGGAAGGCTTTGTCTGCTGCTTTAGTCCACTCAAATGTTCCCTTCCTATACAATCAGTGATTGGAGCCACTATCATACTGACCCTCTAATGAATCTCTTAAGAAGGTGGCTAACTGTGGAAACTACGGATATCATGATGCTTTTGGGTACAGGCCACTCTACTATGGACTTAATTTTCGCAGGGTCAGCGGACACTCCTTCAGATGTGACTATGAATCCTAGAAAGATAACTCTATGTGTTAAGAAATCACACTTCTTGATATTGGCATAGACGCTATCCTTTCTAAGGACTTGGCAAACTTGCCTTAGGTGGGTTAAATGGTCTGCCTTAGTCTTGCTATAGATAAGAATGTCATCAAAGTAGACCACCACAAATTTCTCGATGAAGGTTTTCACACTTGATTCATAATTCTCATAAAGGTGCTGGGTGCATTGGACAGACCGAACGGCATGACTAACCACTCATATAATCCATCTTTAGTCTTAAAAGTGGTCTTCCATTCATCTCCAGGCCTAACCCTAACCTGGTGATAGCCACTCTTTAAGTCTATCTTGGAGAAAATCGTTGATCCGCTATCATGTCTAACATATCGTCCAGTCTTGGAATTGGAAACCTATATTTAACAGTAATCTTGTTGATGGCACGGATGTCTACACACATCCTCCAGGTGCCATCCTTCTTAGGGTTAACAAGGCAGGGACTGCACATGGGCTTAAACTTTCTCTAACAAACCCCTTTCTAAGAAGTTCACTAACTTGCCTTTGTAACTCCTGATGTTCAGTTGGATTCATCCTATAATGAGGCAAATTAGGTAAAGTCGCGCCAGGGCTAAATCTATGGCATGATGGAAGTCCCTTAAACGTGGAAGACTATCGGGTAGGTCCTCAGGAAACACGTCTTCAAATTCTTTCAATAATTGGACCACCTCTTGAGGGTGTTCTACAAGGGTGTGGTCCTTAGTTTCCTTAGCAGCTACCATCCAAATAGGTGCTCCCTCATTATGTCTTTTTCTAATTCTCTTGCACCTATCAATTTAATCCAGTCCTTTTTTCTTTCAGGCTACTAGCTCCTCTTTTGGTGTTGTCTTAGGCTGGGTTGGATGAATGACAATTTTCTTGCCATTGAAATTGAAAGCACAGGAATTTGATCTACCAAAAATTATCACATCATGGTCAAACAGCCATGGCCTACCTAGGATGATGCTACTTACTCCCATAGGGAGCACATCACACAATTCGTTCCTGATAGGACTGAAGTTGATTCGGACCTAACATCTCTGCTTGATTAGGATAGAAGTGGAATCGATCCAGGATACCTATATTCGATTGGGATGTGGTTTAGTGGGTAATCCTAGACTCTTGGCTGCACTAAGGAAATGCATTGACATAGCTTCCACTATCGATCACGATCTTACAGACCTTTTCTCCTATTTTGACAATGTGTGTAGGATGCTAGTCCTACGCCCGTCTTCCTGCTCCTTGGTCTGTGTCATGATACATCTCACAACTCCTAACACATCTGATGAATCTACATTTTCTTCATCTCCTTCATACTCATCAGCCAAGCAATCCCCTGCTTCATAAACCTCCTCATCATCATTCTCCAGGGGTTCTGATTCACCTTCTTCTGCCTCCCCTATATGTAAAGCTCTAGAGGGACATTGGCTCACGAAATGACCTGGTTTACGACACTTATAGCAGACTCGCTCCCTCTCACCTCAAACTTCAGGGCTCTTTCCTTTGTCTTCTCTAGGAATTGGGGGAATGGCAGGGTTGGGCCTAGGGGTTGGATTCGAGCTGGATCTTGGTCTATTGGTTGTACTAGGGACTGAACTAGGTCAACTAACAGGAGGATTAAACCTAATGGGCTCAGGTCACCTAAATATAGCTCTCCTTTGAAACCTCTCATAGTCCATGGCAACTTGGTATGCCTGATCTAAATCATGGACTTCTCTCAAAAACAGTTCCCCTTTTATATCTTCATTCAATCCTGATCTAAACCTCGATAATGTGGCTGACTCAGACTCAACTACGTTGCATCGCATTACAAACTCATCAAATTTAGCAACGTATTCAGAAATGGTCTTATTTCCTTGTGTCAATCACTGCCACTGATCTAACAACCTTTGCTGATAAGACATAGGCAAATATTTCTCTCTAAGCTTTCTCTTCATGTCTCTCCAGGTCGCTATACGTAAGTCTCCCCTCTGCCTAGCTATGCATTCGACATTTCCCCAATACAACCTAGCCTGACGGACTAGTCTGATTTTGGCAAACTTGAATCTTCTCTCTTCAGACATATCATACCGTCAAAATATTGTTCCATGTTGGCCTCCCAGTCTATGTACACCTTAGGATCTAGGCTTTCCTCAAAGGTTGGTGCATCTAGACGGATATTCCTTAAGGCCCGATCATCCTGATCAAAAGTATCATGGCGAGGTCTTCTAGGATATGGCTCTGGAGTGTGATCAGCATAATCCTGATATGGCCTTCTATGAATTGGATCAGGTGTATGTTCCTGTCGTTGGGCTCTAGGGCGAACTGAAGGTAATCTTGGTGAAGGTGGTTCAGTTGGGGTCAACCTAGATTCCTCTAGGTTACCTATCCTTTCCTCGAATTGATCAAACCTAGAATCCAAACGTTCAAGTCGCTCAATCATAGATCTCATAAGGGTTTCCATACTAGTGTCCATGGATGAACTTGGTTGGTCTTGTGAAGGGTGGTAAGGAGTTCCTGATCTAGTTGTCATGCAAACAATTTGACTCAAACTCGGGCTAAGGATTTCTAGACCTAGAGTATGAATTAGAGATCTAATTAAAAGGACCAACTAGCTAGTAGTAACTTACGTGACTTAGCCAGGTAGGTGGGAAGGAGAGTGGAGGTCCCTGTTCTGCCAACCTTAGACACCAATCTGTGATTGGCCAGGTAGGCGGACCAACCCACAAGCCCTAATACACCAATCCTAGACACCAAGCTCGTAAGCACACACCAATTAGTGGACACAATCAACTTGACCCTAATCCGAACCCGACTCGTTGGTGTCCCTAACCCACTAGGGTGATTAAGTCTAATTGGTTTTAATTAAGGATTGTGATCGAGATGATGGGTTGTGGTTTTGGGCTAAGGACAAGTGATGAACTCTTGCCCCCATGTCATATTGATGCCCTTAAGATGTTTTCAAATGAATGCAAAAATTTTTTTTTTTTTTTTTTTGTGTTTTATGAGCTGACTTAATTAATTGACTTGATTAGTTTTCAAACAATTTCAAATTCAAACTTAAATTTTAAATTTAAATTTCAAACTTCAAGTTTCAGATTCTATAATGTCAGAATTTTAAAATTTTAAAATTTAAAATTTGAACTTCAAATTCAAAAATTTTCTGAGATTGGTTCTTGCTGGAATTTCAGTTCAGATTAAATCTCAGAGAGTATTTCGAATGCTAGAAATTCTAAAAATTGAAATAAAATCTGAAAAATTTTTGAGAAATAATATTAATTATGAGGATCCCAGAAATACAAAAATCAGAAAATTTTGATCTGTATATATAGAGAAACAATAAAAACAACAAACCATGTACTACAGACTATTTCAGCACGATAGAATATTGAAGTAGGAATTTTAGTATTTTCTGTGAATTTATTCTGATGCTGAAACTTTGTGTGATTATATCTAACCTTATATGGAATCAAAAAAAAATTATGGCAATGCAAAATGTACTATTTTTCTTTTTTTGAGTTTTTTTTTGATCATAGCCAACAGATTCAGATTCATAGAAAAAAAAGAAATTAAAGGAATTGCGATGCTTTACCAAACTCTAATATAGAACTTCACGTCCGGCCCGGAGGCTCATTACTCCCATGGGTCATGACAGTGTACTGGAGTACACCCGCTCAGGAGGCGTGAGTTTTTGATCTAGTTTGGATTTAAGAGAAAACTATTCTACCCTAATGCAACCATGCTCTGATACCAAGAATGGTAGGGGATGCAAAGTGAAGATAAAACTATGCAACTCTGAAGGAGATTAGCGAAGATTAATTGACAAGTTCTATCGACATATGAAGAGTTCAGCATAATTTATCAAAGATAAGTTAATGAAGCAAACTTGAATGATCATGCATAACCCTAATTACCGAGACTTCAAAATAATAAAGAAATAGGACAGAATTAAAACCACCAGTCATGCTAGTCAAATTAATGTCTCAGACCTAATAGATACTGACTTACCTGGCATTGATTTTCCAATAAGAATAAGATCACTCTTGAGGGGATCTTCCAGATGACCAGGCCATGCTACAGGTTGGAGACTCTTCTTGTTTTCTGGATTGGTGGCAAGAGATCCTTCCTCTTGAAGTCGGAATTCCAGAGAACCCTGCAACAAAGAAATCCCTAAGATGAAAGAACTTAACAAAACATGAAATGGAGAAAGGGAAGAAAGGTGGATGAAGCATTGATGGGGATCCTTCTTGGCACCATGGTGGAGTGCTTGAGATGGAACAGGTTGGTCTCCTTGTGTTGATCCTCTTGATTCACCATTGCATGTTGAAGGCTCACTTGAGATTGGAGAGGAAGAAAGGAGTCCTTAGGCATTGGACATGGAAGAAGGGAGGAACTAGAGTGAGCGTGGAAGAGGAGAAAGACTAAACCACATAGACACAAAGACAATCACATAGAAAGAATAATCCAAGCCAAAAATTTTATTCATCCATTACCCTTACAATGGGGCATCCCAAAGTCTTTAATAGGAACCTTACAAATCTTTAAAATTTGAAAATCCCTAAAATGTGGAGGATTACAAGGAGAGTTAGAGGATTTGTAGGCCTTGATGCTTGATTTGTGGAAGAGGGTGGCCAACCATCATTTTGAATTCAAACTTTCTTCTTGGGCGCCCTCTTGGAGTTCCTTCAACCCATGACAAGTGGCACCAAAGTGGGGACCACTTGATGAGGTGGCTTATAGCTAGATGGCAATGAAGTGGCAAGTGGTAGCTGATGTGGCGCTGAGGTGGCAAGTGGCATGTGGCACCACTTGGCTTTGGACTTGTCTTGATGCTTCAAAATCTGACTTTCAACTGGACTAAGGCTTCAAATTGGACCCGACCCAACATGGACTCGAAATTAATTAGACTAAAACTTTGACTTCAACTGGACCAGACCCCATATGGACTCGAAATTAATTACAAGATTATTTGGACTCAAAATTGAAAGATAAATTACAGGACTAATTACAGGACTAATCCAACCATAAGGACTCAGACTTGAATTGAATAGGTTTGAGTCTTTTCCTGATTCTGGTTCCCACACCATCAGCTTTCAGATTCAACGGAAACAAGGCTTCTTCTTCCAGGCTCCGATCAGAGTTGTGAGTGATCTCTTCTACCATTAGATTTCAATCTCTGACTGGTATAAAACCTTCCCTTCTTTTATTATCTGATTTGCTTGAAGTTAACTATCCTAAGCCGGGAATTCCTCAATTCCCAGGTCCTGTCTTTTAGTTTTCTTGCATGATTCAGTCTGTGACAAGTTGATTCTTAGAATTGCTGAATACCTGCTAGTTCTTTACTTTGCTTTGAGAAATTAGCCATCAAACCTAAATCTAAAAATCACAAAAAAATTAGTTACTGCTTTTACTGCATTTTAGCATTCTTAGAGTCATCCCGCATCATTGAGGCTTTTCAATCCGAGGAAAGGATCTCGAGCCAGCGCCGAGCTACAAATGATGTGGCCAAGATCTCCCATATCAGGGGTCATTCCCGGTCGCTGGAGCACCGGGTTGAAGAGGTCTTGGTGGAACTGGCGGCGACCAATGAGAAGACTTCCTATGTCAATGGGCTACTGGAGGCCTCGCAGAAGGAAACCCAGGAGGCTGTGCCCAAGTTTCGGGCCTTTGAGGAGTTCTAGAAGGAGATGCACAAGGCTACCATGGACTCCATCTTGAAGGGCTTCGGAGTCTACCGGAAGAAGGTGGCTTTCCTTTTTCCCGAGCTTGATCTGACTGGGGTCGACCTGGGCGACCCCTGGGAGCAGTCTGAGGAGGCTGCCAGTAAGAAGGCTGCCAGGCAACCTTCTAGGGAGGTGCCAGTGATGCGGAGGCTTCTCAGCCTAGGAAGGAACCGGCAGCGGAGTGATCCCAGATCACCAGTTTTGTACTCTAGTGTAGGGTTTCTATTTTGTTCTTCTGGGCCACCTGGTATGTCGGGACCCTTTTACTTGTAAGAAACCTTCACATTAGAAATGAAAACTTCCTTTCCTTCATTATGTTTCTTGTTGATGGTGTGTTTGATCTTCCTGTTGTTGTTTGTTGTTGTCTTCTGTGGGAGCCCAGAGCTTGCAACATCAATTTACAGTTGAACTTAGACTCTCAGTTTGAAACCAGACTTAGGAGATCTTGAGGCTTCATGAAGGAAGACATAGGGCTTCTGGCTTGTGTTTTATAAGTCTTTGGTGGCGGGATTTTGGTTGCCGAAACTGGATTTCGAGCCATCCTCTAGACTGAACTCCAGGGCCGTGTGCCTGAATTGGGTTCCATGCAACCTTCTGGATTGAACTCCAAGATCTCGTGGAGGAACTGGGTTCCATGCCACCTTCCGGACCAAAGTTCGGGATCTCGTAGGAGAACTGGATTCCGTGCCACCTTCCGGACTGAACTCTAGGGCCTCATGCCGGAACTAGTTCTCGTGTAGCCTTCCGAACTGAACTCCGGGATCTTATGGGGGAACTGAGTTCCTACCACCTTCCAGACTAAACTCCAGAACTTTGCGTTTCCCGCAGACCACTCGCGGGGCTTCTGCCTCGCCTTTGTTTGCCAGACTTAAGGCCAGGCAATGCTAGTCCTATGAAATAGAAACAAGAATTGCACAAAGAAGGAATTTCATCATTAATGTTCAGGAAGCCTTACATCATTGGTAATACATCCTAAAGTTCGCAGCGTTCCACATCCACGAAAATCAAGCCCCGTCGAGCTCGGCAAGATAGTAGGCATCGTGGGGGAGTGCTTCGACCACCCTGTAAGGGCCTTCCCAGTTTGGAGAGAGCTTACCGCACTCTTGAGGTTGGGATGCTTTGGCACAGTGCAGCACCAAGTCTCTTGGATGGAAGGACTTTGATCTCACCTTGGAGTTGAGGTATCTGGCCACCCGTTGCCGGTAGGCCACCATCCAAAATCGGGCCTTGTCCCTCATTTCCTTGAGGAGGCTAGGTTGAGCAGTAGTCATGCTGGGTTCTCAGCTTCATCGTATTACTCCACACGCAATGTTGGCAGGCTGAGTTACACCGGAATTACTGCTTCTACACCAAAGATGAGGTTGAATGGGGTTTCATCCATGGCATCCTTGGGGTTGTGTGGTATGCCCACAGGATGCTGGGAAGTTCTTCAACCCATCTTCCTTTGGCCTGATCCAATCTAGTCCACAGCCCTTGCAGGATGGTCCGGTTGGTTACTTCGGCTTCCCCATTGGTCTGAGGATGCACCATCGAGGAGAAGCAGTGATGAATGCCGAGGTCGTTACAGAACTCCTCGAACTCTCGATAGTCGAACTAGCATCCATTGTCGATGATGATGGTATGGGAGAGCCCGATGTGGTATATGATTGACTTCCAGAGAAATTTGCTGACATTTGCCTCCATGATCTGGGCTAATGGCTCAGCCTCGACCCACTTCATGAAGTAGTCGATAGCGATAATCAAAAACTTACGTTGCTCGGGTATGGAAGGAAAAGGACCGAGGAGGTCCATGCCACACTGGGCAAATGGCCAGGGGGTGGAAAGCCGAGAGAGCGGGCCAGCTAGCTGGCGTTACACGACAACATGATGTTGACAGCTATCACACCTCTTGACAAAGTTGGCTGCGTCCTCCTTCATCATTTCCTAGAAGTATCCTTAGTGGAGGGCCTTGTATGCCAGAGTCTTGCCCCCCACATAGTTCCTACAAAGGCCCTCGTGGATCTCCTGTAGCATGAGTGCAGCCTCCATGGGCCTCAAGCATTTAAGGAGTGGATAGGAGTAGGACCTTCGATAGAGCAGTCCATCCATCAGCACAAAGCACGCAGCTTTCCTTTTGATGAGGTCGACTTCTATCCGATCCTCGAGCAAGGTACCGTCGGTGATGTACTTGATGTACTTGTCCATCCAGCTATGCTCCGGGTTGACCTGTTGGATTTCTCTAGGGGTCTCATAGCTCGGAGCTTGAAGATGCTCATTGTAGGCACGGCCCAACGATGAGTCTGGCAAGGTTGACAGCCGGGAGAGGGCATCAGCGCGAGCGTTTTCACCGCGCGGGATATGGAAGATGCTAAAATGCTTGAATCCCACCGTGCTCGCATGCACCAACTATAGATACTTTGACATTTGAGGGTCCCGTACCTCATACTCTCCTGAGAGCTGCCCAGCCACAAGCTATGAATCGGTGAAGACCCTTGGCTGGTCATGCCAAGTTTATGGGAGACTCTCAATCCTGCAAGGAGCACTTCGTGCTCCGCTTGGTTATTGATGGTGGCGAATTGGAGGCGAAGGCATATTCGACGATGATTCCCTCGTTGTTGGCGAGGATGAGCCTAGCTCCGCTTCCACCAGAGTTAGAGGCTCCATCCACATGCAGGACCCAGATGTCCTCTTCTAGTTTAGGTCCTGGCTGTTGATTCTGGGGACTCTCTTCAATGCACGCCCTATCCCCCAAGAGATCATGACCATCGGCTTCTCCGTAGGGCGATTGTCGACTGCAAGAATGGGGGAAGGGCCGTAAGTGGCTAGTCCTCCATCGAGGCCTCTCTTCCCATGTACTTCTTGAGATAACCCCTCCTAATCAGGTCCTCAATCTCTCTCTTCAGGTTATGATACTCCTCCGTGTCATGGCCATGGTCGCGATGGAATTGGTAATATTTTGTCTTGTTATGACGGTTATTTGAGTTCTAAGGAGGAGGTCAGCGAGGTAGTGCTCACCTTCGATCTCCATGAGGATCTTCATTCTTGGAGTAAGGAAGAGAGTGAAGGTCCACTCCAAAATGGGACCATTCTTCAGCTTCGATCCTGACCGAAAGTTGGTAGGGGGCCCGGGCCTACGAGTTCCAGGTACATTCCTTGGGGCAGGCTTCTTCGAAGGCTTTCCGTCCAGCTCTCTCCTGGTATGGTCAGCCTCCTCAGCGTGGATGTATTTATGGATGTGGAGGAGGAGTTCAGAGTATGTCTTGGGCGACTTCTTGTCTAAAGAATATGTTAGTCAGGAGGTCTTGAGCCCTCGCTTCAACACCAACATGGCGATGGGCTCATCTAGACTATAGATCTCTAGGGTGGCAGTCTTGAAGCAGGTAACATAGTCCCGCAGAAGCTCCTGGTCTTGTTGGTGGATAGAGAAGAGGCTATCCACCTCCCTTGGCACCTTTCGATAAGCATCGAAGTGTGCCACAAACTTTCCCTCCAACTGCTGGAAGGAGTCGATGGATTCGGGCTCGAGGAGGGTGAACCAAACTTGAGCGGCCTTCCAGAGACTGGCCGGAAAGGCGATGCATAGGAGGGCATCCGTCACCCCCTAGACTCTCATGAGAGCTTTATAGCTCTCTAGGTGGTCCAGGGGGTCGGTGGTCCCATCGTAGGGATCCACCTGAGGCATACATAATCGACTTGGAATCGGTTCCTCTTGGATTTCACAGGATAAGGGCGGTTGGGCATTGTAGCCCGCTGGCTCGCTGGGGGATCCCTGCATTTTGGCAAACCAACGGGAGAGCTCTGCCAGTTTACGCTCTTGCTTTTCCAGGCGCCTCTCGGCTAGACGCCTAATGGCCTTATTAGTGGAACCTTCCATTGAGGCCACTCGAGAAGAAGGTGCTGACGGGTAACGGTAAGGGGCCTTGCCCCGACGGCACTTGCTACACTTGGCAGCATCATTGTTGTCCACCGGGGATCGGCTCTCGTGGTCCGCCGACCCAGTGTGATTCCTCTTCGTAGGGGTCTGATGACTCCCACGGGGGTTGGTTGCTGCCAACGGATGGGATGGCCTGCCTTGGATGGAGTGCAGGCTTCCGTGGGGGCCCACGACTTGGGCTGTGGGGGTCGTTGGCTATGGTTGAGTGACCAGGGAGCGCTACTAATGCTGTAGCTACCTCACAGCCATGGTTAGTGTCTGCAGCTGCTGGATAATTGCAGCATACTGACTGTCTACCCAGGGCAACTGAGGAGGAGGAGCAGGAGGAGCGGGAAGTTCCATTTCCGGGCTGTAGGGGCTTGGAGGAGAGGGAACCTCTCCCACCCAGCTGGTGGAGGCTTCACGTCCACGAGTCACACCATGCTTGGGATTGAGCTATTCTCAAGCTCGTGAGGGGCTTGTTCATGCAGGGGCCTTTGTCTCCCCTACTTGGTGGGCCAATCTGTTGCTGACCTTATTGCTGTAGCCTGCAGCTATGAGTTGGCACCAGATTGGGGTCCCCTTTGTTGCGGAATCCTAACACTCCTGGACCTGTAAAACAAGATTAGAGACCCAGGCCAGGGATCCCGACGAGGGCACTCCGACGGTCAAGTTAGAGAGCGGTAAAGTGGAAAAGATAAACTAAGATGGATCCCCGCTGGATCTCCATACTTAGAGGAGTTTTTGATGAGAAGATGGGTGAGAGTGAGCGAGAACAAGTGGGGCTGGACTCTGGTCCTTTTGACTGGGCTTGCCGGGCTTGCTCCTGCGAGTTCCTCCGGGGTCCTTGTCTCCGAGTCGCCTATTCTCTCCTTCTCCGTGTGCTTGTCCTCTTGATTGCTTACCTTCCTTCTTGCCTATGGTGCCCTTCTGAGATCATTGGATGCTCCAGTGCCTCGATTCTTCCCCTGGGGAGGCCTTGGAAGTCAACAATGCTTACTGACTGTTCTCCTGAGGTCGTCTCTACTTATGATTGGGAGTTAAGTGACGAGTCTGCCTCGTCTACCATGTAGTCATGGAAGGGAGAGCCAGGCAAGACCTCGATCCACTCATGGGCATACCTGGGTTTGAGGTGTTGACCGTGGCCCTCCCATTCAGGGGATTCCAGGTCACAAGTCACTGGATCTGGTTCCTCGATCGAGATGTCCCACTTAAACTAGTGCAAACGAGGTTCTGCGCACTGTTACAAGCCTGTAGATGCCATACTGGGCATGCCACACTGTATGCACTGGCTTCAGCAGCATTCTCGAGGCTTACATCCCCGGTCCTTTGATGCTTCGTGGGGTAGGCCTGACTTTGGCCGAGGTGGACCTGTCTCGGGACGCCACCTGGCAGAAGGAGCAAAGGTGACAGGCTCGACTCCGACCGAGGTGGACCCATTTGGGGGTGCCACCTGGTGGAGGAGCAGAGGCAGGCCCACTTCAGTCGAGGTGGACCCCGCCTGGGTCGACACCTGGTGAAGGGGCATAGGCAAGCTTGACTTTGACTGAGATGGACCCGTCTGGGGGTGCCACCTGGTGGAAGGAGTAGAGGTGCCAGGCTCGACTCCGATTGAGGTGGACCCATCTGTGGGTGCCACCTGGCAGAGGAGCAGAGGTAGGCCCACTTCAGTCGAGGTGGACCTTGCTTGGGTCGACACCTGGCGAAGGGGCAGACGCAAGCTCGACTTTGATCGAGGTGGATCCGGCTAGGGGCACCACCGACAGAAGGAGCAGAGGGGCCATGCTCTACTCCGACCGAGGTGGACCCATCTTGGGGTGCCACCTGGTGGAGGAGTAGAGGCAGGCCCACTTCGACCGAGGTGGACCCAGCCTGGGTCGACACCTGGCGAAGGGGCAGAGGCAAGCTCGACACGTCTAGGGGTGCAAATTGGTGGAAGGAGCAAAGATGCCAGGCTCTACTCCGGCCAAGGTGGACCCATCTGGGGGTGCCACCTGGCGAAGGAGTAGAGGCAGGCCCACTTCGACCGAGGTGGACCCCGCCTAGGTCGACAACTGGCGAAGGGACAAAAGCAAGCTAGACTTCGATCGAGGTGAACCTATCTGGGGGCGCCACCTGGCGAAAGGAGCAGAGATGCCAGGCTCTACTCTGGCCAAGGTGGACCCATCTTGGGATGCCACCTTGCAAAGGAGCAGAGGCAGGCCCACTTCGACCGTGGTGGACCCCACCTGGGTTGACACCTAGCGAAGGGGCAGAGGTACAGAGATCGGATCGAGGTGAGCGCGATCGCTGGTCAAGCCACCTAGCAGGAGAGCTCGGAAGAGAATGCCATGTGGCACCGCCTGGCTACCAGCTGGGATGACGTACGCTTCACGTCAGCGATCTTGCCATATCACTATTAAAGGGTATTTGGTACTTTTCACCAAATTCCTTAACTTCTCGGTAGGCATGACACATTTCTAGATATCAATCATATCTTGTAGGTTTTCATGAACCAGTTGGATTGATTTCCTGAGTCAATTCAATAGATAGTTCGAATTGGCAACTTTAGTCAGCTCAATTTAACCTAATTAGGTCAATTGGGTTCGATTGGTTCGAATCGACTTGAATCTAAACCCACTACTGGCTAGATGTAGAACCCAAAGAGACACACGTTAAGGAGTTGACCAAAGAAGTCAATCATAATTTAATTAGGATCATGGAATCCTAATTGGTTAGCTAGATTGCATACTAGCATATGTAGGCTAACCTAATTCTTCACCCAGTCGATTTGGGTTTAGTTGCTTGCTAATTTAATTAACCAGTTTAAGAGAGACTTAATTTGGATTGTGTCTTAATTAAGATAACCTATGTCAGGATTTTCCCTAATTTATTTGGACATGTAATTCCACTTGGACTATAGTCCAAGTCGGCATTGACTCTTAGGCGCATATATGCGCACGCCAAGAAAGGGAGAACAGAAAGGATCAAGAGTCCTTCTGTAGATGAATCACTCTAGCTAATTCAAGTTGGCCCCCTCTTGGCACTTAACCCCACACCTCTTGGAGTTATTTGACCGATCAAACAAGTGGAGATGGCATGAAAACTGCGTGGAAGGAACCGCGCTCACATGGAGGGACGCATCCCTTCATTTGGTGCGCTATCTGGAAGCAGAGTCCTTCTACTATTAGAACTCTTCAATTTCTCTGACTTTTAGAAATTGAAGAGATGCCTCTTGGCCTCCTAATGATCGGTACTTGCCATGTGGCAAGTGGGGAATATGTCTGGAAAATGGAAGGGACGTAGATATGCGCCTAGGTGCATGAAGAGACTTATCAAGATAAGATAATTCAACCGGATCACTTCTCTTCGATCTTGAAAAATCCTATATGATAAGATATTGAATGGGCAAATCACATGCCCTTCTTGACTCTATAAATATGCACGGTATTCTGATGTTTCAGAGGGGATATACTTTTCATCGGAAGAAATACCGACTATCTCTCTCCCTCCCTCCTCTTTAAGACAAAGCTTGTCTTTTAAAGACAAGGCTTTTTCTTCAATGACAAGGCTTAGTTTTAAGACAAGAGCCTAGGGTGAGATATAGGAGGGCTATCCTAGATCCAAGAGTGGATTTAGAGAGTGCTCAAAGTGCCTTATAGGAGGGTACGGTGTCCAGCAAAGGAGAAAGTCCAAAGGCTATCGAAGATGTCCTAGTCAAGCAAGCAACTATCATAGGAGTTCTTCCTTGGGCCAATTCATGTGTGGATCACCGTTGGAGGGCTTGCACTTGTGAGCCTAGTTGAAAGAAGTGGGAATCAGCATTCCATGTATTCTTCATAACCCTAATTAGTGACTCATTAATTGTAGTGAATAAGGGGATCATTGGATTAGGGTTTCTAGCCGATTAGGGTTTTCATGTATAAATTTTTGAAATCTAGTGTTTCATTATGCTATAAGACCCTAAAAAAATCCATCAAGTGGTGGGCATTTGATGTGGCGACATCAGCTAATGTAGAGCACATGGGCGGCTACGATAATAGAAGACTCGCCACTTGGGCATGGCACCCTAGCCCCCTGCTGAGACCGGCTCATTGGGCGAGCCCCACGTCTGAGGTCAACTCCCTGCCGAGGGCAGCCCCCATCCAAGGCCGGGCTCATTAGGTGAGCCCCCCTTCTGAGGCCGATTCCCAACCGAGGTCAGCCCCTAGCTGAGGCCGGGCTCATTGGATGGGCACCTGTCTAAGGCCAGCTCCCTGCCGAGGTCAGCCCCCAGGCGAGGCCATGCTCATTAGGCGAGCCCCCTGTCTGAGGCCGACTCCATGGAAAGGTCAGCTCCTAGCCAAGGCCGAACTCACTGGGCAAGCCTCCCCATCTGAGGCTGGCTCTTTACCGAGGTCATGTCCATACCCCGGAGCGGAGCCCCTAATATGAAGTACATGCCAAAGTAACGATATTTGAATTATGGTGAAGCAAAGCCTGGACACCCGTAGCTTTCTGCAGGCAATGCCAGAGGTACGGGCGCCCCCGGACCCCACGCCTAGTGATGTACTGCCACATCTAGAGCTATCCCACGAGGACAATTCAGCCAAGGCCCCAAGACCTACAGCCCTAGGTAGTCTTTCCCGAAAAGAAGCACCCCTCCTATATGGGGCCTGGAAGCTAAGAAGAAGGCAGGTCTCTCTGGTTGGCTCACAGAGGTCTCTCTAGCTGGCTCGCTGGAGAGGGCTCTCTCTCTCTTGGAGACTTCCCTAAGGCCATAGGGGTCCGACCCAGCCTCCGGAAGAAGGTAAGGAAGGTAAGCACGCGAGGAAAACCGAGGCAGAGGTAAGTAGGTAGGCGACCAGGCATTGCGGGGTGATCCACTGGCCCGAGAAGCCTCCCCGCTCCCCACTCTCGATCCCTCCTCTTTTCCATTCTTTTACATTCATGTTCTCGAGTCACACCCTCCCGGTGGATGGGTCCCCCAAGCCCTACGCCACGGAGGTCTTGTCTATTCCCCTCGATCATTCCACTAACTTGATCATCGAAGTATCTTCGCCGGAATCCCTGGCCCGGGTCTCCCCTGTCTTGCAGGAAGGAAGGAGCAAAGAGGGCTGGCACGGCATGCCAGCGGGCAGTCGTGAAGCGGGACGGAGCTGACGGGTCCCCGAGAGGTCCGTCGCAGTGCCCAACGGCGACGAGAGGACCCCTCGATGCGACCGAGCTACAAGCGGCGATGATCTTGGCGGCAACAACTTGCTTAACAAGTATTTGACTACACCTAGTAACCTTCTGTCATTAGATTAGAAATCTAGTAACCATGGTGATCTAAGGTCGAAAGAATATTTATACCTATATTCTTCTGTGATATACTCTCGATAGCAAAGTACTCAACAAGTTGGTCACATTCGGTGTAATGTACATCTACACTCACCTGAATGCCATATCAATATCTCCACACTCCTTGGTTATGACGACAGCCAACCCATATGGCATATAATGACCTATGCTCGATAAGTATTGTTGTCCTAGGTAACAATGCATTATTTGGTCACGAACATATTTAAGAACTATTCAATAAATTATCCTTTATCGAATTAAAGTAGTTTTAAGGACTTCATCTCAAAAGAGTTCAAAGAAAGATACAAAAAAAAATGAACTACCAAAAATAACTTTTATTTCATTAATAATTCATGTATAAATTATAAAGAGCTCAACCGTCTACAACATAGACGATTGGCTATAGGACATATTTTTCAGGTATGCCCTCCTTATTTATCCAGATCTGGTGATGATTGGGGATTTTATAGACATGATAAAGAACAAGTCACATGGTAAGAGCTGCAATGATGGGTGTCTAGGTATTATTTCTCTGGGATTTTAAATGGGCATGTTGCTAAGGCCTTATGAATTGGAGTCCCCTTGGAGCAATCGACGAGGCTCGCTGATGTCTTAGGACATAGGAATTGGCCTCTGCCACTATCCACTCGATGGTGGTGACTGAATGCTTTCGGAGCAGTCGGTGAGGCTCGCTGATGTCTTGGAATATAAGAGTTGGCCTCTATTGTTACCCCCTCAAGGATCATGGCTGAATGCCTCGGAGTGGTTGGCAGGGCTCACTGATGCCTTAGGGCATCAAAGTTGGTCTTTACCATTACCTTCTCGGAGGTAGTGATTGAATGCTTTCAGAGCGGTCAGTGAGGCTCGCTAATACCTTAGGGCATAGGAGTTGGCCTGTGCCGTTATCTACTTGGGGATCATGGCTAAATGCCTCTAGAGTGGTCGGCAGGACTCACTAATGTCTTAGGGCATAAGAGTTGGCCTTGTCGTTGCCCTCTTGAGGATTATAGCTAAGCACCTCCGAAGCGGTCAGCTGGGCTCGCTAATACCTTAGGGCATAGGAGTTGGTCTCTATTGGTGCTTGCTTAAGGGTAGTGACTGAACCATCTAGAGCGGTCGACGAGGCTCACTGATGTCTTGGGGTATAAGAGTTTGGCTCTACTATTGTCCGCTCGAGGATTATGGTTGAGCATCTCCGAAGCGATCGGCAAGGCTCGCTGATATCTTGGGGCATATGAGTTGGCCTCTATCGGTGCTCACTCAAGAATCATGGCTGAGCACTTCTGGAGCGGTCGACAGGGCTCGCTGATATCTTAGGGCATAAGAGTTGGCCTCTACCGGTGCCTACTTAAAGGGAGGTGACTAAACGCCTCTAGAGCAGTCAGCAAAGCTCTGATGCTTTGGGACATAAAAGCTGGCCTCTACCAGTTTCTGCTCAAGGATCATGGCTGTGCCCCTCTAGAACGGTGGCAGGGCTCACCGATGCCATGGGGATAGGAGTTGATCTCTACCGGTGCCCACTCGAAGATCATGGTTGACAACCTCTGGAGCAGTCAACAAGACTCGCTGATGCCTTGCACAGGCCCCATATCCTCGACCTGCCCATATTTTTATTAATAATAATATTAGAATATTTATAATATCTATTATAATATATTATGATTGAGCCCCTTCGGAAAGGTGGCATGGCTCACTAATACCTTGAACGAGCGCCATATCCCCAGCTTGATCATATTTTCTACTAATAATAATAATATATTATTATAATATATTATAAATATAATATATTATTATAATATATTAGAAATATAATATATTAGAATATATTTATTATATATTAGAATATAAAATATATTATAATATATTTGTTTATAATATAATATTTATTATAATGTTGAATTATATATTTATTATAATAGGTTGGGATAGTTAAAAAAAAAAAAATATAGGTTGAATCTATAAATTCTTTTAGAAATAAATCATAAATTGAACTTACGATTTCTCACTTAGCATCCAACATAGCAGGACTATCATATTTTAAAATTATCAATAAAAATAATTTAAATAATAAATAATATTTTTTTTATTTATTGACAACCTTCAAATTCTCCCACGCGCTCCAATTCCTGAAAAAGGTTGGGACTTCTTGTATAATATATGGGTTGGTGGGTCAGAGCGCCGGATCCCGACAAGGAAACGATATCACGGTCGCAGACGCCAACCCTGACCGAGACGAGGGGTGCAGCTAAAATTCAGCGGCCCAACTTTTTCTTATCACACTCCTGCAGTCCTGCGGCGTAGCTTCGTGCCTACGCAAGCAAGTGGACTTCTACCGTCCTTTCAATGCAGTCCGTTCCCACATTAGCCGTTCAGTAACGAAGTCTCCAGCAAAGCTTAGAATGGCTGTTATAATATTGTAACAGCTATTATAATGGAAAAAAAATATTGGTTATTATAATATAATATTTATATTACAATATATCTAAGGATGATTTTTTTTATTTATATTATTTTTAATTAATTTTTAATATTTAGATTTTTTTGTATTAATTTTTTTGAAAATTATGATGGCGAACTTGGTATAAGAAACTACTGGTTAACTGGTTTTGTAAAGAAAACTTGGATTAATTAATGTAGAATAATTTGTATAATCAGGACATGAACTTAAGATGGGGGAATGTGTTTGTTAAATATCTGACACATATATTGTTAGGATATCCAGGTTCAGCTAAGAACCAAATCCCGGTTTAGCTGGTCGAAGTTTTTTTTTTCGGACTATGAACTTCGGACCAGGCAAGGGACAGGCCAACTACAGGCGACCCATCACTTTTCAGCGGACTACAGCATCCGAAAGCCAATCCTTCGGACAACGTCTTCGGCCTCGACTGAAGACCAAATTTCTCATCGACTTCCGGAGACATACTTTTCGGACCCCGCCGTAGACACGATCTCCGGCTTTGGGGGAAATACCAAATCTTCGGCCCACGAAAGGGGAAACCCGAAGCTTGGACCACAATCTGATCCAGAAAGGCAATTGTAACCAACGGTTACAATCGACACTCATCATGCCATGATCATGGCGTGCAACTCCTGCTGCCACGCCTCAGATCTGGCCGGAACCGCTCAATAACAACCCACGATCGCCAATCATGGGAGAGATTGGCTCTCCATGATCACCGAAAAAAGAGCAGGCCACAGGCCGGAGGCCTTCTTTTAAATAATGGTAAGAAGGATGGTCAGAGAGGTATGCTAACACTCACGCTCACATACACTCATACATTCTCAAAGAGCTTTCCTCTCACACTCTCGACACCCTTCCCCATTCTGTGGCTGGGATCCGCCACTGACTTAGGCATCGGAGTGTCCCCCGTGGAACAACTCCGGCAAGGGACC
The DNA here is from genome assembly GCA_021397845.1 of Areca catechu. Lineage (NCBI taxonomy): Eukaryota > Viridiplantae > Streptophyta > Magnoliopsida > Arecales > Arecaceae > Areca > Areca catechu. Next base: position 64,302,658 of record CM038042.1, read on the forward strand.
TGTTTTGCAGGTGAACCAGGGAGCGGTCTTGCGACGTAGCAGCTCTGACCGGCCGATTCAGGGACTCCACGCCAACAGATTGGCGTGCCAGGAAGGGGGGGCTCGCATTAGCACTCTTTAAGCTCCCTCCTAGAAAGGGGAAGTAAAAAGTTTTTGATGGCGAGAGGAAAAACTCAAATCACTTCTACAAGCCGAAGTCGTGCTCCATCCCAGGGGGCGCACCCCCGGAGGAGAACGATGTCCCACCTCCCATAGTTGTTGTGGGACTACAGCAGTTCGAAGCTCTTGTGAACCAGGTCACCAACCTTATGGCCATGGTTCAAGACTTCCAGAATAGAGCCTTTCCGATAGGAAACCCACCGGCCGCCTCCAAACATAGCTCTCGATCCCGAAGAAAGAGAGCCCCACAAGAGGATTCTACGCATCCCTCTCTCCATTCTCGGGCCTCTCCCAAAGGCCGAACTTCGAGATTACCCGTGTCCGCCAATTCCCTGCAAAAAGGGAAAAGGCCTAGGCAAACTCCCTCACCCTCCTTCGGAGACTCACTTCTGTCGAGAGAGCGCCGAAGCAGACTCCCGATTATGACGGGAGATTCAGAGCCATCGAATCGGAGATGGCAAAGGTACGAGAGCAGAGAATGCGGGATCTTAAGGATCCCAACGACTTGATTATGGGTTATCTACGCCCACCATACACCGACCGTATCATGGCCGAGATTATTCCTCGTCACTTCAGGGTTCTCGGATGGAGTCCTACGATGGCACCTCTGATCCCCTCGACCATTTAGAAAGCTTCAAGGCCCATATGATGATCCAAGGAGCTTCGGATGTAATGTACTGCTTAGCATTCCCGGCTACCTTGAAGAAGTCTGCTCGGATGTGGTACTCGAGCCTGCGCCCAGGTACCATCGATTCCTTTTCCGAGTTAGAAAAATTGTCTGTTTTACATTTCAGGACCTGCCGCAAGACTCCTCGGAATACAGACACATTGTTCCTCCTTCACCAGGATGAAGGAGAAAGCCTACGAGACTATATCTCTAGGTTTAATGAGGCCACGCTTGAGATCCCTGATCTCAACGAGCACGTGGCCATGTCAGCACTGAAGAAGGGGCTTCGTACATCAAGGCTTACCTTTTTCCTGGACAAGAAGTTCCCTGAAAGCTACGCTGAGCTCCTGTCAAGAGCTCAGAAATATGCCGATGTGGTGCGGGCACCAGACTTAGAAGAAGACTTCAGGGCTCCATCTGGATCTCTGATTGACATTGCCCGAAGAATTAGGATTTTCTGGTTTTGTAATAAGGGTTGACTTGGTCAACTCAATTTTAGTTTGAGTCTATATTTCCCTACAATTTAAATTTTGTTGAGTCATGTTGACTCAATACAAGTCCTAGTAGTGGTCTAGGTCTTCTCCAAGGTGCCACATTTTCTCCCAGGACCAAGCAAGTGGGCGCCACACTCCCAACCACATGCCAGAGTCCAGGAGGCGCCACATCTCCATCCAGTGTGCCTTGGTCCCCACACCACAAGAAAGCAGGTCCCTTCTTTCATGCGCCACTTGGGGGAGAAATCCATCAAGATACCTCAATCCAAGGAGGAGCCAACTTCTTTCCAGATAAACCCAAGCCAGGATGGCAAGAATTTTTCTTGAAGAGAGGATCAAGGAGGTGCCCCACAATGTTCCATAAAAACCCAAGTTATAAAAGGGAAGAGAGCATGTCTTGGGGAGAAAATCAAGGAGGCACCCAAAAGTTTCCTAAAGTGCCAAAGCCATGAAAGGAAGAAGCCTAAACTTGTGGAGCAAGACTAGGAGGTGTCCAAAAGAGCCAAACCATGAAGGGAAAATCCTTGATTCATGGAGAGATACTAGGAGACACCCCCACTACCTGCCAAAAATGTCCAAAACAAAGATGGGAAGGGCCTTGACTTAGGGAGGAAGAAAAGGAGGAGTCCAAAAGAGTTGATCCATGGAAGGAAAGAAATCCTCTCTTGAAGACCCAAGCAAGGAGGCGCCATCTACCTGCCTTTTATAACCCAAATCAAATTTTTTTGGTACCTTGGCCGACCATATGTGTATGGATTATCCTGATTTGTAGATCCCCTCCTTTAGTCCCACATGGGAAGATGTAAAACCCTACTCCCTTGTAAAGCCCTATAAATTAAACCCCTCTTGTAAGTTTAAAGGAATCAGATGAATGAAACCAAATTTTTTTTATGAGCAAAACTTTGTGTTTTCTCTCTTCCGCACTTGTATCCAGGTGTTGAGCTCCGTGAGGGAGTAAATCCGGGTTCCCCAGGAACCTTGAGGAGGTGTGAGATCTCCAAAACCCAAATCCTAGGTTAGCCACTTCTACTCCAAAACCCTAGCCTCCCACCATCCACTTCAATCCACCAAACCCTAGCCTATTCCACCTCCCACGGCCTCTCTCTCTCCAAGTCCAGGCCGACCACCAGCATCCAGCTCCAGTCCGGATACTTCAAATCCATAGCTCTTTTCAGAGGGAGTTGAATCAGCCTTCAAGAGAATCCGGATCTCAGCGACATCAACCTTCAAGTTCTTCGAACTGGTAAATCCTTCCCTGAGTCTCTGAATCCCTCACTTGTTTTTCTTCTTCCCAGATCTTGAGTCCAGGAGAAGCCGACCAAACCACAAGACTAGTATTGGAGGATCCATTATGAAGATAGCCGAATCCGAGGATCCAACAATCTGCTCAAGAGAGTTCTTCCACCCAAATTCTGAGAAGATCACTGTCTGGTTGGTAAACCATCTCTCCTCTCTATTTCTGTTCTGTTGAAAGTTCAGAGCGAAACCCTAGGTCTGGGAGTTTCTCAACCCCCAGTGATCCGTTACTTCTGAACTACTCTGATAATTTAGTTTCTTCTAAATTGTGCTTTCAATCCTTACCTAGTTTCCTTCAACTTAGTTTAGCTTTACTTTGAGTCAAAGCCAATTTCTGAAATATAAAAAAAAAAAAAAAAAACAAATTATTCCTAAATTTACTTCCGCATACGCTTCTTTGTTCTTTCGTTCTGCATCACGATGCTGATGAGCAGGCGGCAAATCGACTACTGATTGAAGGTAAACCCCCTTCAAAAAAGAAGAATAACAGGGGATGTTAGGATATCCCGGTTCAGCTACGAATGAACCAAACCCCGATTCAACTGGTTGAAGCCCTTTTCTCCGGACCACGGACATCGGACCAGGCAAGTGACAAGCCAACTGCAAGCGACCCACCGCTTTTCAGCGGACTACAACATCCGAAGGCCAATCCTTCGGACAACATCTTTGGCCTTGACTAAAGATCAAATTTCTCATCGACTTCCGGAGACACACTCTTCGGACCCCACCGTAGACACGATCTCCGGCTCTGGGAGGAAATACCAAATCTTCGGCCCACAAAAGGAGAAACCCGCAGCTTGGACCACAATCTGGTCTAGAAAGACAATTGTAACCAACGGTTACAATCGACACTCATCATGCCATGATCATAGAGTGCAACTCCTACTGCCATGCCTCCGATTTGGCCGGAACCGCTCAATGACAACCCACGATCGCCAATCATGGGAGAGATTGGCTCCCCATGATCACCGGAAAAAGAGCGGGCCGCAGGTCTGATGCCTTCTTTTAAATAATGGTAAGAATGATGGCCAGAGAGGTATGCTAACACTCACACACACATACACTCATACATTCTCAAAGAGCTTTCCTCTCACACTCTCGACACCCTTCCCCATTCTGTGGCTGGGATTCGCCACTGACTTAGGCATCGGAGTGTCCCTCGTCGGAACAACTCCGGCAAGGGACCTGTTTTGCAGGTGAACCAAGGAGCGGTCCTGCGGTGCAGTAGCTCCGATTGGCCGATTCAGGGACACCACGCCAACAAATTGGCGTTCCAGGTAGGGGGGCTCGCATTAGCACTCTTTAAGCTCCCTCCCAGATAAGGAGAAGTAAAAAGTTTTTGATGGCGAGAGGAAAAACTCAAATCACTTCTACAAGCCGAAGTCATGCTCCGTCCCAGGGAGCGTACCCCCGGAGGAGAACGATGTCCCACCTCCCACAGTCGTTGTGGGACTACAGCAGTTCAAAGCTCTTGTGAACCAGATCACCAACCTTATGGCCATGGTTCAAAACTTCCAGAATTTAGCCTTTCCGGTGGGAAACCCATCAGCCGCCTCGAGACATAGCTCTCAATCCCGAAGAAAGAGATCCCCATGGGAGGATTCTACGCATCCCTCTCCCCATTCTCGGCCCTCTTCCGAAGGCCGAACTTTGAGATTGCCCAGGTCCGCCAATTCCCTGCAAAAAAAAAAATGGCCTAGGCAAACTCCCTCACCCTCCTCCGGAGACTCCACTTCTATGGAGAGAGCGCCGAAGCAGACTCCCGATTATGACGGGAGATTCAGAGCCATCGAATCGGAGATGGCAAAGGTGCAAGAGCAGAGAATGCAGGATCTTAAGGATCTCGACGACTTGATTGTGGATGATCTATGCCCACCCTACACCGACCGTATCATGGTTGAGGTTATTCCTCGGTACTTCAGGGTTTCCCAGATGGAGTCCTACGACGGCACCTCCGACCCCGTCGACCATTTAGACAGCTTCAAGGTTCATATGATGATCCAAGGAGCTTCGGACGCAATGTACTGCTTAGCATTCCCATCTACCTTGAAGAAGTTCGCTCGGATGTGGTACTCGAGCATTCACCCAAGTACCATCGATTCCTTTTCCGAGTTAAAAAAGTTGTTTGTCTTGCATTTCAGGACCTGCCACAAGACTCCTCGGAATACGGACACATTGTTTCTCCTTCAATAGAATGAAGGAGAAAGCTTGCGAGACTATATCTCCAGGTTTAAAGCGGCCACGCTTGAGATCCCTGATCTCAACGAGCACGTGGCCATGTCAGCATTGAAGAAGGGGCTTCGTACTTCCAAGCTTACCTTTACCTTGGACAAGAAGTTCTTTAAAAGCTATGCTAAGCTCCTGTCGAGGGCTCAAAAATATGCCGATGCTGAAGAGCAGGCGGCAAATCGACGACTGATTGAAGGGAAACCCCCTTCAAAAAAGAAGAATAATAGGGGACAATGGTGTGGGAACCAGAATCAGGAAAAGACTCCAACCTATTCAATTCAAGTCTGAGTCCTTATGGTTGGATTAGTCCTGTAATTAGTCCTGTAATTTCTCTTTCAATTTTGAGTCCAAATAATCTTGTAATTAATTTCGATCCATATGGGGTCTGGTCCAGTTGAAGTCAAAGTCTTAGTCCAATTAATTTCGAGTCCATGCTGGGTCGAGTCCAATTTGAAGCCTTAGTCCAGTTGAAAGTCAGATTTTGAAGCATCATGACAAGTCCAAAGCCAAGTGGTGCCACATGCCACTTGCCACCTCAGCGCCACATCAGCTACCACTTGCCACTTCAGCGCCATCTCAGCTAGAAGCCACCTCATCAAGTGGTCCTTACTTTGGTGCCACTTGTCATGGGTTGAAGGAACTCCAAGAGGGCGCCCAAGAAGAAAGTTTGAATTCAAAATGGTGGTTGGCCACCCTCTTCCACAAATCAAGCATCAAGGCCTACAAATCCTCTAACTCTCCTTGTAATCCTCCACATTTTAGGGATTTTCAAATTTTAAAGATTTACCCTCTTCCATAAATCAAGCATCAAGGCCTACAAATCCTCTAACTCTCCTTGTAATCCTCCACATTTTAGGGATTTTCAAATTTTAAAGATTTGTAAGGCTCTTATTAAAGATTTTGGGATGCCCCATTGTAAGGATAATGGATGAATAAATTTTTTGGCTTGGATTATTCTTTCTATGTGATTGTCTTTGTGTCTATGTGGTTTAGTCTTTCTCCTCTTCCACACCCACTCTAGTTCCTCCCTTCTTCCATCTCCAACGTCCAAGGACTCCTTTCTTCCTCTCCAATCTCAAGTGAGCCTTCAACATGCAATGGTGAATCAAGATGATCAACACAAGTAGACCAACCTGTTCCATCTCAAGCACTCCACCATGGCGCCAAGAAGGATCCCCATCAATGCTTCATCCACCTCTCTTTCCTTTCTCCATTTCATGTTTTGTTAAGTTCTTTCATCTTAGGGATTTCTTTGTTACAGGGTTCTCTGGAATTCCGACTTCAAGAGGAAGGATCTCTTGCCACCAATCCAGAAAACAAGAAGAGTCTCCAACCTGTAGCATGGCCTGGTCATCTGGAAGATCCCCTCAAGAGTGATCTTATTCTTATTGGAAAATCAATGCCAGGTAAGTCAGTATCAATTAGGTCTGAGACATTAATCTGACTAGCATGACTGGTGGTTTTAATTCTGTCCTATTTCTTTATTATTTCGAAGTCTCGGTAATTAGGGTTATGCATGATCATTCAAGTTTGCTTCATTAACTTATCTTTGATAAATTATGCTGAACTCTTCATATGTCGATAGAACTTGCCAATTAATCTTTGCTAATCTCCTTTAGAGTTGCATAGTTTCATCTTCACTTTGCATCCCCTACCATTCTTGGTATCAGAGCATAGTTGCATTATGGTAGAATAGTTTTCTCTTAAATCCAAACTAGATCAAAAACTCACGCCTCCTGAGCTGGTGTACTCTAGTACACTGTCACGACCCATGGGAGTAATGAGCCTCCGGGCCGGACGTGAAGTTCTAGATTAGAATTTGGTAAAGCATCGCAATTCCTTTAATTTCTTTTTTTTCTGTGAATCTGAATCTGCTGGCTATGATCAAAAAAAAATTCAAAAATAGAAAAATAGTATATTTTGCATTGCCATAATTTTTTTTTTTGATTCCATATAAGGTTAGATATAATCACACAAAGTTTCAGCATCAGAAGAAATTCACGGAAAATACTAAAATTCCTACTTCAATCTTCTATCGTGCTGAAATAGTATGTAGTACATGGTCTGTTGTTTTTATTGTTTCTCTATATAAACAGATCAAAATTTTCTGATTTTTGTTTTTCTGGGATCCTCATAATTCATATTATTTCTCAAAAATTTTTCAGATTTTATTTCGATTGTTAGAATTTCTAGCATTCGAAATACTCTCTGAGACTCAATCTGAACTAAAATTCCAGCAAGAACCAATCTCAGAAAATTTTTGAATTTGAAGTTCAAATTTTAAATTTTAAAATTTTAAAATACTGACATTATAGAATCTGAAACTTGGAGTTTGAAATTTAAATTTTAAAATTTAAGTTTGAATTTGAAATTGTTTAAAAACATGGAGGCCTATGTTGATGACATGATCATCAGGAACCTCCTCCGGAAAGACCATATCCACGACTTGGAAGAGTCATTCAACGCTCTTCGGCGCTACCGCATAAAGCTGAACCCAGCAAAGTATGCCTTTGGGTCACTTCGGGTAAATTTTTGGGCTTCCTTATCACCAAACGAGGGATTGAGGTGAACCCTGAGAAGATTCAAGCCTTGAAAGATATGAGACATCCCTCCTGCAAAAAGAAAGTCTAGCAGTTGACAGGGAGAATTGCCTCCCTGAGCAGATTTATCTCTCGGTCAGCCGAGAAATGTCTTCCGTTCTTCAAGATACTCCGGCAGTCAAAGAGCTTTGAATGGTCTGAAGACTGTCATGCTGCCTTTGAGGAGCTGAAGAAGTACTTAGAGACCCCACCATTGCTCTCCAAGCTACAAGAAGGCAAGGTCCTCTACCTGTACCTCCCTGCTTCAGATGAAGCAATCAGCTCGGTTCTTGTATGGAAAGAGGAAGATGGATCTCACAAGCTAATATACTATATCAGCAAGGTCCTGCATGATGCAGAAACACGATATGCAAGGATGTAGAAGCTGATCTACTCTTTAGTGATTGCGGCAAAATGACTATGGCCATATTTTCAGGCCCACGCTATTGTGGTGCTAACCGATCAACCTCTCAAGGTCGTTTTCCGATCTCCAGACACCTCTGGAAGGATAGCTAAGTGGGCTGTGAAGCTAAGTAAATTTGACATCAGCTTCCAGCCCCGAGCGGCTATGAAGGCCCAAGTGCTCTCCGATTTTTTGGCTGAGTGCACCTGGAAGTCCGAAGACGAAGCATCTCCGATAGAAGAGGAAGCCCCGAAGGAGACGAATTCCATTTGGGTGCTTCATGTGGATGAAGCTTCCAATGCTACTGGGTACGGGGCTGGTCTCATGTTGGCCGAACCTGATGGCCATACCATAGAGAACACACTCCGGTTCTCCTTCCATGACTCTAATAACCAAGCCGAATACAAAGCCCTTCTCACCGGACTTCGGATCGCCAAAGATTTGGAAGTCCAGCAACTCCGAGCCTTCTCAGATTCTCAGCTGGTTATGAATCAAATCAACGGAGAATATGCAGCCAAAGATCCAACCATGGTGCAATACCTGGAGAGGGTGCAGGCTTTATCCTCCCAACTGGAACACTTTGAGATCATCCATGTTCCACGATCAGAGAACTCCTGAGTGGATGCATTGTCTCGATTGGCAACTACAGCATCGGAGTCTCTCGGGCGCACCTTTGTTGAACATCTTGAAACTTCAAGCATAGCTGAAGAGGCTGCAGAGGTGCGCCAGATCGATGCTGAGCCAAACGAGATGGACCCCATCATCAAGTTCCTGAATGAGGGGGAGCTACCAAAAGATAAGGCAGAGGCCAAGAAGATCTGTTGGATGGCATCTCAATACGTCATCTTAGACGAAACCCTCTACAAGAGATCGTTTTCCAGCCACTGCTAAAATGCTTAGGACCTACCGATGTAGATTATGCTTTGAGAGAGGTCCACGAGGGCATATGCGGTGATCACTTGGGAGGCAGATCTCTGGCGTACAAGATCATTCGACAGGGATATTACTGGCCCTCCATTCAGAAGGACTCGGTTGATTTCGTGTGAAAGTGCGACCAGTGCCAGAGGTATGCCAATGTACAGAAACAGCCTGTGAGTCACCTGACTCAACTGGCAGCCCCATGGCCTTTTGCCTAGTGGGGGATGGACATTCTTGGCTCGTTCTCGCCAGCATCAGGGCAAAGAAAGTTTCACCTAGTGGCCATCGACTACTTCACAAAGTGGATAGAAGCCGAACCACTGGCCCATATCACAGAGGGCAAGGTGGAAAATTTTGTAAAAAAATTCATCATATTCAGGTTTGGCATCCCACACGTCATCATCACGGACAATGGAAGATAGTTCGACAATCAGAAGTTCAAGGACTTCTATGCTCGGTACCACATCCAGCATCGACCGACATCCGTTGCTCATCTGCAATCCAACGGAGAAGCCGAAGTCACTAACCGGACCATCCTTTATGGTATGAAGATAAGGTTGAATGCCACCAAAGGACTTTGGGCCGAAGAACTGACCTCCATTCTCTGGGCATACCAGACTACCCCGAGAACGGCCACCGGTGAATCTCCGTTCAACCTGGCATACGGTACCGAAGCCATACTGGTGGGGACACCTGAGGCACCAGAATAAGACAGAGGCTTTTTCAACCCTCTGTAAATTGATCAATAATTTATGAGTCCATCTGTAATAAGGGCTTAGCTCATATGAGTCCATTTTAGTTGTTATTTGAGTATTTTTAGTTGTTATTTCAGTTCTGTACTAGTCAGCTCATGTTGAGCTAGTTCAGTCCAATGCTAGTCAGCTCATGTTGAGCTAATTTTATTTTTTTGAGTCCTGTCCAAGCATACTGAAGACTCAAGACTATATCATACAAGTGAAGACCAAGTCCAACTAGATTGAAGACATGGAAGTATAGCCCAAGTCCAACCTAGCTTGAAGATTTGAAGACCCCAGGAGGAAAATTCAGAAAACCCTGATTTCTTGCAGATGCCCAGATTCCCTTCCAGATGCCAAAGTATATTCATAGATAAGGGAATCCATGATTCCAAAGGTCCATCTGCATCCTAGCCCAAAGAAATCAAGCCCATGTGCCAAGCCCAAGCCCCTAAGAAGCAAGATACTAGGGAATATTCCTGCTACCTGGCTACCAGGCCACCCCAGCTTCCAGAGGCCCAATCCCATGCACCCAAGCCCCTTTGGGCCGGCTTTTTGCTGCTCCTAGAAGCCCAACACGCCCCCCTAGGCATCCTTGGAGTCTTGACCAAGTCAAGTGTTGACTCTAGTCTTGATTTTGATGATTGACAAAATGTTTAAGTATATATGAGTACTAATTATATTTTAAGTGTATTTCTTAGATCTTAGTACTCAACCATGTTGAATGAAGAAATGCTTGTATTTCAGTTAAAAAGTCCTTAAATTAATGGAAAATCAAATATATGGACTTTGGAATTAATATGAAAGAATTTGAAGATAGTTCAGCAAAGCCGGCATGGCAAAATTTCAGTGGCACGCTTCAGAGGTCGACACCTGTCCAGAGGTCGACACCTGAGGTCAACACCTGTCCAGAGGTCGACACCAGAGGTCGACTCATAGCCTGAGAATTCAAACTGGGCAGAACTATGGTTTTCTGGATTTTTGCCTAAGATAAACCAGAGGTCGACTCATGAGGTCGACACTTGATCCAGAGGTCGACTCATGAGGTCGACTCATGGTATAACGGCTAGTTTTTCTGAACTTCTGATTTGATTTCTAACGGCCATATTTTTGATTCTAACGGTCTTGTGGAGTTGTTTCAGCATGAATGAGGTATTTAACCTCCACCAAACTTCAAAAAAGACATGGAGACAAGGTGAAAAGGATTAGAGTGAAAGTAAAAAGCCTTCAAGCAATTCCAAGCCAAAAAGAGTGAGAAATCCAAGAGATTCCTTAGCCAAAAGCTTTCCATCTTTGAGGAATCCAACTTTCAAGAGTTTGGCATTTAGTGAGGTCAAAGATTCCAAGGGAAAAGGCTTGAAGAGTCTCCATCAAGAGCTTCAACGAATTTCTTATTGCTCAAAAAGGAGTTTGTATTGTTTTTATTCATTGTATTCAAATTCTATTTGTGGTAGGCTAGTTTCAAGGGAATTTGAAACTAGTGTGAGGTTTGTTGGTGAGCCAATTGATAAAACCAACTAGGGTTGCTTGTAAGCCCGAAGCCAAAACAAGTGTGTGAGGTTTGTTGGTGAGCCAATTGATAAAACCAACTAGGGTTGCTTGTAAGCCCGAAGCCAAAACAAGTGAGTGAGGTTTGTTGATGAGCCAATTGATAAAACCAACTAGGGTTGCTTGTAAGCCCGAAGCCAAAACAAGTGTGTAAGGTTTTGACTTGTGAGCCTGGTAAAACAAGTCGGCTGTAATCTAAAGATTATAGTGGAAATTCCCAAGTGGAGCTTGGGGAGTGGATGTAGGTGCTAGGTGCACCGAACCACTATACTTCTTGTGTGTTTGCATTGCTTTACTCTTTATCTTCTTTTGCTCTTTAATTGTTGTTTTATTTCATTGCTTCCGTTGCACAATTACTTGAGCACTATCACTCTTCACCTTTGAACTGGATAGCACATATATTGCTTTAATTTTTAAAATACCCAATTCACCCCCCCTCTTGGGCACCATATCTGGGCAACAAGTGGTATCAGAGCTCGGTGCTCTGATTGAAAATCTAACGATTTTGAGCTAAAGATTATGGTAACCCTTGTAAGTATTAGTGTTAGACCACCTTTTTTCAATGGCATAAATTACATATTTTGGAAAACTCGCATGCGCATCCATATTCAATCTATTAGTTATCATCTTTGGAAAACCATTATTAGTGGTCCTCATATTCCTTCCATTTTGGTTAATAGCATTTCCATTCCAAAGCTTGAAGAGGATTGGAATGAATATGACATTAAACAATTTGAACTCAATGCTAAAGCAATGAACTTGCTTTATTGTGCATTAGACTTAAATGAATTTAATAGAGTTTCTACATGCACATCAGCGAAGGAAATATGGGACACACTTGAAGTTACTCATGAGGGTACTCTTCAAGTGAAGAACACTAAAATTAATTTGCTTATACATTCTTTTGAAACTTTTGAAATGATGCATTATGAATCTATATCTGATATGTTTTCAAGATTTATGACTATTATTAATGAATTAAAAAGTCTTGGCAAAATCTATACTAATGCTGATTTGGTGAACAAAATTCTTAGATCCTTGCCAAAATCATGGGATCCAAAGGTGACGGCGATCCAAGAAGCTAAAGATGTAGAAACCTTACCTTTGGAGGAGCTTATCGGTTCACTCATGACCTATGAGTTGAACTTATGGCAAAGGATAGTGGAAGCTGATACAGAAAAGAAAATAATAGCTCTCAAGGCCAAAAGAAATTCAAGACACTGATGGCAACTTGGAGCGATAGCGAAGATTCAAGTACGGATGATGAAGTTGCCCATCTTTGTTTCATGGCTAATGAGAAAAAGGTATGTGCTAAAAATAATTATGATTTTACCTTTAAAGAATCACATGATGCATCTAATGATCTTGTGCATGAATACAGTTTGCTAAAAATTGAGCACAAGAAATTAAATAGGCATGTAGATTCATTTTCTCTTGACAACACCAATCTTGCAAATAAAAATGATGATTTAAATGCCAAGATTGATATTTTGAAAAATGAAAAGAATAATTTTTCTAAAGAAAAAGAATTTTTAGAAAAAGAAAATGTTATTTCAAAAGATTTATGTAAAAAAGTTTTTAATGAGAAAAATATTTTGATTGAGGAAAAGAAGCAAAAACTCTTGAAGAACTTCAATTTTCCTGCTTCTTTCAATTCTTATTATAAATGTGGTTTCAATGCTTATCCTTCTAGATTAAGAAAAGTTTGGGTTCCAAAAGGAACCATAATTACTAATCATAAAGGACCCAAGAAAGTTTGGGTACCAAAAGTGTCCACTTAATTTGTTTTGCAGGAATGTCTTGCAACCCAACATGAAGAAAGGAAGTTCTTGAAAAGAGGTTGTACAAGACAATTTAAAGAAGTGGACAAGCTATTTTTTTGGACTAAATGGTAAAAGGAAGGATTATGTATATTGGTAAATTCTAAACATCTCCTTCCATAATTAAAATTGTAGATTAATTTTTATTGCATCAATTACTTTGAAAAATTGTTTTAAATAGTTAATTAGAATCAAGTTTGGACTTATCATCATTGGCTATGATCATGAACTTTTTGGTGCTGATGAATTTCATGCTATCATGATTAAATCTATGATTGTAAGACCTTCACTTGATTTTGATTAATGTATTTCATGAAAAATACTTTTAAAGATGCATATTGATTTGAAAAATGTTTTAATTGATTGATTAGAATCAAGCTTAGACTAATAATCATTTGTTGTGATCATGACCATTTTGATGTTGATGGATTTCAAGCTCTCATGGTCAAACTTGTGATTATTAGATCTTCACTTGATTTTGATTAATATAATTTCTAAATTATTTCAAGTGAAATGCTATGATTTGTATTGTTTTTGGCATCTATGCATAATCTAGAAATGATTTGGATCAAGTATAGAACTAGTAGTTAAGGGTTACTTTTAAGAAGAAGGTATGCTTATTGACAAACCCTTGCTCTAATAGCTAGACTTGATATCATATTACTTCTAGCATTTGTATGGATATCAAATCATCTTAAAATGAATTTGAAATAATGCTAAACGTTTTTATGCGATATAAATGTTTTGTAAATCATGAATATCTTGAAAAATTTCAAATCTTGATGCATAAGCTTTCATGTTTTATTCCTGAAATAAATGCATATTTTTAAAGGAGGAATAACATTCAGGGGGAGCATCCAAAGATTTGTTATCATATTTGATGCTTTGAATATCTTGTTGATATCATGCTTTGCTTATATTGCTCTAGTACTCTTCTTGTTTTCAAATCTAATTCTTTGGAGGAGTTACATTCAAATGGTATCATATTCTATTGGCATCAAAATTTTTTTTAAGAATTCCTAGTAACCGCTTCGGATTGGGTTAGTCACCATGGCCATCCGGTCATAGGAGATAAGTAGGGCTTAAAGACCCTCTCTTCCCATTCAACGGGCTCTCTTATGACGTGTAGGGGTGCCGCTGTGACCTTATCCCATGAACAAGTAAGGCGAATGGATAATATACTTCAAATCATTTCTTGCATGTGCTTACATTCTTTGGTATCTTGTTCAATTTATATCATATTCAATTGATATCATAAATATTTGATTTCATGCATTGATTTTGATGACCTACTTGCTACTCTTTCCAACTTCATTCCCACTTTGTATTGCCTTTCACCCTTTTTCATGATGTCAAAAAGGGGGAGAAAATTGTTAAGTATGAAAAGGGGAAGATTGGATAAACATGAAAAATCTTTTGAGAAATGAAAGAAAGTGCAAAAGGGGGAGAAGAATGTAAAATGTTTTTATCTAAAGGAAAGAATTAGTAAGAAGAAGAAATTTTGAAAATTTTAAATTTTTCTTTTGCATATTTTAAAAAAATATATTTTTGAAGATTTTTTGGATCATATATTGAGGGGGAGCTTGGTGCTTATTGTTTTGAGCTTACATGTTTATCTTATTGTTAATCTTTTTAAGCTTACCCTATTCATATACTTAAAGGTTTTGTCATCATCAAAAAGGGAGAGATTGTTGACTCTAGTCTTGATTTTGATGATTGACAAAATGTTTAAGTATATATGAGTACTAATTATATTTTAAGTGTATTTCTTAGATCTTAGTACTCAACCATGTTGAATGAAGAAATGCTTGTATTTCAGTTGAAAAAGTCCTTAAATTAATGGAAAATCAAATATATGGACTTTGGAATTAATATGAAAGAATTTGAAGATAGTTCAGCAAAGCCGGCACGGCAAAATTTCAGTGGCACGCTTCAGAGGTCGACACCAGAGGTCGACACCTGTCCAGAGGTCGACACCTGAGGTCAACACCTGTCCAGAGGTCGACACCAGAGGTCGACTCATAGCCTGAGAATTCAAATTGGGCAGAACTATGGTTTTCTGGATTTTTGCCTAAGATAAACTGGAGGTTGACTCATGAGGTCGACACTTGATCCAGAGGTTGACTCATGAGGTCAACTCATGGTATAACGGCTAGTTTTTCTGAACTTCTGATTTGATTTCTAACGGCCATAAACGGCCATATTTTTGATTCTAACGGTCTTGTGGAGTTGTTTCAGCATGAATAAGGTATTTAACCTCCACCAAACTTCAAAAAAGACATGGAGACAAGGTAAAAAGGATTAGAGTGAAAGTAAAAAGCCTTCAAGCAATTCCAAGCCAAAAAGAGTGAGAAACCCAAGAGATTCCTTAGCCAAAAGCTTTCCATCTTTGAGGAATCCAACTTTCAAGAGTTTGGCATTTAGTGAGGTCAAAGATTCCAAGGGAAAAGGCTTGAAGAGTCTCCATCAAGAGCTTCAACGAATTTCTTATTGCTCAAAAAGGAGTTTGTATTGTTTTTATTCATTGTATTCAAATTCTATTTGTGGTAGGCTAGTTTCAAGGGAATTTGAAACTAGTGTGAGGTTTGTTGGTGAGCCAATTGATAAAACCAACTAGGGTTGCTTGTAAGCCCGAAGCCAAAACAAGTGTGTGAGGTTTGTTGGTGAGCCAATTGATAAAACCAACTAGGGTTGCTTGTAAGCCCGAAGCCAAAACAAGTGAGTGAGATTTGTTGGTGAGCCAATTGATAAAACCAACTAGGGTTGCTTGTAAGCCCGAAGCCAAAACAAGTGTGTAAGGTTTTGACTTGTGAGCCTGGTAAAACAAGTCGGCTGTAATCTAAAGATTATAGTGGAAATTCCCAAGTGGAGCTTGGGGAGTGGATGCAGGTGCTAGGTGCACCGAACCACTATACTTCTTGTGTGTTTGCATTGCTTTACTCTTTATCTTCTTTTGCTCTTTAATTGTTGTTTTATTTCATTGCTTCCATTGCACAATTACTTGAGCACTATCACTCTTCACCTTTGAACTGGATAGCACATATATTGCTTTAATTTTTAAAATACCCAATTCACCCCCCCTCTTGGGCACCATATCTGGGCAACATCAAGAAAATTTTTAGGGATTTTTCTACCTAATATTTCCTTATTTTCTAGCTAGGGTTTGAGAGGGAAAAGGATTCTTATGTAAAGACTTATGTACCCTTACTTGGAGCCCAAGGTTAAGGGTCTATTTAAGGGACCCTAGCCTCTTGTATGAAGAGAAATTTTTGATGAATGAAAACCTTGAGTTCTTCTATTGAGTGGTGTGATACCCTGCTGTGTGCATAAAGGGGTTTGTGAGAGTTCTTCTTCCCGGTGTTTGCAATCATCTTCCTGCTGCCAACAAACCCTCCAGATCCCTGGACGCCCACTCCAAAAGAAGCCTTCCCTTGCTGTTTTTACTTTATTTTCTTGTTCCTTTGTGAGCTTTCTAACCCCTGACAGGTCGTTTGCAGGTCCCTGAGTTCCTACGAATCCAACGACTCCAGCCAAGCCTCAATCGGATCACCGAGCAGAAAGTCGGGTATCCGCGGGTCTTTGGCTCGGTTTTCCAAGCCGCATCCGTCGAGGAACGAGAGACCCCTTCGCTGCGATCTTCACAGATGTTGTCAGGTACACCCCTCTACCTCCAGTAGTTTTATTGTAGGAGAACTTGCCCTAACCGAGGCTTCTCAGCCCCGGCGGTCCTTCTTTGCTACTTTTCTAGGTCCTAATCTGCATGCTGATCTTCAAAAATTCATACAAAATTCCCTACAAATAATTTTGATTTGAAATTTGGGAATTAATCACCTAACTCAACATGTAAAACATACAAAAAAAATTGCATGCATATTAGTTCCCCATCACATACTACCTATAGAAGTCTCCTTACTGTCCCTGAGAATTGACAACTATGAAGAGCCTGAGAATTTCGATCGCAGAAGGATTGATCTGGACTTGCTACCAAGCATCAGGCTCCAGGCTCAGATAAGAATGGTGGCATACCAACAAAAAGTCGCCAAGTACTACAACTCAAGGATGAAAGATCAAACTTTCCGCACGGGAGACATGGTATTGCGAAGGGCAGAAGTATCCAGGACAACGGAACAAGGTAAACTCTCCCCCAACTAGGAAGGCCCGTATCAAGTCGAAAAAATCATTCGACCAGGAACATATCGACTCAAGACCCTGGAGGGGAAGACCCCATCCCGGCCATGAAATGTACAAAAGCTTCGCAAATACTATCAATGAATGAGTTTCTAAAAATTCCTGTGCAAAGCTACTCAACCCTATTCAACTCAAAATGGCTAGTTGCATCGACTGAACGACAACAGCCTAAGTGACCTGATCTGAAAAATCGATCGACTGCGCAAAGGAGAGTCTGATCCACTCACCTTATTGGTATGCCCAACGAGCACAACGAATGGCCTAACCAGGCCACCGAAAAGATCAAAGGTGCAGGGATGGTTCTCGAAACCTATCCTATAGTGAATCTGAAGATGCGCCAAGGCGGGCCTAAATAGCCTACCTTAATCACGACAGAAGAGCATAGGGATGGGATAAACACCCTACCCTATGATAAATCCGATCACGTGCTTAAAAAGACCACAGTCATCCTTTCTGTCAACAATAAACATTCCCAGAATGGTCCAACTGACCTCACTTCTTCCCTATAGACCGAAGATGGTCCGTGAAATCCACACTTCGAACAAAGCATCATACAACATATTGCAAGAAGTGCATGGGAAGAGGTAAAGAAAAAAAGATACTTCATTTCTTTTTTCAATTTTTACAAAAAGAAAGAAAAAGAAAGAAAAGTTCTCATGAAGAGAGATAGAAAAAAAGAGAGAAGCTCTCATGAAGAGAGACCAAAAAAAAAAAAAGGAGTAGCACCATAAAGATATGGAACATTTTCAATAACCCTTTGCTGGGTTTTTCCTGTACTGACGGGGGAGATCTGGAGGGACGACGAAGGGCCCCCAGGGTTCCCATCCGAACCAGAATCCGACACCTCATCGAAGTCGGAATCAAATTCATGTCTGGGAAAGGGAACGGAGGGCTTAATGTTATCTAGGCCCTTCAAGTTATAAAACTTGGAGGCCTTCCTCCAACATTCATGGAACCCCTGATGGAAGGAGTCCAAAGCCACCCCAGTGAGTTTGTCCTTGAAGGCAGCAGAAGCCTTGAAGCTTGAGATGGCATCCACCGCCTCCCTCCTTGCTTCCTCCGCCTCCGTGGTTGCCACCTTGACCTGGGCCCAAGCCTCCCTCAGTTGGGCCTCCAACATGTGGACCTTCTTTTCGAGGTGGTCCATGAGAGGCTCCTCGTCATCGTCCCCCGGTCCAAGGGACTCCAGACTTTGCTTCCATTTCGGGTCAATGGCCCTTCTCTTTGCCGCACGGCGGAGTTCAGAAGTGCTAAACCTCATCTCTAATGGAGGGAAGGAGACTATGAAAATGATGGCCTTTGACAGTAGGAGGTAGGGTCCTATTTATAGAGACCCTGCACCCATGACCGACTGCGGGGAGGCATGCCCCACGTCCTTCCCAGCCGCATCAGAAAGAGTCACGTGTCCGGGCGACGCTTCGAGAACCAGGAAGTCGCTTGGGAGCCATCCCCAGGACAACAACTGCCATCACTTCGAATCTGAAGAAATTCTCATCGTGTTACGGCATCATTAATGGTTTCTTTTTGGAAAAAGGTGACCCAGTGGCTCACAAGGCACAAGAAATCATGACTGTACAAATATCGACGTGTCACGTTGACAGCAAAGATAGTAATCAAACTTCCCTAATTATTGCATGACAGGGAGTTGACATTTGTCTGCCCCAATGGATAAACTTAAGGAAGATAGCACCGGCCTGACCAATCGTAGACGGTCATCAACAATGGTGTTCTAGTCCATTCTAGAGTTTGTCTCCGTCAACTATCAACTAAACGGCCTTCAGTTATGACTGATCGACTAAGCGAAAGAAAGAACGGTAAAACCTGTTCAAGCTACACATGAAGCATAACAATGCACACAAAAAGAAGGAAGAATCCATTTCAGAATCTGAAAAAATTATCGTTCATTGATAATGCAAAGCAAAAAGAAGGAAAATACATCCAGAGTGACTCAAGTCACTCAACATCAGCAGGAGAAGACTCCACACCACAGGACTGGAGCAACTTATCAATTTGCTCTAAGAGGACCTCATCAATCTAGGCTGGGACCGGAGAACCTTCAGCTCAGACCCCTCCAGCCTGAGCTTCCTCCTAAACCAGGATCGGAGTGGGGTCACCTCCGAATTTTCAGCTAAGGTAGTGGCCTCCTCCTCTGGACATGGCACCTCTTCGACCTCTACTATGGCTTCAGCCCCCTCCACTTCCTCTTCTTCTTCTCCAGCTATATCAAAGGGAGGAATGCCAGAAAGGTCGAGATGAGGGAAGGCCTCCTTCACCCTGGAGAGTCTATCATTGAAGCCGTGCTGGTAGCCATACAAAGATGCTTCACTAATCTTTGTTTGGAATTGTGAAGACATTTTGAAGTCAGCCACGGCGTCATTTGCCTGTTTCTTCAATGATACGGACTCCTTCTTAGCAGCTTCGACTTGTTTCTTGCTCCTCCTCCACCCTGCCTCTTGCCCCACCATTGTCAGATGAGACCTTTCAGTTCGCCCTTCAGTTCGCGAACTTCATTATTCACCCGGACAAGACGGTCCTCCATGAACTGCTTCAGCTCTTCAGCTAATTCCTTGGAAGCCCTGGCAGTCTGAAGCTCCTCTTTGAAACCATGGATGAGGCAGTCAACATTTCCCAGGCCCTCCTCCATGAAGGTGAGGTCGTAGACCAGCTGCATCAAAAGTGAGGGGTCATGGATCAACAAGCTCTCAGGACAAAAGGGGCGGCGAGGATCATACCTGTTGCAGGGTGGAGAAGGCAAAATCGGACACTCTAGAAAAGTTTCGATTCCGAAGAACTACCAAGTCATGAGGCAATAGCGTGCCCTTCAACGCATGCCTGGCTATGGCCGGGACCAACAGTCCTTCCATAGGTGAAAGCTCCGAAGAGTTTGTTGAACGGCCTCCGGCTGAGGAAGCCCCGTGGGTGAACTCTCCTTCGACTTGCCACACTTTGCCCCTATCAGCAGTAGGGGGCAAAATGGTGGCACATTAACTCCCTAAGGCAGGCTCCCCATTGTATGGACTGGAGAGACAGCCACTGGTAGAGTTTCGACTAGATAGGGTCTTGACGGAGCCCCTTCCACGACTGCTGCGTCTTCCCCGAGGTGCCCCAGGAAGACGAAGTGCTTTGGTCCCCCTCGGGACCATCCCTTCGAGCCCTCTTCCGAACTGCAGACCTAGTGAGAGGGGACTGTGCAACCCTCTTCTCTGAAGTCTGATGGAGCCAGCTCACACCAGGCTTCATCCTGCCACCTACAAGCAAAAGAGTTCACTTCAATTGACTGAGCTACAATAAAAGCAAAAAGAGGAGCAGAAATTCCTTTCACTATACCTAATGAGGGGAATCTGCTAATCCCTGCCCGATGGAGATTTCTCTCCTCCAATAGTTCCCGAATGGGGGCAACTTCGGAGTTGACCAGGAGGTCATAGTCTGACTAATCGGTCGCCAAGACTTTCTTCCCGTCATTAGCGATCAGGTGAGGCTTCTTCCATACAGTATCGATGTCCCATGGATTAAAAGACACCACAAATACAAAAACAGGTTTCTATCCGTGGATGGCGCTGGGCATGTCCTTGATGACCCTACGGCCCGACCTAGGGCCAATCACCTACCATCCATTGCTGTGGAGGTCCCTCTTGAGAACAAAAAGGGCCGTGAACAAATTGGTCCTAGGTTCTACATTTGCGATGCTGCACATGACCTGGAACCCGCAGATGTTTCGAATACTGTTCGGGGTCAACTGCGCCGGCACCACTTGGTACAAGCAGAAAATCTTAACGAAGAAGGGGTGCGGGGAAACCGAAGACCAGCTTTCAGATGATCTTCATACACAGCTATACACCCAGGGGGAGGTTCGTTCACTCGTTCTTCGAGTGCGAAAAGAATGAAGGGGAACTCCTCGGGAATGCGATAGCGTTCCCAGAGAAGGGTCGCCTTATCCTGAGAAACAGAGCTGGGAATCGACTCCAGACCTATTGCCTCACCGGCCCCCGAGGGCCCAACCTTTTTCCCTTGACTTTCTACGGATCCTTCCATGACAAAATAGTGAAGCAAGGGAGCAGAAAGAAGATTCTACCTGTGAAGTAGACTGATAGTCCAGAGCAGGTTGGGTGGAGGATGAGCGAGGTTGAAGAAGCTTCCTTGGCCGGACCTTCGCCCTTCCCCAAAAGAAAAGCAAGGGTCTCTGAGGCCCCGCTAGGGGTGATTTGACCCAAGGTTATCCTGGGAGGTAACCCACCTTCAACTAACCGCCAGGATGAGACGCACCCATCATCCAACGGATGGGGAAAAGAGGCCACAACCATCCAAATCTCAACCAACAGATTGGCTTAACCATCGTGCAACGAGAAAAGGAAAGACGGCCCCAGGGCCACCCACTTTTTCCTTCTTCCCCAACCCAGGAGTGACAGCTGTCCACCACCAGATTTCCAAATCATGATGGGCAATCCAATCAGAGATTCCGTAATCATCCACTACACTATCCCTCGGGAGGAAAACGACATGGCATTAATACTCTCACTTCTCGAGGCAAATCCCCACTTTGAAAACTAAGAGTAGGGGGGCAACTGTTAGGATATCCCGGTTCAGCTACGGACCAAACCCCGGTTCAACTGGTCGAAGCCCTTTTCTCTGGACTACGAACTTCGGACCAGGCAAGGGATAGGCCAACTGCAGGCGACCCACCACTTTTCAGCGGACTACAGCATCCGAAGGCCAATCCTTCAAACAACATCTTCGGCCTCGATTGAAGACCAAATTTCTCATCGACCTCCGGAGACATACTCTTCGGACCCCGCCGTAGACACGATCTCCAGCTCTAGGAAGAAATACCAAATCTTCGGCCCATGAAAGGGGAAACCCGAAGCTTGGACCACAATCTAGTCTAGAAAGTCAACTGTAACCAATGGTTACAATCAACACTCATCATGCCATGATCATGGCGCGCAACTCCTGCTACCACACCATCGATCTGGCCGAAACCGCTCAATGACAACCCATGATCACCAATCATGGGAGAGATTGGCTCCCCATGATCATCGGAAAAAGAGCGGGCCGCAGGCCAGAGGCCTTCTTTTAAATAATGGTAAGAAGGATGGCCAGAGAGGTACGCTAACACTCACGCTCACATACACTCATACATTCTCAAAGAGCTTTCCTCTCACACTCTCGACACCCTTTCCCATTCTGTGGCTAGGATCCACCACTAACTTAGGCATCGGAGTGTTCCCTGCCGGAACAACTTCGACAAGAAACCTGTTTTGCAGGTGAACCAGGGAGCGGTCCTGTGGCGTAGTAGCTTCGACCGGCCGATTCAGGGACTCCACGCCAACATATATATTAAAAGTTTAAAATATATTTTTAATGTTTGATATGCATGCCTAGATAATTGTATGACCGTATATTTATTCGATCAGGTATGATCTGTATCACTAGATAGTGCAATCTTGAATGAATGCGATCGATGCTCTGCGATCAACCACTTGTAATCAACTGATCCAATTTATATCGCTCGATCTTCTATCTATCTGATAATCCATGATCATCTTACATGGATCACGATCTAGACCATCTCGATCATTGATCCAAACCATCTTAGCCCTTCATTGATTCAACCATTAGATCTTTACAAATCTAGAAAATTTTAAAGCTTCTCAAGCTTCTTGCAATGATGCGTATGTGTAAAGTACACCTACAAAACATCCATTGCCCCTTGTCATCCATCGCACTCACATGCGGGTGATACGTTGCATCACTTTCTATCTCTCCACTTATTTTAGTAAACTTTGAGCTTATAAAATTATCACTTTTAAAGTAAAACAATATTTTCCAAACTTTTCATATGAAACTAAAAGTTTATACCCTTCTTGTATACATTAAATATGTTAATTTGGATATTTTCAAACATCAATTTCTAATTCATTTTAAATGGGTACTAATAATTTTTTGAATAGTATTAACCACCACATCAAGGAAATTATAAATCTATTGAGTGCCACTTAAAATTAATTGTGAGACCCACATGAAATTGAGTTTAAAGTTAATGAAAAATCACTTTTCTAAAACTCATTTTCCAACAATCCCCCACATGAATGGAAATTGAACTCATGAATAGTCTATCCCCACATAAATAGTTTTTAATGCAAATGAATATCAAATACTTAAAAGAGTATTATGGATTAAAGTTGCATCAAGATAGATAGATTGTGGCTTTGAACCTTTCTTATTTAGTTGCTATCGGATTTACTTGCTAAAAAAAAAACATGATATCTTAAACTTTTCAGCTTTCGATGTAAACCAAGATAATAACAATCACACAACTTCTTTTCAAGCATTCTTTTGATTCTTATAGTTGTATTCGTTTCGACCGTAAACAACTTTTACTTTTATGAGTGCTTTAGAGAATTAAAGCCTTGAAATTCTTATAGAATTGGCCCAATTCACACTTAAATAGGTGATTTTATTAAAAATATCCTACTGTACCCCACATGATATTCATATTAGAAGAATAATTAAAAGCTATGCTTATCCTAGTATCTTTAGCAAGAAGCACTAATTATCATAGGAATGAGTAGGATAGATATTCTAAGTAATGTACTAATATTTTTATAATTTAGTTGTCCCTTTTGAATCTAGATCTTGGAATCTCTGTTAGTTAGGTTGGATATCCACTATGAAGATTATTTTGTTTTAGGCTTTAAACCCATTCCCCTCAATAAACAGTTTATTTGATCTCTTGTTAAACCTTTTGTCAATGGATTTGCAAGTTTTTTCTTTAATTGAATATAGTCAATAAAGATTGTTCCATTTTCAAATAACTATTTAATGGTATTATGTCTTTGGCATATATGTCTAGATTTATCATTATACATTTATTTTGTGCTCTATAAATAGCCGATTGACTATCACAATGGATGCATATCGTAGAAATAGATTTAGACCAATATATAATATTCTTTAAAAATATTTTGAAGTCATTCTGCTTCTTCTCCAGCTTTATCTAAAGTTATAAACTTTGATTCCATAATGGACCAAGCTATACATATTTGTTTTAAAGATTTCCATGACACTACTCCTTCTCCGAAGGTAAATACATATCCACTAGAAGACTTTGTATTCTCTATATAAGATATATAATTAGCATCACTATATCCTTCTAGTATAGCTGGATATCTTGTATAATATAATCCATGATTTAGGATATATCAAAAATATCTAATACCCTTACCAGAGCTATCCAATGATTGAACCTTGATTACTAGTAAATCTACTTAACTTATTGATAGCATGGGCTATGTTAGGATGAGTGCAATTCATGACATATATTAAATTGCTAATTATATGTGAATATTCTAATTGTAATATGAGTTGTCCAATATGCTTTGTAAGATATAGATTAATATCTACTAATATTTTAAGTGGTTTAGTATCATATTTATTGAACTTATTCAATATTTTTTTAATATAAAAGATTGAGATAATACTATTCCTTCAGATGTTCTAGTAATTTTAATTTCTAGTATAACATCTATAACACCCATATCTTTTATATCAAAATATTTAATCAACACTTTCTTTATATATTTAATCATATTGGTATTGCTATCAATAATTAACATATCATCCATGTATAAGCAGACTAATTCATACCTTTTAGGCATGGTTTTAGCATATATATATTGTCACATTCATTTATTTTGAATCTATTAAATAACATAAAATTATCAAATTTTATATGTCATTATTTAGGTACTTATTTTAATCCATATAAGAATTTAACAAGTCTGCATTCATTCTTTTCTTGGCCAGGAACGACAAACCCTTTAGGTTGCTCCACATATATTTCTTCCTCTAATTCACCACTTAGAAAAGCTATTTTAACATCTATTTGATAAATTTTAAGATTGTTAATTACTGCCATAGCTATTAACATTCTCATAGATGTTATTTTGTTACCAGTAAATATGTATCAAAGAAATCTAGTCCTTCCTTTTGTTTAAAGCTTTTAGCTACTAACCTAGCTTTAAACTTGTCAATTGATCTATTAGCCTTTAACTTCTTAAAAATCTATTTATACCCTAAAGGCTTCATACCTACTAGTAAATCTGCCAATTCAAAGGTATGATTATGCATGATGGATTCAATTTCGCTATTAATAGCTTCTTTTCAAAAGGATACTAGTGTAGACATTGCTTCTTGAATGTTTGAGGATCATTTTCTAACATGTATGTTAGATAATTAGGATCAAAAAAATTTGTAACATTAGGTCTCTTACTGCATCTAGGTTCATCTTCAAGATTTTTATCCCGATGACTACTATTCATAGTGCTATCATAAATTTTTTATTAGAACTTATTTATGATATTCCTTTGTTAGGGAATATGTTTCCAAGGAATGATGTATTTTTTGATTCCATGATTGTATTTTTCTGTATATCAGGTATGTCTGATTTATACACAAAAAAGTGATATGCAGTACTATTTTGTGCATAACCAATGAAAATACAATCAATAGTTTTAGGTCACATTTTAACTTTTTTAGGATATGAAATAGCTACTTTAACTAAACACCCCCATACTCGTAAGTAATTGTAAGAAGGTTTTTTCTTTCCGTAACTTATAAGGAGTAATGTTCTTCTTCTTAAGAGGTATTCTATTAAGAATGTGATTGGCTGAGGGAATTGCCTTCTCCCACAAATTTTGTGATGTACCAGAACTTATCAATATAGCATTCAACATTTCTTTCAATGTACAATTTTTGCATTTAGCAATTCCATTATATTAAGATGAGTAAGAAGATATAGCTTGATGAATAATACCATGCACTTGATAGAACTCATCAAAATGTGCATTGTATTCTCCACCTCTATCACTCCTTATAGTCTTGATCTTTTTACCAAGTTGATTTTCAACCTTATTTTTATAATGTTTAAAAACATCTAAAGCCTCATCTTTGGACTTTAGTATATATACAAAATAGTATCTAATTAAATCATCAATAAAAGTTATAAAATATCTTTTACCTTTTCTAGATTGCATAAACTTTAAGTCATATAGATCACTATGAATTAAGTCTAAAGATTTAGTAGTCCTTTCTACTAAATGAATAATGTTTTAGCTAACTTAGCTTCAACACATATTTCATACTTGTAATGTAAATCAATTTGATAATTAGGTAATAATTCTAAATTCATTAATTTTTGTAATGAATTAAAATTCAAATGTCCTAATCTATCATGCCATAAAGAAGAAGAATCAACTATATAAACAGAAGAAGTGTCTTTATTATTATTAAGATTATGGTGTACAGCCATGACATTCATCTTGAATAATCTCTTATTCAGATAGCCCTTACCTAAAAGGACCACATTTTTAGTCAATACAAACTTATCAAACTCAAAGACCTCCTAAACCCATGCTTATTAAGGAGGGAACTTGATATTAGATTCTTCCAGATGTGTGGAACATGCAGCACATCATTCAGCTACAGTTCTTTACTAGATGTCATCTTAAAAACTATGTAGCCAAGTCCTTCGATCCTAGATGTAGCAGAGTTATCCATGATCAGATTTCTATATCTAATAGGAGTATACAATGAGAACATACTCTTATTAAAGGAGACATGGGTAGTAGCTCGAGTATCAATGACCACTTATTAGGTTTATCAACCATGTTTGTTTCAAACACGACTGCTGATAACATCATCTCTGATACTTCTTGGGATATGGTATCTTTAGTAATATTGGCTTCCTGCTTCTCCTTTCCCTTGGAGTGATAATCCTTGGATTTATGTCCTTGTTTGCCATAGATGAAGCATTTGCCCTTGAATTTTTTTGGAGGTTGCCTTTTTTCTATTTATATCCTTCTCCAGGAAACTTACATTTCTTCTTATTGAACTTTCCTTCCACTAAGTTAACCTAAGCTTAGCTGGATGTCCTTCGGTCTTCTTGTCATAGCTCTTGTTGTCTTCTTCGATCCTTAGTCAAAATCAGATTTTCAAGTCCCATTTCCTTCTGCTTATGCTTCAAGTAGTTCTTGAAGTCCTTCCATCATGGTGGTAGCTTCTCAATAATAGCAGCTACCTAGAATAATTCACTTAAAGATGATAATCCTTGGATTTATGTCCTTGTTTGCCACAGATAAAGCATTTGCCCTTGAATTTTTTTGGGGGTTGCCTTTCTTCTGTTTATAGCCTTCTCCAATAAACTTGCATTTCTTCTTATTTACCTTTCCTTCCATTAAGTTAGACTTAGGCTAAGCTGGATGTCCTCCAGTCTTTTTGTCATAGCTCTTGTTATCCTCGTCGATCCTCAATCAAATAATCAGATTTTCAAGTCCCATTTCCTTCTACCTATGCATCAGGTAGTTCTTGAAGTCCTTCCATAATGGTGGTAGCTTCTCAATGATAGTAGCTACCTGGAATAACTCACTTAGAGACATTCTCTTTGCATGTATCTTATGTAGGATGATTTGTAGTTCTTAGACTTTGATATGGCAACATCCACTGATATGGACTGATACGGCGACACCCGCTGATGTGGAGCCTGCGGACGGCCACAGTCAGCGAGAAGCCCACAACCTGGGAAAGACCGTATGACGAAGAACCAAAAGGACTGCCCTTTCAAGATCAGCTCCCAATCGAGGTAGGGCTCATTGGGTGAGGCCTCCATTTGAGGACAACTCCCGGTTGAGGTCGAGTCCATCTCTCTAGAAGGGACTGCCCTTCCAGGATAAGCTTCCAATCGAGGCAGGGCTTATTGGACGAGCCCCCGGTCTGAGGTCAACTCCCAATTGAGGTCAAGTCCGCCTCTCTATAAGGGACTACCCTTCTAGGGTAAGCTCCTAGTCAAGATAGGGCTCATTGGGCGAGCCCCCCATATAAGTTCAGCTCCTAGTTGAGATCGAGTCCGCCTCTCTGGAAGGAATCGCCCTTCCAAGGTAAGCTCCTAGTCAAGGCAAGACTCATTGGGTGAGCCCCCCATCTGAGGTCAGCTCCCGGTTGAGGTCGAGTCCGCCTCTCTAGAAGGAACCGCCCTTCCGAGGTCAGCTCCCAATCGAGGCAAGGCTCATTGGGCAAGCCCCTTGTCTGAGGTCAACTCCCGGTTGAGGTTGAGTCTGCCTCTCCAAAAGGGACCATCCTTTCGAGGTCAGCTCCCAGTCGAGGTAGAGCCTATTGGGCGAGCCCCCAATTTGAGGTCAGCTCTAGGTTGAGGTCGAGTCCACCTCTTCGAAGCAGGCCCTCCTACCAAGTGCATGGTCTCCCGCCAAATGTGCAAAGAGGTGTGAAGCCAGCATTCAAAACAGAGGCAGCAGAGTACCTGGCCACCCTAAGCCTCCGAGAGGTGGTGCATACATGTTACCTAACAACCCTGAGCCTCCGAGAGGTGGTGCATACCCTACCATGGGTGCAGGCCCCTCCCCTTGTGGCATGTCGTATGCACGATCTGCACGATATGGACACTGCCAAGCACCCAGTCTTGCGGTATGCTGACATGTTGATGACCGCACGACTGGGAGATTGTAGCTTCCATGACAAGATGCTTGGACATCCTAGAGAAGGGCATCCCCCTATGGCCCGATGCCCTGTAGCACCCAGATGGCCTCCTCCAAAGTGGCAACATCTCATTATGGCTGAAGGCTTAGGCACAGAACCAGCCCAACAGAGAGGCAACAACGAGCAATGGAAAGCCTCCTTTGAAGGAGAGAGCCTAGAATCCCCTGGAAAGCCTCCCATCTATATAAGAATCGTAGAAAAAGGTAAGTAAAGGTAAGCGAAGCAAAGCAAAGGAAACAAAAAAAAGAAGAGCAACGAAGACTCTTTCATTCTGGTGTTATTATCTTCTCTTTTATCACCCTCTGGAAAGTAAGAGTCCCCCAAGCTCTTTGTCTCAAAGGATCTATTCCCCTTGATCATCCCACTGACTTGATCATCAGAGTGCCTTCGTTGAAATCCCTAGCCCAAGGTTTTCCTTGATTTTGCAGGACCCCCAAGCAAGCTAGCAAGCTAACCGCGAGACAGGAACCAAGGATCTGGCTGGAACCCGATGCGTCAGAGCTACAGGCCACGATGATCCGAGCGATAACAAATTAGCATTACAGGAAGGGGGGACTGGTCAGAAGAAAACATTGCTCCCCCCATAGCAAGGAAGATCGTGTGGGTGCCCACAATTCGATGGTGACTATGTGAGCCCGCGAAGCCCCCACCAGTCGGGTGAAGGACACCCCTCATCGCGGTGACCAATGCGCAGAGGGGGATCATCCCACTCAATTGAAGCCACCTTCGGTGGACCCCTAGTACACTGTACTCACCCACCCGGTCCAACTCCTAGCCATGACGATGCACCAGCTCCACCAGAGGCAGTGCTCTCTAGAAACACCATAGTAGCCAGAGACTATGGCAGCTCGCATAGCCGATCCTCGCACCAGCCTACGATCCTTCCGGGAGGGGCTACTATATGTGGTGTCACCCCTTTAGGAAGCCCACCAGGCAAACGGCAAGCAGCCGTAGCATGATCCGACTAGCCGAGGGAGCAGCTCCCCGATCTCAGACCATCACGTGCCCTCGCGCCAGCAACATCGGTGTGGCTGGGAACTCAGGCATGAGTTCCTCTGCTCTGGCCCACCCTCATCCCTGGCATCCTCTGTCGAGGGGTCAACTGATGAGGCCATCCATCGTCGAGCGAAAAGGCACCTCGAAGAGCGTGAGCACAAGCTGGCGGATCTGACCCGCCGGTTCGCAAAAGTGGAGGGCTCCCTCAGCAAGCCATGGGTTACGACACACATCCACCCTTTTCGAAGAGGATCCAAGAGGAATCGATCCCCAGCCAGCTCCGTATGCCGCAGGTTGTTCCCTATGATGGAAGCCCATGGGTTACGACACACGTCCACCCTTTTCGAAGAGGATCCAAGAGGAATCAATCTCCAACCAGTTCCATATGCCGCAGGTTGATCCCTATGATGGAACAACCGACCTCCTGGATCACCTAAAAAGCTACAAGGCCCTTATGAGGGTCCAGGGGGCCAACAACGCTCTCCTTTGCATCACCTTCCCTACCACTCTATGAAAGGCTACTTGGGTCTAATTTTCCAGGCTCAAAACTAAAAGTATGAACTCCTTCCCTCAGCTAGAGGGGAAGTTCACGATGCACTTCGATGCTTGCAGGAAGGTACCGTGCAAGGTTGATAACCTCTTCTCGATCTGATTGCAGGACTAGGAACCCCTCCGAGACTGTGTCCCGGTTCAAGACCGTCGCCTTGGAGATCTACAACCTCGATAAGTCTATCGCCATGCTAGCCCTGAAGAGGGGATTGCAAACCTCCTGCTTCACCTACTCCCTCGACAAGAAGCCTCCAAAGACATACTTAAAGTTTCTTCTTCGGGCACAGAAGTACATCCATGTCAAGGAGACAGATCATGCTAGGAGAAAGTTGGACGAAAGGCCCGCAAAGAGATAGGTTATCGGGCAGAGAGTTTCACCCCACCAATGATGTCCAGGTCCAAGGTTAACCCCACCGACAAAGTCCCGCGATCGGAGTCCAGGTCCAAGGTTAACCCCACCGACGAAGAAAGTTTCACCCCTTTCCTCATCCCTAGGGCAAAGATCTTGATGGAAATCAAGGGCGAGCACTTTCTGCACCGACCCCCTCCATTGAGGCCATCGATTGGGCGGACAAATCCCACTACTACCATTTCCACCAGGACTACGGCTATAACATGGAGGAATGCCACCACCTGAAGATGAAGATCGAGGAGCTGATCAAGCACGGCTACCTCGACAAGTATGTGGAGGGGGAGTGCCCCTTGTGACCCAGACCGAAGGGCCTCGACCCCTCGCTATTGACAACCATCCCACCGAGAAGCCGATAGGGATGATATTCTGGGGGGCAGGAAAAACCCTGAAGAAGGCAAGGGGGAGAGAGGAGAGTGATGATGTGCTCCCCTGTGTGGGAGAAGGGCCAACCGCGATAGACAACCCAAATAATGATGCTATCATCATCGAAATGATGATAGCTAAACACCTTGTAAAATGAATCATGGTAAACAGTGGAAGCTCCTCGAACATCCTTTTTTACAATACCTTTGCAAGGATGAATTTGTTCACTGACCAAATAAGACTGGTGTTTATGCCTCTAGTAGGCTTCACCGGGGACTCAATCGGAGTCAAGAGAGAAATACACTCCCAATAACTACTGGGACACCACCTTGACAAAGAACCATAATGGTGACCTTCACTATTGTAAAGCTCCCCTCACCCTATAATGCCATCCTGGAATGCCCAGCTCAATCTGCTTAACGCCACCATCTCCACGAAATGCCTCTTGGTCCGGTTCTCGATCCCATATGGGATTGGAGAGATAAGAGGGTCCCGGTAGTCGGTGCAACACTACTGGCAGACTATCCCAAATCTAAGGAGAGCATATCTCAGCCCTACCTTGACCAGCCTGATCTGGAAGCATCAAAACCAAAGAGCGGGCCGATTGAACTCCTGTTATCTTTTCCTTCGGGGGACGACCCATCGAAAGTGATACAGATTGGGGCCCTGCTGATCAAAGAAGAGAGATCCCATCTACTCGACTTCCTGCATGCCAATGCAGATGTCTTCACCTGGACTGCCACTGACATGCCCGATATCCTACCGGAGGTGATAACTCACGGGCTGAACGTCAACCCAACCATCGTCCAGTCTGGTAGAAGAAAAGGAGCTTCACCCTAGAATGGCAGAAGGCTATCAATAAGGAGGTCGAAAAACTCCTCACGGTAGGCTTCATCCGAGAGGTATGATATCCTGACTGGCTTGCTAACATGGTGATGGTCAGGAAAGCTTCTAGAAAGTGGAGGATCTATGTAGACTACACCGACCTCAACAAGGCATGCCTAAAGGACAGCATTCCCATTCCTAAGATCGATCGCTGGTAGATGCGACCTTGGGTCACAAGTACCTCGGCTTCATGGATGCGTTCTATGGATACAATCAGATCCACATGCATCCGAAAGATGAGGAGTGCACGTCATTTGTGATCGACCAAGGTACGTATTATTACAAGATGATGCCCTTTGGCCTCAAGAATGCAGGGGCCACCAGCACTTGGTCAGCATGGTCTTCAAGGACCAGATCAGCCGCAACATGCAAGTGTACATGGATGACATGCTTGTCATGAGTGGCCCAGAGGATGACCATATCGCCGACCTTGCGGAGGCTTTCGATAACCTCCGCTGTTATCAAATGAAGCTGAATCCCACCAAGTACACCTTCAGCATGGCAGCGGGAAAATTCCTAGGGTTCATGGTGACCTAAAGGGGGATAGAGGCCAACCCCGAGAAGATCTAGGTGATCACAGACATGTGGCATCCCGCTTCCAAGAAGGAGGTCTAGCATTTGACTTGGCGCATCGTGGCTTTAAGCCGCTTCATCTCGTGCTCCATTAAGCGTTGCCAACCGTTCTTTAAGGTCCTCTGAAAGATGAACGACTTCACTTGAACAGAAGAATGCTAAGAAGTGTTCGAGGGGTTGAAGAAGCTCCTCGCCTCACCACTACTACTATCTAGGCCGGAGCTCAGAGAGGAGCTCCTCCTGTACCTAGCGATCTTACCGGAGGCGGTCAGCTCCGTGCTGGTTCATGTTGATAGAGATGGCTCCCAACGGCTAGTCTATTATACCAGCAAGCTACTTCGTGACATCGAAACCAAGTATACCCGGCCAAAAAAATATATTTTTATACTAATAACATCTGTGTAATGTCTCAGACCTTATTTTCAAGTGCATCCAATTTCCATCCTCACTGATTAGCCCCTAAGGGCTATCCTGAGCCATCATGACACTTCCCGGTACTTGGCCAAGTGGGCACTGAAGCTCAGTGAATTCGACATCACATATCACCCTTGGCAGGCATAGAAGGCCCAAGTTCTAGCTAATTTTGTGGTGAAATGCACCTGGGCTGAAGCAAGTCCAGAGGAGATGGACAACAGGCCGAGCTCGGGCTGGACCCGACCTTGATTGAAGAAACGTAGATACTCCACATGGACGGTGCATCCAATGCAGGAGGAAGCAGAGCTGGCCTCATCCTTGCCAGTTCTGATAAGGTAATTGCGAAATGCGCACTGCAATTCTTCTTCAAGGCGACCAACAACTAGGCAAAGCACGAAGCACTCCTTGCGGGACTGAAGGTGTCCTACAAACTTGGCATCAAAAGGCTGAATGCCTTCACAGACTCACAGCTAGTAGTGGACCAAGTCTCTGGCAAGTACAAAGCACGGGATCCCATGATGGTGAAGTACTTGGATTGGGTGTGCTCTCATATGTCGACCCTCCAGTACTTTATCATCTCCCATATCCTGCGGGCAAAGAATGCCCGAGGTAACATCCTTTCCAGGCTGGCCACCTTGCCAGAGACTTCGCTGGGGTTCACCTTCATCGAACATCTCAAGGCTCCCAGTTGCGAGGCTGTGGCTGAGGTCCAGCAGGTCTACCATAAGGCCAGCTGGATGGACCCCAACATTGAATACATTACTGTCGGCACCTTGCCAGAGGATTGGAAGGAGGTCGACCTTCTCAAGAAGAAGGTCGCATGCTATGTGATCCTGGATGGGAAACTCTATCAAAGATCCTACTCCTACCCCTACTAAAGTGCCTGAAGCACTCAGAGGCCACTTACATGCTCCAGGAGATACACAAAGGTATTTGTGGCAATCATGTTGGGGGCAAGGCCCTAGCCCACAAGACAATCTAGTAGGGATATTTCTAGGAGACCATGTAGGAGGATGCGATTGATTTCATGAAAAAATGTGACAAGTGCCAATGCCATGCATGCATTCAGTGGCAGCCGACGGCCCCTATCTCCCAGCTATCAGTCCCGTGGCTATTTGCCTAGTAGAGATTGGACATCTTAGGCCTTTTCCTATGACGTCTGGCCAACAGAGGTTCCTGATTATGGCCATCGACTACTTCATTAAGTGGGTCGAGGCCAAACCCTTGGCACGGATAACAGAGATGAAGGTCCAGTTTTTCTTCTGAAAATCTATAATTTGTAGATATGGCCTCCTACCACAATCATCATCGATAACGGGAAGCAATTCGACAACTAGGCCTTCAAAGAATTTTGCTCCGATCATGGCATCTGCCACACTTCACTTTGGTGGCTCAACCTTAAACAAATGAGGAGACCGAAGTGACTAACCGCACCATCCTACAAGGGCTCTACATGAGGCTGAACGAAGTCAAGGGTCGATGGGTGGACGAGCTGCTCAGCATGTTATGGGCCTACCAACCACCCCCCGTACGGCCACTGGTGAGATGCCCTTCAACCTTATCTTCGGGACTGAGACAGTGATCCTAGTGGAACTCAGTCTGCCCACATTCGGATAGAATAATATAGTGAAGGCAAGAACCTGGCATGCCTCCTTCTCAACCTAGACTTGTTGGACAAGACGAGGGACAAGGCCTGACTCAAAATGGTGGCCTACCAGCAACAAATCGCATGCTATTACAACCTCCTGCATGCAGCCTGAGGTGTTCTGCCCAGGTGACCTCGTGCACCGGCAAGCGGAAGCATTCAACCAAAGAAATGTGGAAAACTCTTCCCGAACTGGGAGGGTCCTTACCAGGTGATCGAAGCTTTGCCCAGTGGGGCCTACTACCTCGCCGAGCTCGATAGCATCAAATTCATTCGAACATGGAATGTGAGCAACTTATGGATGTACCACCAATATTATAAGGCTCTTCCACAATAAATTCAAGTTATTTTGGTGTAATCTTGCTTTTCACCTATGTAGGAACTCATCCACCCCGCATTCAAACTCAGAAACTCCTGAAGCCCGGCACCTAAGCTCGGAAACTTCAAGAAGCCCGGCCGCTAAGCCTGAAGCCTGGCACCAAAGCTTGGAAACTCCAAGAAGCCCGACCATTAAGTCCAGAAACTCTTGAAGCCCGACACCAAAGTCCAGAAACTCCAAGAAGCCGGCCACTAAGCCCAGAAACTCCTAAAGCCCGGCACCAAAGCACGGAAACTCTAAGAAGCCCGGTCATTGAGACTGAAAACTCCTGAAGCACGTCACTAAGTCCAGAAATTTCAAGAAGCCTGACCACTAAGCCGGAAACTCCTGAAGCCCGGCACCTAAGCCTGGAGTCTTTTGAAGCCCGGCGCTCAAGCTTGGGAGCTCATGAAGCCCAACACTCAGAGACAATAATTTTATTGCCCAGCTTATAGTCCGGAGATGTCAACTAGGAACTCCAAGCAAATCCCACCATCTACCGTCTGTCCCACAGCTGGGTAAAACAAAAAGAAAGAAGCATAACAGTAACCATCAAAAAGAAAATGTTTCATTTATGAAATTTTTTGTATATCCCCTGTGAGTGCCCCAACAAATTGGAGGCCCTCCTTGATTTACAAAAAAAAAAAAGAGAAAAAAGAAGAAGAAAGAAAGAAATAGATAAGGAAAGGAATATCTAACATCGGCTGCCGGCCCTTTCTAGACCGACGGATGACACCAGCCCCCCGCGAGGTGCTCGGGGAGGCTTCGGGTTTTGCCATAGCCTTCTCTGACTCTGACTCCTCCTCAAAGCCAGACTCATCCTCTTACCCGGGGTACGAGATAGAAAGCCTGATATTGTCCAACCCTTTCAAGCCATAGAAGTGGAAGGCCTTGCTCTTGTACTCCGGAATCCTTGGTGGTAGGAGTTCAGGACAGCCTCGATGACTTCGTTCCTGAAATCTTGGGATGCCATGAACTTGGGGATGCCTCCATCACCTCCTTTTTGGCCATCTCCATCGCTGTAGTGGTTGCCGACACCCTCTCAAGCACCGTCGTAGTTCGGTCCTCCTCCTCTTCCAGTTGGACCTGGAGGGCCCGCACCTTCTTCTTCAGACGGGCCCTCTCCTCAGCCTAGAGGGAGATAGCATCCCACTCCCCCGGAGGAGCCGCCTCAGGCTTGGCTACCCCCATAGTCTTGGGGTCATATGATGCGGGACTAATATGCATGCAATTCTTTTTGTATATTTTATATGTGGGGTTAGGTGATTAATTCCCGAATTTCAGATCAAAATTAGTTGTAGGGAATTTGTATGAATTTTTGAAGCCAAGCATGCATATTAGAACCTAGAAAAGTACTAAAGAAGGATCGCCGGGGCTGAGAAGCCTCCGTTAGGACAAGTTCTCCTACAATAATAAGACTAGAGGTAGAGGGGGTGTACCTGACAATGTCTGAAGTGCCCGGTGAAGATCGCAGTGAAGGGATCTCTCATTCCTCGATGGATGCGGCCTGAAAATTGAGCCAAAGACCTGCGGATACCCAGCTTTCTGCTCGGTGGTCCGATTGAGGCGTGGCTGGAGTCGTTGGATTCGTAGGAATCGGGGACCTGCAAACGACCTATCAGGGGTTAGAAAACTCAAAGGAAATCAAGAAAACAAAAAAAAATAGCAAAGAAAAGAAAGTTTGGAGGGGGCTGGAAGGATAGTTGGTGGCAAGAAGATGGTTGCAAACACCGGGAAGAAGAACTCTCAAACCCCTTTATGCACACAACAGGGTAATCACACAAAACAATATAAGAACTCAAGCTTTATTTCATATATCAAAATCCCTTCATACAAGAGGCTAGGGTCCTTTAATAGACCCTTAACCTGGGCTCCAAGTAAGGGCACATAAGTCTTTACATAAGAATCCTTTCCCTCTCAAACCTTAGCTAGAAAATAAGGAAACATTAGGTAAAAAAAATCCCTAAAATTCTCTTGACTTGGCCAACACTCCAAGGATGCCTAGGGGGGCGTGTTGGGCTTCTAGGAGCAGCAAGAGGCCGGCTCAAAGGGGCTTGGGTGCATGGGTTTGGGCCTCTGGAAGCTAGGGTGGCCTGGTAGCCAGGTAGCAGGAATATTCTCTGGTATCTTGCTTCTTAGGGGCTTAGGCTTGGCGCCTGGGCTTGATTTCTTTGAGCTAGGATGCAGATGGACCTCTAAAATCATCAATGCCTTGGTATATGAATATATTTGGCATATGGAAGGGAATCTGGGCATCTGGAGGGCATCTGCAAGGAATCAAGGTTTTCTGAATTTTTCCTCCTGGGTCTTCAAATCTTCAAGCTGGGTTGGACTTGAGCTATACTTCCATGTCTTCAATCTAGTTGGACTTGGTTTTCACTTGTATGATATAGTCTTGAGTCTTCAGTATGCTTGGATAGGCCAATAAAATAAATTAGCTTAACATGAGCTGACTAATACTGAACTGAACTAGCTCAACATGCTGACTAGTACAGAATTGAAACTCAAAAGACTCAAATAATAACTAAAATGGACTCAGATGGGCTAAGCCCTTATTACAGATGGACTCATAAATTATTGATCAATTCATAGAGGGTTGAAAAGCCTTTGTCTTATTCTGGTGCCTCCGGTGTCCCCACCAATTCTCCCAGGGTGGGAGGAACTCGACCCTGTCGAGTGAAGATCAAGCTGGCTCACATATCTCTCGAGAAGGTCTGGGTAAGGTGCTGCAAGTCCTCATGAGAAATCCACGAATCGTCCAACTCTAGCAGGCCTTGCCATCGGACCAGGAAGCGTTGATAGTCAGGGCCCGGGTCGTGATGGCTTGATCGTTCAGGATACGCTCGATCCGTTCTCCTCTCTCAGGCCAATTTGTTAGTGGACACTCTGGGTTAGGATAACTCACAATGAAAAGGAACAGGTCCAAAGGCCTTACTAGGTATCACTGCTGGTTCCCTATACTCAACCAGGTCTATAATATTGAAGGTAGAACTAATGCCCAAATCCGAAGGCAAGTAACACCTAGGCATTGATCCAACCTTCTTCTATCACTTTAAAAAGGTCCGGCTCTGCGAGCATGAAGCTTCTTTTAGGCCTAAGCCTAACCAAGATAGAATCCACTACATCAAATTCTTTGATCCATTTTCGGGAATTAGCCAATTTGTTTAAAATTAGTGTAGGTGGTGAACATGCTGGGCACATGCAGACATCCTAACAAATGATTCAAAGGACTCATACTAACACCTAACAGACTTGACTATGCATTCCTATAGAAGGAAATTTTATTAAACTCTTTGGATCTAAACCTAATAGATTATAGGTTCCCTAGGTTTGATCCTAGCTTGACATGTACATGAAAATTACAGTGAACTCCTAGCAAATTCCAAAGAGTATGCCAGAAGTAAGATGCAAACCTAACATGTATGATGAATGCATGCAGTATGCTAATCTTAGATAAATGCAATCTAATAATCCTAGAAATGCTGGAGGTGTCTGAAAAGGGCAGAAAATAGGAAGTGGATTCAAAATTAGTCTAGTAGGGTAAGGAAAAATGTTCAAGGTTAGTTGGATAAAGTAGGATAAAAGACGAGGTGTCAGGAACTAATCCTATACTAATGAGGTTAACCTTACGAGGTTGAGCTATATCTACAGGGTTTGCATAATGGAATGATGGGTTACTAATCTCAGGGAAGAGGTCGCTAATGGGAACTATAGGAGGAGGCTCATCTTGAGGGTACTGATTCAAAGAGATCAAGTCCTTAATAAATTCTTCTGGTTCTTGTATTTTAAGACTAGACTCTATAATTTGGCTCTCCTCTTCGGTTTCCTCAGGTAGGCTCTAGTAGCAGTACCTAGGTTCTATTCCTCTATTTGTTCTTCCACTATAGCTTTAGGTTGGATGTGGTCAAGGTCAACTATCTCTAGGTTGGCTTCTACCTGGGTATCTATTGGGTCAGCTAATTCTAGGTCATCTAAAGGTGTCTCCTCTTCTTCCTCATACTCATCCACTAGGCTCGCATCAGCTTCATATACTTCCGCATTAATGTAAGCCTTGTCAATCTCAGGAATGGTTGGAGAAGGTCGGCTAGGGAAAATTGGCTAGGTCCTGGTTTCTGATTATGGACACTAATCCAAGTAGGTTCAGGTTGCCTAAGGGGTAGTGACACACTACTGGGCTCATATTTAGGGGTGCTAATCCTATGGGGTTCAGGTTGACTAAGGAAAACCTGACTAGTACTAGATTGATACTTAGGGGTTATGGGTCTCTGAGCTCATAGGACAAGGGTGCAGATCTATGGGTCATGGGATTATAGGATCTGGGGTCATAGGATTTTGGGTCAGCTCTATGGTCAGGTTCTAAGGATGGATCATGGTATGGGGTCCTCCTAAGGTTGGGCTCCCTATATGGGTCAGGATATTGGTTCTCCTAGGGTTGGACTCCCTATATGGGTCAGAATATTGGGTTCTCCTAGAGTTGGGCTCCCTATATGGGTCAGAGTATGGGTTCTCCTGGGTTCAGTATCATAATAAGGGTCATGGTAAGGGGTTCTTCTAGGTTCATTATCATAATAAGGGTCATGGTAAGGGGTTCTTCTAGGTTCAGTATTATAGTATGGGTCAGGCTTAGGGGCTCTCATAGGTTCAACCTCTCAGTATGGATCAGGGTTTGGGATCCTCCTAGGTTGAGGATTGTAGTACGGGTCAGGATAAGGGGCTCTCCTAGGTTCGACTTCATGGTATAGATCAGGGTTTGGGGTCCTCCTAGGTTGAGGGGACTGAAGATCTGGCTCAGACTGTGATCCATGGGTTCTTCCTAGGGTCCCTACATGGCCTTCTAACTGGTCAAACATATTGGCAAGATGGTCAATTCTATTGTTGGTTTGGGTACTAGACTGAGTTAACTGGGCCATGGATTGGGTTAGTTACTCAGTGAGTGCTTTTATTTGGGCTTGCAAATTTTCCATGGGTTCAGACATTTGTGAAGGAGGTGGGTGATGTGAAACCCCTGATCTAATGCTCATGCAAGACTTGATTAGACCAACTACAGCTGACTAGACCTAGAGTCCAAACTAGATGCTCAATCAGGGTGGCAAACTAGCCTATAGTAATCTTGTACTCAGCCAAGCAGGTGTAAAGGTAGTGTTAGGTCCCTGATTGCCAATCCTAGACACCAATCAGAGATTGGCCAGGTAGGCAGACCAGCACACAAGCCCTTCAGGATTGAATCCCTAAACCACCGTTCTAGACACTGAGCATAAGGCACACACGGGTTAACTTGACACAGTGATCTAACACTAGCCCGGACCCGACCAGTTGGTGTCCCTAGCCCACTAGGGCAAATTAAGTCTAGTTAATTTAGGCTAAGGCTTGGGACCGAATGCAAGGGATGTGGTTTTGGGATAAGGAGAGGTGATCAATCCTCCCCCCATCTGACATAGCAAGAGTGCCCTTAAAAGTAAATTATGCATGATGGCAGGCAGATGAGGATGCAAATTAGGGTTTTAGTGTTCTTTTTTTGGTATTTTTGGAGAATATGTAATTTTTTTTTGATTATTTATTAAATAGAAGAAAACTTGCAACTTATAGCCTAATATGCAAGAAATATACTAAAATTAAAAGATATGCAAAAATGCTAAATAAAACCCTAAAACTTCCAACTTGTCTTGATGAAAAAAAATAGAGCCAAAAATTTGTAGGCTGTATTTCGGCTTGCAGAAAATTCACAGGCCATAATAAAATCTAAAAAAAATTAAAATAATTACAGTAAATTATGATGAATCCAGAAAAGCAAATTCAAAATTTTTGGAGTTCTAATAGGGAGAAATAATTTAAAAAACAGAGCATATATGGACTGAAAAATTACAGAAAATAAGCCATAATCTAAGCTCTGATACCAAATGATGGGGGGACTAATAGGCATGCAATTCTTCTTGTGTGTTTATATGTGGGGTTAGGTGATTAATTCTCAAACTTCAGATCAAAATTAGTTGTAGGGAATTTTGTATGAATTTTTGAAGCCAAGCATGTAGATTAGAACCTAAAGAACCTAGAAAAGTACTAAAGAAGGACGCCGGGCTGAGAAGCCTCGGTTAGGGCAAGTTCTCCTACAATAATAAGACTGGAGGTAGAGGGGGTGTACTGACAATGTCTGAAGCACCTGGTGAAGATCACAGTGAAGGAATCTCTCGTTCTCGATGGATGCGGCCTGAAAAACTGAGCCAAAGACCGCGGATACCCGGCTTTCTGCTCGGTGTTCCGATTGAGGCGTGGCTAGAGTCGTTGGATTCGTAGGAACTCGAGGACCTGCAAACGACCTATCAAGGGTTAGAAAACTTAGAGAAAATCAAGAAAATAAAGAAAAATAGCAAAGGAAAAAAAGTTTGGAGGGGGCTGGAAGGATGGTTGGCGGCAAGAAGATGGTTGCAAACACCGGGAAGAAG
This sequence comes from Areca catechu, assembly GCA_021397845.1. Taxonomy (NCBI): domain Eukaryota; kingdom Viridiplantae; phylum Streptophyta; class Magnoliopsida; order Arecales; family Arecaceae; genus Areca; species Areca catechu. The sequence continues at coordinate 64,343,875 of CM038042.1, forward strand.
AACTCTCAAACCCTTTATGCACACAGCAGGGTAATCACAAAAACAATATAAGAACTCAAGGTTATTTCATATATCAAAATCTCCCTTCATACAAGAGGCTAGGGTCCTTTAATAGACCCTTAACCTTGGGCTCCAAGTAAGGGCACATAAGTCTTTACATAAGAATCATTTTCCCTCTCAAACCCTAGCTAGAAAATAAGGAAACATTAGGTAGAAAAAATCCCTAAAAACTCTTGACTTGGCCAACACTCCAAGTATGCCTAGGGGGGCGTGTGGGCTTCTAGGAGCAGCAAGAGGCCAGCCAAAGGGGCTCGGGCGCATGGGTTTGGGCCTTTGGAAGCTGGGGTAGCCTGGTAGCTAGGTAGCAGGAATATTCTCTGGTATCTTGCTTCTTAGGGGCTTGGGCTTGGCGCCTGGGCTTGATTTCTTTGGGCTAGGATGTAGATGGACCTCTAAAATCATCGATGCCTTGGTATATGAATATATTTTGGCATCTGAAAGGGAATCTGGGCATCTGGAGGGCATCTGCAAGGAATCAGGGTTTTCTGAATTTTTCCTCTAGGGTCTTCAAATCTTCAAGCTGGGTGGGACTTGAGCTATACTTCCATGTCTTCAATCTAGTTGGACTTGGTCTTCACTTGTATGATATAGTCTTGAGTCTTCAGTATGCTTGGACAGGACTCAAAAAAATAAAATTAGCTCAACATGAGCTAACTAATACTGAACTGAACTAGCTCAACATGAGCTGACTAGTACAGAATTGAAACTCAAAAGACTCAAATAACAACTAAAATGGACTCAGATGGGCTAAGACCTTATTACAGATGGACTCATAAATATTGATCAGTTCATAACGGGTTGAAAAGCCTTTGTCTTATTCTGGTGCCTCCGGTGTCCCACCATCATCCCTCCGGACCTTCATATTGGGCTCCCCCTCAGGCTCTCTGATGGCAGTCCTCCTGCGAGACATCTCCCGAAGATCTTTGTGGCTGAACTTCATTCATGCAAGATAAAGCAGATAGATTAGCTTCAGCTCCACACTAAACCCACCATAAGAGGAAACGAGGTTCCTTTTTCCCCGCCCACTAGAGAGACTCGCTAGCACTAGCATAAACGAAGACAGGGGATGCACGGAGGTCTAGAGACCCTAGTAGGGTATTCCCCCAACTCTACAAGAAAAAAAGAAGGAAGGAAAGAAGGAAGCCTAACTTATCAAGACTCTGTCCAAATGGAAGAGAAGGGAATAGTTCTGAAACACAAGTCTTGCCTCTTCACCACTTGAAGAAATTCTAAGAATTGAGAAGATGGGTCCTATTTAACGGCCTGGAGAAGATGTGCACCGTGTCTCACACCAAGCCAATGGAGAGATGCCATGAACCGAGGCTGTGCTTTGCATCCCGAGCACCCCCCTTGAAGACCGACATGGCATTAATAACTGCTTTGAAAGAGAAAAGACATGGCAGCACCCAAATGGCGCAGAGACATGATCACTTAAATGCCTGTGTGTCTGGCATTGGTAGTGAAAGGGCCATGCCCCTCCATGCCAGCGCAACCATTACTCTCTTCGCCTGGAGCGGACACCTCATTCTGGGCTTGGGAGTGGGGGGAAACTGATTATGGCGACATCCAATGATGTGGACCGGTGCGGCGATACTCATTGACATGGAGCTTGTAGATGGCCACAATCAGCAAGAAGCCCACCACCTGGGCAAGGCCACATAATGAAGAACCAAAGGGACCGTCTTCCAAGGTCAGCTCCCAATCGAGGCAGGGCCATTGGTGAGACCCCCATCTGAGGATAGCACCCAATTGAGGTTGAGTCTTCCTCTCCAGAAGGGATCGCCCTTCGAGGTAAGCTCCCAGTCGAGGCAGGGCTCATTGGGCGAGCCCCCATCTGAGGTTAGCTCCCGGTGAGGTCGAGTCCTCCTCTCAGAAGGGACCACCCTTCCGGGGTAAGCTCCGAGTCAAGGCAAGGCTTATTGGGCGAGCCCCCCATCTGAGGTCAGCTCCTGATTGAGGTTGAGTCCACCTCTCCAGAAGGGACCGCCCTTTCGAGGTCAGCTTTCAGTCGAGGCACTCAATGGGCGATTCCCCTGTCGAGGTCAGCTCCTGATTAAGGTCGAGTCCGCCTCTCCAGAAGGGACCGCCCTTCCAAGGTTAGCTCCTAGTCAAGGCAGGGCTCATTGGGTGAGCCCCCATTGAGGTCAGCTCCCGGTTGAGGTCGAGTCCACTCTCCTAGAAGGGATTGCCCTTCTGAGGTCAGCTCCCAATAGAGGCAGGGCTCATTGGGTGAGCCCCTCGTCTGAGATCAGCTCCTAGTCGAGGTCAAGTCTACCTCTCCAAAGCAGCCCTCTACTATGAGTATGGTCTCCCGCCAAAGGTGCAAAGAGGGGTGAAGCTAGCATTCAAAACAGAGGCAGCGGAGTACCTAGCCACCCTGAAACCTCCGAGAGGTGGCACATACCCTGCCATGGGTACCTGACCATCTGAGCCTCTGAGAGGTGGCGCATACCCTGCCATGGGAGCAGGCCTACCCTGTGGTGTGTGTGCGCACGATCTGCACGATCCAGACAATACCAGGCACCCAGCCTTGCGGTATATACCGACACATTGACAACCCCATGACTGGAAGACTGTAGCTTCCATGATAGGATGCCTATACCTCCCAAAGAAGGGTGTCCCCCTATGGCCCTATGCCCTGTAGCACCCGAATGGCCCCCTCTAAAGTGGCAAACATCCCATTATGGCTGAAGGCTAGGCACAGAACCATCCCGACAAGAGGCAACAGTGGGCAATGAAAGCCTCCTTCGAAGGAGAGAGCATAGAATCCCCTGGAAAGCCTCCCATCTATATAAGATCTATAGAAAAAGGTAAGTAATGGTAAGCGAAGCAAAGCAAAGGAAACAAAAAAAAGAAGAACAACAAAAACTATTTCATTCTGGTGTTATTATCTTTTCTTTTATCACCCTCTGGAAGCGGAGAGTCCCCCAAGCTCTCCATCTTAGAGGTATCTATTCTCCTCGATCGTCCCACTGACTTGATCGTCAGAGTGCCTTCGTCAAAATCTTCGATCCAAGTTTTGCTCTGTCCTGCAGGACCCCCAAGCAAGCTAGTGAGCCGACCGAGAGACGGGAACCAAGGATCTGGCGGGAACCCGACACATCAGAGCTACAGGCCACGACGATCCGGACGGCAATAGACTTCATGATAGTTTTGGAGTCAACCATCTTGTAGTCTAAGAACCTACTAACTACAAACTTCTTATGCACAGCATCCTTGGTCTTGTATTTCTTGTCCAAAGATGCCCACGGCTCTTTTGCTGTACTAACACTATTGTACATATTGTATATAGTATTCTCCAATCCATTGAAAATGTAGATCTTGCATAGGAAATCAAAAAGCTTCCATGCTTCCACCGTAGCAACCACTTGCTTTTAGTCTTGTCTGTATTCTTCAATCAATTGAGGATGTAGTTCTTGCATAGAAAATCAAAGTACTTTCATGCTTCCACCACAACAACCACTTAGTTGTCAGTCTCTCCTTTCTTCAACCACTTACTTGCCAGTCTCTCCTTTCTTCAATCCTTCCTTCATGAAATGGCATCTTCTATTGCCATCTCTTGAAGTCAACACTTGCCATCTTGATCTGCATCTGCATCATCAGATATAAGATGAGGATTCATCGATGTATGTTGGATTGCACATTTTCATGATCGGATGCCTTATGCCATATGTTTTATTGCCGTCTTGATATGCATCGTTAGATCATCTTAGATCTGGTCGAATGCATCCTCTAGATGCTTAGATCATATCTGCTGCGGCGTCGACTCCTGGACCGGGGTTGGCTGGATGTGCTGGAGCGCTCCTCTCCCAGGTAAACTTGTAACAAAGTCACCAAGGACGCCGATGGTGTTCCGGCGGGGGACCCTCCAATGTCTAAGTTAGCAGGAGGTTGAAGGCAATAGAATGGAGGAATCAAACCAAGAACAGCATATGAAGAGGGAAGAGCACTTCTACCTTCAAACGGGGTCCCCCCGAGTACCTTATATAGGAGCGAAACAGTCCAAAATCCATTCGGGGAGAGGCTGAGAAAGATCGGTCTGCCCCTAGGAGAATCTAGAGAGTGGCCACGTGGCGTGCAGATACGGCGACATCGTGGAAGTAGTAGAGCAGGGCTGTTGGGATGGCAGGATCCCGCAGTAACAGAAAGGTGCTTCTAGAATTTCCTGGATGCTAAGGCATGCTTGTCGGACATCGGCCGAGGGAAAGCCGATCGGCCGGACCAAAGGCCAAACCTCTGAAAGAGAGTGATGGGCCGGACCCCAGCAAGAGAGGGTCATCGGATCTCTGCTACGGTGGGTCGGACCTTTGAAGGAGTAGCATTTGGAGCCTTGAAGTAGTGGCCCGGTTAGACCGCAAGAATGGGCTGGTTCTGGCTGAGGATGAGCCGTCAAGGTACAACAGTATCATTTGACAATGGAACTCATTGATGTATATTGGATTGTTATTGGCCAGGTGGCTTTTTCCAAGAGGGGGGTGAATTGGAAATTACAAAATTTCTTGCAAATATATGCACAAGTAATTTCTTTAGTGGTTGAGTGTTGTGTTAATCAGAGAATAAGTGCATAAGCAGAAAAGTAAGTAAAGCACAACACAAACAAAACAAGTTTAGAGTAGTTCGGAGCAACCCAGCTCCTACATCCACTACCCAAGTTCACCACTCGGGATTTCCACTATACCTCCCAAATCGGAATACAGTCGGATTGATTTACAGGCTCACAATCCTAACCTCTACACTTTGGTTTTTAAACCAGGCTCACCAAAGAAACCCACACTAGATTTTCACAAGCTCACCTAGAACCTCTATACTTTGGTTTTTAGTAGGCTCACCAAAGAAACCTATTTGGTTTTTACAACCGGGCTCACCAATAACCCAAGTATTCTAAGAATAGAATAAAAAAGCAACAGAAATAACAAACTAAGTTGTATGATGGTTGCCGATGCATCTCGAGTGAAACTCAATTGAATGCTCTTCAATGCACTTCAATGGCTTCCTTGCTTTCCTTAAAAGATACTTCAAGCTTCTGATAAGAGTTGGTAAAGGCTTGAAGACTGACTTCAATGCTCAAGTGCTCTCTTCAATAACTATTTAATAGATGTTTAATAACTCATTAGCCTCTCTAAAAATGTTCTCATACCTCATTTATAGAGACTTCAATTGCCTTCCCTTGATTTTGAACGTTGTAGACCGTTGGGAAGTGACAGGTTACCGTTGGAGCACTTTTGGAATTCAAAATCAGAAAACTGGAACTAGCCATTGGAAGTGACCTCATCATTCTAGTCGGCTCGGACATTCTTTGAGTCGGCTCAGGTCAGGTTCGGGTCGGCTGTACTAAATGCCAGTCGGCTAGGTTCCATAGTTGAGAAAATAGTTCACTCTGGACGAGTCGGCTAGGTTGAAATCTAGTCGGCTCGGATTCCTAAGATTCTCAGAATATTTTCAACTAAGTTTTGGACAAGTCGGCTATGCTATAATCTAGTCGGCTCAGATCCCTGAGTTTCTTAGAACATTTTCAACTAAGTTCTGGACGAGTCAACTGGGACTTGGTGCTAGTCGGCTAGGTCTACGTGCCAGAGATCTTCTTTCATGTGCCAGTGCCATAGTCGGCTGGTTCCTCCATCCAGTCAGCTCGAGATTGGTTCTTCTCCTAGACCAATTCCTATTCTCCAGAACTCACAAGCTAAGTTTTGAAGGCTTCCTTCAGATCTTCTTACAACACAATCAAGAAAAACTGAAGCTTGAAACTAGTAGAAGCAACCCTTTATCTTTATTTTAAATAAGATTTTTTGTTGGGTTCTTCTTTACAAGATTCTAATTACTTACAACTCAACACAAAGAAATAAAAGTTGTAGGGTTTTAATAAAATATGTCAAAGTAGTCATCTTACAAAAACTTGTCAACCATTTGAAGAGTTGTTAGATAACCAAATATATGCTCTAATATTTTGTTATCATCAAAATCACTTCAGGGATTAACAATCTCTCCCTTTTTGATGATGACAAAACACTAGACATGAAAAAATCTATTCTATTCGTAAGTATGGATGTATATCATAGTAAGCATTTACATTTGTTTGACGTATCATGATATTAACTATTTTCAAATGAGTATCAATGTATGATATAGTTATACACAAAGCCAATTCTATAAAATATAAGTGTCAGATAATAAATGCTTGTGTATATTAAGCAATATTAAGCATTGACAGTTTGATGTAATTAGTAGAGAGCAGAATAGTAATCATTGAAACAAATTAAACATGTATTTCTCCCCCTTTTTATAAAATTTCTAATCAACGTGAAATTTCTCCCTTTTTTTCATTTATTTGACCACTTTAGCAGAAAAAGTATGCAATATTCATTAAGCTCCCCCTATCTAATTAACTTTAACAGATCTATTGCAATTCTATTAAGCTTCTACTTTCATGCACTTTATTATATAATAGTTCTCCCCCTTTTTATCATCAAATCAAAAAGATTATACAATTAAGCTTAGATTTTAAATAGATTGAGATTGTATCAAAATTTGTTTGAGATAATTTCACTTTCTCAATTTAGAGAGAGAATTCTATTTAAAAATATTAGAGAGTGTTAACAAGATACAAGAAATACACACATGTGTCCAAAAAGATATTCATTGTATTTCCATCAAAAGATTCAGTACATTGATCATTACATAATCAAAAAAGAGTTTCCAAAAAGTACAGAAGCGACTAAAGACCTACTCACTATCAGATTTTTCCTTAGGTACATTGGTATGCATACTTGCACCATACCAAGAAGCAGGTCTAGGAGGTCTACTAGAAGATGCATGAGGTGGAGGTGCTCTAAGATGGTGAGAAGTGGTAGGACTCCTAGAGGAAATAGGAGAAGGATCATAAAGAGGTCTAGTCCTAGCAGTGATCTCCAAGGATCTAACAGTACCACAGATTGAGACCATCTCCATCCAGATTGCACCAAGTTCCTGTTCCATGTCCTTGAGGCTTGTAGGTACCTTGTTCACAGCCTCTTTCATTTCACCAATTTTCTTTTGCATTGATATAAGTTCAGAAGGTTGGACATTAGCAAAAGCTTCAGCAGATCCTCTAAGTCTTCCAAGTTCTGACCTGATAATCCCAATGCCTCGAGTGTAGTCATCTGCCATCTGTCTTGTCTCTGCAATTGTTCCCAAAGTGCATTTGGCTTCATTTAATTCAGTTCTATATTTATTTAAAGTTGCATCAACTGAATTCTTTATGCCTTTAGAACTAGAAGAAATAAGGTCTAGGATAGGTTGAAGTTCCACCTGAGATGCAGATCTTGAAGTTTCTATTGCTTCAACCTTTCCTTGCAAACTTGTAACATGTTCTTCCAGTTGAGACAGTCTACTATCCACTGACTGTTTTAGATCACCAAACAGTGAAGTAATAGTCCCTATCAGTGAATCAGTCAAAGCCTTCATTTGATCTTCAATCTGACTTTGAATGTTTGGAGGATGTGTAGCTGTCGGAGTGAAGTGTGGTAAAGGTATATCAACTGTAGGCAAATCAAATTTAGGTGCAGGCATATCAAGATCAGGAAAAGGTACATCAGCCTCCTCAAAAGTGGTAGCAGGCTCAAAAATAAGTGATTCAGGCTCAGGTGCAGGTGCAGTAGTTATTCCGGCTTCAGCAGCAGCAGTATCAACATGTTCCTCATTCTCTTCTTCGTCTTCTTCACTGCTTGAACTACCTATTGCCCTAACATTGATTCCTTTTTTTCTCCAAACTCCTTCAACTAGAATGTAACCCATTCTTTCTAGTGACTTGGAGGTGTAGACATCTGTATGGTGCAGTTCAACTCCATCTTCACTGTCCAAATTCACTCTTTGGGACTTGAACAGTAGGGTTAGCATCATTCCATAGGGTAAGCAAGCCTTAGCCTTTCTAACGGTCTCCTTCATTTGCATAATGATAATATGTGATAAGTTTATCGGAGTCTTTTCTAAGATATGCTCCATGAGGCTCAGGTCTTTCTTAGTTACCCAATCAAATCTTTCTGTCCTTTGCAAAAATATTCTACAAATGAAATTATGTAGCAAACTCATTTTAAGAGACAATGTATTGGCAAAAACAGTTCCAATCCCACAAACTTCTTCCTTGTTTAGGATTGTTCTTAAAGCCTTTTCTCTATCTTGAATTACTAAGAATTTCACTCCATCAATAGGTAAGTCCAGTAGGCCATGTAGAAATTCTTCATTGACAACAACTCTTCTTCCTTTAACTATAGACTCTACATAATTTGTCCCCAATCTTAAATTTTCATAAAATGTCTTAACAAGAGAGGGGTAAGTCTTTTCATTTAGGGAGAAAAACTTCCTCCAACCTTGATCTTCAATCAAATCACCAATTTTTAACCCAATCTCCTTAATAAATTCAAAGTTAATGCGACGGCCAGAGGTTATCGGTCTTGTGGACATTGAAGGGATTTGACTTGGAGCACTTTGAGCATCCCTTGCAGATTCTTCCACAAGTTCCTCACTATGAACAGTGGCAGTCGGCTCTTCTTGACACCTCTTAGTCCTTCTTTCCCTTTCCACGGATGGAGCAGCCCTAATAGAGCATTTCCCGGTAGCACGTTTTGGAGCCATTGCTAGGAAAGAGGTAGAAATGAGAGATTGGAGAGCTTAGAAGGGAGATAGGAGTTTTTAGAATAGGATTAGGAGAGGAATGAACTATTAGAAAAGATGAAATGAAGGTTAGATGGCTCGGAATGGGGTTTATGCCCCAAAATAAAAAACTCAGGCGTGAAATTCCAGTTGACTCGAAAAAGCCCTAGAGAGGCTCTGGTCGGCTCGGCCAGTCCTCGCCCAAAACACACAAAGAATCTAGTCGACTCAAAAAAGCTCGAGCCAGCTATGCTAGAACTCGTTCAAAACATGCAAAAAAACCAGTCGACTCAGTTTAAAAACCAGTCAACTCGATGGGAGAAATCAGGTTTTGGAAATTTCGAACACAATTCTGAGAGATTTTTGGAGAAAATTTCAAAGAAAATTTAGGCTCTATGATAGAGAATGAAATTAGGAGGTTCTCTAGATGATGTTTCCTAAAATTTAAAGGAATTAGATTAGAGAATTTAAAAAGGATCACAAAGTCCTAATTCACTTCTAATTAGTTCAAATTTGTCTTGATTAAGTGGCTTAGTAAATATATTAGCTAATTGATTTTCAATAGGAACAAAATCAAGTACTATATCACCATTTGAAACATGATCTCTAATAAAATGATGTATAATTTCAATGTGCTTGGTTCTAAAGTGTTGAATTGGATTCTTTGTCAAATTGATAGCACTTGTGTTATCACATTTAATTGAAATTTTAGATTGTAATACACCAAAGACTTCTAATTGTTGTTTAATCCATAACACTTGAGCATAACAACTACCAGCAGCCACGTACTCTGCCTCAGCAATGGACAAGGCTATGGAGTTTTGCTTCTTACAGTGCCATGAGATTAAATTCAACCCTAGAAATTGGCATGTACCGCTAGTGCTTTTTCTATCTATTTTACAACCAGCATAGTCAGCATCAGAGAATCCAATCAAATTCAGGGTAGAATGTTTAGAATACCAAATTCCTAAATTACTTGTTCCTTTCAAGTATTTAATTATTCTTTTAACAGCAAGCATATGTGTTTCTTTTGGTGATGACTAAAATCTAGCACATACATATACACTATATAATATGTCAGGTCTACTTGCAGTCAAATATAATAAGGATCTGATCATACCTCTATATAGCTTTTGGTCAACATTGGATCCATTTTCATCTTTGTCCAATCTGCAAGTTGGGCTCATGGGTGTTCTCATTGATTTGCTACTCTCCATACCAAACTTTTTAATGATTTCTTTGATGTATTTGGCTTGGTTGATGAAGATGCCTTCCTTTGTTTGTTTTACTTGAAGTCCAAGGAAGTAGTTTAGTTTGCCCATCAAGCTCATTTCAAATTCTCCTTGCATAAGCTTAGCAAATTCTTTACATAGAGATTTGTTAGTTGCACCAAAAATGATATCATCAACATATATTTGTACAACTAAGATATCATTATTCTTCTTTTTGATAAATAAGGTTTTGTCTACATTTCCTCTTAAAAAATTATTTTCAATTAAGAAAGTGCTAAGTCTATCATACCAGGCTCTATGTGCTTGTTTCAAACCATACAATGCTTTGTTTAATTTAAATACGTGGTTTGGAAAAGTGTGATTTTCAAAACCTAGTGGTTGTTCCACAAAAACTTGTTCAGAGATAAAACCATTAAGAAATGCACTCTTTACATCCATTTGAAAAAGTTTGAAATTCATGTAGCAAGCAAATGCAAGTAGTAGTCTAATGGCTTCTAGTATTGCTACGGATGCATAAGTTTCATCAAAATCAATACCTTCTTCTTGGTTATATCCCTTAGCCACTAGTCTAGCTTTGTTTCTTATTATGTTTCCTTATTCATCTAGTTTATTCCTACAGACCCATTTGGTTCCTATTATTGGATGGTCAGTAGGTCTATCTACAAGTGTCCATACCCTATTTCTTTCAAACTGGTTTAATTTTTCATGCATTGCCATCATCCAGTTTGGGTCAGTCTCAGCTTCTTCTAGGCTATGGGGTTCTATTTGTGATACAAAGGCTAGGTAATCATGTGCATCCTTATGTACAGACCTAGTCCTAACACCATGTAAAGGATCTCCTATGATTAATTCTTTAGGGTGAGATGTAACATACCTCCAGTCCCTCGGTAGATCGGTGTGATCCTTACTTACCGTTTCTTCTCCATCTTGAGTGTCGTTATCTTTAATGTTCAAGTCATCAATTCCTTTTTGCAATGTACCTGCATCATTATCTATGCACTCTTCTTGTCTAGAAGGTATAAGGTTAGTTTCAATAAATATAACATGTATTGACTCTTCAATAGTAAGAGTCCTTTTATTAAAAACCCGATATACTTTGCTGTGTAATGAATAACCTAGGAAAATTGCATCATAAGCTTTAGAATCAAATTTTCCTAAATTATCTTTTCTATTATTATGCACAAAGCATTTGCATCCAAACACATGAAAATAACTAATATTGGGTTTTCTATCATTCCAAAACTCATAGGGGGTTTTCTTTAAAATAGGACGGATCAAAATGTGATTTAAAATATAATAAGCAGTGTTCACCGTTTCTGTCCAAAAGTACTTTGGAAGATTGCTTTCGCACATCATTGTGCGAGCCATTTCTTTCAATGTCCTATTTTTCCTCTCTACAATACCATTTTGTTAAGGTGTTCCAGGAGCGGAGAAGTTGTGATCAATGTCAAATTCAGTACAACAATCTTCAAAAAATTGATTTTCAAATTCAGTTCCATGATCACTTCTAATTAAAATTAAAGATAAGTTCTTTTGATTTGAAACCTTTTTATAGAATTTTCTGAAAACATGAAAGGTTTCATCTTTTGAAGCAATAAACAAAATCCAAGTAAATCTTGAAAAATCATCTACTATCACAAGAGCATATTTCATTCCTCCTAGGCTTGTGGTCCTAGTAGGTCCGAAAAGGTCTATGTAAAGTAGTTCAAGTGGTCTTGTTGTAGAAACTATATTTTTTGATTTAAAACTTCTCCTGGTTTGTTTACCCATTTGGCATGCATCACAAACATGATCAAAATCAACTTTAAACTTAGGCATGCCTCTAACAAGATCTTTAGAAATTAATTTGGCAATAGTATGCATGCTAGCATGACCTAATCGTCTATGCCATAGTAAACACGACTCTTTGGTCTTAGCATTCATTGCAACTAGACTGGGGCTACTTGATATAGAAAGATCATTAAGATCTACCACATAGATATTCCCAAGTCTATGTCCAATAAACTTATTTCTAGAATCTAAAGAGTTAGTTATTATACACATAGAAGATTCAAAGATAACCTTGAAGCCTTTATCACATAATTGACTTATGCTTAAGAGATTATGCTTCAACTTGTCTACTAGCAAAACATTTTCAATAAAAGTGAAGGGAGTTATTTTGATCTTACCAATACCGATTATTCTCCCTTTTCCATTGTCTCCAAAGGTGACCATACCTCCTTCTTTTATTTCAAGGGTGATAAACTGGTCCTTGTCACCCGTCATATGTCTTGAGTAGCCACTGTCTAAGTACCACCTTTTTTACAATTTTTGGGCTGCAAGACATTCCTGTAAAATAATCAATGAATTCTTTTAGGTACCCAAGCTACCTTGGGTCCTTGCAGGTCAGCAGAGGTGGTTCCTTTGGAAACCCAGATTTTTCTTACATTCTTATGGATATTTCTAGAATTATTGCAGTCAAAAGCTTTATGTCCTATTCTTTTGCAAACATAGCATACAACTTTAGAGTTTTAAAAGGAGCAAAATTAGAAGTTCTAAAAGTTGATGCAATTGATGCAGATTTTAAACCTTTTAAAATATAAGCATTTTTGCTCAAATTCATAGGAACATACAATAAAGATTTTGAAGTTGAAACAGTTTTTGGTGCCGCCAAGACTTTTTGTGATAAAGTGTTTAGAACAGGTGCTTTAGATTTTACAAAAGTAGTTGCTGAAATTTCATTCATAATAGACGTTTTAAAACCAATTACAGCTTTGTTTCCTGAAATTTGTTGTTCTTTTAAAATTAACTCAAGCTTATTTGAAGACAAAGTAAGTTTTTCAACCAATGGCTTGAGTTTTGTAACCTTCTTTTTTAGTTCAATATTTTCAGTAAACAAATCATTGTTTTTCTTTTCACATAAGAGATTTTCATTTTTCAGCTTTTCAATTTTTTCAGAAAAGTCATGCAATTCTTTTTGCAATAAAAGGTTCTTTTCTGAAATTTCATTTTTCTGTTTGAGTGAAGAGTCATTTATATTTTTCAATGTTTTTATCTTTACTCCAGCTTTCTTAAATTCAGATAATAGATCATAAAATGCAGAATTTAATTCATCAAATATAAATTCAGTGCAATTACTAGGGGATGTTACCTCATCTTCGAGACCCATTAAACATAGATTTGCCGTCTTGGTGGTCTCTTCCTCTTCAGATGAAGATGATTCTTCACTATTGCTCCATGTGGCAACCATGGCTTTCTTCTTTTTTTCTGTCTGAAGGATTTCTTTAATAGAGACAATCTGGATGAATGTGCCCCGGCTTCTTGCATTCATAGCATGTAGGGACTACTTCTTTATCTTTCTCTCTGTCCTTTTCTTTTTCTTTTCCGTAATCCTTCCTATGGAATTTTCGGTTGAGTCTTCCTTTTTTCCTTTCCATGAACTTTCTGAATCTCCTCACAACTATTGCGATATCATCATCTTCTAAGTCATCATTGGAGGATGTGCTTTTATCTTCAGATTCTTCATCATCCCTCTTTGATTCGGTCGCAGCTATGAAGGCTATGGTTTTCTTTTTCTTCTGTTCGTCTTCAGTTCTGTGCTGCATAGTCAGCTCATGGGTGATGAGTGATCCCAGTAGTTCATTCAGTAGTAATGTATTAAGATCTTTGGCTTCCTAGATTGCTGTCACTTTGGGATCCCACTTGTCAGGTAAAGAACGGAGTATCTTCTGAACTAGATCAGCATTTGAGTATACCCTGTCAAGACTCTTCAAACCATTAATAATATACGTAAATCTAGAAAACATGGCAGAGATTATTTCAGAAGGTTCCATTTTAAACAGTTCATAGTTGTGAACTAAAAGATTTATCTTTGAGATTTTCACTTGGGAAGTTCCCTCATGGGTCACCTCGAGTTTGTCCTAGATTTTCTTTGCTGAAGAGCAAGTGGAAATTCGGTTGAACTCATTTATATCCAAAGCACAATATAGTAAATTCATTGCTTTGGCATTCAATTTCCCATTTTCATATCAAGATCATCCCAGTTCTCTTCAGGCTTAGGGATGTCCATGCCATCAACTTTGATCATGAAAATGTGTGGCCCTTTTAAGATGACCTTCCATAATTAAAAATCTACAGCTTGAATGTATATTTTCATTCGTGCTTTCCAATAAGAGTAATTAGTGCCTGTAAATAGTGGAGGTCTATTTGTTGACTGGCCTTTGACCAAGGATGTACTCAAGGATGAGCCATCAATCTTTATTCAAGTAATCAGAGACACTGCTCTGATACCAGCTATTGCCCAGGTGGCTTTTTCCAAGAGGGGGGTGAATTGGGAATTACAAAATTTTTTGCAAATATGTGCACAAGTAATTCCTTTAGTGGTTGAGTGTTGTGTTAATTAGAGAATAAGTGCAGAAGCAGAAAAGTAAGTAAAGCACAACACAAACAAAACAAGTTTAGAGTGGTTCGGAGCAACCCAGCTCCTACATCCACTATCCAAGTTCACCACTCGGGATTTCTACTATATCCCCCAAACCGGAATACAGTCGGATTGTTTTACAGGATCACAATTCCAACCTTTACACTTTGATTTTTAAACCGGGCTCACCAAAAAAACCCACACTAGGTTTTCACAGGCTCATCTAGAACCTCTACACTTTGGTTTTTAGTAGGCTCACCAAAGAAACCTATTTGGTTTTTACAACCGGGCTCACCAATAATCCAAGTATTCTAAGAATAGAATAAAAAAGCAATAGAAATGACAAACTAAATTGTCTGATGGTTGCCGATGCAGCTCGAGTGAAGCTCAATTGAATGCTCTTCAATGCACTTCAATGGCTTTCTTGCTTTCCTCAAAAGATGCTTCAAGCTTCTGATAAGAGTTGGTGAAGGCTTGAAGACTGACTTTAATGCTCAAGTGCTCTCTCTTCAATAACTGTTTAATAGATGTTCAATAACTCATTAGCCTCTCTAAGAATGTTCTCATACCTCATTTATAGAGACTTCAACTGCCTTCCCTTGATTTTGAATGTTGTAGACCGTTGGGAAGTGACAGGTTACCATTGGAGCACTTTTGGAATTCAAAATCAGAAAACTGGAACTAGCTGTTGGAAGTGACCCTATCATTCTAATCGGCTCGGACATTCTTCGAGTCGGCTCAGATCAGGTTCGGGTTGGCTGGGCTGAATGCCAGTCGGCTAGGCTTCACAGTTGAGAAAATAGTTCACTCTAAACAAGTCGGCTATGTTGAAATCCAGTCAGCTCGGATCCCTAAGATTCTCAGAATATTTTCATATAAGTTATGGACATGTCGGCTAGGCTGTAATCTAGTCAGCTTGGATCCCTGAGTTTCTTAGAACATTCTCAACTAAATTCTGGACGAGTCAGCTGGGACTTGGTGCCAGTCGGCTGGGTCTGCGTGCCAGAGATCTTCTTTCATGTGCCAGTGCTAGAGTCGGTTGGTTCCTCCATTCAGTTAGCTCGAGATTGGTTCTTCACCCAGACCAATTCCTATTCTCCAGAACTCACAAGCCAAGCTTTGAAGGCTTCCTTCAGATCTTCTTACAACACAATCAAGAAAAATTGAAGCTTGAAACTAGTAGAAGCAACCCTTTATCTTTGATTTAAATAGGATTTTTTGTTGGGTTATTCTTTATAATATTCTAATTACTTATAACTCAACACAAAGAAATAAAAGTTGTAGGATTTTAAAAAATATGTCAAAGTAGTCATCCTACAAAAACTTGTCAACCATTTGAAGAGTTGTTAGATAACCAAATATATGCTCCAATGTTTTGTTATCATCAAAATCACTTCAGGGGTCAACAATTGTGCATTTTCATGATCAGATATCTAGATAATCATTTGATTGTGCATTTATTCGATCGGGTCATCACTTTCTAGCACTTCACTTATCTTGATGTTTTGAGATTGTAAAGTTATCACTTATAAAGTGGAACAACTTTTTTCAATTTTTTTATGAGGGACTAAAAATTTATATCCTCTTCATGTGTATTTAAACATGTTTGTTTGGATGTTTTTGAACATTAATTTCTAAATTATTTTAAATGAATATTAATAACTTTTTGGATAGTACTAATTGATGTTGCGGGATCGCTGACGTGTGATCCGTGTCAGATGCCACGTTGGAGAAAGTTGCCACGTCAGACATCTCACCTCGAACTCCTCCGCCAGGCCGTCTCCCTCGAGGTTGAACTGCCTGGGCCGAAGTCGAGCTCCGCCCTCCTCCGCCAGGCTGGCCCCCGTGAGGTCGGACTGCCTAGGCCGAAGTTGAGCTCCGCCCTCCTTCATCAGGCTAGCCCCTGCGAGGTAGGACTGCCTAGGCTGGAGTCGAGCTCTGCCCTCCTCCACCAGGCTAGCCCCTGCGAGGTCAGACCGCCTAGGCCGGAATCGAGCTCTACATCTCCAGGTTGGTCCCCACCTCGGACAAAGGTGCTAGTGACCGAAGGACGTCGTCACCCCCCTCAGACAGCGACGAACCGCCCGAGCACCATAAAGGGACTCCCACCTGTCTGCAATAAATGCCCCAGCTACCACTTACACCGGAAAGGGAGAGGCTCCCCGATAAAGGCACCGCGCTCTTCACCGATCGTCTGCATCGCCCGGAAAAGGAAGTCAACCAGGAGATTCGAATCCCCGGGGGTGCGGCTCCTTAACTGAGGCCTACCAAATTTTCTAGAATGAAGCGACCGGAAGGAATGTCAACGCACATGGTAGGTTCTCCATCATGAACCAGGAAAGACGTCCACCTCATAGCACGAGACACCGCCACATGCAGCTGCTGGTGAGGGGAAGATCCCGAGGCAGGTGCCTGACAACTACCATGGCTTAAAAGGAGCCATCCACAGTCTTAAGGTAAGCCAACCTGAGAGGGAGGGAGGAGAGGGCACACGAGAGAAAAACAGAAGGGACTGAGGATTCCATGCTACTGGAGATCCGCAGGAAGGATCGCACGAACACAGCCACCAGCTCCAATCCTCTCAAGCCATTATCTCTCCCACTCCACTCTCGGCTCACTCTCACCCATTAGTACATAACTCACTCCTCCTAGCATGGAGTCCACAGAAGGGGCTCGACTAGGAGGATCTATTCTCTCCTGGATCGTTACTGACTTGACTGTTGGAGTACCCCCGTCGAAATCCCCGGCCTGGGTCACTAACTCTATTTTACAGGTCCGGTCGCCCGAGCAGGATCCCGAGGGCCAGGGGCGCGTTCCGACCCCGACTTCAGCTACTGGCCACGACGATCAGACGGCAACACTAATCACTATATCAAGAAGATTATAAATCTACTTGGTGTCACTTAAAATTAATTATAAGATCCATATGAAATTTGGTTCAAAATTATTGAAAATCACTTTTCTAATATCTATTTTTCAACACTCCAAACCAGATTTTTGCTCGGCGATTTTGTGTGAGAGGTTTAGTCCATTTGTTCAAACCACTTGTAACAACAAACATGGCTATATTTTATGCAAGCTTTACGTTGATCTGGTTGTTATTATATTGAAATCATCTCATAAAATTAACCAACATGTATGGGCTCTTGTACGTCTTATAAAGATCTAACATAAGATTATTTTGAGTCAAGATTTTAAATTTTGTACGATAAAACTATCATGATTTTTTATAAAATAGGACACATCACCGTTTCATTTCATTTTGATACTTTCAAAAAGGAATATTCCAAAATATCATGATCAGAATACTGGTGTCTGAATATATGGGATAGCACCCTCATTTCAATATCCCATGGAATATTTCATCAGGACTGAATTGTTGCTTTGAACCGCTAATTTTAAACAGCCATCGACAATGTCCAAAGAAATATTTCTAAGTAAAAATAAAAAGATTAAGAAAACAGTGGACACTCTGCCTTGACCATATTGTGACGTGAAACCATGCAGTTGGTGAACTATTTATGAGCAAAACAAATTGTGGATCAGTTATTCAAGCTTCGACTCATTTAATAAGCTCGGTACGAAACCCCAACCTCCTTAAAATCTCCTAAAGACCAAAGTAGGTATTATTGATAGCAATATGTACGTGTATATAATATATATATATGTACATGTATGTATGTACGTATATGTATATGTACGTTTGTATCCAATTAACCACTTTCCGACCTAAAAAAAACAGCTGTACGGTACCTTTGACGGCTCAAAATAGGCAACTTCCTATATCGTGCCACTGCCACATCAACTTTCTATTCTAGGTCGTTTGTCCAGCTTCTCTGTACTCTGTCATATGATACAGATGTGCAGTGACAGTACGCAGATGGTTGTATCTGTTACAACCGAGGGAGGTATTATATATGAGTACCATCCTAGTTCAATGTATATGTTCAAAACTATCCAAACTTCCATATAAGAATAAAAAATCCGAACTTACAACTAGGCTAATTAATATTTATCTTCTCATAAAAGATCAAGGCATACATGGACGAACTCATTATGGTTTGGTGATAATTTAAAATTAAAGCATAACTGGTGGTCCTAGATGTAAGGGCTGGTGCCTGCCCTCCTTTCTTTATATATTTTTTATTTAATACATTGCTCGTTGCATTCTCCGTCTTCATTTTAAGAGAAGAAGGAGAGAAGAGAGAGAGAGAGAGAGAGAGAGAGAGAGAGAGAGAGAGAGAGAGAGAGAGGGGTATAACCAATTAGATTTAGACTCAGCATTTATGTGACACTAGAAAATTGAAACAGATTTTGAACAGAGCGAGGTTTAGGTCCCACGTGTAAATCTATAATGAGATTAGGCCTGATGTAGGTCATGCTGGGCTCAGATATGCCCAGCCTACTTGCATATCTCTATGACACGAGGCATGGCCATCAAGTAGATCAAAATTATGCTGAAATACATGATCAAGATAGCGAGAGAGCACACTATTTCGGTGTTTTAGTGATGTCAGACTGACGTACTCATCAATGATGAGAAGGGTATGCAGAAAATTATGGTCCGAATTAAACATAGCCTGACGGATTGAAGCTCAGTGAGGATAGCTACACTAGTTTATTCCTCTCTCTTTTTGTTTATTAAAAAAAAAAATCAAAATTGTGGCACTATTAATTACCCTTGGGCTTCGGCCTCCCTTATCCTTCCCTGGATCTAATACACAAGAGTAGATTCTCGGTTGTACCAGTAGAGATGCACTTCTAAAATTCGACCATGATAACATTATTATGGCCATTGTAACGAACGTGGAAGAGGTCTGTTCATATTGTATACGTATTTTGAATTTAAATAATTGGCCGTTACATGATTTTCCTTCTTTATTCGGTAATAACTGCCACATTATAATGAGAAAAATGATTGCTGTTTAACATTTCCAGCATTAATTGAAATAAAATAGTATATTTTAACTTCATGATCTCTCCAACAGTTGAAAACATTATTTATGCATTAAACAAATATTTCAGCAAATGTCATTATTTTGATTTTTGTTTTCTCGTTAAAAAAATGATGAGTAAGACAATAACAAAATAGTTACATTCATTTTTTTAATCTCAAATAATCTCAATTTAAATGGATCAAGAAAAATAATGGTCATATCTGCCTATTATAATTACCAATGATATTATCCTGCTCCGATAAAATTATAGCACAACCAAAACTATTTATTGATTAATAATTAAAACTTTTGTCAACTTTTATATAGGAACGGTTAAATTTTGTTTTATCTTTTATGAAAAAGAACGGTTAACCTTCTTTCAAGTTATCAACCATTAAATTATATTTTATATTATTATTAAAATATAATAAATTATATTTTTATTCATAATATAATTTATAAACTAATATTTTATTTTAAAAATTATGTAAAATACGATTTAATAAGATCATAAAAAAATAATTATCTTTCTAACAAGTAACAAGTTAGATTAATTTTATAAAATAGAAGCACACGGAGCAGCAATAATTGATGGAGTGGGTTTCGGAACTTAATTCCGCACGAGCTGAGTTGAGCCGGCGATTAGCAAGACTTGGAATCACGTGGGTAATGCCTTGGACGGCTGAGGAGAGGTCCAAATGCGCTGCCAGAGAAGCAGGATCGAAGGCGACGGGTCCAAATTTAAGCCAGGTTCTTCTCCTTTGCCTTTCGCGGTCCTTATCTTTTTCTTTCCAGACCACGAGCGAGATTAGACGTGGTCCAAGATTCCCGCGCCGGCTTAGCTGTCTCCGTGTCGTTACGCTCTTGGTTTGTACCCGCCGCGACTGCTTACGTCAGCTTCCTGCCACCTCGCGATTTCAGTGCATTAAATTAAAAATCCTAATTGATGAGTGACGACGTTGGTTGTGAAATTTTTCTCCTTGGAATTCGATTTCTGATTTAAATATATTTTAATTAAAAATTATAAAATAAATAAAAATAAAAAAATATATTTATAAGTAAAATTAAAAAATTAATAAAATATTTCTAAAATTTTTGTTGACGAATGGTAATGAAAAAGTTAAGGATATATATAATAAATTTCGTTTGTTCATTTGGTTGACGCTAGTGGTAGTCAGATTGGCGTACTCATTTTCGAACGGGAACGCCATAAAAATTTAATATACACTGTGTATTGAATATTTTCTGTCTATGATTGTGTATCGAATATTTTCTAACTATGATTGGAAGACCATCTGAAATTGATCACGTCTGGAATCTAACACCTTCCTTTTTTTTGTTCCATCAAATAAAAAAATTTAAAAAAAAAAATCAATTGCAGCGAGGAGGGTAGATTTGGAAGGGTGCTCTACGTTGGGCAAGGTTCTGGCCATGAAATAAAAGAGTAACCACCCAAAAACAATAATATTGTTTATTAGTCCTTATTTATTTAGCATTTTCTATAAACAATAGCCGTTGTTTTACATTTTTTACGAAGTTTAACCCTTTTCTAGTTACGTTCTTCTTTTCTTTCATAATGATAATTAAAATAAGTAATTTTTTCAAAAAATAATATTTATTTAATGGTGAATATGGCAATCATGGTGGGGGTTCCATACTTGGCAGCAAGTGGCCGATGGTAACAATGTTGCGCACCTTATTGATGATTGTTCTTTCCATTATTTTAAATTTAAAGAAGGGACTTAATAATGCTTAGCGGGTAGAGTGGAGGAACATGTCAAATGTATTGGTGTAGGAAAAGATTATTATCATGATTTTTTATTTTCCTTTCGCATTCTTGCATCTCAACTTTCTATCATCCATCCTATTGGTTAGATAGATAAGATGGTCAGTTATTAAACAAAAAAATGTACACCGAAAATAATAGCAGTGGCAAGAAAAGGAAGAGTTGGAAAGATTGATAGCTATGGCAGTATGGTGACAAGCAAAGGAAAGATAGGTCAAGAGGGATTATGGAAATCTTGTTGACAAGAAATGTTAATTAAAGCCTGCCTCATTATGCTTTGTTAAATGTGTTAGGAATATTTGTCACACATATGACATGGGTAGATGGAAGAAACATATGCCTAGATGTACGAATAGTAGTTCTATGTAAAGAGTAAAAAATTATACTTTTAGATAAAATCATTTTAAGAAAGGATGGTTATAATTATGTATTTAGAACTTTTAAAATAATTGAAGGGCAAATAAAGAGACATATGATATATCAGGGATCGATTGGTCCAGCATGGTACCCAGGCTTCAACCCATGCTAAACATGTGTCAACCAGCTCAAGTGATGAGGTTACCTCCCTACATCTTTCCATCTGGATGCACGTTCACCATAGAGATATGTCGTGTCGGTCACCACACTCTGCCTCACTAACGACGGCATGCCCCTCCATCCAGCCATGCTTACAATAACCAGAATATGCCAGCCATCAATTCCTATCTTTAGGTATTAGTTACACATCTATAAATTGGTTTCCTGAGACCTTCCAAATAAGCATAAGCAAAAGCAAAAGCAGAAGCAGCAGGGAAGAAGAGGAAGCAAAAGGGAAGAGATCTCAAAGAGGGAGGTGAGGTCACCTGGAGCTGAGAACTCATAGTTAGCCACTCTGAGAGATACACCCCTGGTTCCTTGATTCTGCGAGCATCTACCCGAGTGTTCATCAAGATATTTGCATACCTCTTTATGCACTTTTCATTATTTATAGTGTGTTTAGTTCCTCGCCAATCCACTCACTAGTGTGCCATCTTCTAGGAAGCGGGTCTCATACTCCTTGAACACCCCTTCCTCTGCAAGCCTCGCTCCACCTCGCTGCCCTTAGCCTCTTCCCTAGCTTCTCCGAACTTTGCTCTACTCTCTAAACCCAGAGGAGACTCCAAGCCTCTTTTGTCTTTCTAGGAGACTAACCTAGGCATCGAATGGTCCACCATCAGGAACCTACCCATGGTGTGTCAAACTTTCTGGTCTCCTTTATCTTACAGGATCGACTCCTAGTAATAGGATGCTGTGAGACTTCGCTCCATGACGGTAGCCACGTCAGCTCCAACCCTACCCGAATTAAGCCCGAGTTAGTATCACCTTTCGAAGTGATAACAATTTAGTGCTAGAGGAAGTGCTGATGCTCGTAAACTTCATTGAGGATTGAAGTTTGCCTTTAGGTGAAATTGAAGTTTGCCTTTGGTTTCACCTTGTCCTTGGTTTTCACCATGGTCAAGGAGAAAAGGACGATCGTGTTTGCCTCTACCGAGATGTCTGCAACCTTGGTTGTCCCGTCCCCAGTCCCTCCAAAAAGGGGGAGAAATAGGGCCTTCAACTACTCCGTCTGTCACTCTTGAACAGTTTCAGCAGCTCCCCTAGTAGGTCCAAGCATTAATGGCCTTGGTGTAGGGTCTACAGTAGACCCCATCGAGGCTAGAGGTGGAACCAATCTGCCACCCATCTCCATCGCATTCGCCTTCCTCTAGGCAAGGCGAACCACCTGGGGTGAAAGTGAGCCTAGTGCACAAGCCGAGCTTGGGGTTGCCCTCATTGCATAACCGAAGGTCCCTTGAGCAAGGCAATTGACTTGGAGAGCAAGGTGAGCACCCGACTAAGCCTCGCCCTAGCCTGATACATCTTACAGCCATCGCTCTCACCGAGAGCCGGATAAGGTGTGCCCATCTAACCTATTATTTCCATTTTCTCCTCCTCTATGGAAGATGCTTCTTTGGATGAATCTTCAAGCCCTCACCCTGCCTAACAATCTGGGTGGTAGGGCGAGCTGGCCTACAAGCTTCAAGAGGTGGATTGCTACCCGAGGGAGCTTTGCAAGTAGAACCTATTTTTGAGTGGTGATTTTCAGTTTATAGTTCACCCCCATTTTCTAGCAAGATCATGGAGGAACTAGTGCTTCGCCGCTTCAAGGCACCTACCATGGAGGCTTACAATGGCACCTCTGACCCGTTTGACTACCTGGAGAGCTTCAGGTCCCTTATACTACTCTAGGAGGTGTTGGATTTTCTCATGTATATGACCTTCCTAACTACCTTCAGGGAAGTGGTAAAAGCCTAGTACACTAGACTCCTATCATGGTCGATTCATTCTTTTGAAG
The DNA here is from genome assembly GCA_021397845.1 of Areca catechu. NCBI lineage: Eukaryota > Viridiplantae > Streptophyta > Magnoliopsida > Arecales > Arecaceae > Areca > Areca catechu. The sequence goes on from CM038042.1 coordinate 64,367,267, forward strand.
AGTTTGACCAGTGGTTTACAGCTTAGTTCCAGTGTAGCAAGAGGCCATAGCGAGGCTCCGACTTCCTCTTCTCCATCTAGCAAGAGGAAGGTGAGTCTCTCTACCACTATATGAATTGCTTTAAAGTAGCCATCTTCAAGGTTCATGGCCTCAAACCTTCTATCGTCATGTCAGCCCTGACTACTAAAGGTAGTTTCTACTTCTCCCTTTCTAAGAAGTTCTCTTGGAGCTTTCTAGAGATTTTGGCCCATGTTGAAAATACATCAACACCGAGGAAGGCATGGTGGAAAAGAAAAGGAGAAAAAAGGATCGGAAACATCCCTAAGATGACTGCTCCAATCCTACCCTTCCCCCTCAACAGCAACAACAATAAGAGTAGAAGAAGTAGGACAACTGATGTGGGAGCTATGTATGCAAGCAATTATAATTTTTAATTCAAGTTGTGAATCTAATCCCGAAGAGTAGATCAAGTATTTAATCATGGAAAACTATATAAGAAAGAAACTAAAAGCATGCAAATAGGACCTAAGAGCATCAGAAAGAGAAGGACCGCCGAGGCTGAGAAGCCTCGGTTAGGGCTAGTTCTTCTATAATAACGCTACTGGTAGTAGGGGGTGTACCTGGCAACGTATGAAATACTTGATGAAGATCGCAGCAAAGAGATCACTCATCCTCGATGGATGCGGCCTAGAAAACCGAGCCAGAGACCCACGGATTCCCAGCTTTCTGCTCGGTGGTCCGATTGAGACCTGGCTGGAGTCGTTGGATTCGTCAGAGTTAAGGGACCTGCAAACGACCTATCAGGGGTTAGAAAACTCAGAGGGGATGAAGAAAATAAGGAAAAACAGCAAAGAGGAAGGGAATTTTGGAGTGGATATCCAAGGCTCTGGAGGATTGGCTGGCGGCAGGATGTAGTTGCGAAACACCGGGAAGAAGAACTCACAAAACCCCTTAAGCACAAAGCAGGGTAGCACAAAGAAATTGTAGAAAACTTAAGTATATTTCATATATCAAAATTTGATCTCATACAAGAGACTAGGGTCCTTTAAATAGACCCTTAGTCTTGGGCTCCAAGTAAGGGTATATTAGACTTTACATATGAATTTTACTCCCACCCAAACCCTAGCTACAAAATAAGGAAACTTTAGGTAGAAAAGATCCCTAAGAAATCTTTCTCCCTCCTTGCTTTGGTCGGCCAAGATGGTGGCTCTAAGTGACCGACCAAGGGGTGGTCACCATAAGCCTTTGCGCCCTAGCTCCTCTCCTGGGACTGGGCTGGCCCAGTTTGCTTCCTACTTCGATCCAGGGCTTCAGGGTTTTTGATTTCTCTACCAGGATATTCAAATCTTCAAGCTGGGTTGGACTTGGGCTAAACTTCCATGTCTTCACTTGATGATATGGTCTTGAGTTTTTAGTACGCTTGGATAGGACTCAAAATAATAAAATTAGCTCGACAGGAGCTGACTAACACTGGACTAGATTAGCTCAACATGAGCTGACTAATACAGGACTCAAATAAAGACAACTTAGCTGAACTAAACTTTATTACAATGGACTCGAATGTCATTAAGTGATCCATAGAGGATTGAGAAGCCTCTACCTTATTTTGGTGCCTCTGGTGTCCGCACCAATTCTCCCAGGGTGGAGGAACTTGACCCTGTCGAGTGAAAATCAAGCTGGCTCACATATCTCTCGAGGAGGTCTGGGTTGAGGCTTTGCAAGTCCTCTTGAGAAATCCACGAATCGTTTGACTCTAGCCGGTCTTGCCATCGGACCAGGAAGCATTGATAGCCGCGGCCCAGGGTTGTAATGGCTTGATCATCCAGGATACGCTCGATTCGTTCTCCTCTCTTAGGCCAATTAATTGGTGGACACTCTGGGTAAGGGTTACTCTCAATAGAAGGGATAGGTCCAAAAGCCTCACTGGGTATCACTGTTGGTTCCCTGTACTCAACTAGGTCTGCGATATTGAAGGTAGAACTGATGCCCATATCCGAAGGCAAATCTAACACATAGGCATTTGGTCCAACCCTTTCTATCACTTTAAAAGGTCCGACTCTGCGAGCATGAAGCTTCTTTTTAGGCCTAAGCCTAACCAAGATAGAATCCACTACATCAAATTCCTTGACATTTCTTCGAGAAATTAGCCAGTTTGTTTAAAAATTAGTGTAGGTGGTGAACATGCTAGGCACATGCAGACTCCTAACAAGTGATTCAAATGACTCAAACTAATACCTAATAGACTTGACTAAAGAGGTTTATTAGGTCTTAACTACCACTTGGTCATGGGGCATGAGTCATGGTTGATGGATGACATGCAGAAGAAAATTTGCTAGTAACTCCTAATAGGTGCTAGAGGGTCTGCCAAAAGTAGGTAGCAAATGGGATGGGCTCTAAGGGTTCATGTAACTTGGTAACCCTAATAAAATGGAACCTAATGGTTCTAGAAATATGAGACGACTCAGGAAAAGGTAGAAAATAGGAACTGGGTTCAGAATTAGTCTGGTAGGGCAGGGAAAAAGGTTCAAGGTTAGTTGGATAAAGTAGGATAAAAGAAGGGGTGTCAGGGACTGATCCTAGACTAATGAGGTTAACCTTGTGAGGTTAAGGTATATCTATAGGGTTTGCGTAAAGGAAGAATGGGTTACTAATCTCAGGGAAGAGGTCCTTAATGGGAACTATAGGAGGAGGCTCATCCTGAGGGTACTGATTCAAAGAGATCGGGTCCTTAATAAATTATTCTGGTTCTTGTTTTTTAGGACTAGACTCTATAATTTGGCTCTCCTCTATGGTTTCCTCAGGTAAGGCTCTAGTAACAGTACTTAGGTTCTCTTCCTCTAATTGTCCTTCCACTATAGCTTTAGGATGGGTATAGTCAAGGTCAACTAACTCTAGGTTGGCTTCTACCTGGGTACCTACGGGATCAACTAATTCTAGGTCTTCTAGAGGTGTCTCCTCTTCTCCCTCATACTCATCCACTAAGTTCACATCAGCTTCATACACTTCCGCGTTAAGGTAAGCCTTGTGAATTGGAGTGGTAGGAGAAGGTCGGCTAAGAAAAAGTTGGCTAGGTCCTGGTTTCTGACTATGGGCACTAATCCTAGTAGGTTCAGGTTGCCTAAGGGGTAGTAGCTTACTACTGGTCTCATATTTAGGGGTACTAACCTTATGGGGTTTAGGTTGATGGCCTAGGGGTTCATTCTGCTCATAGATCATGGGTTCAGATCTATAGGTCATGGGTCTACTAGGCTTATAAGGAGTGGGTGCATAGGATCTATGTTCATAGGTTTTGGGTACATAGGTTCTAGGTTCATATAATTTGGGTAGTGTGGGTAAAGGTGGCTCAGGTTTGGATCTAGTCTGGGTCCTACGGGTTTTCTCTAGGGCCCCTATCCTATTCTCCATTTGGTCAAACCTCTGATTCAGCTGTGTGAAGGATTGGGCTAGTTGATCAGTAAGGGCTTTCATTTGGGCTTCAAAATTATCCATGGTTTTAGCCAAATGTGGAGATGGTGGGTGATATGATGCGCCTGATCTATTACTCGTGCAAGACTCGATCCAACCAACTACAACTCCCTAGATCTAGAGTCCAAAACTAGGTACTCAATCAGGGTGGCAAACTAGCCTATAGTAACACTGTACTCAGCCAGGTAGGTGTAAGGGGAGTGTTAGGTCCCTGATCGCCAATCCTAGACACCAATCAGAGATTGACCAGGTAGGCAGACTAGCACACAAGCCCTTCAGGATTGAATTCCTAAACCACCATTCTAGACACTAAGCACAAGGCACGCATAGGTTAGCTTGACACAGTGATCTGACACTTAGCTTGGACCCGACCAGTTGGTGTCCCAAGCCCACTAGGGTAAAATTATGTCTAGTTAATTTTAAGTTAGGCTTGGGATGGAATGCAAAGATGGTGGTTTTTGGCTAAGGAAAAGTAATGACCTCCTTCCCTTATCTGGCATAAAGAGAGTGTCCTTAAAGTAAATTATGCAATGATGGCAGGCAAATGAGGATGCAAATTAGGATTTAGATGTTTTTGGTATTTTTTGATTATATATAAATTTTTTTTTAGAATTTTCTTAAACAGGAAGATATTTATAGATTGTACTCTAATATGTAGGAAACATACTAAAAAATAAAAGATATGCAAAGAGATGCTAAATAAAATCCTAAACCTTCCAAAATTGTCTTGCTGAAAAATAGAGCCAAAAATTTGTAGGCTATATTTCAGCTTGCAGAAACTGCACAGATCGAAATAAAATTTGCAAAAATTTATAAAATACTTTGAATTATGATGAATCGAGAAAAATAAATTTTAGAATTTTTGGAGTTCTGAAAAAGGAGAAATAATTAAAAAAATAGAGCATATATGGACTATAAAAGATGCAGAAAACAAGCCTTAATCTAAGCTCTGATACCAGATTGATGCGGGACCTGTGTATGCAAGCAATTATAATTTTTAATTCAAGTTGTGAATCTAATCCCGAAGAGTAGATCAAGTATTTAATCAAGGAAAACTATGCAAGAAAGAAACTAAAATCATGCAAATAGGACCTAAGAGCATTAGAAAAAGAAGGACCGCCGAGGCTGAGAGCCTTGGTTAGGGCTAGTTCTTCTACAATAATGCTACTGGTAGTAGGGGTGTACCTGGCAACATCTGAAGTACCTGATGAAATCATAGCGAAGAGATCACTCGTCCTCGAAGGATGCGGCCTGGAAAACCAAGCCAGAGACCCGCAGATTCCCGGCTTTCTGCTCGATGGTCCGATTGAGGCATGGCTGGAGTTGTTGGATTCATCGGAGTCGAGGGACCTACAAACGACCTATCAGGGGTTAGAAAACTCAGAGGGGATAAAGAAAATAAGGAAAAACAACAAAGGGGAAGGAAATTTTGGAGTGGGCGGCCAAGGCTCTGGAGGATTGGTTGGCGGCAGGATGTAGTTGCGAAACACCGGGAACAAGAACTCACAAAACCCTTTAAGCACAAAGCAGGGTAGCACAAAGCAATTGTAGAAAACTCAAGTATATTTTATATATCAAAATTAGATCTCATACAAGAGACTAGGGTCCTTTAAATAGACCCTTAGTCTTGGGCTCCAAGTAAGGGTATATTAGACTTTACATAAGAATTTTACTCCCACCCAAACCCTAGCTACAAAATAAGGAAACTTTAGGTAGAAAAGATCCCTAAGAAATCTCCCTCCCTCCTTGCCTTGGTTGGCCAAGATGGTGACTCTAAGTGGCCAACCAAGGGGTGGTCACCATAAGCCTTGGTGCCCTAACTCTTCTCTTGGGCCTGGGCTGGCCTAGTTTGCTTCCTACTTCGGTCCAGGGCTTCAGGGTTTCTGATTTCTCTACCACGGTCTTCAAATCTTCAAGCTGGGTTGGACTTGGGCTAAAATCTCATGTCTTCACTTGTATGATGTGGTCTTGAATCTTCAGTGTGCTTGGACAGGACTCAAAAAAATAAATTGGCTCGATAGGAGCTGACTAACACTGGACTGGATTAGCTCAATATGAGCTGACTAATACAGGACTCAAATAAAGACAACTTAGCTGAACTAAGCTTTATTACAATGGACTCCAATGTCATTAAGTGATCCACAGAGGGTTGAGAAGTCTGCCTTATTCTGGTGCCTCTGGTGTCCGCACCAACAATGAGTTCCGTCATCAATCCGGAAGTCCTAGGCCACCTCATCGGGAGAACTTCACTCCTCTGAATGTTCTTAGGAGTAGATCCTAATGGAGATCAAAGATCAGAATATTATTCAATGGTCATGAAAGATGAATAAGAAGGCTCAGAAGGATCCCAAGAAATAGTATCAATTTCAATGGGACTACGAGCATACACTGAAGACTGCATCTCCTTGAAAAGGAAGAGTGAGTCACTAATTTGGTGAGGCTACCTACATGGCTATGCTAGTCAGCCTAATGCTTTGGAGGCCAGTGGAAAAGAATACCAGTCGGCAGCTGAACCTCCTATAGAGAACAGAATCCATATCGGTACCATCTTTGATGGACTGGCCGCTAGGGAGGCAAGTTCCTTTAGGCGGTGAGCATATGCCAAGGTGGCTTAGATAGAAATCTCTCAACCTAAATGCCAGAGGGCAAGAGAGGAGCCTATCATCTTCTTCACTATAGATTCCAATGGAGTCTTGTTCCCGCATATTGATCCTTGGTTGCTTTCCTTACTATATCAAACTGTGATGTCAAAAGGATCATAGTGGATATTGGAAGCTCCATAGATATCTTGTTCTACGATGCTTTCTCTTGGATGGGTCTATCCAAGGATTGCTTCTGAAGGGCAAGCACTCATTTGATTATTTTTTCAGGGGACACCATTCTTATTGGAGGCATTGTGACACTTCCTGTGACAACCGACCAGGCCCCAACTTAGACCATGGTCCTCCAAGATTTCCTAGTGGTTAGAATCCCAGTGGCCTACAATGCCATCTTGGAAGACCTAACTTGAATTCTTTGTGAGCATAGTCTTAACCTATCACCTATTGATGAAGTTCTCCACTCTTCATGGGGTTGGAGAGGTACGAGATGATCAAGCCTTGGTAAGGCGATGCTATGTAGCAACTTTCAAGTAAAAGTCCAAGGAGGCCATGTCTACCAAAAGCCTTAACCTCTAAGACTAGCAGAAGCAGAAGTGTGGAGAGCTAGTCGAGGAGCTGGTTCCTATGTCCCTAGACTTGAGCGACCCCTCTCGAGTGGTATACATTAAGAGCGAGCAAAGTGAAGAGTATAACCTAACTGGTGGAGTTCCTTCATGGGAACCTTAATATTTTTATGTGGACAGCAACCGATATGCTAGGTGTCAACCCCGAGGTCATAGTACATCATTTCAACATTGACCCTATGTACCCTCAGTTTCCTAGAAGAAAAGAAGCTTTGCCCCTAAGCACCAGCGTGCCATCAAGCAAGAAGTGGAGAAGCTTCTAGAAGCCAAATTCAACCATGAGGTCCAATATCTAGACCGGCTCACAAATGTTGTCCTAGTAAAAAATGTCAATGGCAAGTGGCAGGCATGCATTAACTTCACCAACTTAAATTTAGGCCTGCCCGAAGGACTACTTTCCTCTGCCATAATTGATCAACTGGTAGATTTGACCTTCGGGCACGAGACCCTCAGTTTTATGGATTCCTTTTTCAGGTATACCCAGATCTATATGGCACCCAAGGACAAAGAAAAGATAGTGTTTATTATAAACCAAGCGCTATATTGCTATAAGATCATGCCTTTCGATCTGAAGAATACAGGAGCCACTTTCAATACCTTGTCAACAAAATCTTCAGTAACCAGATCAGTTGTAATATGAAAGTTTACATCAATAACATGTTGGTGAAGAGTGGCAAGGAAGGTCAACACGTGGCAAACTTAGAGGAGACTTTCCAGACCTTACATAAATACCATATGCGGCTCAACTCTAACAAGTGCGCATTTGGAGTCTTCTCGAGAAAATTTCTAGGTTTCATGGTATCCCACCATGGAATCAAGGTGAACTCCAAGAAGCTCTAGATGGTCCTGAAAATGACACCCCCCAGAAGTTGGAAGGAGGTCCAATGTCTCGCGGGATGGGCTGCCACACTAACCTGGTTCATTGCAAGGTCCGGCGACAAGTGCTTATTCTTCTTTAAGATCTTGAGACATTGAGGACTTCCAATGGATGGAGAAGTGTCAAGCTACCTTTGAATTGTTCAAGATCTACCTCGCCACTGCATTGCTTTTCACGAGACCAGTTGCAGGAGAGACACTCTATCTCTACTTAGCTATCTCTCCCATGGCCATGAGCTCTATGCTTGTCTGAGAAGAAGATGAAGTGCAAAAGCTAGTTTACTACGTCAACCAAGTCTTCAAATATACAGAGACCCAATATTCAAAGGTGGAGAAGGTTACCTTCACCCTTCTGATTTTGGCAAGATGACTTCACCCCTATTTTCAAGCACACCTAGTTGTGGTTCTGTCTAATCAGTCCTTGTGATAGATCATTTAGAAGATTGATACCTTCAAAAGGATCGCCAAGTGGGTGATGAAACTAGGTGAGTTTGACATTCGCTACTAGCCTCACCCCTCCATCAAAGCTCAGGCCTTAGCAGACTTCATCATAGAATGTACAGTCTCCAATGAGGCAAGGGCTAGACCTACAGTAGGTGGAATTGGAGCTAGTAGGAGAACCTTGGACTCTCCACGTTGATGGTGCATCCAAGGTTAGGGGGTCTGGAGCTGGGATGATCTTTGCCAGCTTAGAAGGAGTTGTCACTGAATATGCGCTTCGCTTTAACTTCAAGGCCTTTAATAATGAGGTAGAATATAAAGCCCTCCTCATGAGTTTGAGGCTCTCCTGCAAGCTTGGGGTCTAGCATCTTAAAACCTTCAGTGATTCCTAGCTTATAGTGAGGCAAATTTCTCGAACAAAAAATGCCCAGGCAAACCTCCTATCAAGGCTGGTAACCTTTGGTTATATGGATATTTCAAAAACTATCTATCTAAAGACCCTTGAGAAGCTGAGTATCGAGGAAGAGCTAGTCCTAGTTTTGCAGGCAAGTAGCGAGCCTTGCTAGATGGACCCCATAATCTGATATCTGCAGGAGGTCATGCTGCTAGAGGATGAGGTCTAGGAAAAGAGGCTCAGATGCTAGTCTGCCTTATTCATAGTACTCAAAAAGAAGCTATACAAGCAAGCCTACTCGATGCTACTTCTCTGCTACCTTTTCCCCTCAGAAGTAGACTTCGCCCTTCGAGAGGTTCATGAAGATATTTGCAGTAGCCATGTATGAGGCCATGCCTTGGCCTACAAGATCTTGAGGTAAGGATATTATTGACCAAGCATCCACAAGGATGCTATGGAGTTTGTGCGATGCTGTGATCATTGCTAGAGGCATGCCCACATCCAGCACCAACCAACAGTACCATTAGACTCCTTGAACTTATCATGGCATTTTGCTTAGTGGAGAATTGATATTCTTGGTCCTTTCTTATAGGTCACCGGCCAGACAAAGTTTCTGATTATCACCATTAACACTTCACTAAGTGGGTCAAGGTGGAGCCTTTGGCCTGGATCATTGAGCATGAGACCTAGAAGTTCATTTGGAGGTTGATAATCTATCACTTCAAACTTCTTCATATCATTAGCACCAACAATGGTGGATAATTTGACAATGCATCATTCGACGAGTTTTGCAAGGACCTGTGAATCAACCATCGATTCACTTCAGCCATGCATCCACAAATAAATGGAGAAGCTGAGGTCACCAAATGGATGATTCTCCAAGGACTAAAGACCCGATTGGAAAAGGTTGGAGGACTATAGGTGGAGAAACATAGCATCCTTTGGGCCTATCATACCATCCATTGACTCCCAATAGGTGAGACACCATTCAACCTCACCTTTAAGATTGATGCTATTATCTCCTTAGAAGTCGGCCTATCATCACCCCGAGTCAAATCCTACGATGAAAGGTGCAACTTGGAAGATCTAAGGGTGAACTTGATCTCGCAGAGGAAGTCCAAGATAGAGCTCGAGTCTAAATAGCTACATATTAGTGACACTCAGCCCGTTACTTTAACACTCATGTGAAATAAAAGCAATTTCATTCAAGAGAACTTGTCCTTCAAAAGGTGGTGGCTAGTCAACTTGTAGAGTATGGAAAGCTCTCTCATAACTAGAAAGAACCCTATCGTGTCACCTAGATGGTCTAACCTGGCACGTACCAGTTAGAGTAGTTGGATGGCATGCCCATCGCCCCAATGTGGAACTCCAACAACCTCCGGCCATACTATCAATGAGATGTATCCCTAGCTATTATACTTGATCTCTTTAATGAAAATCCTTTCTTCTTTCATCCTAAAAAGAGAGAGTAATCAAGGCTGGGGACATTTTTTAAAGTCTTGGAATGGAACCGTCCTAGGCGGGGTTTCAATATCCCTTATTCTTGAAGCCCTGGTTGAGCAATTAAACATCCAGGTTAAGTCCCAATACTTGTGATCCTTGGCTAAGCAGTTAGTCTCCCAGGCATCCTAGGTGAGGATGTCCCAGGTGAGATCTGGAAGCCTTGGATGAGGTTGCCCCAAGTACCTTGGCGAGCTATCAGACTCTCGGGTTGGGTCACAATATCCTTAAGTCCCAATTAAGCAGTAAGTCTTCCAGGTTCTAAAGCCTTGGACGAGTTTGCCCCAAGCACCTTGGTGAGCTATCAGACTCCCGGGCTAGGTCATGATATCGTTACATCCTGGTTAAGCGGTAAGTCTCCCAGGCCCTAAAGCCTTGGACAAGGTTGCTCCAAGCAACCTGGCGAGCTATTAGACTCCCAAGCTAGGTCATGATACCCCTAAGTCCTGGTTAAATGGTAAGTATCCCAGTCCTAAAATCTTGGACAAGGTTGCCCCAAGCACCCTGGAAAGCTATTAGACTCTTAGGCTAGGTCGCGATACTCCTAAGTCTCGGTTAAGCAGTAAGTCTCCCATATTTTGAAGTCTTAGGTGAGGTAGTCCGAGCAAGGTTATGACACCCCTTATTCCAAAGCACTCTAGATGAGGTCATCCTAGACAAGGTTGGCGAGTCCTTCATGCAACATATAAATACCAGCATGCAGACACAAGCAAGTATCAAAAGAATGAAAGTTCATTTCATTAATAAGGATTCGATACATTTATTTTCGGCTCTATAACCAAATTACATCATACCAAGGATGCCTTGAGAGGTAGATGGAGGATAGAGACAAGTTACGTAGGTTGTACAAAATTTCTTGAAGCTCTGAAGCACCTTCGATGCCTCACTTATAAGAGGAGGATCAAGACTAAGTCAAAGCTCCTTAGAGTTTCTAAGACTCCCATAATTAGAAAAGAGTCCTCCCAGGGAAGACTATGATTGCTTTCCTTTGATGGATCATGAAGGGCTCCCAGATCCTTCGGAGAGACTTGAAGGTGATGACTCTAGATTAGAAAGGGAAGATGTGCATCAGTCATAAAAGACCTGATCAGTGCAAAGGGAAGGTGGAGGTGAGCCACAAGTATTGCTAAGCCTCGCTTATTAAAGATGGAGGGAAAATGCTAGGACACCTTGAAGATCTTATTGGAATACCTTGCCACTCCCTAGTGTGGTCCCACTGCTCAACAGGAGAGGTGACATTCCCGAGGCTACTCCTACTCCTGACATGGCTACCCTTTTCCAGAGAGCCAGGCCCTGCTCGATGAGGCCCAGAATAGCATTGTAAATGGTGAAGGGCCACCATCATGCCTCCCTCATTTGGATTCACCAAAGGATAAGCGAGGTGGGTCTTTGGAGTTGTAGCTGCTATAGGCCCATCTATCACTAAGCATGAAGAGGGGTCATAGTAGAATAGGAACTGGGTGACAAGGCATACAACCATCGCTCATCCTCCAGCTCTATCATTCAACCAGTGATGGCTACGATCCAGTGACAAAAGTGTTGGCCTTTTCCAATACCTTCCTTGTTAAGGAGAGCACTCACCAGCACTCCCACATTGTGAAGGTACCTGCCTTGGAGAGAACCCTTCAAGCGAGAAAGGGAACTCCCTGGAATCAACATTGGAGAGGCCCCACTTGTGTTATGGCATTTCTCTGGTCATTGGGGCTTCAAAAGGAATTAGCAAAGCCTAGCTTCTCTAGTGTCTATTTATAGAGGGAAGGAAGGAACGTCATTGCACCAGTAGCCAATTAGCATGCGATAGGTGGCACTGTCCCATTAGCCAAGTGATCTCTCCCATGAAATCGAAAGACGAGGCATCGGGTGGCTTCCCTAGGGTGATGATTCTCTTAGGAGGTTGCGCATTTACATCCCTTTGCACTTCAACCAAGGCAACACCATAGAAGCACTATGTCACCTCCAACTGGGAACCTCACTATGATCGAGTCTAATTAGGTGACTTGTTAGGCCATGTTGCACCTTTAGATTAGGGGGCAAGTCAAACCTCCACATCTTGCTCGTAGGTATGATCAAATCCTAAGACCCTAGTGACCCCTCAAGATCCATGCAAAAGCATTCTCCAATTGACAATGCATTAGGTGCTAGACAAAGCTGTTCCAAATGATACAAAGATATACAAGGCATCATAGTTCAAAGTGCTGAATATGAAGAAATGAAGTTAAAAGAAAATAAATTCTTATTCATTTCTAGGAAAAAGTTGGGGGAGTACAAAGTCAATAAGCCTTAAGGCCCTCATCAATCTCTCCCTCTATGCCTCACCATGTCTACAATCTCCTCAAGCATGACATTGCAGGGAACAAATGGCTTGGTTGCCCCTCTATTTTGGAAAAGTGACCCTTCATTATCACACACTCTGAAGCCAAAGTTGTACCCTTGCAGGTGTACTTTGTCTGTTGCCTTGGACAAGCCCTGGCCTTCCTTGGTGACTGGAGGTTCGTGCTTACTCTTTGGAGGCTTCTTCTTGGCAGCACCTAAGCCTTGATGACTCTCCAAGGCATAGGCGAGCTCCACCTCCAGGTGGTTGGCTTTCATCTCCACTTCAACCACCCGGGTTTATAGTGTCACCATGTAACGATCTTCATCTACCCTGATAGCCCGTTCATGTCGAAGGATGTTACCAGGTGCATGGACAACCTTCTACCAGCAACCAACCTCAAAAGATTATATTGGAGGCAACAGTAATAGGGGATTGAAGCAATCAACCTGGTAGGGATTCAGCCTGCTTGTACAAAAATCTCCTAACTTGTTTAGAGTGCCCCGAACATTCTATATATGATATGGATGTGAAACCACCTCTCTTGGAAACTCCAACCAATGAGGATCAACCCTCCAAAGCTCCTGGTCGAGCTCTGTTGCAGCCTAGATCATCGTGCCCTGTAGCTTCGATGTGGCATCGGGCATCGCCTCCCTCGTCTAGAATCCTGCACGCATACTTGGTCCTGCAAAAGAAAAAAGACCCAGGCCGAGGAATCTAGTGGGGGCACTCCGACGATCAAGTCAGTGGGTGATCCAGGAAAACATATCCCTCTCGATGAGGTCTCCACGTTCGGAGGTTGTCTTTCAAAGAAAAGAAAGTGATAAAGGAGCATCAGCAGAGAAGGAGAGCCTGAGCAAGGTTGGCTATGTCCATGGGATTCTTCCGACAAATTTCTCGGTAGCCTTAGAGTGTTTCGTCTGGTTTGCTCTTCCTTTCTGTGTACCAACGATTACCTCGCTTACCCTTTGCTTGTGGTGCGGGCACCAGGGCTAAAAGAAATCGATAGGTTGAACCCACATCCCTGTGGATCACCTGTGAATAAAATCCTAAACCCAAACCCTTTTTACCACGTAAATATTTATTTTAAATTATGTTATTTTGATTTAGTTAGGGTAAACCCTTTTTACCAATTGTAATTAGGGTTTGGTTTATTTTTGGGCCAAACCCCTTTTACCAAGTTGAGTCATGTATATATACAGACAAACTCTATTTACCTAATTAGGATTTTTAATGGTCCAGTTTGAATTAGCCCTTTTTACCAACTTTAATTATATATTTATTCACAAGCCTAATTAAGTATGGTTGGTTATTTAGTTGAGTCATGTGATTTGTTATTTATTGAGTACATGTAACTAGTTGAGTCATTGAGTCCTGTATTACAAGAGGGACCCAAAACAACATCCCATGTGCACCCAATTGAAGATCCATGTGACCCCATGTGCTAGCTCAAGACAATCCATGTGCTAGCTCAAGACAACCCATGTGCTATCCCAAGTCACAACCTCTTCTTGGTGCCACATTTTCAAAGATTTGGACATCAACACATGTCATGTTTGGACATTTCTTTTGGATAACATTGCTTGGCACTTCAACCAAGACAAGAATACATGACGTGTTTGAAAATTATTTACCATTGGGATAAAACACTTTCCATGTCACTTATGTTTGAACATTCCATATACTATGTCTTAAAAGAATTCCAAATTGGTGCCCATTCTTTTTAAGAGGTGTAAAGCAGAAGGAGTTCTCCACATTGGCACCCCACTCAAATTATTTCATGCTAATTTAAGAAGAGGTCTGCCAAGCTTTCCACTCCTTGTCACCCACTTCAAAGAGAGTTCCAAGGTATCCATTCACTAAATGAAAGAGGTTCAACGGTTCTCTACCATAGCATTTTACTCAAACAAGTTACCAGCTGCTTAAATCTCCAGACTCTAGAGTCTCACCAAAACCCTTGAGTCCTCTCTTATCCAGACTGAAGAGTCCACTCATCTACAGAAGACCACATCATCCAGACTCTAGAGTCCAACAAGCAAGGCCAAGTGATGGAGTATCTTGACCCTACATCAAGCCATCTCACCAATCCATCACTTGGGCGCCCACTTTGGATGAAAAGCCTCAAGTTGTCGCCCACTTTGAAAAGAGTCTAGATCATCTCAGCAAACAAGAGTCCAAGCTGCCTAATGCAAGTTCTAGGAGTTATAGTCCAAGGGAGAAAAAGACTAGTAGTTGTATCCCTTACACCACTGGTTGGGGGTCTATGAATACCCCTCCAACCTCCCTTGTAATTAATCAATTATCATTCATCAATAAGAGTGCTATTCTATTAAAATTTTCTTCCTTTGCTATGTCCATCACGTGGTGTGAGGCCCTTCCTTTATTCTACGGAATATCGTAGGATGTGAGGCCCTACCTATCTGGCCAACCAGAAAATCCAAAAATCACCATTTCCAAACCTTTCTTTCCTTTCATTCTTTCTTTTTCTTTGCTGCTTCTTAATTCATGATTTTCATTGTTGAGTGTTACAGGTGATCAGGAGTGAAGATCTGGTGTTCTTGTCTCGGAACCTACTTCGCACGGAAGATCGGAGCCCGAAATCAAGTTCTTGAAATCCTGTCACGAAGATCTTGAGAATCCTATCAGATCCAATTTGGAGAAGCATTTCTTCATTGGTAAAATCAAAGCTTATTCTTTTCTCATTATTCTCTGACTCATTGATAGATAAATCATAGTTTACGGTGATTTTTCAATCACCAAGTCCTGCTTTCTTAGTTAATTTGTAGGTTTACTTGCGAGTAGATAATAAGTAGTTTCCTTTTCCGTCTCCATTGAAGTCGCCTTTAAAAATCTGATAAAAATATTAAAAATTAGTTTCTATTTTCTCTCTACTAATTAATCAGTAATATCAGTAATTTAGTTTTTATTTTGTCCTGCATCATCTTTGATATCAGAGCCGGTTAAACTAGGGTTTAATCTCTCTTGTGCTGATTTAGTTTCTCTTTAAGTACTCAGATTGGGTGCTTCACCATGGCCATCCGGTCATAGAAAAAAGTAGGGCTGCAAGACCCTCACCTCCCATTCAAATAGGATTTTCTATGGCATGTAGGGATGCCACTGTGAATTGACCCTTGAAGAAGAAAACAAAGAGATAGGCATCTTTAGGATTTATTTTTTGCATCACGTCCATCACAATACATAATCTATTATTTTAATTATTTTTGTATGCAAGTAATTCAGAATCACCTGATTCTTATTTTTCTGGATCAATCATAATTGATAGTATTTTTTAGAATTTTCTCATGAATTATTTCGATATGTAAATTTTTTGCTCATCGAAATACTGCCTGAGAATAGTTCTGTCCTGAATTTCAGTAATTCTAGTTTAGGGTTCTTTTTGCATAAATTTAATATATTTTAATTTCTTGCATTTTTTTGCAAACTATATCTTTTCTGAAAACAAAAGAATAAAATACAAAAAATAATTATTTTTATTTTTATTTTATTTTAATTTGATTGCATCTAGGGTTTCATCTTGTGTGTACATCATCAATAAACCTAATCTTAATAGCATTCAATATCTACATAAGAAAGGAATTTCATCACACTTCCTTAGCCCATAATCATCACCTTTGCATCGGTCCTAACCCTAATTAAAATCCATTAGACTTAATTGCTCTAGTGAGCTAGGGACACCAACAAGTCAGGTTCCAAGTATTGTGTGTAAGCTAGTGCACCCAATCCTCTGATTATCACTTGAATCTGGTGTCTAAGGCTAGAGGTTCAGAGGCAAACACCCTAAGCAATTTCGTGGTTCTTAATTAGGACCCTGCGAGAGTAGGTGGAGCCTCCTATGACCCCACTTCTTACCTGGCCAGTGGATAGGGTAATTATTGAATTGGTTGTAATTTAAGCTGACCCATTCTACTTAAGCTCTAGGTATAGAAAATCCTAGTCCGAGTTTAGTTTTGTGTGATTGCATTGCATGGCAACTAGGTCAAGCACACTATATCAGCCTACCCAAAATCAACCCATTCCATCCATGGACCCTAAAATGGAAAATTTTATGAGGACTATAACTGATCAGCTTAGATAGCTCACAACCAGGTTTGATTAGGTGGAAGACAGACTAGGTAACCTTGAAGAATCCCATGCGACTAGATCAAATCCTGAAACACCTGGACCCACTCCCCTAGGCCAAAGCTCTAAGATGCCTAGACCCATTCCCCCAATTCCACGAGCCCAACTCACTCCCCAATTCCACGAGCCCAACTCACTCCCCCAGATTTAAGAGGTCAATATAGAGAACCTGCTTACCCAGGTCCAAGAGCCCAACATAGAGAAATTACTCCTGACCCAATCCCTAGGCACCACACCCCTGATGTGAATGACCAGGAAGAAAGGATCCTTAGGAGTATTTGAATAGACGCACTCATATTTGAGGGTAGTTTGGATCCTAAGGTCTATACTAATTAGGAAAGTGATATGGACTAGTACTTTGAATGGTATGAAATATCGGAGAAAAGAAAATTCAAATTTGCCAAGCTTAGGCTCATTTGATAGGCTAGATTGTACTAGGAGAATGTAGAACAACTAAACCGATAGAGAGGTGACCTACCTATAGGTACATGGCGAGCCATGAAGGTAAATCTTAAGGAGAAATATCTATCATTCTCATATGAACAAAAATTATTAGAGCAATGGTAAAATTTAACTCAAGGAAATAGATCAGTAGCTGATTATATTATCAAATTTGATGAGTTCATTATGAGGTTTAGTATAGTCGAGTTTGAAGCTGTCACCTTGTCAAGGTTTAGAGCTAGCTTGCAAGAAGATATCCAGAGAGAGTTATTCTTAAGGGAAGTAAATGATTTGGAACAGGCTTACCAGATTGCTAGAGATTATGAACGTTTCCAGAGAAGACCTGTTACCTATAGACCTGATCAAATAGGTTTAATATCATTAGAACAAGGCCTAGCCCTAATCGATTTCCACCAAGCCAACCCAATACTACTTCTCAACCAGTTTGTAGGGAAGATAAAGGAAAGGCACCTATGGTCCCTAGAGATAGGAATCAAAATACCATGTGTTTTAGGTGCCGTAAAATGGGTCATTTTGCTGCTGACTATCCAGTACGAGCATTACATATAGGTGAATGTGAGGAAGAGAACCTAGAGAATGTAGAAGAATTTGAAGAGGAAATTTATGAAGCTGAGGAAGACTTGGTAGAAGAGCACGAGCACGAAGGTAATGAAGAGCCCATAGAGTCATCTGAACTACTAGGTATAGTTAGGTGTATTCTGGCTCAAATCAAGAAGAATGAGGACTAGCGTAGGACAAATATCTTACAGACCTTCATTAAGCTAAGAGATAAAGTGTGTAATATCATTATAGACTGTGGGAGTTGTGTGAATGTAATATCTACTAATGCTGTTAAGAGCTTAGGCTTACCCACAGTTACTCATCCTAGCCCATATAAAGTATCTGGATTGATGCTACATCAATTCTTATTAGGTTACAATGCCAGGTCCCGGTCTAAATTCAATCCTACCAAGAGAAGGTATGGTGTGATGTGATTCCAATGGGGGTTAGTAGCATCATATTAGGCAGACCATGGTTATATAACCATGATGCAACCCTCTTTGGCCGATCTAACTCGTGTTCATTAAAACACCATGAGAAGAGAATTGTGATTAACTCGACCTAATCCAAAGATAATACTAAAAGAGGGTCTAGTCATTTGAAAGAGAAAGAAACCAGATTGAACCTAATTACTGCTAAGAAGTTAGAACATGAAATCATTAAGGGTTCAACAATCTGGATGCTGACCGCCAAAGAAGTTCATGATGAACCCCAGAAAGAACATCCTAAGGAAATTTTAGATTTCCTACAAGAATTTAAGGACGTATTTCCAGAAGACCTCCCTAACTGTTTACCTCTATTAAGGGACATACAACATGTTATAGACTTGGTCCCAGGAGCTTCCTTACCGAATTTACCTCACTATAGGGTGAATCCTACTGAGCATAAGGAATTGCATCGACAAGTTAAGGATCTTCTTTAAAAAGGATTTATCAGGGAGAGTTTGAGCCCATGTGCTGCTCCAGCCCTTTTGACTCCTAAAAAGGATGGCGCTTGGTGCATGTGTATTGACAGTAGAGCCATCAATAAGATTATAGTGAAGTATAGGTTTTCCATACCCCGACTCGATGACATGCTAGACATGATGGCCGGTGCTACCATATTTTCAAAGATAGACCTTAAGAGTAGCTATCATCAGGTTAGAATTAGGCCTGGGGATGAATGGAAGACTGTATTTAAGACCAAGGATGGCTTGTACGAATGGTTAGTGATGCCTTTTGGATTATCGAATATACCTAGTACTTTTATGAAGATTATGACACAAGTATTAAAATCATTTATTGAAAAATTTGTGGTAGTATATTTTGATGACATCCTCATATATAGTAAGAATAAGAAGGATCACTTAGACCATCTTCTGCAGGTTTGTCAAGTACTTAAAGGAGATAATCTTTATGCAAATTTGAAGAAATGTAGTTTTATGACTCCAAGGATTATTTTTCTAGGTTTTGTAGTATCTACTGAAGGAGTATCGACAGACCCTGAGAAGATCAAATCCATAGTTGAATGGCCTATCCCTAAGAATATTCATGATGTTCAAAGTTTTCATGGATTAGCTATTTTCTATAGGAGATTTATTCGAGGATTTAGTATGATAGTTGCGCCCATTACAGATTGTATGAAGAAAGAAGCATTTGATTGGTCAAAAGAAGCCAATAGGGCTTTTGAAGATATTAAGAATAAAATGACCCAAGCCCCAATTTTGAGGCTACCTGATTTTTCAAAAGTCTTCGAGGTTTCTTGTGATGCCTCGGGATAGGAATTGGAGTCTTGAGTCAAGAGAATCACCGGGTTGCATTCTTTAGCTAGAAGTTGAACGATGCCAAATTAAGATATTCTACCTATGATAAGAAATTGTATGCGATGGTTCAAGCACTTAGATACTGGCAACACTATTTGCTACCGCAAGAGTTTGTACTGTATTATGATCATGAAGCTCTTAGGTTCCTTAACTCGCAAAAGAAGTTGAATGCTAGGCATGAAAAATGGGTTGAATACATTCAAGCCTACACTTTTGTTTTAAGACATAAATCGGGTACTGATAATAAAGTTGCTGATGCGTTGAGTAAAAGACTTATGCTCTTGAATTGTGTTAGTACTAGAGTAGTCAGATTTGAGAAATTGAAGGATGAGTATGAGAACTGTGATGATTTTGGTAAAATCTTTAAGGTAGTTAAGCAAGGACCGACTAGTTCATATAGTGAGTACACAATTCAAGATGGGTACCTTTTTAGGGAGAGTAAGTTATGTATTCCAAACACTTCACTTAGAGACTTTTTGATTTGGGAAACACATGCTAGAGGTTTAGCTGGACATTTTGGTAGAAATAAGATAATCTTAGCACTAGAAGATCAATTTTATTGGCCTAGTCTTAAGAGGAATGTTGCTCAAGTTGTAGCTAGATGTAGAACTTATGCTGTTGCTAAATAGTAAAAGCAGAACACTAGCTTATACACCCCTCTTCCTATACCAGATTGTCCATGGCAAGATCTTAGCATAGACATTGTTCTTGGATTACCTAAGACCTTAAGGAAAAATGATTCCATATTTGTAATGGTCGATAGATTTTCAAAGATGGCATATTTCTTGCCTTGTTCCCAAACCTATGATGATTCTAAGGTAGCCAAGCTATTTCTGAATGAAGTAGTTAGATTACATGGTTTACCTAGGACAATAGTTTCTGACAGAGATATCCGATTCACCAGTTATTTCTGGAAAACACTCTGGCACTTATTAGGGACAAAACTTAAGTTTTCCACATCTTATCACCCTCAGACTGATGGCCATATTGAAGTTATGAATCGAAGTTTAGGAAACTTACTGAAAAGTTTAGTTGGAGAGCATATTGCCAATTGGGACTTATTACTATCTAGGGCTGAATTTGCATATAATAGTTCAGTGAATAGGTCTACGGGAAAAAGTCCGTTTGAAATTGTTCATGGGTACAAACCTAGAAAACCTCTAGACCTCATTCCTTTATCCATGCATGAAAGTATATTTGAATCTGTGGAGTCATATGCTGAACATGTTAGAGAGTTGCATAAAGAGATAACAAAATTAATGAAAGCAACGAATCTTATAAACATATGGCTGATACTAAAAGAAGCTCAAGGAATACAATGAAGGAGACTTTGTTATGGTTCGATTATGACCTGAACGGTTCCCACCTGGAACCATGAAAAAATTGCATGCCCGTAGTAGTGGACCATACAAAGTAATTAAGAAAATTAGACATAATGCCTATGTGCTTGAATTGCCACCTGAACTAGGCATTAGCTCTACTTTCAACGTTTCATACCTTTTCGAGTATAGGGAGCCAACATTGATTCCTAGTGAGCCATTTGGGCCTAATCCAGTCCTTGATAGTGAACCAATCCAAGTGTGTCCACCTGCCATACCACCAGCCCAGAGAGACAAGATCGAACGGATCTTGAATCACAAGATCATCGCCACCCGGAGCAAAGATTACCAGCGATATCTGGTTCATTGGTAAGGATGACCTGAGTCTGATGATTCTTGGATCACCAGAGAGGACTTGCAGAGAGTTGCCCCTAACTTACTAGAGTATTATAATAGTGGAGTTAACCCATACTCGACAGGATCAAGTTCCTTCCACCCGGGAAGAATTGGTGCGGGCACCAGGGCTAAAAGAATTCGACAGGTTGAACCCACATCCCTGTGGATCACTGTGAGTAAAATCCTGAACCCAAACCCTTTTTACCATGTAAATATTTATTTTAAATTTTGTTATTTTGGTTTAGTTAGGGTAAACCCTTTTCATCAACTATAATTAGGGTTTGGTTTATTTTTGGGCCAAACCCCTTTTTCCAAGTTGAGTCATGTATATATACAAACAAACCCTATTTACCCAATTGGAATTTTAATGGTCTAGTTTGAATTAGTTCTTTTTATCAACTTTAATTGGATTTTTATTCGCAAGCCTAATTAAGTATGGTTGGTTATTTAGTTGAGTCATGTGATTTGTTATTTATTGAGTACATGTAACTAGTTGAGTCATTGAGTCCTATATTACAAGAAGGGACCCAAGACAATATCCCATGTGCACCAAATTGAAGATCCATGTGACCCCATATGCTAGCTCAAGACAACCCATGTGCTAGCCCAAGTCACAACCTCTTCTTGGCACCACCTTTTCAAAGATTTGGACATCAACACATGTCATGTTTGGACATGTCTTTGGGACAACACTGCTTGGCACTTCAACCAGGACAATAATACATGACATGTTTGAAAATTATTTGCCATTGAGACAAAACACTTGCCATGTCACTTATGTTTGGACATCCCATATGCTATGTCTTAAAAGAATTCCAAATTGGAGCCCCTTCTTTTTAAGAGGTGTAAAGAAGTTCTCCACATTGGCACCCCACTCGAATTATTTCATGCCAATTTAAGAAGAGGTCCGCCAAGCATTCCACTCCTTCTTGTCACCCACTTCAAAGAAAGTTCCAAGGTATCCATTCACTAAATGAAAGAGGTTCAAAGGTTCTCTACTACAGCATTTCACTCAAACAATTACCAGCTACTTAAATCTCCAGAACTCAAGAGTCTCACCAAAATACTTGAGTCTTCTCCTATCCAAACTGAAGAGTCGACTCATCTATAGAAGACCACATCATCCAGACTCTAGAGTCCAACAAGCAAGGCTAAGTGATGGAGCATCTTGACCCTACATCAAGCCATCCACCAATCCACCACTTGGGCGCCCACTTTGGATGAGAAGCCTCAGGTTGTCGCCCACTTTGAAAAGAGTCCAGATCAACTCAGCAAACAAGAGTCCAAGCTGCCTAAAGTAGGATTCTAGGAGTTGTAGTCTAAGGGAGAAAAAGACTAGTAGTTGTATCCTTTACTCCACTGGTTGGGGGTCTATAAATATCCATCCAACCCTCCCTTGTAATTAATCAATTATTATTCATCAATAAGAGTGTTATTCTGTCAAAATTTTCTTTGTTTTCTATGTGCATCGCGGGGTGCGAGGCCCTAATTTTATTCTACGGAACATCGTAGGGTGTGAGGCCCTACCTATCTAGTCGACCAGAAAATCCAAAAATCATCATTTCTAAACCTTTTTTTCCTTTCATTATTTCTTTTTCTTTACTACTTCTTAATTCATGATTTTTATTGTTGAGTGTTATAGGTGATAAAGAGTCAAGATCTGGTGTTCTTGCCTTGGAACTAGCTTCGCATGGAAGATCGGAGCCCGAAATTGAGTTCTTGAAACCCTGCCATGAAGATCTTGAGAATTCTGTCAGATCCGATTCGGAGGAGCATTTCTTCATTAGTAAAATTGAAACTTATTCCTTTTGCATTATTCTCTAACTCGTTGATAGATAAATCCTAGTTTACGATGATTTTTCAATCACCAAGTCTTACTTTCTTAGTTAATTTGTAGGTTTACTTGTGGGTAGATAATAACTAGTTTCCTTTTCCATTTGCATTGAAGTCTTCTTTAAAAATCTGATAAAAACACAAAAAAATTAGTTTCCATTTTTTTTCTACTAATTAATCAGTAATATCAGTAATTTAGTTTTTATTTTATCCCGTATCATCTTGCTTGTCCTCTTTTTTGTTCGGAGGCCCCTTGAAGTTTGGTTATAGAGAAGCTATCTTGCTCCTTAAGCTTGCTTCCCAGATGTTCCCCTTTTGGGGGAGTCCCAAGGGTTAATGTCTGATAGCATTTGAGGACTGTGCATAAGCACCCTTTCTTTCTTTGTGACAGGGAGTTATATCGTTGGCTTTGACATTCTGGTCGGTCACCATGTTTTAGAAAGCTTGGCAGAGCATTGGTATGCAAGTGGCCACCCCAGGGTTTGAATCCTCTGGTGCAACCTTCTTCTTGTGAGTGATGCAGATGGTAGGTTGAGGGGCACCACGCCTCGATTGGGATGTTCCTTCCTGATTGGTTTAAATCAGGGCCTGAGGGGATCCTGATGCTTCGACGAGGCATCTCCCTCCATATGCCTCAGGTGGCGAGCCATCACCTGTCAGTCATACTATCCCAGCGGTGGGGTCTTAGTGAAGACCACCCCCTTTCCTGCCATGATTTGAATCTCCGTCATCCTTTTTTCTTCAGTTGGTGATAGTATGAGCTCGACCTTGACCGAGAGCTAACCTCGGCAGGGGGCTCACTTCGGCTCCTTGCTCGGGTGCCATGCTCAGGTGACACCTCCACCTGCCAGCTAATAGCCGGCATCCAGATGGACTCCACATCAGTGGATATAGCCATATCAGTTGCCCCCCACTCTTAAGCCCAGAAGATGATACGATGCTCAAGGTGTGGAGAGTAATGACCACACTGATGTGGATTGGGATGTCCCTTACACTCCGACGTCTCTGCGTGCCTATGCTTCATAGACCATGCCTTTGTATTAATGGGGGTTTTGTGGTGCTCGGCCTTCTGATGGTGGTCATAAATGCTTCTCCTGGGTTGGCACGAATCCTCTGGCAATGAAGTGTTCAGGTCACCCGATGCCAGTACGTGGCATCTTCTGGCTGGTCTGGCCATTAATAAGGCACATACCTTCAATCGGTACAAGGGAGCGGCAGGATTCGTTGCGAAGAAGCCATCCCTTGCCTTTTTAAGCGCAGGTGGATAGGCCTTCAAAGAGTGTCTTTCTTTCTTCAATGCTTTTTCTCTTTGACTCTTCTCTCCTGGCTTATGCCAATGGAGGTCTTCTAGTGAGCTTCGAGTCCCTGAATGAAGGGCCAAGAGGCTGCATGATGTTTCTCTAGAAATGTCCGGCCAGCATCCTGGTGGGGGCATCCTGGTCGGAGAAGAAGTCCGCTAAGCTTGAGATTCCCCTAAAGGAGGAGAAAGTGGAGAGGCCCTAGGAGGCAGAGAAGGTGGTTGCCCGTGTGATGGGAGTAGCCTACCTACGAACCTCCTGGGTGCGCCTGGTCATGCAATTGAATGGGGGGATGGCCATGGTCACAGTCACCGTGGAGGAGGCCATGGTTGCCATGGTGCTACTGAGAGAGGCCTAACGAGGAGCCGCTGCAGCTACTCTTTGAATCACCAGATTGGTGAAATCCAAGAAGGACGGTGTGGTCGAGGAGGATGCATTGTCGTACTCCTTTCTCAGGTATTCACTTGAGGAAGGGCACTTGCATCCTCAGGGTGGTGGAGCCGATGTCGGGCTCTAGAGACTTGGCAAACTCATGGGGAGGACAGTGCGGTAGAGGAGGATGCATCGTTGTCCTCCTTCCCAGGAGGCTTGGTTGAGGGAGGGACTAGCGTAACTTTAGCTGCTTTCAAAAGTAGGACCATAACTAGGGAGTATCCCTTCTTATCTGTAACTTAGATCTTCGGGAGGCTTCCTGACCTGTTGCAAACCTCCGTAGGATGTAAGAGAATTTTGATCAATGAAGGCTTTTATTTTGACCATTGTGCGCATCTCCTTCTTGTCTCCTTTTCCTCCTTCTTTTCCTTTCTTCTTTTTCTTCTTTTTTCTTTTTTCTTTTTTTTTTTGCTTCCCAGGGTGTTAAGAATTTACCCCTGGAGTGAAGAACATTTAGTTGATGCAGCCTTCCACTTCCCTTTGGCTGAAAAACCTTGTATTCCAACTACACCATCTTGTGTCTTCCTTCCCTTCTTTTCTCCACTTGAGCTGCTTCGAAGGAGGCTCGCCAGGGGGCATAGAGGGCTTGCTTCTGTAATTTAGTTGAGAGGGCCTTCAGGGTTTGAAACTGAGTACCAGGCCACGATCGTGCCATCCATGGATGTGCACTTTAGGGGAGCTAGCCCTGTGGGAGGACTTGAAGAAAAATTTGGCTCCTTCTGAAGTCTTGACCAGGAGGGAGCCAGCTTAGCTGAGGGTGGAGTTCAACTTTGGCTGGAGTCTCGACCTTGAGGGAGCCTAGTGGGGACACCAGAGGTACAAGAATAAGACAGAGGCTTTTCAACTCTCTATGGATTGATCAATAATTTATGAGTCCATCTGTAATAAGGGCTTATCCCATCTGAGTCGGTTTTAGTTGTTATTTGAGTCTTTTGAGTTGTTATTTCAGTTCTGTACTAGTCAGCTCATGTTGAGCTAGTTCAGTCCAATGCTAGTCAGCTCATGTTGAGCTAATTTTATTTTTTTTGAGTCCTGTCCAAGTACACTGAAAACTCAAGACACATTATATAAGTGAAGACCAAGTCCAACCAGATTGAAGACATGGAAGTATAGCCCAAGTCCAACCCAGCTTGAAGATTTGAAGATCCCAGGAGGAAAATCAGAAACCCTGATTCCTTGCAGATGCCCTCTAGATGCCCAGATTTTCTTTCAGATGCCAAAGTATATTCATAGACCAGGGCATCCATGATTCCAGAGGTCTATCTGTATCCTAGCCCAAAGAAATCAAGCCCGGTGCCAAGCCCAAGCCCTTAGGAAGCAAGATACTAAGGAATATTCCTGCTACATGGCTACCAGGCCACCCTAGCTTCCAGAGGCCCAAACCCATGCATCCGAGCCCCTTTGGGCCGGCCCCTTACTGCTCCTAGAAGCCCAACACGCCCCCCTTGGCATCCTTGGAGTGTTGACCAAGTCAAGAGAATTTTTAGAGATTTTCTCTACCTAATGTTTCCTTTTTTTCTAGCTAGGATTTGAGAGGGAAAAGGATTCTTATGTAAAGACTAATGTGCCCTTACTTGGAGCCCAAGACTAAGGGTCTATTTAAAGGACCCTAGTCTCTTGTATAAGGATAAATTTTGATATATGAATTAAACTTGAGTTCTCTTCTATTGCTTTGTGCTACCCTGCTTTGTGCTTAAGGGGTTTTGTTGGTGCTTTTGTCTTCCCGGTGTTGCCACAGGATTCCTGCTGCCAACCATCTTCCCAGAGCCCTGGCCGCCACCTCCAAAACTCTATTCATCTTTGCTATTTTTTTTCTTGTTCCCTAGAGAGTTTTCTAACCCCTGACAGGTCGTTTGTAGGTCCCCGAGTTCCTATGAATCCAACAACTCCAGCCAAGCCTCAATCGGACCACCGAGTAGAAAGCCGGGTATCCGCGGGTCTTTGGCTCAGTTTTCCAGGCCGCATCCATCGAGAAACGAGAGATCCCTTTGCTACAATCTTCATCAGGTACTTCAAACATTATCAAGTACACCCCCTCTACCACCAGTAATTTTATTGTAGGAGAACTTGCCCTAACCGAGGCTTCTCAGCCCTCGGCGATCCTTCTTTATTACTTTTCTAGGTCCTAATCTGCATGCTTGACTTCTAAAATTCATATAGAATTTCCTATAACTTATTTTGATCCAATTTTCAGGAATTAATCTTTTAACCCCACATATAAAACACACAAAAATAATTGCATGCATATTAGTCCCGCATCATATGGTATCAGAGCTTAGATTAGGGCTTGTTTTTTGCATCTTTTCAGTCAGTATATGCTCTGTTATTTTAGATATTTCTCCCTTCTCAGAACTCAAAAAATTCTAAAATTTGTTTTTATGGATTCATCATATTCAAAGTATTTTATGAAAATTTTTCATATTTTATTTCGGTATGTGAATTTTTGCAAGCCGAAATACTGTCTACAAATTTTCAGCTCTGTTTTTTTCAGCAAGACAAGTTTGGAAGTTTAGGGTTTTGTTTAGCATCTCTTTGCATATCTTTTATTTTTAGTATGTTCCTAGCATATTAGGTCATTAGCTACAAATCATATTTCTGCAAAAAGAACAAAAAATAAAATTACATATAATCAAAAACTCCAAAAAAATTACTTAAACCCTAATTTGCATCATCTGCTTGCCATCATTGCATAAACTATCTATAAGGGCACTCTTACTATTTCAAATGGGGGGAGGATTTAATCACCTCTCCTTAGCCCAAAACCACACCCCTTGCATTCGGTCCCAAGCCTAACCTAAAATTAACTAGACCTAATTTGCCCTAGTGGGCTAGGGACACCAACTGGTCGAGTCCAGGCTAGTGTTAGATCACTGTGTCAAGTTAACCTATATGTGCCTTGTGCTCAGTGTCTAGAACGATGGTTCAGGGATTCAATCCTGAAGGGCTTGTGTACTGGTCCGCCTACCTGGCCATTCTCTGATTGATGTCTAGGATTGGCAATCAGGGACCTAACACTCCCCTTACACCTGCCTGGCTGAGTACAGGGTTACTATAGGCTAGTTTGCCACCCTGATTGAGCATCTAGTTTGGACTCTAGGTCTAGTCAGCTGTAGTCGACTTGATCGAGTCTTGCATGAGCACTAGCTTAGGATTCAATGTGTATGTTTGATTGTATGACCATTAGGTTTGGAACCCAATGCCTGTAGACTTAATCCAATTCAACTAGTGTGACCATGGAGTCCAATCCTAGAAGAACCCCTCACCATGACCCTTATTATGATACTGAATCTAGAAGAACCCCTTACCATGATTCTTATTATGATACTGAACCTAGAAGAACCCCTTACCATGACCCTTATTATGATACTGAACCTAGAAGAACCCCTTAACATGACCCTTATTATGATACTGAACCCAGGAGAACCCAATACTCTGACCCATATAGGGAGTCCAACCCTAGGAGAACCCAATATTCTGACCCATATAGGGAGTCCAACCCTAGGAGAACCTAATATTTAGACCTATATAGGGAGTCCAACCCTAGGAGAACCCGATACTCTGACCCATATAGGGAGCCCAACCTTAGGAGGACCTCATACCATGATCCATCCTTAGAACCTGACCATAGAAGCACCCAACCTTATGTACCCCTGTTTGATGGAAGACCAGATCCTAAGATGTATACTGAATGGGAGGATATGATGGATCAGCACTTTGAGTATACTGGGATGTCAGAGTTAGATAAGATTAGTTTGGCTGCACATGGGTTAATCAGATATTCCAAGCAACATTGAAAACGTACTGAGGATGATGTTATCGATGGGGGAATGGAATACATACCTGGAAAGCCATGAGAAGTAAATTAAGAGAAGAGTACCTAGGTGAATCTTATGAATACAAACTTTTAGACCAATGGTACAAATTGAAACAAGGGAACATGACTATGTCTGAGTACATTGACCAATTTAACGAGTTTAGTAGGAAATGTAACACAGTCGAACCTAAGTCTAAGATCATGGCTAGATTTCAGGATGGCCTGCATAAGGATATCCAGTGGGAGCTGTATCATTGTCAAATTAAGGACCTAGAGGAAGCCTGATACCTAGCTAGGGAATTTGAGTTATATCAGAGGGAACTCAGGATCAATCAATCTAAGTCCAATAAGGATAATTCCCTTGAGCATAAGTCCAAACCTAGCCAACTTCCTTTAGATCAGCCTACTCCTATTCCATTAATTTGCAGGGAAGTAATCCCAGAACCCGTTAAAGAACCTGAGGTAGAAGTGTATGAAGCTGATCCTAGTTTAGCAGATGAATACGAAGGATAGGATTTTGAGAACTATGATGAAGATGAACCCAAGGTTGAAATCACTGAGGAACTTCTAGAAAAGGATCCTGAACCCACTATAGAAAATGGAATGCCTAAGCCAAGATCAAACATAGTAGATGAAAGTGAGGGTCCACTAGAGTTGTCCATAGAGGAGGTCCCTAAAGAACAATCCCAGGAAGTAGACATTATTTTAGAAGACCTTCAAGATAAGCTTCCCAAAGACCTTCCTGATGACCTTCCACCTGATCCCCATCCTACTCTAGAACTAGTTTCAGTCCAGGACCTCATTCAGTATTCTCATCAAGAGTTCATTCCTTTAACCCCAGCTGATAACCTTTGTCTTGAGCTGATTAAACCATCCTTTCTTAAAGACCCTGTGCTTGCAATGACCAAATTCTCCCTCTTTCAAGTGGACCTTATGTCACCCATAGATCAATGTTCAAATCTTAAGGTCACCCTTATTAACCAAGGTCTATTGCATGCCTCCAATGGATTGTCCCAAGACTCCGATTCTTATTTCTTGCCATACCCTAAGGCCTCCAATGTTTCCCAAACTTTCCAATTACACTTTGTTGAGGTCGTTCGGTTACACCAATTCTTTGAGTATGTTAGGTTTGCGACCTATTTTTGGAAGTCCTTATGGCATTTGCTTAGAGTTCATTGTAAATACTCTTGTGCACACCACACTAAGGTCAGACCTAGAGAGTCTATAGTCTCTTAGGTTTAGGCCCATAAGAGTCCAATAAACTTCTTTCGATAGGAATGCAGAGTTGAGTATGTTAGGTGTAGGTTTGAGTCCTTTGCATCATCTTGTTAGGAGTCTGCATGTGCCCAACATGTTCACCACTGGTACTAATTTTGAAATAACTGACTAATTCCCGAAGATGGACCAAAGAATTTGATGTAGTGGATTCTATCATGGTTAGGCTTAGGCCTAAAAGAAGCTTCATGCTCGTAGAGCAGGACCTTTTAAAGTGATAGAGAAGGTTGGATCAAATGCCTAGGTGTTAGACTTGCCTTCGAATTTCTGCATTAGTTCTACCTTCAATATTATAGACCTGGTTGAGTATAGGGACCCGGCAGTGATACCTAGTGAGGCCTTTGGACCTATCCCCTCCTGTTGTGAGTGACCCTAACCCAGAGTGTCCACTAACAAATTTGGCCTGAAAGAGGAGAACGGATCGAGCGTATCCTAGATGATCAAGCCATCACAACCCAGGGCCGCGACTATCAACGCTTCCTGGTCCGATGGTAAGGCCAGCTAGAGTCGGACAATTCATGGATTTCTCGAGAGGACTTGCAGCGCCTCAACCCAAACCTCCTTGAGAGATATGTGAGCCAGCTTGATCTTCACTCGACAGGGTCGAGTTCCCCCCACCTCGAGAGAATTACTGGGGACACCAGAGATACCAGAATAAGACAGAGGCTTTTCAACCCTCTATGGATTGATCAATAATTTATGAGTCCATCTGTAATAAGGGTTTAGCCCATCTAATTCTATTTTAGTTGTTATTTAAGTCTTTTGAGTTGTTATTTCGGTTCTATACTAGTTAGCTCATGTTGAGCTAGTTCAGTCCAATGCTAGTCAGCTCATGTTGAGCTAATTTTATTTTTTTTGAGTCCTATCCAAGTATACTGAAAACTCAAGACTACATCATACAAGTGAAGACCAAGTCCAACTAGATTGAAGACATGGAAGTATAGCCCAAGTCCAACCCAGCTTGAAGATTTGAAGACCCCAGGAGGAAAATCAGAAACCCTAATTCCTTGCAGATGCCCAGATTTTCTTTCAGATGACAAAGTATATTCATAGACTAGGGCATCCATGATTCCAGAGGTCCATCTGTATCCTAGCCCAAAGAAATCAAGCCCAGGTGCCAAGCCCAAGCCCTTAGGAAGCAAGATACTAGGGAATATTCCTGCTACCTGGCTACCAGGCCACCCTAGCTTCCAGAGGCCCAAACCCATGCACCCGAGCCCCTTTGGGCTGGCCCCTTGCTGCTCCTAGAAGCCCAACACACCCCCCTAGGCATCCTTGGAGTGTTGACCAAGTCAAGAGAATTTTTAGGGATTTTTTCTACCTAATATTTTCTTATTTTCTAGCTAGGGTTTGAGAGGGAAAAGGATTCTTATGTAAAGTCTAATGTGCCCTTACTTGGAGCCCAAGACTAAGGGTCTATTTAAAGGACCCTAGTCTCTTGTTTGAGGATAGATTTTGATATATGAATTAAACTTGAGTTCTCTTCTATTGCTTTGTGCTACACTTTAGTCCAAGTGGGAGTTGTTGGGAATTATGTCCCAAAGTCAATCATCTAGGTTATAGACGGTTGTGCCATTTTGTAATTGTATATAAACTTTTAATGAATAAAAATTATTCTTTTGGCTGTTCATCATATTTATATTTTCCTGAAATGAACTGTTGTATGATGGAGTCCTTAGAACTACATTATTTGATATAGAGAGGATATATCAAGTAGTTCTCAAATTAGTTCACAACCAAATGACACATTGTTATAGGATGATAATGTATTAAGTGTAGGTTGTTGTATGTCACATTTATTGGTTGTCCTCTTAACTAAGGAGTGTGGAGACACTGGTGTGACATAAAAGTAAATGTGTGACATCTCACTAAACGTGACCATCTGTGGAGCTCCTTCTACCAAAGGGTTGCTCACGAAGGGATATGGGTATATATGTCCCTTAGACCTGAGGTCACCATAACATCTCACTAAACGTGACCATCTGTGGAGCTCCTTCTACCAAAGGGTTGCTCACGAAGGGATATGGGTATATATGTCCCTTAGACCTGAGGTCACCATAGCAGCTTGCAAGCAACTCACTATACTTTGATGCCGAACCACCTGGATTTATAATCCAGTGATGAAAGGTTTCTAGGTGTAGTCAAGTACTTGTGGAGCGGTGATGGATCAAGATGGAATTGACCCCTCCAAATAGTTTGGAGTGAATGACTCATTGTGTCTTAATTTAGCAAATCCTTGGCCAGGGTAGTTCTTGTGAGGAGTCACAAAACTTGTAAAGTTGAGATACGATCTGGATAAACCAAATTAGGGTTGGCAGTCGAACCCTAGGTCATCTTGAGAATTATGAGGTCAAAGGGATGAATTATGCGGTAACCATATACTAGAGGTTCTATAGAGGTGCTCTGCATCTTCGACCTATCCGGACGTCGGGTATTATTGCTAGATGTGGACTTTGACTGGTACTGAAAGTGTTCTAGTGCTATCGGCTTACTGTTTGAACCTATGGGATTACACACCATAAGGATTTCTATATGATCTTAAGGCTGATCGACGATCGAAAATTGTTTGCCATCATTGGAGGTTAATATGATTGACCATGTTTCAAGTGTCGACACTTGGAAAGTGTCGACACTTTTTTCCAAGTGTCGACACTTGGAACGTGTTGACACTTGAAAAGTGTTGATACTTGGTGATTTTGCATGAGTCGACACTTGCTATGATGAGCAAAATTCTGAGAAGAATTCTGGGAAGGTTTTGACTTCGAAATTCGAGTTCGAAATTCGAAATCTGATTGGTTTTGGCTCTAAGATATAATAGTATGATGGTCATACTTGCATTTTGTGCTTGGAACCTTTTTGGAATGCCTTCCCATCTTCTCCCCCAATCTCTCCTCCTTCCTTTTTCTTCCTCTCATGGCTGCCTCTTTAAATAAAGATTATTTCTGAGCTGTTGGATGATAGAAATTGGTTCTTGATCTCT
This sequence comes from Areca catechu, assembly GCA_021397845.1. Lineage (NCBI taxonomy): Eukaryota > Viridiplantae > Streptophyta > Magnoliopsida > Arecales > Arecaceae > Areca > Areca catechu. Next base: position 64,399,767 of record CM038042.1, read on the forward strand.
GAATCTCCTTGTTGCTGAGATTCTGAGAGGGAAGAAAGGGGCTTGTGAGGATTTGGGCATTGGATATGAGCTACCTAGCACTTAAGCTAGGTCTTGGGAAGAGAGCTTGTTAAGAAGGGTCCACCTCTCCTCCTCGTCTTCTAGGAAGAGGCAGATCGGCCTCAAGGATCCCAAGGAGCTAGCACTCCAAGGGAGTTGATCAAAGTCGAGCCCCGGTGTGAAATACCTGTAGAGGCCAGATACGTGTGTGGCTCAGGAGCACCGCCACTGCATCCATCAAAGGTATAATGGTAAGGTATCTTTATATCTTTGAGTTTTATCTTGTTTTTGATGTTTATTGCATGCTATATCATTATACTAGATCCTGTCGCAGGTAGATTGGTAGATTATTTGATCGATCTACCAAGTCTTCCATTGTTCTTGTTTTAAAATAGTTTTAAAATGCATGTTACTGCCTTACTGTTGCATATTGGTATACTTTCCTTTTTTGCCCTTCACGAGCATGGCAATAGGTGTGGGGCTTCAGGAGTTTCCCGACTTCGATCGCCAGGCCTGGGGTCGGGTGATCATTTTCTTGTAAGGTGAAGACAACGTTGCATTTGAAAGGAATCATTTATTGAAAGGAGGAAGCCTTACATTATTGGCAGTATGTCCTTAGACTTTTGGCATCCCAAGCCCGTACAAACCAGGCACCGTCAAGTTCGGCGAGATAGTAGGCTTTAGGGGGAAGGGCCTCGATTACTCCATAGGGACCTTCCCAGTCTGGGGAGAGTTTATCCCCCAACATATCATACCCACGGGCTTCTCGGTGGGTCGATTATCAACTACAAGGATAGGAGGAAAGGCCACAAGCACCTAAGGCTCCGTCGGGGTCTTTCTCCCCATGAACTTTTCAAGGTAGCCCCTCCTTATCAAATCTTCAATTTTCCTTTTATGGTGGTGGCATTCCTCAGTATCGTGGCCATGGTCGCAGTGGAACCGATAGTATTTTGTCTTGTCACAGCCACCAGATGGCCCTAGTGGGGGAGGGTGACGTAGGTAGCGCTCACCCTTAATCTCCATGAGAATCTTCGACCTTGGGATGAGGAGAGGAGTATATGTTTCTTCCAGAATGGGACCGCTTTTTGGCTTGGGCCTCGCTCGGGAACTCGGGTTTGGCCCAGGCTTGCACACCCCTAGGGCTTCCCCCAGGGTTTGTTTCTTCAATGGTTTCCCATCCAGCTCTCTCCTGGTGCAGTCCACCTCCTCAGCGTGATTATACTTGTGGACATAGAGGAGGAGGTCAGAGTATATCTTCAACGGCTTCTTATCCAGGAAGTAGGTCAGGCGGGAAGTCCGGAGCCCTCTCTTCAGTGCCAGCATGGCGATGGGCTCATCTAGATTATAGATCTCCAGTGCGGTAACCTTGAAGAGGGTCACATAGTCTTGCAAGGACTCATGGTTCTGATGCTGAATGGAGAAAAGGCTGTCGACTTCTCGCAGCACCTTCCAGCAAGCGTTGAAGTATGCCATGAACTTTCTTTCTAGCTTCGCAAAGGAATTGATGCTCTTGGGTTCAAGGAGAGTGAACTAGACTTGAGCAGCCTTCCGAAGAGTAGTGGGGAAGGCTATGCAAAGGAGGGCATTTGTTGCCCCCTGGAACCTCATGAGAGCCTTGTAGCTCTTCAAGTGATCAAGGGAGTCGGTGGTCCCATTGTAGAGATCCACTTGGGGCATGCAGAACTGACTTGGGATCGGCCCCTCTTAGATCTCTCGGTAGAAGGGAGGCCAGGCGTCATGCCCCACTGGCTCATGGGAAGAGCCTTGCAAGTTGGCAAATTGGCAGGACAGTTTTGCTAACCTATGCTCTTGTTCTTCCAGGCGCTTCTCTGCCATGCACCCAATAGCCTCGTCGATGGAACCTTCTGCTGAGGCTGCTGGAGAGGATGGAGGTGACCACTGAGGAGGGTCATGATGAGGGGCCTTGCTCTGGCAGTGTCTATGGTGCCTAAGGGCAGCACACTTCAAGACTGGGGATTGGCTCTCTTGATCGATCGACCTGCTTTTCTATCACTTTACCGAGGCCCAGAGGCTACCCTGGATATTAGTCATGTTTGGTGGTTCTGGTGGCCTGCCTAGGAAGGAGCGCAAGCTACCACGGGGTCAAGTTTCTAGGGCCACAGGGTCTTTGGCTATTGTTGGGTGGCTAGGGACCGGTGCTGATGTTGCAACAGCCGCATGGCCGTGGTCAGAGTCTGCATCTGCTGGGCAAGCACGGCGAGCTGAATGTTAGCCTAGAGCGGTTGCGATGTAGCAGGGAGCTCCCCCTTTGGGCTGCATGGGCCTCTGTGAGAAGGAGGACCTCCCACATGGCTGGTGGAGGCTTCCCGCGTGCATGTCACCACCATGCCTCAAGTGGAGCTACTTTTGTCATGGGGGGACTAGTTTTACTGATGTTTCCACATCCTGCCCCCCTACCTGGCATGCCAATCTATTACTGCATGGACTGTCATGGCCTATAGCTCCGATATGGCATCAGGCATCACCCCCTCATCTAGAATCCTGCATGCATACCCATTCCTATAAAATAAAAGAGACCCGGGCCGAGGATTCCAGCGGGGGCACTCTGACGATCAAGTCAGTGGGTGATCCAGGAGAATAGATCCCCCTCGGTGGATCCCGGTGAGGTCTCCTCTCCACATTCAAAGGTTGTCTTTTAGAAAAAATAAAGTGAAAAAGGAGCATTAGCAAAGAAGGAGAGCCTGAGTAAGGTTGGCTGTATCCGCGGGATTCTTTCGATGAATTCCCCGGTAGCCTTAGAACGTTTCATCTATTTTGCTCTCCCCTTCTGTATGCCAACGATTACCTTGCTTACCCCTTGCTTGCTTGTCCTCTTTTTTGTTTGGAGGCCCCTTGAAGTTTTGTTATAGAAAGACTGTCTTGCCCCTTGGGCTTGCTTCCCAGATGTTCCCCTTTTGGGGGAGTCCTAAGGGTTGATGTCCGGTAACATTCGGGGATTGTGCATGAGCTCCCCTTTTTTTCTTTGTGGTGGGGAGTTATATCACTGGCTCTGACATTCTGATCGATCACCATGTTTTGGGAAGCTTCGCAAAGCATTGGTGTGTGGGCGACCGTCCTAGGGTTTGAATCCTCTAGTGTGGCCTTCTTCTTGTGGGTGATGCAGATGGTAGGTTGTGAAAGGGATATGCCCTACAAGCCAATCTATGTTGTATCTCCCAAACCATTGTAATTGACAATATTCTAATAAAGGCATTATTTTTCATCATACAATGTGTTTATTATTGTATGATGAACCCCATAGATCAGGGCTATGATTTTAGGGTTATGATGAGATCAAACCAGTGAGACCTAAAGTCTTAAAATCTTAATCTAAAATATTCCTAGTCAAAGGAACCCTGAGTAGGGGATCAGGATTTTTCCGGTAAGACTAGCACATCCCATGTATATTGGAGAGGATGACTGCTCTCATAGTCACTTGTGTATGACACTAATACTTGGATGTGGGTGCTCATTAGAGAATGAGTTCACTGATATGATCTAACTTGAGAACATCTAATAGAGTCTTAGCTACATGCCAATAGAAGGTTCTCATAGTGGGAGTGGTACAAGTAATCCTTTGACCTGAGACTGCCATAAGTACCTTATGTACATGAACCCATGCTTTGGTTCAATCTTAATCATGACACTGAGTCATGCATAGGATTGATACAGGGAATGGTGAATTGGATATGAAGGAAATGAGTAGGTCAACAAGGAATCGATCACTCTTAGTAAGAGGAGATTGCATCCAGCTAGTTATCAATCGGATGATGATTCAGGGAATCTTTGATCAAAGTAAAGATATTAGAGATGGTTTCTAATATCAAGATAATTGAATCATCAATATAAGATTGAGCTAGAAATAGATATAATATTGGATTTGACATATATCCATATCCATAATTATATTTTGGGTGCAGGCTGATCGAAGGATTTAATTGTACGGTAACTTTCTACTGAAGGATAGTTTTGGTATTTCACCAGAATTTCCATATCTTCCGGGTAGACATGACACGTTGCTAGACGTCAATCTTGTCTTGTGGGTTGATTAAATTGAATGATCACTTATTAGGAAGAGTCCTAATTGATCATAATCGGTGGTGCGGGCACCGGACTCAGAAGAAGACTTCAGAGCTCCATTTGGATCTCTGATTGACATTGCCCGAGAAATTAGGGTTTGTAATAAAGGTTGACCTGGTCAACCAGTTTATTTATTTTATTTATTTCTTGAGTCACCATTTAAATTTTGTTGAGTCATGTTGACTCGGTGCAAGTCCCAATGTGGTTTCAATTTGGTCCAAAATGGTGCCACATTTCTCTTCCAATCAACTCAAGGTTCAAGCAAGTGGAGGCCACACTCCAAGCCACATGCCCAGCCACACTCCGAGCACACGCCAGAGTCCAGGAGGCGCCATAGAGGCATCCCAGTGTCATGGTCCCCACATCCAAAGAAGAAAAAATCAAATTGGAGGCTAAATTAAAGGAGGCGCCCACACCTGCCTAATTTACCTAAGCAAAGAAGGAAGAAAACTTCTCTTGGAGAAGAAATCAAAGAAGGACATCCAACCTACTCCTAATTGAAGTTCAAATCAAAATCAAAGAGCTTAACTTGGAGTGGAAGAAAAGAAGAAATACCATAAGAAGAAGAGGACTCCAAATCCAAATCCAACTCCAAAGGAGGTGCCATAAAAGTTCCAAAACAACTCCTTTATGGCCGTCCCAATTTTTTTTGGACTCTTGGTCGGCCAAGGGAGAGGATTTTCTACCTAATCTAGGGGTTGGAAGAGTTTAGTCCCACATGGGAATTTGTACAAGCTAGGTGAAAATTTTAGGTCTATATAATAGACCTCTCTTTGTAACTTGAAAAAAATCAATGAAGAAAAATTATTTTTGCTATTCTCTTGTATTGAGTGACCTAGGTTTCTCTTCTTCCGCACTATTCTAAGTGTTGAGCTCCGTGAGGGGGTAATCCGGGTTCCATTGGAGCCTTGAGGAGGTGAGAGATCTCCATCTTTATCCAAAACCCTAGGTTAGCCACTTGAAATTCCAAAACCCTAGCCACCTTTCATTATTTTCCATCCACCAAACCCTAGATCCATCCATCTCCCACGGCCTCTCTCTCTCTACAAGTCCAGGCCGTCCACCTTCATCCAGATCCAGTCCGGCTACTTCAGATCCAGAGCAAGTTCCAAGGAAAATCACATCAGCATCCAGGAGAATCTAGTTTTCAGCAATTTCGATCTTCAAGTTCAACAACCTGGTAAATCTTTTCCTTGACTCTCTGATTCCATCAATTATTTTTCTTCTCTTCCAGATCTTGAGTTCAGGAGAAGCCAACCCGCCAAAGGACCAGTACTGGAGGATCCATTGCGAAGAAATCTGAATCCGAGGATCCAACAATCTGCTCGGGAGAGTTCTTCCACCAAAATCTGTGAAGATCATTGTCTGGTTAGATAAACCATCTCTTCTCTTTATTTCTGTTCTGTTGAAGGTTCGGAGCGAAACCCTAGGTCTGGGAGTTTCTCAACCCCCAGCGATCCGTTGCTTCTGAACTACTCTGATACTTTAGTTTCCTTAAAATTGTGCTTTCAATTATCATATTAGTCTCTTTCAATGTTAGGTTAACTTTTCTTTGATTTGAAGCCAACTTCTACAAACATATAAAAACAACAAAAAAAATTAGTTAATCTTAATCTACTTCCGCATCACGTCCCTTTATTAGTTCTGCATCATTTTTGGTATCAGAGCCCAGTCTAGGGTTTCTGATTTGCTTGCTTGCTTGTGTTGATTGTTCTCTTTTTATTTTGTCTGCTCGAAGTAGACTCCCCAGGACGTCCGGTCCTAGGAACTAAGCGAGGCGCAAGCCTCCTCCTCCCATTCCACGGGGTGTTCCTAGGGCGTGTAGGGGATCCATTGGGTTATAACTTCGTAGCAGGGATTATAAACGGGGAAGACAATCTAGTTGTAGCCCATAATTGCCCTGTTATCTGAATTATTTCTCCCTGCATAAAACTCTGAATTGCATGATTTTTACTTCGTTGAAACCAGTATAATTAATCCTATTTTCATAATTTTTCTGCGATTTATTGGTTTTGGTAAAACTCTGAGAATTAAAATACAGCAACTCTATTTTTTGTGTTCTGCAATTCAATTCTTTTTTGGAGTGATCATCTCATAATTTACTTAAGGGCAATTGAGCATCTAAGATAAGGGGAGGAGTTGATTACCTCTCCTTAGCCCAAAACCACCATCCAATCATTCGAACCTAGACCTAATTTAAAATCAGTTATACCTAATTTGCCCTAGTGGGCTAGGGACACCAATTGGTCGGGTCTAGGCTAGTGTTGAGTCAGTTTGCTGAGTTATTCTGTGTGTGCTTAGCACTCAGTGTCTAGAACGGTGGTTCAGGGACTACGTCCCGAAGGGCTTGTGTGCTGGTCCGCCTACCTGGCCAATCACTGATTGGTGTCTAGGATTGGCAATCAGGGACCTAACACTCCCCTTACACCTGCCTGGCTGAGTCCTGAGTTACTACAGGCTAGCTTGCCACTCTGATTGGGCATCTAGTTTGGACTCTAGGTCTAGTGATCCAGTAGTCGATTTAGTCTAGTCTCATTTTGTGTGCTTGCTTGAATCATCATGTCTACCAGAAACGGAGTGCCATATCAACCTGGTCAAACCCAACCTGATTTGGAGGCCATGATCAGAACTCTTACTGAAAGTATGGCTAAAATGAATCAGGATATGACAAACACTGTGGCCCAGTTTAGCACACAAATTCATGAGGATCTTACCCAACTTAGGGACCGAGTCCAAGTACTTGAAGAACCTAGACAACGGAATTGGACTCTTGACCCCGATTTTAATGTGCCTCAACCTCACCCACATCAGGAGCCTAGAAGGCCTTTATATAGAGATCCTGAACCTAATCATAGGAGGCCTGACCCAGAGCCTGAAGATAGAGATGATAGGTTCATCAGGAACATCAAATTAGATGCACCCACTTTTGATGGTAGTCTGAACCCTAAGGTGTATTCTGATTGGGAGGGTGAGATGGACCAATACTTTGAGTGGTATGCTATGTCTGAGAAGAGGAAATACAAGTTTGCCAAGATGAAATTAGTGCGTCAAGCTAGGTTATACTGGGGGAACATTGAGCTAACCACTAGGAGACGGAATGTTGAGCCCATAACCACTTGGCAGGGTATGAAAGAAAAACTGAGAGATAAATACCTACCCATTTCATACCAGCAAAACCTGTTAGACCAATGGCAAAACCTGAAACAAGGAAACCGATCTGTCTAAGACTACATAGCTACTTTTGATGAATACCTAATGAGATGTGATGTGAGTGAAGCCCACGAAGTCACTTTGTCTAGATTTAGGGCTGGACTGAGGGAAGATATCAAAAGAGAACTATTTCTGAGAGAGGTTACTGATCTAGACCAAGCCTACCAGATTGCACTGAACACTGAGAAATTTCAGAGAGGACCTATACCTTCTAGGGTTAGTGCCCCAATCCCAAGGAATGGACCTAGCCAAGTTATCCCTAGTAAACCTTTTCAGGGTACTTCTACCCCTAGACCCATGGACAAAGGTAAGGCACCTGACACCCAGAGAACCCCTAGTTCTAATATCACCTGTTTTAAGTGTCAGAAACCAGGTCACATTTCCAGTCAGTGTACTGCCATAGCCTGTTTCAAGTGTCATAAGGAGGTCATGTGAGCCAACGAAGATCCCTTTACATCCCCAGTGAATCCCAATGAATCTGACCAATTAGGAGTTGTAAGATGCATCCTATCCCAGAATCTAGTTCAAGAGGATTGGCATAGGACTAACATCCTACAGACTTTTCTTAAATTAGGGGATAAGGTATGTAAGATCATCATAGATAGTGGGAGCTGTGTAAATGCCATCTCTACTAGCACTGTCAAGATGTTAGGCTTAATCCCAGTTCCCCATCCCAACCCATATAAGGTTTCTTGGGTAGATTCTACCTCCATACCCATCCAGTCTAGATGTCAAGTCCAAATCCAAATGCAATCTTATCACGAAAAGATTTGGTGCGATGTTTTACCCATGGGGGTGAGCAGTATAATTCTCGGAAGACCTTGGTTGTATGATCATGATGCCACCCTCTTAGGAAAATCCAATACCTATGTCTTTAGTTTCAATGGAAAGAAGATTACGATCCATTCAGTTCCCCCTAAGGACAAGGTAACTAAAGGAGCCGGTAAGGTTAAGGAGATGAAAACTGGAGTGAACCTAATCAGTGCTAAGGATCTAGAACAAGAAATTCATAGTGGTTCACCCATCTGGATGTTGACTGCTAAGGAACTTAGAACTTCGGAACCCTCAGAGCCTCCTCAAGAAGTTAAACCTGTGTTAAAAGAATTTGAGGATGTCTTTCCCGAGGATTTGCCAGACCACCTTCCACCTCTTAGGGATATCCAGCATGCCATAGATCTAATCCCAGGAGCGACTTTGCCCAACTTGCCCCATTACAGGATGAATCCATCTGAGCATGAAGAACTGCAAAAGCAGGTTGGAGAATTATTGAGGAAGGGGTTTATTAGAGAAAGTCTTAGCCCTTGTGCAGTCCCAGCCTTACTAACCCCAAAGAAAGATGGCACGTGGAGGATGTGTGTTGACAGTCGTGCCATCAATAAAATTACAATCAAATATAGGTTTCCCATCCCTAGACTAGATGACATGCTTGATATGATGGCTGGTGCAATGGTTTTTTCTAAGATTGATCTCAAAAGCGACTATCATCAGGTTAGGATTAGACCCGGGGATGAATGGAAAACTGCTTTCAAAACTAAGGATGGTCTTTATGAATGGGTTGTTATGCCTTTTGGGTTGTCCAATGCCCCTAGTACCTTCATGAGAATTATGACCCAGGTACTTAGAGCTTTCATAGGAAAATTTGTGGTGGTCTATTTTGATGACATCCTGATCTATAGTAAGACCCCAGCAGATCACCTAGGCCACCTTAGAGCAGTCTACCAAGTTTTGAGGAATGAGAGACTCTACGGTAATCTTAAGAAGTGTGAATTCATGACTAGTAGAGTTATCTTTCTTGGTTTTGTAGTAACCCCTGACGGCGTGGTGGCCGATCCTGAGAAAATTAGGTCCATAGTAGACTGGCCAGAGCCAACCAATGTGCATGAAGTTAGAAGTTTCCACGGCTTGGCTACCTTCTATAGGCGATTCATCAAGGGGTTTAGTACTTTAGCTGCTCCTATCACTGATTGTATTAGGAAGGGAGAATTTCATTGGACTAAGTCAGCCCATAAAGCCTTCCTAGATCTTAAGGATAAAATGACCCAGGCACCCATTCTGAGATTACCCGATTTTTCTAAAGTATTTGAGGTTGCCTGTGATGCTTCAGGTGTAGGAATAGGTGGAGTCCTAAGCCAAGAGAATCGTCCCATAGCATTCTTTAGTGAAAAACTTAATGATGCTAAGCTTAGGTATTCTACCTATGATAAGGAATTTTATGCGGTGGTGCAAGCTTTGCGTTACTGGAGACATTATTTGCTACCGCAGGAATTTGTACTATTTTTGGACCATGAGGCTCTTAGATTTCTGAACTCCCAAAAGAAGCTTTACCCTAGGCATGCTAAGTGGGTAGAATATATCCAGTCCTATACTTTTGTCCTGAAACATAAGGCTGGAGTTGAGAATAAGGTAGCTGATGCCCTTAGTCGCCGATCTCTGTTATTAACTTCTGTTAGAACTGAGGTCATAGGGTTTGAGCAAATCAAAGAGGAATATGAGTCTTGTCCGGATTTCACAACTGTGTATCAGGATCTAGTTCAAGGACCATCTAGTAATCACCAGGATTATACCCTTGTAGATGGTTTTTTGTTCTTCAAAAATAGGCTTTGCATCCCTAGAACTTCTCTTAGGGAATTTTTGATTTGGGAAATCCATGCTGGAGGTTTAGCTGGCCATTTTGGAAAAGACAAGACCATTCTAGCTATTGAAGACCACTTTTTCTGGCCTAGCTTAAAAAGGGATGTAGCTAATATTATAGCTAGATGTCGAACCTGCGCTGTTGCCAAACAGCGAAAACAAAACACTGGCCTTTATACCCCACTCCCTGTCCCAGATCGTCCTTGGCAAGATGTGAGTATGGATTTTGTGTTAGGTTTACCTAAGATCCAGAGGAGACATGATTCTATCTGTGTCGTAGTCGACCAATTCTCTAAAATGGCCCACTTCTTGCCTTGTTCCCAAACTTTGATGCGTCTAAGGTAGCCACACTTTTCTTCAATGAGATAGTTAGACTCCATGGCCTACCTAAGACAATCGTTTCAGATAGGGATGTCCGGTTCACCAGTTACTTTTGGAAGACCCTTTGGCATAAGTTAGGGACAAAACTTAAGTTTTCAACTGCCTATCATCCCCAAACTGATGGCCAAACTGAAGTAGTGAACCGTAGCCTAGGAAATCTGCTGAGATGTCTTATTGGTGAAAATACCAGAAATTGGGATTTATACCTACCAAGGGCAGAATTTGCGTACAACGACTCGGTCAATAGGTCTACGGGTAAGAGTCCATTTGAAATTGTACATGGGTACAAACCTCACACACCTCTTGACCTAGTCCCTTTACCTGTCCACACTCGAGTCTCCGAATCTGCTGAGAATTTTGCACAGCATATAAAAGACTTGCATAAAGAAATTCATGCCAAAATAAATTTAAGTAATGAAACTTATAAGAAGTTGGCTGATACTCAAAGGCGAGTCAAATCTTTTGTTGAGGGAGACTATGTGATGATTAGGTTAAGGCCTGAACGGTTTCCTCCTGGAACCGTTAGAAAGTTACATGCTAGGGGAGCTGGACCATTTAGAGTGGTAAAGAGAGTAGGATCCAATGCCTATGTGCTCGAGTTGCCTCCAGAACTAGGCATTAGCTCTACTTTCAACATTACAGACTTAGTAGAGTACAGGGAGCCAGCTGTGATTCCTAGTGAGCCTTTTGAGCCTAACCCTATCATTGAGAGTGATCCCGACCCTGTGTGTCCACCAACAAACTGGCCTGTGAGGAAAGAGCAGATTGAAAAGATCCTGGATGATCAGGTTATCTCTACTCGTAATCGAGGATACCAAAGGTACCTGGTCCGCTGGCAAGGAAGGCCAGATTCTGATGACTCTTGGATCTCCCGAGAAGAATTACAAGAATTGGACCCAGACCTCTTGGAGAGATACCAGAGCCAACTTGAGCCTTACTCGACAGGGTCGAGTTCCTCCCACCCTGGGAGAATTGGTGCGGGCACCAGACTCAGAAGAAGACTTCAAAGCTCCATTTGGATCTCTGATTGACATTGCCCGAGAAATTAGGGTTTGTAATAAAGGTTGACCTGGTCAACCAGTTTATTTATTTTATTTATTTCTTGAGTCACCATTTAAATTTTGTTGAGTCATGTTGACTCGGTGCAAGTCCCAATGTGGTTTCAATTTGGTCCAAAATGGTGCCACATTTCTCTTCCAATCAACTCAAGGTTCAAGCAAGTGGAGGCCACACTCCAAGCCACACGCCCAGCCACACTCCGAGCACACGCCAGAGTCCAGGAGGCGCCATAGAGGCATCCCAGTGTCATGGTCCCCACATCCAAAGAAGAAAAAATCAAATTGGAGGCTAAATTAAAGGAGGCGCCCACACCTGCCTAATTTACCTAAGCAAAGAAGGAAGAAAACTTCTCTTGGAGAAGAAATCAAAGAAGGACATCCAACCTACTCCTAATTGAAGTTCAAATCAAAATCAAAGAGCTTAACTTGGAGTGGAAGAAAAGAAGAAATACCATAAGAAGAAGAGGACTCCAAATCCAAATCCAACTCCAAAGGAGGTGCCATAAAAGTTCCAAAACAATTCCTTTATGGCCGTCCCAATTTTTTTTGGACTCTTGGTCGGCCAAGGGAGAGGATTTTCTACCTAATCTAGGGGTTGGAAGAGTTTAGTCCCACATGGGAATTTGTACAAGCTAGGAGAAAATTTTAGGTCTATATAATAGACCTCTCTTTGTAACTTGAAAAAAATCAATGAAGAAAAATTATTTTTGCTATTCTCTTGTGTTGAGTGACCTAGGTTTCTCTTCTTCCGCACTATTCTAAGTGTTGAGCTCCGTGAGGGGGTAATCCGGGTTCCATTGGAGCCTTGAGGAGGTGAGAGATCTCCATCTTTATCCAAAACACTAGGTTAGCCACTTGAAATTCCAAAACCCTAGCCACCTTTCATTATTTTCCATCCACCAAACCCTAGATCCATCCATCTCCCACGGCCTCTCTCTCTCTACAAGTCTAGGCCGTCCACCTTCATCCAGATCCAGTCCGGCTACTTCAGATCCAGAGCAAGTTCCAAGGAAAATCACATCAGCATCCAGGAGAATCCAGTTTTCAGCAATTTCGATCTTCAAGTTCAACAACCTGGTAAATCTTTTCCTTGACTCTCTGATTCCATCAATTGTTTTTCTTCTCTTCCAGATCTTGAGTTCAGGAGAAGCCAACCCGCCAAAGGACCAGTACTGGAGGATCCATTGCGAAGAAATCTGAATCCGAGGATCCAACAATCTGCTCGGGAGAGTTCTTCCACCAAAATCTGTGAAGATCATTGTCTGGTTAGATAAACCATCTCTTCTCTTTATTTCTGTTCTGTTGAAGGTTCGGAGCAAAACCCTAGGTCTGGGAGTTTCTCAACCCCCAGCGATCCGTTGCTTCTGAACTACTCTGATACTTTAGTTTCCTTAAAATTGTGCTTTCAATTATCATATTAGTCTCTTTCAATGTTAGGTTAACTTTTCTTTGATTTGAAGCCAACTTCTACAAACATATAAAAACAACAAAAAAATTAGTTAATCTTAATCTACTTCTGCATCGCGTCCCTTTATTAGTTCTGCATCAATCGGGTAAGCCCGATTTGACCTAAATCGATTAGAAAGAGTTCTAATCAAATTAGGTCAACTTGTATTTGAACCCACTACTGGCTAGATGTGGAACCCAATGGGTCACACACTTAAGAGAATTGATCAAGGGTTCAATTTTATAATTAAATCATCTTTGCATGATGACACTCTAGCAGGTGTTGCAAATCCTAGCTTCTATTCAAATTAGATTCGAATTAGGGTTCCGGATTGGTTCAATTTGGGTTCTAATTGGATCTAATTAGATCCTAATTAAGGTTATAGGGATTATGGCTAACCCTATTGGCTAACCAGGTATCTAGGCTAGCCCCCCACCCGCTCCTTAGCCCTTGCACGCCAAAATGCCAAGAGTCCATGCGCTAATGGACTCTTGGCACGCCAAATGAAGGAGTCCATGGGCGCATGGACTCTTGGCGCGCCCACTTAATTCTCCGATGAATTAAGATGGGGCGGCATTTCTTCTCTCTTATTAGCTCCTCAGACGTCCCTCCTTGGATTGGAATCCAAGGGTTGATGCTTTTTGAGAAAGGCAGGAAGCATTCGTTGCTTCCCGGTTGCGCGAAATAACATCTCCTCGGAGATTTAAAGTCGCGACTCCTTTCTTTTAAAAACATCGTGACTTTTCATTTAAGAAAAGCTGTGGGATTTATCCGGAGGGCCGTGAGAAGGAAGGATGGGGCGTGAGAAAATGAGATAGGGCGTGAGAAGTCTTTCACGAAGAGTTGTGTGGGCGACTCTCTGAAATCTATTTAAGGGGTCAGGAAAAATCAGAACCGGGTGATCTGAAATTTTTTTTTTTATTCTTCTTCCTCTCCTAAAGACTCTTTCTCCCTTTTCTTGTTTTTGCATTGTTTCCTTTACAGAGTACACCTCTGTTGAAACTCTGCTACTGAACAAGAATAAGAGCGAATGTCTCCGACGGTAAAGGAAAGAAAGAGTTTTGATTTTATTCCTTCTTTCTTACATTAAGACATTTTTGTCTTAGTTTCTCCTCCAATTTAAGACAAGCCTAAATCCCCTTTGGACAAAGTCCTATCTTCAAGACAAGAGTGTCTTAGAGGGTCAAGGTCTTAGTGGAAGGAGGAGAAGAGATAAAAGAAAGGAAGGCAACCTCTTGTGTGGAAGATTTCCAGCCATAATCCGAAGAATTGAGTTCTAGGAAGAAGAACTCAATAGGAGGAACCATTGGACAAGAAGATAGTGTTCTTGATCATTGCTCTGTGTGGATCACCATCGGAGGGTGGACACCTGGACGCCTGGTGAATTCAGTTAGCCCCTTCAACTTCAAGTTTATTGGAATAAGCGATTACAGGTTGGTACCCTAATCCTAATTTGCATAGATATGCTTGTCATATATTCTAGTCTTATTTAAGGAGTTCCTGGTTTAGGATTTTTGGTGTGAATTTAGTTTCAATTTTGAAATTACCTTTCCGCTGTGTTGCACCAGAACCCTACAGTGGTATCAGAGCCATCTTAATTAGGACTATAATTTATGATAGATTGTATGTCACATCTTAGGGTTTTTAAATCCTAATATGTTACTACACTTAGCATATCTTTGTTTGCATATATGTTTTTTGATGTATGCCACTAGTTAGGGTCTTTCACTCAAACCCTAATTATTATAAAGATATATATAGTTTTGAAGTCATCATACTGAAATAAGGTTGCCCTGGCATAATGGTAGATCCATTATGTGGTAAATGGTTGTCCTAGTATGATGACACACTTAGCACATATTTGTTTATTTATAAGAGTGATATGTTGATTGTGATACATTCTATAAGGATGTGCTGGCAATTTATAAATCCCTCCTCTTAAAAATTATATTAAGTCTTAGTATATTTAACTAATAAGCATCACTAGTCATGATGTACAATTGATCATTCGGTGTCTAGAAAGGTGGTTCTAGGAAGGTAAAGAGAATTGTGGTTTTTAATTGGTTCCGTTGACTGACCTGGCCAATTTTTATTGGTGTCTAGGAAAGCAACGGGGGGACTCCCACATCTCTTCCACTTTCCTGGCTGATTTGATTAAATTTAAATCTTGACTAAAATTCTTAGTGTTAAAAAATACTATATATTGGCCTTCCTTCATGCTGGATCATTATTGTGTTATGAACCACATTAGGTTTGTTGTGTTATCTGCAAGACCTAATATGGTGATTGACATAATACTAGTCTAGTGCATAGATATGCTTACAGTATATTCAGTATAATGCTTTGTTGTGTTATCTGCAATGGCATTATATTTGAGTATTGACTGTATAGAAATGAAAGGGTCTTGACTTAACTAGAACATTATGGTTTGCTATGTTTTCTGCAAGACTAATAATGTTCTAGAGGCCAAGTTACTTCTTGAGAATTATATGAGATATAATTGGAAGAGTTTTCTACCTTTGAGCTTATAAAAGATTTGTTGTGTTTTCTGCAAGATCTTTTATAAGTTATTAGGATCTCAATCTTACTAAGAAAAACCGATCAGGGTTTTTCTCGATTATCATAGTGAGGGCTATGATTTTTTATAAAATAGTGGGAGACATAATTAAATTGAAGACCTAATTTAATTATGTAAGTCATTTCATGGTTGTTTGCTTATGTATTGTTCTTTATTAAATGTAGATAAATGGCATCTTCATTATCACTGCGAAGTATCTTAGATACCAACAAACTGACTGGTCTGAACTATGTGGACTGGTTGAGAAATTTAAAGATTGTGCTGAGTTCAGAAAAACTTTCTTATATTCTTGATACCCCTAGTCTTAATCCACTAGGGGACGATGCCACACAGGAAGATATGGCCACATACAAAATGTGGCAGAATGACTCCCTCACTGTCAAGTGTATCATACTAGCCTCTATGACCAATGAGTTACAGAGACAGCATGAAAGCATGGATACTCAATCCATAATGCTCAATTTAAAAGAGCTTTATGGAGAACATAGCAGAACTGCAAGATATGAAATATCTAAGCAGTTATTCCGTGCTAGGATGACAGAGGAAACATCCATTCAGGATCATGTTCTGAAGGTAATTGACTTAATCACCAGATTGGGTCAATTAGGTTTTATCATGGATGGGGAGTTGAATCAGGATTTAATCCTGCAATCACTCCCAGAGTCATTTTCTCAGTTTGTCGTGAATTATCACATGAACAAACTGAACACTTCCTTTCCTGAGCTGTTAAATATGTTAAAAACAGTGGAGAGCCATGTTAAGAAAGAAAAGGCTCCACTTCTTCTTGTTGATAAGACCAATAAGAAGAAATCAGGCAAAAAGGGTTTTAATAGGAGGCTAAACCCTAAGAGTTGTATCAATAAGAAAAGAAAGGAAAGAAGGCCTCCAAATAGTTGACCTGTTTCTTTTGCGGCAAAGCGGGACATTGGAAAAGGAATTGCAAGGCTTACCTTACAACTGTGAAGCCTGGTGCATCAGATGCGCCAAAAGGTATGTATGAGATACATGCTATATTGACATTAAATTCATCTATATCAAATACTTGGGTATTGGATACCGCTTGTGGTTACCATATATGCAAATCTTTGCAGGACCTCCACAAGCTTAAAGTATTGAAGGAAGGTGACTTCAATCTCTACGATGCTAGTGGTGATATCATCCAAGCAGAAGCTGTAGGGACCTCTATCCTGAAGTTGCCTTCAGGGAAGATCTTGGAGTTAGAAAATTGTTATTATATGCCTAAGATTATTAGGAACATTATATCTATTCCTTTGTTATTAAAATAAGGATATGTAATGGATGTAACGAGCACTGGTTGCTCGATAATGTTGTCTAATAAAATTATTTGTTCTGGCATATTTAGCAATGGGCTCTTAACTCTTTCTTCCAATGATAGTGTTTTTCATGTCAATAATAAAAGAAAAAGAGAAGACTTTAATGATACTTTACTTTGGCATCATCGACTTGGTCATGTTAATGAGTCTAGGATAAGCAAGTTATATAAGAAAAAATTCCTTGATCCTTATGAGTATGAATCATTAGGAACTTGCGAATCATGTCTCATGGGTAAGATGACCAAGACTCCATTTACTGGACATGGAGAAAGGTCAACTGAGTTATTAGGACTTATACATACTGATGTATGTGGTCCAATGACAACTCAGGCCAGAGGTGGATAATCATATTTTATCACTTTTACAGATGATTTATCTAGGTTCGGATGTGTGTATCTTATGAAACATAAATCTGAAGCCTTTGATAAATTTAAGGAGTATCAAAGTATGGTCGAAAAACAAACCGGGAAAAGTATTAAAGTTCTTCATTCTTATCGAGGAGGAGAATACTTATCCATGGAGTTTTTAGACTATCATAAAGTTAATGGAATTCTTTCTGAATGGACCCCTCCTTATACACCACAACTAAATGGTATAGCTGAAAGGAGGAATCGTACCTTATTAGATATGGTATGATCCATGATGTGCTTCACAAATTTACCCATTTCCTTCTGGGATCATGCCCTAGAAACTGTTGTTTACATTCTGAACAAGGTACCTTCTAAATCCGTTGTTAGTACTCCATATGAAATTTGGAGTGGAAAGAAATCGTATCTTAAATATTTTAAGGTATGGGGATGTCCAGCTTATGTTAAATAAAATTTTGGACATAAGTTGGAACCTAGAGCAGATAAATGTCTATTTGTAGGATATCCTAGAGAGGGTAGAGGATATCAGTTTTACCATCCTACTGAATAAAAGATTTTTGTCAGTAGGCATGCCACTTTTCTAGAAAAATAGTTCATTTTAGAAAAGGGCAATGGTAGAACTGTTGAACTTGGAGAAGTACAAGAAACACAGATAGACAGTTTTCAACCATTAAAACATATAGTTAGGACATAACCATAACACAAAACTCCTCCCCATAGGTCTGACAGAGTGCCACGGGCACCTAAGAGGTATGGGTTTTTTATTGAAAATAATGAAGCCCAAGTCATTCAAAATGATGAACCTCTAACCTATACGGAAGCTATCTTGAGTACTGATTCAGATAGATGGCAAGAAGCCATGGAATCCGAGATAGACTCTATGTATGTAAACCAAGTATGGTCTTTGGTCGATGCACCAGAGGGTGTTAATCCTATTAGGTGCAAATGGGTCTATAAGAAAAAGATTGGGGCTGATGGCCAAGTTAAAACCTATAAAGCCAGATTAGTGGCAAAAGATTTTAGACAAAAACAGGGAATTGATTATGATGAAACATTCTCACCTATTGCCATGCTCAAATCAATCCGGATTTTACTTGCTATAGCAGCATACCACGATTATGAGATCTGGCAGATGGATGTGAAGACTACATTCCTCAATGGTTTCCTTGAGGAAGAAGTCTACATGTCACAGCCAGAAGGTTTTATTTCAAAGAATAAACCTAATCAAGTATGCAAGCTAAAGAAATCCATTTATGGATTAAAGCAAGCTTCAAGGAGTTGGAACATCCGCTTTGATGAAACTATTAAAAGGTTTGGTTTTATCAAAAATGTGGATGAACCCTGTGTTTGTAAGAAGACTAGTGGGAGTTGTAAGAAGACTAGTGGGAGTGCCATAGTCTTCTTGGTTCTGTATGTAGATGACATACTCCTCATTGGGAATGATATCCCAATGTTGCAATCAGTCAAGGTTTGGCTATCAAACCAGTTTTCCATGAAAGATTTGGGAGAAGCATCCTATATACTAGGTATTAAGATCTATAGAGATAGATCTAAGAGGATGCTAGGTTTATCCCAATCTAGGTACATTGACTTAGTGCTGAAAAGATTCAGCATGGATGGAAGTAAAAGAGGTTATCTTCCTATGAGTCAAGGCATACATCTTTCTAAAAGGATGTCTCCTAAGACACCTGAAGAAAGAAATAGAATGAATTCTATACCTTATGCTTCGGCAATAGGGTCCATAATGTATGCTATGTTATGTACCAGGCCTGATATAGCATATGCTTTAGGCATTGTCAGTAGGTTTCAGGCTGATCCAGGAGAGGATCATTAGAAAGCAGTTAAAAATATTCTTAAGTACCTGTGAAGGACTAAGGATATTTTTCTGGTTTATGGTGATTCTGATCTTAAACTAGAAGCTTATTCTGATTCTAGTTTTCAATTAGACCCTGATGATAGAAAATCCATTTTGGGATATGTTTTTACCCTAAATGGTGGAGCAGTGAGTTGGAAGAGTACCAAGCAGCAGACTGTAGCTGACTCAACCACAGAGGCAGAGTACATAGCTGTCAGTGAAGCCACCAAGGAAGCAGTCTGGATGAAGAAGTTCATCACAGAGTTGGGTGTTGTTCCTGAGATTGAAAATCCAGTGCCACTTTACTGTGACAACACTGGAGCTGTTGCTCAAGCTAAGGAACCAAGAGCTCATCATAAGTCCAAGCATATTCTGAGACGCTTCCTTCTCGTCCGAGAAATAGTAGAGAGACAAGATGTCTACATAAATAGAGTTGATACAAAGAACAATATAGCAGACCCGTTCACTAAGGCTCTGCCACAGCGAGAGTTTGATCGCCACCTCGAGTGTATGGGACTAAGATTCAAAGGCGATTAGCTTTAGTGCAAGTTAGAGATTGAAATGGATATGCCCTACAAGCCAATCTATGTTGTATCTCCCAAACCATTGTAATTGACAATATTCTAATAAAGGCATTATTTTTCATCATACGATGTGTTTATTATTATATGATGAACCCCATAGATCAGGGCTATGATTTTAGGGTTATGATGAGATCATACCAGTGAGACCTAAAGTCTTAAAACCTTAATCTAAAATATTCCTAGTCAAAGGAACCCTGAGTAGGGGATTAGGGTTTTTCCGGTAAGACTAGCACATCCCATGTATATTGGAGAGGGTGACTGCTCTCATAGTCACTTGTGTATGATACTAATACTAGGATGTGGGTGCTCATTAGAGAATGAGTTCACTGATATGATCTAACTTGAGAACATCTAATGGAGTCTTAGCTACATGTGAATAGAAGGTTCTCATAGTGGGAGTGGTACAAGTAATCCTTTGACCTGAGACTGCCATAAGTACCTTATGTATATGAACCCATGCTTTGGTTCAATCTTAATCATGACACTGAGTCATGCATAGGATTGATACTGGGAATGGTGAATTGGATATGAAGGTAATGAGTAGGTCAACAAGGAATCGATCACTCTTAGTAAGAGGAGATTGCATCCAGCTAGTTATCAATCGGATGATGATTCAGGGAATCTTTGATCAAAGTAAAGATATTAGAGATGGTTTCTAATATCAAGATAATTGAATCATCAATATAATATTGAGCTAGAAATAGATATAATATTGGATTTGACATATATCCATATCCATAATTATATTTTGGGTGCAGGCTGATCGAAGGATTTAATTATACGGTAACTTTCTACTGAAGGGTAGTTTTGGTATTTCACCAGAATTTCCATATCTTCCGGGTAGACATGACACGTTGCTAGACGTCAATCTTATCTTGTGGGTTGATTAAATTGAATGATCACTTATTAGGAAGAGTCCTAATTGATCATAATCGGGTAAGCCTGATTTGACCTAAATCGATTAGAAAGAGTTCTAATCAAATTAGGTCAACTTGTATTTGAACCCACTGCTGGCTAGATGTGGAACCCAATGGGTCACACACTTAAGAGAATTGATCAAGGGTTTAATTTTATAATTAAATCATCTTTGCATGATGACACTCTAGCAGGTGTTGCAAATCCTAGCTTCTATTCGAATTAGATTTGAATTAGGGTTCCGGATTGGTTCAATTTGTGTTCTAATTGGATCTAATTAGATCCTAATTGATGTTATAGGGATTATGGCTAACCCTATTGGCTAACCAGGTATCTAGGCTAGCCCCCCACCCGCTCCTTATCCCTTGCACGCCAAAATGCCAAGAGTCCATGCGCTAATGGACTCTTGGCGCGCCAAATGAAGGAGTCCAAGGGCGCATGGACTCTTGGCGTGCCCACTTAATTCTCCGATGAATTAAGATGGTGCGGCATTTCTTCTCTCTTATTAGCGCCTCAGACGTCCCCCTTGGATTGGAATCCAATGGTTGATGCTTTTTGAGAAAGGCAGGAAGCATTCGTTGCTTCCCGGTTGCGCGAAATAACATCTCCTCGGAGATTTAAAGTCGCGACTCCTTTCTTTTAAAAACATCACGACTTTTCATTTAAGAAAAGCCATGGGATTTATCCGGAGGGCTGTGAGAAGGAAGGATGGGGCATGAGAAAATGAGAAAGGGCGTGAGAAGTCTTTCACGAAGAGTTGTGTGGGCAACTCTCTGAAATCTATTTAAGGGGTCAGGAAAAATCAGAACCGAGTGATCTGAAATTTTTTTTTTATTATTCTTCTTCCTCTCCTAAAGACTCTTTCTGCCTTTTCTTGTTTTTGCATTGTTTCTTTTACAGAGTACACCTCTATCGAAACTCTGCTACTGAACAAGAATAAGAGCGAAAGTCTCCGACGGTAAAGGAAAGAAAGAGTTCTGATTTTATTCCTTCTTTCTTACATTAAGACATTTTTGTCTTAGTTTCTCCTCCAATTTAAGACAAGCCTAAATCCCCTTAGGACAAAGTCTTATCTTCAAGACAATAGTGTCTTAGAGGGTTAAGGTCTGAGTGGAAGGAGGAGAAGAGATAAAAGAAAGGAAGGCAACCTTTTGTGTGGAAGATTTCTAGCCATAATCCGAAGAATTGAGTTCTATGAAGAAGAACTCAATAGGAGGAACCATTGGACAAGAAGATAGTGTTCTTGATCATTGCTCTGTGTGGATCACCATTGGATGGCGGACACCTGGATACCTGGTGAATTCAGTAAGCCCCTTCAACTTCAAGTTTGTTGGAATAAGCGATTACAGGTTGGTACCCTAATCCTAATTTGCATAGATATGCTTGTCATATATTCTAGTCATATTTAAGGAGTTCCTGGTTTAGGGTTTTTGGTTTGAATTTAGTTTCAATTTTGAAAATACCCTTTCGCTGCGTTACACCGGAACCCTACAGGTTGAGGGGTGCCACACCTTGACTAGGGTATTCCTTCCTGATTGGTGTAAATCGGGGCCTGAGGGGATCTTGGTGCTTCGACGAGGCATCTTCCTCCGTAGGCCTGGGTGGCAGGCCACCGCCTGTCAGTCGTATTATCCTAGCGGCAGGGTCTTGGTAAAGACAACCCCTTTTTTCGCCATGATTTGAATTCCATCATCCTTTCATCAGTTGGTGGTAGTACGAGCTCGACCTCGATCAGGAGCTAACCTTGTGGTGGGGGCACTAGGCTCAGAAAGAAGAAGCTTCAACTAATACCAAGTTCTTTATGGATTCAGACTAGGAACTCAAGTCTCGTATGAGTCCTGTATGTTTATTGAGTCATGTTTTATTTTCTTTTGGGATTTTAAAGTTCAATTAGAGTCAATTAGGCTTTGCACTGAGTTAAGTTCAAGAGCTACTTGAAATTAGGCCAGACCAGCTTTACTTGGAATGCCACATCATCATGGACCACCGATGCCAACTCATCACCAGAGGACGTCACATCACCTTTGCCATGTCATCTCCAAGGGGAGCCATGGAGAAGGATGCGCCATGTCACCATGCCACCTTGCCACGCCACATCATTACCACCTCACATGTCACGTGGCATCATTCAAATTTTAAATTACATGAAAGCTACAAGTGGTCGACCAAGGAGTGTTTTCAAATTCAAAGGAGGTCGGCCAACTCCATCCACAAATCATGCAATCAGCTCCACCAAATCCTCCACATACCATATAACCCTCCACCAAATCCTCCACATTTCATGTAACCCCCCCTAATATTTCTCCATGATATGGGGAATTTCAAATTGATTGAAAGGCCATTAAAAGCCTCTTGTATGCCCATGGTAGAGAGGAAGCTTTTTGGATGAAATGAAATTTAAGTGAAGTAGTAGTTGAAGAAGGTATTTTTTTTGGTAGTATCCTCTTGTTTTCTTTGGGTGTGTTTGATTTTCTCTTCTCAAGCTTTCAAGTGTCCAACGCCAACATCCACCTCTAGGGATCCATGCCTCCATCGAAGTTCCCTTGCCTGTTTGGTTTCTTTGTTTTGATATCTTTCAAATTGGTCCCAGTCTAACCCATTCATTGTGTAGGATCCTTCTACGATTCGGAGTTCAAGAAAGGGTTCTCTTGCCAAAGATCAATGTTGAATGAAACTAGTTTCTTTGGAATGCCAATCTTGCACTTCAGGGCTAGTTCGTCTAAGAGCTTCAATGGATCTACCAGGGAGAGATCATCTTAGGTAAATAACACCTCCTAATCTCTTAAGTCCGAGTTATTGAAGATCGTTGCTAAGGTTTAAATTCAATATTCATTAGCCCTAATCTTCTCTAGGATTTAAAAACTACATCGCGGCGTAAGTTCCAAATTTCAGTGCTCCTTCCATAGCTTTACCTTAGTACTTTTGATCTGAGATTTAGTACTTGTTAATAGGCTTCATTGCTCTCATTTCTCAATCCATCATTTAGATTGCATTCTCTTCATCGTGCCACGTCAAATTGGTATCAGAGCATGGTTGCATTAGGGTAGAATAGTTTTCTTTAAATCCAAGCAAGATCTAGAATTCATGCCTCCTAAGCGGGTGTACTCCAGTACACTGTCATGACCCATGGGAATAATGAGCCCCTGGCCGGACGTGAATTTTTTAGATTGAAGTTTGGGTAAGCCATTGCACTTGTTTGATTAGGTTCTGTTTTTCTGAAAATTTGCATCTGTTTAATGTAATCCGTCTGCAGCTCCAAAGGCAAGTCGCTAATTTTTTGTTGAAATATTTTTTTTTCTTATTCCTTTTTAAGTCAATTATCACCATATTAAATTTCATCATCAGAAAAAAATTATAAAAAAAATGAAAATTTTTACAGTTCAACACTATCATTAGGGTTCTGTTCTATCCTTTTTATTTATCTTCATTTGTAGGATCTGCTTAGAGTAGTACAGATTTTAGTTTTAGAATTCCTTTCATCTGCATTGAAACATATAAGTTAGAAATCCTTTTTGAATTTTTCAGAATTTTTGGACATTTTTTTCATTACATTTTCCACACCACTTTCAAACTGCAACACTCATCTGCAGCACCTTTGCATTTCATTCATCTCATGAGAAATCAAATTAAGGGCATCAATTTGACATAGGGTCAGGGTTTCATCACCTGTCCCTAGCCCAAAAATCACCAACCAGCATATCGATCCCAGCCCGTTAATTAAAATTGAGTAGAACGTTAATTGCCCTTGTGGGTTAGGGACACCAACAAGTTGGGTTTGGGTTAGGGTCAAGTTAACTGTGTCAGCTAATTGGTGTGTGCTTACTGGCTTGGTGTCTAAGATTGGTGCATCAGGGCTTGTGATTTGGTCCGCCTACCTGGCCAATCTCAGATTGGTGTCTAAGGTTGGCAATCAGGGACCTTCACTCCCCACCACCTACCTGGCTAAGTCCCATAAGTACTACTAGCTAGTTGGTTCACTTAATTAGACCTCTAATTTGTGCTCTAGGTCTAGGAAACCTTAGCTCGAGCTTGAGTCTACTTGCATGCATGAAAACTAGATCAGGAGCCTCATATTCACCAGTCCAGACCCAGTCCAGTGTAGCCATGGACCCGAATCTTGAAACCATGCTGAAAGGCCTAAATGATCTAATGGCCCAATTGAACCAAATGCTGGCTAAACAATTTTTCTTAGACCAACCAACTCCTACTATCCCATTAGCTCATATGAATGATAGGAGTAAGAACCCTGAAGTACAAGTTGAGTTCATGAATACTCAAGACTTAGGATATCCTTAAACTGAAGGGCTAGGGAAGGAAGAAGGCAAGTCTGAATCTAGTAAATATGTGTATGAGACTGACATAAGTTTAATAGATGAATATGAAGGGGAAGACTGTGAAGAGAACAATTTTAGTACCTTACCTGAGGAAACCTTTGGTAAAGAAAAGATTATTGAGCCTAGTCCTGAAACATCAAAACAACCAAAATTTAGTGAGAACTTGGTTCCCGAAAGACAATGCCCTCAGGAAGAACCCAATACCTTAGCTTCGACACAAGAACTCCTTCAGTTACCTGAGAAGAACCCAATCATTATTTTAGAAGACTTTGCCGATGACCTTCAACTACCTAGAAGCATCCCGCCCATAGATCAATATTCAAATCTTAAGGTCATCATGAGTAACCAAGGTCTATTTCAAGATTCTCCTAAATTATCCTAAGACTCGGATTCCTATTTCCTGCCTTTCCTTAAGTCTTATCCTAATTTTAGAGCCATTAAGTTTCATTTTGATGAGATTACTAGGTTGCATGAGCCTTTAAAGCCTATTCCTTTTGCTACCTACTTTTGGAAAACCTTATGGCATTTGCTAGGAACCCATGGTAAATTCTCATGTGCATACCAGACTAGGGTCAAACCTAGAGAGTGATTAATCTGTTAGGTTTAGGCCCTAGAGAGTCCAATAAAATTCCTCTCAATAAGGATGCCTAGTTCAGTCTGCATTTCATAAGTGCTTGTGTAAGTTTCTGAGTCTGCTGAGTCCTATGCATAGCATGTTGAGGATTTGCATCATGAAATAAATTTGAGCAATGAACTCTATAAACATAGGACTAATTCAAGAAAGAAAGTCAAGGAATTCTATGAGAGAGATCATGTTCCCATCCGAGACTTTCAAGAAACTACATACCCGTGGTGCAGGCCCCTTTAAAGTCCTAAAGAAGATTAGATCTAATGCTTACATATTGGAATTACCTTCAGACCTAGGTATCAACCCGACCTTCAATGTCTCAGACTTGATAGAATATAAGGAACCCATGATGATACCTAGTGAGCCTTTTGGGCCTAACCATATTTTTGAGAGTGAACCATTACCCGAGTATCCACAAACAATCATTCCTCAAAAATGAGAGAAAATTGAACAAATCCTGGATAATAAGATTGTCACTACCAGAAACAAGGATTACTATCGATATTTGGTCCGTTGGCAAGGGAAACTAAAATCTGACGACTCTTGAATCGCTAGAGAGGACCTGCAATGACTGGACCCGGACTTATTTGAACAATATCAAAGCCAGGCTGAACCATACTCGGCAAGGTCGAGTTCCTCCCACCCGGGAAGAATTGGTGGGGGCACCAGGCTCAGAAAGAAGAAGCTTCAACTAATACCAAGTTCTTTATGGATTGAGACTAGGAACTCAAGTCTCATATGAGTCCTATATGTTTATTGAGTCCTGTTTATTTTCTTTTGGGGTTTTAAAGTTCAATTAGAGTCAATTAGGCTTTGTACTGAGTCAAGTTCAAGAGCTACTTGAAATTAGGCCAGACCAGCTTTACTTGGAATGCCACATCATCATGGACCACCGGTGCCAACTCATCACCAGAGGATGTCACATCACATTTGCCATGTCATCTCCAAGGGGCGCCATGGAGAAGGATGCGCCATGTCACCATGCCACCTTGCCACGCCACATCATTGCCACCTCACTTACCACGTGGCATCATTCAAGTTTTAAATTACATGAAAGCTACAAGTGGTCGACCAAGGAGTGTTTTCAAATTCAAAGGAGGTCGGCCAACTCCATCCACAAATCATGCAACCAGCTCTACCAAATCCTCCACATTCCATGTAACCCTCCACCAAATCCTACACATTTCATGTAACCCCCCCTAATATTTCTTCATGATATGGGGAGTTTCAAATTGATTGAAAGGCCATTAAAAGCCTCTTGTATGCCCATGGTAGAGAGGAAGCTTTTTGGATGAAATGAAATTTAAGTGAAGTAGTAGTTGAAGAAGGTATTTTTTTTGGTAGTATCCTCTTGTTTTCTTTGGGTGTGTTTGATTTTCTCTTCTCAAGCTTTCAAGTGTCCAACGCCAACATCCACCTCTAGGGATCCATGCCTCCATCGAAGTTCCCTTGCCTGTTTGGTTTCTTTGTTTTGATATCTTTCAAATTGGTCCCAGTCTAACCCGTTCATTGTGCAGGATCCTTCTACGATTCGGAGTTCAAGAAAGGGTTCTCTTGCCAAAGATCAATGTTGAATGAAACTAGTTTCTTTGGAATGCCAATCTTCCACTTCAGGGCTAGTTCGTCTAAGAGCTTCAATGGATCTACCAGGGAGTGATCATCTTGGGTAAATAACACCTCCTAATCTCTTAAGTCTGAGTTATTGAAGATCGTTGCTAAGGTTTAAATTCAATATTCATTAGCCCTAATCTTCTCTAGGATTTAAATAACTACATCGCGGCGTAAGTTCCAAATTTCAGTGCTCCTTCCATAGCTTTATCTTAGTACTTTTGATCTGAAACTTAGTACCTGTTAATAGGCTTCATTGCTCTCATTTCTCAATCCATCATTTAGATTGCATTCTCTTCATCGTGCCGCGTCACCTTGGCATGGGGGCTCACTTCGGCTCCTCGCTCGGGCACCATGCTTAGGTGGCACCTCCACCTGCCAGCTGACAGCCAGCATCCAGATGGACTCCACATCAATTGATACAACCGTATCAAGCTCTAAAAGGGTAGAGAGAGGGATGACTCTAAAGATGCTAGGCACTCGGTTTCCTACTTGGACTAGAAGTCCCTAGGCACTAAGGAATTTTCACCTTTGTAGGGTATTGCGGCTTGGATGCTGATATTACCCTGATAGAGAGTGACAAACTAGAGAGGATGGGAGGGAGGAAGAAGATGGATATTAGGAAGAAAAGGTTATTTCATTATGATGGCTTCAATCAGTCCCATATACAAAGTATATATATCCTAGGTCACCATGACCTAACCCTAAAACTCCAATAGGCCAACTTAATGCATAATTGAGTTTCCTAGCCCAAGTACAACCTTGACTTAGCCCAATCACATATACCTAAGATTTAAAACTAGCCTAATATAAGTTAGTACCTTGAGGCCTAAGTTTCCAGAATCTCAAGCCCGAAAGGTTAACAGCCTTTCATCATAGGGCCCAAACTAGCCTTAGAAATTCCATGACAGCATCATAATCATTGGACCTTGGCCTTAGCCTTAGTCTCCTGAGCCTTAGAAGCACCACATGAGACCCAACAATCTCCCCCTTAGTGCTTCAAGGCTTCAGCCAACTCCATCTTGTTCACAAGCTAAATTAGTGCCACACACTTGCGAAAGCTATCTCGCGGTAGAACCTTCAATAGTGCATCTACTCGATTCTCCTTTTTATGTACCTTCACCAGCTCCACCTTGCCATCCTCCACGAGCTCTCTAATCCGATGATATCTGATATCGATGTGATTGGTCTGAGCATGATAGATAGAGTTCTGTGCATGTAGAAGTGAACTCTGGCTATCATAATGTACCCTGACAGCCTCCTGTTTGAGGCCCATCCGCAATACTAGGCCCTTCAGCCATAGGGCCTCCTTTGCTACCTCTGTAACTCTGATGTACTCCACCTTGGTGGTTGATAATGCCATACTAGGTTGCAAGCAGGATCTCCATGATACAAGACCTCCATATATGCTGAATATGAAACAAGTTATCGAACGACGGGTGTCCACATCTCCATCAAAATCCACATCCACCAAACCTCCTATCAGTCCTCAAGCCTCCTTGGAAATGTTGGAGTGTCCCTCAGAACCTCCTCACTGTCCGTAGTAGATGCCAACTCCAACCATGCCTGCTAAGTACCTGAAGACTCCCTTCAGTGCTTGCTAGTGCTCCCTACCAGGTAGTGTCATGAACTTGCTCACCTGACTCACTGCATGGGCGATATCCGGCCTACAACACACCATGGTGTACATGAAATTACCTATACTAGAGGCATATAGCACCCTCTCCATCTCCTAAACCTCCACCTCAGTCTGTAGTGCCATGGTCTTTGAGAGTCTGAAGTGTCCGGCTATAGGCAGCTCTATCGATTTTGCTTCCTTCATCCCATACCTCTCCAAAACCTTCTTTATGTAGCCACCTTGAGATAAATGCAGCACCCTCTTGTTCCGATCTTTGAAGATTTCCATGCCTAGGATCTTCCTCGCAGGTCCCAAATCCTTCATCTCAAACTCCTGAGACAAAGCTACCTTCAATTCCTACACTGTCTGCTTACTCTTGCATGCTATCAGCATGTCATCCACATACAAGAGTAAGTAGATCCTAGAACCATCATCAAGAGTCCTCACATAATCACAAGAGTCATGATCATACCTGAAAAGTCCAATGCTTCTCATAAAAGTATCGAACCGCTTATATCATTGCCTCAGTGACTGCTTGAGCTCGTACAGCGACTTTTGCAGAAAACAAACTTTCACTTCTGTGGTTCTTTAAAGCCTAGTAGCAGCTCTATGTAGATGCTCTCCTCTAAGTGTCCATGGAGATATGTCTTCTTGACATCCATCTGCTCCAGCTCCAAGTCTTGAGCTGCTACGATGCTCAGCATCATCCTGATTGAAGTATGTCTAACGATGGGAGAGAAAATCTTGCTAAAGTTTATTCCTTCTCTCTATGAGCAACCTTTGGCAACCAAACAAGATTTGAATTTGATTCCTCCTTGTTTAAAAGGCCCATCCTTGCATTGGTAAACCTATTTGCATCTATGGGTTTCTTTTCCTGTGGCAACTCACCAACTACCATGTGTTGTTCTTGTGGAGAGACTGCATCTCCTTGAATATTGCTTAGACCCACCTCTCTCTGTATAGGCTCTCCATAGCCTTTTCATAGATATATGGGTCTCCATTGGCTGTCTCCAGGATATAAGACACCATCTCTCCAAAGCCATATCAATCAGGTTGCTTGATGGTCCTCTTGGGCTTGTGCAGCGCAATCCCGATATCTCTCATAGGTCTAGCCTACTCCCATTGGTCCTCCTAGCCTCGATCATCCATCCGAGCTCTCTCCATATGTGGAGGCACCTTCTGAGAGTGCACCACCTGAATGTCCAATCCTCCAGATGCACCTGCAAGTGGCAAATAGAAAACGAGATAAGCTATCCAGCACTGCCTTACTGGACATCCTGCTGCACCTTCGTGCCACCTGCTCTCTAGAGAACTGACCTTTCATCGAAGTTCATATCCTTACTGATGACAACCTTATTCTTCAAGGGATCCCACATCCTGTACCCCTTGACTCCTCGTGGATATCCCAAGAACATCATCTTCTTTGACTTGGCATCCAACTTACTATGCTCACCAGCACCGATGTGCACATACATCGTGCACCCAAAAACCTGTAGATGGAAAAGCCCAATCCACCTTCCAGACCATCTCCCCTCTGGAATACCCCCATCTAATTTTGTATGTGGTGATCGATTGACCAAATAGCAGGCTGTGTCAACTGTATCAACCCAGAATGCCTTAAGAAACCCTGCTTGTAGCCTCATGCATTTTGCCTTCTCCATAAGGGTTCGGTTGATGCTCTTGGTCATGCCATTTTGCTAAGGAGTCCCTTTGACCAAAAATGCCTTTTGATGCCACACTCCTCACAAAAGTGTTGGAACTCCCTGCTAGTGAACTCACCACTGTTGTCGAACCCCAAGCACTTTACACTGCTACCTTGCTCCTTCTAAACTTCTGCTTTTCATACCTTGAACTTTAAGAAGACCTCTGATTTTTTTCTCATGAAGTAGATCCACACTTTTCTTGAAAAATCATCTATCAAGGTCAAGAAGCACCTCACTCCATTTCTGGCTAAAACTGGAATGGTCCCCATATATCAGTATGAACTAGCTCCAATGGAGCTACAAAGTGGGCTGAACTGCTACTGAAGTGGATCCTCCTCTGCTTTCTCATCTAGCATGGCTCACGAACATCTGAAATGTCACCAACTAGATCTGGGATTGATCCATACTTACTCAGCTTTCTCATCCCATGATCTTCCATGTGGCCCAGGCGGTAGTGCCACAATCCATAGTCTCCCTGTGGGTCTTGTGTTGTGCTACTGTATCAGATTACCCCATCACAACTAACCTTTCCATTCTATAGAGATTTTTGTCCATACTCCTACCTCTCATCATAAGCATGGCTCCATGGAGATATTAAGTACTCCACTCCTAGCTCAATTGTTGAAGTTGTAACCGCATCGCTCCAGGTAGCCCAGTGACACCAGATTTTTCTTCACTCGAGAACATGCTTAACATTGATCAGTTGTTCTTACAATCCCATCGAACATCCTCGCTCGTACACTCCTAATACCAGTGACCTTGCACGAGTGATCATCTCCAAGTGTCACACTTTCCTCATCGATCTTGGTATAGGTTGAAAACCAAGATCGTTTGGGTATAATGATGAGAACAGGCTGAATCTAGGGTCCATATATATGTGTACAATCTATGATCATTTGACACCACCAAGAGGTCATCCTCCACCTCTTTATGAGCCATGGTACTCACTAAACCAAATCCTCTTGTGTCTCCCTTCTTGTTCTTCAACTGAAGATAATCACGCCAAAAGTGCCCAATCTCATTACACTAAAAGCACCTTGCATCTTTCTCGCTCTTACTCTTCTTTCTGGACTTCGACTATCCTCTCTGATTAGACCTCTCCCTTCCTCTTCCAGACCTTTTCCCACTGACCAAGCCCTCCTATCCTAGGGAACTCCTTTGGTTAGCTTCTCCCTCTGCTCGTTGGAATGCAGCACCGAGACCATGTCTTCATACTCCAGGGTTTCCTTACCGTACAGCAATGTACTAACCAAAGCATCAAAGGAAGGGGGCAGCGAGCATAGCAATAGCAAGGACTTGTAATCCCTCTTGAACTTGAGTCCAATATTCAGCAACTCGTTGCATACCTAGTCAAACTTTTGAATGTGATCTACTATATTTTTACCTTCCTGCAACCGAAGACTATAGAGTTGCTTCTTTAGCATCAACTATTGCACATGTTCTTCCCTATGTAGAGCATATGCAACTTTGACCAGAGACCTTTTGGAGTCCTCTCCTCTATCACGGAATTGAGAGCTGCATCTGCTAAGCACCCTCTGATCATCACATAGGCCTTCCTTTACATGGACATCCATTGCTTCTCTGATACTTCGTCAGGCTTTTTCTCCAAAGCCTGATCCAGTTCCAACTGGACAAGGATATCTTCAACACAAACTTCCATATGGAAAAGTTTCCTTTCCCATCAAACTTCTTGCAACCCACCTTCATACTAGTACTCATGGCTGGATCCTAACCAAGCATACAATAATAAAAAAAATACCGTAGGATTGAGAAGTACCTTAACAGGCCCTTGCTGAAATTTCAGCAATTGAAGATCTGCAACATCTGGCATCTCCCACAAACTCCACACAAATCGAGCTCTGATACTACTTGTTGAAAGATGTTCCCAGGTGTGTGGAAAACCTTCTACCACACCAACCTCAAAATATTATATGGAAGTGGCAGCAATAGGGATTGAAGCAATCAGCCTCGCAAGGATTTAGCCTACTTGTGTAGAAATCTCCTAATTTGTTCAGAGTGCCTCAAACATTTCAGATATGATATGGATGTGAGACCACCTCTCTTGGGACCTCCAACCAGTGAGGATTCAACCCTCTAAAGATCTTAATTGAACTCCAAAAGGGTAGAGAGAGGGATGACTCCAAAGATGCTAGGTGCTGGGTTTTCTACTTGGAATAGGAGTCCCCTAGGTGCTAAGGAATTTTCTCCTTTGTAGGGTATGGTGGCTTGGATGCTGATATTACCCTGATAGAGAGTGACAAACTAAAGGAAAGAGAGGGAGTAAGAAGATGGATATCAGGGAGAAAATGTTATTTTATTATGATGGCTCCAATCAACCCCACCCCATAATAAAGTACATATATATAAGGTCACCATGACCTAATCCTAAACTCACATAGGCCAACTTAATGCATAATTGAGTTCTCAAGCCCAAATACACCCTTGACCTCAGCCCAATCAAATATACTTAGGACTCAAAACTATTTCAATATAAGTTGGCCCCTTGAGGCTCAAGTTTTTCTGAATCTCAAGGCTCGAAAGGCTAACACCTTTCATCCTAGGGCCCAAACTAGCTCTAGAAATTCCATGACAGCATCATGATCATTGGATCTTGGCCTTAGCCTTGGTCCCTTGAGCCTTGGAAGCACTGCATAAGACCAAACAATCTCTACCTTGGTGCTTCAAGGCTTCAGCCAACTCCGTCTTGTCCACAAGCTACATCAGTGTCATATACTTGCGAAAGCTATCTCGCGGTAGAACCTTCATTAGTGCATCTACTGGATTCTTCTTGGTGTGTACCTTCCTCAGCTCCACCTCGCCACCCTCCACAAGCTCTCTAATTCAATGGTATCTGATGTCGATGTGCTTGGTCCGAGCATGATAGACAGAGTTCTGTGCAGTAGAAGTGCACTCTGGCTATCACAGTGCACCCTGACAGCCTCCTATTCGAGGCCCATCTGCAATGCTAGACCCTTCAGCCATAGGGCCTCCTTTGCTACCTCTGTAATTCTGATGTACTCCGCCTTGGTGGTTGATAATGCCGTAATAGGTTACAAGTAGGATCTCCATGATACAGGACCTCCATATATGCTGAGTATGAAACTTGTTGTCGAACGACGACAGGTGTCCACATCTCCACCGAAATCCACATCCACGTAACCTCCTATCAGGCCTGAGCCTCCTTGGACATGTTGGAGTGTCCCACAGAATCTCCTCGCTGTCTGTAGCAGATGCCAACTCCAACTGTGCCTGCCAAGTACCTGAAGACTCCCTTCAGTGCTCACTAGTGCTCCCTACCAGGCTGTGCCATGAACTGCTCACCTGACTCACTGCATGGGCGATATCCAGCCTACAACACACCATGGTCTACATGAGACTACCTCCACTAAAGGCATATAGCACCCTCTCCATCTCCTGAACCTCCACCTCAATCTATGGTGCCATGGTCTTTGAGAGTCTGAAGAATCCGGATATAGGCAGCTCTCTCGATTTTGCTTCCTTCATCCCAAACCTCTCCAAAACCTTCTTTATGTAGCCACCTTGAGATAAATGTAGCACCCTCTTTTTAATCATCTAAAGATTCCATGCATAGGATCTTCTTTGTAGGTCCCAAATCCTTCATCTCAAACTCCCGAAATAAGCTGGCCTTCAGTTCTTGCACTATCTGCTTACTCTTGCATGCTATCAGTATGTCATCCACATACAAGAGTAAGTAGATCCTAGAACCATCATCAAGAGTCCTCACATACACAAGAGTCATGATCATACCTGAAAAGTCCCAATGCTTCTCACAAAAGTATCAAACTACTTGTACCATTGCCTTGACGATTGCTTGAGCCCGTACAGTGACTTCTATATCAAACAAACTTTCACTCTGATCCTGTTTCTCTGAACATGGTACTGCTCCATGTAGATTCTCTCCTCTATGTGTCCATGAAGAAATGCCATCTTGGACATCCATCTACTCAAGCTCCATGTCCTGAGCTACTATGATGCTCAGCAGCACCCCGATGGCAGTATGTCAAACGATGGAAGAGAAAGCCTCACTAAAATCTATTCATTCTCTCTATGAGTAACCTTTGGATACCAAACGAGCTTTGAATCTGATGCCTCCTTGATTGAAAGGTCCCTCCTTGCATTGGTAAATCTATTTGCACCCTATGGGTTTCTACCCCTATGGAAACTGCACCAACT
Source organism: Areca catechu (assembly GCA_021397845.1). Taxonomy (NCBI): domain Eukaryota; kingdom Viridiplantae; phylum Streptophyta; class Magnoliopsida; order Arecales; family Arecaceae; genus Areca; species Areca catechu. Next base: position 64,434,332 of record CM038042.1, read on the forward strand.
GCCATGTGTCGTTCTTGTGGAGAGACTATATCTCCTTGGACATTGCTTTGACCCATCTCTCTCTGTCTGGGCTCTCCATAGCCTCCGTAGATATATGGGTCTCCATTGGCTATCACCAGGACATATGACACCATCTCTCTAAAGCCATATCGGTCAGGTTGCCTGATGGTCCTCTTGGCTTGTGTAGTGTAACCCCGATATCTCTCCTAGTCCAGCCTGCTCCTGCTGGTCCTCCTGGCCTCGATCATCCATCTGAGCTCACTCCACATGTGGAGGCACCCTCTGAGAATGATCCACTTGAATGTCCAATCCTCTAGATGCACCTGCAAGTGGCAAAATAGAAATGAGGTAAGCTATCCAGCACTGCCCAGCTGGACCTCCTATTGCTCCTCCATGCCACTTGACCTCTTATCAAAGGTCATAGCTCTACTGATGAAAACCTTCTTCTCTATGGGATCCCACATCCTGTACCCCTTGACTCCTCGTGGATACCCCAAGAACATCATCTTCTTTGACTTGGCATCCAACTTACTACACTAACCAACATCGATGTGCACATACATCGTGCACTCAAAAACTCATAGATGGAAAAGCCCAAACCTCCTTCTAGACCATCTTTCCTCTGGAATAACCCTATCAAACTTTGTATACGGTGATCGATTTACCAAATAGAAGGCTGTGTCAACTGTATCAACCTAGAATGCCTTAAGAAACCCTGCCTGTAGCCTCATGCATCTTACCTTCTCCATAAGGGTTCGGTTGATGCTCTTGGCTATGTCAATTTGCTGAGGAGTCCCTTTGACCGGAAATGCCTTTTGATGCGACACTCCTCACAAAAGTGCTAGAACTCCCTGCTAGTGAACTCACCACCATGTCGGACCTCAAGCACTTTATACTGCAACCTTGCTCCTTCTAAACTTCTGCTTTCCATACCTTGAACTTTAGAAGACCTCTAATTTTTTTCTCATGAAGTAGACCCACACTTTCCTTAAAAAATCATCTATCAAGGTCAAGAAGTACCTTGCTCAATTTCTAGCTTAAACTAGAGATGGCCCCCACATATCAGTATGAACTAGCTCCAATGGAGCTACACAGTGGGCTGAACTACTACTGAAGTGGATCTTCCTCTGCTTTCCCATCTGGCATGGCTCACAGACGTCTGAAATGTCACCAACCAGATTTGGGATTGATCCATGCTTACTCAGCTCCCTTATCCCATGATCTCCCATGTGGCCCAAGCGATAGTGCCACAACCTGTAGTCTCCTTGTGGGTCTTGTGTTGCCACTGCTATATTAGATTCTCCCATCACAACTGATCCCTCCATTCTGTGGAGATTATTGTCCATCCTCCTACCTCTCATCACAAGCATGGCTCCATTGGAGATATTAAGTACTCCACTCCTAGCTTGATTGCTAAAGTTATAACCACATCGCTGTTAGGGATTCCGGTGCACCGCAGCGAAAGTGTAATTTCAAAATGATGAAATTTGCACCATAATCCCTTAGCCAAGATCTCCTTATTCAGGATTAAACATATATTGAACATTTAAACATACATTGTTAGAATCAGAGTACCAACCTGTAATCGCTAATTCCAACAAAGTTGATGTTGAAGGGGCTGATTGAATTCACCAGGCGTCCAAGTGTCCGCCCTCCGATGGTGATCCACACAGAGCAGTGATCAAGACAACTCTATCTTCTTTTCAAAGGTTCCTTCTATTGAGTTCTTCTTCCTAGAACTCAATTGCTTGGACTTATGGCTTGAATTCCTCCACACAAAAGCTTGCTTCCCTTTCTTTGACCCCTTCTCCTCCTTCCACTAAGACCTTGGCCCTTTAGACACCCTTGTCTTGAAGAAAAGACCTTGTCCTAAGAGGACATAGGCTTGTCTTAAATTGGAGGAGAAATTAAGACAATGATGTCTTAATAAGAAAGAAAGGAACAAATAGGAACTCGTTTCTTTCCTTTACCGTCGGAGACTTTTACTTTTATTTCTTGTTTAGTAGCAGAGTTTTGACAGAGGTTTACTCTGTAAAGGAAACAATGCAAGAGTAAGAAAAAAATAAAGAGTCTTCAGGAGAGGAAGAAAGAAAAATTTAACTCTGTTCTGACTTTCCCGACCCTTTAAATAGAAATCAGATAGGCGCCTACACACCTCTCCGTAATCACTTTCTCATGCCCTTCTCAATTTCTCACGCCCCATCCTCCCATCTCACGGCCTTCCAGATTAAATCCCATGGCTTTTCTTAAAGGAAAATCGCGATGTTTAAAAAGGAAAGGGGTCGCGACTTTTCATCTCCGAAGAGATGTTTTTTCGCGCGCCCGGGTGGAAACAGCGACTTTTGTCTTTCTTAAAAGACTTCTAGCCGTTGGATTCCCATCCAAAGGAAGGTGTTTGAGGCGCTAATGAGTAGCAAGGAGGCCGCCCCAATAAAATCATCGGAGAAATATTTGGGGCGCGCCAAGAGTCCATGCGCCATGGACTCTTCCTAATGGCGCGCCAAGAGTCCATAAGCGCATGGACTCTTGGCATTTGGCATGGAAAAACAAAGGGGGCGGGGGGGAGGCTAGCCAAGCTATATGGCTAGCCAATAGGGTTAGCCATATTCCTATTTTCTCAATTAGGGTCTAATTAGGTCCAATTAGAACCCATTTGAACCAATCCGGAATCCTAATTCGAATCCGATCCGAATAGAAGCTAGGGTTTGCAACACCTGCTAGAGTGTTATCCTGCAAAGATGATTTAATTCCAAATTAAACTCTTGATCAATCCTTTTAAGTGTGTGACCCATTGGGTTCCATATCTAGCCAGCAGTGGGTTCGAATACAAGTTGACCTAATTTGATTAGAACTCTTTCTAATCGATTTAGGTCAAACCGGGCTTACCCGATTCGATCAATTAGGACTCTTCCTAATATGTGATCTTTGAACTTGATCAACCCACAAGACAAGATTGACGTCTAGCAACGTGTCATGTCTACCCGGAAGATATGGAAATTCTGGTGAAATACCAAATTACCCTTCAGTAGAGAGTTACCGTACAATTAAATCTTTCGATCAGCCAGCACCCAAAATATAACTATGGATATGGATATATGTCAAATCCAATATTATATTTATTTCTAGCTCAATCTTATAATGATGATTCGATTATCTTGATATTAGAAACCATTTCTAATATATTTACTTTGATCAAAGATTCCCTGAATCATCATCCGATTGTTGACTAGCTGGATGCAATCTCCTCTTACTAAGAGTGATCGATTCCTTGTTGACCTACTCATTACCTTCATATCCAATTCACCATTCCCAGTATCAATCCTGTGCATGGCTTAGTGTCATGATTAGGATTGGACCAAAGAATGGGTTCATGTACATAAGGTACTTATGGCAGTCTCAGGTTAAAAGATTACTTGTACCACTCCCACTATGAGAACCTTCTATTAACATGTAGCTAAGACTCCATTAGATGTTCTCAAGTTGGATCATATCAGTGAACTCATTCTCCAATGAGCACCCACATCCCAGTATTAGTGTCATACACAAGTGACTGTAAGAGCAGTCACCCTTTCTGGTATACATGGGATGTGCTAGTCTTACCGAAAAACCCTGATCCCCTACTCAGGGTTCCTTTGACAAGGAATACTTTAGATTAAGGTTTTAAGATTTTAGGTCTCACTGGTATGATCTCATCATAATCCTAAAATCATAGCCCTAATCTATGGGGTTCATCATATAGTATAAACATAGCGTATGATGAAAAAATAATGCCTTTATTTAGAAAATTGTCAATTACAATGGTTTGGGAGATACAACATAGATTGGCTTGTAGGGCATATCCCTTTCAATCACTTTAGGTAGCCTAGTGACACCAGATTTTTCTTCAGCTCGAGAACATGCTTTACATTGATCAGTGTGCTCATGATCCCATCGAACATCCTCACTCGTACACTCCCAATACCAGCAACCTTGCATGAGTGATCATCTACAAGTATCACACTTCTCTCATCGGTCTTAGTATAGGTCGAAACCAAGATCGGTTCGGGGTATAATGATGAGAACAGGTTGAATCCAGGATCCATATATCTATGTACAATCTATGATCATCTGATACCACCAAGAGGTCATCCTCCACCTCTCTATCAGCAATGGCACTCACCAAATCCAATCCTCCTGTATCTCCCTCTTGTTCTTCAATTGAGGATAATCCCATCAAAAATGCCTAATCTCATTGCACTTAAAGCACCTTGCATCTTTCCTGCTCTTGCTCTTCTTTCTAGACTTCGATTGTCCTCTCTACTTGGACCTCTCCCTTGCTCTTTCGGACCATTCCCTAATGACCAAGCCCTCCTAGGGAACTCCTTCTTTGGTTAGCTTCTCCCTCTACTTGTTGGAATGCAGCACCGAGACCATGTCTTCATACTTCAGGGTCTCCTTGCCATACAGCAACGTAGTTACCAAAGCATTAAAGGAAGGGGGTAGCAAGCATAGCAACAGCATGGACTTGTCCTCCTCCTCAAACTTGACACCAATATTCAACAACTCGATGCACATCTTGTCAAACTTTTGAATGTGATCTACTATGTTTCCGCCTTCTTGCATTCGAAGGTTGTAGAGTCACTTTTTTAGCATCAACTTGTTGTACATGTTCTTCCCCATGTAAAGCAATGCAACTTCGACCAAAGATCTTTTGGGGTCCTCTCCTCTATAATGAAATAGAAAGCCAAATCCATCAAGCACCCTCTGATCATCGCATAGGCTTTCCTTTCCATGGACATCCATTGCTTCTCTGACACCTTGTCAGGCTTTTCCTCCAAAGCCTGATCTAGTTCCAACTGGACAAGGAGATCTTCAACCCGAACTTTCCACATGAAAAAGTTTCCTTCTCCATCAAACTTCTCAAAATCTACCTTCATGCTAGTACTCATGGTAGGATCCTAGCCAAACATACAATAATAAAAAAATATCATAGGATTGAGAAGTACCTTGACAGGCCCTTGCTGAAATTTCAGCAATTGAAGATCTACAACTTCTGGTGTCTCCCATGAACTCCATGCAACTCGAGCTCTGATACCACTTATTGGAAGATGTTCCCAGGTGTGTGGACAACCTTATACTAGCAACCAATCTCAAAACATTATATTGGAAGTGGTAGCAACAAGGGATTGAAGCAATCAGCCTGGCAGGGATTCGACCTTCTTGTGTAGATATTTTCTAATTTGTTCAGAGTGCCTCGAATGTTTCAGATATGATACGGATGTGAAACCACCTCTCTTGGGACCTCCAACTAGTGAAGATTTAACCCTCCAAAGATTGTGGTTAAACTCCAAAAGGGTAGAGAGGGATGACTCTAAAGATTTTAGGCATTGTGTTTCCTACTTGGACTAGGAGTCCCTAGGCGCTAAGGAATTTTCTCCTTTATAGGGTATGGTGGCTTGGATGCTGATATTACACTGATAGAAAGTGACAAACTAGAGAGGAAGAGAGGGTGGAAGAAGATGTATATTAGGAAGAAAATGTTATTTCATTATGATGGCTCTAATCAGCCCCTTATACAAAGTATATATATATTAGGTCACCATGACCTAACCCTAAAACTCCCATAGGCCAACTTAATGCATAATTGAGTTTTTCTTGTACAAGTACACCCTTGACTCAGCCCAATCATACAAACCTAGGACTCAAAACTAGCCCAATACAAGTTGGCCCCTTGAGGCCCAAGTCCCCTAACTTTAAGACCCGAAAGGCTAACAGCCTTTCATCCTAGGGCCGAAAGTAGCCCTAGAAATTCTATGACAACATCATGATCATTGGACCTTGGCCTTAGCCTTGGTCTTCTAAGCCTTGGAAGCACCACATGAGACCCAACAGTTCAGAGGCAATGGCCTTTTCTGCATCTATCAGCCCTCCTTGCAAGAGAGCAAGTTCATGTTACAGGTCTTTAATGGGCTCGGTGGATCCCCGTGTCTTCTGCGAGCCCTTGCCGTCACCTACAGCCTCACCTCCCAGGGGAGGGATTTCCTTGCCCTTCCCTGCGACACCTCACCAGAGCACCTGATAGCACGCTCACCATGCAGGGAACCTCACCCTCTTTTGTGGATACCTTACCAGTAGCACCAAACAACATAACTTGCTTGCAAGTAAACATCACCATTGCAGCCTCACCGTAGCATTGGTCAACATGCCATGCCCATGAAGCATGCCTTCTGTTGATGGATGGGAAACCCCTTGTTGTCGTATCATGTGCCTCCCACCGGCATCTTCAATCTAGGTTGGCATGTTGACCATCACTGGAATCTTAACATCCTCCATCTACATATGCACTGAGAACTTAGCTATCGCCATGGAAGCTTCACCCATGCCCGACCTTATCCTAGCACCCTCTCAGAATCCGACAAACTTATAGTGGTCAGCCTTCAGTTTCTGAGTTAGATCCTCATTCATGCTTATATACAAGTCCAGCCGGCACTCAGTCATTTGCCTAGCTTCCTCAGCTATAGATCGGCAATGCTCTATAAAAGCACATACATTTTCTGTGACTTTCAATCTTGCTTGCCATCAACAAGTTCTCTCTTCGCACTTTCAACCTTCTCCCAAAGCCACATGGCATTGGTCTCTACAACTTGCCAAGAAAATGATGTGATCAATCGGGATGAAGGAAGAAACTCATAACATTGACAGGCACACCCTACTTGCAAGCTCAGGGTAAGATAATCAATTAACCTCCCAGGCAATGGGTCAAGCATTCGATTGGTGTGATGTAGGAAGTCATGAAGCTGACTGTTGCTGCTATCCCTGGTCACCGCAGGGAGTACCCCCGCCAGGCATACTATCCTAAGAGATGCCCCATAGAAGGCACAGCCTCTCCATGTGCATCGACCTCGCCCACCATCTCTCCAACCATCTTGATCAATAGCTGATCGATGGTAGTCAAGAGAACCTTGGCCACTACCTAGACTATTGAATAGTTCAACATAGCAGGCACCTCTGCCTCTCCTATCACCTCACCCATCATTACATCAGGGGCTACTAGGAGAGCCCTAGCATCGATTGCCAGCGAACCCATCATGATTGGCACCTCTTCTTCAGTAATCTTGATAGTGACTAGTACCACTAGCATCGTAGATACCAAGAGCCCGGTCACCTGCAACTCCCCTCTTCAGCAATGGTGGGGAGTGCAGGTTGGGCAACTATCAGAGCCACTTCTGCCACCTTGACATCCATCAGGATGAGTGGAGCTACCCCTATCATTTCGGTAGGAGCATCCACCTCAAGATCAATGATAGGCATCCCTGAGTCCACATTGGCGATGCCCCTAGAAAAGCTGGCACCTCTCCACCTGTTGTAGCATCCTCTTTCTCTATCATGGCCTTGCCATCACTTCTCTTTCTCTTCTATGACTCCTTCTTAGTGGGACCATCAAGCAACTCTTATAGTATAAATTTGAACCTCATTACCTAAGACAACACAACAGTGAGCTAGATCAACCTATAAGCAAGGAAAATAGGAAGCAAGGAACATCAAAATTGGAGTTCATTAAAATTAAATTCCATTTTAGTAGATTTTTGAGTATTTTGTATAGGTTATAGTGGCCAACACAAAGAAAGGAAAAGAAGAAGAAGCAAAGAGACGTGCGAGCTGATCATGAGAGGATAGCTTGATCTTCTCCCTTCATAGGGGCCTTTCTGCTAAAGCTTGTAGAGCCCTTGTCACTGCTCGAAGGTAATTCTATCCTCATCTTCTTGACATCAACATCTAGGAACAACTTGGTGACCTGCCCTTTCAAGAACTCAAAGCTCTATTGGAAAGCATCCCTGCTAGCTTCCAATACCTCCAGGTGGTACTCCTCTCCCACCTTGAAGGCTTCAATCATCTCCATTATTGCCTTGGCGGCTAGCACCTCTGCCACCAGTGCCTCCTCTTTCATAGCTGAGGCCTGATTATTAGCCTCGCACAGTGCTTCCTTTGCTGCTAGGGCCCTGACCTCGATCATTGTAATGTTTAACTCAGTGTTCGTGATCCTTGTGCCAGCCTCGATGCCCTTGGCCTCTGCCTCACCAAGCACTTTCTTTGCCTTGGCATATCTCATTTAGCCTCACCTAGTGCTGCTTAAACTCTGGCAAGGTTCCTCTCCCTCTAGCCTCACGTCTTTGCCAATAGGTGACAAAGCTCCATGCACTCCGCTATGCTCTTGTCAAGGCAAGTGGATTTGTCAGCTAGAGAGGCCTCCATGGCATCTGCCCTCACCTTCGCATTTGCTAGTTGATCATTGGACAGACTAAGTTCCCAGACCACTATTTTGTGCTCTCCTTCCACCATCTCGATAAGATTCTGCGACTACTATACCTCCTTGAAATGGTGGTCCACATATTGCAACAGACCCTAAGCCTTCATACAGTCTTACATTCAGACATGCTGTTTAAGAAGGGCTTATACCCCTAAAGGAGAATCAATATTCAAAGCCTTCAGGCAGAAGACTTATCAACACTATGATCTAGATGAACCACTATAGACCCTCCCCAACATGACTCTTTAGTGCCTCCTCCTTAACTTCTAAAGGGATGGAGTCATTCAGAAACCTAGGGCACCTATCCACCCCTAGCAGATGAATGTTGCTAGGGATGGGAGCAGCCTCTTGAGTGATAGGAGGCCTTGCCTCTCCACCCTCAACTATGCCTACCATAGGAACCTTCACCCACTTTACCTTTGCCATGGTTGCTTTAGCTTTCGTGGCTAACCTGGTTATCCACATCAGAGACTCCACCACAGATGCCTGAGCTTTGCCAACCTTTGCTCGAGTCTTTGTGGTAGTCGTTGACTCCTCATTTCTACCCTCTAGAGCCACACTTGCCTTGCCTGCACTGGTTAGAGGGCCATCCCTAATTCCCTCAGTCTCCATGATCGGCACCCTACTAGAGCTTAAAATGAGGTTTGAGGGGGGAGGAAGCCCTTTTCTCTTCTTTGCCTTCCCCTCCACCTCCACTGAGCATGGGGAACATACCCTCTTCTTCTTTAGATCAGTCGAAGGTAGCAGAGAAGGCTCACTGACAGTATCTCCATGGTCCACTATGGATAGTCAAGCCTGCACCAAGGGATAAAGTCACTTCTATTGTTTGTTAAGGCAAGGGACTATTCATCAAATAGTTGGTGGGGAGCCTACCTTGGGACAATGAAATTTCCATCACATAGAGAACCTCCAACTAACCCTCTGATAGAAGAGTATCATATAGTTTGACCTGCATTGGCAACAACTTGTCCAGCATGATTTATTCCTGCTCCTGCAATACTGGGGGATCTAGCAACCACGAAGGCTCCACCTCACCTCAACATCCAGGGAATAGCTACAACGATGGAAAAATCATAAAAAGGAATCATGATTTCTAACTATGCAACTTTGCTAGACTGGTCAAAAAGTTGAATCCCCTATGAGGGGAGACATACCACCATCCTTAGAAAGTCTTCACCTGGAGTGAATGATGAAATACCCTCGTCTTGGGCTCCATGCAATGGTGGACCATCAAGCTGAAGAAGCCAACAATGGTCCTCCAAGTATTGACGACTAACTGCACCAGACACAAGTTATACCACCATAACAGATCTACCATTACCTGAAGCATAGGTATCCTGAGACCCGCATTCAGTGATTCCTCATGAAGGGTGACCCTCATTGCCATCCCTTGGTGATGTGCTCATTCTCCTCAGGAACCTCCAAGCGAACACCTACCGCAAGGATGAACTTCTCCCTAGCTAGTGGACCTTTTCTTTCATTAAGGTAGAGGCTGCGATCTTAGGTATCAGGCCCAGCTCTTCTGCCCTCATGACCGTTGCATGTCGAATTTAGAAGAAAAGAAAGAAGAAAGGAGGAAAGAAAGGTAGAGGAACCTACCATAGGTAGCCACTGGTACATCTCTCTGATCAATTAAAGACTACTCTCCTCTTTCCTGCAGCCTCGCTATTCTCAATCACCCCAAACACTACTAATGGAAGAGGCTTAACCGACTCTTATATGCATATATATACTCATTGAAAAGACAGTCCACTCCTCGATGAGGGGCTACTAGTTTCAGCCTTTCCGATCGATGCATCCCATGTTGATTCATTATTAAAGTGCCATCTCGAGAGGCATGTCATAACATTTTAGAAGTTTAAACCACCGTGACAACTTTTAAAAACTACCACCACTTTGGATGACGTCACCTCTCGAAGGATCGTGCCCAATCCAAACACGGATCTTGATAAGCATAGCCTTGCTTGTCCCGCTGCGAGCTGCCTCATTTAGTGTAACCTTACTTACCTTGCTGCAAGCTGCCTCTCCTATCTCATTGCAAACCTCACACAGTGCCTACCTCACCAACTTCACCCTAGCATGGCAGGACCCTATGTCTCATTGAACCAATTGGGTCTCTACTTCATCGTAAGCCTTGGAAGCTAGGATACATGGGTTCAAAATTGGGGGGTATCTGATACAATGGGGTTCGGTTGGTCCAGCATGGTGCCTAGGCTTCGACCCATTCTAAACATGTGTCAGCTAGCTTAGGTGATGGGGCTACCTCCCTACATCTTCCCACTCGGATGTGTGCTCACTAACTCGTGCAAAACATCAACCACTACTAGGCCTACCTCGCACATCTAGTCACACATGCTTCTAGTGCAGTGGCCATTAATGTTTGCCACTTGAGGAACGACTCACCACAGGGACATGCCAAGCCAGCCATTACTCCCTGCCTCACCAATCATGGCATGACCCCCCATTCCGAGTGTGTTTGCAATAGCTAGAATATATCAGTCATCATTCCCTATCTTTAGGTGTTAAGTATATGCCTATAAATTTGTTCCTTGAGATCCTCCAAGTAAGCAAAAGTAGAAGCAATAGAGAAGAAGAAAAAGCAAGAGGGAAGAGGTCCCAAAAGAGGGAGGCGAGGTCACTTGGAGCTGAGAACTCACTACTAGCCACTTTGAGAGAAACATCCAATGGGGACATCAACTAGCCAAAATCTGAAGCAGCCCAAAACCCAAAGCCTAGCCTAGCCCAGAACCTGAAGCCAGCCCAGCCCAAACCCTGAAGCCCCTGATCCTGAAATTGATGCAGCATGGATCCTGGAGTAGCACAAATCCTAGAGCAACATAAATCCTATAGCACATCTAAATGAAGATAAGTGTAATATTTTATTTCTATGGGTGTACGAGGGATTGGGATATCTCGAAATTTTAGGATTAGTTGTTTCTGTTGCTTTTAGGATCATGTTGTTTTAGAATTTATTTTTATTGTTGTTTTAGGATTTAGTTTATCTCAGTTTGTTAGGATAGAGTTCTGGTTAGGATGGTTCTCAACTAACCGGAGACTATAAACTTTATTTAAACTCTTTTTCATGGAAATAATATATGGACGATGAATTATTAAAAACAGATCTTTGCTTTATTTCTCCGGTTAGGAACAATTATTTCTCCAAGCAGGAGAAGGGCCCCAACCTTTATTTCTCCGGGTAGGAGAAGGGCACCCCAACCTTCGTTTCTCCGGGTAGGAAAATGAACCCAACCTTTTTTCATTGCTGTTCTTTCCCCTCTCTATTTCCTTTCTCCTAAATCAACCACCGAGCCATCCCATAGGACTCCTCCCTACTGCAACCACCTTGTGCCTCCAATGCCGATCAGAGCCCCATCGCCTATCTCCATAATGCCAACCGAATGGCTCAGCTACCACCTGTGCCATCTACCAGAATCACCCAATCGCTAGAATCCCCTATGCACAGATCTCCATGCGATGCCTCCTATCCGAAAGATCTCCATCGAGATCGCTTGTGCCCTGCCAAATCTCCTCCCTACTTCCCATCGGCTGCCCGTCACCCCATCGTCCATCAGATCAAGTCCATCGCTGCCTGAACCACCCAAGACTGAGCGTATCATCGAGCTTGTGCCACCAAACCGCCAATCGCCCGGTCCATGATCATCACCACCAGAGCAAACCGTCGGAACCCCTTACGTGCCGGCTAGCCTCCCATTCGTGCCGCCACCTTTGCCCAGCATCGACACCAGCGAAGCCTCCCCACAAGCCCCCTCTATTCCCTGGTTTCCATTTGTGAGAAGAAGAGGGAGTTGCGCACAAACATGAAAGCCATTCCGGATTTCCCTAATGCTGACTTTAGTTTAGGCAGAGAAATAAAAAAAGAAAAAAAAGAAGAAAGATATTTAACAAAATAGAAAAATATCAAAGAAAAATATGAATAAAAGGGGTTATTTGAATAAACATTTTTTTGGGGAAAATAATTTGGGCCTGGTTGAACCTAGCCTAAAGGTCATTTTCCAGCGACCAACGATCCACTCTCAAAAAAATAATCCTGATCGGGGTCTGTCCCGCATCAATTTTTGGTATCAGAGCAAGGGCTAGGTTAGGTTAGTCATTTTTATTTTAATTGCATTATTTGTATTAATAAAAATTTCAGTCTGCAGGCCATGCATCCTTGAGCCAAAAGATTGTTGAAGCTTGACTCTACGGAGTCAAGTTCTCCCCGGCTCAGGAGAATGATGGGGACATCGACTAGCCAGAATCTGAAGCAGCCCAGAACCTGAAACCCAGCCCAGCCTAGAACCTGAAGCCAGCCCAGCCCAAACCATGAAGCCCCAGATCCTGAAGTCGATGCAGCATGGATCCCGGAGTAGCACGATTTCTGGAGTACATCTAAATGAAGATAAGTATAATATTTTATTTCTATGGGTGTACGAGGGATTGGGATATCTCGAAATTTTAGGATTAGTTATTTCCATTATTTTTAGGATCACGTTGTTTTAGAATTTATTTTTATCATTATTTTAGGATTTAGTTTATCTCAGTTTATTAGGATAGAGTTCTAGTTAGGATGGTTCTCAACTAACCGGGGACTATAAACTTTATTTAAGCTTCTTTTTATGGAAATAAGATATGGACGATGAATTATTAAAAACTAATATTTGCTTTGTTTCTCCAGTTAGGAGACCTTTATTTCTTCGAGTAGGAGAAGGGCCCCAACCTTTATTTCTCTGAGTAGGAGAAGGGCGCGCCAACCTTTGTTTCTCCAGGTAGGAGAAGGGACCCAACCTTTGTTTCTCCAGGTAGGAGAAGGGTCCCCAACCTTTTTTTATCACTATTTTTTCCCTCTCTATTTTCTTTCTCCTGAATCAACCACCGAGCCATCCCATCAGACTCCTCCCTGCTGCCACCACCTTACACCTTCGACACCGATCGGAGCCCCATTGCTTGTCTCCACAACGCCAACCGAATGGCTCAGCCCCACCTGTGCCATCCACCGGAATCACCCAACCGCCAGAACCCCCTATGCACAGATCTCCACGTGACGCCTCCTATCCAGAAGATCTCCACCAAGACCGCCCATGCCCTGCTGGATCTCCTCCCTGCTTCTCATCGGTCGCTTGTCGCCCTCGTCATCCGTCAGGTCAAGTCCACCGCTGTTTGAACCATCCAAGACTGAGCGCATCACCGAGCCTATGCCACCAAACCGCTAATTGCCCAATCCATGATCACCGCCACCAGAGAAAACCACCGGAACCCCTTACATGTCGATCAGCCTCCCGTTCGTGCTGCCACCTCTTCCCAGCACCAACGCTGGCAAAGCCTCCCCACAAGCCCCTCTGTTCCCTAGTTTCCATCTATGAGAAGAAGAGGGAGTTGCGCATGAACGTGAAAGCCATTTTGGATTTCCTTAATGCCAACTTTAGTTTAGGTAGGGAAATTAAAAAAATGAAAAAAAAATAGAAGAAAGAAATAAAAAAATAGAAGAAAAGCAAGAAAAAAATGAAAGAAAAATATGAAGAAAAGGGGTTATTTGAATAAAAAATTTTGGAGAAAATAATTTGGGCCTAGTTGAACCTAGCATAAAGGTTGTTTCCTAGTGACCAACGATCCACCCTCAAAAAAATAATCCTGATCGGGGTACGTCTCACATCAACATCCCTGGCTCCTTGATTTTGTGAGCATCCATCCGACTGTTCTTCAAGATATTTGCAGGCCTCTTTATACATTTTCCATTGTTCATAGAGTGCTTAGGCCCTTGCCTATCCACTCACTAATGTGCTATCTCCTAGGAAGCAGGTCTCATACTCCCTAAGCATCCCTTCCTCTACGAGCCTCACTCCACCTTGCTTCCCTTAGCCTCTTTCCTAGCTTCTTCGAACTCTGCTCTACTCTCTAAACCTAAAGAGGACTCCAAGTCTCCACTATTTATCTTTTTAGGAGACTAACTTAGGCATCAGAGGGTCCATCAACGAGAATCCACCCTTGATGTATCAAACTTGGTTGTCTCTATCTTGCAGGACTAACTACCGGCAATAGGATCCTGCAAGACCTGGCTCTACGATAGCAACCATGTCAGCTCTAGCCCTGTCCGAGTCAAGCTCGAGTTAACACCATCTCTCGGAGCAGCAATAGTATCAACCAATTATTTGGGATTAACAAAATTTAATATATTCTTTTAATGAAAAAAATTGTTTATTATTATCTTTTCCTTGGTGAAGTTAGAATCTAATTAAAGTATTTGAATGTTTTTTCTCTATATTATTATGCCCTAAATATACATATTTCAAATGCCTAAAAACTAAAATATTTTTGAAAAATGATTATTAGATGTCCTTTTTCTCAAAACATAGATGACTTAGTTTCTTTAATTTAAATAATCAAGCAATATGCACCTTATTCTTAAATTAGAGAATCTTAATATTGGATAAAAAGAAAAAAATATAGTTGTATTATATAATAGTATTAAGATAAAACACTGTATTTCAATCAAACCCTAATTTTGTCTAATTATAGTTCATATTAGTTTTTTCAAGATTAGGATGGACCAACATTGTTTTGTATCTCATATTCATGGTAGCCTTAGTGTCAACTCCAACTAGGATCCAACCCTCACTTCTTGCTTATGTGGCATAGAGTGATACCACTTGGGTAAGTACTTTTGTGGTATTATGATTCCTGGCATGATTGATATACATGCCTGAGTATAAATGGAGCAAAATTTCACATTAAGGCATGGCAAATCATCTCAAATTTCTTCTCTCTTCTACCTAAGTCAAAACATTCTGTACCAAGTGGAGTTCTAAAGTTAATTTAAATAATCTCAATTGCATAATCTTATCATCATATGAGTTAGGCTTATTATATAATATATGTAAACTTTTCAAGACTTATATATATGGCTAAAAGGTGAATTTAACATCCCATAAATAATATGTAATTTAGCGAAGAATGTTAGTTATCTTCCATGCTTATATAATAGCTTGGTAATATTGATTCATAAAGATTACCGATCTCGGTGTGGATGATTCTAGCTATTAAAGAGAGGATTGGATAGGGTCCAAGAGACATCTATGATATTAAGAAGTTGAATCGTGTACTAAATTTTTGGAGGCCTTGACTTGTCCATATGGCATCTGACGAAGATTTTTTAATATTTTTGAAATTGGGATAATATTTCAAGCTTTACAAGATGGCATCACCCTTAAGAATAAGGTGCGCTAAGCTATCAAGGTCAAGTTTTATCATTTAGGCCTCAAAATATGTTGGTCAATGCAATCATTTTTTTTAAAAAAAACTTTGACTTGATATATCTCTCAATCTAGAAATAATAGATGAAGCAACTATACACAAATTTGATGTTGAAGTTAAAATATCTCTCCTGTAAAATTAGTTTTTTATTATTATTCCACTAATCATATCTATTTTAGGAAATGTTTATTATTTAATTAATTAGAAGAGGAATCTAATTAGCATATATTTTTTCCCACTAATTAGTTTCTTCTTCTTGTTAATCAGATTAAATATTTATTCTTTTATTATTTTTTATTTTTTTATTTTTATTTTTTTGCATATGCATATGTTTACATGTATACAATTTATATATACCCTTATCATATAAAAAGCACGAGCAAATTTTTATCTATAAGCATTTTTAACAACTAAATCTAATTAGCCCAATCCCCTATAAAATAGGGAGCCCGATCATTACCACCCAAATAAGACTAATTCATAATAAAAATACATAAAGAATTTTGTTTTGCATAAATTTTTTTGTCCCATAGCTTCTTTCTTTTCCACGATCACAAGTTGGCTTTCAACATAAGTCCCCTATGAGAATAAAAACAAAAATAATTTTAAAAGTTGAAAAGTCTTTTTAGTTGCTAAAATTTGTTGGCCATTATACAATAAAATAAGAATATAACCATTTAAAATTTGAAAATGAGTGAGTAGATAATATTATTTATTTTCTATTTTATGTGGTTGATAGTATTGACTATGTGGTTGTTAAAATATAGTTGGCTATATTTAATCCGGGTCTGATCTAGATCCAACATGGATTTGAATTTTTTTTTTCCGGTTAAGAGCATATTACACAATTTGATATGATCAAATGATTTATCAGATCAAAAATTTTGGTTATAAATTCGATTTGACCTGATGCAATCTTTGGATCTGAATCCACTACTAAAAATCAATCACGAAATTGAATCAAGTTGAGGCCACTTGACCTTATCTGAGCTGGCCCATTTGCACCTCCTGCCAAAGCTACCATACCCATGCCAATGCATTTTTGACATAGCGTAATTCTTTATACACTGGCCATGGTGTAAAGAATCCAATGCAGAATGCAACGTGCATCATTATTGGGCCATGTTATGCTTATATAGCATGACTCGAATTCCATCCTTCTGCACGCAGGATGTCAGAACTGACTAGTATTAAATCATTATGGGCATAAAATTTGAGGATTTTTATAATGAAAACACCCTTTCCCTCCAAAATTATAGCTTTTCTCCCAATCTGCTCAGTGCCAAATCATTTTTGAATCTTCCCGTTCATCCTCTTCTTCCTCATGCTGTTCCTCCTTTCTCTCTCTTCGTCCTCCTCCCTTTCCTTGTCTATCTGAGTGCCAGTCATCCGATAGCTCTATTTTCCTACTATTACTCCGCATTCGAGGTTGTTAGCAACAACTTCTTTTCTTAAATTATTGCAAGACAACATTTTGAAGCCATCAAGAAGTAAATGATTCCTCCGTTTTTTTTGTTATGCAGTTTCTTTATTATAGCACCCTCTTTGGTTGTTAAACCAAGACCAATCCTATAATACCCAGTGGCGAGTTTATGACATTCCCTGCTCGAACCTTGCTATTGTAATGGTGTATCATATCCCATTACTCGTTTATGACACCTTTTTGGCAACTTATGACATCCTCTACCCAAAACAAGCCTCTTCAACAACTTAAGATCACTTCCCATGCCTCGATTATGATACCTGTTGGCCACCATAACATTCCTTGCTCGAACCGATCCTTTTTAATAGCTTAAGCTAAACTTATGACATCCAATCCCCATAAAACTTTGAACCTTGCCTATTCAGTTTTTTATGTCATCCGGTCCCCAAAAAACTACATGAACCAACCATTTTCATGTACTTAGGATGTCATGATGCACGATTATGACACCCATGTCCAGCTTATGACATCCTTTACCCCAAGTGCTCTAGGAACTAATATTTGTCACAATATCATGACATCCTATGGCCCGATTATGAGACCCACTTGTTCACATTATGATACGCAATCCCCAAATTACTCTTTGTACCAACTGTGTTCACCTATATATAACATTCCAAGGTCAACTTATGATACCTCATGTCCAGCATTATGATATTCCTTGACCCAACTACTTCAGGAGCCAACCTTTTTACAACAATGTTAAGACATTCTGCAAGCAAACTTATGACACCTCAGTGTCCGGTTTATGACTTTTCTTGCCCTAACTACTCTATGAATCGAGCCATTTTTCAGAACTTTATCAAATACTGCGACTCGATAATGATACCCCATGGCTACCTATGACATCCCCTCCCCAAAATATTTCATGAGCCAACCTTTTTTACTAGCCTATTACTCTTGGTAGCTAGCTTATGATACCCCGTGTCATCCCCATTTCAAAAGACTCCCCGAACCATGCCTCCTCATAACCACATGACATCATGCTGCTCAATTATGACACTCTCTGAGTAGCTTATGACATCCCTTATCGAAACTATTCCAAGAACCAACATTTTTTACTATTATGATATCCTGTGATTTCAATCATGACACCCATATTTTGACTTTATGACATCTTTGATCGGAACTACTCCGTCAACCCACCCATTTTATATCCTTATTATAGCCATATTATGACACCCCTAGTCAGCCCTATCTCTACCTTATGACATCTCCCATCCTAACTACTCCAAGAGCCAACCCTTTCATAATAATGTTATGCATCATGCGATCGAACTTATGACACCTCATATATAGCTTATGACTTTCCTCGCCCCAACTACTCCAGGAACCAATCTTTTTTAGTATTTTATCTTATACTGTGGCCTGATCACGACAACTCATGGCTACCTATGACATCTCCTCCCAAAAAACTTTCCTAAGCCAACTTTTTTCACCAACCTATTACTTCCTTTTTGCCAGGTTATGATACCCCATGTCATCTCCCTCCAAAAAACTCTCCGAACCATGCCTTCTCATGACCAGCTTATGGCACCCCATGTCTAGCTTATGACTTCCCTCGCCCTAACTACTTTAGGAAGCAACATTTTTCACATACATTTTATGATACCCTTCAGCCTGATTATGACAATCCATGTCCATGTTTAAGACATTCTCTCCCTAGAAATACAACCGAGCCAACCTCTTTCACCCACTTATTAATGACACAATACGGCCCTATTATCACATGTCATGGTTGACTTATGATTTCCCCTCACTAAAATGCTCTCTGAAATAAACCTTTTTAAATTTACATCCTGATGCCCTGTCACCAGAAATACTCCATGATCCAACCTTTTTCACAAGCCTAATACATATTGCAGCCCTATTATGACATCCATATGTTCACCTTAGGTCATCTCCTCCCCAAACCAACCCTTTTCACCTACATATGATACCTCTGGTGAACTTATGATATCTTGTGTCTAGCAGTTTGACATCCCCCACCCCAACTACTTCAGGAGAGAACCTTTTTCTTAACATTATGACATTCTGCTGCCAACTTATGAACCTTCCTTTTTTATGTGCTTATTATGACATCCTTTACCCTGATTACGACACACTGTGTCCATCTTCATGATATTCCCTCCACAAATTACTACCAAGCCAACCTCTTTCTATAATATAATGACATATTATAACTAGATTATGACATAGCATGGTCGACTTATAGCATTCCTTCATAAAAATGCTCTCCAAATCAAACCTTTTTCAAATTACATTTTGTGTTCCTTTTATGACAGCATGTGTTCACCTTATCACATCTCCTACCTAAACTACTTTATGAAGCAAACATTTTCATGTGTGCATGGCATTCCATGGGCCAATCATGGCACCCCAGGCTATTTTATTGACATCCCAATTCCCTCTGAACCAACATTTTTCATCTAATCATGACATTCTATAGAATAATCATGGTACTCCACTATGGATTATGACATCCTATCCCTAAAATACTACCCAAACCATCCATCTAATTTATGAGTTTCATTATGTTGTTTGTCAATAATAATCCATCTTTACATATTCAATAGTGAATCCTGTAAATAATCAATTTGATGACTCTACTGGTGGTGTTTGTCATGATAATCCACCTTTTTCCACTACACTACATGCAGATAATCATAAAGCTGAATATCTTGTTGGAATGGAGTTTGATTTAGCAACTGATGTGTACAATTTCTACAATGGATATGCCAAAAAAATTAGGTTTTGGAATAACAACTATGTGCAGCAAATCAAACAAAAAAAAAGCAGTTATGCTTTAAGCATCTAGCATGCTAGAGGGAAGGAAAGTCTAGGAAGAAGGATAGTTCCATGAATCACAGTGACACTGGAAAAATTAATTGCAAGGCCTCAACAAAGGCTAGACTTAATTCGAAGACTAGTAAGTGAAGATTAGATAAGGTTATTTTAAAACACAACCATGATCTATCCATTTCAACCGTTGGTTATCTACAGTCCCATAAGAGGATTAGTACACTGAATAAGGCAGAGATTAGTAACATGCATGCCTCAAATGTGCCCATAACTTAAATTTACTTTGTTATAGCAAGAAGAAAAGGGAGTAGAAGGCAATTGGAGTCTAAAAAGAAGGATGCTCACAATTTTATTTGTTGGGAATGTCAAAGTTAGCTAAAAGAAGGAGATGCATAGTCAATAGTCATCCACTTTGCATAAATGCCAGCAAAAAATATAATTTTTTTCTACACACTAAACCTGAATAGGAATGGTCAATTTAGGACCATGTCTTGGATCCATTCAAGGTCAAGAATGGCATGTTCTTACTTTGGTAATGTATTTACTTTTTACTCTACTTATCTGATAAAAACATACCAAATGCCATTCTGGCCATTCATTGGAGTTAACCACCATGGACAATCTACCTTGCTTGGATGTGCATTGTTGTTAGACGAGATGATCAAAACTTTTAAATGGGTATTCTAGTTATGGTTAGATGCAAATGGTGGTCAAGCACCCAATTCCATAATCATTGACCAAGATAAGGCTATCAAGGCTACTATTAAGGAAGTATTTCGAAATGCACATCATCGATTTTGTCTCTAGTACATTTTGAAAAAACTTCTAGAGAAGATAGGCATATATGCACACCACATCCTATATTTATGATTAAGTTCAGTGAGGCCATCTATGACACTGTTACGACACTTGATTTCAAGAAAAAATGTGCATAGCTCATGGACAAATACGAAGAATGCAAGTATGTTGATTGGTTGCATGATCTTTACAAAGTTCGTGATAAATGGGTTTTAGTTTATATCAAGGATACATTTTTTATAGGTACATTATATTGATACATGTTGACTTATTATCATCTATAATTTTATTTATTTAATAACAGAATCTACTTGGCATTTCATAGAATCCACTCGAGATGTCATAGAATCATATTGGGATATCATGAATTGGTGAGAAAGGTGATTATGTTACCTATTTGGATTCTAGGGTGAAATAAAATTTCCTTAGGATGTCATAGTGGTGAAAAACATCTACTTCTGGGACCTCTTTCAATACTGTATTATCATAGAATGCCCTTAGGATGTCTTAGAATTTCCTTGGGATGTCATGATTTATAGCAAAGCATGATTCTGGGACCTATCTAGATATCGGTGTCATAGAATGCCATCAAGCTATAATGAAATCCACCCTTCATGTAATGACTTCATGCCAAACCTGATTCAGGGATCAATTTTGATACATGGGTGTCATACAATCCTCTTAGTATGTCATTTGAAATATTGCTTTTGTAATCATTGTATAACATGCCGCAACACTTTATAGACTAATCTTCTATGTTTCTAACCTCCTTTATAGGCATGTCTTCCTCCCAATGGAGTGAGAGAATCAACCATTTATTTGATTGGTTTGTTAATTCGAAGACTACCTTTAAAGAATTCATCGAGAAGTATGAGGATGTATTGGAGAAGAAATATGAAGTTGAAAATGAGGAACACAATAAGTCTTTACAAAAAAATAATTTTCTAAAGACATACTCACCTTTCAAGAGGCAAGTAACAACAATATACACAAGGCTCATATTCAAAAAATCTCAAACTAGATCCTTAAGATGGCCGCATCTAATGCTAAGTTAATCGAAGAAATTGGCAACTGCATAGTTTATTTGGTAAAGTCTTTTGAGAGAATTAATGTTAATAGAATTGAGAAGTCAATTATCAAAAGTTTTATTATTTCATTCTCTAATGACTTAGATAGAGTGAAATTCCAGTGCCGATCATTTCAGTTTAGGGGTACTTGTGCTGGCACGCTTTATTGGTTCTTAATCAATGCAAAATTTCTTCTATTCCAAATATTTTTTTCTAAAGAGATGGTGCAAAGACATGAAACACCGATTTGATGATTTTAACTACGATGTGTAAGTTTGTGACAAGAGCACTTGGAAAAACAAGTATGCCATGCTACAAAAAAATATGATATCCCATTTGATATTGACAACTTAATGTTACTATTATTATATCTCTTCCTCATGTAGATATGCTTTGTTGAGTCATTAGATGATAAAGCTCATAGAGATTACCTCCATGTCTAAAGATACCTTTAACTTAGTTATGACTGATCTGACTCCATTATTTAGAAGAGCTATAGATGATAATTGTTTAATATAGCCAACTTCACAACTTCTTATCTGAGATCTTGATAATATCACAATAAAGGGTCAGCCAAGGGAGAAGAGAATTAAAAGCAAAGTTAAAAAGAAATCACAGAAGGTAAAGAAATAATTGAAGAAGACATCTAGTGATCCAATTGATGATGGAAATTGTGTACGGCATGCTAAAAGGTAGAGGATGATTTCATATGAAGCAGGGAAGGTAGTCCAACTAACAAATGAAATCATTCAACCATCAGGTGATCCACTTATGGATGAGCTTGATGCTTCCATATGTAGCCAACTAACATGGGAGACGTAATATTCATGATTAAAATTTTTGAAGGAAATAGTTTGTAGAATGCAAGGAAAGAGAGGGAATGTGGGTGGACTTGTCACCACAATTGATGGCATAATTGTAAACATGGTTATTGTTACTATAGCCATAAAGCTTTATAATATATTGTAGGCATAATATAACAATTTGGTTATTGGATTATACTAGTTGGGAGATGTCATATGCTATGCATGGGGTGTCATAATTGAAAATGTAAATGTCATGAGTTGAATACAAATATAATTCCAGGATGTATTTAGAAATGGTGATATCATAGAATCCCTCGAGATGTCCTGACTTGATAACATCAGTGATATTGGAATCTATTTGGATAATAGGGTCATTAAAACCACAGGATAAGTCATTAGTTTGTGCCTAAACTGATTCTTTGAACTATTTTCTCTTCCTATATGTCATAGAATATCCTCAAGATGTCAAAACATCACCTAAGAGGTCATTCGTTTATGCCAAACCTAATTCTGGCACTTATTTGGATAATGGGTGTCATAGAATCACCTCTAGATATCATAGTATGCCATTGGGCTGTAATCATTTGGTGACAATACTAATTCATTTGCCTATTTGGATTTGAGGATGTCATAACATCCTCTCTGGGTTTTACAGAATCCCTTCTGGATGTTGGGTTTTATAGAATTCCTTCTGGATGTCATGAGTACATGACATATGTGATTCCTTTATTAACCTTGGTAGGTTGACGTCAAAAGCTACCATGGGTACGTCATAATCAGGCCATTACGATGTCATGAGTTGGTTTCTAAGGTGTTTCATTTACTTATCTAGATGTCATGACTTGATGATAATCATTTTTCTAAGAACTATGTCAATACCAGGGTATCATACAATCCATTTTGGTTATCAAATAATCTAGAATTAAGTATGCGTGTCATAATATCCATTAGGGATATCATGCCTTGGTGCCATACATCATTCAGGTAAGTAATTTTCTAATGACATGTCATACCATCCCCTAATGATCTCATGTTTCCCCCCAAACCTCATTTCGAAACCTACCTAGTTATAGGGGTGTCATAGAATAAACTCTAGATGTTATGAAATGTACTTGAGATGTCACGTGGTGGTGCAAACCTGATTTCTAGATCAATTTGTATATTTTGTATCATAAAACACCATATATATGTCATAAATTCCATTTGGCATGTTATAAAAAATAAATTTTTAATATTTACAATTTTATCAAGGTAATGATCAATAAAACTTTACTAAAATATAAACAACATGAACACTATGGCAAAACATCATGCTATTATTATAACCAAAATATATATGTATGACTCTGATGAAGCTTGCCAGGAACACCTATAGTTGAAGAAGATGCTTGAATCATCGATGCTTCATATGGGGTGGACTCCTCCGACACTACCGAGTGACTTATGTAGTGCTGTAGTCATGGAGGAGGTGCAGCATGTAGGTGATGATGGCCAGCCTAAAGTTGATAGATAATCCCCTATCTCATGTCTAGGGGATGGTACACTTGACTGTTGCCTAATGCCCTGGAGAGCACACTGCTTCTCCATTGTAGCATAGATCCTATTGAGAACACATTCTGTGATGAAGAAGACTAACAGAATTTTTCCCTTTGTTCAAACATGTTCTCCATCCAACAATAGTAGATTTGATGAAGCCGAAGCACTAGTCATTTTCCAATATCTTCCATTCCAACTTGAACATCCATCTGACTTCGAAGTGACCTTCCTGGATATAACCCCTCTATCATGAAAGGGTGTCCTATAAGGAACAAACAACATACTATGGGTTAACCATTAAGTACTCTAACATCTCGCCTATTCATGGGTTGGAACCATACCACCAAGGTGCCGTGGATGGTCCATCGATGATAATCCACTAGCGAGTTGAGGGAGAAAACTCTTGTCATTGGAGAGGTGAGAAAAACACTGGTAGGACAAGAGGAGAAGAAAGAATGGACGATCGACTGATGGAAACCATAAGGAGAAGAGAGAAATATTTATTGTTTCACTAGATGCAATGCAAAGCCTTGTCCTAATGGACCTCATGGAAATCAAGAAAGTTTAGTTCATCAATAGTTTTGGATGGAGAATGTCATTTGTTTAACATTGAGTGTCATAAACATCTCAAGGGATGTCATATGAAGGTGAAAAAGTTTTGTCCCTATATTAATATACCATGATTAATAGATGCTTCACATATGGTGTCATAGAATCCCCTCCAGATGTATGACTTGGTGACCTAGATGATTTCAAGACAAATTTGGATACATAATTGTCATAGAACAAGTACCTGAGTATCATACAAACCACTTATGATGTCATAGAATCTACTTCGGATGTCATAGCATCCACGTGGTATGCACAATAATGAGACGAACAACATTTGAGAAATCTAAAAATAATAAATTAGCAGAAACAAGAAATATGAATAAATGCTCATTTCATTAATACATTTTCATTATACGACTTCATAGCCTCATTGCAATATTACATTGTTAATTGTTTCATCATGTATAGGCTATTTTTGATATGTCCCATTTCAAGGCGAACATCTATGACTTTGAAGTTACCTCCCCAAAGGCAATCAAGCCATCGAGCCAGGAACAACAGCAAGGAAGTACTTTGGGACCCCTCCATAGTGAAGGGGTGCTATTTCCAATACCTCCCATCTAAGGTGAAGATCCATCCACCATCGAAGTGACCTCACCAAAGAGAACCCCTCCATCGTGTAATGGTGCCCTACAACAAATGAATATCATGCTGGTAGTTAAGGCAAAATACTCTAACATCGTTGCTACTCTAGGGCATTATGACCATACCACCAGCTATGCTATGGATAGTCGATTGATAAATAAGAAGTTGAGAGAACGAGCTGGATGTCAAAAGAGAGTCGATGAAAGGACTGGAATCTAAAGATACGAAGACTGAGGAAGAGGAAGTTTTTATATTTCCATCAAGATGTCATTTATTTTGTAGTACATGATAAGTGGTTAAAATTAACTCTTCTTTCCTTTAAAAAAAATATGCATGCAATTATGATTGGTAATCCACGCAGAAACTAGCTATCATAATGTGATGCATGGGATGTCAAATAACCCCATTGGGATGTCATAAAAGACACTCCAAATGTCATGAGTTTTTTCCAAGGTTATTCTAGGACCGTTTACATTAACATGATATCATAAAATCTTGTCAAGATATCATAAAATCTTTGTGGGATGTCACAACTTGGTGCGAAAACTCATTTGGAGACCAAGTCCAATTCCATAGTGCCATATAAACCTATCGTGGTGTCATAAAAACTCCTCTAAATGTTATCTTCTAATGCCAACCCTGATTACGGGATCTATTAGGAACTTGATGTCAAATAACCCCATACAAATGTCATAAAAGCCACTCTGAATGACACGAGTTATTTTTCAAATGTGATTCCAAGATTGTTTACAATAAATGGGATGTCATATAATCTCATATGGATATCACAAAAATACCAAGGAATGTCATGGCTTTTTTCAAAAACTTATTTTGTGACCTGTTTAAATTGATGAGTATTATATAATCCCATTTGGGTGTCATAAAATCTCCTCTAGGTGGGATGTGATGATGCCAAACTTGATTGCAGGTCAACTTAGGATAATGACATGTCAAAGAATCCTATCGAGATGTCATAAAAGTGACTCCAATTATCATGAGTTGGTGACATAGGACATTTCAGTTAGTATTTGGATATGTTGGTGATATTGAACCCCACTTGGATATCATAGAAACCTATCAAGATGTCAGGTGTTGGTTACATGGTTGATTTGGGACATATATGGATACATGGGTGTCATGGAATGGATACCTAAAGAGATAGACAAACAATTCTATATGTCATATAATAACATAGGGATCTCATAGCATTCTCATGGGAGGCACAACAATGAAAGCAAATTACTTTGATACTCAAAAAACAAGAAATAAGTAGAAGCAAGATATATGAATAACTGTTCAATTCATTAATACAGTTTAATTATAGGATTTCGTTGCAAGATTACATTAGTCCATGTATTTATCACATAGAGGTAAAAAGACAACTTCACCATTCGAATGACTAGACTCTTTCGATATTCCTGGGAACCATGTGCGGCGGCACAGAAATGGAGGAGGTTGATCGAAGGATAGAACCCCCTTTAAGATGCATTGTGTGAGGAAGGTTCATGGATAGAGCTTTCCTCCTCGAAAACCCCACTCAGGATGCATTGCATAACGAATGCATGCTGATGGAAGTTTCCTCTTTGTTCAAATCCTTCCTCCATCAAGCAATAGTGGTTTTGATGAAGCTGGTGCACCAATCATTTCCAATACGTCCATTCCATATTGAATATCCATGTGACTTTGAAGAGACACTCTAACATGAGAGGGTGACCTGGATATCCCTGGATAGAAACACTCTAACATGAAAGGGTGACCTGGAATGAACGAACAACATACTATGGATTAACCATTAAGTACTATAACATCTCGCCACTTCAAAGGTTCGAACCAAACCACCAAGGTGCTATGGATGGTCCATCGATGTTAATCTGCTAACAAGATGAGAGAATGAACTCTCGTCACCAAATGGACAAGAAATACAATGGTAGTGAAAGAGGAGAAGAAAGAATAGATGGCAGACTGATGGAAAGCAAATGGAGAGAAGAGAAGGATTTATGTTTTCCTTAGAGCCGATGCAAACACCTATAGAGGAAGACAAGAAGACTCTGGAAGAAGAAGTTATTTATTTTTTCTCTTGTTTGAATATTTTATATCAAATGACACTGGGTTGAAATGGATAGTTTCTTATTATTGATAACACACGTCCAATGGTAATTGGTTGATCTACACAAAAAAATAGGGAACCTAGCTATCATAATGGATCTCACAAAAATTGAAAAATTTGTTTCATCGAGATGTCGACGGGGGTTTGGGGGTTTGAGGGGGAATGCCATATATTGGGGACTGGGGTGTCATACACTTGTCCAAGGATGTCATAATAAAGTGTGATTGTTCTTTTGTAAATAAGTTGAAAAGGTTTCATCTCTACATTAATATACCAGAAGTAATATAATTCTCCGAAGGAAAGTGGTGGGGGCACCAGGATCCGATAAAGATTACTGGGCCCAATTTGGTTTACCGATTAGTCCTTTAATAATGTATCACTTATTTTAAGTGAGCCAAGTTTTGTAATAAGTATCATATCGAGTCCTGTAATAAATTGAGCTATCTCAACCTTATAAGTCTAGTTAAGTCCCGTAAGTTTGTGTTAGTCTTGTCTTGAACAAGAGGAGGATCACCAACCAAAGCTTCACTAGGCTTTCCTAGGTCAGAGCAGAGTCCAAGCCCATGAAGCCTCCACACTTGAAGATACTTGGCACCTCGAGAATATTCCTTCTTCTAGGCACCCCACCCGAGAAGCCCTCTCCAGCCTAGAAGCCCAGAAGAAGATGGCGCCCCAGGCCTTCCCTAGTCCAAATTGAAGTGGGCGCCCAGGGTTTTCTTAGCCCATGCGCTAAGCCCATTTGGAGGCCACCCAAGCCCACTTGAAGACACCCCATTTGCTGCCCAAAAGTCCACAAGAAGGCGCCCAAAGTCCAATCCCAATTCAAGGAGGCATCCTAGCCCATGAGGGGCCCTTTGACCAAGTCCAAGAAGGAGAGGGAAGTCCACATCCTACTAGGAATCAAGTTTTAATTCTATTCAAATTGTGAACTCCTAGTCCTAAGTCACTTTGTAATTCTCTTCCTAATCAAACTTTGTAATCCAATCCTAACAAGGAGAGGACCTGGGTGAGCCTATAAATACCCACCCCCTCCCCCTCTTGTAATCATCTCTCTTATTCATAAAATAAACTCTGGTGAAATTTTCTTATGAAAGTTTGTGTTGTTCTTTGAAGTGTGTGTGAGAGACTTGAGTGCCCTAATCCCTCCAACCCTAGCTACCCAAAGCATCCCTCATCCAAACCCTAACATGCCTAAGTGTAAGAGCCCTAGCGACCCCCAGCCAAGTATTCTTCTTCTGCTCCAAATCACCAGCATCAGCAACTCTTCTTTCATCTTCCTTCGAAACCCTAATTTTGTTTTATCTTCTTGTTCTCCTTTTGACTGACCCCTGACATGTGCAGGATCCCCGAGGTGTTCACCTCCAAGGAGGAGGCCCTCTTTTCCTCCTAGACCAACTGAAGAAATCTGACTGATCTGTGGAGCAATAGGCTGATCTTCTAGGCGATGATCCAAAGTGTAGAGTGACCCCATCTTCGACAGGATCTTCAAATCGTTGTTTAGTGCAATCCATC
Source organism: Areca catechu (assembly GCA_021397845.1). NCBI lineage: Eukaryota > Viridiplantae > Streptophyta > Magnoliopsida > Arecales > Arecaceae > Areca > Areca catechu. Next base: position 64,463,175 of record CM038042.1, read on the forward strand.
CCTCTCCTAATTTCTGATTTCATTGAAGGTATACTATCCTAACTGGGGGTTTCTCAACTGTCAAGGTCATTCTTTTATTATTCTGCATGAGTTCATATGTGGGTACTTTAGTTCTTTTCATTGCTAGTTATCCTGCTAGTCTTTTCTATTTTTCAGGACTTTAGCCACCAACTTAATTCTAAAAAAAAATATAAAAAATTAGTTTACTATTATTTCCTATATTCATATCAGTCCTAGGGTCATCTTGCATTAACTTGGTATGAGAGCAGGTTTAGGATGGTTGCATCTTCATTAAGAAAACACCAAAAACATTCATCTCTGATTTTCTGCATCTTGTCTTCTGCACTAGTGGTCCAAATTTTGATCTGTTTCACCATCCTAGGTTTTTTATTTTTCTCTGAAATTTGTGTATCATACTCTCTGTTCAGTCCTAATAATTCCAATTATTTTTAGTTATTTTTACAAAAACAAAAAAAGTATAAAAACCTACATCCTAGAAACCCTAACTGGAATTTTGAGTTTTCTGCATCCTGTCAAAAGTCATAGATGTTGCATCATCATCTGATTTTTTTTCTAAATGAGATTTGGTAGGAACCATACTCACTGCTAGTCCTCTACTCTAAATTTTTTTAGAATTTTTTCTGTTTTAAAAACCAAACCAAATTTTACCACAAAATAGACCAATAATTTTAGTTCTACATGCCTGACAAAACCAAACCTAATCAACTATCAAACCCCACCTCACACAAGCCAATTTTATTTGCTAACTTAACCAACTCAAATTAAAGTTTCCACCTCATAAAAAGAGAAAAAAAAATTTATTTTCTATTTTGTTACTAGACTGCATTAGGTTCATTGATTGTGCATCATCTCATCTAGACTAATCTTAAGGATAATTTCTTATCTCAGATCAAGGCAGGAGGTCATTACCTGTCCTAGGCCCAAAACAACCACCTTACATACATAACCAACCTAATTAAAATCAACTAGCAACCTAATTTGCTCTAGTGAGCTAAGGATGCCAACAGGTCGGGTCCGAGTTGTGTGAGTAAACTAGTGCATTCAATTCCTTAACTGTTACTGAAAACTTATATCTAAGGCTAGAGGTCTAGAGGCAAATGCCCTAAGTGGACTGGTGGTTTTTAATAAGGACCCTATCATAGGCAGGTGGAGCCTCCCACCACCCCACCTCTTACCTGATCGGTGGAAGGATTAGTTGCTGAGTTGAGTGTAAGTTGAGTCGATCCATTCCACTTTGACTCTAGGTCTAGCAAACTGCAGAACGTGTTAACCTTGTGTGCTTGACTGCATCATAACACCTTGATTGAGTGATTGCATGACCACCAAAATAGGAGTCCAGTACAACCAGTCTAAACCTCAACCCAGCTTAACCATGGACAATGATTTTGATGCTCAACTGAGGGCCCTTACTAATCAGATAGCCCAGATGAATGCCCAATTGACCACCCAAATGAACCATAACCACAACCGACTGACCCAAGCCCAAAACCAAATGAATAATAAGTTTGACCAGGTAGAAGACCAATTAGGAGCCCTAGAAAGAACCCAAGAGTCTAATACTGAACCTGATCCTGATTCACCCCTTCCCACCTCCCATAACCCTAGGAGAGCCCAAAATCATGATCGATTCGTGGAGCCCAATCCTAAGAGAGCCCAACGCTAGGAACCATATCAGGAACCCAACCTTAGGAGAGCCCAAGACCCTAACCCTTTTCAGAAGTCCAACCATAGAAGGCCCCACCATGAAGTTTTTGACCAGGTAAGAGAGCCATGAAGAACATTTGGGTAGATGCACCCACATTTGATGGAAACCTAGAACTGAAGGTTTACTTAGATTAGGAAGGAGACATGAACTATTATTTTGAATGGTACGATATGAGTGAGGAGAGGAAGTATAAATTTGAAAAAATGAGATTAGTTCATCAGGCTAGGCTATATTGGGCCAACCTTGAGCGTACTAGAAGATAATAAGAACTTCCTCCCATAAAAACCTAGCAGGACATGAAACAGAAACTTAAAAAAAAGTGATGCAGGACAAATAAATAAAAAAATAGCAATTAATATTTTTTATATTTTTAGATTTTAATGGAAGACTCAAAGGAGATAGAAAAGAAAACTAATCAAGTCAATTATCTGAATAAGTAACCTATAAAGCAATTAAAAAAAATAGGACCTGGTGGTTGAGAAACCATCAAAACTAGGATTTATTTTCAATGAATCAAAAAATAAAGAGAAAGGAATAAGTTCAATTTTACCAATGAAGATCACTCTCTCGATGTAGATCTAGTTGGACTCTCAAGATCATAACGGTAGGGTTTCAAGATTTCATTTCTGGGCTCCGATCTTTCACACGATGCTGGTTCCGAGGCAAGAATACCAGATCTAAATTCTTGGTCACCTGCAAAATACTCAGTAAAGGAATCTTGGGTTAGAAGCAATAAGAAAGGGAAAGGAAAAAAAAGAGAAGGGTTAGAGGTAGTGGTGGATCTTCTTGTCGGCTTGATAAGTAGGGCATCGCATGCCGTGATGTTCTGAAGAACAAAGGAAAAAGGGCCTCACACCTTGTGATGCACAGAGCAAAGGAAGAAAAACTTGGCAGAATTTCTTTATTGATGAATGAATAATTGATTATAAAGGGGGGGTTGATGGGGTATTTATAAACCCATAACCAGTGTTGTAAGGGACACAAAGACTAGACTTGTGCTCCCTTGGAATACAACTCCTAGAGTCCTACTTTTGGGCATCTTGGACTCTTGCTTGTTAGGCGGATCTGGACTTCTGTATGTGAGTGGACTCTTCAGTTTGGATTGAAGAAGACTCAAGAGTTTTGGTTAGACTCTTGAGTCCTAGGAACCTTAAGCAGCTTCCAACCTGTTTTATCAAAACTCTTGAAGTAAGAAAACCTTCCAACCTTCACCACTTTAGATGACTTGAGATGACTTGGAACTCCTTGAAATGTTGGCTGATTTCTTTCTTGGTTTTGGCATGAAGGAATGGAGTGGAAGTTGCCAATTAAGAGAAGTCCTTCACACTTACTCATCTTAAAAAGGAGGCGCCAAATATTTCTCATGTTGGTGCTAAATCCTTCTCACATGGGCTAGCCAAAGAAGTGTGATATGGAGTGTGTTCTTGTCCCAAAATAAAGTAGCATGCCATGTCCAAACATGACATATGCTGATGTCCCCTGGTGATGTGGCAGTGATGTCCAAAATCTGGCAAAGATGGTGCCAAAAATAAATTGACTTGGCCTAGCACATGGCTTGTCTTGGTAATACATGGATTGTCTCGGGCTATCACATGGCTTGTCTTGGGCTAGCACATGGGTCTTCAATTGGATGCACATGGGTCTTCAATTGGATGCACATGGATACACATGGGTTATCAATTGGGTCCCCCTTGTAATACAAGACTCAACAACTACTTTTTACAAGACTCAAACCAAATAACTAAAGCCCAACTTGAACAATTGAAACATAATTTGATCAAAAGGCATAGTCAATTAAATAAATATTCCAATTTGATAAAAAAGGTTTGGTCCAAAAAACCAATAAACAAAATCCTAATTTCAATTGGTAAAAAGGGTTAACTAAAATTGGACCATTTAAACTCAATTGGGTAAATAGGGTTTGATACGACTGATAAATGGGGTTTTTTATACAAACCCTAATTAATAAAAATGGCTAAACCCAACTAAGCCTATATAACAGAATTTAAAATAAAATATTTACATGGTAAAATAAGTTGGGTTCAGGGCTTTATTCACAGGTGATCCACAAGGATGTGGGTTCAACCTGTCAATATTTTCTGGTCCTGGTATCCACACCAATTCTCCCCGGGTGGGAGAAACTCGATCCTATCAAGTATGGGTCAATGTTGCTATGATAGCACTCTAGCAAGTCCGAGTCAACTCTCAGTAAGTCCTCTTTGGTGATCCAAGAATCATCAGACTCAGGTCGCCCTTGCCAATGAACCAAATACTGCTGGTAATCTTTGCCTCGGGTAGCAATGATCTTGTCATCCAAGATCCTCTCAATCTTGTCCCTCCGAGCTGGTTGTATGGTAGGTGGACACACTTGGATTGGTTCACTCTCAAGGACAGGATTAGGCCCAAATGGCTCACTAGGAATCAACGTTGATTCCCTATACTCGATAAGGTCTGAAATGTTGAAAGTATTGCTAATGCCTAGTTCAGGTGGCAACTCGAGCATATAGGCATTAGATCCTATTTTTCTAATCACTTTGTAAGGCCCACTACTATGGACATGTAACTTTTTCATGATTCCAGGTGGGAACCATTCAGGTTGTAGTCTAACCATTACAAAGTCTCCTTCAACGTATTCTTTGAATCTTTTTCCCTTTTTCCCTTTTTTTATTTTTTTATTTTTTTATTTATTAAGATTTGCATGGTGCTCCCAAGCTTTGGAGAGACTTGGGAGACCATGGCAGGGATGCGGGAGGTGATCCCTGGGTGCTTGGAGGCGTGCCAAGCAGTTCCTGGAGGTGTTCCAGGGGCTCGAGATCTGGGTTTGGAGATCTTGAGGTTGGAGTCAATTTGGGCTATGGAGGAGTCGATTCCTGCAGGTCGATAGTAGGTTGGAGTTCTGGTCAAGTCGGCTCGAGATCTGTTCAAGTCGACTCGTGGTCTGGTCGAGTCGGCTCGAGGTCTGTTCGAGTCGACTCATCTTCTGATGGGTTTAGAGCTCATGTGTTGGCCTAGGGGGAGAGAGAGTTTTTTTGGGCTAAGTTAGATTGACTTAGGGGTCAATATATACATTGTATGTGTAGTTGTTTGGTGTGAGAGCCAAAAGTGCTAAGGGAGCTGGAGTGCTCTTTCTCCCCATTCTTGATTTCTTCTTTCTCCCTCTCTATGGTTCTCTCTATCATTTGTAGCCCCATGGAGGCACACCTCCATGACGGGAGTGGATGGTGTGCCCCAATCCTTCCCTGGTGATGGTTCCTTTCATGGCCATGGCAGCATCAAGTTGATCCCATGCGTTCCGCAAAGTTGAGCAAGGTGTCTCGTTCCTCGACATTTGGTATCAGAGAAGATCTTGCTTTGAGGTGATGCTATTACTCTAGCATGTTTTCTCATAAACAAGTCCCCTCACTTCAAGTTGGATGGTGGACTTCCAGAAGAAGCTTGGAGTGGGAAGGAGATGGAGCTTGGCCAACTGAAAGTTTTTGGTTGCCCGGCTTATGTTCATGTGGAGGTAACTGAAAGAAGCAAGCTGGATCCTAAGTCAAAGAAGATGATCTTTTTAGGGTATCCACAAGGAGTCAAAGGTTATCTACTGTGGGATCCACAGTCTCAAAAGGCTGTGATCAGTAGGGATGTCATTTTTGATGAGAAGAGTATCTTGGAGAAACCGAGGACTGCAATAGGAAATGCAGTCAATAAGATGAATAGCAGTGAGAGCTCGTCATAGATGGAGGATAAGCCTTCAACATTAGCTAGAAATTGAGTTTCAGTTGAGGTGGAGTTGGACAGGAAAGATTCTCCAGGAGTGAAGGAGAGGCGAGAAGAATCAGCTATTCAAAGGGAAGTGCAGGAGGAGCCATAAACAGTAGACTTGCAGGACAGTGCAAGGGGAGTGGCATTGCATAAGCCTCAATGCACAATCCGGAAGCCGGTTAGATATGGCATGGATGAAGCAATTTCATATGCTCTTATATCTTTGAATGGAGATCCAGAAAGTTTTGTAGAAGCCATGGAAAGTCCTGATAAAGAGTCATGGATGCAAGGCATGATGGAAGAGATAGAATCTCTTAGGAGGAATCAGACATGGCAGCTGGTAGATCTACCGAAAGATGCTTGAGCAATTGGCTCGAAATGGGTGTTCACAAAGAAGACAGTACCTTCAGAGCAAGGTGGAGTCAGATACAAGGCAAGATTGGTAGCAAAGGGATACTCACAAAGGGAAGGAGTTGACTACACAGAAATATTTTTTCCTGTGGTACGCCATACTTCAATTCAGGTGTTGTTGTCTTTGGTGGCAAAACATAATTTGGAATTGGAGCAGATGGATGTGAAGACAGCCTTTCTACATAGAAGACTGGAAGAGAAAATCTATATGAAGCAACCTGATGGCTTCATTGAGATTGGACAGGAGAACAAGGTATGTCTACTTCAGAGGTCATTATATGGATTGAAACAGTCACCTCGTCAGTGGTATCACAGATTTGACACATTTATCTTGAGCCTTGGATTTCTCAAATGTGAACATGATCATTGTGTCTATGTGAAGGATGTGGATACTATGGATGCTCTGTTTTTACTTATGTATGTGGATGATATGTTGATAGCCAGCAGAAATATGATAGCTATGAAAGGGCTGAAGAGAGCATTATCTCAGGAATTTGAGATGAAAGACTTGGGATCAGCTCAGAAAATTCTTGGAATGGAGATTTGCAGAGATAAATATAAAGGAATACTCCATTTGTCACAAAATGGGTACATTAAAAGGGTACTTGAGAGGTTTGGGATGGATAAGGCCAAACCTGTGGAAACACCATTACCAAGGCATATTTCTTTCTTGAAAAAATAGTGCCTCCAATCAAAGGAGGACAAAGAGTACATGGCAAGAGTTCCATATGCCAATACAGTGGGCAGTTTGATGTATGCTATGGTTTGTTGCAGGCTGGACATAGCATATGCTGTAAACCAGGTGAGCAGGTACATGGTTAATCTTGGGAAGGAACACTGGAAGGCATTGAAGTGGATTTTGAGATATCTGCAAGGGACTCAAAGACATGGACTGGTATTTGGTGGGCAGCTTGAAGGACATGGATGGAACTCCATAGAATCATGTGAGGATTCAGGTTTTTTGGATGGGTTTGTTGATGCAAGCTATGCAGATGATCTTGATACAAGAAGGTCTACAACATGTTATCTCTCTTGCATGTATGGTGGACCGGTTTCTTAGAGATCAACCCTTCAACATATTATTGCTTTGTCTACAACAGAAGCGAAGTATATAGGGATTACTGAAGCTACAAAGGAAGCACTATGGCTGAGAAGGCTAGTGTCTCAAATGGGGGTGAAATAGTGTATGGTGGTCCTACATAGTGATAGCCAGAGTGCAATACAATTGACACAAAACCCAGTCTATCATGCTAGGACCAAGCATATAGATGTGAGATCTGGAGGAGGCTGCAGTGGTGCAGATCGGAAGCATGGATCTATAGGAGATCTCGCGGAGGTGAGATCGAAGGTGAGCAGACCAGAAGCATGGTGGATCTGCCAGAAATCTCGTCAGGGGATGAGATCGGAGGTAAGGGCCTGCTGCCCTCACTGGGAGAAAATTCTGGATCTTGCCAGAGAGGAGATCTGGCAGATGGCCCGGTGGCGACGGATGTGATCTAGATCACAATGGCATGGATGGAGTTCAGATTCTTGGATCTGAAATCCATGGAGGATCGTCGGCCTGGGGGTCATGGAGTCTAGGTCTGGATCTGTGGATCTTTGATGGAAATGGAGATGATTTTAGTAGATCTAGATATCTCGACGGCAATGGATGAAAGTCCAGATCGTGTTGGCATGGATCAAAGGGAGTTTCAGTCTTCCCTTGTGCCAGAATGTGATGGCCGTGGTGATGGAGAGAATGCCCAATCAGGGGCATGGTTGCCAGGAAGAAGAAGAGCATGTACGCCGTCACAGGGAGCTGGCTCGGTCTTCACAGAACTGGCTCGGGCAGAAATGATTCATGTTTTTGGTTGTAACAGAGCCAACTCGGTTGTCTCAGAACCGGCTCGGGTAGAGGATGCATGTGCATCGGGCAACGGAGTCGACTTGGGTAGAGAGGCCTCCAGTTGTAGTGTGGTAGAGTCAGCTCGGGCACAGGTGCATCGCAGAGCATGGACTCACCAATCTTGGGTGCGATGCAGGGTGCAAGTGCGAGCATGGTACAGGGCATCGTGGGAGCGGCGTAGGGCATCGCTGGAGCGGTGTTGATCGCGAGCACGATGCCAATCATGGATGCTGTGCAGGGTGACACAGCATGGCGAGCGGAGGCGCGCAGGCTGCAAGATCCGATCGGTGCAGATCGGAGGTGAGACAAGGCTGCAAGGAGATCACCGGATGCGTCAGCCAGCAGCGGGGTGGTCACCGGAGGTGATGCATGGTGGTCGGAGGTGACAGCGGTGGCTGGGAAAGGCTATGGTCCACGTATTCTGCCATGGACCGACAGCCATGGCAGCGGTAGACCGGGATTTTTGGCATGAACCATTGGGATGGTTCACGGTGGACCGACCAATCAAAGATCTTAAGTCACTATGCTCTGAAATTCATGTTGACTGGATTTTTGGCGATTCCAGGCTCAGTCGAATTCTGATTTGAGTCCTGTCTATGCCATTGGATTCCATGTTTCGAGTTCTTCATGTTGAGCTAGTTGGATCCAATGATGGAGTTAGTTCATAGGTGATGTGGAGATCGTGGTGCAGCGGCCGTGTGTGTGGGTAGCATGAGCAGGTTGGTTCCATTTTTGGCTCTCCCAAGCGAACAGAGGTTCGTGGTGTTGAGAGCAGTGTAGAGGTCTGCTGGTTGTGTGGATCTCGTCGAGGATGATGGATCTTGTGGTGCAGGAGCTCACGATGGTGGTGTAGAGCTGTGGGTCCTGTGCTGTGGAGCATTGACAGGTTGGGTGATCTATGGTTCAGCACAGGTGGAGCGGCACACATCGGAGATCTTTAGACCATGAGTGGTAGCTCCATCAGTAGTGGACCAGGCTCTTGGTCACTATGAATGAGAGTGATCGGTTGGTCTCCAACTACCTTGATCGTGATGGAGCTGTACATTGGTGTGGTATCCCATGTGACTGGAGGTAGATCTTGGGAGTTGATTAGCTCAGGGAGATCGAGTACATCAGCAAAGGTTGATGGAGGCTGGCAGCTCAGGGAGACCGGGGACAGGTCTCAGGGAGCACCAGGAAGGTACATCAGCAGAGGTTGATGGAGGCTGGCAGCTCAGCAAGCACCAGGGAGGTCTTAGGAGACCCAGGTACATCAGCAAAGGCAGTGCCAGGGGTAGCTCAGGGAGACAGGAGATAGTCTTAGGGATCGTCAAAGTATTGGACAGTCTGGAGTGTCCTAGTATGGCAGAGTTGGCCTAGGGACAGAGACTAGAGCTGATGGAGGCTAGCAGCTCAGGGAGACTAGGGACAGGTCTCAGGGAGTGCCAGGGTTGTCATGCAGCCTAGAGACAAGCTGGAACATGAGGGACATCATGCAGCCTATGGACAGGCTGGGACATGATGGAGTAGCCACTAGTGATGGTTGGTATGTTCAGTTGCTGTATTTAAGGAGTTGGGATGAACTCATGAGTTTCAGAGGTTCCTGCGGGGTTCAAAGTATCCAAGATGGTCTCGGAGAGGTCCGCTATGATGCGGAGGGTCCGAACAGACAGCGACTAGGTATGAGGTTCAGGTCATGCTCAGCAGGGCAGCGTTAAGAGGCTGGTCTCGGGGTTTCTTTCTGTGGCATCAGGGAGACTTCAGTTTCAGGTGGAGCACCAGTGATAGGTGGCTTCACGGGTGGAGCAATTTTTTGATACATGTTCAGAGCGGGAGGTGCATGGAGGACCATATCCTTGCACGGACATCAGGGGTGTACTTAGCCAGGTGGAGCGAAGAGTGCAGAGTATGGCATGGCTCTATGGAGATTGTGTCAGGTAGAGCTCTAGTTATAGTGAGTGCCGGTTCAGATTCGCTGGGTTCTCTCTAGGGAAGTCCAAGAACAAACTGATGCAGCTGCCAGATAGAAGGAAAGCGACAATCTGTGATGCTAGGATACGAGCTAGGATCTTCAACTATGGAGGCGGTCATCCCAAAGGTCTCCAGGTAATATCTGTAGTTGGAGGATATTGGCAGAGGCGTGGATATCCGCACAGTGTTGTCAGGACACGCAATTACAACAAGGTGTGCGTTGAGGACATTGCCAGGTTTGCCAAAGCTTGGGGGCACCAAGATGGAGATTGTTGGGATTTGCATGGTGCTCCCAAGCTTTGGAGAGACTTAGGAGACCATGGCAGGGATGCTGGAGGCGATCCCTGGGTGCTTGGAGGCATGCCAAGCAGTTCCTAGAAATGTTCCAGGGGGCTTGAGATCTGGGTTAGGAGATCTTGAGGTTGGAGTCGGCTTGGGCTATGGAGAAGTCGATTCCTGCAAGTCGATAGCAGGTTGGAGTTCTGGTCGAGTCGGCTCGAGGTCTGTTCAAGTCGACTCATGGTCTGGTCGAGTTGGCTCGAGGTCTGTTCTAGTCGACTCATCTTCTGACGAGTTTAAAGCTCATGTGTTGGCCTGGGGGGAGAGAGAGTTTTTTTGGGCTGAGTCAGATTGACTCATGGGTCTATATATACATTGTATGTGTAGTTGTTTGGTGTGAGAGCCAAAAGTGCTAATGGAGCCGGAGTGCTCTTTCTCCCCATTCTTGATTTCTTCTCTCTCCCTCTCTCTGGTTCTCTCTATTATTTGCAGCCCCATGGGGGCACACCTCTGTGACGGGAGTGGATGGTGTGCCCCAATCCTTCCCTGGTGATGGTTCCTTTCATGGCCTTGGCAACATCAAGTCGATCCCGAGCATTCCATGGAGTTGAGCAAGGTGTCTCATTCCTTGACATTTGGTATCAGAGCAGATCTTGCTCTAACATTAAAATTTTTTTTGGGGGGGAGAAAGAGCACTCTGGCTCCCTTAGCACTTTGGCTCTCACACCAAACAACTACACATACAATGTATATATAGACCCATGAGTCAATCTGACTCAGCCCAAAAAAACTCTCTCTCCCCCCAGGCCAACACATGAGCTCTAAACCTGTCAGAAGATGAGTCGACTCGAATAGACCTCGAGCTGACTCAACCAGATCATGAGTCGACTCGAACAGACCTCGAGCCAACTCGACCAGAACTCCAACCTGCTATTGACCTGCAGGAATCGACTGCTCCATAGCCCAAGCTGACTCCAACCTCAAGATCTCCAAACCTAGATCTCAAGCCCTCTAAAATATCTCCAGGAACTCTTGGCATGCCTCCAAGCACCCAGGGATCGCCTCCAGCATCCCTGCCATGGTCTTCCAAGTCTCTCCAAAGCTTGGGAGGACCATGCAAATCCCAACATTATTGACATGCATGTAAACCCTAAACTACAACTGAGTTTGATCCTTGGTTGGTGGGTGACATGCAGATGAAAATGGTGCATGGACTCCTACTAAATGCCATAGGGTTTTCCAAAATTAAGTGGCAAACCTAATATGCTTAAAGGATGTATGCAACTTGCGAACCTCTATAAAATACAAACTAATAGTATTAGAAATGCTGGAAACTTCAGGAAAAGGTAGAAAATAAGAAGTGGATCTAGGGTTAGATTGGAAATAAAAAGGGGTTTCTGGGAATAGTCCTAGACTAATGGGGTTGACCTTAAAGTTTATACACTAAATTACATCTACAGGCACTAAAAGGTCTGCTTGATGGAAAAATGGGTCACTAATCTCAAGAAAAAGATCTTTAATGAAAACTATAGGGGTGAAGTCTTCCTAAGGGTATTGGACTAAATAAGTCAATTCCTTACTAATGTTCTTTGGTTCTCGAGTTTCAGGACTAAGCTCTACAATTTGGCATTCTTCTAAAGTCTCCTCAGGTAAAGTTGTAATAGCAAGATCATGGTTCTATTTCTCTAAGTGTTCTTCCACTACAGCTTCGATCTGGGTATTTTTTGGGTCAACTAATCCTAGGTTGGCTTCAGTCTGGGTATGGTCAAGGTCAACTAATTCTAGGTCAGCCATATGTATCTCTTCTTCTCCCTTATACTCATCCACTAAGTTCACCTCAACTTCATGCTCTTCTTCCTCAATGGCATCTTGGTGGAATAATGTAGTAAGAGTAGGTCGGTTAAGGGGCAACTGGCTGGCTCCAGGGTTTTGACTAGGTGCACTAAACCTAGTAGGTTCAAGTTGACATTGAAGTGGAAGTGGACTAATACTAGGCTCATATCTAGGGCTACTAAGCCTATGGGGTTCAGGCTGACTAAGGAAAACATACAAGTACTAGGTTGATGCCTAGGGGTTATAGGTTTCTTGGGCTCATAGAATATGGGCACAGATCTATGGGCCATGGATCTGAGTTTGTAGGAGCTGGGTTTATAGGATCTGGGTAAGTACTTTTCTTTAAGTTTAAGTTTCATGTCACTCCAAGTAGTCATGGGTATGTCTCTTCTTCGTCTAATCATTCTTTTAACATTATCTAGTAACTTCTAGCCTAGCGTACTAACTTGGGTTTAGCAATCTTAAACTTTCTTTCATTAGATACTAGTTCCCTCTCAAAATATAGATCCATATCTTCTTCCCAATTAAGATAATCCTCAAGATCAAGGTCACCACCAAAGGTAGGTGTTTCTAACCTAATATACCTAGTGGCTCTCTTATCCTTGTCTATGAAATCATAATTGGGTCTCTTCGAACTAAGATCCCATATTGGATCAGGGGTAATTTCCCTATGTTGGGCTCTTCGACCTAGGTAAGCAAGTTCTCTGTATTGACCTCTTAGATATGGGGGAGTGAGTTAGGCTCGAGGAATTTGGGGATTGGGTCTTGGCATCTCAGAGCTTTGACCTAAAGGAGTGGGTTTAGGCATTTCAGGGTTTAGTTGAGTCACACGAGACTCCTCAATGTTACCTATTCTCTTATCCATCGGGTCAAGCCTAGTAGTAAGTCGCTAAATTGCTCAGTGAACCAAGCTTCTATATTAGGGTCCATGGATGTACTAGGTTAGGTTTGAGAAGGCTGATAAGGTGTACCTGATCTAGTGGTTATGCACACACCAAGACTCGGACTAGAGTTTCCTAGACCTAGAGCTCAAACAAAATGAGTCGACTGAATCACAGACAAGACAATAATTATGTTGTCCACTGGCCAGGTAAGCGGTGGGTCATGGGAGGCTCCCCTTGCTCTCACAAGGTCCAAATTAAAAATCATGAAACCGCTTAGGGTGTTTGCCTCTAGACCTCTAGCCTAGACACCAGCTTCAAGACACAAATGCCATTGAGTGTAACTAGTTTTCCCAAAAAGGTTGAACCTGATCTATTGGTGTCCCTAGCTCACTAGAGCAAATTAAGTCTAATCAAATTTAATTAAGGTTAGGTTCGGATGCAATAGGTAGTTGTTGTGGGCTTAGGATAGGTGATGCAATCCTGCCCCGATCTAAATATTCAAGTGCCCTTAAGATTAGGTTACTTGATGATGCACACACAAGATGAAACCCTAATATGCATTAAGCAAAAATAGAAGAAAATAAAAATTAATTATTTTTTTTTAAACAAGGATATATTCTGCAGATAAGTACCTAATATGCAGGAAATAATAAAATATGCAAAATTTTTTACCAAAAGAACCCTAAACTTGCTAAAATTAGCTTTACTGAAAAATAGGGCAGAACTATTCTCAGGTAGTATTTCGGTAGGCAGAAAATTTACAGATCGAAATAATTCACAAGAAAATTCTATAAAATACTTCAATTATAAGGAATCTAGAAAAATAAAAATAAGATTTTTATGAGTTACCTACAAATAGAAATAATTAAAATAACAGACTATGTACTGAGATAGCCGAGATGCAAAAATTAAAACCTAAAGATGCCTATCTCTTTGTTTTCTTCTTCAAGGGTCAATTCACAGTGGCACCCCTATACACCATAAAAAATCCCATTTGAATGGGAGGTGAGGATCTTGCAGCCCTACTTTTTTCTATGACTAGACGGCCATGGTGAAGCACCCGATCCGAGTACTTAAAGAGAACTAAGTCGGCAGAAGAGAGATTAAACCCTAGTTTAACCTGCTCTGATACCGAAATTGATGATGAGATAAATACATAAAAAAGTAGCAATTAATATTTTTTATATTTTTATATTTTACTAGAAGACTCAAAGGAGACGGTAAAGAAAACTAATCAAGTCAATTACCCGTACAAGTAAACCTATAAAGCAATTAAAAAAAACAGGACCTGGTGGTTGAGAAACCACCAAAACTAGGATTTGTTTTCAACAAATCAGAAAATAAAAAGAAGGAAATAAGTTCAGTTTTGCCAACAAAGATCGTTCTCTCGATGTAGATCTGGTAGGACTCTCAAGATCATAGTGGCAAGGTTTCAAGATTTCATTCCCGGGCTTCGATCATTCATGCGATGCTAGTTCCAAGGCAAGAACACCATATCTAGATTCTTGGTCACCTGCAAAACACTCAGCAAAGGAATCTTGGGTTAGAAGTAGTAAGAAAGGGAAAGGAAAAAAAAGAGAAGGATTAGAGGTAGTGGATGGATCTTCTTGTCGGCTGGATAAGTAGGGCCCCGCACCCTGCGATGTTTCGAAGAACAAAGGAAAAAGGGCCTCACACCTCGTGATGCACACAGTAAAGGAAGAAAAATTTGGCAGAATTTCTTTATTGATGAATGAATAATTGATTACAAAGGAAGGGTTGATGGGGTATTTATAGTCCCAAAACCAATGTTGTAAGGGACACAAAGACTAGACTTATGCTCCCTTGGAATACAACTCCTAGAGTCCTACTTTTGGGCATCTTGGACTCTTGCTTGTTGGGCTGATCTAGACTTATGTATATGAGTGGACTCTTTAGTTTGGATTGAAGAAGACTCAAGAGTTTTGGTTAGACTCTTGAGTCCTAGGAACTTAAACAACTTTCAACCTGTTTCATCAAAACTCTTGAAGTAAGAAAATCTTCCAACCTTCTCCACTTTAGATGACTTGAGATGACTTGGAACTCCTTGAAATATTGACCGATTTCTTTCTTAGTTTTGGCATGAAGGAATGGAGTAGAAGGTGCCGATTAAAAGGAGTCCTTCACACTTACTCATCTTAAAAAGGAGGTGCCAAATCATGTTGGTGCTAAATCCTTCTCACATGGGCCAGCCAAAGAAGTGTGATATGAAGTGTGTTCTTGTCCCAAAATAAAGTGGCATGCCATGTCCAAACATGACATGTGCTGATGTCCCCTGGTGATGTGGCAGTGATGTCCAAAATCTAGCAAAGATGGTGCCAAAAATAAATTGACTTGGCCTAGCATATGGCTTGTCTTGGATTAGCACAAGGATTGTCTTGGACTAGCACATGACTTATCTTGGGCTAGCACATGGGTCTTCAATTGGATGCACATGGGTCGTCAATTGGGTCCCCCATGTAATATAGGACTCAATAACTAATTTTTACATGACTCAAACCAAATAACTAAAGCCCAACTTGATCAATTAAAACCCAATTTGATCAAAAGGCATAATCAATTAAATAAATATTCCAAATTGGTAAAAAGAGTTTGGTCCAAAAGGCCAATAAACAAAATCCTAATTCTAGTTGGTAAAAAGGGTTAACTATAACTGGACCATTTAAACTCAATTGGGTAAATAGGATTTGACACAACTAATAAATGAGATTTTTTATGCAAACCCTAATTGATAAAAAGGGCTAAACCCAACTAAGCCTATATAATAAAATTTAAAATAAAATATTTACATGGTAAAAGGGGTTGGGTTCATGGCTTTATTCACAGGTGATCCATAGGGATTTGGGTTCAACCTGTCGATATTTTCTGGTCTTGGTGTCCATACCAAAAAGTACCTTCCTGAATCCTACAATCATAAACTCCTGGACCAATGGAATAGGTTACGTCAAGGGAATAGGCCTGTATCAGATTATATCACCCAATTTGATGAGTTTGCCATAAGGTGTAATGCAACCGAGTCTCCATCATTGACCTTGTCTACGTTTAGATCTAGATTATGCGAAGATATCCAAAGAGAGCTATATATGAGGGAGGTTTATGATTTGGAGCATGCCCAAAACCAAACTCTAACTAGGTATACCTGGGTCGATACAATCCCAACCCAGTTCGATCCAACCCCAACCCAGTCCGATCAAACCCTAACCCACTTCGACCCAACCCTAGCCCGAGTCAATCCAGTTCTAGCAATTTCGCACCTTTTAGGATTGATAAGGGTAAGTCACCCACATTCCAAAAAGCCCCGAGTCCCAGCCCCAATGCTTGTTTTAGATGCAATAAGGTAGGTCACTATGCGAACCAATGTCCAACCAGATCTTTACACATAGGGAAACTTGAGGAGGAGGAGCCTGACCCAATGATGAAGATAGAGAAGAGGTCTATGAAGCTGAGGCAGACTTGATAGATGAGTATGAGGGAGATGAGGAGGATTTTGATCAGTCTAACCTAGTAGGGGAGTTAGGTGCATCCTAGCCCAGACCAAGACACAGGAAGATTGGCATAGGACTAACATCCTACAAACCTTGATGAAGATCGGGGATAAGGTATGCAAAATTATTATAGATAGTGGGAGCTATGTGAATGCCATCTCACTTAAGGCAGTCAAAAACCCTAGGCTTAAGCCCAGTTTCCCATCCTAGCCACTATAAGGTTTCTTAGATAGACTCCACATCAATACCCATTAAGTCCTGATGCCAAGTCTAGATCCAACTTCAATCTTATCAGGATAAAGTGTGGTGTGATGTTGTGCCCATGGGAGTTAGTAGTATAATTTTAGATAGACCCTGGCTTTATGACCATGATGCTACCCTATACGGCCGGTCTAATGCATGCATATTTAATTTTCATGGGAAGAAGATTACAATTAACCCCACCTTACCTCAGGATAAAGTTAAGAGAGGATCTAGCTCACTAAAAGAGAAGAAGTCTGGAGTCAATTTAATCACTGCTAAAGAGCTAGAGAAAGAGTTTTCTGAGGGAACTACAGTCTGGATGTTAGCTGCGAAAGAAGTACCTGATCAATCTGATAAAGAGTACCCTCAGGAGGTCATGGGAATCTTAAGTGAATTTAATGATATATTTCCTGATGATTTACCGACTAGCTACCACCACTAAGGGATGTCCAACATGTCATAGATCTAGTCCCAGGAGCTACTCTACCCAATCTACCCCACTATAGAATGAACCCAACTAAATATAAAGAGTTACAAAGATAGGTAGGTGAACTCCATAGAAAAGGGTTTATTAGGGAGAGCTTAAGTCCTTGTGCTGTACCAGCCTTATTAACCCCTAAGAAAGATGGCACATAGAGGATGTATGTCGACAGCCATGCCATAAATAAAATTACTGTGAAGTATAGGTTTCCCATCCCCTGATTGGATGATATGCTAGATATGATGGCCGGTGCAACCATCTTTTCAAAAATTGACCTTAAGAGTGGCTATCATCATGTTAGAATTAGACATGGGGATGAGTGAAAAACTGTATTTAAAATCAAGGATGGTATGTATGAATGAGTTGTTATGTCTTTTGGGTTATTTAATGCCCCTAGCACCTTTATGAGAATTATGACCCAAGTCCTAAAGATGTTCATAGAAAAATTTGTAGTGGTTTATTTTGATGACATCCTGATCTATAGTAGGACTAAGAAAGACCACTTGGATCACTTAAGACAAATTTGCCAGACCATTAGGAAGGAGAGTCTCTATGCCAATTTGAAGAAGTGTGATTTCCTGACCCATAGAGTTATCTTCCTAGGATTTGTGGTGACCCCTAAAGGAGTTTCAGTAGATCCTGAAAAGGTTAGATCCATAGTAGAGTGGCTAGTACCTACTAATGTCCATGAAGTAGGTAGTTTCCATGGTCTAGCCACCTTCTATAGGAGATTTATCAGGAGATTTAGCACTATTGTGACACCCATGACTGACTATATTAGGAAGGGAAATTTTGAGTGGACCAAAGCAGTAGAAAGAGCCTTCATAGAAATTAAGAATAAGATGGCACAAGCACTAATCTTGAGGTTACCTAATTTTTTCAAAGTCTTTGAGGTTGCTTGTGATGCATTAGGAGTAGGCATAGGAGGAGTTCTGAGCCAAGAAAATCACCTAGTAGCCTTCTTTAGTGAAAAACTTAATAAAGCTAAGCTTAAATACTCAACCTATGACAAGAAATTTTATATGATAGTACAAGCTCTTAGATATTGGAGACATTATCTACTAGCCCCGGAGTTTGTCCTTTACTCTGACCATGAAGCACTCCGATTCCTAAACTCCCAGAAAAAGTTAAACCCTAGGCATGCCAAATGGGTCGACTTTATACAAGCCTATACCTTTGTACTGAAATATCAGGCTGGAACTAAGAACAAGGTAGCAGATACCCTTAGTCGACATGCCTTGCTTTTAAACTTTGTTAGCACTGAAGTCATTGGGTTTGACTGATTGAAAGGAGAATATGAGACATGTCCAAACTTCGGTGAAATTTTCCAATCCCTTACCCAAGGACCATCTAGTTTCCATAGTGAATACACCCTCCAAGATGGTTACCTGTTTAAAAATAATAGACTATGTATTCCCAGGACTTCACATAGAGAATTCTTAATTTGGGAAACCCATGCAAGAGGCCTCGCTAGTCACTTTGACAGAAACAAGACTATCTTAGCTGTAGAGGACCAGTTCTTTTGGCCTAGTTTAAAAAGGGATGTTGCTCACATAGTGTCTAGATGTCGAACTTGTGATGTTGCAAAGCAGCAGAAGCAAAACACTGATTTATATACCCCTTTACCTGTACCAGATAGTCCATGGCAGGACCTTAGCATGAACTTTGTATTAGGCCTACCTAAGATCCTAAGGAAACATGACTCCATCTGTGTAGTGGTCGATAAGTTTTCAAAAATGGCCCATTTCATACCTTGCTCTCAAACTTTTGACGTATCCAAAGTAGCCCAACTTTTCCTTGATCATGTGGTTAGGTTACATGGCCTTCCTAAGACCATAGTGTCTGATAGGGATGTCCATTTCACCAGTTACTTCTAGAAGACCCTTTGGCACTTATTAGGAGCCAAGCTCAAGTTTTCTAGAGCCTACCACCCTCAGACTGACAGCCAAACTGAGGTAGTGAACCGAAGCTTAGGAAATCCACTTAGATGCCTCGTATGTGAGAATACCAAAAATTGGGACCTTCTTCTTCCCAGAGCCAAATTTGCTTATAATAGTTCTGTTAATAAGTCCATAAGAAAAGGCCCGTTTGAGGTTGTTCATGGTTACAAACCCAATAAACCTCTTAATATGATTCCCTTGCCCTTGCATGCATGAGTTTTTGAGTCTGCTAAGTCCTTTGCACAACTTGTTAGAGATTTGCATAAGAAAATTAGTCAAAAGATAAATATAAGTAATGAACTCTATAAAAGCTTGGCTAATTCCTAAAAAAAAGCTAAAGAGTTTTTTGCAAGGGATTATGTAATGATCAGGCTTAGGCCTGAGCAATTCCCTCCAAGGACCATAAAGAAACTACATGCTCGCAGAGCTAGACCTTTCAAAATAATAAAGAGAGTTGGATCCAATGCCTATGTGCTTGAGTTGCCACCCGAGTTAGGTATTAGTTCAAACTTCAATATTTCAGACCTTGTGGAGTACAGGGAGCCAGCAGCAATGTCTAGCAAGCCCCTTGGACCTATCCTTTTTCTTGAGAGTGAACCCATCGTAGAGTGTCCACCTACAAATTGGCCTATAAGTGAGGAAAGGATTGAGGGCATCCTGGATGATCAAGCCATCAGTACTCGGAATAAAGGCTATTAATGGTATTTGGCCCGATGGCAAGGTCGGCCAGAATCCGAGGACTCGTGGATCGCCCGAGAGGATCTGCAGCACCTCAACCCAAACATTCTTAAGCAATATGAGATCCGAGATGATCCTTACTCAACAGGGTCGAGTTTCTTTATCCTCGAGAGAATTGTTGGGGGCACCAAGATCTGACAAAGATTACTGGATGCAATCTGGTTTACTGATTAGTCCTTTAATAATGTATCACTTATTTTTGGTGAGCTAAGTTTTGTAATAAGTATCATGTCGAGTCCTGTAATAAGTTGAGTTGTCTCAACCTCATGAGTCCAGTTAAATCCCGTAAGTTTGTGTTAGTCCAGTCTTGAACAAGAAAAGGATCACCAACCAAAACCTTCACCAGGCCTTCCCAGGTCAGAGTAGAGTCCAAGCCCATGAAGCCTCCACACTTGAAGATACCTAATATCCCAGGAATATTCTTTCTTCCGGGTGCCCTAGCCTAGAAGCCCTCTCAAGCCGAGAAGCCTAGAAGAATATGGCGCCCCAAACCATCCCCGATCCAAATTGAAGTGGGTGCCAAGGGTTTTCCCAGCCCATGCACCAAGCCCATTTGGAGGCCGCCCAAGCCCACTTGAAGATGCCCCATTTGCTGTCCAAAAGTCCACAAGAAGGTGCCCAAAGTCCAAGCCCAATTCAAGGAGGTGTCCTAGCCCATGACGGGCCCTTTGACCAAGTCCAAGAAGGAGAGAGAAGTCCACATCCTACTAGAAATCAAGTTTTAATTATATTCAAATTGTGTACTCTGAGTCCTAAGTCACTTTATAATTCTCTTCCTAATCAAACTTTGTAATCCAATCATAATAAGGAGAGGACCTAGGTGAGCCTATAAATACCCACCCCCTCCCCCTCTTGTAATCATCTCTCTTATTCATGAAATAAACTCTGGTAAAATTTTCTTATGAAAGTTTGTGTTGCTCTTTGAAGCGTGTGTGTGAGACTTGAGTGCCTTAATCCCTCCAACCCTAGCTGCCCAAAGCATCCCTCATCTAAACCCTAACATGCCCAAGTGCAAGAGCCCTAGCCGACCCCCAGCCAAGCATTCTTCTTCCACTCCAAACCGCCAGCATCAGCAACTCTGCTTTCTTCTTCCTTCGAAGCCCTAATTTCATTTTATCTTCTTGTTTTCCTTTTGACTGACCCCTGACATGTGCAGGATCCCTGAGGCGTTCACCTCCAAGGAGGAGGCCCTCTTTGCCTCCTGGACCAACTGAAGAAAGCCAACTAATCCATGGAACAACAAGCTGATCTTCCATGCAACGATCCAGAGTGCAGAGTGACCCCATCTTTGACAGGATCTTCAAATTGTTGTTTGGTACAATCCATCCCTCTCCTAATTTTTGATTTCATTGAAGGTAGCTATCCTAATCGGGGGTTTCTCAACCCTCGAGGTCCTTTTATTATTCTACATGAGTTCATATGCAGGTACTTTAGTTCTTTTCATTGCTAGTTATCTTGCTAGTCTTTTCTATTTTTCGAGGCTTTAGCCACCAACTTAATTCTCAAAAAAATATAAAAAAATTAGTTTACTATTATTTCCTGCATTCATATCAGTCCTAGGGTCATCTCGCATTAGAAAGTTTCCTCCTTTGGAAAAATGCGTCCATCATCGGTTACGATGATCGAGGCCATGGTCAAAACATCAAAATGTCATTGTTTTGTTAAAAAAAGGTTTAATAAATGGGTTGACTAAAGTAGAAAAAAATTTGTTCATTGAATGAATATGGTGGGGAATGTCATCTTATGGCCCATTGGTATCATGACATCGATTCAAGATATCATTATTTGTGTCACATATAGCCCCTAGGATGTCATGAATTGGTGATACACATTGTGCAAAACCCGATAGAATACCATCAGGATGTGAGGTGTTGGTTACATAGGTAATTCCAGAACATATTTGGATATATCGGTGTCATAGAATAGCCTTAGTGTATCACAGAATCCCCTCTGGATGTGTGACTTGGTGACCTAGATGTCATAAGAAACAAATTTGGATACATGGTTTCATATAATAGATCCCTGAGTGTCATACAACCCACAAATGATGTAATAGAATCCACTATGGATGTCATAGCATCCCATTGTGGGGTGTCATATTAGACAGAAGCTTTTGAGAACTCAGTTTGTCATAAATAAGCAAAAACAAGAAATATATATAAATGTTCATTTCATTATTGTATTTTCACTACATGATTTTATAGTCTAATGGCAATATTACGTTGTTCCACGTTTCCTCCTATATACACAAGAGATGTCTTCCATCTTCAAAGGACAGGACCCTGCCAAGACTCCATTATGCCATTTGCACTGGCATCACTATTAAGGAGGTTGATCCAAATGGCGAGGATGACTGGTGACAGTTGTAGCCACATGCTGCAAAATCAGCTACTCCCTATACGTTCCATTTCAAGGTGAACATCTATCCATCTTTGAAGTGTCCTCCCTAGAGAGAACCCCTCCATTGTGAATTGGTGCCCTAAAAGTTTTCTTTAAAAAAACTTATCATATTGTTGCTTAACACAAAATATTCTATCACCGATGATTAAAAGCATTCCAACAAGGTATCATGGATGGTGGATTGCTGATAAAGAAATTATGATTATATAACGATGTATGGTCACATCAAATTCAATCAATGAATGGCATAGTTAAAGCCGAGAGAACATCCCTTACAACAAATTCTGTATATAGCTCTCACCATCGAATTTGTTGTACAGGATGTTCTTCGGCCTCACCTCTAGCATTAGATGCTAGTATGAAAAAAATAAAAAAGAGATAAGAATGAACCATACAAGTGAAGCGAAAGAGATAAGCCCATACAACAAATTTTGGAAATGGAGGACTCGAGTACTGGTGACATGTAGATGGAGCCCTCCTCCTTGAATTTAATGTATGGGATTGTCCCTCAGCTTCACCTATGGTTCAATACGGTGGACAGATGGAAGGAAAAAGTAAAAAAGATAAGGATTTATGGTTTCCATAGAGATGATGCAAACAACTATAGTAGAAGAAGACACTACAAGAAGAATTTCCTTATGAGTCCTTTTGTTCTCCCTTCCGTATATTTAATAGTAAATGAAACTATGGTAAAATGGACACTTCTATCCTTTGAAAACATGCATCCAGTAATGGTTGATTGATATACACTATAAAAGTGATATTTCATACTAGAATCCAGCTGTTATAATAGATTTGATAGAAATTAAAAAAGTTTGGTTAAGCGATTTTTGGGACAGAAATTGAAAAAGTCACGATACCGTGTATCATAAAATCAACTACGAATGTCATATATAGCCCTCTAGATGTCATGGATTCATGACAAACGCTATTCCAGGGACTATGTCAATACAGTGGTATCATAGAATCATTTTAGTATGTCATAAAATACATATGGGATTTAATGGCATGGTGTCAAACCTCATACGGGGGACCTATTTCATTATGATGGTGTCAGAGAATACCATATGTATGCCAAAGAATCTTCTCGGGATCTCATTAGGTGGTACCAAACATGATTTCAGGCATGATTTATATAATAGGGTGTCATAGGAAATTCTCTGGATGTCATAATATATGTGTAGGTTATAACTATTTGTTGCCATAGCTCATTACTTTGCCTACTTGGTTTCCTAGATATCATAAAATATCCTCTAGATTTCATAACATCCCATTGAGATGTCATAAATTGTAGCCTTAAAACTGAACTATGTCATAATGGTCTTCAAGGATGTAAAAAGGTTTGCATAGTGAAATGTTTTGGCTAGTTGAATGTCATATGCTTGGCACGGGGATGTCATAATCATTCCATTGGATGTCATAAGGATGTTAACATATTTGGTGCATAGAGTGTGAGGATGAACCAGGAGGAATGACATGGCTATGTCACGAGGGGGAATTTCATAATCTTGGACTTTGATATGCAATAATATTTCTATGCCATATATCACAAAAATGTCATAAAATATTGCAACATAAGAATATCAGAAAGCACTCTTTTCATTTATACTTTTATTATATGTACAATTTTATTCCAGCCCTGTAAACCTTAATATTTCACTTAGACAAAAATAATTTTAACATAATTAAAACAAGCAATGCAAGAATTGCAAAAGAAATGCAGACATAATTTCCATTCATTTTGATAATGAGAACGACATATAGCATTCCACTAGTGGAGGTATATGCTTGTAGCACCAGTTTCATGATGTTGAACATTAGATTGACCATGAACCAGAGTCAAAAAGAGGAATGAAGTATGTATGAGGGCATATGGCATAACATGGTTGCCTTTTATAGGCATATCAGATAAGGAATCATCACTTTATTGTCTAGAAGTTGCATGATATGTGTCATGTGAAGATGACGTCTCTCATTTTGGGAACGAACCCTAGCTTTGAATATTGAAATATTAAAAGCTACCCTATTCACCATCATTCTGATCTTCAGTGACATTCTTTTTTGGAGATTCAAAACTCCCATTTTACTTGAAGAAGTTGTACCTTTTCGATTGCTGGTTTAATAGAATCCCATCAGAATGTCATTTGTTGGTGACATAGATAATACATGCATCCTATTTACATACTGGGGTGTCATATAATCTAGCGATAAATTCCAAATACCAGTGGATGTCGGGATACCATGGTGTCATAAAATACCATGAGGATGTCATAGTATACCATCCATATATCAACAATTGGTGCCAAACCTAATTTCGGGACATTCAGAAAACAAGGTGTCATCAAACCCACTTTACATAACATAAAATCTTCTATGGATGTCATTAATTCATGGCCGACTAAGTTTTTGGAACCTATTTTGATACCTAGATGACATCGAATAACATCTAGATAACATATAATGCCCTTAGGATGTAATGAGGCTGTAATCCATGATGTCATATAATCCTTCTATATGTGATAGAATACCATTGGGATGTCATAGAATCCATTATTTCGGGTACATATTTGGTCACACAAGTTTTTTTAAGAGCTATACGGATACCAGGTTATCATAGAATTCCATCAAGTTTGTCATGCAAATGCATGTTGATTTCATAGAATCCATTATTCACTTGAAAATATGTCATAAAAGAAGTTTGGAAGTCAACATACTCTATCTGAGGGATGTCATACGAAGGTGAAAATATTTGGTCCATAAATGATTTTGGATTGCTAATGATGTAAGAAGATAAAAATACTTGAAAACATGGTATCATAGAAACTCATTGGGATGTCCTAAAATATCCACCAAATGCCATGTGGTGGTGGCATACCTAATTTCAGGAATCGTTAGGGTAATGGGATGTCAAATAATCCCATCTTGATATCATAAAAGACACATTGATTGTCATGAGTTTTTGGAAAATGCTATTTTGGGACCATTTATGATACGTGGATGTCAGAGTATGGCATTGGATATCATAAAATCACCTCGGGATGTTATTGCTAGTTGAGAAAACCTCATATGGGAAGCTATTTAAATTCTGGCATGTCATAAAATCTCATCGGGGTGTCATAAAAACTCCTCTGGATGCCATGAAAATCCATCCGAAGAGGGATGTCAAATAATACCATTGACATGTATAACTACTTGTCATAGAATCCCGAAAAGGTGTCATAAAATCTGCTCGGCCTGTCATGAGGTGATGACAAATAGAATTTCGGGACGATGTCATAATATTCCCTGGGAATGTCATGAATTCTTCCAAATATGATTCCAACACCTATCAACCTCACAGTGAGTCATAAAAATTCCTCTCGATATTATGAAAATTCATTTGGATTTCATGAGGGTGTGGCAACCATAATTCGAGGAGCTATTTCGAAATCAGGTTTTCATATATTTACCATAGTATTATGCATCCTATTTTAATGAGCAACCAAAACATATATACAGAAGATATTTACAGAGGCTTTAATTTTATTCAATAAAAGTGCTAAACAATATTGACATTTTGGTTAAATTCAAATGTATACATCAAAAGGAAATAATCTAAAAAAAATGTCTGTTACATGGAAGAATAACATCAAACCAATATTATAGACACCATGTGAACTCTCAATTTTTTCTTTTCCATGCCATCCACTCCTTTATGATTCTTGATGCAAGGTCAGTCTGGTATTCTTTGATGTCAGCATCTATGAAAATTTGATCTGGCCTGTCCTTTCAAGCTAAATGGTCCATGTATTTTAGATAGTATAAGCCACAATCTAGAAAACCCCTGGGTTAGAAGGACAATATGAATCTTTCTCCATCTTCCACTTCATGACTTCAAGATTATTACAGTAAATATGAAAGATTGTACCTAGAATCTTTTACCATTTCCTAGCATTAGCTTTGTACTTAGCATTACATATTATGGAGTTTAGATAAATTAACTTTTTGCATGTATTTCCACTATCACCAAGTGCCTTTAGAGGTTATTCGAGTTGATGATGCTAAAAAGAAAAATTATTTCCTTCCTATCATCATCGTTGATCGAATCAAAAATCATACTCCTGGAAGTTCCAACAAGCTTATGATGAGGTATTTTTGAGTCAATGCATATACCGATTATCATGAAAGGAGTAATGATGCATTTGTGGTATAGATATGGCTATGAGTTCCATTTTTCTAACAAGAACTCTTGCCCAGCATTAATAATCTATACATGCAAAAAAAGATTGGTGCATAAAAATGGATGACTTAAATAGATAAACAAATTTTCCCAATTATAAAGTATTAGCATTACATCATCTATAATCATGGCACTATGAATGAGGTCACAGACATTAGACACACCGATATTGCCTTGCAGCCTTTTAATGAAAATGATATCACTACAATGTAAAACATATGGAGATTGATATAGGTTGCTAGTAAATCATAACTAAATTACGTATAATAATACATGATGTATGACATTACTTACAAAGTATCATTTTTGACCCAAAATTTATTCAAAAGGGATTCAACATCATCCGACATAACCCTTTTGTCAACTAATTCCCTACCGTTTAGGATGATTTCCTGTAATTTTGGTATCTGGAATGTAAACGATACTTGGAATATAATAAAATTAAGGCAAATTAACAAATTATTATAATGTCTACCTCATCCACTTATTTTTCTTTTGATGCTAAAATTGCTTTTTGCTTGGGCATATGGACCCACTTTACTTTTTTCAGAGGATACTCTCTTATAAAATGAGGATCTTCCATCAGAAATGTAACCTTATACCGTCTATGTTCCTCTTTGACCCTCCTCTCCAAGGAATATATCAAGGATTGTGCCTTTGTCTTCTCCATTTCATGCTTGACCCTCTTCTTTCTTTCTTTACCCTCTTCTTCTTTCCTCTTCTTCTCATCCTCCTTATTCTTCTCCTTCTCTTCCTTCACATCCTCCTTGTTATTTTCCTCCATCTTCCTCTTCTCTTCCTCCTTCCCATCCTCCTCATAGCCTTCTTCTTCTCCTCCTTCTTCTTCCTATCATCTTCGTGATTCCTTTTCCTCTCATCCTCCTCCTTCTTCTTCCTCACTTCCTCTTTATTATTCTTATCCTCCTCCTTCTTCTTGTCCCCTTCCTCCTTCCTCTTCCTCTTCTCCTCTTTCTTTCTCTCCTCTTCATTCTTCTTCTCCTCTTTCTCCTATCTTCTTCCTCCTTCCACTTCCTCTCCTACTTCTCATTCTTCCTCTCCTCCTCCTTCCTCTCTTCATGTCCTCTTCCTCCTTCCTCTTTCTCTCCTCTTCCTTCTTCCTCTCTTTTTCTTCCTTCTTCTCCTCCTCTTTTCTGTCCTCTTCCTCCATTTTTCTCTCTTCCTGCTCCATTTTCTTCTTCTCCTCCTCATTATTCTTCTCCTCCTACTCCTCCTTCCTCTCTTCATCTTGCTTCTTCTTTTCCTCCTCTTTCCTATCCTCTTCCTCTCCTCCTCCTTCTTCTTCCTCTCTTCCTCTACCCTCTTATTTTCCTCTTCCTTCTACCTGTCCTCTTCCTCCTTCCCCTTCCTTTCCTTCTCCAAAAGTTTCTTCCTCTCCTTCTTAGTCTTCTTCTCTCCTCTTCCTTCTTTCTCTCTTCCTCCTTCCTTTTTTCCTCCTCTAACAATTTCTTCCTCTCATCCTCAGTTTTCTTCTTCACCTCTTCCTTCTTCCTCTTTTTCTGCTTCCTCTTTTGCTCTTCTTCCTTCCTCTTATCCTCATCTCTCTTTCTCTCCTCCTTCTTCCTCTCTTCCTCTTCCTTCTCCTCCTCCTCCTCCTTCCTATCCTCTTCCTCTTTTTTCCTTTCCTCCAAAAATGTCTTCCTCTCCTCCTCAGCCTTCCTCTTCTCCTCTTCCTTTTTCTTTTCATCATCCTCTAATAATTTCTCCCTCTCATCCTCCTTATTCTTCGTCACCTCTTCCTTCTTTCTCCTTTTCTACTTCCTCTTTTCCTCTTCCATCCTCTTATCCTTTTCTCTCTTTCTCTCTTTCTCTCATCCTCATTCTTCTTCCTTCTCTCCTCCTTCATCTCCTCCTCATCATTTCTTTCCTCTTTCTTCTTCCTAGACTGCTTCTTCTTTCAAGATTCCTATCTATTTCTCTTCCTGTCATCGACCTTCCTATGTGTTCTTTCTTTTTCCTTCTTCTTCATCATAGTTATATCCTGTATGTTTTCTACATCAGCATTAACTTCTA
The DNA here is from genome assembly GCA_021397845.1 of Areca catechu. Classification (NCBI taxonomy): domain Eukaryota; kingdom Viridiplantae; phylum Streptophyta; class Magnoliopsida; order Arecales; family Arecaceae; genus Areca; species Areca catechu. The sequence goes on from CM038042.1 coordinate 64,491,445, forward strand.
CATCCTCTTTACCAACAACAAATTCAACTTCTTTCCATTGAAGTTTAGGCTCCACTTCTTGCTGCTCCACCTCACACTTCTCAACTCTTCTCGTTTCTCCTTTTAGAGCATCGATTTCATCAATTCCTCTTGTAATGAGAGTCTTCTCCTAAGCCCATTAACTTTGATCTATAGTTGATTGCATCCTACACAGAATGATTGCATAGGCACAATAGGCCTCTCTTCATCATGTGAGAGAAGCTAGTAGTCTTGTAGGGAAGGTATAAGACCATCGTCAATCTGGTACCAAAGAATATATAAGAGAAAAATATAAAATTAGTAAATTATAACATTTTATAACCAAAATTAGGATATTAATCTTCATTATTATATGTCTTCCTTTGAAATCATGGCAATCAACTTACTTTTTGTGGTTAGATCCTATTGGACTACCTATCATGCCTCCACTTCTGGCAAGCATACCACCTCAAAATGCATAGTAACTTCAAAGGTTCTACCATAGTTCTTATATTGTTGTACTCAAAGAACCATGTCTGCATAAAAAAATTTTATAGAACCATACAAAGTAGGAAAAACAAACTAATGTTGATATAGTACGAATGATTAAGATTGAAGATATCTTTACCAAGAGGGCTGTTGTGCAGCCAAAGAGGGTGGGCTACCTCTTATACTTATCCAACCTCTTAGCTTGTCCTAGCTTTCTATACCTCAAGCACTCAGTAATCTCTAGCAAGAGGGCTGTTGTGCAGCCAAAGAGGGTGGGCTACCTCTTATACTTATCGAACCTCTTAGCTTGTCCTAGCTTTCTATACCTCAAGCACTCAGCAATCTCTAGGACTTTCTCAAACATCAGGTCCCTGATGCAAGAGCCCATGCAAAATGTTCCAATGAAGAAAGGTCATCCAAGTAGGGGATCAAAAATCTTGGACATGTCCAATATGACTTTGGAGCCAGAAATATGGCAAGCATGTAGGCTATCCAAAGCCTCATAATATCTTCAATGTCTTCCATCTCTATGGAGTCCTTAAGTACCTCAATCTTCCTCTACAGTTCCTTATGATGTAGGTCTAGAGAACTACCAAATATCTCAACCAGTCTTCCCTTCTTTTTCGAGTCTGAGATTTTATTTCCGTGACATGGAAGGCTCAAGATAAGTGTTGCTTGCTCTACATTGAACCTTATTACCTTTCTAGCAAAAGTAAATCGATCTCCTCTTGCATGACATCTTATGATGCCATAAAGGAATGACCCATCAAATATGAATGGCTACATGTCAACGAAGGCACCAAATAGAGTGTTTAAGATGAGTTCCAAGTATACAAGAGTAAACCTCATTTTATAGACATTTTTTACTACATATACAACTAGCTTGCATGATTTTTTATCACATTGAGAAGATTTAAATTTCTTAAGACAGGAAACTTTTGGATGTCCAACTGCAAGAGTCATCCGGGTGTCAATATTAATCAAGAGGAATGTCATGAATTTAAAGTAGATGTCATATTTTGTAAGAGGATGTTAAATATTGTATAGAATATATGACCATTAATTGGGAGAAATAGTGAAATACCTTTGATAATTTCTCGACTAAGTTATATCTCTCCTCTTCCACTTGTGGAAACAGCCGCATCCTCTTCTGTGTACACAACCATCATTGTGCTCTCCTGGCTGGCCTAGATGTCATCTTTCTCTAATCCATGATGACTTTGAACCATGTACTTTCTTCCAAACATTTTATGAGGATATATAAAAAACACCTGGCCCACTGATGTACTCTTAAAAAATAGATCATACTGTGAGTTAAGGTCTAAGGTGAAAAACTATAAAATTAATTCTTAAGGGTGGTCACTTGAAACATTCTAGCAAGATGTTGTGGATGGCGAACTCCAAGAAAATGCAAACAAGATGGTAGAAGGAACTCTAGTCACTAAAGAAGGGAGTGAAACATTGGTAGCAGAGGAGAAAATTTGGGAAGATGAAGTTTTTTTCTCTCATATGTATGTTTTATTATATATCAAAGGGGGGCTAAATTGATAGTTTCTGCCTTTGAAAAGAAGCATCAAATGGTGGTGGTGCAATCAACGGCAGGATCAAAATATTAAATTATCATAATTTAGCTAACAGGTATCAATAATGGGTCTCACGATATACAATGCAAAAGTTTGTTTTCTAGATTATTTTGGATAGGGGATGTCACATACTCGGCACGGAGGTATCATGATAGGGCCACGTGATGTCATAACAAGATAAAAAGGTTTGGTTCATTGAGTATTTTGGCTAACAGGTGTCAAAAAATGGGTCATACGAAATACGGTGCAAAAGTTTGTTTCCTGGATTGTTTTAGGAGAGATGTCACATGCTATGCATGGAGGTGTCATGATAAGGAAGGACATGTCATAACCATATTAAAAGGCTTGGTTCATTGAGCATTTTTCGTAACTGATGTCATAAGTCACCAGGGGTGTCATAATTGAGCCATCATATGTCATACGTTGCTACAAAATTTTGTTTTGGTAGTAATTAGATCAATAGATGTCATAAACAAAAGACCAGGTGTAATAAGTAGGTCAAAAGGGTTGCTTCCAGGAGTATTCTAGTGAGGGATGCCATAAGTGGACCATGGGGAGTCATAATCGGATAGCAAGATGTCATAATGTTATGAAAAAAGGTTATTTCCAGGAGAGGTTTGTCGAGTACATATCATAAGGTGGACATAAAATGTCAACAATTGGACACGCGTGATACAAGTACATGAAAATTATCGGTTCTAGTAGTCAGTGTGAAGGAGGTCATAATAAGTACATAAAAATGATCGATTCTTACAGTAGTTGGGATAAGCAAAGTCATAAGCTAGACATGGGGTGTCATAAGTTGGTAGCGGGAAGTCATGAAGTTGAGAAAAAGAATAGCTCTTGGAGTAGTTGGGATGGGAGATGTCATAAGGTGGAGATAGGGTCGACTGGGGGTGTCATAATCGAGCCGTAATGAGGATGTAAAATAGGTAGATTGAGAGAGTAGTTCTGGTAGAAGATGTCATAAAGGGAGAATATGGGTGTCATAATTGAAGCTGCAGGGTGTCATAACATTGTCAAAAATGTTGGTTCCTCGAATGATTTTGGTGGGGGATGTCATAAGATGCATAGTGTCATAATTAAGCAGCACAATCTCAAATGTTCTTGAGAAGGCTTGGTTTGAAGAGTATTTTGGAATGGGGATGACATGGGATATTATAAGTTGGCAACCAGGAGTAATAAGCTGGAAAAAATGTTGGCTTAGAAAATATTTTGGAAAGGGGATGTCATAGGTAGCCACGGGGTGTCATAATCGAGCCGTAGTATTTGATAAAATTTTAAAAAGGTTGGTTTCTAGAGTAGTTGGGGTGGGGAAAGTCATAAGCTAGACACAGGATGTCATAAATTCGCCCACAAGATATTATGACATTGTTATGAAATGTTGGCTCTCGGAGTAGTTGGGACGAGAGATGTCATAAGGTAGAGATAGGGTAGACTGCGGGTGTCATAATTGAGCCCTAATAAGGATGTAAAAACATGTAGGTTGATAGAGTAGTTTCAATGGAAGATATCATAAAGTAAGAATATGGATGTCATGATCGAAGCCATTGGATATCATAACATTATAAAAAATGTTGGTTCTTGAAATAGTTTTGATGGGGATGTCATAAGCTATACATGGAGTGTCATAATTGAGTAGCATGATATCATATGGTCATGAGAAGGTATGGTTTTGAGAGTATTTTGGAATGGGGATGACACGAGATATCATAAGCTGGCTACCGGGAGTAATAGACTAGTGAAAAAGGTTGGCTAGTGAAAAAGGTTAGCTCATGGAATATTTTGGGGAGGGCTTGTCATTGGTAGCCATGAGGTGTCATAATCGGGCCATAATATAAGATAAAATTCTGAAAATGGTTAGTTCCTTGAGTAGTTTGGAAGGGGGAAGTCATAAGCTGGACACAGGGTATTATAAGCTCACCGTAGGATGTCATAACATTGTTATAAAAGGGTTTGCTACTGAAGTAGTTGTGGCGGGAGATGTCATAAGGTGGAGATAGGGTTTGTTGGCTCGAAGAGGATGATGCAACCCAAGAGGGGGGTGAATTGGACTTTAAAACTTTTTTGCAAGACTACAAATAATATGCTAATTCAAAGCATGTGTTTGTGAGCATGATAATAAAGTGTAGCGGAAATAAAGAAGTAAGAATAAAAATAATCACAAATACATAAAGATTTATAGTGGTTCGGTGCATTCAAAGGCACCTACATCCACTCTCCAAGTTTTCTTGAAAATTTATTATAATCTCCAAGATTACAGTCGATTAGTTTTCCCGGCTCACTAATCAAACCCAACTTGTTTTCACGGGCTCACCAAAAACCTCTTGGTTTTGTGGGCTAACCAAGAACTTAGTTGGTTTTGTAATATAGGCTCACCAACAACCTCCTTGATTTTTATCACGTAGGCTAACCAAGAACCTATATGGTTTTCTCAAGGCTCACCATCAACCTAGATACTAATTTATGTTGACTCCGTTATTGATTTTGATGATAAGCAAAATGATTAAGATAAGTTGAGTACTAATGATTTCTTTGAAGTATGTTTTTATAGAAAAAGGTGCTCATAAATTTGAAAAATGATTGGTTGATTGAAGAAGCCAAGTTTAGATGAAAGATCTACTCAAAGAAGACTTAGATAGTTAAAATTTGCTTGAATGGATACTTAAGTGAAGTATAAATTTGATTCAGCACAAGTTCAGGCATTTTTATGGAGATTTCAGTGAGGTGTCGACTCAAAGTATCGACACATGACACCAAGTGTTGATACATGACAGTGAAGTGTCGACTCAAGCCAGTACACAAAGTAAGTTTCAAATGGCATAGCTGAAGTATCAACATATGGACTTGAAGTGTTGACTCAAAGTGTCGACACATGGATCAACTCATCGCCTGAGATTTTCAAATCACAAAACTTGCTGAAGATGAAGAACTACAGAAGTGTCGATACATGGATACGAAATGTCGACTCAAAGTGTCGACTCACCTGAGGAAGTGTCGACACATCTGAGATTTCCAGAGAGCCAGATTGAAGATATTTGAACTAGGTGTCGACTCAAGAAGTTCAAGTGTCGACCTAAAGTGTCGACTCACACCTAAAGTGTCGACACATGAAGTTCTGGGAATAGTAACGGCTAGTTTTTCAAACACAGAACTTGTCTCTTTTCACCCCCAATGGCTAGATTTTCGAGTCTAATGGCTAGAAACTGGATTTAAAGCCTTGGAAAGGTATTTATATGCTCCAAATCAAATCAAAACATATCTTATTGAATAGAATGAAATAGAAATATCCAAGAGAGAAGAAAAGAGAGCATTCACTCCTATTCTTTGAAGTTTAACCACTCTCAAGCAAAAGCAAGCCTCCAAGTATTCAAGAGCCTTCAACAGCATTAAAGATCAACCATTCTTGAGCAATCAAAGAGGCTTCATCAAGTTGAAAGCATTACAAATTCGAGCTTCAAAGAGATACTCGCTTTTTTTTAGAAAGCTTTTATTCTTTGTACTTCAAACTAATATTTGTTGTAAAGGTTCTTGGTTAGCCTATTACAAAACCAAGGGAGATTATTAGTGAGCCTTTGAAACCATTAGGTTTTTGGTTAGCCCGGAAAACCAAGGGAGGTTTGTGGTAAGCCTTAAAACTATTTAGGTTATTGGTTAGCCCGTAAAACCAAGTGAGGTTTTGACTTGTGAGCCTTGTAAAAACAAGTCGGGTTTTGATTAGTGAGCCCGAAAATTAATTGGCTGTAATCGTTGAGATTATAGTGAATTTTCAAGGAGATCTTGGGAAGTGGATGTAGGTGCATTGGATAGCACCGAACCACTATACTTCTTTGTCTTTGTGTTGCTTGTCTCCTCTTATTGCTCTTACATTTATTGCTTTTTATTTTCGCTGCACATTTACTTAAGAGCATTACATTTAAATTTATAGTATCTTGATTAATTGTTGGAATTGGTATTCATACTATTGCATTGCATCAAGTAATTATTTTTAAAGATCCAATTCACCCTCCCTCTTGGGTTGCTTACTAGGAAACAGCTTCAATTCCATTGAAACTAGTAAACAATACAAGCATAAAAACATGAATGATACAACATAAGTTTTTCTTACACAAAGTAGATTTATCGATGAAGCACTTGATCATTGATGTTGAGCTTGTCTCCATATTGTAGAAGCTTCAATGGATGCTTGAAGATGCCACTCTTGGAAGCTCCCTCTCCTCTTTGAATCCTTAGAGGCTTAACACTCTCAATAATTGGATCCTTAAAATATTTTTACTTGATCTTCAAGAAATTCATCATTTAATCCAAAGGATCCACTTCTCCTTGAGCTTGGTGGTGTTTAAATAGCCCTCCAAATCTTATTTAACCGTTGATGACCATTGGAGGAGAAAATATAGCCGTTGAAACCAAGTTAGGAAAGTTCTGCATTTCAGAAAAAACTAGCCGTTACAGTCTAAGTGTCGACACTTCATCTTCATGAGTTGACACTTGAGTTGATACTTGCTTTTCATGAGTTGACACTTGTTCAAAAAAGTCTTCTGAAGCTTTCTAGAATGCACTAATGACTCGACACTTCATCTGGTAAGTCGATACTTCAATTCGTGAGTCGATCTTGACCAAATCCTGAAATTTGCTCATTCTGTCTTCTGTTTGGTCTCAGGCCTTGAGTCAACACTTCATAATTCATGAGTCAACACTTGAGTCGATACTTGGATTTCATAAGTCGATACTTGGCTACACCAGTGCTGAAACTTCTTCAAATTTAAATCTTGAGTACCTATATCTGATTTACACAATACATAATTAGTACTCAAATATACTTAAGTATTTTATCATAATCAAAACCAGAGTCAACAATCTCTTCCTTTTTGATAATGACAAAATCTTTAAGTATATAAACAAGGTAAGCTCAAAAATAAACAAAACATGCTCCAAAAGATTAACAATAAGTATAGAGCAATGTAGTAATGAAAAATATTGAGCTCCCCCTCAAAATATGATCTAAAATAATTTTTCAAAAGCTCCCCCTCAACATATGATTTGTAAATACTTTTGAAAAGTTTTTCAAAAATTTCAAACATTCAAACTTTCAAACTGGTTGCCATGATCTTTAACTCAAAATAATCGGATTTTCAAAATAGAGTACCGGGCTCTGATACCAATTGTTGGCCCGAAGAGGCTAATGCAATCCAAGAGGGGGTGAATTGGGCTTTAAAACTTTTTACAAGACTTCAAATAATGTGCCAATTCAAAGCATGTATTTGTGAGCATGATAATAAAGTACAGCAGAAATAAAGTAAGAATAAAAATAATCATAAATACATAAAGATTTATAGACACTTGGTTTTCATGAGTTGACACTTGTTTAAAAAAGTCTTCTGAAGCTTTCTAGAATGCACTAGTGAGTCAACACTTCATTGGTGAGTCGATACTTCAGTCCATGAGTCGACACTTGACCAAATTCTGAAATTTGCTCATTCTATCTTCTATTTGGTCTCGACACTTGAGTTGACACTTCATAATTCATGAGTCGATACTTGGATTTCATGAGTCGACACTTGACTGCACCGGTGCTGAAACTTTTTTAAATTTAAATCTTGAGTACCTATATCTGATTTACATACTTAATGCATAATTAGTACTCAAATATACTTAAGTATTTTATCATAATCAAAACTAGAGTCAACAGGGTTGATTATGGGTGTCATAATCAGGCTATAATAAGGATGTAAAATAGATAGGTTAATGGAGCAGTTCTGGCACAAGATATCATAAAGTCAGAATATGGGTGTCATGATCGAAGCCGCAAGATGTCATAACATTGCCAAAAATATTGGTTCCTAAAATAGTTTCAATGGGAGATGTCATAAGCTACACATGGAGTGTCGTGATTGAGTAGCATGATGTCATATGATCGTGAGAAGGTATAGTTCGGGGAGTATTTTGGAATAGAGATGACACGAGGTATCATAAGTTGGCCACCGGGAGTAATAGGCTGGTGAAAAAGGTTGGCTCAGGAAATATTTGGGGAGGAGTTGTCAACGTAGCAATAGGGTGTCATAATCGGGCTGCAGTATAAGATAAAATTCTGAAAAAGGTTGGTTCTGGAGTAGTTGAGATGGGGGAGTCATAAGCTGGATATAGGGTGTCATAAGTTTGGCCATAGGATGTCAAAACATTGTTGTGAAAGGGATAGCTTCTAGAGCAGTTGGGGCAGGAGATGTCATAAGGTGGAGATAGGGTCAGTTGGAGGAGTTATTATTGGGTCATAATAAGGATGTAAAACAAGCAGGTTGATAGAGTAGTTCTAGTAGAAGATGTCATAAAGTCAAAATATAGGTGTCATAATTGAAGCTGCAGTGTATCATAACATTGTCAAAAATATTGGTTTGTGGAATAATTTTGGTGGGGAATGGCATAAGCTACACAAAGAGTATCATAATTTAGTAGCACGATGTTATATGGTCATGAGAAGGCATGGTTCAAGGAGAATTTTAGAATGGGGATGATATGAGATATCATAAACTAGCCACTGGGAGTAATAGGTTAGTGAAAAAGGTTGGCTCAGGAAATATTTTGAGCAAGGGATGTAGCCACAAGGTGTCATAATCGAGCTGCAGTATCTAATAAGATTTTGAAAAATGGCTCGATGCCTAGAGTAGTTGGGATGGGAGAAGTCATGAGCTAGACACAGGGTGTCATAAGTTTGTCGCCAAGATATCATAACATTATTATGAAAATGTTGGCTCCTAAAGTAGTTGGATCAGAGAATGTCATGATGCTGGACATGAGATGTCATATGTTCATATCGGGGTGTCGCATATAGGTGAACATGGTTGTTATGGGGAGTAATTTGGGGATTAGATATTATAATGTGAACAACCGAGTCTCATAATCGGGACATAGGATGTCTTGATATTTGACAAATATTGGTTCTTGGAGCACTAGGATGGAGGATGTCATAAACTGGACATGAGGTGTTATAATCAGGCTTCATGATGTCCTAACTACGTGAAAATAGTTGGTTTGTATAGTTTTTTGGAAATGAGATGACATAAGAAATTGAAAGGCAATGTTCAAGAAGTTTTCTATGGATTGGATGTCATAAGTTCATCTTAAGCTATTGAAAAGGGTCGGTTCGGGTAGAAGATGTTATGGGTTGGCTAGCATGTGTCATAACAAGGCATGGATAATGATCTAAAGCATTGAAGAGGCTTGTTTCGGGAAGGTCTCTGCGAAATTCACGTAGGGGACAGAACTTTGGCATACAAGGCCCTCCACCAGGGAAACTACTAGGAAACAATGAGGGAGGACGCATCCATCTTCGTCAAGAGGTGTGACCGCTGCCAGCATCATGCTGTTGTGCAACGCCAGCCAGCTGCGCCGCTCTCCCAGCTCTCTGCTCCCTGGCCGTTTACCCAATGGGGCATGGATATCCTTGGTCCCTTCCTCCTCTGTGTCCGGGCAGTGTAAGTTCCTGATAGTTGCTATCGACTACTTCATGATGTAGGTCGAGGCTAATCCGTTAGCCCAGATCATGGAGGAAAATGGAGCAAGTTCTTCTAGAAGTCAATCGTATGCCGCTTTGGGCTCCCCCACATAATCATCACCAATAACGGAAAGCAGTCGACAATCGGGAGCTCGAGAAGTTCTGCAACGACCTCGGCATCCACCATCGCTTCACCTCAGTAGCACATCCTCGGACCAACAGAGAGGCCGAGGTGACCAACTGGACCATCCTCTAGGGACTCTGAACCATACTAGAACAAGCCAAGGATAGGTGGGCCGAAGAACTCCCAATGTCCTATGGGCATACCACATAACACCGAGGACGGCCACAGATGAAACACCATTCACCTTGTCTTCGGCACAGAAGTGGTGATCCTAGTGGAACTAAGCCTACCAACACTGCGGGTGTGTTGTAGCAGTACGACGAGGCCAAGAACCCAGCATGCCTCTTGCTTAATCAGGATCTACTTGAAGAAATAAGGGACAAAGCTTGAATCTGCATGATAGCCTACCAGCAACGGGTGGCCAGATACTATAACTCCAAGGTGAGGCCGAAGTCTTCTGCCCAGGAGATCTTGTGTTGCGATGGGAGGACGCCTCCCAACCTCGGGAGTGTGGCAAGCTCTCTTCGAACTAGGAAGGCCCTTACAGGGTGGTTTGAAGCCCTTCCTCACGGGCCTATTACCTCGCTGAGCTCGATGGGGCCACGATTTTCAATGGACGTGGAACATCGCCAACTTGAGGATGTATTACTAATAATGTAAGACCTCCTAACATTAATAATGAATTGTATTATGCACGATGCTTATGTCTGTCTTGTAGGACTATAAAAGCAGGAGTCCAGTCCGGCAGCAAAAAGCTTGGAGTCCAGTCCAGAAGCAAAACCCCGGAGTCTAGTCCGGCAGCAAAAGCCCAGAAACTCCAGAAGCCTGGCACCTAAAGCCCAGACTCCAGTCTGGCAAACAAAGCCCGAAAGCTCTAGAAGCTTGGCACCTAAAGCCTGGAGTCCAATCCGGTAGTAAAAGCCTAGAGTCCAGTCTGGCAGCAAAAGCCCGAAAACTCCAGAAGCCCAGCATCTAAAGCCCTGACTCCAGTCCAGCAAACAAAGACCTGAAGCTCCAAAAGCCTGAAACCTAAAGCCCGGACTCCAGTCCGACAACCAAAGACCGGAAACTCTTCAAGCCCGATAGGAAACTCATGAAGCTGGGAAACAAAGATCGAAAACTCTTCAAGCCCGGCACCAGAAACTCCTAAACCCTGGGAAACCAAGATCAGAAACTCTTCAAGCCCGACACCGAAAACTCATGAAGTCCAGGAAATAAATACAGGAAACTCCAAAAGCCCGGACTCCAGTCCAACAATTGAAGACCAGAAGCCCTGGCACCAAAAACTTATGAAGCCCGAGAACTTAAGGCTGAAAGCTCTAGAAATGGAAGCTCCAGAAGTCTAGCACCAAAGCTGGAAGCCTCCAAGAACCTGCTTTCTGATCGAGAGTTGAAGTTGAACTTCTAGCAAAAGTCGTACACTTGGCCCTGGCAAAAAATAAAGGGTCCCAAATCCGCCATCGACCTCAGATTGGTTTTAATATTTTCTTCAAGTCTTCAATATATATAGTAGTTGATCCACTTGACTCTAGTACTAAATTCATTGGACATAGACTTGGTAACATTTATGTAGTAGATCTTAATGATCTGGCTATGTCAAGCAATACAAGTCTTGTAGCAATGAATGACAAGAGCAAGGAATCAAGTTTACTATGGCATAGACGACTTGGACATGCTAGTATGGACACTATAGCTAAACTTATTTCAAAAGATTTAGTCAAAGGATTACCAAAGTTTAAAGTTAATTTTGATTATGTTTGCGATGCTGATCAATTAGGAAAATAAGTGAGGGAGAGTTTTAAATCTAAAAACATTGTTTCTACTACTAGACCCTTAAAGCTACTTTATATGGACTTATTTGGACCTACTAGGACTACAAGCCTAGGTGGTACCGGATATGGCTTTGTGATTGTAGATGATTTTTTAAGATACATATGGTTTTGTTTATTGCACATAAGATAAAACATTCAAAGTATTAAAAAGTTTTACAAAAGAGTTTCAAATTTGAAAAATCTATATGTTATTTTTATTCGCAGTGATCATTGCACTGAGTTTGAAAATCAACATTTTAATCACTTTCATACAAAGCATGGTATTAACCAGAACTTCTCAACTCCTAGAACACCACAGCAAAATGGTGTTGTAGAAAGAAAAAAATGTACTTTGGAAAAAATGTCCAGAACAATGCTTTATGAAGGAAATCTTTCAAAATACTTTGGGCAGAAGTTGTAAATACCGCTTGCTATATTTTGAATAGAGTTTTGATTAGACATATCATTAGAAAAATCTCCTATGACCGTGGAACAATAGAAAGCCTAATATCAAATATTTTCATGTTTTCGGATGTAAATGTTTTGTTCTTAACAATGGAAAAGATAACCTTGGTAAATTTGATGCAAACCCAATGAGGCTATTTTCTTGGATATTCTTTAAATAGTAAAGCCTATCGTGTTTTCAATAAAAGAACTTTGACTGTAGAAGAATCAATATATGTTGTTTCAATGAATCTAACATTTCATCTTCTAGAAGAGAAGATCTTGCTGATGATGATGTGGGTACACTAGAACATAGACTAAAGGATTTGACTCTCAAAGACAAATAATCAAGTGAACCACAGGAAGAAGAGGTAAGCAAGAATCATGATGATATACCCAAAGAATGGAGGTATGTACACTCTCATCCCAAAGAATTAATTATAGGAGACCCATCTCAAGGTATTAGAACTAGAGCTACACATAGAGATACACATGACTTGATTGCTTTTGTTTCTCACGTAGAACTACACACTATAGAAGAAGCTGAAACTAATCATAATTGGATGTTAGCCATGCATGATGAGTTAAACCAATTTAGGAGGAATAATGTTTGGACCCTAGTAGAAAGACCTAATGACTATCCTGTTATTGGTATTAGGTGGGTTTATAAAAATAAATTAGATGAGGAAGGAAATGTAATTAGAAATAAGGCTAGACTGGTAGTATAAGAATATAATCAAGAAGAGGGAATATATTTTGATGAAACTTATACACCAGTAGCTAGATTAGAAGCCATTAGATACTATTGGTATATTCATGCTTTATGAATTTTAAGTTATTTCAAATGGACATAAAGAGTGCATTTTTGAATGGTCTTCTATCTGAAGAAGTTTTTGTCAAACAACCACCAAGTTTTATCAATCATATATTTCCAATCATGTTTTCAAATTGAATAAAGCTTTGTATGGTCTGAAATAGGTACCTAGAGCCTGGTATGACAGACTAAGTTTTTAATTGCAAATGATTTTATAAGAGGTAGTGTTGACACCACACTGTTTAATCAAAGAAAAGACAATGATATTTTAGTTGTTCAAATCTATGTTGATGATATTATTTTTGGATGTATTGATGAATCTTTGTGTCAAGATTTTGCTAAGCTAATGCAGGGTGAATTTGAGATAAGCTTGATAGGTGAGCTGAGTTACTTCCTCGGGCTTCAAATCAAACAATCTAAGGAAGGTATCCTGCTTAACTAGGCCAAATATATTAAAGAGATTATCAAAAAGTTTGGCATAAAATCAAGCAAAGAAATTGGAATATCCCTGAATCTTGCATGTAGACTTAATAAAGATGAGAATGGCATAAATGTGGATCAAAAGCTGTACAGAGGTATGATCGGTTCTTTACTTTATTTGATAGCTAGTAGACCTGATATTTATTTAGTGTTTGTATGTGTGCACGTTTTCAATCTAATTGAAAAGAGTCATACATATAGCTGTTAAAAGAATCATTAAGTATCTTAAATGCACATGCAATCTAGGTTTATGGTACTCTAAGCACACATCTTTAAAATTAATTAGTTATTCTGATGCTGATTATGGAGGCTGTAAAATTGATAGAAAAAGTACAAGTGGCACCTGCCAATTTCTAGGTATTAACTTGATTTCATGGCACTATCGTAAATAGAACTCTGTAGCACTGTCTACTGCTGATGCAGAATATATGGCTGCAGGGAGCTGTTGTGCTCAAGTATTATGGATCAAGCAACAACTAGAAGATTACGGTGTTGTCCAATCTAAAATTTCTATTAAATGTGATAATACTAGTGCTATTAACTTATCCAAAAATCCAATTTAGCATTCTCGAACTAAGCACATAAAAATTAGACATCATTTCATTTGAGATCATGTTTTAAATTATGTTGTTGAATTAGAATTTGTATCTACTGAAGATCAACTCGCTGACATTTTTACTAAACCCCTTGGTCAAGATAGATTTGAGAAGATTAGAGGCAATTTGGCCTGTGTGATCCATTCTGAATATCTTGACCTAATTTTTTGAAAAGTAAGGAAAAATTATTTAGACTTTTCAAATTTCCTTCTAGAGCTAATGACAACCTATTTTAGTGATAAGAATCCCTTAGAAATTAATTTTACCTATTTTCTAGTTTTAGGCTAAATTTGGCTCGAGCCGACTCGAGTCACCAAGTGGTTCGACGAGCCAACTCGAGAGTCGGGCCGAAGGTTTTTAATAGGGTTCCATAAGTTTAAAATCATTATTTCTTTTCTTATTTCTTATTTTTCCTTAGCCGACTCTTCTCTTTAACCTAGGAAAAGCTTCTAGAACACTTCCTAAACCCTCCAAAATCCCAATCTTAGCTAGATGGCTCCATGTAAGGCCATAGCCAAGAAACTTAGGAGAGTGGTTCAGTCATGGTGGAGGAGAGAAGGACAAAGTGACGCTTAGACACTTCAAATCCAGAAGAAGAACATCAAATAGAGCATGAAGAAGAGTAAGAGGCACCAAGGCAAGTAATATCAATGGGAAATAGACAAGTTACATCGGGTAGATGCATAGATTTCAATTTCCCAGAATAAGAGCATTTGCACATTGGTGATTGGTTGGTTAAATAGGGTTAGAAAGACTTTTGTATGATCAATCTTCCCACGTATCCAAACCTTATTAGAAAAACATGTCCTTAGGTGCATTTCACATTGAAGGTACAGTGAGGGGTAAGCATATTGAAATCAGTGAATAGAAGTTGTCTAGTATTCTTCACATACCAAAAGAAGGTGAGAGCTACCTTGTGTTGAAGGACAAGCAAAAGACTTTGAGATTGGTACTTGAGAGGACAAATGTGAAGGGTGTTATTCATGTTAGTGCAAACCAGTTGTCCTTGGAAATGAGGTTATTGCACAACATTATTAGCCATATCTTTTTGCCCCGACGGGGAGGTTTGACTGGGTTAGTGAGCGCGACCTAGTCTTCATGAGATGCTTAGTTGAGGGGGAAGCCCTCAATTTTCCATTCATTATGTTATCATAGATGAGGGAGGTTGCTCGGAGGGCACGAGCATGCCTTCCATACAGGATGGTATTACACTTTTATTTCAGGATGCCCTAGTTGATTTGTCTGGAGAGGACAGAAGACTACTTTTATACACAGACAAATACAACTTGAAATCTCTGACCCGATGGGATTTATTAAAGTTGAGGGTCACTGGATTAGGAAGAGCTCAGATCTTCTAGTGACTCATTCAGAGGATGACTCAGATGAGGATGCTTAGGGAGCACAAGGACATGGTGCAGAGGCAGAGACACATGTTGATGAGGCTGGACCCTCAGAGCCAGCTCCTACTACTCCTCGTTCACCTGTCAGAGGATCGACAGCTGTTGGACCAGATACTGATGATTGATTGCAGCAGGTACTGGACGAGATCTTGAGTCTTCATAGAGGGAGATCGAAGACTGATGCTAGGATATCTGCACTTCAATCAGAGATGCACCAGGGCTTCCAGGATATCATGACTATTCTTCGACAGCTTACTATAGCCAGCCAATCTGTACCGACTACTTCCACAATAGCACTTGACACTGGCATAGATAGCGGGCAGGGATAGGCAGCACACTTCAGTGATATTCCTTCAGAGGCCACTCCTGCTCCTGCTGAGGCTGGTACCAAGATTCCAGGTTCTGATATTGGAGATACTCCAGCTATAGAGATATGTCTACCACCAGCACTCTGGCCTTGTCTTTTGATCCTCCTACTATCAGACCCACTCCTATTGTCATTTCCTTTGAGTCCAAAGTTAAAGCTAAAGCCAAAACCAAAACCTCTAAGACTACTACACCTCTTAGGACTAGACTCAGGGACCTTAGGCCTAGCTCTAAGTTTCAGGCCTGTTCCATGCATTTTAGAGGTTAGGTCCTCCTTTAGTGAGGAAGACCATAGTGATGATGACCCCAGTCCATCCTTTTGATGCTTTAATCCATCCTTTTTATGTTTTTAGGACTTTATGTTTTCATGTTGTGTTGTTGTGATACTATTTTTGTCGTGCAGAGATATTTTTGTACTGTATCACTCATGTACTGACACCTTCATATATATATATGACTTTTTATGATACATATCTTTTATGATACACATTATGAATGACTTTCTGTGAATGTATGTTCTCCTATTCTATATATACCTTTGTTAATGACAAAAAGGGGGAGAAGGGAGAAAATATGAATGTGCATGAAAATGTGAAGATATGAATGAAAATGTGAATAAAATATGAATGTGAATATGAAAATTTATGAAAATTTGATGAAAATATGAAGAAATGTGATTACAATAGTAAGGGGGAGCTTATGTTAAGTTTTTGTTAAGTTTCCATTAAATTTACTTCAAATACTAGCTCATTTTGTGAAGTTTTAATATGCAATACTTTTGATACATCATGTTTCGATACTTAACGCACATATGATACTCTTGATATATTGTATCGATACATATGATACTTTGTGTTGATAGTTTTCAGTTTTATTATATATATGATACATTGTATTGATACATGATACTTAATTGGTTTGAAACAAATTACGTTAATATCATTCGATACATGTGAAGATAATATACAATAATTGTAAAGTAATTTTAAATCCTGTTCATGCCCAGTATTTTGTCATCATCAAAAAGGGGGAGATTGTTGACCCTTGGAATGATTTTGATGATCACAAAATATTGGAGCATGTATATGTTACTAATTCTTTTAATTACTTGAGAAGTTTTTACAGGAAATTGGTTACCTTTAGTTTAAATCGGTTTTTAAATTGATTGAGAGGTTATTCAATTATGTATTGACTCTTATATACTTTGAATTGTAAATGTTCTAGTTTTCCAACTATGTAATCTTGTAAATTGGCTGTAAAATTATAAAATAAGAGTATGTAGATTAGCTCTTATTTGATTCAAGTGTTGAAGAGTTTTGGAGAAGTTTGAAGCACCAATTGAAGTTTCGGCAAGAGCTGACTCATGGATCAAGAGCCGACTCATAGATCAAGAGCCGACTCCTTATAGCACGGCATGAAAAATTTTAGAGTTTCAGTATCTCGAGCTGACTCATGTCCCACGAGCCGACTCGTGGAAGAATACATGTTTTTGAAGTCTGAGATCTCGAGCTGACTCGAGCTCCAAGAGCCGACTCGTCCAGAGTTATGATTTTTTTGTGGCTGAGACTTTGAGCTGACTTTGCCCTGAAGAGCCGACTCAAGGTATTTGTTGTTTTGAATTAATTGAAGCAAGAGCCGACTCTAGCTTGAAGAGCCGACTCTTACAAAATTTTTTGTCTGGGCTATCTTAGACTTTGAGCCGACTTGTGGACCTCGAGCCGACTCGAGTCACCATTTTCTGCACTCTAATGGCTAGTTGTTAAAAGTGATTTTTAAATTCCAAATTATCTCCAACAGCTCTTTCACGAATCCCTAGGCCCTACAATGGCCATATCTCTTGGAAAACTATAAAAGGGATTGCTTTTGAGGGATTAAACGAATATTAGAGGATTATTTGATTTAACTTAAGAAATTGAAGAGCTTTCAAGTCTTTCACCAACTTACTTCAAGAGATTTCAAGATAGGATTCAAAGCTTCACTAACTTCTCTTTATCATTGAATCCACTCATTGAAGAAGCATAGAAGCAACTTGAAGAGCATTAAGAGCATTTAAAGCTAGGCTTCATCTTGATCTACATCAGCAATATTCTAACAAACTAAGTTTGTTATGTAGTTGCTTTTATTTCTCTATATCTTTGTTTTCTCTCTAAGAACAGCAAGGGGCTGTGTCTTAAGAGAGGGTTGAAGGTTTTTGGTGAACCTTGTGAAAATCTAAGTTTGGATTCTTGGTGATCCGGTATAAAACCAAGTATTAGGGTTTCTTTGGTGATCCCGTTTAAAACCAAATGGAGCTTGGATTTCTTTGGTAATCCCGGTAAAACCAAAGTGTATAGGTTTGGATTATGAGCATGGTAAATAATCTGACTGTATTCCGGCTGGGAAGATATAGTGAAAATCCCAAGTGGTACGGGTAGTGGATGTAGGAGTCTGTTGCTCCGAACCACTCTAAATCTCTTTGTATTTGTGTTTGTGCTTACTTTAGCTTATTGCATTTACTTAATTACTTCTGCATTGCATATTGCACCACAACACTAAAAGAATTTCAAAGTGTACATAATTATGAAAAGTTTTTTAATCACAATTCACCCCCCTCTTGGGAAGCCACTTGGGCAATAACTAGGTTGCTGGCTCCCTCCCAGTTTGGCCAGCCTCCATGTTGCCAACTGCCTGCTCGGTTGGCTGCCTGGCGGTCACCTCCTTAGTCACCCCTGAAGATGCCCCCGGCTCCTTAGGCCGCTCCTCGGCATCCCCAATAGTGACACCTCCCAGGTCGAGCTTCGGGAAGAATGAGGCCACCCTCTGCCGGCAGACCTCGAACCCCTTCAGGAATGAGTCCACAGCAGCCTCGTGGACCTCATCCTAGAACTCCTGGGATGCCCAAAACTTCAGCACGGCCTCGAGCGCTTCCCTCTGTGCAGCTTCCAGCAGCCCCGTGACGTATGTCGTCTTCTCCTTGTCGTTGCCAGCTCCACTAGAACCTCCTCGACCCGGGTCTCTAGAGCTCGGGATCGCCCCTCTAGGTGCATAACCTCTACCCGCGCGGTCTCCTCGGTGTGGCGCTAGGTCAAGATCCTCTCCTCGAAGAGGGAAGTCTCGAGGTCCTTGGTGCCCTCCTCAGTGCAAGCCAGGTCCCCTTGGAGAGCCCTATTGCTCTCCTTCATTTCCTGGTCCTTCTCCATCAACTCTTTTACATCGACTGCAAGATTGGCCAGCTTTTTCTCCTTTTCGGCCTCCTTCTTCGCTGAGCTGATGAGGAAGTCCCGGAGCAGGAGCACGTCGGT
The DNA here is from genome assembly GCA_021397845.1 of Areca catechu. Taxonomy (NCBI): domain Eukaryota; kingdom Viridiplantae; phylum Streptophyta; class Magnoliopsida; order Arecales; family Arecaceae; genus Areca; species Areca catechu. The sequence continues at coordinate 64,510,319 of CM038042.1, forward strand.
CCCAGCCTGCATCCCTAAAATCTAACTGGAACATTAAAAACAAAGAAAAATGCAAGGTACTTACCCAGAAGAGTTGAGAGAGAATCCCAGCAAGGCTGCTGCATAGTCCCTGCCTCCCTTCAAGCGGCAATCCCGAGGCTAGACTGCATATTCCATCATCTTCTCCGCTAGGCCCTAATCATGAATGACGGAGGTGTTCCCAAGAATCCCCACTGGTGCATAGCAGGGCTCGGATGAAGGCTGGGCAGGATTGTCTTCGGCATGCGAAGACGTGGGCTGCGCTGCCACTACAATCGCAACTGCCGTAGCCATTGCCAGGATGCTGGCCACTGTGACTGCCGGAGGATATGGATGCGCCGATTGCTCGACCTCCCTTCCCCCGTCGATGTCAATGACCACCGGGGTGGAGCCTGCTGCTGAGGTGACCAGGGGGCCGGGTCCACCACTCTCTGCTCTAAGGTTGAAGTAGGCCTGGGCCTATAGTCCGCTTCCACCTGGGCCCTCTTCGGTGTGGAGTCCCGGGCCCCAGTCGAAGCGCTCCTTTTGCCGACCGACTCCATCAAGTTGTCTATCAAAAACTTCATCCCTGGAAAAGAAAAGGTCGAAGGAGGTCAGCAAAAAAAAAAGAAAAAGAAGAAAGAGGCGTGAAGCCTCACCAATTACCTGAATCGGCTAATCCAGCCTCGAACAAGTTATGTTTTGAGAGCAAAACCTCGAGGAAGGGAAGCTTATCATTGAGTAGCTGGGAGAAGGCCTCTCGATCAACGGTACAACCTAGGTATTCTGGTTCGGGACCGGTCTGGCTCACTCCAGACCTAGTCAACATTCCCGATCGAGGCTAAGAAGAACCGGTTCTTCCATCCCTTGATGGACATGGGGAGGTCAAACCAGAGGCACTTAGGCCAAGGGGAAAGTACCACCACCCTCATCGAGGAGAGGTGCTTCAGGGTAAATAAGGGCCTGAACAATGAAAACGGGCAATAAACCCATGGACATGATAGAACATGATGAAGGCAAAGCTGACCCTGATGGCATTAGGAGCCAACTAGGCCGGAACGAGACGGAAGTGGCTAAGGAAGGAAATGAAAAAGGGTGGAGTGGAAAACAAAGACCGTCGGTAAAGAAGTCTTCGTAGAAAGCAACCCAGCCAAGGCCGCTTAAGGTAACCCGCTTTCCCGGTCTCGGGAGCAAAAGCTGGATAGAATCCGGGACCCTAAATAGATCCTAGATCGTGGAAAGATCTTCTCCGGTCATCATCGAGGTGAAGCCGGAGGGATCGGAGAAGCCTCTGCCATCGGAGGGCAACAACAGAGGTAGGAGGAAGAACAAGAACAAGAGAAGAACCCTAAGGGCCCTAGGGCTTCCAAACCATTCCACCGGGACACAGGCGCCTCCGACATCAAGAGGTACTTCGTCCTCCGATGAGGAGGACGATGGAGTGTTGGTCGAGAGGGACCTGCCTTGTTCGGGTTGGTGGAGAATCGAGGGCGTTGGCTTGAAGGAGCCATTAGAAGATGAAAGGTTTGAGAAGAAGAAGGCGGACAGAAAACCTAAAGAAGGGCTCGGTTCACCTAAAATAGAGGGAAGGATCAGAGTCTTAGAAGAAGTAGGAGAAGAAGGGAAGATCATAGGGCACTCACCTGACTATTTTGGTGAAGAAAGGCCACCTAGGAGAAGAAGAGGGACCGCTGCAACCGCTGGCGTGGTGTGAGAAAATCAAAAGACCTCGTTTCGGAAAGTCCCCTTTCTTTTCAAAGCCAATCGATAGTGGTTGTACAATCCTTTTTTGCCCCCACCATCGGATGAACGCTACGTGTGAAGGCACCCGGCGACGACGCTTTGGTCCACTGAAAACTGCCTCAAGTTTGGCATGGCGCAATTATGGTCCATCAAAATCATGGACGTGGCACCTGCGCATTGGACCTCGGGCGCGACATGCGGAGCAGCGGCAATCGTGGCAATAATTACAGAAATTTTTTGTTCTCCCATGTCATCTCTGCATTAACTCCCCATGTCCTAGCCATGGTGCTTCAAGGGACTTGGGAGTGGGGGGTAAATGATATGGCCAGACCGCTGATGTGGAATACACCTCGAATCCAGTTGGTAGCCAGACAGGCAAATAGCGCTGTGTCAAGTTCTCTTTCGAGCTCCCCCGCCAGGTGGCCTCACTAATGGCCGTGCCCACCTCAGCTTTAGCTCGGCAACCCTGCTCCCCAGATGGCTCCCCCATTCGAGCCCAACTCGATCGAAGTCGACCCCACCTCAGCCTGAGCTCGGCACCTCCACTCCTTCGTCAGGTGACTCGCTAAGGGTCAAGCCCACCTCAGCCAGAGTCGAGCCCTCCTCCGCTCCTTCGCCAGGTGGCTCGCTAAGGGTCAAGCCCACCTTAACCAGAGTCGAGCCCTCCTTCGCTCCTTCGCTAGGTGGCTCCCAATGTCCGAGCCTATCTCGGCCGGAGTCGAGCCCTCCTCCGCTCCTTCGCCAAGTGGCTCCCTAAGGGTCGAGCCCATCTTAGCCGGAGTCGAGCCCTCCTCCGCTCCTTCACCAGGTGGCTCCTCAAGGGTCGAGCCCACCTCGACCAGAATCGAGCCCTCCTCCGCTCCTTAGCCAGGTGGCTCCCCAAGGATTTAGCCCATCTCGATCGGAGTCGAGCCCTCCTCCGCTCCTTCGCCAGGTGGCTCCCCAGGATCGAGCCCACCTCGACCAGAGTGGAGCCCTCCTCTACTCCTTCGCCAGGTGGCTCCCTAAGGGTCGAGCCCACCTAGATCAGAGTCGAGCCCTCCTCCGCTCCTTCAACAGGTGGCTCCCCAAGGGTCGAGCACACCTCAGTCGGAGTCGAGCCCCTCTCCTTGGAAGCATCGGGAAGGATGAAGGCGCCAACCCCAAGACCACCGCCGAGGCAAACACGTGTAGCGCGACGCGCCCAGTACAGCCCCCCCCCCCAAATTCTGTAACAGTATGCGTAACTTTGTTTGTACTAGTTTGGGAGGAGCGCCCGATCGAGATATCAGATCCTGCGATCGACCACCTGGAATCCCCCGAAGGAGAAGGGCGCATTCAGTGTCTCAGACCAGAGGGCGGCTGTGCCCAGATCGAGGTTCCACCTAATTCCCTCTTTCGTGACAACACATCGGGCAAGACAAGTTCACAACTTAACTCCCAACTATAAGAGGAAATGATCTCGGAGGAGCAGCCAATGGACACCGTTGACCCTTAAGCCCCCTAAAGAGAGCAAATTGAGGCACGAGAGCGATCGGCGATCTACAAAGGCACGAACGGGCAAGAAAGAAGGGGAGAAACCAAGAGAACAAGCATCCAAGATAGCAAGAAACGAGTGACTTGAAGGCTGGAGGCTCCCAAAAGACTCTTGGAGCAAGTTCCGCGAGCACAGTTGCCGCAACCCAAGCACCGCTCCTCTCTCATTTTCTCCTACTCAATTTCTTATTAAAAACTCCTCTAAGCATGGTGGCCAAAGTGAGATGTGTCTTAGGGGATCTGTTCCGCTTTGCCATTCGCTGACTTGATCATCGGAGTGCTCTGCCAGGATCCCCGGCCTGAGACTCTAACACTATTTTGCTGGTCCGGGAGTGCCAGGATTCTGAAGTAAAGCGGCAGACGTCTGACGCCACTTCACAGCTGCAGGCCACAACGGTAAGGTCGACAACAGGTGTCATAAATGGATAATGGGATGTAATACACCGTTGCAACAACAGGGTTCAGGCAAGGATGTTATAAGCTCGTCACTAGGTATCATAGGGTCTAGAAAAAAGATTGTTTCGAGGAGAGCATTTATGCCATAGGGAACCTATTAGATGCATCAACTTGGTTTAACAACCGAAGAAAGTGCTGTAATAAATGAATCGCATCATACAAAAATGGAGGAATCATTTACTTTTTGATGGCTCTGATATATTGTCTCATAACAATTTAAGAAAGAAACAACCGCTAACAACATCGGATGCAAGGTAATGGTAGGGAAATAGAGTTGTTGGACAGTTGGTGCTCAAATAACAAGGAAAGGGAGGAGGATGAAGAGAGAAAGGATGAACAATAGGAAGAAAAGGAGGATGAATGTGAAGTTTCAAAAATGAGTTGGTACTAATTAGAGAATGGAAAAGAGATCATTTTGGAGAGGAAGGATATGTTTATCATAAAAATTTTGAAGCTTCGAATCCATAACATATTTAATAAAGATCAATTTTGATATCCAAAAGGATGGTTTCTGAAATCCCGCATGCATCTCCATTTATCGCTACAATTTGATATCAAAACGATAGAATTCAAATTATACCATGCAAGCATAATACGGTCTAACAATGATGTGAGTTGTGCTCGACGTCGGATTTTTTAACCATGGCTAATGTATAAAGAATTATTTTTTTTTCGACGTAATCAACATCCAGCCGTTTCCCTCCCCAAAACACATGGGGCAACCTCGTACCCCTATCCTCCCTGTTCGGAGTTCGTGTCAACTCATTCGATCCTGAATGGCAGTTCTGTGAATAATACGACATATTACAGGTAGTAACGTCTCGAGATCTTTTGTCCTAAACTACCTGTTTTTTTTAGATAAACAAAAGAAAAGGCGGTAAATCCAGTCACAGCTGGGATCCCCTCGCGGTCGGATCATGTTCATCGGGTCTTATTTTTTACTTGTCCTTGATATCCTGTCAGATCGTATTCAATATGTATTTTATTTTTTATTTATTTTTTTATCATAAATATGTATCTTAATCTGATCCCTAAATTATGAAAATAGTGTGCTCTCCTTCTATTCTAATTATATATTTTAAAAATATATTTGAATTTAATTGAATCACTTATAAGATAATATCTTGAATCAATAGAAAAAATTTTTAAATCTTTACAAATCGGATTACTATCTTAACGGTAATTTCCGGTAGTACCTTACCGCTACTCTCTTAGCGATAAATTTAAATCAATGGAAACTTTATCGCTAAGGTAGTAGCGACAAATTTTCCATTCCTCCGTAGTGTTTCGCCGCTATAATATCGTCGACGAAATCTCCACCGTTGAATGCTTCTCAGACGATAAATATCTTCACCCCACCTCGCCTTTCTTTCTCATCGAAAACCCTCTCTTTCAATCTCTTCTTCTGTCTCTCTTCTCCTCTACCTGTTCTCCTTTCTCTCGCATTCGTGGAGGTCAAGAAGGAAAGGGATTCGTTAGGGTTGAGGTTTGGCAATGGAGAATTCGGGGAAGGTGTTCGTGCGATGGGAAGAGGGGTGATATCGAAGGACAAGGGGCGGAGGCTGGTGCACTACTACCTCCGTAACGCCGCCGGTGGAAGGATCTTGCGGTGGTGGGCCGGGAGAAGAGCGCCCGCCACATGTCCTATGCTGTCCGGGGCCGGTTCCTCCGTTCGCTCCTCGCGCTGCGACCAAGACACCCTCCTCACCTCCTCCTTGTCCTCCTCGTCCTCTACGTTCTTCGGCTGCTCACCGTCGTCGTTCTCTGGGCTTTCCTTGAAGTGGCGGTCACGGAAGGAGGTCGTCGATTGGCTCTCTTCCCTTGTGTCAGGTATTTTGTCTCCCCTGCCACCCCTCCCCTATTTTTCTCTCTCTAAATTTTGGAACTTGAAAAGAAACGAGGCTAGGAACACCGTAAAAGAATAAAAAAGATGGCTTTCTTGTGAAATTTTGGAAAATTGACAAGAGGGAAGCTATAAAAGCGTGAAAGAATAAATAAAATATGGTTTTTGGTGTATTTTGGGAAGGGATTTGGTTTGGGGATCTGTAGTTCGGTATTTCGTAAGGATTTGTTGTTTCCTTAACGGGTTTTTTGGAAAGGTGGCTCCGTTTTTGGTTGGATTTAAGGGTGGAGGGGTCCCGGTGCTAGAATTTCGGATTTCTCCTGTGTCTATTGTTTTGTTTTATATGAAGAACACGTATGGTTGATGGGCGAATGTTGTGACTTCTCATAGATTGCCCCCTCGTTTATCATAGGATATAATCGAAGCTAAACCGTGAAAGGCCGAGCCTGCTTGATTGTATTGAAATCTTTGGATTTCGTATAAATCTGTTGGATTTTTATGGGTTTTATTCAAAGGTCACCTCTTTGGTTCGTTTCGATAGTTGGATTTAGGAATCATGGAGTTTCTTTGTTACCTTTTTCGAAACCTATATGAACACTGAAAGAAGACGGGAGAGATATTTGATGTATGTCTCTTTTCGAAATTAAGAGGAGATAGAGCTGGAAACCTGCAAAATAATTGAAAATATAACCTTTTTTTTAAAAAAATGTTTCATTTTTTTGTCGGCTTAGGCAACGTTGGATTTCCATGGATCTATAGACACCTTTGGATGTCTGGGATGTTTGCTTCTTTCTTTGGATTATCTCTTTGTGAAGAATAAGATGGTAACCCTTTTGCCTTGTCTTTTTTCACTGTAAAAATATAAATTTTCCCCGGGTGCTGTATTTAAGCTGGTAATTATCTTAAAAATAATTATCCTTTTTTGATTTCTGTCTTTTTAATTCATTAATTAATTATTTTTTAAAAATTTTCTTTGTATTTGTTCTGGTTGGCCAGGTTGGGGCTTTTCTGTAACTATTTTGTTTTCAGAAGTCTTCTTGCTATCATTTTAAATCCTGAAAATATGATCCTTGATTTCTTCTCTATATGTTTTATTTTGAGTATATCTTGTTCAATGAACTTTCTTTTGTTCATGACTCCTTTGGAGTTCTAATGACTCTGATGTTATGTAATTCTTATCATTAATATGCCTTTTCTCTCTATTTAACTCTATAAAAGTTTTGAATTTCCTTTGATATGTTATTTCACACATTCTGTAATATGTGAAAATTGTTTCTTTTATATTCCTGTACCTGGACGTTTAAAAATAAAGAATTGTCATTCAGTTTTTTTTAAAAATTTATTTTTTTATGGAGAGATTACCCCAAATGGTTTCAGTGTGGTTGACCAAAATTTCACACTGTGGTGCAAGATGATGGGCAAAACAGGAGCTAGTGATGAATTTTCTGGAGTTTTTTTTAAACAGTATGTTATGTATGTTGTCATGTTTTTTCCCTTATTCTTAAAATATGCTGTTTGTGTTGTCTTTTTGGTTTGCAAATTGTCTTGCCTAGTTGGTGGCTATTGTGCCATCCATGTTTTTTAGTTCAAGATTGTTATTTCTATCTTGTTATTCATTCCTGGCCTGTTTTTGTGAGTAAATGTCTGTACGAATGTGAATCATCAGATATCCCTCATAGTTTTATTTCATTAGTCTCATTGTTTTTGTTATTATATCTTTGATTTTGGTAGATTCCTCATTGCATATATCTCTCTCTCAGTTTGACTATCCTAATTATAGTTTCTTTATATGTTTTCTTTCATTCCTTAGGTGTCTGGAATTTAATTTGATATTGAAAGATTTCTTTATACAAATGGATCTGGAGGACTATTTCTTTGCTAGAAAGCCTTGTTCTCTGATCAGATAAAATTGTCAGTAAATTACAACTAACTAGTGATGACTCAGCACAAGTTTTAGTGTGTGGAACTCTTTGTGCGTCAAGAGTAGATAGCATGGTGGAGGTCACTCTCATGTGGTTTCAAGACTTTCTTGAGATGTCAATTCTTTCTAGCATTTTAGTATGTAGTTGCTATCATTCTTTCTCCAAGGGATCTGCTTTAGAAATTTATCAATTTAGTGTAGCAAAAATTTTCTTCCTTCTCAAATTGTTTTTGTAAAGCTATACTTTTTGACTCAAGTTTGCCATTTCCTATGTCGATGCAATTCTAATATTGCATCAAGGTAGCCTTTATGAAAGAAACTCAGTATTTGTGGTGGAATTTTATGCTTTACTGGATCTGGTTCTCTCAATTTACAATGTGATTTGAACTAGAGCATGACATTACTATTATCCCTTTTCTTTGGTCATTTTTCTTTCTGAACTAATGTAGCATTTGTTAATTTTGGCAAGATAAGAAATATTTTATGCCTATTCTAGAACAAGTGTTTCTTCTTTACTGATTGACTTGGAGGGTTTCGACTTTCCCAGATTTCCCATCCTTTGAAAAATTTGGTTTTGTAATCATTATGTAGATGTTGTAGTCTCTCTCTCTCTCTCTCTCTCTCATCTCTCTCTCTCTCTAAAGTCTACCATCAACTGGATGGTTGTCTGGAGGTTGAGAATCAGAGTTCAAATTTGAATTCTATTTTGATGAAAGTTTTTGCAATCCAACAAATGTCTGTTTAATTTGCAGATTCCATATCTCATGGATCTTCTATGTGGATAGAGTCTCGGATGATGAAGTTACTGAACCTATGGATATCCCTACTTCCAAGGTAGAGAAATTATATTTATTGTATTTTCCTCAATTTGTTTGACTTATCATATTATTCTGAGGATCTGACTTTTTTTCCGGTTTCTTCCTTTGTTTTATTCAGGGTCTTTCATCAGGAAAAACGAGACCTCATTCCAAAGATTTACATGGTTAGGTTCTGCATGGAATTGCAGGAAAAAGCGCAAACATTACCGATCTTTCTGTCGGAATGGAGTTACAATCTGTGTAAGTATTTAAATTTGTAAAGGCTTCTTTCTTGTTATTATTTTGGCATTGGTTTAATGTACCATATGCTTGCCCAGGTTCATGACTTTGTCTATGTCATGACGGAAGAGAATAAGAGGCTTGTTGCATATGTGGAAGACCTGTATGAGGACTTGAGAGCTAATAACATGGTTGTGGTACGATGGTTTCATGAAGTTGATGAGGTCGGTATTCTTTTGCCTCCTCGTGTTAATGACAGGGAGATTTTCTTCTCTCTTTGTTTTCAAGATTTCAGTATTGAATGCATTGATGGATTGGCGGCCGTCCTCGGTGCTCAGCATTTTGAGAAGTTTCAGAATGAAGCAACATACAGCAATTGGCAACCTTACCTGTGTCGCAGGCTGATTGATTATGATGATGTCAAGCCTTTTGACATTACTCAGGTCCAGGGCTACTGGAATCAGGAACTACTTCGGTCCATGTTCACATCTTCTTTGAAATTGAGATTGAAAATAACCAGTGGTGGTTCGAATTTAGATGGAGATGGAAATGGAAATGGCCACATTCCCCAAAGCAGACTCCAAAAGAAACACAGATTGAGTAGTGAGGCTATAGATTTTGCTGGAACGGTAGCTAGTGATATTAACCAGAAAAAAGTTTTGGGTGCTAGCAATAAAGTAGAAAGACATATATCAAGCACCATTTCTGCTCCTGGTTTGCTCAGAAAGGAGTTGTGTAAACAACAAATCCAGCAACAGATATTTCCAGGATGCCATGTTGAAGTATTGTCACAGGATAGTGGAATAAGGGGATGTTGGTTCCGTTGCGAGATTCTCAAAAGCATCATGATAAGCTGAAGGTCCGATACCAAGATGTTCAAGATGCTGATGGGAATGGCAATTTAGAGGTAAATATTAAGTTCTACATGTAACATAGTTTCTTCTCTTATATCTTGGTAGATGTGCTTATATCTGAAGTTTGTTTTTTTAAAATTTCTTCACAGGAATGGGTTCTGCTTTCAAGGGTTGCAACACCAGACAAGTTGGGTATACGCTTGTGTGGAGGCCAATGGTTCGTCCAAATCCATCAGAGAGAGGCAGGTTGTTGTGCAGCTTCGACATCGGGGCTGTTGTTGATGCATGGTGGCATGATGGCTGGTGGGAGGGAATTGTGATTTGTAAAGAATCTGAAGGGAAATCTGTGTGTATTTCCCAGGTAAAACCTTGTTTTCATGACCACCATTGCACTAAACTCAGTATGATTTCTGGTGTCTGCACGGACAAACCTGCAAGAATCATTTTCCTGGACTGTTTAAGGACCGTTGCTAATGTCAAATATTTCTTGTTTGGATATTGCAGGAGAAAAGCGAGTCTCTAACTTTAGCCAGCGTGACTTGAGACCCTCACATGATTGGATTAACAATAAATGGAATCATATTAAAGACAGAAAAGATATTGTGAGCTCATTGTTATCTGACAAGGAACATGAGAATCAGGGTTTGTTTGGCTTTGAAGGAGTCACGGTTCAATCACCAGACATCAGCAGGCTTTCTGAAACAGAGGCCCGAACTGAAAGCATTGAACCAGAGGGCATTATTGTTGAATCCGTGCTCACACCCCATGGAGACTCATGGATGCTCAATGCAGATGTGCCAGACCTTGTCAAAGAATGTCATCTGGATGGCTTGGAATGGTGCTTATCAAAGAAACGGAAAAGGAGAGGGTTGGCCTCTGATGGTCGAGATCATAGCAGAAGACAACGTAGAGTTAGCAGTAGCAGCAGCCAAGAGGAAGCAAAGCAGTCTAGTGCTTGTGGACTGTTCATGCTACCCACATCATTGACAGTTGATCACGATAACTGCAAGATTGGAGGGGATCCTCTGTTCAGTGCATCCATGACACACTCAAGCTTGGTCATGTCCAGATGAACCTTCCTATGCTTGTACGGTTTGTCCTGAGAATGCTGACATTTTTTTTTTGGGGAAGATTTCAGCGGCTAGTGTTCGGTGCGATTTTCATGCACCGCCATGCTAATTTTCCTCCAGAGGTCTCGGGGATGAAATTGCGGCCCGTGGAGCCTACGCATTCTTCGCTGAGCCTTGAACACCATCAATGGCCAAGGAACTTTTGTATTATGCTGTATTTATATGTAGCATAGAATTTCTTACATGGTTAAACATCATAAGAGCCTTGTTGGGTTGAGGAGTCGATATTTGGAGTTGAGATCCTTTTAGCGAATCCTAACCAAAGTTTTCCTGACCATGTCATTCCGGATAACACTTCATTTCCATCTGCTGCTTTCACTGAACTGATATGTCTTTTATTATGTTTTATGTCAACTGCAAGAGAATGGATGTACTTCTGAATGTTTTCCTTGTCGTTTTGTATCTCGATATGTGAGAATTGAATTGAAGTTAATGAAATTTTCAATCTTGAGGTTATCTGGTCTATGGACCCATGTTTGCTTTGTGAATTGGTTTGTTTGTTTGTGGTTCTTCTCCTGTACGGCTTTGGAATGGCTCGAGAGTGTTATTTTGGTTTCAATGTCAAAAAATTGTTTGCTTCACAAAATCTATTACAAGATACGTTTGGCTGACGGCTGAATTGTATTCGGTCCAATATGTTACACTTGTTTGGCAAACGGTTTAACTGTATTCTTCCCAATATAACACCATGTTTGGCTGACGATTGAATTGTATTCTCTCACACACAGCCTTTTTCTTCCTAAGTGGCCTAGCCGTTGAACAGAAGTGGGAATAACGTGGCCGGTGGCGGTAAAGGTCGACATGTGGATATCATGTCAAGGTTGGAAACGCTGGATTTGGTGAATCTAAAAATTATTTATCGAAGTCTCGTAAATAGATAGAGATGTAAATTAAATATTAAAAATATAGATATAAATATAAATATAAATTAGAAATTAATTATATTAATAATATATTAATATGATGAATGCTATATAAAATTAAATAGAATCATAAATAGAATAGTTTTTATCAATATTCTTATTTATTATTTTATGAATATTGATATAAATATTACTTATGTATTCTAATTTTTATCTATATTTGAATAAATTTAGATATAAAAATGAATCTAAACAGGTATTATCCTGTTCATTTCCATCCCTACTATTTGTTAGGTGGTACTCTTTTGTATTGCATTCAACTCAAGTTTACAGTCAAGGACTTGGGAAGCAAATTGGTTAGATCGGGATCCAACCTGTTCTGCCCCAGCTGAAAACCGACTCGTATCTTAATTAGTTCAAACCTATCGGGTAAGTATGAGTCCATAATTAAGTTAGCTGGGTGCGGATGTCATGATTTCAACCTTATTCAATCAATACAAAGCTGCAGGATTCGTGCAGAATTCGGGCATAGCCCCAACACATTGACCTGATCCAACTACTTGTGTTGGATGGGTTCAAGCTTCTGTTTCTTGATTGGACCTGGGTGGATCCAAAATCTTCACCTATGACTCAAATAAATATATCTGAATCAACATGATGGATTGGTGAGGCAGAGTCGAGCCTTCCAAATAGAAATCACCGAAGACTGGAGTATTAATGTGTTCGTAATCATGGCAATGGTTCAAACAAAAGAGTGATGTCTGTTACACAGACTATTCATGATAGGGACACTAATAAATAAAGAAAGCAACCTCTCCAGTGGTATCCAATCTAATTACACACATAACCTAAACTGAAAGAGCTCCTGCCAGCACTAGTGGCATTATAGCCGAGGTAAGGGAAGAAGCCCCCTCCCCCCTTTGCTTTCCTACGCTGTTCACTCCCAGTAGCAGGTTGTTCATCCTCCGCGGTGGCGGAGACGCTATTGCTGGTGATCCCGAAACATCTGGACAATTTGGGATGCAAAGAAATAAAAAACTTACTATAACAAATAAATATTTATATTAAGTTGACTGGTGATGGCACGACTAGTCTAACCAACAGAAGGAGAGCTGGCATTTGACCCTGCAATGGCTTGTGGTTGAGGCGAGCCCGCTAGAGAGAGTCCTGCAACCATGGAAATGAAGGAATTCCTAGTTTTATATACATACATAATATATACATATATATGAAGAAAGAAGGTGAAGGTATTAGTGTTATATATTTATTATTTTCTCGCACCGGGGCAGGCATTAGAGTTGAGCGTGAGACTGAGGTGGCAGAGTAGTGGAAGCTGAAGCACCAGTGAATGGTTGACGGGAGCGAGAGGGAGCGGTTGAGGAGGGAGCAGAGGCACCCCGGCTGGTCATGGAACAAGTTAACGAGGTTGTCGCAGCATGCGTCGGCCGGAATGGGCATTGCACCCTGAACGAAGGGTGTGCATGGGGCCAGGAGGAGGAGTTGGGTGCTGCAACCCGCGAAAACGGAGGGGGTGGAAGGCTGGGCAATGGGAAGGCCAGTTAGCAGTAGCAGTGCTAAGGAGATCAAATTGGGCAGGAAAGCGGGAGGGGGAAGGAGAAGACATGATTTTTTGGTGTCCTTTCTTTGTAGATCTGGGCTGGGTGATGGTGAGTGAAGAGGATTTGTGGAGGCCTTTCTTGTTTATGTAGGTGGTGGGAGGAGAGAATGGAAATTAGAATAACACTGGTTAAGGAGTTGATGATGGTACTGAGAATGTTTTGAGCGTGAACGGGCATGCAATGCATGGGCTGTGTCCCCTCTTTATTGTTGATAGCCCTTGGTCTTCTTACTTCCAGCTGCTTCGAGTTCAAATTGCTGGTTAGGTATGGAGCAAAAGCAAAACCAAACAACCAGTGTGACATTTGAACAAATTTCAGGTATGCTTCTCATGATTTTTCTGGCTCTTAATTGGACCTGGAGGGTGGTTATTAGAGTGCACAAAGCTGAAGCAGTTAGGGCTAAGTATCAATTTCATCAGGGCTAGGATTCTCAGCTTGATCCATGAACCTCCTGGATTGCGCGCATAAAATTGAGATCAAATAAGTAGATATTTATATAATAGATACCGGACACGTGTGATGTATGAAATATAACAATTTTAATATTTAATATAATTCAAAATTTCTTAATTAAATATTATAATAAAAATAAATAAAAAAGATAAGTAATGTTTTATCAATTTATTTGCCAAGAATCATAAAATATATGAATAAAGCTGGATAATAACTTTATTAACTAAAATATATCACAAGTAATAGAGAGAAATGTAAATACCATTATAGATAATAACAGTCCAAGATTAGAAACCTTAAGAAATAAATTAGAATGAGACTAAACTCGGCATATGACCCAAAACATTATAAAATGAAAAGGTAGCGATCGATCGCTTGAATCTTGAAGCAATGGTCTCCTAGCATTAGAGTATTGTAAGAAAAATGTCTACACTAAGAATGGAAGGTATTCGGGAAAGATAATAAATATTTAATTAATCTATTTATCAATAAATATAAAATTAATTAATTAATTAAAATAAGCCCAAAACAATTTATTCGGTTGAAATTGAGAATAGTTTGTTAATAGAATCTAATGCGAAGATACAATAAAAATTTTTAAATTATGATTTGATAATAAAATCATATATACAACATACAAATTATATATTTTTTTATATTAATAAATATAATTTTAATATAGGGATGGCAAAATATGATTTGATTTATCAATTGGAACATGTTTGATCTATCTTAAATAGATTTAGATTGGATTTAAATGAGTTGTGTTATAAATGGGTTTGTTAGTGGGAAATACGCTCAAGCTAGGGATATAGGATCCAAGCAAACAAATATAACTCATTGACCCAGTAGTATAGTTGCCAACTAGGGACATAAAGTCCAGAGGTTGGCCAAACTAGATGACTCAATGGCATGCACTGACCGACTATTCATCAGATTGGCAAAGGCAGTGCTAGCCAAGCAGGTCCACCATGCGCCTACTGACCATGCACCTGATTGAGCTTCCATGCGAAGGCAAGGCTCCAATATTGCTGGGTGATTCTAGTATTGATATGCGGACCTTTCATCGGATAAGGTCCATGATTGCAAAAAGCCATCAACTTTGAGCAGGACAACACTGTAGCATCCGATCGGCCTCATCCTTTGGTCGACCTCTTATCGAAAAGGGTGAAGACCTTCCTCCTCGACTGACCAAGCATTAGGCTTCCGAGTAACCTAGTATGAGCAAGGCTCGATCACATACCCGCTATATGCTCGATCGCACCATCCATCTGACCGTACATTGGGAGTCAGTTGCCCATTCCATTCTGTTCGATAGGACCCAGCTAAGCACTAAAACTCAAATACTCGCCTCTGAGTAAGCCTCAGCAGTAGCTAATGGCAAATGCCTACCAACCACTTGTTGGGCCTAACCATGTGCCCGGCATGCAACAACCCTTTTGCCTATCCACCAAGAATACTCCAATCAGCCAAGTACATTGGACACTATCCGCCATCTCCATTCGAGCAAACCTTGGTGATAGATAGTGCATGTGTCCAAAGACCTAGCAAACACTCACCGACCACTCATTAGGCATCATCGCATGCCAGTGCATGGTAATTCCTTGTGCATCCATCAAAGAATTCTCTAGCCGATCAAACTATACTGGATGTCACTCGCCGAACATCTCTATCTGACCTGGCCTCGATTGCAGTCAATCCCTACGGTCTGACAACTCTAGTCATTAGAATGCATTGCACTTTTAATTGGAGCCCCTTGGATGAACCCCCTCAGCTGACCATGCCTTGAACACTAGGAAAATACTCAGGTTGCCAGGCCCTTAGGCAATACATCTACTCAAATCCTCCAAGGCCCAAAACTCCGATGCTCACTACCATAGCCTCTACCACGAAGCTGGACTTTCCATTACACCTTAAGATCCCTAATCATTACCATATCCATGTAGTTAAGGGAGGCATGCTTGAGCTTACTTGAAAATCTGTGTTGCCATTAAAGAGATGTAGCAAGTCCTATGTAAATGACAATGTTTCATTAATAAAGGCATGACATCCCTACCAATAGTAAGCTCTAAGCAATACATGGAGAATTCTGTCACTTCCCACCTGATAAATTGAGATCCTTATTATTTCAAAAATACCTCTAGTTCTTTACCTATAAAAAGGGGCTCCATACAAGCCTCCAAGGTATGCAAACTTTTCTACCTACACTCCTCATACTGTTGGCCTGATTACTGACTCATGCATTGCAATGCTCACATCAGAGCCACCTTTGGGCTGGGCTTTTTTGTAGCTTTAGCCTCCTGGAGAGCTACCTGCACCATCTGCTCCTATACCTTCACTAGCGTCTCTAGCATTCGACAATTTTTGGCACCAACAAAAGAGAGGAAGGGCTTTGTACAAGTTTGAGTAGTGTAACCTGAAAGTGGGTTAGGATGCTTCTCGCTACACCAACACTGTCCCCTTCCAACTAGTAGAAAGGGCGGTGGAAAGGCAAGCTAATGATTAACCCCAGCTTAGGCCCACAGGAGCTTCTCCATCCCCATAGATGGCAATAGTTAGTGTGGATGGTGTAGACACCAGGGCTAAAAGAAATCGACAGGTTGAACCCACATCCCTGTGGATCACCTGTGAGTAAAACCATGAACCCAATCCTATTTATCATGTAAATATTTATTTTAAATTCAATTATTTTGGTTTAGTTAGGGTAAACCCTTTTTACCAACTATAATTAGGGTTTTTGTTTATTTTGGGATAAAACCCTTTTTACCAAGTTGAGTCGAAATCCCAATTGAGTCAAACCCTATTTACCTAATTGGGATCTTAATGGTCCAATTTAATTAGCTCGTTTTACTAACTTTAATTGAATTTTTATTTGAAAGCCTAATTAAGTATGGATGGTTCAATTAGTTATCAGATGATTAGTTATTTGTTTGGTTTAAGTCCTGTAAAAAAAAATTAGTTATTGAGTCCTGTATTACAAGGGGGACCCAATTGACAATCCATGTGCACAACACACCATGTGCTAATCCAAGTCACAACCCCTTCTTGGCGCCACCTTTTGAAGGATTTGGACATCACCACATGACATTTGGACAACACCATTTGGACATTTTATTTTGGGACAAGAACACATGCCATATCACTTGTGTTTGGACATGCAATATCACCACATGGCAAGGCTCTTTGGTCGGCCCATGAGAAGAAGTTTTAGCGCCACTTAAAATTAAGATAAGTAAAGCAGAAGGACTCCTAAGTTGGCGCCCTCCCACACAATTATTCCATGCTAAATCCAAAGTCGGCCACTCTTCCAAGGAGCTTCTTCTTGTTGCCCACTTCAAGGAGAGTCCCAAGTTAAATTGCTCACTTAAGGGAAGAAGGTTTGATGGGTTTCTACTCCTAGCATTTCACTCAAACAAGTTACTAGTTGTTCAAGCTTCAAGAACTCAATAGTTTCATCAGAACTCTTGAGTCTTCTCCAATCCAAACTGAAGAGTCCAAGCACCTGTAGAAGGCTACATTATCAAGACTCCTGAGTCCAATCATCATGACCAACCAAAGAAGCAATTGTGGCCCTTCATCAAAGTTCATCTCCCTCTCCATCATGGTGCCAACCTTGGATAAGAGTCCTATTCAATACATCAAGCAAAAGTCCAGGCTACTTAAATCTAGATTTTACGGTTGTAGTTCAAAGGGAATAAAAGTTTTGTATTTGAGTCCCTTAATTGGTGCGGGCACCAGGGCTAAAAGAAATTGACAGGTGAACCCATATCCCTGTGTATCACCTGTGAGTAAAACCCTAAACCCAAACCCTATTTATCATATAAATATTTATTTTAAATTCTATTATTTTGGTTTAATTAGGGTAAACCCTTTTTACCAATTGTAATTAGGGTTTTGTTTATTTTGGGTAAAACCCTTTTGACCAAGTTGAGTCGAAACCCCAATTGAGTCAAACCTATTCATCCAATTGAGATCTTAGTGGTCCAATTTAATTAGCCCTTTCTACCAACTTTAATTGGGTTTTTATTTGAAAGCCTAATTAAGTATGGTTGGTTCAATTAGTTATGAGATGGTTAGTTATTTGGTTTAAGTCTTGTAAAAAAAAAATTAGTTATTGAGTCCTGTATTACAAGAGGGACCCAATTGACAACCCATGTGCTAGTCCAAGCCACAACCCCTTCTTGGCACCACCTTTTGAAGGATTTGGACATCACCACATGACATTTGGACAACACCATTTGGACATTTGGACAACACCATTTGGACATTTTATTTTGGGACACGAACATATGCCATATCACTTGTGTTTGTACATGCAACATCACACACGCGAGGCTCTTTGGTCGGCCCATAAGAAGAAGTTTTAGGTGCCACATAAAATAAGATAAGTAAAGTAGAAGGACTCCTAAGTTGGTGCCCTCCCACACAATTATTCCATGCCAAATCCAAAGTTCGCCACTCTTCCAAGGAGCTGCTTCTTGTTGCCCACTTCAAGGAGAGTCCCAGGTTAAATTGCTCACTTAAGGGAAGAAGGTTTGATGGGTTTCTACTCCTAGCATTTCACTCAAACAAGTTACTAGTTGCTCAAGCTTCAAGAACTCAAGAGTTTCATCAGAACTCTTGAGTCTTCTTCAATCCAAACTGAAGAGTCCAAGCACCTGCAGAAGGTTACATTATCAAGACTCCTAAGTCCAATCATCATGACCAACCAAGGAAGCAATCATGGCCCTTCATCAAAGTTCATCTCCCTCTCCATCATGGTGCCAAACTTGGATAAGAGTCCAATTCAATCCATCAAGTAGGAGTCAAGACTACTTAAATCTAAATTCTACAGTTGTAGTTCAAAGGGAACAAAAGTTTTGTATTTGAGTCCCTTACTTCACTGGTTGGGGATCTATAAATACCCCACCAGCCCCCCTGTAATTCATGAAATTATTATTGAAATACAACAAAATTTTGTTGAATTTTTTCTTTGCTATGTGCATCGCGAGGTATGAGGCCCTTCCTTTGTTCTTTTGGAGCATCGTGGGGCGTGAGGCCCTATTTATCCAAGCCATCAAAAAATCCAAATCCACCATTTCTAAACCCTTCTTTCTTTCATTCTTTCCTTTCATTTGTTGCTTCCTAATTCATATTTCTTTGTTGAGTGTGCAGGTGATCAAGAATTGAAGCCAGGTTTTCTTGCTTCCAAACCGGCATTGCATGAAAAATCGGAGCCCAGAAGCAAGATCTTGAAATCTTTATCTATGATTTTGAGAGTCCTGACAAATCTACATCGAGAGAGCGATCTATGTTAGTACAACTAAACTTTTTCCTTTTCATAATTTCTGTCTCATTGAATAGATCTTAGTTTACGGTGGTTTCTCAACCACCAGGTCCTGCTTTTAATTGCTTTATAGGTTTACTTGTATGAGTAATATACTTATTAGTTTCCTTTATTGTCTCCTTTGAGCTCTTCTTTAAAATCTAAAATATAAAAAAAATATTATTGCTATCTTTTATTATTTGATTTTCTGTCCCGCATTAGTTCTGGTATCAGAGTATGGTTAAACTAGGGTTTAATCTCTCTTGTGCTGACTTAGTTCTCTTTAAGTACTCGGATCGGGTGTTTCACTATGGTTGTCCGATCATAGGAAAAAGTAGGGCTGCAAGACCATCACAACCATTCAAATAGGATTTTCTATGGCATGTAGGGGTGCCACTGTGAATTGACTCTTGAAGAAGAAAATGAAGAGATAGGTTTTAATTTGTACATCTCAGCCATCTTTTATATACTCTATTTTTTTAATTTTTCTACATGTAAAAAACTCGGAATTGCCTAATTCTTATTTTGTTGGATCCACCATAATTGAAAATTATTTTTGATTTTTCTCATGAATTATTGCGGTCTATAGATTTTCTGATCACCGGAATATTGCCTGAGAACATTCTGCTCTGAATCTCAGCAATTCTAGTTTAGGATTCTTTTTGCATAAATCTTGCATATTTTAATTTCTTGCATCTTAGATTTTTCTGCAAACTATATCTCTGCTAAAAAAACAAAAAATAAAATACAAAAAAAATAATAATTAATTTTATTTTTTTGTTATTTTTATTATTTTAGTTTGATTGCATCTAGGATTTCATCTTGTGTGTGCATCATCAAGTAACCTAATCTTAAGGGCACTTGAGCATCTCAGATCAGGACAGTAGTTCATCACCTATCCTGGGCCCACAACAACCTCCTTTGCATCCGAGCCTAACCCTAATTAAAATTAATTAGATTTAATTGCTTTAGTGAGCTAGGGACACCAACAGGTCGGGTTCTAAGTTTGTGTGTAACCTAGTGCACCAAATCCTCTGATTATCACTTGAACCTAGTGTCTAAGGCTAGAGATCCAAAGGAAAATGCCTTAAGCGGTCTCGTGGTTTTTAATTAGGACCTTGTGCGAGCAGGGGGAGCCTCCCATGACCCCACCTCTTACCTGGCCAGTGGACAGGGTAATTATTGAACTGGCTGTAATTTGAGCTGACCCATTCTACTTGAGCTCTAGGTCCAGGAAACCCTAGTCCGAGTCGAGTTCGATGTGTTTGCAATGCATGACCCCTAGATTAAGAGCCCAATACCAGTAGTCTCACCCAAACCCAATCCAATTTAATCATGGATCCCAATTTTGAGACCTTCCTTAGAACTTTCACTAAACAATGTACCCAAAAGAACATAAGTTTGATCGATTGGACCAATGTCTAGGAAACCTAGAGAAAACCCGTAAGACCCGTCCTAAACCTAAATTTGAAACATACCGTAATCCATCCCTAGAGCCCAATCCTAGGAGACCCAATTATGATTTTTATGGACCAGGATAAGGGAACCACTAGGTACATTAGGTTAGAAACACCTACATTTAGTGGTGATCTTATCTTAAGAATTATCTTAATTAGAAGAAGGTATGGATCTATATTTTAAGAGGGAACTAATGTCTGAAGGAAGTAAGTTTAAGTTTGCTAAGCTTAAATTAGTATGCCAGACTAGAATTTATTAGGATGATGTCGAAAGAATGATCAGACGAAGAAGAGACATACCCATAATTACCTGGGGTGACATGGAACTTAAACTTAGAGAAAAGTACTTACCCAGATCCTATGAACCTAGATCCATGACCATAGATCTGTGCCCATGTCCTATGAGCCCAAGAAACCTATAACCTCTAGGTATCAACCTAGTGCTAGTCATATTTCCTTAGTCAGCCTAAACCCCATAGGCTTAGTAGTCCTAGATATGAGCCTAGTATTAGTCCACTTCCATTTCAATGTCAACCAAAACCTACTAGGTTTAGTGCACCTAGTCAAAACCCTGGAGCCAGCTAGTTGCCCCTTAACTGACCTACTCTTACTACTCCATTAGTCCACCAAGATGCCATTGAGGAAGAAGTTTATGAAACTGATGTGAGCTTAGTAGATGAGTATAAGGAAGAAGAGGAGATACCTATAGCTGACCTAGAATTAGCTGACCCGATAGGTACCCAAACTAAATCCAACCCAGAGATAGCTAACCTTGACCATAACCAGACTAAAACCAGCCCAGAGTTAGTTGATCATGACCATACCTTGACTAAAACTATACTGGTAGGATCCTTAGAAAAAGAAATCCATGAGGAACCTAACCCTACTACTGAGACCTTACCTAGGAAAACCCTAAGAGTCAAGTCATAGAGCCTAGTCCTAAAATTCAGGAACCATAAGAGCTTATTGAGGACTTGATTTTCCAAATCAGCAACCTCAAGAAGAATTCACTCTATCAATCCCAATTGAAGATCTTTATCATGAAATTACTGATCCATTCTTCTATAAGGCAGACACTGTAGAAATACCCCAAACCTTTAAGGTCAACTCCATTAGTCTAGGACTAATCCCCGAACCCGGTTCTTATTTTTACCTTTTCCTGAAGCTTCTAGCATTTCTAGGACCATTAGTTTGCATTTATAGAGATTAGCATATTACATACATTCATTGAGCATGTTAGATTTGCCATTTATTTCTGGAGACCATTATGGCATCTATTAGGAATTCATGCTAAATTTTCATCAACATGGCATACATTAACCAAGGGTAATTTTAAAAGAAGACTCAAGAAGTACAAAGAAGGAGACTTTGTTATGGTTTGATTACGACCTGAACAGTTCCCACCTGGAACCATGAGAAAATTGCATGCCTGTGGTAGTGGACCATACAAAGTAATTAAGAAAATAGGACCTAATGCCTATGTGCTCGAGTTGCCACCTGAACTAGGCATTAGCAATACCTTCAACGTTTCAGACCTTATCAAGTATAAGGAACAATGTTGATTCCTAGTGAGCCGTTTGGGCCTAATCCTGTCCTTGAGAGTGAACCAACCCAAGTGTGTCAAACTGCCATACCACCAACCCAGAGAGACAAGATCGAACGGATCTTGGATGACAAGATCATCGCTACCCGGAGCAAAGATTACTAGCGATATTTGGTTCGTTGGCAAGGATGACCTGAATCTGATAATTTTTGGATCATCAGAGAGGACTTGTAGAGAGTTGCTCATGACTTACTAGAGTATTATAATAGTGAAATTAACCCATACTCGATAGGGTCGAGTTCCTCCCACCTGGAAAGAATTGGTGCGAGCACCAGAACTAAAAGAAATCGACAGGTTGAACCCACATCTCTGTGGATCACCTGTAAGTAAACCCTAAACCCAACCCTATTTATCATGTAAATATTTATTTTAAATTTTATTATTTTATTTTAGTTAGGGTAAACCTTTTTTACCAACTGTAATTAGGGTTTGTTTATTTTGGGATAAAACCCTTTTTACCAAGTTAAGTCGAAACCCCAATTGAGTCAAACCCTATTTATCCAATTAGGATCTTAATGGTCCAATTTAATTACCCCTTTTTACCAATATTAATTAGATTTTTATTAAAAGCCTAATTAAGTATGGTTGGTTCAATTAGTTATCAGATGGTTAGTTATTTGGTTTAAGTCTTGTAAAAAAAAATTAGTTATTGAGTCTTATATTACAAGGGGGACCCAATTGACAACCCATGTGCATCCAAGAAAACCCATGTACTAATCCAAGCCACAACCCCTTCTTGGCACCACCTTTTGAAGGATTTGGACATCACCACATGACATTTGGACAACACCATTTGGATATTTGGACAACACCATTTGGACATTTTATTTTAGGACAAGAACACATGCCATATCACTTGTGTTTCGACATGCAACATCACCACATGGCAAGGCTCTTTGGTTGGCCCATGAGAAGAAGTTTTAGGTGCCACTTAAAATTAAGATAAGTAAAGTAGAAGGACTCCTAAGTTGGCACCCTCCCACACAATTATTCCATACCAAATCCAAAGTCGGCCACTCTTCCAAGGAGCTTCTTCTTGTCACCCACTTCAAGGAGAGTCCCCAGTTAAATTGCTCACTTAAGGGAAGAAGGTTTGATGGGTTTCTACTCCTAGCATTTCACTCAAACAAGTTACTAGTTGCTCAAGCTTCAAGAACTCAAGAGTTTCATCAGAACTCTTGAGTCTTCTCAATCCAAATTGAAGAGTCCAAGCACCTGCAGAAGGCTACATTATCAAGACTCTTGAGTCCAATCATCATGACCAACCAAGGAAGCAATCATGGCCCTTCATCAAAGTTCATCTCCTCTCCATCACGGCACCAACCTTGGATAAGAGTCCTATTCAATCCATCAAGTAGGAGTCCAGGCTACTTAAATCTAAATTTTATAGTTGTAGTTCAAAGGGAACAAAAGTTTTGTATTTGAGTCCCTTACTTCACTGGTTGGGAATTTATAAATACCCCACTAGCCCTCTATAATTCATGAAATTATTATTGAAATACAATAAAATTTGCTAAATTTTTTCTTTGCTATGTGTATCACGGGGTGTGAAGCCCTTCCTTTGTTCCTTTGGAGCATCGCGAGGTGTGAGGCCCTATTTATCTAAGCCATCAAAAAATCCAAATCCACCATTTCTAAACCCTTCTTTCTTTCATTCTTTCCTTTCATTTGTTGCTTCTTAATTCGTATTTCTTTGTTAAGTATGCAGGTGATGAAGAATTGAAGCCAGGTTTTTTTGCCTCCAAACCAACATTGCATGGAAAATCGAAGCCCGGAAGCAAGATCTCGAAATCCTTTCTCTATGATCTTGAGAGTCTGACAAATCTACACAGAGAGAGAGTGATCTATGTTAGTACAACTAAACTTTTCCCTTCTCATAATTTCTGTCTTGTTGAATAGATCCTAATTTATAGTGGTTTCTTAACCACCAGGTCCTGCTTTTAATTACTTTATAGGTTTACTTGTACGGATAATAGACTTATTAGTTTCCTTTACTGTCTCCTTTGAGCTTTCCTTTAAAATCTAAAAATATAAAAAAAAATATTAATTGCTATTTTTTATTATTTGGTTTTCTATCCCACATTAGTGGAGCAATTCAACCTACTTTTCATGCAAGTCTAGAACCTAGTGGCTGCCATCCAGGCTATTCAAGCCACCCTTACCCCACCACCTATGGTGCAGCCTCTTTCAGTAGCACCACCTGTGGCTTCTCAGCTCATGGTGCAACCAGCCCCCGCATTAGCTCCCACAGCACCCCATCCTTGTCCGATGGTTGAAGTAGTACCTTCATTGCTAGAGCAGTTGTAGGCCCTCCCAAATATCTGGAAAGGACTACTCACCATCATCGCCCTCGAAGTCTAGGGTCAAGGAGGCAACGCTCTCGAAGCCCCCACTCGGGCCATGACTTCACTCTAGGCCAATGATCTCCTCAGCAATCAGAGGCTCCTATTATTCAGGACCCTGAAGTTGAGTGGAAACTCAAGGAGTTGGATCAGTGGATCGAGGTAATTCACAATCTCTCCTAGGCACCAAATGATAGATTCAGCAATGACCCACCTTTTGATGATAAAATAATACAGGCACCATTTCTTTGACATTTCAGGATCCTGCAACTTGAAAGTTATGACAGGACCATTGATCCCATCAATCACTTGGTGAGCTTCAGGACTACAATGCTCCTTATAAAGCTCCTGATCCTATTTGCTGTTCAGCCTTCCCCTTCACCTTAAAGGATGCAGCTCAACATTGATATTGAGCTTGAAGTCAGGATCGGTGCATTCTTTTGAGTAGCTAAGCTAATCCTTCATTGACCCTTTTGTCAGCAATCAAAAGTAACGAAAGTGCTGGACTACCTTTACACCCTTAAGCAAAAAGAAGAGGAGGCAGTCCGAGCCTTTGTTAGCCATTTCAACCTGGCTACTCTAGAGGTCCATGTTTTGGACCAATCGGCCACTATGTTAGCCCTGATGAGTGGTCTATGAAAAATGATCTTAAAAGATCACTGATCAAGACTACCCCCAAGACTTTGTAGATATGTTAGCTCGGGTTGAGAAATATGTACAGATAGAAGATGCTTTCATGGAAGAGGAAGTCCCTGCCACTTCCACACTAGGTGGTGGTGAGGGGGGAGCAGCTGATAAGAAGCACTTTCCAAGGTGGGAGGAGAAGGTCTAGCTGCACTCTAGGTCCCCACCTCAAAAGAAGAAAAACAAGGTCATTATCATCATCCTAGAAGCCCTCGTATAGAAGGCCACCAGGCATCTCTACCTAGAAAGTTCTACACCTATACTCCACTGAACGTACTAAGGGAGAAGGTGCTGATGAAAATAAAAGGGCAAATCCTAGAGGCATGGAAGTTGTGGTCTGCTAGCTAGAAGAAATCAAACAAGTACGTTTGTATCACCATGATCATGGTCATGACATCGAAGAGTGTACCCAGCTCGAGATGAGATCAAGGAGCTAATCAAGCGAGGCCACCTCGATTGGTTCATCTAACATTGTAAAGAGCAAGGGGACCGGTCGAGGTCACCTCGATTGGTTGAGTACTCACAATAGCCTAAACCTTAAGAAAAGGGTGACCCGCCCCCATCTAAGTTGGTGGGCACCATCACTGGGGGGTGCCATCACTCTGATGATGAACAGCCAACCAAGAAGCAGGCTGAGTACTGATAATCTTTACAAAGAAAACAACCAAGGAGTCCAGTTTCTGCATAGATGTAGTTGTTATAACCTTAAATATTAAAAATTATGATGTACGCTGCATTCTCATAGATAATTGAAGTTTTGTCAATATTTTGTATTATGAGGCTCTTATAAAAATGAGAATATCTCCTGATCAGCTAGACTGAATAGACTCCCCCATGGTCGGATTCATAGGGGATACAATCCAAGTAAAGGGAGTAATAACCTTGCTTGTAAGAATGGGGTACTACCCTTGCTTAGCCATCATCCAAGTGGACTTCCTCATCATCCAAGCACCTTAGCCTACAATGCCATCCTCAATCGACTAGGTCTCAACGTCATCTTAGCTGTTATGTCAACCTGTTATCTAAAAATGAAGTTTCCAACAATGCATGGGGTTGAGAGATCTGCAGGGACTAGAGCTTAGCACGTTACTACTATCACATTGCACTCCAAGGAACCAAAGCACCCGACACCTACCCGATCGAGGGATTGGACACCTGTGGCGATATGCTTATTTAAAAGTAAAGTCTACTAGGACTCACATCGATGACTCTGAGAAGCTTTTGCCATCCTTTGAAAATATCAAATGAAGTTAAACCCCACCAAGTGTACCTTCAGGATGGTCTTAGGAAAGTTTTTTGGCTTCATAGTCTCCAACTAGAAGGTGGGAACCAATTTAGAGGAAATTAAAGCTATCTACATATGGGCCCTCCAAGGATGATCAAAGATGCCCAATGCTTTACTCAAAGAATTGTGGCTCTTAATCGATTTGTACCCAAATTGGTTGAATGATGCCTTCCTTTCTTCCATACCCTAATGTAGCTCAAGAATTTTCAATAGACTGAGGAGTGCCAAAAGTCTTTCGACAACCTGAAAAGCCACCTTAGCTCTCTACCATTATTGGGCAAACCAGACCCGGGTAAGGAGCTATTCCTATACCTAGCCACCTCCCCACTGGTAATGAGTGTAGTACTGATCCAAGAGCGGAACATAATCTAGAAGTTGATTTACTATGTTAGTCAGATCTTGAGAGATGCGAAGACCCAATACTCAAAGTTAGAAAAGTTGGTCAAAGCCCTCCTTATTGCTACTTGGAAGCTCCACTCATATTTCTAAGCCCACACCATCATCCTCCTGATCGATCAGCCTATAAAAAGCATCCTTCATTAACCAAATACATCTAGGTGCATCATCAAGTGGGCAATCAAATTATTTGAGTTTGACATTAAATTTAATTTTGACCATCAATTAAAGCCTAGATACTAGCCAACTTCTTGGTCAAATGCACCATTTCCAATGAGTCAACTAAACCAGAAGAAGCTAAACCTTCAATACTAATGCAGGACGCCACTTAGAGCCCAACCAGTACTTGGAAGATTATGTGGATGGATCATCCAACTCTGAAGGGTTAGGAGCGAGGATTGTCATCGCAAGCCTAGAAGGGGTTATCTCTGAGCATACCTTATGCTTCGAGTTCTCAAGAATGAATAACAAAGCTGAGTATGAGTCCTTGATTATGGGACTCGAAGATACCAAGGAATTAGGGATGCAGGACTTAAAAGTCTATAGTGACTCCCAATTGGTCATTAGATAGATCAAGGGTGATTGCAAGGCTTGGGAAGAAAACATGATGAGATACCTCTAGAAGGTTAGCGAGTTGACTCATGTCATCTAGAATTTTAAGATCTAATAAATTTCGAGGAAAGATAACTCATGAGATGACCTATTAGTGAAAGTAGTAACCATTGCACTAATGGCATTGCCTAGGAGAGCATATTTTGATTAGTTGAGAGATTGACCATTGAGGGATCAATAGAAGTAATACAATTAGATGATGAACCCTACTAGATTAATCCATTGATCAACTTCTTAGAGAATGGCAACTTCCTGTGGATCGAAAGGAATCTCGTAAAATAAAGCATAATGCCTTGCAAAACCTCATGCATGAAGGGAAGCTCTACAAAAGATTGTTCTCTTTACCTCTCCTCAGATGCTTACACCCATCCAAGATAGACTACACATGAGAGAAGTCTATGAAGAGACATGTAGTGATCATATTGAAAAGAAGGTACTAGCATACAAGCTACTCTGACAAGATTACTACTAGCCCACAAGGCAAAAAGACTCAAAGGACTTCATCATGCGGTGAGATGCCTACCAAAGGAACTCAAACATCCAGCATCTTCTTGCCATACTGATCACTTCTATATACATCCCATGGCCTTTCATGCAATAAGAGATAGATATCCTCAGCCTGTTTCTACCCACCTCGGGATAACAAAAATTCTGACTAGTTGCTATTGATTATTTTACAAGCTAGGTGGAGGCCAAGCTATTGCCCTGCATCATTGAGTTTAAAGTAATAGATTTGTGTGGAGGGCTATAATTTACTGATTTGGAGTCTCTCGAGTGATAATCACTCATAATGGATGACAATTCATCGGGGCTAGGTTTGAAGAATTCTATGAAGGCCAGGGAATCTTGCATCATCTCACTTTAGTGGCTCACCCCCAAGCTAATGGAGAAGTGGAGGTTACTAATCAAACACTTCTCTAGGGGATCAAGAAGAGGTAGGCAAAGCCAAGGGCTTATGGATAGACAAGCTTCACCATGTACTTTGGGCATACTGGTTAAAATCAAGAGTTTTGATGAAAGAAATATCCTTCAGCCTAGCTTTTAGGACTAAAACTATGATACCTATCGAGCTCAGAGTCCCATCGATGTGGGCCACAAGCTTCAATGAGTAGATCAACATGGAAAGGTAACTCGTGGATCTAGATTTGCTAGATGAAACTCGAGAGTGAGCATGCATTAGAATGGCAATATATTGCACAAAGTTGCCCACTATTGCAGTTTTGCTTGATACTTGCTACATATGGTTGGATATGATTGCTGACTCAGATGGCTCTGGGTTTTTCTCTGTCTGGTATGGGTATTTCAAAACCTGCAAAATGAAAAATACATGAAAATCTAAATACTGAGGGTAGTTCTCCGTGGAGGACCCTCCGATGCCTAATTCAATCTCATATAGAAGTAAATAGGAAAAGAGAAGAAACTATAGCTTTTGTGCAAGTGATGCATTAATGAAGTACTAGCTAGGTAAGATGGGAGAAGAAGAAGCAGTGGAGATGGGCATAGACGAGGTAATAGAAGCGGCGAGTAGTGTGCTAAGGCTCTGGTGAGGCAATGGGAATAAGTGCTAGCCAATGTCAGGAGAGTGTGAGAGACTTAGGCGAGGTAAAGCGAAGCTATTAGCTAAGCAAGGTGGTTCTACCCTTTGCCCAAATAGAGATAAAAAACTCTTGGATGGCTTTGGAAGAACTATGAAGTTGCTTAAAGGGCTTTAAACACTTAGGGATACTTGCTTAGGAATAGTCCTTGTGGTAGAGAAGCTTTCTAATAGGTTCTCTAGAGCTAAGCTCGCTCAAAGATATAAATTTCTAACTAATTCCTAATTAGTTATAGATTTAAACCTAAACCTAATAAGATTAGTTAGGTTAGTTAGAATCCTTAAAGGGTTAGGACAAAGCAATTAGTTAGTTGAACTAATTCCTAACAAACTCTCTCTCTCCTCCACATACCTCTCTCTCTCCTCTTGGGTGTGTAAGAAAGAAGCCTTCATGCCCATATTCACGTTGATTTTCAAGTTAGCATGGAAGGAAAAGTGGTGCACAAAATAGTTAGGGCACTCCAAGACTTCTTATCCTAATCCATCCAAGGTTAGTATTTGAATTTGATTCAAATTTTTGTTTAATTCTAAATAAGAAAAGATTTTAAGGAGAGATAAGTAGGATTTTTGGTGTAAGAAAGAGAGGGGAAAAGGGGCACAAAACATTAAAAAAATGGGCATGGCATTTTGGTTTTCACATGAAGGGGATATCACATACTACCGCCCATCTTATTTCGTCCGCCCATATGCCTTCTTGTCTACCAAAAAAAAAATAATTATGAGAGATTATTTTTCATCACCATCCTACTCCTATCCTTGATCTTAAATGAATGGTTCAGTCTGAGAGAAAAAATTATTCTCCCTTGATCTCTTGAGAAGAGATCAATATTCTTTCAAGATCTCTAACATAGAGAAAAGAAAATGAAGATAGGAAGAGAGATTTGGTCCAACAGTCGAAGTGAGGCCTACAAGGTACTAGCACTTCGGTGGTCTTAGAACTACGATTAGGCCATCTCCATATGGATAACAGTAGAGGCCGGGCACGTATACAGCTCCAATGAAATCCAAAATTTTTTATTAGATCCAATCTAATGAAGATGAAGTAGCACAGTAGTAGTAAGTAGATTTTATCTACCAAATAGTTTTATTTTTATTTGCATATCTATATTATAGGTTCATGATTGGTTTTTGCTATGCATGCTTGGAATAGATTTTTATTTTTGCTACTTTTAATTTTAATTAGTTCAAAGTTTTAAAAAACCTACATGTAATCTGGGGATTGTATGATGGTTCTTTCAAGTGATATTAGAGCTACACTTCATGAACATGTACAGATCTAAAATCAAATATAAAAATATTAATTTTTGATTAGAGAATTCAAATCTTGAAAGAAGTTTTAGATCTAAAATCATATCTAGAAATTAAGAATTTTAGATCTGAAAGTTCAGATCCAAAATTATGATTGGAAATTAAAATTTTAGATATGAAACTTCTGCGGTCTAGATCAATACTTGATTTGAAATTTCAGTCATATTGATCTGAAAATTAGATCTAAAAAATTTGATTTTTTGATATGAAATTTAGATCAGGAAGTCATGATTATATTCATTTCATAGATATTAAAATTATTTTTATATTTAATGTTATGAATTTTTGAATGTATGAGTGCTGAATTTTCTAGGTCTGAAATTTTTGTATCTCTAAGTTTTTCATGAAATGATTAAATATAATTATTTTAATTTAAAATTAGTTTTGACATCTATAATAAACCTTTATATTCATAATACATCTAATTAAAGGTCTAAAATTAAAATTAGCTAGGTTCAATCTTGTACTGACATAAGGTTATTTTACTATAAGGTTAACCCCTTATAGTATAAGGTAATCCTTGCATAAGATTGACCTATTTTGAAAATAATTTTTAAATATTTTAAAAAATTATTTGAAATTTGATATTAAGGTTATTAGTTCTGAAATTAAGAATTAAGATCCTAATCCAAAGTTTAAAACTTGAGGAATGGGGCATAGGTCGAATCGATTAAATCATGCAATTGGATTGCATTTAATCTTCAGTTAGGTCAATTTAATCGATTGAACTATTAATCTAATCAAATCAAGAATTGATTAAGATTAGGTCAAGAGTGCTCAAGACCATGTTAATGGTATAAACTATTTGATATAATTGACACCAATCGATTGACCTAAAGACTTGATTTGGTTCGGTGGTTGAGCCTGAATCATTTAAGTTAACCAATTCAAAATTGATAAATCAATTAGTGTCTAAGGATAGTTTTGATTGTGGTTTTTAATTTGGACTAACTCATATCTGGCCAACTCAGTTGGTGTCTAGAAAAGAGATTAAATGGTGGAACCCTCCCACCGATCTAACTTACATGACGAAATTGGTTGATTATATTTGAATAAGAATGCTTATTGATTCAAGTTCACCCATACCATCTTGATTAGTTAGACATGAGATGGGTTGACTAATTAAAACGTGACCTGAACTAGGTCACTTAGATATGAAATGTGCGAATCTAAACTAGTTAGACATGAGATGTGCTGACATGAAATAGATTAGTCAGACATGAGATGAGCTAACCCAAAGCAGCTTTATCAAATATTAGATGTGCTAACCCAAATTAGGTTGACAGACGTGAGATGTGATAACCTAAACCTTATTTCATATATGATATGACCTTTTAGCTCAGTAATTGGATTGAGTGCATCACCATGGCCATCTGGTCATAAATCAAGCAGGATTTAAAGACCCTCTCTTCCTAATCAATGGGATTCTTTTATGACATATAGGTGTGTCGCTATATTTTGACTCATGAAGACGAACCATGAAAGGATTTTAAATTAAGCTGACCAAAATTAGTTTAGTCAAAAGGTAGTCAGACATGAAATTATGCTAACTAATTAATTAGAGACCTAAACCAAATCTCCTCACAAATATTAAGTTACAGGTCTTTCAGCATTATAGAGTTACGAGCATCTCTCGGATGTTGATTGTTCTTGGCTAAATACAATGGTTCGGTTGCATTGGAGGGTACAACCACTGTAGGGTTTTGCATGGTGCTCTCAAGTCTTGGAGAGACTTGGAAGGCCATGGCAGGGATACTGGAGGCGATCCGTGGAGCTTGGGGGCATGTTCCAGGGGTTCTTGGAGGTGTTCCAGGGAAGGTAACCAAGTTTGGGAGGCTTATATTCCAAGGGCCCCAGAGTCAAGTTGTGTCAGGGGGCTTGACCCAGGGTTGAAGGTTTTCTCATACTGATGTGTTGGGAAGAGTTTTTTGAGAGATTATTGTTGGAAATTGGGTCCCAAAGCCAATCGTCTAGGTTGTAGATGGTTGTGCTACCTTATATTTTGTATATGAATTCTTTTAATAAATAAAAGTTATTTATTTTGGCTATTCATCATATTTACATTTTTCTGAAATGAACTCTTGTATGATGGAGTCCTTAGTACTACATTATTTGATATAGAGATGATATATCAAGTAGTTCTTAAACTAGTTCACAACCAAATGATACATTATTATAGGATGACAATGTATCAAGTGTAGGTTGTTGTATGTCACATTTATTGGTTGTCCTCTTAACCAAGGAGTGTGAAGACACTGGTGTGACATGCAAGTGAAATGTATGACATTTCACTAAACGTGACCATCTACGGAGCTCCCTTCTATCAAAGGGTTGCTCGCGAAGGAATGGATATATGTCCCTCAGACCTAGGTCACCATGGCAGCTTGCAAGCAAGTACTACTTAGTGCTGGACTACCTAGATTTTTAATCTGGTGATGGAAGGTTTCTAGGTGCAGTCAAGTACTTATGGAGCGGTGTGGATCAAGATGGAATTGTCCTCTTCAAATAGTTTGGAATGAATGACTCACTATGTCTCAATTTAGCAAAACTTTGGCCAGGGTAGTTCTTGTGAAGAGTCATAGAACTTGTGAGGTAGAGACATGATCTGGATAAACCAAATTAGGGTTGGCAGTCAAACCCTAGGTCATCCTAAGCATTATGAGGTCAAAGGGATGAATTATGCGGAAACCATGTGTCAGAGGTTCTTGTGAGGTGCTCTGCATCTTCAACCTATCCGGATGTTGGGTATCATTGCTAGATGAGGACTTTGACTGGTACTGGAAATATTTTAGTGCTACCAACTTAGTGTTCGAACTTATGGGGTCACACACCATAGAGGATTTCTGTCTGATCTTAAGGCTAATCGATGATTGAAAATCATTTGCCATCATCGGAAGTCAATCTGATTGACTTTGTTCCAAGTGTCGACACTTGAAATTTTGCAGGTGTCGACACTTGGCAATTTTTGTGAGTCAACACTTCCTGTGATAAGCAAAATTCTGAAAAAGATTTTTGGAAGATTTTGGGGCAAGTTTTGACCTAGTTTGAATTTTGAATTCAAACCAGTTTTGGCTCCAAGGTTATATGGTATGATAGTCATACTTACCTCTTTTGGTTGGACCCATTTGGTATGACCTTGATCCTCTCCCCTATTCTCTCCCCTCCTCTCTCCTCCTTCCACTTTCTCCCTCTCCCTTCTGCCCCTACAAATGAATGTCATTTCTATGGCTGTAATAGATTTTTGAGAAAAACTTTGAGAGATGATGATAGAGAAGGGTTGTGAGAGGTTTTGGGATTGGATGTGAGATACCTAGCATTCAAGCTAGTTCTTGGGAAGAGAGTCTTTTGGGAAAGGGTTTCCTGCTCTCCTCCTAGTCTTCCCAAAAGAAGAAGATTGGCCAAGAATCCTAAAGAGCTAGCACTCGAGGGAGTTGATCAGAGTCGAGCCCAGGTATGGATTTCCTGTAGAGGCCAGACACGTGTGGCTCGAGCACCCTCCTCCTTCCACAGCTTCTCTCAATATAAAGGTATGATACTTTTATATTGTATTCCTCTCTTTCTTTGATGTTATGTTGCATGCTAGGTCATTATGCTAGATCCTGTTATGGGCAAATCGGTAGATCGTTTAGATCTATCTACCGAGCCTTCTACTGTTCATGCTTTAAAATTATTTTAAAATGCATTCCTTTTGCCCTTTTTTTCTGTATATTGTATGCTTGGTGTAGGTGCTTTCACCTTCAATTATAACATAACCCAGTTGGGTTATGGGATTGGGTCCAGGTTTATTAATTAGTTAGGTGGTTAGCTAGTTGGTTAGTTAGTTGGTTGGTTGTAATCAATTAGGAAGCCCAACTATGTGAGGAGTTCTAACCAGTTTGTTATTGGACCATCCAAGTCCTAACCGCCCATGTGATTGAGTCCTAACAAGATTCAAGAAGTTGTTAGCCCAAGTAGTCCAAGAAGTGGTTGATGTCCAACACCAAGAAAACCAAGAATCACTGCCCACTCTATTTAAGAGAGGAGGGTGTGTGATGGTAAAGGATCTTCGATTTTGTGAAAGGCATCCATGGGGGAGCACCCCTTTGGGGCATCTATGGTTTGAGGCAGGATGTAAGGCTTGGCTCACGGTCCTGGTCCTGGATGGCATCTTCTTACATGGAGGGAGGCCGTGTGGAGGGAGTCCACGTGGGGGCTTGGTCATGAGAACCTGTGTGAGGGAGTCTGTAGGTTGAGACCTCCTGGGTTTCAAGGAGGCCACGGTGGAGGGCTTCAGAGAGGTGCACGTGAGGGAGATATCACATGGAGGGCTTAGACCATGGGATTTTCGATGGGGCATTGGAGAAGGGATCTTGTGTGAGGGAGTCCGCAGGTGTAGCTTCTTCTCGGGTTTCAGAGAGGAAGGGATGCATGCTGAGGTATTGTCCGTGCATGGCCATACATGGGTTCTTGGGGCGGTGAGGCCTACAAGAGAGAAGACGTGCGGGTGATGGCAAGAAGCTTCTGGGGTTTCAGAAGGGGTGCCATGGGTCTTGTTGTCTTGCAACAAGGTTCTTCTCCAAAGGATTATTAAAGCAATATCTCTTTTTCTCCTATATCTCTCTTCTATTTTCTTGTATAAATCTTGATCCAAGAACAAGTTGCTCCGTTGCGTATAGGTGCTGGTCCAGATCTCCTAACAAGTGGGATCAGTGCATAGGAATTCATAATAATTGGTATCAGAGCCAGGTTCGAGGATTCAAGAAAGAAGAGGTCTGACATTGGTGTTAGGTTTGCACAGTTGGCTGGGTGAATTGCAGAAGCACAGGTTGGTGTTGCATTCATGGGGACAGAGCAGGAAGATATCAGTTCGAGGTCAAAAGTGCGGTGGAGCACAAGTCTTAGGAGCTATGGAGCATGGATTGATGTTCCAGCTGGGGAGGCGAGGTGGCTTCGATAGAAAGATGTCAGCTTTGGAGACAGTAGGAAGGGTGTAGATGGTCACGCGGAGCTTGCCAAGGATGGAGAAAAGAAAAGCCTAGTTTTCTCAGGTTCAATTACTAGGTTAGAGGAGTTGGGATGAGCTTCTATATTTTGAAGGAGCCTGCAGGAGTGCAATGCATCTAAAACGGTCTTGGAGGGGTTCGCGATAAGCAAAGGTCCGAGGAGGCAGCAACGGGGTAAAAGGTTTAGGTGCAGGCTCAGTAGGGCAGCATTGAGTGGCTGGCCTTGGGGTTTCTTTCTATGGCATCAGGGAGACTTCAGTTTCAGGTGGAGTACCGAGGAGAGGTGGCTTCATGGGTAGAGCAAGATTCAACATGAGTTCAGAGCAAGAGGTGCAAGGATACTGGCTAGGTCCTAGCACGAGTGCCAAGGGTGCACTTAGCCAGCTCGAGCAAAGTGTGTAGAGATTGGCATGGCTTTATGGAGATTGTGTCAGGTAGAGCTCCAGTTACAGTGAGTGCCAGTTCAGGTTCACTGTGATCTCTCCAGGGAAGTCAAGGAAAAGACTGATGCAGCTACTATGCAGAAAGAAAGCTACAATGGTGATGCCATGATATAAGCAAGGTTCTTCAACTATGGAGGCAGTCATTCCAAAGGCTTCCATGGGTGCGTAGCAGCTGAAGGGTGTTGGCAGAGGCAAGGAGATCCGCACAAGGAGCTGTTAGCATACGTAATTATAGTGAGGTTTGCAAGAGGACATTGCCAAGTTTGCGAGGCATGTGGGCACCAAAGTGGAGATTTTAGGGTTTGCATGGTGCCTCCAAGCCTTGGAGAGACTTGGGAGGCCATGAAAGGGATGTTGGAGGCGATCCCTGGAGCTTGGGGGCATGTCCCAAGTGGTTCCTAAAGGTGTTCCAGGGGTTTCCTGGAGGTGTTCCAGGGAAGGTAACCAAGTTTGGGAGGCTTATATCCCAAGGGCCCTAGAGTCAAGTTGGGTCAGGGGGCTTGACCCAGGATTGAGGATTTTCTCACATTGATTCGTTGGGAAGAGTTTTTTGAGAGATTGTAACATAACCCAGTTGGGTTATGGGGTTGGGTCTAGGTTTGTTAATTGGTTAGGAGGTTAGCTAGTTGGTTGGTAGTTGATTGGTTGTAACCAATTAGGAAGCCTAATTATATGAGGAGTTCTAACCAGTTTGTTATTGGACCATCCAAGTCCTAACCGCCCATGTGATTGAGTCTTAACAAGATTCAAGAAGTTGTTAGCCCAAGTAGTCCAAGAAGTGGTTGACGCCCAACACCAAGAAGACTAAGAATCACCACCCACTCTATTTAAGAGAGGAGGGCATGCAATGGGAAAGGATATTTGGTTTTATGAGGGGCATCCATGGGGAGTGCCCCTTTGGGGCGTCCACGATTTGAGGCAGGATGTGAGGCTTGGCTCATGGTCCTAGTCCTGGATGGCATCTTCTTGTGTGGAAGGAGCCCGCGTGGAGGGAGTCCATGTGGAGGCTGAAGGTGAAGTGCATCTACAAAGCATACTAATATGCAAACAAGAATTCATGAAAACATGGCAAAAAAATATGCATTTTAAAAATAATTTTAAAACAAGCACAGCGGAAGGCTCGGTAGATAGATTTAAAATATATACCGATCTGCCCACAACAAGATCTAACATAATGTAATAGCATGCATTATAACTCAAAGTAATACAGAAACATAAATATAAAGTACCATACCTTTATACTGGATAAAAGTTGTAGAAGGAGGAGGGCACTCGAGCCACACACGTGTCGGCCTCTACGGGTAATCCACATCTGGACTCGACTCTGATCAACTCCCTCGGAGTGTTAGCTCTTCGGGATCCTTGGGCCGATCTTCTTCCTCCGGGAAGACTAGGAGGAGAGCTGGAACCCTTTCTCAAGAGAACTCTCTTCCCAAGACCTAGCTAGAATGCTAGGATACTCACACCCAATCCCTAACCTCTCATAACCCTTCCCATCTTCTCTCTTTTCTCTTGTTGTGTCTCTCTAGTTGTTGTTGTAACCTCTGTAGCCTATAGAATGACCTTCATTTATAGGTGCAGCCATGAGAGGGAGACAGAGGAAGGAGGAGAGATGAGGGGAGAGAATGGGGGAGAGGATCAAGGCCATACCAAATGGGTCCAACCCAAGAAGGTAAGTATGACTATCATACCAAATAACCTTGGAGCCAAAACTGGTTTGAACTCAAAATTCAAATCAGGTCAAAACTTATCCAAAATCCTCCCAAAATTTCTTTCTAGAATCTGCTCGTCACAAGAAGTGTCGACTCACGAAAATTGCCAAGTGTCAATACCTACAAAATTCCAAGTATCGATACTTGGAACAAAGTCAATCATATTGACTTCCAGTGATGGCAAACGATTCTCAATCGTTGATTAGCCTTAAGATTAGATAGAAATCCTCTATGATGTGTGACCCTATAGGTTTGAACACTAAGCTGGTAGCACTAAAACATTTCCAGTACCAATCAAAGTTTTCATCTAGCAATGATACCCGATATCTGGATAGATCGAAGATGTAGAGCACCTCACAAGAATCTTTGGCGTATGGTTGCTGCATAATTCATCCCTTTGGCCTCATAATGCTCAGGATGACCTTGGGTTCAACTATCAACCCTAATTTGGTTTATCTAGATCATGTCTCAACCTCACAAGTTCTGTGACTCCTCATAAGAACTATCCTGGCCAAGGTTTTGCTGAATTGAGACATAGTAAGTCATTCACTCCAAACTATTTGGAGAAGTCAATTCCATCTTGATCCACCACAGCTCCACAAATACTTGACTGCACCTAGAAACCTTCTATCACTGGATTAGAAATCTAGGTAGTCCAGCACCAAAGTACAGTGAGTTGCTTGCAAGCTGCCATGGTGACCTCTGGTCTGAGGGACACATATATCCATATCCCTTCACGAGCAACCCTTTGGCAGAAGGGAACTCCGCAAATGGTCACATTCAGTGAAATGTCATACATTTCACTTGCATGTCATACCAGTATCTTCACACTCTTTGATTAAGAGGACAACCAACAAATATGACATACAACAACCTACACTTGATACATCGTCATTCTATAACAATGTATCATTTGGTTGTGAAACAGTTTAAGAACTACTTGATATATCCTCTTTATATCAAACAATGTAGTTCTAAGGACTCCATCATACAAGAGTTCATTTCAAGAAAATGTAAATATGATGAGCAATTAACATAAAACAAATTTTATTTATCAAAAATTATATACAAATACAA
Organism: Areca catechu; assembly: GCA_021397845.1. NCBI lineage: Eukaryota > Viridiplantae > Streptophyta > Magnoliopsida > Arecales > Arecaceae > Areca > Areca catechu. The sequence goes on from CM038042.1 coordinate 64,548,550, forward strand.
AATAGCACAAATCTACAACATAGTATAGATTGATTGTCTACAACCTAGAATTGGCTAGGACACATTCCCAACATCTCCCACTTGGACTAAAGCTAATCGATACAGAATCTCATTCCCATTTTTCTTTTATAATAGTCGAAACTCTTGAACTCCGACAGCTTTAGTGAAGGGGTCAGCCAGGTTTTCCTTTCCATCGATCTTTTGAAGGTCAATGTCATCTCATTCCACGATCTCTCGTACAAGGTGAAAGCACCATAGAATATGCTTTGTGCAGTGATGAGACTTCAGCTCTTTGGCTTGAGCAATGACTCCAGTGTTGTCACAATACACTGAAACAGGACCATCCAGGGAAGGTGCCACTCCCAGCTCATCAAGGAACTTCTGCAACTACATAGCTTCCTTTGCTACATCTGATGCTGCAATTTACTCTACTTTGCATACTGAGTCTGCTACAGTAGGCTGCTTGGAACTTTTCCAGTAAACAGCTCCTCCGTTTAGGGTAAAGATAAATCCTGACACACTCTTGCTATCATCCTTATTTGACTGGAAACTGGAGTCAGTATACCCTACAAGTTTCAAGTTAGATTCTCCATAAATTATCCATTGGTCCTTAGTATTTCGTAAATACTTAAGGATGGTCTTTACCACTTTCCAATGAGCTTTACCTAGGCCAGACTGGTATTTGCTCACTATGCCTAGTGGGTATGCCACGTCTGGTCTAGTACATGTCATGGCGTACATGATAGAACCCACTACCGAAGCATATGGGATTCTACTCATATGCTCTCTCTCTTCAGGAGTTGTCACACAATTCCTTTTGGAAAGATCAATTCCAGTGCCTATCGGGAGATAGCCCTTCTTGGAATTTTCCATGCTGAACCATTTCAGCACAGTGTCGATGTACGTAGACTGAGATAGTCCCAAAATCCTCTTGGATCTATCTCTATAGCTCTTCATACCCAGTATGTAAGAGGCTTCACCCAAGTCCTTCATAGAGAACTAAGATGACCTTTATTCCTTGTAGTGCTAGGATGTCATTCCCGATTAAAATAATGTCATCCATATATAACACAAGGAATACAATCATAGAACAATTAGTCCATTTATAAATGCAAGGTTCTTCTCCATTCCTAACGAAGCCATACGACTTGATACACTTATCAAATCGCATGTTCCAACTCCTTGATGCTTGTTTCAGTCCATAAATGGACATTTGAAGCCTGCACACCTTTGACTCGTCTGTGGATGTGAACCCTTCAGGTTGTATTATATACACCTCCTCTTCAGCTCACCATTCAGGAAAGTTGTTCGGACATCCATTTGCCATATTTTATAGTCAAAGTGTGCTGCTAAAGCAAGCATAATCCGAATGAATTTTAGCATTGCCACAGGAGAGAACGTCTCGTCATAGTCAATACCATAATGTTGACGATACCCCTTGGCAACCAGACGGGCTTTATAGGTCTCCACCTGCCCATCTGCACCCTTTTTCTTTTTGAAAATCCATTTGCACCCAATGGGTTTTATCCCTTCAGGTGCATCAACCAATGTCCATACATTGTTGATCTCCATGAACTCCATTTTGGATTTTATGGCTCCTAGCCATTTCTTAGAATCGGACCTCTGCATCGCATCCATATAGGTGATCGGATCCTCAATGTTCTCATCGAGTTCAATGGGATCACCATCCCAAACCAAGAAACTGTAGTATCTGTCCGATCGGCTCGGTACTCTACCAGATCTCCTTAATGGTTCCTGAGTGGGCTCTGGGTGTGATCTAATCACAGCCGATTCTATGTTGTCCCTTAAGTGTGTTGGTTCTTCTACTGGTTGAACTTCACCAAGTTCAATCTTAGTAGCTACAGTCCCTTTACCAAAAAGATAGGCCTAAGACCGATGAACAACTTTTGTTCCTCAGCTAAGTAGAAGTAATATCCCTTAGATCTTTTGGATACCTAATAAATAGGCACCGGTCAGACCTATATCTAAGTTTGTCCATTTCTAAATATTTTACATAAGCCGGCACCCCCAAACTCGAAGGTGTGATAGTGTCAGCTTACGTCCAGTCCATATCTCATATGGTGTTTTACTAACGGACTTACTTTGAGCCCTATTCAAAAGATAACAGGCTGATTCTAGAGCATATCCCCAAAAGGATACCGGCAAAGAAGCAAAGCCCATCATGACCAAACCATGTCTAACAGGATTCGATTCCTCCTCTCAAACACTCCATTTAATTGATGTGCCCCTAGAGGTGTCCACTGAGAGAGAATCCCATTCTTCTCGAGATATGTCAAAAACTCGTTGGAAAGGTATTCACCACCTCGATCGAATCGAAGGGTTTTGATACACTTTCCAATTTATTTTTCTACTTCACAATGATATCGTTTGAACATTTCAAATAACTCAGATTTATGTCATCAAGAAGACATAACCGTACGTCGAAAGGTTGTCTATAAATATAATGAAATAACCGTACCCACCCTTAGCACTAACATTCATGGGTTCGCATACATCAGTATATACTAGACTCAGAATTTCTTTGGTTCATTCACCTTTTCCAGTAAAAGGTGACTTAGTCATTTTTCCAAGAAGACATGACTCATAGATTGAAAATGAACTATCTTCACTAAAATCGAGGAGACCCTTGCTTTTCAACATGTTTATCCCGTTCCTGTTAATATGACCTAGACTATAATGCCATAGGTACGCTTCGCTGACATTATCTATCCTAGGGCGTTTGCTAGACGTGTATATTATACTAATAGGTCGTGATAGTATATAAATGCCATCACTCATTTGTCCAATCAAAACCACAGAATCATTCCAAATGATTTTGCAAATGTCATTCTTTATTGATAGTTCATAACCATATATGGCCAATTGGTCTAAAGAAATGACATTCAAAATAAAGATGGACAAAAATGACACTCGTTCAAAATGACAGTACAGGACTTGAAAATAAGTTTGAGGACTCCGAATGCCAGGACTGGAACTCGGCTTCCATTTCTCACATTCAAGAATCTCTCGCCGTCCTCGAATCTTCTACTAACTTGAAGTCCCTGTAAAGAATTGCAAATGTGAATTGGACTTCCTGTATCCAATACCAGTTAGTAGTATCGTAAACAGAGAAACTACAAGGTATTATCATATACATACCTTGACCAGGACTATTCTGCAGCTTTCTCTTCTTGGACCTATTCGGGTCAAGGGACACAATATAAAGAGGACAGTTCCTCTTCCAGTGACCCTACTTCTTGTAGAAGAAGCACTGCATGACTCTGATCAGCCTTCACTTTCTTGGTTTGACTGGGCCTAGAAGCACTTAGCACATTTTTCCCTTCATTTTTCTTCTTCCCTTTCTTAAAGGGACGATGCCCCTCCAAAGATCCTCCCACTAGATTCACCATCCTTTATTCAATTGGTGGTCTTTCTCATAAGTCTGCAGCAACCCCAACAGACCGTGGTAGTTAACTGCAGGCTTATTCATTCTGTAATGATCAAGAAAATCTAGATAGGAAGAGGGGAGGGAATTCAGTATTGCATCTTTCCCAAGCTGTTCATGGAAGGGATAGCCGAGCTTGCCCAGGCGCTCAATCATCTCGATCATGTGCAATACATGATCAGTGACCGAGGCTCCATCATGCATCTGTGCATTGTAGATAGCACAGGAGATCTTGTACCTCTCAACATCGTCTGGTGTTTCGAAAGACTCCTTCAAACTTTAAAGGATTTCTTCCAGCTAGGCTTCCTTGAACTTGTAACTAAACTTGTCGTTCATTGCAGCCAATATTATGCACCGGATAGTGGTCCTGTCAGAGAGCCACTTCTGATAAGTGTCTCTGATCGAATCCTGAGTATTGGTAGCAAGGATCTCAGGTGCCGGATCTGATATTACATACAGCATCCGTTCATGCTCCAGGACAATCTTGAGCCTTTGATACTAGCTATCGAAATTGGGTCCATTGAGCTTCTCATTGTCGAGAAGAGACCGGAGTGACAGGTTGGAAGACATCTAAAAGAAAAACCCAAGCTAATTAGTGTATATGAATTATTAACTTAAAGACATGGACTTTAGTCTAAAGGTCCCTCTCACTATTTTGCTCAGACTGGTAGCCTCTACCTCCAATCCGAGAAATTACTTTAATTTTCTCGTGGGTACCAGAGTCCAATAGACAACACATGAGCCCGACTTTGGCTGGCCCACCCATGCATGTCTAAAGGTAGGTTCTTTAATCGATTCCTTCTCCAAGTAACCTCTAGTATTTGGATTTTGCCCCAAGGTGCACTTCAATCAGCCTTTCGGCCTCCTATTGAAGGTCCCAATTAGGTCTAACCATTAACATGACAAATTCAATTCTTCCAACTAACGAATAGTCAATCCCGACTTTGGCAGCCCACCTGACCACCGTTAAGAGAGTTGCACTGAGCCATCATATTAGGAACATCAATTCCAATAGCCTGATGAACACCTGATCTTTAGATCTACTGATGAACACCCAACTATTGGATCCATTACCATCCCACTTAATGGAAGGCTAGGACTTGGTTATCCCTATAACTTTGTCCTTTTAATGACCTATTAATTTAGAGGGTTTTAAATAATATGATAGATGAAGAGATGAGAAGACATTGATCAACCTCCCACTAACCAAATTAGTAATCTAGGAGGGTTACTCATAGCAAATGATCCATGGGTACCTAAAATCAGTCAAGACTGATTAACCTTGGATGACAAGGGTTAACACAAGTCAATGAGCTATCCAATCAATCCTGATCGACCATATTGGCCAGGTAAGTGAGATCATGGGTTGGGTTCCGCCATTAACCGTCTTGCCTTAGACACCAACAGAGTTGGCCAAATAAGAGGTAGCTCCAAAGAACCATGATCAAAATGCCAAACTTACTTCGATATCAATCGGTTCATCAGACTCGATTGGACTAGCCTAAAGACTCGGGCTTTCCACTGAGCCACAAATTAGGTCCATTTAGATTATAGACTAATCAATCTAACTATTAGATAGATCTAGAGAAGAAATCCTAACTCAACATTTGATTAGATTAGTTCTCTAATTTGTCCAATGCATCTAAACTTAGGTCTAACCCAATTAAGGACCTAATAGAAGCTAACCCATGACCTTAAGGCTTATTGAAATGACTTAAAATCTTTGAATCATATTCCTAGAGTTCTTAGTCATTCTTAATTCTTAATTAAGTTCAATAGCCTTAATTAAATTAAAATAATTTAAATTTATAGATGTAAAATAATTTTACAAAAACTCTAAAATTTGAATTCACTATTTTTCTATATTTCATTCCAAGTGTTGACTCACCAGGTGCAAGTGACACTTGGGTCGACTCAAGGCCTAAGACAGGAGGAAAACAGAAAACTAAGTTTTCTGGGAAGTGCTCATGAGTCGATACTTACAAGGCCAAGTGTTGGCTCATGAGCCCAAGTGTCGACACTTCCTGGTCAAGTGTCGACACTTTAGCCTGTCATAGGGAAAAAATAGAACCCAGATCTTAGAAAATTTTCTCATGAGTCGACACTTACAAGGCCAAGTGTCGACTTATAGCCTGAGACAGTGAAAACATAGTGATTTCAAATCCAATACTTCTCCAAATATTCAATCAAAATCGATCAATAAAAACTCTTAGATCTCATCTAAAGTTGTTTTATGATCATTTCATAGATTAAAACATTTTTAATCTACATTTTCTTGCTTCTTATTTTTCTTTTCAAGAGTCAATCACATCGGCACCCCTACACGCCATAGGAGATCCCATTGAATAGGAAGAGAGGGTCTTGCAGCCTTACTTTTCTCCTATGACCGGATGCCATGGTGAAGCACTCAATCCAAGTACTTAAGAAGTGATGTTATTAGCATGCTAGAATCATTAATCTACAAAAAAGAACCTGGCTCTGATACCATTGAAGGTGAAGTGCATCTATGAAGCATACCAAAATGCAAACATGCATTCACAAAAGCAGGGCAGAAAAATATGCATTTTAAAATAATTTTAAAACATGCACAGCGGAAGGCTCGGTAGATAAATCTAAATGATCTACTGATCTGCCCGTAACAGGATCTAGCATAATGTAATAGCATGCATTATAACATCAAAGTAAGATAAAAATAAATATAAAAGTACCATACTTTTATACTGGAGAAAATCTGTAAAAGGAGGAGGGCGCTTGAGCCACACACGTGTTGGCCTCTACAGGTATTCGACACCTGGGATCGACTTTGATCAACTCCCTCAGAGTGCTAGCTCTTCGGGATCCTTGGGCTGATCTTCTTCTTCTAAGAAGACTAGGAGGAGAGCTGGAACCCTTTCCAAAGAGAACTCTTTTCCAAGACCTAGCTAGAATGCTAGGATTCTCACACCCAATCCCTAGACCTCTCATAACTCTTCTCTATCTTCTCTCTTTTCTCTTATTGTGTCTCTCTAGTTATTGTTGTAACCTCTGCAGCCTATAGAATGACCTTCATTTATAGGTGCAGCCATGAGAGGGAGAAAGAAAAAGGAGGAGAAATGAGGGGAGAGAATGGGGGAGAGGATCAAGGCCATACCAAATGGGTCCAACCCAAGAAGGTAAGTATGACTATCATACCAAATAATCTTGGAGCTAAAACTGATTTGAATTCAAAATTCAAATCAGGTCAAAACTTGCCCAAAATCCTTCCAAAATTTCTTTCAAAAAATTGCTCATCACAGGAAGTGTCGACTCATGAAAATTGCCAAGTGTCGACACTTCACCAAGTATCGACACCTACAAAATTCCAAGTATCGACACTTTGAACAAAGTCAATCATATTGACTTCCAGTGATGGCAAATGATTCTCAATCGTTGATTAGCCTTAAGATCAGATAGAAATCCTCTATGGTGTGTGACCCCATATGTTCTAACACTACGTCGGTAGCACTGGAATATTTTTAGTACCAGTCAAAGTCCTCATCTAGTAATGATTCCCGACGTCTGGATAGGTCGAATATGCAGAGCACCTCACAAGAACCTCTGGCATATGGTTGCCACATAATTCATCCCTTTGACCTCGTAATGCTCAGGATGACCTAGGGTTCGAATGCCAACCCTAATTTGGTTTATCCAGATCATGTCTCAACCTCAAAAGTTCTGTGACTCCTCACAAGAACTACCCTGGCCAAGTTTTACTGAATGAAGATGTAGTGAGTCATTCACTACAAACTATTTGGAGAGGTCAATTCCATCTTGATCAACCACCGCTCCATAAGTACTTGACTGCACCCAGAAACCTTTCATCACTAGATTAGAAATCCAGGTAGTCCGACATCAAAGTACAGTGAGTTGCTTGCAAGCTGCCATGGTGACCTTAGGTCTGAGGGACAGATATATCCATATCCCTTCGTGAGCAACCCTTTGGCAGAAGGGAGCTCTGCAGATGGTCACATTCAGTGAAATGTCATATATTTCACTTGCATGTCACACCAGTATCTCCACACTCCTTGGTTAAGAGGATAACCAACAAATGTGATATACAACAACCTACACTTGATACATCGTCGTCCTATAACAATGTATCATTTGGTTATGAAACAATTAAGAACTACTTGATATATCCTCTCTATATCAAACAATGTAGTTCTAAGGACTCCATCATACAAGAGTTCATTTAGAAAAATATAAATATGATGAACAACCAAAATCAAATAACTTTAATTTATCAAAATTTATATACAAATACAAAATAGCACAACTGTCTACAACCTTATGATTGGCTTTGGGACATAATTCCTAACAGAGGCTTAGCCATGAGAACCTGCATGAGGGAGTCCGCAGGTCTGGAGATCTCCTGGGTTTCATGGAGTCCATGGTGGAGGGCTTCAGAGAGGAACACGTGAGGGAGATATCACGTGGGAGGGGCTTGGACGTGGGTGTTTAACGGGGCTTTAGAGAAGGGATCCTGCATGAGGGAGTCCGTAGGTGGAGCTTCTTCTCGGGTTTCAAAGAGGAAGGGATGCTCGTTAAGGTATTGTCCGTGTGTGGTTGACATGGGTTCTTGGGTGGTGAGGCCTGCGAGAGAGAAGACATGCGAGTGATGGTGAGAAGCTTCCAGGGTTCAGAAGGGGTGCCGTGGGTCTTGTTGTCTTGTAACAAGGTTCTTCTCCAAAGGATTAATAAAGCAATATCTCTTTTTCTCCTATATCTCTCTTCTATTTCTTTGTATAAATCTTGAATCTAAGAACATGTTGCTCTGCTATGTATAGGTGCTGGTCCGGATCTCCCAACAAGTGGGATCCATGCCTAGAAATTTCTAACAACCTCTCTATTAACATGAGATATTGCAGGATGAATATGGGGTTGGGCTTAATAACTAGGCAGGGCAAGGGATCCAATGATGACTTTATTTTATATGAACAGTGGGTCTGACTTAATAGGAAGTGTGGACAATAGTTTACAGTAACTAGTGATTAAACCCTAGTTTAACCTACTCTGATACCAAAGATGATGTGGGACAAAATATGCAAAACTAATCTACTGATTATAAAACTAATTTTCAAAGATTAAACAACAATTATCTTTCTGTAATTATCAAAGTTTAAGACTCAAAGCATCCAATAAAGCTAGACTAGTCAACTAGTTATAAGCCTGCAAAGTAGATTTAATAAATCTAATTAGGAAAGGACTTGGTGATTAAGAAACCACCTTAAACTAGGGTTCCTACCTTCAAAGAATCAGAAAATAAGAGTTAGGAAAGGGTTTTACTTTACCAATGGAGATTTGAAGTTTTTGACTCCATTAATTGATTTTGATGATAAAAAAAATGGTTAAGTATAAGTTGAGGACTAGTGATTTGCCTTGAGTGTGTTTCTATTGAAAAGGGCCTACAAAATTTGAAGAAGCTCAATTATTTTGAAGAAGCCAAGTTTGAATGAAAAGATTGCTCAAAGAAGACTTGGACACTCAAGAGATGGTTGATTGGATGGCTAAGATAAATGAAAATTTGTTCCAGCTCAAATTTAGCACTTTCTATAAAGTTTTCAAAGAAGTGTCGACTCAAAGTATCGACACATGACATGAAGTGTCGACACATGGAGATGAAGTATCGACTCAGGCAGGTATGCAGCATTGTTTCAAATGGCACATATCAGTGTCAATACATGGACTTGAAGTGTCGACTCAAAGTATCGGCACATGGATCAATACATCGCCTGATACTTCAAAGCCACAGAACTTGCAGGAGTTAAGGAACAGCTGAAGTGTCGACACATGGAAGCAAGGTGTCGACTCAATTAAGAAAGTGTCGACACATCTGAGATTTCAGAGAATCTGAATGAAGCAATTTGAACTATGTGTCGACTCAAGAAGATCAAGTGTTGACCTTATGTGTTGACTCGCAGCCTGAAGTATCGACACATGGAGTTCTGACAACAGTAATGGCTAGTTTTTCAGACGCAGAATTGCCCCAAATGCCCTCTAACGGCTAGTTTTTCAAGTCTAACGGCTAGAAACCTGTTTGAGACCTTGGAAAGGTATTTATATGCTCTAAATCAAATAAAAACAAAAACATTATTGAAGAACATAAAAGAGTTTTGAGAAGAGAGAAGAAAAGTGAGCTTTAACTCCTATTCATTGAAGTTTCAAACACTCTCAAGCTAAAGGAAGCCTCCAAGCATTCAAAAGCCTTCAAGAGCATTGAAGATCATCCATTCTTGGGCATTCAAAAGGCTTCAACAAGTTCAAAGCAACTCTACATCGAGCTACAAAGAGATATCTACTTTGTTTTTAGAAAGCTTACATTGGTTCTTTACTTTTAAACCATATTTCTTGTAAGGGTTCTTGGTTAGCCTATTGTAAAACTAAGTGAGGTTATTGGTAAGCCTTGGAAAACCAATTAGATTGGTGGTTAGCCTGCAAAACCACTAAGGTTCTTAGTTAACCCGAAAAAACCAAGGGAGGTTGTTGGTTAGCCTTGTGAAAACTAATTAGGTTCTTGGTTAGCCCGTAAAACCAAGTGAGGTTTTAACTTGTTGGCCTTATGAAAACAAGTTGGGTTTTTGATTAGTGAGCCCGCAAAACTAATCAACTATAATCGGTGTGATTATAGTGAATTCCTAAGGAAATCTTGGGGAGTGGATGTAGGTGCATTGGATAGCACCGAACCACTATATTTTCTTAATCTTTGTGATTGCTTGATCTCTCTCTCCTTGCTCTTTTCTTATTGCTCTTTATTTTCATTGTACTTTTATTTTAGAGCATTACAATTGAATTGATAGTATCTTGCTAATATATTTGTTGAATTGGATTGCATTGCTTAGTATTGATGGAAAAGTGCCCTAAGAGCCAATCATTGTAAGGCCTTTTTTGTATTCTTCCAACTCTTGTATGACATTATATATTAATAAAGGCATATATTTTCATCATATATTGATGTGTCTTATTTATGATTATGATGAACCCCATAGATTAGAGCAATGGAATTAGGGTTATGATGAAGTTCATAATAGTGAGACCTAATTTCCTATAAACCCTAATCTAAAATGTTCCTAGTCATTCATTGGACCATTGATTCGGGGATCAATGAATCCGGTAAGACTAGCTTATCCTATGTATGCCCAGATAATAAGAGTGGTTGGTCTCACAACCACTTGTGTAAAGATACTAATACAAGGATAAGGATGCTCATCAGGGTATGAGTACACTGAACTGATCCGTATTGAGACTATCTTATGGAAGTCTTACTACTTGTCAAAAGATAGATCCCTGAGTAGGAGTTGTGATGTGATCTTTAGACCTGAGGTCACCATGGTTCCTTGTGCACACTAAGCCATATTTTGGTTGATACTCATTCATGCTATTACGACATATACAGGGTGTTCTGGGTATGGTAGAAGGTGTATGGAGGATATGAGTGGACCAACAAGGAATCGATCATTCCTAGTAAGAGGAATTGTTATCCTATGCATTCTCTTTGATGAGTGACTTAAGGAGCCTTTGATTAAAGCAGGATGAGATTAGTGGAATCTAATCAGTAATCAGTTGAGTCCTCACTATCGAGTTTGATATCGATATGATTAAGTGTTAGAGTTTGACATCTATCCATACCTATCACTTAATCAGGATAATGGGAGATCGAAAGATTGAATTGCACAGTAACTTACTACTGAAGGGTATTTGGTAATTTCTATCAAATTCCTTATCTTTCGGGTGGGCATGACACGTTGCTAGACGTCAATCTTGTCTTATAGGTATTCATGAACCAATTGGATTGGTTTCATGAGTCAATTCGATGGATGGTTCGAATTGGACAATTAGATGAGCTAGTTTGACCTAATTAGGTCAATCGAGTTCGATTGGATTGAATCGGCTCAAATCTAAACCTACTACTGGATAGATGTGGAACCCAATGGGTCACATACACTAAGAATTGGACAAGGAAGTCATTCATGATTTAATTAGGATCATAGGATCCTAATTGGTTAGCTAGGTGACACACTAGCATGTGTAGGCTAACCTAATTCATAAACCCAATTAGATTGGTCCGGTTGCTTGCTAAATGGACTAACCAATTTGTGGGAGACCTAAATTGGGTTATGTTCTAAGTAGGATGAATTTATCAGATTTTATCTGATATTTTTGGAGGTTTTATCTTGGAAATATGAAGAGTTCCTAAAGCATAGGACTCTTGGTACCTAAATGACATGTTGGCATTCAAAAGGGCCTAGAAGGGTCAATAGTTCTCTGATCAGAAAAATTTTTATATGATTGGAAAGCTTATTTAATGCTCTTTCATTTGACACCAATATTGCATATACTTTGACTTTGTCAAAGATAGCATATGGCATGAAAAAGGTTGACCAAATTATGAAGAGAAGCGACTCTTCATTTGGCGCATAGAAAGGACCAAGAGTCCTTCTGCAGATGAGTTTCTTCTGTTGATTGGACTTATTCTAATATTTATCTTTATCTCCACACCCTTTCATGAAGGATTTGACTAGTCAATGATTTTTGAATTGGCGTGAAGAATGAAAGGATGAATGGCGCACATGAAAGGTTGCGACTTTTCATGAGGGGGTGCACGGTTTGAAGCAGAGTCCTTCTGCTTTCAGATCTCTTCAGTTTTCTCCGACATATGGGAAATGAAAAGATGCCTTTTGGCTCTTCCAGAGACTGGTACATCCATGTGGCGTGAGAAGGTTTCATTTGGACATGGAGAGATGTTAGATAAGACTCCTGAATCCTAAAGAGTCTTATCAGATATGAAGAAACATATCTGATAAAAATTTGGGATGTGTTTCACACCCCTTAAAAACTATTTAAAGGGTGTACGGTGGAATGAGATTATATTTTTATTCGGTCATCTGAAATAGGAGTCTAGATTTTGCCATAATATCCATCTGAGTTTTTCTCTCTCCTTCTTCCTTTCTTTAAGACAAGACTTGTTAAGACAAGGTCTTTCTATTAGGATAAGGCTTTATTTTAGGACATAAACCTAAGGGGTCCTAAAGGAGGGTTGTCTTAAAACAAGAGTGGTTTAGAAGAGTGTCCAAAGAGTCCTATAGTGGGACAATGAGTCCTACAAAGGCCAAAGTCCAAAAGGCTGCCGAAAGAGTCCTACCCTGGCAAGCAACTTCAAGAAGGAGTTCTTCCTTGTTTCAAATCTTGTATGGATCACCGTTGGAGGACTTACACTTGTGAGTCTAGTGGAAGAAGTAGAATATAGCACTCCAAGTATGTTTCATTAACATTTTTTATGACATATTAGTTATAATCGAATAAGGGATCTTGGGAATTAGGGTTTCTAACTGATAAAGTGTTATCTTTATGCATGGATTTTATAATTCAGTCTTACTAAGTTGCATAATGATCTCCTTGAAACCCATCAAGTATCAAGTAAAATTAAGTGTTAAATTTTTAGAGATCCAATTCACCCCCCCTCTTAGGTTGCTTACTGGGCAACAAGTGGTATCAGAGCCATGTTCTTAGTTTATAGGCTTTACCGTCTTGAGTAAAGATCTATGGCAGCCTCAATTGATACTAGTGTAGTTGAGGAATAAGCCTCAAATAGACCTCCATTTTTTAATGGGTCAAATTATACTTATTGAAAAACTAGGATGAGAATTTATATGCAGTCTATTGATTATAATTTGTGGAAAGTAGTTGATAAGGATCCTCATATTCTTTTGATAGTGGTTATGGTGTTTCCATCCAAAAGCTCAAAGAGGATTGGGATGAAAATGACAATAAATAATCCGAGATCAATTCTAAGGCAATGAATCTCCTCTATTGTGCATTATATCCTAGTGAATTCAACAGGATATCTATATGCATGTCTACCAAAGAGATATGGGACACACTTAAAGTTACCCATGAGGGTACCGATCAAGTGAAGAACACTAAAGTTAATATGTTAGTGCACACTTATGAGATGTTCAGAATAGAACCAAATGAATCTATCACTGATATGTATATAAGATTCATAAATATTGTTAATGGTATGAGAAGTCTTGGAAAAGTCATGTCTAATGCTGATCTTGTAAATAAAATTTTCAGGTCACTTCTAACATCGTGGGATCTGAAGGTGACCGCAATTCAAGAAGCCAAGGACATCGACAAGTTACCTCTTGAGTAGTTAGTTGGATCGCTCATGACCTATGAGCTCAATCTGAAACAAAAATTAATGGATATGGATAAGAAGAAGAAGGGGATTGCTTTTAAGTCAAACATACAAGAAGAATCCTTATAGATGAGTCCGAAGATGAAAAGGAAGATGAAGGTGAAGAAGCCCTCCTTACATGAAAGTTTAGAAGATTCATGAAGAGGAGGAAATCTCCTTACGAAAAGAAATATCATCAAAGGAAAAAGGAAAAGAAAAAGAGGAAAGAAAAAGAAAAGGAAAAGGAAGTACCTGTAGGGTTAGGTGACAAGGCGGAAACATAGATTTCAAATTTTTTATGAAATCTTTACCAAACCCTCAACCCAAGATCTCCTTAAAAAAAATTAAAACATATAACATGCATATATAAGATTTAAAGTCATATTAAAGTACTAACCTGTATCGCTAAAATCCAAACTTTAAATCTCCACCAGGTGCCCAAATGTTCACCCTCCAATGGTGATGATGAAGACAACAATTTCTTGTTCTTGGCTCCTCTTCTTGAATTCTTTTTCAAGAATTCAATTCTTGGACTTTTGGGTTGAAATTTTCCTTCTTGAAAATTTCTTTTCGTCCTTCTTTCCTCTTCTTGAATTCTTTTCTTGAATTCCCTTTCTTGAATTCCTTTTCTTGAATTGAATTGGAAGAAAAATTAAGACAGGCAAAGTCTTAATTCAAGAAGGAAAAGAGGAAGAACAGATCTTTCCTTTTCCTTTCCTTTATCGTTTAAGACCTTCCTCTTATTCTTGTTTAGGGTCAGAGTTTCGACAGAGATTATCTCTATAAGGGAAACAATACCCAACAAGCATAAAGGGAAGGAGTATTCCGGAGAGGAGGAGAAGGATCGGATTTCTCAATTTAATTGTCTGATAAAACCTCGTGAACCCAAAGCCTATTTATAGATATCAGAGGGGCGTTTACTCAAAACGTCGCAATCCTCTGAAACCCCAAGAATCACGATCCCTCATTCCTCATGCATCCCCTCAACCAAAAATCATGATTCTCCGATTTAATTTTCTTTTATCCGACGAGGAGAACTCTCGGAAAAACTTCAGGAAGAATCACGACTTTTGGAGACGGATTTGCGACCAGAAAGCGACGGATCCTTTCCTTAATTTTTTCTGGCCATCAGATCCAGATCCAAGAGCATCAGACAAGGATCCGAATCACCCCATCATTCAGATTTTTTTTTCTCCGACATTTTTTTTTTCTTTTCACGCGCGTGAAGAGGAGTCCACACGCGCATGGACTCTTCTTCTGGCACGCGCGGGTGAGAAAAAAAAATGGGTGGCTTGGAGAGAGAGGGTCAGTGTACTTGATTTACTTGGGTTCAGCCATGGGTTAGCCCAATGTCCACAAAATTAAATTAGACCTTAATCAGCTTCATTAAAACCCAATTAAGCCCAATTCGGAACCAAATTCGAATCTGATTCGAATAGAAATTTGGTCTGCAACACATGCTAGTGTGTTTATCTTGCAAACATGATTTAATTCCAAGTTAAATCCTTCATCAATTTTCTTTTGTGTGTGACCCATTGGGTTCCACACCTAGCCAGCAGTAGGTCCGAGTGCTATTTGACTTAATTCGGTTAGATCTCAACTGAGCCGATTTAGGTCAACTCAAACTAGCTTGACTCGGTCAATTAGAATCTAATTCTAATTAACTGATTTGAATTACCATAATTCAATCATATACCTACAATACAAGATTGACGTCTAGCAACATCATGTCTACCCGAAAGATGTGGAATTTTGGTGGAAATATCAAAATACCCTTAGTGGTGAGTTACTGGGCAATTCAACCCTTTGATCAACTTACATCCCGAATATGATTATGAATATGGATACTTGTCAAATCCAATTTCATATTCATCCCGAGCTCAATCTTCATAATGATGATTCATTAATGAACTATTAGAAATTAACTCTAATATTCATACTTTGATCAAAGATTTCCTGAATCCATCATTTGATCGAAATTAGCTGGATGCAATTCCCTCTTACTAGGGCTGATCAATTCCTTGTTGACCTACTCACAACCTTCATATATAATCCACCATACCCAGTATCACCTCGTGCATGACTCAGTGTCATGATTGATTACAACCAAAGTATGGATTCATATATATAAGGTACCATAGTAGTCTCAGGTCAAAGGACCATATGCACTACTCCCATTATGAGAATTATCTATTGACAAACAGATAAGGTTCCATTAGATATTCTCAATCTGGATCAATTCAGTGAACTCATTCTCTAATGAACACTCACATCCTAGTATTAGTGTCAAACACAAGTGACTATGAGATCAGTCACCCTCATCACAAAGCATATATAGGATGTACTGGTCTTGCCGGAAACATTGATCCCCAACTCAATGTCCCATCGACCAGGAATATTTTAGATTAGGATTTTAAGGCTTTAGGTCTCACTGGTATGATCTCATCATAATCCTAGAACCATAGCCCTAATCTATAGGGTTCATCATATAATCATAAGGACACAGCGTATGATGAAAATAATGCCTTTATTATAATAATGTCAATTCAATGATTTTGGGATCGAAATACAATATTTCAATTGGACTTTCAGGGCACAATCTTTCAGTAACTATATGCTTCGAGTGCAAGAAGGCAGGGCACTACAAGTTTGATTGTCCTCTCCTTAAGAAATCTAGAAAGAAATTAAGGAAGAAAGCAATGATGGCCACTTGGAGTGACAGCGAAGACTCCAGTTCTGAAGAAGAGCAGACCGAAGTTGCAAATCTCTGCTTAATGGCACATCAAGATAATGATGAGGTAAATTTCGACACTAAAATTGATTTCACATTTGATGAACTTAGGAATGCTTTGAAGAACTTATACATGATTACAAACTAGTTTTATCTGAAAACAAGAAATTGAAAAAGCATGCAAATAGTTCTCTTTTGAAAATATTTTTTACTAAATAATGTTAGTATTTTGAATCTAAATTAGATGTTTAAAAAAGAAAAACAATGCTTTATCTATGGAAAATGAAATTTTGAAAAGATCTAAAAATGTTATTTCTAACAATGATCTTTTAAAGAAAAACAAGGATTTAGAACTTGAAAATGTTAAGTACAAAAACAAACTTGAAAAGATAAAACCTTTTGTTGAGAAATTTACTTATAGTTCAGAAAAGTTAAACCTACTTTTAAACAATCAAAGAGTAGTTTTCAATAAAGCAGATTTAGGATATAAACTACAAAAGCAACAAAAGTATTTCAAAAACTTTTTTGTACCTGCATCATCTAGCATTACTTGTTTTACTTGCAAAAAGTTAGGACATAAATCATTTCAATGTAATTTTAGAAAAATCATTTCTTTTGGTAAAGTATGGGTTCTAAAAGGAACCATTTTGAATGCTAACCCTAAAGGATCCAAGTTGGCTTGGGTACCTAAAAACAAAGCTTGATTGTATTGCAAGTGTGTCTTGCAACCAAGGAGAACAAAAGACTTTGGTATCTTGATAGTGGTTGCCCAAGGCACATGACTGGAGATGTGAAGCAATTCACTTCTCTCGAAGCTTTGAATAGAGGGAGTGTGACCTTCGATGATAATGATAAAGAAAAAATCATTGGTATTGGTAAGGTTCACATAACCCCTTCTAGTAGTATTAATAATGTACTTTTAGTAGATGGTTTGAAACATAATCTTTTAAGCATTAGTTAGTTTTGCGATAAAGGTTTTTAAGTAGTTTTAAATCATCATATTGCATAATTACTAGTCTGGATATAAATGGAGTATAATTCATTGGAAAAAGGCATAGAAATATTTATTTGGTAGACCTAGATGATTATCTTTGCCTAATGGAGAATGCCTTGTTGCAATGAATTTTACTAAAGACGAGGCTAGTTGGCTATAGCATAGAAGATTAGGGCATGCTAGTATGTATCTTATTTCAAAACTTTATAAAAAAAACTTAGTTAGAGATTTACCTGAACTTTATTTTGAAAAAGATAGAATTTGCCAAGCATGTCAATTTGGTAAACAAGTTAAAACTTCTTTCAAACCAAAAGGATTTGTAACTACTAGTAGGCCACTTGAACTACTCCATATGGATCTCTTTGGACCAACTAGAACATCAAGTCTAAGAGGCAAGAGATATGGATTAGTCATTGTGGATGATTTTTCAAGATTACATGGGTTTTTCTTTTAGCACAAAAAGATGAATCATTTTTAGTATTTATAAAGTTTTATAGAAAATTTCAAACGAAAAAGGTATTTTAGTTGTTTGCATTTATAGTGATCATGGAACTGAATTTGAAAATCAAGATTTTGAAAACTTTTGCAATGAAAAAGGAATAGAACACAATTTTTCTGCACCTAGGACACATCAGCAGAATGGGGTAGTAGAAAGGAAAAATCGTACTTGGAAAGAAATGGCAGGTACTATGCTTTGTGAAAATGATTTGCCAAGATATTTTTTGACTGAAGCTATTAATACAGCCTGTTATATTTTAAATCGAGTTTTAATCTATCCTATTTTAAAGAAAACTCCTTATGAGCTTTGGAACCAAAGAAAACCGACTTTGAAATATTTGAGTTTTTAGATATAAATGTTTTGTTTTGAACAATGGAAAAGATTATCTTGGGAAGTTTGATACCAAGTCTGATGAAGGTATCTTCTTAGGATACTCTACATCAAGCAGAGCATACAGAGTTTTTAATAAAGGAACTTTGGTTGTAGAAGAGTCAGTGCATGTTATTTTTGAAGAATGTACTAACAAATCCTCCAGAAAAGAGGATAAATTGATGAATGTGCAGGTGCTGACAAGCTTCAGAAGCTGACATTGAATGATCAACCTCAGCCAAATGAAGAAGATCAAGACAAGAATGAAAAAGGTGATGACACTCCAAAGCATCAAGATTTACCTAAGGAGTGGAGGTATGCTCATGGACATCCTAAGAAATTAATCTTAGATGATCCATCTAAAGGATAAGAACTCGAGCCTCAATTAGAAATGAATGTGATTATCTAGCATTTGTATCTTATATAGAACCTAAATATTTTGAAGAAGCTGAAAAAGACTAATTGGTATCAATGCTATGCAAGAAGAACTAATTCAATTATTGGCACTAAATGGATATTTAGGAATAAATTAGATGAAAATGGTCTTGTTGTTAGAAATAAAGCTAGGCTAGTTGCTAAAGGCTACAATCAGGAGGAAGGGATTGACTTTAATGAAACTTTTGCTTCTGTTGCTAGACTTGAAGCAATTAAACTATTTAGCATTTGCCTGTTTTACGAATTTCAAATTATTTCAAATAGATGTTAAGAGTGCTTTCTTAAATGATTTTATAACTGAAAAGATTTTTGTTGAACAACCACCTGGATTTGAAAATCATGCACATCCTGATCCTGTTTTAAATTACATAAAGCACTTTATGGATTAAAGTAAGCACCTCGAGCATGGTATGAAAGACTCGGCAAACTTTTGATTGAAAATGAATTTTATAGAGAAAATGTTGATAAAACACTATTTTTGAAAAGGAAAGATAATGATTTGTTAGTAGTGCAAATATATGTTGATGACATCATTTTTGGTGCTACTAATAAAATTCTTTATCAAGAGTTTGCTAAGCTAATGCAGGGTGAGTTCGAGATAAGCATGATGGGAGAACTCAATTTCTTTCTCGGACTCCAGATTAAACAAACTATAGATGGTATCTTCATCAACCAAGCTAAGTATATAAGAGAAATTATCAAGAAGTTTAGGATGGAGACTACTAAACCAATAGGTACGCCTATGAACCCCTCTTGTAGACTTGATAAAGATGAACATGGTAAATCAGTAGATCAAAAGTTATACAGAGGTATGATTGGTTTTTTATTGTATCTAACTGCTAGTAGACCAGATATAATGTTCAGTGTTTGCATGTGTGCTAGATATCAGTCTGAACCTAAAGAATCACATCTTATGGCTGTTAAGCGCATAATTAGATATCCATCTGGTACTATTGATATTGGTTTATGGTATTTTAGAAATTTATCTACTGAATTAATTGGATATTCTGATGTGGATTTTGCTGGTTGCAAATTGGAAAGAAAGAGTACTAGTGGCACTTGCCAATTTCTTGGAGTTAACTTAATCTCATGGTTTAGCAAGAAACAAACTTCAGTTATACTATCCACAGCTGAGGCTGAGTATATTGCAGCAGAAAGTTGTTGTGCTCAAATCTTGTGGATTAAGCAATAACTTGAAGACTTTGGAATCAAGTTGGCTAGTATGCCTATTAAATATGATAATACCAGTGCTATTTGCTTGACTAAAAATCCTGTTCAACATTCTAGGAGTAAACATATTGAAATGGACATCATTTTATTAGGGACCATGTAGAAAACAATGATGTTTTGCTTGAATTTATTAGTTTCGAATTTTAATTAGCTAATATTTTAACTAAACCTCTTATGGAAGATCGATTCTGTATGATAAAAAGAGAGCTCGGGATCATCAATCCATTTGTTTAAATTTTTTCTTATATTTGACTCAAAGTAGATCAATTCGACATTAATCATGATAAATCTTGCTTAATCACTATTGATTTCACTCTAAAATTATCATATTTCAATTGATTTTGATCTACCCTTGAAATCCCTGATTTTTTGATTTTTAAGTTGATGTGTCGACACATCGATGTGTCGACACCTAAAAATCCCTGAATTTTTGATTTTTAACTTGATGTGTCGACACCTAAATGTGTTGACACATGTGTGAGCCGACACATGAACGACAGCGGACTGAGAATAAAGAGGTTTCTGAACCGTTTTTCTTCCTATTTCATTTTCCTTCGAGCTGACACAAGCTTTCAAGGTATCTATATTGTTCCCATTCCCTGTTCCATGTTTTTAGCCATTGTTTCTTTGATTTGGACACTCGGTAGCCAATTTTTTGGTTAGATTTCTCCTAGGTTTTGATTTCTAAACCCTAGAAACCCTAGATTTCAACCAAAACCTTGCCCAATCTTTTAATCCAAGCAATGGGGCCTCGCAAGCAAGTTGTTCGTCGACCTCGTCAGTCAAACCAAGAAGAAAAGTGAAGGACGAAGGCCCGACATGAGTCTATCGTTGCAGATCCGCCCGCACGACCCTTGTTTGTATCGTCTAGCCGGATGAGCTCGAAGACTGTAGTTGGAGGACGTTGAGTGAAATTTCATTTGTCGACCAGTAGCATTTTGGATGGGAGAGTGGATTCGTCAGGCTGGTCTGACTACATTCTATTCACTCAGTGAGAGGTATTACCCCGGGATGATGCGAGAGTTTTATGGATTACTCACCCATGGGATAGATGGTTGGTTGGCACAGGTCAGAGGACGGGATATCCCTGTTACTTCAGAGATTCTGAGCAGAGTATGGGATATACCAATGACAGGATCTGTTGTTGACAGTTTGATGGATCGAGTCAGCGGACTTTAGTGCATCTTTGAGTCTGACATTCTACCAGAGGGAGCCACTATACCAGCATCCAGGTTATTTGTAGAGACGAGACTACTGCATCACATCGTTGCCCGGATACTTCTATCGAAGATGGACATTTCGACTATATCACTGAGCAGGAGTTGCTCGTGATGGTCTCACTGGTTCAGCGTATGCCTGTCTGCATTCCAATATTCATGGTTCACCAGATATAGAGGCGTCGACTAGCCAGCGGCTTTGCTTACCTTATGGTATGGGATTGACAGTTTTATTTTGGGAGTATGGAGTCAGCTTTGAGGATGAGCCCTATCGTACTCTACTTCATATTGATGACATCAGGTCATTGCATCGATGGGCTATCATTTGTTCCGAGGCTAGTGGACATGCAGGATATCAGGTCAGGCCGAGGACAGAGCTGATGATGACGACGTAGCAGAGGAGGAGCGGATTCTCTCTAGTGAGGCAGGACCCAGCGAGACTCAGCCTGAGACGGCGACGCAGCAAGTGGTTGCTTCTCAGCCTGATCCTTCTACCTCAACACAGCCTCAGCCAGATCAGACGGAGACTCTAGGCACTTCAGATAGCTTAGAGGACAGAGTCAGACGCATCGAGATTGATATTTTATCATAAGGCAGGTCTTGTTGTATTCATAGCTGAGACGAAAGAGAGCCATATTGGACTTAGTCATGGCATCTCAGCTATTCTTTTTGCACTGTCCAGATCTTCAGTGAGTGCTCTAGTTGCTGACACTACTCCTATACCTGCTCATGTACTTGCTCCTGTACCAGCTGATGACATTGATGATATTGATACTAGTGTAGATACTACTGTTGGAGATGGTGTCACTGTTGGTAATATAGTTATTGAAGATATTGGAGATGATGATGGAGACGATGAGGAGACTGACTCAGATAGATTCGACTTTGCTAATCTTACTTCAGAGCCAGTAGCGGAGGTGATAGCTGACTTGCCTACGAGTCCTGTTCTTGACCCATCTTGTTCACCTGCCCAGACTCCTGTTCCATCTTCTCCTTCTAGATCGGATGATCACACTCCTGTTACTATTCCTATTCTCTCTCCAGTTATCGATACTCCTATCCTGACACCTATTATTGATTCCCTTGATATTGATACTCCTGTTATACATACACCTATCATTGAGACCCCGTTGTTGATACACTGATTATAGATATAATAGTTCATTCTATAGCTGATACTTCTATTTTGATACGCCCGTATCATCAGCTATTATCCCTATCCTTGATGCACAGATTATTGGTACTCCTACTCTTCACACATCATCGCTTATCCGAGAGCTTGGGTTTTATACACTCGGCTTTCAGTATCTTGACTTCGGTCCTCATTTGATCGCATACCTCTTCCAGCGATTGCTGAGATTATTGATCCGATCACTTCTGTTCCTGCAGAGGATATTGCATCTACCTCTACTACTCCAGCCAGAGGTCGGACATATGCTCGTCGCAAAGGACGTGGTCATCATACCCCTCCACAGCCGACCAGGACCAGACTTAGAGATCTTCGATCGAGATGGCCGCAAGCTCGATTCTTCACTAATACTGGACCGATTGAGATCGTTCATCTTCTGATGATTCCATGAATGAGGATTAGGACTTTTATGTAAGATAGTTGTTTTTATGCTTCTATGTACTTTTATCCTTGTTATGTATTGTTGTACAAGTTCTAAGTTTATATGAAAAACTTTGTTGTTCCTCATCTCAGTATATTTTGAATTGCTCCTCAATGTCTTCATTATTGAATGGATGAATGAATTTTAAAGGACGAGTAGATTAACTCAATGCTACATCTTGTCTACTCAATCTATTGTTTTTCTACCTTTCTAATGACAACAAAAAGGGAGAGTAGTTTAGTAATGAGATTTAAGTATAAATGAGTATACTTCACAAAAAGGGAGAGTAGTTTAGGTGATTTTATTTGTAATGTGCAAAGGGTAAACAATTTTTTTTTAAAAACCTGAATTAAAAATCATTTACAAAATTCTTTAAGAAAGGGGGAGCTTTACTTTATTTTTATTTGGAAATCCTTTCAAAATGAATTTCATTTAAAACCCCTCTTTAAATGTTTGAAAATATTCTTACAAATTTTGTTATGAATTATTGATTCATGGGGAGCTTTGCTGTTTGTTGAAAATTTTCTTGTAGAGTATCATGAAAAATATTTTCTATGCATTTAAATAAATCCCAAAACTCTAATACTCTCTATCTTTATAATAAGCTCTAGCACTATTACTTGTGTTCTGAATTGTCATATCGTTGATGCAAGTAATGTTGATATACTTAATGCTTTCAGTTTTATGCACCTTGATGATTTCATTTAAAAGACTTATTTTAAAGCAATTTATACTTAAGGGTTTGTCATCATCAAAAAGGGAGAGATTGTTGACTCTATTAATTGATTTTGATGATAAGCAAAACGGTTAAGTATAAGTTGAGGACTAATGATTTGCCTTGAGTGTGTTTCTATAGAAAAGGTGCCTACAAAATTTGAAGAAGCTCAATTATTTTGAAAGAAGCCAAGTTTGAATGAAAAGATTGCTCAAAGAAGACTTGGACACTCAAGAGATGGTTGATTAGATGGCTAAGATAAATGAAAATTTGTTCCAGCTCAAATTCAGCATTTTCTGTGAAGTTTTCAAAGAAGGGTCGACTCAAAGTATCGACACAGACATGAAGTGTCGACACATGGAGATGAAGTGTCGACACATGGAGATGAAGTGTCGACTCAGGCCAGTACGCAGCATGTTTCAAATGGCATAGATCAAGTGTCAACACATGGACCTGAAGTGTCGACTCAAAGTGTCGATACATGGATCAACACATCATCTAAGACTTTCAAGCCACAGAACTTGCAGAAGTTGAAGGAATAGCTGTTTGACACATGGAAGCAAGGTGTCGACTCAAAGTGTCGACTAACTGAAAAAGTATCGACACATATAAGATTTTCAGAGAATCTGAATGGAGCAATTGAACTAGGTGTCGACTCAAGAAGATTAAGTGTCGACCTTATGTGTCGACTTGTAGCCTGAAGTATCGACACATGGAGTTCTGACATAGTAATGGCTAGTTTTTCAGACGTAGAACTCACCCCAAATACCCTCCAACGGCTAGTTTTTCAAGTCTAATGGCTAGAAAACCTATTTGAGGCCTTGGAAAGGTATTTATATACTCCAATCAAATCAAACACAAATAATATTGAAGAAGAACATAAAAGAATTTGAGAAGAGAGAAGAAAAGTTAGCTTTAACTCCTATTCATTGAAGTTTCAACCACTCTCAAGCTAAAGAAAGCCTCCAAGCATTCAAAAACCTTAAGAGCATTGAAGATCATCCATTCTTGGGCATTCAAAAGGCTTCAACAAGTTCAAAGCAACTCTACATCGAGCTACAAAGAGATATTCGCTTTGTTTTAGAAAGCTTACATTGGTTCTTTACTTTTAAACCATATTTCTTGTAAGGGTTCTTGGTTAGCCTATTGTAAAACCAAGTGAGGTTATTGGTAAGCCTTGGAAAACCAATTAGATTGGTGGTTAGCCCACAAAACCACTAAGGTTCTTGGTTAGCCTGGAAAACCAAGGGAGGTTATTGGTTAGCCTTGTGAAAACAATTAGGTTTGGTTATCCGTAAAACCATGTAAGGTTTTGACTTGTTGACCTTATGAAAATAAGTTGGGTTTTTGATTAGTAAGCCTGCAAAACTAATCAACTATAATCGATGTGATTATAGTGAATTTCAAGGGGATCTTGGGGAGTGGATGTAGGTGCATTGGATAGCACCGAACCACTATATTTTCTTGGTCTTTATGATTGCTTGATCTCTCTCTCCTTGCTCTTTATTTCTCTTTATTTCCACTGCACTTTTATTTTAGAGCATTATAATTAAATTGATAGTACCTTGCTAATAAATTTGCTGAATTGGATTGCATTGCTTAGTATCAAGTAATATTAAGTGTTAAATTTTTAGAGACCCAATTCATCCCCCCTCTTGGATTGCTTACTAGGCAACAGAAATGCTCTTGTTGTGAATCTGATTCGGTACTCTAGGATCTTGCGGCAGGACTTCAAGATTATCAATCTTCGAGCTTCGATCTTCAATAGAGTTGGTTCCAAGGCAAACATCACCATCACTTCAGATCTCAATCACCTGTAGTCTGTCATAATACTCAAGTAAGAAGGCATGGAAAGAAGAAGGATTTTGGAAGGAAGAGGAAAGGAGAAAGAAGCTTAAAGGTGGCGGCTAGGGTTTCTGTTGAATGGTTGGATATCTTGAGCCTCACACCTTGTGATGCTCTGAAGAACAAAGGAATTTAGGGCCTCACACCCCGCGATTGTCTGAAGAACAAAGGAATTTAGGGCCTCACATCCCGTGATGCCCACGGCAAAGGAATGACAGAGAATATCTCCTTTATGTCATGAATAAGAATCAATCAATACAAAAGGGTTGAAGGTAGTATTATAGACCACAACCTAGAATTGTAAGGGTTACAAAGTATTGAGTTCTTGTTGGAAGAGCAAGAAACTCCATGAAGTGGCTTCCCTTGGGCATCTAAGACCTCTTGATCTTCACTTGGCATCTTGGACTCTTGAATTTGAGTTATTCTTGAGCTTCTTCCATGTTGGGCGACAACAAGTGAGGAGCTTTATCCATTTAGGCGACAACTCTTGGAACAAAGTGTGCAACACATCTTGGAATAAGGTGGGCGACAAGACTCCTTTTCTTCATGCAAATAAAGTGGGCACTAATTCCTTCTTCTTGGCATCAATTCCCTTGGAATCTTTCTTGCATTTGAAAGGTAGATAGATAAGGTTGGACTCCCCTCTTCTATGGATTCCTTTGAATTTGAAACTCCCTTGAAATTGGTCACCTTCCATGTTGGCATCAAAGAGGATGAGATTAGGCGACAAGAATGAGGTGCTCTTCTTTGAAATGTGTGACAAAGAGAGGGTGAGATGAGAAGTCCTTTTTTACTCCTCTTAAAATCAGCGACTATTTTGGATGTATTTTAAATGGACAACAAAGAGTGGGTGGTACTTCTTGGCTTCTTAAATTCATGTGACCGACTTTAACTTATGTGATGATGATGTGGCATGACATGGTAGCAAGATGACATGGCATGACATGGCAGCAAGATGACATGGCATGATGGGACGTCCAAGACTTGGTGATGTGGTGCATGATGACTTGGCATGGGTTGGGGTGGTGCCAAGAATTGGTTGACACATGTCTTGAATTGGGTTGGCACATGGTATCTTGGGTTGGCACATGGTGTCTTGATTGGCACATGATGTTTGATTTGGCACATGGTATCTTGGGTTGGCACATGGTGTCTTGATTTGGCACATGGTGTCTTGATTTGGCGTCCCCTCTTGTATTACAGGACTTAATTAAAATAACTAATTACAGGACTCAATCAACTAAATAAGTAAAGGGCTAACTCTAAACCCAACTTGATCAAATTGATCAAAAGTCATAATCTCACAAAGCAAAAATTAAATATTGACTCAACTTGGTAAATAGGGTTTATATATATATAGGTTTGATTGAATTGGGGTATAGGGCTGAATCCAACTGGGCTAAAATAATAAATTTAAAATTCTGGGGTTTATGACTGAACCCAACTAGGCTAAAATAATAGAATTTATAAATGATCTTGGGGCTTAGGGCTTAGGACTTTATTCATAGGTAATCCATAGGGATGTGGGATTGACCTGTCGCTTCCTTCTAGCCTTGGTGTCATTGGTGTTAGCTCTAGTGTTAGCCTGGTGTCTACACCAATTCTTCTCGGGTGGAAGAAACTCGACCCTGTCAAGTATGGGTCAACTCTACTGTGATAGTGTTCTAGTAAGTCGAGATCAATCCTTTGCAAATCCTCTCTAATGATCCAAAAATCTTTAGTCTCGAGTCATCCTTGCCAACAAACCAAATATCACTGATAGTCTTTACTCCGAGTAGCGATAATCTTGTCATCTAAGATTCGCTCGATCCTATCTCTCCACTCTGGTAGTTTGGCTGGTGGACACTCATGGTTGGCTCACTCTCAAGGATGGGATCATGCCCAAAAGGCTTACTAGGTATCATTGTTGGCTCCTTAAACTCTACAAGGTCTGAAATGTTGAAAGTTGAACTAATACCTAGCTCAGGTGGTAACTCAAGCACATAGGCATTAGGTCCAATTTTCTTAATTATTTTGTATGGTCTGATACTACGAGCGTGCAACTTCTTCATGGTTCCAAGTGGGAACCATTTAGGTCAAAGCCTGATCATGATAAAGTTTCCTTCATCAAATTCTTTGAGTCTTTTTCTTAAATTACCCTTGGTTGGTGAATGACATGCTGATGAAAACTTGGCATGAACTCCTAATAGATGCCATAGGATTTTCCAAAAATAGGATGCAAACATGACATGCTCAATGAATGTATATAACATGCTAACCTCTATAAAATACAATCTAATGGTTAAAGAAACTGAGAAGCTTCAAGAAAGGGCAGAAAATAAGAGGTGGATTCAGAGTTAGCCTGGTAGGGTAGAGAAAAGGGTTCGGGATTGATTGGATAGAGTAGGATATAAGAAGAGGTTTTAGGGATCAGTCCTAGACTAATGAGGTTGACCTTATGGGTTTGAGGTATATCTACAGGGTCTGCCTTAATAAAGAATGGGTCACTAATTTCATAGAAGAGATCTTCAATAGAAACTATAGGAGGGGATTCATCTTAAGGGTACTGGATTAAATAAGCCAAGTCCTCACTAATTTCCTTGGTTCTTTAATTTCATGACTAGGTTCTACAATTAGGTTCCCTTCTAGAGTTTCCTCAAGTAGAGTTGTGGTTGCAGTATCATGGTTTTCTTCCTCTAACTGTTCGATCTTCTATTATAGCTTCAGTCTAGGTGTTTCTTGGGTCAACTAATCTTGGGTTGGCTTCAGTCTGGGTATGGTCAGGATCAACTAACTCTGGATTGGCTTTAGTCTGGGTATGGTTAGGGTTAGCTAATTCTAGGTCAGCCATAGGTATCTCCTCTTCTCCCTTATACTCATCCACTAAGTTCACCTCAGCTTCATACACTTCCACTTCAATGTCATCTTGGTGAACCAATTGGATAGTAAGAGTAGGTCGGTTAAGGAGAAATTGGCTAGGATCTAGGCTAGTAGGGGTGGGTCGGCTCGCATTAGGATTGAGTCGGCTCAGGTGAGAATTAGGTCGACTAAAGGATAGTGGCCTAATACTGGCCTCATATTTAGGGCTACTAATCCTTGGGATTCATGTTGACTAAGGGAAACCTGGCTGGCACTAAGGGAAACCTGGCTGGCACTAGGCTAATACCTAGGGTTATGGGTTCCTTGGGCTCAGATCTATGGGTTATGGGTTTCTTGGGTTCATAGGATCTGGGTACAGAGGATTTGGGTTCATAGGATCTGGGTTTATAGGATCTAGGTGCATAGGAACTAGGTTCATATGATCTGGGTAGGTACTTTTTCCTAAGTTTAGGTTTCATGTCACTCCAGGTAGTTATGGGTATGTTTCTTCATTGTCTGATCATTCTTTCAACATCACCCCAGTAAATTCTAGCCTGGCATACTAACTTGGGTTTAGCAATCTTAAACTTTCTTTCCTCAGTCATTAGATCCTTCTCAAAATATAGATCTATATTTCTTTTCCAAACAAGATAATCCTCAAAATCAAGATCACCACCAAATTTAGGTTCTTCTACCCTAAAATTCCTAGTGGTTCTCTCATCCTGGTCTATGAAATCATAATTTGGTCTCCTTGCACTAAGATCCTAGATTGGGTCATAGCGAGGGGCTGTCCTAGGGTTGGGAGGTGTAGGACGTGGGATCTCAAGTTTAGGCTTAGTATGGGTCACAAGGGTTCTCTCTAGGGTTCCTCACCGTTTATCTTATCTGTCGTACCTATTGTTCAGTTGGGCACATTGTTCATTCATGGTCCTAAGGAAGGTCTCAAGGCTGGGCTCCATAGTCACAATGGGTTGGGGTTGGGACTATTGGTATAGTGTTCTTGATCTAGTAAACATACAATGCAATCACACAAGAAAATCAAACTAGGATTTCCTAAACCTAGAGCTCAAGTAGAATGGGTCAGCTCAAATTACAAACACTTCAATAATTACCCTATCCACTGGCCAGGTAAGAGGTGGGGTCATGGGAGGCTCCCCTGCTCTCATAGGGTCCTAATTAAAAACTATGAGACCACTTAGGGCATTTGCCTCTGGACCTTTAGCCTTAGACACCAGATTCAAGAGATAATCAAAGAATTGGGTGCACTAGCTTTCATACAATACTTGGAACCCAACCTTGTTGGTGTCCCTAAACTGCTTTAGATTTCTAATCAATTTTAATTAGGCTTAGGTTCGATGCAAAGGTGGTTGTTTTGGGCCCAGGACAGGTGATGAAATCCTGCCTGATCTGAGATAGTAAAGTGCCCTTAGATTAGGTTAACAATGTATGCACACAAGATGAAACCCTAATATATGCAATGAAACTAAAATACAAAATATCAGAAAATATTTTTTTTCAAGAATTTAAATCAATTATTTGAGATCTAAAATAAAGGTTATTAGATTTGAAATTAAGAATTTAAGATCTTAATCTAAAGCATAAAACATGAGGGATGGGGCATGGGTCGAATTGATTAGGTCATGTAGTTGGATTGCATCTAGTCTTGGTTAGGTCAAACCTAATCAAATGAACTCTTGATCTAATTAAATCAAGAGTTGATTAAAATAGGTCAAGAGTGCTGAAAATGATGTTAATGGTCTGAACTAGTCAATATGATTGACACCAATTAGTTGACCTAAAGACTTGATTTGGCTCAATGGTTGAGCTTGAGTCATTTAAGCTAACCAATTCGAAACTGATAAATTAATTGGTGTCTAAGGCTAGTTTCGATCATAATTTTAAATTAGGGCTAACTCTTACCTAGCCAACTTGGTTGGTGTCTAGAAAAGAGGTTAAATGGTTGAACCCTTCCATCGATCTAACTTACTTAGCTAATTTGGTGGATTATATTTTGCATAAGGTTTCTTATTGATTCAAGTTCACCTATACCATCTTAATTATTTAGACATGAGATGGGTTAACTAATTAAGATGTAACCTGAACCAGGTTACTTAAACACGAAATATGTGGATCTAAATCAGTTAGACATGAGATGTGCTAACACAAACTAGATTAGTTAGACACGGATGTGCTAATCCAAAGTAGCTTTATCAGACATTAGATGTGCTGACCTAAATTAGGTTAGACAGATATGAGATGTGTTGATTTAAACCTTATTTCATATATAATATGACTCTTTAGCTTAGTACTTGGATTGTGTGCATCACCATGGCCATCCGGTCGTAAGAACAAGTAGGGTTTAAAGGTCCTCTTTTTCTATTCGACAGGGTTCTCTTATGATGTGTAGAAGAGGTGCTATAATTTTACTCATGAAGAAGAATCGCATGAAAGGATTTTTAAATTGAGCTAACCAAAATTAGTTTAGTTAGAAAGTTAGTCAGACATGAGATTGTACTAACTAATTAATTAAAGTCCTAAACCAAACCTCCTTGCAATATCAAGTCATTGGTCTTCCATCATTGTAGAGCTACGAGTATCTCTTGGGTGTTGATTATTCTCAGTTGGATACAGTGGTTCAGTTGCATCAAGAGGGTGTAACCACTTTATAACATGAGATGTTGTAGTGTGAAGATGGGGTTGGTTCCAATAACTGGACACGGTGAGGGACTTAATAATAGTTTCATTTCACATGAACGTGGGTTTGACTTAAATAGAGAGTATGGGCAATAATTGTTAGGCAAGTCCAATAACTTAGAGACTAAGTTGCTACAATATACTTGAAAAGTATTGGACAAGAGTTGTTCACTAATTGGTTTATATCTTACTAATAACTATTAGGTGAGGTGCATGAAATCAGTGGGACGACATTACCCATGAGGCACCTAGTCGCGTAGGATTTCTGCATCTCCACTGAGGAGTGTAGGAGATCCATGAAATAATGGAAGCCTAAATTTGATTCTTAAAGTCCATAAAATAAATTTAAAATTATATACAATCATTTAACTTGAATCTTTACTCTCTGTAGATTAAAGTCAGCTTCCAACCTTCTTAATTCTTAGACAAATCAATTAACCTAAACCTATTACAATAAACTCGATCAATTTGAAATTTAATTAGATCGTCTGAGTATAGTAACAAACTAGAATTATCTTTGTTACCAAGTCATTTGGTTGACCTAACTGTAATCGATCCATAATCATTGCTTGACAATGATTAATGATTAGAAGCTTAAGAAGCTTGGGCATGTTGATGCATAAGGATTGTAAATGAATTTGAGCCAACTATCTTGTTTAACTCATATGGATAGTTTATTGTAAATTACCATTTGAATAAGATTAAGACAACTAGATCAAAAAAATTGGTGACTAATAAAGGGACATAAAGGATTCAATGGACATACTTCTCGATTTAAAGCAGACCTTCTCTTTCAAAAGATAGTCTAATTGGAGAAAGAGGCTGTGAAGAAGCAAGAGTTGATATCTTCCAACGAGATGGCTATTGACAATGGAAAGGTATTTCCAATTCAAGCTCAATAACCATAGAAATTATCCTGTACCTAGAATCCTTGAAGAATAAATTTGACACACCTTTGGAAGGTATGTCAGTTGCTCAAGGAGATTATTATCTGCTATGAGCATAAATTTGATTTCTATTTAGTATGAAATCATTGATCCATTGGGTTCAGATAATTTTATAAAAATTAGTCTCTATGTGTATATAATGCATCTGCAGTAAGTGAGTGTCATAAAATTTGAGAGATCCTATGAGATGATATACTAGCTCGAGTACACATTAATGTATGTAGCACATTCAACATGCAAACTAGGAAAAGCTTCATAAGGTTTTCAATTAGATAGAGAAAGTAAATACTTTACAGAAGATTTCTGGAATTATCTTAAGTTGTTCAGCATAATCTCATAATAGACTCCTCTTACATCTTAAGCTCAATGTGGTGTCTAAGCAGAAGAAATTAAATCATATTAGATATGATTCAATCCATTATGAGAATCACTAATTTATCTTTAAAGAATTTGATTAAATAACTTAGCTAACCTATTTAATTGGATTCACTTTAAATCTTTTTATCACACTTATATAAGATATAGGTGGATAGAAAAAGATTAAGCCATTGATGGTTGTATCCTAAAGAGCTATTAGGATACAATTTTTAGTGGCTTACAAGTTATTGTGACCCAATGTCTATATTATTGATTAGATAGTTTAACCTGAATATAATAGCAGAACGATGATTAAGCTCAAAAATAGTCTTAGAAGAGCAATGGGCCACGGAATCTATAGAACCTATTCTAGCAAAGCCAGTACATTAGTTCCTATCCACCTTATAAATTTTTGTAGGATCTCTTGTCCTCTAAAAGGTATAGAGGTATACTTATAGAGGATTCAAAGAAAGTGTTCCATGGGGACAAAAAGAAATATAAAGATGATCCCAGAACCTATAACGAGGTGATGTTAGTCATCGATTCCAAAATGGTTGAATCCTATGAAGTTAGACTTAATGTTTTCAACCTATTATGGACCTTAATGGATCCACCAAAAAGGTATAACCTAATGGATGCAATGAAGGAAATTAGATAGAGATCTATAAGGCAAGGTTTAGGTGAAAGGTTATAGTCAATATTGACTATAGAAATTCTTTCAACTTGACCATGCTGAAATCTATACTAATTACTATTGTAGTTAACCATGATGAGATTAGTTATATGGATAGTAATCAGATCACAAAGTCTATGCTGTAAATCATCTATATAAACATGTTGAAGTAAATAGCTCAGAAATGGAATTCTTGTTTTTATGACATGATGAAATTGTTTGTTTTGACAAGAATGAAAAGATGAACCATGTGTTTATAAAAGGTCATTGGGAGTATATAATTCAAGATGAACCATGTGTTATAAAAGGTCATTGGGAGTACGTAATTCATCTTATTGTATGAGGATAATATTTTTGTATTAGGAATAAGATTCCTTTGCTGACTTAGGTTAGGTTATGATTGTCTAGATAATTTTTTAATAAAGACCTTTGAAAATCACCCTACATTTGGAATGTAGGTCTTGAGATAGACCAAGGAGGATGCTACACTTATCATAGAAGTTGTATATTAAGAAAGTGCTGAAGATATTTAGCTTGAAAATTTAATCATGGATTTGACTCCTTAAGCATGGAGTTTATCTCTTGATGTACCTTGATACATTTGAAGATATTTTAATATGCATTGGATCCTTTGAGCTTTGGCCATGAGGATCCTCATACAAACCATGCTATGTACATAATCTGATTTTTGATGTGAATGTCATAAGCAATGTCAATGGAATCTAAGCTATGATTGCTGAATAATTGTGATAGCATTCTTTAATACTTAAGAAGTACTAAAGATATGTGTTTAGATTTTTAGAGTGGGAGAATTGATGGAATAAGAATACATATGATGTGTTCTTATACAATGATGGTTTGAAACTAATAATTATAGGTTTAACCAAGGATATTGGCTAAATCATTGTTTCTAAGGGTGCAAGGATATATTCTGGTCATTAATTTATGGTAGATGAGTATGATGTTTTAGATGCCAAAACACTCCATCATAGCAACAATGGTCCGTAGCTCTAGCTAAGGAACCAAGATCTTACCAAAAGTCTAAACAAATAAAGTGATGATTTAATTTATGATTACATTGTTATAGATACAGAGATTAAACTCCATATGAGATATTGTAGATCCACTAGCTTACTAAATTTTAGCCAACTATAATTGAAGCATATGAGATAAGCTGAAGTGTATGGTTAGTTAGCTTTAGTGCAAGTAGAAGATTGTTAGATGTATGTCCTATAAGCCAATATGGCTTAGACATATTTTAATTCTAGGATGTTAAATTATATTTAATATTCTTATTTGGATAATTTAACCATACATGTAGTATATATGTCCATGTATTGTCCAAGAAAATAATGGATAATGATACATTCTCAAGAGTCAAGAATTTAATACATGTGTATCATAGATTAATTCCTAAATGCTCCCGATCTTAGGATATCATGGGGACAGTAATTAATCCAGTTTGATCGAAGTATAAATTGCATCCTTTTAGGATAAACGAGCCTAGAGTCTATAGTGTGGGGACACTAGAGCCATAATGCAGGTGGTCATTAAAGAACGACAGTACCGAGCATGATCAATATGACATGTGGATATCTACTCACTCTTAGTGACTTTCTCGATGATGTAATTATGAGCAGTTCTTTGACCAACGATGCCTTGGCCACTCATAGTAGGGTTACTGTATTTTGATACCATAAAATATTGGCCCTAGCTATTCAAGCCGTTGTGGTGTTTGTTGGCTCTAATAGATTCATTGTAGGAGTGAAAGTGCACTTAAAAGAAAACTATCAACCTTAATAATTAAGGTACAATCCTATATAATTTAAAAAGTTAAGTCCATAAAATCTATGACCATGGTAGATGAACGATGGATAAGAGTTTCCATGAGTTTCATGTTGGACTTAAGCTAATTAAATTGGTATATGATAAATGCTTAGGATTTGGCGAGTTTCCAACCTACATCTTGTTGAAAGTTTTGATAGAAGAACTCAATCACACGGTAACTACACTTAAGGGTTCTTTTTTTTATTCTGCTGGGTTGCTACTATATATTGCTAGGCATCACTAGTAGATTGTGAGAATCCACTAGGATTGTTTTGCATCAACCATCCTTGATGGCATGAGTTGAAATTATTCCAATCAATCAAAAGAGTTACATGATACTATGATCGAGATCATGGTATGTCTTACTAGTAGATAGAATGAAACTAAGAGGTCATACACAATAAAAGCTTGACATGATTATACAGTTGGATTGAAATATGTAAGAGTTATATATTTAGAAAATCTAAATTTATAAGGATTATAAATTTGAAACCTATTATTTAGAACTTGCTACTTTTGGCACTTATTAATTTTAGCAAGGAGGACTTTATTATAAGAGTTATAATTAAATTATATGATTTGATCATTTAATAATATTTAGGCTTGATATAATTAAATTAGATTTGATTTGGTTGTGTATGGATAATGACCTAGTAAAATTAGGTTTTGGACTAACCTAATTATAATTATTATGAGCCAATTCGGTTTGACCTAATTGCTTACTAATCCTAGGTGAATTAAATTTGATTTAATTCAATTAGACTTTATCTATTCTATTTGGATTTAGTGGTCCTAATTAGATTAGGATCTAATTCCTAATTAGTTATAAATTTAAACCTAAACCTAAATTTGTTAGGAATTAGGTTAGCTAGTTTCCTTGTTGGTTAGAATTAGTTAGTTATTTGGCCTAACTAATTCCTAATTAATTATGGATTTAAACCTAAACCTTATAGGATTAGTTAGGTTGGTTAGAATCCTAAAAGGATTAGGACAAAGGAGTTGGTTAGTTGAACTAATTCCTAACAAACTCTATCTCTCCTCCATATGCCTTTCTCTCTCTCCTCTTGGGCATGTAAGAAAGAGGCCTTCATGCTCATATTCACGTTGATTTTCAAGTTAGCATGGAGGGAAAAGTGGTGCACAAAATAGTTGGGGCACTCCAACACTTTCTTCTTATCCGAATCTATCCAAGGTTTGTATTTGATTTGATTCAAATCCTTGTCTTAATTCTATATAAGAAAGGATTTTAGGGAGAGATAAGTAGGATTTTTGGTGTGAGAAAGATCGAGGAAAAGGGGTGCTATATAAAAAAAAGGGCATAGGATATTGGTTTTCACATGAAGGGGATATCACATACTACCACCCATCTTATTTCTTCTGTCCATGTGCCTTCTTGTCTACTAAAAAAAATAATTATGAGAGATTATTTTTCATCACCCTCTCCTCTTCCTATATCCTTGATCTTGAATAAATGGTTCAGTTCAAAAAAAAAAGTATTCCCCCTTGATCACTTCAGAAGAGGTCAATATTCTTTCAACATCTCTAACATAGAGAAAAGAAAAAGAAGGTAGGAAGGAGATTCGATCTAATGGTTGAAGCGAGGTCTGTAATGTACTAGTACTCTGATGGTCTCAAGGCTTTGATCATGTCATCTCTATGTAGATACTAGTAGAGGTTGAGTGTGTGCACGGCTCCAGTAGAACCAAAGGTTTTTACCTGATCCAATCAGATGAAGATAAAGTAGTGTAACAAGTAAGTAGATCTGGTCTACTAAATAGTTTTATTTTTATTTGCATATCTATATTACATGTTCATGGTTGATTCCACTATGCATGCTTAGAATAGGTTTTTATTTTGTTGATATTAATTTAATTAGTTAAAAATTTTGAAAAGCCTGCATGCAACCCGGGGATTGTATGATAGTTCTTTTATAGGTGGGGTCGCCTAAGCTAGCAGATGAGGTGGCCTAAAGCTAGGTTGGCATATGAGGTGGCAAGTTGCGTGGCACCATGTTAAATATATATCCTAGAAAGCCAATCTAGCAGACACAATTTCTTTCTAGGACATGATTTTATATTAATATTCTAAATTATATTATTTTAATCCATATATGTTATTTCCATGTATCATCCAGGGAGTTAATAGATAATGTCACACATTCTCAAGAGTTGAGAATTTGAGACATGTGTCATTATTGATTAACTCCTAAATTCTTCCGGTCATTGGATCATCATGAAGATGGTGATCGATCCATCAAGACTGGTACACAGATCACTTCCCTATTGGGTAGATGAGTCTCGAGTCTATAGTGTAGGGACCTAGTGCGAGAGTGCTGGTAGTTGTTAGAGAACAATGATATTAAGCATGACCAATGATGAGAAGTCACATGGATATCTATTCACTCATCAGTAAATTCTCGATGCTATAGTTGTGTGAGTAGTTCTTTAACCTGCGGTACCTCGATTGCTCATAGTGGGGTTGCTATAGTTTGATAAGAACATAAATATGGTTCCTAACTATATGAGACATTGTGGTGTACTTTAGCTATAGTAGGTTCACTATAGAACTTGGGAGTGTACCTATAGGGGATCTATCAACTTTAGTAGTTGAGGAGTAGTCCTATGTGACCTAGGAGACTGATTCCTTAAATCTATGGCCATGCTAGCATGATAATGTGAAGAATTTCCATGGGTATCATGATTTGTCTCAAGCTGATTAAGTCTAGCATATGATGGATGCTTAAGATTTAATAAGATTCCATGATCTGTATCCTATCAAAACTATCGATAGAGAAACTTGATCATATGGTAACTATATCTAGGGATTCATCTTTTCTATCTCTTGGTTGCCACTATATATTGCTAGGTGTCACTAGTAGATTATGTGTTAACCAGCAAGCAACCCAAGAGGGGGGTGAATTGGGTTTCAAAAACTTTTTCAAACTTTTACATGTATGTGCCAATTCAAGAATAATTTATGTGCTAGTGATTTGCAAGTGCTTGTGTGCTATTCAAGAGTATGCAGTGGAAATAAATAAGTAAATACAAAGTAAATAAGAGCAAATAACACAAATACAATAATATATAGTGATTTGGTGCATACCAAAGCACCTACATCCACTCCCCAAGGTCCACTTGGAAATTCTACTATAATGTTCCTTGATTACAGCCGATTAGTTTTCTGGCTCACTAATCAAAATCCAACTTGTTTTCACGGGAACACAAGTCAAAATCCCTTTAATTTTATGGGCTAACCAAAAATCTAGTTGATTTAGTAACTTAGGCTCATCAACAACCTCCTTGGTTTTCACAAGGCTAACCAAAAACCTCCATTAGTTATCACACAAAGGCTTACCAACAAACCTCAACTTCTAGTTTCAATTTCTTTAAAACTAGAAAACAAGAACAAGATTCAAGTATAATATATAAAATACAAAAAGCTTTCAACTAAAAATAAATATCTCTTTGAAGCTCTTTGATTGCTGTTGAAGATGCTTGTCCTCAAGTTGTTGAAGCCTTAATCAATACTTGAGTGGTTGGACTTGAATGCTCTTGAATGCTTGAAGG
Organism: Areca catechu; assembly: GCA_021397845.1. NCBI lineage: Eukaryota > Viridiplantae > Streptophyta > Magnoliopsida > Arecales > Arecaceae > Areca > Areca catechu. Next base: position 64,586,737 of record CM038042.1, read on the forward strand.
CTCAACTTGTCTTGAAAGTAATGAACTCTTAATGGATAATCAATGAAATCTCATTAGGTTCTTCCCTCTTGAGTTTGGTCCATTTTAAATACCTTTCCACACTTCAAATGGCCATTTTTGATCATTGGAGAGAAGAAAATAGCCATTGAGGGCAAAAAGGAACAATTCTGTGCTTCAAAAAATAGCTGTTACTGTTCATAAGAACTTCAAATATGGATACTTTAGGTCATGAGTCGACACCTTGAGTCGACATTAGTTGAAAAGAGTCTTCTGAAGCTCTCTAGAAATCTCAGGTGAGTCAACACTTTTTCTGGTGAGTCGACACTTGAGAGAAATCTTGAAATTTATCATGTTCTATATAATTTTTGTCTCAGGCCTTGAGTTGACACTTGAGTCGACACTTAAGCTCCATGAGTCGACACTTCAAGCATGCCATCTAAAACTTCTTTGTATATCAGCTCAAGCCTCTATGAGTCAATATGTGAGTCGACACCTGAATTTCATCAGTCAATACTTGGCTAAAACTATTTGAATCTCATTAGAAATTTGCTGAATCTTCTTCAAACTTCAAACTTTAGTTCTTCCAAGCTATTCTTATGTACTTAAGTCCATTTAACTTAAAATTTTATCCATGAATGAGACTTCTTCAACTATTAGACAAGTAGTTAATCTTTTAACATAAAAGAGCTTTGGTGAGTACCTTATCTTTATAAAACACATTTTCAATACATAGTTAGTACTCAAATATACTTAAGTATTTTGTTTATTCATAAAATCAATATAGGAGTCAACAATCTCTCCCTTTTGATGATGACAAAACTTTTAAGTATATATATATAGTGAGCTCAAAAGATTTACAATAAGTATCGGAGCAATAGTATAGATTTTCAATATAAAACTTTTAGGTTCAAGTATCAGAGCTAATGATGAAAAGTATTAGAGTCTAAATTTATAAAGATTATCAAGAGAAAAGACTCATTTACATTGTATCAGAGCTATAGAATATGCAAGGAAAAAACTTAAAATTATATAGCTTCAATGTCAGAACAGTAGTTGTAATGTATCAGAGATAGAACTTATGAAGTGTTAGAGCTATGATTAAAAGGTATTAGAGCTGAGATGTATGTATATATATAATAATGATGCTTAATAGTGTACCAGAACTAGAACATATTTGAAAGACACATTTCAGCATGATGAGTATCAAAACAAAATCAACAAAGAAAAGCTTTAAGAGTATCAATACTTGAAACATGTACTAAGAAAATAGATAGTATCAGAGCAAAAATTAATAGATCATAAAGAGTATCAATGTATGAAATCAAAGAGTATCAAAGCATATTGAAAGAGATAAGTATTAGAGCATAAAAGGTAAGAATGAATAAGTATCAAAGCATTGAAATGAAAGGTATAAATCAAGGATAAAAGAACAAAAAACACTCTCTCAATATATGATCTAAAAACGAATTGAGAAAATTTTCAAAAATTACTACTTTAGTACTTTTTCTTTCTTACTCTCCTCTTTACTCATTGTTTTCTTTCTTACTCTCCCCCTTACTTATTGCTCACTTCTTTTCTTCATTAAATGTCTCCAATATTTTTCCAATAAATATATAATTTCAATTATTATTTCTCTCTTTCTCTCTCTCCCTTTTTGTCATCATTAAAAAGATAAGAAAGAGAATGAAGCAGATATGAAACATTTTCTTCCAGTAAAAGTGCACACATGAAATTTAAAAAGTCTATATATTATAAAACTTCAAAGATTTGATATATTAGATTCAGAAAAAGATATATATAACAAATTTGATACATGACATAGATACATAAAAAAAGTATTGAAATGCAGACAGACTATCAAACAGACCAATTCTAAGGGATACTTTCCACGTTAGAGAAGACCTGATCTCAAGAATAATCAACCCAATAACCCTAGAAGGTTTGGGTCACGGCCACATCGATCGAAGATCAGAAAGTCTAGTCCAGATAGGTCTGGGTGCATCGCCATGATCTCATCTTCTGCATCTAGTATATGCTCATCCTCTAGCTGGTGCTGAAGAGGATGAGGCTGCATTTGGTGCAAGAGCATCAACTATGATAGAAACAATAGTTGTGACGGTAATTGGGTGGTGTGTCATCAAAGATAGGACCTGAACCAAGAGCATGGAAACTAGGTATATAAAAACCTAGTTCTCGGATCAAGGTTGATATGGAAGGAACAAGTGGAGTCCTACTAGGAATACTAAGAATAGGTGTGGGTAAATCTATGTCAAGGGGGTATGTGTGAAGTATAGGTGTGATAGCAAGAGTGATAGGTTGGTCAAGAATGGTGGATGAGCTGGATAAGACTGGGGTTTGGATAGATGACCTAGAAGGATCTGGAATAGGAGTCCTCGAAACATCCTCAACAACATCTAGCTCTGGCTCCGCCGTAAAATCTGCAATGCCAAACTTTGCGAAAGAGACACCCTGGCCATCTCCTATGTCTAGTCCTGGGGCTGGAGGTGCTGGTGGTGAATTTACTGATGGAGGTGAGGGTGCTCTAGTAGAAGACAATCTCTCAAGTGTAGCCAGGATAGTAGTAATACCATCTCTGAAACCCTGGTGATCTGCCCTCATCTCCTAATGAATCTGGTCGACTCGCTGTCTGATAATCCTAGTGTCTGTCTCCAGTCGGGCAATCCTATCCTCAATGGAGTCTCCGGGAGGTGGCACCTCAATCTGTGCTGGAATGGATGGCTTGGTTGAGTATCAGATATCTCTTTGTGTGGCTCAGATGGCCCAGCCTCATCAGGGTAGATCGCTCCTCCTTAGCGGCATCTTCTTTGCCTCAGTAGCATGTCCGAAGATCCTCCATCTCCAATGTCCTCCATGCAGATGAAATTCCATCCTATGAAGGACGCTCATCATAGACGTCTGTTTGTAGTAGTAGCTGCCTGAATGGCTCTCCATCCACAATGATGCCATATGCTCAGAACAGGATAGTCAAGCCCATACCATAGGGCAGACAAAGTCTCCGACTCGAAGCAGCCTTGGTCATTTGATGCACCATCAAAATTGGGAGGCATACTGGAGTGCGCTGAATCAGTGAAACCATAACCAATAGCTCTCGCTTCGTGATGAAGTCAAAACATCTAGTCTTTGGCAGAAGAATTCGGCGTGATGATAGATGTAACAGCCTCATCTCTGGTGAGAGTCTGGATGCAACTACTATATCTCTCTCTCAACTCATCAATCTCAAAGATACACCTGAGTCTATTGAATCTGTCTACTAAGGGAGTCCGCCACTGACCCTCTCATGGGGATCTCCCAAGCTCTGCTTAACACCTTAGCTGTGAGTGGAACCTTAGTACCTCGGACCTCAATGACCTAACCATCTGCTCCCTAGCTAGAGTACCATAGAACTCTCTAATCAAGCCATGATAAAATCTCTCAGTCAAAGAGCAAAAATTTGTCAACCCAGCAACCTCAGCTAGTCCCCAATACGGAAATGCTGCTGATCTAAGAAGTGAAAATCAACCCGTCATCCTCCAACTATGGCCTTGAAGGCCATCTTATTAGCTCCTGAGATGGGTGGTCTGACTGGGGTGCTCTGCAATGCCTGGGGCTCCACTGCCACTGGATCCTCATGTCGTGCCTTTATGCATCACTCGACCTCCTGAATTGATGGACAAGGTCTCCTCACAACTTGCTTTCGGGGACCCATTTCAAGAAGGGAAGAATAGAAATAGTCTAGGATAAAAGGAATAGGGATTTTACGATAAAACGATGGAGGAATAGTGAAAAACATGAGGAAAACAACTTCAAACAAGAAATCGAGGCAAAGGAACCGTGAATAAGGAGAAATGGAGTGTTGGAAAACTATTCTAGGGTGAGTCGGCTCAAGGGATTGAAGAAAAATGGGAAGAAAATGATTGGTTTCCCTATTTGTTCTCGGGTTCCCGCCATTCAAGTGTCAACTCATGACATCAGGTCAAGTGTCGACACTTGGAGATGTCAACACTTCAAAGTATCGACACTTTGATAAAAATTCGAAAGAAAAAAAAATGGGAAAAAGATCACAGAAAAAAAATGTAGAATTCATTTCAAAGGATATTAAATGATTAAAAAGGTTTTCAAGAATTTTTGACCAATAAGAAAAATAAGAAATTTGAGGATCAAAAAGAGATCAAAATTAAATCAAAAGGATTAATGATCCCTAATTTTTTTAATCATACAAAATCAATCTTTTTGAAGAGGTTTGGTCAGAATGTCAGCCAATTGTATTTCAGTGTACATAAATTCAAGCAAAATATCATTATTTTCAATATGATCTCTAATAAAATGGTGTCTAATTTCAATGTGCTTACTCCTAGAGTGCTGAACAAGATTTTTAGTCAAATTTATAGTACTTGTGTTATCACATCTTATGGGTGTCTTAGTTAATTTGATTCCAAAATCTTCAAGTTGCTGCTTAATCCATAAGATTTGAGCACAATAACTTTTAGCTGCAATATATTCAGTCTCAGCTATAGATAGTGCAACCGAAGTTTGTTCTCTTGCTAAACCATGAGATTAAGTTAACTCCAAGAAATTGGCAAGTTTCACTAGTACTTTTTCTATCTAATTTACACCCAACAAAGTCAGTATCAGAATAGCCAATTAATTCAATTGATGATCTCTAGAATACTACAGACCAATATTAATAATACCAGTTACATATCTAAGAATACGCTTAACAGCCATTAAATGTGATTCTTTAGGAGCAGACTGATATCTAGCACATATGCAAGCAATAATCATAATATCTGGTCTACTAGCAGTCAAGTACAGTAATGAACCAATGATATCCCTATATAATTTTTGATCAACATTTTTACCACATTCATCTTTATGAAATTTACAAGAAGGGCTCATAGGTGTACCTATTAGCTTGGTTGTCTCTATCCCAAACTTCTTTAAGATTTCTCTTGTATACTTAGCTTGGTTGATGAAGATCCCTTCTCTAGTTTGCTTGATTTGAAGTCCGGAAAGAAGTTTAGTTCACTCATCATACTCATCTCGAACTCTCCCTGCATAAGCTTGGCAAATTCTTGACAAAGTGATTCATTAGTAGCACAAAAATAATATCATCAACAAAATTTGTACTACTAAGATATCATCTTTCTTCTTTTTCAAAAATAGAGAAGTATCAACATGGCTTCTAGAGAAATCATTTTTAATAAAATTTGCTAAGTTTTTTATACCATGCACGGGGTGCTTGTTTTAAAACATAAAGTACTTGTGCAGTTTAAAAACATGATCAGGATGTGCATGATTTTCAAAACCAGGTGGTTGCTCAATAAAAACTTTTTCAGCTATATAACCATTTAAAAATACACTTTTAATATCCATTTGAAATAATTTGAGATTCATAAAACATGCAAATATTAAAAACAATCTAATGACTTCAAGTCTAGCTATTGGAGCAAAGGTCATCAAAATCAATTCCTTTTCTTGATTATAATCCTTAGCTACCAATCTAGCCTTATTTCAAGTAACTATTCCATTTTAATCTAGTTTATTCCTATATACCCATTTTGTGCCAATTATTGAAATATTATATGGTCTTTCTATTAGTGTCCAAACTTTATTTCTTTCAAATTGATTTAATTCTTCTTGCATACTATTATCCAATTAGGCCTTTTTCTGCTTCTTCAATACATTTTCGTTCAATTTGAAAAAAAAAACAATGTAATCACATTCATTTCTAATAGATGATCTAGTTCTTACCCCTCTCGATGGATCACCTAAGATTAATTCCTTAGGATGTCCATGAGCATACCTCCATTCTTTTGATAGATCTTTATGTTTTGGTGAGGATTTTGTAGTTTCTTCTCCATCTTCTTGTTTCGATCTTCTTCATCTTCTTTGGAAGGGGGATCATCCAAAGTCAGCTTCTTTAGTCCTTCAGCACCTGCACATGCATCAGAAGTATCCTCTTTTCTAGAGGATTTGTTAGTAGACTTTTCAAATATTACATGCACTGATTCTTCTACTACTAGCATTCTTTTATTACTTTGTATGCCTTGCTAGATGTAGAGTATCATAAAAAGATACTTTCGTCTGACTTGGTATCAAATTTGCCTAAGTTGTCTTTTCCATTTTCAAAATGAAACAACAATAGCCAAAAACCCAAAAATATTTCAAAGTAGTTTTCTTTCTTTTCAAAGTTCATAAGGTGTTTCCTTCAAAATAGGTCGAATTAAAACATAATTCAAAATATAACAGTCAGTATTAACAGCTTCTACCCAAAAATATCTAGGTAAATCATTTTCACAAAGCATTATGCATACGATTTCTTCTAAAGTATAATTTTTTCTTTCTATCATCCCATTATGTTAAGGTGTCCTATGTACAAAAAAGTTGTGATCAATTTTTTTTTCATTACAAAAATTTTTAAAATCTTGATTTTCAAATTTAGTATCATGGTCACTTCGAATACAAACAACAGAAGTACCTTTTTCATTTGAAACTTTTTGATAAAACTTTAAGAAAGCTGAAACGATTCATCTTTGAGTCAAAAATAAAATCCATGTAAATTGAGAGAAATCATCCACTATAACTGATAAGTGCATAAAATTAGTAATAACTGAAATTAATTTATTAATCAAATTTATTTTATTTCATTAAAATTAATATTTATATAGTGTTTTAACAAAAAAAACCTTGCCAATGCGAAGAGCATGATGTTTGGGATCCAATGCCATGAACGGTGCTCAAATCGGAGTTTGGATAGCTTCAAAATTAAAATTTGAATTTTGTTATGGAATTGCATAACTTTTAAAGCTTTGGTCCATAGTGAGCCGGCTGAATGGTTCACAAGTCATCCACTGGTCCACTATTTGATGGGGACCTCACCAGCATAGATCCTGGAGCAAGCACGAATCTTGGAGTCGTGCAAATCTCGGAGCATATCCAGAATAAGTTTAGGATTTATCTTTTATTTGAAATTTGAATTAGGATTTTGTTGGTTAGGATTGAGATATGGATAGGCTTATCTTATCATATCTTGTATTTGAATTTGAATCATCTCTATCTTTTATCCTGTATTGAAATTCAAATGAGGGTTTGACAGGTCTATAAATACCACCCTCAGTTCTTTGTAAAAAAAAAAGTTTAGTCAAGTTTTAGTGAATGAAAATGAGTTTTAGAAAAGAGTGGATTTTTTATTTCACTCCGTGAGGAGAGGGTACGAGGCCCAACCCCAGGACATGATGTGAGGTCATGACCAGTTATCTCCTTCCCATTCCATCTTCTCTATCCCCTCGTGGCCTTTGAGATCTATCCTAGCACCTCCAAGTATCGAGGAGGGTGTAATGTCCTAGAGATGAGAGGTCTCTTCGTTAGGATGAGTCCCAAAGTCCATGAGATCCAGATCCCTATCCTACATCCCACTATTCCTTCGCCACCCTAGAAAAAAAAATTACCAAAAAAAATAGTACCCTAATTTTGGTGACTTCTAGGCTCACCAACGATCCTATCCCCTTGTCCCCCATCAATTTGGTATCAGAGCCCAGAAAAAACTAGGATATCCCAGATTTCCTTCTATCCCGCTAGCCCTCATCGTCCCCATCCTCCATCTTTCACCCGGTCCAGCACCCCTTGGTCACTCCCCATCTACCCCTTTCCTTCCCATCGGTCACCATTGTTTCGTTGCTGTTTCGTCGGACCACGACCGGCCGCTGCAGACATCGTCTTCCTCAAACCCATGCCTGTCCGCTCGCGTCCGCCATGGCCCAAGCCTCCCATTGTCCGTAAGATCCCTCCGAAGCCTCCCATGCTACTCCATTCCAACCATCACACCATCTTCCTACCTCCATCCATTTAGATTAGGAATCAAGTCTCCCTTCCACATCATTCATATTTTTTCCATGCCCTGAACCAGAGCCATTTATCTTCCTCCATCCTATCCTCCCATGCCCAGTTAAGCCTTCAGCCCATCGATCCTTCATGCCCATTCACCATACTCGCACACAACATCGTCACCTCTCCACCATCCCACGTAGCAGCCTCCCAGCTCCCCTGTTCCACGAAGCCCCAGTTCACACGTCCAAAGAAGCCCGTCCGTAAGCCTCCTCCCGGCTTCTCCGTCATCGAATCTCCTTCTATGGTCCTTCCCGATCGCCGGATCTCCTTCCTCCAATTCGCCTGAAGCTGTCCACACCTCCATCAGCCTCCACCCAGACCGAGTCCTGCCCCCTCTTCCGTGGACTCCGACGATGATGCTTCCAGCCTCAATCGCCCCAGCCTCCCGATGGTGCCCAACGGAGCCAGCCCAATGGCCACAGTCGCAACATCACCATTAGCCTCGTCTCTCATTTGCCATAGGAGATCTGGGAGCTCCACCACAAACTCACCACCAAGCTCGAGGAGGTCATGTTCGGCGCCCTCGATGCCCTCTTCGCGCAACCACTGCGGTGCAGATCGAGGCCCTCCCCGTCTGTGTTGGCCACCTATCTTTGTGCCCGCTGCCGCCTGTGATGCCCCCCCATCTCCGTGCCTGATGCCCCTCCGCCCTGAGTCATCGCTAGCCACACCGACTTCGCTGATTCCATCCTCCATCGACCGTTCCCCAAGCAACCCGGCCACCGCCTCTTCCACCTATGGAAAGCACCATGTCGGCCACCTTCCACTCCGTGCCGCCAACTCCATTTTCTTTTCGGCTCCCTGTCGGCCAGCCGTCCCCTCCACCGGTCATGACGATCTTCGCATCGGCCATCATTCCATCCGTCCGTGGTCTCTGCCCAGCACCTTCGCCGGAGAGCCTGCCGGTGAAGACCACCGGTACATTGGAATCGTCGGTGAAGTACATCCTTGTTTTCGGTCCGTGGAGGAGGGAGATGAAGCGAACGCGCACGAACGTGAAAGCACTACCCGGTTCCTGTTGCCAACTTCAGACTTGCACAGATCTCAAAGCCACACAAATTTCAAAGTAGCATAGATTTTAAAGCTGCACGGCTTCCAAAGCTACACGGATTTCAAAGTAGCATGGATCTTGGAGTTATATATATTTTAGAGGTGCACAAATTTCAGAGTAGAGTCTTTGGATGGGTCATCAAAGCCCCGCTCGTTTTGACTCGACGGAGTCAAGTTTTCCCACCTTAGGAGAATGATGGGGACCTCACCAGCATTGATCCCAGAGCAAGCACGAATCTTGGTGCCGTGCAAATCTCGGAGCATATCCATAATAAATTTAGGATTTATCTTTTATTTGAAATTTGAATTAGGATTTTATTGGTTAGGATTGAGATATGGATAGGCTTATCTTATCATATCTTGTATTTGAATTTGAATCATCTCTATCTTTTTATCCTGTATTCAAATTCAAATGAGGGTTGAACAGGTCTATAAATACCATCCTCAGTCATTTGTAAAAAAAAAAAGTTTAGTCAAGTTTTAGTGAATGAAAATGAGTTTTAGAAAGAGTGGATTTTTTATTTCACTCCGTGAGGAGATGGTGTGAGGCCAACCCCAGGACATGATGTGAGGTCATGCCTAGTTATCTCCTTCCCATTCCATCTTCTCTATCCCCTCGTGGCCTTTGAGATCCATCCTAGCACCTCCAAGTATCGAAAAGGTTGTAATGCCCTAGAGGTGAGAGGTCTCTTCGTTAGGGTGAGTCTCAAAGTCCATGAGATCCAGATCCCTATCCTACATCTCCACAATTCCTTCGCCACCCCTAGAAAAAAAAAATTACCAAAAAAAATATTACCCTAATTTTGGTGACTTTTAGGCTCACCAACGATCCTATCCCCTTGTCCCCCATCACCATTGCCATTGATGTTGGTCCACGACCCCTGCCCATATACACAGGCCAAACCAAGCTCCAATCTCATCGGAGAAGTTGCCGGAAATCCGTCTCTCACTGCCGGGATGCCGGAGAAGCCTGTAGCCACGGAAAAGCCAGATCCACCATTCGATCCATCTCCCAAATGATGGACATGCTGAATTTCCCCTTCTTCATTTGGTCTCCGCCATGGCTCCTCCTCCAAGCCAAGCACCGTCTTCCTTCCAGATCCCCGGTCAGACTTCATCCTCTTCTTCCCTTGGTTATCCGAGCTCTCTGCCAAAGCCACCGGGAAATCTAGACCAAGCCGTCCGAGTGGCCATCCCCTTTCATTGGTTCGAGACTCCCGTTGTTTGCCCCATTTTCCATTCAGAGCCAGCTTCCCTGGGATTCACCAGCATCGACTTCACCATCTACTGTAATCGCTACATTCCGCCACCTCCTCCTCCAGATCGATCGGCCTTCCTCCCAGTTATCCGCTTAAGCCGTTTACTGTTCTGTGTCACTACATCACTACCTTTTATCGGTCATGTCGGGAGCTTGGATGTTCGAAGGATAACACCGAAGGTTCGAAGGATACACCGAAGGTTAGAAGGATAACACCGAAGGTTCGGATAACATCGAAGAAGATAGTGGTTGAATTGGTTACAGGAGCGATGGTAGGGAACCGAAAAAAAACTAGGAGGAGAGTCCAATGCAAATTTCTCATAGTGGACGCATTCCTTCGGCCTTTAAATACAAGACCTGTGCGGGGGAGGTGGAGGATTCCACCTGAAGCCCAGTCCATCACTTCTTTTCTCTTGCCCCTTCTCCTCAAGCTAGATTTAACTTTAATTTTTTTTTAATATTATTTTTATTTTTATTTAACTCCAAGCTTTTTTAATGACTTAGAAGTTAAATATCCTGTAATTAGATTATTTTCTTGAAATGAAAATTTTATTTTCTCTATTTAAATTGTTTTTTAATTTTATTTCAGCATTAGAGATAGATTAATTTTTTTGTAATTTATTTTATGCCATTTACATTCCTGTAATTAGGGTAGTTTTTATTTTTGCATTTAATTCTACAATTTAAATTTCAGCAAGTAGTTAATTGATTTTAATTAATCTTTTTTAATTTTTAAACTTTTATTTTAATCATGTATGGCTAAGCATTTGGTGATAAAGCTAGACCATGATTAGAAGCCCTTCTTTAGATTTCTTCTTAGGATTTAATTTTTAAGAGTTTATCTTCCTTTTTAAACTTCTTGCCAAGAGACTTGATGATCTATAGTTGGGTTTCAATTTCTTCATAGTTCATGCTTGATTCGGTGCAAGAAGGATGAAAGATAGAAGGCTCAATAATTTATTTTTTATCCATATCTCTTGCCTCAGCTTGTTGTCCTAGTTGGTCTAAAGAGATCCATATGGAGTAGCTCTAATGGCCTAAAAGTTGAAACAAAATCTTTTGGTTTGAAAGATGTTTTTGCTTATTTTTGAAATTGACATGCTTCACATATTTTATCTTTTTCAAAACTAAGTTTTGGTAAATCTCTTACTAAATTCTTTTTGCATAATTTTGAAAGTAAAAAAATACATGCTTGCATGACTTAATCTATGATGCCAAAGCTAGCTAGTCTCATTAATAGTAGAATTCATAGCAACTAGGCATTCACCATCATGTAATGATAAATTATCAAGGTCAACAAGATGGATATTGCCATGCCTATTTTCAATGAATTTCACTCTATTACTATCAACGAGCAATATCAACACGAGCAACCATGCAAACAGATGATTCAAAAATAACTTTAAAATCTTTGTCACAAAACTAACTAATACTAAGAAGATTATGTTTCAATCCTTCAACTAATAAAACATTATCAATAAATATAGAAGGGGAGATGTAAACTTTATCGATACCAATGATTTTTTTTTACTGTTATCTCCAAAAGTTACACTCCCTCCATTCAGTGCCTCAAGAGAAGTGAATTGCTTCACATCTCCTATCATCTAGATACCACAATCTCTTCTTTTCTTTGGTTGCAAGACCATCTGCAAAACAAATTAAGTTTTCATTTTAGGTACCCAAGCCATCTTGGGTCCTTTAGGGTTAGTGCTAAGAGCGATTCCTTTTGGAACTCAAATCTTTCTAGAATTATTTAACTTTCTAAGATCACACTGGTATGCTTTATGGCCTAACTTTCTACAAGAATAGCATGTAATGCTAGAGGATGCAGGTATAAAAAAAATTTTAAAAAATTTTTGCTATTTTTGAGGTTTAAAACCTAAACCTGCTTTGTTGAAAAACTGCTTTTTAATTGTTCAATAGAAAATTTAGCTTTTCAAAACTATATATAATTTTTTCTATAAATGGTTTAACTTTGTCAAGCTCATCTTTGAATTTCTTATTTTCTGTCTCAAGGTCTTTGTATTCTTTAAAAGTTGATCATTTGAAATAACAACCTTAGATCTTTTCAAAACCTTAATTTCCATTGATAAAGCATTCTTTTATTTTCTAAAACATCAATCTTAGTCTTTAAATCATTATTTTCATTTGTAAGATTGGTGTTTTAATGAGAGAAAGAATTTACATGCTTTTTAACTTTTTGTTTTCAATTTTTAGCAACTATATTCATGCATGAGCTTATCAATGCATCTCTAAGTTCATAAAATATAAATTCAAGTTCAAAGTCAGATTATACCTCATCTTCTTGAACCATGAAGTAAAGATTGGCGACTTCAGTTTATTCTTCCTCCGAACTAGAGTCCCACTATCACTCAAGTTGCCATCATTGCCTTCTTTCTAAATCTTCTCTTGGACTTCTTTAGGAGAGAGTAATCAAACTTATAATGTTTGGGCTTCTTGCATTTGAAGCAAATTGGTTGTTCCTTCTTTTTTTCCTTTTCTTTTTTTTTTCCCTTTCTTTGGTAGGCTGAGGCTTTTTCTTGTAGGAAATTTCTTTAGGCTTTTTCTTGTAAGGAAATTTCTTTCTTTTCATAAACCTTTGAATTTCTTGCAATGAAAGCCTCTTCATCTTCATTTTCTCCTTCTTCAGATTCTTTACTTGAAGACTCTTCTTGTATGGTAGATTTGAATGCTATGGTCTTCTTCTTTTTGTCCACATCTATTACCTTTTGCTTCAAGTTCAACTCATAAGTCATGAGTGAACCTACAAGTTGCTCCAATGAAAGTTGTTGACCCTATGATTGATTTTGATGATTACAAAACATTGATGCATGATTATGTTACTAATTATCCTTGTAAAGATTGTTTTTGTAGAGTATCATAAGTTTGGAAGATGTTGGAAGATGTTTTGAGAAGTTCGAAAGCTTTTGGACAAAATTCAGATGAGCCAACTCAAATCCTGGCATGACACAACACAAGAAAGAAGTTTTGCAGATTGAGATGACTCGAGTGAAATGAGCCGACTTAGATAGAAAACTATTTTTTTTGTACTGTGATATCGAGCTGACTCAAGATCTACCAGCCATTTCTACCAGAATTTATTTTACTTCGAGTCGACTCGAATGGCTCGACTAACTCGAGTTCTACACTTTCAAACAGCAATGGCTAGTTGTAGAAATTCTTTTTCTTCCTTCCAACGATTCCAAACGGTCATATTTCGCTTCCCAAGGCACTCCAATAGTCCAAACAACTAGGGAACACCTCAAGGAGTATAAAATGAAGATCCAAACTCAAGAGAACAAGGTTTTTAAGGAATAGAATAGTTTTGGACTAGAGAAGAAAGAGTGAGCTTCAAAGAAAAATCTTTTAGGGAATCAAGTGAGCTTCATCTTCCACACTCAAGAGAGATTCAAGATCATTCTACTACAACTCTTAAGGCATCTTTGAAGAAAAGAAAGAGCTTTGAAGATTACATCTTGAAGCCTTAGAGCTACACCAAATCAAGCTAAAGCTACAACCATCCGCTCTTTAGGAGTTTGTATTTTGTGTTGCATTGTTTGTTTGTTTTGATTGTTTTTGTTGTTGGGTTTTTGGTGATCCCATGAAAACTAAGATTGGTTTCTTGGTAAGCCCGGTGAAAACAAAGAGTGGGTTTTTGGTGAGCTCATGTGTTGGCTCCACCAGTGATTTTGATGAATAACAAAACATTGAGTACATATTGTATTCTAATGAGGATTCCAAGTTGTGAGTTTTCAGGAAGAAAGCATCTCAAATTCCAAATATTTATGGTGTATGGCACACAATGGCACGGAGCAAATCTCACATATCCGGGCATCCTCTTCATTGAAAAAGGGCTTATAATTGCTTAATTATTATGTGTTTATGCATTCATGAACATCATTTTGATTTCAAGGCTTTTTACTCTTGATTCTGGATGTTTTCAGTCTCAAGTGTCGACATCTGGACAGTCAAGTGTCGACACTTCAGCATTTGGCACGGACAAAAATCCTTGGCATGCCAAGTGTCGACACCTAATTCAAGTGTCGACACCAAGTGTCGACACTTAGGTTTCAAGTGTCGACTCAAGGCCTGAGAATTTTGAAAATACAGAACTTTGTGGTTCAAGGATTTTTGTGTCAAGTGTCGACACCTGTGCATCAAGTGTCGACACTTGAATGATCAAGTGTCGACTCCCAGAAATCAAGTGTCGACACCTGACAGCCAAGTGTCGACACCTGACAGCCAAGTGTCGACACTTGCAGCCTGACAGCTCTAACGGATCTATTTTTCTGGCTTGCAAAATTGGTTTTCAAGCTCCAAATGGCTATTTCCAATGCTCCAACGATCACAAACCATTTTTAGAAGGTTTATGGTGTATTTAATCTCCACCAACCTCATTTTAAAAGAAGAGAAGTCAAGAGAAAGAAGAGAGAAGTCTATTCAAGAGCATTCAAGTCCACTCAAAAGCCAAAAAGCTAATATTCTCTCCAAACTTCAAATCAAAAGCCTCTTCTAGCCTGATTCCACTGAAAAAGCCTGCTTGCTCAACCTTATTACATTCCAAAAGGAGGCAACTTGAAGAAGAGTGAAGTCAAAGCATCCTTTGGGCTTCAAAGATTCCAATCTACTCTTGAAGAGAGTTTGTTGTAGCTTTTAAATTTCATATCTATTTTATTATGCTTTAACCTTGCTTTCAAGGGTGTCTTGAAAGAAGGTTATTATGGCTTGTTGGTGAGCCAAAGTGTTAAAACCAACTAGGGTTAACTTATGAGCCCGAAGACAAAACAAGTATTTAGGTTTGTTGGTGAGCCTAGGTGATAAAACCAACTTAGGTTTTGACTTGTGAGCCTTGTAAAAACAAGTCAACTGTAATCTGGTGTGGATTATAGTGAAATTCCCAAGGATGACTTGGGGAGTGGATGTAGGTGCTAGGTTGCACCGAACCACTATATCTTATGTTTGTGTGTGATTGCTCTTTTCCTTTTGCATTCTTAAATTAAGTGCTATCATCTTGCATCTAATTTATTATTGCTCACAAGCACCACTAGACCTTATTTTATTGTGTTAAATTTTGTAAAAGACCCAATTCACCCCCCCCTCTTGGGCTCCATTTCTGGACAACATCATGAAAACCAAGAGTGGGTTTTTGGTGAGCCCGTGAAAACCAAAGCTTGGGTTCTTGGTAAGCCCGGTGAAAACCAAGAGTGGGC
This sequence comes from Areca catechu, assembly GCA_021397845.1. Taxonomy (NCBI): domain Eukaryota; kingdom Viridiplantae; phylum Streptophyta; class Magnoliopsida; order Arecales; family Arecaceae; genus Areca; species Areca catechu. The sequence goes on from CM038042.1 coordinate 64,602,142, forward strand.
TTTTGGTGAGCCCGTGAAAACCAAAGGTTGGGTTCTTGGTGATCCCAGTATAAAACCAAGATTGGGTTTGTGAGCCCGGTGTAAAACAAACTGGCTATATTCATCGATGAATATAGTGAAAACCCCAAGTGGTACCTTGGATAATGGATGTAGGAGCCGAGGGTGCTTCGAACCACTATAAATTATGGTGTTTGTGATTATTTTGTTTGTGCTCATTTACTTGCTTTTGTATTTAATTCTTTAGATACTTTACTCACCACACCAAGATTTCAAAAGGGTATATATTTGTGAAAAAGTTTTCAAACCCAATTCACCCCCCTCTTGCATTGGCCAACTGGGCAACAAAAGTGTCTCGACATCTTTGGCTTCTTGAATTGCTGTTACTTTTGGATCCCAAGATCTCGGCAATGACTTGAGAATTTTATTTACAAGATCAGTATTAGACATAATCTTTTCTAGACTTCTCATGCCATGGACGATATTTGTAAATCTAGTATACATTTTAGTAATGGACTCATTGGGCTCCATTCTAAATATCTCATATGTATGTACAAGCATATTAACTTTAGTATTTTTTACTTCAATGGTACCTTCATGAGTAACTTCAAGTGTGTCCCATATTTTCTTCGTAGAGGTGCATGTGGAAATCCTATTGAACTCACTAGGATCTAATACACAATAAAGTAGATTCCTTGCTTTAACATTTATCTCGGATTATTTACTATCATTTTCATCCCAATCCTCTTCATGTTTTGGAATGAAATGTCAGTAACAATAATGAAGGAATATGAGGACCTTTATCAATTACTTTTTATAAATTATAATTAATAGAATGCATATAAATTCTCATACGTGTTTTCCAATACGTGAAATTAGTGTTGTTGCCGCCAGGATCATCGTAGCCCGTAGCTTCTATCGATGTCGGATCGTCCCTCATCCTCTCCGGGTTGGCCGGCACTTCAGGACCTACAAAACAGGGGTTAGTGACCCGGGCTGGGAATTCCGGTGGGGGCACTCCAATGCTCAAGTTAGTGATGATTCAAGAAACAAATCCTCCTGATAGAGCCCCTCTTGATAGACTCCATGCTAGGAGGAGTGAATGGTGTGAGAGTGGGGGTGCGAGTGTGCTGGGAGTGATGTTAGCCAAGGTGGGCTGGCCCTCCTGTGAGGCTTCTTCTCCTTCACTCACTTGGGTGATGTTTGTGGTGTAGTAAGCACTTGTATTTGCATACCTCCCCCCTCTGGGGGTGTTGAATGTTCTTTTAAGTCTAGATGACCGTTGAGCACCTACCTCAGGATCTCCCCCAAGTTGTCAGACACGTGCGGTGGTGTCATGTGTCGTGCATAGGACGTCTTTTCCGATTCATGATAAGAGAGACTGTCATGTGTTCTGAAATTCTTCCAGTCGCTCCATTCTGGGAAGCCTTGCAGTTCCTTGATTGGGGGGCCACCGCCCCCCGGATTCAAATCTCCTGGTTGACTTCCTCTTTCAGGTGGTGTACATGGTCAGTGAAGAGCACGGCACTTTGGTCAGGGAGCTCTTTCCCCTCCTGGTGCAAGTGGTGGCCGTAGACAGTTATTATGGCTGATGGGTGCTTCCTGATGTCCTCGGGCTGCTCGTCGGTGTCTCGAGAAGGTGGCTCCGCCTCCTTGGTGTTCCAAGGCACCGTCCAAGTTGGTTGCCGAGCTGGAAAGCTAGGACTCGGCTTCGACTCGGGGGGCTCAACCTCCAAAGGGCTTGACCTGGCAGAGGAGGCTAGGCTCGACTCTGGCTCAGGGGGCTCAATCTCGGAGGGGCTCGACCCGGTGGAGAAGGGCTCAACTCCTGCTCGGAGGGCTCGGCCTTAGAGGGGCTCAACCTGGTGGAGGAGGGCTGACCTCGACTCCAATCCAAGGGTCTTAGCCTCTAAGAAGCTTGATCCGGCGAAGGAGGGCTCGACACGCGAATCCAGCCTAGAAGGCTCGACCTCGGAGGGGCTCGACCAGGCGAAAGAGAGCTGAGCTCGACTCCAGCCAGGGCTCAGCCTCGGAGGGGCTCGATCTGGTGAAGGAGGTCACTCAGCTCTGGCCTAGGTGTCCAGTGCTCGAGGGTGCCAACTTGGTGGAGGACGGAGCTTAGCTTTGACGGGCCGCCTCGTTGGTCTGAAAGAGCTTGGCCAGTCAAAAGAATCCGAGATGGGGTGTCCACTGTGGCGGATCTCATGACGTGGCATCTGACTGGGAATGCACATCAACACATCAACTTTTGCCACATCATTTGCCCTCCACTCCCAAGTCCGTTGGCACGGAGCGGGGGCGAAGGGGAGTAAATGCGCTGCTGACATGGAAAGATGGGGATCCGGTGCAATGATGGTCACAATCGGCGGTGTCTGGGAAGCGATTTCTCCAACCTACATGGAGGAGCCACGTGGACATGTCCAAGGAGCAGTTATTATGGGCGCAAAACCCAAAACGATCATAGTCGAACCCAGATGTTAGTCCTGTCGATGAGTGACGCGTGGCACAGATCTGACGATACGGATTTGTAATGGTATGATCGGGCATGGTCACTTTGAAAGGAAAAGTTACCTTTCCTGAAATACGTCTTCTTTCAAATCTTTCATGCCCGTCGCTGTACCGAGGCTCCTCTTTCATTCATCCGGCCATCCTATCCATCTAAAGCTCCCAGCAAGTCAGTCCTCTTCCTCCTTGCTAGGTTGAGTAGAGCCTCCTTCTTCCCTTGATCTTCTTAGGGCTAGGCTCGCCTCAGGACCTTCATCTGCTTTTTTTCTTCTTCCTTTGGTCTTTCTCCGCCATGTCCCATTTCGGGCCTAGTTTCCATCCTTCAACCAATCAGGATGAAGCCGGGCCTTCTAGGCCGAGGCCGCAATCATCTTCTTCTTTTAATGAGGAGGGAGATGGGACGAGCTTCGAGCTTAGGGGGAGGCGTCACCCTGGTGAGATTGTCATTAAGGAGCCTGGTCTTAACCCTTCTGATCCTTCTCATCCTCCTCCCCCATCTGAACCCATCCTCGAGCCTATCCGGTCAACAGGACCCGGCGGGATCGCTTCGTTGATCTCTGCTGAGGAACTAGGGACCATCCGGGATGTCTATGGCATCCTGCACTCCATTCAGCTTTTAATCCCCTGACTAGGGGATCAGGTTACTTCCAGTAGCTCGGGCCGAATTGCCTTCTATGAGGAGACCTTCTCAGGAGGGCTCCGCTTCCCTATTCATCCCTTCTTGTCTGTGTTGAGCAACTACCGTTTGGTTCCTGCTCAGCTAGTCCCCAATGCCATAAGGACCATCTTCTATTTCATTGTGCTCTGCCACTTCCATAGGATCGTCACCCATTTTTCCTTCTTCAGAGCCTTCTTCACTCTGAAGCGTCATCCCACCGAAGATGGGTGGTGGTCCCTCTCTTCTTGTCCGAGGGGGATCAAATTCGAACTTCCCTCTTCCATCAAAGGATGGAAGAGCAAGTTCTTCTTCACCATAGTTGAGGGGATTGACAGGGTGTGGAGCAACCCAGATCGATCCCCTAATAGGGATTCTGTAGTCGAAGTGGCCGACAGGGATGTTTATGAGCAGCTTCGAACTACTCAGATTCCTTCTCTCGAGGTTCTGTTATCAAAGCAGAACCTCGCCGAGGCTGGGGTCAGCCCAACAGGGGAGTTTGGTGAGTTCGGCTTGAGTCTTTTCTGCTCCTTTTAACTTGTCCTTTCTAAACTAGAGTTGACATAATATTTTTTGTCTTTTACATGCAAGCATGAGGTTCTTCATGGAAGATCTGCTCTCAATTACCCAGAAGAGGCCTCTGACAGGACTAGCAGAGGAGCCTTCTCAGAAGAGGGCTCGTGGTGAGGGCGCATCGGCAGCGCCCACCGAGTAGATCGAGCCAGGGAGGCGAGAGTCTGAGTCTGCTCCTGCACCACCAAGGGGAGTAGTGGCTACTGCATCTGAGCCGAAGTGGAGGGTGGCCGGGCCTACAGTGGAGTGGCCGAGGCGACGAGAGGCGGCCCCCACCTCGGAGCCTAAGGTGGTTGTCCGGCCAAGGCCGTCGCCAGCAGCTACCGCCATCATGCCACCTCCTTCTCTAGGGTTCATCGTAATCGAGGAGTAGGCACGGGAAAGAGCAGACTCGGCATCGGGGGCAACACCGGAGGGGGGGCCAAGCTCTCAACCGGCCCTCGGGCCTCTGTTGATGGTGGAGCGGGCGATTCTGCCTCGGGGGCAGGCAAGAGAGAAAGTGATTATCGTCGACTCCCATTCAGAATGGGCTCGACGCGTCACTTCTCCGAGACCGGAAGGGCCGATTGCATGATGGATTTCTCATCCAAGCATGTGACCAGCAAGAGATGGCCAGAAAGGTGCTGGGGGACGCGATTAGCAGCATCTTCCCCCTACTTTTCACGGTAAGCGGGTCTAACCTTCTGGAGATCCCTTGCTTTCCCCTTCTCTTCTTGACATCTTGTTTGGTGCAGGTCGGAGCCGAGACGCTCCTGATGGGGAACTAATATGCATGCAATTTTTTTGTATGTTTTAATGTTGAGTTAGGTGATTAATTCCCAATTTCAGATCAAAATATTTGTAGGTAATTTTGTATGAATTTTTGAAGATCAGCATGCAGATTAGGACCTAGAAAAGTAGCAAAGAAGGACCGCCGGGGCTGAGAAGCCTCGGTTAGGGCAAGTTCTCCTACAATAAAACTACTGGAGGTAGAGGGGTACCTGACAATGTCTGTGAAGATCGCAGCGAAGGGGTCTCTCGTTCTCGACGGATGCGGCCTGGAAAACGAGCCAAAGACCGCGGATACCCGGCTTTCTGCTCGGTGATCCGATTGAGGCTTGGCTGGAGTCGTTGGATTCGTAGGAACTCAGGGACCTGCAAACGACCTGTCAGGGGTTAGAAACTCACAAAGAAACAAGAAAACAAAGTAAAAAAGCAAGGGAAGGCTTCTTTTGGAGTGGGCATCCAGGGATCTGGAGGGTTTGTTGGCAGCAGGAAGATGATTGCAAACACCGGGAAGAAGAACTCTCACAAACCCCTTTATGCACACAGCAGGGTATCACACCACTCAATAGAAGAACTCAAGGTTTTCATTCATCAAAAATTCTCCTCATACAAGAGGCTAGGGTCCCTTAAATAGACCCTTAACCTTGGGCTCCAAGTAAGGGTACATAAGTCTTTACATAAGAATCCTTTTCCCTCTCAAACCCTAGCTAGAAAATAAGAAAATATTAGGTAGAAAAATCCCTAAAAATTTTCTTGACTTGGTCAAGACTCCAAGGATGCCTAGGGGGGCTTGTTGGGCTTCTAGGAGCAGCAAAGGCGGCCCAAAGGGGCTCGGGTGCATGGGTTTGGGCCTCTGGAAGCTGGGGTGGCCTGGTAGCCAGGTAGCAGGAATATTCCCTGGTATCTTGCTTCTTAGGGGCTTGGGCTTGGCACCTGGGCTTGATTTCTTTGGGCTAGGATGCAGATGGACCTCTGGAATCATGGATGCCTTATCTATGAATATACTTTGGCATCTGGAAGGGAATTGGGCATCTGGAGGGCATCTGCAAGAAATCAGGGTTTCTGAATTTTCCTCCTGGGGTCTTCAAATCTTCAAGCTGGGTTGGACTTGTGCTATACTTCCATGTCTTCAATCTAGTTGGACTTGGTCTTCACTTGTATGATATAGTCTTGAGTCTTCAGTATGCTTGGACAGGACTCAAAAAAATAAAATTAGCTCAACATGAGCTGACTAGCATTGGACTGAACTAGCTCAACATGAGCTGACTAGTACAGAACTGAAATAACAACTAAAAATACTCAAATAACAACTAAAATGGACTCAGATGAGCTAAGCCCTTATTACAGATGGACTCATAAATTATTGATCAATTTATAGAGGGTTGAAAAAGCCTCTGTCTTATTCTGGTGCCTCGGTGTCCCCACCAATTCTCCGGGGTGGGAGGAACTCGACCCTGTCGAGTGAAGGTCAGACTGGCTCACATATCTCTCGAGAAGGTCTGGGTTGAGGCATTGCAAGTCCTCTCGAGAAATCCATGAATCGTCCGACTCTGGCCGGCCTTGCCATCGGACCAGGAAGCATTGATAGTCATGGCCCTGGGTCGTGATGGCTTGATCGTCCAGGATACGCTCGATCCGTTCTCCTCTCTCAGGCCAAATTTGTTTGTGGACACTCTAGGTTAGGGTCACTCACAATGAAAAGGAATAGGTCCAAAGGCCTCACTAGGTAGCGCTGCCGGTTCCCTATACTCAACCAGGTCTGTAATATTGAAGGTAGAACTAATGCCCAAATCCGAAGGCAAGTCTAACACCTAGGCATTTGATCCAACCTTCTCTATCACTTTAAAAGGTCCGGCTCTGCGAGCATGAAGCTTCTTTTAGGCCTAAGCCTAACCAAGATAAAATCCACTACATCAAATTTTTGATCCTTCTTCGGGAATTAGCCAGTTGTTTTAAGATTAGTGCGGGTGGTGAACATGCTAGGCACATGCAGACTCCTAACAAATGATGCAAAGGACTCATACTGACACCTAACAGACTCGACTATGCATTCCTATGAAGAAAATTTTATTGAACTCTTTGGATCTAAACCTAATAGATTATAGGTTCTCTAGGTTTGATCCTAGCTTGACATGCACATGAAAATTTACAGTGAACTCCTAGCAAATTCCAAAGAGTATGCCAGAAGTAAGATGCAAACCTAACATGCGTGATGATGCATGCAGTATGCTAATCTCAGCTAAATGCAATCTAATGATCCTAGAAATGCTGGAGGTGTCAGGAAAGGGCAGAAAATAGGAAGTGGGTTCAGAATTAGTTTGGTAAGGTAGAGAAAAAGGTTCATGGTTAGTTGGATAAAGTAGGATAAAAGATGGGGTGTCAGGAACTAATCCTATACTAATGAGGTTAACCTTACGAGGTTGAGCTATATCTACAGGGTTTGCATAATGGAAGGATGGGTTTAATTTCAGGGAAGAGGTCCTTAATGGGAACTATAGGAGGGGACTCATCTTGAAGGTATGATTCAAAGAGATCAGGTCCTTAATAAATTCTTCTGGTTCTTGTATTTTAGGACTAGACTCTATAATTTGGCTCTCCTCTATGGTTTCCTCAGGTAAGGCTCTAGTAGCAGTACCTAGGTTCTCTTCCTCTATTTGTTCTTCCACTATAGCTTTAGGTTGGATGTGGTCAAGGTCAACTAGCTCTAGGTTGGTTTTACCTGGGTATCTATTGGGTCAGCTAATTCTAGGTCACTAAAGGTGTCTCCTCTTCTCCCTCATACTCATCCACTAGGCTCACATCAGCTTCATACACTTCCGCGTTAATGTAAGCCTTGTAATCTCAGGAATGGTTGGAGAAGGTCGGCTAGCAGGAAATTGGTTAGGTTCTGGTCTCTGATTATGGGTAACTCCTAGTAGGTTCAGGTTGTATAAGGGGTAGTGGCTCACTTCTGGGTTCATATTTAGGGATACTAATCCTATGGGGTTCAAGTTGACTAGAAGAAGCATGACTAGTACTAGGTTGATACTTAGGGGTTATGGGTTCTCTAGGCTCATAGGACAGGGTGCAGATCTATGGGTCATGGGATTATAGGATCTGGGGTCATAGGATTTGGGTCAGCTCTATGATCAGGTTCTAAGGATGGATCATGGTATGGGGTCCTCCTAAGGTTGGGCTCTCTATATGGGTCAGGATATTGGGTTCTCCTAGGGTTGGACTCCCTATATGGGTCAGAATATTGGGTTCTCCTAGGGTTGGGCTCCCTATATGGGTCAGAGTATTGGGTTCTCCTAGGGTTGGCTCCCTATATGGGTCAGAGTATTGGGTTCTCCTAGGATTGGACTCCTATATGGGTCAGAGTATGGGTTCTCCTGGGTTCAGTATATATAAGGGTCACGGTAAGGGGTTCTTCTAGGTTCAGTATATAATAAGGGTCATGGTAAGGGGTTCTTCTAGGTTCAGTATTATTGTATGGGTCAGGCTGAGGGGCTCTCCTAGGTTCAATCTCTCGGTATGGATCAGGGTTTGGGGTCCTCCTAGGTTGAGGATTGTAGTACGGGTCAGAATAAGGGGCTCTCCTAGGTTCGACCTCATGGTATAGATCAGGGTTTGGGGTTCTCCTAGGTTGAGGGGACTCAGGATCTGGCTCAGATTGTGACCCATGGGTTCTTGCTATGGTCCCTACACGGCCTCCTAACTGGTCAAACCTATTGGCAAGATGGTCAATTCTATTGTTGGTTTGGGTACAGACTGAGTTAACTGGGTAGTCATCTGGGCCATTTGATCAGTTAGGGCTTTTATTTGGGCTTGTAAATTTTCCATGGGTTCAGACATTTGTGAAGGAGGTGGGTGATATGAAACTCCTGATCTAGTGCTCATGCAAGACTCGATCAGACCGACTATAGCTGACTAGACCTAGAGTCCAAACTAGATGCTCAATCAGGGTGGCAAACTAGCCTATAGTAACCCTGTACTCAGCCAGGCAGGTGTAAGGGGAGTGTTAGGTCCCTGATTGCCAATCCTAGACACCAATCAGAGATTGGCCAGGTAGGCGGACCAGCACACAAGCCCTTCGGGATTGAATCCCTAAACCACCGTTCTAGACACTGAGCACAAGGCACACACAGGTTAACTTGACACAGTGATCTAACACTAGCCCGGACCCGACCAGTTGGTGTCCCTAGCCCACTAGGGCAAATTAAGTCTAATTAATTTTAGGTTAAGGCTTGGGACTGAATGCAAGGGATGTGGTTTGGGCTAAGGAGAGGTGATCAAATCCTCCCCCATCTGATATAGCAAGAGTGCCCTTAAAAGTAAATTATGCAATGATGGCAGGCAGATGAGGATGCAAATTAGGGTTTAGATATTTTTTTTTTTGGTATTTTTGGAAAATATGTATTTTTTTTTTTTGGTATTTTTAAATAGAAGAAAACTTGCAAATCATGGCCTAATATACTGGAAATATACTAAAATTAAGAAATATGCAAAAACTCCTAAACAAAACCCTAAAACTTCCAAACTTGTCTTGCTAAAAAAAACAGAGCCAAAAATTTGCAGGCCCTATTTCGGCTTTCAGAAAATTCACAGGCCATAATAAAATCTGGAAAAATTTTTAAAATTACTGTAATTATGATAAATCCAGGAAAATAAATTTCAGAATTTTTGGAGTTTTTAACAGGGAGAAATAATTAAAATAACAGAGTATATATGGACTGAAAAATTGCAGAAAACAAGCCCTAATCTAAGCTCTGATACCAAATGATGGGGAACTAATATGCATGCAAATTTTTTTGTATGTTTACATGTTGAGTTAGGTGATTAATTCCCAAATTTTAGATCAAAATTATTTGTAGGGAATTTTGTATGAATTTTTGAAGATCAGCATGCAGATTAGGACCTAGAAAAGTAGCAAAGAAGGACCGCCGGGGCTGAGAAGCCTCGGTTAGGGCAAGTTTCCTACAATAAAACTACTGGAGGTAGAGGGGTGTACCTGACAATGTCTGTGAAGATCGCAGTGAAGGGGTCTCTCGTTCCTCGACGGATGCGGCCTGGAAAACCGAGCCAAAGACCCGCGGATACCCGGCTTTCTGCTCGGTGATCCGATTGAGGCTTGGCTGGAGTCGTTGGATTCGTAGGAACTCAGGGACCTGCAAACGACCTGTCAGGGGTTAGAAAGCTCACAAAGGAACAAGAAAACAAAGTAAAAACAGCAAGGGAAGGCTTCTTTTGGAGTGGGCGTCCAGGGATCTGGAGGGTTTGTTGGCAGCAGGAAGATGATTGCAAACACGGGAAGAAGAACTCTCACAAACCCCTATGCACACAGCAGGGTATCACACCACTCAATAGAAGAACTCAAGGTTTTCATTCATCAAAAATTCTCCTCATACAAGAGGCTAGGGTCCCTTAAATAGACCCTTAACCTTGGGCTCCAAGTAAGGGTACATAAGTCTTTACATAAGAATCCTTTTCCCTCTCAAACCCTAGCTAGAAAATAAGGAAATATTAGGTAGAAAAATCCCTAAAAATTTTCTTGACTTGGTCAAGACTCCAAGGACGCCTAGGGGGGCGTGTTGGGCTTCTAGGAGCAGCAAAAGGCCGGCCAAAGGGGCTCGGGTGCATGGGTTTGGGCCTCTGGAAGCTGGGGTGGCCTGGTAGCCAGGTAGCAGGAATATTCCCTGGTATCTTGCTTCTTAGGGGCTTGGGCTTGGCACCTGGGCTTGATTTCTTTGGGCTAGGATGCAGATGGACCTCTGGAATCATGGATGCCATTATCTATGAATATACTTTGGCATCTGGAAGGGAATCTGGGCATCTGGAGGGCATCTGCAAGAAGAAATCAGGGTTTTCTGGATTTTCCTCCTGGGGTCTTCAAATCTTCAAGCTGGGTTGGACTTGTGCTATACTTCCATGTCTTCAATCTAGTTGGACTTGGTCTTCACTTGTATGATATAGTCTTGAGTCTTCAGTATGCTTGGACAGGACTCAAAAAAATAAAATTAGCTCAACATGAGCTGACTAGCATTGGACTGAACTAGCTCAACATGAGCTGACTAGTACAGGACTGAAATAACAACTAAAAATACTCAAATAACAACTAAAATGGACTCAGATGAGCTAAGCCCTTATTACAGATGGACTCATAAATTATTGATCAATTTATAGAGGGTTAAAAAAGCCTCTGTCTTATTCTGGTGCCTCTGGTGTCCCCACCAGCTCCTCACAGGACTGCTGCATAACTTGTTGAAGAACGGACCAGTGGACATGCAGTTGAGGTCGAGGCTCTTGAAGGCCGGCTGAAGGAGAAGCTCGAGTCTCCTGAAAGCTCGGTTTGAGGAATGAGGAGCTCTAGAGTGGGCTCGTTGGTGCTGAAAGATGCTGAAGGAGCTCTAGGAGGAGCTTGACTGGAAGTGGGGCCATTCGAATAGCAAGGCCGAGGAGTCACGGCCATAGAGAAGAGGTTGAGCTCATCCATGCGAAGCAGTCGGGTAGAAGGGGATCACCCCGTCCCTTCAGATGAGCTGGATGCGGCGAAAGAAGAAGTGGGCCATGGTCAAGAGGGAGGTAGCGGAGGTGACCAGGTCGGTGGAGGTGGCAAGGGCACAAGCCGCCGAGGCGAAGAAGGAGGCCAACAGGGCTGTAGATAGGTACAAGGTCTCGGAGGTTCGTCATCGATTTATCAGATGGCATCGGACTCCTTCTTTAAGGGCTTCATGTACCTACATGATCGAATTGAGGGTTCATCCCGGATGAGGGCCACAACCAACTCCACTTCCTTGAGCTCAGGGCTGGCTTCGGGCAAGCAGAGAGGATCAGCCATCGTCCCCGAACTTTCCCCACTGGTGCTGATTGTGAGGCCAGAGCTAAGGAGTCCAAAGCCCCAGGGGAAGGAACTTCACCGCTGTGCAACCCTGCTGACGAGGATGCTCGGTAGACTAGTTTTTTCCTTTTGCTTTCTTATTATTCAACATTGGCCCTGGTCGCCCGGCATGTCGGGAGCCTAAGAATCTTTGTAAATGAACTATCTATTTTTCAATGAAATGAGAGTTTTTTCTTAACTGTTCTGACTTCAACATTTCAGGCCTCACCTCTTCCTCTTCCCCCCTTATTTCTCTTTTCTTTTTCTTCTCTTTCTTTCTTTTATTTACATATGTATAAATGCGATGGGATAAGAGGAGAGGTCTCCACCTTGTCATTGGATGTCCTGGGCTTCGACGTCTCAGAGCTGGGCTCAGAGACTTAGTGGCTGGAGATATGAGCTCCAGGTCTTTGCGTCTTGGAGCTGGGCTCAGAGACTTAGTGGCCGGAGATTTGAGCTCCAGGTCTTGATGTCTCGGAGCTGGGGTCAGAGACTTAGTGGTTGGAGATATGAGCTTCGGGTCTTGATATCTCAGAGCTAGGCTCAGAGGCTTGGTGACCGGAGATCTGAGCTCCAGTTCTTTGAGGTCTCGATGCTGGGCTCTGGGACCTGGTGCCGGAAAGCTTGGTTTCGGGCTTTGATGTCTTGGAGCTAGGCTCGAAGACTTGGTGCTGGAGAACTTGGCTCCGGGCTTTAAGGTCTTGGTGCTGGGCTCTAGGACTGGTGCTAGAAAGCTTGGTTCTGGGCTTTGATATCTTGGAGCTACGCTCGAAGACTTGGTGTCGGAGAGCTTGGCTCCGAGCTTTGAGATCTCGGTGCTGGGCTCTGGGACCTGGTGCCAGAAAGCTTGGTTCCAGGCTTTGATTTCTTGGATATAGGCTCGAAGACTTGGAGGTCTCGATGCTGGGCTCTGGGACCTGGTGCCAGAAAGCTTGGTTCCGAGCTTTGATGTCTTGGAGCTGGGCTTGAAGATTTGGTGGCTGGAGGTCTGATCTCCGAGCTTGGATGTCTTGGAGCTAGGCTTGAAGATTTGGTGGTCGGAGATCTGAGCTCTAGGCTTGGATATCTTGGAGCTGGGCTCGAAGATTTGGTGGCTGGAGATCTGAGCTCCTGGCTAGGATGTCCTGGAGCTGGGCTCGAAGACTTGGTGGCTATAGGTTTGAGCTCCGAGCTTGGATGTCTTGGAGCTGGGATTAAAAATTTGGTGGTCGGAGATCTGAGCTCCGGGCTTGGATGTCTTGGAGCTGGGCTTGAAGATTTGATGGCCGAAGATCTGAGCTCCTAGCTAGGATGTCCTGGAGCTGGGCTCGAAGATTAGTGGCCGGAGAGCTTGGCTCCCGGCTTGGATGTCCTGGAGCTAGGCTCGAAGACTTGATGGCCGGAGGTCTGAGCTCGGGCTTGGATGTCTTGGAGCTGGGCTCGAAGATTTGGTGGCCGAAGATCTGAGCTCCGGGCTTGGATGTCTTGGAGCTGGGCTGGGCTCGAAGATTGGTGGCGGAGATCTGAGCTTCGGGCTTTGATGTCTTGGAGCTAGGCTCGAAGATTTGATGGCCGGAGAGCTTGGCTCCAGGCTGAATGTCCTGGAGCTGGGCTCAAAAACTTGGTGGCCAGAGAACTGAGCTCCAGGCTTGGATGTCTTGGAGCTGGGCTCGAAGACATGGTGGCCGGAGATTTGAGCTCCGGGCTGGATGTCCTGGAGCTGGGCTTGAAGGCTTGGTGGCCAAAGAGCTTGGCTCCAGTCTTGGATGTCTTGGAGCTGGGCTCAAAGATTTGGTGGTCGGAGAGCTTGGCTCTGGCTTGGATGTCCTGAAGCTGGGCTCGAAGACTTGACGGCCGGAGAGCTTGGCTTCGGGCTTGGATGTCTTGGAGCTGGGCTCGAAGACTTGATGGAGATTCTCTTGCAAGGCAAGAAACATTTGCACAAGGGGAACCTTAATCATCGATGAGGAAGGACCTTACGTTATTGGCGCCAGAGAATCAGGCCCTGCATTTTGATGTGTGGAGTTGGCCTCTGGGTTTCGCTGGCCTGGCCTTAGGCTGGGTTAGCGGTATTCTTGCAAGGGAAGGCAATCTATGCAAAAGAGGGCCTTTATTATGTTAAAAGATGAGCCTTACATTACTGATAATACTTTCTCAGGTTGCAAGCATTCCATGTTCGTGGGAATCTAGCACCGTCCAGATTTTAGAGGTAGTAGGCTCCATGTGGAAGAGCTTTGACGACCTTATAGGGATCTTCCCAGTGGCGGCGAGAGATTGCCGCACTCCTGGGGTTGAGACGCTTCAGCTCGATGGAGCACCAGGTCGCCAGTTTGAAAGACCTTGGGTCTCTTACTCGGGCATTATAGTATCGGGTAACTCGTTGCCGGTATGCTGCCATCCGGGAGCTGAGCTTTGTCTCTGGTCTCCTCGAGGAGGTCCAAGTTGAGCAGAAGGTGTGTCAAAATTTATGCTTCATCATTGCTACACCCGCAGTGTGGGTAAGCTGAGCTCGACTGGTACCACGGCACTCGGCAACGAAGACCAGGTTGGAAGGGTGTCTCATCGATCACTATCCTGGGCATTGTGTGGTAGGCCTAGAGAACACTTGGGAGTTCATCTACCCACCTGCCCTTGGCTTGGTCCGTCTAATCCTAAGTCCCTGGAGGATGGTTTGGTTGGTCACTTCGGCTTCTGTTTTCTGGGGATGAGTGATGGAAGTGAAATGGTGCTTGATGCCGTGCTCAGCACAGAGAAACCTTCAAACTCCTGGTTGTCAAACTATCGCCCCGTATCGGTGATGATGTAGCGGGGGGTCCGAAACAGCATATTATTGGCTTCCAGAAGAATGGCGGACCTTAGCTTCCATGATCCATGCCAGTGGCTCCGCTTCCACCCATTTGGTGAAGCAGCGATAGCCACCAACAAGAACCTCTGTTGCCCTAGTGCAAGGGGAAATGGCCTAAGATGTCCATTCCCCATTAGACAAAGGGCCAAGGGGCGGAGAACTGTGAGATCGACGCCGCCGGTTGACGTTGTATGTGAGCATGGCACTGAATTTGTCGCACCTCTTCACGAAGTCGGCGGCAACCTCCCTCATGATCTCCCGAAGTATCCTTGGCAGAGAGCTTTGTATGCCAACATCCTTCTCTCCCACGTAGTTCCCGCACAGGCCTTCGTGGTATCTCCTGGAGAACGAAGGCTGCCTCTGCTAGTCTCATGCACTTCAAAAAAAGAGAGGTATGAGTAGGATCGGCGGTATAGCTGTCCTCACAGGAAACAAACCGGGAGGCTTTCTTTTTGACGAGGCCGACCTCCGCATGATCCTCGAGCAAAGTGCCATCAATGATGTATCTGATGTACCTATCCATCCAACTTGGCTCCGGGATGACTTGGTGCACCTCCTCGAGAGTCTTGTAGCTTGGATTTTTGAGGTACTCGATGTATGCACGCCCCATCGATGAGTCTGGCAAGGTCGCGAGTCTCGATAGTGCATCCGTGCGAGCATCTCCCAATGGGGGATGGAGGAGATGTTGAAGCATCGGAAGCTTGCCATGCACAAGCAAACTTGCTCTAGATCCTTCATCATCTGGGGATCTCTAGCTTCATACTCTCCGAAAACTTGTTCGGCCACCAATTGGGAGTCAGTGAAGACCTTCAAATTCTGGACGCCTAGCGCGCGTGAGACCTTTAGGCCTGCGAGGAGTGCCCCGTACTCCACCTGGTTATTTGTCATGGCAAATTTGAAATGGAGATTACACTCTACCACAACCCCATCATTATTGGCGAGAATGAGTCCTGCTCCACTCCCGCCAGAGTCGGATGCACCATCCACATGGAGGACCCAAGGTTCCTCCTCCGTGCCAAGCTCAACTTGATGCTCCATGGATGTCTGCTCCGGTCCCTTGTCGGGTCTCGTGCACTCGACTAGAAAGTTAGCTAGGATCTGGGCCTTCTATGACGACCTCGATCGGTACATGATATCGAACTCGCTTAGCATCAGGGTCCATTTTGCCAACCACCCGGATGTTTCGGGGCAGCTAAGTATGGTCCTCAATGGTTGGTTCATCATCACCATGATAGGATGCGCTTGGAAGTAGGGCCTGAGGCGCTTACCTGACATTATTAAAGCAAAAATAAGTTTTTCAGGGTGGGTATACCTGATCTCTGCATCGCGGAGAATTTTGCTAGTGTAGTATACCGACTTCTGAGATCATCCTTGTCTGCACAGACGAGGATCGAGCTGACGACTCTAGTTATGACCGCCAGGTAGAGCAGGAGCTCCTCCCCTTCCTTCAATCTAGAGAGCAGCGGGGGAGAAGCTAGGAACTCCTTCAGTTCTTCAAAGGCTACCATGCACTCCTCCGTCCAGGTGAAGTCATGCATCTTGTGTAGCACCTTGAAGAAGGGAACGCAGTGATCAGTCGACCTCGAGATGAACCGGCTCAGTGCTGCGTTGTGCCTCGTTAGGCGCTGGACCTACTTCTTGGATGTCGGGTGCTCCATGTTGACAATCGCCTGGATCTTCTCCGGGCTCACTTCAATGCCCCTCTAAGTGACCATGAAGCCAAGGAACTTTCCTGTCTCCACTTTAAAGGCCCACTTTGCTGGGTTCAGCTTCATTTAGTGTCTTCGAAGATTGTTGAAGGCTTCAACGAGGTCGGCGACGTGGTCCAAGCTCGGCTTACTTATGACAAGCATGTCATCCACATACACTTACATGTTCCGGCCAATCTGATCTTTGAAGACCTTGTTGACCGGATGCTGGTATATGGCCCCAGCATTCTTCAGACCAAAGGGCATCATCTTGTAATAGTACGTCCCTTGGTCGGTGATGAAGGTTGTATGCTTCTCATCCTCTAGGTGCATCCAGATCTGTTGTATCCGGAGAATGCATCCATAAAGGAGAGCAGCTGATGTCCCAAGGTGACATCCACCAATTGATCAATCTTTGGTAGGGAAAACTATCCTTCTAGCATGCCCTGTTGAGGTCGATGTAGTCCACGCAGATCCTTCATTTATCGTTATTCTTCTTTACCATCACCACATTCGCCAGCCAGCTTGGGTATTGGACCTCTCGAACAAAGTCAACGGTGACGAGTTTGTCAACTTCCTCTTTGATTGCCGCTTACCTCTCGGGGGCAAAACTCCTCTTCTTCTACTAAACTGGCCTATACTTCGGGTCAATGCTCAGCTTGTGAGTGATGATGTCAAAGGGAATACCTGGCATGTCGGTCGCTATCCAGGCGAACACATCAGCATTCATGCGTAAGAACTCCAAAAGGTTGGTTCTTTCCTCCTCTTGTAGCTGGGCCCCAACCTGTACCATCTTCTCCTGGTCGACTCCAAGCTAAAAAGATAGTAGGTGCTCCGTCGGGCCACCCCTGGGGTCTTGCACCCTTTGGTCGAGCTCGTCCACCCTGGGATCTTCCTCGGGGACTTTGGTACTAGGGAGAGTTTGGAAATAGTGTTGGATCGGCTGTGGTGCACCTCTCATCTCGCCGACCTCGTAGGGAGTAGGGAACTACACCAGCAACCATCTTGTGGAGACGATGGCGTTTAGCAGATTGAGCCCTGGTCGACCGAGGATCACATTATAGGCCAAAGGCAGTCTGACTACCATGAAGGTCATCATGACTGTGCTCTGCCGAGGTGGGGTCCCGGTAGTGATTGGGAGAGTGATCTCTCCCTCAACCCTCATCGAATCCCCTATGAAACCGACAAGGGGTGGGTGCACAGGTTTGAGCTGTGTAGGAGGCAAATTCATTCTGGAAAAGGCATCATAAAAAAGCACATCTATAGAGCTTCCACTATCAACCATGATGCGTTTTACAGGATGCTTTGCGATCGTCATTTCAACGACCACGGCATCGTTATTTATATTTCTCCCCTAACCTTCCCCTTCCCTCATAAAAGAGAGTACATGTTCAGATTGCCCTGCCCCTCGGGCCTTCTTGGGTGCGCGCTCGGCTCCCCAGCATATCATCCCCACCAGCTTCTCGATAGGGCAATTGTCGACTGCTGGTACTAGCGAGAGAGCGACGAGCACCTGAGGTTCTGCCTGAGGTCTGCCCCCCACGTACCTCCCGAGGTAGCCCCTCTTGATGAGTTCTTTGATCTCCTTCTTGAGGTTGCGGCATTCCTCGGTGTCATGGTTGTGGTCATGGTGGTAGTGACAATACTTTGTCTTGTCACGGCTAGAGGATGGCTTCATCGGAGGTTGGCGCTTCAGGTAGGGCTCGCCTTCTATCTCCATCAGGATTTTTATCCTCGGGGCGAGCAGGGGTGAGTGTCTCCTTTGGGACTGGAGCACACCTAGGTCTCGGCCCTTGGCAGAAGCTCAGAGGTGGAGGTCATGGCTTCCGTGTCCCGGACATCTTGGTAGGAGTCGGTTTCTTCAATGGCCTCCCGTCTAGCTCTCTCCTCATATGGTCTGCCTCCTCGACACGGATGTACTTTTGAGCTCGGAGGAGGAGCTCGAAGTAGCTCTTAGAGGATTTCTTATCGAGCGAATAGGTCAGGCAGGAGGTCCTGAGCCCTCGCTTTAGTGCCAACATGGTGACTGGCTCTTAAGGTTGTAAATCTCCAAAGCGGCAACTTTGAAGTGTGGGCCACGTAGTCTCGTAGGGGCTTGCAGTCCTATTACCGGATGGAGAAGAGGCTGTCTACCTCTCATTGCACCTTTTGATAGGCATCGAAATGGGCCACGAACTTCTGCTCCAGCTGAGCAAAGAACCAATGGTTTTGGGCTCAAGGTGGGTGAACCAGACTCGAGCCACCTTCCGGAGGGTTGCTGGAAAGGCGATGCAAAGGAGGGCATCGGTGGCCCCCTGGACCCTCATGAGGGCCTTGTAGCTTTCCAGGTGGTCCAGGGGGTTGGTGGTCCCATTGTAAGGATCCACCTGCGGCATCCAGAACCGGCTGGGAATCGGTTCCTCTTGGATCTCTCGGGAGAAGGGGGGACGGGCATCATAGCCCGTTGGCTCGTCAGCGGAGCCCTGCATGTTCGTAAACTGGTGGGATAACTCTACCAGCTTGCACTCATGCTCCTCTAGGTTCTTCTTGGCTATGCGCCTGATGGCTTCGTCGATGGAACCTTCTACTGAAAGAGACGTAGAAGGTGACATGGGTGCACAGTGCTTATGAAGGGCAGACTTGCCTTTTCGACCTCGGCAGGGTCCGGTCATTGCCCGCTCAAGGGTCAGCGAGTGGCTCTCCCTGTTGGTAGACCCAGCTTGTTGTCTTTTCATCGGAGTCTAATGACTATCCTAGGGATCGGTGGTGGCCCGTGGTTGCGAAGGCCTTCCTTGGAAGGAACGTAGGTTGTCGTGGGGTGCTGCAATGTCAACCGCGGGGGTCCCTAGCTATTGATGGGTAGCCAAAGACCATAGCTGGTACTGGAGCTAGTGCACTGCCATAGCAAGGATCTGTATTTGTCGGGCTATAGTGGCCCGCTAGGATTTCACCAGAGGTGGTTGAGGTAGAGGGGCGGTTCCATTTTCGGGACGTGCGGGTTTCCTTGAGAAGGAGAGTATCCTGCATGGCTGGTGGAAGCTTCTCTCACCCATGTTGTCACCATCCTCCTGATGGAAACACTTGCAGAGGGACTGGCTTTTGGGATCTCTCGCTCGTGCAGCCCCCCCACCTGGCGTGCCAATCTGTTGCCACTAGGATCGTCGTGGCCCAAAGCTGTTATCAATTTCGGATCGTCCCTTATCCTCTCTGGGTTGGCCGGTGCTTTAGGACCTGCAAAATAGGGGTTAGTGACCCAGGCCAGGGATTCCGGCAGGGGCACTCCGATGCAAGTCAGTGATGATCCAGGGGAACAGATCCTCTTGGTTGAGCCCCTCTTGATGGACTCCATGCTAGGAGGAGTGAATGGTGTGAGAGTGGGGGTGCGAGTGTGTTGGGAGTGATGTTAGCCGAGGTGGGCTGGAACTCCTGTGAGGCTTCTTCTCCTTCACTCGCTTGGGTGATGTTCTGTGATGTAGTAAGCACTTGTATTTGCGTACCTCCCTCCCTCTAAGGGTGTCGAATGTTCTTTTAAGTCCAGATGACTATTGAGCACCTACCTCGGGATCTCCCCAAGGTTGTCAGGCATGTGCGGCGGTATCCCGTGCCGTGGACAGGATGTCTTTCCCGATTCATGATAAGGGAGACTGTCATGTGTTTTGACATTCCTTCCGGTCTTCCCATTCCAGGAAGCCTTGCAGTGCCTCGATCGGGGGGCCGCTGCCCCTGGGATTCAAATATCCTGGTTGACTTCCTCTTTCGGGTGGTGCAGATGGTTGGTGAAGAGCACGGCACTTTGCTCAGGGAGCTCTTTCCCCTCTTGGTGCAAGCGATGGCTGCAGATAATATTATGGCCTGACGGGTGCTTCCTGGTGTCCTCAGGCAGCTCACCGGTGTCTCGGGAAGGTGGCTCCGCCTCCTTGGTGTTCCAGGGCACCGTCCAAGTTGGTTACCGGGCTGGAGAACTGGGACTCGGCTCCGACTCAGGGAGCTCGACCTCCGAAGGGCTCGACCTGGTGGAGGAGGCTAGGCTCCACTCCAGCTCAGGGGGCTCGACCTCGGAGGGGCTCGACCTAGTGGAGGAGGGCTCGACTCCTGCTCGGAGGGCTCATCCATAGAGGGGCTCGACCTGGCAGAGGAGGGCTGACCTCAACTCCAGTCCAAGGGTCTCAGCCTCTAAGGGGCTCGATCCGATGGAGGAGGGCTCAACTCCTGCTCGGAGGGCTCGTCCTCAAAGGGGCTCGACCTAGTGGAGGAGGGCTGATCTCGACTCTGGTCCAGGGGTCTCAGCTTCTGAGGGGCTCGATCTGGTGGAGGAGGGCTCGACACGCGACTTCAGCCCAGAGGGCTCGACCTCGGAGGGGCTCGACCTGGCGGAGGAGGGCTGAACTCGACTCCGACTCAGGGGGCTCAGCCTCGAAGTGGCTCAATCTGGCGAAGGAGGTTGCTCGGCTCTGTCCTAGGTGCCCCGAGCTCGCGGGTGCCGACCTGGCGAAAGATGGAGCTTGGCTTTGACAGGCTACCTCATTGGTCTGAAGGAGCTCGGCCTGGTCAAAGGAGTTTGAGATGGCATGTCCATCATGACGGATCTCAAGACGTGGCATCTGACTGGGAATGCACGTCAACACATCAGCTTCTCACCACATCAAGTGCCATTAAAGTAAGGAGGTCTGTTTGAGGCTTGTCCCTCAATAATACTAGAACCAAGTGGGGCTGCCATAGTCTTTACTCAATGTGGTTAGACCTATAAACTGAGAATGTGGCTCTGATACCACTTGTTGCCTAGTAAGCAACCCAAGAGGGGGGTGAATTGGATTTCAAAAACTTTTTCAAACTTTTGCAAGTATGTGCCAATTCAAAAATAATTTAAGTGCTAGTGATTTGAAAGTGCTTGTGTGCTATTCAAGAGTATGCAACAAAAATAAATAAATAAATGCAAAGTAAATAAGATCAAATAAAGAAAGAGAAAGCAACACAAATACAAGAATATATAGTGATTCGGTGCACACCAAAGTACTTACATCCACTCCCCAAGGTCCACTTGGAAATTCCACCATAATCTTCTTTGATTATAGCCAATTAGTTTTCCAGGCTCACTAATCAAAACCCAACTTGTTTTCACCAGGAACACAAGTCAAAACCCTTTGGTTTTATGGGCTAACCAAAAACCTTCGTTGGTTTTCACACAAAGGCTCACCAACAAACCTCAACTTCTAGTTTCAACTTTCTTGAAACTAGAAAACAAGAACAATATTCAAGTATAATGTATAAAATATAAAAACCTTTCAACTAAATGCAAATATCTCTTTGAAGCTCTTTTATTACTATTGAAGATACTTGTCCTCAAGTTGTTGAAGCCTTAATCAATGCTTGAGTGGTTGGACTTGAATGCTTTGAATGTTTGAAGGCTCAACTTATCTTAAAAGTAATAAACTCTTAATGGATAATCAATGAAATCTCATTAGTTGCTTTCTTCTTGAGTTTGGTCCACCTTAAATACCTTTTCACACTTCAAATGGCCATTTTTGACCATTGGAGAGGAGAAAATAGTCATTGGGGGCAAAATTGATCAATTTTATGCTTCAAAAAACTAGCCGTACTGTTCATCAGAACTTCAAGTGTCAACACTTCAGGTCATGAGACACCTTGAGTCAACACTTCATTTTCATGAGTCAACACTAGTTCAAAAGAGTCTTTTAAAGCTCTCTAGAAATCTCAAGTGAGTCGACACTTTTTCTAGTGAGTCAATACTTGAGTTGGCACTTGGCTATCATAAGTCGACACTTGAGAAAAATCTTGAAATTCAGCATGTTATGTATAATTTTTGTCTTAGACCTTGAGTCGACACTTGAGCTTCATGAGTTGACACTTCGAGCATGCCATCTGAAACTTTTTCTGTGTATCAGCTCAAGCCTCTATAAGTCGACACTTGACTGAAACTATTGAAACTGATATGAAACTTTGCTAAATCTTCTTCAAACTTCAAACTTCAAACTTGAGTTCTTCCAAGCCATTCTTATATACTTAAGTCTATTTAACTTGAGATTTTATCCATGAAAGAGACTTCTTTAACTATTAGACAAGCAATTAATCTTTTAACATAAAAGAGCTTTGGTGAGTGTGGGGAACCTATAGACTAGGATGGCATGAAGATGATGAGAGATGCAATGCAAAGAAAATCACCCTTAAATCTGATTAAATTGAGACTCATAACAAGCAAGGATGATAGAAAACAACTTAAGGAAGATATCAACTCATACAACCTCTCATGCTGGACCCCAAAATTAAGTGAGCAGAATAATAGACCCAGGACTTAGAGATTGAGAAATCCCGATCTAGGACATGCAAACAATTAATAAAACAGATCTTGAGGATAAGGAGGTGAGGTAAAATGACACAACAGCAAATAAATATTTTCAAAGCACTAGGGTCACTCTTCCTGGGAAGATGTGGCCTAGATGATCAATAATCAGCTGCTCAACGGGTGACGTCGTGCTAAATGTATGTTGGCAAGGTTCCTTCAGGGGATCGTTACCGTAGAAAGACCCTACAAGGTACAAAACCCAAATCAAAGCAAGAAGAGTACCAGGACATCAAATAAAATGACAATCACAACTCCTGGAGCTCCGTTCGAGGTGGAAGGGCTAAATTCGGGCGAGCTTGAAATCTTCGATCTTCTGGAGCACGGTGGTGAGAAATATGGATGATGGAATGGATGATAGGGGGGCTTAGACGGTTGGAAAATGGTAGGATATATAGGGCCTCGCACCCCTTGACGCTGCGGGTGCAGCGAAGGTAGTCGGAGCCTCACACTCCTCGACGTTGCAAATGCAACGAAGGCAGGATTAGGGCCTCACACCCCTCAATGTTACAATTGTAACAAAGGCACTAGAGAAAGCACTCCAACAGTATTTCATTTCATTTATCTCTTCTTTTTTTTTTTTTTTTACCAGAGAACCATCCCTATTTATAGGCTCAAGAACGCTCTCTAGAACCCTCTATATAAGGATTAGTTTAATTTTTTAAAATGGGTACAAAGCTGCAAACTCTGGGGCTACAGGAATCATGATGATCTTGTAGCTGCAGGAATCATGATGATCTTGGAGCTGCCAAAATCTGAGTTCTGCCAAAATCTGGGTGATGATCTTGGAGCTGTTGAAAGCTGGGGCTGCATTTGTTGGATGGTTCAGAGTCTGGATCTTCCCTACGAGATCCACAGTGAGTTCTGAAATTTTGTGAAGGTGTCCTCACCAATTCTCCTGGGGTGGGAAGAACTCGACTCCGTCGAGTAAAGGCTCATCCGGCTTTGATATTCTTCCAAAAGGTCCGGGTCAATGCATTGTAGGTCCTCTTGGGTAACCCATGAATCCTCCAACTCGGGACGTCCTTGCCACCTTACCAAGTAGCGTTGATAACCATTCCACCGAGTACTAATAATTTAATCATCTAGGATTCGCTCGATCTTCTCTCGTCGCTCAGGCCTTTTTAGTGGACACTCTAAGGTGGGTTCTCTCTCAAGTAATGGATCAGGTCTGAATGCCTCACTGGGTATTACTGTTGGCTCCTTATACTCAGTTAGATCTGCAATATTGAAAGTGGAGCTAATGCCTAGATCATGAGGTAATTCAAGCACGTAAGCATTGGGTCCTACTCTCTCAATAATTTTAAAGGGACCAGTACTTCGAGAATGTAATTTCTTAATAGTTCTTGAGGGGAACCATTCTGGTCTGAGTCGGATCATTACGAAATCCCCTACAAAAAATTCCTTGAATCGCTTTCTAGAATCAGCTTGTATTTTATAAGCCTCATTACTTAATGTGATTTTTTGGGTGATTTCCTTATGCAGATTCCTAGTATGCTGTGCAAAAGATTCAATAGACTCAGATGTCCTAGCATGCAATGGCAGGGGAATCAGGTCATGTGGCTTGTTAGGTCGGTACCCATGGACAATCTCAAATGGGCTTTCACCGGTGGTCCTATTGACAGAACTGTTGTAGGCAAACTCGGCTTTGGGTAACAGCAAGTCCCAGTTCTTAATGTTTTCGCCTACAAGACATCTAAGCAAGTTTCCTATGCTTTGGTTCACAACTTCAGTCTGGCCATCAGTTTGGGGATGGTAAGCAGTGGAGAATTTCAACTTGGTCCCTAACATGTGCCAGAGGGTCTTCCAGAAGTAACTGGTGAACCTAACATCTCTGTCGGACACAATTGTCTTAGGTAGGCCATGAATTCTAACTATCTCATCTAAGAATAGTTTGGCTACTTTAGAGGCATCATAAGATTGGTTGCATGGCAGGAAGTGGGCCATCTTGGAGAATCTATCAACCACAACAAAGATTGAGTCGTGTTTCCTTTGGGTTCTAGGTAATCCTAACACAAAATCCATACTCAAATCCTGCCAAGGGCAACTAGGGACGGGCAAAGGGGTGTACAAGCCAGTGTTCTGCTTTCGCTGTTTTGCAACAGTGCACGTTCGGCACCTAGCCACAATTTGGGCAACATCCCTTTTCAGACTTGGCCAAAAGAAATGTTCCTCTATAGCTAGGATGGTCTTATTCTTCCCGAAATGGCCAGCTAAACCTCCTGCGTGCGTCTCCCAGACCAAAAATTCCCTCACAGACGTTCTTGGGATGCATAGCCTATTCTCCTTAAACAGGTAACCATCTAACAAGGTATACTGACTATGTTCCTTAGATGGTCCGATACTCAAGGTTTGGTGAATCTTTCTGAAATCAGGACAGGTATCGTACTGCTCTTTAATCTGGTTAAACCCTACAACCTCGGTTCTAACAGTGCTCAGGAGTAAAGATCGTCGGCTCAGGGCGTCGGCTACCTTATTGTCAGTTCCCGCTCGATGTTTCAAAACAAAGGTATATGCCTGGATATACTCTACCCACTTAGCATGTCTAGGGTTCAACTTCTTGTGGGAACTCAGATACCTTAATGCCTCGTGATCAGAGTACAACACAAATTCATTAGGTAAAAGGTAATGTCTCCAATATCTTACTGCTTGTACTAAGGCATAAAATTCCTTGTCATAGGTAGAATACCTAAGCTTAGCCTCATTGAACGTCTCACTGAAAAAGGCTACTGGGTGGTTCTCTTGGCTTAGGACTCCTCCTATTCCTACCCCTGAGGCATCACATGCTACCTCGAACACTTTGGAAAAATCGGGCAATCTTAGGATGGGGGCCTGGGTCATTTTCTCTTTCAGCTCTAAGAAGGCTTTATCAGCAGCTTTGGTCCACTCGAAAGCTCCCTTCCTAATGCAATCATTGATGGGTGAGACAACGGTGCTGAAACCCCTGATGAATCGTCTATAAAAGGTGGCCAGTCCGTGGAAACTACGAACTTCAGTAACAGAGGTTGGTACAGGCCACTCAACTATCATCCTGATCTTTTCGGGATCAGCGGCTACTCCTTCTGGGGTCACGACAAATCCTAGGAAGACAACCCTACGAGTCAGAAACTCGCACTTCTTGGGATTTGCATAGAAGCTGTCTTTCATAAGGGCCGAACACACTAACCTAAGGTGGTCCAGGTGGTCCTTCTCATTCTTGCTGTAAATCAGGATGTCGTCAAAATAGACTACCACAAAATTATCGATGAACATCCTAAGGACCTAGGTCATGACTCTCATGAAAGTGCTGGGTGCATTGGATAATCCAAAAGGCATGATTACCCACTCGTACAAACCATCCTTAGTCTTAAATGTTGTCTTCCATTCATCCCCGGGTCAGATTCTAACTTGATGGTAGCCACTCTTAAGGTCAATCTTGGAGAAAATTTTGGCTCCAGCCATCATGTCTAAGAGGTTGTCTAGACGGGGTATGGGAAATCGATATTTGATGGTGATCTTATTAATAGCTCGACTATCTACGCACATTCGCCATGTGCCATCCTTTTTGGGTGTCAAAAGGGCTGGGACGACACAAGGACTCAAACTCTCTCTGATAAAACCTTTACTCAACAACTCACTAACTTGTTTATGGAGCTCTAAATGTTCCTTGGGGTTCATCCGATAATGGGGCAGGTTAGGCAAAGTGGATCCTGGGACAAGGTCAATGGCATGCTGGATGTCCCTAAGGGGTGGAAGTTGGTCGGGCAGATCATCTTGAAATACATCCTTAAATTCTTCCAAAACTTCCAAGACTCCCTGAGGTGGGTCTTCTAAGGTTGGTTTCTTAACTTCTTTGGAGGACACTAACCAAGCAGGTGAACCTTCCACAATCTCCCTTTCTAACTCTTTGGCACTAATCAGATTTAATCCAGATGTCTTCTTTTTCAAAGAGCTAGCTTCCTTCTTGACTTCATCCTTAGGGGGCACTGTGTTAATGACTATCTTCTTCCCTAAGTGGTTGAAGGAACAGGAGTTGGACTTGCCAAACAGAGTGACATCATGGTCATAGAGCCAGGGTCATCCTAAAATGATGCTGCTAACCCCCATGGGCAGCACATCACACCACACTTTCTCCTTGTACGACTATAATTGGATGAGGACTTGACACTGGAGCTTGATGGGATTGGAGCTGGAATCTATCCAGGACACCTTGTAAGGGCTAGGATGGGGAATTGGGGTTAGCCCTAAAGTCTTGACAGTGCTAGCAGAAATGGCATTGATACAACTGCCACTATCTAGGATAACCTTACAAACCTTCTCTCCAACCTTAATGAAAGTGTGTAGGATGTTGGTCCTACGCCAGTCTTCTTGTTCCTTAGATTGGGCAAGGATACGTCTAACTACTCCACACAAGGTAGTGGGGTCACAGGTTTCCTCATCTCCCTCGTACTCTTCTGCTAAAGTCAGTCCTTCCTCATACACTTCTTCTTCCAACTCATGAACAGTCTCGGGGTTCTTCTTCTTCTAAACCACCTATATGGAGGGATATAGTAGGACATTCACTGGAGTAATGGCCGGGCTGGTGACATCTAAAACAAATGCCAGGTTTTCTGGGGACCTCTATAGATTTACCTTTATTATCTTGAGGCCGGCTGGGACTGGGTCTACTAGACTCGGGTCGACTAGGGTCAGTCCGGTTTTGGTCAAGATGACTCGGATTTGGACGGGCAGGGTAAGGTCGGCTTGGATTAGGCTGGGCTGGTCTAGGGTATAGACTCCTAGCGGGTTCAATCTTTCGATAGGCGGGAGTCCTATGGAACTGCTCAAAATCCCTAGCTACCTGGTAGGCCTGCTCTAGATCTTTTACCTCCCTCAGGTAAAGCTCTCTCTTTAACTCCTCTCTCAAACCAGACCTAAATCTAGACAAAATCATGGCCTCAGATTCGTTCATCCCACACCTCATGGCCAACTCATCAAACTGGGCATATACTCTGTGGCACTCTTGTTTCCTTGAATCAACCTATGCCACTGATCTAAAAGGCATTGGTGGTAAGACACAGGTATGTACTTTTCCCTAAGCCTGGCTTTTAACTCTCCCCAGGTGCCTACGGGTTCCTGTCCTCTTTGCCTTATTAGTCTCTCAATAGTATCCTGATGCAGAACAAATAAAGGAATGCGATGCGGAAGTAAATTAAGATTAACTAATTTTTTTGTTGTTTTTATATGTTTGTAGAAGTTGGCTTCAAATCAAAGAAAAGTTAACCTAACATTGAAAGATATTAATATGATAATTGAAAGCACAATTTTAAGGAAACTAAATTATCAGAGTAGTTCAGAAGCAACGGATCGCTGGGGGTTGAGAAACTCCCAGACCTAGGGTTTCGCTCCGAACTTTCAAAAGAACAGAAATAAAGAGAAGAGATGGTTTATCTAACCAGACAATGATCTTCACAGATTTTGGTGGAGGAACTCTCCCGAGCAGATTGTTGGATCCCGGATTCAGATATCTTCGTAATGGATCCTCCAATACTGGTCCTTTGGCCGGTTGGCTTCTCCTGAACTCAAGATCTGAAAGAGAAGAAAAACAATTGATGGAATCAGAGAGTCAAGGAAAAGATTTACCAGGTTGATGAACTTGAAGATTGAAATTGCTAAAAACTGGATTCTCCTGGATGTTGATGTGATTTTCCTTGGAACTTGCTCTGGATCTGAAGTAGCCAGACTGGATCTGGATGAAGGTGGACGGCCTGGACTTGTAGAGAGAGAGAGGCCATGGGAGATGGATGGAGCTAGGGTTTGATGGATTGAAAATAATGAAGGGTGGCTAGGGTTTTGGAATTTCAAGTGGCTAACCTAGGGTTTTGGATAAAGATGGAGATCTCTCATCTCCTCAAGGCTCCAATGGAACCCGGATTACCCCCTCACGGAGCTCAACACTTAGAATAGTGCGGAAGAAGAGAAACCTAGGTCACTCAACACAAGAGAATAGCAAAAAAATAATTTTCTTCATTGATTTTCTAAAGTTACAAAGAGAGGTCTATTATATAGACCTAAAATTTTCTCCAAGCTTGTACAAATTCCCATGTGGGACTAAACTCCTCCAACCACTAGATTAGGTAGAAAATCTTCTCTCTTAGCCGACCAAGAGTTCAAAAAAAATTGGGACGGCCATAAAGGAATTTTTTTTGAATTTTTTGGTGCCTCCTTTGGAGTTGGATTTGGATTTGGAGTCCTCTTCTTCTTATGGTATTTCTTCTTTTCTTCCACTCCAAGTTAAGCTCTTTGATTTTGATTTGAACTTCAATTAGGAGTAGGTTGGATGTCCTTCTTTGATTTCTTCTCCAAGAGAAGTCTTCTTCCTTCTTTACTTAGGTAAAATAGGAAGGTAAGGGCGCCTCCTTTAAAGTAGCCTCCAATTTGATTTTTTCTTCTTTGGATGTGGGGACCATGACACTGGGATGCCTCTGTGGCACCTTCTGGACTCTGGCATGTGCTCGGAGTGTGGCTGGGCGTGTGGCTTGGAGTGTGGCCTCCACTTGCTTGAACCTTGATTTGATTGGAAGACAAATGTGGCACCATTTTGGACCAAATTGAAACCACATTGGGACTTGCACTGAGTCAACATGACTCAACAAAATTTAAATGGTGACTCAATAAATAAAATAAATAAACTGGTTGACCAGGTCAACCTTTATTACAAACCCTAATTTCTCGGGTAATGTCAATCAGAGATCCAAATGGAGCTCTGAAGTCTTCTTCTGAGTCTGGTGCCCGCACCAATTCTCCCAGGGTGGGAGGAACTCGACCCTGTCGAGTAAGGCTCAAGTTGGCTCTGGTATCTCTCCAAGAGGTCTGGGTCCAATTCTTGTAATTCTTCTCGGGAGATCCAAGAGTCATCAGAATCTGGCCTTCCTTGCCAGCGGACCAGGTACCTTTGGTATCCTCGATTACGAGTAGAGATAACCTGATCATCCAGGATCTTTTCAATCTGCTCTTTCCTCACAGGCCAGTTTGTTGGTGGGGACACACAGGGTCGGGATCACTCTCAATGATAGGGTTAGGCTCAAAAGGCTCACTAGGAATTACAGCTGGCTCCTGTACTCTACTAAGTCTGTAATGTTGAAAGTAGAGCTAATGCCTAGTTCTGGAGGCAACTCGAGCACATAGGCATTGGATCCTACTCTCTTTACCACTCTAAATGGTCCAGCTCCCCTAGCATGTAACTTTCTAACGGTTCCAGGAGGAAACCGTTCAGGCCTTAACCTAATCATCACATAGTCTCCCTCAACAAAAGATTTGACTCGCCTTTGAGTATCAGCCAACTTCTTATAAGTTTCATTACTTAAATTTATTTTGGCATGAATTTCTTTATGCAAGTCTTTTACATGCTGTGCAAAATTCTCAGCAGATTCGGAGACTCGAGTGTGGACAGGTAAAGGGACTAGGTCAAGAGGTGTGTGAGGTTTGTACCCATGTACAATTTCAAATGGACTCTTACCCGTAGACCTATTGACCGAGTCATTGTACGCAAATTCTGCCCTTGGTAGGTATAAATCCCAATTTCTGGTGTTTTCACCAACAAGACATCTCAGCAGATTTCCTAGGCTACGGTTCACTACTTCAGTTTGGCCATCAGTTTGGGGATGATAGGCAGTTGAAAACTTAAGTTTTGTCCCTAACTTATGCCAAAGGGTCTTCCAAAAGTAACTGGTGAACCGGACATCCCTATCTGAAACGATTGTCTTAGGTAGGCCATGGAGTCTAACTATCTCATTGAAGAAAAGCGTGGCTACCTTAGACGCATCAAAGGTTTGGGAACAAGGCAGGAAGTGGTCCATTTTAGAGAATCGGTCGACTACGACACAGATAGAATCATGTCTCCTCTGGGTCTTAGGTAAACCTAAAACAAAATCCATACTCACATCTTGCCAAGGACGATCTGGGACAGGGAGTGGGGTATAAAGACCAGTGTTTTGTTTTCGCTGTTTGGCAACAGCGCAGGTTCGACATCTAGCTACAATATTAGCTACATCCCTTTTCAAGCTAGGCCAGAAAAAGTGGTCTTCAATAGCTAGAATGGTCTTGTCTTTTCCAAAATGGCCGGCTAAACCTCCAGCAAGGATTTCCCAAATCAAAAATTCCCTAAGAGAAGTTCTAGGGATGCAAAGCCTATTTTTGAAGAACAAAAAACCATCTACAAGGGTATAATCCTGGTGATTACTAGATGGTCCTTGAACTAGATCCTGATACACAGTTGTGAAATCCGGACAAGACTCATATTCCTCTTTGATTTGCTCAAACCCTATGACCTCAGTTCTAACAGAAGTTAATAACAGAGATCGGCGACTAAGGGCATCAGCTACCTTATTCTCAACTCTAGCCTTATGTTTCAGGACAAAAGTATAGGACTGGATATATTCTACCCA
Organism: Areca catechu; assembly: GCA_021397845.1. Classification (NCBI taxonomy): domain Eukaryota; kingdom Viridiplantae; phylum Streptophyta; class Magnoliopsida; order Arecales; family Arecaceae; genus Areca; species Areca catechu. The sequence continues at coordinate 64,632,747 of CM038042.1, forward strand.
CTTAGCATGCCTAGGGTTAAGCTTCTTTTGGGAGTTCAGGAATCTAAGAGCCTCATGGTCCGAAAATAGTACAAATTCCTGCAGTAGCAAATAATGTCTCCAGTAACGCAAAGCTTGCACCACCGCATAAAATTCCTTATCATAGGTAGAATACCTAAGCTTAGCATCATTAAGTTTTTCACTAAAGAATGCTATGGGATGATTCTCTTGGCTTAGGACTCCACCTATTCCTATACCTGAAGCATCACAGGCAACCTCAAATACTTTAGAAAAATCGGGTAATCTCAGAATGGGTGCCTGGGTCATTTTATCCTTAAGATCTAGGAAGGCTTTATGGGTTGACTTAGTCCAATGAAATTCTCCCTTCCTAATACAATCAGTGATAGGAGCAGCTAAAGTACTAAACCCCTTGATGAATCGCCTATAGAAGGTAGCCAAGCCGTGGAAACTTCTAACTTCATGCACATTGGTTGGCTCTGGCCAGTCTACTATGGACCTAATTTTCTCAGGATCGGCCACCACGCCGTCAGGGGTTACTACAAAACCAAGAAAGATAACTCTACTAGTCATGAATTCACACTTCTTAAGATTACCGTAGAGTCTCTCATTCCTCAAAACTTGGCAGACTGCTCTAAGGTGGCCTAGGTGATCTGCTGGGGTCTTACTATAGATCAGGATGTCATCAAAATAGACCACCACAAATTTTCCTATGAAAGCTCTAAGTACCTGGGTCATAATTCTCATGAAGGTACTAGGGACATTGGACAACCCAAAAGGCATAACAACCCATTCATAAAGACCATCCTTAGTTTTGAAAGCAGTTTTCCATTCATCCCCGGGTCTAATCCTAACCTGATGATAGCCACTTTTGAGATCAATCTTAGAAAAAACCATTGCACCAGCCATCATATCAAGCATGTCATCTAGTCTAGGGATGGGAAACCTATATTTGATTGTAATTTTATTGATGGCACGATTGTCAACACACATCCTCCATGTGCCATCTTTCTTTGGGGTCAGTAAGGCTGGGACTGCACAAGGGCTAAGACTTTCTCTAATAAACCCCTTCCTTAATAATTCTCCAACCTGCTTTTGCAGTTCTTCATGCTCAGATGGATTCATCCTGTAATGGGGCAAGTTGGGCAAAGTCGCTCCTGGGATTAGATCTATGGCATGCTGGATATCCCTAAGAGGTGGAAGGTGGTCTGGCAAATCCTCGGGAAAGACATCCTCAAATTCTTTTAATACAGGTTTAACTTCTTGAGGAGGCTCTGAGGGTTCCGAAGTTCTAAGTTCCTTAGCAGTCAACATCCAGATGGGTGAACCACTATGAATTTCTTGTTCTAGATCCTTAGCACTGATTAGGTTCACTCCAGTTTTCATCTCCTTAACCTTACCGGCTCCTTTAGTTACCTTGTCCTTAGGGGGAATGGAATGGATCGTAATCTTCTTCCCATTGAAACTAAAGACACAGGTATTGGATTTTCCTAAGAGGGTGGCATCATGATCATACAACCAAGGTCTTCCGAGAATTATACTGCTCACCCCCATGGGTAAAACATCGCACCAAATCTTTTCGTGATAAGATTGCATTTGGATTTGGACTTGACATCTAGACTGGATGGGTATGGAGGTAGAATCTACCCAAGAAACCTTATAGGGGTTGGGATGGGGAACTGGGATTAAGCCTAACATCTTGACAGTGCTAGTAGAGATGGCATTTACACAGCTCCCACTATCTATGATGATCTTACATACCTTATCCCCTAATTTAAGAAAAGTCTGTAGGATGTTAGTCCTACGCCAATCCTCTTGAACTAGATTCTGGGATAGGATGCATCTTACAACTCCTAATTGGTCAGATTCATTGGGTTCCTCCTCTCCTTCATACTCCTCAACCAAATTCATTCCGGCCTCATAAACTTCTTCTTCAAATTCCTCACTGGGCTCGGAATTATCATTCTCTCCCTCTTCTATGTAAAGGGATCTTCGTGGGCACTGGCTAGCAACATGACCTACCTTATGACACTTGAAACAGGCTATGGCAGTACACTGACTGGAAATGTGACCTGGTTTCTGACACTTAAAATAGGTGATATTTGAACTAGGGGTTCTCTGGGTGTCAGGTGCCTTACCTTTGTCCATGGGTCTAGGGGTAGAAGTACCCTGAAAAGGTTTACTAGGGATAACTTGGCTAGGTCCATTCCTTGGGATTGGGGCACTAACCCTAGAAGGTATAGGTCCTCTCTGAAATTTCTCAGTATTCAGTGCAATCTGGTAGGCTTGGTCTAGATCAGTAACCTCTCTCAGAAATAGTTCTCGCTTGATTTCTTCCCTCAGTCCAGCCCTAAATCTAGACAAAGTGACTTCGTGGGCTTCACTCACATCACATCTCATTAGGTATTCATCAAAAGTAGTTATGTAGTCTGAGATAGATCGGTTTCCTTGTTTCAGGTTTTGCCATTGGTCTAACAGGTTTTGCTGGTATGAAATGGGTAGGTATTTATCTCTCAGTTTTTCTTTCATACCCTGCCAAGTGGTTATGGGCTCAACATTCCGTCTCCTAGTGGTTAGCTCAATGTTCCCCCAGTATAACCTAGCTTGACGCACTAATTTCATCTTGGCAAACTTGTATTTCCTCTCCTCAGACATAGCATACCACTCAAAGTATTGGTCCATCTCACCCTCCAAATCAGAATACACCTTAGGGTTCAGACTACCATCAAAAGTGGGTGCATCTAATTTGATGTTCCTGATGAACCTATCATCTCTATCTTCAGGCTCTGGGTCAGGCCTCCTATGATTAGGTTCAGGATCTCTATATAAAGGCCTTCTAGGCTCCTGATGTGGGTGAGGTTAAGGCATATTAAAATCGGGGTCAGGAGTCCAATTCCGATGTCTAGGTTCTTCAAGTACTTGGACTCGGTCCCTAAGTTGGATAAGATCCTCATGAATTTGTGCGCTAAACTGGGCCACAGTGTTTGTCATATCCTGATTCATTTTAGCCATACTTTCAGTAAGAGTTCTGATCATGGCCTCTAAATCAGGTTGGGTTTGACCAGGTTGATATGGCACTCCGTTTCTGGTAGACATGATGATTCAAGCAAGCACACAAAATGAGACTAGGCTAAATCGACTACTGGATCACTAGACCTAGAGTCCAAACTAGATGCCTAATCAGAGTGGCAAGCTAGCCTGTAGTAACTCAGGACTCAGCCAGGCAGGTGTAAGGGGAGTGTTAGGTCCTTGATTGTCAATCCTAGACACCAATCAGTGATTGGCCAGGTAGGTGGACCAGCACACAAGTCCTTCAGGACGTAGTCCCTAAACCACCGTTCTAGACACTGAGTGCTAAGCACACACAGAATAACTCGGCAAACTGACTCAACACTAGCCTAGACCTGACCAATTGGTGTCCCTAGCCCACTAGGGCAAATTAGTCTAACTGATTTTAAATTAGGTCTAGGTTCGAATGATTGGATGGTGGTTTTGGGCTAAGGAGAGGTAATCAACTCCTCCCCTTATCTTAGATGCTCAATTGCCCTTAAGTAAATTATGAGATGATCACTCCAAAAAGAATTGAATTGCAGAACACAAAAAAATAGAGTTACTGTATTTTAATTCTCAGAATTTTTATCGAAACCAATAAATCACAGGAAAATTATGGAAAACAGGTTCAATTATATTGGTTTCAACGAAGTAAAAATCATGCAATTCGGAGTTTTATGCAGGGAGAAATAATTCAGACAACAGGGCAATTACGGGCTGCAACTAGATTGTCTTCCCCGTTTATAATCCCTGCTACGAAGTTATAACCCAATGGATCCCCTACACGCCCTAGGAACACCCCGTGGAATGGGAGGAGGAGGCTTGTGCCTCGCTTAGTTCCTAGGACCGGACGTCCTGGGGAGTCTACTTCGAGCAGACAAAATAAAAGGAGAAAACAATCAAAACAAGCAAGCAAGCAAATCAGAAACCCTAGACTGGGCTCTGATACCAAAAATGATGCAGAACAAATAAAGGAATGCGATGCGGAAGTAAATTAAGATTAACTAATTTTTTTGTTGTTTTTATATGTTTGTAGAAGTTGGCTTCAAATCAAAGAAAAGTTAACCTAACATTGAAAGATATTAATATGATAATTGAAAGCACAATTTTAAGGAAACTAAATTATCAGAGTAGTTCAGAAGCAACGGATCGCTGGGGTTGAGAAACTCCCAGACCTAGGGTTTCGCTCCGAACTTTCAAAAGAACAGAAATAAAGAGAAGAGATGGTTTATCTAACCAGACAATGATCTTCACAGATTTTGGTGGAGGAACTCTCCCGAGCAGATTGTTGGATCCCGGATTCAGATATCTTCGTAATGGATCCTCCAATACTGGTCCTTTGGCCGGTTGGCTTCTCCTGAACTCAAGATCTGGAAGAGAAGAAAACAATTGATGGAATCAGAGAGTTAAGGAAAAGATTTACCAGGTTGATGAACTTGAAGATTGAAATTGCTGAAAACTGGATTCTCCTGGATGTTGATGTGATTTTCCTTGGAACTTGCTCTGGATCTGAAGTAGCCGGACTGGATCTGGATGAAGGTGGACGGCCTGGACTTGTAGAGAGAGAGAGGCCGTGGGAGATGGATGGAGCTAGGGTTTGATGGATTGAAAATAATGAAGGGTGGCTAGGGTTTTGGAATTTCAAGTGGCTAACCTAGGGTTTTGGATAAAGATGGAGATCTCTCACCTCCTCAAGGCTCCAATGGAACCCGGATTACCCCCTCACGGAGCTCAACACTTAGAATAGTGCGGAAGAAGAGAAACCTAGGTCACTCAATACAAGAGAATAGCAAAAAATAATTTTCTTCATTGATTTTCTAAAGTTACAAAGAGAGGTCTATTATATAGACCTAAAATTTTCTCCAAGCTTGTACAAATTCCCATGTGGGACTAAACTCCTCCAACCACTAGATTAGGTAGAAAATCTTCTCTCTTGGCCGACCAAGAGTTCAAAAAAAATTGGGACGGCCATAAAGGAATTTTTTTGAATTTTTTTGGTGCCTCCTTTGGAGTTGGATTTGGATTTGGAGTCCTCTTCTTCTTATGGTATTTCTTCTTTTCTTCCACTCCAAGTTAAGCTCTTTGATTTTGATTTGAACTTCAATTAGGAGTAGGTTGGATGTCCTTCTTTGATTTCTTCTCCAAGAGAAGTCTTCTTCCTTCTTTGCTTAGGTAAAATAGGCAGGTATGGGCGCCTCCTTTAAAGTAGCCTCCAATTTGATTTTTTCTTCTTTGGATGTGGGGACCATGACACTGGGATGCCTCTGTGGCGCCTCCTGGACTCTGGCGTGTGCTCGGAGTGTGGCTGGGCATGTGGCTTGGAGTGTGGCCTCCACTTGCTTGAACCTTGATTTGATTGGAAGACAAATGTGGCACCATTTTGGACCAAATTGAAACCACATTGGGACTTGCACTGAGTCAACATGACTCAACAAAATTTAAATGGTGACTCAATAAATAAAATAAATAAACTGGTTGACCAGGTCAACCTTATTACAAACCCTAATTTCTCGGGCAATGTCAATCAGAGATCCAAATGGAGCTCTGAAGTCTTCTTCTGAGTCTGGTGCCCGCACCATATCCCAATATATCCGGGCTTGGCGAATTAACTTAAGCTTGGCAAACTTAAATTTCCTACCCTCCGTCATCTCGTACCACTCGAAATATTGGTCCATTTCCTTTTCCCAGTCTAGGTATACCTGGTGTCCAGGGTGCCATCAAATGTGGGGGCTTCTAGTCTAATGCTCTTAAAAGCCCTATCCTCCATATCAACAAACTCCTGATGGGGTCTTCTAGGAGGATGATCTCGGTATGGGTCAGGTTGCTGGGCCCTCCTAGGATGCGGTTCCTCGAATGGGTCAAAAGTTCTCTCTCCTAGGGTTAGGCTCTTCGAAGGATCAAGATTTCTAGCCCTCCTAGGGTGTGTCATCGAAGCTGGGGTGCCAGGGTCGGGCTCAGAACTCTGCTGCTGGGCTCTCTCTATGGTGTCCAATATAGCCTCAAATTGATTCAACCGGTTATCTAAGTGATTGGTCAATTGGGCAGATAACTAGGCTGACATTTGGGCAAAATGCTCTGACATAGTTCTTAGTAAAGCCTCTTGAGGGTTATCCATAGGTGTCTCGGGCTGATATGATGTCCCTGCCCTAGTAGACATGAATCAAGCACACAAGCAGAAAATTCGACTAAGAGTAACTAGACCTAGAATCTCAACTAGGGCTTAACTCAATGCAACAGGCTAACCTGTAGTAACACTTATCCTTGGCCAGGTAGGTGTAGGGGAGTGAAGGTCCCTTTCTGCCAACCTTAGACACCAATCGGGGATTGGCCAGGTACGGCGGACCAACTCACAAGCCCTAGGTTCACCAACCTAGACACCAAGAATAGTGGCACACACAAGATAGACTGACACAAGGAGTAGACTCGAAGTCTTGACTCGACCGTGTTGGTGTCCCTATGGCTCTCTAGAGCAAAGCAGTACGTTGCTAATTGATTTTAAATTTAAAGGCTTAGGTTCGAAAATGAGGGTGGTTGTTGTGGACTAAGGAGAGGTAATGACATCCTCCCCTTATGTTATGATATTGCCGCCCTTAAATAGATTTATCATGAGATGGAATGAAACATGCAATGAACCCTAGTCTAATGGTGCAAAAAAAAAAAAAAAAAAAAAAAAAAAAAAAAAAAAAAAAAAAAAAAAAAAAAAAAAAAAAAAAACTAGTGTTGCAGTTAGAAGTGGGGCAGAAAGTGCCATGCAAAAAATTCCGAAAATTCCAGAAAAATCACAGTAGACACTTAACACATCAATAGCATACCAGATGAAAGGATTTAGACAAATAAAACCTATGCTATTCTAAACATGTCTTGGAACTTAACTAAAATGGAAGAGTCAGCAAACAGCATGCAGACAGCAAAGGATTTCAGAAATTTTAACTTTTTTTGTAATTTTTCTCTGAGGATGAGATTTTAAACGAAGATAGATAACTGAAAATTCTACAAGGAAAAAATATAAACAAGATAAACTAACTACTTTTATATAGAGATTTAAGTAGATTACAGGCAGAAAACGTAACTAATACAGAAAAACAGTAAACAGGACAGCCACAACTTGCAGGAATTTTAATTTTTTTTATATTTTTTTCTAAAGAAAAAATTTTAAACTAAGACAGCTAACTAAAAATGATACAAGGAAAAAATACAAAACAAAGAAAATAACTACTCTTATATTGAAATTAAAATGGATTATAGGTAGGTCACAAGTGAAAACAGAAACCCTGAAGTGCAGAGACTGGAACAAGTCCTAAACTAACCTGCTCTGATACCAAATATGATGGGGAACCTATAGACTAGGATGGCATGAAGATGATGAGAGATGCAATGCAAAGAAAATCACCCTTAAATCTAATTAAATTGAGACTCATAACAAGCAAGGATGATAGAAAACAACTTAAGGAAGATATCAACTCATACAACCTCTCATGCTGGACCCCAAAATTAAGTGAGCAGAATAATAGACCCAAGACTCAGAGATTGAGAAATCCCCGATCTAAGACATGCAAACAATTACTAAAACAGATCTTGAGGATAAAGAGGTGAGGTAAAATGACACAACAGTAAATAAATATTCCCAAAGCACTAGGGTCACTCTTCCTGGGAAGATGCGGCCTAGATGATCAATAATCAGCTGCTCAACGGGTGGCGTCGTGCTAAATGTATGTTGGCAAGGTTCCTTCGGGGATCGTTACCGGAGAAAGACCCTACAAGGTACAAAACCCAAATCAAAGCAAGAAGAGTACCAGGACATCAAATAAAATGACAATCACAACTCCTGGAGCTCCGCTCGAGGTGGAAGGGCTAAATTCGGGCGAGCTTGAAATCTTCGATCTTCTGGAGTACGGTGGTGAGAATTATGGATGATGGAATGGATGATAAGGGGGCTTAGACGGCTGGAAAATGGTAGGATAGATAGGGCCTCGCACCCCTCGACGCCGCGGGTGCAACGAAGGCAGTCGGAGCCTCACACTCCTCGACGTTGCAAATGCAACGAAGGCAGGATTAGGGCCTCACACCCCTCAATGTTACAATTGTAACAAAGGCACTAGAGAAAGCACTCCAACAGTATTTCATTTCATCTATCTCTTCTTTTTTTTTACCAGAGAACCATCCCTATTTATAAGCTCAAGAACACTCTCTAGAACCCTCTATATAAGGATTAGTTTAATTTTTTAAAATGGGTACAAAGCTGCAAACTTTGGGGCTGCAGGAATCATGATGATCTTGTAGCTGCAGGAATCATGATGATCTTGGAGCTGCCAAAATCTGAGTTCTGCCAAAATCTGGGTGATGATCTTGGAGCTGCTGAAAGCTGGGGCTGCATCTGCCAAAATCTGGGTGATGATCTTGGAGCTGCTGAAAGCTGGGGCTGCATCTGCCAAAATCTGAATTCTGACAAAATCTGGGTGATGATCTTGGAGCTGCTGAAAGCTGGGGCTGCATTTGTTGGATGGTTCAGAGTCTGGATCTTCCCTACGAGATCCACAGTGAGTTCTGAAATTTTGTGGAGGTGTCCTCACCAGTGAGTATCCTATCATTAAAAAATATATTTTTAATATATAGTTAGTACTCAAATATACTTAAGTATTTTATTATTCATCAAATCAATACTGAAGTCAACATTATGGGAACTCATTTGGATCATTTTTGGATCAACGATCCTTGTTAGGGTGTGCTGAAATCATTTTAGTTCATCGAAAGAGTTTCAATGGTACTATGATAGAGATCATAGTATATCTCACTAACAAATAGAATGAAACTTGAGAGGTCACACATAATAGAGGCTTGATCTGATTAAGAGCTTGGATCTATTTAGAAACTATTAATATGTAAGGGTTATAAATTTAGCAATTGCTAAGTTTTGTACTATAAAATTTATTACAAGAGTTATAATATAATTGGACTTAATTAAATTTTGGATGAAGTCCAAATTAATTTAAATTGAATTTAATTTAATTAGGCTTGTCTTAATTTAAGTCTAATTGGATTTTATTATCTTAAGTTGGACTTGGATTTCAATCCTATTTAGAATAAGATTGATAACCTTTCAAATTGGATTCAAATTGGGCTCGAAGTAGATTCGAATTGAATCCAAAATATATCTAGTTGATCAGGACACTTCACCTAATGAGATTGGGTTCTTCTTTCTCAATGTGGCATGTGAAAGGAGCGCTATTTTTGGTGACCCCTTGTACGTGCGCATGAGAAAAGAGGAGAGGCACTACTTTGGTACCTCTCATTCTTTCCAGAGACTCTCTCTCCTCATTAGATAAATGTTATCTTAGTTTAAATACTTATTTGAATTAGGATAGGTCTCTATCTGATTTTGGCATGGGATTTTGGGGCGTGGACTTTGGTTTGTGCAATAAAACAATGTAAGAAATCAGATGGCGCATAACATTGATTTCTCATCGCAAATGTTTCTCAATATATTTCTTTCTTGTGCCCTTCTTTATTTGAAATAGTTTTAAATTATGATAATATGAGATCTTGTCTAGATGAGGCATGAAGTATTTGGGGTGGGATCTATTGTTTGTGCAGCAACTTTAAGAATAGAAGAAATAAGATGTAGTGCCATACATTAGTTTCTCATCGTTGTTATTTCTCAACACCATCTATTCCTTATTTGATTTGCATTCTGTTTAGATCAAGATGATTCCTTATCTAGTTAAGGCATAGATCAGGAGATTGGCATGGGTTGATGAGAAAAGTGTGCGACAAAATAAAAAAAAGAGAGGGATTGTGGGGTGCATTCTCCTTCTCTTCAAGCCTTGCTGCATCCTGGTTTTTTTCCGCCCCCTTTCTTGTTCTTTCTGATTATTCCATAGCCAATAACACTTAAGAGAGTCTTTAGAGAGAGGTTTAGAAGAGAAGAAAAAGTTTTATTTTCTTTTAGGCATCCAAGAAGAAATCCCAATACCCTGCACAAAAAATTTCATGTGAAGGCTGCATCCCTTCCCTTCAAGTTCTTAAGGAAGATTCAGAGCCAAGTTGATGAAGCTTGTGAAGGAGCTAGTAGTTCGATGAATTTATTGACTCAATGAGGAGTAGGCCTCATGTGGATACCAATAAAGGTTGGGCATGTGTGCTGTTCTGACAAGAAACCCTAATGTCTACTAGATCCAACCTGATTAGAGTTAGAAGAAAGGAAAGCGAGTCAAGACCATTTTCATTTGAGACAAGCAAGCCAAAGAAATTCAACTAATGAAGACCTTTCTTTCCAAAATTCCAAGCAATCCATTTGGGCCAGCCAACCTATAATTTGATTCACCTAATTTAAAGCACATTTGAAGACTAAATCTTAGAAGACACATTGAAGGCTTTTGATGAGGACACTTGGCAAAATAGGATGGCGCCACATGGAGATTCTAGTTTCTTCTATTGTTAGGATTAGTTACCTAGAAGCTTCTCAATATAATTAGTTACCAACTAAATCTGAATTAGTTGGCTTCTTAATCTACCTTTTTGTTGCCCATTATGGTTGCCCTTGGCCTATAAATAGGACCAAGGCCTCCTCTTGTAAAGCAATGAATTACTTGAGTTGAATGAAAGTTTACTTGTTTGTGTTCTCTTCCACCTTGCCAAGTTTATGAGTTCTCCTTGATGTTTTGAGTGTTTTTCTTGAAGTTTGAGTTTGAGTGTTGAGTTTGAGTAAGTTCCTTGAGTTTAAGAGACCTTAGTTCCATTTCCAAGCTTTTTTACCTAAGATCCAAGTAGTCCAAGAAGAAGAGGAAGTGTTGTCCAAAAATTCCAGCAACTCTCTTCACTTCTCTTTGTTTATTCCTTCCTTTTCCCTTAATTTCTTTGAATCATGACCTTACCTTGACTCTTTTGTAGGTTCTTCTTGGTGATTTGAAGATGATGATGAAGGCTCCATGCTATGGATCAAAGCTCCAATGGTAAATCCAAGAAGGGAGTGTAGATTTTGTCTCTAGCTTTCAATTCTTGAGTGGTGAGTGTTTTCCTTCCATTTGAGCTTTGATTTCTCCTCATTATTGGGAATAGACCCTCTTGATCCTTAGATCTGATTTTTCTAAAGGTAGCTTAGCCTAGTTTGAGGGTTTATATGCCCTTAGATCCTTTCTTTTATTTTTTTTTGAAAGTAAGCTTGCATAAGGGTGTCAGATTTTCTGCTCACCTAGTTCCCGGATCAAAGTTCTTCATCCCTTCTACCCATGAATCCAGCCATATCTGGAGCTCTAATAGATCACATCTCTACACACCCATTTCATTCAATTCATACCCCATCAATGTTTTGGTATCAGAGCTTTGTTTCTAGGTTAAGCTTTGCAAGCTGCTGGAATTCTGTCTCACTGTCTTCCAAGTTTACTGTGATTTTTCGTATTTTGTATGTTGATCAGAAAAATCCAAAAAATACTTTCCTAGTACCTTATTCGAAATATAAAATTCAAAAAAAATACTTTTCTTGATTTGTTGGATTTAAAAATACAAGTTCTTAGGTCATTTCTGAAGTTATGTCCAGAATTCTGTTTCTGCCTTCCATTTTATTTAATTTTCTAAAAAATACAAAAATATTTTTTTAAAAAATTTCAAATTTTATAAATGAGATTTAACTTTGAGTTTTGTTATTTTTCACTGGAATTTTGAATTTTAGAGAGGTTTAGAGTTCAGAATTTAAAATTTGAATTTAGGTTGTTAAGAATTAGCTAAACTGCCGGAACCTTCTAGCAACTATTTTCAAACTACCTTCTCAACCAAAATTCGAATTAATTTGGAGTCACAAATTAAATTATGAGATTTTAGATTTGAGAGCTAACCAAGTTAGTTTTATTTTAAATTTTTGGGATTTAAAAACTTTAAATTTCAAATTTTTAATTTTAGGTTAGTTGGAAGCTGAAAATTACATTTTAACCACTTTGCCACCAAGGATGAATTTTCTAATCAAGATTTGAAATTAAAAATTTTAAAATTGGTTGCTGGAATCTAGACTTCGAGATTTGAATTACCCAATTTAAATTTTCATTATTTGAAATTTTGAAATTGGGTTAAGAATTCATGTATTTGTGCTAAGTCTAGTTAGTTGCGCTCCTTGCCTTGCTGAAATTGTTTGCATCTAATTTTAAATTATCTTAAGGGCAATCAATATTACATAAGGGAAGGTCATCATTACCTTTCCTTAGCCCAAAATAATCATCCACATTTGCATTGACCTAAGCCATAAGTAAAATCAAGTAGGAACCTAAACTAGGGACACCCACAAGTCGGGTTCAAGTGCAAGGTAAGATAAAGTATTATTTGTTCGTACTTATTCCTTGAAATTGGTATCCAAGGCTAGAGGTCCAACGGCAAATGCCTTAAGCGGACTTGCGATTTTTAATTAGGACATCGTGAAAGCAAGAGGAGCCTCTTGCAACCCCACCTCTTACCTGGCCAGTAGACAGGGTAATTACATACTTAACTAGTACCTAGTTAAATCTTGTATTTTGAGCTTTTAGGCTAGGAATCCTAGAATTAGATTTTTCTTGTCCCTTGTATTGCTTATACGTGTACTGTGTCCTATAAAGCTCTATACCAAAGTCCCACCCTCAGTCTGGTTTATCCATGGATCCCAATCTTGAATTCTTTATGAGGACCCTGAGTAAAAAATTTGATATCCTAACTAAATAATTAGGATCAATGAACAAAGAGTTTGGGCAAATGAATAATCAAATCGGGAACATCGAAAAAGATCACTTGACCCGTACTAATCCTAAATCACCTCCTATTGATCCAAGAGTCCATCGTGATGATCTCATCCCTAAGTATAAACTTAGATACCCCTGTCAAGGCTTTGTAGATCAGGAGGAGAGTCTTTAAGAGCAATCGACCCTATGCACCTACTTTTGATGGAAACCCTAAGGTGTATATCGATTGGAAGAAGAAAATGGATCAGTACTTTGGGTTTGATGAAATGTCAGAAGAAAGAAAGTGTCAATTTGCCAAATTAAAGCTAAATCGACATACTAAGTTATATTGGGGACATGTTGAGCATAAAAGTTATTATAGTGGGGATAAAATAATTACTTGGAGAGATATGAAGAGTAAACTGAGGGAAAAGTACCTAGGAAAATCTTATAAACAAAATCTTCCAACCCAATGGTACAAATTGAGACAAGATGATGAAACTATGTTTAAATATATTGTTGAATTCAATAAGTATGAGGGAGATGAAGAAGAGACTAAATCCATGGAAGAATTAAAGGAAAAATATCCTAAACCTATTGAAAAATTTAAAGATGAAGTGAAATCAAAATCTTGTCCAAATAGAGAGCTAAAAAGAGAAGATCCTAAACCCATTGAAGAATTCAAGGAAGATGTCTATGAAGTTAGGTCTGACTTAGTCGATGAATATGAACAAGAACAATTATTGAGGATAAAATAATTACCCAGCCTAAGAAAATCAACAACGGAAATAATCAACTTAAAGAAGATGAAATCCAGGGACAAAACCATGAAGAGCAATCCAAGGAGATGATAAAGGACCCGGAATTAATCAATGTTGAGAATTTAGATCTAGAAATTAATGAAGGATCACCTAATAGGGTGTTGACTATCAGAGAAAACCTAGAACAAACCCCTACGGATCAGCTCCAAGAAGTTGGAAAGCCTTTGAAAAACCTTCAGTATGTTTTCCCAAACCATTTCTCTATCCCTGATCCACCATCCTTGAACATCCACCTTTTTAAATCACCACTACATAACATGCACTCTCCTATTCTACCAAGCTGGGACATCCACCATATCATTGATCTGGTCCCAGTAATATTCAATAGTTACTTTCTTAAGACTCTATGGCATATGTTGGAAGCCAAACTAAGATTTACTGCCACTTACCTGAAGATATGTGCAAGAGTCTTAGAAGCCTTTAAGGGGAATATTAAAAATTAGGAGCTTTTGTGTTCTCTTCCACCTTGCCAAGTTCATGAGTTCTCCTTGATATTTTGAGTGTTTCTCTTGAAGTTTGAGTTTGAGTGTTGAGTTTGAGTATAAGTTTGAATGAGTACCTTGAGTTTGAGAGACCTTAGTTTCATTTCCAAGCTTTTCTATCTAAGATCCAAGTAGTCCAAGAAGAAGAGGAAGTGCTGCCCAAAAATTCCAGCAACTCTCTTCACTTCTCTTTGTTGATTCCTTCCTTTTCCCCTAAATTCTTTGAATCACGACCTTACCTTGACTCTTTTGCAAGTTCTTCTTGGTGATTTGAAGATGATGATGAAGGCTCCATGCCATGGATCAAAGCTCCAATAGTAAATCCAAGAAGGAAGTGTAGATCTTGTCTCTAGCCTTCAATTCTTGAGTGGTGAGTGTTTTCCTTCCATTTGAGCTTTGATTTCTCCTCATTATTGAAAATAGACCCTCTTGATCCTTAGATCTAAGGTTCTTAAAGGTATCTTAGCCTAGTTTGAGGGTTTTTATGCCCTTAGATCCTTTCTTTTTTTTTTTTTGAAAGTAAGCTTGTATAAGGGTGTCAGATTTTCTACTCACCTAGTTCCTAGGTCAAAGTTCTTCATCTCTTCTACCTATGAATCCAGCCATATTTAGAGCTCTAATGCTAGTATGTTGTTGCTAAGTGAGTAGATTACATCTTCACGTACCCATTTCATCAAATTCGTCCCCCATCATAAGCACTCAGCCAAGCTAAGACTGAAGAGCTCCCTGGAGAGCTTCGACAGCAGCAGCCATCGTCCCATACTCTCTCCCTCTCCCAACACTCCTTCCATCATCTCTTAAATCCTCCAAGAGTGGAGACCAACTAGGGATCCACCAAGGAGGATCTGTTCTCCTTGATCGTTTACTGACTTAACTGTCGGAGTGCCCCTACCGGGATCCCCAGCCTTGGTCCCCTTTCTTTTGCAAGACTGGGTGCATGCGGAGGATGAGATGCGGGAAACCCACATCCGGTGCCACGTGAGATCTTTAGGCCATGGTGATCTAGGCGGCAACATAGGTGTTTTAAATTATTATGCATGCTTTATTTTTGAAAAATATTTTCATATGTTGTTTCCACTACACTAGGATTTAGAACCCGAAAAATTTAGCATGCTAGCACTTAGGTTTCCTTCAATGGTATCAAAACAAGGACTTTCAAACATGCATGATTAGATTCAAATCTAAAAGTTAGGATCAGTTTTGATCAAACTTATGTTGACATAAGGTTGTCCTGCTATAAAATTAACCCCCTATAGTGCAAAGGTTATCTTACTATAAGTTTGTTATGTTTTGAAAAGGATTTTTGAAACTAAAATCCATAACTTTAAGATCTAATTTTTGTTATATGAGATGTATCATGATTTATATTTAGAAGTGAAATTGATTAATTAAGGTTTGCATCAGACTAATTAGAAGGTTGTCCTGCTATTTATAGTGCAAAGGTTGTTTTAATATGATGTGAACCGATTTCTGAAAAGAGATTTCAAAATATTTTAATCATATTTTAGATCTAATTTGCATATAAGATATATACTTAATCATGTTTTAGATTTGAAAATAAATACTTGTAATGTATGTTAATTAGTTTTTGATCTAAAATAATATATATGAGATATGTCCTAGGTTTAGATATGAAAATATTTCAAGATCATAAACCACTAATAATCATGCACTAAAATTTAATCTAAAAGATGTTTTAGAATCTAGATTTTTTAGTTTGTGCAAAAGGGTATGGGTAGAACAATTAGGTCTAGTGATTGGACTATACCTTAGGGTCTTGATTAGATTAGGCTTGAACCCTGATTCGATTTTGAGTAGCTAATCAAATCCAATCAATAGTTGATTAAGGTTAGGTCAATGAAAAATCGATCATAGATATAGTTTGGTCACATGGATTCACATTTAATGTGAATTGATTACCTAAGGCCTTATTTAGCTCGGTGGTTCGAGCCTGAGTCGCTAGGTTGACCTATTTGATTCTTATTGACCAACTGGTGTCTAAGGCAAGTCTCAATCATGGTTTTTAATTGGGGCTATTCTTTTATCTAGCCAACTACATTGGTGTCTAAGGAAAGAGAAAGAGATGGAATCCTCCCATTGATCTTACTTACCTAGCTAATTTGATCGACTAAGTTTTGAAAAGGTTGCTTGTTGATTCGAGTTCACCTATGCTATCTAGATTTGTTAGATATGAGATGTGCTAACACAAACCAGGAAAGTCAGACATGAGATGTGCTAACATATATATGGTGAATCAGAAATGAGATTGTGCTAATCCAAACTAGATAAGTCAGACATGAAATGTACTAACCTAAACTGGCCTAATCAGATATGAGATGTGATGCCTAAACTGGCCTAGTCAGACATGAGATATGCTGACCAATTAAAAAGAGACCTAAATCCAAACCTCCTTACAAAATATTAAGTAATTAGTCTTCTATCATTGTAGAAATGCGGGCATCTCTTAGATATTGATTGTTCTTGGCTGGATATAGTGTTTCAATTGCATTGGAGGGTGCAACCACTCTATTAACATGAGATATTGCTAAGTAATGATGAGATTGGGCCCAATAACTAGGCATGGTAAGGACCCAATGATGGCTTTACCTATACATGAATGGTGGGTCTGACTTAAGTCAAAAGTGTGGACAATAACTATTAGGTGAGCCCACATAACTTAGAGACTGAGTCACTGCAACATGTTTGAAAAGCATTAGACAAAAGTTGTCCACTCATTGGTATTATGTGTTACCAATAACTGAGCATGGTGAGGTACCACATATTGGTGGGACTATAGTACCCACTAGAAATCCTAGTCGCATCGGAGTTTCTATATCTTCATAGAGGAGTGTGAGAGATCCATGAAAATTGTTGGAGCCTAATTTATTTCTTAAAGTTTTTTATACAAATTTAAGATTAAATATAAACATCTAACTAGAATCTTGACTCTCTTTGGATTAAAGTCATTTTTCAACGCTATTAATTCTTAGACCAATCGATTAACTATAACCTATTATAAAGGCTAGCTTAACTTGAAGATTGATTAGAGAAGCTGAGTATGATAATAGACTAGGATTACCCTATATTACCAAGCATCTAATGGCTGACCTAAGTGCAATCTATCCATGATCAGTGTTTAACAATAATTAAGGATTAGGAGCTTGAGAAGCTCAGGCATGTTGATGCATAAAAGATTGCATATGAATTTGATCTAATAGTCTTGATCTAATTCATATGGATAATTTATTATAAACTATCATTTAAATATGATTGATATAATTAGGTTAATACATTATTTACTATTATATCTAGAATCCTTAAAGAATAAATAGGATATACCTTTAAAAGGTAAGTTAGCTGCTTAAAATTAACCTTATGGTTTCTTCTACTGAGGACTCTGTTAGAGTCTATAGAAAAGTAGAGGGCTAAGGTACATTATGTGTCGGTAACTGGCTAATAGTTACTATTGTTGTCACATGACCTCTGCGATTACCGTTTGGTTAAAGAGATTAATACCTCTGAGAATAGAAATTTGATTTCTATCACTGATCCATTTATTTTAGAAATAGATTGGATGCAGGTGGCTTTATAAATATTAGTTTTTACATGCATATGGATGCATCTATTGAGTAGTTAGTGAGTGCCGTTGGATCCGAGAGATCCTATGAGATAATATTAACCTAAGTATAATGGTGGCACCTCAAGTTTGGTCAACTCATATATTGACTAAGCTACCTTTTATGAGATAAAACGTGTAGGTGAGAACCACTATATACTTGCCTAGTTACACTTTTTTGTGTGTAGCACATTCGACGTGTAGGCCTGGAATGTTATCTTTACTAGTTTACCTGAAGTCTTTGAAAGGTTTAATAAATTTAGGTAATAAGTATAGATGTAAAATAACAATACTCCTTAAAAGGTTCTTCGATTAAATCGAGGAAGTAAATGCCTTAAAGAAAAATTTTAGAATTATCTCAAGTTATTCGGCATAGTCTCACAATGGACTCCTCTAACATCTCAAGCTCAACAGGATGTCTGAGTAGAATGATCAGACCCTATTGGATATGGTTCAATCTATTTTGAGAATCACTTATCTTTAAGGATATGGTTACATAACTATACTTATCTATTTAATTGGTTTCACTCAAAATCAGTTCTTACCACTCTTATATGAGATGTAGTATGGTAAGAAGATAGCTCAACCTATGTCAAATGACTATAAGTAGGCAACTTAGAGATTAGGTCTTTGATGGCTAGTATCCTAAAGAGTTGTTAGGTACTACTTCCTAGTGGATCCTAAGTTGTTGTGACTAATGATAAATAGTTTAACCTAAATATAGCAGTGAAAGGATGATTAAGTTTGAAGAGAGAGTCTCTAAAGAGTAATGGGCCATAAGATTTATAAAATCTATTCGAGCAGAGCTAGTATATATAGTTTCTCCTTCATCTCATAAGTCTAGTAGGATCTCCCATCCTCCAAAAGATACATAGGTACTATACAAAGGATTTAGAAAAAGTATTTCTTATGAAAAATAGGAAACATAGAGATGATCCTAAAAATCTACAATGAGGTTGGTGTGAATATCAGGGCCAGAAAATATCGATAGGTTGAATCCACATCCCTGTGGATCACCTATGAATAATGCCCTGAACCCAATCCCTTTTACCATGTAAATATTTTATTTTAAATTCTTTTATATAGGCTTAGTTGGGTTTAGCCCTTTTTACCAATTAGGGTTTGTATAAAAAATCCCATTTATCAGTTGTGTCAAACCCTATTTACCTAATTGAGTTTAAATAGTCCAGTTTTAGTTAACCCTTTTTACTAACTAGAATTAGGATTTTTTTTATTGGCCTTTTGGGCCAAACCCTTTTTACCAAATTGGAATATTTATTTAATTGACTGTGCCTTTTGATCAAATTGGATTTCAATTGATCAAGTTGGGCTTTAGTTATTTTGTTTGAGTCTTGTAATAATTAGTTATTGAGTTCTGTAATACAAGGGGGACCCAATTGAAGATCCATGTGACTTCATGTGCACCCAATTGAAGACCCATGTGCTAGCCCAAGAAAAGTCATGTGACTCCATGTGCTAGCCTAAGACAATCCATGTGACTCCATGTGTTAGCCCAAGTCAGTTTGTTCTTGGTGCCACCTTTTCAAGGATTTGGACATCAACACATGTCATGTTTGGACATGCCATGTCATTTTGGGACAACACACTCCATGCCACTTTATTTGGACATCATCACATGACAACACATGCTATAAATCCTCTTTGGTCAGCCACTTAAAAGGAGTTTGCGCCAGCTTAATTTTAAGATGTGTAAATAAGGACTCTCCCAAATTTGTGCCTCCACTCAAGAATTTCATGCCAACTTATTTTAAGGTGAGTAAATGAGAAGGAATCTTCCCATTTAGCACCCTCTCATCTCAATTCATTTGATGCCAAATCAAAGGAGTTGGCCAAATGTTTCTTACTTCAAGAGTCTATCTCAAAGGGGAGCAATCAACATTCAAATTTCAAGGAGTCCTCCTAAATGCAAATGAGATCATTTAAGAAAGATTAATTCTCAATTGTCATCAATTTCAAGTTAAGAAATATTTGTCAGTGATTTTAAGAGGAGTAGACTCCTCAAAATTGTCGCCCATCTCAATTGACGCCCACCTATGGATTGCTGTCGCCCAAGCTATGAAGACTATCTCTTGTTGTCACCCACTTGAAGAGAAGTCCAGATCAGCCCAACAAGCATGAGTCCTAGCCATATTGACCATAATTCTAGGAGTTGTAGTCCAAGAGAAGAGTTTACTGTTTGAATCCCTTATATTACTGATTATGGATCTGTAAATACCCATCAATCCCTTGTAATTTTAATTATTATTCATCAATCAAGAAATTCTATCAAAATTTTTTCTCCTCTGCTGTGTGCATCGTGGGGTGTAAAGCCCTTTTTTCTTTATTCTACAGAATATCGCGGGGTGCGAGGCCCTAATTATCCTATCTATCCAGCCAACAAGAAGACCCAACCATCACTTAGAACCCTTCCCTTTCCTTCTTTTCTTTTCATTGCTGATTCCTAACTTGAATTTTCTTTGTTGAGTGTTTGCAAGTGATCAGGAATCAAAGTTAGGAGTTCTTGCCTCAGAACCGGCATCGCTCGGAAGATCGGAGCCCGGGATCAAGTTCTTGAAACCCTGCCGCGATAATCTTGAGAGTTCTGTTAGATCTGAAGAATCGATCTTCGTTGGTAACTTTAAACCTATTCTCCCCTCTTTAGTTTCTGATTAGTTAAAAGTTAATCCTAGTTTTGGTGGTTTCTTAGCCACCAGATCCTGTTTTCTTAGTTATTTTGTCAGGTTTACTTGTGCGAATAGTTAATTAAACTAGTTTCCTTTATTGTCTTCTTCAAGTCTTCTTTTAAAATTTGAAAAAAAAATAAAAATTATTCTCTGCTAATTAGTGTTAATTAGGCTTTAATTATTTATCCCACATCAGAGGTGATTTCATTGATTCCAAGAAATGGTTTAAAGTCCTAAAGTTAGACTCCACGTGCTCAACCTAGTATGGACATTAATAGATCTACCAAAAGGTATAGTACCTTATAGATAAAAAGAAAATAGATGAGATTAGGCAAAGCTTAGGTGAAAGGTTATGATCGGTGCCAAGACATTGACCATTAGAAAATCTCTTTGTCTTGACTATGCTGAAATCCATATGTTATTACAGTTTACCATGATATGATCTGGTAGATGGACAGTGATGAGATCACAAGGTCAGCAAATTGTAAAGGGTCTACATAGATAGATTGAAGCAAAAAGCTTAGAATTGGAATACTTGTTTCAATGACATGTTCAAAATATTTGAATTTATCAAGAACAAGAAGAGGAACCATGTATTTATAAAAGGTTAATGGGAGTATGTAATTCCTTGTACCGTACAAGGATAATATTCTTCTATTAAGAATGTGATTCCCATCCTATCCTAGGTAAAGTTATGATTAGCTAGATAATTTTTTATTAAAGATATTTAAAAAGCATTCTATATTTAGAATGTAGGTCTATGAGATAGATCAAAGAGAATGCTAAGCCTATCACATAACTTATATATTAAGGAAGTGCTAAAGAAGTTTAGTATAAAAAATTCAATACAGAATTTGATTGCTTGAGCATGGAATTAATCTCTCCAATAAAGTGTGTCCCAACACATTTAAAGAGAGCTAGATCCTTTTTAACTTTGGCTTTAGGGAGCCTCATATAAACCATGCCATGTGCATGACATAATTTTGCTATAAGTGTCATGATCAAATGTCAGTCGAACCCAAGCTATGAGCATTGGATGACTACGAAAATATTCTTTGATACTTGAAAAGTACTAAAGATATGTTTTAGATCGTTAGAGTGGGAGAATTTAGCGAACAAGGATACATAAGATATGTTCTTATACAATAGTGCTTTGGAAGAGTTCCTAAGAATCAATTATTATAGGTGTGATTAGTGAAGCTGACTATATCATCGTTCTAAAGGTGTAAGGATGTATTCTAATTAACTGGTTGTTGCAGAATGAGTGAGATGTCATTGGATGGCATAACACTCTACTATAGCAACACTGGTAGATAGCACTAGCTAAGAAACTAAGGTCTTACCAGAAGTTTGAACACATAGAGAGGTGATTTTGTTCGCTACTACCTTATTAAGGTATAGAGAGTAAGCCCACATGAGATGTGATAGAACCACTAGCTTAGTAAGCTTTAGCCTTCAAAAGACTAAAGCACATTTTGAGAAGATAGGCTAAAGTATATGGTTAATTGGGTTTAGTACAAGTGGGAGATTATTAGATATATGCTCTAGAAGCTAATCTAGAAGAAATATTTTTTTTCTAGGACATGATTTTGTATTTAATAGTCTAAATTGGACTATTTTAATCCATACATGTGTTAATGTATCATCCATGAAGTTAATGGATAATGACACATTCTCAAGAGTTGAAAATTTGACACATGTTGATGTACGAATATCAGGAGCAGACCAGGATTTCAAGGTTCCAATTTCTAATTCATGTGTTGGGTAATCGGTCATTTGTAAGTTGAGTCCATCAGGGTTAATTGAGTCTTGTAATGAAGTCTAATTTTTTAGTCCTTTAATAAGGTGAGTTGATTGAGTTCACTGAGTTAGTTGAAGTTCCCTATTTAGTCCAAATTGAGGTCATGTAATTTATCATTCAAGTCAAGACCAAGAGGGAGAGTCATAGGATCAAGAGATCCATTAGACCCCTACTCCAGCACCGCAGTCCTTGGCCTGGCCCCCTTTCATGATGTCCCAAAGGTCCCAAGCATTGGTACCCCAGCCCAAGGTCCACCGAGTTGGTGCACATCCCAGAGCCCACTGGAGTAGGCACCTATCCTAGTTCACCTCAGTTGGCGCCCCCAGGCCCAAGCCCCATTCATGTTGGCAACCCTCCCAAGGCCTTTGACCCAATCCATCTGCATTGGCACCCAAGGCTTTAACCAATCAAAGAAGATGTCATCCCAGCCCAGCAAGGAGTCAACCAGTCTAAGCCCAGTCCAAGCCTAGCAAAAATTTCATACCAGTCCAAGCCCATGGAGAAAAGTCAAAGCTTCCAAGCTCAACAAAGAGTTGATGTCCAAGTCCTACAAGAATTTCAGTCTACTAATTCTATTCAAACTATGTACTCTTTATTCTACTCAACTTTATTCTCCTAATCCTATTCATATTGTGTACTCTTAGTTTAATAGCGGAAGGATTGGATGAGTCTATAAATACCCCCCCCTCCCCTCTTGTATGAATAATCTCTTTTTCATGAATACAATCTAAAGTTATTCTGTCAAATTGTATCCTCCAGATTAGAGTGGGTGTGAGACCCGATTTTTATTTTTTTCTTGAGTGCAAAACCCTAGCTGCCCAACCCCTTCCCCTTCCACTAAACCTTAGCCATCGTCCAACTCCAGCTGAAGCCCAAGGATACCCACCTTCCTCCAAGCCAAGCATCCCCTTCTTCAACTGGCCACCAGCCACCTGAAGCTTCCCTCCACCCTTCCACTCTTCATTCTTCAAGTTTATTATTTTTCTCATCATCTATGAGCATAACCTTTGACATTTGCAAGATCCTTCCAGTGCCATGCCCTCTGGATGAGGTCTTCTTTTCCTCCGAATTGATCTGATAAAAAGTCAGTAGATCTGTGGGAAAGTGACCTGATCATCTAGGCACCAATCTGAGTGGAGAGATCTTTTCCCCGACATCAAGAAAGTCATTGCTAGGTATGTAGAACCTTTTCCTTCTCACTTTTTCTATTTTATTGAAGTTTAGAGCATGTCCTATAGGTGTTTCTTAATCTTAGGATTGTTAGTTTTTTTTATCTCTTTGATAGTTCTAGCATGGGGGTAGGAAACTAACTGATACAAGATAACCCTAACCTAGTCTTGGCAAGTTTTGGGAATCAAACCATAAGAATCTGAAAATGTTTATTTGCTTTAATCTAATATTTCTCATGTTCATCCCTTACATATCATCCTGCATCATGTTAGAATCCTGTCCCTCATCAATTTTGGTATCAGAGCTTAGGATTAGGGCATGTTCTTGCATCATAGTTTAGATTTATGAATCCTGAAACCTGCATACCTAATCAAAACATAGGATTGTTTCCCCCATCAAATGTTTCTATTTTTTTTTATTTTTATGGTAATTAATCTCTATTTAATCCTTTGTTTTCTTTAATTTTCGTGGAATTTTTCTGATCTAAAAACAGGGTGAAACCTGCATGAGAAAATAACCCTAACAAAAATTTTTGCATGCTGAACCTGCACTAGTAGTCTGAAGTTAGGTCTGGTTTTCCATCAATTTAATTCTATTTTTCTCTAAAATCTGCATCTCATCATCTCTGTCAAGTCCTCTATTTTTCCAGAATTTTATCTAATTTTTATAGATTATAAAAAAATAAAAAAATCAGCAAAACAAAAACCCTAACCATAAATTATGTCTTTCTGAGTTTCCTGCATCTAGTTAGAAACCCTAGGTTTTGCATCATCATACTATTTTTTCTTTGCATGAATTTGGTAGGAACCATCCTCACACGTAACCCTCTATTTTGCAATTTTTTTAGAAATTTTCTACTATGAAATCCATGCTAATCCTTGCATCAAATTAGAACCTAAAACTTCAATTTCTGCTAATTCTGCACACTTGACTTGACTAAACCTAATCAACTACCAAACCGCACCCAACCCAAGCCAATTATGAGTTCATCGACTAGGATTAGAGAGCCACTAGGAACTTCAGGCCAGAAGCACCCACATTCGATGGCACCTTAGACCCTAAGACCTATATAGATTGGGAGGGAAAAATGGAGCAATTTTTTGACTGGTATGCAATAAGTGAGGAAAGGAAGTGTAAATTGGCCAAATTAAGGTTTGTTTGCCAGGCTAAGCTATACTGGGGTAATGTTAAGTGCCAAATCACCCAACGAGATGACCTTCCCATAGATACCTGACAGGCCATGAAGAGAAAACTTAGAGAAAAATACCTTCCTGCATCCTACTAGCAGAGACTCCTAGACCATTGGGATTAAGTCAAGGAAATAGATCCATGTCAGAATACATAACCAAGTTTGATGAGTGTGCCAAAAGGTGTTTCCTAGATGAACCTGAATCAGTGACCCTATCTAGGTTTAGGGCTGGCCTTCATGAAGACTTCCAGTGAGAACTGTCTCAACGGCAAATTCAGAACCTAGAGGAAGCCTATCACATAGCTAGGGAATTCAAGTCATATCAAAGGAAACTCATGATTAGTCAATCTAAGTCCAATAAGAGTAACCCCCCCAAACCTAAGCCCAGACGTAGCGACATCCTTTAAACCAGCCCATTCCCATTGTCCCTAGCTAGACCCTAGGACCTAGTCAGGTATGTCCGAGCCAATCCAGCTCGAGCCAAGCCAACCCGAGTCGACCCGAACCCCATAGGATTAGTACCCCTAGATATGAGCCCAGTATTAGTCCACTTCCCCTTAGTCAACCCAACCCTACCCCAGCCACTAGTCAATTTTTCCTTAGCCAACCTCCTCCTACCACCCCATTGGTTCATAAGGAAGACATTAAAAAGGAGATATATGAAGCTGAGATGAGCTTAGTGGATGAGTATGAGGAAAAAGAGGAGATACCTATAGATGACCTAGAACTAGTAACCCTAACCATACCCAAACTGAAACCAACCTAGAGTTAGTTGACGTCGACCATACTCAGACTGAAGCCCACCCATAATTAGTTGATCCAGTAGATACCCAGACTAAAGCCAGCCCAGAATTAGTTGACCCTGACCATACCCAGATAGAAGCCAACCCAAAGTTAGTTGACCCTGACCATACCCAGATCCAAACCATTTTGGAAGAACAGTTAAAGAAAGAAGATCATGAGGAACCTAACCCTACTATTAGAATCTTACTTGAGGAGCCACTAGAAGAAAGCCCAATTATAGAGCCCAGTCCTAAAATTCAAGAACACAAAGAATTTACTAAAAACCTGATCTCTTTAAATTGGTACCCTCAGGAAGAATCCCCTCCTATAGTTTCCATTGAAGATCTCTTCCTTGAGATTAGTGACCCATTCTTCCATTATGCAGCCCTGTAGAAATACCTCAACCCCATAAGGTCAACCTCATTAGTTTAGGACTCATCCCTGCAACCCTTTCTTGTATCCTAATCTTTCCGATTAACCCTAAACCCTCTTCTTATTTCTTACCCTACCAGACTAACCCTGAATCCATTTCTTATTTTCTTCCCTTTCTAGAAACTTCAAGCATTTCTTGGACCATTAGATTGCATTTTGTAGAAGTAAGCATACTGCATACATTCATTGTGCATGTTAGGTTTGCATCTTATTTCTGGTATACTTTATGGCATTTAGTAGGAGTACATGCACCATTCTCATCTGCATGTCACCCACCTGACAAAGGGTTAAACCCATAGTTATAGTTTAGGGTTTAATCGAGTCTACATATCAATAAGTGTTGGCATGAGTTATTTGCCTGTATTAGATGTTATGAGTTTTTGCACTACATGATTAGAGATTTGCATGAGGAATTAATCATCAGATTAATGTGAGCAATGATTTTATAAAAATATGGTTAATTCTCGAAAAGAGTCTAAGAGCTCGCTAGGAAAATCTTGTGATGATTAGGCTACATACCCGTAGAGCTGGATCCATCAAAGTGATAAAGAATGTTGGACCTAGTGCCTAAGTTACCTCCTACTTGGCATTAAGCTCAACCTTTAATATTTCAGACTTAGTTAAGTATAGGGAGCCAGCAATGAAACCCAGTAAGTTTGAGCCTGACCCTTTCTTTGAGAGCGAACCCAACCCTGAGTGTCCACCATCAATTTAGCTTGTGAGAGGAATGATTAAGTGTATCCTGGACGACCAAGCCATTAGTACCCGGATCAAAGGCTACCATGTCACTTGGTTCATTGGCAACGTCGACCGAGATCTGAGGATTTGTAGATCACTTGAGATGATCCACAATGCCTCAACCCAGACCCATCAGAGCAGTACCACAACCAGATCAACTTTTACTCGACAAGGTCGAGTTCCTCCCACCCCGGGAGAATTGATGTAGGAACATCAGGAGCAGACCAGGTTTTCAAGGTTCCAATTTCTAATTCATGTGTTGGGTAATCAGTCATTTGTAAGTTGAGTCCATTAAAGTAAATTGAGTCCTGTAATGAAGTCTAATTTTTGAGTCCTTTAATAAGGTGAGCTGATTGAGTTCATTGAGTCAATTAAAGTTTCCTGTTTAGTCCAAATTGAGTTCATGTAATTTATCTTTCAAGTCAAGACCAAGAGGAAGAGTCATCAAATCAAGAGATCCATCAAACCCCTACTCCAGCACCCCAGTCTTTGGCCTGGGCCCCCTTTCATGATGCCCCTAAGGTCCCAAGCATTGGCGCCCCAGCCCAAGATCCACCAGGTTGGTGCACATCCCAGAGCCCACTAGAGTAGACGCCCATCCTAGTCCACCTCAGTTGGCACCCCCAGGCCCAAAACCCATTCATGTTGGCACCCCTCCCAAGGCCTTTGACCCAGTCCATCTGCATTGGCTCCCAAGGTTTTGGCCATTCAAAGAAGATGTCATCCCAGCCCAGCAAGGAG
Organism: Areca catechu; assembly: GCA_021397845.1. Classification (NCBI taxonomy): domain Eukaryota; kingdom Viridiplantae; phylum Streptophyta; class Magnoliopsida; order Arecales; family Arecaceae; genus Areca; species Areca catechu. The sequence goes on from CM038042.1 coordinate 64,659,926, forward strand.
TCAACCAGTCCAAGCCCAGCAAGAATTTCATACTAGTCCAAGCCCATGGAGAAAAGTCAAAGCTTCCAAGTTTAAAAAGGAGTTGATGTTCAAGTCCTACAAGGATTTCAGTCTATCAATTATATTCAAACTATGTACTCTTTATTCTACTCAACTTTATTCTCCTAATCCTATTCATACTGTGTACTCCTAGTTTGACAGGAAAAGGGTTGGATGAGTCTATAAATATCCACCCCCTCCTCTCTTGTATGAATAATCTCTTTTTCTTGAATACAATCTAAAGTTATTCTATCAAATTGTGTCCTCCATATTGGATTGGGTGTGAGACCCATTTTTTGTTTTTTTCTTGAGTGCAAATCCCTAGTCGCCCAACCCCTTCCCCTTCCACTAAACCCTAGCCATCATCTAACTCTAGCTGAAGCCCAAGGATGCCCACCTTCCTCCAAGCTAGACATCCCCTTCTTCAATTGGCCGCCAGCCACCTGAAGCTTCCGTCCACCCTTCCACTCTTCTTTCTTCCAGTTTATTATTTTTCTCATCATTTGTGAGACTAACCTTTGACATTTGCAGGATCCCTCTAGTGCCACGCCCTCCGGATGAGGTCTTCTTTTCCTCTGAATCAATTTGATAAAAAGTTAACAGATCTACAAAAAAGTGACCGGATCATCCAGGCATCGATCTGAGTATAGCGATCTCTTCCCCGACAACAGGAAAGTTGTTGCTAGGTATGTAGAACCTTTTCCTTCTCACTTTTTCTATTTTATTGAAATTTAAAGCATGTCCTATAGGTGTTTCTTAATCCTAGTATCCTTATTTTTTTTATCTCTTTGATAGTTCTAGCATGTGGATAGGAAACTAACTGATACAGGATAACCCTAACCTAGTCTTAGCTAGTTTCGGGAATCAAACCATAAGAATCTGAAAATATTTATTTTCTTTAATCTAATTTTTTTCATGTTCATCCCTTGCATATCATCATCCTACATCATGTTAGAATCCTATCCCTCATCACATGTATCATTATAGATTAACTCCTAAATACTCCTGGTTATTGGATCATCATGGGGATAGTGATCGATCCATCAAACCTGATGCACAGATCGCTTTCCTATCAGATAGACAAGTCTCAAGTCTACAGTGTTGAATACTAGAGTAAAAATGTAAGTGATTATTAGAAAATAATAGTACTGAGCATGACCAACTATGAGAAGTCATATGGATATCTACTCATTTATCATTAACTTCTTGATGCTATAGTTGTGTGAGTATTTTCTTGACCTATGGTACGTTGGTCACTCATAGTGGGTTGCTATAGTTTGACAAGCACATAAATATGGTCCCTAACCATACGGAGCCTTGTGATATATGTTGGTTGTAGTAGGTTTGTTATAGGAGTTGGGAGTGCATCTATATGAGATCTATCAGCCTTAGTAGTTGAGGAGTTGTCCTATATAATGTAAAGAGGCTGAGTCCTTAAATCTATGGCTACAGTAGTGTGATAACGAGAAGAGTTTCCATGGGTATCATAATTAGGCTCATGCTAATTAAGTCTAGCAATGATAGATGATTAGGGTTTAACGAGATTTTATGACCTACATCCTGTTGAGACTTTTATAGAAGAACTTGATCATACAGTAACTATATATAGGGGTTTATCTTTTTTATTATGCTGGGTTGCCACTACATATTGCTATATGTCATTGGTAGATTATGAAAAATTACTTGGATCATTTTCAGATCAACGATCCTTGTTAGGGTTTAGCTAGAATCGTTCTAGTCTATCAAAAGAGTTTCGATGATACTGTGATAGAGATCACAGAATGCTTACTACCAGATAGAATGGAACCTGAGGGGTTATACACAATAGGAACTTGACCTGATCAAGAGCTTGGATTATATTTAAAAACTACTAAATAAGTATGGGTTACATATTTAGCTACAGTTAATTTGGTAAGTATTACAAATTTAGCAACTGCTAATTTTAGCATTAAAAAATTTATTGCTAGAGTTGCAATATAATTAGACTAAATTAAATTGTATATTATATTTTAATTAATTTAAATTAGATTTGATTTATTTGGGCTTGTCTTAGTTAAAGTCTAATTGGATTTAATTATCCAAGTTGGACTTGGATTTCAATCATATTTGGTATAGGATTGATAGTCTTTTGAATTGGATTTGAATCAAGCTCGAATTGGATTCGAATTGAATCCAAATTGAACCTAGTTGACCAGGATGCTCCAACCTAATGAGATTGGGTTCTTCTCTCTCAATGTGGCATGTGAAATGAGGAGGGGCACTATTTTTGGCACCCCCTTGTGCATGCATGCAAGAAAAGAAGAGAGGTGCTACTTTGGCACCTCTCATTCTTTTTCAGGGACTCTCTATCCTCATTGGATAAATCTTATGTTGACCCCTGGAATGATTTTAATGATTACAAAATATTGAAGCATGTTTTTGATACTGATACATTTTAAATATTTAAGAAGTTTTTGTAGGACAATTCAACTGGACAATCATCAATCCTATGTTTCTCAAGACCAATGGAATGAATCTATGTATTCAAGAAAATTTTATGTATTTGAGAGTCATAAGTAAACTCAATTGTATGTTCATGAAAAAGGGGCCAAATCAATGTAATTTTAAGTATAAATAACTTAGAATAGGTCTAGAAGTAGTTTGGAAGATGTTTGGAAGAAGTTTGAAGCTGTTTGGAAGCCTTTAGAGAAGTTTCACTCAAGCTAACTCTAATAGATAGAGCTGATACATTTCTTAGCATGGCACAGCACTTTTTCGATACAAAACATTCGAGCCGACTCTAAGAAGATAAGAGCCGACTCTCATAGAGTGACAGAAAATTGGTTCTGAGATTTCAGTAATCCGAGCCAACTCTAATTTGACAAGAGCCGACTCTCACAAACTACAAAATTTTTTCACTGATAATTGAAGCCAACTCAAGCTGTACGAGCTGACTCGAATCCTAGATTTTCAACAGCAATGACTAGTTCCATAATTCAATTTTTTTGAAAAAAAAGCCTTCTAATGGCTAGTTTTCGACTCCCAAGTAATTCTAATGACCATATTCATATGGGAACACTTCAAGAAGCTATAAATGAAGGATTTAAGGCAAGAGAAAAGAACTTTTATGGAACTTTAATGAGAGTTTTGAATATTCTAAGAGCTTTCAAGTGAAAACTCAAGTTCTCCAACAACTTGCAACTACATTCTTGAGTTAATCTTTGAAGAGTTAAGAGAGACTTGAAGAGCATTGAAGGAGCATTCAAGAAGGCTTCATTAAGAGCTTCAACTGCAACCATTCAATAATATTGGGTTTGTTTTAATATTACTTCTTTTGTTAACTCTATTTTTGAGTTGTTACAAGTACAGCATGTGGCTGTAGCTTATGAATTGGTTTTAGATTATTGGTTAGCCTTGAAAACTAAGTTAGGTTATTAGTGAGCTTGGGAAAACTAACTTTGTATTTGGATTTTGGATTGTAAGTCCGTAGGAAAACAATTCGGCTATATTTGGAATAAATATAATGGAAATTTCAAGTATGCAACTTGGGTAGTAGATGTAGGAGCTGGGAAAATTTCAAGTGTGCAACTTGGGTAGTAGACGTAGGAGCTGGATTACTCCAAACCACTCTAAATCTTATTGTGTTTGTGTTTGTTCTTGCTTTTGCATTCTTATTTACTTCCGCTTGCAATACTCGATCACTTCACTCACCACACAAGGTTTCAAAAGGCACATACTTGCTAAAACTTTTTCAAACCCAATTCACTCCCCACCTTTGGTTGGCTAACTAGGCAATAAGTTGTATCAGAGCCACGCCTCAGTGCCATTAATCTAATGATTAAGAGAAAAGTTCTATGGCAATCCAAATGAGCACATCTTTGGCCGAAGGTCAATCAAGCAATAGACCTCCACTATTCACCGACACCAATTACACCTATTGGAAAGCTAGGATAAAAATTTATATTCAAGCTGTTGACTTTCAATTATGGAAAATAATCTTGAAAGGACCATACATACCCATAAAGAAAGTTGATGGAATTGACATCCCTAAACTAGAAAAGGAATGGGATGAATATAACATGAAAATGGGTGAACTTAATGCTAAAGCCATGACCTTCTTTATTGTGATTTGGATGCAAATAGTTTAACCAGATTTTTACTTGCACTTCGACAAAGAAAATTTAGGATAAACTATAAGTTACACATGACAGCACTACACAAGTAAAGACCTCTAAGATTAATATACTTGTGCACAATTATGAACTGTTTAAAATGGAACTGTTGTACCATGACGGCTCATCCCCTATCAGAACCGGCCCAATTTTGCAGTCTGATCCGACTGCTCCAATCAAGAAGGGTCCGACCCATCGAAGTCGAGGTCTGAATGACCCTCTCCTGCTGGGGTCCAGCCCGCCGTCCTCCGCCAGGATCCGATCCACTGGAGTTGAGGTCCGAACGGCCCTCTCCTGCTGGGGTCCAGCCCACCGTCCTCCGCCAGGATCCGACCCACTGGAGTTGAGGTCCGAACGGCCCTCTCCTGCTGGGGTCCGGTCTACCATTTTCCTTCGAAAGTTCGGCCTTCGACCCGACGACCGACCGCCTCATAGCCGACGTCCGACGGGTAGGCCTTGACGTCCAGAGTACTGCAGAAGTATCTTTCTGTTACGGTAGAATTTTCCATCCTAATGGCCCTGCTCCACTACTTCCACGGTGTCGCTGTATCTACGTGCCATGTGGCCACTCTCTAGATTCTCCTAGGGATAGATCGGTCTTTCTCAGCCTCTTCCCTAATGGATTTTGGACTGTTCCACGCCTATATAAGGTACCTGGGGGACCTCGTTTGAGGTAGGAGAACTCTTCCCTCTCCATATTCCGTTGTTCCTTCGATTCCTCCATTCTGTTACCCTCAACCTCTTGCTAACTTAAGCATCGGAGGGTTCCCCGCCGGAACACCACCGGTGCCCTTGGGGGCTTTGTGCAAGTTCGCCCGGGAGAGGAGCGCTTCAGCCGATCCAGCCATCCCAGTCCCCAGTCCAGGAGTTGATGCGACAATAGATTGGTGCTAGAGGGAGGGACTACTTTCTTCTAAAAGGAGGAATCCATCACCTCAACAAAAAAATGGCTAAGGGAAGAGCTCCAAATGCCACTGCCAGGAGAGATACCTCTCCTTCCAGGTCTGAGGAGCCTCTCCAGGAGAATGATTTCGTTGCTACCGCCCCCACTACTGTAGAGCCTACCATCACTTTGGGGCTGCAGCAATTCCAAACTTTGGTGAACCACATTGAGACACTTATGGCTGCGGTTCAGTGATTCCAGGAAGCAGCCGACAACCGGCAACAGCTACTAGCTGCTTCCTACTCTAACCCTCGGACGGCTGCTGCGGGAGGCCGATGGCCAGAGATCCCCTAGCATGGTTCCCACGACGCTGCGGAGCCTCGAAGGTCCTTGGGAGATCACGTCGACGACAAAAGGGCAAGGTATGCTTCGCCTTTTTATGCCGAGTCCATCCCCTTCGGCGGTCGACCTACCACTGAACCTTCGAAGGACTACGACAGCAAGATTATACGCATGAAGGAGTGCATTGATGAAATTGCCCTCCGGTAGAAGGCTGAAGGGGGATAGGTATATGACTCCCATCCCCTGTTCTCTAAGGAAATTCTACCAGAGACGATTCCCCACCACTTCAAGAACCCCTAGGTGGACCCCTATGACGGTACCACCGATTCGATGGACCATCTGGGCATGTACAAGGCCCACATGATGGTCCAAGGTACCTCCGACGCCCTCCACTGCATTGCCTTCCCCGCGACCCTCAAGAAGACTGCCCAGATATGGTTCTCCGCCATCCGGCCGGTACAATCCACTCCTTCTCCCAACTCGAATTCCTTTTTCTTTCCCATTTCAGGACTTGCAGTCGGACCCCAAGGACTACCGACTGCCTATTCCTCATGTTGCAAAGGGAGGGAGAGACCCTCCGAGATTTCTTGGCCCGTTTCAACTTGGCGGCCATGGAAGTCCCGTACCTGAAAGAAGCTGTAGCAATGTCAGCCTTCAAGCATGGGCTCCGCTCGTCCAGGCTGACCTTTTCCCTGGACAAGAAGCATTCGGCAAGCTACAGTGATTTGCTAGCCAGAGTGCAGAAGTACACTCTGGCAGAAGAACAAGCTATCGGCTGATGCCAAGCTGAAAGAAGATCGGCCTCGAAGAAGTGGAGGGACAAAGCTCTCGAAGTCCGACCTCCGAACGATAGTCGGTGGTTGGCCCAATGCCGAAGTCCGAAGCCCAGGGACTTTCCCCGAAGGTTCGAGACTTACACACCTCTGTCCCTGCCGAGAGAGAAGATCTTGATGGAGATCGAGAACGAGGCCTTTCTACAAAGGCCTCGGCCAATGAGGGGCCCTCCTACCTTAAGGAACAAGGACAAGTTATGCCGCTTCCATAGGGACCGTGGACACAGTACCGAGGAGTGCCTGTAGCTGAAGGATACCATCGAAGACCTCATCCAGAGGGGGTACCTGTGCAAGTACGTCCAACCCCATCGGGACCAAGCAGAAGCATCAAATGCTAGAAACCCTCTGGAGGAGGTGGAGCTCCCCAATCAAAGACCAACTGGTGGAGACATCGGCATGCTGCACCGATGTCCAGAGGAGGCCTGGAAGGCGGGATGGATGTCGCTAAGAGGTCTCGGGGCTCCAATGCCATTATCTTTTCTGATGAAGATCTCCTGGAAAATCATATCTTTGAGAATGATCCTATAGTCGTGTCGGTTGTCATTGCCAATTACGATGTAAGGAGAATACTTGTTGATAATGGAAGCTCAACAGAGGTATTACTATATGATGCTTTTGTGAGAATGAACTTGTCCAGATCCATGTTGCTGGAATCCCCTGCACCGCTGACAGGCTTCGGAGGCAACTCCGTCGGAGTGGAGGGTGAAATAGTTCTTCCTGTGACAATTGGGATGGAGCCTCTCCAGAAAACCCTCCTCATCAACTTTGTGGTCATACGGACGACCTCACCTTACAATACTATTCTAGGCCGACCGGCCCTCAACAAATTCAGAGCCATTGTTTCTACTTACCATCTGTTGGCCAAGTTCCTAACCAGGAATGGGATCGGAGTGATAAGGGGGGACCGTCGGATGGCTAGGCAGTGCTTAACTATTTTGAATCAACAGCCAGAAGGCCATTCCGCTACGGAGCAACTTGACCCAAGGGCTGAAGCCGTCGGTCTCGGTCAGCTGGGGGAGAAGATTCTGTTTGTCCCACTCTGAGAGGATGATCTTGCTAAAGTCCTTCAGATTGGGGGCTCTCTCAGTGAGGACCTTAAGACGGAGCTGATCAGCTTCCTAAGGAGAAACGCCGATGTCTTTGCCTGGTCGGTGTCGAACATGCCTGGGATATCGTCGGAGGTTATTACTCACCAACTCAAGGTCAATCCGGCCTACCGACCTATCCAACAGAAAAAGAGAAGCTTTGCTACCGAAAGATAGAAAGCTATTGATGAGGAAGTGAAGAAGCTCCGTGATGCAGGCTTCATCAGGGAGGTCCATTATCCTGAATGGCTGGCAAATGTGGTCATGGTGAAGAAGTCCAATGGAAAATGAAGGATTTGTGTGGACTACACCGACCTCAATAAGACTTGTCCGAAGGACAGCTTCCCAGTATTCAAAATTGATCAACTGGTGGATGCCACGGCTGGCCATCAGCTTCTCAGCTTTATGGATGCCTTTTTCAGATACAACCAAATAAAGATGCATCCGGAAGATGAGGAGAAGACCGCCTTTGTCACTGACAAAGGCCTGTACTTCTATCGGATGATGCCTTTCAGCTTGAAGAACACTGGCACCACCTTTCAATGGTTGATCAACCGGGTGTTCGAAGGACAACTAGGGAGAAACATGGAGGCTTACATAGACGACATGATAGTGAAGAGTCTCCGTAAGGCTGACCACATCAAGGACCTACATGAATCCTTTGATGCACTTAGGCACCATCGGATGAAGCTGAACCCCACTAAATGCACCTTTGGGGCAACCTCTAGTAAATTTCTTGGTTTTCTAGTTACACAGAGGGGAATTGAAGTGAATCTTGACAAGATCAGAGCCATCACGGAGATGGCGCACCCGACCAACAAAAAGCAGGTCCAAGAGCTCACCGGCCGGATTGCCTCTCTCAGCCATTTTATCTTTCAGTCGGCTGAAAGGTCCCTGCCATTCTTCAAAACCCTGCACCGATCGGAGGGGTTTGTTTGGACAGATAAATGTCGGGCGGCTTTTGAGGCATTGAAGGAGTACTTGAAGAACCCTCCGCTACTGGCCAAGCTGGCAGAGGGGGAGCCCTTATATTTCTACCTTTCGGCATCAGACGAGGTAGTTTGCGCCGTCCTCATGCGAGTCAGAAAGGATGGACAGTAGAAGCCCATCTATTACATCAGCAAAGTCATCCATGATGCCGAAACGAGGTACCCAAAGATACAAAAATTAATATACTCCTTGGTCATATCGGCAAAGCAGCTCCGGTCATACTTCCAAGCACATCCGATCGTAGTGCTGACCGACCAACCTCTCAAGGCGATCCTTCGGAGCCCGGACACATCCAGTTGGCTCGCTAAATGGGCTGTCAAGTTAGGAGAGTTCGACATCTCCTTCCAGCCGCGATCTACCCTGAAGGCTCAGGTAATTGCTGACTTCATTGTAGAATGTACTAGAAGCAGGAGATGCCCCCTCGGATGGCCGAAATACCCGAAGTGGATGCTGTTTATCAAGCAGAACCAGCCTGGACTCTCCATATGGACGGAGCATCCAACCTTTCAGGCTACAGGGCCAGGCTGATTCTGGCTGAGCCGGACGGGGGGAACCTGGAGTATGCTTTGCACTTCTTATTTCAGGTATCAAATAATCAAGCAAAATATGAAGCCCTCCTCGCAGGGCTGCGGATCACCCACGAATTGGGCATCAGCTAACTCAGAGTTTTCTCTGATTCCCAGTTGGTGGTCAACCAAGTAAAGGGAGAATTTGAGGCCAGGGATCCTGATGCAGGACAAAAAGAGATGATGCGACTTCGGTGCCCTTAAGATAGATTCAATTTATGCACACTCAAATAAAACACAGCTTGCAGAAAATAAAAAGCAGAACAGCAGTAAAATTGATCTCCGAAAATCTACAGAAATTAATAAATTATGGAAATTTTATATAAATTACTTTCAATTATACTGGTTCCAACAAAATTAGAATTACTTAATTTGAAGTTTTTTGTAGGGAGAAACAATATGGATAACAGGGTAGTTACTGGTAGAAAACAAAATGTGTGTCCCGTTTACAATCCCTACCTAGAAGTTATAACCCAGCGGCACCCCTACACGCCCTAGGAACCCCCATGGAATGGGAGGAGGAGTCTTGCATCTCACTTGTTCCTAGGACCGGACGGCCAGGGGATACTACTCCAGGTAGCAAAAGTAAAAAGGATCGGAAAAAAAAAAAAACAATCAAACATGCAAGAACCCTAGATAGGGCTCTGATACCAAAATTGATGCAGGACAAAAAGAGATGATGCGATGTGGAAATAAATTAAAACTATTTTTTTTATATATTTTCAGAAGTCGACTTTGTCTCAAATGAAAGTTAAACTAAATTGAAAGAAACTATATAATAATTGAAAGCACAATTCAAAGAAACTAGATTATCAGAGTAGTTCAGAAGTAAAGGATCGCTTGGGTTGAGAAACTCCCAGACCTAGGGTTTCGCTCTAAACTTTCAACAGGACAGACGTAAAGAGAAGAAAAGGGTTATGTACCAGGCAGTGATCTTCACAGAGTTTGGTGGAAGGACTCTCTCAAGCAGATTGTTGGATCCTCGGATTCGGATATCTTCGCAATGGATCCTCCAATACTGGTCCTTTGGCAGAGTTGGCTTCTCCTAAACTTAGGATCTGGGAAAGAAGAAGAACAAGTTAAGGAACCAGATACTCAAAGAAAGGATTTACTAGATAAGAAGAACTTGAAAAATTGATATTGCTGAAATCCTGATTCTCCTGGATGCTGATCTGACTTCCTCTGGGATTTGCTCTGTATTCGAAGTAGCCGATCTGGACCTGGATGCTGGTAGTCGGCCTCTACTTGGAAGAGAGGGGCCATGAGATGATGAGGTAGATTAGGGTTTGGATGATTGGTGGAATGAAGGAGATGATGGGCGGCTAGAGTTTGGAATTGAAGTGGCTAACCTAGGGTTTTGGTAGGGTTTTGGGGTTGGAGATCTCGCACCTCCTCAAGGTTCCTAGGGAACCCGGATTTACTCCCTCACGGAGATCAACACCTGAATACAAGTGCGGAAGAGAGAAACACAAAGTTGCTCACACAGAAATTAATTTCATTCATCATTGTTTTTAAAACTTACAAGAGGGGTCTATTTTATAGGCTTTTACAAGAAATCAGGTTTTTACATCTTCCCATGTGGGACTAATAGGATGGATCCTCAAATTAGGCATGTAGAATCAAATCCTCCTCATATGGCCGGCCAAAAGCTTCCTTAAGTGTTGATTGGTGGCTCCAAATGGCAAAAAGATGGCACCTCCTAGCCTTGCTCTTCAAGACAAATATTCTCCTTCCATGCTTGGTTTTATTTGGAAGTATTTGGGCACCTCCTAGTCTTGCTCCCCAAGTATTGATCCTTTCTTTTCATAGCTTGGCTCTTATGGAATTGTTTTGGGTGCCCCCTTGGATTGAGGATCTTAGATTGATCTCTCCTTAAGTGGTGCAGGAAAGAAGGGACCTGCTTTCTTGTGGTGTGGGGACCAAGGCACACTAGATGGAGATGTGGCGCCTCCTGGACTCTGGCGTGTGGCTGGGAGTGCGGCGCCCACTTGCTTGGGCCTGGGAGAAAAATGTGTCACCCTGGACCTTGACTTGACTGAAAAAAAGTGGCACCAACCTGGAGAAGACCTAGACCACTACTAGGACTTGTACTGAGTCTACATGACTCAACAAAATTTAAATTGCAGGGAAATACAGACTCAAGACTAAAATTGAGTTGACCAAGTCAACCCTTATTACAAAACCAGAAAACCCTAATTCTTCGGACAAGGTCAATTAGAGATTCAGATGGAGCCCTGAAGTCTTCTTCTGAGTCTGGTGCCCGCACCAATTCTTCCGGGGTGGGAGGAACTCGACCCTGTCGAGTATGGATCAAGTTGGCACTGGTATCTGATGCGGAACTAATATGCATGCCATTTTTTTTGTATGTTTTACATGTTGAGTTAGGTGATTAATTCCCAAATTTCAGATCAAAATTATTTGTAGGGAGTTTTGTATGAATTTTTGAAGATCAGCATGCGGATTAGGACCTAGAAAAGTAGCAAAGAATGACCGCCGGGGCTGAGAAGCCTCGGTTAGGGAAAGTTCTCCTACAATAAAACTACTGGAGGTAGAGGGGTATACCTGACAACGTCTGTGAAGATCGCAGCGAAGGGGTCTCTCGTTCCTCGACGGATGCGGCCTGGAAAACCGAGCCAAAGACCCGCGGATACCCGGCTTTCTGCTCGGTGATCCGATTGAGGCTTGCTGGAGTCGTTGGATTCGTAGGAACTCAAGGACCTGCAAATGACCTGTCAGGGATTAGAAAGCTCACAAAAGAACAAGAAAACAAAGTAAAAACAGCAAGGAAAGGCTTTTTTGGAGTCGGCGTCCAGGGATCTGGAGGGTTTGTTGGCAGCAGGAAGATGATTGCAAACACCGGGAAGAAGAACTCTCACAAACCCCTTTATGCACACAGCAGGGTATCACACCACTCAATAGAAGAACTCAAGGTTTTCATTCATCAAAATTCTCTTCATACAAGAGGCTAGGGTCCCTTAAATAGATCCTTAACCTTGGGCTCCAAGTAAGGGTACATAAGTCTTTACATAAGAATCATTTTCCCTCTCAAACCCTAGCTAGAAAATAAGGAAATATTAGGTAGAAAAATCCCTAAAAATTTTCTTGACTTGGTCAAGACTCCAAGGATGCCTAGGGGGGCATGTTGGGCTTCTAGGAGCAGCAAGGGGCCGGCCCAAAGGGGCCCGGGTGCATGGGTTTGGGCCTTTGGAAGCTGGGGTGGCCTGGTAGCCAGGTAGCAGGAATATTCCCTGGTATCTTGCTTCTTAGGGGCTTGGGCTTGGCACCTGGGCTTGATTTCTTTGGGCTAGGATACAGATGGACCTCTGGAATCATGGATGCCCTTATTTATGAATATACTTTGGCATCTGGAAGGAAATCTGGGCATTTGGAGGGCATCTGCAAGAAATCAGGGTTTTTTTGAATTTTCCTCTTGGGGTCTTCAAATCTTCAAGCTGGGTTGGACTTGGGCTATACTTCCATGTCTTCAATCTAGTTGGACTTGGTCTTCACTTTTATGATTTAGTCTTGAATCTTCAGTATGCTTGGACAGGACTCAAAAAATAAAATTAGCTCAACATGAGCTGACTAGCATTGGACTGAACTAGCTCAACATAAGCTGACAAGTACAGAACTGAAATAACAACTCAAAATACTAAAATAACAACTAAAATGGACTCAGATAAGCTAAGCCCTTATTACAGATGGACTCATAAATTATTGATCAATTCATAGAGGATTGAAAAGCCTCTATCTTATTATGGTGCCTCCGGTGTCCCCACCAATTCTCCCGGGGTGGGAGGAACTCTACCCTGTCGAGTGAAGGTCAGACTAGCTCACATATTTCTCGAGAAGGTCTAGGTTGAGGCATTGCAAGTCCTCTCGAGAAATCCATGAATCATCCAACTCTGGCCGGCCTTGCCATTGGACCAGGAAGCGTTGATAGTCATGGCCCTGGGTCGTGATGGCTTGATCGTCCAGGATACGCTCGATCCGTTCTCCTCTCTCAGGCCAAATTTGTTTGTGGACACTCTAGGTTAGGGTCACTCACAATGAAAAGGAATAGGTCCAAAGGCCTCACTAGGTAGCGCTGCCGGTTCCCTATACTCAACCAGGTCTGTAATATTGAAGGTAGAACTAATGCCCAAATCCGAAGGCAAGTCTAACACCTAGGCATTTGATCCAACCTTCTCTATCACTTTAAAAGGTCTGGCTCTGCAAGCATGAAGCTTCTTTTAGGCCTAAGCCTAACCAAGATAGAATCCACTGCATCAAATTCTTTGATCCATCTTCGAGAATTAGCCAGTTTGTTTAAAATTAGTATAGGTGGTGAACATGCTGGGCACATGCAGACTCCTAACAAAATGATGCAAAGGACTCAAACTAATACCTAATACACTCGACTTTGCATTCCTATCGAAGGAAATTTATTAGACTTTTATGGGCCTAAACCTAAGAGACTATAGACTATCTAGGTCTGACCCTAGTGTGGTGTGCACAAGAGTATTTACAATGGACTCCAAGCAAATGCCAGAGGGTATGCCAGAAGTATAATGCAAACCTAACATACGTAATGAATGCATGCAGTACGCTAATCTCAGTTAAATGCAATCTAATAATCCTAAAAATGCTGGAGGTGTCAGGAAAGGGCAGAAAATAGGAAGTGGGTTCAGAATTAGTTTGGTAGGGTAGAGAAAAATGTTCAAGGTTAGTTGGATAAAGTTCGATATAAGAAGGCATGTCAGGGACTAATCCTAGACTAATGAGGTTAACCTTACGAGGTTGAGCTATATCTACAGGGTTTGCATAATGGAAGGATGGGTCACCAATTTCGGGGAAGAGGTCCTTAATGGGAATTATAGGAGGGGACTCATCTTGAAGGTATTGATTCAAAGAGATCAGGTCCTTAATAAATTCTTCTGGCTCTTGTATTTTTGGACTAGACTCTATAATTTGGCCCTCCTCTATGGTTTCCTCAGGTAAGGCTCTAGCAGCAGTACCTAGGTTCTCTTCCTCTATTTGTTCTTCCATTATAGCTTTAGGTTGGATGTGGTCAAGGTCAACTAGGTCTAGGTTGGTTTCTACCTGGGTATCTACTGGGTCAGCTAATTCTAGGTCTACTAAAGGTGTCTCCTCTTCTCCTTCATACTCATCCACTAGGCTCGCATCAGCTTCATACACTTCCGCATTAATGTAAGCCTTGTCAATCTTAGGAATAGTTGGAGAAAGTCGGCTAGGGGAAAATTGACTAAGTCCTAGTTTCTGATTTTGGACACTAATCCTAGTAGGTTCAGGTTGCCTAAGGGGTAGTGGCTCACTTCTGGGCTCATATTTAGGGGTACTAATCCTATGGGGTTCAAGTTGACTAGGGGAAGCATGACTAGTACTAGATTGATACCTAGGGGTTATGGGCTCCCTAGGCTCATAATACAAGGGTGCAGATCTATGGGTCAGGGGATTATAGGATCTGGGGTCATAGGATCTTAGGTCAGCTCTATGATCAGGTTCTAAGGATGGATCATGGTATGGGGTCCTCCTAAGGTTGGGCTCCCTATATGGGTCAGGATATTGGGTTCTCCTAGGGTTGGACTCCCTATATGGGTCAGAATATTGGGTTCTCCTGGGGTTGGGCTCCCTATATGGGTCAGAGTATTGGGTTCTCCTAGGGTTGGGCTCCCTATATGGGTCAGAGTATTGGGTTCTCCTGGGTTCAGTATCATAATAATGGTCACGGTAAGGGGTTCTTCTAGGTTCAGTATCATAATAAGGGTCATGGTAAGGGGTTCTTCTAGGTTCAGTATTATTGTATGGGTCAGGCTGAGGGGCTCTCCTAGGTTCAATCTCTCGGTATGGATCAGGGTTTGAGGTCCTCCTAGGTTGAGGATTGTAGTACGGGTCAGAATAAGGGGATCTCCTAGGTTCGACCTCATGGTATAGATCAGGGTTTGGGGTTCTCCTAGGTTGGGGGAACTCAGGATCTGGCTTAGATTGTGACCCATGGGTTCTTGCTATGGTCCCTACACGGCCTCCTAACTGGTCAAACCTTTTGGCAAGATGGTCAATTCTATTGTTAGTTTGGGTACCAGACTGAGTTAACTGGGTAGTCATCTGGGTAGCCATCTGGGCTATTTGATCAGCTAGGGCTTTTATTTGGGCTTGTAAGTTTTCCATGGGTTCAGACATTTGTGAAGGAGGTGGGTGATATGAAACTCCTGATCTAATGCTCATGCAAGACTCGATCAGACCGACTATAGCTGACTAGACCTAGAGTCCAAACTAGATGCTCAATCAGGGTGGCAAACTAGCCTATAGTAACCCTGTACTCAGCCAGGCAGGTGTAAGGGGAGCGTTAGGTCCCTGATTGCCAATCCTAGATACCAATCAGAGATTGGCCAGGTAGGCGGACCAGCACACAAGCCCTTCGGGATTGAATCCCTAAACCACCGTTCTAGACACTGAGCACAAGGCACACACAGGTTAACTTGACACAGTGATCTAACACTAGCCTGTACCCGACCAGTTGGTGTCCCTAGCCCACTAGGGCAAATTAAGTCTAGTTAATTTTAGGTTAAGGCTTGGGACCAAATGCAAGGGATGTGGTTTTGGGCTAAGGAGAGGTTATCAACTCCTCCCCCCATCTGATATAGCAAGAGTGCCCTTAAAAGTAGATTATGCAATGATGGCAGGCAAATGATGCAAATTAGGGTTATATGTTATTGGTTTTTTTGGAGAATATGTAATTTTATTATTATTTTTTTTGGTATTTTATTAAATAGAAGAAACTTGCAAATTATGGCCTAATATGCAGGAAATATACTAAAATTAAAAGATTTGCAAAAATTGCTAATAAAATCCTAAAACTTCCAAACTTGTCTCGCTGAAAAAAAATAGAGCCAAAAATTTACAGGCTGTATTTCGGATTGCAAAAAATTCACAGGCCATAATAAAATATGAGAAAGTTAATAAAATCACTTTGGATTATTGTGAATCCAGAAAAATAAATTTCAAAGTTTTTGGAGTTTTTAACAGGGAGAAATAATTTAAAACACAGAGCATATACAGAGTGAAAAATTGTAGAAAACAAGCCCTAATCTAAGCTCTGATACCAAATGATGCGGAACTAATATGCATGCCATTTTTTTTGTATGTTTTACATGTTGGGTTAGGTGATTAATTCCCAAATTTCAGATCAAAATTATTTGTAGAGAATTTTGTATGAATTTTTGAAGATCAGCATGCAGATTAGGACCTAGAAAAGTAGCAAAGAAGGACCGCCGGGGCTGAGAAGCCTCGGTTAGGGCAAGTTCTCCTACAATAAAACTACTGGAGGTAGAGGGGTGTACCTGACAATGTCTGTGAAGATCGCAGTGAAGGGGTGTCTCGTTCCTCGATGGATGCGGCCTGGAAAATCGAGCCAAAGACCCGCGGATACCCGGCTTTCTGCTCGGTGATCCGATTGAGGCTTAGCTGGAGTCGTTGGATTCGTAGGAACTCAGGGACCTACAAACGACTTGTCAGGGGTTAGAAAGCTCACAAAGGAACAAGAAAACAAAGTAAAAACAGCAAGGGAAGGCTTCTTTTGGAGTGGGTGTCCAGGGATCTGGAGGGTTTGTTGCAGTAGGAAGATGATTGCAAACACCGGGAAGAAGAACTCTCACAAACCCCTTTATGCACACAGCAGGGTATCACACCACTCAATAGAGAAACTCAAGGTTTTCATTCATCAAAATTCTCTTCATACAAGAGGCTAGGGTCCCTTAAATAGACCCTTAACCTTGGGCTCCAAGTAAGGGTACATAAGTCTTTACATAAGAATCATTTTCCCTCTCAAACCCTAGCTAGAAAATAAGGAAATATTAGGTAGAAAAATCCCTAAAAATTTTCTTGACTTGGTCAAGACTCCAAGGATGCCTAGGGGGGCGTGTTGGGCTTCTAGGAGCAGCAAGGGGCCGGCCCAAAGGGGCCCGGGTGCATGGGTTGGGCCTCTGGAAGTTGGGGTGGCCTGGTAGCCAGGTAGCAGGAATATTCCCTGGTATCTTGCTTCTTAGGGGCTTGGGCTTGGCACCTGGGCTTGATTTCTTTGGGCTAGGATGCAGATGGACCTCTGGAATCATGGATGCCTTTATTTATGAATATACTTTGGCATCTGGAAGGAAATCTGGGCATTTGGAGGGCATCTGCAAGAAATCAGGGTTTTTTTGAATTTTCCTCCTGGGGTCTTCAAATCTTCAAGCTGGGTTGGACTTGGGCTATACTTCCATGTCTTCAATCTAGTTGGACTTGGTCTTCACTTTTATGATTTAGTCTTGAGTCTTCAGTATGCTTGGACAGGACTCAAAAAAATAAAATTAGCTCAACATGAGCTGACTAGCATTGGACTGAACTAGCTCAACATGAGCTGACAAGTACAGAACTGAAATAACAACTCAAAATACTCAAATAACAACTAAAATGGACTCAGATGAGCTAAGCCCTTATTACAGATGGACTCATAAATTATTGATCAATTCACAGAGGATTGAAAAGCCTCTATCTTATTCTGGTGCCTCTGGTGTCCCCACTAGTATCTCTCCAAGAGATCTGGATCCAGCTCTTGTAATTCATCTCGGGAGATCCAAGAGTCATCAGAATCTGGCCTTCCTTGCCAGCGGACCAGGTATCTTTGGTATCCTCGATTACGAGTAGAGATAACCTGATCGTCCAGGATCTTTTCAATCTGCTCTTTCCTCACAGGCCAGTTTGTTGGTGGACACACAGGGTTGGGTTCACTCTCAAAAGCAGGATTAGGCTCAAAAGGCTCACTGGGAATCGCAGCTGGCTCTCTATACTCTACTAGGTCTGTAATGTTGAAAGTGGAGCTAATGCCTAGTTCTGAAGGCAACTCGAGCACATAGGCATTGGACCCTACTCTCTTCATCACTCTAAATGGTCCAGCTCCTCTAGCATGTAACTTTCTAACGGTTCCAAGAGGAAACCGTTCAGGCCTTAACCTAATCATTATATAGTCTCCCTCAACAAAAGTTTTGACTCGCCTATGAGAATCAGCCAACTTCTTATATTTTTCATTACTTAAATTTATTTTGGGATGAATTTCTTTATGCAAGTCTTTTATATGCTGTGCAAAAACTTCAGCAGACTCGGAGACTCGTGTGTGGACTGGTAAAGGAGCTAGGTCAAGAGGTGTGTGAGGTTTGTAACCATGCACAATTTCAAATAGACTCTTACCTGTAGACCTATTGACCGAGTCATTGTATGCAAACTCAGCCCTAGGTAAGTACAAATCCCAATTCCTAGTGTTTTCACCAACAAGACACCTTAACAGATTGCCTAAGCTATGGTTCACTACTTCAGTTTGGCCATAAGTTTGGGAATGATAGGCAGTTCAAAACTTAAGTTTTGTCCCTAACTTATGCCAAAGGGTTTTCCAAAAATAGCTGGTGAACCGGACATCCCTATCTGAAACAATTGTCTTAGGTAGGCTATGGAGTCGAACTATCTCATTAAAGAATAGGGTGGCTACTTTAGATGCATCAAAAGTCTGGGAACAAGGCAAGAAATGGGCCATCTTAGAAAATCGGTCGACTACGACACAGATAGAGTCATGCCTCCTCTGGGTCTTAGGCAAACCTAACACAAAGTCCATACTCACATCTTGCCAAGGACGATCTGGGACAGGGAGTGGGGTATAAAGGCCGGTGTTCTGTTTTCGCTGTTTGGCAACAGCGCAGGTCCGACACCTAGCCACAATATGTACTACATCTCTTTTTAAGCTAGGCCAGAAAAACTGGACTTCAATAGCCAGGGTGGTCTTGTCTTTTCCAAAATGGCCTGCTAGACCTCCAGCATGAATTTCCCAAATCAAAAATTTCCTAAGAGAAGTTCTAGGGATACAAAGCCTATTCTTAAAGAACAGAAAGCCATCTAAAAGGGTATAATCCTTATGATCACTAGATGGTCCTTGAACTAGATCCAGGTACACAGTCTTAAAATCTGGACACGACTCATATTCCTCTTTGATCTGCTCAAACCCTACGACTTCAGCCCTAACAGAATTCAATAACAAAGATCGACGACTAAGGGCATCAGTTACCTTATTTTAGTCCCAGCCTTATGTTTCAAAACAAAAGTATAGGACTGGATATACTCTACCCACTTAGCATGCCTAGGGTTAAGCTTCTTCTGGGAATTCAAGAATCTAAGAGCCTCATGGTCCGAAAACAGCACAAATTCCTGCGGTAGCAAATAATGTCTCCAGTAACGCAAAGCTTGCACTACCGCATAAAATTCTTTATCATAGGTAGAATACCTAAGCTTAGCATCATTAAGTTTTTCACTAAAGAATGCTACGGGATGATTCTCTTGGCTTAGGACTCCACCTATACCTACTCCTGAAGCATCACAGGCAACCTCAAATACTTTAGAAAAGTCGGGTAACCTCAAAATGGGTGCCTGGGTCATCCTATCCTTAAGATCTAGGAAGGCTTTATGGGCTGCTTTAGTCCACTGAAATTCTCCCTTCCTAATACAGTCTGTGATAGGAGCAACTACAGTACTAAACCCCTTGATGAATCGTCTATAGAAGGTAGCTAAGCCATGGAAACTTCTGACTTCATGCACAATGGTCGGCTCTGGCCATTCTACTATGGACCTAATCTTCTCTGGATCGGTAGCCACGCCATCAGGGGTTACTACAAAACCAAGGAAGATAACTCTACTGGTCATGAATTCACACTTCTTGAGATTACTGTAGAGACTATCATTCCTCAAAACTTGGCAGACTTGTCTAAGGTGGCCTAGGTGGTCTGCAGGGGTCTTACTATAGATCAGGATGTCATCAAAATAGACCACTACAAACTTCCCTATGAAAGCTCTAAGCACCTGGGTCATAATCCTCATGAAAGTACTAGGGGCATTGGACAACCCAAAAGGCATAACAACCCATTCGTAGAGACCATCCTTAGTTTTGAAAGCAGTTTTCCACTCATCCTCTGGTCTAATCCTAACCTGATGATAGCCGCTCTTGAGATCAATTTTGGAAAAAATCATTGCACCGGCCATCATATCTAGCATGTCATCTAGTCTAGGGATGGGGAACCTATACTTGATTGTGATTTTGTTGATGGCACGACTATCAACACACATCATCCACGTGCCATCCTTCTTTGGGGTCAGTAGTGCAGGGACTGCACAAGGGCTAAGACTCTCTCTAATGAACCCCTTCCTCAATAATTCTCCAACCTGCTTTTGCAGTTCCTTATGCTTAGATGGATTCATCCTATAATGGGGTAAGTTGGGTAAAGTAGCTCCTGGGATTAAATCTATGGAATGCTGGATATCCCTAAGAGGTGGAAGGTGGTCTGGCAGATCCTCGGAAAAACATCCTCAAATTCTTCTAACAAAGGCCTAACTTCCTAAGGAGGCTCTGAGGGTGTAGGAGTCCTAAGTTCCTTAGCAGTCAACATCCAAATGGGTGAACCACTATGAATTTCTTGTTCTAGATCCTTAGCACTAATTAGGTTCACTCCAGTCTTCATTTCTTTGACCTTATTGGGTCCCTTAGCTACCTTGTCCTTAGGAGGGACTGAATGGATTGTGAATTTTTTCCCATTAAAACT
This sequence comes from Areca catechu, assembly GCA_021397845.1. Lineage (NCBI taxonomy): Eukaryota > Viridiplantae > Streptophyta > Magnoliopsida > Arecales > Arecaceae > Areca > Areca catechu. Next base: position 64,680,427 of record CM038042.1, read on the forward strand.
AAAGACACAGGTATTGGATTTTCCTAAGAGGGTGGCATCATGATCATATAACCAAGGTCTCCCAAGAATTATACTACTCACCCCCATGGGCAAGACATCACACCAAATCTTCTCTTGATAGGATTGCATTTGGATTTGGACCTGACATCTAGACTGGATAGGTATAGAGGTAGAGTCTACCCAAGAAACCTTATAGGGGTTGGGGTGGAGGACTGGGGTTAAGCCTAACATTTTGACTGTGCTAGCAGAAATGGCATTCACACAGCTCCCACTATCTATGATGATCTTACATACCTTATCCCCTAATTTAAGGAAAGTCTGTAGGATGTTAGTCCTACGCCAATCCTCCTGAACTCTACTCTGGGACAGGATGCATCTCACAACCCCTAACTGGTCAGACTCTGTGGGTTCCTCCTCTCCTTCATACTCATCAACCAAGTTCATTCCGACCTCATAAACTTCTTCTTCAAATTCTTCATTGGGCCTGGAATTCTCTTCCTCTCCCTCTTCTATGTAAAGGGATCTACGAGGGCACTGGCTAGAAACATGACCTACCTTATGGTACTTAAAACAGGCTATGGCTGTACACTGGCTGGAGATATGATCGGGTTTCTGGCACTTAAAATAGGTGATACTAGAACTAGGGGTTCTCTGGGTGTCAGGTGCCTTACCTTTGTCCATGGGCCTAGGGGTGGGAATGCCCTGAATAGGTTTGCTAGGGGTAACTTGGCTAGGTCCATTTATTGGGATTGGGGCACTAACCCTAGAAGGTATAGGTCCTCTCTGAAATTTCTCAGTATTCAGTGCAATCTGATATACTTGGTCTAGGTCAATAACCTCTCTTAGAAACAACTCCCTCTTAATGTCTTCCTTAAGTCCAGTCCTAAACCTAGACAAAGTGACCTCATGGGCTTCACTCACATCATATCTCATCAGGTACTCATCAAAGGTGGCTATGTAGTCTGAGACAGATCGGTTCCCTTGTTTCAAGGTTTGCCATTGGTCTAATAGATTATGCTAGTATGAAATGGGTAGGTACTTGTCTCTAAGCTTCTCTTTCATACCCTGCCAAGTGGTTATGGGCTCAACATTTCATCTCCTAGTGGTTAGCTCAATGTTCCCCCAGTATAACCTAGCTTGACCCACTAACATCATCTTGGCAAACTTGAACTTCCTTTCCTCAGACATGGCATACCACTCAAAGTACTGGTCCATCTCACCCTCCCAATTAGAATACACCTTAGGGTTTAAGCTACCATCAAAAGTGGGTGCATCTAATTTGATGTTCCGGATGAACCTATCATCTCCATCTTCAAGCTCTGGGTCAGGCCTCCTATGATTAGGTTCAGGATCTCTGTATAAAGGTCTTCTAGGCTCCTGGTGTGGGTGAGGTTGAGGCACATTAAAATCTGGGTCAGGAGTCCAATTCTGATGCCTAGGTTCCTCAAGTACTTGGACTCGATCCCTAAGCTGGGTAAGATCCTCATGGACTTGTTCCCTAAACTAGGCAACAGTAGCAGTCATATCCTGACTCAATTTGTTCATACTTTCGGTAAGAGTTCTAACCATGGCCTCTAAATCAGGTTGGATTTGACTAGGTTGGTAGGGTACTCCATTCCGGGTAGACATGATGATGCAAGCAAACACACCAAATGAGACTCGACTGAAATGACTACGGGCTAACTAGACCTAGAGCCCAAACTAGGTGCCCAATCAGAGTGGCAAGTTAGCCTGTAGTAACTCGGGACTCAGCCAGGCAGGTGTAAGGGGAGTGTTAGGTCCCTAATTGCCAATCCTAGACACCAATCAGTGATTGGCCAGGTAGGAGGACCAGCACACAAGCCCTTCGGGATAGAATCCCTGAACCACCGTTCTAGACACTGAGTACAAAGTACACACAGAGTAACTAGACAAACTGACTCAACACTAGCCTAGACCCGACCAGTTGATGTCCCTAGCCCACTAGGGCAAATTATGTCTAATTAATTTTATGATTAAAGGCTTAGGTTCGAATGCACGGGAGGTGGTTTTGGGCTAAGGTGAGGGTCTCAATCCTCCCCTTATGTTGCAACTTCGGTGCCCTTAAGATAGATTCAATTTATGCACACTCAAATAAAACACAGCTTGCAGAAAATAAAAAGCAGAACAGCAGTAAAATTGATCTCCGAAAATCTACAGAAATTAATAAATTATGGAAATTTTATATAAATTACTTTCAATTATACTGGTTCCAACAAAATTAGAATTACTTAATTTGAAGTTTTTTGTAGGGAGAAACAATATGGATAACAGGGTAGTTACTGGTAGAAAACAAAATGTGTGTCCCGTTTACAATCCCTACCTAGAAGTTATAACCCAGCGGCACCCCTACACGCCCTAGGAACCCCCATGGAATGGGAGGAGGAGTCTTGCATCTCACTTGTTCCTAGGACCGGACGGCCAGGGGAGACTACTCCAGGTAGCAAAAGTAAAAAGGATCGGAAAAAAAAAAAAAACAATCAAACATGCAAGAACCCTAGATAGGGCTCTGATACCAAAATTGATGCAGGACAAAAAGAGATGATGCGATGTGGAAATAAATTAAAACTATTTTTTTTATATATTTTCAGAAGTCGACTTTGTCTCAAATGAAAGTTAAACTAAATTGAAAGAAACTATATAATAATTGAAAGCACAATTCAAAGAAACTAGATTATCAGAGTAGTTCAGAAGTAAAGGATCGCTTGGGTTGAGAAACTCCCAGACCTAGGGTTTCGCTCTAAACTTTCAACAGGACAGACGTAAAGAGAAGAAAAGGGTTATGTACCAGGCAGTGATCTTCACAGAGTTTGGTGGAAGGACTCTCTCAAGCAGATTGTTGGATCCTCGGATTCGGATATCTTCGCAATGGATCCTCCAATACTGGTCCTTTGGCAGAGTTGGCTTCTCCTAAACTTAGGATCTGGGAAAGAAGAAGAACAAGTTAAGGAACCAGATACTCAAAGAAAGGATTTACTAGATAAGAAGAACTTGAAAAATTGATATTGCTGAAATCCTGATTCTCCTGGATGCTGATCTGACTTCCTCTGGGATTTGCTCTGTATTCGAAGTAGCCGATCTGGACCTGGATGCTGGTAGTCGGCCTCTACTTGGAAGAGAGGGGCCATGAGATGATGAGGTAGATTAGGGTTTGGATGATTGGTGGAATGAAGGAGATGATGGGCGGCTAGAGTTTGGAATTGAAGTGGCTAACCTAGGGTTTTGGTAGGGTTTTGGGGTTGGAGATCTCGCACCTCCTCAAGGTTCCTAGGAAACCCGGATTTACTCCCTCACGGAGATCAACACCTGAATACAAGTGCGGAAGAGAGAAACACAAAGTTGCTCACACAGAAATTAATTTCATTCATCATTGTTTTTAAAACTTACAAGAGGGGTCTATTTTATAGGCTTTTACAAGAAATCAGGTTTTTACATCTTCCCATGTGGGACTAATAGGATGGATCCTCAAATTAGGCATGTAGAATCAAATCCTCCTCATATGGCCGGCCAAAAGCTTCCTTAAGTGTTGATTGGTGGCTCCAAATGGCAAAAAGATGGCACCTCCTAGCCTTGCTCTTCAAGACAAATATTCTCCTTCCATGCTTGGTTTTATTTGGAAGTATTTGGGCACCTCCTAGTCTTGCTCCCCAAGTATTGATCCTTTCTTTTCATAGCTTGGCTCTTATGGAATTGTTTTGGGTGCCCCCTTGGATTGAGGATCTTAGATTGATCTCTCCTTAAGTGGTGCAGGAAAGAAGGGACCTGCTTTCTTGTGGTGTGGGGACCAAGGCACACTAGATGGAGATGTGGCGCCTCCTGGACTCTGGCGTGTGGCTGGGAGTGCGGCGCCCACTTGCTTGGGCCTGGGAGAAAAATGTGTCACCCTGGACCTTGACTTGACTGAAAAAAAGTGGCACCAACCTGGAGAAGACCTAGACCACTACTAGGACTTGTACTGAGTCAACATGACTCAACAAAATTTAAATTGCAGGGAAATACAGACTCAAGACTAAAATTGAGTTGACCAAGTCAACCCTTATTACAAAACCAGAAAACCCTAATTCTTCGGGCAAGATCAATCAGAGATCCAGATGGAGCCCTGAAGTCTTCTTCTGAGTCTGGTGCCCGCACCAGATCCGACCCTGGCAAAGTATTTAAACCAGGTACAAAGCCTCATCTCTCGATTCAAATTTTTCGAAATCCTCCACATACCTCGTCTACAAAACTCTTGGGCGGATGCTCTCTCAAGGCTGGCTACGACTGCCAGCAGGACTTCCGACCAAACCTTTGTGGAGTATTTGCGACATCCCAACATTGCCGAAGAGCCGACGGAGATCCATCAGGTGGAACATGAAGCCTCTTGGATGGACCCAATCCTTACTTTTTTGGCCAAGGGAACCCTTCCTAAGGATCCGGCAGAGGCAAAACGGATATGCCTGACAGCCTCCAAGTACATCATCCTTGACGGCACTTTGTATAAGCGGTCATTCTCACAGCCGCTGTTGAAGTGTTTGGGGCCGGCTGACGTCGATTATGCCCTCAGAGAAGTCCATGAAGGTATTTGTGGCGACCACCTCGGAGGGAGATCCCTGGCTTACAAGATCATCCGGCAGGGATATTACTGGCCCAGCATTCAGAAGGATGCATCGAACTTTGTCCGAAGATGCGATGCATGCCAAAGGTACTCCGTCATTCAGAGGAGGCCCGCCAGCGAGCTGACTCCGATCACCGCCCCATGGCCATTTGCGCAGTGGGGAATGGATATTCTGGGACCCTTTCCTCCGGCCTCCGGACAAAGAAAATTTTTGCTTGTGGCTATCGACTATTTCACCAAGTGGGTGGAAGCCGAACCACTAGCATAGATAACGGAGCCTAAGGTGGAGAACTTCATCCGGAACAATATCATCTTCCGATTCGGCATTCTTCGGATAATTATCACAGACAATGAAAGACAATTTGACAACTCCAAGTTCCAAAACTTCTATCAGCAATACCAAATCTCTCACCGACTTACCTTAATCGGCCACCCACAGTGCAACGGTGAGGCCGAAGTCACCAACAGGACGATCCTGCATGGGCTGAAGACCCATCTCAATGAAGCAAAAGGGCTTTGGGCGGAAGAACTCCATTCTGTATTATGGACATATCGGATGACTGCCAGAGCATCCACTGGCGAAACTCTGTTCAACCTCACGGAAGTGAAGCCGTCGTCCCTATCGAGATTTCTCTCCAATCCCTCTGGATCGACCGCTATGCTGAGCTACCCAACTCCGAGCAACGAAGGGCTAACATGGACTTACTTGAGGAAACAAGGCTTTAGGCAAGCATGAAGATGGCAGTTTGCCACCAAAAGATGGCAAAGTACTACAACTCGTGAGTTAAGGCACGAGCTTTTCGAGTCGGCGATTTGGTCTTGCGGAGGGCTAAAATTTCGAGGCCGACAGAGCAAGGCAAGCTTTCCCCAAATTGGGAAGGACCATATCGGGTCTCCGAAGTGGTTCGAGCCGGCACTTATCGGCTAGAATTTTTGGACGGACGATAGTTGGCGCGTCCATAGAATGTAGACAATCTCCGCAAATATTATCAATAAAGTTCACATTTCTTCTACGAACCACTTTCGAAAGTCCGACTCCGGTCGGCAAAGGCTCTAGGGTAGCCCACTTCCGAAAGTCTGACTTCGGTCGGCAAAGGCTCTAGGGCAGCCCACTTTCAAAAGTCCGACTCCGGTCGGCAAAGGCTCTAGGGCAGCCCACTTCCGAAAGTCCGACTCCGGTCGGCAAAGGCTCTAAGGTAGCCTACTTCCGAAAGTCCGACTCCGATCGGTAAAGGCTCTAGGGCAGCCCACTTCCGAAAGTTCGACTCCGATCGGCAAAGGCTCTAGGGCAGCCCACTTCCGAAAGTCTGACCCCGGTCGGCAAAGGCTCTAGGGCAGACCAATTCTGAAAGTCTGACTCCAGTCGACAAGGGCTCTAGGATAGCCCACTTCCGAAAGTCCTACTCCGGTCGGCAAAGGCTCTAGGGCAGCCCACTTCTGAAAGTCCGACTCTAGTTGGCAAAGGCTCTAGGACAGCCCATTTCTGAAAGTCCGACTTCGGTCGACAAAGGCTCTAGGACAGCCCAATCCGGAAGCCGACGGACCAACACTTAGGATAAATCTCCTAAGCTAGTTGCTCTAGCCTGAGCTGACATCCGACCGCTGCCTCAACTGCTTCAGCGTTCGGAAGCTGATGGATCAACACTTAGAATAAATCTCCTAAGCTAGTTGCTCTAGCCTGAGCTGACATCCGATCGCTGCCTCAACTGCTTCAGCATCCGGAAGCCGACGGATCAACACTTAGAATAAATCTCCTAAGCTAGTTGCTCCGGCCTGAGCTGACATCCGACCGCTGCCTCAACTGCTTCAGCATCTGGAAGCCGACAGACCAACGCTTAGGATAAATCTCCTAAGCTAGTAGCTCCGGCCTGAGCTGACATCCGACCGCTGCCTCAACTGCTTCAGCATCCGGAAGCCAACGGACCAACACTTAGGATAAATCTCCTAAGCTAGTTGCTCTGGCCTAAGCTGACATCCGACCGCTGCCTCAACTGCTTCAGCGTCCAGAAGCTGACGGACCAATACTTAGGATAAATCTCCTGAGCTAGTTGCTCCGGCCTGAGCTGACATCCGACCGTTGCCTCAATTGCTTCACCGTCTGGAAGTCGATGGACCAACACTTAGGATAAATCTCCTGAGCCAGTTGCTGATGGGCCAGTACTTGGAGTAAAAGTCCTAAGAGGATTTAGTTCATTCTGGTTCGCTCAATAGTCACCCAGAAGGTCCGACCACTCGCTCTAAATTGCCGACTAGCCCATACTTAGCAAAATTTCAGAAAGCAAAGTAGAGAACAGTATAAAAAGAAGGCAAGATAGTGAGGAAAAGTTTTCTTCATTAGTTCAAAAAGACTTTTACATAGGCTGAAGGTCAGACCTTTACAACCACCTAGGCCTGACCTTCGGAGGGTACAATAGCAACCACTTTGGCCCCTTCGGCTGCCTTAGCCTGGGCATTAGCTAGGACGTCTGCTCCAGCTACCTCCGCAATGGTTCCTACTAGGACTTCAGCTGCTTCCGTAGTCGGGTCCGTCCCTTCAGAAGTTCCTGCCTCTGCTGGCTTCGGCAGTTTGAGGAAGGCGAGGTCGAGCTCTGAGAAGGCGGCGCTAACCTTCCCCAGGCACTCATCGTACCTGTAGTCGAAGCTGACCGTCCCTGCTTCGTTCATTTCCTCCTCAAAGTCCTTGGTGGCCTTATATTCCATGATGGCCTTCGCACCGGCCGTCTTCAACAAGTCTTGGGCCGACTTCAGTAGGCCCTTGTACCTTTCCGTCGAAGTATGGTACCCCTTCGCACGGACGTCGAGATCGACCAGGCGACCTTCCTCAACCTTCAGCCGACGTGCCAAGGATATGATCTTTTTCTTCTTCCCCTTCAGCCTAGCCTCCTGATCAACTTTTTGGGCGAGCAAGTTTTCCATCTTCTTCTTTTCGGCCTCCAACTCGGCCCATAAGGGGGACACCTCGGCTATCGCAGCCTTCAGGCCGGTCACCTCTTCCCTGTAGGCTATCAGCACCGCCCAGGCGGTGTCCCTCGCCAGCTCAGCCAGCTCGGCCCTCTGGGTTAGCTACTCTTTTGTGTGTAGCAGCTCACCCAGCCCTTGGTCCATCAGAAGGCTGTCCCTGACAAGCTGCCAACGAACAAGTATGGTTAAGAAAGTTGCAGTGTAAAACTTAAGGTGAAAGCAGGAATAGAAAAAGCTTACCCCCAAGAGACGGTGGAGTAAACTGTTGGCTACCTCACTCATGGACTGCCCGTCAGTATCGGAGACAGCCCGTTGAAGCTACTCACTCATGGACTGCCCGTCAGTATCGGAGACAGCCCGTTGAAGCTACTCCCTTGCCTTCTCAGCCGCGCGCCATAGCACGCGCTCTTCTTCCTCCCCGAGGGCCCAGGCGGCCCTCTCGCCTGCAGTCGATGGCCCTTCACCCGTAGGGGCTCTTTGAGTCGCCCAGGGGACCATCATGGTCATTTTTTACGGTGGGGGTGCAGGGGCCGCCACCATCCCTACCAACATTGAATGCCTCCCTTCCGCTTGGGCGGACGACCGTCCTACTGAAGATGACCGCTCGAATGCAATCATCTTTTATCGTTCAGTCAAGGGCATGTCATCCACTAAGTCGATCAACACCACTGGAACGGATGACTCCGTCGTCCGTTGCTTCTTCTATCTTTCGGGCACTGGTTTTACCGCCCGCTTCCTTGGTTCTTGCTGCGTCTGCTCCGCGATTTGGACCACTCTCCTCTGCGCTGATAACGCCGAGAGAACAGCCCTATGCGGCTTCATTTTTCCACCTGTCGATAATAAAAGCAGGGTTAGCACAGTCGCAAAGCCGACAAGGAGTAAAGAAGAAAAGGGTGAAAGTCGATCTCTCCCTACACAACTCTCGTCCTATCTAGCATCGGCTGTCGGCGAGCCTGGCCTGGTGGAGGCTGTCCTCAAAGAGCAGAAAGGTAATGGATTTTGGATCTTCACCGTCCAACCTGTGGAAGTTCGCCTCGTCGGCCCTCGAGACCTTCCTCCCATGAAAGGCATTCGGCCTCGGCCCCCTCCAAGCTGCCTCGAAGCCCCACGGCTCCAGGCTATCTATGAAGAAGAACCTAGACTTCCATCCATGAATAGCGGATGGAAGCCCCCATAAGATCTTCCAGTTAGGATGGGGACTGAACATCCACCATTCCTGACTCCGGAAGTCCTGCTTCAATAGAAAGAAATTTGAATAAAGGGACACCCTAGGCTCTATGTCGGCCTCCTGACACAGGACCACGAAGCTGCACAGTACTTGAATGCTATTCGGCATCAGCTAGGAGGGCATGATCCTAAAGGTATCGAAGACCCGGACGAAGAAGTCGTGGATCGAGAACCGAAGATTGGCCTTCAAGTGGTCTTCGTACATGGGAAGGGCTCCTAGGTTCAAGGGACCGTTTATCCTACCCTTTTAGCTAGGGACGGTCAGGTACAGGGTGGACGGTATATTGTATATGGTCCTGAGGATCTCGACCCTCTCTCGAGTCATGGTCGACGGAATATCAAACGGGCCAAGCTCCCTATGGCTACGAGCTACAACCATCCTAAGACTAGCTGTTGAGGAGGAAGAAGAAGATGGGAGAAGATGAAGATGGGACTAACCTGGTTCCTGGGTCTCTAAGAAAGCCTAAAAGCAACGCGAAGGGGGGAGGAGGTGATTCTCTCTTCCAACGCAAATGCAGCAGCAAGTGCCTCCGGGGCGATTCCCCCCTCCTTTTATAAGTATCCGAGGGTCGCGTCCCAACGCACCCCCATGTGCCGAGCTCTGACAGCTATCGCTTTGATTCCCGGATTTGATAGGAATCCGAAGGGATGTGCCGAACAAAACCGGCAGCGATTTGCATGACAAGCGAAACAACAATAGATGGGCTACTTCGGCGAGCGCACCCACCGCTCTGTTGGTGCCATGTGTCCCATGTCACTTCAAAAATTCGGATGGACAACATCACATGTCGTACTAGCTATAACTACTCTGCCACACCCCACCAATCAGGCGTTGCCACCTGTCTCGGGGGGCAAGAATCGGGGCGGGAGGCGGACAAACACGGCGCGCCGAATCGGATTCGTCATCATTTGAAAGGCTGGTGCATTTAATGCCATTTAATGCCCTCGCCCTTCGAGCCTGCGGACTTGCTCAAAGCACAAGGGCAAGGGGGACAACAGTTGTACCATGACGGCTCATCGCCTATCATAATCGGCCCAATTTTGTAGTCTGATCTGACTGCTCCGATCAAGAAGGGTCCGACCCATCGGAGGCGAGGTCTGAATGACCCTCTCTTGCTGGGATCCGGCCCGCCATCCTCCACCGGGGTCTGACCCACTGGAGTCGAGGTCCGAACGACCCTCTCCTGCTGGGGTCTGGCCCGCCGTCCCTTGCCAGGGTCCGACCCACCAGAGTCGAGGTCCGAACGACCCTCTCCTGCTGGGGTCTGACCCACTGTCCTCCGCTAGGGTCTGACCCACCGGAGTCGAGATCCGAACGATCCTCTCCTGCTGGGGTCTGGCCTGCCATCCTCCGCCAGGGTCCAACCCATCGAAGTCGAGGTCCGAACGACCCTCTCCTGCTGGGGTCCGGCCCACCGTCCTCCGCCAGGATCCGACCCATTGGAGTTGAGGTCCGAATGGCCCTCTCCTGCTGGGGTCCGGTCTGCCATTCTCCTTCGAAAGTTTGGCCTTCGACCCGACGACCGACCGCCTCATAGCCGACATCCAACAGGTAGGCCTTGACATCCAGAGTACTCCAGAAGTATCATTATGTTACGACGGAATTCTCCATCCCAACGGCCCTACTCCACTACTTCCACGGTGTCACTGTATCTATGCGCCACGTGGCCACTCTCCAGATTCTCCTAGGGGCAGATTAGTCTTTCTCAGCCTCTTCCCTAATAGATTTTGGACTGTTCCGCGCCTATATAAGGTACCTGGTGGATCCCGTTTGAGATAGGAGAACTCTTTCCTCTCTATATGCCGTTGTTCCTTCGATTCCTCCATTCTGTTGCCCTTAACCTCTTGCTAACTTAAGCATCGGAGGGTTCCCCGCCGGAACACCACCGGCGCCCTTGGGAACTTTGTGCAGGTTCGCCCGGGAGAGGAGTGCCTCAGCCGATCCAGCCATCCCAGTCCCCAGTCCAGGAGTTGATGCAGCAACAGGAACCAAATGAGACAATATCTAAAATGTTTGCTAGATTTACAGATATTATTAATGGTTTTGAAAGTCTTGATAGGGTATATTCCAATGCTGATCTTGTCCAAAAGATTCTTCGATCCTTATCAGATAAATGGGATCCCAAAGTCACTACAATATAAGAAGCTAAGGACTTAAACACACTTCCACTTGATGAACTTCTTGGTTCTTTGATTACTCATAAATTGACAATGCAGCACCGTAATAAAGATGACAACAAGAAAAAGAACTCTATAGCTTTCAAGGCTGCAGCTGAGATTAAGAAGCAAGAAGAGGAAAAAGAAGAAGAAAGCCCATCCTCGGATGAAGAATTGGGAGATGATGATATAGCACTAGTTATAAGAAGATTCAGAAGATTTATGGGCAAAAGAAAGTCTAGTACTGTAGAAAGCACCTTGGCAAAGGTGAACAAAGTAAAGAAAAAGATAAAGATAAAGATAAATAAAAGGAGCAACTATCCATATGTTATGAATGTAAGAAGCTGGGGCACTACTGTTTAGAGTGTCCTACATGAAAAAAGGGTTACAAGAAAAGGAAAAAGAAAGTAATGATGGCTACATAGAGTGATAGCGACGAATCTACTTTCAATGAAGAGGAAGAGACATCAAAATTAGCAAATATATGTTTAATGGATCTAGAAGATGAGGTAACATCTAGTGAACCAATTTATTAATTTACTTATGATAAATTGCATTCTGCTTTTCAAGAACTTTTAACTGAATATAAGAAGGCTAATTTGAAAATCAAATCCATGAAAAATAATTATGATATATTATTGAAAGAAAAGAATGAAATGTTTGAAAAGAATAATCTATTACAAAAGGAATTAAGTAATGTTTCTGAAAAATACAAAGTTTTACAAGCTAAAAAAGATGAATGTTTTGAAAAGAATAAAGGTTTGCAGAATAAAATGAATAGACTCAAAGCTCTTGTTGATATATTGACTTTAAGTTCAAACAAACTGGAGCTAATCTTGAAAAATCAAAGAAAATCTAATGATAATGCTAGAATTGGGTATAATACAATGCATACAAACAGATTTTTAGCTTCAAAACCTTATGCATCAAAATTTTCAGCATTCATTTCTTTCTAAAAGCCAAAAGTAATTTATTTTTGTTGTAATGGGGTTGGATACAAAGCATATGAATGTAATCTAAGAAGGAAAAACAAAAATAAAGTGAAAAAGATTTAGGTTCTTAAAGGAACCATAGCTACTAACCATCAAGGACCCAAGAAATCTTGGGTACCTAAAAATTCTACTTGATTATTTTGCAGGAATGTCTTGCAGCCCAAAATTCTAAGAAGAGATGGTATTTAGATAGTAGCTATTTAAGATATATGATGGGTGACAGATCAATTCATCACCCTTGAAATGAAAAATGGTGGAATGGTTACATTTGGTGATAATGGCAAGGAAAAAATCATTGAAATTAGTAAGATCAAAATTACCCCTTCTACTTATATTTAAAATGTATTGCTAGTAGACAAATTAAAGCATAATCTATTGAGCATTAGTCAATTGTATGATAAAGGTTTCAAAATTATATTTGAATCTTTAATGTGCATAGTTACTAGCTCTCTTGATTCTAGCATCAGGTTTGTTGGTTATAGACTTGAAAATATTTACATAGTAGATTTGAATGATCTAGCAATCTCAAGTAGTACAAGTCTAATGGCTATGAATGCTAAAATTAAGGAATATAGTTTACTTTTGCATAGAAGATTGGGTTATGCTAGCATACATACATTAGCAAAATTAATTTTCAAAGACTTAGTTAGAGGTTTACCTAAGTTTAAAGTTGATTTTGATCATGTTTGTGGTGCATGTCAATATGGTAAACAAGCTAGGAAAATTTTAAATCTAAAAATATTGTTTCAACATCAAGACCCTTAGAACTGCTACACATGGATCTATTTGGACCAACTAGGATCACAAGCCTAGGAGGTATGAAATATGGACTTGTGATAGTAGATGATTTTTCATGATTCACTTGAGTCATGTTTTTAGCACATAAAGATGAAACCTTCAAAGTTTTTCAAAAACTTCATAAAAAGGTTTCAAATCAGAAAAGTCTTTCAATTATTTTAATTAGAAGTGATCATGGAACTAAATTTGAAAATCAATACTTTGAAAAATTTTGCACAAAACATGGCATTGATCATAACTTTTCAGCCCCTAGAATACCATAACAAAATGGAGTTGTGAAAAGAAAAAATAGAACATTGGAAGAGATGGCCTGAACCATATTGTGTGAAGGTAATTTTTCAAGGTACTTTTGGGCAAAAGCTATGAACACTATATGTTACATATCAAATTGTATTTTGATTAGACCAATTTTGAAGAAAACCCCCTTTGAGCTTTGGAATGATAGAAAACCAGATATTCATTACTTTCCTGTTTTTGGATGTAAATGTTATATCTTGAACAATGAAAAAGATAACTTAGAAATGTTTCATGCAAAATCTGATCAAGACATATTTCTTGGATATTCAACCACAAGCAAAGCATATTGAGTTTTCAACAAAAGAACTTTAACTATTGAAGAATCAATTCATGTTGTTTTCGATGAATCTAACCTCACATCTTCAAGAAAAGAAGAGTGCATTGACAATGATGCAAGTTCTCTGAATGATGGAGTAAAGAACCTAAGCTTGAAAGAAAAGCAAGTTGAGTAAGAAAAGGAGAAGGTAAGTGCACATTCTCATACTAAAAAATTAATTATTGGTGATTCCTCTCAAAGAGTAAGAACTAGGTCATCTTTTAGAGACACCTTTGACTATTTAGCATTTGTTTCTCAAGTTGGACCTAACTACATAGAGGAAGCTGAAAATGATCCATACTGAATGATGCCTATATAGGAGAAACTTAATCAATTTGAAAGGAACAATGTATGGACCTTAGTAGCTAAACCTAAGGAACATCCTATCATAGGTTCTAAATTGATTTTTAGAAATAAATTAGATGACAAAGATAATGTAGTTAGAAACAAAGCCAGATTAGTTGTTAAAGAATATAACTAAGAGGAAGGAATAGATTTTGATAAAACTTATGTACCTGTAGCAAGATTAGAAGCCATAAGACTCTTACTTACATTTGCATATCACATGGAATTTAAACTTTTTTAAATGGATGTAAAAAGTGCTTTCTTAAATGGATATATTGAAGAAGAAGATTTTGTGGAACAATCTCCCGGTTTTGAAAATTACTCTTTTCCAAATCATGTTTTCAAACTAAACAAAGCTTTATATGATTTAAAACAAGCCCCTAAAGCATGGTATGAGAGGTTGAGCAAGTTTCTTTTAGAAAATGATTTTAAAAGAAGTAAAGTAGATACAACATTGTTTATCAAAAGAAAAGATGATAAATTATTAGTTATATAGATATATGTTGATGATATAATCTTTGGTGCAACTAATAAAAATTTATGTCAAGAATTTGCCAAGCTAATGCAGAGAGAATTTGAAATGAGCATAATGGGTGAAACTCCCTTTCTTTCTTGGACTACAAATCAAATAAACAAAGGAAGGGATATTCATCAACCAAACAAAGTACATCAAAGAACTCTTGAAGAAGTTTAGGATGGAATCTATAAAAGAAATTGGCACACCCATGAGCCCAACTTACAAACTTGACAATGATGAGGAACGTAACAAAGTTGATCAAAAATTATATCGAGGTAGGATTGGATGTCTACTTTATTTGACTGCAAGTAAACCTGATATATTATTTAGTGTTTGTATATGTACAAGATTGCAACCTAATCCTAAAGAATCACATATACTTGCTGTTAAAAGAATCATAAGATATCTTAAAGGTACATCAAACTTAGGATTATAATACTCTAAACCTTCATCTTTAAATTAATAGGTTATTTAGATGCTGATTATGGTGGTTGTAGAATTGATAGAAATAGCACAAGTGGCACACATCAATTTCTAGGGTTGAACTTAATCTCATGGCATAGTAAGAAACAAAACTCCGTAGCACTATCTACTACTGAGGCAAAGTATGTGGCTGTAGGGAGTTGTTGTGCTCATGTATTATGGATTAAGCAACAACTAGAAGATTATGGTGTTATTCAATCTAAATTTCAATCAAATGTGATAACATAAGTGCTATCAACTTAATAAAAAATCCTATTCAACATTTAAGAACTAAGCATATTGAAATTAGATTTCACTTCATTTGGGATCATATTTAAAATGGTGATATTGAATTTGAATTTATTTGTACTGAAAAATAATTGGCTGACATATTTACTAAACCCCTTAGTGAGGATAGATTTCAAATGATCAGAGGAGAATTAGGCATTTGTGATCCTTTTTAGAATTTCAACCTAATTTCTTCAAAAATTAAGGAAAATTTATCTAGAGGACCTCCATAACCTATTTAAGTTAGATACACACCTTTTCTAGTATTTTTTAGGATTAGAAACCATTTCCTTAATATTTGAATCCATTTTCCTTAGTTTTGCTCGAGCTGACTCGAGCAGAAAAAGTTCACTAGACGAGTCGACTCGGATAACAGACCTACTTAAAGACCACAAGCCCAAAAAATTTCTTTTCACCTTACTATTTCCTGTTGAACCTGAGCCTAAGGGAGTATTTTCCACTTTAGCCCTAGGGACCACTCAAATCCTTCCAAATCCTCTAGATCCTTGATCAATGGAACCCAAGAAAGTAGTGGCAAAGAGATCTAAACGGATGGCTAAAAGCACTGTTTAAGCGGAAAGAAGATCTAAAAGAAGACAAGATTAGCCGACTCCATAAGATCCTTAAGTTCCACCTCCTCCACAACGGCAAATCATTCAGATAGGCAACAGACTAGTAACCTCGGGTAGAAGAGTGGATTTTACATTTCTTGAACAATAAAGTTTTTGCATTGGTGATAGGATTAAATCACAAGGATGGGAATTCTTTTGTTCTTTGGATGTCCCCACATATCCCACATTGGTTAGGACCTTCTTCGAGCATCTATCTTTTGGAGCACACCAGATCCTCTCTACAATGAAAGGAATCACTATTTTAGTTGATGAAGTTAGGTTAAGCAGAGTTCTACAAATGTCCAAGATTGGAAAATATTATTTGAATATCAAGGACAGACAAAATACTTTGAGGACCATTTTGGAGAGAAGAAATGTAGAAGGAATCTCAAATGTTCAAGCAAACAGACTATCACTTGAGATGAGATTGCTCCACAATATCATTAGCAGGGTGTTCTTGCCTAGGACAGGATGATTTGACTGGGTGAGTGAGCGTGACCTTATGTTCATGAGATGCATGATTGAGTGGGAGGCCCTCAATATACCATTCATCATGATGGCATAGATCAGAGATGCAGCTTGCAAGGCCAGAGCATGTCTACCCTATGGGATGGCCTTCACCCTTCTGTTTCAGGATTGTGGCATTAACCTATCAGGAGAGAATAGTAGACCCCTTCTACATACTGATAGATATTAAGAGAAGTCACTAAATAGAATGGGATACTACAAAGTTGAAGGAGTATGGTTGAAGAAAGTATCTAGACAGAGAGCAGCTTACTCTGATGATGATGAGAAGGATGATATTCTAGATGATGCAGATACTGCTGAGCAGACTGATGATGAGGATGAGATCGATGATGAGGCTGGACCCTTAGAGCTAACACCTGCCACACCTCCATCAGTTCCTTCTGAGCCTAGCACTGGTGGGCAGCAGGATTCAGAGCACACGAGGATACTTCAAGATGATATTTTAACTCTCAGATCTGATTTACAAATAGTTCGAGCAGAGGTACACTTGAGGATAGATCTACTGCAGACTGAGATGAGAGATGGTTTCAGTCAGATTCTAGGAGCTTTACATCAAATTACCTCAACTAGACCTTCTGAATCACCTCCTTCACCACCAGATGATGGACATGATTATGGACATACTACTGATCAATAGGCTGATGTGCATTCAGATCCACATGTCATGGATACACTAGTACCCGAGATAAAGCAGCATGAGTAGAGTATCCTAAATACACCTACTACTAAGATTCTCTCTGGGACCAGCACTTTTGCATTACCTGATGCTTTTACTGATTAGAGGACTCTGTTGATTTCAGTTTCTGAGCTAGAGCCTACTCCTCCACTAGCACCTATTGAAGCCAGACCTACACCTAGACAGTATCATAGATCTAGAGCACCTAAAGCTGGCCCTTCTCTTAGGCCTAGAAACATGACCCATCAGACACCTAGGTCATTTGCTTCTAGGATTATGGCTACTGTTGTATTTAATCTTCTATTTGATGAGGACTAGCCTCACAGATGTCTTATTTTTATTATGCTTCATGTATGTCATTGTGCTACATGTACTAAAATGAAATTTCACTATTTATGACAATCATATTTAATTCCTTTTTACTCTCTAAATGTGTGATGATATATTATTTTATAGTATGGGGGAGCATTTATACCTTTTTTGATGACAAAAAGGGGGAGAAATATGTGAAGCATAAAAATGATAATAAAATGTGAAAATGATGATAATATTATGTAATGCATTAAAAATATAAGGAAAATATGAAATTACAATGAAAAATTATATGTGAAATTATATGTGCAATGTGTGTGCAAAATATTTGAGCAAGGGGGAGAATATTTCATCAAAGACACAAAAATTAAAGAATCAGCTAAAATGCTCAACAACTCTGATACTTCAGTTAACTTACAAAGCTCTGATATTTCAGTTAACTTGTAAAATGAACTCTTATGCAAAGCTCTAATACTTTAGACAATTTGTAAAATGAATTCCTACACTATATCATAACTTGAATTGCTTGGTATACTGTATAGCACATTCTAAACTCATTTACTCTGATACAGTTGTCATTTACTATGATACAGTTGAAAATGTAAAGATACTTACTCTTTCCATGCCTAGTATTTTATCATTATCAAAAAGGGAGAGATTGTTAACCCTTGAAATGATTTTGATGATTATAAAATATTAGAGCATGTATTTGATACTGATGCTTTTTAAATGTTTAAGAAGTTTTTTGTTGGACAATCATCAATCCTATGTTTCTCAAGCCAATGGAATGAATCTATGTATTCAAGAAAATTTTATATATTTGAGAGCCCTAAGTAAACTCAATTGTATGTTCATGAAAAAGGGGCCAAATCAATGTAATTTTAAGTATAAATATCTTAGAATAGGTTTAGAAGTAGTTTGGAAGATGTTTAGAAGAAGTTTGAAGCTATTTGGAAGCCTTTGGAGAAGTTTCACTTGAGCCAACTCTAATAGATAGAGCTGATACATTTCCTGGCATTGCACAGCACTTTTCTGATACAAAACATTCTAGTTGACTCTAAGAAGGTAAGAGCCGACTCTCACAGAGTGATAGAAAATTGGTTCTGAGATTTCAATAATCCAAGCCGACTCTAATTTGACAAGAGTCGACTCTCACAAACTGTAAAATTTCTTCACTGACAATCTGAGCTGACTCGAATCCCATATTTTCAACAGTAATGACTAGTTCCATAATTCAAATTTTTTGAAGAAAAAGCCTCCTAATGGCTAGTTTTTGACTCCAAGTAATTCTAACAGCCATATTCATCTGGGAACACTTCAAGAAGCTATAAATGAAGGATTTAAGGCAAGAGAAAAGAACATTTATAGAACTTTAATGAGAGTTTTGAATATTCTAAGAGCTTTCAAGTAAAAACTCAAGTTCTCCAACAACATCCAACTACATTCTTGAGTTAGTCTTTGAAGAGTTAAGAGATCCTTGAAGAGCATTCAAGAAGTCTCATTAAGAGCTCCAACTGCAACCATTCAACAACATTGGGTTTGTTTTAGTATTGCTTCTTTTGTTAACTTTATCTTTGAGTTGTTATAAGTACAGTAGGTGGCTGTAGCTTATGAATTGGTTTTAGGTTGTTGGTTGGCCTTGAAAACTAAGTTGGATTGTTAGTGAGCCTAAAAAAACTAACTTTGTATTTGGGTTTTGATTATAAACCCATAGAAAAATAATCCGGCTGTATTCAGGATGAATATAGTAAAATTCTAAGTGTGCACCTTGGGTAGTGGATGTAGGAGCTGGGTTGCTCTGAACCACTCTAAATCTTGTTGTATTTGTGTTTACTCTTGCTTTTGCATTCTTATTTACTTCCACTTGTGATACTCAATCACTTCACTCACCACACAATGTTTCAAAAGGCACATACTTGCTAAAATTTTCTCAAACCCAATTCTCCCCCCCCCCCCCGTCTTGGGTTGGCCAATTGGGCAACATCTTATCTTAGTTTGAATACTTATTTGAATCAAGATAGGTCTTTATTTGATTATGGCATCAAATTTTAGGGCACGGACTTTGGTTTGTGTGACAAAACAAAGTAAGAAATCAGATTGGTGCACAACATTGATTTCTCATTGCAAGTGATTCTCAATGTATTTCTTCCTTGCACTCTTCTTTATTTGAAATAGTTTTAGATTGGGATAAGATGAGATCTTATCTTGGTGAGGCATGAAGTATTTGGGGTCGGATTTGTTGTTTGTGCGACAACTTTAAGAATAGAAAAAATAAGATGTAGTGCCATATATTAGTTTCTCATTGCTAGTATTTCACAACGCCATCTACTCCTTATTTGATTTGAATTCCATTCAAATCAAGATGATTCTTTATTTGGTTGAGGCATAGATAAGGGGATTGGCATAGGTTGATGAGAAAAGTGTGTGACAAAATAAGAAAAGGAGAGGGATTATGGGGTGCATTTTTCCTTCTCTTCAAGCCTTGCCATAGCCTTGATTTCTTCTACCCCCTTTCTTGTTTTTCTGATTATTCCATGGCCAATAAACCTCAAGGGAGAGTCTTTAGAGAGAGGTTTATAGGAGAAAAAAGCTTTGTTCTCCCTTAGGTGTCCAAGAAGAAGTCCTGGCACCCTACACAAAGGGCTCGTGCAAAGGTTGTAACCCTTCCTTTCAAGTTTTCGAAGTGAGATTCAGATCCAATCCAGATGAGAAGCCTGTGAAGGAGCTAACACTCTGGTGGCTTCATTGACTCAATGAGGAGCAGGCCTCATGCAATACTAGTAGAGGCTGGGCATGTGTGCGATTCTGATAAGAACCTCGATGATCCACCGGATCCAACCCGATCAAAGTTAGATGAAAGGAAAGCGATCAAGGTAAGCATTTTTCTTCCCTGATTTTATCTTAGTTTTCATATCTAAATGTTTCCTAGTCAGTATGTTAGAAAAAATCCTAATCTAGGTGTTTTAAATTATTATGCATGCTTTAGTTATGAAAAATGCTTTCATATGTTGTTTCCACTGCACTAGGATTTAAAACCCAAAAAACTTAGCATGCTAGCACCTAGGTTTCCTTCAATCCATGCTGTAGCAATCATTTTTGGATGCATCAAATGCCCCTGACTTCCTAGGATGAGGAATCTCCTTTGCCTCGGGCATAGGAAGTAGAAGTTGCAAGCCATAGGGCTCGACACCGAATTTCCATCTACATGATACTGCTATCTGGATGGCTTGTCCACAATCCTAGTTGGTGAATTGCAAAAGGGGTACTGCACTCTATGCTATGCAAGGTGGTGGTTATTGATGTCATGAGATGTATGTGAGCCAGAGATGATTCAATGCATCGTGTCCTGCCCGATCATGCATATCCACTGCATGTAATGCAGCACGTGTGATAACTCAAAGTAATGATGGTTGTTCGTGGCTCGAAGTGATGGAGGTTCATGTGAAGCTACGCGATCGCTAAGGTATAAACACGTGTCCTTCAGCGAACCATCACTGGTTGTGATGGTGCCTAGGTTATTATCATGGGCTAGAGACTTTAAATAGGGAAGAAAAGGGATGCTATCCTTTCAGTTTTGCCATCTATTACTACCATCCTGTCAAGAGAGAGAGCCCAGAGCCTTCACTACCAAGGGAGCTTGCTATTGCTAGAGGTGCTATGACAAAAGTGGTGGGTTTTCTCTTCCTTTCTTCTTCTTTTGCCTCCCTAATTTATATCTTGCTTCATGTGGTGTTTTTGGAGCTCTATATTGGGATTAATGGCGATCAAGGACACTCTTGAGGGGATTGAGTCTGTCTTGGATGAGGATGACTTGATGAAGATCCAAGATGACTTTGCTATTTTAATGTCTGTTAGGCTTGAGGTTTTGAGGCCCTCCTAAAGGATGACCATGGGGTTGGCAACCCATGTGGCAATACATGAGGATGCACTCTAAGTCGAACTGTGATTTTTAATTCCTATTGTCGTCACTAAACTACTCCAATGGTACCAGGTGGCTCCCATATAGCTAATTCCCAATGCCTGGTAGATGATCATAGGTTCTTCTATTATATGGTGGACTATGCAGAGATGCCTCATACATAGATATTCAGATACTTTTTCCAATTGAAGTATATCTCACATGGTTAGTGGTATGCTTCACCATGAAAAGGGTACCAATTTTCAAAGGATCCGTCCAAATAAATATCACTACAATGAATGATTTTTCTTTTTCTCATTTGCTATGGCCTAGCCATTTTCGGCTACATGAGGGTCACTACATAAGGCGAGGACATATGATTTTCTAGAACTGTAGCTTCCAAAAAGGGCAATGGTCCATAGGCTGGAAGCAACCACCATCTCTCCTCCCAAGGATCTCTTACGGGAGGAGCTTTTGGTAGCATTATATCACGGGGATACACCCACCATGGGTAAGCACTTTCCTAAGCTTCTTGGAGTCATTCCATCTTCTTGAAAACTAAAAAATAATGATCCATCCACTAGCAGGTCTATCTCTATAAGAGGCATAGGCAAGAGTCTAGAGACTTGCTTCTCCTGTGGGAGATAAACAAAAGAAGCAAGTCTTGGATGTAACGAAGACAACATTGAAGGTTGAAAAGCAATAGCGGTGCCACAAGGGGATTCCTATTCCCTAGGTAGGTGAGGCCTCCTCTCGTGCCACTGGCACTCCGACTGGTTAGGCTGGGGCAGTGATCGTGGAGTCTATCATTATGGCCAATGGTGATTTGAGAGTGATGGAGGGGATTCTAGAGACTTCTCATGAAGCTATGGAGGTTGCGGGTGAGGCCATTGAGATGCTGATGGCAGGCCATGGTACCATAGCAATAGCGAACCAAGCTACAAGCAGGATCCACAGGCCCTGGGCGAGGCTAGCGATGGCCCTAGTGATCATATGGAGAGGGTCGCTGCATTGCTTGCAAGGACAAAGCCTCATGGTGGCTTTGCTTGAAGGCGAGGAAAGAGAGGTGGCATGCTGCACCTGGTTTCATGATTCCAAATGGAAGAATCTTCCTCTTGCTATTGGACAACCTTGTGCCTTCTTAATTTAAGGAAGAGCTCCTTTGAGGAAACATTCTAAAGAGCATTGAGTGGCTCATCCATTCCCTGATGTTGGTAAGATCATTGACCTCGGGTCTCTTGCTTCAGGAAAACTTCATCGATAGTCTAACTGGTAGCTCTTTCATAGACAAACTTTATAGTGTGGAGTCAACTCCAACATTTGGCACAGTTAGGGAATGACTAGGAACAGGTTTGCCAGTGCATCTTGACTCTAGAGACCAAGCATAACGATGCCACGAAATAGCTGAGCATCGCTTCTAAGTAGTTGAGTGTTGAGAAGAACTAGAGTGAGAAGATTGCAAGCAACCTGGTAGTGGGGCAAGTCCGAGTTAGAGACCTTCATGCTTAGGTCTGATAAGTACATGAAATATATTAACAAACATATCAATTTATAGACTGATTCATTTTTACTATCTAAGAATTGATGATTTTATCCTTTTTTGTAGGAAAGAAGGTTGCCAATGCAAAAAGGTTGATTTGCGGGTTAAAAGGAAGAAAATTAAAAACAAATCAAACTCCAAATGAATCCTAAATGGAGATTCAAAAGCATTTCAAAACCAACTTAAAGACAGGCCAAAAATCAGCCCCAATCATATCCAAAATTGAGCCAAAATAAGACCAAAATAGCCTAACCATCCTAAATAAACTAGCTGGTCCACCATGGATTGATCGGCTAGTCTACACGTGGTGCACATCCATAGTGCACCATGGTCTTGCATCATGGTGTTGGGGAAGAAGGCTCTGGTGTTTGGTGTGGTCTAGCACCCTGTCCATCAAAGCTCATAAGCAGCACTAGTGAAGGGTGATGGCAGCGGTGATGCACAGGAGGTCGATGGTGAAGATGCTTTGATGATGAAGATGATGGCACAATCACTCGATCCATAGAGGAGGACCTGCACAGGAGGTTAACGTGATGAACACGGTGGTGGTGGCAAAGGTGGCAGGGCTTCGATGGTCTCGATGGTGGTGGTGCATGGGAACGGGTTCTGGCGAGGCTTCCTAGCACATAATGAGGTGGTGGCTTATTCCCGTTGCCATTATCCAACGGTTGTCAAAGGAGCAAAGCTTTGATCTGATGATGTTGGTAGTTGCTGATGTATCTTAAATTTAATCGCAAGTGCATAGTGTACAGGGTAACATGTCTGGAGAGTACGGGTTAATCCCATAAGAAATTAGATATTTGAACTATATTGAAACCCTTACTCAGGCGAGCTTTAATAATGCAAGAGACAAGTTGTTTGCTATATACACTAAAGCAATAATTTCAAAAATAAATAGTTTAAAAGATCTAGGGCTTTTGAATCCACTAGATCAATGATTTAGAGACTTTTTTTATTGTTTCTCTTATATTATCCCTTGATTAAGATGCAATGCATGAACAAGCATATACCCTAATTTAGAGACTCTCATTTCTACTATTTCTCTTGTGTTATCTAAGTATAGATTATGAAGGGACTCTGCTCCAATAATAATCTATCAAGTATTTTCATAAGGAAGAAGAGAAATGATTTAAAAGATTATGAGCCTTCCACATATTATCCTTCTTGCATTAAATTAAGTATGAACTACGAAGGGATTAAAATCCAATGATAGTCCATCAAGATTCTTGGCAAGAAGATTAAAAGAACTCAAAAAAATTAAAAGCTTGAAAAGAAATCCTAAAGAAGGAGTTTCAAATATTGGTCAGCTTCATCGCAACCTTAGGAGAACCACTTAGCTAGACACGATTTGAATAGAAACCTTAAAATTATTTAAAAATAAAAAAATAAAATGTACACTACTTACTGGAATTTAAATAATAAAATTTAAAGAGTGAGAAAATTAAACTGACCTAATTATAGAAATTAAACGATTGCAAGAAATTAAATTACAAGAAATTAAACTAATTAAATTACAAAAAGAAAAGAATTGCATAAATTAAATTATAGAGAAAAGAAACTAATTTTATTGTTAAAAATTGCTGATATAAAAAAATTAAATCCTAAGCCATTAACAGGACTTGAAGTTTGAATAGAAAATAAAATAATATTTTTTTAGAACTTGGCATAGATTCTATTTTTCTTAGTTCACTCTCCTTCTCATGTATTGGAAGGGTGAAAAGAAAGTGGGGAGTAATGATCTTTAGGAGAGGTACACAGGCTTTTTATAGATATTAGGGGAAGGAAGATATTTCTATTTTTTAAATATGGGACTGAAGGAAATGCAAGGAATTTAAATTTTGGATGAATCTTTTCACAAAACCCATTTGAATATGTTTTAAACCCTTTGTAGCATTTCTGCCATTGGATCGTGACATAGGATCACCAAAGACCATCAAATCACATCAAAATGCAGGCTAGATCTTGCTTGAAAAGCTTCAACACACCGGCAGCTCATTTCTGCCATTGGATCTTGATTGGTGCTCGTTTTCAACCGTTGATCAGTGCCCAAATGCAAGCATCTTCTCTTTTCATGAATCGGCAGCAATAGCCACTATTGGATCTCTCACAGCGCTGCTTCCCATCCATGGATTAGTGCCCAATTGAAATGCCTGGAAGAGCTCTTTAGCTAGCAAATTGCCCCCACCATTGATCTTGACCAACTCGCTTCGTGACCACTCGATGGCGCGCAAGCAGACCAGCCTTGCTGATTTCTTCTTTTGAATTGAGTGACAGGAATAATGGCTACTGGGTACACCCCTTCGTGCACTGCCAGCCGTGCGATGGTGCTCGTGCAAAATAGCGTCCGAGTCCCCAACATCGTGATATGGACAGTGCCCCACTATGCGGTTGACCATGAGGAAGCACTTCATGGACCAAGCATCGGTCCATGATATACCAGCAAATTAATGGGTTGATTTTTAATGGATTTTGGGCCTGTTGTAGCTCTGATCTTGTCCAAATTTGCTTCCTCTTGACCTGTAGATCTAGCTCTAAATATTGGTATGGTTCTTTCCTACATAATCATTAGAAAAGGCATTAATTATTTGAGAATAACAATATATTTATCTATAAATTAATGTTTATATTAGAATATTTATGTACTTATTGCACCCTCCAACTTAAGTTTCACTCGCTTGAATAAAAATAAAAAGATAGTTCATGAGTTACTTATTAAAGAATAGTTAAGGGGGCTATACAATATTCTTAATGTCATGCACAAGTTTGGTCAGATTCAAAGATTTTTCTCATACAAGTAAAAGATATCCCATCAAATAGTTGATGAAACAAGTCATTGGATATTAATAGGTTCTAGTAAATTGGTTGAGTGCAAGCTCCTCATTTTTCTAGAATAATTCTTAACCAACCCTTATTGTTATTTCTGAATTTTCTACTCCAAAGAAATGGTGAGATATTATTTTGGTACAGATATATTCATTTCATTGTTACATTTTTATTTATTTATTTATTTTTAATACAAACCGTGCAATGCCTTGATCTCAAGCTTTCTATTAATGAGTTTTTTACCAATCTCTTGGACCAATTAGCCTTAGGGCACTAGATGTAGAATACCCCTCGGGTTTACTGCTCGAGTCAGAAAGGCTATAAATCAAAGCTAACTGTATAACAAAGTTTCCTCACATCTCCACTTTTTAATACGAAACTTAATGCTTACTTAGACAAAAGGCATGGTTACTTGGTGGAATGATATTTAGAACTTACTTTTTTATCTTACTCTTTTTTTTAACTAATAAAGGGAACTTTGCATTTGTCAATACCCACATGTAAATTTTTCTTTGATGTGAATAGAATGGATAAAATTATCTAGAATTTGATTTTATACTTACTTTCCTTTTTACTTGAGTCTATTAATTTGTCCCTCGGTGTTTCAAAAATTATCTAGATTATTCAATCAATTACTTATCAAAAGTGTGTGATTTATCATAAGTTCAAGACTTGACAAGTGTAAGAATAAAAAGGTAAAGGTAGCTCTAGATATATATACTTATTTTACTTATTAGTCCTCCATAAATAAAAATAATTTCTAAATATAAGCATATTATGGTGTAAAAGAAAATGAAGACACCTCAGAAAAAATTTTACTGGGCTCTCCCCAAACTTAGGCAATGGAGCTCATCTTCCAAGGGAAGTATAGAGACAGGATCTGATAAATCTAATCAAATTGAAAGGAATATAATTGAAAGCAAAAAACTAGGTTGCCTCCTTGGAGTACTAAGTTTAAAGTTTTTAGCTAGACTAAAATACTGAGAATAGATTAATCGAGAAAAATTAGTTCATAAAGAACCATGACTTCCTCAATAGATTCATTGGGCAGTTCCAAGAAAGGTTTTAATCATTGATCATTAATTTTAAACACAATACTATTATTCGAGTTTTTAATTTCTACAACCCATGCAAAAAGGCTTCCTGAACTAAGAAAGGTCCTGTCCATCTAGACCTAAGCTTTCCAAGAAAAAGATGTAACCTTGAATTGTACAAGAGAACTTTTTATTTAGGAGTAAAAGATTTTCTAAGAATTGCTTGATCATGAAATACTTTTGTTCGATTCTTGTACACCCTGGCATTCTGATAAGCTTCATTTCTAAGTTCTTCTAATTCATTAATTTGAAGCTTTCTATGAGTCTAGCTGCGTCCAAGTCCATGTTCAATTCCTTGATGGCCCACATGGCTTTGTGTTCTAGCTCAACAAGTGAGTGGCATGGTTTTCCAAATACAATATCATACGGAGACATTCCTAGGTTGATCTTGTAGGTGATGTGGTATACCCAAAGTGCACCAACTAATTTCAAAGACTAATCCTTTCTATTGGCACTAATGGTCTTCTCTATTATTTGTTTGATTTATCCATTGGATGCTTCTACTTGCCCACTAGTTTGAGAATGATAAGGTATGGCCAACTTATGGGTGATATTATATTTTTTCATTAATATAGCAGAGGGTCGATTACAAAAGTATATCCCCCGATCACTAATAATTGCTCAAGGAATGCTAAAATAGGAGAGTATATTTTTTATAAGAAATTTAATGACCACTTTACTCTCTCATAGGATAGATACTTACCTACGATAGCTACTAAAATATATTAATTTTCAAAGGAGTTTAGAAATGATCCCATAAAATCAATCTCCTAAACATCAAAAATTTTGACCTCCAAGATTGGATTGAGTGGCATCATGCTCTCTTGGTGATCCAATCCATTTGTTGAAACCGAGCACAACTTCTACAGTACTCATGTGCATCCTTAAATAAATTGGGTTAATAAAATCTACATTAAAGGGCTTTGGCAGCTATCTTCTTAGTCATGAAGTGACCACCACATACTTGGTCATGACAAAAAGTAAACTACTTCTAATCTCATTATCCAGGATATACATTCTAATGATATGGTTTGGACACTATTTGAATAGGTATGAATAAATGAAGTACTTCACTTAGGCAAAAAAATTGTACTTGTCCTGAGTAGTCCATTGAGAAGGAACCTTACTAATGGCAAATAATTTACAATATCAGCATACTATGGTTCAGTAGACACGTATATGAGTTATTCGTCAGGAAAGAATTTATTGATAATTGGTTTACTAGATGGTGTGACTATATTCGGGACAGGTGATCAGCTAAAATATTCTATGTTCCTTTCTTGTTCCTAATTTCTAGGTCAAATTCTTGAAGGAGAAAGATCCATCGAATTAAGTGTGCCTTGGCATCTTTCTTTGCTAGAAGATATCTAATGGTTGAGTGGTTAGAATAAACTATAGTGTGTGACCTAATCAAATAGGGCCTAAAGTTTTCTAAGGCAAAGATAATGGCTAGAAACTCTTTTTCTATAATCGTGTAATTAAGTTATGCATCATTTAAGGTTTTACTTGCATAATATATACTCTAGATAACTTATTAATCTTTTGACCTAAAACAACACCTATAGCATGATCAGATGCATCGCACATGAGTTCAAAGGGTTTGGTCCAAATAGGTGGATAAATGATAGGAGCTGAAATGAGTACTTTTTTAAAGAATTCAAAAGACTCTGGACACTAAGAAGTGAACTCAAATTTTATTTCTTTTGCTAACAAATTTGTTAATGGATGAGCTACTTTACTAAAATTAGGCATGAATCTTCCATAAAATCTAGCATATTCTAAAAATGAATGAATTTCTTTGATAGGGGGTGGTGGAATACTCACAATCAGGTCAATTTTGGCCTTGCTACTTCAATTCCTTTTTTGAAACTACATGTTCAAGAACTATACCTTCTATAACCATAAATAGATATTTTTTTCAATTGAAAACTAAATGCTTCTCCTTATATCTTTCTAGAACTAGTATTGAATAGTTTATACATTTAGAGAAGGTAGGGTCAAAAATAGAAAGGTCATCAATGAAAATTTTTAAAAATCATTCAATCATGTCAGAAAAATGCTAATCATATATCTCTAGAAGGTTGCCGGTACGTTGCATAATTCAAAGGGCATGCACCTATAAGCAAAGGTTCCAAATGGATAGGTGAATGTAATCTTTTCTTGATCTTCAAAGACTATGGGGATCTGGATATAGCCAGAGTATCCATCAAGAAAATATTAAAACTCTTGTTCGATTAATTTTTCTAGCATTTGATCAATAAACAACAAAGGAAAGTGATCTTTCCATATCGCAGCATTTAGTTTCTATAGTCTATATAGACCCTCCACCCCATTTGGATCCTAGTTGGGATAAGTTTGTTTGCCTTATTTTGGACCACTATTATTCCAGACTTTTTGGATACCACTTGTACAGAGCTTACCCATGAGGTATTAGATATGGGATAATGGTGTGGGCACCAGAGTTCAAAAGAGACTTCAATCAAACAATCCAGGCTCCTTATGGATTGCAAGTGAATAAGCCAAACTCAATTTTGGCTTTAACTTGGTTTTTAGTTTTAGCATGAGTCCTGTAATTAGAGTTGAGTCCATTCTAATTTTAATTTTAATTTAGTCTTGTTAGGTTTAATTTAGTTTTGTTGGGTTCAATTTGGTCAAGTTGGGTTTAATTTAATCTTGTAATTAGTTAAGTTGGGATCAATTTGATCTTGTAATTAGTTGGATCTAGTAATTAAACAAGTTGGGTTCAAATTAGTCAAGGCAAAGACCATGAAGCTTAAAAGCATTAAGATTGGATTGAGCAAACCACCTCAACCTCCATGCCAAGTTGGAATGCCACCTCACCATGCCAAGATGGGATACCACCTCATCGCCACATCACCTCCATGCCAAGATGGATGCCACCTCACCTTCCCACACCACATCACTCCAATTGTGTGCCCAAGCATGAAGAATTTAAATTTAAATTCAAGTTGGGGCGCCCACCTATCTCTCCACTCTTCATGCATGTTATTCCATTTATTAAATTTGAAAGGGCTAGGGAAGTTTATAAATACCCCTAACCCTCTTGTAATCAAGCTATTGATGAATGAAAGGGAAAAGCCTTTCTTCTCTTCCATTGCTTTGTTGCTTTGTCACTCTATGAGGAAGAGGGTGTGAGGCCCAAATCGGTTCCCCAAGCTTCAAGAAATCGCCATAATTTCTTCCCTTTTCGCTTCTTCAAATTTCATTTATTCTTTCCTTTCCTCTCATCCTTTTCCACGCCCACTAATGCTCTCCATTGCAGGATCCTTCATGATTTCGAGCTGAAGATGAGGTTTACTTTGCTTTAGAACCATCTACATTAAGAGTCTTCTATCCAAGGAGTGATAGTCTTCAAATCTAACTGCTAGTCCTTGGAGTGCTAAAATTAAACCACCACCAAAAGCATGAGAGCTCATTGTTGGTAAGTAAACCCTTTTTAGACTCTTAGATCTGATTGTTTGATGGTACATGTCCTAGTTAGAATGGTTTCTCAACCATTAGGTCTATTTACTATCAAATGAATGAACCTACATCGCGGGTAACAACTTACTAGTAGTCTTTTTCATTAATTTTATTTGCTCTCTAAGCATGAATCTTGCTGATATATGGTAGAATTATTGCTCATTTTTAGATTGCTTATTTCATAGTTTAAAGTTCCATTTTCATCCCACATCATTTTGGTATTAGAGCATGGTTAATTAGGACAAGTATGCTAGTTGCTAAAAATTTTTGCATCATCTAAGGAATAGACCAGAAAGCTCATCTCATAGTTTTTCGGATCTTAGTTTAATTTGTAATTCCTAAATAATTTTTCCAGATCAAACCAACCTAAAATCTTTTCCTATAGATTTCAGATATGAATTTTCACAAAATTTCTTTTATTTTTTTCCAAGTTTACTCTCTAATCGAAAGAAATCACACTTCTTGAGCGGGTATACGAAAGTATACTTATGACCCATGGGAGTAATGAGCCATGGCCGGACATGATAACCCAAGATTGGAGGGCCCGTTGTGCTAAGTGCATGCTTGCATGATTAGAATTATTGAATGTTTCATTGCATGTTTACTCCTCTAGCACAACTTAGGTCCTAAAATTTTCTGGCACAATTCAAATTCGAATCCACCTAACCATAATTCAAAATTTTAAATTTTAAAATTTGAATTTTGAATTCTGAAATTTGAAAATTCATATTTGAAATTTAGAATTTAGAAATTTGAATTCTTAAATGCATGTTATTCCTAGTTTTTATGTTCTATTGATTGGCTAGAATGTTGGATGTGCATTTATTTTAAAATATTTAAGAGAAAACTTACCATAAGATAAGGGAAGGATTTTATCACCTTTTTTTGGCCCAAAAATAACCAACTACATATTGCATTGACCCAAGCCTAACATAAAATTGAGTAAGAACCTAAAACTAGGGCATCAACAGATCAAGTTCATGACTATGATGAGACATAGTATTGATTGATTTTGGATTATCCCTGGATATTGGTGTCTAAGGCTAGGGGTCCAATGGCAAATGCCTTAAATGGAAGGTTTCTGGGTGAAATCCCTAGATATTTGAGGTTGCTTGTGATGCCTCTTGAGTTGGAATTCGAGGAGTTCTAAGTCAAGAGAACCACCCTGTAGCCTTCTTTAGTGAGAAGTTGAATGAAGCAAAACTGAAGTATTCAACTTATGATAAGGAATTGTATGCGGTAGTTCAAGCCTTAAGATATTGGAGACACTATCTCTTACCACAGGAGTTTGTCCTATATTCAAACATTGAAGCACTCCGATTCCTTAGTTTTCAAAAGAAACTGAATTCTAAGCATGGCAAGTGGGTAGAGTATATTCAAGCTTATACCTTTGTTTTGAAACATCGTGCTGGCATTGAAAATCAAGTTGCCGATGTGCTTAGCCATCGTTCCATGCTCTTGACCTCTGTAAGCACCGAAGTCATAGGATTTGATAAGTTGAAGGAAGAATATAAAAATTATCCTGACTTTAGTAAGATTTTTCAGTCTGTTCGCCAAGAACCATCTAGTTTGTATAGTGACTATACCCTTCACGATGGATTCCTTTTCAAAGGAAATAAGTTGTGCATCCCCCAAACCTCCATCCGATAGTTCTTAATTTGGGAAATCCATGCAGGGGTTTAGCTGACTATTTTGGTAGAAAAAACCATTTTAGCAATTGAAGACCAGTTCTTTTGGCCTAGCCTCAAGCGAAATGTGGCCCAAGTGGTGGCCCAGTGTCGAACCTATGCTATAGCCAAACTGTTGGGTTTGCCCTTGATTTTGATGATTAACAAAATATTGAGTACCTATTTTGTACTAATGTTTCAAATGTAGTTATGAGTTTCAAGATATATGCACCTCAAATTCTCCAAATGAAAGTATCTTGAAGCTGGGAGAAATTCATGTTTTAGAAAGTCTTTTTACCATGAAAAAGGGATTTGTCTTTTCAAGCTCCCAATGGTTAGTTTCGATTCTCCAACGGTCTCAAACCATTTTTTGAAAGTTTTTGAAGTATTTAAGCTTCACCAAACTCATTCATGAAGTATTGAACTCTATTGAATACTCAAAAGTCAATATTCCCTCAAGAACTTCATTTCAAAAGCTATAAAAGGAGAGATTCCCTGAAAAAGCTTACAAGCCTATCCTTTCATCCTTACAAAAAGAGAGCTTGAAGAAGATTCCAAAGAGAAGACAAGACAAGCATCTACTAGAACCTTAAAGCTTTATATTCTACTCTTTGAAGAGAGTTTGTTGTGTTTTATTTATTGTATCTCTAAAATTCTTTTGTTTGACCTAGCTTTCAAGGGTTTCTTGAAAGTAGGTTATTGTGGTTGTTGGTGAGCTAAAAGGACAAAACCAACTAGGGTTGGACTTGTGAGCCCGAAGCCAAAACAAGTTATAAAGGTTGTTGGTGAGCCTAGGTGACAAAACCAACTTAGGTTTTGACTTGTGAGCCTTGTAAAACAAGTCGGCTATAATCTTGGAGAGATTATAGTAGAATTCCCAAGGGTGGCTTGGAGAGTGGATGTAGGTTCTTGGTTTGCACTGAACCACTATAAAACTTATGTTTGTGTGTGATTTCTCTTCTTGTTTATTACTCTTAGCATTTAATCTTCTATTTTTGCTGCAATCATTGTGTTATTCACATTGCTCATAAACACATCAAAGGCCGGTACATAATTGCTTTAATTTTTTAAAGACCCAATTCACCTCCCCTCTTGGGCTCCATTTCTGGGCAACAAGTGGTATAAGAGCACCAGTACTCTCTTGTAGGTCTAACGATCTTGAGTAAAAGATCATGGCAGCCCCAATAGGAATGGGTATTGTAGAAGGTCAAGCATCAAACTGTCCTCCACTATTTAATAGCACAAATTATGCTTATTGAAAAACTTGCATGTGCATTTTCATTCAAGCTATTGATTATAACTTTGGAGGACTATTGTTAAAGGTCCTCATCAACCAACTATTTTGATTAATGGCATTCCCACTCCCAAAATGGAAGATGATTGGGATGAAAATGATATTAAGCAAATAAGCTTAATGCTAAGACTATGAATCTATTATTTTGCTCTTTGGGTCAGAGTGAATTCAATAGAATCTCAAATTATCTCTCTGTAAAGGAAATATGGGACACACTTGAGGTTACTCATGAGGGTATATACCAAGTGAAAATAACTAAAGTTAACATACTCATTCATATATATGAAATGTTCAAAATGGAACCTACTAAATCTATAAGTAAAATGTATACTAGGTTCACAAATATTGTGAATGGCATGAGAAGTTTAGGAAAGATTATATCTAATGGTGAACTTGTCAATAAACTTCTCAGGTATCTTCTAGGGATGCAAAGGTCACTGCTATAGAAGAAGCCAAGGATGTCAATACTCTTCCTCTCGAGCAACTATTAGGCTCATTAATGACATATGAGCTCTCATTAAAGCAAAAGAATGTGGATGTTGATAAGAAGAAGAAAGTTATTGCTTTCAAGTCCACCATAAAAGAAGAGTCAAGTGATGAGTCAAAAGAAGAAGATGAAGAAGATGAGACGGCTCTCTTGGCTAGAAACTTTAGAAGGTTCATGAGAAAGAAGAAGTATAACTTCAAGAAGAAATCTCAAAAAGGAGAGACTAGCAAAGAGAAGGACAAAGAGAAAGAAAATGAGCAGCCCACATATTTTGAGTGCAAAAAACTGGGCCACTTCAAGATGGACTGCCCCCTACTTAAAAAGAGTAGAAGAAGATTAAGAAAGAAGGCTATGATGGCAACCTGGAGTGACAGCGATGACTCCAGCTCTGAGGAAAAATAGTGAGAGGTTGCAAACTTCTATTTGATGGTCGATAATAATGAAGTATTATTTGAAACCGAAAATGAATTTACTTTTGATGAATTGCATGAGGTTTTTGACGAATTAATTATTGAATTTCAAAAACTGAAATTAAAGCATAAAGAATTAAAGAAGCAAAATCTGGTTTTGGCTAAAATAAATGACAAGTATTTAACTGAAAATGATTTCTTGCTCCAAGAAAATAAAAAGTTAAAAGATAAAGTTTGTGTTCTTGAAAAGGAAAAGGAAGATTTCAAAAAGAAAAATTCTTTTGCTTCAACTGAAAATTTTGCAAAACAAAACAAAAAAATTTTACAAGTAAACAAGAAATACAAAGAAGAACTTGAAATATTAAAATCCTTTGTTGAAAAATTTATCTACAGTTCTGAAAAACTGAATATGCTTTTAAAATAACCATAGGGCTATTTTTAACAAAGCTGGTTTAGGTTTTAAAACTCAAAAATAGCAAAAACTTTTCAAGAATTTCTTTGTGCCTGCATCATCCTCTATTACTTGCTATACTTGTGGCATTGTAGGACATAAATCTTATTCATGCAATAAAAGGAAAATAAGCAAAGTGAGAAAAGTTTGGATTCCAAAACGAATAATTACCGCTAACCTTAAAGGACCCAAGATGACTTGGGCACCTAAAGTCTCCACTTGATTTTATTGTAAGTATGTTTTGCAACCAACAAAAAAAGATTGTAGTAACTCGACAGTGGTTGCTCAAGGCACATGACTGGAGATATGGAGCAGTTCTAATCACTTGACTATCAAAGTGGTAGTAATGTTACTTTTGGTGATAATGGAAAGGACAAGATCGTTGGAATTGGTAAAGTCCATATCACCCCTTCTACTTTCATAGATAATGTTTTATATGTTGATGGTTTGAAGCTAACTTACTTAGCATTAGTCAGTTTTGTGACAAGGATTTCAAAGTTATTTTTGAATCTTCTATGTGCATTGTTTCTAGTCTTGATGACAATGGCGCATCAAGTTTATCGGTCATAGGCATGGCAACATTTATATGATAGATCTAGAAGATCTACATGTTCCAAATGGTCAATGCCTAGTGGCAATGGAAGCCAAGATCAATGAAACTAGTTGGCTTTGGCATCGTAGACTAGGACATGCTAGCATGTATTTGATTTCAAAACTTTGTAAAAAGGATTTGATAAAAGATTTGCCAAAACTCAGCTTTGAAAAAGATAAGATTTTCGCTGCTTGTCAACTTGGAAAATAAACAAAATCATCTTTCAAATCTAAAGGAGTAGTCACTACATCTAGATCCTTATAATTACTTCATATGGACCTCTTTGGACTAACTAGAACATCTAATTTGGGAGGTAAGAAGTATGGTCTAGTTATTGTAGACGATTTCTCTCATTTTAGTTGGATGATGTTTTTAGCTCATAAAGATGAAACATTTTCTACATTCATTAGATTTCACAAAAGAGTTTCAAATGAAAAAGGTGTTTCAATTATTTTTTTAAGAAGTGTTCATGGTACATAATTTGAAAATGATGAATTTGAAAAAATTATGTAGTGAAAATGGCATTTATCATAACTTTTCTGCACCTAAGATACCTTAACAAAATAGGGTGGTAGAAAGAAAAAATAGAACACTTGAAGAAATAGCATGCACCATGCTTTGCAAAAATGATTTACCTAGATATTTTTGGATGGAAGTCATAAACACTGCATGTTATGTTTTTAATTATGTTTTAATCCGACTTATTTTAAAGAAAATACCTTATGAGCTTTGGAAGGGTAGAAAACCTTCAATCAAATATTTTTAGATTTTTGGATGCCATTGTTTCATCTTAAATAATGATAAGGATAATCTAAGCAAATTTGATGCCAAGTCAGATGAGGGTGTCTTTTTAGGCTACTTTACATCTAGCAAGGTATACAGGGTTTTCAATAGAAGGACACTTGTTGTTGAAGAATCCATCCATGTGGTGTTTGATGAAATTAACCAAAAATCTTCTAGAAAAGAAGATATTCTTGATGATGATACATGTATCAATAGAAATGAAGAAGTAAACAACAATGAAGAACCCACCAAGGAGCAAGATGACAATAAAAGAGATCGGGCACAAGGAGATGAAAGAATATCTACAGTTAATTCTCTACCTAAAGAATGGAGGTATGCTCATGTACACCCTAAAGAACTTATCATTGGTAATTCATCAAAAGGTGTAAGTACTCGTTTATCTCTTAGAAATATATGTGATTATTTAGATTTTGTATCTCAAGTAGAACCTAAATCTATAGAAGAAGCTAAAAATGATTGCAATTGAATGAATGCTATGCAAGATGAACTAAATCAACTCAAAAAAAATAATGTTTGGACTTTGGTTGATAGACCTACTAATGTTTCAATAATTGGCACAAAATGGGTTTTTAAAAATAAGATTTATGAAAATGGTATTGTCATTAGAAATAAAGCTAGATTAGTTGCCAAAGGATACAATCAGGAGGAAGGGATTGATTTTGATGAAACCTTTGCTCCTGTAGCTAGACTTGAGGCAATTAGGCTATTATTGGCATGTGCATGTTTTATAGTTTTTAATTTATTTCAAATGGATGTCAAAAGTGCCTTTTTAAATGGTTTTATCGAAGAAGAAGTTTATGTTGAACAACCTCCTAGTTTTGAAAATCATGAATTTCAAACCATGTTTTTAAACTTCATAAAGCTTTGTATTGTTTGAAATAAGCTCCAAGAGCTTAGCATGATCGATTAAGTTTATTTTTGCTTAAAAATGATTTTACTAGAGGTAATGTAGATACTACTTTATTTTTGAAAAAGAAGAATGATGATATTCTAGTAGTACAAGTTTATGTGGATGATATCATATTCGGTGCTACTAATGAGTATCTTTGTCAAGAGTTCGCTAAGTTGATGCAGGGTGAATTCGAGATGAGCATGATGGAAGAACTCAATTTCTTTCTCGGACTTCAGATAAAGTAAACAAAAGAGGGGATCTTCATCAACCAAACCAAGTACACAAAGAAAATATTAAAGAAGTTTGGGATGGAGAGTACCAAGCTATTAGGTACGCCTATGAGCTCCTCTTGTAGACTTGACAAAGATGAATCAGGTAAATCTGTAGACCAAAAATTATATCATGGCATGATTGGTTTATTATTATATCTAACTGCAGTAGGCCAGATATTATGTTTAGTGTTTGTATGTGTGCTAGATATCAGTCTGATCCTAAAGAATCTCATCTTTTGGCTGTTAAATGCATACTTAGATATCTGTCTGGCTCTATTGATATTGGTCTTTGGTACTCTAGAGATTCATCATTTGAATTGATTGCCTATTCTGATGCTGATTTTGCTGGGTATAAACTTGATCAAAAAAGTATTAGTAGAACTTGTCAGTTTCTTGGAGTCAATTTGATTTCATGGAGCAGCAAGAAACATAATTCAGTTGCTCTATCTACAGTGGAAACCGAATATATAGCAACTAGAAGCAGTTGTACTCAAATTCTATGGATCAAACAATAACTCAAAGATTTTGGCATCAAATTAACTAAGACACCCATAAGATGTGACAACACTAGCGCAATCAATTTAATAAAGAATCCTGTGCAACATTCAAGAAGTAAACACATTGAAATAAGACATCACTTCATAAGAGATCATATGCAAAACTTTAATGTGATGCTTGAATTTATTGGGACTGATGTTCAATTAGCTGATATTTTTACCAAACCTTTGAGTGAAGAAAGATTTAGCATGATTAGAAGAGAGTTAGGAATCATAGATCCCTTTTCTTAGAACTCTCTCAAATCTTGTTCATGACTAATTCTAGTGCTCAAATTCACATTCCTATGTCCAAAACTCCTTATTAGAGTCCCCCCCTGATTTTTAATGATTTTATTAGATTTTTTTAGGATTTTCTTGGCTAAGTGTCGACATTTGAAAAATCCCAAGTGTCAACACCTGACTAAGTGTCGACACTTGAAAAATTCCAAGTGTCAACACTCGGGCATAAAGTTCTATTTTTCTAGGGCATCACCAAACCATTTTTATTTATTTTTCCTTCCCTTCACTCGTGCCCTAGTGGTCCCCCAACCATCCTTAGGCATTGGAACAATGATCTTCCACCAGTGCCCTCTGTTATTTGGTAAATCTCATCTCTTTTCCTCGTATTTTCATTTGATTTCCGTTTTTCCATTGATTCTTCATCGTTTTTCCATGATTTGTCCTCTTTCCCACCGAAAATCTCTATTTTCTTAGGTTTGTGCTTGGGTTCTTGGATTTTTTCCTTTTGGACCATTTATGCACTTTATTTTCGGGTCATACCTTGTTTTTGCCGAAGTTCTTCATGGATTCACTGTTGCATTGAAAGTTTTGGGCTAATTTCGATCACATTTGGTTTCCTTCCTTTTGAACCAAACCCTAATTGAATTTCTCTGAATCCTTGTTGATTTAAATCAAAACCAAGTACTATTTTCTCTCACTTTAGCTCACTTTCTTGGCCGAAACCCCTATTTTTGGTTCTTTCCTCCATTTCTCCTCTTTTCTTCTCCTCTTTTTGACTGTTCCGTGTTCCATCTTTTATTTTTCTTCCCTTAGCTGGTAGTAATGGGACCTAGAAAGCAGTTGGCCTCTAAAAGAAAACCAGCACCGGCTTCAGTAGAAAGAAGAACGAAAGCTCGGAATGATAGCGGATTTCAATCTAGCAGTTCAGCAGCTCCAGCTTCACCTTCAGCAGAAAGGATGTTTGGGAAGGTGGTCGCAGCTGGCAGATGAGTGGATCTTGACTTTTTTGATAGACAGGGCTTTCAGATTAGGCAAATTCTTCAGGATGCTGGGTTGATCCCCTTTTGCACCATGTAAGAGAAGTATTATCCACACCTGGTGCGCAAGTTCTATAGAAGTCTCGATTGCCAACGAATGCTTTAGAGTACGACTATTAGAGGCATCCAGATCCCACTTTCACAGGAAGTACTGAGTCGCACCTGGGAGATCCCACACCATGGGATTGTTACTTCTACTGTTGAGGATAAAGAGGAGGCGTTCATATGCATCTTAGAGCACGAGGATATTCGCGGCATGGCTATGGTCACCACGAACCAATTGTCAGTGGAGATGCGTCTGCTTCACCATATCATTGCCCGGATCCTTCTGCCGAAGATCGAGAGGTTTGGTTTTATCACAGAGCATGAGTTGATGGTGATGATGTGTTTGACTCAAAGGACAGAGATCAATCTTCCAGCATTGATACTAGTTCAGATGAGAGACGCCGCCACTCAAAGGAGACATTGCTTACCCTACGGTATTGCACTCACACGTTTGTTTCATGCATACTGCGTTCCTTTGGAGGGGGAGACCTCCAAGGATATCCTTCATATGGATGTATATGATGAGCGATCACTCCACCGTATGGGGTACAGGATGATTTATGGTCGCTGGGTACGTAGAGGTCTGGCTAGGAGCCATATGAGGAGGATGAGATCAAAGAGGCTGAGGTAGGGCCATCAGTGCCTATAGTTACACCTCCCTGATCAGTACCAGCAGCTGCCAGTGAGCTAGTCACTCCAGTTCCAGCTCCAGCCACTTCACCAGCCGATGCACCTCCTTCTACTATTTATTCATCCTTTGAGGAGCTAGTCAGACAGCAGTTTACAGACATCAAGAGCGAGATGATACGATTAGGTGTCTGTACTACTCAGTTGTGCATTGAGATAGAGGGCCTTAGAGCCCACACTGCTGAGGAGCATGCTAAGATGCGTCAGACCATGGAGACAGGTTTTGCTCGGATTGAGGAGTCAGTGAGATCCCTTCTACCTCCAGCAGCACCTATGGCTCCACCTCCTGATGCTACTGATGATGATGGTGACCACCATGAGGGACACGATGATACAGTTGGTGGTGGTGACCGAGATAATGGGAGTGATGACAGAGCGATAGATGTTATTGATCATAATAGTGACAGTGATGACGGTGCAGATAACTACGAGTTGGTCAGCTGAGAGACACAGACACCCGCTATTCCACCTGCTAATCCTTGTGACACACCGATCTCCACTACTCTAGTTTTCATCACACCTGTTGAGGCTCTTCCATCGCCTTCTACACGCTCATCTAGGATTGTACCTTGCATAGGACCTTCTACTAGGACTAGGAGTCGTAGTATCATGAAGACTCCTAGAGCTCTAGCTTATAGGACTAGGATTACTAGTCCCATATCATTTGAGATTCCATCTGATGAGAATTAGCCTCACAGATGACTATTCTGTTGTTTGATATATTAGTATTTATCTTATGTTTCATGTTTATGTATTTCTCTATGTTGTATGTTTCAGTGTATGCTGATTGTTTCAGCAAGTTTTGTACTGAAAATACTTTTTTATATATATATTCTACTTGATTATCAATCATGGTTCTATTATTTAATGTTTAAATTTTTGCTCTGATAATATTGACTCTGATACCCTATTCTTTGTCTCTAATACTTATTAATTTTTGCAAAACTAATCTTGTATCATGACTCTGACACCTTACTCTTTGTTTAAATGCATTTATTGAGGGGGCGTTTACTTCCTTTATTGTTTAATGATTGACAAAAAGAGGGAGTAGGATATAAAGTTTCAAATTTTATATTTTTTTCTTCAATTAAAAATTGCTCTGATATGAAATGAGCTCTGATACAAAATGGTTCATATCTTAATTATAAAATGCTCTGAAACGCTTTGATACAAAATGTTTCACTAAGAAGGAGAGTAAATGTAATTTCCATACTTAACTTATACCTCTCTCTATTAAGATTGTGTTATATGAGCATTAAGTTCATGAAATATCATATCTAAAATTGAATTTGAATGTATATATATTCAAGGTTTTGTCATCATCAAAAAGGGGGAGATTATTGGGTTTGCCCTTGATTTTGATGATTAACAAAATATTAAGTACCTATTTTATACTAATGTTTCAAATGTAGTTATGAGTTTCAAGATACAGGCACATCAAATTCTCCAAAGGAGAGTATCTTGAAGTTGGATGAAATTCATGTTTTAGGAAGTCTTCTCACCATGAAAAAGGGATTTGTCTTTTCAAGCTCCCAACAGCTAGTTTCGATCCTCCAACGATCTCAAACCATTTTTTGAAAGTTTTTGAAGTATTTAAGTTTCACCAAACTCATTCATGAAGCATTGAACTCCATTGAACACTCAAAAGTCAATATTCCCTCAAGAACTTCACTTCAAAAATCATAAAATGAGAGATTTCCTAAAAAGCTTATAAGCCTATCCTTTCATCCTTCTAAAAAGAGAGCTTGAAGAAGATTCCAAAAAGAAGACAAGACAAGCATCTACTAGAGCCTCAAAGCTTCACATTCTATTCTTTGAAGAGAGTTTGTTGTGTTTTATTTATTGTATCTCTGAAATTTTTTGTTTGACCTAGCTTTCAAGGGTTTCTTGAAAGTAGGTTGTTGTGGTTGTTGGTGAGCCAAAGGGACAAAACCAACTAGGGTTTGACTTGTGAGCCCGAAGCCAAAATAAGTTGTAAAGGTTG
The DNA here is from genome assembly GCA_021397845.1 of Areca catechu. Taxonomy (NCBI): domain Eukaryota; kingdom Viridiplantae; phylum Streptophyta; class Magnoliopsida; order Arecales; family Arecaceae; genus Areca; species Areca catechu. The sequence goes on from CM038042.1 coordinate 64,721,762, forward strand.
TTGGTGAGCCTAGGTGACAAAACCAACTTAGATTTTAACTTGTGAGCCTTGTAAAACAAGTCAGCTATAATCTTGGAGAGATTATAGTAAAATTCTTAAGGGTGGCTTGGGAAGTGGATGTAGGTGCTTGGTTTGCACCAAACCACTATAAAACTTGTGTGTTTGTATGTGATTGCTCTTTTTGTTTATTGCTCTTAGCATTTAATCTTCTATTTCACTACATATCATTGTGTTATTCACATTGCTCACAAACACATCAAAGGCCGGCATATAATTGCTTTAATTTTTTAAAGACCCAATTCACCCCCCTCTTGGGCTCCATTTCTGGGCAACACAAACAATAGAAATAAAACACCGGCCTATGCACCCCTTTGCTTGTCCCTGATTGTCCATGGTGAGATCTTAGTATGGACTTTGTGTTAGAGTTACCAAAGACCATGCGAAGACACGACTCCATCTATGTTGTGGTCGATCGTTTTTCCAAGATGGCACACTTCTTACCTTGTTCTCAAACTTTCAATGCTTTAAAAGTGACCAAACTATTTCTAAATGAAGTGGTTAGGTTACATGGTTTGCCCAAAACCATTGTGTCTGATAAAGATGTCCGATTCACTAGTTATTTTTCAAAAACCTTATGGCATATGTTAGGAACCAAGCTAAAATTTTCTATCACCTACCATCCATAAACTGACCACCAAATAGAAGTTATGAATAGAAGTCTTAGAAACCTGATGAGATGTCTAGTTAGTGAGAATACTAAAAATTTGGACATTTTGTTATCACGTGCTGAATTTGCCTACAATAGCTCAGTCAATAGGTCCACTCGAAAAAGATCATTTGAGATTGTCCATGGATACAAACCAAGAAGCTCATAGACCTTGTCCCTTTACCCTGCATGCATGAGTTTCTGAGTCTGTAGAGTCATATGCACAACATATTAGGGATTTACAAAAAGAGATCGGTAAGAAAATCAACTTAAGCAATGAAATTTACAAGTATATGACTAATTCCCATAAAAAAGTCAAATAATTTTATGAAGGAGACTATATGATGATTAGGCTTAGACCTGAATGGTTCCCACCTATAACCATAAAAAGGTTACATGCCCACGATACAGGTCCTTTCAAAATAATAAAGAAAACTTGACCTAATGCCTATATGCTTGAGTTACCATCTGACTTAGGTATCAGTTCAACTTTCAATATCTCAGATCTAATATAGTATAAGGAACCAACAATGATACCTAGTGAGCCTTTTGGATCTGATCTCATTTTTGAGAGTGAACCTATCCATGAGTGTCCACCAGCCACATTACCAGAATGGCGAGGTAGGATTGAGCGAATTCTGGATGACCAGACTATCACTACCCAGAATAAAGGCTATCAATGCTATTTGATTCATTGGCAAGGTCGATCATAATCTGAAGACTCATGGATCACTCGAGAGGATCTGCAAAGGATCAACCCAGACTTACAAGAACACTACCAAAGTCAAGTTGACCCATACTCGACAAGGTCGAGTCCTTCCCATCCTGGAAAAATTGGTGCGGGCACCAGAGTTCGAAAGAGACTTCAATCAAACAATCTAGCCTCATTATGGATTACAAGTGAATAAGCCAAACTCAATTTTAGCTTTAACTTGATTTTTAATTTTCAGCATGAGTCCTGTAATTAGAGTCAAGCCCATTCTAATTTTATTTCAATTTAGTCTTGTTAGGTTTAATTTAGTCTTGTTGGGTTCAATTTGATCAAGTTGGGTTCAATTTAATCTTGCAATTAGTTAAGTTGGGATCAATTTGGTCTTATAATTAGTTGGATCTTGTAATTAAGCAAGTTGGGTTCAGTTGGGTTCAAATTAGTCAAGGCAAAGATCATGAGGCATGAAACATCAAGATTGGATGGAGCAAACCACCTCAACCTCCATGCCAAGTTGGAATGCCACCTCACCATGCCAAGATGGGATGCCACCTCACAGCCACATCACCTCCATGCCAAGATGGATGCCACCTCACCTTCCCATGCCACATCACTCCAATTGTGCACCCAAGCATGAAGAATTAAAATTTGAATTCAAGTTGGGGTACCCACCTATCTCTCCACTCTTTATGCATGTAATCCCACTTATCACTCCACTCTTCACTCCACTCTTTATGCTTATAATTCAAATTTGAAAGGCTAGGGAAGTCTATAAACACCCCTAACCCTCTTGTAATCAAGCTATTGATGAATGAGAAAGAAAAGCCTTCTTCTCTTCCATTGCTTTGTTGCTTTGTCACTCCATGAGGGAGAGGGTGTGAGGCCCAAATCAGTTCGCCAAGCTTCAAGAAATCACCATAATTTCTTCCCTTTCCCCTTCTTCAAATTTGCTTTCTTCTTTCCTTTCCTCTCATCCTTTTCCATGTCCACTAATGCTCTCCATTGAAGGATCCTCCATGATTTTGAGCTGAAGATGAGGTTTACTTTGCTTCAAAACCATCTACATTAGGAGTCTTCTATCCAAGGAGTGATAGTCTTCAAATCCGGCTGCTAGTCCTTGGAGTGCTGAAATTAAACCACCTCCAAAAGTGTGAGAGCTCATTGTTGGTAAGTAAACCCTTCTTAGACTCTTAGGTTTGATTGTTTGATGGTGCATATCCTAGTTAGAATGGTTTCTCAGCCATTAGGTCCATTTACTTTCAAATGAATGAACCTACACTATGGGTAACAACTTACTAATAGTCTCTTTCATTAATTTCATTTGCTCTCTAAGCATGAATCTTGCTGATATGTGGTAAAATCATTGCTCATTTTTAAATTGCTGATTTCATAGTTTAAAGTTTCATTTTCATCCCGCATCAGATAAATAATTTCATTATCTAGTAAATTTAAATTTTCTTTCTTGACTACATCCTTCATGGCTAGGTTTAGTCTTCTCTAGGCATCTCTAGTTCGTTTGGCCTCTTTCTCTATGTGTATCCTGTGTTGAATTATGGAAGGGCTTATTCCCTTGATATCCACCATGGTCCAACTTATTGCTTCTTGGTTTTCTTTTATGACCACTAACAACCCTTCCTCTTATTTAGAATTTAGGTCCGAGGTAATAATTATGGGCAAGGTTTCCATTGGACCAAAATAAACATAATTAAGGTGCTTAGGGAGAGGTTTTAATTCTAATTTGGATGTCTCTTCTATTGATGGCTTGGGTGATGGTTTAGCCATTCCCATGAGTGGTTCAGTAGGAGGCTCCCATCTCTGGCTAATCTTATTGTCAACAAGTATTTCGCTAATGTCCTCAGGTTTATGGGTCAGCCAGAAACTTAACTCAAGATTGACTTCCTCATCATTAATGTCATGGGTTCATAATTTTATCTTGGATTACATCTATATTAGCATACTTGGTGGATTCCTATTCTAGATTAAATACATTTAATTCAATGGTCATGTTTCCAAAAGATAGCTTCATAAGTCCATTTCGATAGTTGATTTCAGTATTGCCAATGGCTAAAAATGGTCTTCATAAAATAATTAGGATATGACGCTTAGAGCTTGAAACTGGCTCAATCTCTAAGATGATGAAATCTACCAAGAAGATAAAATTGCTAACCTTGATTAAAATATCTTCTACCATTTTCTTAGGGATTCTAAAAGATCGATATGCTAATTGTAATGCGATCCCATTGGCTGAAGTTTTTCCAATCCTAATTGCTTCTAAATTGAATAGGATAAAATATTTACACTAGTCCCTAAATCAATCAAGGCCTTCTTAATATGGGTTTCTCCTATAATACATGAGATTGTTGAGACCCTAATCCTTATATTTTTGTGGGTGTATGACTTAACAAGTACAAGCTCATGCTTGCTGCTAAAAATACTTTCTTAGATATATTGGTGGTCCTTTTCTTAGTACAAAGGTATTTTAAAAATTTAGTATAAGTAGAAACCTGTTGGATCATGTTTAGTAGAGAAATATTTACTTGAACTTGCTTAAACACTTTTAACATTTTATCTAAGTATTCTGATTATTTTTCAGACCTTAGTCAATTTGGAAAAGGATCTCTAGGAATTGTGAGTACCAGGTTTGGTGTATTATCAATTTCAAGAGCTTGAGTTTGTAAGGCAAATTGTTTATTGGGTGACTTTGCAGATGAGTCCTCTCTTGTGTTAGATGTACCTATATTGTTATCCACTTATTTCCCAGATCTTAAGGAGTGAACAACATTCACTTGATTGACTTGGTTTCTTTGTTGGGATTATAGACCATTTTGGTTTCTTGGGTTTGGCTTAAGTTGGGTAGGTAGCCTATTTTGTTCTTTTTACTAATGGTAGATGCTAGTTGACCCACCTACATTTTCAAATGGGCTATGGCCTAGGAGTTTGAATTTACAAATTGGCTCATGGTTTGCATAAAATTACTCAATATAGCATTGATGTCAGCTTTTGATTTGGCTAGAACTTTCAAGCTTTTCTCTAAAAAACTAAGTTTCTTTTCATAAATATTAAAGTATGGTGGTGGTGGATTATTTATCATAAGGTTAGGTCTTGGGTTTTGCTGATTGAAGCTTGGACTACTTAAATTTGGGCTCTATGATCATGAGAGATTTGGATGATTCCTTCATCCTATATTATATGTGGGTGCATAGGGATTATTCATTGGTTTCTAGTATGTGGCATTCATCTATGCCCATCCATTCTCTATTTGGTTCATCAGAAGAGGACATTCCTCAAGGATATTATTTGGTGCATTGCACGACTATACATCAGTGCAGATACTTGGTTTACACTAGCTGATCTCTGAAGTTCTAAGACCTTTAAGCTATATATCAAGGTTGCAATTTTGGCCTTTGTAGATAGGGAAATCTAAATTTGGTGTATTCCATCTCTCGAGGGTGTAGATCTCTTTAGTTCCCTAGTTATTTTTTATTATAATTTTTTTTTAGCTAGATCTTCTAGAAATTACTATACTTCTTTGAGTTTTTTATACATAAATTAACCCTGGCACATGGACTCTAGCATAGTTCTTGAATTTAAATCTAGCCCTTCATAAATTATTTGGCATAGCCTCTAGGTTTCTATTTTATGATGTGGGCATTAAATCAAAAGGTTTTTGAAACAGTCAAAGTACTTCCAAAATGACTGGCCAAGTAGTTGGTAGAATTGATTTATTTCATTTTAATTCTAGCTATTTTATGATGAGGAAAATATTATTTAGGAATATTTACAAAGCCCTCCTAGGTCATAATAGATTGATTTGGAAGACTATAGAGCCACTTTTTGATATTATCTTAAGGACAAAATTAATCAATCTCAGCTTGATTTCATCCTTTGATAATTGTTGTAGCCTCATGATTGCACAAATCTCTTCAAATTTCCTAATAAATATATATGCATCCTCTATTCTCATGAATTTTGGAAGCATATTAATGACCTAAGATTTGATTTCAAAATTGTTTGTAGTAGATTAGGGCAACATGATATAAGAAGGTTGGACGGAACTGATTGGGTAACATAAATCCTTAAGGACTTGGGGCTGATTTGTTACATCCATTATAGAGGTCCTAGGATCTGAAATAGGAATCGAATCGGTTCTAATTAGTCAACCGATATCCTTCTCAATGCAGAAAGTAACGAATTCACTATATTCACTACATCTTCTATTTTTTTATATTTTGTGTATTTTTAATTTTTTTCTCTCTTTTTTGGTGAAACAAAGAAGATAAGAAGGAAGAGTTTATAGATGAGAACCTAGAATTTTTTTTTCAAATAAGTTTTGCACAAAATTAATTCTATTCTAGGATTAGCCTAGAATGAGATAGCTCATAACTATTCCAAGTCAATTTTCAAGTACTCAAAGTTTAAACCAATTCACTAAATTGACCAAGTGAGTGTAATATTAGCAAGGGTCCCCCTATTGCTTTCCTTAGATACTAATTAAATTGACCAGTTCAACAAATGAAACCAATTAAATAACCATCTTTCTTTGTAACTAAGATTCTTGAGCCACTTTTCTAGATACCAATTTAATAATCGAAACTAGCTTGGTACAACTTTTAGGTATTCTTGTTCTAATGAGCTCAAATATCCCTAGGGTCAGCATTTTATTGTGCTTAATTGATTTTATATACAGGCTTAGGTTAATGTGAATGAGGGAAACTTGTTTGTGGGCTAAGGAAGTGTGATGAGCTCCTTACTTTATCTTGTTTAGGTTTGTACCCTTAAAGTAGTTTAGAAATACTTATCCATAAATAATAATAACAAACAAGTTTTAATTAAGAGCTAAGACTAAACTAAGGTCAAAACAATATACTGAAAGAAAAAGAGATTGTTTGGATTGTCTACGTTGCTTCTAGCACTCACCAATCCTAAAAAAATAAAGAAGTTAGAAAGGTCAGATTAAAGTTAAACTAATAGTATGAAGAGTAAGAATTTTGAAACATAATTTAAAATACACCCATTCCCCGGCAATGGTGCCAAAAATTTGATGTATCTTAAATTTAACTGCAAGTGCATAATGTACAAGGTAGCATGTCTGGCGAGTAGGGTTGATCCTATGAGAAATTGAAAATTTAAACTATGTTTAAACCCTCGCTCAAGCGAGCTTAACCAGTTTAGTTAGTGATTTTCACTTGAGTCTTAAACCTAAATACATATAAGTTATGAAATAGTTATCGTAGACAAAATTTAGATATTTTGATATATAAAAAATAAGATTCTAACATTTTTTATATACTAAAAATGACATTGTGACATGTATATTAATATCAAAAATTTATCTAGTAACAGAATCAGCAAACTTGTTACATTTCTTACAATAACACTTCGACCTAGCTGATATAACCTTTATTAGACATTTTGTGCAACCTAGTTACGACCGGTCTTCCCTTGATTCAATTTCTAATATTGTGGCCATGATACCACAAGTACATCATGTAAAAATATAAATGGTCAAGAATAGAAAGAAGGAATAAAATAAAGTTTATTAATAATTCAAATACACTTTAGAAGCATCCAAAATATCATCAATACTCTTTTTTTCAATGGATATAAATAGAAAGAATGAATAAAATAAAGCGTATAAATGATTCCAATATAACTTAGAAGTATCTAAAATATCATCAATACTCTTTCTTTAGTAACCTTGAGAAAATCATCCGAAATAGATAAGAAGACCATCTCGAAATTTGACTTAAGCTTGGGGCATAAAACTCTTCTCCATTTAGCAATTTGACATATGAGAATAACATTAGGTTATATAAAAAATAAATCAAATTATGAAAAATCTTCTATATATAAGACTATAATAATAATAAAAAGAAAACCATACTTCTTTCTGAATTCAGTAGCTTCTTTCAGAGGAGGATCGATCAACACCTAAAATCTATGATATGCATTTGAGATGCCCATGTTTTCTAACAATATCACATCCAAAGTATTTTTAACAATCCAATTATAACTAACATTAAGATAGAATTGATAATAATATGAAACATAATGATGGTATTTATGTTGGAACGTCTTAGCTTTGAATAATGGAAAAGCAATGATCTCAGGCCCACAATTTCCCTCCACCAGTTATAAGTCTATTTGATTTGAAAATTCCCCTCACAAAGTATAATGAAGTGTATTTTTACTGATATTGAAAACAAAATATCAAAAATGAAAAAAAGATGTCAGCATAGAAGTGTGCATGCAACTCAAATATAGAAAAAAAATATATAAGAACTAACTTCAAATATTCAATTACAATATCCATCACTTTGCTCTTTATGCTTTTCACCTCCTTTTGCATTATATCATCCCTTCCCACCACTTGTCCAATAACATCTATTAAAATAGCCAAAATTAAATAAAAATAGTTGAACTAAGATAGTAGCAAATACTTCATTAAGAAACCAAAAAAAAAAACAATGAAAATGATACTTACCAAATAATGAACTGTCAACGATCATATTTTTAATTTCAGGGAATGACTTACATAAAAATAATTCCTTAGAAATCTTGTCATTTGCATTTTCAATAATGTTTGTAATACTCATAAATCAGCCTTGTATTTGTATCGTGTTGTTCTGAACTTCACATCATTGGATCCTACTATCAAGTTTTGAATAGGATAAGCAACTCTTTCAGTCAACAATGATTTGAAATTGTTTATAAGACTCTCCTTGATTGATGCATGCATCTTAATACCCTAAAATTTCAGGATAAATCTCAGTTATAGCTTAAACTAGGAAAACAAGTCATTTAACAAATAGTAAAATGATCATAACCTTCTCATCCATAAGTATCATTTCAATGGAGTAAATTTTGTTTGGATCATCATAAGTTGGTACAGTCTAGAAATGCATAACTTTGACTTTGATCTTCTAATAGGAACAATGTCAGCTAGGAAACTCAACCTCCGAGTCATGAGATAATAGAGTAACGACACTCACAAAGAACTCCACATGAGATTTTAAAGTAAGGAATTTTTGATGATGACAACACACTATTTTATAGCACTGGGGATGGGAAGAAAGAAGAAAAAAGAAGATGAAGAGGGAGAGGGAGAGAGAGGTAGAGAGAGTAGAAGTGCTACAATTTGGATTATGAATATATCTTGGAAAGAGAGTGGAAGCCCGAGAGAATAAATGTTTTTTGAATAACATATTTTTCAACTCAATCGGAGAAGACCAAGATATATATGCTTAGTTGAATAGTTTAGTTTTGTGCATTGAACTAAACTTAGAGCTAGTTGTTAGATATTAATTAATTAGTTAGTAATAATTTTAGCTATAATTAGAAAAAACTGAGGATAGAGATAATTAGAGAAAAGGAAAATTTTGATTGAAAAGAGAGATTCAAATTCAAATATTCATTGAAAAGATAAGTAATAATAATAAATTATACTAATTTTCTAAATAATAAGTGGTTATAAAAGATATTTAAACTATCAGGCATTTAATATGAAGATGATATAGAATGAATGCATACATATTGCATAAAAATATTCTATTAAAAGGATTTAATGCAAGTTTTGGAAAAAAAATTTCGTCCAAAACTAAGCCAGACTTCTTGACTTTTATAGATATAATAGATAATAGATAATAGATTAGCATGTATGATTTTGCTAATAGCTACATCATTGTTATCATTGAGTTTAAGAAGGTTTTGAAAATTACTGGAACTTGGTAAGTCCGAAGAATAAATTTCTTAGTTACCTCTTTAAGTACTTCCTTGTATAGCAGAATAGTGGAAACCCACCATGTAATTTCTTTATAAAATGAAGTAAAGGCTGAAATCTAGACATGGAATGGCACAGGAAATAAAAATAAAAATAAAAATGAAGGAAAGAAGAGGAAGAGAGGAGAATGGAGATTCCAAAAGCTGCAAACCCAAACAACCATACAATCAAAAACAGGGCCAACCTGTGAAACATGATCTAATCAAAGCAAGTAGAAAAACTGATCAGCATGCTGAATCGATCTGCCTACCACACCACTGCTACTTGTTCGGCTTCAAAACATTCAGAACTAGCCGTTATACCATGCTACTGGAGCTGATTGTAGGCCGGGCTTGGATAGAGAACATATCAAATTTGAATAGATTTGGCCCGAAGCCTGATTAAAACTGAATATAGTGAAGATCCAAGGCCCAGCCCATGATCAGCATCAGGTGCTACTGCTGAATCCTATTTCTGATGCAGCATGATTTCATCTCTGCTCAACGCTCCTCCATGGCATTTCTCCTGCGGCCTTCTCTGACTCCACCACCTTTGCCATTATCAGCCACTTAGCCATTTTCCGACTTGGCATCAAGGTTGTTCCGCTCATCCACTGCATTGCTACTTTTGACCTAAGCTGTGCCCCACGTATCAAGACAAGTGTGATCTTAGCTCAAAATTACAATGATGGTGGGATTAGCTCCGGGTCCCTCAGTCTCAAGGCAAAAGGCTTTACCAACTTAGCATAACATTGAAAACATGGAAGAATTCATTTGAATAATTATAAAAATCAAGTATCCCTTTTGACATTCTATTGTCATTACATCTTGAATTAATTAATACAACACCATTTCTTCTTTTCATTTTTAGATTTTTTTTTTTGTGTGTGTACTTTTGTTATTATTTTTGGACTCCTTTCTTAGGCAAAAATACTAACCCTTAACTAATAGGCGCTCTTCTAATTTTTCACTCCCTGATGAAGCAAATTGAGTTTCTTATCAATGTTTTTCTCAATAAAAAAAAGTTTCCTATCAATATCATCATGGACATGCTTGGACGCATTGTCGCTTTACCAATGATTTGTTGTGTAAATGGTACATGAACATAAATCCTTTTTATTAAAAGATATTTCCGAGATCCCTAAAAATTGGAGCTGTGAGATTTTTAAATTTCCGCATCTCTTTGATATTTTTATACTTCTTCTCAATTTTTGAGTCCTTCACTTTTGTGTAAAAAGCACCAAGTACATTTGGATAGGGTATTCGATTGTCCAAACAGGTCTTGGGCTTTCCATCTCTTTAAAATATAGCAAATGAAGAGAAGTCTTTAGCATTATCCTTTGTTCTGAGAGGCAAAGTACTGATAAGTTGAATCTAATGACTTTTTCCCCTCCGGCAGAAGGCTTGGGCATCAAGAATGAAGGCATCACAAGCAATAACCGTGATTGAATCTGGACTTTGAGCCCTTCCATTTTTTAAGGGTCATTGGTTAAACTATTTTCTGCAGGGAATCACCGAAGTCTTGAAGGCCTAAATGACTTCGATTCCTGCCTAAAAAGTTGCTGCTTCTAAAGTGGAAGGTTCCCCTAACTTGATTCGTACATTAAAACCGATTGAATACTTGTGACGATTAATTAGAGATGACGTGTTCTACTCACAGGATTGAGCAGTTATTGTAAATAAGAACTGGCCTTAATTATAAATATTTTGATCTCAGAAAAGGTTGTTGAACATAATCTTTTACGGACATAACTTTCTACTGGTCCTGTCTTGATGTGGAACAAAGTCTACCCTCTTTGTGGAGGCCACTTGGCTATGAGCTGAACAATTTCAAGTAATCCAATAAGACTTTTGCTGTATTATTGAACCAAAAAATAAAGTCTTTACCGTATTTGTTGTGTCTTGATTGTGAGACATTAGCCAAGCCTAAATCATGAGAGTGGCCATTTGAGATAGGCATGCCACCAAAGCATACAATTGAAAGGTGGTGATCAAGGTGATGAGGCATGATCAATTTTATCCTACTAGTCTTTCACACGGCATCTCAGGTGTCCTCAGAAATTCTAAAAGATTTTGATAGAAACCTCCGAATAGACCTTAAAGTTAGGATGAGTAGATCGGAAGTAGCTAACCTATAAAATTGGTCCCGACAACCTTGATCTAATCGGGCTAAATAAAACCTCTGCTTCGACGAGATTTTAACAATTTTATCATATGTTACAGCACGTTCCTAGATTGTTGTGCCACGTTAGTAGGTTATTATGGTGCTGCTTAGAATTTGTTAGAATATGATTTGCAAAATCCTAGCCACAAATAGGCTCAAAGAATCCTATATTGAAGGTGAATACTCCACTACACCAATACCAACATCATTTTCTACATTATTTTTCTTCTTCACCTTGTACTAAAAAATCCGCTTTGACTTAAGCATCAGAGAGTTTAATTAGAACCAATCTAATGAGGTATCCCATCTTTATTTGGTTTCTTATGGGTCCACAAAAATGGTCCTCATGAGCGTCATAAAATTTGCAGGAACAGAAAGCAACCTTTCCATTTGAATCTAATTTAATTCCATCTGCTCGCTTATCTTAAACGAAAAGAGCTCCTACTAGAACCGGAAGTGGAAGGCTTCCCTCACTTGATTTGTACATTAAAAGTTATTGGATGCCTGTGATGATTAAATAGATACAACATGTTCTATTCACAGGATGGAGCAATTATTTGCCCCTTGATACATAAATAACAACTGGCCTTAATTCGAAAGAGTTTGATCTCAGAAAGGTTGCTGAACATAATCTTTTTCTACAGAACTTTCTACTGCTCCTGCCTTCATGTGGAACAAAGTCTACCCTCATCATTGTGGAAGCCACTAGGCTATGAGCTGAACAGTTTCAAGTAATCCAAGAAGACTTTACTGTGCTTGTCTTATCTTGATTGTGAGACAAGCCAGGACTAGAAATCATGCGAGAGGGCCGTCTGAAACTGGCGTGCCACCAAAGTACAAACTTTGTACGGTAGACTGATTGGGAATTCCTGGGGGCGAGAAACTTATACACCCAGACTTTCTTACGAGGCGAGTCTCGAATCAACGGCAAAGCCGCAAACCCATGATTTGCTAACCCAAGAATAACGCAAAGGACAATCACGCAATTCTGCTCTTCCGGCTTCGACCAGAATCGGATTCCACTGCACCAAACTCGCGAAAAAGGATGACCCTAAAGAGAAGAAGAGGAAAAGGAATCTGCCACCCTCCACGCCTTATTCCTTCACCCATGAAATAAAATCCCATTCCAGCTTTATAGGTTCCCTTTTCAAGCATCTTAATCATCCCAAGGCCAAGAACTGCTTCATGTTAAACAAGGCAAGCTTCATTTCCCCCACCTCCTCTCCTTTAAAATAAAAGATAACCATTTGATAGTACGATTTGATAACTTGTTGTCTCTACTTTGTTTTTATGTTCTGTTTTTTTTTTTTTTTTTTTTTTCTTCAGTTCTACTGCATGACCATGAGGATGAACATCGACTGCAATGGCTGCTATCGGAAAATTAGAAGAGCCCTTCTTGAGATGCAAGGTAACGGTAACAATATGACAACCTTACGTTAAGTTGTTGCGTTCTTCTTGATTTCTAGTAGTCGTCTTCAGTAACTTGTTCGTGTTGGTTGTACAAGAGTTGGAGAGCCATTTCATAGAGAAGAAGCAGCGCAAGGTGAGTGTGTGTGGAGTTTTCGTTCCGCAGGATGTGGCGATAAGATTAAGGAAGAAAACTAATCGACGAGTCGAGATCTTGGAGATCAAAGAAGTCGACATGAACCCTGAAAGCAACGAAGTCCAGAAGCCTTCATAAACTAATTATTCTGATAAATGTAATGGGTTTCAATTGTGTATGGCAATAGCAAAGCATGTGATCGAAACTTATGACCCAGAATTTGGATTCTAGTGTAATTTGTTCATGAAAGTTGTAGAATTCTAAATTCTCACGATGTTTTTTAGTTCATATGGACAGGACAAGCACTACCATCTTCTTAAGGATCGCATCAGGGAAATTGTATTTATACTAATATATAAATCTCAAGCAGAAAAAAAAAGATCATAAAAATCCAATATTCATAAAAAATAGAAAAAAAAATCTTTCTTGAGTGAAATGGTGGGATTGATCATCAAACATTTTATTAAAAATAAAATGGGCATAAAAACAAGAAGAAAACAGATCAGGGAAAGGGGAGATAGAAATCCATTATACTTGTGCATTCATCTTGTCACAGAATGAACTTTTCCAACTATGAACTGAGTCAAAAATTTGCATTGTTCTCTGTTGATAAAGCAAACAGTGTTCATCCTCGGAGCTGAGTGTGGGAAATATAGAAGCGCTCCGATATCACTTTGTTGGATATCTATTGTTGGAACAATCTGATTTGGATTGCTCTATGATAAACAATGCTCAAGAACAACCTTGGAGAGTAAAAAACATAAAACCATATAAGGTTTTTTTTTTCATTCCAAACTACTCTAATAAACATGAGACTCTAGGTCCCTTTATATAGACATATGAGGATACCTTTCATCATCCCTCATTAATACAAAAATCCATTGACTTCCACATAACATATAGTTCCAATAAGATTCTTAGACTTTCACACTTAAACTTTAATTAATCTTCATGACTCCTAGAACTTGACTCTTAGATTTTCACACTAAGATATTAATATAACTTTATAACTTTTAGAACTTGACTCTTAGATTTTCACACTAAGGCATTAATATGACTTTATGACTTAGAACTTAGGAATTACAAATTACTTCCAATACCCTTCTTAATTTGTAATTTCTTTAGTCAATGAACTGGATCGCATCTGGAAAGAAAATCTCATACTGCACTGGGTCTTCTTACTGATCTATAGAAAGAATCATTTTCATCGATAATTCTTCCAGTTTCTTCATTAATCATTTTTACCGATTCTTTCTCGATCATTCTTTCAAGCCTCAAATCATTCAACTCTTTGAAAACATCTTCAAACTTGTTTTTCAGATCTTCGTAGCTTTCACTCTAATCTTTTACTATTATCTCAATTCTTCAACTTCCTGAAAATAAACATCATTCATAATAATATTGTAAATATTTTTAAAATAAATGATTGCCTGTAGAGCTGCTTCATTTTCAGCTTCTTTCTTGGTAGATACTGCATGACTATCGATCATAAATATTCTGGTTGAATCTTCAAATTCAACCATTGCAATGAAAATTGGAGAGTGATATGATCCGGTCTTCTCATAAGTGTACTTTGCTGGTGAAAGATCTAATTTTTCAAGTATCTCTTTGAGCATTATCTTGAATGGCGCAACCACAACCACTAGTTTTCCATCCTCCATTTCTTAGTGTTGATAACGATGTCTCTTTTATTCAACCTCTGTAGACTTCTCTAGTCTTTTTTCCTTTCTGCAAAGTCTTTTTCTAGACTTGCACACTTCTCTACGGTTATTTTCAACCTGGAGAACTTAACACCTTGGTGGATATGAACAGCTTCTTCATGAGCTTCTTCTGGCTCTGATAATTGCTTCAAAATGAACCTGGCTCTGATTCCTGCTTTAGGATTGACCTGACCCTGATACCACTTGTTGTAAATTTCTGGAAGCACTCTGATATCATTTGTTGGATATCTATTGTTGGAACGAGCTGATTTGGATTGCTCTATGATAAACAATGCTCAAGAACAAACTTGGAGAGTAGAAGACATAATACCATATAAGGTTTTTTTTTTTCATTCCAAACTACTCTAATAAATATGACTCTAGGTCCCTTTATATAGACATATGAGGATACCTTTCATCATCCCTCATTAATACAAAAACCCATTGACTTCTGCATAACATATAGTTCCAATAAGACTCTTAGACTTTTACACTTAAACTTTAATTAAACTTCATGACTCCTAGAACTTGATTCTTAAATTTTCACAGTAAGACATTAATATGACTTTATAACTTTTAGAATTTGACTCTTAGATTTTCACACTAAGGCATTAATATGACTTTATGACTTAGAACTTAGGAATTACAAATTACTTCCAACACCGAGAACCCATCGACAATCTCCCAATTATCAATACATGACATCTTATTGCGAAATTGCCCGAATGCAATAACAGATATGAATTTAGAATTTACATATATGAAGTCTTGCACATGGAAATTTTTTCTATTTATTTCTTTCATGTACTATTACAAAAATAAATGACAACATGATAGTTTTTTTTTAAAAAAATTGAGTGTTCTTTTCATACAAACTAACAGCTCCATAGGTTAAAATTTCCGGTGCTATGTGCATTTTTCAATTAAGGTATTTGCGTTGCCTATATAAATGCACAAAATTTTGCAATCTTCCTACCACAGAAGTCTTGCTCAAAAATGATTAGCCTTGAGGATAGGTACTAATTCCGTCTTTAATTGATTGAAGCAGAGATCTTAATATTTAGCATACAAGAACTTCTACTTGGAAACCAAAATTGGCTAGAGGATCCAACCTCAAATATGGACTCTATATCCTTATATATTTAAAAGGGTGATATCAACTTTACTTCTAGCAATCTGTGCCGGAAGATTAGCACTTCTATTTAGTTACATCCATCTTACATTTTCTTGCCTCTGTAGATTTTTAGGACTTCTCATTAGAATTATTCTATGATTTTCTACTTTTGTTTTTGGTAAAAAAAAAGGATGGTGGGGTTAAACCCGATGTAGCAACCCCGCAGGCCTCTACCCTGCCAGGTAGTGTTCGATACAAGGCACTTAGATTTTTGCAGCCTTTTCCCATCTATAAGTATGTTAACCTGACACTACTAAGATGCCGGCTAGTAGAACGGGAACAAAGAATGAGAATCCTAACCTCTCACCCAATTTAACCTGTCACAGACTCCAAGAAATAGTCCTTAGATTTAATCGAATCACGTGCATGGATCCTGCCTCGAACCCACGACCGGTTGGATATGAGGCAAGGCCTCTACCAATCAGGCTACACCTTAGCAGTGATTTTCTATTTCTTAGTATGCATGTCTTGAGAGCTGCACTTCTATTGAGATGTCTCCAGCTAGGTGAGTCTCATCACCTTGGGATAGGTATTAAAATTTCCCTTTTGTGGAAGGAGCGGACTGTAGAACCTATGGTATATATAGAATACCAAAGGACCATTTGCTTAGTAAAACAGGCTTTTAGAAATCTTAAAATAAATGTTTCACAAAATTGATTGTTTAGTTTTTTTTCTGTAAAAAATATGTCACTAAATTTGGCAAGTCACAAGGCTTAAAAAATGAGTTTTGTGCAAATAAACAAGATTAGGATGGGGAAATCCCTCCCTTTCTATCCTATAGCTACCCCATCTCTCAAGGGCTGAAACTGCGATGGCCTAGTCCATGGTCCAGCCCATCTCTAAAAGTGCCCAAAGCTCTCCAACAAAAAAAAAAAGAAAAGAAAAATTGATGGAAGAAGACTTCTAATGAGAGATTTCTCTTCAACAAATTTGGATAGGAAAGAAACTCCAAGGGCAGTTGGACTCACTCAGAACTCTAGGAGGTTCTTTATAAATAAGGCCCCTCCTCTCTATAGCCCTCCATCAATCATCATCATGTGCTCTCTCTCTCTCTCTCTCTCTCTCTCTCTCTCTCTCTCTCTCTCTCTCTCTCTCTCTCTCTCTCTCTCTCTTATGCCTTGAATCCATAGTATATCTTTGTCATGCTTGTTGGAAATTGGGGTCAAAGAACTCACCGAGCTTAAGATAAGCCCTAGCTTTTCTTCCTCTCTCTCTTCCTTTCTTTCCTTAGCCTTAGGCCTAGTCACCTACCATCGATGTCATCAAAAACTGATGAAAATAAAGCTTTCTATTTTATCTCCGATTTTGGTTGTCTTTTTTTTCTTTTTTTGGCCATGCTTGTCATTGGCGCTCATTGTTTAAGCCCTCAATCTCTTCCCATGTTGGCCTCTAGCCCCTGCCAGAGTAATAGCTATTGGTGAGCAAGTTGGGACTCAAGGAAAACCAAGTAAAGGGCCTCAATTTGGCCCTATTATTCACTTCTTTTGTTGGCTGGCCACATGTCACCAGTCGTCCCCTGCTCTACTTGTAGCTGGACCTCTAGCTGCGTCGCTATATCATGACCACTGTACTTCCTTTCCTCCTATGATCATTGACCACTGTACTTCCTTTCCTCCTATGATCATCCAAAGAAGAAGAAAAAAAAGATAAAAAAGAAGAAAAAGGAGAGAGAGAAGATCAACTCTATTTCTGTCTTGTGTCTCTCTTTCTTCTAAGCTAACCAACGACCCATTTCACAGTCCTATTCTCTTTGTTATGGACTTGTGATGACCTAAAGAGGCCTAGGACTACCATGGTGCCCGAGCAATCTATTGCATTCAACCTTGATTTGAAATCCATTATTGATAAATCCCATCGATTGATCTTAGCTTTGATCGAATTCATATCTCATGATTCGTTGATCGAGTCATTTAGACCTGGCTTACCTAACACCATTGAATGCCATCACCTGGTCAACAATCTTTTTTCTTATTACTTTATTTTATTGAATTCATTGAAAAGAAATTGATTATGATTTAATATTTTTAATAGAATTAGCAAATTCATCTAGCAAAGTGTCTAAGGTGATTAAGGTAAGTAGATCATACATTCTTTATTTATTTTCAAACTATTATATTCTCTATGTATATGGACTGCTATTGATGATATCATAGTTTTCTTAAAATAAAAGAATCGACGTATGTATTATGAAGATCATGTTTTATTATGAATAGTAATTTCATGAACATTTTTAATGAAAATAGCATATTTATAAAATATGAATATGATCATGTCATTTAGTTGTTTTCCATCTACTAAAATATATATTTTAAGAAAAAGATATGGAGATTTTAAAGTCTCTCAGATTGTTATCTATGAATCCCTAGAATTTGAGAAAATTGATACTTGTAGCAAGCATCCATATGAACACAATCCTTGTCAGCTTGATAAAGTTGGCATATAAGATAAAAACTCTGTTAATTAAGAATACATATCCTATGGTTAAGATGACCCATGCACCCATCCTTAGATTACCTAACTTCTCTAAGGTGTTTGAGGTCACTTGTGACACCTCGGGAGTAGGAATAGGTGGGGTACTAAGTCAAGAAAATCATCCTGTGGCCTTCTTTAGTGAAAAGCTGAATGAGGCTAAACTTAAGTACTCTACCTATGATAAGGAATTTTATGCGGTAGTCTAGGCCCTTAGATATTAGAGACATTACTTACTACCACAAGAGTTTGTCTTATTTTCTGATCATGAGGCACTCCGGTTCTTAAACTCCCAAAAGAAACTTAACCCATAACATGGTAAATGGATCGAGTACATGCAGGCATACACCTTTGTCCTGAAACACCATGCCGGAATAGACAATAAGGTAGCAAACGCCCTTAGCTGTAGGTCTTTGCTTTTAGGTTTAGTCAGCACCCAAGTCATAGGGTTTGATAGATTAAAGGAAGAGTATGAGGCCTGCCCAGACTTTGGTGACATTTACCAGACCCTTAGGCTAGGACCATCCAGTACCCATAGTGAGTATACCATTCAGGATGGCTACCTATTCCAAAATAATAGACTTTATATCCCTAGAACTTCTCTTAGAGAATTCCTGATTTGGGAGACCCATGCTGGAGGTTTAGCTGGTCACTTTGGTAGGAATATAACCATTTTAGCAATAGAAGACCAATTTTATTGGCCAGGTTTAAAAAGGCATGTTGCTTAGATTGTAGCCAGGTATAGAACTTGTGCTATTGCAAAATAGCATAAGCAAAACACTGGTCTCTACACACCTTTACCAGTGCTTGATCATCCTTGGCAAGATCTCAATATGGACTTCATGTTAGGATTACCTAAGATCCAGAAAAGACATGATTCTATTTTTATAGTGGTCGATAGATTCTCTAAGATGGCTCACTTCATCCCATGTTCCCAAACATTTGATGCATCTAGAATAGCCAGGATTTTCTTAAACAATGTGGTTAGACTCCATGGCTTACCCAAGACCATCGTATCTAATAGGGATGTTAGGTTCACCAGTTATTTCTGAAAAACCCTCTGGCACCTGTTAGGGACCAAGCTTAAGTTTTCTACAGCCTACCACCCCCAAACAGATGGCCAAATTGAAGTGGTGAACCGTAGCCTAGGAAACCTCTTTAGATGCCTAGTAGGTGAACACATTGGAAATTGGGACCTATTGTTACCTAGAGTAGAGTTCACCTACAATAGCACAATAAAAATGACCACGGGCAAGAGTCCTTTTGAGATAGTCCATGGGTATAAGCCTAATCGCCCCATTGATCTGATTCCTTTACCTATTCATGCACGAGTCTCAGAGTTTGCAGAGTCATTCACACAGCATATTAGAGACTTGCATAAGGAAATTAGCCAAAAGATTAACCTAAGCAATGAAACATATAAGAAACTAGCTAATTCCCGAAGAAGGGCCAAGGAATTTGATGTAGGGGATTCTGTCATGATTAGGCTTAGGGGTGAGCGGTTCCCACCCGAGATCATTAAGAAGCTTCATGCTCATGGAGCCAGACCTTTTAATGTGATAGAGAAGGTTGGACCAAATGCCTATGTATTAGATTTGCATCCAGATTTGGGCATTAGTTCTACCTTCAATTTCACAGACTTGGTTGAGTATAGGAAATCAGCAACGATACCCAGTGAGGCCTTTAGACCTACTCCTTCCATTGTGAGTGACCCTAGCCCAGAGTGTCCACCAATTATTTGTCCTAAGAGAAGAGAATGGATCGAATGTGTCCTGGATGATCAAGCCATCATGACTCAGGGCCATGGCTATCAACGCTACCTGGTCTGATGGCAAGGCTGACCAGAGTCGAACGATTCATGAATTTTTCGAGAGGACTTGCAGCACCTCGGCCCAAACCTTCTTGAGAGATATGTGAGCCAGTGTGATTCTTACTCGACATGGTCGAGTTCCTTCCATACCGGAAGAATTGGTGTGGACACTAGAGGCACCAGAATAAGACAGGGGCTTCTCAATCCTCTATAGATTACTTAGTATTGTTTGAGTCAATTTGTAATAAGGGCCTAGCCTAATTGAGTTGTCATTTTCATTATTTGAGTCGTATACCAGTCAGCTCATGTTGAGCTAGTTTTCTTTTTGAGTCCTGTACATGTTAGTCCAAGTCCAGTGAAGACTCAATACAAGTGAAGACCAAGCCAGTGCAAGTAAATATCAACCCAGCTTGAAGTTATGAAGACCATGGAAGGCCTAATAGAAGCGATCAAAAGCCCCGAAGCCATATCGAAAGCCCTGGAGCCCTGGACCGCAGCCTGAAGCAAAATGGACCAGCCAAGACCCAGGAGAGGAGCTAGGGCGCCATCCACCCTATGGTCACCACCCCTTGGTCGGCCACTTAGGGTCACCTCCCTTGGCCGACCAAGGCAAGAGAGGAGAGAGCAATTTGAGGGAAATCAAATCCAGACCTACCATGTATTCTAGCTAGGGTTTGGGTGGGATTTAAATTCCTAGGAAATGTCTATTGTATCCTTACTTGGGGGCCAAGTTTGTGAGTCTATTTAAGATACTCTATTCTCTTGTATGAAGATACTTTTTGATGAATATAATTGAGTTTCCAACTGCTGTGTGCTTATTGCTGTGTGCTAAGGGGATTCTGTGTGAGACCCTCCTTCCTCCTTGTATCCTGTGTCCTGTCTCCAGCCACCATCCACTTCTCCAAGCCTTGGCCACCCATATCAAACCCTCTCTTTCCCTTACTGTCTTAAATTTATTTCTTCATCCTTATTTTGTTTTCTAACCCTTGATAGGATGTTTACAAGTCCCTTGACTTCTACGAATCCAATGACTCCAGCAGGGCAGCGAGCGGATCACCAGGTTGAAAGCCAAGAATCCGCAGGTCTCCATCTTGATCATCCAGGCCGCATCTGGGAGCGAGAGCGATCCCTTCATCTACGATCTTCATCAGACACTTTAACCATTGTCAGGTACACTCCCTCTACTTTCCAGTAGCATTATTGAAGGAAAACTAGCCCAACCAAGACTTCTCAGCCTCGGCGGTCCTCTTTCTTATTGCTTTTTAAGTTCTACTTTGCATGATGTTGTTTCGTACTTGCATAGAATTCTCTACTTAGATTCATGGCCTGTTCTTCGAGAATTAAACATACAACTTAATCAAAAAAAATTACAAAAATAATTATGCATGCATTTTAGTTCTGCATCATGAAGTTACTAAGAACGAAGCTCTCCCTTAATTAAAAAGGAACCCACCATGTCACCGAGGTGGTCTGGTCTAGTGTGTATTAGTTAGAGTAGCTAAATAGCATGCCCATTGCCAAAACCTGGAACTCTAATAATCTCCAACTATGCTACTAATAAGATGTATCCCTAGCCATTGTACTTAATTTATTTAATGAGAATCCTTTCCTCTTTTACTCAAAAAGAAAAAGTAATTCAAGCAAGGGACATCCCTGAAAGTCCTAGGATGGAACTATCCTAGGTGGGGTTACTACACCCCTTAGTTGATAAGTCCTAGAGAGAGATTGTTCTAGGTAAGGTTTTGACAACCCTCATTCCTAAAGTTTTGATTGAGTAATCAAATGCCCAGGCTAGGCCCTAATTCTTGTGATTCCTGGTAAAGAAATTAGTCTCTTGAGCATCCTGGTTGAGGTCACCCCGGGTAAGAATTTCACACTCTGAAGTATTGGGTGAGGTTGCCCCAAATATCCTAGTCGAGCTATCAGACTCTCGAGCTGGGTCATGATATCCCTAAGTCATAGTTAAGCAATAAGCCTCCCAGGTTTCAAAGCCTTGGGTGAGGTTGCCCCAAGCACCCTAGTTGAGCTATCAAACTCCCAGGCTAGGTCACGATATCTTAAAGTCCCGGTTAAGTAGTAAGCCTCCTATGTTCCAAAGCCTTGGATGAGGTTGCCCCTAACATCCTAGTCAAGCTGTCAGACTTCTAGGTTGGGTCACAATACCCCTAAGTTCTGGTCAAGCACTAAGCCTCTCAAGTTTCAAAGCCTTGGATGAGGTTGCCCCAAGTACATTGATCGAGCTATCAGACTATCAGGCTAGGTAACGATACCTCAAAGCCCCAGTTAAGTAGTAAGGCTCCCACATTCTAAAATCCTAGGTGAGGTAGTCTAGGCAGGGTTAAGACAACCCTTATTCAATGTACGTAGTATTAGATGTATTTCCTAGAAGCCAAGTTAACATGATACATTATACCTTTTTTAGGACATAATTTATACTTAATTCAATAAAATCGATAAAATTAGGCTGTATTCTTTTCATTCACATCTAATGTATCTATGAATCATCCATAAAGTTAATGGACAATGACATTTATTCTCATGAGTTGAGAATTTGAGACATGTATCATTATAGATTAACTTCTAAAAAGCTCCCGATCATTGGATCATCATAAGGATGATGATTAATCCATTAAGATTGGTTCATGAATCACCTCCTTTTTAGGTAGATGAGTCTTGAGTCTATAGTGTAGAGATACTAGAGTGAGAGTGCAAGTAGTTATTAGAGAATAATGGCACTGAGCATGACCAAGTTCAAGAAGTCACATGGATATTTACGCACTCATTAATGACTTCTCAAATGCTATAATTGTGAGTAATTGCTTGACCTACAGTGTCCTGGCTACTCATAATAAGGTTGCTATGATTTGATAGCACATGATCATGGTCCTTAGCCATTCAAAATCTTATGGTGTTCATTGGCTATAGTAGCTTCACTATAGGAGTAGGGAGTATGCTTATAAACGATCTATCAACCTTAGTAATTAAGATATAGTCCTATATGACCTAATAAGTTGAGTCCTTAAATCTGTGACCATAGCAGTATGATATTAGAAAGAAGTTTTTAAAGAAATCATAATTGGACTCAAGCCAATTAAGTTTGGCATATGATGGATGCTTAGGATTTGACGAGTTTCCATAACCTTCATCCTGTCGAGATTTTCGATAGAGAAATTTAATCACATGGTAACTACACCTAGAAATTTATTTTTATTCTATTGGGTTGTCACTACATACTGCAAGGTATCACTAGATTGTGAGAGCTTACTAGGATCATTTTGGATCAACGATCCAAGTAGGGTTAAGCTAAAATTATCTCTGTCCATTAAAAGAGTTTCGATGATACTATAATAGAGATGGTACGTCTTACTACCAAATAGAAGAGAACTTGAGAGGTCACACACAAAAGGAGTTTGACCTAATCTAAGCATGGATCTATATAAGAGTTACATATTTAGTACCTACTCTTTTGGCACCTACTAATTTTGGCACCTACTAATTTTGGCACCTACCGATTTTAGCACTTGCTAATTTTAACATGATAGCCTATTTGCAAATATTTGGCCATCCTATTTTTTTCCCTCCTCCATGCCATATCTGATATTATACCTCAAAAGATAGCTGAGAGTTTGAGGTTTTTATATAAGAAAATATCAAAAAAATATTCTTTATTTTTTAAATATTAATTGCTTTAGAAGAGGAGAAAGGCTGCTAAGGTTCTAGATTTTTGACTAGAAGAAGAAGGTCCATCTCTATATTTAAAGAAAGACCTATAAGGATCTAACAGTCTAGGGGTATTGGTGATTTGGTTAGGAAGGCTCCATATGGGTACTAGTAGAGGTTGGGCACATGCGTGGCTCCAACGAATCCCATCAGATCCAATTGATCTAACAGATCTAGTATAAGAAGGATTTAGCGATTAAGGTAAGTTGAGTCCTTCATCTTATAATTTTATTAAGTTTCAGATCTGATTTATTTTCTATTCTAGTATGTTAAGTGGCATGTTAGATGATGTTTATAATTTATTTTAAATCAGCATGCTTTCCAAAAAATTATTTTCATGATTTCTGCTTCCGTTGTACTAGGGTCTAGAACCTAGTCTTGCATGCTAGTCATCCCTACTAGAAATCAGGCACTTAAGATAAGGTTATCCTATGTAAAGTTCACAAGCCCCTTTATGCAACACACCATACAAGCATTCAAATACAAACAAGGTTAAAAGAATGAAAGTTTATTTCATTAATAAGTACTTGGTACATGTATTTTTGACTCTACAACCATATCATGTTACACCAAGGATGCCTTGAGAGGTAGATGAAGGATAGGGATGAGTTACACAAGTTGTACAAGGCGCCTTGAAGCTCTGAAGCATCGTCGATACCTCGCCTACAAGAGGAGGATCAAGACCAAGTCAAAGCTACCTAGAAATTACAAGAATCCCATAGTTAGACAAGGTTTGCTCTAAGAGGCCTTCCTCTACTAGATCATGAAGTGGCTCCCAGGTCCTCAAGAGAGACTTAAAGATGATGCTGGCCAAAAAAGAGAAGATATGCATCACCCATTGAAGGCCTGGCCAGCATGCAGAGGAGGTGGAGGTGAGCCATAGGTGTTGCTAATCTTCACCCACTGAAGATGAAGAGGAAAGTCCCAAGATGTGCCAAGGATCCCTTCAAAGTGCCTCACTGCATTTTCAGTGTGATCCCACTACTTGTCGGTGAAGTCTCATTCCCGAGGCTGCTCCTACTCCTAACCTGGCTAACTCTCGATGGAGAGCTAGGCCCTATTCCATGATACCTAGAACTGCATCACAAGCAACAATGGGTCATCATAGCACCCCCCATGTTTGAATTCATCAAATGACAAGTGGGGCAGGATTTCAAGGCTACGCATGCTACAAACCCACCTACTATCAGACACAAAGGCGAGCCACAATAGAGGAGTTGGGTGATGACGTATACAACCATCACCTCCCCTTCGGCTCCATTAGATTGGTAAAGGCTACAATCTAGCAACAAGAGTGCTAGCCTTTTCCAATACCTCCCATATCAAGAAGAGCACCCACCAGCATGTGCACACTATGGAGAAAATACCCCTAAAGGGAGCCATTCCAATGAGAAAGGAAACTCCCAAGAGCAAATCCTAGAGAACCTCTACTGGTGGTGCAACATTTCTCTACCCATTAGAGTTTCAAAAGCATCTGCCAAAGCCTAGCCCCCTCAGCATTCTACTTATAGAGGGATAGAAGGAAGGTCACCATGGCTCTAGCCAACCGATGCATGACAAGTGGTGCAATTTCATCAGTCAAGTGACTATTTCCATAGACCTAGAAGACAAGGCATTGGTGGCTTTCCCAGAGTTGATAGTTCTCTTGGGAGACCATGCATTCATGACCCTTGGCACTTTAACCGAGGTGACACTGCAAAAGTGCTGTATCACCTCCAACTGAGAACCTTACTGAGATAAAGTCCATCTAGCGATGCACCAGACCACGTTACGACCTATGTTTGGAGAGCAAGTCTAGCCTCCACATCTTGCTTGTAGGTATTACTAGACCCATAGGCTCTATGATGCCTAGAGACACAAATGAAGGCATTCTATATTTAACAACACATCAGGTACTGGATTGAATTATTCTAGATCATGCAAAGATATGCAAGGCATCACAGTTCAAAGTACCAAATATGAAGAAACATAATTAAAGAAAGAAAAATTCTTATTCATTTTTTAAGAAAAGATAGGAAAAGTACAAAGTCAATAAGTCCTAAGGCCTTCCTCAATCTCTCCCTCTACTTCGCTACATGAATAATTTTATCAGGCATAGCATTGCGGGGAAAAAGTGACTCAGCTGCTTCTCCTACTTCAGGAAAACAATCCACTCAGCTACTTCCCTACTTCAGGGAAACAATCCCGCATGATAAGCTTGCATACCCTGAAGCCGAAGCCATACCCTTGCAGGTGTGCCTCATCTATTGCCATAGACAAGCCATGTTGCCCAGGTGGCTACCCAAGAGGGGGGGTGAATTGGGTCTTTTAAAAAATTGAAGGCAAGTAATGTGCAATTTAAAATCCTTTGCAAGTAGTAGGTGCTATGATAGAATTATAAAATGCAGAAGCTAAACAGAGTCAAGAAAGCACAATACAAACATACCAAATTTATAGTGGTTCGGAGCAATGCAGCTCCTACGTTCACTACCCAAGATACTACTTGAGATTTTCGCTAAATTCACACCCGAATACAGTAGGATTGTTTTACAGGATCATAATCCAAAACCTTTACACTTTGGTTTTACGGGATCACCAAAGAAAACCCAACACCCTTTGGTTTTAACAAACTCACCAAAGAAACCCAAATTGGTTTTCATAGGATCACCAAGAACCTAACCTTTGTTTTAACAAGGCTCACCAAGAACTTAATTGGTTTTTCAAATGGGCTCACCAATAATCCAACAATTCAAAAATTGAATTAAAAATAAATGCAACAAGAATGACAAACTCAATTTGTCGGATAGTTGCTGGTGTAGCTTGTTGGAAGTCCCCTTGAATGTACTTGAATAAGCTTTAATGACTTTAGTGGCTTCTTCCTAAAGTTGTTTCAAGCTTCAGATTGGAGTTGGTGAAGACTTGAAAGCTTGACTGGAATGCTCTTGTGCTCTTTTGCTATGGTAGGTAGGATATTCAATGAAGCTCTCTTTTCTTTGAAGAACTCACTAATAACTTGCTTCAAGAAAGTTCAAATCCTTCAAATTTAAAGTCTTCCATCATCCCAAGGCAATTCTAGCCGTTGTAAATCATTGGGGAATGATTTGTGACCGTTAGAGCACCTTTTAGCATTCAAAAACAAATTCTGGAACTAGCCATTGGATACCTGAAAGCGACATTCGAGTCGGCTCGGATTCCATCGAGTCGACTCGGATCCTTCGAGTCGATAGGTCGAGTCGCCAAATCTTTAATGCAGTCGGCTCTTTGTATCAGGGTGCAAAACATCACTCTAGACAAGTCAGCTCTTTGTAGCTCGGGTCGGCTCGAACTTGAATCTTGAAAATCTTGAACTCGAGAAGTCGGCTCTTTTCAGCTTGGGTTGGCTCTTCTTCTCAGGTTCGAAAAACCTCACTATAGAAGAGTCGGCTCGATGCAGTTCGGGTCGGCTCTCTTTCTCAGGCTTTCAGAATTAGGACTGGCATAGTCGGCTCTTTTTGGTTCGTGTCGTCTCGCCTAGTTGTTCTCAGAAATCTTCAGAAAATGGACTCTAGAGGAGTCGGCTCGGACTGATTCCAATCGACTTAGATTCACTGGAGTCGGCTTGCTTTCCATCGAGTCAGCTTGGATTGCTGCGTTCCAGAATCCTTGCTGCGTGGCAGTAAGCAAAGTCGGCTCTTCATCACTTGGGATCGGCTCAAGTATCTTCTTTAGGATTTTTATAATTGAACTTACAGAAAACTCTCACCAACTCTTACAATTTCACACAAACCAACTCAAACTAAAATTTATGGCACACACACTCACAAAATTAACCCTTTTAATTGATTTTTCTTAGCATTTTTTATTGGGTTCTTCTTTACAAAAACATTTACAACACAACTCAACCAAGAAAATAGAAGTGTAGGAGTTGAAGTTTGAACATGTTATTCATCCTACAAAAACTTATCAAACACTTGAAGAGTTGTCAGAAATAAATGTATATACTCCAATATTTGGTTATCATCAAAATCACTTATGGGGTCAATAAGCCGCGAACCTCCCTGATGCCTGGAGGACCATGCATGCTCTTTGGAGGCTTTTCCCTAACGGCACTTATGCCTCGCTTACCTTCTGAAGTACAGACAAGTTCTGCCTATTGGAGCTTATTCTCAGGTGGATGGATGTCTTTCTACCAGCAACCAATCTCAGAAAATCAATTAAAGGCCACAACAAAAGGGGATTAAAGTAATCAGCCTTGAGAGTAACACAGCCTCGATGCCCAGGAGACTTACAAGAACTTCAACATCCTCCCAACCTACCAAACCTTTACTAGATTAGAAACTTTTTGCTTAAGACCTCAAACCATAGTGCAATCACTTTCCAATAGCCCCAAATCAAAGTCCAAGCAAAAGGAACAAAGCAAGACTCCCAAATCTCTTGGTACTAGGATTTCTATTAGGATTAAGAATCCTTAGCAATCCATCTCCAATGCCCACCAAACCTTGAAAATGTGATTTTGATGTGAAACCACCTGATTGGAACCTTAAAACAAAGAGGAATAAGTCCTCAAAGTGTCTTGGTCAAACTCTAAAAGGGTGGAACAAGGGGGTAGCTCCAAATCTGATAGTGCTAGGGATTCCTAGTTTGACTAGGAATCCTAGCACCAAGGATCGTCCTCCTCTTTGCACTTGGACATGAAGGGTAGAGCTTTTCCCCTAGTTGGGGATGGTAACTAGAGAGGAAGAGAGAGGGGAAGAGAGAGGATATGAGGGAGAAAAGGACCTTCTATTATGCTAGCTCAAATCAGCCCCATATATATAATGCATATATACTTGGTTACTTTGACCTAACCCTAAAAACTCCCCTTTGCTAACCTGATGTACAATTGAATATCTCAAGCCCAACTACACCCTTGACTCAGTACAATCATATATAATTAGGAGTCATAAACAGTCTAACACAAATTAACCCTTTGAGGTTCAAGTCTCCTGAACCTCAAGATCCGAAAAGCTGACAGCCTTTCATACTAGGGCCCAAACTAGCTCTAATAATCCCATGAACACATCATAAGCCTTGAACCTTGCCCTTAGCCTTGGTCCTCTAAGCCTTGGGAGCACCACATGAGGCCCAACAATCTCCACCCTGGTAACCCAAGGTCTCAGCCAACTCTATCCTGTCCATCAACTACATTAGTCCCACACACTAGTGAAAGCTATCGTGCAGTAGAACCTTGTCAGTGCATCCACTTAATTTTTTTAGTGTGTACTTTTATTAGATCCACCTAACTGTCCTCCATGATCTCTTTGATCTAGTGGTACCTAATATCAATATGCTTCATCCATGCATGGTAGACAAAGTTCTGTACAAGTATGAGTGTACTCTTGCTATCACAGTGCACCTTAATGGCCTCTTGTTCGAAATCCATCTTCAATGCTAAGCCCTTTAGCTATAGGGCCTTTGTTGCTACCTCCGTGATGCCAATGTACTCTACCTCCATGGTTGATAAGGTCATGATGGGCTGCAAGCATGATCTCCATAAAATGGAACCTCCAAATAGACTAAAAATAAAGCCTATCATCGTATCTCGGGTATCCACGTCTCCCCCAAATCCGCATCCACGAACCCGCCTATCAGCCCCAAAACCTTCTTGGATATGTTGGAGAGTTTTTTAGTACCTCATTGCTATTTGTTGCCCAGGTGGCTATCCAAGAGGGGGATGAATTGGGACTTTAAAAAATTTAAGCAAGTAATGTGCAATTTCAAAATCTTTGCAAGTGGTAGGTGCTGTGATAAGGTTATAGAATGTAGAAGCTAAACATGTTGCCTAGAGAGCAACCCAAGAGGGGGGGGGTGAATTGGGTCTCTAAAAAATTTAGTGCTAAGCTTGATAATACAGGTAGCAAACTTCACAAGACAAGATATGCAATTCAATTCAACAAGGTACTAAAATTTAAGTGCAATGCTCTAAAGTAGTAGTGTAGCGAAAATTAAAAGCAATAAACAAAATGTAAAGAGAAAGGAGGGAGAGAACAAGCAATCACAAACATAATAATCTATAGTGGTTCGGTGCCAATAATGCACCTACATCCACTCCCCAAGATCTCCTTGAAAAATCACTATAATCCAACGATTACAACCGATTAGTTTTCTAGGCTCACTAATCAAAACCCGAATTGTTTTACCAGGATTACAAGTCACAACCTCACTTGGTTTTATGGGCTAACCAAGAACCTAATTGGTTTTCACAAGACTAATAAAAGTCTCTCTTGATTTTCCGGGCTTACCAAGAACCTTAGTGGTTTTGCGGGCTAACCACCAACCTAATTGGTTTTCAAGGTTTACCAATAACCTCACTTAGTTT
Organism: Areca catechu; assembly: GCA_021397845.1. NCBI lineage: Eukaryota > Viridiplantae > Streptophyta > Magnoliopsida > Arecales > Arecaceae > Areca > Areca catechu. The sequence continues at coordinate 64,751,831 of CM038042.1, forward strand.
TCCAATAGGATAACCAATAACCTTTACAATATATAGGATGGAGAAATAAAGAACCAATGTAAGCTTTCAATAATAAAGCAAATAAGTCGATGTAGCTCGATGTAGTGTTGCTTTGCTCTTGTTGAAGCCTTTTGAATCCCAAGTAAGAATGATCTTCAATGCACTTGATAGCTTTGAATACTTGGAAGGCTTCATTTTGCTTGAGAGTGGTTGAGCTTTGAATGAATCGGAGTTAAGGCTCTTCTCTCTTATTTTCTCTCTAAACTCTTTAAGGATATTCAATACTTTTTTGAATAGTTGAATAGTTGTTGTCTTGATTTGATTTAGAGCTTTTATATACCTTTCCAAGCCCCCAAAATCGAAATCTAGCCATTATACTTGAAAAACTAGTCGTTGGAGGGCATTTGGACGAATTCTGTGCTTGAAAAAACTAACCGTTACTGTTGTCAGAACTCCATGTGTCGACACATCCTCTTCATGTGTTGACACATTGGGTCGACACATGTTCTTCTTGAGTCGACACAAGTTCAAAGTGTTCCATTCAGATTCTCTAGAAAAATCAGCTGAGTCGACACATTCTCAGTTGAGTCGACATATTGAGTCGACACGTTGCATCCATGTGTCGACACATCAACTATTCTTTCAACTTCTGCAAGTTATGTGGCTTGAAAGTCTTAGGCGATGTGTTGATCCATGAGTTGACACCTTGAGTCGACACATAAGGTCCATGTGTCGACACATCATCTGTGCCATTTGAAACATTGCTGCATACCGACCTGAGTCGACCATCATCTTCATATGTCGACACATTATGTCATGTGTCGACATCTTGAGTCGACACATCATTAAAAAAGTGCAAAAATTGTTGAACTTGTGCTGGAACATGTTTTCATTTACCTTAGTCATCCATTCAACCATTTCTTTGAGTGTCCAAGTCTTGTTTTGAGCAGTCATTCCATTCAAACTTTGTTCTTCAACACAATTGGGCTTCTTCAAATTTTGTGAGCATCCTTTAAATAAAAACACTTAAAGCAAACCATTAGTCCTCAATTTATACTTAACTGTTTTACTTATCATCAAAATCAATTAGTGGAGTCAACAATCTCCCCCTTTTTGATGATAACAAAATCCTTAAGTATAAATTGCTTTAAAAGTAAAGCTTTAAGAGAATTGATCAAGATGCACAATATTGAAAGCATTAAGTATATTAATCATTACTTAAAGATATAATCATTCAAAACACAAGTAATAAAATTTGAGCTTGTTTCAAAGATAGAGAGTATCAGAGCTTTGTCAGAACTTTGATATTTATTTAAATGCATTAAGTACATGTATCATGATACTCTTACAATAAAAATTTTAGCAATTATAAAATTTCAGCGATTAACAAAGTTCCCCCTGAATTAATGATTCATAACAAAATTTGTGAGAATCTTTTCAAAAACATTGAAAGAGGGGTTTTGAGAATCAAATTTACTTTGACAAAATATAAAGCTCCCCCTTTCATAAATTCAGGTTTTCAAAAATTAAAAGTTACTCCCCCTTTGGTTTGGAGAAGTAAACACATTTATACTTAAATAACATCATGAATTACTCCCCCTTTTTGTTATCATTAAAAAGGTAGATAAAGGGAATGCATTTGTTTTCAGAATATTTTCTTTAGGAAGCACATTCATGAAAGAAATTCAAGATATAGCATTCATGTCCATCAAAGATATAGGAATGAGTAATCAAAAAATTTTTCATATATATATTATCAAGTACACAACAAAGGTAAAAGTACATGTAAGCATGAAAGTAAACTATCTAGAAATATAAAATTATCTAGAAATATATCAATGTCCTAATCCTCATCCATCGAGTCATCAGAAGATGAACCGATCTCGATCAGTCCGGTATCAGTAAAAGATCGAGCTCGCGGCCATCGTGATACAAGATCTTGAACTCAGGTTCTGGTCGGCTGAGGAGGGGTATGGCATCCACATGCTTTGCGATGAATATAAGTCCGACCTCTGGCTGAAGAAGTAGAGGTAGGAGCTACGTCCTTCACAGGAACTGAACTGATAGGGTGAATCATCTCAGCAATAGCTGGAGTAGGAGTACGATCAAAAATAGGGCATGAATCGAGATGCTGAAGGCTGGGTGTATAAAATCCAAGCTCTCGAGTGACTGATGAAGTATGAAGGGTAGGACTATCAAAAGTAGGTGTAACAGCTGATGATACAGGCATATCAACAATAACAGTATCAGCTGTGGAAGGTATCGATGTATCTACAATAGATGTGTCAAAAGAGGGTGTCTCAATGATAGGTGTATGAATGACAGGAGAATCAATAGTAGGTGAATCAATAACAGGTATATCAATAATAGGACTAAGAATAGGAATAGGAACTAGAGTGTGATCAACCAATATGGAAGGAGAGGATGGATTAAGAATCGGAATAGGTGAGAAGGATGGATCAACAACAGGGCTCGCAGGCACATCATCCATCACCTCCGTAACTGGCTCTGATATAAGATCACCAATATCAAAATGGTCTGAGTCAGTCTCCACGTCTCCATCAATATCTCCAATAGTAGTCTCAACACCAGTGTCGATATCAGCAATGTCATCAACTGGTGCTGGAGTAGAAACATCAACAGAAGCAGGAACTGTGTCTACAGCAGGAGCACTCATCGAAGATCTGGACAGTGCTGAGAGAATAGCCGAAATACCATCACTAAGACCAATGTGGCTCTCTCTCGTCTTAGCAATAAAGACGTCTAGACGCTGCCTCATGATGAAAACATCGATCTCTATGCATCTGATTATGTCCTCTAAAGTATCTGAAACATCAGGAGTCTCCATCTGTGCTGGCTGTGGCTGGGCTGATGTAGAAGGATCAGGCTGAGCTGGCTATGCTACTGTCTCAGGCTATGTCTCGCTCAGTCTAGCCTCACTTGAAAGAATCTGCTCTTCCTCTACTAAGTCCTCATCAATGTCAGCTCTATCCTAGGCCTGTCCTAATGTACTCCATGTCCACTGGCCTCGGACTAAATGATAACCCATGCGATGTAGTGACCTGATATCATATACATCGATATGGATCAAAGTACGATAAGGCTCATCCTGGAAGCTGACTCCATACTCCCGAAATAGTACAGTCAATCCCATGCCATATGGCAAGCAGAGCCACTGACTAGACGTCACCTTAATAATCTGATGAACCATCAGAACAGGAAGATAAATCGGCATCCGCTGAATCAGTGAGACCATCACCAGCAACTCTCGCTCGGCAATGTAGTCAAAACGACCGGTCTTCGGTAGAAGAATCCAGGCGACAATATGATGTAGCAGTCTCATCTCCGCAAATAGTCTCGATGCTGGAACAGTGGCTCCCTTTGGTAAGATATTGGACTCAAAAATACATTGGAGGTCACTAACTCTGTCCATCAGACTGTCAATAACTGATCTAGCCATGGATATATCCCATATTCTACTCAGATTCTCTGCTGAAATGGGAATATCCCGTCCTCTGACCTAAGCAATCCAGCCATCTGACTGCGGGCAAGTGATCCGTATAACTCTCTCTCATCAACTCGGGATAGTATCTCTCATTGAGTGAACAAAAAGAGGCCAAACCAGCATGTCTAATCCAATCTCCAATCCTGAAATGTTGCTGGTCTAAGAAGGAGAAGTCCACTCGGCATCCTCCAACCACTGTCTTGGAGCTCATCCGGCTAGAAGGAGTAAAAACGGTTGTGCAAGCGGATTCGGAGCTCTAGACTCATGTCGGGCCTTCGTTCTCCGCTCTTCTTCATGTTGTGACTGACGCGGTCGGTGAACAACTTGTTTGCAATGACCCATTATCAACAATCAAAGATTTGGCAAGGTTTTTGGTGAAAATAAGGAGTTTATAGGGTTTAGGAGCTACAACCTAGGAGGAAATCTAACAAAAAATGACCACTGAACCTTCAAATCCAAGAAAACGGTGGGTAAAAGCAAGGAAACAAGAGGATGAACAGGATGGATACCTGGAATCTAAGTGTCAGCTCAGAGGAGAATGAAATTTGGGGGAAAAAAAGTTCGGAAACCCTTAAAATCTCAGTTTGCCGTCGAGCATGTGTCGACTCACGTATGTGTCGACACATTTTGGTGTCGACACATTTTGGTGTCGACACATGATGTGTCGACACATCAACTTAAAAACTGAAAAATCAGGGATTTCATAGAATGATCAAAATCAATTGAAATAACAGGTTTTTGGAGTCAAATCAACAATGATTAATCATGATTTATCATAAATAAGGTTGAATTGATCTAGTTTGAGTCAAATTAAGGAAAAAATTTAATCAAATGGATTGATGATCCCGAGCTCTCTTCTAATCATACAGAATCGATCTTCCAAGAGAGGTTTAGTTAAAATATCAGCTAATTGAAATTCAGTACATATAAATTCAAGCAAAATATCATTGTTTTCTACATGATCTCTAATAAAGTGATGTCTAATTTCAATATGCTTGCTCCTAGAGTGTTGAACATGATTTTTAGTCAAGCAAATAGCACTGATATCATCACATTTAATAGGAGTTCTAGCCAACTTGATTTCAAAGTCTTCAAGTTGTTGCTTAATCCATAAGATTTGAGCATAATAATTTCCCGCTGCAATATACTCAGCCTCAGCTGTGGATAGTGTAACTGAAGTTTGTTTCTTGCTAAACCATGAGATTAAGTTAATCCCAAGAAATTGGCAAGTTCCACTAGTACTCTTTCTATCTAATCTACAACCAGCAAAGTCTATATCAGAATATCCAATCAATTCAGTAGAAGAATTTCTAGCATACCACAAACCAATACTAATAGTACCAAACATATATCTAATAATGCGCTTAACAGTCATGAGATGTGATTCCTTAGGTTCAGACTGATATCTAGCACATATGCAAATACTGAACATAATATCTGGTCTACTAGCAATCAGATACAATAAAGAGCCTATCATGTCTCTATATAATTTCTGATCTATAGATTTACCATTTTCATCTTTATCTAGTTTATATGAGGGGCTCATAGGCGTACCTATTAGCTTGTAGTCTCCATCCCAAACTTTTTAATAATTTCTCTTGTGTACTTAGCTTGGTTGATGAAGATACCGTCTGAAGTTTCTTGATCTGGAGTCCGAGAAAGAAGTTTATTTCATCCATCATACTTATCTCGAACTCACCCTGCATAAGCTTAGCAAACCCTTGACAAAGAATTTCATTAGTAGCATTGAAAATGATGTCATCAACATATATTTGTACTACTAATAAATCATTATCTTTTCTTTTCGAAAATAGTGTTTTGTCAACATTTCCTCTACAAAATTCATTTTCAATAAGAAATTTGCTTAACCTTTCATACCATGCTCTAGGTGCTTGCTTCAATCCATAAAGTGCTTTATGCAGTTTGAAAACATGATCAGGATGTGCATGATTTTCAAAACCAGGTTGTTGTTCAACAAAGACCTTTTCATTTATAAAACCATTTAAGAAAGCACTCTTAACATCCATTTGAAATAATTTGAAGTTTATAAAACAGGCAAATGCTAATAATAGTCTAATTGCTTCAAGTCTAGCAACAGGAGCAAAAGTTTTATCAAAGTCAATCCCTTCCACCTGATTGTAGCCTATAGCAACTAGCCTAGTTTTATTTCTAATGACAATACCATTTTCATCTAATTTATTTCTAAATACCCATTTAGTGCCAATAATTGAAACATTAGATGATCTTTCTACAAGAGTCCAAACATTATTTCTGTCAAATTGTATTAGTTCTTTTTGCATAGCATTGATCCAATTAGAGTCTTTTTCAGCTTGTTCAAAATATTTAGGTTCTACTTGAGATACAAAAGCAATATAATCACATTCATTTCTAATAGAAGCTCGAGTTCTTATCCCTTTAGATGGATCACTTAAGATTAATATCTTAGGATGTCCATGAGCATACCTCCACTCCTTATGTAGATCTTGATGCATTGGAATGTCATCTTCTTTCTCATCCTTGTCCTGATTTTCTTTATTTGGTTGAGCTTGATCATCCAATGTCAGCTTCTGAAGTTTGTCAGCACCTGCACATTCATTAGATGTATCCTCTTTTCTTGAGGATTTGTTAGTAGATTCTTCAAATACAACATGTACTGATTTTTCTACAACTAAAGTTCGTTTGTTAAATACTCTGTATGCCCTGCTTGATGTAGAGTATCCTAAGAAGATACCTTCATTAGACTTGGCATCAAACTTTCCTAGATGATCTTTTTCATTGTTCAAAATAAAACATTTACAACCAAAAACTCAAAAATATTTCAAAGTTGGTTTTCTTTGATTCCAAAGCTCATACGGAGTTTTCTTTAAAATAGGGTGTATCAAAACTCGATTCAAAATATAATAGGCTGTATTTATAGCTTCAGCCCAAAAATACCTTGGCAAATCATTTTTACAAAGTATAGTGCATGCCATTTCTTCTAAAGTATGATTTTTTCTTTCTATTACCCCATTCTGTTGAGGTGTCCTAAGTGCAGAGAAATTGTGTTCTATGCCTTTTTCATTACAAAAGTTTTTGAAATCTAGATTTTCAAATTTGGTTCCATGATCACTATGAATACAAATGACTGAAACACCTTTTTCGTTTGAAACTTTTTATAAAACTTTACGAATACAGAAAATGACTCATCTTTTTGTGCTAAAAAGAAAACCCAAGTAAATCTCGAAAAATCATCCATAAGAACTAATCCATATCTCTTGCCTCCTAGACTTGATGTTCTAGTTGGTCCAAAGAGATCCATATGTAGTAGTTCAAGTGGTCTACTAGTAGTTACAAATCCTTTTGATTTAAAAGAAATTCTAACTTGTTTTCTAAATTGACAAGCTTGGCAAATTCTATCTTTTTCAAAACTTATTTCAGGTAAATCTCTAACTAAATTCTTTTTACAAAGTTCTGAAATAAGGTACATACTAGCATGCCCTAACCTTCTATGCCATAACCAACTAGTCTCTTCTTTAGTTGAATTCATTGCAACAAGGCATTCTCCATTAGGCAAAGATAGATCATCAAGATCTACAAGATAGATATTTCCATGCCTTTTTTCAAAGAATTACACTCCATTCAGATTAGGACTAGAAATCATGCAAAATGATGATTTGAAAATTACTTAAAAACCTTTATCGCAAAACTGACTAATACTTAATAGATTATGCTTTAGACCATATACTAGAAGTACATTACTAATACTATTAGAAGGAGTTATATGAACCTTACCAATTTCAATGATTTTACCTTTACCATTATCACCGAAGGTCACACTCCCTCCATTCAAAGCTTCAAGAGAAATGAATTGCTTCACATCTCTAGTCATGTGCCTTGAGCAACCACTATCAAGATACCAAATTCATTGATTTTCCTTGGTTGCAAGACACACCTCTTCATTGTCCTGATGTGCCATGAAGCAGAGATTTGCAATTTCAGTCTGCTCTTCTTCTGAACTGGAGTCTTCGCTATCACTCCACGTGGCCATCATTGCTTTCTTCCTTAGTTTCTTCCTTGATTTCTTGAAGAGAGGACAATCAAATTTATAGTGTCCAGGCTTCTTACACTCGAAGCATATAGGTACTTCCTTCTCCTTTTCCTTTTCTTTATCTTTTTATTTTTCCTTTCCCTTTTCCTTGGATTGAAATTTCTTCTTATAGGGAAACTTCCTTCTCTTCATAAATCTTCTAAATTTTTGGGCAAGGAGGGCTTCTTCGCCTTCTACTTCTTCATCATGATCGGACTCATCAATCGAGGATTTTTCTTGAATACTTGATTTAAAAGCGATCCCCTTCTTCTTTTTATCCAAGTCCATTGATTTCTGTTTCAAGTTGAGCTCATAGGTCATGAGCGATCCTATTAGCACTCAAGTGGAAGCTTGTCTACATCCTTTGCCTCTTGAATTGCGATCACCTTTGGATCCCACGATGTCGGTAGTGACCTAAGAATTTTATTCACAAGATCAGCATTAGATATGACTTTACTAAGACTTCTCATAGCATTTACAATATTTGTAAAACATGTATACATATCAGTAATAGATTTATTTGGTTCCATCCGGAACATTTCATATGTGTGCATTAACATATTGACCTTAGTATTTTTCACTTGATCGGTACCCTCGTGGATAACTTTAAGTGTATCCCATATTTCTTCGACGGACATGCATGTAGATATCCTATTTAACTCACTAGGATCTAATGTACAATACAAGAGATTCATTGCCTTAGCATTAATCTCGGATTGTTTAATATCATTTTCATCCCAATCCTCTTCAAGTTTTGGGATGGAAACACCATTAACCACCACCGAAGGAATATGAGGACCATTGTCAACTACTTTCCACAAATTATAATCTATAGAATGCATATAAATTCTCATCCTAGTTTTTCAATAAGTATAATTTATTCCATTAAAAAATGGAGGTCTATTTGAGGCTTGTCCCTCAACTACACTAGTACAAATTGGGGTTGCCATAGATCTTTACCCAAAATGGTAAAGCCTATATACTGAGAACAAGGCTCTGATACCACTTGTTGCCCAGAGAGCAACCCAAGGGGGGGTGAATTGGGTCTCTAAAAAATTTAAGGCTAATCTTGATAATACAGGTAGCAAACTTCACAAGACAAGATATACAATTCAATTCAACAAGGTACTAAAATTTAAGTGCAATGCTCTAAAGTAGTAGTGCAGCAGAAATTAAAAGCAATAAGCAAAATGTAAAGAGCAAGGAGGGAGAGAACAAGCAATCACAAATACAACAATCTATAGTGGTTCGGTGCCAACAATGCACCTACATCCACTCCCCAAGATTTTCTTGGAAAATCACTATAATCCAATGATTACAGTCGATTAGTTTTCCGGGCTCACTAATCAAAACCTGACTTGTTTTACAAAGCTTACAAGTCACAACCTCACTTGGTTTTACGGGCTAACCAAGAACTTAATTGGTTTTCATAAGGCTAACCAACAACCTCCCTTGATTTTCGGGCTTACCAAGAACCTTAGTGGTTTTGCGGGCTAACCACCAACCTAAATGATTTTTAAGACTTACCAATAACCTCACTTGGTTTTCCAATAGGCTAACCAATAACCTTTACAAGATATAGGATGGAAAAATAAAGAACCAATGTAACTTTCAAAAATAAAGAACCAATGTAAGCTTTCAATAATAAAGCAAATAAGTCGATGTAGCTCGATGTAGTGTTGCTTTGCTCTTGTTGAAGCCTTTTGAATCCCAAGTAAAAATGATCTTTAATGCACTTGATAGCTTTGAATGCTTGGAAGGCTTCCTTTTTCTTGAGAGTGGTTGAGCTTTGAATGAATAGGAGTAAAGTCTCTTCTCCCTTCTTTTCTCTCTAAACTCTTTAAGGATATTCAATACTTTTTTGAATAGTTGAATAGTTATTGTCTTGATTTGATTTGGAGCCTTTATATACCTTCCCAAGCCCCCGAAATCAAAATCTAGCCATTATACTTGAAAAACTAGCCATTGGAGGGCATTTGGGCGAGTTCTGCACTTGAAAAAATTAGCCGTTACTGTTGTCAGAACTCCATGTATCGACACTTCCTCTTCATGTGTCGACACATTGGGTCGACACATGTTCTTCTTGAGTCGACACAAGTTCAAAGTGTTCCATTTAGATTCTCTGGAAAAATCAGCTGAGTCAACACATTCTCAGTTGAGTCGACATATTGAGTCGACACGTTGCATCCATATGTCGACACATCAACTGTTCCTTCAACTTTGCAAGTTCTATGGCTTGAAAGTCTCAGGCGATGTGTTGATCCATGTGTTGATACCTTGAGTCGACACATAAGGTCCATGTGTCGCCACATCATCTATGCCATTTGAAACATTACTACGTACCGGCCTGAGTCGACACATCATCTTCATGTGTCGACACATTATCTCATGTGTCGACACCTTAAGTCGACACATCATTGAAAAAGTGCTGAAATTGCTGAACTTGTGTTGGAACATGTTTCCATTTGCCTTAGTTATCCATTCAACCATTTCTTTGAGTGTCCAAGTCTTGTTTTGAGCAGTCATTCCATTCAAACTTGGTTCTTTAACATAATTGGGCTTCTTCAAATTTTGTGAGCATCCTTTCAATAAAGACATACTTAAACAAACCATTAGTCCTCAATTTATACTTAACTGTTTTACTTATCATCAAAATCAATTAGTGGAGTCAACAAAACAAAATCAAGAGAGCACAACACAAACACACCAAATTTATAGTGGTTCGGAGAAACCCAGCTCCTATGTCCACTATCCAAGATACCACTTGGGATTTTCACTATATTCACACCCGAATACAGTAGGATTGTTTTACATATCACAATCCAAAATATCTACACTTTGGTTTTATGGGATCACCAAAAAAAACCCAACACCCTTTGATTTTAAACAGGCTCGCCAAAGAAACCCAACTTGGTTTTCATAGGATCACCAAGAACCTATTTGGTTTTTCAATCGGGCTCACCAATAATCCAACAATTCAAAGATTGAATTGAAAATAAATGCAACAAGAAATGACAAACTCAAGTTATCGATAGTTGCCGGTGCAGCTCGTTGGAAGTCCACTTGAATGCACTTGAATAAGCTTTAATGGCTTCAGTGGCTTCTTCTTAAAGTTGCTTCAAGCTTTAGATCATAGTTGGTGAAGACTTGAAGACTGACTTTAATGCTCTTGTGCTCTTTAGCTGTTAGTTGGTAGAATATTCAATGGATGCCTCTTTTCTTTGAAGAACTCTCTTATTAATTCTTCAAGAAAGTTCAAATCCTTCAAATTTAAAGTCTTCCATCATTCCAAGACAGTTCTAGCTATTGTAGACCATTGGGGAATGATTTTTGACCGTTGGAGTACCTTTGAGCATTCAAAAATAAATTCTGGAACTAGTCGTTAGATACCTGGAAGTGACATTCGAGTTGGTGAAGTGACATTCGAGTCGGCTTCGGATTCCTTCGAGTCAGCTCGGATCCTTCGAGTCGATGGATCGAGTCACCAAATCCTCAATGTAGTCGACTCTGTGTCTCAGGGCGCAAAACAACATTCTGGATGAGTCAGCTCTTTTCAGCTTGGGACGGCTCTTCTTCTCAGTTTAGAAAATCTTACTCTGGAAGAGTCGGCTCGAAGCAGTTCAGGTCGGCTCGCTTTCTCAGACGGTCAGAATTAGGTCTAGCGGAGTCAGCTCTTTCTGGTTCGGGTCGGCTCGCTTGGTTGTTCTCAAAAAGCTTCTGAAAATGGACTATGGAGGAGTCGGCTCGGACAGATTCTAGCCGACTCGGATTTCCTGGAGTCGGCTCGCTTTTCATTAAGTCTGCTCGAATTGCTGCATTCCAAAATCCTTGCTGCGTGCCAGTAAGCAGAGTCAACTTTTCTTCTCTTGGGGTCGGCTCGAGTATCTTTTTCAGGATTTTTACAATTTGAACTTAAAGAAAACTCTCACCAACTCTTTTATAATTTTACACAAACCAACTCAAAAACAAAATCTAAGGCACACACGCTTATAGAAGTAACCCTTTTAGTTAAATTTTCTTAGCATTTTTGATTGGGTTCTTCTTTACAATAACACTTACAACACAACTCAAGCAAAAAAATATGAGAGTAGAAGTTGAAGTTTGAACATGAAATTCACCCTACAAAAACTTGTCAAATACTTGAAGAGTTGTCAGAAATAAATGTACATGCTCCAATGTTTGGTTATCATCAAAATCACTTATGGGATCAACAATCTTCCCCTTTTTGATGATGACAAAATACTAGGAATGAAAAATCAGTAAGACACTTCACATGTATAACAGTATTTGAAACATAAATATTTACATGTAACAGAGCTGATTGGATTTAAAAGAAAACCAAAGCTCAACAAATGATATTACTATATATCATCAAAGTGTTAAACTTGTCATACTTCATAATATTATAATTAGCACAAAACATGGAGTATCAGAGAGTTAAAATATGCAATTATGATCAGAGCAATGGGATTGATTTGAATATAAGTCAGACCAAAATCATTCAAGAGAAACTCCCCATTTCTCTAGATTTTAAAGTAATTTAAGCATTGCTATTATTTTTGTACTTCCCCTTTTTCATTGCACTTTAAGAATAGTTGATAAGAAGCTAATTTCCCATTCTTTTCATATTTTTCATAATTCTCCCCGTTTTTGTCAATCAATCAAAAAGGTAATTTCAAATAAAGCTGAGATTTTAAAATAGATTGAGAAAGTCTTTAATATTTGTTTGAGATAATTTCACTTTCTCAAACTTGAAATTCTAATTAAAATTTCATTACAATTATAATAAGCGCAATTTCTAAATAGAAAACATTCATTTCATTAAAAAGTTTGCAAGATAGAAAGTACATTACAATTGTAAAAGATAACAAGTGGAACAAACATTCATTTCAGAAATACAACCAGAAGACTAACTACATAACTTATTCTTCTTCTTCCTCAGATGAAGAAGAGGAGCCTACCGCTATAACTCTATCAGAGATCTTAGTTTTCAGGGGTTTAAACCTTAAATCCCTGAATCTAGTTCTAACAGGAGCTCTAAAAACTTTGGTGTTCTTGGCTTTTGGTTCTTTCTTGGTCTTGATAGGTTTAGGTAGATCATATGAAGGAATAGGAATGTCAAGTGACTCTTTGATGATCTATTCAGAAACATCTTCAGTGGGAGCAGTTTCCTTCTGGGATTGTAGTAGAATGCTTCTGATTTCTTCCTTGAAATCCTTCATTTCTTTTTCCACTTTTTGCTGGTGAAGCTCTTGTTCAGATTTCAATTCTTGCAATTTAATGTCAACTGACTTTCTGATTTCTTCAATTGCAGAATTCATATGATCTGTCAAAGAGTTGGAGATAGTTTCTATATTTTGAAATATCAGATTTTTTAGTTTAGATAGAGTAATCATAGTGTCTTCAGTCCTTTCTTCAGCAGCAGCTTCATCTTCTTCAGAAATGGTAGCAGCAACCTGACTAGGTATCTTCTTAATCCATTTTCCTTCTTGTAACTTGTAACACATTCTTTTAAGTGAGTTGAAGGAGTATATATCAAAGTGATGTAGTGGCTTGCCTATTTTATTTGACAAATCAATTCCTACCTCTTCAAATAACAGAGTGAAGACCATATCATAAGGTAGACAGGCTTTGACCTTCCTTGCTGCTTCATGAAAGTAAACTGCGCGGATGTTGTAGGTGCCTACACTAAGCATGCAATAGCAGGGAGTAGGTGTGTATTTTAAAACTATTTTAAAATAACAACGGAAACTACCTACTTCGTACAGGATCTAACATATTCCGGATGCATGTATAGGCAAAACTAGGCATGAACAAGGGAATGTAATATTTATAAACAATTATATAAACCTAAATCAGGATATGCATGAAAAATAAAACCAGAAATAATTACCTTATTCCTGCTGGAATAACCCTGGTATAACACTGGAATAGCTGGGATAACAGGAATAACTTTATTCCTGTTGTCTTCTTTTTCCAGCACGTTGAAATGCTGTTTTCTCTTCCTCCAAAAACTGCAGCAAACCAAAACAAAAATGGGCAACTCCTTGGTCTCACTTCCAGCACCAAAAGCAAGGGAACTTCTTGCTTCAATGGCAAGGGAACTTCTTGCTTCAATGGCAAGGGATTTGGATCAAACTTCCCATCGTTTGAAGCTCTTCTCTCTTCCAAAAATTCAGCAAACTTGCAACATGAAAAACAAAGCAACAACAAGTAGCAGCTTGGGATGATCAACTGGCTCCCAGGTGCTTAAGCAAACACCCTCTAGAGGGGGGACATGCCTGGGGCTCCTTCGATCCGCTTCACGCGTGATGCTAGTCGCTGGAATGCCTTGGAATGGTGGGAGGGAAGAATAAATTTCAGAAACCTCTATTCTGAATTCTGTTTTCTCCAAAACAGATTTGAGTTCCTTCCACCAATTGAGCACTTCAAACAACAGGGAATCAAGATGAGTTTCTCTCCCAATTACTCAACCAAACCCAGCCCTTAAAACCCCGATGGAATGAATGGATAATGCTCTCAAGGAAGAAGACCTCTCACGGTATTTTCAGCACATACGAAAATTCCAGCGTCCAGATTTTTATATCAGTGAGAAACCCATTCAAAACGGTGCATTGGGAGGAGAAAGGGACTGGCTGGGAATTCGATGAGGCAGCCGGTTTCAGATTGAATCAAATTCAATCTTCAATACTGCAATTAATAGCAATTAACTAGGGGTTTAATTCAGCCAAAAGCCAATGTGAAACGGGAGAGATGAAGAGATGCCCTTGTTCCCTGTTCGCCCAAGCCAAATACTGTGTGAATTGATCCAACCCGGTTCACAACCGGTTCAAAAATTCCAAACGGTTCAAAACTAATTCAACACAATAATTAGATCCAAATCTAATTAACAAATGGCTTGGACAAATTATGGTTACCCAGGAATAATTCCTGGTGCACCCAAATAAAAACTGATCGACCCAAACTCGAGTCAATCCAAAGTGCTCATTCAAACCGTTACCGAAATGATTCCCAATCATAAATCGGTACCTGGATCAGGGAGGGATCCTCTTTGGTGTATGACCTCATAGGTTCGAATCTAGGCATAGTACTGGAACAATTCTAGTACCAGCATAAGATACCATCTAGCAATGGGTTCTGGCGTATGGATAGGTCAAAGGTGCGAGAGCAATCAATCGAACCTCTAGCATATGGTTACCGTATAATTCATCCCTTTGACCTCCAATGCTTAGGATGACCTAGGGTCAGACTGCCAACCCCAGCTGAGTCAATCCACAACATGTCTCAACCTCGCAGTCTAGTGACTCCTTACTTGGACTACCCCGGTCAAGGATTTACTAAATTGAGACACTACGAGACATTCAATCCAAACTGTTTGGACATGTCAATTCCATCTTGGTCCACCACTACTCCACAAGTACTTGCCTGTACCTAGAAACCTTCCATCACCGGGTAGTCCGGCACCAAAGCACAGGGAGTTGCTTGCAAGCTACCATGATGATCTCAGGTCGGAGGGACACATATACCCATATCCAATCGTGAGTATCCCTTTGGCAGAAAGGGGCTGCACGGAGTCACGTTCAATGAGATATCATATATCCCACTTGCAGATCACATCAGTGTCACCACACTCCTTTGGTCAAGAGGACAACCAAACTATGTGAACTATAATAACCTACACTTGATACATTGCCATCCAATATAATGTATCCTTTGGTTGTGAACCTGATTTAAGGACCACTCGATATATCCTCTCTATATCGAAGTCGGTGTAGTCCTAAGGACTTCATCACATGAAAAGAGTTCATTACAGGAAAATGTCAGAATGTGATGAGCTACCAAAATAATATTTATTAATTCATACAAAGAGTACAATACTCAGCTTAACTGCCTACAGCCTAGGCGATTGGCTTTGGGACACAATTCTCAACACTTCAGCCATTTGGATCATCATTATGTAGGAAAGGTTGAGAGGCTCTTCTTTGATCAAATGTCCCATGATGATCATGTCCTTCTTACTGACCTAGTCGAAACGGCCAATTCTAGGAAGGAAAATTCAACTGATCATACTGTGAAGCAGCCTCATTTCCCTTGATAGTAGATTGGCTTGAACATGTCAGACCATGCTCACTTCCTCTTTTTCCAAAATGATTTTCAGAATATGCTCCTTGTTCGGTAGAAGAAGTTCAGTAGCACCAATCGTTGGCATTTATAGTAGCTTGCTCAATCTTTCTTCATCAATTATAAATATTTTTCCCTTGACAACTAATTCCAAATGAAATTCATTAATAATAATATTCTCATAAGATGTCCGTACCAGTGAAGGGTAGGTCAGAATGTCTAAAGAACAGAAATGCTTCCACCCTTGGCTTTCTATCAATGTCCGATTTTCATTCCCATTTTCTCTAGGAATGTAAAGTCGATCCTTCTTCTGCAGGTGACAGGTCGATTGATCATTGAGACATGCTTCCTGGGAGGAGGAGTTCCTTCATTTTGTTGGACTGGAGCGGACCTTTTGCTCTTTTCCCTTCTTTCTCCTGCATCTGTACTTGATTCACCGAGTTGAAGAACTTTCTTCACAGATTTTGAGGAGCCATTGCAAAGGAATCAAAGGATTTTAATCTTTAGGGAATGATATATGCGAGAATGGTAGAGCTTCGAGAGAAGTAGAGTGTGTTCAAAGTAAAGTGAGGGAGTGAAGTACTAAGGAAAGATAGACCAGACTTTCCTAAATAGCAATTTCTCGACATTCGAGTCGGCTCGCTCTGCCCTAAAAATATCCGAGTCGGCTCGACTAGAGCGAACTCAGAACAAACAAAACACCGAGTCGGCTAAGCACAGACTTAGTTGGCTCGACCAAAGCAAGAGCAAGATATTTAGATATTCAAGCCGGCTCGACCAGAGCAAGATTGCTTGAGTCAACTCGAACATAAACTTTCCAAAAGAGATCAAATGGTCCAGAAGTTTAATTCAACTACACTGAGAAATTCAATAAAAGTTGTTAAAAAATCATGAATAAATATAGGAGGCTTTCTCCATAATTTTTCCTTAGGTTTACTAAATTTAGAAGGATAACATAGCCCTAATTCTCCTCTAAGCAACTCAAATCTATCCAGAATTAGTGGCTTAGTAAACATATCAGCTAGTTATTTTTTTATAGGTATAAACTCTAGTTCTATATCACCATTCAAAACATGGTCTCTAATAAAATGGTGTCTAATCTCTATGTGCTTAGTCGTAGAATGCTGAATAGGATTTTTAGATAAATTTATAGTACTTGTGTTATCATATTTGATAGAAATTTTGTATTGTGAAACACCAAAATCCTCTAGTTGTTGTTTAATCTATAATACTTATGCACAACAACTTCCTGCAGCAACATACTCTGCCTCAGCAGTAGATAGTGCTATCGAGTTTTATTTCTTGTAATGCCATGAGATTAAATTCAACCCTAGAAATTGACAAGTACCGCTAGTACTTTTTATATTTATTTTACAACCAGCATAATCAACATCAGAGAATCCAATTAAATTTAAAGATGATTCTTTTGAAAACCAAAGACCAAGATTACTTGTACCTTTCAAGTATTTTAATATCTTTTAATAGCAAGCATATGTGTTTCTTTGGGATTACATTGAAATCTAGCACATACACATACACTATACAAGATATCTAGTCTACTTGCAGTTAAATATAATAAGGATCCGATCATACCTCGATATAGCTTTTGGTCAACGCTGGATCCACTTTATCCTTATCCAATATGTAGGATGGGCTGATGGGTGCGTTCATTTGTTTGCTTGTCTCCATACTAAACTTTTTGATGATTTCTTTGGTGTATTTGGATTGGTTGATGAAGATCCCTTCCTTTGTTTGTTTTACTTGAAGTCCGAGGAAGTAGTTTAGTTCACCCATTAGGCTTATGTCAAATTCTCCCTACATTAACTTAGCAAATTCTTCACAAAGACTTTCATTAGTTGCACCAAAGATGATATCATCAACATAGATTTTTACAACTAATATATCATTGTTTTCTTTTTAATAAAGAGAGTTTTATCAACATTTCCTCTTGAAAAATTATTTTCAATTAAGAAAGTGCTAAGTCTATCATACCAGGCTCTTGGAGCTTGTTTCAAACCATATAAAACTTTATTGAGTTTAAACACATGGTTTGGAAAAGCATGATTTTCAAAACCCGGTGGTTGTTCTACAAAAACTTGTTCGGCAATAAAACCATTTAAAAATGCACTTTTCACATCCATTTGAAAAAGTTTGAAATTCATGTAGCAAGCAAATGCAAGAAGTAATCTAATAGCTTCTAATCTTGCTACAGATGCATAAGTTTTATCAAAATCTAAACCTTCTTCTTGACTATATCCCTTAGCCACTAATCTAGCTTTGTTTCTAATAACATTTTCTTGTTCATCTAATTTGTTCCTATAGACCCATTTGGTTCCTATAATTGGGTGGTCTTTAGGTCTATCAACTAATGTCCAAACCTTATTTCTTTCAAACTGGTTCAATTCTTTATGCATGGCCAACATCCAGTTTGGATCATTTTCTGCTTCTTCTAAGGTATGAGGCTCTATTTGAGATACAAAGGCTAGGTAATCATGTGCAGTCCTATGTGTAGACCTAGTCCTTATACCTTGAGAAGGATCACCAATAATTAATTCTTTAGGATGGGAAGTAGCGTACCTCCATTTAGTTGATAGATCAGTATGATCCTTACTTACCATTTCTTCTCCTTTTTCAATTGGTTTTTTTTGAATACTTAGTTCTTCCATCTCCTTTTGAATGGTACCTGTATCATTGTCAATACACTCATCTTTTCTAGATGGTGATGGGTTATTTTTATCAAATATAACATGCATTGACTCTTCAATAGTGAGAGTCCTTTTATTAAAACCCTTATATGCCTTGCTATGTAGTGAATAACCAAGGAAAATGTCTTCATCAGTTTTAGCATCAAATTTTTCTAGATTATCCTTACCATTATTAAGCACAAAGCATTTGCATCCAAATACATGAAAATAATTATATTGGGTTTCTTTTCATTCCAAAGCTCATAAGGGGTTTTCTTCAAGATAGGATAGATCAAAACACGATTTAAAATATAACAAGCAGTGTTCACCCCTTCTGCCCAAAAATACCTTGGAAGATTACCTTTACACAACATTGTTCGGGCCATTTCTTCGAATATCCTATTTTTCCTCCCTACAACACCATTTTGTTGTAGTATTCTAGGAGCGGAGAAGTTGTGAACAATGTCATTTTCAAAACAGTAATCATCGAAAAATTGATTTTCAAATTCTGTGCCATGATCACTCCTAATTGAAATTATAGAAAGACTTTTCTGATTTGAAACCTTTTTATGAAATTTTATAAATACTTTGAAAGTTTCGTCTTTGTGTGCAATAAACAAAACCAATGTAAATTGAGAAAAATCATCTACAATCACAAGGGCATATTTCATACTTCCTAGGCTTGTGGTCCTGGTTGGTCCAAAAAAGTCCATGTGAAGTAGTTCTAAAGGTCTAGATGTTGAAATCAGATTTTTGGATTTAAATCTCCTCCTGGTTTGTTTACCCATTTGGCATGCATCACAAACATGATCAAAATCTACTTTAAACTTAGGCATGCCTCTAACAAGATTTTTGGAAATTAACTTGGCAATAGTATGCATGCTAGCATGACCCAATCTTCTATGCCATAATAAGCAAGACTCCTTGGTTTTAGCATTCATTGCAACTAGACTGGAGCTACTTGACATGGCAAGATCATTTAGATCTACCATATAAATATTTCCTAGTCTGTGTCCAATGAATTTGCTGCTAGGATCAAGAAAGTTTGTTACTATACACATAGATGATTCGAAGATAACTTTGAAGCCTTTATCATACAATTGACTAATATTCAATAGATTATGCTTCAACTTATATACTAACAATACATTTTCAATGAAAGTACAGGGGGTTATTTTGATCTTACCAATTTCAATTATTTTCTCCTTGCCATTGTCTCCAAAAGTAACCATACCTCCTTTCATTTCCAGGATGATGAATTGATCCTTGTCACCCATCATATGCCTTGAGTAGCCACTGTCGAGATACTATTTTTTCTTTAATTTCTGGGCTGCAAGACATTCCTGTAACAAAATTAAGGAGTGCTTTTAGGTACCCAAGCTAACTTGGGTCCTTTCAGGTTAGCTGAGTTGGTTCCTTTGGGAACCCAAATCTTTCTTATATTATAAACATTTCTAATTATATTGCAGTTAAAAGCTTTATGTCCTAATCTTTTGCAAGCAAAATATTTGATTCTAGAATTTTAAAATGATTCTATTTTTGAAATTCTAGATGCATGAAGTGCAGAAATAGCAGGCCTTGCATTTAAATTCTTAGGATCATATGAAGCAGGTTTTGAAATGGAAATAGAGTCTTTTGTAACAAAAGTTTTATAAGAAGTAAACTTGAGAACAAAGTCTTTTTGTTTCACAAAAGTAATAGTTGAAACATAATTTGAATTTGAAGCATTAAAACCTATTCTAGCTTTATTTCCCGAAATTCTTTGTTCTTTAAGAATTAACTAAAGCTTATTAGAAGATAAAGTTAATTTTTCAATGAGTGGCTTGAGATTTTCTACCTCCTTCTTCAGCTCATTATTTTCTTTTAGCAAAACTTTGTTTTGTCATTCAATTCATTATTCTCATTTTTCAAATCATTGCATTTTTTAGAAAAGATGTGAAGTTCCTTTTTCAGTAAATTGTTCTTTTCCAAAACTTCATTTTTCTCTTTGAGTAAAGAATCATTGATATGCTTTAATGATCTAATCTTTACTCCAGCCTTTTTAAATTTAGATAGTAAATTACTCAACCAAACCCAGCCCTTAAAACCCCGGTGGAATGAATGGATAATGTTCTCAAGGAAGAAGACCTCTCACAGTATTTTCAGCACATACGAAAATTCCAGCGCCCAGATTTTTATATCAGTGAGAAACCCATTCAAAATGGTGCATTGGGAGGAGAAAGGGACTAGCTGGGTATTCGATGAGGCAGCCGGTTTCAGATTGAATCAAATTCAATCTTCAATACTGCAATTAATAGCAATTAACCAGGGGTTTAATTCAGCCAAAAACCAATATGAAACGGGAGAGATGAAGAGATGCCCTTGTTCCTTGTTCGCCCAAGCCAAATACCGTGTGAATTGATCCAACCCTGTTCACAACTGGTTCAAAAATTCCAAACGGTTCAAAACTGATTCAACACAATAATTAGATCCAAATCTAATTAACAAATGGCTTGGGCAAATTATGGTTACCCAGGAATAATTCCCGGTGCACCCAAACAAAAACTGATCGACCCAAACCCGAATCAATCCAAAGGGCTCAATCAAACCGTTACCGAAATGATTCCTAATCATAAATCGGTACCTGAATCAGGGAGGGATCCTCTATAGTGTATGACCTCATAGGTTCGAACCTAGGCATAGTACTGGAACAATTCTAGTACCAGCATAAGATACCATCTAGCAATGGGTTCCGGCATACGGAAGGTCAAAGATGCGAGAGCAATCAATCGAACCTCTGGCATATTATTACCATATAATTCATCCCTTTGACCTCCAATGCTTAGGATGACTTAGGGTCAGACTTCCAACCCCAGCTGAGTCAATCCACAACATGTCTCAACCTCGCAGTCTAGTAAATCCTCACTTGGACTACCCCGACCAAGGATTTACTAAATTGAGACACTGCGAGACATTCCATCCAAACTGTTTAGACATGTCAATTCCATCTTGGTCCACCACTACTCCACAAGTGCCTGTACCCAGAAACCTTCCATCACCGGGTAGTCCGGCACCAAAGCACAGGAAGTTGCTTGCAAGCTACCATGATGATCTCAGGTCAGAGGGACACATATACCCATATCCAATCATGAGTATCCCTTTGGCAGAAAGGGGCTGCACGGAGTCACGTTCAATGAGATATCAAATATCCTACTTGCAGATCACATCAGAGTCACCACACTCCTTTGGTCAAGAGGACAACCAAACTATGTGAACCACAATAACCTACACTTGATACATTGCCGTCCAATACAATGTATCCTTTGGTTGTGAACCTGATTTAAGGACCACTCGATATATCCTCTCTATATCGAAGTCGATGTAGTCCTAAGGACTTCATCACATGAAAAGAGTTCATTACAAGAAAATGTCAGAATGTGATGAGCAACCAAAATAATATTTATTAATTCATACAAAGAGTACAATACTCAGCTCAACCGCCTACAGCCTAGGCGAATGGCTTTGGGACACAATTCTCAACACTTCAGTCATTTGGATCATCATTATGTAGGAAAGGTTGAGAGGCTCTTCTTTGATTAAATGTCCCATGATGATCATGTCCTTCTCACTGACCTAGTCGAAACGACCAATTCTAGGAAGGAAAGTTCTACTGATCATACTGTGCAGCAGCCTGATTTCCCTTGATAGTAGATTGGCTTGAACATGTCAGACCGTGCTCACTTCCTCTTTTTCCAAAATGATTTTTAGAATATGCTCCTTGTTCGGTAGAAGAAGTTCAGTAGCACTAATCGTTGGCATTTATAGCAGCTTGCTCAATCTTTCTTCATCAATTATAAATATTTTTCCCTTGACAACTGATTCCAAATGAAATTCGTTAATAATAATATTCTCATAAGATGTCCGTACCAGTGAAGGGTAGGTCAGTATGTCTAAAGAACAGAAATGCTTCCACCCTTGGCTTTCTATCCAATGTCCGATTTTCATTCCCATTTTCTTTAGGAATGTAAAGTCGATCCTTCTTCCTAATGCAGGGCTAATATGCATGCAATTCTTTTTGTATATTTTATATGTGGGGTTAGGTGATTAATTCCCAAATTTTAGATCAAAATTAGTTATAGAAAATTTTGTATGAATTTTTGAAGCCAAGCATGGAAATTAGAACCTAGAAAAGTACTAAAGAAGGATCGCTGGGGCTGAGAAGCCTCGGTTAGGACAAGTTCTCCTACAATATAAAGACTGGAGGTAGAGGGGGTGTACCTGACAAAGTCTGAAGCACCCGGTGAAGATCGCAGTGAAGGGATCTCTCGTTCCTCGATGGATGCGGCCTAGAAAACCAAGCCAAAGACCAGCTGATACCCGGCTTTCTGCTCGATGATCCGATTGAGGCTTGGCTGGAGTCGTTGGATTCGTAGGAACACGGGGACCTGCAAATGACCTGTCAGGGGTTAGAAAACTCAAAGAAGATCAAGAAAATAAAGGAAAATAGCAAAGGAAAGAAAGTTTTAGAGGGGTTAGAAGGAGGGTTGGCGGCAGGAAGATGGTTGCAAACACCGGGAAGAAGAACTCTCAAACCCCTTTATGCACACAGCATGGTAATCACACAAAGTAATTGAAGAACTCAAGGTTTATTTCATATCAAAAATATTCTTTCATACAAGAGGCTAGGGTCCTTTAAATAGACCCTTAACCTTGGGCTCCAAGTAAGGGCACATAAGTCTTTACATAAGAATCCTTTTCCCTCTCAAACCCTAGCTAGAAAATAAGGAAACATTAGGTAGAAAAATCCCTAAAAACTCTCTTGACTTGGCCAACACTCCAAGGATGCCTAGGGGGGCATGTTGGGCTTCTAGGAGCAGTAAGAGGCCAGCCCAAAGGGGCTCGGACGCATGGGTTTGGGCCTCTGGAAGCTGGGGTAGCATGGTAGCCAGGTAGCAGGAATATTCCCTGGTATCTTGCTTCTTAGGGGCTTGGGCTTGGCACCTGGGCTTGATTTCTTTGGGCTAGGATGCAAATGGACCTCTAAAATCATGGATGCCTTGGTATATGAATATATTTTGGCATCTGGAAGGAAATCTGGGCATCTGGAGGGCATCTGCAAGGAATCAGGGTTTTCTGAATTTTCCTCCTGGGGTCTTCAAATCTTCAAGCTGGGTTGGACTTGGGCTATACTTCCATGTCTTCAATCTGGTTGGACTTGGTCTTCACTTGTATGATGTGGTCTTGAGTCTTCAATATGGTTGAATAGGACTCAAAAAATAAAATTAGCTTGACATGAGCTGACTAACACTAGACTGAACTAGCTCAACATGAGCTGACTAGTACAGAATTGAAACTCAAAAGACTCAAATAACAACTAAAATGGACTTAGATAGGCTAAGCCCTTATTACAGATGGACTCATGAATTATTGATCAATTCACAGAGGGTTGAAAAGCCTCTGTCTTATTCTGGTGCCTCCGGTGTCCCACCAAATCTCCCGAGGTGGGAGGAATTCGACCCTGTTGAGTGAAGATCAGACTGACTCACATATCTCTCGAGAAGGTATGGGTTGAGGTGTTGCAATTCCTCTTGAGAAATCCACGAATCGTCCGACTCTGGCTGGCCTTGCGATCGGACCAGGAAGCGTTGATAGTCACGGCCCTAGGTTATGATGGCTTGATCATCCGGGATACGCTCGATCCGTTCTCCTCTATCAGGCCAATTTGTTAGTGGACACTCTGGGTTAGGGTCACTCATAATGAAAAGGAATAGGTCCAAAGGCCTCACTAGGTATCGCTACCTGTTCCCTATACTCAACCAGGTCTGTAATATTGAAGGTAGAACTAATGCCCAAATCCGAAGGCATGTCTAACACCTAGGCATTTGATCCAACCTTCTCTATCACTTTAAAAGGTCCGGCTCTGCGAGCATGAAGCTTCTTTTAGGCCTAAACCAAACCAAGATAGAATCCACTACATCAAATTCTTTGACCCTTCTTCGGGAATTAGCCAGTTGTTTTAGGATTAGTGCGGGTGGTGAACATGCTAGGCACATGCAGACTCCTATCAAGATGATGCAAAGGACTAAAACCTATACCTAACAGACTTGACTATGCATTCCTATAGAAGGAGATTTTATTGAACTCTTTGGATCTAAACCTAACAGATTATAGGTTCCCTAGGTTTGATCCTAGCTTGACATGCACATAAAAATTTACAGTGAACTCCTAGCAAATTCCAAAGAGTGTGCCAGAAGTAAGATGCAAACCTAACATGCATGATGAACGCATGCAGTATGCTACTCTCAGTTAAATACAATCTAATAATCCTAGAAATGCTGGAGGTGTCAGGAAAGGACAGAAAATAGGAAGTGGGTTCAGAATTAGTTTGGTAGGGTAGGGAAAAAGGTTCAAGGTTAGTTGGATAAAGTTTGATATAAGAAGGCATGTCAGGGACTAATCCTAGACTAATGAGGCTAACCTTATGAGGTTGCGGTATATCTATGGGGTTTGCATAATGGAAGGATGGGTTACTAATCTCAGGGAAGAGGTCCTTAATGGGAACTATAGGAGGAGGCTCATCCTGAGGATACTGATTCAAAGAGATCAGGTCCTTAATAAATTCTTCTGGTTCCTATATTTTGGACTAGACTCTATAATTTGGCTCTCTGGTGCGGACACCAAAGGCACCAGAATAAGGCAGAGGCTTCTCAACCCTCTGTAATTGATCAATAATTTATGAGTCCATCTGTAATAAGGGCTTATCTCATCTGAGTCCATTTTAGTTGTTATTTGAGTATTTTTAGTTGTTATTTCACTTCTGTACTAGTCAGCTCATGTTGAGCTAGTTCAGTCCAATGCTAGTTAGCTCATGTTGAGCTAATTTTATTTTTTTGAGTCCTGTCCAAGCATACTGAAGACTCAAGACTATATTATACAAGTGAAGACCAAGTCCAGCCAGATTGAAGACATGGAAGTTTAGCCCAAGTCCAACCCAGCTTGAAGATTTGAAGACCCCAGGAGAAAAATCAGAAACCCTGATTCCTTGCAGATGCCCTCCAGATGCCCAGATTCCCTTCCAGATGCCAAAGTATATTCATAAATAAGGGCATCCATGATTCCAGAGGTCCATCTGCATCCTAGCCCAATGAAATCAAGCCCAGGTGCCAAGCCCAAGCCCCTAAGAAGCAAGATACCAGGGAATATTCCTGCTACCTGGCTACCAGGCCACCCCAGCTTCCAGAGGCCCAAACCCATGCACCCGGGCCCCTTTGGGCCGGCCTTTTGCTGCTCCTAGAAGCCCAACACGCCCCCCTAGGCGTCCTTGGAGTCTTGACCAAGTCAAGAAAAATTTTAGGGATTTTTCTACCTAATATTTCCTTATTTTCTAGCTAGGGTTTGAGAGGGAAAAGGATTCTTATGTAAAGACTTATGTACCCTTACTTGGAGCCCAAGGTTAAGGGTCTATTTAAGGGACCCTAGCCTCTTGTATGAGGGGAATTTTTTGATGAATAAAAACCTTGAGTTCTTCTATTGAGTTGTGTGATACCCTGCTGTGTGCATAAAGGGTTTGCGAGAGTTCTTCTTCCCAGTGCTGCAATCATCTTCCTGCTACCAACAAGAATCTCAGATCCCTGGACGCCCACTCCAAAAGAAGCCTTCCCTTGCTGTTTTTTCTTTGTTTTCTTGTTACTTTGTGAGTTTTCTAACCCCTGACAGGTCGTTTGCAGGTCCCCGAGTTCCTACGAATCCAACGACTCCAGCCAAGCCTCAATCGGATCACCGAGCAGAAAGCCGGGTATCCGCGGGTCTTTGGCTCGATTTTCCAGGCCGCATCCATCGAGGAACGAGAGACCCTTTTGCTGCGATCTTCACAGACGTTGTCAGGTACACCCCTCTACCTCCAGTAGTTTTATTGTAGGAGAACTTGCCCTAACCGAGGCTTCTCAGCCCCGGCGATCCTTCTTTTCTACTTTTCTAGATCCTAATCTGCATGCTGATCTTCTAAAATTCATATAAAATTCCCTATAACTTATTTTAATCTGAAATTCGGGAATTAATCACCCAACCCCACATATAAAACATATAAAAAAAACTGCATGCATATTAGTTCCCCATCATTTGGTATCAGAGCTTAGATTAGCGCTTGTTTTCTGCAATTTTTCAGTCCATATATACTCTGTTATTTTAATTATTTCTCCCTGTTAAAAACTCTAAAAATTCTGAAATTTATTTTCCTGGATTTATCATAATTCACAGTAATTTTAAAGCTTTTTTCAGATTTTATTATGGCCTGTGAATTTTCTGAAAGCCAAAATAGGGCCTGCAAATTTTCGGCTCTGTTTTTTTTAGCAAGACATGTTTGGAAGTTTTAGGGTTTTGTTTAGGAGTTTTTGCATATTTCTTAATTTTAG
This sequence comes from Areca catechu, assembly GCA_021397845.1. NCBI lineage: Eukaryota > Viridiplantae > Streptophyta > Magnoliopsida > Arecales > Arecaceae > Areca > Areca catechu. The sequence continues at coordinate 64,778,597 of CM038042.1, forward strand.
TATATTTCCAGTATATTAGGTCATGATTTGCAAGTTTTCTTCTATTTAAAAAAATACCAAAAAAATATATATATATATATACATATTTTCCAAAAATACCAAAAAAAAAATAAATATCTAAACCCTAATTGCATCCTCATCTGCCTGCCATCATTGCATAATTTACTTTTAAGGGCACTCTTGCTATATCAGATGGGGGGAGGATTTGATCACCTCTCCTTAGCCCAAAACCACATCCCTTGCATTCAGTCCCAAGCCTTAACCTAAAATTAATTAGACTTAATTTGCCCTAGTGGGCTAGGGACACCAACTGGTCGGGTCCGGGCTAGTGTTAGATCACTGTGTCAAGTTAACCTGTGTGTGCCTTGTGCTTAGTGTCTAGAACGGTGGTTTAGGGATTCAATCCCGAAGGGCTTGTGTGCTGGTCCGCCTACCTGGCCAATCTCTGATTGGTGTCTAGGATTGGCAATCAGGGACCTAACACTCCCCTTACACCTGCCTGGCTGAGTACAGGGTTACTATAGGCTAGTTTGCCACCCTGATTGAGCATCTAGTTTGGACTTTAGGTTTAGTCAGCTATAGTCGGTCTGATCGAGTCTTGCATGAGCACTAGATCAGGAGTTTCATATCACCCACCTCCTTCATAAATGTCTGAACCCATGGAAAATTTACAAGCCCAAATAAAAGCCCTAGCTGATCAAATTGCCCAGATAACTATCCAGATGACCCAGTTAACTCAGTCTCGTATTCAAACCAATGATAGAATTGACTATCGTGCCAATAGGTTTGATCAGTTAAAAGTCCGGGTAGGGACCCCAAGAAAAACCCATGGGTCACAGTCTGAGCCAGATCCTGACTCCCCTCAACCTAGGAGGACCCCAAACCCTGATCTATACCATGAGGTCGAACCTAGGAGAGCCCCTTATCCTGACCCGTACTACAATCCTCAACCTAGGAGGACCCCAAACCCTGATCCATACCTTGAGGCTGAACCTAGGAGAGCCCATCATCCTGACCCAATCCCTAAGGTTAGTCCTAGAAGACCCAATCAGGATTTTATAGACCAAGAAGATAGATCCTATTTACCCTCTCCCTATAAGCCTAGTATACCCACAACCTATAGATCTTATGACTCTAAATCCTATGAACCTAGAACTTATGAATCCATAACCTATGAACCTAGATCCTATGACTCTAGATCCCATGATCATAGATCCTATACACCCATACCCTATGAGCCTAGTAGACCCAACACCCAATATTCTGACCCATATAGGGAGTCAAACCCTAGGAGAACCCAATATCCTGACCCATATAGAGAGCCCAACCTTAGGAGGACCCCATACCTTGATCCAACCTTAGAACCTGATCATAGAGCTGACCCAAAATCCTATGACCCCAGATCCTATAATCCCATGACCCATAGATCTGCACCCTTGTCCTATGAGCTTAGAGAACCCATAACCCCTAAGTATCAGCCTAGTACTAGTCATGCTTCCCCTAGTCAACTTGAACCCTATAGGATGAGTATCCCTAAATATGAACCCAATAGTGTGCCACTACCTCTTATACAACCTGAACCTACTAGGAGTGGTACCCATAATCAGAGACCAGAACCTAACCAATTTCCTGCTAGCCGACCTTCTCCAACCATTCCTGAGATTCGCAAGGCTTACATTAACGTGGAAGTGTATGAAGCTGATGTGAGCCTAGTGGATGAGTATGAGGGAGAAGAGGAGACACCTTTAGTAGACCTAGAATTAGCTGACCCAGTAGATACCCAGGTAGATTCCAACCCAGAGCTAGTTGACCTTGACCACATCCAACCTAAAGCTATAATGGAAGAACAAATAGAGGAAGAGAACCTAGGTACTGCTGCTAGAGCCTTACCTGAGGAAACCATAGAGGAGAGCCAAATTATAGAGTCTAGTCCAAAAATACAAGAACCAGAAGAATTTATTAAGGACCTAATCTCTTTGAATCAATACCTTCAAGATGAGTCCCCTCCTATAGTTCCCATTAAGGACCTCTTCCCCGAAATTAGTGACCCATCCTTCCATTATGCAAATCCTGTAGATATAGCTCAACCTCATAAGGTTAACCTCATTAGTATAGGATTAGTTCCTGACACCCCGTCTTTTATCCTATTTTATCCAACTAACCATGAACCTTTTCTCTACCTTACCAAACTAATTCTGAATCCACTTCCTATTTTCTGCCCTTTCTTGACACCTCCAGCATTTCTAGGATCATTAGATTGCATTTAGCTGAGATTAGCATACTGCATGCATTCATCATGCATGTTAGGTTTGCATCTTACTTCTGGCATACTCTTTGGAATTTGCTAGGAGTTCACTGTAAATTTTCATGTGCATGTCAAGCTAGGATCAAACCTAGAGAACCTATAATCTATTAGGTTTAGATCCAAAGAGTTCAATAAAATTTTCTTTGATAGGAATGCATAGTCGAGTCTGTTAGGTGTCAGTATGAGTCCTTTGCATCATTTGTCTGCATGTGCCTAGCATGTTCACCACCCGCACTAATCTTAAAACAACTGGCTAATTCCCGAAGAAGGGTCAAAGAATTTGATGTAGTGGATTCTATCTTGGTTAGGCTTAGGCCTAAAAGAAGCTTCATGCTCGCAGAGCCGGACCTTTTAAAGTGATAGAGAAGGATTGGATCAAATGCCTAGGTGTTAGACTTGCCTTCGGATTTGGGCATTAGTTCTACCTTCAATATTACAGACCTGGTTGAGTATAGGGAACCGGCAGCGATACCTAGTAAGGCCTTTGGACCTATTCCTTTTCATTGTGAGTGACCCTAACCCAGAGTGTCCACTAACAAATTGGCCTGAGAGAGGAGAACGGATCGAGCGTATCCTGGACGATCAAGCCATCACGACCCGGGCCGTGACTATCAATGCTTCCTGATCCGATGGCAAGGCCAGCCAGAGTCGGACGATTCGTAGATTTCTCGAGAGGACTTGCAATGCCTCAACCCAGACCTTCTCGAGAGATATGTGAGCCAGTCTGATCTTCACTCGACAGGGTCGAGTTCCTCCCACCCCGGGAGAATTGGTGCGGACACCAAAGGCACCAGAATAAGGCAGAGGCTTCTCAACCCTCTGTAATTGATCAATAATTTATGAGTCCATCTGTAATAAGGGCTTAGCTCATCTGAGTCCATTTTAGTTGTTATTTGAGTATTTTTAGTTGTTATTTCACTTCTGTACTAGTCAGCTCATGTTGAGCTAGTTCAGTCCAATGCTAGTTAGCTCATGTTGAGCTAATTTTATTTTTTTGAGTCCTGTCCAAGCATACTGAAGACTCAAGACTATATTATACAAGTGAAGACCAAGTCCAGCCAGATTGAAGACATGGAAGTTTAGCCCAAGTCCAACCCAGCTTGAAGATTTGAAGACCCCAGGAGAAAAATCAGAAACCCTGATTCCTTGCAGATGCCCTCCAGATACCCAGATTCCCTTCCAGATGCCAAAGTATATTCATAAATAAGGGCATCCATGATTCCAGAGGTCCATCTGCATCCTAGCCCAATGAAATCAAGCCCAGGTGCCAAGCCCAAGCCCCTAAGAAGCAAGATACCAGGGAATATTCCTGCTACCTGGCTACCAGGCCACCCCAGCTTCCAGAGGCCCAAACCCATGCACCCGGGCCCCTTTGGGCCGGCCTTTTGCTGCTCCTAGAAGCCCAACACGCCCCCCTAGGCGTCCTTGGAGTCTTGACCAAGTCAAGAAAAATTTTAGGGATTTTTCTACCTAATATTTCCTTATTTTCTAGCTAGGGTTTGAGAGGGAAAAGGATTCTTATGTAAAGACTTATGTACCCTTACTTGGAGCCCAAGGTTAAGGGTCTATTTAAGGGACCCTAGCCTCTTGTATGAGGGGAATTTTTTGATGAATGAAAACCTTGAGTTCTTCTATTGAGTTGTGTGATACCCTGCTGTGTGCATAAAGGGGTTTGCGAGAGTTCTTCTTCCCAGTGCTGCAATCATCTTCCTGCTACCAACAAGAATCTCAGATCCCTGGACGCCCACTCCAAAAGAAGCCTTCCCTTGCTGTTTTTTCTTTGTTTTCTTGTTCCTTTGTGAGTTTTCTAACCCCTGACAGGTCGTTTGCAGGTCCCCGAGTTCCTACGAATCCAACGACTCCAGCCAAGCCTTAATCGGATCACCGAGCAGAAAGCCGGGTATCCGCGGGTCTTTGGCTCGATTTTCCAGGCCGCATCCGTCGAGGAACGAGAGACCCTTTTGCTGCGATCTTCACAGATGTTGTCAGGTACACCCCTCTACCTCCAGTAGTTTTATTGTAGGAGAACTTGCCCTAACCGAGGCTTCTCAGCCCCGGCGATCCTTCTTTTCTACTTTTCTAGGTCATAATCTGCATGCTGATCTTCTAAAATTCATATAAAATTCCCTATAACTTATTTTAATCTGAAATTCGGGAATTAATCACCCAACCCCACATATAAAACATATAAAAAAATTGCATGCATATTAGTTCCCTATCACTCTCCTCTATGGTTTCCTCAGGTAAGGCTCAAGCAGCAGTACCTAGGTTCTCTTCCTCTATTTGTTCTTCCACTATAGCTTTGGGTTGGATGTGGTCAAGGTCAACTAGCTCTGGGTTGGTTTCTACCTGGGTATCTACTGGGTCAGCTAATTCGAGGTCTACTAAAGGTGTCTCCTCTTCACCCTCATACTCATCCACTAGGCTCACATCAGCTTCATATACTTCTGTGTTAATGTAAGCCTTGTCAATCTCAGGAATGGTTGGAGAAGGTCGACTATGAAAAAATTGGCTAGGTCCTGGTTTCTGATTATGGACACTAATCCTAGTAGGTTCAGGTTGCCTAAGGGATAGTGGCTCACTACTGGGCTCATATTAAGGGATACTAATCCTATGGGGTTCAAGTTGACTAAGGGAAACCTGACTAGTACTAGATTGATACTTAGGGGTTATGGGTTCTCTGGGCTCATAGGACAAGGGTGCAGATCTATGGGTCATGGGATTATAGGATCTAGGGTCATAGAATTTTGTGAAAGCTCTATGGTCAGGTTCTAAGGATGGATCATGGTATGGGGTCCTCCTAAGGTTGGGTTCCCTATATGGGTCAGGATATTGGGTTCTCCTAGGGTTGGACTCCCTATATGGGTCAGAGTATTGGGTTCTCCTGGGTTCAGTATCATAATAAGGGTCATGGTAAGGGGTTCTTCTAGGTTCAGTATCATAATAAGGGTCATGGTAAGGGGTTCTTCTAGGTTCAGTATTATAGTATGGGTCAGGCTAAGGAGCTCTCCTAGGTTCAACCTCTCGGTATGGATCAGGGTTTGGGGTCCTCCTAGGTTGAGGATTGTAGTACGGGTCAGGATAAGGGGCTCTCCTAGGTTCAACCTCATGGTATAGATCAGGGTTTGGGGTCCTCCTAGGTTGAGGGGATTGAGGATCTGGCTCAGACTGTGATCCATGGGTTCTTCCTAGGGTCCTTATATGGCCTTCTAACTGATCAAACCAATTGGCAAGATGGTCAATTCTATTATTGGTTTAGGTACTAGACTGAGTCAACTGGGTCATCTGGGTAGTCATCTAGGTAGGCATCTGGGCCATTTGGTCTATAAGGGCTTGAATCCTAGCTTCCTGCTTATCCATGGGTTCAAGGAGATGGTGGATGAGATGGGACTCCTGATCTAATGCTCATGCAAGACTCGATCAAACTGACTACAGCTGACTAGACCTAGAATTCAAACTAGATGCTCAATCAGGGTGGCAAACTAGCTTATAGTAATCCTGTACTCAGCCAGGCAGGTGTAAGGGGAGTGTTAGGTCCCTGGTTGCCAATCCTAGACACCAATTAGAGATTGGCCAGGTAGGTGGACCAGCACACAAGCCCTTCGGGATTGAATCCCTAAACCACCATTCTAGACATTGAGCACACGGCACACACAGGTTAGCTTAACATAATGATCTGACACTTAGCCCGGACCCGACAAGTTGGTGTCCCTAGCCCACTAGGGCAAATTAAGTCTAGTTAATTTTAGGTTAAGGCTTGGTACCGAATGCAAGGGATGTGGTTTTGGACTAAGGAGAGGTGATCAAATCCTCCCCCCATCTGATATAGTAAGAGTGTCCTTAAAAGTAAATTATGCAATGACGACAGGCAGATGAGGATGCAAATTAGGGTTTAGATGTTTTTGGTATTTTTGGAGAATATGTAATTTTTTTTTTGGGTATTTTCTTAAATAGAAGAAAACTTGCAAATCATGGCCTAATATGCTGGAAATATAGTAAAATTAAAAGATATGCAAAAGATGCTAAACAAAACCCTAAAACTTCCAAACTTGTCTTGCTAAAAAAACAGAGCCAAAAATTTACAGGCTATATTTTGGCTTGCAGAAAATTCACAGGCCATAATAAAATATTCAAAAATTCTTAACATT